>OX457010.1:7752829-12752829 GCA_949752705.1 Callimorpha dominula | reverse complement strand
CGCGCAGGACCCAGTCGTAGCCGATGTTCTACAAGAGCGGGCCCAGAACCGATCCCTGTGGAACACCGCACGACGTCTCTCGCCAACCCCAGCCGTCACGACCCGGGTATATGACGGCCCTGTCCGCCAAATAGGCCCCGACGTAGATCGGCACCCCGTGGTACCGGAGTGCCTCCCTTATACAACTCCAGGGCAAGGTATTAAAGGCGTGCTATAAAACATCATGCTTCAACTCATGGGAACAGAGCATTAACCATAAAGACGTATAAAACTTTGGAGAAGTGCTTTATGCTAGTATAACAAAGAACCAAAACAAAAACAAATTTATTATACATATAATCTACAATTGAGGAATCCTCGTGAAAAGTTCATACCTACAAACAAAAACATATTACTTTTTGCTAAGTAAGTGAATAAACCAAGACCAAGTTTTGTTTTATATACTCGAGAGTAAATTTAGATATAAACTTGTTCTAAACCAATTTGGAATTGATTTTATCAC
This sequence comes from Callimorpha dominula, assembly GCA_949752705.1. Taxonomy (NCBI): domain Eukaryota; kingdom Metazoa; phylum Arthropoda; class Insecta; order Lepidoptera; family Erebidae; genus Callimorpha; species Callimorpha dominula. The sequence continues at coordinate 12,752,327 of OX457010.1, read as the reverse complement.
CCAATATTTGCATATGCTGAAATAAAGAAGCTTTTTTCACTGTATAAAACAGGGCACTTGTATTCTGAACAATTTCACGTAAAAGCATTAACAGGCGTAACGTATAATTAAGGGACCAAAACAACTTACAAAGGCCTAAGATACCATACATATTTATGGGGTAAACAAAATAAATCACGATTGCCAGACATATTTATGAATCAGCCCGTACCTGTTTGCACATAATACTATTTCACGTACGATAGCTTTCTTCTAACACTACTGAAAATTTCGGGAATCAAGGAAGTGACACAACATTACTATTTAAAAATGTATTTATTGCTTTTCGAAGTATTCTCTGCGAAATTTGACACATTTTTCCATACGATGGAACCAATCATTGAAGCAACCATTCCATTCGGAAGTTGGGGTCTCCAAAATGGCCGTTTTGTAGGCGTCCACAGCTTCTTCAGGTGATGAAAATCTCTGATCACGCAATTTATTCTTTATTTTAGGGAAAGTATAGAAATCATTAGGGCTTTGGTCGGGGCTGTACGGCGGATGGTCTAATAATTCTATGTTTTCTTGCTTTAAAAACTCTTTTGTTCTGTGCGCGGTGTGAGAACTCGCATTTTCGTGATGGAGGATGATGCGGCGGTTGCTGTTCCCTTTACGGAGTTCAGAAACGACCTGTGTCAAACAAATGCTAGCATACCATTCTGCATTAACCGTTCTTTGTCCCTCAAGAGAAATAGTCGCAACATGGCCGGGTTTGGAGACAAACGTGGCCACCATTTTTTTTGCAACACTCCGTGAACGAACAATTTTTGTTGGCTTTAACTCATTTTCGAACACCCAAACTCGTGACTGGTTTTTTGTTTCGGGTTCGTACGCGTATATCTAGGATTCGTCACCTGATACGATGTTGTATACAGCATTTGAGGATCCTGCGTGGAATCTTTCGAGAGTTCTGACGCACCAAGTAACGCGAGCCGCTTTTTGCTCTTCACAGAGCAAATGCGGTATCCATTGGGAAAACAACTTTTTTACACCTATTAGTTCATGCAAGATTATTTGTATTTGACTCATGCCTATGTCTAAAGTTGCTTGAATTTCGCGGTATGTCACATGTCGATCTTCCTCAATCAGCTTACGCACAGCATCAACGTTTTCTTTGGTGACTGCAGTTTTTGGACGACCTTGACGGGGATCATCACTGAGCTTGACACGTCCACGTTGAAATTCAGCAAACCAGCGATAAATTGTGGTTTTGGATGGGGCTTCATCACCAAATTCAGAAATCATCCGGTCAACACACTGTTTTTGCGTTAAACCACTTCGAAAGTCATGATAAATCATCGCTCTTGAATTTTCTCAACGACTAAACAAGTTTGACAAAACCTTGTGATAAGACCGAGAATCTTTTTTTAAATAAATAAATGGTATTCGATTTTTAAAACCAAGGAGTTTTCAATTAAAAAGATTTTAATATGACAGAAACAGTGAAAATATTCCATTCCCGATACTTTTAGTGAAGCCTATGTATATATATACATATATTGCTGCGAGTTCTTTTTTATTATTGGAACGAAGTTCCTTATAATAAAAAAACGCACGTTACACTTTAGACGCTCGGTGGATGGGGCTAGACAGAAAAAAGTGTTAGTACAACGAAAAATGCTCACTGCTGCTATATAGCGAAAGGAACTACGTTCCATCCGGGTTTCCCAAATACACTTACGCGTATTTCTTTTTACTTTTTTATAAGGGCTGCTAGGAGATAGAGAAGAAGATGAAGAGAATAGAACATATATAAATTCTACCCTAAGTAAAATATAATCTAGGTTAATACTTTCAGAATAAAAGTAAAAATGGTTTATTTATAGGTTGAGGTGCTGCAAAACGGTAAGAGACGATATTAAAAATATTTGATGAATACAATGACAAAGGTTTTACGCATTTATCCAACATTATGATTGTTATACAACTGGTATTTTGAGGAACACGTATCAAGCATTTATACAAACCAGTGAACATTTCGATGACCATTTACAAAATTCACCTATTGCTTATTTTGGGGAGACCTTCTAAACTTGCTGCTTAGGACTATCAAGCATACCAGTGGAGTCAGTTTCCTACCAATGTGTGTGGAATAAATGTTTTTTAGGCAATTATGAAAACAACTATAATTATAGTAACTATAAACCGATTCTAATATATTGTGTCAGCCCCGTACAGAACTGTTTAGCGTCAACCTTGGAATAAGAACATCACCCACTAGACATTAGACTTTACAAACCTTCAGTAAATTCCGGGTGTGCAAGTCTCGCTATATTTTTTTCTATATCGTTTCGAAGCAAAATCAGAGGTGTGTGACAACTGAGATCGAATTTGAACCGGCCAGGATGACTTATTAATTGTTTTACTCAATTTTTTAATACCAATTTCTTAAGTTATATTGGACAGAGGCTGGTGAGCTTATGTCCACCACCTAGTGGTGGTGCACATAGGTTGTGGTGGTGGTGGTTATAGTGTATAATTATTACTTTGTATGCTCTATCTATTTGAACAAAAATGTGGCTACTTACGTGCATTATTAGGTTTTTAAATAATTGATCAATATTTATTCATTACGTATGTGGTAATGACCATTAATAATAAAATTCTTCTCAATTATATTCAATGAAATAATCTCTGGATTTAACAGATTAATTAAATGTAAGCGACGTGACTTATTTCTGGATACTGAATACAATATTGATGACATACGAGTCATAATCGGACGTATTAAAACCGCACTTAAATTTACAATTGATTATGCGGATACTGATTTATTTTGAGTAATATGCTTTTTTTAATAATAAATATACGTAGAGTGTTACGTCACGGTGTACTGGGCATAACAAGACTAATAACACTTAAGATTTAAATTTCAATACGTGTATGTACATAATCCTATGTAAGTTTGTTTGTTACGCTTCACGTCTTAACTACTTAAGTGATTATCGTGAAATTTTGTCATACACTTTGTCAGAGGTAGATAAAAGGATACAGGGTATTTTTCATCCCGAAAAAGCACCGCTACCGAGGCATAGAAAATAACTTCTAAACTTATACAATAACCGACTGACCTGACTGAACCGTGGGCAAAAGAAGAATAATTTTGGACCTAATAGCAGTATTATGTACAACCTATGATACCTGTTTGTTTAAATGACATTTCAATCGATTGGAATCGTTGCTATTTGCCATACTGACGGTTGTTTTAAAAAAAGACATCTTCAAAAAGAATATTCCTATGTCGTGGAGAGCTTCACAAACATTCACACAACGGACACAAAGAACACCCAGACTCGGGACAACTATTTGTAGATCACACAAATTTCTGTCCCGTGTGGGATTTTAACCCACAATTCTCGGCGCGGCGTAGTGGCGAGGGCGCGAGGTGACCACTTAAACCATTGCGCCATCCGTGCTTATTATAAGTTCAGCTCCAATTATAATTTACTTACACATAATACACATAAACACAAATTATGTAACTATGTTCTCTTTGTGAAACCATACATTGGTATAGGGTTCTGTTTTCGCATTTAGGCGGTTAATTATGCGTTCAGATAAGGCTGACTAGTTGAACTGACCTAGCTCCCTCCAGATGCACGGAAGCCTCCTGGGGCGTTCACAGGCTCCTCGCACCTGCGAGGATATTTTCCCGTTGTGTGACCAGTCCCTCGCACTCTAGAATAACGTGGGCGACCATTTAATCCGCGTTGAGACATCCTGTGCATAAAGGACTGTCTGTGGCATTGATGGTGAATAGGTGCCGATTTCTGACCCGTAATGGTTCCTACAACTATCTTGATGTCCAGTCGGTTAAGACTGATCAGTAGACTGCCTGAAAAATTATTCCAATCTTAAGGGTAGGAAAACAGGGGGTGATTGAATGTTCACTCACTGATTGTAATGACCACGCAAACTTTTTACAGAGTAGTCCGATTTTAATAATTGTTTTTTTATTGGATACGGCATGTTCCAAAATTGGCCCCATGTAAATTAAAAAAAAAAATTCAAACCTAAGGGTGGAAAATAGGCGACGAACGATTTTTCATCCAGTCAATTTCCACCTTTTAACCCATTTTGTTGAAACGTAGCACACATGAGTAGTTTTAATGATACTACAACATGACGGAGACCCTTAGTTGATTTATTTAGCCACAAAAAACTAAAAAATAAAATAAAAAAAAATTAAAGTGAAAAGTGAACCTAAATCATTATGAGTCGGCGGCAAAACTACAAATAAAAAATGAAATTCGAAAACACTTCGACAAATAGACGCGTCGCCGTCGCGTCGACTTAGAATCGCCGCTGCCATCATTTTACATAATAATTAGTTTGCTTGTTTGCTTATTTAAGTTCTTACATTACTGTAGAAGTTAAGCTACGCTAACGAGTTTATTTTTCACTTTTCAGTTTCATTTTTTTTTTTCGTCGGTTTAATTTTTTTACTAAAATACTGTGATTGTAATGTTTATACAAACAACACGCACATACATATGGTTGGGCCTGATGACTGACTGGCCTGTTGGTCTAGTGGTTATCGATCCTGACTGCTGAGCATAGGTCGTGGGTTTGACCTAGGAAAATTAATTGTGTGATGAGCATGATCATTGGTTCTGTGTCTGGGTGTAATTTATCTATAATATGTATGTGTTTATAAATATATTAGTATGTTGATCAGCAGTCTGGTTACCATAGTGCAAGCTCTGCTTAGTTTGGGATTAGATGGCCGTGTGTGAGATGTGTAAAGTTATAATATATGTACATGTACAATGTACATGCTCACAAAATGTCAGTGTGCGCGTAAATTGCAACAAAATTGTTAAGCTTTCGTTGACATTTAGGACACGGGTGGTATTAAACTGTAAAATTGTACTCACAATAAAAACACCATTATAAAGTTGTTGGTTTATGTCTCATCTCTAAAAAGATGTTACCCTTTAAGAGATATTTTCCTTTGTTTTTGTTGACGCCATTTGCTTGCCCCAACAATTTTTACAGAGCACTTGCTTCAAGCAGGGTTGTCGCCTTACTGATTATTTTCCTGGTATTTTGCGTTCTATATATTTTTTTACCAGATATGGAGTATTAGTGTTAGAATGAAGATGTGTCGTATGTGTCGGGTAGATTATTTTTCTTTAATTTGATACACCGGATACACGGCCCTCTAATCCAACCAGACTGCTGATAAACATACTAATTTCTAAACAGATCCATACATATTATAGCTAAATTACACCTATACAAAAATACCTACAACAAATAATATCTAAAATAAATAATTTTGATCCTATATATAATCACGGAGTTACAGCAATGCTGACACTAAATAAGATAAGATAAGATAAGATAGGATAAGATAATATAATTTTATTTGCTTAAACATGAGTATGCACACATAAGTATACAAGGTGAAAAATATTAAAGTAACAAAAGATCAGTCATGTTTTGCCTGTAAGGCGTGCAAATATTAAGAGCATGCACTAAAATAGAAGCAGATTAATTATTATTTGTATATGTCCAAACAACAAACTGATTAATTATTAAAATGTTATATGTACCTACGTAGTCTCTACGTCGGTAATTAATCATTTTGGCGCCGACTCAAAATTAGTTTATATAAAATTTGATAGTTTATGTAAATAAGGTCAATACTTAAGACTTAAATTTTATTTATTTTTTAGTTCTTTTCGTCGGTTTAATTTTTTGTTAAAAAGATTTTTTATTTCATGATTTTTTTTCATCATCAGCTCAGCTACATGAAGTGATAATTTCTAAACGCAAATACCTGATAAAGTAATAAAAAGTAAACAGAAACACTTTCCGTTCCTACAATTTTCGAGGGTTTCTCTCAATTTTATCAGGATCCCATCATCAGATCCTAACTTCCTTGACATGGGACCACCCTTGAGGTATACCCTATCCAACAAAAAAAGAATAATTTAAATCGGTTCATAAATAACGCAGTGAGAACTGAACATACATAAAAAAAGAAAGGAATACGAGTATATATACGGTCAAAATGAAAACCTCCTTTTTTTTCCTCAGTTAAAAATGACAATATTTTGTGCGGTTACTGGCTGCAGCAGCCGGATGGGCGTTTTGACCGAATGTGGTCCAAAAATGTCCTTCCATCGGTAAGCCATACTCAGTAAATTTATGATTATCAGCCAAATTACGTGGATGTATAGATGTTTGTTACCCTTACACGCCAAAACTACTAAATCGATTACGATGAAACTTGGAATGTAGGTAGCTGGAGACCTGGATTAACATATAGGATACTTTTTATCTCGATTTTCCCACGGGATCGGGACTTACGCGGGTGAAACCGCGGGGCGCTACTAGTGAATATATAACTAGCAGTTACCAAAGTGTTAAGATATGTAAACACAGGTAATTGTACATATTTTATTTAATATCTGGTGCAAGGCTTAACTATTCATGATTTCCTCTACAAAACTCTGAAATATTTTGATTCGTAAAGTGAAGACAAGGATAAAGAGAAATAAAAAAAAACTCTATGAAAACCGGCAGTGAAGCAATGTTTGCATTGCTTTTCACGTGAGTGAGGTTACCGGAGGCCCTAACCATTCCCTCATCCCTATTCCCATCCTTGTCCTCTCCCTCCTCTAATGCCCCTCTCCCCTCTTCCCAATCTTCCCCTCTTCCTCTACTCCCACATTAAAGGGCGGCAACGCACTTGTGACTCTTGAGTTATAGGTGGCCATGCGCGGCGGTAGTCATTTACCATCAGCTGACCCGTCTGCTCGTTTGCCCCCTATAACAAAAAAAAAACCGATGATTATGAAATTTGCATTAGCGTTGTAAGTATTAACTACTCAACTGAACGTTGACAAGGGTTCTCTCTTCTATCTCTCGGCAATATTATTACCGAGAGATAACTGAATTGATTAAAGATTATAGATGATCGGTTGAATAGTAAATATTCAACCGATAATCATGAAATTTTGATTCACCTTGTCAATGGTATAGAAAATTACATAGGCCCCTTTCATCAAGACAAATATGTTGTGTAACTTGAAAGCTAACAAACAAACAAACTCATATTCGCATTTATAATATCAGTTACAATTTTATACCAAGGATACCAGCCCTAATTCCCAGCTGCTCTTTTTACGGCGGAGTTTACTAAATTACATTGAAAAGACTTTTTCTTGGCCCTTTGTAAATGCAACCCTTTTGTTCACTGAACTTGCTAGACATATATTGCCTCCTCGGGCATATTAAATGAAGTAATGCGAAAATGGGAAATTGGAATATATTCAATTATTCTATGGTTACGACTGCAATTCTCGTTAGGATTTGTAAATAACGTTTTTTTGTTTGTTCCTGCATTTTTATTTTTAAATTAAGCAGTTTATGGGGCGGTTGTTTCAGTAATTGTTTTATATTTTAACGGCGGTTATAACAGCTTTTTTATTACTTTATTCATTTTGCCTTTTCTATAAAACGATTGCTGGTGCTTTAAAGCACTTGCAAAATAAGTTCTATCACGTGTTTACTAGGCCAACTATATTCCTTTCATGAAAATCTGGTGATTCTATCAGTATGTAGTACCACTTTTCAACCGCAGTCTTCTCTAAATGTGAGATTCTGATGTATTCCACCACCTTTTTATCCTTTTCAAAGACTTTGATTATTTAGTTCCCACATTTTATTATGTTCCTCATACAACAGTTTTCTATTAAGAATCGTCGTTTTGTTGACACTTTCATATACAAAATGTGAGCAAGAACAAATGTTGGCTGACTGTCTGAATAATTCATTGAATAATATCTGCGAGGTGTCAAAACATCTTGTAACTTTTTATTTCAGAGTTTATTTCACGAATTCGTAACTCTTCACATATAACAAGATACATTATGTATATTGAAATAGTCACATCCTCTCATCAACTAGCGTTAAAAAAGTTTAATTGCAATGTGTAAGAGTTAGAAATAGAGGAACCTTTTAAGATGGGCAACGAACGCAGTAAGTACATTTTAACCTTTTTGAAAAATTTTCTTAAAAGTTTCAGTAAATTCTAAAAAAAATTAGTTAGTCGTATTTCAAAGTTTTCATTTAAACTAAACTCAACAACGCTGAAATAGTTGAATATCTTAATTTTTTTTTATATACTCAGACATGTACATCTTCGAAAAAGACAGGTAGAATATTAGACATCCACATTGCATAAGACGTAACGGTCTTGTAATAAGAGGCAAGTTTATTGTCGTCCAGGCATATTTGGACGTCCGGACGCCGCGCCATACTGATAATTTTCTAATAATTTGCTAAGGAATCGAACTTCAAAAGACAATGGGGAAAGTCTACAAGACTGAAACTAATGGGGCAGTATGCTTTCAGTCAAATATAACTTAATATAAAATGTAAATAATAATAATAATATTTATTTATTTATTTTAAACTTCATGCACATTTGTACAAAGGCGTACTTAATGCCTAGGGCATTCTCTACCAGTCAACCTTAGGGTGGTATAGAACTGCTATAAGGTAGGTGCAAAGATACATTTGAAATTATTTATAAAACAAACTAACATTTATATTACTTACATGTACAATTTTCTAAATATCATTACTACATAATATACACAGTTTCATATACCTATACATAAACATACATAAGTCTTTATATTATGCCTATACAGAGTACATATATATTTACACATATCATACATATACATATCATATATATATAAGTAAATACACTACAAATACCACTATAAAGTCGTGTACTATCGTTGAGGCTATTCTGCTAACTCATTGTGGAGGAGCTCTCGTACTTTCTTTTTAAACGTGAAGCGGTTTGTGGACATCCTGACTTCGAGAGGGAGCGCATTCCAGAGAAGGACTGATTGTACATAGAATAAAGAGTTGATGAAGGCGGAGCTGTGAGAGGGACATAAAAGAAGCAAATTATTGGTGGAACGAAGATTCCTGTCATGAGTAGAGTACAAGTATTGGAAGTGAGGAACTAAGTAAGAAGGTGGCGATGGGGAGTTTAAAAAGGAGAACAGAGAAGTTAGAGCCCGCAAATTGCGACGTTGGCGAATAGGAAGCCATTTTAATTGTGAACGTAAAGCAGACACATGGTCATATTTGCGAAGATTGAAAATGAATCGAATGCAGTTATTGAGAAGGCGATCTAGTTTGTTGAGGAGGTCTGCATTCAGGTCGAAATAACACACATCACCATAGTCAATTATAGGAACGATTAGGGTCTGCATTAAGGAAGTTTTTGTCTTAGTGGGGAGGAAATTCTTCAGGCGGTATAAAGTTCGGAGAGCTCCAGTGACTCGCTGACTAACGTGAGTAACTTGGGCCCGCCAATCGAGTGTGGAGTCAATGTATAAGCCCAGGTCTTTAACTACTGAACTTATAGATATATTTGATCCGTCAAAGACAATCGGTGTGGAAGAAGTAGTGTATAACCTGCTCATCATTTGTTTGCTCCCTATGACAATCGCCTGACATTTATTAGGATTTACTGATAAGCCGAATCTTGTCGACCAGGATCTTATGAATTCTAAATCCTTATTGACCTTATTAATGGCTTGCGATATGTTTTCAACCCTGGCCTGCGTATAAAGCTGCAAGTCATCGGCATATAGGTGATACGTACACCGAAGGTCGTGGGTTATCAGATTAATAAATAATGAAAATAATAAAGGAGATAATATACCGCCTTGAGGGACGCCGGTGCAGAGATCACTCCAACTCGATGACAAGTCATCAACACGAACGCACTGCTGACGTCCCTGAAGATAAGTGGAGAACCATTCCAGTGCTTCTGAGGAGATCATAAGATATGAAAGGATAGATAGTAGGATCTCGTGACTGACGGTATTGAAGGCATTCGAAAAGTCAACCAGGACTAACACAGTAACTTTAGTGTTTTCCATGGCCTCCCTAATATCGCCAGTCACTTTGAGGAGAGCGGAAATAGTGCTGTGGCCAGGCCTGAAGCCAGATTGCAGTGGACTTAGGAGATTGTTTCGGTATACAAACTGCGAAAGCTGCTTATGTACACAAGCCTCGAGCACCTTAGATAAAAAAGGAAGAATAGAGATAGGTCGAAAGTGGTGTGGTAGAGAAGGGTTATTTGTCTTGGGCAAGGGTATGATGTAAGCCTTACGCCAGAGAGAGGGAAAGGTTCCAGAGTCAAGGGAAAGTTAATAATATGGGCTATCACTTGAAGAACATGATCCAGAACAGTGACAATCATGCGACGACTAATGCCATCGTAGCCCACGGCATTGGAACGAATAGATAGGATAATCTTTTTGATATCCTCAGGAGGCACTGGAGAAAATTGAAAGAAGTCAATAACTGGACTAGTTAGACTTTGTATATAGCCCAAGGTCTGACATTTGGTTTGATGATCCAGCTGAGTTGCAGATGTGAAATGTAGGTTGATATCATTCAAACCAATTATCTTCTGAAACTCGGGACGTTGTTGTTTTCCAATACCCAGTGTACTGAGAAACTTCCAGATACTTGTAGGAGATGAAGCCTCTATATTTTCCAGAATGTATCGGCGTTTTGCGTTACGTACCACCTGATTACACCGATTTCTAGCCGCCTTGAAAAGGTTCCACGTGTCTTCAGAACGATGATTCCTAAACCTATGGAAAGTTCGGTCCCTCCGTCTCATTGCAATTTTCACTTCCTCCGTCATCCAAGGTGCCGGCGGACGCTTTAATTTCACTTTCCTAACAGGAGCGTGGGTGTCGTATAAACTAAGTAAGGTGTCATTAAAGATGCTGACCTTATCATTCACGTTGGTAACAGCTGCCACACTGCTCCAGTCTATTTCGGAGGCATCAGCACATAAATTTTTGACATCCATACATTTATAGCTGTGAACATGAAGAATTTTTGGAGGGGATTTAGGTGGTTTCAGGATATAGGAAAGGAAGAGCAAGTCGTGATGGGAAAATCCAGGAGCAGGATATTGACCATAGGAGGAGACAAGGTTTGGAGCAGAGGTAAGCATTAGGTCAAGCCAGGTATCCTGGTGTTCAATGTTGTGATGAGTTGCTTGAAGGGGCAGGACATGGAGACTGGTAGATTGGACGATCTGAAGGAGATTACGTGTTCGAGGAGAGCTGAGTGCGAGGAGGTCCGTGTTGAAATCTCCCATGATGATGTGGTGTGAGTATTCCGACCCTAAAGATCCCAGAACTGTTTCCAGACTGGAGAAGTAGTTGACAACAGGAGGGCAATACACTGCACCTAGAACAACATTAACTCCCTTGACACAAACCTCCAGGAAAAGATATTCCACAGTGGTGGTTGGGTTGGAAAAAGAATAGGCAAGAATTTTATAGGGTAAAAAGCTTCGAAGTTTAAAGGCCGACACCACCACCTCTTTTATCTAGTCGGTCATTACGAATAAGAACAAAGCCTGTAAGTGGATATGAGGTCGAAGGCAAGTGAGGTTTGAGCCAAGTCTCCGAAATCAGGATGGCATGAACGTCACTGTCGGTGAAAGTCGCAATCAATTCACTATAATGACTGGGGATATAAATACCTTCACACATCTCACACACGGCCGTCTGATCACAAACTGGGCAGAGCTTGTTCTATTGTAACTGGACTGCTAATAAACATACTTATATGTTTCTAAATACATACATATTATAGATAAATTAAACCCAGACACAGAACAAATGATCATGCTCATCACACAATTATTTGTCTTGGGTGGGAGTCGAACCCACTCTCTGACCTCTCACCCTCTGGCTTAGCAGTCAGGGTCACTAACCACTAGACCAACAGGCCAGTCAAATGAATATCTTATTACGCTGACGGGGAATAATATACTAGCTACTCGGCTATGCGTTGCTGTGGCTAAGTAATTTGCAATAAAAAAAATAGTGACTATAAATTGAGATAAAAACTATTCTATTTCAAGTTGGACAAAACTGCACGTAACGTGCAAAATTTCAATAAAATCGGTTCATTAGTTCAGGAGTGCATCGCAGACAAAAATAACGTGACACGAAATTTATATTTATAAAGATTTAAACGGTAGAATCTAAAACCTCGCTAGTATGCAGGTTCATGCAAAAAAATTATCAAGTTATACCTTTTTTTTAGGAAATAATGGAGTAATCGGTATACATATTGTACATAAAAAACAAAACTAATTGAAAATCTTCTCCTTCGTTGAAGTCGGTTAAAAGTGCATTAAACAAAGTATGAAATGACGTAAAAGTTGTCTCGCTCCTTGTGACTAGGTAAAAGGAAACTAAAAAACTTAAGGTAAGCAGCATTCCACCGCTTTAACCCACAGAGAGTATTTAATTTATGAAGTGAAAACTTCTTTTGGCACCTTGGGCACTTTTGGTATGGGGAAAAGAAACTGAACTCGCGTGATTGTCATGCTCAGATACATACATAGATATTATGTTAATTATGTGTTAATTATGTTGTCACTTTTGAAGTGCATACCTACGACGGACAGTTTTTTACTCATAGTGTATCACCTGCAAACGTTAAACGTGATAAACAATTTTCTTTTTCGTGACCGTGACAACGTAATTGCAAAATATTTTATGACTAGCAGCGCCTCGCAGTTTCACCCGCGTAAGTCTCAAGAATGTAGTTATAAAAAGCCTATGCGTTAATCCACGTCTTCAGCTATCTACATACTAAGTTTCATCGTAATCGGTAAAGTAGTTTTTGTGTGAAAACATTACAAACATTCACACAAATGTTTCCTCTTTATAATATTAGTTTAGATTATCGGTTGAGTTAATTACTCAAATGTCACCTGATGGTAATAAAAAAATTATTATATTTCTTGTGTCCATATTTGAGAGAGAGAGAGAGAGAGAGAATTAAGCCACATAATTTATGCTTCAAAATAATCACGTTCAATTTCATACTCTGCAACTCACATTATGTTCAGGAACAAGTTGCGTTATAATCTGACAGCTTAAACTCTAAACTGTTAAATTCATAATGGAGCGACGCGAGGCGAAGGCGACGTCGGAAATCACTTGTGAACGCTAACGACCCCTGCTTCTACACTTAGTTCCGGCCATAAAGTCAGTCCAATGAATATTAAAGTACATAAACCCTCTATGTTAACTAATATTTTTTTTGTTAACGATAGTTTTTAATTGTATTTTTCTTGATTTTTTGTACTTATAACTATTTATTTTATCACACCATAATATTTAGTTGTAGTATACTGTAGTATAATTATACATATATATCTATATACTAATGCGTGAATAAAATTTCGGGAATGAAGGAACATGAAACATGGAGTACTTAAAGTTTACAAATAGAAGAAGTACAGAAAGCTAAAAGTTTTAAACAATTGGCGTTATATTTTAAAATTACCTAAAAACGGCTACGTCAAACTACAAGCGTCCAGTATATATGTTGACCTGTCATGGTACGGCAAGGCTAAGAACGATAGTTCAAAATACACATATAACGTGAGACAATGACTCCAATAATTATACACATAGGTAATATTTTCTATTTAAATGATGTGGAAACTGCTACATCAAGCTACACGCGTCCAGTATATTCGTATACGTTGACCTGACATGTACGAAAAGTCTATACAAAATAGTTCAAGTTATACTGGTCAATGAAATAAAACAAAATATTCAAAGCTAAACGAATTTTGGTCGAGTATCGACCAACAGGCTATCTCTAGCCCAATTTTTGTTTATGGGATAGAGGGCAAACGAGCAGACGGGTCACCTGATGATAAGTGACTACTGCCGCCCATGGGCACCTGGAACTCAAGAATCACAAGTGCGTTGCCGGCCTTTAAGGTGGGAGTAGGGTAGTAGAAGTAAGGTAAGAGGGGGAAGCATGGCTCTCCCACTGTTGAAGGTCTAGTATACAATAAAGGAGTACATATAACATACTTGGAGACGAGATAGGACAACATAGGGCTGGAAGGAATGATTGCAACTTAACACACAGTTCCCAATCACGTAAGAGTAGTTTGAGCGAATATCACATTTGAGTTGTAGCTGAAAATCAGCGTTAGATGTCAGCACTATCAACATTTGGCTTTTTAGCTAATAGGTGGGCCACTGGTCTAACTACAGAACCTCGATATCACCTAGTACTTGGGTTGAGGAGGTCTGATGGCTGTCACTTTACGTGAAATAGCGAAGTTCAGCCGTATCGTAGTTAGACTGAAAGTCCTTAGTTGGGATAAAGCGCGGAGGATGATGAGGTGGGTGACTGGACATTATATGTTCCTCGTACCGTCGCCGTCGTCATATTTTACTTAGATGATGATTGTGTCAATGAGTTTTTTTTTTATTTCTCTTTATCCATGTCTTCAATATACAAATATAAATATTTCAGAGTTTTGTAGAGGAAATCATGGATAGATATGCCTTGCACCAGATATTAAATAAAATGTGTACAATTACCTGTGTTTACTTATCTTAACACTTTGGTAACCGCTAGTTATATATTGATGCAGAAAATATATAAACGATACATTGAAGACAAAATGTTCGATAATTTAATTCAGTACCAGCTGAAAAACCGGAACGCTGAAGAAAACAAAAAAATGCTAATGTGTAACTTTAATTACTTTAGCTGACATCTTCGAAACAGTTGAAAAACAGATTTTAACCACACATAGTTATGAATCGCTGAATCCATTTGAAAGCTAAACTGTCAGACACATATTAAATTTATAATCAGGGGTATTATAAATTCGACTTGTATGTCTGTCTGTCTGTCACATCTGCGTTGTTGGATAAATAATTTAGAATACTTTCTAAGCAAACTTGGAGCTGACAGCGTTAATTTGTAAGTTACAAATTCAATGTTGATGTTATTAAATGGCTGGGGTTAAGACATTTTGATATATAATAAAGAAAATATTTAATGGTAAAAATTGTTTGTGATATTTTTAGACGCAACTAAGATGAATAAAGGTAAGAAATTTATAAAAATTACGGTTAAATACTAAAAATAAATTTTGTTGCCGATAGATACTAAATTAAAATTAATAAATTGTATTGCAAAATTTTGTTGGAATTTGAAATAAGTAAATATTCTAAGTGCTATTAAAATTTCTAAGAGAACCTACTTATATAAAATCATTCGGACTTTATCTGATATATATACGAGCATGAGTTTAGTTCTTTCTATCTTATCACCAGTATTACAACCCATAATATAAAAGGGACGGGAATATTGAGTTCAAAATAGCCTTAACTTTGACTGCACGGATGCCGCCATCCCTTCGCCACTACGCTGCGCCGAGTATTGAGGGTTCGATTCCCGCAAGGGACAAACATTTGTGCGATCCACAAATAGTTTTCGAGTCTGGGTGTTCTTTGTGTCCATTGTTTGAATGTTTGTGAAGTCCCCTGCGACACAGGAATCATTCCTAGTGTGAGAGTTTCCATACACAAAGACGTTGTAGTGAAATCAAGTTATTCACGTTGGTGATTGCGTCACGTGCACCTAATCCTACTAATATTATAAACGTGAAAGTTTGTGAGGATGTATGGATGTATGGATGTTTGTTACTCTTTTACGCAAAAAACACTGAACCGATTGCGATGAAACTTGGTATGTAGATAGCTCGAGACCTGGATTAACATATAGGCTACTTTTTATCCCGATATTTCCACGGGATCGAGACTTACGCGGGTGAAACCGCAGGGCGCTGCTAGTGTTTGTATAAGACGATAAAGTTAAATGAATATTCATTAAAACTTTTGCTATTACCATTATTTTCTGTGGAATATTTTGTGTTAGCAAAGTAATAGTAGGAGCTAGTTAGTGGAGTACGTGCTGGCCGACCGCGTAGACACTATCATATTATGACAATTTGGTGTTTTTTTTTTCTATTCTATCTGTGGCATCTGTTTGTGCCGATCTATGATTTTAACTTCAACTCTAGCTTCAATTTAACGTTCATAAATGTCACTTAGTGTCTTAATTGAATAAATGATTTTGAATTTGAATATTCTAAGTATTTTAACTTAAAAAAGTTTAAGCAATTTTTTACTGGACTGTTGGTCTAGTGGTTAGTGATCCTGACTGCTGAGCCAGAGGTTCGATTCCCACCCAGTACAAATAATTGTGTGATGAGCATAATCATTTGTTCCGTGTCTAGGTGTGATTTATCTATACCATGTATGTATTTAGAAATATATCAGTACGTTTATCAGCAGTCTGGTTACCATAGTACAAGCTCAGGACCAGACGGCCATGTGTGAGATGTGTGAAGTTATTATTATATTATATTAATTTTATGTTCAAGTCAATAACATTTGACACAATTTGTGTGTTCTTATTAAAACCATTTTCTTATAAGAGAAGGGTTCAAATGTTTAGAATACAGACTTGCGATCACGAATTCTTAACTTTAACAAAAACAAAACATTTTCAAGGAAGATTATTCGCTACTGCTCATATTTATATTGACAAATATTATTACGAACACTTTCCTTTAAAACTATCTAGGTGTATCTAAGATAGATAGGACTAAAAAGAGGTTCATTTTATAGCCGAGCGATAATGACGCAGGAAAAACGTACAATGACCTCAAAGCTTAGCAAACAAAAAATCCCCTAATAGAATTTCCGTGTAAGAGCGTCGAAAAAAAACAACATTCATTTGTGCGGCGTCAGTGTTTACAGCAGTTCAGCAATGATATTTGTGTGTCACGCGACATGAACATCAACTTCGTGTTCAATCAAAACAAGTCAGTTTGTTCTGTAGTCTATTGTACGATGTAAGGCGGGAGTTATAATGACAGCGGTGAGCCATGCAAACTATAAACATTTCTTCTGTTACAGCCATTGTGTTTTTTTGTCAATAAAACTAAAGTATGGGGACACTTTGAAGAATACAAAAAAATAAAAGTAAAGATTCTTTTTAAAAACAAGCTTTTATTACTTGTTAATAAAAAGAACCAAAAGGTTAAAAATAATAATAAAGGCGCATTACACCTTCTTTATTTCTCTTGCCGTCAAAATGTAACACGCTTTTATTACTATTTTTAACTTTTTAGTTCTTTTTATTAACAAGTATTAAAAGCTTGTTTTAAAAAAAAAACTTTATTTTTACATTCAACTTTTTAGTATTTATAATTCGGTTGGAGTCAAACGAGTCAAAACCCGATGGGATTGCGTCGTTTCAATACAGAGTTCTTATGGCGACCTTCTAGCTGCATCATCAGATCTATGTCATCATAATATTGCATCGCCACGCGATATACGTATGCGTGCAAAATTTCAGCTCAATCGGAAACTGGGAAGTGTGTCAAATTTAACTTGCAAGATTTGATTGCAGACAGACAACGAGGCAAGTGAAACTCATCACCCTCATCCTCCGCGCCTTTTCCCAATTAAGTTGGGGTCGGCTTTCAATCTAACTACGATACGAAGTGAAACTAAAACAAAAATAAAGTCTTGTAAATTATTAAAGCACTATTCCTGTATCACTCACTATCTAACTCCGATAAATTTAGTAAATGAAAAAACTGAATTATTTAATTTGAAACAACTTTGCGTAAATAACACTTGCATATTAATTTTAATAAAATAAACAAATAACATTCACACAAATTTACAGTTACCTAAACAAACAAAAATAGCATACTAGTAATAGCAAACAACAATTCAAATAAAACACTGTTGGTTCATCCGCGTATCAACTAGGGAAAGAAAAACAATATTGTTTGATAGAACACCTGTTTAATGCACTAACGAACATCATAAAAGAGTGTGATAACAAGCATATGTATAAAAACAAACAAAAAAAATGTAAACGCCTCAGAGGCACTATAAATGTGTATAAAAAAGTAACCTACCTTATTAAAAGTAAACTGTGTTCTTATGAGAAATAAAGCTCTTTAAACCTGCAGTAATTTAATGATTTTTCTAAATACCCTCAGAAACACTACACTCGTACGTAATATTATCACCATCACTATCATCATTCTAAGAAGAGGATGTCCACTTTTGTACACAGGCTTTTACTTAAGACCTTTTGTTTACCAAGATTTTTAGTAAAAAAGTATATTGTTTTATTAACATGCATAGAATAAGAGACCATTAAAAATCAAAGAAATACTAATCAATCAGTTATCTAATTCAAGTCAAGGGGTATAAAGGATTACAACATCCGCATACTGTCAGACAGTATGGCCGTCCTAAAGGCCCTGGAGGGCAATACCATGAACTCCGGTCTCATCTACGAATGCCACCAGACACTGGAACGTTTAGCCTCTGTCAATGGGCTAATTCTTCAATGGATCAAGGGGCATGGTGATTCACTCGGGAACGACGCCGCCGATGAGCTGGCAAGGAAGGGATCTGTAACGTCAGTGGCCGGTCCAACTATACTGCTGCCACTTCCCTTTAACCAAATTCTCTCATGGGTAAGGCAACGGACTCGTGAAGCGCACAACAGTCGCTGGACCGACACACCCGGCTGTAGGCAATCTAACTTGGTGCTGACGGAGGTCTCACCACGTTTGACTTGCAGACTGCTCAGTCTCAACCAACTCGACATCAGCATAGTTGTGGGAACCATTACGGGCCACTTAGCCCTAAACCGGCACCTATTCACCATCAATGCGACAAGCAACCCTGTATGCAGAGGCTGTCTCAACGCGGAGGAAACGGCCGCTCACGTAATCCTGGAGTGCGAGGGAGTGGCTACACAACGGGAAAGTATCCTCGCGGGAACGAGGACGCTCCTAGAAGCCTGTGAACGCCCCAGGAGGCTTCTGTGCTTCTGGAAGGAGCTAGGCTGGCTCAACTAGTCAGCTTATCTGAACGCATAATGGACCGCCTATGAGTCTAGATGCGGAAACAGAGCCCAATACCAATAGGCAGAGGGGTATTAAACACCCACATTGTGCCAACTAAAATTTAGTCTTTCGTACGTAATAGGGGCCAAAGCTGTTGCCTTCAACCGGGCACTTTGGGAATAATAAATGGAAAAATTGCGAGTATGTTAGAATAGACAGGTAGATAAAAAGAGAGAATATGTTGTTTATATGGATGGATTTTGGAGTATGATCAGTAGTGCAAAAATCAGTAAAATTATGATTAGCATAAGTTTAGTTATGAGATCTCGCTTTTTAACGTTATCAAAGTTACCGATTGAGACCCAGAATTGGGTGGAAAGTGGCGAAAATTGTGTTTCAAAGATCGTTTGCTGAAGCCTAGACGTGCCGGATGTATACGCCACCTTGGAGGCATTCCAGCCTGTCGTAATAGAGTACACTTACACGACGTACAATCTACCTTGCACTCCTACCCTTACTCTCCATTTGATGCTACATTGTCTACTTTTCTCAGATCCCTCGGTATTTGGATCGCAATTGTTTCCCATCTGCCACCATGTTTGTGTAGCTGGATACCAGCCTCTCCCATCGCGATCCGCTCCCATCGCCATGCGATCCACGGCCGGTAACGACACCTATTTCAATAGACATCACCTCGAAAAAGAAAGCAATATAATGGATCCAAAGAGGCCGCAGTTGAGTACTTAATTATGTCGAGTTTAAAATCCTACCTGCTAAGGGAGCAGAGCTGCGTGTGTGTCTGGATCCAGCGCCTCATGGCTTTACTCCATCTTACAGAAAAGTGCTGAGTGAAACAATCTTGCACATTGTGCTTTTGATCAGTTCGATTTCTACTTAACGATACAATTTTTTTTAAAATTAAATGTATGGTTCTTACAATATTTTATGGGGTTTTAGTAACTTTTTGTTAAATTTATGTACCACTAGCAGCGTCCCGCGGTTTCACCCACGTAAGTCCCGATCCCTTAGAAATATCGGGATAAATAGTCTATGCGTTAATCCAGGTCTTCAGCTATCTACATACCAAGTTTCATCGCAATCGGTTCAGTGGTTTTTGCGTGAAAGAGTATCAAACATCGATCCATCCATCCATCTATACATCCAAACTTTCACATTTATAATATTAGTGGGATTATTATACTGACTTCAACAAAATCTTTATAGGGCTACAGCAATACCTAATAAAATAAACCTGGAAAATGGCAAAATTATGATCAATCATCGCATTAATTCCCTTGTAAATACACAATTATATGATAAAAATTAGTATTGTAGTACTATGTTAGTAACAGAATAATATTAATCTCAAGCTTTGTTATAAATATAATTGTTATCAACATTATTATCACCGAAGTCAAATGACTGCTGCAGCTGGCCTCTCCTCAAGACTTCTGCAAAGAGCGGCATTGCGTCGAATCCGACGTCTCTGCCACTTTGACCAGGGCGTCGAACCATCTACTAATCAAAGAAAGAGGCAAGTGGCGCTAAGGGCTGCGGTATAACCTGTGAATTTAAAATAAAATCCTAGATGACATTTGGCGAAAATAGTGAGCGTTTCTGCATAACAGCCTAAAGATAGAAAAGATTTTATTCTCGCACGTAGTGACGTGAGTATTGTGTAGTTATAATTAAATGACATCTGACCAGTGAAACATAATAAATATGCTATGTACGTAATAAATGTACTATATTATATTTTTAATCAACCACGCAATGAATGTTCCTTCATTTCAATCACAAACCAGCATATTATACGAAAAAAAAAATACATAACAGAACTATGCCACTTCCACTATCTGACATAATGTTATCATATCAATATCAATGATGACAATAAAAAACCTGTTCATCATGCAACATTTCTCATTAAAATAAATCAGAAAAATCAACATTCAGCTTCAAAAAACTTTGGCGTTGTACTAACAATGTTAACATCAAACGTCCTTTGATGACACGAAATGAATTACATAAATATTTATTCCTTTGAATAAATCACTCTCTTTTATCATAATTTTGACACATTACACATTGAGTTAAGAGTTTCACTAAACACTTTGATTTTATTTTTGTTTTTTATTCAGTTTATTAATCTTGTTTCAAACATCCCATTCCGATCTTGTTTAAGAATCTACAAAAGAAATTGGGGATGTTAGTTGTTGCTGTAATCCGCATTACAAAGCTTTAGATCCGGAAAACAGAGTTTGAAACTAGATTTTACTGTCATGCTTTTTATTGGTATCAGTGGAATTCTGCTGAATTAAAATTAGTTTTAGAAACAAACAAAAGTTTAAAATGAAAATCGATATTAATTATGAAATTTTAAATGTGTTCTTCGTAGGATGTGAGGTATTGCTGTAGCCCCATAAAGATTTTGTTGAAGTCAGTATAATAATGGTACATAAATTTAACAAAAAGTTACTAATATCCCTTAAAGTTACTTATTGTTAGAACTTTAAATTTAATTTAAAAAAATTGTATCGTTAAGTTGAAATCGAACTGACCAAAAACACAATGTGCCTGATTGGTTCACTCAGCGCTTTTCTGTAAGATAGAGTAAAGGCACGAGGCGCTGGGTCCAGACACACACGCGGCTCTGCTGCGGGTGTAGGATTTTAAACTCATCTGCCTTTTAGGTATCCTGGCACATGGCCTCTGTCTTCCTTCGGCATCCATTACATTGCTTTCTTCTTCGAGATGATGTCGTTACCGGCCGTGGAGCGTATGGCGATTGGAGCGGATCGCGATGGGAGAGGCTGGTATCCGGCTACACAAACCTGGTGACAGATGGGAAAAAATTGCGATCCAAATACCGAGGGATCTGAGAAAAGCAGACAATGTAGCATCAAGTGCATAGTAAGGGTAAAAGTGGAAGGTAGCAGCTTTGTGCTATCGCCATAACCTGTGTACTCTTTTACGACGGGCTGGAATGCCTCCAAGTCGGCCAGCACGGCTAGGCTTCAGCAAAGACGATCTTTGAAATACAATTTTCGCCACTTCCCACTTAATTCTGCGTCTCAATTGGTAACTTCGATAACGCTGAAAAGCGAGATCTTATAACTAAGCTATGCTAATCATAATTTTACTGATTTTTGCACTACTGATCACACTCCAAAATCCATCCATATAAACAATATCTTCTCTCTTTTTATCTACCTGTCTCTTCTAACATACTCGCAATTTTGCCATTTAGTATTCGCAAAGTGCCCGGTAGAAGGCAACAACAAGGCAACTTTGGCTCCTATTACGTACGAAGGACTAAATTATAGTTGGCACAATGTAGGTGTTTAATACTCGTCTGCCTACCTCATACACTCACCCATATATCCCCGATATGCGCGAGTGTAGGTATGTATGTAAGAATTTATATTAACATAATAATACCATAGTTTTTAATGAAATAAAGTGAGTTAGCTGTGAAAGTAACTTTAAAAATCAAACCAAAAGTATGCATTTTTATTAGTCAAAGACCTATATTTGATCACATCATTACAAATACATCTAAGCAATAATAACTAAAACCCCACTAAGACCAGCTATGTATTAATACGATAAAAACCCCTAAAAGTATATATATTTTTTTACATGTATGCTTGAAGTTGACGTACTTTGTATGAATTCGCGAAACTGTTTCCATTATTCAGTTGTCACAGTTCACATCAGGTGTGAATATACAGAGATAGGACTTATAAAAGTAAAACTCTAAGTAAAGTATATTGGACTGGATTAACGAACAACTTTTGCAATAATACAATATTAGCTATTATCAGGAATACTATAGAAATAAGTTTATTTTAAAGGAAATCCTTAATATTGTGTTATTAAAAGACATTGACACCTTTGTACTCAATTGCAAAAAGTAAATAATAAAACTGTTAGTGAGAAAATGCACTTAATTTTCTTCTTAATTGGCAAACGTGATCTAATAAACCGACTAATTATTGGAACGTTATTTTATAAAGTATGCGAAAAAATGAACAAACAACAGAAACAATCAACCAAAAATCACTAAAAGATCAATTACTTGGTCGATTAACCAACATCCTTCGCTCAAATATTGCATAGGCCTCTCTTAGTATGCGCCATGATACGCTTTGCCGCGCTCTTTACTTACAGAGATAAAAATAAATAGATTACGCATAAAGAAAAAAGTATTATAACTTTTTGTTTAGACTTAGTTGAGGCTATAAAAGTACGCAAAATTAAAAAAATGCAAGGCAGCTCTATAGAATTTCTTACCTCAATGGTCTAGATGCAGATATTTTCTATTCACTGCGACTTCAGTTTTGTTCATCTCACCTCTTCCTATCCGCAACGTTTCATAAATTGGAACACGAAAGGGGGAACAAGAAACATGTTTTGCATTCATTTCATTCTAAACATAATGGATTTTTTATTGCGAAAACAAGTAATAGCTTTTTCTTTAGATTTATTTTCCCAGAGCATTTTGCTGTTTAGTTTAGATTTTTATTCAAGATTACGTTTTTAAACATTAGTCGATTTGTTTTCAGTACGACTGTGATAAGTATTCGCATTCGTCGTTATCGCTTTGCCAAATAAATTTCTTGAGTAAAAACATGATATATCACAGCTAAGTAAAAGATTACTTAGCTATGATATATCAACAATACTGCGCGCATTTTTAACTCCCAGTATTGTTGAAAACCAAAGAAAATCTAGTTATACATTAACTCAAATTCTGTAACCATCACAACAAAATCCTTTTGTATGAGTAAACGTCAATTTATTGAGGAGCTATTGGCATTTATTGGGGAAATAAAACGTATTCACACATTTAAAAAAAAAACAGGATCAACAAAAAACATTTTACATCCTATTAAAAAAATAGAATAGAACAGTATCGCTCACGTAAAAGTTCTTTCTAGATGAAAACTGGCATCCTTTTCTATAACCCGAGCTACATGTATGCAAAATTTCAAAATAATCGGTTGAGTAGTTAAGACGTGAAGCATAACAAACAAACTCAAATTCGCATTTGTAGTAGTAGCTATTGCCCGCGACTTCGTTCGCATGGAAATATTGGTGAAATCTATCCCACGGGAACCGTACATTTTTCCGGATTAAAAAGTAGCCTATGAGCTATTCCAGAATTTAGTCTATCTCTGTGCCAAATTTTATCCAGATCCGTTCATTCGTTTTTGCATGACAGAGTAACAAACATCCATCCATCCCTCCATCCATCCATCCATTCATCCATTCATCCTCACACTTCGCCTTTATAATATTAGTAAGATTAGTTAGGAAAAGGATGTTATTTTTTTTACAAAAAATTAAATTTGATCGCATGCTACCTTTATTTGATGTATTCGTGTTTTCAAAAACTTTAATTTCAACTAGTTAAATTAAACACTATTTTGGCTATGTCTTACCTCTATTACTTAAAAATATAGTTTGTGTATTTTGACTAATTTTAGAGATCAGTTAAAACATGTTTAAATCTTAACCAACCATCAAATTTAGAAACACTTGTGAAGTAGAGCTTCAAGTTACAAAACTTCGAAACTCGTCACAACCACGTTTTATTTTAGTAGCCGGATGCAAAAGAGGATTTTTAATTTAAATTTAGCAACGAATTGCGACAGAGTCGTATTTTTTCTTTACACGTAAAGAGCTATCAAAAAAAATATTTACTGTTTGTCCTACTTCGTTTAGGGACGTTTTGAAGTTAAGTACGTTAAAATACTGTATAGTATAACGTATTATATAGCAAGTTTCGTCATATATTGTAGTACAAACAAATGGTTTGCTTTACTAAATTAGAAGAAACCATACTCATCTCATAAGGCCGAATTAGCCTCGAAGAAACTTGGTGTGCTGAACAGATCGAGACAGTATTTCACTCCGGTCCACCTCAACTTGATAACGCGAAGGTTCAGCTGCATATGTTATGGAATACTGTCCTCATCTCTACGCAGGGGCACCCCAGTACCACTTTCTTTCTCTGGATCGCATTCAACAGAGAGTCGATTGCCAGGATATTTTTCAGATCGGCTTGACCTTGAATTTATTCGCCTGTCTCATAGTTCACTACTATTAAGGGGGAACAAATAACAAGAAATTATAAGATAAAACAAGAAACCGGACTGCATTAAGTAACTAATAAGCATTATAGTTGTATGTATTTTTGAAATTATTTTTTATAAATACTTCATTTTAACACGCCATTCAATAGGTTTTGGAGAAAAACACATTTAGGTGCCAAAAATCTTTTTTATAATTATAATATACCCAGTGACAGATGCGCAATAAAAACAAATCTAACGACATTCAGTACAGTTGTTTAGTAGTTATGAGACGGACGTACATACATACAGATCAAACACATAACCCTTCTTTTGGGCTTAGCTGCAATCGAGTAAAACGAACGCGAATTGTAATTTTTATAATTAATATAATATTATTTAATATATTAATAAGAATCATAATTTTATTCGAATTACATAAATTACCGTATAAGATGGACCTCCCTAACTTATATTAAACTGTTAATATATTTCAGTAGAACATCATTACTTAGGTAGCTACTTCACCGTACTTATACCGGACTCAGTAATTTCGTGATAATCGCCACTCAAATTTGGACTTAATCGACTTCTTGTAGCACTCGTATGTAAAATATATTTTTGTATAAAAAGTTTCCATGTATGGTAAAACTCTAATTACAATATTCTGGAGGGACAATACGGTGGTCAAAACTTCAGACAACCATGAAAGTTTAAATTCTATTGTCTTAGAATAAGGGTTACGCCAACTTTAGTTCGTAATTATTAATGAGGCTGCGTGTCGTGTGTGGAAACCGCGGTTTTCACCTACTAGCCAAGCGGTTGGTGCGGTAGCTCAAGAAGTCATGAGTCTGCCCTCTAACCTAGCAGAAGCAGGCCTGAGATGGTGGCGTGACGTGTTCCGCGCGCGTCTCTCTAAGCCGAAAAAGGAGCAAGGCCCCGCACGCAATGGTGTGGCTGCCTTCTGTTTAAGGGTCGGCCAAGGTCTGCCGAGTATCTTGCAATAGACCCACTTGTGATGGAAAAGTATTTTGGATTATTCGGTTCGATTCTGACATACCACTTCACCATTGGCCCCGGTGAGGTGATGCCACGTGTGGGTTTTCCACACAATATATAAAAATAAAAAACTTCGATAATTGTGATCGTGCCAAGTGAGATTCAAATTTTAAATTGGAAAATGATTTATAACTCCACTGAAACTTTACTTCAAGATTGTGTTGTAAAATTCAACAAGATTTTCAGTTTGGTTCTGCATAACTGGTCAAGGTCACCCTAGAATTCACACTAAAATGTTTTGATTCGTTGACAAAACGCAAAATTAATAAATATTTATGTAAGGATGTTACCTCTGTTAATAAAATTTTTAATTTAAATCCTGACGTTAAACATTATATATTATTTAAATTGAATTTCAAATGACGATAAAGTATTTAAGAAACACATAAACAAAAGCATTTCAAATGTCACAATATTTGATTATTAAGAAATATCCAGCGTAGACACTGACCTCTATTATACAAGATAATAGAGGTAGATAATTCATAATTTTGATACCTTTAAATATCGTTGTAAAGTAATCACAATAATATTAAAATAACGTTACAATAAAGCTGTAAACTTGAAATAAAAAATGAAATTAATTTTATTTAAGCCATAATACTCCTTAAATTTCAATTATCACTAAGAGAGTAGCGCATACTTCTATAGCATATACATACTTGTATATCTGTTTTCCTAAATAGTATACGTCACAAACACAATTTTTTTGTATCTAACTAAAAGTTAGTCTCTTGTTATTTGTGTTTTGAATTTTCCGTTTAATTACTTCAATGTATAGCACCAATATTCCCAGCAAGAAATGCATTGAAAACCATCGAGCTTTATTTATTGCTTATGAAAATTAATTGTGAAATTATGCAAACGGCTCCAGAGCTGAACTTAGTAGATATATGTATAGACACGGTAATTAAAAACTTGATTGATTGCCCAAAGGGATTTCAAACAATTAAACATTTATTGGTCTCGAAGTTTTTGGAACAGATTGTTTTCCTACATTCGATGTTGTTGACCCAATTACTCTGTTTGTAGTATTAGAAGTAGACGGTTTTGAATTTTTTTTACAAAGCAAAGGCTTGACAGCAAAGTTTTAATTAAATATTGCAGAAATACAAGTCCAATGTTCATGTGACCTCATTGCTAAATAAGATGGTAAAATACCGTGTTGTTAGGTGACCACCAAAAAATATTAGTTACATTTTCCATGTCAAAAATCTAGAACCCATGTCAACCCGTTCCTCAGCCAGTAAAATTTGAAACAACATACCTCCCCCAATTAGGTCACTTACCAGAATATATCTTCAGCATTACTTCATTAATTGTCAACGGGATCTTGGCATGATTGACATAGATATATCTTTAATATAACATTAGAAGCTCGGCTTAATTTGAATACTATTGTAAATGTGAAAATTTGCATGGATGTTTGTTGCTCGATCACGCCAGAACGGCTCAAAGGATCTGCATAGCACATAGGCTACTTTTTATCAAGAAAAATACATACATAAAAACGCTTTCCGTGGGATATGTAGCGGTAGTTAATTATTTTTTCAAATATAAATCATTGTATTTTGTAGAATACAATAGTCATATTAGTGTGAACTAAGACTTACACAGAACAGATATTAAGCATATAAACGGTTAATCCTATCCAATACGGTTCATGTATTTTATTTGTTTATTATATACATACTTTAGAGCTGGTTGAACAGTGCATATGCTAAACCAGATCCTTTTCGATAGAAACGTGAGGTACACATTTTTTAAGTGAAACTTCTAGCTGGTAGTTTATTAGTGCCTACTCATGCACTGTATTAAATTTCTATAATGTATCTTCAAATGTTTGTATGATTTTGACTTTTACATAGTACTTAATAGCACATTAATTTGTTAATTTAAGTTAAGTTAATTAATATTAACAAAAGAGGTGTTACACCGTAATGTTCATTTTAGTCTCATGACTAGGGGCCTATTGTTGTCTACCAAATTTACAAAAAAACCCTAACTGATCAATGAATATACCAAAATTAAAATTGTTTGCTAATTTAAGATTCTCCTCACTTTATACGTTCAAAATAACTGTTTCCAGACCCCTTGCTGCTCCTGAGAATTTCCTAGCAGAAAATCTAATAACAATTTTCTTGACCCGGTAATCGAATCCAGAACCTTACGGTCGACCGTAAACATTTGCGATAGCTTATGCCACAGCTTATTATACAAAAAGTACCTGTGTTCTACATAATATGATCAGAGCAAAAATAATTTTCATCCGTGTTGTGTATTTTTTAGTCTTTTATTTTTTTGTAACTTTTACCTCCTCATGTTATATGTAGTTATACGTTTTGAAGATACTATTAACGATAAACATTTTAAAGATTTTAGAGAGAAGATGGCCACTAGGAAGGGATTAAACATTTTGATTAAATTTTTTATTGCTTTGTTATAAAGCAAAGGTTTCTTAGTAGTATTGGCTTCGCACGGGTACAAATTATACACCAAAACCTTCCTCATGAATCACTTTGTCTATTACTGAAACCGCATGAAAATAAATAAGTTCAGTAGTTTTTCAGTTTATCGCGAACAGACAGACACTTTGTTTTATAGTATGTAGTGATTAAAACACAATAGGCGTTATTTTTAATCGTTACGTACGTATGTATAAATGTTTCTTATTTTTCTCCACATGCAATTAAGACCGGTTTCATTTTATCTTATGAATTTAAAATTTGAACAACTTAAAATAATAATTGTCTTATGGTATATGAATTAATATACCATTAGACAGCTCGAGGGGCTCGTTGCTAAGTGGTAACCGAGTAGGTTAACACATTACAAAGTTAAGTAATACTAGCCAGGTCAGTCTAGGATGGGTGACCATTCTTAACCCATTGAGACCCCTCCGTGCCTCGGAGAGTAAGTTAAACCGTCGGTCCCGGGTGCCATACAAACATCTGTGGCATTCGTTACGGGTAGTTGGAGCCCTAAAATGTCCGACAATCTGGTCTAACTACAGAACTTCGATATCGCCTATATTACTTGGGTTGTGGTGTGTGGCAGTCGCTTCACGTAAAATATTAAAGTTCGGCCGTATCGTAGTTAGATTGAAAGCCGACGCCAACTTAGTTAGGAAAAGGCGCGGAGGAGGATGATGGTATATGAATTAATACATAGGCTGCACTAAAAGTATCGGGAATAAAATATTTCTACTGTTTCTGTCATAATAAAATCTTTTTAATTAAAAAATCCTTGGTTTTAAAAATCGAATACCATTTATTTATTTAAAATAAGATTCTCGGTCTTATCACAAGGTTTTATCAAACTTGTTTAGTCGTTCAGAAAATGGAATTGACTCGAGAAAATTCAAGAGCGATGATTTATTATGACTTTCGAAGTGGTTTAACGTAAAAACAGTGACCGGATGATTTCTGCATTTGGTGATGAAGCCCCATCCAAAACCACAATTTATCGCTGGTTTGCGGAATTTCAACCTGGACGTGTCAAGCTCAGTGATGATCCCCGTCAAGGTCGTTCAAAAACTGCAGTCACCCAAGAAAACGTTGATGCTGTGCGTAAGCTGATTGAGGAAGATCGACATGTGACATACCGCGAAATTCAGGCAACTTAGACATACCTATGAGTGAAATACAAATAATCTTGCATGAACAATTAGGTGTAAAAAAGTTGTTTTCCCGATGGATACCGCATTCGCTCTGTGAAGAGCAAAAAGCGGCTCGCGTTACTTGGTGCGTCAGAACTCTCGAAAAATTCCACGCAGGATCCTCAAATGCTGTATACAACATCGTATCAGGTAACGAATCCTGGATATACGCGTACGAACCCGAAACAAAAAACCAGTCACGAGTTTGGGTGTTCGAAACTGAGTTAAAGCCTACAAAAATTGTTCGTTCACGGAGTGTTGAAAAAAAAATGGTGGCCACGTTTGTCTTCAAAACCGGCCATGTTGCGACTATTTCTCTTGAGGGACAAAGAACAGTTAATGCAGAATGGTATGCTAGCATTTGTTTGCCACAGATCGTTTCTGAACTCCGTAAAGAGATCTGCAACCGCCGCATCATCCTCCATCACGACAATGCGAGTTCTCACACCGCGCACAGAACAAAAGAGTTCTTAAAGCAAGAAAACATAGAATTATTAGACCATCCGCCGTACAGCCCCGACCTAAGCCCTAATGATTCATATACTTCCCTAAAATAAAGAATAAATTGCGTGGTCAGAGATTTTCATCACCTGAAGAAGCTGTGGACGCCTACAAAACCCCCATTTTGGAGACCCCAACTTCCGAATGGAATGGTTGCTTCAATGATTGGTTCCATCGTATGGAAAAATGTGTCAAATTTCGCGGAGAATACTTCGAAAAGCAATAAATACATTTTTAAATAGTAATGTTCCGTCACTTCCTTTATTCCCGAAATTTTCAGTGCCGCCCTCGTATAATGTGTTGCCTTTAAACAAATTTAGCTATCCGCAAATGCAGACAAGGTTTAAGCTTTTTAAACACTCGCAAACTTTTTGTTTTACACGCGGCTCTTTAATCAGAGTTAATGATTTGTTTTAACTCTGAATATTCAGTGTGTTTGCGGAGAATGAATTATGTTTGTTTGTGAAGAGTTAAAAGGGAAATGTTTTTTTGTTGGTGGTTAAACCGTGGAAAACGTTGAAAAATGATGTAAATACATATATCGGCTTTTTAATAAATTTAATAAATATTTAGTACTTACACTAAAGATTGTAAAAAAAAATATTATTTAAGTAAATATTTGTTTAAGGAGCTATGCCTCTAACTATACATATACAATAAGTGAAGGTTTTCATTATATAAATGAAACAAAAAATAAAAAACTTATCAAAAATAAAAATTAATATAAAAAAAAACTGTCAGTCGTAGAAATGCACGTCAGAAATGAAATAATAACAATCATAACTTACATATCTTTACATATATAATTCTACTGTACGTGTGTATGTCACTGAACTCCTCCTAAACGGCTGGACGTATTTCACTGAATTTTTTTTTGTGTCTTGAGGTGGATTCGAGATTGGTTTAGATTTACAATCGGACCCGGTAGATGGCACTGCGATTGGGTTCCAGGAATAATATTTTTTACGTCCCGGCAGGACAACGTCTGTCGGGTCCGCTGGTTTAATATATATATTGTTACGAGCTGAGGTTCGGGATTAAAGAATTATACCAGATTGTTACCGAAATAGACACAATTTATTTTAATAGATCACAAAATACACCGGGATACTAGCAACAACACAATTACAATAATTTATTATCACTATTACACTAAACTTCTTAATTCACTTACACTTTAGTCACTGTTAATTCACTTGACACTCACTTGATAACTAAAAACTTGACACTCACTTGAAGAATAACTTGATAACTAACTCACTTGACACTCACTTGACACTCACTTGATAACTAATGCCACGCTTTAAATAGCAAAACGGTATTTCTAAAAACATTGCGACACCTCTGGTTAATTCTACAAAACAATAGAACAGTCTAATACATACTAGGACTACTTCCATTAATGGATAACTACTTAGTTCCGTGTTGTCTCAACAGATGGCGTGTATCTTTATTTTGTAGCTCTCTACACCTTCTCACAGTCGCCAATAGATGGCGGGTTATTCGTATCAATATATATGACGCATGATGGCGCGTGCTGTTTAGGCTGGTTGAATCTGAACATCGTGTTGAATATTTTGTTTATGGTTGAATTAACATTGCAAACTCTTTATATTATGATTGTAGTCGTTTTATTTTTGGAGCGGCTAACCCTGGATAAAGTTTAAAGATGTCATCTTAAAACTCAGGTAGTTGAACTCTCAAGAGAAATACGTAAACCCATCGGATCCACATCTGTTTATTTCTTTGTAATCATGTAATATTTAGGTGTCCATTTAAATTGTATTAATTTGATTATTACATGTAACTCATAGAAATAGTCGTATTATTGAGTATATTAATATTTCATATTCATTTTGGTGGTCATTACATACACACAAAATGGCCGATGCCATCAACGAAGCAAAATAGAGAGTCATTATAGTATCCCGTTTGGCAATCCTATATAAATATACACACACAGATACATCTGTATATATGTATCTGAGCGTGACGATCACGCGAGTTCAGTGCTTTTTCCCCATATCAAAAGTGCCCAACCAACGTGCCCAAAGAAGTTTTCACTTCAAAAACATGATTTTTGTTATAGTGGTAGGTAATTAAATTAAATTTCCGTGCCCCTTTTACCCATATGGTTTAAACTCAGACATTGCTTCTGAGCAAATTATTAGACTAGTGAAATTTAAGGAAGATTTATTTTATACATAGATTAAGTTTTAATGAGGGTTTGCGTTATGTCCCTTGGGCGCTTTGGGTTATTTAGAAGATTTTTGAAAGTTTCAAAGATACGGTCCCGCAATAGATATAGCGAACAAACAAATTGTATGTAAGTTACTGGAGTAGAGCTATTCATATAGCTTTTTTCTTACAATGGGTAGGTACCTGTGAACTCTTCTTTGTAGAAACCATAGGACACACTTGCAGATAATAATACACGTCTTGACAGAATAACATCCTCAGTTGGTTTTGTAAGTATCTTCGTTTCCGAAATTATTCTTATATGTGTCGGATCCTCAGTCACAGGACTAGGCACAATGTGGGCACGAAGTGGGTACGGCGATGAGAAAACTTCCTTTTGATATTTATTCACTGACGCATTGTAAACACGCAAAGAAACACTGTACAGTTCCTAGGTTAGTGTTAACTCGGCGGTGAAAATACTTAAAGTGTACTCGTCGTACGCCAACACCCTAGGCCTAGACTCTGCGTAACGCCGATAGATGGCGCTTGTGTTTCTTTCCAGAGGATTTATTATAGAGGGCGCCCTAAGCATTCGTACTAATGACCGAAGATGCGACATCTGTATAATGTACTTTAAATTTATTACCGTCATGAATACAATCACATTATAATAATGACCAATATTATTTATATAAATAAATTTAAACTTCTTTAGACATTTTGTTAAAATAAGTTGGAAGTATCGACAGTAACAGGCAAGAGTAACTGTCGCAATAGCCCTCTTACTATCAAGATACATTTTTGTGGCTAATCTTTCACAATGCGTCCTGGTTTAGGCACCTTTGTTTTGCCCTCTTGCCGACTCCTTAACCACTGGTGAATTTTGCATTTATTTTATAAGCTCCACTTCTATCATGGATAATTCGACTGTGAAAATTATTTTCTTTTTATAGAAATTCAAAAATATGATGCTATGATAGCTTACGCTATAGGTCACTTAGAAATTTTTTTTTTTATTTTATCGATTTGCCACAAATTATGACAGTAATTCTGTTTTAACTTAGGTATCAGATAATTTAAAGTTCACACACAAGAGAAAATTAAGAGAATTAGGTGAATAAAAGTTTAAAAATATTGTTTTTGATAGGTACAATAAATATATACCAATGGTACAAAAAATATGGACGCAATACATTTAGTGAACGAAGTGAGTTCTGAAATATTTATGGAAACGTCTCTTTAAGATAGGTTGAACGTTTTATGATAGAACATTCGTTGGCATTGAACGACGCTGAGGAGCAAAGGTAGCGAAAATGTGTTATCATAACTCGATAGAGTGACGAACATACTTTTTTCATAGAAAAAAGAAATAAGAATTTTAATTTTTGATAATAAAAAAATTGAAAATGCAAACATGAGAACTGAGCAGCATTTTCAATGAACCGTAACTTAGAGACGGAGGAGTTACTTTCTGCTATGCATTATTTGCTCTATTTATTTACCTGTTGTACACGTGTATATATAACGTGTGTTTTGTAGGATGAAGGTACTTTCCTAAACGAGTAGCTAGAGTTCGAATAGAAGTAGGCTATGTGACCAGAAGATATGGTCGTGGTACATAATCAGTTCATCAGTCTTTAAAATACTTAAACAAGTATTCAATTTTGGGGTTCCGTACCTCGAAAGGAAAAAACGGAACCCTTATAGGATCACATTGTTGTACGTCCGTCCGTCTGTCTGTCTGTCAAGACCCTTTTTCTCAAAAACGCGTGAAGGTATCAAGCTGGAATTTATATCAAATACTCAAGTCTACTGTCCCTTGAACCTGTGAAAAAATCAAACTTCTAAGCCAACGAAATCAGAAGATACAGCCGTTTATGCCGCAATTCGACACTCGCAAGGGAATCAAAACCTATAGTGTACTTCCCGTGAACTCAGAATCTTGAAAAATTGCGAAAACCGTAAATTTTTAATTACATCATATAATAATAATATTTAAGGAACCCTCGATGCGCGAGTCCGACTCGCACTTGGCCGGTTTTTTTATGTGTGCGAACTACCGGATACATTTTATATCCCAGTAGTATCTGAACGTGGTCGTGACGACGTGATACTAGAGGAGGTTCATAAAGTTTTCCTGAGATCATACAAGAGAGAAAACAGATACTATCCTTTCATATCACTCACTAAATGTGCACATTGTGGTACATTTTAATTCACCCGTTCCACGGTAAGCACACCAAGCTTTTTGGTTGCCAGCTTGGCTTTGTTTTCTAAGTGAATTAGCTACTAGATGATCCTGTACCATATTTATGAATGGCCTACAACATCCAGGTATGTAAAACTCTAAGCTACGTAGTTTACTTCGCTAAAATAAAACATTTTTCAAAGTAATAAAGTAATAAAATATACGATAAACTTTTCCAAAGGATCATATCCATTTTAACTCGTCTCGGCGGAAAATTAAAAATAGTATTAGCGGACACTTCGTAATTTGCCGGTACAATTCCCAACAATACTATAATAGTTATTGGTGGTCGAGATATAAAATATTTTTGGGAGATATATTGTAGTTTATGTATGGCAACACCAGTATACCTCCTCTCATTTCACTTTGACATCCTTATTCATCGGCAGAAAACTATGCTAGCGGTGCTAGTTATCTAACACCTGTGGGATCAAAATTGGTGTTAGGTATCTAGTAAGATCGGCATTATTTTAGTTATTTGACAATCAAACCTACATAGATTTTTAATTCTTTATTGTACACATAAAAGATAAAAAATAGACGTAGGGGGATCAACTGTGTTTTTTATGGAATAGGGGGCAAACGAGCAGACGGGTCACCTGATGCTAAGTGACGACCGCCGCCATGGGCGCCTGCTACTTAAGAGTCACAAGTGCGTTGCCGGCCTTTAAGGTGTAAGAGAAGGGGGGGAAAAGGGAGACTGCGGGAAGGGGGAGAAGAGGGAAAGAGGGGGAGAGGAAAGGGTTAGGGCCTCGGGTAACCTCACTCTCTCGGCGAAACACAATTCAATCATTGATTAACTACCGGTTTTCTGTGAGGCCGTGGTATCACTCCGGTCGAACTGGCCCATACGTGCCGAAGCATGGCTCTCCTACAGTAATATAATAATAGAGCACGTTTCTTGGTTTTTTCAGTTAGTTACTCTCAAATAAATTGCAGGAATGCGTACCCCCTTATTTTATTAAAACCATTCGTCAACGACATTATAAACACACAAGGCAGAGATTAGAAATTGCAATCGGTGAACCGTCAAAAAATGGGTTCTAAAACAGTTAAAACATTAAACACCGAAAACATTTCGGTGTTTGGTGTTTTAAACTGTTTAGAAATACAGTGTACTAGAAAACTCGATGAATAAACTCAAATTTTCGGGACACCTATGAACAAAAGTTCGAATCAGTCACTAACTAGAGCCTAACAAACTCGTTACAAAACCGCCGAAAACCATTATGTTGTGTAGTTGAAAGTGCTCTTGGGTAGTATTCAGGATAAGAAATGTCACGGGTTTTGCTTTATATCTGAATTTACTTGAATTAAGGACCAATTTATAATAGTGGTTGCTGTAGGTTACTGACCTAATCAAAATATGAATATTGTAATTTAATGTACTTAATAGAAACATATACATAGATAAATATGAGACTATTTTCGTCTCTGAAAAACTTTTTATCTTTGTGGTGACACTCACACACACTCACCCCGCGGTTTCACCCACGTAAGTCCCAATCCTGTGGGAGTATTGGGATAAAAATTTGTTAATCCAGGTCTCCAGCTATCTACATAACAAGTTTCATCGCAATCAGTTCTGTAGTTTTGGCGTGAAAGAGTAACAAATATCCATATATCCATCCAAACTTTCTCATTTATAATATTAGTGGGATATTATCTAACGAAGGTTCGTCATTTAAATAAGATAAGCTCAACTGTGGAGTAAATGATGATTGTGTAACGTGCTATAAAAAATATTTCGGTATAAAATACATTAAAAGTTTATATTATGTATTATTATACATAATGCGCGAATTTTGCATCTAGTCTATCCTGGACAAAAAAGTGGACAGTGAAGATTTGTCCAAATATGAATTTGGCGATCCAGGGCGTAATTATGTACGGTTTTAGTCAATTCAATTTTGTTAAAATCGTTTGGTTATGTCTTTGGTGGGGTAGTACCTTGATTTCTACACGCAGAAAATATATTGTCTATAACGTAATTACTAGTACGTTCTATAGTTAGGTACCAAACGAGTATTCATGTTTGTTAGTTTCTAATCTACGTTTTTATATTTTCACTCATACCAGTTTTAATAATATTCGCTTATTAATAATATAAATTGAAGTATATTTCTTGTAAACTAATTTAGTTTAGAATCAGTCACATAATCGATTGCTATTGTTTTTTTTTATTGTCAGTAGGTATTTCGGCTTTAAGCAGGACAAATACTGAAATTGCATACTGCGCAAAAAAAAACCTGACGACCATTTATTTAAAAAAAGTAATATTTTCAGCAATCATCATTAATGTCTCTCGCGTGAGAACTTTCAGCAATTTTGCCGCCATCAAATAGAGTTATAAGTTTCGCATCGCAGCACTAAAATCGAGTTCATTTAAAAAGTTATGACTTGCATTAATAAATCTGTGTAGACCATATACGTCGAGATGACCGACGATATGAACCCAAATTTAATACTCGATCAAGACATATTTTTGTAGCAAATTCAATTCAAGTCACTTTGGGGAAAATGTTTTTGGTTATAGTTATTTGAGTGTTTCGAACAAATTTTTTCACATCTATTGATAACCTACAATGATAAATATCCTTGTTGTAAGCTACTATAGAGTTAATATCACATTGATTGCCTAACACGCACACAACTCTAGTAAAGTTAGCAGCATTCACAAAATATTACATCATTTGAAAAATCATAAAACTTTCTGCCAAATCGAAAACGGAATTTCAAATCTTTAAATTCTTTTATTAAATTTTGGCTTTCTCTTGGATATCAGACAAATAGATAGCCAGACATCTATCACTCGGTACGTAGCTACACAATAACGAATGAATATAATTAGAGCGCTGTCTAGTCGGTGGGACAAACCCAGTTGGTCAGTCCAACTGTTCGTTGTGTGATTCACGTTTCTACAACAAAACATATACTGTGGTTGGAGTATCAACAAAGTAAAACCTCCAAGCTCTAGGAAATTTTAAAATGCGAATAAATATAACTATTACAAACAAATTAATGTTAAGCCGGGGCGGGGCCGAGCTTTAAGCCGACCGACATGACTATGTTTCATGTTAGGTGTTCATACGCAGTGTAAGGCACGGGCCGGTGTGACATAATTTTTAAATTTTCGAAACACCGGGAGTGCTTTGGTTTTATAACGTTTATAATTATAATGTAAATTAAAGATTCAAATCATATTTTTAAATTCGCTGTCAGGGAATAAAAAAGTTTTCTTGAATGAAGTGTGCTTTTTGCCGATAGTACGTGATTCCACGATTTACAATGAAGGATTAGTCTTGAACACCCAGAACCCCATGTCCGAGTAGAAAAGATTTTCACTTTATTTTGTAATTCACTTCTAATATATTGACTGTATTCATGTGGTATGGCACGTTACTGCACTGTATTTGTACTATTGTTATTTATTCTGTGGTACAGTTACTTTGCAAACCAAAATGGCAGCTATAAACTGATTATTACCAGTCGCTTTGGAACTTCAATGTCGGTTGCCGCAGCGCGCTGTTCGCTTGGGAATTGGGTACAATGGCATTTTGAACGTTGGCATGTATGATTTGATGGAAATTATATCTAACAAGCCTTAGCCAACTATTGTTTTCGTACAATATGTTATAACTACTTATAGATCGCGTTATTGTATGCAATGTAATATCAATATAATATATCTATACACGACCTATATATTATGTCTGCCTGTTGGTCTAGTGGTTAGTGACCCTGACTG
The DNA here is from genome assembly GCA_949752705.1 of Callimorpha dominula. Taxonomy (NCBI): domain Eukaryota; kingdom Metazoa; phylum Arthropoda; class Insecta; order Lepidoptera; family Erebidae; genus Callimorpha; species Callimorpha dominula. The sequence goes on along the minus strand of OX457010.1, from coordinate 12,714,020 downwards.
CTGAGCCAGAGGTCGTGGGTTCGATTCCCACCTAAGTCTGGGTGTTCTTTGGGTCCGTTGCTTGTATGTTTGTAAAGTCCCCCGCGACACAGGAGTAATTCCTAATGCGGGAGTTGTCTTTTTAAATAAGAATAAGAAAAAAGAAATATATTTTATAGACCGAAACAGGCACCAATAATATTATGGTATCCATTTTTTTATAATCTATACTAATATTATAAAGCTGAAGAGTTTGTTTGTTTGTTTGGTTGAACTCGCTAATTTTAGGAACTATTGGTCCTAATAGAAAAATTCTTTTAGTATTGGATAGCCCATTTATCACGCTACAACCATAACAATTGAAGCATCAGTGAAAAATGTTGCAAAAAAACGGGGAAAATTTACAAACACGGACGAAGTTGCGCGGGGGTCAGCTAGTTTTACATAATATTTGATTTAACAACCTATTTTTGCGGTTTGCTGATCTATAACTTAAAGAAATTCAAAAATATATGACCAATTATATGAAGTACCTACTTAATGATATTGAATTTGAAGCCTTTATGAAACGAACCCGTATGGCATACAGTGAAACTTTAGCATATGAATGATGTATTTCGTTGATCTGGTTGTTTCTATGCTCGTATAATAGAAATGAATGGTCAGAACCATTAATTAAGCATGTTTATCCTTGTTCCAGAACGAACATTACAAGCTATGTTTTCCTATGTAGTTTGGGTAGCGAGAAAGAGCTCTTTATAAATATTATATTTTCAATATAAATATAGTACAAATGAAATGAGAACACAATAAATTAGTAGGTATTTTATTTATAACTCAAAACTGTTTTCAAATATATTCTAAAACTAATAAGAGATTTATTTTCATCTTTACAGTCTCTAATTAAAATTAATAACTCCATGAAAACGCACAGGCAACAAATCATCAATAACCCCCAAATTAATGTAGGTTTGATTAATTTTTCTTCTTCAATTTAACTAATTAAGATTAATAAATCAACACAACCGACTTCAATCATTTTTGCAATATCAGATCGGAAACAATGATTAATATAAGGCACCGCTGTAGAATAATGGCTCAGGTATAGGACTTGGAATGAGTAATTAGGGGATCTTATCCCACCCAATACTTACAATATTAGTATGTACAGTACGATAACAGACGTAAATCGTATCCGTCCGTATTATGTATACGTAATTCCTGAAATCGCGTTAATTCCCGTACGTATACATAATTATATATCATTAGCAGCGCCTCGCGGTTTCCCCCGCGTAAGTCGCGATCCCGTGGGAATGTCGAGATAAAAAGTAGCCTATGCGTTAATCCAGGTCTCCAGCTATCTACATACCAAGTTTCATGGCAATCAGTCCAGTAGTTTTTTGTGTGAAAACATTACAAACATTATAAACAACTATTATCTTTTCTGTGCTCCCATTAGACCTGCGTCTTATAAGGACAACTGTACTATACCTATCGTTTGCTTTCGTCTCAAAGTCGTTTGTGGCAAAGTTTCCTAAATAAAATGCTTTCATTACTGTAAAAATACTTTATAAATATGTTGATTCGTGTACATTCCTTATTCTTTTATTTTCATGTTGTTTGGGTTTATTAGACATGCTTGTGTTAATAATTGTCATCAGACGATTTCATTTTGGCATGAGCGAGTCACTAAGTTACATTTTTATACGTACATTATTATATCAATATTTTACATATTATTCTGAATTTTATGCAGATGATAACGCATCTAGGCATCCTTACTTAATATTATAAATGCGAAGATGAGTTTTTTTAATACACTTCCGCGTCTAAACTACTCAACTGATCTTCATGAAAGTTTCCATGCACGTTGTAGAAAGATCATAGAGTACCTTTCATCCCTCATATTCTCAAAGGATACCAACATTGATGACAAAATCTACATTAAGGCGAAAAAACCGCAAGCAAAAGCTATTTATTCATTACACATGTGTAATTTATGTATCACGAGGCCTGGCCATCTAGATTATTCCCCCTTTACTTTAATGGAACATTTCCAAACGCGTTAACTGAAAGGCGTGTATGTATACGTGTAACTAGGGAGCGGTTTTGTACGTGTTAGAGTCAAAGGCTGGTATTCAGCTGCAGTTACCCATCAAAGAGACTAGCAGTATTTAACAAGGTCAGTCCTTTGAAGTAGAGCTTTGAATTTATATTCTATATGGTTGTAGGTTTAATGATCGAATAGTAGCTAGAGAGAGGCAAATTTGAGATAAAATAAGACGGTTTCTAGATATACGCACATATTACATCTTATTTCCGTCCAGGGTACGCAGAGCGATTGAACGCCATTTGCCACGATCCTGACATAGGGCTAGCACCTCCTCCACGTTCATCAGAGCTCAAAGCTGGCCAGAGTCTAATATCTACGTTCACCAGAGCTTTGATACACGCTGGCCAGAGTCTTATAATAAGAGGTTTCTATGGGTATATTGTATATTATCAGCTCATATCGAGATTTAATGTACGTTATCTTTTGGACTCGAGTACTGTGTCTGAGATAGTATAACGCAATAATTTGTGGTTTACCACTTCAATAAAATAAGAATTCGTTAAGCAATTTTAACTTCCAATATAACTATATCAACTTTTCATTGCTTGGTTTAGTTTTTCGTCGATAAGAAAAAAAGTGCTATCATTTTCCAAGGATGGTAAAGACGCACAGCTGTGAAACACCAGTTTAAAAATATATATGTTTCCTTCGGGAAATAAAATCGTATTTTACGAGCGTTGCCCGGTGCTTGGCGTAAATATTACATTTAGTCATATGACACATAATGGTCCCAATTATGTTACTTCACTCGCTAAATTCAAATTCACAAAATTTTCTTCATATAAGATGTAAACCTTGTACACTTCAAAACAAGGTCTTATTTCAAATTGAAACAAGTAGGTAACATATGTCGCTATCGAAATAAGCAATTTATTTGTCGACTAAAGTCTGATACGCTTAAATAAACTTTAATACCACGTAGCGAGAGCCGCTATCCGTTGAATGCCATCTCTTTTGCTCTGTGTTTTTAGTAAGCGTCTTCGTAGGTGTAGATTAAAAACCCGACATCCTTGTTCGTTTTGAACAAGTTTTTATACGGCAATTATACAGCGTTTGAATAAATGGAGACTCTCGCTGCGTGGAAATAAAGTTAAGTATACGTTGAGGTGTTAGTGAAATTTAGCGGCGCTGAGAAATAGATGCTAGTAACAAATAGACCTTATTACGAAGAACACTAGGTTGATTTCATATGAAGAAATTAAGTCAGGTTTTAGTTTAGTCGAGTGTACAATAGAATCGGCACCAATATCACATTAATATTTCTGTATTTCATATCCTTGACCGTAAAAGATACAAAACCAGCACTAATGTTTCCCTTTAGGGAAGAGAAGGGTATGTCAAAGTAATATAATATATAAACATAAACTAGCTAGCGAGTTAGATAAGAAATGCCTTTGTACTGCCAGCTGTCTGTTACCGCTACTAACCCTCTTTGTTAATATCTTTATGGTATGCTGAATAACGGTCAGTTTGTTTTGTAAATTAAATAATAAATTTAACAAATAGATCATGAAAAAATGAGTGAAGCATGTGATTGCAAATATTTATACGTACTAGACATAGCCTGGTGGTCGAATTTTGACCAGAATTCATTAAGCTTTGAATGTTTTGTTTCATTTCATTGACCAGTATTAGTTGCAGTGTCATTGTATAGTTTTTCCGTACCATAACTGGTCAACATATACACTTCCCCCCTGTTGTTTTTCGTAGCCGTTATCAGTGTTATCACATTTTTTTTTTAAATTTTAAATCTGTTTTTAAAAAAAGAATTTGGTAGTTTATGTGACGCTGTTGACAATAATTTACTCGTGCTAAGTAACTTCAATACTTTTCATCTACTTTCTAACCTCTAATTGACCTGACTCGAAGACGCTTCTAATTAAGCCATACAATAAATAATCTGCATGAGAATCACGCTCTTGGCAGTATTTCTATACAAAGCTATAGGAAGTTGAAATTAGAATTTGTAAATATTTATAAAGGATCAGAATCAGAATCGATAAAAACAATAGTACTTTACGATATTGATGCCTATTTTCACTCTTTGTGGTTGCAATTTAAAGAGTAAAAAACTAAAAATAATACTAGATTGATAAATCAAATCAGGTTTTATTTAGTTAGTTAGTTTTTACAAGCTGTAAGGAAATACAGAAAGGTGTGAAATCATAGCAAAAATAAAATCATTGACAGATTTTATATATTTTTGCTATTTTGTAAATACATGAAAAATATACATATCGAGACCAACAAACCAACTCTTTATTTCTTGATAGGGGTATAACATTAGTAGTTTCATGCAAGCTTTTTCCTAAAATGTCCATAAAAGTATAAGTAAGTACTTATTTATTCAGTGCAGTGCAACTTCCTTTCCTAGGCAAAGTTCATTCAAAACGTGTGGCGTCTATTTTGGTCTACAGTGTGAGTCAATAGTGTTCCTGGCGATAGTCATAAGTGATTGTAAAAACGAGTTTGTCAAAAAACATTTCTATATGTCACAATATTTTTGGTATACCTAAAAGTCGTTTGTTAAGAGTTGGAATAATTCTTAACCCATGTAAGATAATAAAATTTATTCCGGTGTGATAACCACTGTTGTAATTCCAATGGATGAGTGCGGGGCGGAAGGCAGCACCAGGGTGGTGTCAAATTGCGTGAGCAAACAGGCGCCTGGCAAAAGGCGTGATTGTCATGCAGCTTTTGTAGAAACTATTCCTTCATTCTGAATTTTTTCGAACCTATTAATTACAACCTAACTCCGGTGTTGTAGGTAAATGGTATACAAAAATTAAATTCGAGAAGTTTTAAATACAAAACCCAATATTCATAACTCAGTAATTCGAACCCCCGTTACCCGGTTAGGGCTACGTAATTGGGTTAAACAGAGATTGTTGTCGGATTATGCCATCCACTTGAAAATAATTCAGAAACGGCACACCAATGCGCCCTGTGCAGTTTCTCTGCAATATCTTCTACTAAAGAATAGAAACCAGTACAAAATACGGACTGCTTCCGCCTGGGCAGAACGTTAAAAACATGTCCTCTGACGAAAAAGAAAGGTAGCGTTGTCGTTACCATACCTCAGAATTTACCGCGACAAGGTTATCTAACCAACCTCCCCCTAAATAGGTATTAAGTAACAGTCATTCAAAATATACTCACACACATAACACACCCACCCACTTTTATTCACATATTCCATACACATAGACACCCTTATACAATATAACTGTTCAAAAGGTTTCTCAAGATTATTCTAAAATCCTGCGTACGTGACTCGTACGTGTTTATTTTAAGAAGAGTTCCTATTATTTTCCCTTAACAAATTCAACAGAGATTTCTACGCACAAAACGTAATCGTAATATGTAGTGTTTATTCTTATCACACTCTTAACTTTGAACCTGCTTTGGGATAAAGACTCGGCCTCGCACGCAAACGTTTACATACCAAGAGCTTTTAACACTAAGCCGAAAATTATTTGCCAACACGCGATTTTGAAATTGTTTACAAAGTATCAACGTTCGGATAATTTGTTTGGTGCGAGTTAAAAGTTACATATAAGGATCCAGGATGGAAGTATAATTGATATGGATATATGACCGAACCATGAGGACATTGGTTGATAAGGTAAATTAAAAAACATAAATATGTACATACATTTGCTACTAGCAGTGCCCCACGGTTTCACCCGCGTAAGTCTCGATCCTGTGGGAATATTGGGATAAAAAGTAGCCTATATGTTAATCCAGGTCTCCAGCTATCTACATACCAAGTTTCGTCGCAATCGTTTCAGTAGTTTTGGCGTGAAAAAGTAACAAACGTCCATATATCCATAGTCACAAACTTTCACGTTTATAATATAGTAGGGTTCGTTTTTTTACCTACGTGGTCTCAATTCAATTTATTTGTGAACAGAAGCTACAAAAGGTGTTACATTTTTAGAAGAACTATGACATGTCATATCATGAAATAATGGCCCCTCATGTATCTTTCTGATCTGGTGAATTATATATTTTAAAAAATCATAAATATTTCACCCAAACAGATGGGTATCGCTTATCAACATCTTGGAATCCCGTCATCAGCAAATGCTATCGTCAGCGAATACAACCTCGACAGTATTCAAAGGACGTCGCGTCGTAAGTGTAGTGTGTCGAAGTACCGACTGTACGAATAAAAATAAAAATAGCGAAGACCAAGTGCGGGTAGTTGCTGAAACTCGCACTTCACGAAGGCGTCACTGACCTCTTATCAGTCCACTCGTGACCACGATCGGTTCAATTCGATCGAGGGTAACCAAAAAGGTTTTGTACCTTATAAATATTACCGCGATTAAGTCTCGAGTTACACATTAAAGGAAAATTATTTCAAAATATATTGTTTCAATAGTTAACCTAAATAAATACAGTATTATGTTTCGAAAAAAGAATTTGTTACAGATATTGATAGGAGTTATATATATTACGGTATATAAAAAGACTAATGTCTATTACGGAATCACGTTTGCAGGTAGGTTATTGATAATTCATTATTCTACATATTTATAACCTTGTTAAGCATGGGATAAGAACTGACTGAAACTGATGTTCTTGCGTCTAGAATCCTTAAGATCATCCTAGCTATAAAGCGTATTTATGCCGTGTCGTACGAGATGGATGCGAGGGTCTGATTGTTGGTTTTAAAACATTACAATAGCTTCAACCGCTTAAAACCCATATACCTGACAAACTTCTTTTTATTACATATTATACTGTATTTATTTAGGTTAACTATTGGAAAAATATATATCAAAATATACCCGAACGGATTCCTCTCCAATTACTTGGAAGCGATACCTAAATGTTTAGTACCGAAAACTATCATAATAACATTATTTTTCACTAGATGTTGCCAGCGAATTCGTTCGCATAGACATTTTGGTGAAATCTATCCCACGGAAGCAGTACATTTTTGCGGAATACAAAGCCTATATGCGATTCCAGACTATCAATATCTATCACTATGCGAAATTACATCCAGATCCGTTAAGCCGTTTTGACGTAAAACATCCATACATCTTCACAAACTTTCGCCTTTATAATATTAGTAAGAAATAGTCTATGTACAATGTCTCTAATTCAAGAGCTAAAATGTGTTATTTTCTTGAAGTCTTCGCTACAAAACATGGAACGAGGGAAAGCGAAAAATTTCACTATAACAGGAGTTTAAAACTCATTTGATCCATGAAATGGTATTACCAGAGACAGTATTAAGGCCCTAACACAATACACGATTGAAGTGTTATAAAAATAGAATGAGTAACTTATTTACGAACTGAAATTAAACCTAAGATCAGTAGCGATTTGGATTGGAATTTATATCCCTTTGAATTAGTGCATACTTCTAAAAGCGATGTTTATTGTAATTTACTAGCAGTTAGATAACTAGAAAAAGAATTCAGGAAAAACATTAGATTAAGTAATTAAACTACCAAGTTTATTTCAAGTTTCAATATAAATAGTTTTACAATTATTGAAATACAAGCAACCCGCCTTGGCTTCGCACTGGGTGGTAGAGACATCTTCAACGATCATCATCATATTACAACCAATTTACACAAAACGTTAACAAATTAAACACCTAAACCTTTCTCATGAATCACTCTGTCTATTGGTAAAAACCGCATGAAAATCCGTTCAGAAGTTTTTCAGTTTATCGCGAAAAGACAGAACAAGTGATGAACACTAACTTTTGCTTGCAACTTACATAACACTGCGTGAAGAATACTATCGTCTTTTTTTGTTAGATTTTACTATTCGTTTACAAATTCTTAAAAGGATTTCAGATGTATAGTAAAACAACCGATCCCTATTACTTTATAGATTTGCGTAAACGCAGCTTCCACGCGTTTTGTGTGTTAAGACTTTAACTTAACCAACCGCGACTTTATGGCATATTGCCAAGTGCCAAACAATTTGGCATAAATATATCTGTCGGTTGCACTAATGTTGCAGAAGTGACGTAGTATAAAGTTATATAAAATTACACATCGTGGTGTTAAATTGTGCATAGCAGCCATTTACATTTCAAAACCTACATCAGCTAAATAGATAATTTCAATGCTTATTTTTCCGTGGGATATATTACACAATGCCGTCTAGACACAAACTAAGCATAGATTCTACTGTGGGTTCTAGAATGGATAAACTTACTTAAAGACTTTTTTAGTAAATATGTACAATATGTACATATTGTAAATAGAACTAGATTACCCAGACTATACACAGACAGACTATAGACAGTCAGACAGACTATTCACCATCAATGCGACAAACAGTCCTCTATGCAGAGGCAGTCTTAACGCGGAGGTAACGGCCGCCCACGTTGTCCTGGAGTGCGAGGGAGTGGCCACACAACGGGCAAGTATCCTCGAGGGTGCGAGGTCGCTCCTAGAAGCCTGTGTGTACTAGCTAGCTACTAGCTACTAGCTATCAGCCAGCCTAGCTAATTCCGGAAGGAAGGAGCTAGGCTGGCTCAACTAGTCAGCCTATCTGAACGCATAATGGACCGCTTATGATTCTAAATGCGGAAACAGAGCCCTATACCAATACCAATACCAGTCAGACAGACAGACAGATACTTAATTCTTAGACACATATTCATGCACACAAATATTCACACCGAGTGGGAATCAAACCTACGATCTCTGACGTTGCATTCAAATGCACTACCGCGGCTATACGTAGGTCATTAAATTGTTTAGCAATGTATCAAAACCACGGAGCAAATACAAAAATCATTGTATCTGCTCATTGGTATATAGAAAATACGAAAAAAAAAAAAACAAGAGACAGTGCCACGTAGCGATGGCTCTTGTTACACAATTTTAAAAAGATTTACAAAATGTACTCTGTCGTGATTGCCTCGCTATATCACGACAAGGGAGCGCTTTAAATTACCAACTACGTTGTTTTTATTTTGGAATAAACCTATTCCTTTGCAAATATGTAAGTTAAGTGACATCCATCCTGGTACCAACTAATCATAGTTTTCCCTTCTTTGAACTATTCTGTGATAATAACTATATTATTTATTTCATATGAACTAGTTGAAGCACATTTTTGTGTCAACACAAGATCCAATTCATTAATAACAATAAAAAAGTGTTTAAGTTGCTATTATTTTTTCTTAAACACACACACTTCCCAAAAAAAAACTATATATTATAGTAGGAAATCACTCTCTCAAAATGTTTGCATTCAGTTTCAGTGAGTACCCTCTCAAAATGTTGCTTAAATATTTATGGAGCCGATATTTACAGTATTAAGAGGAAATGTATGCAAAAGTATCTACATTTGCATATTTCTATTTGCTTATATTAGATTTGTGTTCGCCGGAATGGTATGACTGTTCGACTTTCAATGAAAATAATATCATTCTTGGCATGTAACGCGATATCATTTTCCCCATGTATGTAATAATGATTTAGATAAATGTGATACCCGTCCGAGCATTGTACTCCAAATTTGTTGAATTTCGACTTGCCCCGTTTGTTGTAGTACGTAATAGTTCCTGGATATCAAAGATATGAAATTTAAAGTGTCCTTTAAAGGAGTATCATAGGATTTATATAGATTTGAATTAACCTTTCGCTACAGATAACCGGACCCTAATGAAATTAGTAGCATAGTGTTGTATATTTGTTATTGAGCGATAAATGACTCAAAAATGAACAAGAACTCTAGGGTTGTGTGTTCATGATCACCAATAAAGTTTATTAAAATTAATTAAAGTTATTTGTATTTCAAAGTCTTTATCAGAGAACATCCACTAAAGGTAAAGACTGTCGACTGACGGCCGTGTGGCGGAGGATACCGATGCAGCAGGTTGATTCAACCTTTATTATTGAATAACCAAATAAACGCTGTCCGCATTAATTCATAATTAAAGGGCAAGGCTCTTATAAATATATTTCCAAATACAAAGACATCGATGCAACATTAATGGTAGTAGAATGATAAAGGTGTCGCCGTATCGGCACTGAAATCGAAAGACACTTACGACGTGAATATCAGGGCATGAAAAGTCAACTTTGTAAAAGATAATGCGGCGTTCTTTTTTTTCACTCGTGTCAGCAAGGGAAGTTGATCATTGCGCACGTAACCGGTAACAAGCAACTTTACTATCGCTTGTTATAATTTTACCACAACAAACATAAATATCTTTAAAACCACCTATTTCACAAACAAACAAAGTATTGCCACGCATTCGAATGCAAATGAAAACAGGCATGACCGTGTTTTCTTACAATTACATGAAGTGACCACAATCGCCAACATGTCTGGATTCAAGTAAATTAATCAGTCAAAATACAATCACCACTACATACAATCAATTAATTTACCCTTATTTACATACTGAAACCACATACAATCCATGAATATTAATTTAATGGCGTAAGTGGATTACAGGCTGCGATAATTGGCCACTAATGGAAAATACCTTCATTATAAACACACTCTAAGGTGCGGGCATAATTGTGAATATTGGTGTTTTATTTTTTCAAAAATAACAGAAAAAAATTATGCTCGTGTATACATCCTTAACAGCATGATGAATATGTTGCCATTGAACATCGTACTTGTTCGTACTTGTTACATGAAAGGAAGCATGTTTGTTTTGCTTCGTAGTGAGTGATTCGTAGTAGTAGTTTGCTTGGAGAAATCGAGTGTTTATATGCAAACTTACATCATTTTACAAGTCACTACAGTTCTTGAGGTCACTGAATCACTCCACACCAGGAACCAAAATGTTTAGGACACGGTAGACGGGGTATTTTAGGTTTGTGGAGCTACAGTAAATGGAGCGAGAATTGAGAAATGCGAGTGTTGTTTGGCGTCGACTCAAAATAAGTTTATATAAAATTTGATAGTTTATGAAAATAAGATCAATACTTAGGACTTAAAAGGTTTATTTATTTTAGCTTTTTAGTTCTTTTCGTCGGGTTAATTTTTCGTTAAAAATATTTTTATCATTATTCGATTACCTACGTATAGTGTAATGCCCGATTTCAGAAAGGCTGATTAACGCACAATTTAACTAACTGAATGTCAAATCTCTTGTCAAGATTGTACATAGAGATCAGTTAACACAGCTATCAAATTTAATAGCAAAATCTTTTGTCAATTGCCATTCGAATGTTCAATTGAATTGATTAGGTAGTAGTACATTTTTCTTTGGTCAGCGTTTAAAAAACTCGAACTGATTTGAGACAACTGTTAACTTTACAGCTCTGTTAGTTGATCAGTTTTTCAGAAACTGGGTGTACCTAAGTCTCGGCAGTAACTACGGATAGGGGTGTTTTGGCTTGTTTTTATTATTTTGTTATAACAACTTTTATTACTCGTAATCCAATCCAAAATAACAGTAGAAAAAAGACAAAACACGGTGCGGTAAATTATATTGCTGCGAACGTCGGATTTAATGTTTGTATATAAGTAGATGTCCAAAATGAAGTGTGAACTTTTGTACTAAGTAGTAAAGAAATAGGTAATGTAGGTAGGTATGTATGTAGTATAGTATAGGTATGTATAATATAGACGTCCACTAGCCTTTTAATGATTAGCTACAGTACTGTGATGCAATTAGATAGCCTTGTTTGCTTGATGGTCGCACCCCGTTCACGAACCGATCACTTTGTATGGGAGCGCCAAATGGAAAATTAACTGGGTCATCTAAAATATAGCTAAAGAAACGAAAAGGAAATATGTCTCAACTCTTTTTTATTCTGGTGAATTTAATCGTTTTCTGGGTCCATGTTGGAACCGTGCCAAATATTTTGAAGAAGTATTGTTTATTAATGTTTAATCCGGGATTATGTGGTATTTGGATTTTTATCTAAAACATTCACATGACTGGCCTGTTGGTCTAGTGGTTAGTGACCCTGACTGCTGAGCCAGAGGAGCCTGGGTTTGATTCTCACCCAAGACAAATAATTGTGTGATGAGCATGATCATTTGTTTAGTACCTGGGTATAATTTATCCCACTAATATTATAAATGTGAAAGTTTGGATGGATGTATGAATGGAGGTTTGTTACTCTTTCGCGCAAAAACCACTGAACCGATTGCAAATGAAACTTGCTAAAAAATGAAAGCTGGAAACCTGAATTAACGCATAGGCTACTTTTTATCCCGATATTCTCACAGGATCGAGACTTACGCGGGTGAAACCCCGAGGCGCTGCTAGTTTATAATATGTATGTGTTTAGAAATATATAAGTATGTTTATCAGCAGTCTGGTTACTATAGTATAGGCTCTGCCTAGTTTGGGATCAGACGGCCGTGTGTGAGATATTTGAAGTTGTTATCATTATTCTCAGGTGCTATACGGTAATAAGCTCGCCACCAATGACAGTAAAATCCGTTTAGTACGATGTCAAAGAGAACCAGCTCAAAACGCGTTTTACGCGAGAAAATAAAAACGTATTACATAAAAATAAACCGTTTTGTCTACTAATTTTGTGTAGGTTTTGAACATCTAAGGTATTACATATTTATAAGTTGTTAGAAGATTATTATAATTATATATTTAAATTACGTTACATCATAGTGGCAACTAACTGTTGGCCGTGACTTCGTTAGCGTGGAAATTCAAATTTATTCCACGGGATCCACGGATTTCCAGTTCAATTTTCTTAATTTTTCGTTCCGTCATTACCTTCTACAAAATATTAGAAAACATTTAAAAAAAAATCATGAATGTAATCGGTTAAGTGGTTCTCAAGTTATGACGTGAGCAAGGGAAATAGGGATTCATGTTTATATATATAGATTACATTACTTAAAGTTATCACTTATTTTTGGGTTGACAAAGAGAATTTAGCATTAGTAACTACAAGACTTTCAATATAACCTAACTTTTGCAGTGCGTCTTAGTTTACCTAAAGAAGATACATAACGCCTTAAATCGTTAACTGCTAATAATGCGTTTGATGAAATCGGAGTTGACTCCTCTTCACCTTCATCATCATCACTTAGAGCCTCTTTTTGTATGTTCACATCTTCAAAGAGATCTTCGATTAAACGGATTTCGTAGCCTGCATTTTATACATTTTCAAAGTGGCCGCTGCTGTAATAACACGAGTTTGCAGATGGCCTATTAAACGGGATGACAAATCGTGTTAAGCCTGATAAAATGTACGAAAATACGCCTAAAGTTCCATAGCTGGAAAGCGAGGGTAACATACACATCTAAAAAAAGGGTAAGTATTTAAAAAAAGGGTCACTACGTTAGTTCCCTATTGCTGAAACACTATTCAGTTGTCTGGAAGAGATTCGTGTCGGTGGTAAAAGTTAAATGTTGGTAGATAGCAATCAACAAACTCACGGTTTTGCAAGACTACCGCTCATTCAATTACCGATAGTGTGACTGGTCAAATCTCGGATCACGAATCGATTCATTCGAAAAGGTAAGCCAGAAAAACAAAATAGACTTCACACACAATTCAGCGCTGAAAGATATTTAACATCATTACTACTTATTTGAAATGCTTTTAGTTTAACCTTTATCCAACTGTAGGCTGTATTTTGTAACATAGAGAAACTACTTGGCATTGTAACAGAGTTTATTTGTACACTACTAATACATCTTAAACTCTAATGCCATGAAAATAAAACTGGATTTAATATTTAGCGAAGTATATCCGTTCTTAGGTATAAGTATTATCGTAACATGATATGACAAACCATAAACATGAAATTCTTTTATTAAAAGTTAGTATTACAAGTACCATTATGGTATAATTTCAATTCGGCTGATTACTTTTTAATTAATAGTTTTATGTTGTTGGACAGGCTTACACTTAAAGGATAGTCCCATATGAAATTCATTAGATTATCATGTTTATTTCTAGTAATTGTACTCGTGTAGATAGATGAAAAAATATAATATATATGATTAATGTTAGTAATACATGACTAACCAAAAATAACTCAAGTACTGAATAAACTGATTTAAGTTAAGAATAATAATAAATAATAATAACTTCACACATCTTACATACGGCCGTCTTATCCCAAACTAGGCAGAGCCTGTACTATGGTAACCAGACTGCTAATAAACATACTTATATATTTTTAAATACATACATATTATAGGTAAATTTACACCCAGACACAGAACAAATGATAATGCTCATCACACAAGTATTTGTCCTGGGTGGGATTCGAACCCACGACCTCTGGCTCAGTAGTCAGGGTCACTAACCATTAGGCCAACAGGCCAGTCAATATTATAATAATACCATTATATTTGTTATATAATAATTTATTAAAGTAAAAAACTTGACGCGCTATTTGTCAAAGATAAAAATACTTCGGCAACTAATCACATCAGGCTACATTTCTTGAATTTATTATATAACTTAGAAAGTGATTAATTGATAAGTTAAGTTATTGGTTGCCGAAGTATGTTTTATCTTTGACAAATAGCGCTACCACCTTTTTTTGCAGGAAATAATAATTATAATCATAAAAATATTGTATGAAAACTATTATTATCTTCTTCTTCTTCTATTGTCTTACTAATGCCTTTTGCATTGCATTAGTAAGACCTAAACGTATTTTATCCGTTTATTAGAACATGACTTACAAAATCTTAAACGCGGATATACGGCGTTTAACTGCGGCCTCAAGGCTGTCTACATCTATCCACGTATGTCTATGTATATTGGTCTGCATGTTCAGGGTATAGTGTTCAAAACCGCAACCACATGATCGCAAGATTCCTTATCCATTACGCTACTGGCACTTCCGACTTGACACGTATAGGAACATTAGTGATTATCATCATCATTTCAGCAATAGGACGTCCACTGTAGGTCGTAGGCCTCGCTCAAGACCGGTTGAAAGCGACCTGCGATTTTTATAAGGCCACCTGTCCATTTCTTTGATTTTTACGCTTTCAACCGTACCCGTTCCTATCTGCCCGTCGGCCATCCGTAAATAAAAATATATCTAAATACACAGTTGCTGTTATAATGCACAGTGTCTAAATATTTAAAAATACATTTGGTATTATATTATTTTTGCTTCAATTATAATACATAAATAAACACAGTACCCTCTAAATTGTCTGCCTAATTACCCCACTTTGTGTACCGAGTACAGACATTACCAAAAAGTGTTAAAGAACTTTATGTTTATTAGAATTTGACGTTGTCTTTTTCTTGTTCAAAAATCTGGTTTTGATAACGAGTAAAAAACACATGAAGAATATTTTTCACACGTTCTTTTTTATTATAGAATAAAAAACCAATAATTAAGGATCCGGGACCAATTTTATTTTGGTTGCTTGATTATGGCTACATTGGCCAGATATATACCCTATTTCATTCGGCACTAAAGAACTGTGAACACTTTAGTAACGGAACGCTGTCTTTGTCACCGAGTAAAGTCAGATCAGGAAATAACCTATTAGCCCAGTCAACCTAGCTGTTCTATGATCAAAAATGGACATCTCGATCACCACGCATTTTTTATTTGAATAATAGTAAAAAAATGCTCTGATTAAGAATTTCGATACCCGCAGTCTGTACAAGAAGGGCGTTATTTTTTTTAACAATTAAACAAACAAAAATACTTTTTTTTTAGATTTCATATGATATCTTGTTTCCAGTACATTTTTCGACATATGTGCCCAAAGCTTTTTTGTTCTCCATTAAATTACCTACAAAATGAGACCTGTTCAAAGTCGCTAAGTGCTTTTGTTTAATAGCAAATGAAGGTCACAGTTAAAAAAGATCGTTTTTCTCAACATTTCATAACTTTGAAAGGGACGTATGTCGAACGAAGTCTGAAACTTTCTGAAACTGTAGCTTGTGAATATATTAAAAAGTGCTATAAATTTGAGCGAGTTCGGTTTTTACACTTTTTAATTTATTAACGATCATTTTTTTTTAGCCTTAATTGCAAAATGTACCATTTTTTTCAAAACTATTAAAAGCTGTCGGACCAGCTTAGAAAATTAAAAAACCATTTAAGTTTATAAGCCCGTTGAAATTTTTAAAAAATATCGATTTAAACGAATTTTATAACGATATTTTGAGGTAAACTTTTTTACTTTTTATGCGTCGCGTAAGAAAAAGGTATACCTTAAAATATCGTTATATCGGTTTCTAAGTATTGAAAAGTAATAAAAAATAAGAAAAGGCACAGACAATATAAACTTACGTGACTTAAAAACACATGGCGATGATATAAATGTTATTGACGAAATGTATGATAAGTTGTCAATAAATATAATTTTAAAATAAACTTAAAAGGAACAACCTATTTTATAGTTACATAAAACATAAGCTACATAATATGTAGATCTTCAATGCCAGAAGCAAGAAAAAAAAATATCTACAGGAAGAGCAAAATAGTTAGAAAATTTGCCAAAATCTTTGAAATGGAAAAACTTCAATTGAAATGGTCTTTTTGTAAGTTCTGACGCTTTATTTGATCAGGTGACTGATCTTATACTTCATAGTAGTCAGTAGCTTCCATCCAAGCACCCTAATTGATTCGCTTATTATTAAAAATGTAAATATACATTTCTTCACAGTACATATTTTACACATTTTGACAGAAAGAATAGCTTTTTTAAAGATGCCTGAAGAGTCTTAAAAGGTTCCATTCAAGCAATTATTACATTTTTTGAAGCTTTAATTAAATATATTTTAATGTATTCTTTTATCGAGGCCCGTGAAGATCAAATAAGGTAAGGGGAAAGATTCAATAAATCAATCTCAGACCTCCAGATTGATCCTATTTTTATAAGGATTACGAAATAAAATAAAAGCCTTAATTTTACGATTTTTGCGTCAAAGTATACATGGTTTAGCGTTTGTTTTTTTTACAAGTTTTAACGAGGGCGGCACTGAAAATTTCGGGAATCAAGGAAGTGACACAACATTACTATTTAAAAATGTATTTATTGCTTTTCGAAGTATTCTCCGCGAAATTTGACACATTTTTCCATACGATGAAACCAATCATTGAAGCAACCATTCCATTCGGAAGTTGGGGTCTCCAAAATGGCCGTTTTGTAGGCGTCCACAGCTTCTTCAGGTGATGAAAATCTCTGACCACGCAATTTATTCTTTATTTTAGGGAAAGTATTGAAATCATTAGGGCTTAGGTCGGAGCTGTAGGGCGGATGGTCTAATAATTCTATGTTTTCTTGATTTAAAAACTCTTTTGTTCTGTGCGTGGTGTGAGAACTCGCATTGTCGTGATGGAGGATGATGCGGCGGTTGCAGTTCTCTTTACGGAGTTCAGAAATGACCTGTGGCAAACAAATGCAAGCATACCATTCTGCATTAACCGTTCTTTGTCCCTCAAGAGAAATAGTCGCAACATGGCCGGTTTTGGAGACAAACGTGGCCACCATTTTTTTTGCAACACTCCGTGAACGAACAATTTTTGTTGGCTTTAACTCATTTTTAAACACCCAAACTCGTGACTGGTTTTTTGTTTCGGGTTCGTACGCGTATATCCAGGATTCGTCACCTGATACGATGTTGTATACAGCATTTGAGGATCCTGCGTGGAATCTTTCGAGAGTTCTGACGCACCAAGTGATGCGAGCCGCTTTTTGCTCTTCACAGAGCGAATGCGGTAAATTCAGCAAACCAGCGATAAATTGTGGTTTTGGATGGGGCTTCATCACCAAATGCAGAAATCATCCGGTCAACACACTGTTTTTGCGTTAAACCACTTCGAAAGTCATAATAAATCATCGCTCTTGAATTTTCTCGAGTCAATTCCATTTTCTCAACGACTAAACAAGTTTGACAAAACCTTGTGATAAGACCGAGAATCTTTTTTTAAATAAATAAATAGTATTCGATTTTTAAAACCAAGGAGTTTTCAATTAAAAAGATTTTAATATGACAGAAACAGTGGAAATATTCCATTCCCGATACTTTTAGTGCAGCCTATGTATTTAGTTTCACTTGTCCCGTTGTCTGTCTGTAATCAAATGCAAGGGGCGAGCACGAAGGTGACCATAGGAACTCTGTAATGAAACGACGCAACCCCATCGAGTTTGGACTTGTTTGATTCATAGTCAATCCCGAATCATAAATACTAAAAAGTTATAAATAAATAAATAACAAAATAAAAGAAGGTGTAAAGCGGTTTTATTATTATTTTTAATTTTTTTAGTTCTTTTTCTAACAAGTAATAAAAGCTTGTTTCTAATTTTTTTTTGTATTTATTTCTATTTTTTTAACTGTCATGTGAATGTGACATGCGTAAATCTATGGACTCACAACGAAATCATCCACATTAGTTTAATTTTGAATTTTTCAAACAATTAAAAAACATTGAATAAAGAAACTGTCGGTAAGACCCATGCCATGAATTTGTGATTATGACTGCGTGTAATCATGAGATCTGGGGTTCCTAGAAGCAGTAGGAAGTCTTATTAATTGCGTTATATCAAAAATTATAAGTAATGATAATATGTGTTATCTTTATATATATATTTCTTCTTTTTTTATCCGACCGATTTTAATGATTTACAAGTGGACTCGGTAGATGGCGCTGCGATAGGGTTACAGGAATAATATTTTTTACGTTCCGGCAGGACAACGTCTGTCGGGTCCGCTAGTATAATTATAAAATAGAATATTAAATTAAATTAGTATTCAGTTCAGTTTTTAGGAGAAAACACAACATTCCTAATAGCCTTTTAGTCAATATCTTATTATTAAATATGTTTAATGACGAAAAGTCAAATCTAACCTAAATATTTGTCGTTGATGTGTGCAGTCAAAATAAGCAGTATCACCTAAAAGTTTAAACTACCGCAGCCACATAAATTGATCCAGAAAACAATAATTGAGACTGAGATAAAGTAATTACAAATGACGCTAATACTTTTAATTTAAAATAGAAAAATAACTTATTATCATCATCTGCCGACCCTTGTCCCAATTCGATTTTATTTATACTTTAGAAAACCCGATAATTTTTGTTTCGCTGTACACCAGTTTTAGACATATGAAAAAACTTGAAAATCTTTCTCCTTTATATAACGATACCATTATCCTTGGGGACTTTAACACCTGCCTACTCAAGAATGACGGGCGAAGTCGAAAACTCCAGTCTCTTGTCTCCTCAGTCAACATGCATATTCTTCCTCTAAATGCAACACATCATGCTCCTCACTGTACTCCTTCCCTCTTAGACCTAATTCTTGTTTCTGACTATAAAAAATTTCAACACACCACAGGTATGGCAATTTCTAAAGTCTCTTGGTATTGGTAAAACCGCCAACGAAAGCTCACCCAATATGGATCTCAACGTGCTCAATACGCATTTTTCTACTCCACCAACTTGTGTTGGTGTCTCAGAGAAAATTCCAGTCTTCCCTTGCCTCAATGTACCTCATTTACTTTCAACCCGGTTGCAGAGAGTGATATTAAGAAACACATCCTATCAATCTCCACAAAAGCAATTGGTGATGATGGAATTCAACTGCAAATGCTGCAGCCTATTGTAAATGGCCTCGTTCCAGCTGTGACTCACATCATCAATTCCTCCTTCCAAACAAAACTGTTTCCTTCGGCCTGGAAAAAGGCCCATGTTATTCCACTACCTAAAACCACCAACCCTTCCTTATTATCCCAATATCGTCCTATATCTATACTCCCTATCCTTTCCAAAGTACTTGAGAGTACTGTCCGGAATCAATTGAGTAGTTACCTCTCCTCTAATAGTCTACTGAGTCCATACCAATCTGGTTTTCGTTCATGCCATAGCACAGTAACTGCTTTAGTCAAAGTAACAGATGACATACGACTTGCCATTGAAAATAAACTCCTGACAGTATTGGTGTTATTGGACTTCAGCAGCGCCTTTAACTCTGTCGATTTTGACATCCTCTTAGGTATCCTGTCCTCTCTGAATGTCTCTAACTCTGTAATCGCTTGGTTCAGCTCTTATCTTCGGGGTCGCACGCAGAAGGTACGCTCTGAAGAGGCCTCCTCTGACTGGTGTGATCTTACTGTGGGCGTTCCCCAAGGCGGCGTTCTATCTCCTCTACTTTTCTCCATTTTTATTAATGCTATCACCACAGTTTTATCTTCACGATATCATCTTTATGCAGATGACTTGCAGTTGTATCGTCATTTTAAGGTTGACAAACTCACAGAAGCTGTCACTGCCATCAATAATGATCTTAAGAACATCAGTGCATGGGCTAGATCGTACGGACTGCTTGTCAACCCTGCAAAATCCCAAGCTCTGATTATTGGTGGCAGGTACATGTACAGTAAACTAAACAATTCTACATTACCGCCAGTCTTATACAACGACATTATTATACCATATTCGGATTCTGTGAAAAATCTTGCGATTTTCATGGACTGTAACATGTCATGGACCACTCATGTCACTGAGGTAAGTAGGAAGGTTTTCGGTACCTATCATTCTCTTCAGCGTCTTCAAAATTTTCTTCCCTTTCAAACTAAAATCTGTCTTTCACAATCCCTTCTCCTTCCCCTTCTTGACTATGCTGATGTCTATTTCTCGACGCTACTGAAGAACTTTGGGACAAACTAGAACGGTTGTAGAACCTATTTATCCGCTTCATATTTGGTTTAAGGAAATATGATCATGTCTCCGATTTCCGCAAACAACTTAAGTGGTTACCTATTCGGCGGCGTCGAGATGTCCATATTCTTTCATTACTGTATTCTGCTCTTTACAATCCTACCTCTCCTATATATCTAGATGAGCGCTTCGACTTCCTTGTCCCAAGGAGCAAAGCTTGTCGCACTTCATCTTCTCTTCTCCTTCGAACGCCTACTCATAGTTCAGCTCTCTATGACAACTCTTTTACCGTTTCTGCGGTACGATTGTGGAATTCCCTTCCGAATTCAATACGCGACAGCCCTTCATTAATCATTTTTAAGAGAAGAATCAAGAATTATTTTCTTTCTCAGCAATAATCAGACTGATATTAGGTTATATGTAAGTATGTATGTATGTGTTATATTTATATTGTACATGTGTAAGTATATGTATTATTATTATAGTTATAGTATATATGTAGGTTTAACTCTGTAATTAGTCACTTATGTAATATGTTCTATATTTGTATTCTAATTATCTTTTACGTACACACGACTTTGCCTCTTATTTTCTTAATATCCTCTTTTCACTCCGAAGGTTTGCTGGTAGAGAACTCAAATATGGGTTAAGCTCGCCTTTGTACATGCCATTATCCTTATGTAGTGTGATTGTTTTTTTTTTTTTGTGTACAATAAAGAATAATAAAAAAAAAAATAACAACGCATGCGGGGACAAAGTTCTTTTCGCTAAATAAATTTATTTAAGGGAACTAATTTTTTGAGCTGTTATTTGAATATTCGATTTATGTTATTGTGATCAGTTGGAAAACATATTGAGCAGTTATTTAATTTAATTGGCGGTTGATTAATTATTGCGACAGTAAAACATGGACAGTAATTAAAAAGAAATGAGTTGGTTATTTTATCATACAATGTCAATTCTAATTGAATGAGCAGTAAAATGATGGAATGAGCGCTTCTATAAATACTTTTTTTTTTTATTTATATGGACTCTATCTCGCGTGTAGAGATAAATAGTTTGGCAGATCATAGCGAGCGGTGACATCCGAACTCAAATTCATTGAAAAGAGATGTAAATGTTCGTTAGTTGGGTGGATCTTATTAGCACGGGTCAAACTCAAACCAAACTTTTATAAAATGTATATGTGTAAACATATTATTGGCCTGTCCATACGCTGGAAGTACGCCGTACCTCCAGTTGAAGCTAAAAATATTCCACTCGGACAAAAAAGGAAGAGAGGCAGACCGTCGAAAGCCAACCCTGCTCTTATTATACAATAAGTTTATTTTAGCTGCTACTAAGCAAATTCTATGTCATTTTAATTACTTAAGTATGTTTCGAATTACGAATAAAAGTTCCTATTATTATTATACAATTTGTTTTATTTAATTCCTTTAGTCAAAGCAAAAGTAATTTAATTTTTCTTTACTATTTAAGTACTGTTTTTTTTTTATTTTATTTGACCACCTCATTGTTTATAGAATTGCTTAGAATGAGATTTCTTACCGACAAATTCCGATTTATTACTGCCCACACGTAACCGCTCGTTCAATAATTTTTACCTCCCATTTAATTATTTTCCTGCTCAATTATATATTCACTGATCCATTTCATTATTTTTTATTACTCATTTGTGTTTACTTTACTGCTTAGTTTTAACTGTTGAGCTAGTTATTACACGTGCCATTTATCATTTTTAACTTACCAAAACTGCTATTTACAACTGCCTCTTTAAATCAGTGCCTATATTTAATGGATTTAGTAAATTAATAAATTAAATTTATTTAAATAAATAAATGAAATAATGAGACCAATTTTACAAAATACCCTGCTTCGTAATAGCAGGAATGTGACTTTTTTGTGTACAATTAGAATTACTCACAATAAACTCAGTTTTTTTGCCTCGCCTCAGTACACCGAGAGTAGGCTAAACGATAAAAAAGGTTAATTTCAAATTGTGTCATTTCTTTAAAGCCTATGATTTATTGCTGGTTTTGAATTCCCTTTGTTTTTGTAAGAGTTTGTAAGAACATCATGCCACGAGCATTGTCACTTCAATTCACTTAATAGCCTGTTGTGGATATTTCCTTTGCAGGTATAATAATTTGCCTTTTTCCTTATTTAAATTAACTGTTAACGTATTAATTAAATCCAGTAACAGTTACTAACTGGAACAAGGCGGATTTCCGGCAGCAGAGTGAAACTTTGATTCCGGTTAACAAGCCGTTACTGGAAAGTCTGTCGTAGGAATAATGATTTACCACATTGTTTAGAGTTCAGATAGAATAATAATGCATATACCGCCATGCATCGGTTGCTCGCATTTGGTAGTCGACTTTGAAGACTATATTAAAGTGCCTGAAGTCATTAGGTGCTATGGCTTTAAGCCTGTTGCTCTTGCAACATGTGACTCCAATATTAAAGTGGAAAACACGGCAGCGAAAGTAAAGAAGATTTTGGACACCGGGCATAGTGAAGGTCAAAACTGTAGCAGCAAGACTAATCATGGAGAATGTGTGGAACGCTGACATCCTACAAAGTGAATGATACTCATCGGACATGTTTGGTTTTAACTGATTAAACTGCTGTTGTCGAGTGTCAAGCCCTCATATTTCACGACTGGACCGCGATTGTGATAAATAATAGTAACTGGACACATCTCACACACGGCCGTCTGATCCCAAACTAGGCAGAACCTGTACTATGGTAACCAGACTGCTGATAAACATACTTATATATTTCTAAATACATACATATTATAGATAAATTACACCCAGATACAATTTAAATAATCGTGCTCATCACACAAATATTTGTCCTGGGTGGGAATCGAACTCACGACCTCTGGCTGAGTAGTCAGGTTCACTAACCACTAAACCAACAGGCCAGTCGTCATAATAATGTTAGATATAAGTGTACTTTGTATCCATAACTTATAAGTTTCTTCAGTCTTTGGATCAAGTAATTGGCTATAACAAAGAGTAGAACACCACGGCCGAAAGTCAATAAAGAAAACATACGACAAAAAGAAAGCAAAATACGGTCAGGGATATTGCAGTAATGAATACAAACAAGTCTTTGTCCTCTGCTAGGCAATTTATTTTTTGTGATTTTACTTAAGAAATACAAAATCAAGCACAACTTTATTTTGAAGCCTGCAATGAAATAAATAACAAATGCTTTTTTATTTTAGACACAAATCTTAAAGTATTTGAATAATTGATACCAAACCTGTTCAAATATTTGTGATAATGTAAAAGTAGAATGCGTAATTCTACTTCTCCAGGATAGGTAATCGTCGAATTCCTGACGTGACAAGACAAGGTATTTCTTACAAATTTTACAATTACCGTACGTATTTCTGTGTATGACAATTGAAATCTCAATTCATATTCCAATACATTTTTATTAAATGCCTTAACAGAGGAATGGAAATAATCATTTCCATTTCAATCCAATTATGATAAATTGGTTCCAGTGTCATAGCACGCCATTTGACGTAAAGTTCTGGGTAATTTTAATATCATTTTTTTATTGTTTTGTGACAAAAATTGTTTTTTGTTCTGAGATTGTGATCGACTTGAGTTTTTGTCAATAGGTAATTTGATTACACAATTAACTTTATTTTAGAATTTTATTTTCAGTTTTCTTTAAACATCAAGTTGTAAGCCGGTGACTTGTATTTTTTATAGCTTCTACAAGGGTTTGCGTTCACAACAAATTGGTATGCCAAAATATGCCATAGACACGATCTCCTACAAAAATCGCGTCAAATCGTGGCACTGCATAGTTTTACATTACTTTACGTGCATGCATGCAAACTAGACCATACTTTAATTATTAATGTTTAACCATACTTTAATTAATGTTCCTGGGAATATAATATGTCGTAATAGATTGATACACAATCTGCACTGTAAACCATCTATAGTTTATTACTTACCACTAAGGAGCGTATTATACACGTGGTACCTATTCCACACGCACGTTTGCGAGATTACAAAGGACAGGTACGCAAACTATGTACCTATATAAAAATAAAAAAAAAATTGAATGATCATGACATTATTATACTTTGAAAAATTAAAGCTGCTTCTTTGCATTTTTAAAGCATAGTTTTAGCATGTTTCAGCTACACCTGAAACATCACAACGCAATCGCCAGCGCGGGCGCCAAGCGTCAGCTCAACTGTGCTTTTACTGTTAGCACAGTTGAGCTATCAGTCGCTTCACACAAACTAAACTGTGCTTTAATGGAGTTGCATTTAAGCACAGTTTAGTAGATAAAAAAAAAAATTGTTACTGAGAACCTACTTCAGGAATTGGATTAGGTTGACAATTTTATGAATTAGAATTTGTTACATTTCTTTATACCGCTGAATAAACAAATATGTATGGGATTCCTCGTAGTGATAGCATATATTATTATCATCATACAGACGGTATATGACCGCTCACCATCGGGATCTGTAATGTTTACCTAGGAGATTGCCCGGTCCAATGGCTTTCATTCTAGCAGAAGTACCTTCTCTACCACCTTAAAAACCGTGTTTTGTTTTGTACAAAAGCACATTTAATACAGTAGATTTTATTCTGAGTACAGAAACTTCTACGGCTTAACTGTTTTCTCAATACATATCAAAAGATTTTACAAAGAAATACTTAACAAACAAACCCACGTAATAAAATCCTTTTATAATACTTAACTTTGGAAGTATGGCAGGTAGTTACAACCGCGGTACTTCGAAAGTTTCAATTCCCCGTACTTTGAAACCGCTTGAGGTTTCTTACCCAAACACCTTTGATGTCTTGAAAAATAACCACAGAATATATTTTTGTATGAGTTTAATATTAAATTATTTTAGATTTTAAATATATATAATTTACAACAAAACAAAACTATCCTATCTCGGAAGTTGGACCAAACTGCACACAGCCTGCAAAATTTTATTTAAATCGGTTCATTAGTTTAGCAGTTCATCGCGTCGCGTCGTATCACATCACATATTATAAAACAAAGTCCCCCGCCGCGTCTGTCTGTTCACGATAAACTGAAAAACTACTGACCGGTTTTTCATGCGGTTTTCACTAATAGACAGTGATTCATGAGGAAGGCTTAGGTGTATACTTTGTTAAGATTTCGTGTAAATTAATTGAAATATGTTGATGATTATTGAAGATGTCTCTGCTACCCGTGCGTAGTCGGGGCGGGCTGCTGGTTTAAATATATTCAAGAATTGCTTGTTTAAAGTTTTTAGATTACTGTACGGTATTTCAATTTAAACAAACGTCTAAGGTAAGGTAGTGACTCTATTCTTTATAAACAGGGTTTACTGACCCTTTACACGCTTCGTTCGTCGGTGAATATTGAAACTAATATTAAACCACATATTTTCTAATATTAAACCTTTGTCAATAAGATGTCTGTGTATATCAGAGATTCTACCAAAGTTATAGTTTGCGTGAATAATGTTTGTAAATATTTTGGTTAATTTATCTTCAGCCTCTCTGCATTACTTACAAGAGAATGTTCCCAAACTTTTTGCGACGGTTTCCGTATCTATGAAGCTTACGTAGGAGAGCCATGTTTCGACACATATGGGCCGGCTCGACTCCGCTCGATACCACGGCCTCACTGAAAACCGGCAGTGAAACAATGTGTGCATTGGAGTGAGGTTACCGGAGGCCCGAACCGTTCCTTCTCCCCTATTCCCGTCCTTCCCCTCTCCCCCCACTCTTGCCCTCTAATTCCCCTCTCCCGTCTGCCCGCTCTTCCCCTCTTCCCCTATTTCCACCTTAAAGGCCGGCAACGCACTTGTATGGGTGGCGGTAGTCATTTATCATCAGGTGACCCGTCTGCTCGTTTGACCCTATACCATTAAAAAAAAGGCTAAATAAATTTTCCATGAATTTGATGTGGACTCGTTAAGCTTCTTATCTATCTATCTTATCTTGCCTTCTACCACATTATTTATCTACTAGCTGCGCGCTGCGGTTTCAACCGCGTAAGTCCCAATGCTGTGGGAATATCGGGATAAAAGTAGCCTATGTGTTAATCCAGGTCTCCAGCTATCTACATACCCAAGTTTCATAGCAATCAGTTCAGTAGTTTTTACGTGACAGAGTAACAAACATCCATATATCCATACATCCTCACAAACCTTCACGTTTATAATATTAGAAGGATTGTATTGTATTCTAAACAAAGCAAGGAGACAAAAATAAATAAGAGAAGACATTTTCACTATATGGTAGACTATATTAAACTACAACGTACTAAATGCAATAATATTAGTAAAAAGAGATTGCCTGGTGGTCGAATTTTGACGATAATTCGTATAATTTTTGGTATAGGGGGGCAAACGAGCAGACGGGTCAGTCGCCTGATAGTAAATTACTACCGCTGCCCATGGGCAACTCAAGAGTAACAAATGCTTTGCCGGGCCTTTAAGGTGGGAGTAGAGTAAGAGGGGTGAGAGGGGGGAGAGGGAAGGGTTAGGGCCTCCGGCAACCTCACTCACGCTTCGGCACGTATGGGCTGGCTTGACCGGAGTGATACCACGGCTTCACAGAAAACCGGTCGTGAAGGAATGATTGCATTGCTTTTCGCCGAGTAAGTGAGGTTATCGGCGGCTCCCTTTCTTCCCACCTTCCTGTACTTTCACCTTAAAGGCTGGCAACGCACTTGTGACTCTTGAGTTGCAGGTACCCATGGGCGAAGGTAGTCATTTACCAACAGCTGACCCGTCTGCTTGTTTTTAAACCATTAAAAGAAAAAAATTACAAAACATTTCAAATCAAAATACAAAACTCAAGAAACAAGATGGAAGTAACTTCACAGAAGTTTCATTAAATAATTCTAATTTCAAAACAATTCATTAGTTACATTTAATTATATTATTATTTCAATACTGTTACACACTCTCGGTATAACAATTCCAATATTTAGAGAAGGTGTTAACATTTATTTACACCGAAGTAACTATCACTTCTATTGATAAATGGAACTCATAGATACCACTTAAGTATGTGCGGCACTCCTTCTGAGCAAGGCTTAATGAACGCGTTGCTGAATCGGATTCCGACTAGGAATTTAATATCGACAATGAAATCCTGATGTGAATAGAAATAAAGACGAGTTGTTCCAATTTAATTAACACCAAATACAGCTAAGACTATTATTATACTTGCCTCCCACTGGTATTCCTTTGCTAGTAAGGGTGGGACTCCAAATTTAGGGCTCATGTTACAACATTATATAGGATTAATCCCACTAATATAATAAATGTCAAAGTTTGGATGGATGGATGTTTGTTACTCTTTTACGCAAAAACCACTGAATCGATTGCGATGAAACTGTGTAGATAGTAAGAAAGTACTAAGTTAATAAAGAAAATCATGACTTGCCAAATTTTAAAGGTTTTTAATTTTTATAGGAACCGCCTATAAAAATTCCGCAGAATCTATGTAAAAGCACTACTATCAGCCTAGATAAGTCAGATGGTATGAAATCGAGCGGAAACTTTTTAATCGCTTAAACTAGGATTAAGCGATTAAAAAGTTTCCGCTTGACTTGAAAAATCTTCGTAAAATATCACAAGCAAACGTATCCCAATGAGTATACGTGTTGGTATACATGATATTTATTTTATAAAAGTTATATATTAATTGCTATTTCTAATTAGTTTATTGTACACATGACTCTGTCTCTAACGTTTTCTTCTATCCTCTATTCACTCTAAGGTCTGCTGGAAGAAAACTCAGGTTTGGGTTAAGCTCGCCTTTGTACATACCATTTCCTCTTTTTTGTTATGTAATCTACTTTAAGTCTACAATAAAGAATAAATAAATAAGCATTTCATACATTGTGACAATATAGAACTCATAATTTCACTTCTGTTGCCGCATTTTCCAATTTACTTTATTAAGGTTGAGACTGCAAATATTTCCATCATTATGACAATAACTCAATCGGCGTCACTTCCTCGTTTTTCATTTTCCTTATAATATTCTGAAAATGTAAGCCTTATCATCAGTGTCATAAGATTACATATAAACATATCCTTGCTGTATTTCCATATCAGAATACCCGTTTCTGGGGGTAACATCTATTTGATTAATGTGTACGAGAGCAATAGGAACTTAAGTTTGTACGATGAACTGTTTGGAATACATTTACAATTATAGTTTCCTTGCTTGACATAATTTAAATTCCAAAATACAGCTATTAGCATATTTATATTACTTGATATCTAAACCATTATACGTTTCTAATGGCCTTTGCCGTTGAAGCGAATGTCTCGGGGGAAATCAAGGCATATCTTGAATACCACGGTCAATTTAGATAGAAGAAGCTTTTCGGTCAGATATTATGTATAATAACTTGTTTATTAATTTAGTTAATAAGTAGTAACAATAACACGTTTTAGTGAAAAGGATTTTTGTAGCATCCTGGGTGTTCGTTTCAAGTGCGTCTTGGGGCTTAATAGCACTGCTATGAAATGATGCTTATTTAAAGATAAAACAAAGTCCAAGAATAATTATAATCCTTTTTCAAAGCTTCTTAACATTTCACGCCATGGGCTATCAATCAGGCCGCCGTGCATTATATAATCTATACTTAAAGACCTTAATAATGAAACGATAATATTCTAACGATTATATTTTTATTATTCCAAAGAAAATAGTTTCAGTGGTAGTAATAATCATGGCCAACCTCTGATAACCGATGTACAAGGATCGAAGAGCCATTCGTTAGTATTATCCCACAAATGTTATAAATTTAAAAGTTTGGATGGATGGATGGATGGATGTTTGTTACTCTTTCACGCAAAAACCACTGAATCGATTGCGATGAAATTTGGTACGTAGATAGCTGGAGACCTGGATTAACGTATACTTTTTATCACTTTTTGAATAAAGAAAGTAAAATGTACCTATGCTGTTTTTTCATTTTGCTACTGACAAATGTGCATACAGTTAACCGCGCATTGCCAACATTTATTTTTAGCTGTGTCCGCAAGTTCAACTGCTTGTAAATAGGTCGACGCATCATTCAAAATGGATATAGATCTCTTTGACACACAGACAATAGATGTCTGGAAATGTTTTTATAAAATTCAAATTCAAATTGAATAACTTATTTCATAAATTTGCTCATCAATTATTCCAAATCGTTCGTTTAAATAAGAATTATCATTATATCATATATTTAAACATACACAGTCACCGCAACAGTAGGTTGCTTTGTCAAATGGAAAATTTAAAAACAAAAGGAAAACAATGATAATATGTAATATAATATCGTGGTTTTGCTGTTTCCAAGTCTCGCTACTAATAATGTTCGATGAGGTCTTAACCTTATCATCGCTACTTTTAATCTTTGAACTCAGTAAACGAGACTTATCTTCGAGTAATTTATGAAGATTCCTAAGAGATTAAAGTATTCTTTGATATATTTATGTATGAAATTGTTCGCTATTACTATAATTCCTTTCATCATCTATCTCATAGATTCTCTATCTTCTGTTGCGTAAGCTTATATAATAGTAGCCCATTCACTAAATGGGTCATTATCTTTAGGCACAATCGATTTGGGAGTAAAAACTGAACTGAATTTTGAACAAAATGTTTCAGTTTTTTTTAAGACCGTTTTATGGTTACAATATACTCGTATACCTAAAACCGTACGCTGTAAGCGTGAATGAATGAACTATTAAATTAATGTTCCAAATATGATTCAAACGTTATTCACCCTTCGTACACTTACGTGTTACACAAACAGGCCTTAGTTAAACTACAGTATGAGGTAATTGCTTGAATAAACAGTAGCTTAGTGTTTGCTAGCACAAAATTTAGTATGTAGGTTTAACATTTCAATTAGATATGAATGGTTTTGTATTCTAAACCTGATAATCCTGATTTGATTATTGAGAACGTTAGCATTAAAACCAACCCTTTTTATTTTATTTTTTTACTATCATCATATTTTCAAATTGTTGTTGTAACGCCGTAGTAAACATAGTTATATTCAAAGCATGTTCAAAAATAAAACGCAACTTAAATATAGCTTAGAAACATCAGGCCTCAAAACAGCTTCATGGCCACCCCTTTTTCTCGCTCCGTCCCAAAATATCTCTATTGATTTTCCTCTAACCGAGACCCGACGCCCGTCTGCTAAAAATTGTAGAAGTGTAAAACATTTTCTCGAAGAGCTAATATTCTATTTAAATCATAGTTATATCCCGAAGGCGTATAGTAGGCTTTAATAGAAAATAGTTCCAAGCAGGCTCTTTTATAATCAGTAAATTATAAGTTGTTTTTATGGGACATACGCTTAAACTTTTTGTAAGTGGTTCTCCGGGATTTTCTTCTTGGGTTATACCCGACTCATTTGCAAAATACTTATGTCGAAACACCTTAAAAAGGTGGGTAATAGTGAATTTTATATTTTTTGATTGGTTAGCACTTATAGACTGGCCTCTAGTGAGAAGGCATCTGCGCTGTAGAATTCCAAATTGCCAATTTTTTTTTTGTCTAACAGATCCATAATCCCCTGTAAAAATAGTAATATTATAGAATATATAACCATTAGAATAACTTCCTCCATCTACAAGAAGTGTTCTTCAGAAAATAATAAAATACAAATTGATATTGCATTTAATCATAATCAAGACAACAAATTCAATACCATACCAAATTAAATAAACGATGATATTTCAATTGGTTGAAAAACTCATTGCAATAAGTTTCCAATGCCTCATTTCCTACCTACAAAACAAGAAATTATTGTCATCTAAGCTTCATTTTAATCGTGGTCGAACTTGCAACCATTGAACCAGAGAAACTAAAGCATGATTACCTAAACTAGAAAATAACAAGATATGGAATTGTTATACTACAGTAAAAGATACTTAAAGAAGGTCTTAATGTAATAATAAGTTAATTGTTCTTTTGAAATAACTTTATATTCGTTGTTCTGAAAGATACACGTTAGACAAGTCAATAACAAGTTGCGTAGAGGCCTAACTTAGGATATCAAGTTGGATTTTATAAAGTTTATTTAGTTTCTAGGTAGATATAACTGCTGGAGAATTGCTGGCGATGTGTGTGTGCGTGATTCACTTCTAATAGCAGATTTATTTTCTTTTATCGAATATGTTTGCATGAATATTGATTTGATAATCATCAGGCATTCCACTTGAACAGTACTTTTATCTGGATGCCCTTTTTTTTTTTCGTGTGGAAACCCCCACGGGTCATTACCTCACCGGAGCTAACGGTGAAGTGGTATGTCGGAATCGAACCGACTAAAACCACACGGTGTTCCGTCACAAGTGGGTCTATTATAAGGGACCCGAGATACCCTAAGAAGGAAGCCTCCAGGAACTATCTGGATGCCCTAAGTCCTTTTCTGACAATATGCAAATGTGCATTTCTGCAAAATTTCATGATAATCGGTAGCGTAGTTAAGGTGTGAAATCGTAACAAACAAACTCACTCGCACTTATAATATTAAAATAGCAAAAGAGTTTAATTAACGCAATTCCTTTGGATTGCGTTAATTAAATATGTGAAGACGATGAATGCAAAACGATTCAACAAAAGTCTTTCAAAAAATCTCCAAGAATTCAGAAGAATCAAGATTAATTTGAAAGAGCGAATTTAGGGTTCTGATTTAGAAAGCAGAACAGTTACAAACAAATAAAAAATTAAAACGTCAGTATGCACATGCACACTCCGAATATATTGCGATGTGGGTCACAAAAGACTAAACAAAGCATATACTTCCGAGGCTTCTAATGTCTCTCTCATGTATTGAAAACCGCTAACTTTGAACTTTAAACTGATGCCGTGTATCTGGCCAACACATCGGCTCTCAGGCCGTCAGAGATATGACACTTAGATAACTAGAACTCTGTATGATAGGAAACTGGAGCCGTACGTACAGCTGTAAAAATACGTAACTGGTTTGAATTTCAAATATCTAGAAGGCTGTTATAGAAGTTTATTCTACTTTCACCTTCTGAACAATGAACACCTACATAATGATCTGATTCTGTAACCTCTTTCTGTGTGAGAGAGAAATAAATAAAATGATTCGATTTTGATTTGATTTGACTTCCAGTTTTTAGCTCTTTCAAAGATTTTACAATTCGTGAAGTGCAGAGCAGCTATAAAGCGTTGGTGTATTCGGTAGGGGCGACGTGCCTGTTGATCTAGTGGTTAGTGATCCTGAGTGCCGAGCCTGACTAAATATTGAATAATTTGCATCACAAACTTGTCTCAACAACGCACAGTTGGTTGACACAATGCACTCCGTATGTGCTAAGTGTCCATAACCGTTTTATCGGAACTTCCTACATAGTGACGTCGCAGCTGGCCAATTTTTTTCGTAAAAATTTTTTTTTGCAAAAATTTTGCAATTGAGTGATACCTAGATCCTAGAAAAAAAATTAGGACAAATTCACCCTCTGTGACAAATTTACACCTACGTGTTCCTGCAGTTTCACACGTGTCTATGATCACTGCTCCGCCCCTATGGGTCGAATCGTCATATTAATTACTCTATAGCCTTTCTCAAGAGTTATGGAAGAGAGTCTTCCTGAGTTTAGCTCGTTAAAATGGTACGGAACGGTATGGACGGACGATACTGTCATGAATTCGCGGTTGTGGTGTATGTTTATGAAAGATTATTTCCTGACCAAATAAATAATTATATTGGGACTGATTGCAAAAGCACTCAAAGCCCTGGTATCTAGATATCAATCTAATGTATACCTACGTATAGCAGAGCCCATAAACAACCTCAAACGCTACAAATCACCCAGTAATATTTACTCTATCTCTTAAAATATAATATCATATTATTCTACTGTTGTTATATATATGAGGGGCTTTATGAAAGCAATAGAAGCCAAAACTTTTCTTAGATTTTTTGTTCGTTTCTCTGTCTGTATGTTTGTGCGATCATTGTGCAAAAACTACTGCAGGAATTTTGATGCAGTTTTAACTTAAATTTTGGTGCATGTTTCATCTTGATACGCCGCCTAAAAGCAAAGTGATCTATAGATTTTGTAAAAACATAGACCCATCGTGTCTGTAGATTAAAGATATAAAAAAAAAACTGGTATTATAATTAACAAGCAACGGACTACATTGTTTTTTTTTTCATATTTGTTTTATTTCAATCGGATCACAAATAACAAAGATATGTCCATTTAAAATAATCCATCCCAACAATATTTTTTTAAGCCGTTTTGTTGTTTTGGCTGACACTTTCTTTGGTTAAGTATAGTCCGTAAAACGATAATTGAAAGTTAATTTAGGTAATGGGTATGTTCACGATTACCTAATTATACTAGCTCTGAGAAATGCAAATAAAATATATATTATGTAGTGTTCTCAACTGTGTTTATTGCAACAGTTATTTTTGTTGGAGACTGCTATTAGCGACTAACTTACTAAACCTAACATCTTTCTTATACAGTCTACACAAATACATAAACAATGTTCGGTGACGTCTTATACACACATACAAAATAATATTATACTGTTATTTATTACTTAGTCACGGCGCATCCGTTCTACACAAATACATACAGAATTCCATGTGTCCCCTACAGTCTATACGAACACAAATTAAAGAAAATAATAGTTTTGAAGATATCGATATTACTCACTATTAACTATTTGTGGATCATACAAATTTTTGTCCCGTGTGTGATTTGAACTCACAACACTCGGCGTGGCGTACGGGCCAAGTGACCACTTAAACGATTGCGCCATCCATGCAGTCAACTGATGTATTGGATTTTAATGAAATGAGACCATATTTGAAGTTTAAGTATCCTTTGATAAAAAAATATTTTCTAAATAAAATTATTAAAAACAAACGAATTGAGAGCCATCAAATTTTTGGAGATGATGTGATGATTACAACTTCTGCCACCTTCTGCTTTCTATTATTTATAATTTGAGTACCCGTAAGACGATTACCATTTAATTTGGAAATTCGCGTGCTCCAGCCATCCTAATCCTATCTCTTCCTACCTAATATTATGATGCTAAAGAGCTTGACGATAAAATGAAAAATAAAAACATGTACCTAAGGTACAAATAGTTGCATCCAAGAATTAGTAGTTAAAGTGAAACGCGATAAGAGTGACAACGATCGTTACGAACGTCAGGCAATTCAGAGGTATGTAATATCTATTTCGTGATCGCGTTAATTCCCTTATAATATACACATATCCCTATCCCCTATATTATATACATAATTATATCATTTAACGCAAAGTTTTAACACTAGAAGGGTCAACGCCGTCAATTTGATGGCGAAATGATTTTAATCGCTAATAGTTTTTGACCTATTTATTATTTTCTTTTTATATTTCGTGGTTCCAGATCTTTAAGTACAACCCGTGGTGGAAGGAAGTGGTCAGAACTTATTCATTGCTAGAAATAGATATGGGAAATGGGTGTGTCTCTATTGGTAGTGTAGTGGTGTGTTTATTCACATCTCTAAAATTAAGAAAAAAAGCCAAGATCTGAAAATCCGAATAGGTATAGCTGTAATAATGAGGCAAGCAAGACAAGAAGTACCACCAATTAGTTTAAATATTCATACACAAAGATGTGGAACATTTATCTTGAAACCGGAGACAAACAACCCTAAGTGCTTATCAAGGTAAACCTGGAAAAAATGTTATTATTTGAGTACACTACATGAAAATGTTCATATTGATAATTATTCAAATAAGCTTCCTGAGAGTGTGAGAGTGGACAACGCGTAAAACAAGTCTATAAAGTAAATATTTAAAACAAATGTTTTTCTACATAATCAATAAATATTATACAAATTTGTTTTTAAAAAAAATCGTCTTTTATTTTGATCATACTTGTACCTATCTATCTGATTGTCACATACCGTCAATCTAACGGTCGCGGTCTTTGAAGGTATGGCATACTTCTAGTGTTAAAAGTTACAGAATTAAACACAATGTTAACCAAAGCTTGAAAGTATCGATGTACAAGTATGTAGGCACCAGTAGGTATTCGCGTTTCATTAGATATAATGGACAGGCCTTGTGCATTTTCGCAAACTTAGTTGCGTAAATTTATGTTAAAACTTAAGACTTAATTAAATCTTTCTTCAGATTTAAGGGAAACCCTAATATTTATTTTGAATTAATTGATTTTAAAGCCACAAGGTTTAAGTATCAGATGGCAAGTTGCGCAGCAAAACCGTGACTTTGTTTAAAATTGTTTTTGAAATTGAAGTAATTGACTTGAAAAGCGATAAAATACTGGTGTTAGGTAATAAATTTCGTGTTAATAGAATGCTTTTCAGACTGACTGTATATATAATATCTCTTGCAAATTTAAAATATGACCACATTACAATAATCTATAAGAATACACCGGATTTCAGTACAAAAATAGGATTAATCATTTAGCTGGCACATGACGAATTAATTAACTTAGTAATCTGTAAGCCGATCTTTTTATCTTTCTTTAATTTTTACATAAATTACCTTTTGCTCGCGGTTTCGCGTAAAAACGTTATTTTTCTACCCTTCATACTTCAGTAACAGTACTTTGTTTTGGATGAAGGTTACCCTTTGATCTTTTCTGTACTCCTAGCAACGTGTAAGCAAAGTTTCATGAAGATCGCTTTAGTAGTTAGCGCGTAAAAACGTAAAAAACTAACAAACGAACAACAACATTAATAAATAATGAAAGTTAGGATTCCAAAGGAAAACATTCGTCCATGGAGAGATTATTTTATGCTTTTGCTTAAATAAAGTCCACATTAATGATAAATCCCACTATCCCACTAATATTATAAATGTGAAAGTTTGGATGGATGGATGGATGTTTGTTACTCTTTCACGCTAAAACTACTAAACCGATTGCGATGAAACTTGGTATATAGATGGCTGGAGACCTGGATTAATATATAGGCTACTTTTCATCCCGATATTCCCACGGGATCGGGACTTACCGCGGGGCGCTGCTAGTGAATTTATATGTAAAGCAGCTTAAAACTGAACAGTGCAGTGCAAATATCACGAATGGTTTACAAACATTTACACGAGTAGGAATAAATATAATGGTAAAACCTGGAACGCGTTCCCTGGTACTGTTATCCAGACCTTTAATTGTCATTAATCTTAAAGGTTTCTTTATGCATATAGTCAATACATATTACCTAGGAAGAAAATTTATTTTTAAATACAATATTCATGATGAAAGTAAAATAATACGTCTGCCTTTATTTCCGTAAGTGATATGTTTCTCTCAACAATGTTACGGAAATAATAAATTTCAAATAAAGACGTACTTGTCTCGCCTGAGTTACAAAGTAGTTGCAGGAAGACAGTTATTACAATTTGCGGAGACAGCGTGTTAGGAACTTGTTCGCAACTTATGTAATAGAAGGTGTTTTAAACTTAATATGTCTGTGCGTCGCTTCAGCGTGTTTACATAAATGTAAACTAGCATATGTACACAACTTTACATTATATGAAACACAGTAAAATTGAGCAGTAAAAGTAAATTTAAACCTTCGTTAAAATATTTGCTTTGTATGTATTTAATCATAAAATTATGTACATATCATATGTCTATAGAAACATCCAAAGTATAGAAACCAGGACAAATAATTGTGTGATGAGCACGATAATTTGTTCTGTGTCTGGGTGTAATTTATCTTTAATATGTATGTATTTAGAAATATATAAGTATGTTTACCAGCAGTCTGGTTACCATAGTACAGGCTCTGTCTAGTTTGGGATCAGACGGCCGTGTGTGAGATGTGTGGAGTTATTATATTATTATATAATAATAATATATTGCAAATATATATATATAAATATATAAGAGCGCCAAATAAAAAGTAAATGAAGTTAGGGAACGGTACAGAAAACGGTTTCCAGAACTAAATAAAGGGCTTTCAAAATAAGGTCTTGGTGTTGAGAGTACGTAAACAGGCACCGTAAATAGCTTACGTTGAGGGGGCCATGTGCCTAAACAGTTAAATATAGAAATATATATTTCTGTAAGGTTTAAAAATTAATATTAGATAATCTATTTTGATCCTTTTAAGGAGGGTTTGCTAGTTCGAGTATAACAACTGGCTAGGTATTAACATTTTTAACTCTTACACTTCACATCTTAACTGGTTTTGTATCCTTCGAGGATTTACATTACCCTGAACTCAATTAGTACCTACCTAAAATGTATTCAATGAGTATAATAATCTCTATATTATAAAATAGTATACCTAGTATAATAATATATATCTAAGTATTCTATAAAAAATGCTTGAAATATTGTTTTGAAACTATTATGTAAAAGAATTCGTTGTAAAGACTTGGGGGTACAATTCTCTTATTAGGATCGACTATAAATACAACTACTCGCGTTATAATTATTCCGATACAATATCATCTTCCCATATAATATTCATACAAGCTACACGCTTCTTCTTATTATTTGCTTGTAGTGTTTACTTAGTTTATACAGGTATATTCATTCTCTCACCATTAACTTATTCGTAACAGAAGTTCATTAATTCCAGTAAATCCTCGTCCTCTTTTCATGCTCATTCTTCTATCTATGAACTCTAGCGAGAGGCTTTCTACAGTCCTTGGTTAAATTTATACTTATCTTCAGCAATTTCAAATAACAGAATCACTTACAAATAACGAAATTGTACCCAATAAACGGCTAAGGACAATTTGCAGCAAATAGCTTGCGAAATAGTCGTTTTAATTACATTTGTAAATTAATGACTCGTTGTCCCAAAAGATATTTAGAGTTCTTGTTTAATCTTTGTTCCAATAAACCTGCGGTATCAACAGGCAAATTACAAGATTGAGATTAAACTATTGGGGTACCCTATAGTTAAGATACACAAAAGATTTAGAGTGAGCTCGTAACTGTATGATATGGTACTGCAATGCTTACAAGATAAATATTGAAGGAAATTTCTGTGCACCAACCCATTTCAAGTTTGTCTAGGAAATCGAATTAGCAAGAACACAAGTGAGTTGAGGAATTCCGGTTTACAAATAAATTTTATTGTATGTAAGCATTTCTGCGGTTCATCGTCATCAGGATTATCGTGTATTCATGTGTGTAAATATAATTTAGCTCAATATCAGTTACCGTAGGCCTATATTTTAGTCCGGCTGTACACGGGGGTTGTCCAGTCAATGGCACTGTACGGTGCACCGGTGTGGGCGGAGGCTCTGACTGCCCAGAATAGGGCGCGCCTTTGGCGCCCTCAGAGGGTTATGGCGGTTAGAGCCATACGCGGTTACCGCACCGTGTCGACGGAGGAAGTGTGCGCGTTGGCCGGAACTCCCCCGTGGGATTTGGAGGCGGAAGTGCTCGCCGAAGTATATCGGCGAACGGCTAAGTTCCGGGCGGGAAGCGGTAGTCGGCCCCCGCCCGAAGAGGTGCGCGAATGGCGTGAGGCCGCTCGCCGAGCCACCATGGCTTGTTGGTCGTTCCGGCTGGAGGCTCCACGTGCTGCCTTTGCCGCAGTGGCTCCAGCAGCACGGGACCCTTTCCTTCCGACTGACGCAGGTTCTTTCGGGGCATGGCTGCTTCGGGAAGTACCTGCACTCGGTTGCTAGGAGGGAATTGAGTCCCGCCTGTCACCACTGCGACTGCATTGAGGACTCGGCTCAGCACACGCTGGCGGTTTGCTCCTCCTGGGCGACGCAGCGTCGGGCTGTCACTGCCGTCATCGGAGGAGATCTCTCGCTACCGGCCGTCATACGCTCCATGGCCGGTAGCGAGAGGAAGTTTACCGCGGTCGCGACTTTCTGTGAGGAAGTTATCTCGCAGAAGGAGGTGGCGGAAAGGGTCCGTGAGGACGATCTCTACTCGGACCTAATCCGCCGCCGGCAAACCGGACGGCGGAGGCTCGCTTACCAGCGCCTCATACCGCCCTGAGCGTGGCCGCAGGATGACGTTACGGGTTTTCCCCTTCACCCGCTATAATGGCCCCCCGCGAGGAGGCGGCTTCCGCATGTGTCTGGACGTCGCCTAATTGAGAGGTTTTGATTTTTACTTCAGTTATATGCACGTGTAATGTTAATGCGTATATGTTCAACAATGAAAAAAGTGTTATTTACGAATAATAATAAATATACACTAGCTGCGCCCGCAGTTTCGACTAAATTTCGGAAAACAACATGTCGCTTATAAAATGTGTTCCACCCCACATAATAATAATGCTCATAAATCACTTTTTAATTTTCAGCACTTTTTTTGTCACAC
Organism: Callimorpha dominula; assembly: GCA_949752705.1. Lineage (NCBI taxonomy): Eukaryota > Metazoa > Arthropoda > Insecta > Lepidoptera > Erebidae > Callimorpha > Callimorpha dominula. Next base: position 12,674,009 of record OX457010.1, on the reverse strand, counting down.
TACCCGTAACCCGGACTTTTTTTTGATATACTACGGACCAATATTTTTGTAAAACATTGTATTTACTTACTCGTTTCACGTGATCCGCGTGCGCTGGCATAATGGTTACATTATGCTAGGGCACGCGGATAAAGCAGTTCGAGAGTGCTTTTTCTTCAGACTTATTTAACAAAAAACAATATTTAAGACTATCTAAGAGGTGTATTCTAATGCTATATATATTAGCCTATACTATTCCTCATGGGTCTGGCTATTATATACAAAAATATTTTTTCGAGTCTGGCTTGAAGTAGTATCAAACAAAAAACTCTTCAGCTTTATTATTAGTATAGATAAGTTAAGTAATTTAATTAAGTTAGGTAAGTAGGAATTTTCAATTCTTAACTATTAATTTTTAAATTTTAGGCACTAAAATAAGGACTAAAAAAAGAAAGGAACTGTAAAGCGAAAAATTAAGTTCTGAACATTATTAAACTCCTACACTAATCAGTATAAGTAATGAGATAGTAGTTACGAAAGAGATACATAGCTAGTACATCATAAACAAACTTTTCAGTAATTTTCTATTGAAACTCTTGACTGACGGATCAACGTACAGCCTAAACCGCTGTTCGTAGAGACGTGAAATTCAACCTAGATTAGGTTGAATTTCTAAAATACAAATAACAGTACAAACTAAAAGTTGTAAAATAAATCAAAACTAATTAAGAAATACTATTCAAAATAGTTCCAAATTCAGGTTGTTTTGTTATTATTATTAAAACTTATTTCTTTAGTACGCAGTAACTTAACAAGTAGTCTTGATTGACTGGTTATATCTACACTATTTTTTTTTGTCGTGTGGAAACACCCACGGGTCATCACCTCACCGGAGCTATAGGTAAAGTATGTCGGAATCGAACCGACTGAAACCACACGGTGTTCCGTCACAAATGGATCTATTGCAGGACCTGGGTAGACGGAAGGAAGCGTCCGGCAAGGTTATACCTACACTCTACGATGTCTGAAGTCGCAGGGTATAAATAGTACTTATATTATAAAAGTAAGTAAATGTCAGAAGTGTTTTTTTAATATTTTTTCCTGTTTCGTTGATGGATTTAAGGAATTAATTAGCCCTCGGGCTGTACTTAGGAAAATACAATTTCATTTCACTTTGACATGCAAATGCGGTACTTTGAACGATTAGCGATTTGTTTATTGAATTAAAATCTATTTTTAGCGTTCGTACTCAGATATATGTGTTAAATTCGAACGTGCCATATTTTTTTTTTATAGTATAGGACGCAAACAGATGGGACACCTGATGGTAAATGACTACCGCCGCCCATGGGCACTCGCATCTCAAGAGTCACAAGTGCTTTCCCGGCCTCGGTCACGGGGTACTCGGGGTATGTTACTTTTTCTCTGAATAAAAGGTACCCTATGTGTTTTCCTGTACCCGTGATCATGTGTATACAAAATTTAATGATGATCGGTAAAGTAATTTAGGTGTGAAAGCGTATAAACCAACAAACAAATTCACATTCGCATTTACATATTATAATACTAGCTGTTGGTAAATTTTGGAGAAATCTACCCCGAACTGTACATTTTCCAGGATAAAAAGTAGCCTATGTCCTATTTCAAACTATTATCTATCTCTGTGCCAAATTTCATTCAGATCCGTTGAGCCGTTTTGCGTGAAAGAGTAACAAACAAACAACCATCCATCCATTCATTCATCCATCTATCCTCACAAACTTTTGACTTTATAAATATTAGTAAATTTAGTCAGGATGTCATGTTTACGCTCCCAACGCTCTTGGAGGCCTCTCATCTCTCGTCATATTAACAAAAGATTTAAACCTGTAAATTCAGGGAGAACTGAATTTTTCATAGCTGTCTCTCCGTCTCGGCTCACAGAATATTTTAAGTGACGTGAAGACGATTAAATCTGCTTTTGTAAAAAACAAGGCGCAAATCTCGTTTTCAAATTATGTTTGAGATGTTTCTAAATCATGTCATCAGTATACATAAAAATTTCGTATCACGTTGTTTCATCCCAATGAACGCCTAAATAATAATCTAAATTTTAATGACATGTTGAACACTGTTGGGTTGTTTGGTCCAACTTGAGAGAAATGGTCTTTTTATCTCATTATAGTCACATGGTTTTTAATAGCCTCCGCAACACGTGGCCAACAGCTAGTAGGTATATAAAAATTAATTGCTAGTCACGTGTGCATGTCGGAGCATCAATTGAGAACGGGTCCATTGATTTGCTTTTATTTTTTGTGTTTGTTATTACCAGGATTATCAAATTTTCCTTAAATATAAAATTATTATTCCTTTAATTATATCCCTTTTATATAACAGAAAAAAATTGGAAAATTTTTGGAAAGCCATAAATTTTGATGGGATTTTTTTAAAGAAAAAATCTTTATGTCGAATTTTTAAGTTTTTACATGGATTTTCATTACGTGAAATAAGATATAGCCGGAGAGTTCTGCAGCCATAAGTTTCATAACAAAAGTAGTTGGCATAAAGGTCTTGCAACAGGTCTACAGGTCTACAAAAAAAAAATAAGTGACATTTTGCGAAGTGACTTCATTGTGTTATCAGTGGTGTGTTAAAAAGATAATTAAATGCCGCGGTCTTATAATCAAGAAACGATTTGTTTTGCTTACCGATGGTAAAATTTTCGTTGAAAATTCAACGAAATTTTACCGTCCGTAAGCAAAAATTTCATCAAAAATAATCTGAACACGCGGAATGAGCTCGATGATTTTTTTGAATGCATGAATTTCCTATGAAAATATGGGAATTCTAATGATGAAAACAATCAGCCATTGTGCTCTTTAAGTACTGTGACTTGTGACTGAACAGACTGAGAATCCTCCTAAACATCTCATCCTCCGCGCCTTTTCTCAACTAAGTAGGGTCGGCTTTCAGTCTAACTACGATACGGCCGAACTTCGCTATTATACGTGAAGCACCTGCCATCAGACCTCCACAGCTATATGAAATATATTTTTTTTTTGTATTTTTTAACATTTTAGTGTACTTATTGGTTAAATTTTCGAAATAAATTATTACACCCAAAAAATAGTCTAGCAGGACAAATTCTGTCAGGTTTGCTAGTTTGACGTTGACACACAACATTTGACATTACCAACGTTTAACACGCTCTAGTGTGAAGTGTAAGCTTAGAATTCCATATTCAAATTAATTTTAAAATAAAGCTATGAAGTTTTAGTTTTTCTTTAATATTTTTCCTAAAATTGAGCGTTATTTTCTAATACAGATACCGTAGTGGCACCAACGCTTCATGAAAGGCAAACAAAATCAGCGGCTTGTATGGATCACGGCGCCTTTGTGACTAGATCGTTTCCGTTTTGGAAATATAGATCTCAACAATGAGCGACAGTTCTGACCGAAGCATAAGTCAATTACAATGAATTGAAAGCCAGTGAAAGCAAATTCAACTCAAAGTACCTAGATATTGGCAACAGCATTCAAAATATATGTCTCTACCAGCAGCGCCCCGCGGTTTCACCCACGTAAGTCACGATCCCGCGGGAATATCCAATACCAAGTTTAATCGCAATCGGTTCAGTAGTTTTTGCATGAAAGAGTAACAAACATCCATACATCCATACATCCTCACAAACTGGCTATCGAATACGTACGTCCTGGATTAAAAACAAAACTTTGCTGAGTAATTTGCCTCTACAAAATGCATATAAAAAATAAAAAACAAATCCAGTTTATCAACCAAAAGCCAAAATTATTCCACAATCTGAACGTCAACGGTAGAAAATAAAACTAAATATGCAAATATTTATGTTACAAATCAAATTTATGTAATTGGAGATACGATTTTAGATAAGGTCAGGAAATAATAAAATATTTTTATGTTATAAACATTGACAGAGAGAAACCAAATGTTAGTATTGGCAACATATTATACATACTGCTGTAACCGATATTTTTATTACACCGCAATATAAATAATTTGCTTGTGGCAATAATATTCTCAGAAAAATTAAATTAGAATTTTGCAATAGATTACAGTGATTTAGAGCATATAACTTGCAATCAAAGTATTGCCAGTTCGCATCCCATATTGCTTGCTTTTATACCCGTGTTGTTAAATCGTCCTAAGGTAATCTTTTAGGTCAGTGATAGCATGGTTATTTAAATTTAAACTTATTGCGCTTTACCCCATTATCTTATTCTATTCTATTCAAAAATTTGTTTGCACAATCGAAAACACTGAAGTACCTTATCTCTTTAATTCATTCATTGTGTTTAACAAACCCTTGGCTACTGCATTACTGCACGTCCGAGTCAGAATAAATTGTATTTTATAAGAGTATTTTGGATCTATTTAAATTATATAAAACATTTGAATGCAAATGTGGCGCAATGGTTATAGTGCACTCGTACCTACGCAACGCACTTAGTCCGTTGTTTTAATGTTCGTAAAGTCCCGCGACACAGGAATCAAACGTACTGCGGGAGTTGTCTTTTTTTTGGAAAAAAGTTCATATAAATTCACTGTATGGGTAAGTGGTAAGTTGATTTATATCAAATATATGTTATATTTCAGGTATTTTGGAAACGTCTCTAACGATTTGGATCAAATTTTGTATATGGATACAGTTTTGCATTTTAAGTCCAACTGCATAGTATTTCTTGTAAAAAGGCAATTTTACAAAAAGCTCGGTCTCCCATGTACTATAACAGTAATCCATAAATATTTTAGGGTCGCCTTCTTATCGCATCAAATTGTTAGAATATCTTTTTTTTTTTGGTTAGTTTAAATGAATGAAAGTTCACCCCCGTAATCCAAAGTTACAATTAGAATGATACTCTAAGGTATACAAACACCATAACATATGTAAATCTCTACCTATGCGTAAATGTTTGTGGCACTTTGACTAACATTTAATTTATATACCAGATATTTTCAATAAATACCAAAATAAAAAAACAAGATATGATCAAAATTTCAAATTTCCAAGGAAATTTCACTATTTTATTTGTTCCGACGTCCATTTATTGTACAAGGTTTATCGGCAAACAGATTAACGATTGGATCCACAAAACTCAAGGGTATAGTAAAACTTGATAGGTACTTCAACAAAAATGTATTATAATTTTTTTAACGAGTATAAAATGGTTACATCATAGTTTATCTTTACTTTAGAGGTGTATGAATCTTATAACGATTTATTTATTTACATATATAAAATTATGGGTATTAAAGCCAGTTAGAAAGAAATTAAAAATAGAAAGCAGTTTACTGGCCTGTTCGTCTAGTGGTTAGTGATCCTGACTTCTAAGCCAGAGGTTCGATTCCCACCCATTACAAATGGTTGTGTGATGAGCACGATAATTTGTTGTGTCTGGATGTAATTTATCTATAGTTATCTATAGTTCCGGGTCTTTCCTGGTGCAAAGGTTGTCCATTGCCATTCAGTGAGGCAACGCTGCCAGCATCATGGGCACTTTTGCGCCGGGAGTGATGCGGGACGGGTTACTTTAAGGGGATTAAAGGGAAAGAATAAATAAAATAAAAATATTTAAAAAAAAATAAAATCTATAATACCTATGTATTTAGAAATATATAAGTATGTTTATCAGCAGTCTGGTTACACACACGTGGCACAGGCTCTGCCTAGTTTGGCATCAGACGTCCGTGTGTGACGGGTCTCAAGTTTTATTTTTTATGGTATAGGGGGCAAACGAGCAGATGGGTCACCTGATGGTAAATGACTACCGCCCCCATGGGCACCTGCAACTCAAAAGTCATAAGTGCATTGCCGCCCTTTAAGGTGGAAGTAGGAGAAGAGGGGGAAGAGGTTGAAGAGCAGGAAGAGGGGAGAGGGAAGGATTATGGCCTCCCGTAACCTCACTCACGTGGCGAAAAGCAATGCAAACATTGCTTCACTGCCGGTTTATACAACATTATATTATTTAAAGAGAAAGTAGTATAAAAATAATTGTAAGCACACATTTCGGCAGCTCTGAAAACTCTTTATCGAGAGAGACGTAACGTCGTTACTCCCGGGATCTCAACTTTCAATGGACATCGACGTCAATATTAGGATCAGATAATCAAGTTAGGTTGGACTAGACCCCAATTAGGGGAAAATTAAGAAGTGATATATGGACTTAAGTGGGTTATCTGAATGTAACGTTAATTAACATTTGTTTTTAATAGCGAAGTTTATTAAATTTTATCACTTTTATCCAATAACAAATCCTGGTTTGTGTAATTAAGTTATAAAAGGTTTTGGAGGCTGGCAGGATCTCAGTGTGTGGAATTCAAATGCAATTAAAGATGTTTTTAATCTAGTCACAGCTTAATGTATGAGTACTGAAAAAATCGACTACTTTCAGCTACAATACCATGAAAGACTGCAGTTAACCAGCACTCCTGATTTAGTGCCCTAAAAGATAAGTGAAAGCATTGGTGTTGTGAGCATTGACAAGCAATAGTGACCACTTGCTCTCTGGACGGCATTCAAAAGTAAAACAAAGAGTTCCATTATTCAGCTTGCGGCTTCATCACCCGACCATGGCTTCCAAGCCCAACTTGTTGGACTCGTTAAAACTAATCATATGAGCCCAAACTTGAGGGGTATACTAGTAGCCATTGGAGAGTTCCACTATCCATCTCCAGACTCCATCATCAGATGTCAAATTATAGTATTCTGATCAAAACCAAATATACTTACAAAGGTTTATTTTGATACGACATTTAGAAGTAGATTAAAATTGCCCTCCAAGTTTACTTTGCATAATTACTCGTACAAATGAAGCGAATAAAGGCGTGTTAAAAATATACAACTTAATTCTCTCTTCTGAGTCTCTAAGCTGAATATATCGTTGTAACATATAGGCTGGGTGGTACAGTGTGACTTCTATATAACTATTACTGCTTAGATCTATTGTTCGATTTCTGAGTTCTGGAGTTTGGCTACTTATTAAAGCAACTTAACAAAGACTTAACGCAAGCTGTTGCAAATGCGAATACAAGAAGCCTGTGTAGCTCCAGCCATCACATTCTACAAATTTAGTAATTGAAATATACTACACATTGAGTTAAAGCTTCTGAAAATTAATTATATATCAACATATACTTATTAACTATTTGAAATATATGTATATGTGTATATTTAGTGGGTTAATATTAGCTGACTAAACTGTTACTTCACTAAATACGAATTTCACATAACCCCATAAACACATTAACCGCACAATTTGAAACTAATAACGTTGCGGAACTACCTACAATCTCATAAATATTTATATGCACAATAAACCATACACACAATTTACGATATTACACCTCGTTTGAGAGTTATTGCAGTAACCTTCTGGATACGTTAATAAATGAGTATAATAACTTTCAAAATTAATGTTCTAAATTTATTTATTAGATAGATAATGTAAACTGTTATAGTCTAGCTGATATGCAGTTCCCAAATTGTTACTCGTAAATAAAGGTCAACTTTTAGCAAATGCAAAACCCAAATTTACTGACTTACCAATCCAATAAGATGCATTCTTATCATTTAAGGTTTATATACTGTATACTTAAAGATATAATAACAAACTAGTTTACAATTGGGCTTCATACGATGTACACTCTACGAAAAGGCAGCCTTCTTTTATGAAAGTTATATTAACAAATGCGTGTCAAACACATCTTCTTAGCACATCTTACACGTGTCGTTACTTAACATAGTTTTAGTGCACAACGATAAATCAGCTTACCTAGCTGGTACATCCCTGATGTCAAAGCAGTCCAATATATAAAATCTACAATTAAAAACATAGTAGAAGATGTTTTTGTAAACAAAATATATATTAAAAAACAAGATATTAATACATACTATATGCTGGTCAACTTATAGTGTGTAGGTTGACAGCGAAGAAGTACCAATGTTCATTATTTATGTAACGTAAAGATTGGCTCTTTATTTAGTAAAGATTTATATTTCTTTTAGAAAAGAAGCGAGTACTTTGAGGGCAGTATAACTCGATCCCAAATTGAACAAAGATGGGTTTATTAAATAAATTGAATTAAAATCTTGATAATTGTATCAAATCCGGTCTATTTTTAAAACATTTAATGTGATGTTGAAAACATTAGATATTTTTAGCAAGGGTTTTTTTCTTACATTATCTCTCGACTTACTACTTATTTGGTCACTTACTTAAGAGATATGCCTATGTGCGGATGGTTTTATACGTGTACTTAAAAACTGATAGAAAGTTCTAATTTCATTAAAAAGGAAAATTGAGTACTGTAAAAATGTCACAACTCTCCAAAGAGTATTTAATCGTACCTTCGATCAAAAACTTCCGGAGACGCGCCGTAGCTTGAATACGTTTGCCTCCCCAAGGAACAGTAAAAAATAAAAAATAATTAAAACTTAATAATGAAACTAATCAAATAGAGATCCAAGTTTTCAAATCACAAACTGTGGTGCTTGGAAATCTTTGTGGAATATGAGCCAAACTTTTAATAAGCCGCTTTAAATTCATTACCTGGCTTCAGCATTAGTTTCTCGACAGCTCTATAGGACAATTGGGAATTGTAATAGGTACGAGCATATTATACCATTTCCTGCTAATAAATTCTCAAACTACTTATTTAAAGTATTATTTTATGACATTTGCATATATTATGATTTTTAGCAAAAAAATCATGATTAGTAAAAATAGGAAATGCATTACAGTGTGGTTTGCATATGTATGTATCTAATTGTTTTTTGGTTAAAATTATAGTCATGACTTGTCGAAAAGAAGCTAAATGAAATAAATTATGTTCTTCTAGAAATAAGTCTTAGTTTTTGTAGTTTATGTCCTCTCATTTAAATTATTTACTAAAGCCATGATAGATTCGAAGTCCTTTAACAATTTGCTTATTTTCTGTTCTTCTTATAGTCCTATTACAATGCAATGCAATTGGTCTTTACCAATTAAATCAATTTAATATTTTCGTTAGTATTAAAATTTACTGTCTTATTCAAGTATGTCTCTATGTTACATTTAGTTGTGTATTGTTTTTTGCAGAAACCGATTTATTGAAGAACAGAAAGATTGTATTTATACGAATATCTAAGTTAAATTCATAGGTTATAAAGGTATTTGTCGAGATATATATTTTAATCAGAACAAACATAATGAGATTGAAAGTAGTTTTAAATTGCTCATAAAAATGTCTGATTATTTTTATATTATTAGTTTGCATACCCTGGGACAGGGCACCATCCTTGATGAACTATGAACCGAACACTGGCACTCTAAAGTCGTGCAGCGATTGGTTAATTTTAAATAAAACAAACTGAATTTGTATTGGCGGTCCATTATGCGTTCAGATAAGGGTGATTATTTGAGCCAGCTTAGCTCCTTCCAGAAGCACAGAAGCCTCCTGGGGCGTTCGCAGGCTTCTAGGAGTGACCTTGCACCCCCAAGGATACTTGCCCATTGTGTGGCCACTCCCTCGCACTGTATAATAACTTGGGCGGCCGTTTCCTCCGCATTGAAACTAACTGATACTAAATACACTAAGAGGGACCACTTATTGATATATTATATTGAGTTCTATGATAATTTATATCTTAAAGTTGATTTAGTATTATTACCGTTAGTATTATTTATTTTATGACTCCGTTTCACAGAATGTGGTACAGTTTGGTGTTAAAAACTGCCAATGAGTTTTTGTACGTTAACGTGGCTCTTGTCAGTTTTTAATGTAAATTCTGATCTACTTAAATGTAACGCTGTATCTCACATCTCACATGATTTGATTGCTTTCGACGTAAAACTTTGAAACCTGTTGTAGGATTCAGTATAAACTGTTGGGAACCAATTATTTATTCAATCTTAGTTTCTGAATAAAAATTTCCAGAGAAGTTTGTCTGGCGGGAATTATCCAATTTGTTATAATGATTTGTTTCTTACTTTTTGTAATAACTAATTTGGTAAATATTCGGCTCGCTTGGTGGTAAATGTTGAGAAGTTTAAAAATACGAATGGACTTGATGTACAGCTCCACGTTAAGAATCTGTGAAGAGATTCTCCTCATCGCAAGGGTATCACATTACGTTCGTTTGAGTGAGACCTTCTGTAGGTCTCACGGATCAGAATAAGCAATAAAGTTCGGAAAATTATTAATTTATTTTTTAGGGTGTTTGAAATTAAACCATTGTTTACGAAAGAAACATTTTATTTTTTTTAAGTTTTCCACTAACAGTGCATTCACAGTTATAGTTTCTTACGGCAAGAAACAATTTTAAATGTAAAACAAAAAGAAATACATTTTTGAAACAGCGTGAAATACAAATAGCTTACATTTATAGTGAAATATATATTTGTCTCTAATTTTATTAGACTTAAAGACTTGTGACTATTTATTAATTTCTACAGAAGGCCGTGTCTTAGGCATTTATAATAGATTAATTTTATAAAACAATGAAATTTATGCTTAACTTATACACGCACATAAAGAATATCCTACTATATATTAATACATAGATTTACATTTCTGAGGACAGATTGAAACGTTAAGTGTTTACGTCCATTTTTAATAGAATACATTTTATATATAGTATCGTACATATTATTTAGTTACTTATACATCGATTATGTAAATTGTTTTTGAGAGTAACTGTAAAGGTGAAAAAAATGTTTCATATACACTGCAAGATTATAGCATTTGGCCGTATATTTGACAGGAAAGAAAAGGGTACAAATACATTTGTTTCTTGTCGATGTATCTTTATAGCTCAGAACATTTAAATAAGTTACTTATACATACACAGTAAATAAGTTACTTATACATACACAGTAAATAAGTTACTTATACATACACAGTAAATAAGTTACTTATACATACACAGTAAATAAGTTACTTATACATACACAGTAAATAAGTTACTTATACATACACAGTAAATAAGTTACTTATACATACACAGTAAATATCTACGAGTATATAACAGTGATACTTACATACATAATTATAATTTTATCATCCAGGTTTATCTGAATAATTTAGTAATATTCCGGTCTAGCAAACATAGTACATGTTATACTAAACTCAGCATCTATGATAGTCGTTTACATAAGTTTCCATAGAAAATTGAAAACTACATTTTTAGTAAAATTTATACTAATTTATTGTTACTTGAAACAAATAGAAACACATTTACGAAAAGTGATAGTTTTATTAAATATGGTTTTTCTACTCTATATTTCTTTGCCTAGTTATAGTTTGTAGTGACTATAAGAACACTGGATGTTTTTTCGGAAATTATCTAATAGTGTACCTATACTTTATTGTCTATTAAAGTGTTAAATTATATTACTATATAATAATTTATTTAGTTTCTAAATCCTATTCTAAATACTGACTAGTTAAATCTCAACCAAGGTAACGTTAAAACTCTGCTGTGGAGTTTCCAATCAAAATATACAAAGTTACAAAGTAACTGAAGAAACTCGTGAACATGGTTTTGCTGAAATATTGACTATGACCTGAGGGGTGTTTTAAAAAGAAGGCGCTTTGCTGTGGATGCTATTCAAAGTAATATACACAGAAAAATATCAGAAACCAAAAGAAGTAAGTAAGTTCTTTGAGTCATTTTCGAATCTAATCAAATAGGAAATTACTCAAAGAACTTGCGATCAATGACGAAGGTTTTCATTTAAAACTTCTTAGAATGTAATATTATACAAATATTTTAAAATTTATTTAAAATTTAGTTGTATTAAGTTATGAAGTAGGTAAATGCAAAAAGCAATATTTGACTCATGTATTGGATAGATATTAAATACGTTGCAGTAAATTTGAATAGTTATTCAAGGTTTTATGTATTGATAAAGAAAGATATTTAAATCATCACAAAACAAAGACTGTACTAATCATTTTGCAGAGCCTAACTAACGATTATTGTTTCCAAGCAGAAGTGAAATAAGCCTGAATTCAAGTGCATGTAATGTTAATTGATGTGCGTGCACATTTTTTTTTAATTATATTATTATATAGATAGATTTACATAATATTATTGACTATGGCATTATGTGATCTACCAGTCAACCTCTGTGTACTCTATGTCTCCACTGGCCTTTCTTAATGTCACCCTTTCTGTATTTCTTTTTCCTGATATAATTCAGGGCCGCGTCAGAGTTATTTTTCAAATATACCTAATTAGATTGTCAGATGCAATAACAAGGGCAATTTGAGTTTCAAAAAGTCCCCGCCTTCAAGAGGGTAATTAAAATTTGAAACTGCAGAGTTTTAGCGTTAAATTATGTGATATTATTACTTAAACGTAGTGACTAGATGAAAATGTTAAAAGTAATCTAAGCGATATGTGACGTAATCATTTTAAAGCATAGCAAAATGAACTTTATATTGATGTCTATTCGACTTATAATTATATCTAATTCGCTATATCACAACACTGCACAATTTAAAGATGTTTACGTGTGGAATGTGTTAAGGCTATCAAACGTTTTCTAATACTACAAATAAATTTCTGAGTATTTACAAATAGAATCTTTCGAACTGAGTAGTAGCTAATAAGAGTGTATTCATGACAAAATTCAAAAATAGAGTGTAATGAAGATGGCTTTTATGTTACATAATAATATCATCAGGAACCGGTATGTATTGGGTTCGTACATACATTTCCTTAAAATAATATTTAACTTAGTGTATAAAACTTTGGAGGGAACGATATACCCGAAAATATTTTGGTCTTGGTTCATAAAATTGAGGTAAAGATATCTACTTCTTACCATATTAACCTGCAGCTCGGAATATCAAGAACGTTGTTGTTATATTTTATATTACAATATCTAATAGTATTTAAGGGACGCAGTAAGCACATTAACTATTTTAGAACATACGCTTTTCTGTAAGTATGTATATTGTTCAGAAGTCTAACTATATACAATGCTTATAACTAATGAATTAATGATAATAAAAGATCAAAACATATTACAAAAAATTCTAGTTAGAAAATCTTAAGCTTCATGTTAAGCGTTTTATTTAATCATCGTCTAATATATTCTTAAGACTGATTTAATATAAATATAAAAGAAGAAAAAATTATTAAATTTAATGCGAACTTTTTATGCTTGTAAATAATATTCAATTTGTAAAAAAATTGCAAAGACAATGGAAACAAAACAGAGCAATTTATTTCATAAAGCTCAAAAACTACGCTTAGATATCTAACATGCAAATTAAATATTAGAGATTGCAGTATTTAAAAAACATTTCTATATATATTAAATTCAGTTATTCTAATTATTTTAGAATAAATTATTCTTTTTCTAAAACTGAGTAACATTTATATTCTTAAAAGCAAAACACATTTACCTTAAATTATTATATCTACAGCGCGTTATTTCTATGTAAGTCGTAATTATCCCAGGTTCAACTATATATACATAATTCTTATGTATTACATAGTAAAGCTTCACACAAATTACTATAAATTATTCCACTTACAAGAAAATGTTCTAATACGAACACGCCAAGAGTAACACCAATTATATTATTTTATGTGATTTATAAATTAAACTCCTCTGGGATCTGAACTACTAAAACCGCTTGCATTTTCTTCATTCAATTTGTTTTCAATTAGTTTCTGATGTGCACTTTTAAGTACTATAGCTTACTCATTACATTTAGCTTTTTAATTAAATCTAACTTTTGCAACACAGCAAAAGTAACAACTTAAGCTGTGAAATGCCTGAATGCTACATAAATATATAATCACAATAACATATAATTAGTAATGTCGTTATAAGTTCAAATTGATATTAGCTCTTATTCGTCCAAAGATATAATTATATTTTTATTAATATATTAGCAACTTAATTTGCTCTAAAATTACATCTAATTTAAAAGCATTCGGTATTAACAATCACAATAGCTATAAAATTCTTAGTCTCTAAAGACGTCAAAGGAAAGAAATCCTAAACAAGAATCAAGAGCGTTAAAGTTTGAAGTGATATTTTCGCACAAAACATTTTTGATGAACAAAGTTTTCGAAAGAACGTTTTACAAAGCAATTAAAAGATAAGTATTTACAATGTCAACACTTTTCTTGGATTTCAAATTTGATTTTCTGCTTACATTACGATTTAAGTCGGTCCACTGGATTCCTCACTGTCAATTTCACCAGGTTTAGTTTGCCCGATCTTAAAATCTCTCAAAGCGTCTTGTATATGTTTTACCTGTCAAAGAAAATCACATTACCAAACTTTTCCACTTACAAACTTTTGCCGTCAGGACTATTGGAAAAAAATTGTCTTACGATACCGGTGAGTGAAAACTCCCAATAGTTTTCTTACCCTATCAAACATTCATAATATATCATAGACTTTATCGAATATGTATACAAAGTAGAAAGTTGGGGTATTGTTAGGTAAGTAGAACATTGGGATGTTGGTATAACTGACACAACGGGAATGGATATTATAAAAAACAATTAATATTGACTCTTGCTGTTTGTAATCTAGAGTGTTAATTTACACTTCATAAATAAATTTACAAATTTTATTGAATTAAGAGCACGCTAGTCAACATGATTTATTCGGTTGAATACTCATAGATTTGTATATTCTTGCAAAAATCCTCATAAATAATGTTTTAGATCTTAAATATTCTACACTTATCTTGAAATCAAATCAATTTATTCTTATTGGATACAAATCATACAGCCCATATCCGTAACTGAATGTTTACCCAGAGCGTTACGATGTCCACTTGAAATGAAAAACTCACCTGAGATACGGAAGGGTCTGTACCCGGGTGCGTGTACTTGTGGAGGAAATAACACGTCCCCGGTATGTCCTTGGGGAATGAGTTCGGTAGACACGACCGATCCCGAGGTTCCATCTCAAAACCCGGGAATTTTATTAGCCACCTAAGCAAAAAAGTTGGGTTTACAAAATGGCGTCTTTTTCGTACTGAAGGAATTTACTGTTCTTACGAATAGTTTCACTTAGCAACTACAAATAGAGTTCTTATAGTCGCTGAGAGCTCGGTTTGGGACATGTTCTATAATAGGTTTAAGCATTCTTATTCTTTCTCTTACATTTTTCTTGTCTCTTTCATACGTTCCTTCGTGTTATAATCTTCCACAAACCGATAAAGTTTAAGACTTGTTTATTGAATTGGGTCCGCCTGGATGAAAAAGCCGTTGTTTTTTATTGCTTTTGTGTAATTATGATTACATCAATGTTTAATATAAGTGTATAAACATTACAGATAGCATATGCGCAAGCAAAGCCCTTTTCACAGCAGACAAAAAAGTCATAACACTTTGAAACTAACTTAAATTTTTCATGGAGTCGGGAAATTTTTACGCCTAAAGATCGCCGTGTCATGTCCGAGCTGATAGATTTGCCTTAACAAAATTCTAGGTTCCTTTTCAGGGATCGATGATGGAGACGAAAGTGTTCATAAAAAAATCTCTTTCATATTTATTTCAACAGTTATATTATAATGTAATCTTTTACGGTTTTCAATTCAGTTTTATAATAAATGAATTTTCAACATTTACGCGCTTAAATTTTTTACGTGTAGTAAAAAAACGTGGACTCAACACAACTGTAAAGGTTGCTGTTTTTACTATAAATAAATAACAAAATATTTTTTAACAATATTTTAGATTTTCGCTAAAAGTTTTTATTAAGGATAACAATTATCGTAGTCGGTTCAATTCCGACTAACTACTTCACTAGTAGCCCTGGTGAGTTGATGACCCGTGATTCAAACAGGATAACAAAAGTTAATAATTATTAAAGCAACAATTTATTGTTTTATCTTATGTCCTACGATGACAACCATTAGCTATATCATTTACATATGTCTTTATTTTTGCAGCTAAATAGCTATGTGTGTTCACAAAAATAAAAATTAAAATATCATGAATATTTATTTCAAAGTTTATAGAGCCACTCATCACAAATCTCTATCCTAAATTACTAAAGGACATCACTACTAAAGGACAATTGTCGAAGCGAATTGACGTAGAAACCAAGCACTCTCATAGTTAACATGACTTCAAAGTGCGCTCACAGAACCGATAGCCAATATCAGGACGTTGACGAATAGTAGGAACTGTTCAATACAAATCTCAAGATGGCAATCATCCAAAGATCTATTGACGTGCTTCTGCGTTCAATTGGAGGTAAGTCTTTGATACTCCAGTGAATGTAATGTGTATTAAGTGTTTGATTAATGACAGAATAGTAGTAAATTCAACAGCTATACTAAAATGTCCTTACGATAATGTAAAGAGGGTTCAACCAGTCTTATTATAGTTTTTATTGGTATATGTACAACTAATGTGTTGGTTAATGTAGGAAATGATTAATGGCATGTACTGAGATGTGAGCTATCAAATATCACGTAATGGCTTTGGCCCTTAACATTAGTTTCTATTGAAGGGCATCGTAGATAAGTTGTTGATGTTTGATGTTTGAAAAATTTACTTTATTTTTATATCTAGTACTTATTCTTCACTAATTATATTTAACACCTTTGACGGCACTGATGCACGGTATAACTCGAATGAGTTTATGTTGCATCTGTATGTATATACTCTGTACCAGTATTTTGTAAACTTATAAATAAAAAAAAAGTAAAAAAAATAGAAATTAGAAAATTAGTCAGGCATTTTAATCACACCTAATTATTATTATTATGGGATATTTTATCCTTTTACTATAATTTAATTGACATTTTATTATGTTTTATTAATAAATAATAATAAAATAATAAAATTCTTTATTGTAACAAAAGGTGCATACAATTCAAGTGCAAGCCCTGATTCCCAAACTAGCGTTAGCTGTATAATGGGAATCAGTTCCTTCCCATAAAACAATGATACAAAAATTTGTTACTATAAACATGTGGAACATACGAGTACATAGTTTGAAACAACCTTAACAGTAGAGTTAGTTAACTTTGCGCGTGCATGTGTTAATGTGTGTGTGTGTGTGTGTGTGTGTGTGTGCGTGTGTGTGCGTTCGTGTGTGTGTGTACGTTTGTGTATTGAAAGTATGTTTTAAATTTAAGTTACGTCGTTACAAGCAATAGACTCTCCACTTCATCATATCCAAAACGCTTAAGCCATATTGTAATTATGTTTTTAATTTGGTAGTTTGATAGGTGTTTGGTTTTGTACAATAAATTAAGTTTATTGTATAATCTAGGTGCAATGTTACTGTATTGCTGTTTCGCAAAATTGCTTTTCACTCTTGGGATGGGACATCTCTCTTTTCTTTTATCCGAAGGTTGAAGAAGGGGTACAGTATGCTTATGATATTTACGAATACATCGATATACAAACAACTTTCGTACACTTAAAACTTCAGCTTTTTCATACACTAAATGAGTAGGGTGGCGGAATGGTAAGTAAAGGAGTACTTTAAGTACAGCCCGTTGAGCTCTTTCAACCTCAATTAAGTGTGTCTTTGCTGCTGAGCCCCACGAACATACACAGTAGGTGATTAGACATTCGGCTAAGGCTTTGTATGTCTGTATTAAAAGTGTGGTATCTGGTATAATTCTTAAATCCTTAAAAATATAAATGAGCTTCCTTAATCGACCACTAACTATATTTATGTGTTTCTTCCAGTTTAGTTTGTCATCGATATTCACCCCTAAATATTTGATGTCAGTTGTTCTTGATAGCTCAGGACAACTACAACGTGCAGAGAATTCGATAATTGATCGGTTACAGGGATGGCAATGTATGCGAAGTTGGAGTGTTTTTGGAGAAGACGCCATAGTTTTGCTGAAGCATAGATATTTTGTTTTATCGACATTAAGTGATAATAGGCTATCTTCAAGCCATGCTGTAATACGGGACATTCCTTTTTCAGCTTTTTGTCGCACATTCTCCCATGTATTACTATAGAACAATACTACTGTGTCATCGGCGAACATTTGTATGTCAGCTCCCTGAATTTCAAACTTACATAGGTCATTCACATACGCAAGAAATAGCGTAGGACCCAGGGTGCTGCCTTGTGGCACCCCATATGACCCCACACAGAAGTTACTGGTATAGTTTTCAACTCTAACACATTGATTTCTTTCTGTAAGATAATCTTTTAACCATAAAAGCGCGTTTCCCCTAATTCCTAGATTCTCAAGGCGAGTCAAGAGGATCGGAATAGAAACGGTGTCGAACGCCTTTTGTAGGTCAAGGAATACCCCTAGACATTTATCACCCCTGTCAATGTGAGACGTGATATTAGATGTAAGTTGTAATACAGCGTCGTCAGTAGAATGATTGGCTCTAAACCCGTATTGTTTCAACCCAATTTATTTTTATATTTACCCATTTATTATCATCCTAACACATTTTATCATCACACTCTTTAACATGTAATTGATATATTTTGTATTTTTTTGTTTAAAATATAATGACACAGTCTTCACAAATTTTCATTAAACTAAATATTTATTACTCATGACATGGTTAATACATTTTCATGAGCTTATAAGGTTTATAGAAAAATATATTTTACTGATATTGGGTAGGTACATGTTTATAGATTTTTCAAAGCTTTTAAGGATATTGTATTTACTTACTCATGTGTAGTAGGACTGACGTTGATCTTCAATGGTTCAGATCCAGACTCAAACTTGTTAGCAAGCGTAACATTATGCCCAAACAGACAGTACTTTAGCATCGTCTTACCGACGACCCCCGCGAGTACAGTACCCGTGTGTAGGCCAATGCGCATCTAAGAATAAAACATATAGCTATTAATGAAAGTAATATAACTCCTTTACCTCATGGGCATAAGAGTGCCCTAACCGTATCTTGTTTCTACCTTAAAAATATTTAATTAGTTCGTCACTTATAAGAATCCTTTGAGAAATATCGAGCATAAACAGTGATTTATGCTCGATATTTCTCAACCCCTTTAAATCCATGATTGAAACACAAAGAAGAAGACTTGATCCCTTTATTTTGACGCACACAATATTTGTTTTTATCTAAATTACTGAATAGTACTGGCATTACTGACAATTGAGTAATATAACCCATAAGTATTTAGTATTTGAATAATAGCTAAAAGTAGAGGCATAAATAATTAATTAGGCGCAATGTTTTCTTTTTATGGATAGCTTGTGTAATGATAGTCAAATATAATCATCATTAAATTAGTAGTACTTTTGTAAAGAGCTTACTTTTCTAAAGCTGGCGTTGACATTTTTTAATTTACTGAAATAAAATTTTATTTACACCAATTTCAGTTTCATAGTAAATTTTTCTTTAAACGCTTTTACTAAAGTAATATTTTTTGAAACGAATTACCATACCTAAAATATTAAGATACCTTTATCGGATTTCCCTCGTGTGTGAGATGTTGCGCACAAGTTTCAACCATGCGCAGGGCCATCCACGCGATCTGCGGCGCGTGAGTTTCAATCTTGCGATGTAATCCACTCGCTACACAGTATGCATCCCCTATGGTCTCCACCTTAATAACAATACATATGTACTCTGCAATAAATTTCAAATAATGTTTCATATTTAACTTCGTGAAATAAAACCGTCTGTTCCAGTTTGAATTTGAAAATATCCTGCAATTGATTTTGTAGCCGGTAGGATGTTCTGAAAAAACTGATATTCCCTTTTACAATGGTTTATGTTATTTTATCATCAGTAAACTACCTGAGATGAAATCATTTGTACTTTGTGACTTCTTTTCTTCACAAATGGCAAAACGTGAAAGCAATGTAGTTAGCCCTGTGACTATCTTATCCGGACTAGCAAGCTTCTTATCGGGCAGACAATAAAATAGGCTCTACGAACCTATTAAGTGTTTCTTTTTACAAGTTACAAAAAATGGCGGTTACAATAAATTTCTTCGTAGAAGAGCACTTAGGTGTGATAGTTTTCATAGAGATCGGTCAACACTGAAGAATAAATTTAAAATGAAATTATAAATATAAAAAACTAAAGTCATTAAACTGGAGTCCATTTTGTAACATTTCAGGACTTTGTTAAACAAAGGCTTTCAACAAAATATAATACGATTCTAAATAATAGAATATCTTACAACTCATCATGATTTAAATATTTCGTGCCTAAACAGTGTTTTATTCAAATAACTGTTTTATGATTTTCACAGAAACATCAAAAGATAGATTCGGTGACCTAAATATATAATTTATTCCTGTAAAGTAATCACATACTTAGCAAAATTATTAGAAGAATAAACTGTTATATACATTGGATGACCTAAGACTGTGTGTCTTAGGTCATCCAATGTATATAAGTTTCATGTGACATGTGACATTATGGCATGTGAAATGCTTACAAAGTATAGTGAAGTTAATCAAATCTATGTATGCGTTTGGTTATGGAGACCTATAATAGTAGAACCTAAGAACCTAAGCAAAAAAGATCTCGAGCACTCTGGTAGGTGTAGGTGATTATTCCACGCCTAATCTCAAACCAAGTATAGTGCGATGCGCCGTCTCACAATCGAGCTCACAATATACCCCAATATTATGAACACCTTGTGGTTTTAGTCTGTTCGATTCCAAAATACTACTTCACCATTAGCCCTGGCGAGGTAATGAGGGAAGGGAGCGGGGTGATTTCCAAGAAAGGTCTGATAAATGAATAAGAATAAAAAGTTTTTACCTTATAAACATCAAGCTCCTCGCAGAAAACATCAAACACACTGTATAAGTCTTCAAGCATGGCGATGACCATCATTGGCGTGGCGGTAGCGCATATCGATGTGAAACCAACGATATCACTGAATAACATCGTCACGTCATCGTGGCTTTTCGCTTCGATCTTCTCACCTACATTTACAAAGAACGATTTAAAATGGTTAAGATACTTTAAAAGAGATATGCACCGATAGGTGTGAAAAAGGCTAGATAACGTGTATTTACTGGAGGTATTATTATTCTCTACTAACAATAAATTCAGGGATGGATGCTAATCAATATATCTAATTCAAACATTGACACAAAGTTCACCGTTTATTGTTACGTCAAGGATGGGGTAGCTTTAAGATTGCTTTACATTTTCTCATGCAGTTAATAGATTGGAAATACTTATAAACATTCTCGTAACTTCAAGGCAAGGAATAGATGTTTATGTAATTGTTGTAGTCTACCGTTGAAAGTTCGGCAGACTAAGTTGACTGGAGCAAATTCCAAGCCTGAATACAAAGGACGAACACGATCATAACCACGGACCTTACATTTTGAAACAAACATTTTACATTATGTAAAACCTATTTTATTCTACCCGAACTAAATGCCCATAGTGAATTACTAAATAAACATTACTGGGTAATTTCATCCATAATCCTTAAACGTGGTGGAATTATTAAAACTAGGTTAACATATCTAAGTAAATTAAATTTGATAATGAATGTGAGATGCACAACAATTGTATACATCTAAGTTTACACCCTTTTGACGGTGAACGGTGGAAAGACATGAAAGCGGAATTCACTGAGTGGCAGTTGAATACATGACGTTGACATATTTCGGGTTTGCAATCTCAGAATGTTGAGCGTGAATTATTTGTTCTGACTACTTGTGTGAGTGAACTTTCGTTTGAGGTTTCTTTAAGAATAAGAAATAACGTCCAATGTTGAAACTATGGCAAGAAATTTAGTGAGTAAGTGAAGACGCTGACTCCTGCAACACAGTTGTTACTAGCGCAGGAGTTACAGAATTCATAATTATGAATAATAAAGAATTAGTATTTTTATTTATTAGCCAAAATCAAATTCGGGATAAGTCTGATGCAACGTGACTTTTTTTTTAGCAGTCAGTGCGTAGCAACTGCAAGAGCTGTTAATTGAGATAATAAGTAGCCTTTGGTCACAGTGGTGATTTGTAACTAGAAACGTGTTTCTATGGCAATTAAGTACAAACATTCAATTTAAAACTCGATCCGCCTTTCAATTACCATATCAAAACAAGTGTCCCCTGATAAACATTAACCTTGCCAGCTTTATGAGATCACAATAATACCAAAATAAACCCTTCTAAGTGCGAGTTGGTTCTATTGTTATTATTATTTCTTATGATGGCGCCCGTGATTGTAGACATTCTGTGAAAATGTCAAGTGGCCTAGCTGTTATGACTCTAATGAGACGGACGAAATTCGTCACCTTAGTAAGTCGTAAGGTCTTTTTTGCTTATAGAATATTTACAGGACGGACTATTAATTAGCTTTCAATTTTATGGATGAAATGTAACTATGTCTACGCCTAAAGGAATTATAATAAGGCATATGAGGCGCTTTAACATAAATTTGGTGTTTAATAGTCTGTCAAATATTGTGACTAACCAGTAACACAGGTTAGGCATTGGCCCCAATTCTGTTACTTCACTCGCTAAATTAAAATTCACTAAATTTTCTTCATATAAAAAGTAAACCTTGTACACTTAGACACAAGATCTTATTTCAAATTGAAACAAGTAGGTAACATATGTCGCTATCGAAATAAGCAATTTATTTGTCGACTTAAGTCTGATACGCTTAAATAAACTTTAATACCACGTAGCGAGAGCCGCTATCCGTTGAATGCCATTTCTTTTGCTCTGTGTTTTTAGTAAGCGTCTTCGTAGGTGTAGATTAAAAACACGTCATCCTTGTTCGTTTTGAAGTTTTATACGGCAATTATACAGCGTATAAACAAATGAAGACTTTCGCTGCGTGGAAATAAAGTTGAGTATACGTTGACAGGTTGTAGTGAAATTTAGCGGCGCTGAGTAATAGATGCTAGTAACGAATAGACCTTATTACGAAGAACACTAGGTTGATTTCATATGCAGAAGTTAAGTCAGGTTTTAGTTTAGTCGAGTGTACAATAGAATCGGCACCATTGGCAGATGCTTTCAAGACTGGTTAGAATCAAGATGCACGTGTCGATTTCTTAACTAGTACTTTTACCTTCAAAACAAACACTTTCTATTTAATCTATAAACAACATAAATAAACTAAGTAAATTATAAATTCTAATGATCTCGTGTCAAATGGTTTTGACAATACATTCATTAAAAACAACATTTATTTTCTACCAATATTTTTCCTTAATTTGTTTACTTGGTACTAACCAGTTGTAGGTAAATACAATATAAAGCACCTCACGAATATATAAAATATTCATACAATTCACGTTTAACGTAGTATTTCGTGTATTCATTCTATACCGTATAAGTAAGTGGCCCGATGTAGCCGATTAAAATAATTACTTTTGTTAGGAGGTATTTAATCCTTACATATTTATTTAAAGCCATAATCTAAATTTTATTACAATTTGTAACATTATAAGCAAATATTTATAACAAGTTAGTTAGTACCCTTAAGAACACGGTTGAATTGATTGGCTATATTTATCATTAAAGTTCTTAATCGCCAATTGTGGAGGACCGGTTGTTGTGTAACTCAAACACAAAGAGACGATCGTCCGACCAGCGAATATGATATTGCCTGGCGGACAGCGACGGTTGATGTTGGGAAGTTGTATATTATATATGTCGGCGCGTTCGTTAATATCAAGCTTAATTAGAGTGAGCTACATATATTCACTCTCACCTAATACAGAAGACTGGTGAATATTCTGCTAACACCTAGTGATGTACACGGACGGAGAGCATCCAGGCTATTATGGGAGAGAAAGGGGAAAACTAATACCTGACAAATATAATATATAATGAATAAAATTAGAACTGTTTGAATAATATGATAAATAGTATAAAATGTGCACACAGTAAATAATAATAGATATAAATTAAAGATAATAAAATAAATAAATTAAATAATGCAGGTATATTATGCAGAAACTTAACGCGTTGGTTCCGCCAGTCTGTGCTTCCTTACGCGGGGTTTTCATTAGTTTTGAATAATGATGCTTAACTTATTAAGAGACTCTTTAGTGATTTCGGGTGAATAACTAGTGATTATTGTATCCGGTTGTTTTGCCTCCTTGCCCGACACATACACGTGCACATATACATACGATGGAACGCAGTGAGGAACGAGATGACCTACTCTCGTGTTGGCCATGGCCATGAGAACTTTCATTGCAGGTTTAGGAGTTACTGTGTAGTTCGGCTTGTCTTCGCTAGATGTCGAGCAACGAATGTTGATCCTACGTCACCAATTATTTAGAGGGACGTAGAAGTGTAAACATGTCTTATTGACAAACAATGCTACAAAAGGTTTAGTTTTTTGTTATCAAATTACTCTAAGAGAAAATTTTCTTGATTCTGGTAACTGTCACTTGTCTAGGTTAGATGCTATACATTAAGTATGACATCTTAGCATTACAGTAACTTTTAAACACTGATGTTGCTTTAAAGCATTATTCTAATCTATTTTAGTCAGGTCATTGTCGACATCTACAGTGTAAAATTAAAATTTTCACAACTCAATTTACGGACGGTTGTTTGAAACTCCTAAGCATATTACGTACTTGAATTAAACTATACATAAATCAATTTATCAGGTAATTGACTTAGAAACTTACCTAACCACAGCCTCTTGGCGATGTGAGGAGGGAATATTAAGTGGAGCAAGCTAACGTTCTTCTGTCGCTCTTTGTCAACGGCTTTGCTTGCTTCTTCTATTGAGTTCTTTAGTTTGTCCATGCGTCTTCGGAGACCATCCTGGTGACATCAATACCGGTTATTATATTAAATATATACCATAATGCTAGATAATGAAGTGCCACGGAGAAGTTTACTTGGGTAAAAACGTTGACGGCTATACGAGTTAGAGAATTGAATGACATCGAGTCGTGGGTTCGATTTCCACTAGCTGCATTTTTTTATTTGGATTTATTTAGACATTTCTCTTTATACTGCGAATTCATTAAAATTGTTCTAGAGTCTATGGTATATAACCCTTTGCCTAGTTTGGATCTATTACGTATTATTATAATATCTGCTATTATTATTTGGTTACCATAGTACAGGCTCTGCTTAGTATGGTACAGAGGGCCGAGTGTGAAGTGTGTCAAATTATTGTTATTATTACAAAAAAAATAAAGCAATATATATTTAAAAATACAAATTAAAATTTTTGGAATGGATTATGAGGATTATGACATGTAGCTTATCTATATCAATAAAAATGAATACGTTCTTTGGCAACTGCATCGCAATTTTATTCAAGGAAATATTATATTCTAAAGCTTGAATGAAAAATCAGAAAATTCTGGGCAAACTTAAAGTTTTTTTTTATAAGATTCAAAAGATAACAAAAAAGTATACTGAGATTTGAACAGGACATAGGAATAAAAATATACTTAAACGAGTATGTATATACAACAATATTGGTATGAAATCTACTAAAACAATTATTCAGCTTATATATAAATCGAATTGACATAGGTACATAGATACATCCAATAAACGTTTGCCCTGATTGCCAAGTGTGTTGATTTTATTGTTGCCAAGATCGTTCCAACTAACTGCTTCTGCGGTCCCCTACAATGCAGTAGCACACATTTGATTTTATGCGATAACATAATAGTTTTTGGGGACATTATCTGTTACTTTTCTTACAATGTTACAACGAATAAGACTAAAAATAAGTAATTGTATTTCTTTCAAAAATAGAATCCATCTCAGTTTACAAACACACGCAACACTGGCGATGTCACTTGTTTATTAGCAACTAGCTGCGCTCCGCGGTTTTACCCGCGTAAGTCCCGATCCCGTAGGAATATTATAATAAAAAGTAGCCTATGTGTTAATCCAGGTCTCCATCTATCTACATACCAAGTTCCATCGCAATCGGTTCAGTAGTTTTTGCGTGAAAGAGTAACAAACATCCATACATCCACACATCCATACATCCTCACAAACTTTCACGTTTATAATATTAGTAGGATAATGTAGCACACATGGAGCTGAGGGCTGGTCATTTTTAGGGTGGGGATACCGCCCCAGTGGCACTTGCTGTTATGATTAGACTAAGCACAATAAAAAAAATGTTCTTCTTTCAAACTATGTATGTATAGTATTTGACAATCTGTCTCACTTTACTGATCCCAAAAAAAAACGGTTCAGTAACTTAGTTCATACTCAAACTACTAACCTAAAGATAACAACAGAATAAGCCTGTGTTTTGTATGTCACTGCGGCATATTTGGCTCACATCCAAAACCGAACTGTATCACAGGTTTTTGTACTAGTTGCCAGAAGCTATGGACCTTGGAGGAATGTATTGTCATCCAGTTGTTACCTCTATACATATCTTTATAGTTTAGTTCTATCTACAAATACCAGTATAGTATAGAAGCATTTTATCTAAACGTACATACTGAAAAGTAATTTTAAAGTATTTACACCAACCGTAGCAAAAAGTATATCATTACATAAATCATTCCGACGGTCCCTATTATACGTAGGGAACGTCGAAATGATTTCGAGGTTTTTTATAAAATAAGGTTACACAATTGCGTTTTTTTTTTTTTCATAAGCAGCTTGTATATATCGACTTATAACATAGAGAGACGAAAGGGTTTTATAAAGAAAACTAACAAGTAAGTGGTCTAGTGGTTAGTGACCCTGACTGCTGAGCCAGAGGTCGTGGGTTCGATTCCCACCCGACTCTGGGTGTTCTTTGTGTTCGTTGTTTGTATGTTTGTCCCCCCCGACACAGGAGTAATTAGGAATTACTTTATTAATTTATGCGGGAGTTGTCTTTTTATAAAAAAGAAAAAAAAGTTAAATACTATAAAATAATTACATTCTATTCAAATTGAATGTAAAGTTAGCAACACAGTGGTGGAAAAGTCAGGCAGTAATGTATTTACATACCCAAACCGTCTGTATAATTTCAACATAATTGTATACACCATGAAACATAAAATTTTAAATTATTAACGTATATAAAGTCTTAAAATGGACTTTCTAAACCTCATATTATATAGTGAAACTTAATAATAATAATAACTTGAGAAATTTTTCACACGGCCGTGTAATCCCAAACTAGGCAGATTGGGATTACACGGGCAAACTAGGCGTTGCCAGATTTTGTTTCGAGATAAGCGGGATTTTAAAACTTTTCTTCTCTCGTCTCTCGTCTTTTCCTTCCATCTAGGGAATCAATTCCAGAAGATTTTTGGAAAAGACAAACTTCACAGTTCTAAAAATACTCTCCCATACATCGATCTTCGATTGATTTAATTTTGGTCTAACAATTGGGACATCCCCCAAAATCGGGACGTTTGGCAACGCTGGCAGAGTCTGTACTATGGTAACCAGACTGCTCATAAGCATCGAATCAATCGTGTGTGGCCTTTTCTCCCGCATTAGGAATTATTCCTGTGTCACGGGGGACTTTACAAACATACAAACAACGGACACAAAGAACACCCAAACTCAGGTGGGAATCGAACCCACGACCTCTGGCTCAGCAGTCAGTGTCACTAATCACTAGACCAACAGGCCAGCCTTGCCCTCTTCCGACATAGAGAGTACGTGGGATATGTCACGCTATTGCTTCATGCATACCTATACTACCAAACCCACTGCTCTTAGATCAGCGCTCATGGAGGCCATTGATTATTAAGCACTTTCCGGCGTGCGGTGCGTCCCCTGCGGGATGGGAGAGTACTGTATCTCTGCCTTCCCGCCGCCTCTTTGATATGTGTCAAATCCCCCCAGAATGAGAATCCGGTACAGCCGGTAATAGCATGGCTTTCCATGTCGACTCTCCAGCTAGTCCTACATGACGGGTCTTACCGTCACAATGGCGGTGTATCCTGCTGATAAACATACTTATATAGTACTAAATACATACATAATATAGATACACTACACCAAGACACAGAACAAAAATGATCGTCTGGCTCTGGCTCAGCAGGATCACTAACCCCTAGGCCAACAGATCCGTCAATTAGGTTTCAGTCGACACTAAAATATAGTTTCTAGCCTTAACATACCTGAGCTCTGGCTTGTTCTCCGACTAAGATGACATCTCTTGTCGCGTCATGGAGAGGAATGTCCGAAATGAAGAGCCCTCTGCCGGTGAGACCTTCAAGACCATCCAGGAATGGAGACCCGACGAACAAAAGAGAGTCAGACTCTGAGCAGAACACCATCTGGCCTTTGATCTCCAAGCCCTGGTACAAAGGAAAACATTAATTTAGAAAAAGGTGTATAAGATTGTTAACAATATAGTACAATACCGTCATTTTACTGAAATATAAATAAACTATTAACATTTTCGTTAGACTAAGACATATATATATGAGCAATGACACAAAACTGTCATAATAATGTCTGTATACCTACATAATATAGATAGTTTTATAGTATTGACATCAGACAAATACCTCTGTTTAGCACAAAACCTTAAGTACTTACAACTACTAGAAGGCCTTTCAAACTATTAAAAGTACATATAAATACGAAAGACAACTCCCAACTCTTATCTGAGACTTTGTTTTGCTACTCGTTGAAAGCTGAAACTTTACATATATGTGCACATATGAATAAAACACAAGTTTGTTTGTGGTTTTCAAGTAGATAGAAAAGGCTTTGTTCTTTTTAAAGTGCAAAGGCGACTTGTAAGGCTCCTAAGTTTGCCGATGCTTTGCAATGTTTTGTTGATGTGTGAAAACAGCTCAATGATAAACATGGAAAACTATTACAAATGGGTTTTCTAAATAGCAAGGTGACTAAACTATTTTTTAATAGCCACCCACCAAGGTTTCGCACGGGTAGCAAACCATATGCTGTATTTTTTCGACATATTCAACAATCATCGGCATATTTCAGCCATATTACACAAAACAATAATGAATTATACATTTAAACCTTTCTAATGAATCATTCCGTCTATTGGTGAAAACCGTATGAAAATCCATTCGGTGGTTATTGAGTTTATCGCGAAAAGGGGGACTTTGTTTTATAATATGTAGTGATACCATTGGATAATTAACTTTCAAAACCCTTTTTTTAATACCTAAGAGTTTAAACTAAGTATGTGGAAGATCTCAATGGACAGTTAAAATTCTTATATTTTTTAACTTTAAGTGTAAGAAGTCGTCAAGTCGTTATGAGCTTAAATATTTAAACCTTAAGTTTTATTGACTTTTTCTTTAAGGAGATAAAATAAATTTTGCGAGTAATTTACTCGCAAAATTTATTTAATCTTCTACCTATATTTAAGCATGCATATTTGCTTGTTGTCTGTTATTTCAGCTAAATATTAAAATAAACCTACATAAAATTTTCTCCAAAACCATTCACATGTTATCTTTCACCATCCTTCTCTATTATAATTTAATGCCCTACAAACAATGTAATTAAAACTTTTTAAACCATTTCGTACAACAATGGTATAGAGGCTGTTTGCTTTTCTGAGCACGTCGTAGGAAAATCCACGGAGTTTGTTCTAAAGTTCAAAGGCTGTTCATTTATCGATTAATATGGTAAGAATGCTACTAAAATGGAAGTGATCTAGAATTTTGAAAAATGTGTACTTCCAACGAATTTTAGAATTATTGTTTTATATATTACATATAATATATATACTTTGAAACGTACTACATATATGACAAATAATTCTAACTAAGTCATATATGTACGTTTCAAAGTATATACACATTCTCAGATTGAGTAGATTCTCATAGTTGGGTACTAAAAATGTATACCAACGACACGCTGCAACATCTCACCGTGAACACGTATAAGAGCCATTTTGGACGCTTTCATTATTTCGTTATCGATACCATCCATGATCTTATCGTCTACATACATTTATTTTTTGTTAAATCGGTTTGATGATAATTACCTGTCTGTAAATTGTATAAATTATACTGACGGTCATACACATTGTAGGTAAATAAAAGTTTTCACGAGTGAATCTCTCTCATGTGTATTCTTAGGGGATACCCTACTAACTTCAAACGCGACGGGAGCGACGTTTTGGTGTCGGATGCAGGTGGTTTATACTGTGCATAATAACTGCATAATCTTAATCTTTATAATTAAGAACTATAAGATATGTCACACCATGCTGCCGATTACTGCTCTGCTACAATGCTGCTACTTGCTAATAAAATTTAACATAAATCATTATAAAACAGTACAATATTGCACTGAGGAAATTCAGTCAACGAATACCGTCCATAGAGACTGGGCAGGACCATGCACAGTATCTGTTGTTTCCAGTCTACCTAAACTAAAGCTAAAATACCACGAAAAAATCCTTTCCGCACTAAGTCACAGATTCATAGCTGGAGGAGGTTATAAGGCCAAGGCGCCAAGCATCATTACTGGGGATCACTTTCTATTACTACTATATTAATACTGATATTAAAACTCAATGTTGTTTCCAGTGGAGAGCCCACAAACTGGCCTACAGACAGGAGTAAAATACCAGATTCGCTAAAAATGTTCTAACAAGCAAAACAAGCACCGAGCTATCCTCCGATCACTCCCCAGTAGAAATAACATTAAATAGGAAACTCGCAGTAATACCTAAGCCATGCAAGTTACACACAAATAAAACTTACTGGGTGCTTTTCAGACTGCACAAATTTCTCTAAAGAGGAACAACAACATAATAGAAACAGTTAAACGATTTAATAGCTCTATTCAACAATCTGCTAGACTTGCTATTATAGTCGCCACAGATTTGCACCATAAACAAAAATATCCCAAATATGTTCAAGAGCTACTAGCTGTTAAACTGTGTAAAACAAAGAGTTAAAAAAAAGTGGCATAAAACTAGTCATCTTGCTTATAAAATACATCTGAACTATTGCACTGAAACCAACAATAACTGGATCTACAATCTCATAACTGGCAAAATTCTAAAAGAACTGCCAATGGAAGGCAATTATTTTCTGACTTCCCTGTTCAACGCTATCCTGTGAAGGGGTTTTGCTACTTCAATTTAAAGTAACCGAAGTTATAATGGCTGTCAAGCCAGGTAAGAAGATGCTGTTGAGACGCAATCACATAGACCTAATAATTAGCCTGCTGCCCATAACCTTGAAAATTATGGAGAGTCTTATCCTGCGTTGATTATCTCCTCGAATAAACTGTAACCTGATCACCAGTTTGGCTTTCGTCGAACACAGTCCATTGAACAAGAACACAAATTAGTGGAATATAGTAACAAAGCTCTTGAGTTAAAACAGTACAATGGTGCTGCTTTTTGGAATATATCTTAGGCATTTGATCATGAGTACCATGACGGACTTCTGTTTAAAATAAAACGAAACCGGCCTATAAATTTCTACAACCTTATAAAGTCATATCTAAGTAACCGATATTTTTTTGTAAAACAAGGAGGAGAGGTAGCTTCCTTACATACTATTCAAGCTGGAGTACCTCAAGGTGGTGTAATGGATCTAACGCTAAACCTGTTTGTCAGAGCCGACATCCCAACGACAGATTTATATTTGCTGATACACAGCCATTCTTTCAATGGACACTTCACCGGTCGTTGCAGCACAAAAACTTGGGACTAGTCTAGATCATGGCGAATGTAAGCTAAAGAAACTAAATTCATCGAGGTGACTACCTCGACGGATTTAGTTCACTAACAGGAACGGAACATGTCTCCCTATCTCAATATATCTGAATAGACGCCTAACTTGGAAGAAACACATATTGGAACATATACACTAAGCGGTTGGCTATGAGTGTACGCACAGTGTACTGGCTACTAAATAACAAATCTCAACTCTCACTCCAAAACAAATTACTGCTTTATAAATGCACAATAAAGCCTATATATGGACATGCGGCCTACAACTGTGTGGCTCAGCGGAATAATCAAATATTGAAATAATTCAAAGGTTCCAGTAAAAAATATTGAGAATAATAAAGAAAGCAGCTTGGTATGTCTACTATAAGAGACTCCATCACGACCTCTGCATCAACACTGTAATAGAAGAAATTTCAGAAATAACAAAAGCGTACAAAGAGCGTATCATCGAAACATGCTAGTAGTAAACCTGATGAGCACCTAAACAGTCGCTAGATGAATAGAGAGAAATATTCCTCAAGACCTTATTTAAAAGGCTATAAGAACAAACACGACACTTCTACCACTGGATCAATTTTAGTTTGGATAGAGGTGCTTGCATAGCAATAAAAAGAATACGGCAACGCATCAAAAAAACATAAGGTAAAAAATAACCTTATAGCATTTTAAGGCGCGGTGGAAAAATTCCAGATTTTAAGAAATAATTAGTTTAGCCACGCAATTCATTAAATTAATGATGAATTCTTACTTGCATACTTACATAAAAGTTATAAAAACCACAATTTTTTTTTCTGACGTAAATTCTAACTAATATCATAAATTCAAATGTGAGTTTGTTACGCTTTTATTACCGAACTACTCAACCGATCATTAGGAAACTTTGTATACACGTTGTCAGAGGTTAAAGGGTATAGGGAACATATTATTAAAAAAAAAAAATTACTTCCGAGGGATAGAAAAGCAACTGTAACGCGAGCGAAGCCGCGGGAAAAGCTAGTGTGGCTATAAGTTAGAGCACGATTGTTACACAATTTGAATCTGACTTGGATAAGTCATATTTCACAGGAGACGTCACGTTTGTTAAACATTCATAACCGCAGAGCCCTTAACACGTTCCGTAATCCTAGACAAGACTTCCACGCTGTTTGTCTACAATATTGTGTTCGTCTTCTTCAGTGTCTATGTTCATCATATTATTTGTAAAATTTTAAATACCGTGAAGTGAAAAATGATATGATTAGATATAAACCTTTATTGCTTTTAATTAGCCTTTTTTATATTTAAGTCCGCTCAGTTTATTCTAGTTTTTAAGAACTGTAATTTTTAACTTTATGATATAAAGCTCATCAAAGATTTTCAAATGCCTTCAGAAGGATGAACTATTTAATAATTTGATATTATATAAAAGTCTTCTATTTTCTCATTTTTATCTTCTGTATGTCTTCGTTGTTATTTATTACATTTCACCATATTATTTAATATGAGGATGTACTGATTGGTAAAATGATTTTATCTTATGATATCTTAGACAAATGACACATCAAAGATAATAATAATAAGTTTATTAAGTCTAAAGTGATGGTTTATAGGTAGACAATAGGTGCAATGTATACAATTTGTAGCAATGCATTATGACTACCATGTCTGTGGCAAAATATAGCATCAAGTCAAGTCAAGGGACGACAGACATGAGATCAGACCAGACGTGATTTTCAAATGGCTAAACAGATTTTCTTTAATTATAGTTAAGATCTCGAACTTGAAAATTCTCGAGCAGTCACCATTCCAGCAATTAAAATCGGTCCTATGATGCCACAGACAGACACACTGATACACAAATACAAATACACGCCAAACGTGTTAGTCGGGGGTTAAAAAATAAAGTAATGTTTATTTTATGTCGTCAGCTATTAGAATTACTTGTTTTACCATAGGATTCCATACCATTCAAATCTACATAATTTTATTAAAATATACCAGAAGAGGAACAATAACCACAGAGACTACAAAGACTCTCTACTTAACGCATACAATGAAACAGAAGCAGCTGTCGACAATTACTTAAAATAAAAAGATTTATTTCTCAAGAAACCCACGCAATTAGATCGTTTCATTCCTCTTCGTTTGCAGCACCTAAATAAGGAAATTCTTTTGATATATTTCAGTAGTAGTCGGTTTTCTATCTTGATTTAGTGTATTCTACGTTAAATTTTGACATCCTAGAGATTATTGATCGTTAAAATGTGTTTGGTCTCGATCAGTCTTTATAATTATTTTGTATTTTTAGTAAATCATTATTTTCTTGCTCGATTCTTCTCTTCAATGTTTATGTTCAGTCTTTGCTCATTATTGGTGGGTAAGCATAAATTTATGTGACACCGCCTTTTCTTGATACCGACGTATTGTGAATGCGTCGGGGCACTCTGTCTGTTACGCCGCGCGTGTATGGAGCGGACTGGTTCTATATCTCGCTAAATTTGTGGCTGTGGACGTTCCACAAGGACAATTCGCCTTTTGCCTTCTACTCAACCGTGTTGAGTGCTATAAACTGTTATATGGAGCTTCAAACACTTTGAATAGTGCCGAATAGTGGATTTCTCAACCTACACGCCGTGCGTGGTCTCCTGAGCTGCTGATCTTCGCATGCGAAGGTGGATGGTTAAGGTTGGTGTCTTTTTGCTTATCTGCTATTGTGAGCATTGATTGTTTATACTCCAAACCTACACTTTTTCATTACAAATCTAAAATACAGTCCACTTAATTTTACATCTCAAACCCAGTGACATGTATTGATTAAAAACTGCACAGTTTAAATATTAAAGAGAATTGAGCAAGAAAAGATTGAGATTAAGCATTTTTGATTCGTAATTATTTGATCAGATTTTTCACAAGATGTAATTAAGCACCTTCGAAATAAAATCGTTTTACCAATTTTGCAGTATGAGTTCGTCTATTTAACAAATTAGATTAGTAGTAGATGTCGAAGAAAAGTGTACTTATTGGTATTGTACCAGTTGTCGAGTTTTCCAAAAAAATCTTCAGCCCTAGACCCCAAAACAACAGCCAATTAAAAAGTTTATGTATATATTCCCCTAAAGGGACTGGGGGACAGATTTAAAAAAATCAGTTTTTTCAGCATAACTTATTTCCTATGGAAAATTTTGGACCGTTTAACTTTTGCATGCATGCCCATAGTAAATGCGAACATTTTTTAATTTGAACCCTGAACGATTCCATCCTTAACTTGGGGAGGGGGGGCGGGGAGACCAAAATTTTTTATTTTACTCTACAATGTAGACATTTAAAGTTTTAAATGCGCCTTATATTTTTGGTGATAAAAATTTTAAAAACACGAATTCTAGTTCTGCGGGCCTGCTGCGGGCCCGGATTTTTTAAATGAAAGCTAATTTTTTATTTTACTCTAGAATGTAGACATTTAAAGTTTTTAATGCGACTTATATTTTTGGAGATAAAGATAAAAAAATCTACCTCTGCGGGCCTGCTGCGGGCTGGATTTTTTTAAGTGTGAGGTGTCAAAATATTTATTATAAAATACTTCTTAATGTGTACATCTTTGGTGCCGACAAAGCCATATAAATATTAGCGTATAACATTATTATTAAGCCAAAGATAAAATTATAGCCAAATAATTTTTAGGGTTCCGTTTCTCAAAAAGAAAAAAGAAGCTTTGTAGGATCACTTTGTTGTCCGTCTATCTGTCTGTCAAGACCCTTAACTTAACATCAAATGCCTATGTCGTGGCGGTGCCTTGAAACCTGCCTGACGTACTACTAAGGTAATTTTGAGTAAAATTTTTGATTTGCTCCCCCCCCCCTGGGACGACAAAAACAAATTTTGCCCCCCCCCACCCCGCCTTCCTCTAAGTGAAAGCTGGGTACGCCCATGTCTGGTATGATCTAGTAAATATGAGATAGCGTGTATGTCTTAACAGATATTCAAAGATTTATTTGAAGTGACTTTGTATTATCGTGCATAGTAACTATAACATTTAATGATTAAACGAACTTACCTGTACGTGAAGTTCTATCATAATTATACGAAGTGCTTCGTTCGAAGAGATGAGTAACTGTAATTAATGTTTTATTAGTTATCTATGTATACTTGTAGTAGTAGGCCCAGTTGTCATCACTCCACTGTGTTTGAGAGAGGGTAGTTGAAAATTTTCTTGCCGTTCTTTAGCAAGCCACCTACCGTGCTCCGTCCTTCATTTAGTTTAGAGCTTTCAGTAAATCCGTCATTTTGGTATTTCCGAGATTGGGATGCGTTGTCTGTACGATTATCGCTAGGGGCTGGGTGGGCATATATTACTCATCTCTTCGAACGAAGCACTTCGTATAATTATGATAGAACTTCACGTACAGGTAAGTTCGTTTAATCATTAATTATACTCGTGCTTCGTTCTCGAGATGAGTAACTGTAATTAATGTTTTATTAGTTATCTATGTATACTTGTAGACTTTGAGAGTAGGATTCGAGGAAATATCAATAAAAACAATAAAATTTATTTGTTTAGTTTGACTAATTAATTTATTTGTTAATCATGAAATTACATGCCACAGAACATGTAAGTGATTCTTTATATAAGTATATACATATATATACATATACATATATATATATATATATATATATATATATATATATACATACATATACACACACATATATTTATTAAATTTTTCACAATTATTATTGTTATTTGAATCTTAATCAAAATCCTTAAAAATAAATACATATTAGTATTCATCTTAGGTTAGGCATTTGTTTGTCGTGATGATGACATATAGGTAATTAATATTGATTTAATGGTCTAAAATCAATCTGGCAAGTGAGGCACCTTGATTAGTAACGACTGTCCTATCATAAAACCTGGCGAATGTGGAAGATGTACCGCTCCAACCTGCGGTTTTGCGGATCACGTCAACGCTGAGACCTAGATGACGCGCGCGGGATGTACTAGCGTGTGCTGTGTGCGCTGAATATTGACACATCTATTCCGCATTCTTCTAGTGTAGATTTTATCCACCGACTTATTGATTGTGGACTGACCATTGCATGAGGCTTTCTATGACTTATAAAGAGGTAATTAAAGTTACCTCTTAGTGACCTTGTTGTTTCTAGGTAAGCTAGTAAGGTTCTTGCAGGGCAGATTTCCGGTTTTTGGTTAAAAAATGGTAAATATAAGGTTGGTTGATTATTACCGGCCCGAGAGGTCTTAATGAGATCTGGTATTTTAATAATAATCTGTGAATCTGATATTATTAGATTTTGTATGCATATTTTGGACAATGTTTGTACCCTATGAGCTGTTGTAAGTGCCAGCAGCGTTGCGCATTTTTTAGACAATTGTCCCAAAGAGAGTTCCTCGTTTGGATACCACTTAGAGAGTTCTCCTAGAACGACAGACGTGTCCCAGGTGACGTCGTATTTGGGGCCAGGAGGTTTTAGCCGGAATACTCCTTTGAAAAACCTTTTCACTCTATCGTCGTGTGATAAATTGGAACCAATTAACATTGATAACGCTGACCTATAAGTGTTTAGGGTTCCATATTGGCACCCTAAATTAAATAATTGTGTGAAAAAAGACAATATTGAGGGAATAGTTTCTTCGAAAAAGTTGAGGTTATTCTCTCTAGCGTAGTTAAACCAACGCTTGAGGCAAACATCATATTGATTCATCGAATTGGGAGACAACGATGCGAGCATAATGTCTATGGAATCTAAGGGGACGTCTCGCCGCAGTAGTGCCGTCCGCAGAGTACCCCGGCAGCCAGGGTAAGATTCGACTGGATGTTGCCGCGGCTGGAATGAGAAACGAGGACGTTTTTACCGGGACTAAATGTTATAATATCGCTAATAAGTAACCGTAAGAAAACTGGAAACCAAGGTTGTGTTTCCCATAGAGGAACAACAACAATGCCCGTTGCTTTGTCAAGTATAATTTTCCTAAGAGTTTTTAAAACTACTGATATAGGCGGGAAAGAATAGAAGAAAAAACCTGACCAAACAAGAGTAAATGCATTTATTGCAAAAGCATCCGGATCTCTATGCCATGAAACGTATTTAGTGCATTTTTTATTTATTCGGCTAGCGAAAAGGTCGATCTCCGGTTGGCCAAACGCAGTAGTTAATTTGTTAAAAGCGGAATCTGCCAGCTCCCACTCTATATCCGGATGGTTTCGTCTAGACTCACCATCTGCCGTATTGTCCGCAGAACGAACGTAGGACGCATAAATGAAGATTTTCTTTGTTTCACACCATTGCCAGATACTTCTTGTAACTTCTGTAAGGTGTGGGAACTGTACACCACCCATTCTGTTTATATATGACACTGCTGTTGTATTGTCGATTCTAAGAAGTATCTGGCAATTTGAGTAATTTTTAGCAAAAATCTTGAGTGCAATAAAACCTGCTAGCAATTCTAGATAGTTAATATGTTTTTTGCTCTCCTCATTGGACCACCGACCACTAGCTGTTTCATTGTGACATACTGCGCCCCACCCCGTCGTTGAGGCGTCAGAGAATATTTCGATGGTAAATCTGTCTTCTAGAATTCTGTGAACTGAACCTTCTATTGCATTAACCCACCACCGTAAATCATTTTGTACATAACTCGGAATGTTCATTAATGATTCATAGTCATTGTTTTGAGCTACGTTTAAATATTTAGATCTTTCTAAATTTTTGGTATACAGCCACCCATACTCAATGGCAGGACAAGCTGAGATTAGAAGTCCAATGAGTTGAGCAAACTGTCTAATTGTGCACAATGTTTTGTTTATAAATTTTAATAGTTCTTCTTTAATGCGTTTTCTTTTTTCGTCTGGCAGTGAAACTTGAAATCTGCGAGAGTCGAGAACATAACCAAGGTATTTGCACCTATTTGATGGCCTAAGTGTACTTTTTTCCTCGTTAATTATAAAACCCAGGGAGCATAATAATTTTTTAGTTACAAATACATTTTCAGCACATTCTCGATAAGAGTTTCCTATCAGATTCAGGTCATCTAAGTAAATTGTAGACATATACCCACCAGATCTTAGAAGTTTTACAATGGGTTTTGTAATTTTAGTGAATACGTATGGAGCCGTACTCAAACCAAACGGTAAGACGTTATATTCGTATAGTTTGTTGTCCCATTCAAATCTAAGGTACTTTCTACTATCCGGATGAATTTTAATAAAGTGATAAGAGTCTTTAATATCTATTGTTGCCATGTAACAATTGTGAGACATGAGTTTCAAAGTTGTACGAAAGTCTTCTATTTTAAAGTGTGAAGTCTTTATAAATTTGTTAAGTTGTTTGAGATTGAGTATTAACCTCATTTTACCGTTTGGTTTGGGACGTAAGAATATACTGGAAATAAACTCATTTTGGCAGGGTTTACACAATGATATTGCCCCGTAAGACTCAAGCTTAGCGATCGATTCATTTATTAGCAATTTTTCGAAGTCTAAGTACTTATGAGTGGGAGGTGGACATGTTTGCCTTACAGGTTTAAAAAATGTTATCTTATAACCCGGGTTGATCCACGAAAGTAATGTGCGATCCCCAGTGATCATGGACCACGCCTCATAAAAATATGCTAGCTGACCGGCATATTTTACCTGATCTAGTACCTCCTGCGCGTGGACCTCGGCGGCGGCGGCGGCGGTCTGCGCAACGACTGAGTGCGCATGCCGCGCGGCTCCGAGGTTGGGGGATGCGCTGGCTGTGCGGGCGTCGTCGGTGTTGCAGGCGTGTTCCGTTTGCCCAGTGTCGCTGGTTGCCTGCGGCCCGCGACAGGGGGTCTCCAGTTTTTTGTCGGCGCAGGTTTAAAGTGATTTTTCAGGTCGGTGCCAGATTTCGATACAGCCTTAGCCGTTTTCAAGGAGTCTGTTAGGTTTTCTCCAAATAAGGACTTATCGATTTTAGTATTAAGCAACGGGTCTTTCATGTCCTTTTTCAGCGAAGAGACAGCGAGAGTCCTTCGCGACACCGAATCGCTGTATTGTGCGTCGCATAAGAGGCGAGCTGTATCCATGAGACGTTTAATTTGTGTATTGTCCTTGTCTTTGGCCTCCAGTGCATGAGACAGTGCCTCTCCTAAGCAGGAAATAGCTGCAGCCAATCTTTTTTGGCGATATTCAATTAGCTTATCACGTTTTAATGCGGTTTCATTAATAGCGGCTTTCAATTCAGCATTTAAAGCAGGAGCTCCGATCATCTTACAGTTCCCTGGTAAAAGGTACTTTTCACAGAGTTCCTTGCGGGTCTCTTTGTTTAAACCGTTGGTGGCTATATGATTAAACCGAGCAGCTAACTCCGGCCGAATATCCTTTCCATATTCTTCTGTAACCGTCGGGTCGTCACCTAGAATTTCTAGGATGTCTTTATCGAGCCCTGGCTCTTCTACAGGCAGTGTTAGGTTGCCGTCAGGCATTGATTCCTCTTCCCGTGAGGTAGAGGGTATTGGCTCATTCCGCAAGAGGGTGGCCTCTGGCACTGGCAGAAGAGGCAGTGCTTGCGGCGGTGGCAATAGTGTCGGGGGAGACAACATCTGAGACAACAGCTTTTCAGTTTGTGGCTGGTCCTCTTGTGTATTAAGAACCGAATCAATGTCCGAATTATCTAACGGAGGACTCCGAGATTCCCCGTCTGAAAAAAGCCGTGAGACTATTTCAGGAATAGATAAGATTAAGTGTGTTAAAAACACGTAGATATGAACTTAAATGTGAACGCTCGGATAGTCCCTCGGGCGTCCTTGTGCGTTCATTTTCGTTCACGGTATAAGTTTACGCTCGGATAGCCCCACAGGCGTCCTTGTGCGTTACCAGCAAATCGAGGAAGTCCTCGAAAAAATAGGTAAGTATGTACAACAACGATTTGACAATATGATGCATGAGAGTGCGGGTTATGCGCGGATAGTCCCTCAGACGTCCTTGTGCATACCCTTTACCCACACATGTAAATAGCACCTTAACATTACTAGGTAGGTACTTACCACTATGGTTATTCAGGGACTGCGATGAGCATTCCGACGATGAAGAAATAATCCGTTTACGGCGACTTTTACACTCTTTTAACATTTTTTCAATTTTTCGTAACTTTCTCGCGACATTATGGTCTTCGTTGTGCTTTCTTTTAGGCATTCCGAAGATTAGAATTTTAACGTAAGTGAGAACCGAGAAGCGCGCGTGCGGAGTGATTGACACTGAGAATACGAATGAAGGACGGAGCACGGTAGGTGGCTTGCTAAAGAACGGCAAGAAAATTTTCAACTACCCTCTCTCAAACACAGTGGAGTGATGACAACTGGGCCTACTACTACAAGTATACATAGATAACTAATAAAACATTAATTACAGTTACTCATCTCGAGAACGAAGCACGAGTATAATTTGAAATTAAACATCTTCTCTCTTTCTCTCTGCGTCATCGAACCTGCTTCATAACATTTATTGTTAGTTATAGACCTATAAACGGAAATATACCACAAGGTTCAATAACATGAATAAATTTATTATAGACATATTACGCAGTCAATTTAATACGACATATATGTATGTCTCTAAACGTTTAGGTGCCGAACATGTCCTGCACCTATGTATGTGGAACGAAACCTACTCCATGATCCATCAGTTTTGACACGATGTACAATAGCGTTGAAATTTCCCAAGATAAGAACAACGCAAGGGTAATGGCTTCTAACAAAGGCGGCCAAAAGAATATTCGAGGGAGTTTCTTTTTCTCCCGCGTGAACAACAATATCTTACTAATTCTTTTTTAGTAAAGAAATACTAGTTTCATAGGTCACGCACTACTATTATTCTTGTTAACCTCTGCAGTTAAGCTAAGTCTTGAGTTTTTTTTTTCGGTAGAAAACTTTGTCAAGCAATCACTTGATTGCAGATTCAACTTCTGTCTTATCCATTACGTTGCTGTCGCTTTTATTTGTGCGACCTTATTAAATGTTCATTTGCAACCTTGATTAATAAGATTACAAAACAATCCTGAGGAATAATTTAAAATAAAAGCACGTAATTATATTTGTATAAGCCCTACTTTCCTATCTTGATTTGGTTAATTCAATTCCAATTTATTTTAACATCTTATAGTGCCCCAGAGGATCCTCGAAGTTAAAATGTATTTCGTCTCGGTCAATCTTTATAACTTTTTGTAACAACATTAAATAAATGAACCGATTTGCTGGCTTTCCTTTAATATTTAGCCTATTTGAAGCCTCTTGAGGTCTGTCATGAATTCGTAATTACCTACTTGATTCGATGTTCCACAAAATATACATAACTAACCGTTTCCGATGAAGGTTGGGTATTGGTTTATTCTTATTGCTTAAAAAGGAGACATAAAATATTTTATGAAACAAATTAATTTCTTTATTTAACTCATTTGTTGTTTATGGTGTTTATAAGTCCCATCCAGAGTGTTATAAATTTCTTATTATAACTAATATATATTATGGTGTGGACCAATTGATTAAACATTACAATATTTATAATGCCCGGACAATATCTTCTTCTTTGTCCTCCCCTTATCAGGTTACGCGGGGTCGACTTTCCTAATCTTGAGGCGCCATTCTTTTCGCTGGTAAGCGTCGTCAACAGATAGACCCAACACCTTCATGTCTCTCCGGACATTCGTCATCCATGTGGTTTGTGGTCTGCCTCTCCCTCTCTTTTGTGTAGCCATGGAAAGGGAATTCTTCACTACATGCTTTTCGGGTCTTCGCATAACATGTCCGAACCACCCTAGCCTGGACTCTGAAAGTTTCTGAACAACAGGCGCCACTCCAAAACTGCCCCGAATGTGTTCATTACGGACTTTATCCCTGAGAGTAACTCCACCAGCCCAACGTAGCATACGCATCTCCGTGTTATGCAGCTTCCGTTCGTGTATTTTGTTCATAGCCCATACCTCGCCACCGTAGAGTAGAACTGGTCTCACAGCAGTTTTATAAACCTTGCCTTTGGTTCTTACAAGCATCTTTGGATCGCATAGAACTCCTGTTAGTTCGCGCCATTTATTCCACCCCGCCACTGTTCTATGTGTAATGTCGGCAGTTATCGTCCCGTCTTCAGGAATGACAGAGCCGAGGTATTTAAACTTGTTCACTCTCGGTAGGGTTACACCATCTAGTTTGTACGTTTGTACGCTTAGATCTTTTAAACTACTCAACGGATTTTAATTTGGTTGTCACCAATAGATAGAGCGATTCAAGAGAAATTTTTATACGTATAGTTTCATATTGTTTTGTGTTAATTTGTATAATGATATCACAATAATTGTTCACCACATTAGTCGGGCATAAATTGAAAAAAAAAAACGGTATAATGCAAATTGGAAATGGAATGTCAATTAATTAAATTGTTACTATTAGAAGTTATCAGCTATTTTGAAGTTTTCTTACTAATATGTTCATTTACTTTATGATTCGTAACGTTAATTTATCTATCTGTTTAATTAATTTTAACATGTTTAATAGAATAATTAACAACCACCATAAACCATTAGTTCGATTAATGTCAATCAGAAAAACCGGCACATATCATCAATACGTCCTGTCTATACCTCATAGCAAATACCAATATTTAATACAGTTCTCTAAAGGTCAATCGGAATACTTGTATCACTGACATCCCTGTAGACACCAGAACGCAATACAAAACAATTCTTAATGAAAGACCCTCGTCGCTGCAGCCATCACAACTCATTATAAATTAATGACTATTGAATGAGTG
Source organism: Callimorpha dominula (assembly GCA_949752705.1). Taxonomy (NCBI): domain Eukaryota; kingdom Metazoa; phylum Arthropoda; class Insecta; order Lepidoptera; family Erebidae; genus Callimorpha; species Callimorpha dominula. The sequence continues at coordinate 12,630,700 of OX457010.1, read as the reverse complement.
ACTAAGAATTTTAAGCATCCGGTTCTTTACTGTATAATATGCACTTGTGAATATTGAGTTGCAGGTGTCCATGGGCGACGGTAGTCACTTACCATCAGGTGACCCGTCTGCTCGTTTGCCCCCTATAATATAAAAAAAATAAGGTGTAATGAAAAATTAAATCAAATATATACCCTTATTATATTTATAGACACTTTATCAATGACAACAATACTTCGCTACAACACGGTACAATTGATAAAAAGTGCAACTCTCTTTGATATTGAAAATAAAATGCAATCACGCGTTAATTAAATTAAATATCTCACTCACTTGTTTGTTTTGTAAAAAAAATATTTTTTATTATTTACGTATTAACGGGAATTAACGCGATCACGAAAAGGTATTACATACCTCTGAATTGCCTGACGAGACAAAACTTTCAATCGGGAAGATGGTTTCAAATTATATACAGCGTGGAATCCAGCGATAAAAACATGCCACCTCGCTTTTATGCGCAGTCGGGTGAACACCAGAATAGGGCCACATCGGTTTGCTTACAGAATAGGGACACTGTTAGTATAGTATGTGACGGTACATGGCGAAACGAAAATATCAAAAATATCAAAAAAGTGGAGGTGGATGAAGAACCTTCTACTTCACGATGTCGACGACGGAGGGCGTGCACCGCTGAGCCAGTCAGCCTGTGACCACGGCCAGTGCAACCTGGTCGAAACTTCAGGCAATTCAGAGGTATGTAATACCTTTTCGTGATCGCGTTAATTCCCGTTAATACGTAAATAATATTATATCATGGAAATCGAAAGTTTAAAAGTTAGTAAAATATTTTTTGTAGTATCATATCTATAAATATTGTAACCAGTTACGTTTACTAAATGAACATAAAAAACACTGCATGATAAAAGTTAGACAACTTTTTAAAGCTCATGCTTTTTTTGTTTAAATAGTCGGGCCTCGGATTATGGTATGAATTCACTGTACACAGCCATCCCAATTAATTCTTAATTAATAGCACTTCTATAATGGAGGTTAGAAAACTATAGAATTTGTTTATTTTCAGCGAAAAACAACCATTCCTATTCTATAATCTCTTGTTAGAATCATGAACAGTGAGATTAATGGGTAGATATTAGATATTCACCATCAAACTTACGTGAACATGGTACGGGGCTTACAGTGCATTGCACAGCTGAAGGAGAAGGGCATACAACAACAAATGACATAGTTTTATGTTATAATTATGTTGAAGGCAAAACCCTCTATACCACTAAATATAATATAAATTTCGACATACATTCTTGTTTGTGCGGGCAAATAATATAATAAACAAACTTTGCTACATATAGCTTAAGCGACTTAACACACTCACGGCATTTAGCGTTTCACCACTAATTCAAGAAAGCAATTTTTTATGTCTGTGCTATTAAAATATCGGAATTATGTTATCAATCTTATTCGTTTTTGCACGAATCCTCGAAATACCAAACTTTCCTCCCAACAGTAATAAACAGGGATATGATTGATTGCTTTAGCTTCTACATCAATAATAAAATTATTATTCATAGTGCGTACATTACGTTTCTGATTGCTTTATTCCCAATGTTGTTATATACATTTAATGATTTAGATAGTAACACCCGTCTGTAATTGATTTCAAAGCGACTTGCAAAGTATCTGATATTCTTCTGAAAACTAGAGTTGATGATGTAGTAGGAGAGCTGGCAAGCAACTCAGTGAAATGGTTTAGGACACTGTTTGAATTTTATCACGTTAGTTTTGTAATGTCTTAATACTAAATCGAAGAACTGGCTGAGGGTGGAAAGTAAGGTGCTTTTTAAAATTGCTAAAACACACACAGTGTAATATTTATACCTAAACAAACATATCTGTAAAAACTCCGACGATTCTGCATTCTCTTTTTACCTGCGATCAACAGAGTTGCGCGTAAGTACAATAAAGCTACGTATGTACGAGTATGTACTCGTACCTAAGTAGGTGGCGGTCTGACGAATAAACGGAGGAGGTTCTCAAGTCAAACCATATATATATTTTTTTATATTCTTTATGTCTGACCACGCATAACTTTTTACACTGTAGTCCGATTTCGATAATTAATTAATATTAATAATTTAGGTACAATAGAACCCCTTTTTGACATTATATTATGATACAGAGATCAGAGACTGTAATATCGCTTGCCTCGTATATATGTGTCATCTATTATTAACGTTTTTTAGATTCATTTCACATTCATCTCTCTGTGTTTCGTCTTATACAAAAAAATAATTGACGGTCTGATAATTTATTCCTCCCAAATTTCAATTGTAACGGAATGTTATCATTAAATTCCATTTTCACTTTTCTCTTATACATTTTTATTACAAAATATTTTTCGAACCGGGAGTCAAAATGTAATTATTAAAAAATACAGTGGAGATGACCTTCTTTAAAATGGCTAGTTCATCAAATTGGTTAATGGAGCATTTTGCTTTTTCTTAATAGGCGTAGTTTTGGGAAAACAAGACGAAATAGAAATAAAATAATAAATGGGTCGAAATGTTTTTCAAATAAGAATAAAGATAAGCGAATTAAACATTGTTGTGCTGGTTGTGCACATTGTGCCTTAATTAAAAGGACTTAATTTTAATTTATAAATTAAATTTTTTCTTAAAATAAAAAACAGTATGTAATGCAGTATGGATTTTGAAATCACTTATCAAGATTTTAATGATATTTTTAGACCTACTAGCCCATATATGTCCAATTAATATATTAGTAAGACGTATGGATTCCTTTAAATTATTTTAATCGTACTAAAAGCTTTAAACGAATATGTGTGAATAGACAGTACCTACATAAACATTGATGAATCCTTCATAAAGTAATCAAAAACCCAAATCCTTACAATCCCGATGTAAAAAAGTTTTCGATGAAGGAGTTTGTAACATAAAAAAAATACCTGAAATAGATGTTTGGGAAATTTGATCGAAGTTAGTGAGAGGTACTTACGAAGTATTATTATGAGCGAATAGATTGAATTTACTTTCCACGTAGAAATAATATGACTAGATGTGACATAGATGTTTTGAGTAACAAATATGATACTAGAAATAAGTTGTATGGTGTAAATACACATAAAATGTGTATGGCAAGCTTCAAGTTAAAGAAGCCAAAATCGTTTAGTTTTGAATGATGCAATTTCTAAGTACATGGATGGTGTGGTTTTTTTACGACCTGTAACTAGTTGTTTACTTACCAACTAAGTGGCGATTCTTCACTTATTTTTCCTATATTTAGTGATGTGCTTTTATAAATTTATGCAATATAGGGCCAAATTGCGAAAAAATTCAATAAGCGGGGGCTCTTTTTTGGTTATCGCATAGCATTTTAAAACTTGATAATCACCATAACTAAATCTATAACATTTATACAAGGATAACACTACTCGATAAAACCTTTATAGGATTGAGGTATGTACCTGTGTATTTGAGATCTACTTTGTTGTTGTCAAAAATAAGAAATTACAGAACACTGTTTAAAACACTATGCTGTAATAACTTAAAGTAATAAAGTCAAAATAAACTTAGGCTGAAAACACGAGTTCGATATTAAACGGACTACTACTGTGGTAATAATAGTTAACAGTTTTAGTTTGTGAAACACCTAAGCAAAACAATTTAATCTTAAATATTTGAACAAATTGGTTTCATTACAATAAAAACCATAAAATTCTAGTAGTCAATGCAACAAATTTCCTTTTTGTTTATATATGACTAGCAGCGCCCCGCGGTTTCACCCTCGTAACTCGCGATCCCGTGGAAATATCAGGATAAAAAGTAGCCTATGTGTTAATCCAGGTCTACAACTAGCTACATGACAAGTTTCATCGCAATCGGTTAAGTAGTTTTTGCGTGAAAGAGTAACAAACATCCATACATCCACATATCCATACATCCTCACAAACTTTCACGTTTATAATATTAGTAGGATTTATTATGATTAAAGTTGTATTAGTACATTTATAAGTTTAGAACAAGTCCTTGTTATAATATATTGTGTGAATAATCAAAAAAATAATCTATTTATGACAAGACTAAGACTACAGTGATCAATATTTTGTTTGTTTGAAAAGAACGTTAATCTGTGTAAAAAATAATCTTGATATAACGATTTCGTTTCGCGAAGTTTGATGCCACATCTTGTATCTCTAAATGTATGGTTAAACCTTTTGGACAACCAGCTCAATTCCTTATCCAAACATTGTTAAGGTGGTACAAACAGACGGATCGAGTATTTACATTACCTAATAAGTCTAGAGAAACGAGCTCATCCGGTACGGGTCTACCTGCAGATCTATCGAAATAAATCGCTGTATAGAGTTTATTCAGAAAAGAACATTTGCTTCTGTTATTTTGTGAACCTGTAATGTAAAGATAATATCCTTATGTTGTAGATGTTCATCAGGTACCTCAAATCAGAGTACAATTAAATTGATATATTAATTTTATTTGATAAGTTCATATATTTATTAAAACTTATGGTTATGGAAATGAGATATTATTTCAATTCAATTTAATTTAATTCTTTATTAAATATTGCAAAATGTTTACAAAGCCTCAATTTTGGGCCCTGACAGGCACAGCATATTCATAAAATAATAATGAATTGTAACAAATATTTACTCTTACTTAAGAAAATGCTTATTGTTTGGATGTTATCACTACCTATTATAAAACAAAGTCTGTCAGTCTGTTCGCGATAAACTGAAAAACTACTGAACAGATTTTCATGCGGTTTTCACTAATAGACAGAGTAATTCATGAAGAAGGTTTAAGTGTATAATTTGTTAAGATTTTGTGTAAATTGATTGAAATATGTTGATGATTGTTGAAGATGTCTCTGCTACCGGTGCGAAGCTGGGGCGGGTTGCTAGTTATAAATAAAATTAACTGTTAACTAACTTGTCATTTAAGTACTCATCTATGCTTATATTATATATTATAACTTTTATTTATTAGAAAGACTTCAAGTATATTCATAAATCTATTATATTTATTGATTTCTTTAATGAGTTCTGGAAGCTTATATATTTTGAATGACATAACAAAAGCACTGGACGAATGAATTTTTAGTGTTGAGGTAGGTAAATTACGAATGTCTGTCTTAATGTTATACTTGTTTGTACGTCTTCCCTTTTGGTATAAAAATCTGGATATTGACGTACAAATTTGCATATTTAAAAAATATAGACATTGTAGGGTTAGCATTTTTAGTTCCTGAAAATGAGATTTACAACTATCCATTTGTGCAATATAGAATAAATACAGAATAAATAAATAGAATTCTTGTAAGAATTCTATTTATTTATTCTGTAGGGTGAATAATATAGATGCATCTGTGCTGTTGTCCCATAAGATAATGCCATATTTGAACAATTATATGCCTATCATTTTCTACTGTAATAAAACTTTAAGTTGTAGTCTACACATTTCCAATCGAAAAGAAAACTATCCAATAATACTAAGATAGGCTGACAACATAAAACAATGTAAGCAACACGATTTTTATATATTTTTGCGTTTCCGATATTTCAAAAATGTCAAGCGCAGACACATTGTCCAAAATTAGGGGTATGTTATGAATATGAGCAAACAAGGAACTACGCTCTTTCGTGTTCGTATTTTCCGCTACGTACAGCTACTGTTACCTATTTCAATTTCTCTACGAGTAGTTTTTCTTGCTAATATAATTTTATTATATAGTTCGTATATATGTTACTAGTTCGTATCGTTCAGTCGAGATAACCTGAGAGCTATTAAATGATTCGATCTTTATTCGTGTTGATGTTGAGTTCTATCTGATTCAGTTGTCTTCGTTTTTCATCCATTTTGTGTGTTCTAAATTTTAACGACACAATGTGTTCCAACTGAGATACGAGCATTTACCTGTCTGACCTTTATGTACATATTCTCTTTTGGCGCAGTTAAAAACTATTTTCAGGATTGCGGTAATGATCGTCTTCATTTTACACTTTCTGAACACATTTGCAATCATTCAGTCTCTGTAACATTATTTTGATATAAATACCTCATAACCTTGAATTTCTGTAACTTACTGACTTACTGTTCTCAGTAAATATTTATTAAGTATACTAATAATACTGTCAGTGTTGTTCGTACACGCTATTATATATAAAATTATTCAAAAAGCTGCTAAAGGAATCTTAGAGGTGATCACGTTGATCTTTAGAAAGCCTTAAACTCTGATGGTGATGATGATGATGATTGTTCCGACCGATTTTAGCCATGGCGACCACTTCGACCTCTGGCTTATATAGATGGCTTATGTAGCCTATCTTTACATTTCTTAAACTCTATATACCTAGTAAACTATAAGCTTAAAGTAATTAGACATAATAACTCATAGGTCGCATTGTGTAGAAGATTCAACAGAAAATGATCGATGAATGTCTAAAAATATAAAAATAAAAAAGCAACACAATAAAACAACAAAGTAATAAAATAGCTTGCCGATATTGCCAAAAGCGTCCACAGTATCAGACTTAATATAAAATGTTATATGGCTGCGTAAATCCTATTCCAGCTTGTCCATTGTCTTGTGTTAGTACGTTAATAGCCCTTTGTTTCATTCCCGCTTAGTTGGACACACGTTCTTGTGACATTGTGACATAGATTCACGGTAGGTCGCTAGAAAAACTGTTGTTCCAGTCTTTTGTCTAGTCACTTCACTTTGTTGATATGTTATCTAAAAACTACTTTAAGAGCTTGATTTTAAAGGAAAAATGGACCCTGTAGTCAATATATATACCTACATAATAATATATGAGGATGATACATTGTTTGACACTTTTCATGACCTTGTCTATGGTTAGATGGTTACCGCGTGCCTGTGGACAATGTTGAAGCATTCATATCACATACATACGCGTAACATTAAGGTATTAGATTAGTTTAAGTCAAATTTAAAAATACATATAATTCAGCCGATGTGTTAAAGGTATTTTATACGGTATCTCCGTAGCTTGTAAATCGATTACAATAATTTTATTGCTTTTATTCTCTAAGAAATAGTCCATAAAGGTATCATTTGAATGCAGTTTCGCGAACGGTCTTTTGGAGTTCATTTTGGCGACTCAGTATTTTACAAAGCCACCACTTAAAAAACACTAAAACATATAAAATACAGTAAATGATTTCATGATGAAACCTTTTAAGGTTTCATCACGAAAAGATCAAAAACGTTTTTAGAACCCGTGTTGTAAATAAATCTCCCCCAATTTACAAACCAAACGATCCCCAATTATGACAGTAATCCGAGGCCTATCATATCTTAATCATTTTAATGCCTTCGAACGTCAATATTGGGACGTCCCTTAATCACAGCTGAGAGTGTATTTATATTGATCTTGCCCCAGAACACCTATACAAATGTGCTTAGAAAGCAAATAATTCACCCGTGTCTATTCTAACCTTAATATAGTGTGCAAACAAAGTAAAGTGGCTCCATACAAAGCGCCTCTTGGAATGGAGTGTTTTGAACGCGAAGGGTGACGGACAAAGAAGATACATATGTTGTATTGTGTAGGGTGTAACTAAATCAACTGATAGATTATTTGTTCGTGATCTTAAGTTGTGTATGTGAATGTACTATATATTATTTACTATTAGTTTGTTATTTGGTTATGGTAAGAATATTCGATACGTCAACTCAGTCAGAACATTGTTTTTTGTGGGTTAAGACGGGCTACTATGTAACCAAGAGAGTCTTAAAAATATGCACATAACGAACTCCAACGGAGAGTATACCGTACTATGAATTTTGTATTTTTAATAACCAATGTCAGCCAGTTTTCTTTTTTATAATATAGGGGGCAAACGAGCAGACGGGTCACCTGATGGTAAATAACTACCGCTGCCCATGGGCACCTGTAACTCAAGAGTCACAAGTGCGTAGCCGCCCTTTAAGGTGGGAATAGGGGAAGACAGGGGAGGGGGATTAGAGGGGAGGAGAGGGGCTGAGGGAAAGGACGGGAATAGGGAAGAGGGAAGGGTTAGGGCCTCCGGTAACCTCACTCACGCGGCGAAAAGCATTGTTTCACTGCCGGTTTTCTGTGAGACCGTGGTATCGAGCGGATTCGAGCCGGCCCATACGTGCCAAAGCATGGCTCTGCCACGTGGCAGAATTTAAAGACTTCAATTTTTCAATGGCGACATTGTTCATTTGGATCATTGTGTTTATTGTTTATCGTTTTATTTGTGTCTGAATATTTTGTTGTTACTATTTTATTTTTGCCCTAAAATGGGAGATTAATTTTACTGTCTTTCGTAGTTTAAAGGTTTATTAAACCCAGGCCAGTGGTTCTAATCTGAGCAGAAATTTGCGGTGACATAACTTCTCCTAATTAATGTATATAGGTATAGACATAGTCAACTTCAACCACAGTGATCAAAAACAGCTACATATTTCTATTTCTAATATTTGTGAATTGGTTTTTAAATGTTGAATTTCAAACTTAATCAATCATAGAAGATCATAGAACAACTTCTTTTTGTAACAACATTCAACATCCTACTAGAAACACACAAGCCCGGGAAAGCTACTCGTTCAAACTATATGTTCATTTACTTTCATAACAATACATATATTTAGAATAGAATAGAAAAATCTTTATTTTTCACTAACGAAATATTGCTTAAAAAAATTACGAAAGTGGATATGTACAACAGGCGGCCTTATCGCTAAAAGCGATCTCTTACAGGCAACTTTGGGATGGACAAAATCGATCATAGATAAAAGAATAATGTATTGTGTAGTTTTGGTGTAAGGTAGAAGTAAAGACGAAAAGGCATTTAGTTGAGAGGAATTATAATGTCATGTTATAAAACTAGGTACGTTATACATATAAACATTTTCAGTAAAAGTAAGTATATATAAAAAAAGTCATTTTTTTATATATACTAACATACTGAATAAATAGATATACATGTATACATATCATATTTATATATACATAAACAAACACATAATTATACATTTAAAGATTAATTATATTTAATTTTAATTTAAGTTAAATTTAGCAACAGGAGAAAAGGAGAATTAAATTATATTTAAAAATTGAATACAAGACTTGACGGGAACTAGACTAACAATTGCTTAAAATCTGGTTTGCATGGCATGATCGAACTTGTATTAGTTCCATAGTGGAATTTAACAAGTTGCGGTCCAAATAAGCTGGTGTACCGCAATTCGTACCTCGAGGGCTAATTAACTTTGAGTTATATTGGTGTTACTCAATGTAAGTTTTGAAAGCTTTATACGGTACGAGGTTTGTATGAGATATATCGCATCAAGTGATTTTGACCAAGACTTATTGTTTTTGTATCGAGTATAAAACGATTGATTTAATTCGTTTTCAAGAATTGAATATTTCAAAATAACTGTAATAATCTATACTAATATTATAAAGCTGAAGAGTTTGTTTGGTTGAACGCGCTAATCTCAAGAACTACAGGTTCGAATTAAAAAAATATCTTAGTGTTGGATAGCCCATTTATAAAGGAAGACTACAGGCTATACAACATCACGCTACGGCCAATAGGAGTGCAGCATCAATAAAAAATGATGCAAAAACGGGGAAAATTTACAAACGCAGATGAAGTTGCGCGGGTCAGCTAGTAATATAATAATAATAATTTGACACAACTTACACACGGCCATTTGATTAAAACTAGGCAGAGCCTAAACTATGGTAACCAGACTGCTGAAAAACATACTTCCATATTTCTAAAGACATACATATCGCACTGCTATTACGAGACTGTATCAACTCAAAATAGGGTAAATTTGAGATAATTCATTTTTCATACGTAAATATCAATTCCCTATGCGTCAGTAAATACAAAATAATAATAATAAATTGTAATAAGCCAAATTTTTCAACAAAACGACTAAAAATAATTCATATTTTTTTTTAATTTGTTAAGACAATAGAGTATTGAGTCAAAAATTGGAAATAACTTGATAACCTGCAATCTCTTAAATAATTAATGAATACAGAAATCCCTTAATTTTATCAATAATCTATATACAGTGTTCACTTTTTATAATCTTTAACAGGAAGCGAGTAATCAGTTTTCTGTCGTTTCTGAAAAAAGCTTCATTTTGAGTTGATACACTCTTGTAATAGCAGTGCGATATTATAGATAAATTATACACAGACACAGAACAAATAATCATGTTCATCATACAATGATTTATCTTGGGTGGGAATCGAACCCACGACCTCTGGCTCAGCTGTCAGGATCACTAACCACTAGACCCACAGGCTAGTCAACTGTGTGGCAGTACACTAGATTACCAAGACGTGTTAACTAACTGAGCGATGACATATTTGTTTAAATCTCTTTAAATCTTTTTTTCAAATGAAATGTACCTACTAAAATAATTTACACTGAAATGAATTGAAAAAGTGCTAAAGACGAAAGTAATAACATTTTAATTAAAAGCTCCCGCGGTAATGTTTTGCTAAGCAACCCGGCAGATTTTGTACTTGACTTTTTAATAAATTTTTTTTTTGCAATTTCAGTTACAGTTGAAATGAATTTGACTTAAGAAGTTAATGAAAAGGTTTTAAAGCAGTCAAATTCATGATGTCGCTGAAGTACAATTTTAAAATACATATACTTAAAACAATGTGAAGTAATAACTATAAATAAAAAATTTAAAAAACCCCTGATACAAAAATAACAAAAATGCCTTACATCATTTTGGAAAAAAGGTGATACTCTTACACTGCTGGACCGATATGAACCAAACATAACTAAGAACCACCGCAAGGAAGCTAGCTTTCAAATGAAAAAAAAAACACATTGAAATCGGTTCATCCGTTTGAGAGCTACGATGCCACAGACAGACACACACACAGACATCGACTTAAACTTACAACACCCCTCTTTTTGCGTCGGGGGTTAAAAATAGCTGCAGTGGTTTCAGTGATCAAACGAAACTGCGCGGTACAATCGATCAATGAGGTTAAGCAATTTTAAGCACTAAGAAGCTGTTTATCAGCTACATGGCAGATATAAAAATCACGTCTTCCCAGACGTGCCTCGGAGAGAATATGCAATCGACAATCCCAGCTGACAACAGTTTAACTTGATTTTGTTGCAAAACTGTTTAGCAGGATAATTGTTATACTAAAAATAATTGCCACTGCCATTCTCATGATAGCTTCAAATTAGGGACCGAATCCAAAAAATCGTTCGATTATTTATTTTGAAGTGTGTTGTTATATAACTGTATCGCTGCTTTGAGTTTCAAAAGTATGCACACCAATATCTAACTAAATAAAAAGACCCATAGAGTACTTCCCATTGACCTACAATCATGAAATTTGTTAAGAAGCAAGGTCTGAGAGCACAAATAAAAGAAAAAATCTGAAAGTCATTTATTTGTTTTTAAATCACATAAAAAATAGTTTTTATGGTTAAAACTTATATTTTTCAGTTGGAAAGTTGACTTTGTCGTACATGGTAATCGCAAAGTTAAGTTTTGTCTTTCGAAAAAGACGGGCAAAAATCTTCGAGAATTGATTCCTGAGATGGATGTACTATCTTCACACAAGTTTGTTTCAATTCAATTAAAAAAAATCTTTATTTCAAAAAATTGACCATCAATTATTCGAAATCGTCGATTTAATAAATAATTATTATAATTAAAAATTATAGATCAACACACACAGAGTCACCGCAACAATAGTTTGCTTCGTCAAATGTAAAATGATTAAAGAAAACAAAAATGGATAACATAATATCACATCTGCCTGTTTCGATCTATAACCGCCCGTTTCCAAATGGTTGAGCCTTGTGAGAAGAAATCGGGCAAACAAACTCACGGCCACTCTTTTAAAAAAGAAAAACCAGACAGTTTCAACAATATTCAGTAAATATCACATCATTTTGTTGTGTGCTATTATGTTTTTAAAATTAAAAGTAAATAAACTAGAAAAAGAATATGACAATAGGGAAACTGAAAATTAAGAAAAAACTTAAAAAGAAGAAAAGAAAAACATGACAGATGGAAAATAAGAAACATATTAGCTCACATTAGATTTCTATTACAATTCCATCCCAAGCGTTTTTATCCTGTATATAATCCCCTACTGAGTAATAGCTCTTAAGGCCTAGCTGTCGTTTTACTGTAGACTTAAACTTGTTTAGACTTAACATTTGAGTTTTACCTTGAAACACATTGACCTTGAAACGACTTGTTAATTTTTTGGAGCCTAGAGGCAGGTACAACAAGTTTATGTTTATTACGCGTGTTAAAAGAGTGTATATCACTTTTTTTACAGAAGTGATCTTTATTTTTATGAAGATAAATTACCTTCTTTCATATATTATTAAATCATTAAATATTCTGGCACGCTACCGTCTTTATGTTAATTTCTTAAAATTTCTGACTCAGTGAATTACGATTGCCTACGTTATAAATTGCTCGAATAGCCCTCTTCTGCAGGACGAAGACAGATTGAATATCGGCGGCATTCCCCTACAGTAGTATACCATAAGACATTATACTATGAAAATAACTAAAATAAACTAATCTGGCTGTTTCAACATCAGTCAGTTCACGAATTTTTCTAACTGCGTATGCTGCTGAGCTGAGTCTATTCGATAAATTATCGAGATATAAGATAGAGGATAGAAGCTAGAGAATCGTGGGCATCCTCCCAGGCATCAAATATATGTTATACAAGCTCTACACCGGCATCAGTTGTGGAGCGACCCCTTGTAAAACTTGAATTTTTTATGTTTAATTGCTTATTATGTAACAAGTTATGGCAATTAAAGAAACTTCGCATTTGACCATAAACAATTTTTTCAAAAATTTTACTGAATACTGGTAGTACAGAAATTGGTCTAAAGTTAGTTGGGTCTGAAGTACTGCCAGATTTGAACAATGGAATGATTTTACTAGATTTCATCAGATCAGGAAATACACCACTATCTACACACTGATTAAATATAAATGATAAATGACTAGCAACTACAGTAATAACAGATTTTGTAATGATTACAGAATTTCCCCAAAGGTCGGCTGTTTTTTTTTAGATTTAGCGTGTTGAAAGCTTTGATAATTTCAAAAGGACTGACATGTTGAAACCTAAATACACTGTCATTCCTATCAACATTCTTCTTCAAAATTGATTCTGCAAGAGCTGGTGGAGTTCAAAGATTTAGTAGTCAACACAGGAATATTAGTAAAAAAGTTCTCAAAAACAGAGGCTACTTCTATATCTGACGTTACTTGTTTGTTGTTAATTTTCAAACTAAATTCATTGCTTTGGTTGTGCTGCTTTCTAGTCTCGCTATTAATAATGTTCCAATTGGTCTTAACCTTATCATCGCTACTTTTAATCCTTGAACTCAGAAAGCGAGACTTTGCTAATTTACAGAGCTCCCTAAACAATTTAGAATATTCTTTGACATATATGTGAAATTGTTCACTATTATTGTAATTTCTTTCATCATATAACTCATAAAGTCTCTTTCTGCTCTTGTGTAAGCCTATAGTAGCCCATTCCCTAAATGTTTGCTTACGGAACCCCCCTTGCGTGAGTCAGATTCGCACTTGTCCATCTTTTTAGTTTAATAATCAGTTTATACACATTTTTCAATGTGCATGAATACTAATGTGCATTATAAGAAAGTTTGCTAAAGCGCTTAACGAGTCAGCCATCCATCTCTCAACCTTGATTTAAAATGAAAAATTACTTACTACACGGAGGTTGTTAGTTGTAAATAAAAGATAAATCATTGCATGAAACAAATTATTATATTAGAGGCGATAAAAAGATTTTCATTTTTATTACAGCAAATAAATCATTTGTCTGCGAAAATTTTAACTTTACTTTAGTATGAAAATGATGTTATTTATTAAGGATTTTGCTAAAGTTGTGACAACTTTTGTGTAGGACGCAATGCGGCACGAATGACCGTCCAGCAGTAGACGGCGAACGGCTGATGATGACGAACGTAGCATTTCCAATAGGCTGCAACACGGATCTAAAGAATTCCTTATTTAGATACGTACTTTATATTGAGTAAAAAATAATTGTACCGTTAAGTTTTATAAAGGTCTGCTTTTACTTCAAAATCTTCAATTACATGACAAAAGTTTAGCTGAAGCATCGCATAAAAATGTGCCCAATTAATGGTGGATGACAATTTACATGCATTGAATCGTCTTCATTTTGTCTATAACCTATAACAATGGCAGACACAGCAGTGGCCACCGAAGCTCCGGCTCCAGCTACTCCAGCGAAGAAGGCCGCAAGACAAGCGGGTGGCGCAAATAAACCGAAAGCTAAACCCACTCATCCGAAGATCGACGGCATGCCAAGCCAAACGTTTGGCAAATCAAGCAAACATACTAGCCACACGTTTGAATTTGTGACTGCTTGTTGAGGTTTGGCAAGCGTCTGGACGCGGCATAATAATATTTTGCACGAATAAAAACACTATCTTTTCACTATAAAATTACTATCCTACAACATTTTTGCTCCACTCTAGAGCCAGCCATGGTTTATCAGCGGTCATAATTAGCGTAATGTTCTCTTTCTAGTGGCGAATACGGATGTCAGTGTTTTATTGGCAGATAGGCTTGTTAATGGTAGCCACCATACAGGCCATGTGCTAGGGCCAAGTTGTGAACAATATAGATGTATAAAACAAAAAATAAAAAATAGAATCGGAAAAAAATTAAACGAATAACGAATTTATCGTTATAATTGTGCACCAAAAAGTTTTTATGCTCTTTATACTCTTCTCCAAGACAAATAGTTTTAGCGTCAAGAGACGACCCTTAAGATATGGCCATCTAATAAAAGCAATGATTAAAATTATATCATGAAAGGTAAACAAAACATGTAGAATTGTAGAATACAAAACAGCTAAATTAAGACAAAGGCGGATGAATAATAAACAAAACATAAGTTAAACATATTGTGCCAGGTCTAAGAGCTTCCAAACTACGTCATTCTAGCGAAACTCTAATTTTGTGACTAAGTTGAGTAATATGTAGTTAAGAACTTTTGCGGTACTTAGCAAAGCTTCGTCTAGCTTAAAAGTATCATCCTTGTACTGTTATGTGACAGTAAACACGTAACAATATTAATTATAATGATTTATGTAACTTTTGTCACTAATAACTAAATTGTTGTCGAGATGTGATTTGATTTCATAAAAACATAAATACAGCGCTCATTATAACCAGTAAGTTTTACTTTACCAAATTTTTTTGGGGAATTTTTTTGTAGGTTTAAAAAATTGTGTGAACCTATGTCATAATATCATGCCTGAATTTTATCTTATAAAGTTCGAAGAGACTATTAATAACTCATAGAGTATTTAAAATTTTATATTATCAAACTTAACAAGATTATTAAGTTAAGATAGGGATGTACTATGATATTTTTAAGTCGATAAACAAAATCTAATATCGCCCGAGATTCAGGCCCTTCTAATTAGATTACCTTAACGCCTACCTAAGAATGATGAGATTAGAAGAAAACGGAGCTGGTTATAATTATTGTTTAATCAACGCCGACTTTGTTTCAGCACTAAATACTGAAAAATATGGTGTGGGATTTTAACCCACAACATTTGGCGCGCTCTAGTGGCTAGGTGACCACTTAAACCGTTGTGCCATCTGCTATCGCAATTACTATAAATTTTACGTGCTAATCAATCGATTAGCAAGTTTAAAAAAAAATAAGAGATAAGAGAACTAACCTCAGCTGGTGACGCCGATCCAGGTACCTTCAAGCAGAACATGAAGGGTGTGTTGACTCTCTTCAGGATCTCGCGGAAGTCAAGACTAACTCCTCTCGGACGCAATAGACGGAAGTACGTGACAAGTGATGAGCCGTGAGACGCTAGATGAGCTCCGACCAGGCGCATGAATCCAGCACCTTATAGAAGAAAAGACAAAAATCCATTACACGTCATTAATAAATTCGAATGATGATATGAATTTGTTTTTTTTTTATGTTATAGCCGGCAAACGAGCAGACGGGTCACCTGATGGTAAGTGACTACCGCCGCCCATGGGCACCTGCAACTTGAGAGTCATAACTGCGTTTCCGACCTTTAAGGTGGGAGTAGGGGAAGGGGGGAAGAGGTAGTGTGCGGGGATGGGGAGAAGAGGGGAAGAGGGAAGGGTTAGGGCCTCCGGTAACCTCACTCACTCGGCGAAATACAATGAATCATTGCTTAACTGCCGGTTTACTATGAGGCGGCACATACGCCTTAGCTACTCAAACGATCATCATGATAATTTATACACATGTTGTGCCATCCGTCCCCATGAACAGAAAAGGATAACATGGTATACAGGAAAAATGGTCCCTATGTAGAGATACCTAAATTGATTGAAGAAATCTACATGAATGCAGACGAAGCTATTTAAACAAGTAGTAATTGTCCAAGGTCTCAGAGCCTACAGACAGATACAGCTATAAGAATATTTTGACAGTGGATTTCATTGATATCGGACGCAAGTATGACTTTATGTCACTCTAAGAAGATCATGTCATGCAAACATCACTATCACTATTTATTGCTAGTTAAATAATAGTATAATATAATGGTTGGGCCGTAAAGCAACTTTGTTGTTGGGTATACTGGTACACACAGAATGTTAAAAGATTTTTCAAAACTGACCAGTAGCTTTGGTAATGACGTGTCGTAACTAGCAAATCGATGAAATAGCCATAAGTTTTTTTCGGACTAGGTATAATGTAGTTTGTAATTAGTAAAAGATTTTTATAGGTCCTTTTATTCAAACTTACAAACTTAGAACTCCCAAACTACTTAGCATCAACTAGCAAAGCATCAATTTCGAAATAAATATTAACATTGCCGGAGCATCACGCCCGGCATCAGTGCCCCATAAATAACCAGTCGTTATGTTGTAGTTATAATTAACAAAAAAACTAGTAATGAAAGATAAAATCTAAAGCTTACTTTAACTAGACTCAAGTGTAATAATTAAATAAGGTACAATATTGATCACGCACCAATATACTACTACTAGATAACTATTCATAGATGCCGTGCACGCAAATTAATATGTAATATAACCACTACGCGCGTTCCGCGTAATGACAGCCATCCGACGTGAACATATTTTACTACAAACGCCTACACGCAACATCGTATATAATAAAGATATTTTAAAATTGCCCACATATATGACCATTACGCTATTTCCTAACAGTAATGGTAGTATTACTGGTTAGGGTAGGTGAGCCGGCATGGTGTGGCTGCCTTCTGTTTAAGAGGCAGCCAAGGTCTGCCGGGGTTCTCGGGGACTTTCTTTCTAGTGTATAACCGAGTCCCTTGCAATAGACTCACTTGTGACGGAACACCGTGTGGTTTTAGTCCGTTCGATATTTTATTTCCACTTTATTTATCATATAAAATAAAAAAAAATACAAGAATTATTTAAACATAACACTATTAACTACTAAGGTTTGTGAAGTGTTACACAGACAATCAATATAATAATAAGCATAATTTTTACATAAATATACATCCATGTATAATGTCCTAAATGTCCTTTAATTGTACCTAGAGGTGATTACAACAGTCTTTTAAGAAAAAATATTTTAGTTTTAATTTAATGTTACTCTCTGTAATTTTATTAACTAAATCCGACGGTAGCTTGTTTATCAGTCCAGGAATTATGTAGGTAGTAGTTTTTTCGCCGTACGTGTTATTTGCGGCGCACCGTACACAACTGGTTTTGCGCCACCGCTCGAGTATACACAGGGTGTTCCTTGACTTTTCTTAAATTGCTATTAAAGAAGTTTTCTTTTAAAATGCTTTAAAAAAATTCCGACATACTTTTATTTATTTATTAAAACTTTTTGCACATTAGTACATAGGCGGACTTAATGCCTAAGGCATTCTCTGCCAGTCAACCTTTGGGTGATGCAGAGAAAAGAAGAAGTAGGTGCAATTAAAAATCTTGTAAAAAATTTAGAAAAAAAAAGAATGGGATACATACAAAATTCGATACGAGTATACACACAAATTATACACAAATACTCATAACTTTAGTGAACCATATATTATACATATATACATACCAACACAGATACATATACAAATACAAACATAGTTATATAATACATATACTATTATAAATACATATAACGACATTACTGGTTCGAACTATTGACGAGTTGATTCTGTCAATTCTTTGAATAAGAGCTCCTTTACTTTTACATTAAAAGTATTACGATTTGAAGCCGTCCTGACTTCGAGAGGGAGTGCATTCCACAGTTGAATCGATTGGACCTAGAAGGAAGAGCCGACGAACCCAGTGGTGTGAGAGGGACAAAGTACTAGGAGGTTGCTTGACGACCGAAGATCTCTGTCGTGGTTATTGCATAAGAGTTGGAAGTTTGGTGTCAAATAAGTGGGGGGAGATGGGGAATTGAGGATAGGGAATAGGGTAGTGAGAGCGCGCATTTTACGGCGTTGACGAATGGGCAACCATCTGAGCTGGGACCGGAAAGTGGAAATATGGTCATATTTACGAAGATTAAAGATAAATCGAATGCAGTTATTAAGAAGACGGTCTAACTTATTGAGAAGATCTGCATTAGGGTCATAACAGCACACGTCACCATAGTCGATTAAAGGAAAGATTTTTTAGGCGGTATAAAGCTCTGAGGGTTCCGGTAACCCTCTGACACACGTTAGTTACTTGATCGCGCCAATTTAACGTGGAGTCGAGATGTAGCCCCAGATCTTTCACCGTTCGACAAATAGGTATGGTAGAATCGTTAAAAGTCACCGCTGGAAGCGCCTCGAAGTCGACTTTGCTCATCGAACGGTGACTACCGATTATAATGGCCTAGCACTTTGTCGGGTTGACTGATAACCCAAACCTGTTAGACCAGTTTTCAATAGCTTCCAGGTCTCTATTGATAGTGTTAATAGCTGTTGCTATGTCGTCGACCTTAGCTTAGGAGTACAGCTGCAGGTCATTGGCATACAGATGATACGTACATTGAAGATCAAGGGTTAGGAGATTAATGAACACAGAAAAAAGTAAAGGAGAGAGAATACCGCCTTGAGGGACACCGGAGTCAATATCACACCAGCTCGAAGAGAGGTCATCAACACGAAAGGACTGCTGGCATCCCTGAAGATAAGATGAGAACCATTCCAGCGCTTCAGCCGAGATCATAAGATAGGAGAGGATGGATAAGAGTATGTCGTGACTGACGGTATTGAAGGCATTTGAGAAATCAATCAGAACTAAGACTGTCACTTTAGTATCTTCCATGCCAGCCCTAATATCACCAGTCACTTTAAGGAGAGCGGTGGTAGTGCTATAGCCAGGCCTGAACCCGGATAGTAGTGGGCTTAACAAGTTATTTTTGTAAATGAAATTGGATAACTGCTTGTGCACACAGGATTCTGGCACTTTAGAGAGGAAGGGAAGAATTGATATAGGTCTAAAAAGGTTAGGAAGTGTAGGGTTCGTGATCTTAGGTAAGGGTATGATTTAGGCTTTACGCCAAAGGGAAGGGAAAGTTCCGGAATCTAAGGAAAAATTAATAATGTGGGAGATTGCAGGTAATAGTTGATCAAGGATGGTTGTGACCATGCGTCGGCTGATTTGATCATACCCGCATGCGTTAGATTTGATGGAGTGTATTATCTTTTTGATCACATACTGTCACTTCAAGTGTGACCCCTGTGAAGAGACAACCGGCAGGGGGCTCCACAGGATAAAAAAAAATTGTAAAGGAGTATGACAACCATGTTTTTCTAGTTTAGAGATGCGAATTATACCCATTTATGTGAATTAAAAATATTAGTGACAATTTTCTAATTTAAAAGAATATGCTTGAAATATTTTATGCAGAGTTTCCGCACCTCAGGTAGACTATAGTTCAAAACACTCCTTATTAAACAAAATAATAATATTTATCCAAACGTCAAACGTATTGGTTGACTTACTCAACCAATACGTTTGACGTTTGGATAAACGTTAAACCGATGTTGCCAATCCCATACGGACCTTAGTCCGTATGGGACTGGCAACATCGGTTTAACGTTTGACGTAAAATTTGTGAAATGACGTTTTCGGACGGGATTTCGTTATACGAGTAGGAGTGTATCAAAAGACTAAAATTGGACAAACAATAAAAAATACATAGTTTTGCTTGGACACTGTTAGAATACATTCGGGAACCGTTCATGCAATGAATGTATTACGTTTCTGAAAGCACTTTCACGAAAGCACGGGAAGGTTTGTTTTGGTGTTTCACCATGAAAGATAATATCACAATACTCACATTCTCATTATTTTTGGCTTGTAAACAAAAGTATAGTATTACTTTTGTTTACAAATCAAAAAGTTTCTGCTTCAATGTTGATAGAAAATAAAAATGACAAAAAGACACTTCTGGCGCTTATAGTCATGTTTTTGGTACTTAATAAGATAGTTTCATAAAAGAGGGTCAAAATCATAACAGCACTGATATCTTTGTGCAATTACTTCATTTTCTGTCATATTATAAGGTTTTTAAGGTCGTTACTTCTTAATTATTATTTTAGTCTTTAGTTTTCATTCTTGTAAATAAATTAGTTTTCGCTTTCGACAAAGAAACACGAAATTTAATATTGTCTGTGAATAAAGATTCAAAAGGCCTTACAATTAGAATGGAGTACAGATCATTAGTATTTGTTGAATTTCTCTCACTAAAGAAGTAAACTAATTAATTTAATTGAGTTTCGAATCTTGGCGATATTTTGATCTACGTGATCCATTATCGAGATAGATTGAAGCTGTGGATTTATTCTAAGAATCGCAAAAAAAGAACTGCTGGTTTCAAATTATCTGAATATTATTAACGACCCAGACTTACTAGATTACGTTTACAATTTAATCGATGCAGTACGTATTAACATTATAAAACTACCATATATATATTTATCTATGGTAGTTTTATAATGTTAGACATTACGTATGTAGTTGATCAACTACATATGTATCTATGGCAGTTTTATAATGTTGCATTAATAGTTTGTTATAAAATCCTTTTGGAGCAAAAACTCTAATCGAAAATGTCACAAGTTCATTGAAAATAAATGTTTATTGTAGCCCGCAGAGAACGGATGGTTCACGCTTCAGTGAAATGGCCATAGATTGCGGTGGTGTCCGACACTTGCAATCCAATTCGTGGCCGCGCCAATTTATTTTGTTTTGTTTTATACCGAAGTAGTGGTCATTACATTGTCCAAATTTGACCGCTATTCAATAAAATTTTAAAGTTTGAACGCAAGTGAGATTATCTTGTTAAAAAGTCGGCTCAACGAATAATCATATTTTTTTTATTTAGTTATTTTACGACAGACTATTAAGTATTTTACATGAACATGCATGCCTACATGGCCTCTTTATTTCTTCTCCTAAAGTTTAACGTAATACACGTGTGCTACATGTACAATTACATGAAGTCTCTCTTCATGTAAGCTAAGGTATAACGGGGGGAAGGAGGACTAGTAATAAATGCATTCAAGAACCCATTATATAATTTATTAAAACAAGTCTTGCATCTGAAATTCTCGGCCATCACTTCATTTGTAAATCGATGATGTCAATATACTTTCTTTTTATGGTATAGGGGCAAACGAGCAGACCTGACTACCGCCGCCCAAGTGACTTTTGAGTTGCAGGTCGCAACTCAAAAGTCACAAGTGCCGGGGGAGTAGGGGGAGAGGGGACGAGAGAAGGGAAAGGCGGAAATAAGGGAGAGGGGGAGAGTGGGAAGGGCGGGAATAGAGGAGAGGACGGGTTAGGGCCTCCGGTAACCTCACTCACGCGGCGAAAAGCAATGCAATCATTGCTTTCTGTGAGACCGTGGTATCACAAGGGTCGAGCCGGCCTATACGTGCCGAAGCATGGCTCTCCCACAATATTTTTCTTTTATAATCTTGTACATCTTCAAATAATTAAAGCACACAATTTTGACTTAACTTTTTATCTTGTAACTGACTAACATACACTAATTAAGTAAGAGATTGAAGTAAAATTTTAGAATAAATTTAGATAGGTACATTTAATCTTTCAAAAATATTTTAATGAAACGGATATTAACTGGCAAATGTAATGCCTCATCAAACATAACTTTTGAACTCCCCATAAATGTAGCACTCAAACTTAAAACTACCGGCATCTTAAAAAGTTAGTCTTACTCTCGTTAACTTCTATAGGTAGCAACAAAAGGTACGGAAATAAAGGTACCATAGTATAAGATCTTTTGTCGATAATCGCCTAACGTGCCGTAAACTTAACGACTCTATTTTGAGACCCTATCAGAAAATGGTGGACAGTAAATTATAAGGTGACTGAAGAATTCGTACGATAATTTCATTGAAGTTAAAAAAATGGAATTATGTTTAAAGATGGAAACGTATTCGAAGTTTAAAAGCTAAATATGTAAAAAACAATCTCTGAAAAAAACACAGGAGGGGCGGGACACTTAGAAAATAGGAACTTAAAAATATTATTAATAAGGTACGACAACATTTGAACGCTTATAAAATCCTTAATTTGTCAAAGAAA
The DNA here is from genome assembly GCA_949752705.1 of Callimorpha dominula. Classification (NCBI taxonomy): domain Eukaryota; kingdom Metazoa; phylum Arthropoda; class Insecta; order Lepidoptera; family Erebidae; genus Callimorpha; species Callimorpha dominula. The sequence continues at coordinate 12,608,026 of OX457010.1, read as the reverse complement.
TAAGTGGTTTTACAAACTTCATTTTCTGGCCTAGTAATTAAATGAAGTAATTTAAGAATTCACAATATTTCAAGGTAAATTGAATAAAGACAAACCGACTTAACAAAATAATTTTAATACAAAGGTAGGGTAGGTAGAAGCAGTAAATAATTAGGCCGTTTACCGAATTAACTTCCGATTCGCAAGGGCTTATTTTTCGTGGTGCCAATAACGAAGTTTAAAAAGAATTGGAAATAAAATTGAGTTGATATATTATTCTATATTACATATAAATATAAAAACAAAAATAAGAAAAATAGAAAACATTTATATGAAGAACTGTATGAACTACTTTCATAAATCATCTCACCAACCATCCATTCTAGCAACTATGCAAACAACAACAAAAAACACACTCTCTTATCTCACAGAATGTTTCGAATTTTTACATAGCAGCCACCTGAGATTAGCCATAGAACGAAAGAAAAATGTTTATTTCTCCACATACATATACATACACAATTTACTGACAAGTCATTCTCGGTGGAAGCAGTTAGGCTGAATTACTTATCCATGGCAATTCATTGCAAGCAGCCAAATCATTGAACATATTTTTAAAAAGCAAGTCATAAATTATTCCTTGACATTATGAATGTTGATGCTACTATTTGGTCCGTTAGAGATTTACTAACAATAAGTAAGTGTGTATTGTAAGTGTAGTGTATTGTGTCTAAGTATATATTTATATATATTCTTTTCTTTTTTAATTAAGAATACTAGCAACGTGGTTCACACGTTACTAGTATTCTTATTAACCCCTCCAGCTAAGTTAAATGCTTGTGTTAGGAGTGGGTTCACTGGTTCCGGATGTCTTAATAAAAGCTGTTCCCGGATCCCTCCTATTTAAGGCGCAGTACGGCACACCGTGTGGTTTTAGTCGGTTCGATTCCGACACACCGCCCCATCGTAAGCCCCGGTGGGGTGACGGCCCGAGGGGGTTTCCACACGCACAAAAAAAAAAAAAAAATAGTGGGTTCACTACGGTAGAGTACTGGGTGGGGTTTGACCCCGCGACCACTTGATCGCAAGCCCGACGCCTTAGCCATTACGCTTCTGCCGCTTATATGTAGGTATTCTATATGTGTAAGTGGTATGTATAAATTTATCGTAAATATTTATGTAGTGTTAAGTTTCTAATTCTTTAATTCTTATGATAGTACACAATAGACTACCCTAAATCACAATTAATAATATCCGTAGAAAGGCTGTCTTTAAGAAATCGCCGTGTGTGATAAGACCGCAAATTCATATGCCTAAATGTATGTAATCATTTCTGTACTATTTAATACTGTAATGGTGTACAATAATGAGAAATAAATAATCGATTTTTCAAAATATAATCCACTACAAAAGAACCAATTCGAATCTAAAATAAGTATTTAATTTTAAAGCTGATGAAGCCACCTACTCCTTTAAGATAACGTTGGCGTTATTCCTGGGTATAAATAAAGTATGAAAATAAATCAGATATTTCTAAGAATATAAAGAATATAATTACCCGCAATATGGAGACCAAAATGAATGACGTATTGAGGAGGACAAAAATAGTTCGAGGTCTGATTGTAATATAATTTTAAGCAATTCATTTAAACATTTTAAAATTTACAACCTAACGAAACATTTATAACCACAATCGAGAACATAAATAATATTTCCCTCTCTAGGTCAGGCAGAACTATTTATAGACCTATTGTTTAAGAGTTCTATTCACGGAGAAAAGTTTGTAATAAAAAGTTGCTTTGGGCTTCAAACAGTTTTGAAATAGAGTTTCATACCACATTGTGTAAACAATGTCTAGTTGAAACAATATTGACTTGGTATTTTAAATTCATAGCTGTTAATACGATGAACTGTGCTTCAAGATGCAAGTTAAACAGACTCATTCAGTGACTGAACATACCATAAGCATCTAGATACTTTGGTAACGTAACCACAGATAAGATAATGACGTAACATAGATTTATGCTAAAACTTTGCGCTATTATCATTACAAATGTAAAATTTCAGTTCTAAAAGTGTGTGTTTTTTTTTTATTAAGACAGACAGAGTAAACACAAACATTCACATACATTAATCAATTAGAAACTAAGTGCACATGCTACTCTAATCATAACTATGAACAGCATTCACAAGTAGACAACATACAAAATTAGGAAAAATAAAATAGTAACTTAAACTTTACACGTAACTAAAAACTTTAAGAGATCAGTAGACTAAATGACGGTAAAATTAAAAATAGAGAGTAATAAAAATAATATGTAAATATACTATACGCCATCATCAAATTATCGTTAACTAGCTGTGCCCGCGATTTCGTCCACGTGGAATAGTGTCTTTGGGTAGAATTTTTAATTATTTAGGCTAATTGACAATACTTAAATTTAACTTTTCATCCCCACCTTTCAACCCCTTACACCCCTTTTTTCGCATTAAAAAGTAGCCAATGTCATTTCTAGCTCGGGCTCTAGACTATCTGTGTACAATATTTCATTTAAATCGGTTCAGTAGTTTTGGCGTGAAAAGGCGACAGACAGACAGATAGACAGAGTAATAATATAAATGGGAACATTTATAATATTAGTAAGGATTTATTAGTGTCATCGGTAATTTTACTTTTAAAATGCTTGGAATGGCTGTGAAACATATCAAGGTCAAATCTCCTCCAGAAGTGGTTGTATTTTGCATCTAGTTAATTGCTTGTGCACCCAAGTTGGTTCGTTGAACAAGGTTTATACTCTGGTTTGATCTATTACAGTTAATTTGTTGTGGTAACTTTTTTACCTCAATGTTGGCTTTTTGTTTACAATCTGAAACGTTTTCTTTCGTCAAATTAAAGGAATTATAGCGGTTTCCTACTGACTATCGTGACCGAAATACCTGGATGTTTTCTTATTGAGTACGAAAATGTTGAGTACTCCTCCGTCCTCTATCCGACCTATATCTATTAGGCTTTGGTAAAACCAACGATTACTTTCGTACGTAATGGTTCTTAACAACTTGTAGTTTGATATCGGACAAAATATTACTATCCCTTAGAACAATATCACAAATAAATGTTTTCTGATTTTACCAAAAGAATTGAACCAAAACTGAAATTCAAATACTTCTTGTATTAGAATTTGTAACATTAAAAAGAAAGTGTTTCTTTTTTACTTTTACACAAGAGTAAAAAAGTGTTCTAATAGGGTTAGCTCCGGTCTCCTTACGCTGGCCATAATCTCTGGGATAGAGCTTTGATTTTTTTTTTATTAATTTATTTTATTGCTTCTTGGTGTGCCGTGCATTACCCAGTGGTTGTAAAGCCACCACTTGTGAAAATGGGCCCTTCAATTTGCATCAGTATAGTATAGTAAATTCTTGTCTATCCCTAAAATGGTACTACGCTAGTAGAAGAGTTTTACGCTGTACGTTTCCAGACACCTTACTACTAATGAGAAATTTCTAACAGGAATACCCAATAACAAATATTAAGATCTCTAAATGAACGAGTCCAATTACATCTATTATATAGTATACTAATTATATTTGTAAAAGTTATTAACAATTAACCCAATGAATGGAAAATATATCATCCACATAGTCAATATCAAAAGATAGACAGCCGACATCCGAGCATAATTGCGTAATATTCAGAAGAGCCCGGCTTTCATGTTCTTCCCACACGTCCCTTAATTATGAGAATCTACGATGTAGTCCAGAACCCAATATAGATTAATATAAACCTAACAATACCAGTAGTTTGTTATATTAATATAGCCATGACAACTTTATTATTCCAAGATATTTTTGCCCATGTAATTTCATTTTGTTTGAGTGATTCTAGAAGAGTACTTTCGATTCACGGGAAACTTTATTAGACTTATTTTATAGAAAGATTTTATAGAGACTTATATTTATACATAGGTATATTGTTCTTGAATATTTTTAAATGGATCCCTGGATGGTGGATGAAAGGATGGAATGGTTATGATAAAAACTCAACTTTTGAAGTGAAAACTTCTTTAGCGGCGTTATGCGCTTTTTGGTGCGTAAAAAATGTTAAACTCGCGTCAGGACACGTGACCCTGATGTCCGAATGTCCTCCGTCCATTAAAGAAAAGAAATACACGAAAGTTTTTGATGAAGTGCGAAAATCAGCTTTACGTTACTCAGATAAAGCTCTCCCAATGCAACTGCATTGGGTTCTGGAGAGTGTACAAAGTGCAATTTCCATGCCAATACAAAGGTTGATTACGATATTTTTTTAAGTATCATGTGTTGTATATTGCTATCAGACTAAACGAGTTACTAAATATGCTAAGAAGCACGGATGCCCTGATGTTCTAGAATATGGCACGTAAGATGTCATAAAAAAAATCAGGTAGACACCTCCCACCATATATATGTATATTTGGTAGGGGCAAACGAGCAGACGGGTTACCTGATGGTAAATAACTACCGCCGCCCATGGACACTTGTAACTTAAGAGTCACAAGTGCGTTGCTGGCCTTTAAGGTGGGAGTAGAGGAAGAGTGACAGTCGGGGAAGGAGGGAGGAGTGTTAGAACCTCCGGTTACCTCACTCACTCGGTGAATGAAACACAACACAAGCATTGCTGTGAGGCCGTGATATCACTCCGGTCGAGGCGGGCCCCATACGTGCCGAAGCATGACTTTCTACATATATATAAATAAAAGGAGCATGTATGATAAACATACTATTATTCTCCTTATTCGAAATCAGGTGTAATAAATGCATTATTAGTTTATATTCCACAGTACATAGATATGGAGTTGAGATTCAATAGTACATACCCAGTTGTACCAACTCCAATCTCCTATCCGTGACAAAGTGCCAAGGAAACGCTTTGCAAAAGCTGGCGACTCCAATTCTTAAATCTGTAACTTTCGTTGATGTTGCAATAGGTGTCGTCTCTGCTTGTTCGTTGTTATCCTCTTTGGAGTTCTGTTGTAGTGATATTACATTTATTTCGTACCTGAAATTTTACATCTGTGAAAATATAAACTTTTTTGTGACTTATTAATAAATATTAGTAATAACGAGAGTGACAAAATTACTTTACTAGTTGTGTTTGATTGGGATCATGTAACTAATGAATACTGACGGAATGGTACTAACTTGAGTATGTAAGGCTAATGTTTGTAGGCAAGGCATGATCGATCTCAAAAACAAATATAAAGCTAATGGGCGCAGCACCCAAAACTGGAGGAACTGTTTATAGGTATAATTAGGGTAGAAGAAGGTCATGAGGTCTGTAAAGATAGAAAAAAATGGAGAGATGTTGTTTCTGCCCACCCTGATGGGAACTAGATATGAGTTTATGTATTAAAAATCTTATCTAAATATCTCACATAACTTAAATCTACTAAATTCATAATAAATTCATTGTATAATGTACACAGAGGAGCAATTGTTTTATAAACTTTGCTTTTCATCTCTGTGTGTAGTTGACGAACTCCGCAAAATTCAATAAGTGTTGATAATATTAAAGACGTAACCTTACAAAATTATGCTGAACACATAAATTAGAGTACGGTCTAAAATTAACTTGACTACAGAGTTACGTCGTAGATTGGGTAAGATCTTGTGGAATAATGTTGATCTTGGTCTTACAAGCATCCATCTACAGAAAGTATTAAAGTTTGTAATATATTAAAATTATCCTTTTGTGATTCTTATAGTTAGTCTATATTTCTTATACTAACTTTTTTTAAGCTTCAGAACGTACATACCTATATGTAAATTAAAAATGTTGTATATAGAAAACCAAGCAATTGAAATACATATTATAGCCGATAAACAAATACGTATAATCATAGCATATCTGCGTAATGAGCACAGAAATAATGGATGTAAACCATTTGGAACCAATTTAAAATTGAACGGAAAGTTCAGTATTGAGTCAGATATAGTGGACTTGCAGACGCGGAAAACAAAACAGGTTTAGTGATTGCTGAATACTGTCTTTTTTTATATATATTATAGGGGGCAAACGCGCACACGGGTCACCTAGTGGTAAGTGACTACCGTCGCCCATAGACACCTGCAACTCAAGAGTTACAAGTGCATTGCCGGCATTTGAGATGGGAGTACGCTCTTTTCTTGAAGGTTTGAAGGTCGTATCGGTCCGGAAATACCGCAGGCGACAATTTGTTCCAGAGATTAGTTGTGCGAGGCAAAAAAAATCTGGAGAAGCGCACAGTGGTGGATTACCAATTATCCAGGTGATGGGGATGAAAGTTTTATCGCGATACTACTGTTTTCCAATTACTTTGATCCGTTTCAATGCGTGAGAGCTATTCTATATATAACTGTCAATTTCTTTAAACGAGTAATATCTTAATATTATACTAGAGACATTCTTAAGAAAATGACATAACGTTTTCTTTAATTATGAAACAAGAATATTTTATAATCAAATTCACACTTACTTAAATCTCCTAGGGTCATTGGTATAACTTGTCAGTCTTATATCCGTCTGTGTATCGTGTAACAGCCTCGCTATTGCCTTCAAACTACCCACTAGAAGGTAAGCCACAGGCTCGCTCTCTGTTGTAAGGTGTAACTGAATTTTCCCATCTTGTGATGTCGTACAAATGAAGTTTGCCTCGTATTCCATTGCTTCGTCTCTGAGAACATCGTCCTATGTAAATAGATTAAGATAGGTATTAGTTTTGTAATTACTGTTATGAAGAACGTACTTGCTACTACTAACTAACTTTCCAACAAATTCAATATTGGTAAATTAAATTATTATTCTGAAGCATGGATGAAATTAATTTAATTGGAATGATTTCAAAAGTACAAAATAACATGATATTTCTAGTGACGTTTGCTGCCTTTGAAAACTTCAACCAGTACTTTGACTTTAATTATCTGCTTCAAGTTTTGAAAGCTTTGAAGTGACGAAATAATTTAGTCAATTTGATAACAGACAAATAGATATTTAATTGATTAAAATAACTTCCTGGTCTACTTTCAAAATAATTAAGTAATATTTTTAACACTTACCTGATCATGTAACACATCATGAACGCTGTCTAACGTAGTCAAAAATTCAGTCAAATTGGTGCCTAAACATTTAAAAGCTCTTTCAAGTCGACAGTTGTGTGAGAACGCCGTTAAAATTAAATATTCCCCTAATTTTGCCATAAAATCCTTAGTGCTAACACCTGCAACAAGAAATGGCGGTTTAAGTAAATCTTAATTACGGTACGAATACACATGTCGTATAGTACAACATGTTTAATAGAACTATAGTATACAGTAAGTGTTATTTAGAAATAAGTAATTATACTAGCTTTTAAACCTTATCCTTAAGGTATAAGAAATCATAAAATTGAAAAAGTTGGAGACATCGCATGTGGTTCTTATCGTTTTCTTCATTTTGGTCAAATTTTATTATTATTATTGAGATTACTAAAGGCCTTCTTCTCTTTCGTCCGTTCTCACCCGGGGCAGAATCTCTCTCGTTCATGCATACATATCAAATTTTTTTTTATGAGTAGGTACGATATTTTGATGCAAAACATTACTATTGAAAGATCTAGCCAAATCACTGAATCGTATATAATCTAAATAGCTTTTTTTGTTACTCAATATAAAAATGTTTTTTGACAGTATGCCAGGAAATTGCTGTTGTTCATCTTGCAATGAATTAATAATATCAAACTTGAATTTTCATTTTGTTTTTTCATTACGGGTAGGTATTAAACCTACCTTAATGATCGCAAATGTCAACATAATGATTTACTTTTCTTCTAATTTTCTAATCAGTAAAAGCTTATTTGATACAATATATTATATAACTGAACGATTAAATACTCGCCTAATTTCCCACTAAAATCCTCAACTTCAAAAGTTGCTAAAAGCTCTCGTCTTTTCGCTATAGGGGAATTAGATTTTAGTGTTTCCTAAAATATGAAATGAAATTATTTCTTCAGTAAGCATACCTAAAGAACTGTGGAGCACACCTATTTTCTTTTACTTTGAATTGAAAAATCAAATGAAGCTAACTTTAATCTGATAAAAAGAAAGAAAAGATAAGAGTAACTGTAACTATTTAAATAAAAAGTATTTCTCCTGACTTCTGTCAATGGCTGATATTTTAATAAAAGTTGATAGTTTGGTTGACATAACTGAACTATCTTTTTCATCTCCCAAATAAGTTTGAAGATATCGTCATCAAAAAAATTTCGATCTTATCGTGATCGACGTTTTTACAAGTATTAGGTTCAGATTAAATTCGTAATCCAATGCGGGGTAATTACTCGTATTTACGGAGCTTCTCCTCTTTCATTTTCTAAAATGGTGTAGAATAACCTTGATGAACACGAACGAGGCCGGATAAGGCAAAGTGGTCTATGAAAAGAATATCGGGATGCAAAATGACGATAACAACTAAACAGTTTTACTGAATAAAAATAGAAAAAATATAATATAACACAACGAGGTGATAAAACAAGGATGTTGATTACAAAAGCAGTCTTCTTTTAATCGTTAGTGTTAAATTTCACTGCTTTTTTATTTTGTTAATTCACGGGTAATTAACGTTGATCGACATTCTAAGTTTGTACTTTGAAGTTCGTGAAATTAAAAGTCATGTTGCAAATTGCCTTTCCCTACGGCGTTATTAATTCTAAGTAAAATCACTAATGTCTTTGATAATCACACATTTGGGTTGTAAATAAATTCTCAGCATATCATACTTTTTTCCAATAAGTTCATTATAAATTACAAACATAATATGTAGACTGTCGTAGTAAAATCAAACTTTAATAATATATCTCAGTAATATGCAGCATTTCAAAATGACGTACTGCTATTCAAAATTACCTGACAGAAAAAGCTTATGAATGGCGTTTGCCGATGCGGGGCCATATCAATCAATAATTCAGAACACAGGTGCTAAATCCATAGACAGTCGAATAAACCAATCTCATCTTGTTATTTATATGTAAAAACATAACGTGCAGTGACATGTGTCATTTGTCAATGGATTATTGTTGCCAACGTGAACAGAAATAACAGTGAACGAACAGCCTAGAATATTGACAAAACAAATCAATTCCATGTTCTAAATAAACTCTGGTATATACTTTGTTATTTCAGTGTAAAATGAACATCTAGGTAAAATATTAATTAATTTAAGCTGTTACATTATAAATTCCAATCACAGTTATTATTGCTTCTCTAGTAGGTAGTAGTGTAAATAACTACAAAAAAGACGTAAAAGGGGGTTGTAGTTTATTCGTTAATATTGTTAAAATAGTTTAAATAAAATATAGGTACTCACTGTCTGTAGCCCTCACAGCATCGTAAATTTCTTGTAAATACGCATAATTTCTACAAGTCTTCACTTCGTCTGGTAATCTACGTCTGCGAACAAAAAAATACTACATTAAAATATCGTTATGATTTGGTGTTAAGAGATCGTTTGGATAAAAAGATGGAAAATTATTAGCTATGCTTGGAGTTTCTTTGAAGGATAAAATTGGTAATGAGGTCATTCGACAATGAACTAAAGTTATCGATATAGCGCGCAGAATAAGCACGGTAAAGTGGCCCACGTATGCCGAAGGACCGCAAATCGGTAAACGTAAGGTAGGACGCGCCCCAGCCAGATGGACAAACGACCTGAATAGGTATGCGGAAGGCGGTAGACTGGGTGCTATGGCGCATATTGGAAGAGGCCTATATTCAGCATTGGACTACAATAGAGTAGTTGATTGATCTCAAAACACAATCAAACTATTATGTTCTGAGATTTGCATTAAAATCTCAATTTAAGCTTCTCTTCTTGAATTACTAATCTTGAATTTGTTTGAATTGAACATTGTTTGAATGGTATTTTTTTACTTTAACACTGATACATACCTACCATTAACATGGTTAAGCAAACGAGCCGCATCACATACTCTGACGATTCAATACACGGGCAGAAATACAGTACTTTGCTAAAATTGCTTTTTCTGTAAGTTCCTTCAGCTCAAGCAACAGAAAAAAACAGCAACAGCACTTCTAGCAAATTACTTACCCTGGCGACAAATAAGAGTAGAAGGAAAAGTTCACTACACTATCTCCACATTACAGAAGATTGTGGTTTTGTATTCGAGGGTTTGCCAACGTGTTTCAGAATGTCAACTGATTTCTTTTCTAGGCCGATTGCCATCTAACGAATATGTTTCCCTTGAATTCTTAATGGATGCAAGAAAGCAAACCTCTACCAACTACCAAATTAGCCTGGTAGTGGCCGGAAGGGCAGCACGCCTCTTGATCACCGGCTCATGTTAAGGAATAGGGTTAATCCAGGTCTCCAGCTCTATCTACATACCAAGTTCCCAATTAGTTCAGTGCGTTTTGTGTGAAAGAGTAACAAACATCCATCCATCTATCCAAACTTTCACATTTATAATATTAGTGGGATTGTCCACTTCCCTGTTTACTGCAGTAGAACTATCAGCTTCTTGTATTAATTAAACTGTAATTATAAATTGTATTGGTGTAAACATATTGTATTAACACTTAGTTATACAAAAGAGATCTTATTAGGAAATAATTGTTACTCGTAATGACAGAACACCAAACATTAATTTCCTGAACATCTCTTAAGCATTACACGACCAATTTAAAGAGGTAGCGTAATTAAATTTAATTCTGCCGGTTTGAGTTAATTAGCAGAGATGGTTGTTCGTAGTTAGAAGAGCTTATGTAAAGCGCTCCAAATGAACTTTAGAGTTCTTTGTGAGGATAATAACGTAAATAAACGAGCTTAAAATGTAAATATATGTATTTTTCTATATCATCATTTAATTTTAACCGCTGTAATTATTATGGATGTCTTTGTGTCATTGAACAAAAGAACATAATATGAAAACTTCGTCTTGGGTATACGACTGCTATTTATATTGGGTAAATTTGATTAGTGTAAATCTCTTAAACGCTATGAATACGTAATATGCACTATATATATTTACCTATTAAATTTATTAAATCAAAGTTGCCTGGAAGATATCGCAAACCTCGAAAAGGCTGCCAATTGTATAAGGTCTCTAGTTTGTAAGATTATGTATATCCAGCCTTGTATAATTTCGTATGTTTCGTACAATAAAGAGTTTATCTATCTATATATGTAAACTCAAAACTTTTATATCACTACATATTATAAAACAAAGCCCACCGTCGCGTCTGTCTGTTTGCGATAAACTGAAAAACTACTACACGGATTTTCATGCGGTTTTCAGTAATAGACAGAGTGATTCATATAATTTGTTAAGATTTTGTGTAAATTGATTGAAATATGTTGATGATTGTTGAAGATGTAAAGCCGAGGCGGGTTTCTAGTATATTATAATTATGTTGACGGGAATTAACGCGATCACATACTTATAGGTACTTTTCAATTGCCTGTCGTTTCGACTAGGTTGCCCTCGCTCTATGTTACACCTATATCGTACGTGGGTGCGATAATACCCGTCAACGTTATTATACGGGTGTTCTAGTAAGGTGTAGTCATATTTAAGGGCTGTATAACAGACAGAGAAAACTGACCGATAAAGCTAACATTTGGAAGAGTGCCTTAACCCGCATTGATATGAATGAAACTATTAGTATTTAATACCAAGGATGTTGATGGAATGTAAAGATTTTTCTGTAAGTCCACATAAAAAAATAAAATCATTGAAATTGCCATGAATACTGATAGTATTCTGTTTGGAAATACATTAACAAAAACATTTCACGAAGAAAAAAAAAATTGAATTTTTTTCTCATAATGCACATAACGGTCCTACAATTGAAAAACACCTTTCCGTAAAACTCTTTATATCATGAAAAACGAAAGTTTAATACTTACTCTAACTCTAATGTTAGTTAACTGTAAATATATGTTTCAACAGGGGATTTGTCAGGTTATACATTCGTATAACTTGATCAAAGAGGCGTAGTGTAATGTAATCGAAGCCACATTTAGTGTGAAGTAAAGGCAATCTCACAGGATACATAAAGCATTAATTGTCATTCAACGTTACAATGCTCGCTTAGTACTATGATACGATATAGTTCTTTGACGTATGTAACGTAATAATTATTTATTAATTATTCTTCTTCTTAGTACCATGATTTCAGTGGAATAGGAAGTGGTGGTCTGGGATTAACTTCCTATTTTTTACTATGGGCGACAATCTGGACATAAACAGAATCTCCATTACTTTTGGTGGAATAGGTAGCAGACTGATTAGCCTATAAGATTTGACGTCCTCCGGGCTTTTGCCGGGTTATTGAACTATAATTATTAGAGCCACTTTCCACTGGTAAGGCATTGTTGCTTTTCTCAAAATAGAATTGTAGATGTATGTTTAAAATAATATGCCCTAGCTAGGTAATTCCTTCAAGGTTTTTGCCGTAATCAACTCTTATCCAGGGGCCTTATTTTGGTAAAATTTATTGACTTAACTTCTTGTAGATAAATTGTTTATTGGGATATCTAGCTGATACATTTGGTTTAGGAAGTTGGTTACGAGATCAGTCTGAGTAGATCCCTGATCAGTGTTCGTTGTGAATATTTGGTGTCAATGTCATTCACGACCCAAGAGTTAATCGATTTACGTATGGGGGGTTGAGATGTTATTGAATATTGTATTTATTATATTGGTGTTTTGTCGCTTCCCACTGAGAATAATCGGTTGCAGCTGTGGAGTCTAAATCTTTCAGATATGTTTGGACACACAGATTACGGTATTCGCTTGGTAAATGTTTTAATTGGGATGTCAAGGAGTTACGGAGGCTTTTATCTGCAAGGTATCGTGTTTGCTACCATCGTTTACGAGTTTTGCGTTTTAAGGCTACCAGTTCTCTCATTTGGATAGGAAATATATGCCTTTTATGCGGTACATCTACGGGAGTAGCCAGCCAAGCTTCCTCTATATCTTTATCTGTATTAAATGGGAGTTCCATATTTAAAGATGCTGTAAGAGAATTGCGAAATTTAGACTAGTCAGTTTATGAAGGTCCTGATAAAGTGTGTACATTTGATTATAATCGGTTGAGCTGTTAAGCTATGAAAACGTTACAGAGAAACGTTCAATTACTTTCACAGTTATGATTTTAGTATAAATAAATGTTAGAGGACCTTTCCGGCAACGGCCAGTTGGACAGTTGGAGTTATTTTTGGTGACGAGTTCGAAGATCCTACATGGATGTCCTCCACCCTTGGGGAGGCGAAGGGGTCCGTCGGAGTCAGACTCTTACCGACTAAAGACCGCCCTAGTGTTCAGCTACTTGCTAGTGTTCGGGGGAGCGAGAATCTCACCCGGTGCGACCATCACCCGTCGCGGCGTCGCGTCGGCCGCACTCCTCTGACAGCGCGCTCTGAACACTGCCCGCTGTCTCTCGGGAGGTATGCTACGCTGATCTGCTCGAGGCATTGCTTGCACTGCCTAATCCATCCGTAAAAGCAATATCCCTTTCCTTCCATTACCTTACCTTCTCAACTACCTTGCTTTTAAATATACTCCCAATTTACACATCTTTCATTCCCAAAGTGCCCGGTTGACGGCAATAGTCTTGAACCCTATTATGTTAGTGGGACCATATTATAGTTGGCATAATTTTGGTATTTAATACCCCTCCCCTTACCCTTTCAAGATCAAAATTATCCGGTGTACAAAGTGTATACGTATGTATCTCACTTACACTGCAAAACTATTCAGAGTTCAAGAGGGTAAACTTGTTTTAAGTGCTCTCAATCTCTGAGATGCGGTCCATTTGTCTAAGTGGACCGCATGGATATTATAACTATTTAGCAAACCATTGCAATAATAAATTGTTGATACTTACAAACAGCTGTATTTGTCGTAATGTTCCGCTTGGTTTTTGGTCAACGCCGTTACTGCTGCGTGCAGATATTCGTTCTGAAACAATAACAATTTTATTTTACTGCTAGGAATAAAATATATCCATTGATATTACTTCTACTATAGTCCACGAGATTAGGTCATCGTCCAGTAAATGGTTAGTGACTACTCATTATTTAAGATAAGTTATGTTATGTTAAATAAGATGAGAAATGAGATTAAGAAGTTCGAAGTACATATTTGTGGTATGATAATGATTGATTTTCGATGTTTAATCGTTTTTCTATATCGCCAAGAATGTCTTTCATCACATCAAGTTTGGGGTTTCTACCTTTAACATTTTCTTATTTTAGTTTAATCAGCTGTACAGTTTAGAACAGTTCTTGTTGCATTAAATATTATGGCAAGATTCAGTTATCAATAAAATAGATTTAATTTCGCCTTCAATGAAATTTCAATTATAATGAAAAGTTGAATGATTTTATGATATTTGTTAATATAATCTACATCAGTTTTAAAATTATCTTTTACCAACAGATTCAGCATGCCTGATAAACAAAGTAAAAATTTTGACAATTGTTTCAATTTGTTCAATTCAATTAGACATAATATGGATCTAGCCATGTTGTACCCAATTAGTTCTGGTGACAATAGAATGTTAAAAATGTTGGTTTTATTCGGTTAGGAGCTTTTAAAAATTTCTTTTTTATATTAGAAATCAATGTAGCAACATCCGAATACTCTGCATGTATTTATTGTGCAAAGCGGTATAGCCCAGACAAGAACTAAAATACCTAAATTTTGGATTACCACGCATTTTTATTTTTGGATAGATAGTAAAAAAATGCTCTAATTAAGAATTTTCGACACCCGCAGTCTGGACAAGTGGAGCGTCATTTTTTTATTTACAATTTAATGGAAAAAAAAACTTTTTTTACATTTCGTGTGATATCCTGTTTTGAGTAGGTGCGTTTTTTGTCATTTTGTGCCCAAAGCATTTTTGTCCATTAAATTATCTACAAAATGAGACCTGTTCAAAGTCTCTAAACGCTTTTGTTTAACAGCAAATAAAGGTCAAAGTTAAAAAAGACCGTTTTTTTTCAACATTTTGAAAGGAGCGTACGTAGAAGTCCGAAACTTTCTGAAACTATAGCTTGTAATGATACTAATAAAAAGTGCTATAAATTTTAGCTAGATCGGTTTTAACCTTTTGAAATTATTAACGATCATTTTATTTTCTTAGCCTTAATTGCAAAATGCGCCATTTTTTTTTTACAACGACATTTTGAGGTATACGTTTTTTTACGAGCGAGACGTATAAAACTACAAAATTATCTCTTTATTTTCAAATACCCGCTTTTTAATATCTTATTTAATATAATAGAAATTAAAAAGCGGTTATTTGAAAAAAAAATCAAAAAAATTTGTCAATTTTTAATACGTCGCGAAAAAAAAGGGGATAAGATGATCCTAGTCTACTCGTTCTTAAAAAGTTACAACTAGACTAGGATCACGCCTTTCACACCTTTAATTCGTTGAAGATAGCGCCGGTATCGACGTGTAATGATACGCACTTAAAGACCTCTGTAAGAGTGACTAGTATAAATATTCTTTGATTTGAATTTACATTACAACTCTCTATGGTTTATATGTTATATATTCTTGACCATTTTTTCCTATTAAATGAGCTTGAAAATAAACCCGACAAATGCCGCCTTCTATTTCCACGTTATGAATCGTGAAAGGATCAACTTCCTCACGTTTCCTTCACGAAATACCGCTGTTATGTGTAACCTTGGTATTTTTTGGCACACTCAGGGTAAATAAATCAAGAGAGTACCTCAGAATAAAATCAAATAATATTGTTATTAGTTTACCGTTACAAGTCAATATTAGAACCATTGTCTACGATGTTTTATTATTTCCTTAT
This sequence comes from Callimorpha dominula, assembly GCA_949752705.1. Classification (NCBI taxonomy): domain Eukaryota; kingdom Metazoa; phylum Arthropoda; class Insecta; order Lepidoptera; family Erebidae; genus Callimorpha; species Callimorpha dominula. The sequence continues at coordinate 12,592,204 of OX457010.1, read as the reverse complement.
GACGCAGTTAATTGGAAAATCTGTAAAAGTAGAACGTACTTACAGTAAAACGTTTTGATTTTTTCATACTACTACGGTGGTAAACAAGCGTACGGCCCGCTTGATGATAACCGGTTACCGTAGCGTATGGACGATGGCTATTCTAGGGGACTCGCGTTATAAACATATATATTCAAGACCTATAATTTTACTACCTTTTATTTAGCCATCATCCAATACCTATAGTTTTATAAAGTTTTTTTATGGAAAACCTTAAAAAACTATTGCAGATATTAATTACGTAATAACTCGAGCACGAGAAATGTATTATTCAAATTTCTATATTATGAATTAAGCGTAGCCACTTTTATGTGTTATAGAAGAACTCCATACTTAAGCACTGGGTTGGTACTGAAATAGTAGGGTAGAGGCAGCGTGCAGTGTTCCGCGCGCGCGCACGGCTGCACTCCTCAGAGCGCATCATTCGGTTGATGGTCGCACCGGGTGATGGGACTCTAGAAGAGTCCCATCACCCGGGTGAGACTGGTCAATGCCTGTCGGTGGTTGCGGAAGAATGCAATAGCGATTCTCGCTCCCCCGATCATAGGCAAGTAGCGGCACACCGGGGTGGTTTTAAGTCGGTAAAAGTCCGACAGATCCCTTCGCTTCCCCAAGGGCGGAGGACATTCATTTAGGATCTTCCTCCTCGTCAACAAAAAAAAAGGTACAGTAATTTCTGCTCAATTGATCGAACTGCAAGCATTTTTAAACCAAATCTAAGTTTTTACACGGTACAGGTGTCTAAATCGTTCAGGTAGTTTTTTTTTCAAATATACATCTTTATAATATAAATATATTTTACAAACATTGAGGGATTTATAAGTCTCATTAAATTACCGTTTAATTAATATTATTATTAGGTACGGTTGAAAATATTCTTAGATAATTTAATTCACGACACACAAACGAATATGTTTCAGTCTCGTGTTAGTTTTAATGATAAGTATTCTAAAAAATAAACAGGTAAGTGGGAGTACATACCGTGTTCTCATTCACACAAAATAAACGTTGGTCAGTACAAAAATAGCGCTATTCCTCGTAATATCATACTATTATTACGTAAGTCCTTACTGGCCTTCTAGTACGGCTTCATGTTCTCAGCTGAAACTTGTCAGCTTACAGGTCTTGGTTTATCAGATTAAAGTCTGAAGTAGTTAACTGGTGCCCGATTTAGCTAAATATTTTGAAGGTTTTGCTGTTTAGCCCTTTCTACGGGAGTCGCAGGAGTGGGAATATGGGTGGGTTTAGTCCTAACATTAATAATAACATACAATAATATAATAAAATTCTGGGAAATATAAAAGAAATAAACATTATTATTTCTTTATTTACACTTCCTGTAAATACATTGTATGAGGCGGACTTAATGCCGTAAATAAATACATACATACCTACACACAGACATAATTACATTTATAAATATATAATAAACATAATATGTATACATATAAATAATAAAGACGTTTATACAGTATTTGTAATGCAGGTGACTCTGCTAATAATTTGCTGTAGAGCTGACGTACTTTAACGTTGAAAATATACCATGAAAATATTCCAGAAGTTTATAGCTTGGACAGAGAAAGAGAAGACTATAATAAGATCGAGAGAGTTCTAGCATGCTTAGAGCACATATGGAAATTACATGTTAAATAAGATGTTGAGAAGCAATAACCGAAAGTTTTTTTTAGACAAGTGACACAAGTGGTCTAGCTACTTGTATTAATCCTAACAAGTAGAATATCTAGTTTATCGCTGACGTCAGTTAAACTTGCCTGAGGGTGTCCGATGTCAAAATTCGAAGCCTTAAAAGCTTTTATGGCTCAATAACAATTTTGCGAGTCTTATTTATACCGCCAGATAATATTACAGTTTAGATGACCAATTAATCAATAGTAGTTTTATAATTATTTTATAAATATTGCTTTCTGCAAATGTTTATGGTATAAAATCTAGGCCTAAAGAAGGCTGTTACATAGAACAATTTAAAATTAATTTTAGAAAGTATTTTTTTATTCTGATATTAAGTGTCAGGGTTGTCGTTTCTTTATGACACTAATTAAAACTTCAGCTTTTTAAATATTACAAAGCTTAAAAGCAAGCTGGATAGATAGAATCCGTTGTGCAGCCCGTGGCGAGCAGAAAGTGACCGACTATACCGCAGCGCTGATTCCTCAGAGGCTTTGTGTGTTTTGTCGGCTAGCTGGCTTTTATTTTCAGACACTAGGTAAGTCCCAAGAGTGCCTTACAAAACTTTTATATCTGACTTGCCTTTATCGACTGACTGTAGGCAAGCTGCCAGAGATCTCTGTATGTAATGGCCTCGTCAGGTTGAAATTCCTATATATGGAATTCCAGTCAGTTATCAACTCCGTAACCTCACTGGATCGCAACATAAGTCGCGTGGCGTACGTGAAAAAGCGGACGGACTATTCGGTAAACCGTTTTGCACGCGAGGACTCTCAACTCAATCGGGTCCTTCACATTTCATGCACCCAATAACTTTTCTTTTCCTCCTCCTGTTATTTAGTGTTCTTCAACAAAGAAAATAGCTATGAGAGTCAATTCACGGTTTGTAAAATTAGACATTACAATACACGAGTAGAACTGATTAAGAACGTTCAACGACCACTCGTCAATTCGTTGACATGTGATGTTGATTCGTTGAACACGGGGTGTCCAGCCGTTCACCACGGGGCGTCAACTCGCCGGCTGCTTGAGAGAAACTCTTTTGTTGATGTTTTATCCTCCTACTGCCTAGTATGGGTATACGAGTACTAAGATGAAGTCTTTCGTGATATTCTAACATCATCTCGAAGTTAAATTTAAGTTGTTTTGGACGGCATTCAGTGTGATCAATCACACATGAAAGTATAGTTTTCAAGGTTTCCAAGGGACGTCCTTCTAAGATTATATCCGGACCTCCGGCAATAGACAAACTCATGACGAAATAACGTGTGGTTTTAGCTTGTTAAATTTCAACATAAATCTTAACGTTAGGCCTTAGTAACTTTAATGAGACATTACTAGTATTCTTAATGACCCACACATCTATTCTGAATTGCTTGTATTAAGGGGCCTCTCATGAATAGGGTGCTGAAGCACACTATTAACGAGAGCCCTTTTCAAACTCCCAGTTCAAACACCTGATCGAACACTCAAAATCATTCACGAGCAAGACATTACATGTCAGCCACTTGCCCGATTTGTTGAACAGAAATCATGGTTGATAACAATAGAACAACATATTTTCGTTTTCCGTTTCATATTAATATAATTTTATGTCCTTATATTTGTTTGCCACGACTTGAAAATCAAACTAGATAGATTTTGGACTTCCACTTTTACTATTAGTTTCATAATAGGGTGATTCTGACCTTATCAAAATTATGAGAAACCTGTTTGTTTTGGTATCGCTTAGTACAAAAATATTGAGAAATTTGCATCACAAAGTTGTCTCAAAAACTGACAGTTTGTAGACATACTGCACTCTGTGTGCGCTTAGTGTCCATAACCGCTTTATCGGAACGTCCTAATTCTTAAATATATCATCATTAAAAGAAAGATGCTACTGTTTTGGATTACAAATTACTACTACTATTTTTATCCTCCGATTTTATGCCGAATGACCTGGATGCGGTTTTCCAATTATCTATTACGTAAGATACGCATGCATGGATAACACTAAACGAGGTCATGTTACCAACTGTAAATTGTTTGATATTAAGGGTTCAATTCCCATCCCCATATAATATACCTAATTCACAGATTGTTCTGAGTCTGGATTGAATGCAATGCACTTTATTAGGTTAGATTAGGTGCTAAATAAATAAGTTTATGTAGATTGTGGCTGAAAAGATCAAAAGATTTGTAGGTTATTTGCAATTTAATAATAATAACGCCACACATCTCACACACGAACGTCTGATCCCAAACTAGGCAGAGCCTGTACTATGGTAACAAGACTGCTGATAAACATACTTATATATTTCTAAATACATACATATTAAAGATAAATTACACCCAAACACAGAACAAATAATCATGCTCATCACACAATTATTTGTCCTGGGTGGGAATCGAACCCACGACCTCTGGCTTAGCAGTCAGGGTCACTAACCACTAGACCAACAGGCCAGTCATTTTACAATGGGATTGAATATGACACCAAGCAAAGTCGTTTCAAGTTATGTTCTCTTAATAATTATCAAACTAAGAATATCAAACAATGATAAAGTAGCAGAAAGTATTCTGTACAAGTTGGAAGCGGTTTAAACTAAACAAAGACCAACAACAAATACATTGGTTATTGGCATTTGGGCGTTGGTGCCGATTGTAATCAGTGGTATAATATGTTTCTAACGTAAACATTTAGCTTACCTTAGCTAAAAGAGTTTTCAAAATATATAGTTATGGGTGACCTTCGTTACTCAAGAAAATATTCGAGTACATATGGTATAATGCTAATGCGTGATGTGGTTGAATTAGGTTAAAATCGACAGTTATTTCGTCAAACTAAAATTTTGTCAAAGACTGACATGGTCGTGGTTTCAATTCCCACCCAGGACAAGTTATTGTGTGATAAGCACGATCATTACTTTATTCTGTGTCTGAGTGTAATTTATCTAGAATATGTATGTATTCAGTAATATACAAGTATGTTTATCAGCAGTCTGTAGTAGAGGCTCTGACTAGATTGGGATCAGACGGCCGTGTGTGAGATGTGTTATTATAAAAAAAAAACATAGTATTAGACTTTCGTCATTCAAATTATATATATATCGATCAATCGGTTAAACCTCTGCCAAGATATCCCTGATTACTGTCCGCGATGAACATAACACCTCCTCATTTTGTGAAGTTAGTAAAAACGTTGATAGCGGTTGTTATTTTGTTTGCTTAAGCAAAAGCTAAACTAAGTTGTAACTGTACACTTTAAGTGAACCTCTCAAGAGGTTCTATGATAACATGAGCTATGATGAAAGGCAGAAAATGAAGGAAAATCTTCCTCATATCGGGTGTCTAATGGATAGGGTGATAAGTCTGTTTCGGTTTTTGTCGTGTGTTGTCTACCTATATTAAGGATACCTAGTGTTAGGAACATTTGCTTTAGAGGATAGTAGTATATCCATTACTGTTACTTTTGTTTGCGTTCGGTAATAGCAGTTCGTCTTTCAATTAACTGGTCAGAGATTGTGGCGTGTTCCGGTCCTGTGGGCATATAAATATAGCCAGTCGTTTTCAACTTCTTGAAGTTAACGGGAAGGTAATGGGAAATGAAGACTTACCAAAGGTTACCTTGGTAGATAACTAACACAGAAAAGAAAAAAGTTTTTTTACGTATATAATAACATGATAATACAGTTACGTGAAATATTTTTAGGGTTCCGTACGTCCGAATGAAAAACTGAACCCTTATAGCATCACTCATACCCATTTGCTCCGATTCTACTGCACCGATGAAATTAAAATTTGGTACACATATTCCTGTGACTCAAACACAGATGACCAACCTAAATAAATAAAATTTGAATATAATGATCACTTTTTGAGGCTAAATTATAAAATTGATAAAACAAAAAAAAATAAGTAATTAATGTAGATAATCGATGAAAATTTAGCATCTAAAATCAAAATCAATTTTTTTTTTTAATTGTAAAATCAAATATTAAAAGAAAATGATTTGATCATAACCAAGTAGGTATGACATCAAAATAATAAAATTTCTATAGAACGTACCGTTTTGACATTTCATCATCATCATCATCATAATTTCAGCCAAAGGCCATCTCCTGCTGGACTTACCTTTGTCCAGCAATGGACATAGTTACGTGCTATTTGCCCTGCCAATTGCCACTTACTACTACTACTGTCGGTAACCTTCGCTCCTTTGCATGTCTCCTCATTTTTTATTCGATCCTGCAGGGAAACTTCAAGCATAGCATATTGACATTTAAGGAACTAGTTTTACTAGACAATTAACTACCGTATTTGTGCAAATTTGTAGACAATAACCTTCTATAATTGCTTATCGTCATAATCAACACACGCTTATACTCCTATATGCTAGCCTTTGTCGTAAGGTTTACTGCTGATAGCCAGTAGTTGAAGTAGTACCGTATTAGGCCAATTACGTCAAATATTAATCTAGGCAAGTTGATGATAAAGAGAATGAGATAGATAATAAAATACATTATTAAAATAATCAAATCATGTTTGATTGTTATAAGTTTCAGTATTGGGTTAACCTAACAATTGAATTAAAAAAAAAAACATTCTTCACTTAATTCTTTTTGATATTGGAACTGGAAATACATTTCTAGGAATTTGTGGTTAAAGGTGTTATTATACTTTTATGGAACAATAATAACAATTTTTAGTGGAATAAATGTTCCTACTAAATTATATTATTGTTGTTTACGGTAAGGCCGTAAATATTTGCAAATTACATATGTATACATGAAACAAAACTGCAAATAGTTGTACCTACTTCAATAATTGATTATAATCCATCATTTCTATGCCGAACATTATATATTTAAAAAACAGTGAAATATTTCTATTTTAACACTGTACATGATTCAAGAGCCGACGAAAGGTTTTAGTACCTGTCATCAGTCTCTGAATTGTAAACAATAATGTAAAATGTATTATGTCTTTGAGGATGCGAGGATTCGGACCGTTTACATGACATTTATAATGTTGATATTTAAATTGTACGTATTAATCGACTTTTATTACTCACTCCAGCTAGTAAGTAATAAAAGTCGATTAATAAAAAGCGTGCGTTGCAATGACATACACATTTTTATTGATTTTTGGGCCAGTAACTCTCACAACGGTTCGGAAAATGCATACAGGACAAACATACATTGATTTTTATTTATATTGATACGTAATCAAGGATATACGATTGTTTATAAATTCTTATCATAACATACAAAAAATATGGCACGTCTTACATTTCTTTTTAGTTAATATCGTTCGGAGCGGTAACAAAATCTACTATAACTGAAATTTATTTATGAAATTTAAAAAAAAAAAATACTGCATGGTGAATTTATGTCTATGTGACCGTTGGGTTGATTTTTATTTTTTTATTGGTGCTAATTCTGTTGCTTCACTCTCTAAGCTAAAATTGACCAAATTTTCTTCATGTAAGATGTAAACCTTGTACACTTCGAAACAAGGAGAAGGAACGGTCTAAAGACATTCTAATTTACATTTATTTACTCCACCAAAATATCAAACTTGTAACTTGTGAAATCAGTATCTAATAAAATAGAAGCCATATCGAACTTGAGATTTAGGGGCTTTCATATATAAAACTAAAGCGAAGGTTTGAATAAATATCACTTGTAAACGACCCTCGTTTACAAGTTTACGGAGACATTTGATTAGAGTTGAAAATAAATTGTAAAGGCACAGAATATGTAACAAGCCGTGCTGGAATTAGAAGCTTTGCCAATTAGCTTTAGAGCCAAAACTCTTTGATAACGTAATTACTGTGAATTAACGCTTGTCAATTAATATGTGCTATATGTAACGAAGTTCTAAATTGATATGTTTTACCAACAGACTCATGGTTAGAAGTCTAACTGTGTGTCTTACCTCTTTGCTTTGCTATATAGGTAGAAACAAAACATCTGTATTTAAACTAAGCACAGATGTGTTACTAGCTACACGACTGCCAAAAAAAGGAGTGGAACGTTTTCAGTTTCAGTTCAGAGGTTCGTTCTCACCATAATGTATAAATGCCAGAACAGATTATAATGTATAGGGTATCGTTAGAATCCTTACATCGTCCAAAATTACACTGGCTAGATTATGAAAAAAAAATACGGCCCGCTGAATGGCGAAATTTTCAAATGTAAAAAAAAATTTAATTCTTGTGTTGACAGAGTAGTCCTGGTTTTTTTTTTTTTTAATTATGAATCAGACATTTGTACAACTCTAGTTAGCCAGATAAACTAAACTAAATGTACGTGGTGTAAGTGGTTTCACGTTGACATTGGCTTTTAACCCGCAACCACTTTGTCGCAAATTCCACGCCTTAGCCGCCGCTTATTATTTGTAAATTCTTAATCAAAATGTGGGTGATTCGACAAAATTTTATCACACTATAGTTTGTTACGTCATATGAATATATACAATCATTTTCTGTTTCAATAGTCTACCCTTTCAATGCGAAATGTAGCTGACTCATATGTGAATTCAGTACACAATTCTGTCAGCACTTGACCCTGGTGGTCCGAGGTCAACCCTTGACCTAGCAGGTGCTTCTTCTAAATTAAGTTTCGTTGAACTACGCACATCTTGTAGTTCTTTTTATAGAGAAAGATATTTTGAAAGATACTTTGTGGTTTTAAATGATCCAAAGGTAATTATTTCCAATAATCGCCTGCAGATTTTTCATCAATTAGATTTTAATTGCAGAATGTTATTGGATTGCAATGAGTTAAGTCATATAATTTTCTGTAACAGCAGAATCTAGGTAGTGTGTACTGTTACTGTTATACATTTACGTATCTGTTAACGATTTTCTTTAATCCCACTTTCTACAAATGTTATAAATGTGAAAGTTTGGACGGATGGATGGATGGATGGATGGATGGATGGATGGATGTTGGATGGATGTTTGTTACTCTTTCACGCCAAAACTACTGAACTGATTGCAATAAAACTTAGTATCTAAATAGGTGGAGACCTGGATTAACATATAGGCTACTTTTTATCCCGATATTCCCACGGGATAAGGACTTACGCAGGTGGAACCGTGGGGCGCTGCTAGTTCATACCTAAATTTGTATCGTAAAATTCTATGTCACCTCACCTTAATTTACTTTGTATGTGCGGAGGATGATGATCCTCCGCCCCTTTTTCCAACTACGTTGGGGTCGGCTTTCAGTCTAACTACGCTACGGTCGAACTTCCGAAACCGACACCTATTCACTATCAATGCGACAAGCAGTCCTCTATGTAGAGGCTGTCTCAACGCGGAGGAAATGGCCGCCCACGTTGTCCTGGAATGCGAGGGAGTGGCCACACAACGGGCAAGTATATTCGCGGGAGCGAGGTCGCTCCTAGAAGCCTGTGAATGCCCCAGGAGGCTTCTGTGCTTCTGGAAGGAGCTAGGCTGGCTCAACTAGTCAGCCTATCTGAACGCATAATGGACCGCATATGAGTCTAGATGCGGAAACAGAGCCCTATACCAATACCAATACCAATACCAATACGGTCGAACTTCGATTTTTTTACGTGAAGTGACTGTCATCAGACCTCCACAACCCCAGTACTAGGCGATATCGAAGTTCTGAAGTTAGACCAGGTTGTTGGACTTTTTAGAGCTCCAACTACCCGTAGCGAAAACCACAGAAATTCGTATGGCAACCGGGACCGTCAGCTTAACGTGCTCTCTGAGGCACGGAGCGCTCTAAGTGTGTTAAGGATGGCCACCCATCCTAAGACTGACATTACTTAACCTTATAATGTGCTAAGCTACTCGGTTTCCATGAGCCCCTCAAATTATAGATATTAAGAAAAAGTAGTTTAAGACATCAGAAATAGTGCAGGTTTTATCTTTGGAATGAATACAATATAAGTACTATACATGAAATGAGTACCGATTTATTTATTGAATATTAATCAAGCACTATATTTTCAGAGACTTTTGAAATAAATGTAATTTTTTTGCCGCTATCAATCCGTTTCTTTCATACCTAGCCCTGAAGTTCCGATTCCATTATAACAGTACTGTGGATATTATTATTAAGTGAGTAAAAGATTTCTTCACATCACGACGTTTTAGATCAAAGAGTCAGAGAAAAAAGAAACAATATGTCAAAAAAGGAAAAATTCTTTTCCTAATAAAACATTTTGTGTAAGTAGTTCAAAAGAATTCCCTTTATGCGGTCTTCACAAAAAATAAATTAAAACAGACATTTGAATTTCAAAAGTACTTTTAAGTGCTGTTACTTTCAAGTAAATAACCATTTGAAGTGTTCTTTTTATATAAAACCGAATTTAAAACGAATAAACTTTGAAGCCGAACATAAATATCATGTTAATTATGCATATTTCATATGTTTCACATTCCGTCCTACACGAGAATTCTTATTTCCCATGTGGCAACATTGACGTAAAATACTTGTGTTATATTTGCTGTACACGTTTAATACATTATTTATTTTGCAACACTCAGCGGTATTGGTTACCTAAACATATTGGTGCTTCAATAACTCTTCCAAGCGTCTCTTATTTGTTTCATAAAACAAATATAATGTGGGCCTATTTGTGTACCAGCTTTTATCTAGTAGAACACAGTTCCTACAAAGGATTTTGAAATAAAGCTACTTTGTTGCTTATTACACATATGTTATGGAGTTATGGGTTATAATAACTTATATAGATTGCTATGTTAACGTGAATTTGAGAGCACGGCACATGATCCGAATACAATATTCTACGTAATGTAATAAGAAAAACATATTTTGTAACTAGCAGCGCCTCGCGGTTACACTCGCGTAAGTTCCGATTCCGTTTGAATATCGGGATAAAAAGTAACTTATGCGTTAAACCAGGTCTCCAGCTATCTTCATACCAAGTTTCATCGTAATCAATTCAGTGGTTTTTGCGTGAAAGAGTAACAAACATCCATCCATCCATCCAAACTTTCACATTTATAACATTAGTGGGATTTATGGCATTCAAATCAAAATATTCGTAAGTATGGGGTGAAATCTTTACTAAACATTTATCGCTCCCGATTCAAATAACTATCTTTTTATATAAGTTTTATACACACTGTTATTAGTCGAATATATATAAAACTTTTTCAGCAAAACTTCAACTATTCCAATCAAAGCATTTCTTCTCCAAGACCAACTAATTTTAGTTCAGAACTGTTCAAATAACATTAATCAAAGTGATCATTAGTAAGTGCACCTGTGAGCCTTAAAATACGAGGCTATCAATCGTATGAAATTGGTCCAAGATGGCGACTTCGTGTGAAGAAATTCGATAATGAAAACCTTTAATCATGTGGCTACATTTATGTAATAACAACTTTTAGACTTTCGAGTTCGATGATATACAATAACATTAATTGCCGTATACGATATACTAGCAGTTACATTATCTTTAAACTGCCTGATGGACATTCAGACCAAGTTTAGACTACGTTCAGTGTAATCTGCTGAGCCAAAGCCAACGCGTTAATTTCTGTCAATTCAATCATACATCATAAATTGATGGCATTTTAAAGATATCTGTGAAATTCCACAGAACCTTGCAAATTATTGGATATACGAGTCATAGTTTATCAATAGACGATTTTTTTGTTAATGATAGTATATATAAATGTAGGCATATATACAAAATGACCGTGAAACTTTTTCCATTCACTTAAAAGGTGTCTTCAATTACTATAAAATATTAACATATTGAAGTGCTATGATTGGTAACTGAAATGTATACATAGAATTTATCAATAGCTTATATACAATTTTATATAATACACTTTACTTATTCGTTCTTAGAAAAGTCGCTAATATTAATATTTTATTATCCTGTGACAGGGGAAATTCATCCACATGCGTTATTAGCTTTTACTCTGTTAACAACTACGTTTACAAACAAGGATGGTTGCCACCTGATGGTTATCAGTACTACTGCTATTAATAAGTTTTACTTGTGTGTTTCAAAAAAAAAAGTCTGGCGACCCTACTCAGAACCAAAACACAATTACGCTAGTAGCTGTGTCCAATCGCCGTTGACTGTAGCGAAGAAACATTAGTTCAGTAAGTTCGCAAAAATACGACCAAAAATATGTTACGCCTACAGATGATCTGAGGTTACGCCGTACCTCCTTAACATGAATACTACATTGCTACTCGTAAAATAAGTAGCTTATTTGATCATTGTGAATATTCCTGATATGTATTATGAACGCTACTCAATACCGAGTAACATATAGTAACCAATATTCTTGTTAATAAACAGCCTTACGAAATACCAATTACATCGATCAAAGGAACTCATTAATCATTACATATACTATGTCACACATTTGTTAAGAAATATTGGAGAGATATGTCCTTTATAAGATGAAAAGAAGCCGATGTATATGGCGCGGCGGCGCGGCGGTCGAGACTTTTACTGAAGCGATAAGCGGGTGATAGACATACGAGCTCTAAACTCGCGGATTAAATTACGCGTACTTACTCGGCTCGATGTCGACGACACACGACAAACTTTCTCATACTGTTCTGTGATGTCACCGAGGCGCTCTTGTGTTATTTAGGAGTAATATTAAACTGCGTTGTGAAAAACAAAAAAGATGTAATTGAATAGTCTGGGTAATAAAATGGTAGTCTACCTCGTAATTATTTAATACCACTTGTTTAACTAGTTACACCTATTATATTCTGTTTTTAATCAAATGGTAGCTCGCGCTCGTGCTCATTTTTAACTATAAAATACGCGTACTTTAAGTGACACACAGGCGAAAAAGGTCGTCGAGTCACAAGTACGCGTACTTACTCGAACGTCTATCACCACCCTATAGAGGTCGCTGCCTATCCTATTCCGGTAAAGAGCTAATAAATATTTTTGATTTACATTAGACTGCAAGTATGTTTATAAAATTATTTTTGGACCTACATTTTAAATTATTTTTTTCTTTAAGATTAGTATAGAAGCGAAAAAAAATCTTTAACATTATACACTACGTTACATAGAGGAATGTTTGGGCCTAATATATTAGGACGCAACAAAAGTTTTGATAAACTCGTGATTTTTAATTGAAACATTCTTTTGAAACTGACAATATAATTGTAACATAACAATAAAATCATCATTTTTAGTCATGAACTAAATAATAAAATATCAAAAATGTTTTAGATATTCTCTCGGTACAATGTAAAAACAAAATAATAATAATAATAATAATAATTTTTATTATTCTGAAAATGTACTCAGTTTACATAATAGTTATAATTCCGATAATCTGGGCTTATATATAAATCACTCTGACTTCTAAACTAGGTATTAACCTGTATCTTAGAAGTCAGTGCCACCCGTGTTGAATTTACATTACAATTCAAAAATGTGGATTAAGTGCTATATTAGTTATGTACATATAATAGAGAACAAAAGTTTTAATAAAAATGATTATAGTAATCCTGTAAGAATGTATGTGTGTGTGTGTGTGTGTGTGTGTGAGAGAGTGTGTGTGTGTGTGTGTGTGTGTGTGTGTACGTGCGTGCGTGCGTGAGTGCGTGCGTGCGTTGCGTGCGTGCGTTCGTGCGTGCGTGCGTGTGTGCGTGCGTGCGTGCGTGCGTGCGTGCGTGCGTGCGTGCGTGCGTGCGTGCGTGCGTGCGTGCGTGCGTGGTGTGGATTAACCTGAGCGCCCATATAGGAGATCCTCAGTATTACGAAACTGTAGTTTAAGTAGATATTCATTGAATTTAATTTTACATTCATGTTTGTTATTAGGATTCAATTTTAGGATTTTGTTTAGGTGATTATATAGTTTAGTGGAGTTGATATAAAACTGCCTTTTGGAAACGATGTACTATGAGGTTCTAGTGAGAAGACCTTGAATTTAAGTCTACCAACTGGTTGAACGGGTTGCCGGACTGAGTGTTTGCGGAGCACAGAGTTAAGCACATATAGTTGTCTGACTGTTAATAGTTTGCATTCTTCATACAGCAGTTTAGTAGAGTACCTTAATGGACGAGAGATCATAACTTTTATGACGGCTCTCTGTGCGCGTTCCAGTCGAATAAAGAAATTTTCTGTGGCTCCTCCCCAGACTGGTATACAGTATGATAGTATCGATTGGCATAGAGCGTAGTATACCATTATCAGAGTATTTTTGTCAGCAGAGTTTCGCAACTTTTTAAAAACAAGTATCAGCTTACGAGTCCTACTACAAAGAACTTCTATGTGTTTGTGCCAGTTAAGATATTGGTCTACATGTACGCCTAGATATTTGACACTATTCACTTTAGATATCATTAAACAGTCACAGAGCTCATCAGATGAACATGTATGGGCTTTAAGAAAGAGTGAGTTTGGAGGGCACAAGTTGGATCTAATGGCAAAAGGTACATAAACTGTCTTGGAATAGTTTAGGGTAAGTAGATTATCGGTTAGCCAATGCACATACTTGACAACGCTACCTTAGCGTTTCGATAACACTGGACCCAGTCTTTACCATCTATTAACAATGCTGTGTCGTCAGCATATGTGATAATTTTACAATTTTTGTTTTGCAGTTTACATAGGTCGTTAATGTAAATGAGGAACAAGGTAGGCCCTAAGATACTGCCTTGAGGCACGCCGTAAGTTATAGGAAGTTCGTCACTCAGATAACTCCCCACTTTAACCACCTGATACCGGTTAGATAAGTAATCGGTGAATAAATCCAAGACAACACCTCGGATTCCGATGCTCTCCATTTTTCGTAATAACACTGGCGCAGGGACGGTGTCAAAGGCTTTTGACAAATCCAGGAATATACCCAAACATTTTTGTCTTCTATCCAGGAGTTTAGCCACGTGTTCCGATAGAGCCAAAACAGCATCCTCTGCACTCCTTTCTTTTCTAAAACCAAATTGGTTATTGGCCAGGACATTATTTGTTTCGAGATAGCTGATAAGCCTCTTATTTAGAACACGCTCCAGGATTTTTGACAGCCCTGATAGAACTGAAATTGGTCTATAGTTGTTGACATCGTCCCTACGTCCAGCTTTATACACAGGGTGGACGAGTGCTTTATTAAAAACATTTGGAAAGACACCTGATGATATAGACAGGTTACAGACGCGCGAGATGAGAGGGACCAAAGTATCACTCGTAGATTTTAATAAATTTATTGGGATTCCATCCCAGCCTGTAGCACAGTCTGGTTTGAGGTTTCGGATAATGTCCTTGACATCCTCATCTGTAGCCTGAAAAAGACCCATGGAACCACTCCAGTTCGACGAAGAAGTAGGGTGTAGCGCGCTCGTGGGGAAATTTGATAATTTTTTTGCAAGATTTTTACCTATGTTCGAAAAGAATTCATTGACCACATTGAGTGAGGTTTTTGGAGTATCACAAATATGTAAGAGGTCGTTAGAAATTAAATTACCTGCTGCTACCAGCTGATTGCATAAATCTTGAAAGTACATCTTTCCTAGCAAGTTTTTTCAGAATTCAGATTTATTCAGGTTGATTAAATTACAGGTAAACCTGTAGTGCCATCCTGTTTAACTTTTGTATATATATATATATACAAAAGTTAAACAGGATGGCACTACATTATTCAGGTTGATTAAATTACAGATAAACCTGTAGTGCCATCCTGTTTAACTTTTGTATATATATAAAAACTAGCTTTCATTCGCAAATAACGCCTATCGTTCTGTTCAAGGCAATTATAAGTAAACACACATATTAACATGATCAAGCGATCCCTTATTTTTTTATTGTTTATAATGTGTCTAAAGTAATGTTACTAAGCCTAAATATCTATCATTTTTATATACCTATAAAATATCTGTCAATTATACTCATGTACATATATTGTTACGCATTTTGTTATTAACAATTGTATGCAATTATCAATTTAGTAGCTAGGTACCGTAGTATATAATAATATGTAGGTACTTGATATTTTATGTACGCTATAGTAATTGTGAGCGAGGCGAACCGATCACTCGGGAGCTCTCGGGGCTCTTCGGATTAGTTCGCCAGCGAATGATCTTTGCATTTTTTAGAGTAGATTCAAATAAGAACAGGTGTAACAGTGCAGTAAAGTTTTTTTTTGTTTTTTTATATAACTTCCTTGTTCGTTGTTTAGTTTAAGTATTTAAAAAATATACAAAGTATAAGCAAGTTCGGTATATTCTTTATCAGTTAAAAGTAGTGCAGATAAAAACAGTTAGCGCTATAAACCTAATGAAAATTTTAACAAAACTTTGGTACCGTTAGCGAGTACGTTTTCTTACACATAAAGTATTTTCATCAAAATTGTAAGGCCTTTCTTTCCTAACCTCCGCTATTAAGTTACCTATAGAAACAGCAATTTCATACCATCGTTAATCATTATGTCAATTGAGAAATTATGACAAATGGGTTCACATGGCTGCATTTGACAACGCAATGGCTTCAAAAAGAAGGTAGGACGGATCAAATATCTACGTAAGGGATTGCTCAAAATAGTCTATTCAACTTCCTCTGAGACAAAAGGTAAACAAACCAGGAAAAGGTTTTTTAATAGGTCACATTTTATATGCATCTAGAATCAATAAAAAAAAAAGTGACATTAAAAACACCTAAAACTGTAGCTGTTCTCAAACATTGAACGTATTATAACACTACTAAATTGAGGAGTAGTGATAAGGTAAATAATTTACGTAGAAATATGAAATTTTGTAATTAGTTTGGTTACACCGGCCATTTTTTCTATCGATCAACTCGTTGAGAAACATTGGTTTCTTTGTTTACCTTTTGTCTCAGAGGAAGTTGAATAGAGTTAGATATGCGTACTCTTTACTTTTAGGTTTGTCATGATAAAGAAAACGAGGGCCAATTTTTTTACTTAGGACATCTTATACAGTGTGTTAGTTTGAGCTACGCGAAAAACTTCTAATAACCTCTTAAGGCTTATACTTAACTCAATACAAAAGCCAGTTCATCATAAAAAAGCGAGAATAAGAAATTATAGTCAATAATTTCATTTGGCGCTACGCAATGTACTTGCAACATGCGTAGGTACTACTCTTTTTGTGCGGTACAGTGAATGACCTTCAACGGCCTGCGCCGTCTAGACCAGCTGATTGCATAAAATGTTTAAATGTTGTTTGGTTGGTTATATTGCAGTTTCTGGCTGTATGAGGTATTCATTACATTTTGTTTGGGTAAAATGTTCTGTTTACTTATTGTGATGTCACGTTTAAGCATGAAAACGTAAAAAAAACCAGCCAAGTGCGAGTCGGACTCGCGCGCTGAGGGTTCCGTAAAATATTTTTATTATATGATGTAACTAAAAATTTACGGTTTTCGTAATTTTTCCTTTATCTGTGCTGTAAAACGTTGCTTCGTACCAAATTTCAAGATTCTGAGTTCACGGGAAGAACTCTGTAGATTTTGATTCCATTGCGAGTGTCGAAAAATTGCGGAAATTTCCGGCATGAACGGCTGTGTCTTTTGATTGCGTTGGCTTAAAAGTTAGATTTTTTCACAGCTCTAAGGGACAGTAGACCTGAGTATTTGATATAAATTTCAACTTGATACCACCACGCGTTCTTGAGAAAAAAGGTCTTGACAGACAGACAGACCTTCGGACGGACGGACAACAAAGTGATCCTATAAGGGTTTTTTCCTTTCGAGGTACGGAACCCTAAAAATATAACAAAATGGATGAATTTTCCAGCAGAAAATTTCAATGATTATTGACTCAGAATGATGGTCTGAATACACTATTTTAGGATTCGTTACGGTGTCGCTTACAGCCTGTATATTACTTATCGGCGTGACGACGTGTTGACGTATCGCGGTTTTCTTTTGTTACTCTAAGTATATGCAACCAAAGAAAAGATAAAAAATAAACAAGAAAACTATCAATGTAAGAAAAGTTTTGAATGATTAAACAGCTGAATTTAAATAATAAAATCATATTTGCCAACGGCGTACAGTGATCGCTAAAATATCACACCAAGTTTATCTACAACTTCCCTATTTCTACCATTTCATACCAAAACTATGAATAATTTATGTACCTGTTGCTCTAAAACACCGTTATCATGCCCTAAGGCCATCAATTTAACTTTCTTTAATATCCTCTTAATAGACTGGTCAATTAGTGAAACCGAAGTATTACAATAAAATTATTAGAAATTCATTCGTAGCTTAGCCCTTCGTTCCCGATAGATGTTTAAGAACCGATTAAGAGAGTTTAACTGTTTCGTTTGTTTTTATTTTTTACGTTTTTTAGGTTACAAAAACTCTTAACTCTCAACTGTTTTTAGGGCTGGGACTCAGCAGAACTGCTTCCAAAATTTATCGTACCTGTAAGTATAGCACATTAAGGTGTCGAGGGTGAGTAAACATATGTGGCATATTGTTCGTAGAGAGTAAGTAAGTCCCAATCCACTGGGAATATCGGGATAAAAAGTACCCTATATGTTAATCCAGTTTCATTGCGGTTCAATAGTTTTGGCATGAAAGAATAACAAACATCCATACATACATCCATACATCCTCACAAACTTTCACGTTTATAATATTAGTAGGATATATCTAATATTAGTGGGATAATAGTATATTCTTTTAACTTGTGATTAGATAGGAATCAGATGAGATGTACATCTCCTCTTGGATTGAGAAGAGATTATAAATTTAGTCTTCATAGACGTTGTACACGCTTAGGTCGCACAGAACAAAAACTATAAAGAATATAATTTATTTAACAAACATAAAACTTTTAACAATTGAGATGCAACTCAACACTCAGCCATAAAATAATTTAAAACATAATTTAAGAAACGAAAATAGAATAATTTTTATTAAAATATCAACAAAAAAAGTTAAGATCCGGATTTGTTTTTTTAATATGCCGGCTGCTGTAAATTAAAGTGCACAAGCAAAACAGACATAAATTCGAAAATTAAAAGAACAACTTTAATATTCAAACGTCGCCGTCGCAAAGAAACTGCAGCTTTAGGATACGGCCTTGCAATAAGCGGGTTATTGCATTCCTGGCAAAATAAGAAATCATTTTATGTATGAAAATTTGTCGTATTTATAATAATAAAAAACTGTAGCTCATATGCATTTTGGTTTTTTAATTATGTACCTATATGCCACAATTAGTACTGCTACTTGATGTTAAGTTTGACATTTATTTAGGTTGTGATGTCCAATTGTAGTGTTTTAGGGGTCCGTTTTTTCATTCGGATGAACGGAACTAAAAAAATACTAAAACTATTTATTAATTTATTATAGGGTCCATTCCCAACCCTTATATGACGAACCACTGCGCCAAATATTAAAACAAAATTGTTATATAGTATAGACTTCTTATAGCTTTTCCAAAATCAAAGCCTTTAAATAACATGGTAAATCTCACAATAATGTGCTTACAAAACTTACATTTACTGTTGCAATTTATAAAGCATGCTCTGCTTACACTTGGCTGTTTTTTTTGTGGTCGTTTTAATGCCATGAAAAAAAAAAAACAATTTATTCAATTTGGTTTGAAAACCTAATTTGTAATAGAAGATACTTAATATTTAAAAGGAAAATTCTCATTTCATGTGCTTACACAGCACAACATTCATTTTTATTATGTATTTACATATCAATTACATTTTAATATCGCACCTACTTAGTAAAAATGTATGTGTTCGGCACACCTACGTCGTGCATAAGACTGCCTTCGTTTAAAAATTTTACACGTATAAAATTTATGATTGTTGGTAGAGAGCAAATATTGTTGTTTGTTTCTCAGATAAGTGGTTCATGAGCAATCTTTACATATCGCCACACAGCGATATAAAAGGAACGCGCCGACAATTCTTAGCGCTAAATTGAACAGACAAGTTTATTTATGAATTAATTTATTCATTTCAAATGCATATGCTATAATAAAGAAAAAACGTAAGCATCTTTCCGTATCTAATACGTATCTTTCGAAACAAGGACGCAAAAGTTAAATTAGTTCCCTTTTAATTTGGAAACAAATTTCAATTACGCTGTGCTCGCTCTTTTCAAGGCCCAAAATCAAACTTTTTTATAATTTTTTGGGACTTTGTCGCTTGAAAAATTAGATTTCGTTAGAAACTACTCATAACTTTCATAACAAGGTATTTTAAAATTAGCTGTTGCGTAACTTTTTTGTAGTTAAAAGGTAACTTTGAACTATTATATAAAAGCTTTTCCGGTGTTCTTTTCTAAACAGTTGCGTTTAAACTGTTACAGTAGTCAACTGATGCAACCAACAAAGATGATTTTTAGTATAGTGTGCTGTAAGTCCTTGCAATTAGTTTCGCAATGCTGTAGGTATTCGTTGGAAATTATAAACCGAGGCAGAATTGTGAGTTTTCCTTTCTTAAACGTAAAAACGTTATAAAAGTTAGCAAGGAATATAAGAATTCATTATCTTGTACTTAATTAATTAAACAACTTTTCCTGAAAATATAGACTGACCAACTTATCTGATCAAAAATTCACTTTTTTTTTACTTTTAAATATACTATTTTGTGTAAGCTACGCTTAACTGATAATAATTAATATCTCAATAGAAAGAACATCTTAATTGTTTTTTACTTTTTATAGTTAATGCATCTGTCTAGGTCTGTAGAAGACTTTAATATAAACTCATAACTTATTTCTCTACCTCTACGATTGCCCAGTTTTTGAGATTTTAAAACTCTTAGAATGATAAAAAATTTCATATAATCATAAAATGTATTATGAACATTTCATTTCCATTACCTCGATAACGTTCTAATCTTCTCCTCTCTAGATACAATATCCGGATGCTCTGATCGTTCAAATAATCCAACGGAGTGTAAACTATAATCCCTATCAACTACAGCAGTGACGATCATAATTTCAGTAGGCTGGCGGCGTGGAATTCGACAGCGTGATGTCGCATTGATAAATTGTTCCCACTATGCAATTGATTGATATAGTATGTTAATTAGCACCTTTGTTATACATAAATAGTCATCTTAACCATTGTTTTTCTGAAGAACGAATACGAAAGAATCAATACGATTTCTTTTTAAAGTATCAAGAACACAATTGCTATTATTCACTATAATTTTGTGAAGAGAGCAACAAAACACAGGTTCAAAATAACAAGTACTTGGTAACATGCATATAATAAAAATGAGGATAACCAAAAATAACTTTAAACAATAATGTGCAGATTTCTCTATCTGAACTGACATGTTTATAGTTCATTAATACGTCGTTTATATCATTTCACATAAATGAGTAGGTAAAATATTTTAAAAATTCGAATTTCAATAAAATATCATTCTGTGTGGGTGTAATACGTTTCTGCCTACAATTTCGGGTAAAAAGACGTGAGTGTATGTATAATTTGTGCTAACACTCGTTTGCACAAATGGTCGTTATATATTTGATGTGAAACAGAAGTGTATTTAACGCTTGTTTCAGATAATTTCAATGTAGATTTGGAAGCTATATCTTGAATACAAAATAGATAGAATTGCACCTTACTAGACGCAATAATAGAGTGTAATATAGTAGTGGCGACAACAAACACTTTAGCAAAGAGATAGTGCATTCGAATAGAGAACATATGTACGTGTTGCAAAACCAAATAGCGTTTGCAATTAATTCTAGGTTTAGGCAACTGCCACTACTTGGGTTCACTAATTGTTTCCTCGACAACTACATACCTGTAGCTGCAGGTAATGGTTGAGGAAATGAATGTGAATTTTGTTATTCCCTAAATAAGTTTATTTTTCTTTCAAAACTTGATTCAGGTTTGTCATATTTTACAGTTTTTTGGACTGTCATCTACAGTTCAATATACAGTATTTTATGTAAAAATATTCTTATTTTTACCCTTACCTACCTTACCACCACACACATAGTCATAGTCAAATACTTTTATACGCTTGAAACAAAAGTCATTCCAAAAACCTATTAAAGGTTTTTCTATACTAATATCATAAAGCTGAAGAGTTTGTTTGTTTGGTTTAACGTGCTAATCTTAGGAACTACTTACTGGTTTTAATTAAAAAGTTATTTGAGTGTTGGATAGCCCATTTATCGAGGAAGGCTATAGGCTATATAACATTACGCTACTACCAATAGGAGCGGAGCAGTAACCATAAACGCAGGTAAAACTGCGGGGATGGCTCGTCAGCAATAAAATAACTTTATAAGATCAATTTTTGAATAGATACAATTATATAAATATGTCGTTAACGTTAAACCAGTAAACCACTTTTAAAATAGCAGTGTTTACATCGTAAAATTTTGTAGTCATACGTACTAATTAAAAGTGAAGTACCAATCTGCAAACAACACCAGCCCGTGATTAATTTTAGCAAGATGAAATCATTAATATAAATTAAGTTCAATAATAGGGCGAAAACAGAACCCTGTGGAACTAAACTTTTACCACATATCGTCGAAAAAGTTTGCCGACTTTATGAACCCTTTTACTTAGATATAAGTAATAAATTCCAAACTATTTGAAAGGGATCTTTTTTTACATTTGGTATAGTAACCAAACTCTAGATTACGTAGTTAATACCAATGTTAGATAGCTCTTGCTTCTCATTTTAGACATTAACAATGGACAACAGTAGGTAATGTAAAATTATATAGTCAAATGTGATAATCAGAAAAAAAAAAACTCATTAAAAGCATTATCCTTATAAAATAACTTATAACATTTTAGTGTTGAGTTTTTTTAGTGGTATTTTCATTTGTTATACTTTTGTGTGTTTTTGTTATTTAATCAAAAAGTTTGGAATTGGTTGTATAGCGTGTTAAAAATTTTGGTCTTTTTTTTTTATTATAGGGGGCAAACGAGCAGACGGGTCACCTGATGGTAAGTGACTACAGTCGCCCATGGACACCTGCAACTCAAGAGTCACAAGTGCGTTGCCGGCCTTTGAGAAAGGAGTACGCTCTTTTCTTGAAGTAAATAAGAAATACCGCAGGCGACAATTTGTTCCAAAGATTGATTGTGCGAGGCAAAAAACTTCTTGAAAACCACACAGTGGTGGATTGACAATTATCCAGGGGATGGGGATAAAAGTTTTGTCGCGTTGAACGATGCCGAAACGTTGCGGCTGGTATAAGTCCGAACAATTCCTCGGAGCACTCCCCATGATACATGCGGTAGAGAATGCAGATGTCTGTTGTTTGATGCTAGTCAATTCCAAGAAAAACCGCAATTGTATATAGTACTAAAGTTAATCATTGTTCTCTTAGAAAGAGCACTTTTAGTCTTCGAGGCCTTCCCTAAAAGGCGTAAATGCCATATATTCTTCCAAAACGTTAAGTGCACAAAGCTCTCTTCCTAATTCAGATAAAACACATAAATTTCACGAACAACGGATGCAATAAAATAGCACACGTCCCCGGTATCCGTCAATTTATATATCGAACTGCCGCAAACTTTTTTCTGAACCATATTTTAAGTCAAACGAACGGACTACAAAGGGGATTGATTGTAACTGTGATGTGTCATTTTGAATCAAAGCCACGATTGATTCATTTGGAAAAAGAGACAGAAATCGCAGAATGATTTTTTTTGCTGTAATATTCTTCTACGTCAATTGTCTGTCTAGCCCGCATTTTGTGGGAAATAGAATTGAGGGAGATAGCAATTTACTTTGACGGAATATGTTACATGAAAATCCCAGTGGCGGGCTTGAATAATTTTTTGCCTTTTGGTTAGTGTAATTTTATTAACGATAAAAATACTGTAGTGTTGAAATAAGCTAATATCTTTATAAATTAAAGATCTGATATTGATTATCAGTTGTTATATATAACTAGAAAATCGATATCATGTAAAATTTTGAACCTATTTATATTCGATTCCAAACAATTAAATAATTAATATACATAAGTGTGTATGACTATTGCCAAAAAAAAATTAGACATTATTCAGTTTTTTTTTGGTGCAAGCGTAAGGACGATCTTTGTATTAATAATAGTTTTATTGAAGTTTCTCTTGTATGCTGTTGGTGACAGTGAGAAATAATTACAAAATTAACTTGCAAGGACCGACGACCAGAAGAAGGTAGCAGGGATGGACTGGATGCGGAAGGCGGAGGACCGGGTGCTGCGGCGCACATTGGGAGAGGTCTATGTCCAGCAGTGGACTATGATAGGCTGATTGATTGATTGATTGATTAGTTGATTGGATTTTTACTTATTTACCTCATGCGAAAATAAATAAAAAAAATAAGGGTTCGACATTAATATCGACTCATTTTGCTGCTCCTTTTCTGATCAATAAATTAAACAGCCTCCGTATCGAGCTCTAATCGGAAATTGTTTCAAAATATGACGTTACCTCTCAAGGGTGTAGAACTGTAGATATTTGATCTGGAAATGATCGATTAATAATCATCTTCATTAATAATCAATCTTATATATAGACGCGATAGCGGATCAATTTCCCATTCATTTATGTTCTGATAGCGGATTACGTTCAAAGCGTAAATATATTTTAAATTTGATTACATCAATTTCTGTATTATATCGTTAATGTGATGTATTATTTATATATTAATTTCATGATAATAACTTGAAAAAAACACGTTTTGACTATATCGATATCTAAGAAGTATCTTTTTGTTTTTATTCGAAAATGATAAATGCGCTAAGGATTTTACCAAATTCGGATAATCTTTAAACCTTTGCCGAGATTGATTGTAGCTTTTAAAACCATTGTTTTATGATTATATGTATGAATATAATCATAAAACAATGGTTTTAAAAGCTACAATCAATCTCGGCAAAGGTTTCAGGAAAATCTCACGTATAAATCTAAATCACAGCCTATTTTCACTTACTTTTATCTTTTAAAGCTGCAGTTTTGTACGCTGAAACTGAAATGTGTGATACATATCTTTTCTATTCTATTTATCAAAATGTGTATGTCTTTGTAAAGGGTAACACAACGAGTGAAATAGCAACTAAGAATACAGAATACTTCGTCATTTTAAGATTTTTATATTAGAGGAAGAAAACTGAACGCCTTCAATCGAACTTTGCTTAATGGGTCGACATTGGTAGTGTATTGCGTTGGGTTCCAAAAAAATCTATTGTCGATCCGTTTACTTTTACCGCCTAACTGATGCACAAATTTTTATAAAGTTCTATTACTGTACTAAAATTCATCAAAATTGGAGAAGGACATGAGCTTCTTTTTTAACATAATACTTAAAGGTGGTTAAACAGTGTACGGCTAAAAGCCCTCAATAACTCCGTACCTATAAATCCATTTAGAGTAAGATATTCTAATAAGCCACGGTAATTTAAAAACCCAGTAAGTAATGAAGTATTTGATTTTTGCAGAAAATAAAATATTAGGTTCCAAATACGAAACGTTTCTAACGACATTTAATCTAGACAGAATTCCATTACATCTATTTTTAAGTGAGGTTGCGTCATCTGACGTCTGCATTGTGCAACGAATGCATTACTTATCGAACGGGTAAACCCGTAAACCCGATAAGTAATGCATTCGAAACGTTTGTGTACATACATAACATCAGTGGGTGGTGTGAAGGAAAGGGATGTTTACAAATAAAGAATAAAGAAAACTTCTCAAAATAGATTCGTTACTTTATACGTGGAGTAATGTTAACCTGATGGTATGTGACTACCTCTGCCCACTCCACTTCACTCACTCGGCGAAACACAACGTTGCTTCATGTCCGGTTTTCTATGTGGCAGTGGTATCACTCCCAGCTGGCCCCTACATGCCGAAGCATGGCTCTCCCACTAAGAAAATAAGTTTTAATATAGGTTATTATAGTGCTCTGTTATCCCTACCACACTTCACTCTTCAAAATATGGAGAAGCATGTCTTTTTATAATCGTGCACCATTTAAAACTCTATAAATCTGTCTACAGCAATGGTACCAACACAGTTCAAAAGATTAATGTTTATAGTCGGTCCTGCAGCCTTTTTAACTTTTGCCTGTTTATAATACGCTCATACCTCAGCACTCCTTCTTAAACCATTAGCGAGAAGAAAACGCATTATTTCCAAAATCAGTAGAAAAATAATTGGAATCGATCACCGTGGTAACGAGGTCATAATCGTATTTCACGACTCAGGTTAAAGGTTAATAGGATTTCGACTAAGAACGAGCCGTTACAAATATCTTATCTAATATCACTTTAGTCAGCCATTTCATTTTCTAATCTAATTAAGTACCTATTACACTGCGTAACATTGCGATTGGTGGTTAGTGGAGCAGATAAGCAAACTAATATACACAATCTAAGTCACTAAAAGGAATTACATAAATTTGGTGACCCAGTTATCCTAACTATATAAATTTATTTATCATATATATATATCAAAATTATAATTGCGAATGAGAATTTGTTTGTTTATTTGTTACGTTATGTTAGAAACAGTCACACAACTATAGCTATAAACTATCAAAATCACTAAATAACAGTAACTGCTATGTTGTTCGAACCTCAATGCGCACTCAAGTGATTGTTTGCAACTTATAATGTTAGCATGACCTTTTATAACCTGATCTACTATTCATCAATATTTATAAACCGACCAATAGTATTGCGTTTCCGGTACGACGAGTCATAGTAATGTCTATTAAATCATTTTTATTACATAGTGAACAGTTTTATCATCTATCATAGTTTGCCCCTATTTTTAATAACATAAATAAAAGTTTTTCATGTGGCGACAACAGTTGTAAATTACGGCTTACTTCAATCTCACTGCCCATTTAGTAAAGAACCTCCAGCCTTTACAGTTTATCAGCACTTAAAATGATTATCGTCATTTTATAGGGTCGACAACGAGCTAGTCACATCACTAGTGTCACTAATGTTTACCTCAACTATCAAACTAGTAAGTAGTAGCAACTATTGGTTATATTAAAAAGTAACCACGTTGCTCCTATCTCTGAAAATTTGTACTCTGAATACCATACACATACACAACCTTTTAGATAAGAGCTGATAATTCGAACCGCTGAATGAATTTACTTGAATGATCACTACGGTGTTCGTAGCGTCTCAATCAAGTCAATCTTCAGATGAATAAAACGGAATAAAATTGGTCCACCAGTTTATGAGCTATGATGCCATAGACACACCGATACATGCGTTAAACTTATAACACGCTCTTTTTAGCGTTGGGGTTAAAAAATAGCAAGCTAATAAATAAACAAGCCACAGCGAGAACACTTCAGTTATTTCAAAAGGCTTTGATTTTGACTTTTACGAATTTGCGCATTCGATATTGGACAAAAACACTCTCGAATAGCAGACCACTAGTGGAGTGGCTCACTTTTATTTTTGCAGCGGGCTCTGAACTATAGTCCCTAGCGTTTGCGAGTAACTGCCGAATCTCGCGAGACTAATATATTCAGTAAAACATCCTCCATATAACCTCCTCTGCAATGCGCTCTCGCTGAGCTCAGAATTTCGAAAAGTCAGATCTCATAAAAAACAAATACGCTGAACCATAATTTATAATCATTTTCGTTATATTTATTACACTGTGTGTATTGACATGCGTATTTACACCGCACAATTTGGTAAAGAAGACTTCAATTGTTGAAAACTGTTCAAATGAGACAAAAACTTTTATACTGAAAATTCAAAACTATTTTTACATTATTTTGATTAAATCGATTAACGACCTCATTTTATTTTACATTTAAATATGTATTTAACTGAAAATACATAGTTTCATCTAAATTTATATAGGTAGTTTTTTATAATTTGTAATGGAATAGGCGTTTGTCTTGAAACTCACCTGATGGAAAGTGATAATGAAGATGAAGATGGTACACGCCTATCCAGGAGAAACCTAATCACTTTACTCTTGAACGTTCTGAGACTATATTTGTCAGGAAACTTAGCTTTGAAGCTTTGATCCTATTTTTTATGTTGCTAAAGATTGGGTGTCACTAGGTGGACTTTGAAACTTACATGTATACCTCTCTAAACAGTTAATAAGTTAAAAAACTAATTGTTTGGGTCCATAATAAATGGAAAAAATATTTTATGACAACCAATTACACTGTCTGTCTCCGGTGCCAATCAATTCTATAAATAAGTGAATATAAACCAGTAAAATATACGGGAGCCACAAGATCTAAAGCTGCCATTATAAATGCATTAATACACGAGACTCGAAATGGAAACTGCACCTGACTAATCTTTCAATTAACCGAAGACTCAATCACAGCATTAACACATTTCCAACGCCCGGTTTGCTAGTAGACGTGGAAGTAAAATTAAACTTGAAATGTCTCGAAGTTTAGGTTTTAGATGTGCATTAGAGGTGATAAATTTTCCTTTTTGTTAATTATCCTAAATGTTCTATTTACCACTGATACTTTTTTAAACAAGCCTACATTGCTTCTCATGGAAAGCTCGTGTTTGTAACAAAAGCGGACTATGTCATATAAAACTGTGCATCCGCGTGTAAAACAAAAATACCTGTCAATGGTTACTATTCTTCTTAGTGTTAAAATAACTTGCTTAGAAATATTATACATAGTTAATATAGTCAGTGTAAGCGAGTTACAGTTTTATACAGTATCAAGAATAAAAAAGATATATATCTAATTTAAAAAAGAGTGCTAGGCATTAGTATTAACCATTAACAATTAAAGTTATACCTCTTTTTTACAAAAATATAGAAGAGATTTGGCAAACAAGCACATGGTCTGCATAATCTAAATCCTATTTTACGATTTAAATTACATTGGAACTCATAAAAGAAATCAATAAATATAATAGATTTATGATCTTAGTCTTAGTCTTTCTAATAAATAAAAGTTATTATAGAAAAGATGAGTACTTAAATGATAAGTTTTAATTGTAATATTAACAAAGATTTAAATATTTGTGTATATACAGTTATAATACTTTACTATAATATAGTTAACAGTTAATTTATTTAAAAATTATGTCCAAGCATGAGTATTTTATTTCTTGTAAATATTTATATTAGAGTAAATATTTGTTAAAATTAATTATTATTTTTACACCTTAGTAAACATTTTGGAATGCATAATAAAGAATTGAATTAATCCTCTCGAGACTGTTTGGTGGGTCATAATATTAATATGACACACCAAACAGTTTCAACACCTTCTTCCATATAATAAGCCAAAATATCAATATGGCTTCACTTCTAGTTTCCTTTGATATTCTATGACATCGACTGCGATCGCTACATTATTCATCCGGTGATTTCCGTATGCTGATCTGTGACGTCTGCTATGGCACTAACGATTCATTGTTTACATTCTATTCAATTATATATTGTGTAATGGGAATCATTAAAGTTTTTTAGGATTGTAAGACAATCGTTATAGTTTTTTGTTCCGAGCTAATTAATAAAGACAATTGGACCTTGAAACTAATGTATGTCATAATAGTAGTAATTGTTTAGAATAGCCAGTAATAGGAATGATTATAATTGTAAACTATCGCAGTGAGATGAAGATGGTAGTATTATTATCTGTAAGTGTATATATTAATATTAAGTTTGTACTATTTAACCTTTGAATAGGCTCACTTGTGACGGAATACCGAGTGGTTTTAGTGAGTTTCACTTACCACCACTTCACCGTTAGCCCCGATCAGGCCCTAACCATAAAAAGGCTTGCCAATATCACTTGCTAATGACATTTGGTACGTCTAATGCGTTTAGTCTCTTCTAAAATCTTTTATAATAAAAAAATAATTTAAGTAGTAAAATAATTAGTACTGAAATTGTATTTTAATAAAGTTCACATAACACGAAAACCTTTAAAAAATATGAAGAAAAATATTTAATTATCTACAAGTTTTGAAGATTGTATAAATATGCCTTTAGTACACACTAAATTTCTAAAATAAATGTTTTAATTATAAAATTTTCAAAACTTAATACTCTAAGAAAAGTTAGATTTATTTCAAAAATTAAACCCATAAGCACTTTTTTCTTATTATACTTTTTTAAAACAGTGCTATCCGTATTCCTTTTATTAATTGAATCATGAACAAGTCTAATATTTAACTACCGTATGTCTAAACTTATAACAAAATCGATTTTCGAATCTACAATTTTAATTAATCGCCAAAAATAGACCGAGCCTCACACCAATGGCAAAGAAATGAATGAGTGAATTCTCTCCTCGATGATGTTTCTTTACGAAGATTCGAAGAATAATTATTGTTTAAGTAGAATTTTTCGCTGCAGTCAACCGAAATATTTATGAAAACTAATTTGATAACTTAGTGAGCAATACTTTTGCATGTTACAATAAAACTTTCGTGAGTGGTATTCATGTTTAATAAAGACTACGGTTTTTATTACACCGTCGCGGCAGGACGCTTCTCTCCTTGAAAAAGGGCCCCCGTCGGGTCCGAAACTAGTCGGGCATTCCCGAAATACAAACGTAAGTAAAACCGTTTAGTCTTTAATAAACAATACTTTTGCTTGTGTGTAAAAAAAACAAAACAAAAATATTAGAATTGCCAATATAATATGTCAATATCTATATTAATAATTCGGTCAAGTGGTACGGTAGACTCGATTGAAACCTTACCTCAATAATAAAACAAAAAAATAATGATTTCGACAACATATATCCGCAAAATTCGGATTATCGAGTATTTTGTTAAATTCTAATGGTGCAAATGGCAGTCGCCATATTGGCCACTCTGATGCCATCTTGAGTTCGTTAAGGCCGATACACACGTATATCTTGAGTTCGTTAAGGCCGGTTCACACGTATATCTGCCTACATTTTGTAAAAGATTGTGTATTATGAGTCACATTTCACCCGAGCGAAGCCGGGTTTTCATCTAGTATTATCTTAAAATCATCATATCAACATCAAAAGTGATTTATTTAACCACAATAAGTACGTAACGTGACGTTTATGCCTTGTCATTTCAAACAAAATTGTACCAAACCTACCATTTGGATGTTGTTTGACTTGAATGTCATCTACCCTTTTAATGAGCCTCATAAAATAAATTAAATTAGCCTTACAGCTTATGGTCCAAACTTGTTTAATCCGATTTGGCGATGTTGAAACCACCAATCTGAAATGGTCTAGAAAATTATGGTACCGCCAACTCCATTACATGTTCCTATAATCCAATATTTGCTTACAAGTCAATATTTATTTATTCCTATTTAGGTCAATATGTGTTCCGAGGACTATCGAAAGATGTGGGTTATTGGGATTACAACTAGGGCACGCTCGAAGAGAGATGGGAGAAGAGCATATTTATTCAGTGATCTCACTACCTCAGATCTTTTCTAACAGACAATTGACAATAGACATTGTTCTTAGTTAATATTAAAGAGAATTGAGAAACGACCTCATTTCCTTAGGATGAAGATATCTAAAACCGATGGTAATAGAAAGGGAGCCCACGAT
This sequence comes from Callimorpha dominula, assembly GCA_949752705.1. Lineage (NCBI taxonomy): Eukaryota > Metazoa > Arthropoda > Insecta > Lepidoptera > Erebidae > Callimorpha > Callimorpha dominula. The sequence continues at coordinate 12,561,011 of OX457010.1, read as the reverse complement.
GCTAAATGTCTATTTACTCCAGCGTCGATGGGACCTATTGGATTTTGAAGATTAGATGGTAGAAAGAAAAAGAGTTCAGGCGATGTATCCGTTTCATTGGTGGGGGGAACTTCTACAGGCTTTCAAAAATGTAAAAAAAAATTGTAAAATGGACTTACTCTAGCATGTCAGATATTAATAGTGTAGATACCCCACATGTCTCTGATAATGGGGTAGGTTAATCTGCCCATTTGCATGGTGGGAGTGGCCGTATGGAAGGGCAGAAAATGGGAAAAAAAAATTATTCGAGCGCGTCAGATATAAAGAGGGGATGTTAAGTCCACCCAAGAGAAACCCCCATTCAATAATCTGACGATTCGGAAGTGACGCAAGCTCGCAGCGGCTTTTTGGAAATGCAAAAAAAATCGCCGTTTTGACCAAGTTGAGCGCGTCAGATTTTCATACAGATGGTTCAGCTTAATGTCCTAGACAAGCTGACCAATAATCTGACGATTATTTGGAGGGATTCTCTTAATCTGACGATTTGAAAAAAAAATACATGTATTTTTATCATTAAATGTGTCAAATGTTCACGGAAAATAGCATGCAAATACAAATAGACTTAACTATTTACATACATATATAAAAGCGAAAAGATACTCACTCACTCATCTACTGACTAATCACGAAATCTGGAAAACTACTTGACCTATGAAAATGAAACTTGTCAGGGAAGTAGTTTATGAGTAAGAAAAGTCAGCTAAGAAATGATTCTAAGCTAAAAACTATTTTGTAAATTTACGAATACCATTTAAATTCCAAATTTCTTTATAAACATATTTCAAAGTGAATTGTTTAGATAAATTAATATATTAAGCGTATAAAATCGCGGGCCAAAAATAAAATAGTCGTATAGTAGCAGGTACAAGTTGTTTTTATTACGTGTGTGAAAGAATGTATACCGCTTTTATTACAGAACTGATCTGTGTTTTTATGAAGGTAAAGTAGGTTTTCATAAATAAGCCACAGTCAGGATGTTTATTTCTTTATATTTCTGCCCTAGTGAATCACAACTACCTGAGATATATAAATACATAAATTGCTCAGATAGTCTTCTTCTGCAGCACGAATATAGTTTTATGCGACATTATACTATAAAAATAACTAAAATAGACTAATCGGACTGTTTCAATATCAGTCAGTTCACGAATTTTTCTAACTGCATATGCCGCTGAGCTGAATCCATTCGATTATATTTATTTATTTTAAATAATAAGAATTTCGTGGTATCAACAAGTTCAATTCGTCTTATTTAACCATTATAGTGATTTCCACCTGTTTAACGTTTGGAGTAGTGAATTGGATACATTTATTCTTTTCTCCATTAGAAAGTTGTTAACGTTAAATATAATAACTTTAATAACTTAAATATAATAAATATATAAACCAACGAACCACTATCGAAATAGCATCATTTAAAAGTTTATACTCTTACGGTTTAGTATAAATAAGAGTAAATTATGATGAAGATGAAGTAATGAAATAATCGAGATCGGTTTGCACGCAAGCTCTCCAGCAACTTTCAAAAAGAACATAAACAAATGGAGAGTATAGTATGAGAGAGTGAGAGATAGAGAGAATGCAAAAGGGAAAAAGAGGCGTGGAGTGGGAAACACATGCTTCACTGCAGCTGTATGTACTAAACTTTCTTTACGATTTTTGTAACTTCGGCTTGTGGAAATGGGCAAATTATATGTTTTCTGTTATCCTTGAATTATTTCCTTCAAAATAATAAAAAAATTGACGATTTTATTTGCAAGTTTGTAACCTTCCCACTGCCTTGCGTCACTCTCAAATCGTCAGATTATCAAAATGTACACTTGTCAGCATGTAATTAACCTCCCTTATAATAATGTGCCGCGCAGGAGTAAATCCAAAAAAATCCCTTAATGGCCTCTCCTACTATAATAATTTTGTAATATGGATATCATTATTTAGAAAACTTTAAGAAAGTTTTGTAAACAACGGAATTGAGGATTTATTACATCGGTTTTAAGTCTGAGAAGTTGTTTAATTAACAAACCTTGCAACTTTGAGCATAAATTTTGTAAATTAAGTATCCGAAGCAATTCGGTGTACTTTCTTAATCAAAATCTTAAGACTGTTTTCGTTTAAGTAAGTACAAATAATAATAATGTATGTATTTTGACTTCCACAGACGCAGCAGCAGTTTATGCAGAGCGCGCTGTGAAATATATTCAAGTACATCTTTTATACATAAAAGTAGATATTCGTTACTTCAATGCTCACCATTTCCATCCAACTCAATCGCGCCCACAAAGAAAAGGTTATAAATTCATAAGAGGTGATATTTCCCGCACAGATGCCGTAAACGGGTTGAATTGCACTAGAGTGAGGATAAAGTCTTTATTGGAAAATGTGTAGTTCTTTTACGTCAAGTAAGGGTACATCTTTGGAGCTTATGTTTTTAACTGCACATTGATTTTTATTTAAGACGGTAAAATCGCAGGGCGCGCTAGCCCTGCGATTTTACTCACGTAATTCGTCGTTTTGTAAATCGTGAAAATATTGGGATAAAAAGTAGCCTATATGTTAATCCAGGGCTCTAGCAGTCTACATACCAAGTTTCATCGCAATCGGCTCAATAGTTTTTGCGTGAAAGAGTAACAAACATCCATACCTCACAAACTTTCACGTTTATAATATTAGTAGCTTTTGTAAAAATGCTTAAAAAAATTAAATGGTATGTAAAGAGCCAGTAAGAAGTTTCTTTTTTTTTTAAATTATACATAATGTTATAAAAGGTTATAGAAGTGTGAAAAGTGTGAGTCTGAAAAAGATTACATTAAATCTTATCTAAAAAACTGTGTAGTGCTGCATAATAAGAAATTAATATTTAATTCAGAGTTTGGTTATCACTAATCTACATAAGATACAAGAGGTTTTCTTCAAGATTAAAAACCATATTTGTAATAAATAAATCTAAATCAAACAGACGTTTATATAGTAGCTTACATAAAAAGAATAGCTTTTGCATGTGCACCCAAGTCTTTAACAAAATCCCGAAAGCTATAAGTGATCTGACACTAACTGACACTAACTGACACTAACTCGTTTCGCACGCAGTATGCGTGCGAAACGAGTTAGTGTCGTGAAAAAAATGGCTTATTGACAAATGTTTCTACACTATGCAAGAATTTGTGACATGCAAAGATGAAGTTTTTATATAGAGGACTGAATTACAACTCATTATATTATTATTATTTTGGACATTTATAAATACTGCCACAATTTGACCCTTTTTTTTTAATTGATATTGACATTGTTTACATTTTTTTTTTGTTTTTTATATATTTTTGTTGACCTTAATTAAATATTCATATGCATGTTTATTAATTTGTATGCATTCATTCATTAACAATAATTGTATAATTTTGCTAATTTGTATAGTTTTTGCACACCAGAAATGGTGAAACATGCTGTACTGTACCCACACATGTATTTGTCTAAACAACTTGTAAACATGTTTCATGCAAATAAATATTCTTATTCTTATTCTAGTAATATTCTTTTGTCATAGTATCAATATTGTTAGTATTGTGACGTCTATAACGTTATTGTTATCTCGCAATAACGTTGACGTATGACATTAAAACTTTATTTCTTCGTGTCTTGTCGTGTTTCGCCTTTCTTTTCGATTGTCCTACATAAGATAACTTCAGGATTTTAAATATTTGAATACAATTTCTTAATCTTAAAATCCAGGACATTCCAAAGAACAAAATTCGGCAGATCAGGAAAAATGTAATTCTGGATGTTATACGTCAGCGCTGTCGCGAGCTAGAATAAGCAGCATCATCTGTTGTGCGTCACGGAACCTACTCATAGAAAAAAAAAAAATGGAAAGAGTACACTTTTGCAACTAACATAATTAAGAAGGATACTGTATCACAGCTATCTTTTAATATATATATATATATATATATATATATATATATATATATATATATATATATATATATATATATATATATATATATATATATATATATATGTCTTACTTAATCTCATGCTTACAATTATCTTTAAAAAATATCGTAAACAAGCCGTTAAATTATGTCTGCTCAATGACTTTAGCAATCGAGGACCAGTAACTAAAAAAGAAAAATAAAATACCAATACTTTATAAACGTTCGAAAAGTTCTCCTTGAAACAAAATGCTTTCTTCCAATATTCTGTTAAACACAAATCGTTCAACTACTCCACAAAATAAATGGTCCTTAAAAAATGGCTAATTTGTTCCACACAAGAATGAAAGGAAAAGTTTAAACACGTTACTCTTACGCGGTTGTATTTGTAAAAAAATCTAGTTCGTAAATCTTCGGCAGAAAAACCAAAAGTTTCGGAAGCTCTATAAACAGGCTGTAGGCAAAGTTGGGCAGCAATCAAAAGTTTGGTTGGCCACAAGTTGAGAATATATTACTTCAAAGTCAACTCTGATTGTAGGAATTTGAACAGACGTACTTTCCTATGTGCTAACCCTGTCAGAATTTGGTTGGTGTATGAATTATATTAGTATAATTTAGTAAATCTCATTAACAATGTTGTAAGTTTAAAATCCACTAAAATCCAATGACTAGTAGACTATGTAAATTACAAACAGTAACCATCAATTAGACCACAGATCCCAACGAATACTATGGCACCTTAAACGATTTCCTTCCTATTATTTAAAATGTATAGTCAATTGATTACTACTCATAAACTGACGAACATAAACTGAATCTTGTACAACGTCAACATTTGATTCTCAATTTAGTTACCTTGACATGTTTGTAAGTGTCAATAACAATATAATTGATGACTTGTTATAAGTCAACGGAAATTAATGGAATAGATACAAGCAAATTGTCAACCGATGTTTTGCAATTACGGCTGATAATATCACATTGGATAAAATCAGGCTCTTGGTGAATGTAATGCAGAGAACTCAAAGTTCAACAGTAAACGTTCTATGAGGTGTTGATGATGATGATGAACCGGAATTGGAACTAAAGTGAAAATGAAACAAAATTAACTGATAAATAATAAACTTAAAAATAACTGAGAAAATTATGCCGAATTTAAATACTGTGCAATCTGTGCATACACGCATTACGAGTTCTAGTCAGACAAAATTCGTAATTCAGTGTATGTGCCCGAAGGATGTGACTACTATGGACTGGACTTACTTTATTTTATCTTTTTTTGTTTAGGCTTGACGCATGAACAAAATATATTGTGTGAGCATTCTAGTACGAGAAAAGAAACTGTCTAGTGTGGAGGAACGAGTGTCATGTCCCTCCAACACAAAGAAAGGGAGGATCCTCCGACCAGGCGAGGTGATAATGCCTGGCGGGCCGCGGCGCAACGGTTGATGTTGGGAAGTTGTATATATACTAATCGGCGCGAGAACTCTCATAGCGCGATGCAGGATTATATGTTTTTTGTTGCTGTATGTGGAAGTCGCCACATAGGTTGAAATCAAATGACATGATAAGTAAAGTAGTGAATACAGAGACGACAGATGAAAGGTATATTGGAAAGAGGGTAATTAATTAACTAAAGATGTGTTAGGCTTTAGGAGTAGAAGAAGACTGTATGAAAAATGAAAAGTTAAAAGGCTCGATTTAATAAAGAGATCACGTATTTATTCACTTATTGTGAGGACTAAAAATAATAAGAATTAGATGATGATAATAATGATGTTATTGACTTTTCTATAATTGCATCATAGCGATGTGATATACCTACTACCGAACAAAAAAAACATTATAAATAGATATTATGCGGAATTATATTACACAGTATCATAATATTGTTTCAGCTGAACCTATTTAAGCGTATATCAAAACTCGCTAAAGAGTTTAACCTGCTAAGTATTGAATCATGTTTCCACGTTTATTTAGGCCTACAGTAAATAGATAATAGTAACACATTCATTAGTGAAACCTGACCATACACCGAATTATCCTAATCTAAACCACCGGTATATTATGGTACCGTAAATAAATGTATCCAACCTGTATTAAAATAAACACAATGAATTTCCCGTTAATCTATAAGCACTCTCTATTGTAGTGTCCAGGTGTAACGTCTATAGTACCTATGTTAAAATTTTTATATAAAGATTTTACATATAATTTATGCTTGAATAATAACAAAACTATTTGAAAATTTAAATGCATAAAGAGCTTCAGAATATTGAAGAAACTAGTGAACATTAATTATTAAATCATCTTCAAATTGAGAATCACCTCCTTTTCTCAAATCGAATAATAACTATTACTAAGCTGTTTGAAATAACAAACAATCTATAAAAACTGATTCAATTTACTTAAGTTACGTATAAACTAACATGTAATAACATTTGCATATTAGTTAACTTACAAGGAACAATTACAAAGTTCGAAGGCAGCAGCAGCCGTAGGTCATAACATTAATAACTATGTTTCATTAGTGAAGCTTGGCCGTTTATCAAAGTGGTATTACGTTCTGCACCAATTTATACAGACACTAAGACTCTTAAATGAACCAGACTACACCAGCATCAGCATTACACAAACATTCCTGGTCTTTAGTGATCCTGACTGCTGAGCCAAAGGTCGTGTGTTCGATTCCCACACAGGACAAATGATTGTGTGATGAGCATGATCATTTGTTCTGTGTCTGGGTGTAATTTATCTTAATCATATATGTATTTAGAAATATAGAAGTATGTTTATCAGCAGTCTGGTTACCATAGTACAGGCTCTGCCTAGTTTGGGATCGAGTCTTGAGTTTGGTCTTACCTTTTTTAAGGCTTCTAACACTGGAGGTAAACATGGTTCTATATACCATGCAGTAATGATAGCCTCTCCTTTATCAAGCACAATCGCCAATATTCCTCTCGTAAAAATATATAGATAGACAAGATCTATCGGCCTGCTGGACTTTGCAGCATCCTCCAAGATAAAATTGCCGCTATTTAATTGAATATACCATCGTTCTATGGTCCTTATTTACACGCCACACTTAAAGTCATACAGAATAATTAAACAAATGTCATAACAAGAGAAGCGTGTTATTTTCATTTTGAAAATTAATTCTGAAAATGTTTAATATACTTCGAACTAAAAAAATACACGTGATTTTGGCTCAGGGGGGTGGGGGTTGTCTCACCACATCAAATCACCCCACCAGGTCGGGGGGAGTTAAAATATTGGTAAAAAAAACATTACGTGATTAATGAACGACCCTATCCTGTATGACAATTTGAAAATCCGGGTGCGTAGTCTATGTTAATATTATAAATGCGAAAGATACTCTGTTTGTAACATTTTCACGCCTTAACTCAAGCAATCATCATGAAATTGTGCCAATACATTGTCAGGGGCGAAACATTAATTTGCGGTACCTTTTATCCAGAAAAAAAACAGTTCCTGAAGCCTAGAAAAATAACTTACACGTGAGCTAAGCCACGGGCAAAACCAAACATCCTAACAATTCTAAGTAATATGTGTGTTTGTTTGTCACGCTTTTACTCCTTAGCTACTCAACCGATTAGCAGTCAGGATCACTAACAACTAGACCAACAGGCCCGCTAAGTAGTTCTAATTCTTTAAGTTGTAAAGATGTAACGTTCATAATTCAGAACGCTTCAAAAAAAATTAAGACGTTTATGAGAAAAAAAGTGATTGTCTCACTGCGTATCTATCTATTCTATCGTCTCAGTTACTTAGATAATAATTGTCATCATCAACGGATAATTGTGATCTGAAGCAAATAAATAACTATTCATTTTCTTGTCAACACAGACAGGTATTTTAGAAACGAAAAAACTGGAGTATAAGTGTTCAAAGCATACCTATAATATATATTAAATTTAAATATCGTCATCCGTTTTAGGTAGATTTCGAAGAAAAGTCTACCTATTGGTTTTGTACTAGTTGGCGAGTTTTCCGAAAATTTCTTAACAGGAGGTCTGGTTATGATCCCTAGACCCCAAAACAACCGCCAGTTAAAAAGTTTATATATATGTGTGTACACATATGACTCAAAGGTCAATTACTCACTATCATAATATATATTGGTCGTGGACAATGAAACAATAATGTGTATGTACTATAGTGTATTGTACTACGTCTTACTCATACTTCATTGATAATAATATATAAGTCGAGGACACAATAGTATTCAAATCAGTAATTTGTTTACCTCCGTAAGTCATCATGTTTTTTCATGGATCTCACTTTGAGAACACATTTAAGAAATTTTGATGAAAGATTATGTAATCCTAGATTGGCAAGTTAATGATGTGCTTAATGTGTCAATCAGGCTAACCAATATGACGTAAACTTATCTTTTTTTTAAACCATTCCGGCCCCTTATTGATCTGGAGTTGCAGAGTATGTAGGTACTGTAATCTACAAATAGTTGTACCGAGTCTGCGTGTTCTTTGTGTCCATTGTTTGAATGTTTGTAAAATCCCTCCGACACAGAATTTTTTCCTAGTGTGGGAATTATTTTTTATAAGGATGTAAGGATTATAAGGCAGGATAATAGCATTTTCTGAAGTCTAGCATGACTTTGTTTTGGTGCAACTCGGTTGGCTCCGCACCATGTCTCGTGTAATTTCGCGAGATGTTCATCATTAACTAGCCTGTTGGTTTAGTGGTTAGTGACCCTGATTTCCAAGCCCAGACGTCGTGGGTTCGATTCCCACCCAGGACAAATAATTGTGTGATGAGCACGATAATTTGTTCTGTATCTGGGTGTAATTTCTCTATAATATAATATTTAGAAATATATACGTATGTTTATCAGATGTCTGATTACCATAGTACAGGCTCTGCCTAGTTTGGGATCAGACGGCCGTGTGTGAGATGTGTGGAGTTATTTATTATTATTATTATTTTTTATCATTATCATTGGTTTGTGACCTGTCCAGCAGAAGAAAAACTCAAAAACTTAAACCCAAAACGATGTTTCGTTAGGCATACTGTTTAAACAATAAATGAATACATCAATGCTAGTTTTTTGACAGACAATAGTCTATAAGGACCTTGGTAATAAGTTTGTCGTCTTTTATTCATATTTTTCCTATATTCATGCGCATTCCAAGACACTTGGAAGTACTGGTATGGGTCACTAATTGTACCTTATTAACGGTTCATTTAAGTTGTAATGTTTGGCCGTTTAAAACTTTAATCAACTCGGTTCGACGATTTATGCTACTCAAGCAAAACAATGTAAAAATCCCCACGTAGGATGAAAATATCAAGTACATTTCTATGTCTAGTTTAGTTACATCATCAGAAAGATCAATTTAGTTCCATCTTGTATATTTGTCTAAAGTAGTATGTGTGAATGATGTTCATATGTATACACACTATTAATATAAATAAATGTGTGTGTGCTGTTCCATATCGTAGAAACGCTTATTGAATTTTAAGACCACTTGAAATACAATGATGACATTCAAGCTACCATTTAGGGTATGAATTTTTGTATAACGATCTGTAATGTGCTTTACGATAGACATTTGTATGCGGTAGATCAAATACACGTGATAAAATGTTTCGATATAATTAAATTAAGCTAAGATTTAAATTACATTTTGGCCTATTCTTAGAACTACGTAGAATTTGAAAACGACACCTTGTTTAGAATAATAAGAAACATTCCGTAATCTAGAACATTAATGGTTTTAATTATAGCTTTAAATTTATTTACGCCAGAAAAAGAGTATACGAGTATAATTCATTTGCACTGTACCTAAGCTGAGTAAAATTTAGTCAAATATGTAGACTTATATAAATAGTGCCTTTTCTATTATATTTAACAGTAATAGGTAGGCAGGCAAACATAATAATTTACATTTTTTGAGCACAAGAATCAAGAGATAGATTGAAAAAACTCCAAATAACACAGTCCGTATCAGTACGATTTTATATGCAAATAGACTTGCAGACTAACCTAAGACTTTGCCGTAAAATAACTACAATATAGAAATAAAGAATAACATTTTCAAACTATGATTATTAGATCACCAGATCATATATTTATATAGCCATTGGAAGTTAACTTTAGTGCTCAAAAAATACCATGGCGAAAGCTATCAAAGCTTTTGGGATTACGGCGGTATCTTTTACCCACCATAACTTTTAAATGCCTAAATAGATTTGGATGTATGGGTATCGCAACTATACTATTCTTACATCATCCCGAGTGACACTGGCTATAATTAAAAAAAAAACAAAATTACATGATATTTTTAAATTAGTAACTTGTTTGTCCTACGTAGATTGTTAAAGACACAATAATTTAATTGTTAGTCTTTAATACTGAGTAGATTTAGAATAAAATTAACCAACCAAAGACGATTCTTATATTCTTCATTACATTATTTGAGAAAAACTGTTTGATAGTTCACGTTTCTTATAATAAAGTGCTTATGCAAAGGATTTAGTTTCAAACAAAAGGTCAGTAAGCAGGTGAACTACCTACTTTTAATGTTTCTTTGCTTCTTTTTTGTCTCAGGACCTTTAAAGTTTAATCTAAATACAATCTTAAAATAACGCTCTAAAGTTTAAAATAGATAATAGAGGCGACTTAGGTCGCTTACGTCCCACACATTTGTAGATTACATATTGAAAAAGCAATGAAAGTACTGCTATAAACTTTTATCATAGAGTAGTAAATACCATATCTACTTAGAACGTATTCAGCATTTCTTAAAGGCGTTGATACATAAAGAACTTTTCTAACTATATTTATGAACAACACCTCCGGAGAATTTTATACACTGATTTTTCAACATCAGACCGTATGTATGCAGTATTAGGGCCAGAATAGAATGTCGCATATTATGTATAATATTTCACGTAAAGGCTTATGAAAATGAATCTAGCTACCGATAAAGTTTAACTCAGAAGTAACTTACTGAAGGTGCAGTAAGGAGTTGTAGGGCTTCACTTAAGTTCTTCAATGTCAACGTATTCCGCTCCCCATCCTCCTCTTCAGGTCCCGGGAGATGTACTGAGGACTGTCTAGAACGGAATTCGGACTTTTTGCCACTGGAACCACTGCCATTGGCGAATTGATGCTGTGAGGAGGCGCGGCGAAATGGACAGGTCATTTTGGCAGTTCAAGTCATTGGTTAAACACCTTGGACTTGCACTTTTAGTTCGGAGGTTGATAATGGTTATCTGAAACAAAAAAATAAATTAAAACCTACCATCCAATCCAATCCTTCCAACCAACCATCATTTGAAGGAAAATGCGAGTAATTTGGTAAACGCAATACTATTGGTCGATCGATAAATATTAACAAATTGTGGGATTATAAAAGGGTAGGAATATGTTTAGGACGATTGGCTTGAGTGCAAACAGAGGTACGAACAACTTGGCAGTTGCTGTTAGTTAGTGATTTTCATAGTTTATATCAGTGGTTTTGAGACTGTTTCTAACAGTAGCTATTTATGTTTGTTTGACGTTTATGTATTGAGATACCTTATTGTGTAAGCTGCCTTCCTGTATTGCCAGCAAGTATGTATGTAAGCCTAACTATTACAAATATATATTATCGTCATATTTTAACATCAGACCGGTCCCAAACTATGAAGTTTCAACGGAATATTCCTCCGTAAAAGTTCAAATCACACCACTCCTTATGCTTATCTGTAACATTTATCAGTTCAAAAATGTACCAAAATAGTTAAGAAAAAAAATTATCATCGAATCGACGGACTTTATATGTTAGTAAACCATATATTGGGCCGCAGAGGTAGGTAGGTAGGTTAAGTAATTTCGGAAACTATTACACACCAGTTTCTAGGAAATGTTCAAACCTAGAATAATACATACTCTGTGTTACGCAGACCAGAACACTATTACTACCTACTACCATTAAATATTGTGGAATGTTTGAACGATACTAGGACTGTATAATTTTAAAGCAGGTAGAATGTAGCAGTATTGTTTAAGGAAATGTATTATTGCTGTTGTAATGGGTTGATATTAGGTACAATGGGGCAGGAAGTTGATATGGCGGTATCTTTTTAATTTCTTACCATTGTCATTGTATGTTATAATCGGCGATTAGTGTATGTTAATGACAGCTACTTTAAGTCTGCGGTGTGTAAGGAGAATAGCACTCGATCGAATCTTGCTTGTTAGAATTTTGGATACACGTTTAGTTTCAATAACAATAAATAATAAAAAAAAAATTTAAAATGTTTTTTTGATTAGATTCACTTGTAAGGGGCTGTCCATTAATCACGTGATGTTTTTTTTGCAACTTCTTAACCCCCCCTCCCCCCTGGTGATAATAGCCAAGTATCTTGGCTATTATTCTTAACTACAGAGGATGGACTATCGCTACTCGCTACATTTTTAAACAAATAGAGCATGATCCCAGGGCCCCCAGAAGTTACTTATTTTCTCAGCAATAATATGTGTGGGATCTTTATCCGCGGTAGGCGCGTAGGTACGCATACACTGAAAGGACATACGAACACTACTTTAGTGTTAGTATATCCTTTCAGTGTTAGTATATCCTTTCAGTGTTAGTATATCCTTTCAGTGTATGCAGGTACCACGCTTGGCACCTGGAAATTGGTCGCCGGCCCAGGTGTGTGTCAGTTGAGTTTTTGCCTACCTTTAGCACTCTAAGGCGCCCATTACACGGAAGGTTTTTTCACGCCCGTTTTGATCAAAACTTGATGAAAACTTGTCAGTTTTGCCACAATCAAAACGGTGTTTAACGAATAACCTATGGTAATATGATATTAATATATTATATTATTTTATCAATTACGACTTTTGGTAATGATTGACGTTTGCATGAGCGTCTAATGGCCGTCAATAGGTAGGCAAAAACTCAACTCACTTTTCTTAAAGTCTCAGGGCTGATTTTTATATATATTTTTAAGAATATTGTAAAAATTAGTAATTACACGACTTGCATTACAGACACCGCCGCCGGCGGTAACCTTTGCCAGACGCTTTAAAGCTCCAAAAAAAAAAACGAATTTAAATTACATTCTCAGTCTTGATTTTTATATTTAAAACTCATGGAAGTACTCGTATTTTATTATCTTCTGTAAGTTGCCAGACTAAACATCCCCCCAGGCACACATTAAGTGTCTCTATGTGTCGAAGTGAGAATTAGATAATTTTATAATATAACTTTATTAAACTCATGCTACTACTGGTATTATAAAAGTCTTTAATAATAAATTAAATGATTCTGAACGTTTCATTTCACCTGGTAATGAGAATTTTTGTCATATGATTGTTGACTTACAGATAAATGTTTTTCATTGGATATATTTAAAAAAATCGTGGTTTTCAACAATTTTATAAAATCGTGATTTATTGTCGTTTTATATCTTATAATTAGCAACCCGCCCTGGCTTCGCACTGGTAGCAGAAACATCTTCAACCATCATCTACATATTTCAATCAATTTACACAAAATCTGAACAAATTATACATTTAAACCTTCCACGTGAATCACTCTGTCTATTAGTGAAAAGCGCATGAAAATCCATTCAGTAGGTTTTCCGTTTATCGCGAACAGACAGGCGGGGGACTTTGTTTTATAATATATTATGTAGTGATAAACAAAAAAAAAAACTGAAGAACTTTAAAGTATTCTTTATGAGTGCATACACGGAAAGCACACACGAACACTACTTAATCTTACACATATTATTGTTCAGAAAAAAAGCAATGTCTGGGGGCCCTGGGATTTTGGTCTAAAACTATTTTGGCGTCTTCAACTGATGTTAACAAATATATTTTTATTGAGATCGTAGGTTTCATACCTACCCAGGACAAATAAATGTGTGATGAGCACGATCATTTGTTTTGTGTCTGGATGTAATTTATTTATAATATGTATGTATTTAGTAATATATAAGTGAGTTGATACATATCAAAAGTGTTTAAGTCCACTACAGTCATTATTGAATGTTTTTGGTAAACCTGATTTTGCGCGCGAAAATAAATATTTCAATTCAGATCAAATCAAACAAAGTCCACTCTTTCTCATTGAAATAAGGTTGAAAATATTAGTTTTCTTTTCAATATTGCTTAAGTCACAATGTCAGTATAAATCAAACTCACCCAAGTCCGATTCGACCAATGACAGACAGCCCTGCGCAGTGTCATGGCCGCCATTGTTTTCGTAAATTGGTGGAGTTCGTATCGTGTGCTTTGATTTTTATTAAATTATGGAAGATAAAATAAGACTTGTGAAACCAGAATTAGCTAAAAAGAAGTCACAGTTGAAGCACAATGAAAAACAGAAGAAAAGACAAAAGGATTTGTAAGTTTACTGTTCTAATTTCACTTTGTTTGAGTTGTGTCATTGTCACGTGGTGATTCATACCATTCAAAAACAGGGCCGAACTAGGAGTTAGATATTACCAACCCCGGGTTCATTGTTGTATGTTTATAAAATGGAAAGTATATTTACTACTATTCTATTCTACATAGAAATACTAATTAGGTTTTTTTTAATTAAGATTTTATGGAAATTAGCAACATTTCATTTTGTTCGTCTGCCAAAGTACCAAAGAAGTAAAATAAAGTGTTCTCAAAGGTACATTACCTACATATTTTAACCAATTTCATTCATTTTATTTATAAATAATGTAATAATTTTACAGAGACGTTTTCTGTCCTATATACCTACTACTTACGTTTTTCCCAGGTGGTCATGGGTTTTACATTGATAATATTAGTTTCAAAAGTTAGTTTTTAAATCTTACTTTCAGGTACTCTGCGAAAACTTTGCCAGAAAAACCGAAGTGTCAACACAATAAAAAGAGTGTATACAAATGTGAAATGTTAACTTCAAGCGACATTTTTTACTTTCATAAACGGTTTTACAGTCATCCAAACAAAATTAGTCAAGATAATTATATATTGCAACATTTAGTTTTGAACCCTGTTAAAAGGAAACGCCCAAGAACAAATACCCGAAATGGGCGCACTTTTTCAAAGCAGTGTTTTGTTAGTAAGCATTTTGTGGTATATTAAAAATCAAACAGGGCCTTATAAAAGGGGTTTCTAATCGATTCGCAGCCACAGGAGAAACCCCAACAGAAAAACGTGGAGGAGACCGAAAATACTTTGATTTCCGTTCGAAAACAGAAGCTGTATAGAAATTTGTGATGAAATTTCAGCCGTTAGAAAGCCATTATTGCAGAGGCAAAATAAAAAGGAGAATATATTTGGATCCAAGCCTGAACATCTCTAAATTATACAAAATGTATGAGGACCAGTCGATGCCGGGATACTCGGTGACTAAAAGTTTTAAGTGTACTTAGTATGTATATCATTAGTCTGGTTACCATAGTAAAATAGTAAAAAGTTAATTGGCATACCAGCGCAGGTCTATGAGAACCTCGCATTGTCTTTGCCATATTTGCCAATTTTAACTACCTATTTTATACTGAGGTGAGTGAATCCTCTTCTCTGATGCGAAACTCTTCCGATATTCGAAGCCGCCACCTTCCGGATTCGATAACAAGCTACTCATACTACCTACAAGGCGTACAAACTACTTCCGAGCTAATTCAAACACATCGAACCAGGTCCACTCTCGAACGTTTTCAGAGTTTAACGGTCAGGGTTACGGACGTGCTCTCTGCAGCATCAGACAGTGAAACATTTCTGACCGGTTCTCAAGTATAAGGTCAACCATTTAGAGGGACACGCTGAGAACCAGAGCGCCAGAAGAAGTAAGCCACATCCGATTTGGTAGAGAGTAGCCTGAACTAACAACGTTATCACATTTACGACTAGGTACTTAGCGGAATATGCAAAATGCAAACTGAACAAACATATGTTCAACCTTAAATTGCAATATGCGGTTATTCTGTCAAGAGACAGAAGAGACTGCAATGCATATTTTATGCTCTTGTGGCCCACTAATGCGGCACCGAAGTATTAACCTAGGGTTGCGCAACATGCAACCACAGGAAATACAAACAATCACTGCTGATAAGATCTGGAGGTTTCTCGAAGTCTGAGCAGTGAACTGTAAAGTAGAAGTGCGCCACAAAAGACCAGAAATGGTCGAGGTGGCACTAGGCACTTAAAACAATAATAATAATAGCGGAATATACTGCGGAATGTTATTATTTCAAGAGCTTTATTTGACGACCAATCGATATAGACTAATATATTTTTATGGCCGATGAGGTAATGTTTACGATGTGAGTGATAGCCGTTTGTGATACCAATTGATTAAGTCGGGCTCCGAATATACGTTCAATATAAATACTCATAGCTTTGATCTTCGTGTTTGTATAGGTTTGTTTGGTTGAAAGTAACGCATGACGTGCTAAAAGGCAATAAAGTAAACGAAACTTCCCTCACCGTCATTTGAAATAAAAGCTCTTTTCTCTGTATTTTAAAAGAGTTAAGTTAAGTAAAAAGCTTTGATTTCATAAAAATATTTTTTATATGTAGCGATTTTTTTTAAACTTCGATAATTTTAATGATTCTTTTTTGAAGTGAAAACTTCTTTAGGTACGTTTGTACAAATTTGCTATAGGGAAAAAGAACTGAACTCGTGACCGTCACGCTAATAATACATATGTAGATCCACTAGAGGGCGGTAATCTAAACATTGAGTTCTGTCAGCTCCTTATTAATTAATGTCAAAAACCTACTACAGTGACGTTTTAAGTTCGTCGATTCGTTTAAGTTTTCACTTCTGTCGGTACTCCCATGACTGCCAATTTTTTTTTTATGGAAAAGCACCGCCCGTGAATTAGTATTTTGATAAAGTCTAAAGGTAGAAAGAATCCAAGATAAAATGATCAACGGTCATCAGGGGTATTCTAAACAATATTTTATGAAAAATACTCTTAGTCCCTAACTTTTTCTCTCTCTCTCTCTCTCTCTCTTATCTACTGTTTATTCTCAGAAATTTTAAATTCTTAACATCACATTGAAGTATTTTCTCTGTACATTTAAATAACGCACAAAATTTCGATACACAGAGCACAATATGAAAGCCTACATTCCATACTGGATGTCAAAAATCTAAAATAATGATATAATTTCATTGCACTAGTCCAATGCACCACCAAAACTAATTTTTACACATAACACCGTACTTCATATAAAATCTTCCCAGACAGGCTGTCTATCACGGTGCTGTCATCTGTATGATTTTATTAAAAAGTTAAAAACAACATAGCTCTTGTACTGCTTCTTCAATATAACAAAGTGAAACGACGCAGTCGACTGACAAAAACGACAATAGAATAAAAACTTAATGCGATATTTAGAACAAAATCATATTCAATACAAATTTATCCCTCAATACAATTTTTTGTCAAGCTTTACCTTGTATTTCGACTTTATAGTAAAGTGTTAAGGTCTACTTTAGTTTAGATGCAAAATATTTTTTAGAATCAACGGATTGATAGGCATAGGTAAATTGGTGTAGACAATGTAATTTGCGTTCCATTTGCCTGATCTGAAGCCAGTTAGTGTGTCGTGTCGTACAATTTAATCTGGTTTGTTTCTTACCAAGTAAATTACACGCAACACGTAATAGAATAATAACTATAAAGGCAGGGTTATATTAAAGTTACCTACGCTGTTGAAAGCTAACAACTAGTCTCGAAGCTTCTAGAATAAGACATAATACAAAACTTAAGATGGTATAATGGTTGTATTATCATTATAATTAATACATGAAGGTGTTTTTTTATACCCTTTTTAGGCAATTATCGCACATGGACAGATGTGTTAAATAATTAACATAAATTAATTACTAACGAATTTTAATACGCAAAAATGATACACGTGAATGATACACCACGTTGACTATGACGCATTTTCTGAAGGCTTCATAGTACGCAAGCGCAAAGACACGTGCTATCATACGAAGATTATAGGAAACACTGTATACTTGTATTCCACCTCATTCTCTCGCAGGCTAAATCCTATTTATGAATATGTTTGTCTCTTTTTCTTCGTAGTACGCAAGCGCAAAGACATGAGCTAGCATACGAAGATTATAGGAAACACTATTTACTTGTATTCTATCTCATTCTCTCGCAAGCTATATCCTATTTATGAATATGTTTGTCTCTTTTTAGTGTGACTTTTTCGTTTCATCGAATTTTCAAATGACAACGATTCTAAAGCAGTTTCACTTCATAAAAACTATGTTATGTTTTTAACCGACTTCAAAAAGGAGATTCTCAGTTCGTCGAAATCTTTTATTTTATTTGCGTTGCTTTTTAAAAAAAATTTTTTTTTTATTAGTATCGTAGCTATTTCTTCTTCTTCTTGTTTGAAAGGGTATACTTCCCAGGTTTTCAAATTGTCATCAAGTCAGGATCTGGTAATGGGATCCTGGAGAAATCGAGGAAACTCATCAAAAAGACATAAGTGTAGGGAAACTACTGTGGTAGCGTATTCAGTACCATGGTATTCAGTAACCATGTAAAGATAATAAAGTGTAATAAACGTACATTTTTAACCTACAGAATGTTTGATTTAAAAATGTGATTACATAGCTGTTGTCCGTGACTTGGTTCGCGTGGCAATTCAAATATATCCAAGGAAACCGATTTTCTGCTCAATTTTCAAGTTTTTTCGTTCCATAAGACCCTTTTAAAAAGAATTAGAAAACATTGAAAAAAAAATGAATGAAATCGTTTAAGTCAAGTTATGACGTGACCAAGAAAAATAGGGGTTTAGTTTTATAAATATAGATAGATATTTGCGAGAGGGTGGGAAACGTGCTAATGAAAACTATTTTGATGACACTTTACCATATTGCAACTAGTATATTTCTGATATCTCATCTAAAACTTTAAATGTATATATTTTAGCTACTTAACTACTAACTGGGATAGTCTGGTTCCTATTATTATTTATCATAAAAAATATAACTAACACCATTAACAACTTCAAACGCCCATCGTTCTCTATCTATGGTGAGCACTCACTCCCAATTGCTGATCGCCTAACCTAATAAATATCTATGATGTCAATTTGTAACGTTACGATAGTAGATGCACTATGGCGTGACGTAATATTAGATATTATCCTACTGATGACTAATGTCTATTCATAAAATATTGCTAATGGTACCCATCTTTACTAGATGCTTTTACCTTGCATGACTAAGTTTGAAAAAATAAAAGTAAACCATGTCTAAATTTGTGTTAGAGAGGATGTCAATGTGATAAGGGATCCATCCCTGTAAGCGATATCTTACAGAAAAATCTTGTATAGAACGCTAGCAGCGCCCCGAGGTTTCACCCGCGTAAGTCCCGATCCCGTAGGAATATCTGGATAAAAAGTAGGTTATGCGTTAATCTAGGTCTTCAGCTATCTACATACCAAGTTTCATCGCAATCGGTTCAGTAGTTTTGGAGTGAAAGAGTAACAAAACATCCATCCATCCATCCAAACTTTCACATTTATAATATTAGTGGGATTTGTGAGTTTAAGTGGTATTTAAAGGAATACTACAAAAAAATATCAGCAAATTCAGTGTAACCTTTTTAAATACGTCAGTCATCTCGGTTATGAACAGTTGCACAATCAAAGGTGTCACGCACGTGTTGCTTCCTGTTTGAAACACTTTTAATGTGCAACAAGCTTTTAACATTAAAATTATTACAATACGGTGATTCTCTGTCAACTTAAATCAGTTACTTTTTATTGAAGTTCTATAGAAATTGGTATGAAATAAAACTTTTTGACGTCACTCAGTCATCGTCAAATCTTCTCTTAATATTTGGGTGTTAATTTAAAAATAATAAGAAACGTAAAAACGTGAATAACGAATCTTGGAGGCTAAATTCCTATTTACCACTTCCCAATGTCTGATTGGGCTCAAATTTGGTGTACATAGGAATCTTAGGTGACAATACCATAATATGGTGCTATGGAGGTGTTCTGATGATGGAGCCGGAAGACGGCCATAAAACCCATTGAGTTTGGGCTCCATTGATTCGTCTTGAGAAATACCTTTTCAAAATCTACACTACAATAAAACATAGCTTGTATAAAAGCTTGTTTAAAAATATTTATTATACAATTATTTTATTATTATTAATTTCATGGTTGAAATTAAAATTCAAAAAAATATATTTATATAATATAATAACATAAACTGCAATTTTTGCAACCGTTCATCACACCAAATGGTTTCACTTAAAGTAAGAAATCTCTGACATTACGAAACTAGAATCTGTTTTCTAACGACTTCTAAATTGCAGCTTGTATTAGCAAGCATATTTATTGTTCTTCGTTACTTAGCGCTAAAGCGAGACTGCCTTGAGAAACATCAATGCTAGAAGAACAATCAAACCAGTTCACATTGTCTGTCTACATGACCTATTTCCAAAAATAGTAGGCCTACTAGCAAACTTAACTTAAACTGAAAAGTAGGTCGCAATTTATTTCTAACGGTTGCACAAATTGATAAATTAAATGTGTTGTATAATGCTCTATAGTTAGATGTAATTTGAAATCTATCATGAAAATAAAATAAAAATAAAATCGTTTATTCGACACAGAAGTTTCATACATTGACTTAAAGATAAGCAAAATAATTTTCTTTAGGTGCTGAAACTGATACCCAAAGTAGGCAGATAGCCTGTATCTTGGGAACCAGTGTTCAGTCCTGCGATAGGTGACGGTGCAGTTTGTCCTGTACCTGTGTCGCTGTTTGCTTAATAAATATTTTATTTGTACTTTTTGTATTTGTGTGCGTTATGTAGAGGAGGTAGAAAGTAGTAGAACCTAGATAGGAGAGGGGAGGGGTCACAGTCACCCAATTGTGCCCAATTGAAAACCAGCGTCAGGCTTTCGTATGGCACAATGTTGAATTGGGTCCGTTGTTTGGCACTAACGGTAATTATAGCGCAAAATTGTTTATATTTAATATGTGTTGAAAAACATTTCTTTTTTTTCTTTTTTTCTTTCACCCTACCTTCTTAATTATCTTCCTTTCATAACTACCACTAGAATATATAGTGATGATAATTTTAATAATGAAAAGCCTATTGATATCATATGCCTTCTAATAAAATGTTAAAGAAGGGTATTTTAACCTCATATGGTTTTAATGAATTATTAAAATTTGGTCACCTAAAATGTCATATAGAAAATTTATTACGCATAGATTTTACACCGGAAATAGACTACACATCAAAGCTCTTCATAATACCCAAAGCGATGATGAACTGTGCTAGAGATAATTTTAATTTAAAGAATACTGTTAATGGCTTTAGAAATATACTAAATTTCCGAGAATATGGTTCGCTTTCCCACGACAATAAACAAGGCCTCGGGGCAGTTGCTGGAAATTACTGAAATCAATTAAAGTGGTCTATACATAGACAGTTTTATATTACACCTGTTGTCACCACATCAAAAACTCTTATTTATTTTATTAAAAGTAGGGAATATTAATAAAAGATGATAACACAGTTCACTGTTTAATAAAAATAAGTTCATAGACATTATTTTGACTAGTTATACCGGTAACTCAATACTATCGGTCGATTGATAAATATTAACGAACAGTGGGATTATAAAAGGGTAGAAATAAATGGAGATCTATTGACTTGAGTGCGAACAGAGGTACGAACAACTTGGCAGTTACTGTTAGTTAGTGATTTTCGTAGTTTATATCAGTGGTTGTGAGACTGACACAACCTTCAAATTAATCTACAGCCATGGTCATTATCGCTCCAAAAGGCATATTTTGTGTATTTGAAGCGATAATGATTAAAGCTTACCTATGGGAACTTTCATATACCTACACCTACTGAAATTACAAAATCAACATCCATCTATCGATACCGCAACAGCTGGTGTATATCATACTACATCTAAATCCGTTTTCACGTCAACCTTTAGGGCGCGTTTTATGTTATCTGATATCATTCAATTGTACTTACCGTTCTGAGAAAGAAAAATATGTAAATACATTTTTAATTATTATCTTCACAACTCTTAACAGTTATAATATTACAGTAAAAAGTGCTGCACTTACTACTGCATACACTGTGTACACTTATTTTCAAATATTTATGATGTTCAGTTAAATTTCCTTCCAATTATACAAGTTCTAGATTGTACGTACAAGTGACAATAGTTGAAACCAGTTTGCAATTTTACAAAGCAGTTTACACGGAGTATGAATGTTATTAAAACTTGTTTGGCCTTTCGTTTTGTTACAAAAATATATTATGTCGCGTCACGTGCATAATGAATATTTACTCATTATGCACTTGTACATGTAAATGTAAAATTCACCCAAAAGACTTTACATACATATGTATGTAAAGTCTTTTGGGTGAAATTTAGGAGAATTTATGGTAGGTACTCATATAATTTTATGATACTTTGGATTGGGTACAATTTTGACCGAGTTTATGACCCATCCGAGGTAATCACCGACAGTTGTGATATTTAAAATCAAACAGATTCAATTGTTTTTGAGCAACATCTTCAAAATGACAATAATTTATTTAATTTCCCCAATTCTATGGCACTTTTTCTACCAAAACAGTTTAGTGTCAGCTAGCTACGATGACTACCTTCTATTAGGTATGCCGTATGCTTTTTTGTCATATTCGTGGTATAAAAATACAACGATGTAATTAGTTTTGTATCTGGTTCGTTTCAAAAACGTTTATTTTCCAATATTCTTCTACAGTAAGACAAGCAACGAACAAGAAAAGAACGATGATATATGTATGGTGTACACGCCTATTGTCATCATACTTATAATGATGTATATGTACGGAAATTAGCGCGAGATTAATTCCCTTACATATCATGGAACACGAAAGTTTAAAAATTAGTCATCATAGTTTATGAGACTGTTTATTTTAAGCTACTAGTTCTATTAGTTGTTATCATTTAATCATAATTTTCGTGACAAGTTGTGATAACACCCGCTTTACATGTGTTGATTATGTCCTTCACCTCAATGATAGTGTAATCACCAGATTATAACGCTATTAGAGCAAACAGTTATAAATACGTATACTTCTAGATAACATATACTTTTGTTACAAGCGTGAAGGCCATTCTGTAAACCTAAAAGTAGATCGTTTGAAAATAGTAATAGCATAATTTACTTTTAAAATACTGTTACTACCAGAACGAGACAATTTCTAGAAAACGAAAAAGCTTCCAACAGAACGGTTTAGACGATAAACACATTGTTTAACGACAAGAAAGCTTTAGAACTAAACATAATTAAACTTTAGTGTAAGAATTGCGTCAAGATGTTAGGATGCGCTTATCAGGAGTTTTTACTACGTGACTTGTAGCAGGCTACTGTTTTTTGGCAGTGTCTATTTTTGATTTTTCGGTCATTTTCGGCAAATGTACCAACGCGTACCTGCTTAGATACATTGTTTATTAAATATAATTACAGCGGAAGATTGGAAGCAACTCACGGACTACTTAAAGTGCAATTATTTGTAAACCTTGTTTTAATGTTGTGCTGAACAATTAGACTGTAATACAAGTGTGTACTTATGTATCTTCTAAGAACACGCGTCCACAATTAATTCTAATCACGTTATTATGTTTGGACCGGATAGACTGTTTTTCGTCACTTTTAAAGAAAATTGTGAATAAATAATCTTTGAAACGATCTTATGAGGGAAAAAATTAGAGAGGCAAGACTAGAAAATAGGCACCTCCTCCGTAAAACGGGGACAAAAAAAATAATGAAACATATTTCTTAGCATATGACTAACTTACATATATCTACTCGTTACCCTACCACAATGGTATGTTATATTAATATTATTATTATTTATTATATTATTATATTTACCAAATGCTTTAGACTTTATTTGACAAAACTTTAAGTAAAATACAACAGAGAAAATGTTGTTCACTATAATTCTTTTAATGTTGCTGCGGCCCCATCAATCAAGAAAGCAATCAATCTGTCTTGATTAGAGTAGTGTGGGAGTCGATAAAATGTTGATATAGTTTTAAAGTACACTTACAAAAATAATACTAGCAAATGGGCTGCGAAGGTCAGTTTGGCCTTTCAAAGCAAAAAACTGAAAATATTTATATCATTTGTCAGTGTCGACTCAAAATTTTCATTAACTCATAATCATACAGCAAGAAAAATCAGTATAAAAGACACTGTGAAGGCATAAGTTGTTCTTTCAAGCCTCGAAGATCCGAAATTATTTGGCAACTATTACCGCAACTGATATGACGAGATATGTGGATGTCGACGTCAGCTACCGATTATATGTATAATTAGTTCGTAACTTTTGCTTTGATAAGGTGACTCTGTGTGTGTTGATCTATAATTTTTAATTATAATCATTATTTATTAAATCGACGATTTCGAATAATTGATGGTCAATTTTATGAAATAAAGATTTTTTTTGAATTTGAATAACATTTATGTAGCACGATAAAGCGATATTTAGCATCAACAACTCTGTGCATTGCAAACAAACTTTACACACCACAAACTGGATTGTGGCTTTCGAAATACCTACTCAATTGCCTATCTTTACCGCTAAGCCACAATTTCATCCTATTTGCCCTGCCCACGGTTCCTTCAAATATGAGTCAGCATGTTGCTTCGTAAGCATTTGATTTGATTTTGATATGCAAAGGTAATGGGGGAATTATAAAACGCAGTTATCAGAACTATGTTACCAAAATCGTGACAGGTATTTTTGAGTTACATAATGAGTACTTTGAATATTCATGTATGTTTGAAAGAAATTCTGCAGATGTTCTTTTCTCTATTGAGAAAACCTTTCAAGATGGTTTGATGATAAAGGCAGGAAGGGCAGCCGGGACCCGAAAAAGTCGACAGCTGAAAAAAAAACTGTCTTATGCTACTAAGGCAAGACAAGCAGACGTTGTCGATCGAGAATAACATACTCTTTAACCTAAACCTATTAACACAGCTCACAAAGTGAATTGGAACATCCATTTCACTGTGTGAGCTGTGTGTTGTTTTGTGGAGCAATAGAGCTCTATTCGTAATGTGGTAAATGCTATTATGAGACAGACACGGCGAAATTGCAAGGAATTGACTATCTACTAAACCATCCGTTAGTACCATTGTGAGAAAACTTAAATGAATATCGAATTTATTTGTTTTCACTGACGAAGTCTCAAATAAGTATGATTTGTGACTTTTTTACACAATATTGTATCGGTGCTTTTAGAAGTTCAAAGATTTTCTTTGATTTACTGTTGTGTTTACTGTTTATATCTTCTTAATGCTCGCATTCTAGATTTTAATATTTTTGTTGAACTAATTTAAGACTACCGCTTCGGTAAACAATCAAACGACACCCGTACGTCAAAGACACGCCAGATCGGCCGAGACCATCGCCGCTGTGCGTAGAACTGTGCAGGAGAAGCCGAGGCAGTCAATTCCTTGCCATGCACAAAAACTTGGATTTCAATTTTGCAAATTTTGCGTCGGGACTTGGGCCTGCACCCGTACATCCGTAGATCCAACTGTCCCAAGAGCTCAAAGCTGATGACCATAGACAACGCCAATTGTCTGACAGCACTTCGGACAAGCAAAATTGCCATGTATAGTACGACGCCAACCCACACGAGGTTGACCAGGGGGCAATGCATCCACAAAAATATGGTGCGGATTTTGGGTCGGCGGCGGTATTGGTTCGTACTTTTTCGAAAAAGATATTGGTGGGGCCATCACTGTCAACGGCGAGCGCTACAGATCAATGAAAATTCAGATAACCATTTTTTTTTGGCCCGAATTGAATGACATGGACGTGAACGACAAATAGTTCCAGCAGGATAGAGCTATGTACCACACAGCGAACTTCACAATGGACATTCTGAATGAAGGATTTGAAGATATGGTTATCTCTCGCAGAGGTGACGTGTATTGGCCACCAAGATCGTGCGATTTGACCCCGTTGGACTTTTTCTTGTGGGGTTTTCTGAAGTCACAGGTCTATGCCAATAGGCCGCAATCCGAGGCCGAAGCCGAGGCAATCCCAGAACATAACCCAGGCCATCGCTCAAATTCAGCCGTATTTCGGATTGACATAAATACCGGATTTCGGATCCGTGCCACAGTGAGAAGCCGCGGTGGACATTTTAACGATGTCGTATTCCACACATATTGGCATACATGGGGCTTTCAAATAAAAAAAGAATTTCGTTAATGCCTCACATACAGATTGTTATTTCATTTCAAAATCAATCCCTTCTTATTGGATAACCTTTATATTGCCGTTTTATAGCACGTTTATAAAAAAAGTTATAGCGATTAAAATATGAAAAATATTTACATCCCGTACATACATACATTGAGATTTCTAAATAATTTTAAATTACAAAGAAATAAAAGCGGGTAGATGTTTAAATTCCATCGCGGCTCCACTGCGGGTCTCTAATGGCTTTCCTATACATTTAACGGCGCCATAATCTCCAAATTAAATTTTTTCCAGGATGAATAAAACTTTATATTCACTTATAAGTTTTACGAGGAGCTATTTTCAAGCAGAAGAGTTATTGTTAGTCATATGTTAGCTATAAATGGAAAATTTCGTCGTTTCCAACTTCAATAACATTAACAGTCATACATACAAATATAAAAGATTATCGAACTGCTCCAAGATGGCAAATTATAGTATTGTCATTCAAACTACATAATAATATACATACAAAGTTTCATTTCAATACGACCATTACGAGAAGGTTAACTAACCCCTTTTTTTTCAAGATTTGTTTACATAGTCAGTTAGGGATTGTCCATTAATTACGTGAGGGGGGGGGGGTTACTTCAAGGAGAGGGGGGGGGTGTAGTGAGTTATCACGTGTATTTATATTTTCGTAAAACGCGCTAAATATATCTGTCTTCAACGATAATATTGTTTTTTATTAATATATTTGGAAATAAAAATACACGTGATTTTGGCTAGGGGGGGGGGGGGGTTGGAATGGACTCTTCCTATTATAGAGTGTTATGTTTATTGTTGCGTTTCTTCGTCTTCAAACAGTTGATCTTGCTTAAGTACTCTCTACTTCGTGATGACTTAATACATTTCTATTCTACGTTCATAAACTTCTAAAAGAACATTTCGTTAGCGAATTTCGATTATCGTTTGGTAGGTTAAACAGTTGTTTTCCTTAACTATAAATCCAGCAGTCCATTGCAGTTCACTGATGGATTTAGACCTCTCCCAATCTACATCATAGCACTTAGTCCATTGCCTTCCGCATCCAATCCATCCCAAATCCCAATCAGGTTAAATAAAAAGAAAAAAAATTGTCAGTAATGGGACAGAAGTGAAAACTTAAACGAAACAACGAACTTAAAACGTCACATTAGTAGGTTAGTGACATTAATTAATAAGGAGCTGACAGAACTCAATGTTTAGATTAGCGCCTTCTAGTGGATTTATATAAGCATTATTAGCGTGACGGTCACGAGTTCAGTGCTTTTTCCCCATAGCAAAAGTGCACAAAAACGTGCCTATAGAAGTTTTCAGTTCAATAAAAAAGCTTTCGCATATTATGTAATATATCTCTGAAGTAAAGTTATCTAGTAAAATTTATGATCAGTCAAATGCTTTATTAGTTACGTTACAAATAGGTGAAAATATAAGCAATCAATATAAATGAGGCGATAGGGCGATATTGGTGTGCGTGACGCTCAAATGAATGACCCATTAACTGTAGCGATTAATGCTACAGAATTACTGAGTTTTATATTGCCGTGAGGAGTATTTTAATAACATGTTGATTGATATGAAACATTAGGCCCGATAGGTATTATTAGAGAGGACGATGGAGTATCAGCAGTTTTAGGAGATAAGTTGTATATTCTATATAACATGAAAGTAATAATCAATCTTGGATGACGTTTTGGCTACGGCAGAGCAGGACTACTTAGCGGTGTAGTACTTCAATTGGACACTGATCATTCGCAACTTAGCTGGTTAATCACTGTGACGTTCAGCTCCTGATTAAATTATCTCACCAGAGAATTTTCACGATTTAGACTTACTGTGGATATTGATTGTAAGTAATATTATTATTAGATACTAGCAACCAGCCCCGGCTTTGCACGGGTAGCAGAGACATCATCAACAATCATCATCATATTTCAATCAATTTACACAAAACCTTAACAAATGATATACCTAAAAACCTTCCTCATGAATCGCTCTATATATTGGTGAAAACCGCGTGAAAATCCGTAACGTAGTTTTTTGAGTTTATCCCGGACAGACAGACAGACATGGCGGTGGATTATGTTTTATAATATGTAGTGATTAGGGACCTTAATTACTTTTCCTTTTTAAAAAAAAAGTGTGCGTCTCGGGACGCCAGACAGAAGTGATAACTTAAACGCCAGACGGACTGGCGCCTTAACGCGTTACGTAACGAAGCGGTTTACCCTCCCATAAGAAGTTATCACTTCAATAAAATACAAGGTAGAGTAGGTATATTGGTTATATATGAAATTCACTTTACTAAATGCAGGAAGAATGTACCTAAGCACGTAATATATATTTATATTTCTCATTCTAAGACTCTAACTTACTAACGCCGTTTCTTGAATGTGCTTGTAAACAATAAGTATTTACTTAGACATTAACTGTAAACTTCAATCGATTGAAATCATATTCGACTTAAAACTATCTCATTGACAAGCAAACAATGACTAACTACAATATGGACTTGGTTTAAATTTATGTACTTTCAAAATTAAGCGTCTCCAATCTCGGAACAGAACTTTCTCTTTACTTCGAGCACCAAATTTATATAGAACTGAATAGTTGTGACTGTAAATAAGTAATATATACGTAAATAAGCTACGTATAGTAGACTAGCAGATAACTTCTAGACTCTAATCCGTTCATAATACCAGGGTCGTAGCGTGATGTTACACAGCCTATAACTTTCCTCAATAAATACTTCATCCAATACAAAAAAAAAATCAAATCTGACTGATAGTTA
Source organism: Callimorpha dominula (assembly GCA_949752705.1). Classification (NCBI taxonomy): domain Eukaryota; kingdom Metazoa; phylum Arthropoda; class Insecta; order Lepidoptera; family Erebidae; genus Callimorpha; species Callimorpha dominula. The sequence continues at coordinate 12,531,974 of OX457010.1, read as the reverse complement.
TAGGGATAGATGGAGATAGTTCCAGCGCTTTCAAACAAACAAACAAAAACTCTAGCTTTATTATATGAGTAGACATAGATGTCTTAGATATGAAATTGTTCATTAATTGAACCGAATTTAATCTGACCACGTCTAAGGCTTAAATGACTTTGAAAGAGCTGTATTCGGATTTTCTTAACTGCACCATGTTGCCTATTAGGATTCAAGACACATGTGTTAGCAAATGCAGCTGCGTCTTGTGAAACTTTATAATTACTTGGGAATCCGATCGACAGATAATCTTAATTAAACCAGTATGAAATTATTATAACACAACATGGAACACGATTGGATATATAGGTATTGCATAAAACTGTTCGTAAAGCTCGCTGCAGTAAAATATTTAACGTAAAATTTTGTACACTAATTAACTTAATGTTGCTATTTTTTCGTGACAAGAAATAGCTTTAAAACTGAATATTAAATATACCGTCACGCAAATGTTTGTCCTTTGTAGCAAGGTTCCATTTCAGCAGACCTTGAAATACACGCATAGCTAGCTTTTATAATTGTTTATTATTTTTAAGTAATAGACTTATGTATCCAACAATAAACCAGACTTACATCGAAAGAAGTTCAAATCATCACTTCTAATGATCGTTTGATGGGCTTAGTGACAGCTTTGCAAATGCTTTTGAATTGACTTAAAAAATTGTAATAAGCTGATCAAATATACCATAATTATATAGTATATTTGATCTTGGGCAATAAATTATTTGTTCGTGACATTGTTATTAATATTAAAATCATTCCTGTAGAAAGGAATGAATGGAATATAAGTAATACAATCTATCAACTTAGTCCTACGGTTTCATAGAAAATGAAACAGAATATAAAGAAGATTTCATAATAATATCTACACGAATGTTGTTTATAATAATTAAGGTCGTGTAACTACGTCTTGTTTTCATACTCTGCATATAATTTTTTCGAACAGATTTTTTGTTGGAAAAACAAGCACACGATAGTACATAAGCTGTTACAAAAGCCTATACATAGGTACTTACCATACCAGTGGTATAAGTTATCACCTTTTAACACTTCCCCTACCCCCAATGGAACTTTGATTATTTAAAAAGAGAAACAGTACTACTGCAGTAATTATAGTTAACAATTCTTTGGAGTGGATGAATTGCCCAGTTCATAGTGTTCATCAGTGTTCATAGCGTCAAAAACCATAGTAATAATATAATAATATAAATAATAATAACCATAGTGTGATCCACGTAGACTACTATTTATCCCGATACTCCCACGGCATCGGGACTTACGTGGGTAAAATCGCGGGGGGCAGCTAGTTTTATATATTCTTTATTGCCACCCAGTAGTACACTTTAAAGTAAAACATTGCTAAAAGTACAAGTCCAGACGATATCATTATAATGTTCTGCTGGTAGGATAACGTGTGCTGTAAGTATCTGCAACCTTGGCAGTGTCATACAAAGTCAAAACCAGTAGTGCCAACCTACTTTTTTCATTTGTAATATCATATATAATTGATATGGATCTTTGTTATTCTTTCTTTCTTAAACGAGTAACAAATGCAACAAAGATCCAAACAAATTTTACATGATATCAACAATAAAAAAGTAGTTTTGAACTAGTGATTTTTTAAGGATACTGGTGGAGTGAATCACACATCCTCGTTAAGGCTTACCTGGCATACTGGGTGGGGTTCGAACCCACGGCAAACTTTGATCATAAGTCCATGTATTTACTTAGCTATTACGCCTATCAAATTAAGCATCATCATTCTCTTGGCCTTTTCCCAAATTTATTTGGGATCGACGCATTTTTTTTTCGACGTTGCAAATGGTTTTAGCTTGTTTCTTTTATAGGTGGCCGTCTGCCTCACACCAACCCCCCTTGGGAATGTAGTCGTTTTCAGACGGGACAAAGGAAGAAGGTAAATTGGGGTAAGGAAAACTGATAGGGCGAGGGAGCTAGGGCAAGGGATACCACAAGTCTCGGATGGGGAAACGAGACTGAGACTGCAGTAGTCCGAAGAGGCCTTACTCGTGAATCCGTATGTCTGTATGTGTGTCTAAGTTTCATCGCAATCGGTTCAGTAGTTTTGGCGTGAAAGAGTAACAAACATCAATACATCCATACTCACAAACTTTCACGTTTATAATATTTGTACGAGTAGAATACATTTAGTGATTTTAGTAATTAAAAGATTTTAATTTAAAATGCCAAATAACTTTACGAGATGATTAAGACTACTGAAACCCAACTTACACAAGTTTATATATTAAAAAAGAGATAATGTAGTCAGAAAACGTGCAAAGTAATATATTTGGTCCATTATACATTATCCAAAACACTACCAATTGAATGAATTCACTCCATTTGAACCCTGACGGTATCGAATTTGAAAGTGTTTATATCTCTCTAAAGCTATTTTGTGTTTTGTCCTCGTATTTGAGTAAAGAGCATACTTGTGTTTTATAAACTGTGGCCTGGCTTTGATTGTTTCATTTCATATAGTAACTAAATGGATGTAATGGACTTCTGTGCATTTGAATGCACGAAAGTCCATTACTTTACACAGCTTCTACAATCTGGCCTGCATTAAAAGTTATATAAAAGGTGAATGCTCGTATTTGCTTTTATTTATATGCATTCTTAAGTAGGTGCAACTCAATTGATCTGGATTTCCCAAAACACATGGTCGACATGTCATATATAATTGAAACATTTGAACATGGGCCGACTCGGCTCGATACCACGGCCTCACAGAAAACCGGCAGTGAAACAATGCTTGCATTGCTTTTCGCTGCGTGAGTGAGGTTACCGGAGGCCCTTACCCTTCCCTCTCCCCTATTCCCGTCCTTTCCTCCCCTGTGATCCCCCTCTCCCCTATTCCCACTCTCCACCCCCTCCCCCTCTTCCCCTACTCCCACCAATGATTGCATTGCTTTTCACTGAGTAAGTGAGGTTACCGGAGGTCCTAACCCTTCCCTCTCCCTCTCTCCCCTCCTCACCCCCTATTCTTACTTCCTTACTTACTCCTTACTTCCCCTACTCCCACCTTAAAGGCCGGCAACGCACTTGTGACTCTTGAGTTACAGATGCCCATGGGCGGCGGTAGTCATTTACCAGCAGGTGACCCGTCTGCTCGTTTGCCCCCTATAACATAAAAAAAAAAATCTAAACGTGGACTATGTGGAGAAATCTTTAAAGATTTAATTTAAAAAAGTACATTATAAATAACGAGAGAGAGAAATTTGAGTTTAGAAACATCGGTTCAAAGATGTATCCAAAAAGACAAAAATTGACTTGATTTTTTAATAAAATTTACATGACACCAAGGCGTTAAATAGTAGGTTTCATTCTATAAAATACGGAGGATTGTTATCATCAATAACCACCAATTTATTGATTTTCTTGCTATTTATTTAAATTATAACAGAAGATCTAAGTTTTCAGTAGTTCATTCAGCTATTGGTTCAAAGTAAATGTTTTTATTGAACATGAGCCAACCTTTTTATAAAAATACTATTATAACACGAGCTCTGCAGTAAAATGGAAAATGTCTTTTTGCACATTGCTGATGAGAATCCAATAATCCAGACTGAAATCCATGAAGATTTTATTTATAGAGACAAATCCATTTAAACGCCTCTATTTGATTCCAAACAATTTATATTTTTTAAAGCTAGTTGAACGATAGGGAATGGATGGACAAACTAGATAAAAGGTACTGCAGAAATGTATTGAGTAATGTTCCAGCTGTGAGAAAAAATATAACTGAAGTCGTAGGGCTTAGAAACTTATCTTATTTTGATATATTCATAACACACTTTCTGGTTCATTAAACAAGAAAGAGAATACATTATTAAAGTTATGTTAAGTTAATCAATAATAAAATGCAAGGAAAGAACTATTTATATATGTCAAAAGTTTCCTAACATTAAACGCGATGGCAAAATTAGGAGTTAAGTTACGATTGTCACTTAATTTCCGTATGATTCAGCATTGTGGTTAAGTATTCAGAGACCTTGACTAATAGCAGTTACTAGTACACGAGACGGGAACATTAACATTTTAAGGTTCTTTGTCGTTTATCCCCCCATATAAACCGCTTTGGGTAAAATTTATTACTAAAACTTGGCAATACTAATTCAGAAGCTCACCGACTTTGCAATTCAGATACATATATACGTTAAAAGTGATGCCGATTTAATAGCAATAAACATTTACTTCGACTTAATTAATACTTTTAATTTAATTAAGAAGATGGATAAAGCAGCGTTGGGAAAGGTCCCTAAAGGGTCCTTTAAGGCTTCTTTAGTTTAAAGATTAAAGGAAACATTAATGGAAGTCTCTTACCAACACCACCACAATAGAATTAGAAAACATAGACACACTTACAGATTTAAAATATAAAAATGGGTACCTATTTTTAATATTCCCAAATTTCCAATATTTCGGCGAATGGAATACAAAATGTAATATATATTTGACATTCCGTCCATACGTACAACGTTTTAGTCCAACATATTAGTTAAGTCATATATTAAAATGTGAAAATGGAGTTTACATTATTTTGTCATATCAAGTCATATGTTATCTCTATAAATATCTTTTAGACAGTTATTTATAATATTGCTAAATTTTATCTTACTAAGCTTCGTATGAAGCCGTTGATCCAAAAACACATTCAGTAAAGTATAAATACGAGAAATCCCCAAATCTACATAAGCTTTTTCATTCAATACGATGTTTTCGTATGCAAGCTGCTTTACGGCATTTTAAAACAATTTTTTATACCCATAATACTATTCGAATCTTCCTAAAGATACAAATAATTAATAACCACAACGCTTCGCAGTATCGATAAATAATTTATTGATATAATATGTATTATTAATATATTATATGCTAATATCATAAAAAAAACTGGAAGTTGTTGCTTTTATTAACATAGTATCTTCTATAAAACTTTGTTAATATAAACAAACAAACAAAATGTTTATCGATATATTAAATCAAAATAGTTATATTATTAGCATACCGAGTCAAACTTATAATTCAGACATTTTTCAAGGAGGAGAATGTTAATTCACCAAGGGCAACAATAAATTGTGAATATAATATTCTGCGAACAATGAAATTTTTGTGATTACTGTTAAGTGTGATGTCGTACAGCTTATAATCTTCTTAAATAAAATAAGATGTCATAGCGAGATATTTTTTTTAATCGGACTGGTGGAGTTTGAGATTGGGTTGAATTCTTTGGCAACGTAGCATAACTCCACTTCACGCTTCCTTAAGAAATGGCCAATTTAACATTAAAACCATAGGACTTTATTGTAGTAGTATAGATTTAATTATTACAGTACGTATTGTAACGATGAATAGTACAAAATCCAAAGCAATTTACACTAAAATTTATTTTACGAATGATAACTTCGTCGGCGTTTCTAAATTTACCCCGTTTTTGCAACATTTTTCATTGATTCTCCGCTCCTATTGGTTGTAGCGTGATGTTCCACCATTTCTGGTCTTTTGTAGTGCACTTTTTGCTTTACAGTTCACTGCTCAAACTTATGGCTTCGAGAAACCTCCAGATCCTTTCACCAGTGATTGTTTGTATTTCCTGCGGTTCCATGATGTGTAACCCCAGGTTAAAACTTCGGAACCGCATTAGTGGGTCACAAGAGCATAGAATATGCATTGCAGTTTCTATAGCTTTTATCGATAAATGGGCTACCCAACGGTAAAATATTTTTTTAATTCGAACCAGTAGTTCCTGAGATTAGCACGTTCAACCAAACAAACAAATTCTTTAGCTTTATAATATTAGTGTAGATTAAATTTAGGTAATCATTGTTTATGAACAGTTTTTATGCACTATGTTAAAAATATATATATAAACGTTTTGAAATAAGCAACATATTGAAGTATTAGAACTGGAAATTACTAAATTTTAACTCTGAAAACAGCCACTGCGAATTTGATGACAACGCTTAGAAATACGCTTAAAATTTACGTATTAATTTATGTTCTAAATTATTGATTGTAGGCTGAATTGATTCTGATCAAATTAAACTACCTATTGAATCGGTAACATGGAACAGTAAATACTCGATAGATTACAAGGATGAGGAAGTACGATGATGAAGTGATTTAAAAGAAAATATGCTTGAAGGCAGATTTTGGTTTGAACTCGTGTACTAATAAAACGTACACAATCTTTAATTGCATTAATGATTAATGATAACATAGAACTGTTACCATTTAAAGGTATTGTACTAGCACTACTTATTGCGATGCAATTCTAGTATAAAGATGCAAGTTTGAACTAACCTTTTAAACAGCAAACTTTAAGTAAAACGTAGTTGACTATAAAACAAGTTGTAAAAGTCGATTAGCTCTGTACTGCAGTGTTTGTAACATGATACTACTATATCGCGCCTTTGTTTATTCGAAATGACAGTCTTGGAAACAGACTTCATTGCTTTTGGACTACCGAATTTCGTATATCTATTTTACGATGTGATCTCTAAACGTTATATCTAAAAGGGTTTTAAAGTAAGTGGGTGGTTTTGGTCGTTTTTAACACAGTGAAAGATTAAACAAATTTTAGCAGTAAATTTTTACATATTATACCGAAATTCTAAGAGTGGCACTCTATATATATATTTATATAAAAAATCGTGTCACATTGTTTAACGGCGATGAACTAATGACTCGATTTTAATAAAAATGTGCATACTGTGTGCAGCAACTTGAGAGATAGGATAGTTTTTGTTTCAATTTATAGTCACAATATTTTTTATTGCAAATTACTTAGCAATGGCAACGCGTGGCCGCGTAGCCAGTATAAATATAATTATGATGAGTTTTTTGCTTAGTTAGCTGGTAATTTTAAGTTGACTACTGACTTTAGTTACTAAACACTACATACACTACTAAACATTACATATTCTAATTATGAATCTGTGCCATCTGCGCATTTTTTTAAAGTATTGTGTGTACCAAAGGAGATCAATATTTAAAGTATTGTGTGTACCAAAGGAGATCAATATTTAAAAGTATTGTGTGTACCAAAGGAGATCAATATTTAAAGTATTGTGTGTACCAAAGGAGATCAATATTTAAAAGTATTGTGTGTACCAAAGGAGATCAATATTTAAAAGTATTGTGTGTACCAAAGGAGATCAATATTTAAAGTATTGTGTGTACCAAAGGAGATCAATATTTAAAAGTATTGTGTGTACCAAAGGAGATCAATATTTAAAGTATTGTGTGTACCAAAGGAGATCAATATTTAAAGTATTGTGTGTACCAAAGGAGATCAATATTTAAAGTATTGTGTGTACCAAAGGAGATCAATATTTAAAAGTATTGTGTGTACCAAAGGAGATCAATATTTAGTAAACGCTGTACTATTTTTTCATAACTTATTAAGACAGATTACAGTAATGTAGGTTATATCCGGTTTCCTGATCGGCGACGCTGACCTTTCCTGTGTAGGTAGATTCTATACGAAAATTTTCGAACATAGATCTTTTTCCTGTTATAAAAACATTTTGGTAATACGATTTACTAATACAGTTTTCTGGAAATTATTGTAGTATAATACGTTTCATTAATAGTTGACATATGAAATATATAAATAATACACAGTCTAGGTGTCACAGAATTCTTCTGCATAATTGTCATCTGGTGATGTTCACAGACACACAGCTTTATTATAACCCCTCACCCGTAGTACAACTGGCCTACCAACCACAAATGGCTTAAAAATATAATCATCTGCCAGTATAATAATTATATTTGCGCTATTTAAAAAGTATTTGCAAGCATAAGTGCCGGTAAAGTATGAAAGATGTGATAAAAATGCTTGAATGATGTGATGACATCAGGGTGTTAACACTATAAACTTAGTATACTTTATGGTTGACACACGTTGTGGCCCTTAGTAAAGAATGCTAATCTGTCATTTCATTTGGTCTATTTCCATCATCAGATGCCTACTAATTGCATTTTTATCTAACACTTTGTTAAACATAAAATGTTTATCAAATAATATAAAAGCTTTGTGAATTTATTGCTATGTCTTTCTTCATAAATGTTTAACAAAATATTCAAATGAGAAGCTAACTTTATCTGAGGCAAGTTTCGAAATAATAAATTTTACACCGAGCCTTACAATTTTGATGAAATAGAGTAAATTTACTCCGTTTGTCTTCACAAATGACGGATAAAGAATTTGACGACAGGCCCGAACGCGTCGTTGAGCCAAGCCTCGAAAGCGAGGGAAAAACTCATTTGGAGGGTCGAATAACAAACTTAACTTATTGCCTTTGTATTAAAATTTGTATTATAATGTTGCAATAACAATGTTCCACTGATATTACTCCTGGAAGCACGTCATCAGTTTTAACAACTATAAACTTTTGCATTTCTAAACGGTTTTTAAACGGTTTTATTTAGCTTGTCTTGTGTGAGTCACATCTAGTAATTACAACTTTACCCCTTCTCGTTGACTGATTGAGCTGAAATTTGGGACACGCCTTTAGTTCTGATTACAATAGAATTATATGTATTCAGTGTCATTGTAAGTCCAATATGGCCACCGCCACAAAATGTCGGATTACAATTTTTTTTACATCGCCGTTAATATTAATATCAAATGAAAGGGCTTGGCTGGCACCATCATGTAAAAAATTCATATAAATAAATTAAGTATTTTTTTCTTTTTAAGTTTAACAGTTTTATTGTAAAGAAACATAATAATAATACCAGATATTTACTCAGATTACGTTATTACACGTCACGATTTTATTTCCGATGAGTTATTTAGCTATTAGAATCTACATTTTCCGGTTTATTGTCTTTTCAATAAAACCAAAAAAAAAAATTACTTATTTTATTTGTATAACTACATTCACGAAAAGCACTCAGTTTACGTTATGGAAAGTGACTACCGATAGCTATAAAAAAATACAACAGCACTGGTTGTTGTAACCAAATCTTGGCCTCCATCATTGAGCTCTTGCGACCCTTGCTGGTGATGATGATGATAAGGAATGATACATAAACTAAATAAATAACCCGATAAGCTTATAGCTTCTAGTCAAAGTTATCAGGAGCGCTCAGCTAACGTGTGACCAATTATTACAAATTAATGATAATATAAAACAAACGGATGCGCTAATGATCTTGATATGTTTCAACTAAGCATATGTGTATATTAATAACTTAGAAGAACGTCAAACAATTACACAACTTCGAAAGAAGAAATTAGATTCTTTGGATTTTTGTGCATTAATTTGTCAATATTATAGAATCGAGCCATCAACGGTGTATTTCTAACAAAATGTAACTCTGAAATTTACTTTTTTCGTTTCATTGAATTTGCTTCAGTGTCCATTAAACGCCCGTTGATAATTACAAGTAAGTAGTTATTGTTCTTTGAAAGTTCTTGGTATTTATATAAACCTGTATCAAGTTTAATAACTAAGAATTATCTTTAGGAACTCTCTTCTTTAGAAAATATACGTTTTTTATCTTTGACTGCGATTTCTAAATAGTAAAGCCATCGAGCAGTTAATAGGTATAATCCAGTTAAACAATAAACAAACATAACACATAAATATCATTTCTGCTATTTCTAAAGTCAAATACGTAATCCAATCAGATCGAGAAACCCACACATATCTCCGACTTTAGCATATCAAACTCTCACGTCGGACATTTACGTTCTCCGTTCAAATATTGGTTTAGATTATATGTCTTGGTATATTGACCCTAAAATAATATTCGTTGTTGTTTATGAGCTTCCCACACAAGGGATAAATAAGAAAAATTACAATAATGATACATATATCAAAATACTAGAGAGTTTTTATATATATTTTTAGAAGTCAATAAAAATATATATGTTTTCTTACAGACATATTGGTTTTAAATTATTTTAGAAGTTTTTTATTTCATGGTAGATTTAGGGGGCAAACGAGCAGATGCGTCACCTGATGGTAAATGACTACCGCCGCCCATGAGCACCTGTAACTCAAGAGTCACAAGTGCATTGCCGGCCTTTAAGGTGGGAGTAGGAAAAGGAAGGAATAGGAGGTGAGGAGGGGAGAGAGGGAGAGGGAAGGGCTAGGACCTCCGGTAAACTCACTTACTCAGTGAAAAGCAATGCAATCATTGCTTCACTGCCGGTTTTTTGTGAGGCCGTAGTATCACTCCGGTCGAGCCGGCCCATACGTGCCGAAACATGGCTCTCCCACGATAAAAGAAGCATTTAATTATTAATTTGTTATTTGAAAATACTAATCTGCTCATTTTCTACGGTTTCCGTCCTGTGTTGCAATCGCTTTTGGTTGATGTTCTGACAAAAAGAACTAGTCCATACTTTGGATAATTCTTCTCTCTATATATATATATTATTAGTTAGGTATTTGGATACCGGGCTACGGTCCGCAAACGGTCCTCAAAACCGCACGTTAACCGCGCTCCCATTTATTCATTTAACATTGCCTTGAGTATGTTATTATCCATGGAATTGGGGAAGTCAAGCAAATCAGCTAAAAAGTCAGACGTGCGCCCTATTACGATATTACCAACTGTGTTTGCTCTGTCATCACACGGTGACTGCAACACGGCCACGTAATTTAATAATGAGTCAAAAGACTGAACTGATTATATACAATGAATAGAGTCATTGTATATAATATATATATATATGTAAATTAATCGGGTTACGCGTCACTGCTGTTACCTGACTAGTTTTGTCACTCAATGTTTCCTTTTTAATACCTATAAAACATAGGTACTTGTAGCGTGGCACCAATATACATTCAAACGAATTGTGTTCATGGCGAATAAAAGCCTATAAAATTTAAAGCATTGCTTGCTACTTACACTCGCATATTATTTATTTTGCAAAGATGGCATGCAAGTTCTAGTTACACTGAATGAAACTTGGATGTAGAATACAGAAGTATATTGTATAGTTCATCCTTTGGCCTTGTTTAGCTTTTGCAGGAACGGTAATGTATAAAAGATAATTTACAACGTAAACCAGAGTACTTCAATAAAAGTAAAACTTTGCCTTACAGACAAACCTTTGAGCTCTAACAAGTCTTGAACAAAGCCTATGTTAGAAGAGTGCCTTTAAAAGATAACCTCGTTAGAACTTTCACTGTAATAATAATTAGTTTTATTGTGACTAAACAGAAACTGACAGGGGTTTCACTGCGGCTAAACTTACATTTTCCTCGTCTAACTTCAATCTAAGGTCGTTAAGTCATCGCGGTTGAAGACCCACAACCTCCTACGTTTTAAATACTTAGTAACCAAGGTAAAACTCTCCATTTTGGGACATCTTTGAAAGAAATTCCATTCTAGAATTTTAATGACATGCGTAAATTGACAGTCACCTTGCAGACTTTTGAAAGTTCTTCTAACTAAATATCCTCTTGCCTATTAACTACAAGTCTGCCAAATACCAGATTTTTATCCATTTTCCATTCTAAACCAGATTAACTGATAACCTATATCTCCCTAGTAACAAAACCGAAAAACATTAATATAAAGTTGCGAGAGCCCGTAGACTCCCTTAAACCGGCCTTATAGTAAATCCGTTCTTAGCAGACGTGTCCTACCTATGAACTACTCCCTAGCGAATTTCAGTGACTATCCTTTCGCTTTTATATAAATAAATAGATTTGCTACGAACCATGCGATGAGGTATTTCAGGTTATAAAAAAAAACTTATTACTATTGTAAGAAAGAGACGCTAAGAGAGAGAAGAATTATCCAAAGTATTGACTAGTTCTTTTTTGTCAGAACATCAACCAAAAGCGATTGCAACACAGGACGGAAACCGTAGAAAATGAGCAGATTTGTATTTTCAAATAACATATAAAAAATTGAATGCTTCTTTTATCGTGGGAGAGCCATGCTTCGGCACGTATGGGCCGGCTCGACCGGAGTGATACCACGGCCTCACAAAAAACCGGCAGTGAAGCAATGTTTGCATTGCTTTTCACTGAGTAAGTGAGGTTACCGGAGGTCCTAACCCTTCCCTCCACCCTCTCTCCCCTCCTCACCTCCTATTCCTTCCTTCTCCTACTCCCACCTTAAAGGCCGGCAATGCACTTGTGACTCTTGAGTTACATGTTAAATGAATAAATGGGAGCGCGGTTAACGTGTGGTTTTGAAGCGTGCACGGTACGAACGCGGGCCGTAGCCCGGTTTCCATATTCCTAACTAATAATATATATATATAAAGTTGCGAGAGCCCGTAGACTCCCTTAAACCGGCCTTATAGTAAATATATATATATATATACATTAATAAATTAAACACTCAGTTTCACATGTATGCGAAAGTGAGGGTTTGTTACGATTTCACACTTTAGCTACACAACTGATCATCATAAACTTTTGCATACACGTCAGGGGCACAGAAAAGGACCGGATGGATAGATATATACCTTTACATAGAAAAAACAATCTCTGAAAACAAATAAACACATATATATTATGTACCTGAGCGTGACGGTCACGCGAGTTCAGTGCTTTTTCTTCATACCAAAAGTGCCCAACGTTCCTAAAGAAGTTTTCACTTCAAAAAGTAATCACGAAAAATATGGCACCTCCATTTGTTTTAATTCGTAATGTTTGGGACGGACATCAGGGTCGGACATCAGTGTCTGACATCAGGGTCAGGTGTCCTGACGCTAGTTTAACATTTTTACCCATCTAAAAGTGCACAACGCCGCTAAAGAGGTTTTCACTTCAAAAAACTATTCCAGAGGGATTAAAAATAACTTTTACCGAGCGAAGCCACGGGCAGAAGCTAGTCAATAATAAATATACTATTAGGAAAAATATGAATGGGAACTCTCATTCATATTTTCTAAGGGTATATTTACATACACATAATAAATATGTGTAATATTTAGCAGGGTATGTTTTTTTGCTGATTCTGAGCTAAGCAACAGTTAAATGAGACGGTTGGTAATAATTTCGTAAAACTTAATGTTCAGCGTTGTCAGGCCTAGCAATGTAGGTAATGAAAAACTGTTATAGTAGTAGGTATTAACAACAAAAAAATCAAGTGCCCTTAGTCTCATTGGTTATTTTTTAACGTGCCGTAATGTAATTTATTTAAACCTACATATTTATTTATAACGCTATCGGCTAAATACTTGTGGTGTTTCTGTAAACCAAATATGCATTGCATTCTTTGTATGAAACACTGCATATTACATACTATTTTAGAGTAGATGAAAACACCGGCTCCCGAAATAGATGAAAAAATAAATGAAGGTTGACAGCTGACACTGAAATACGCTAAATTCCCCGAGATCCACATTAACATTTCGACAGATTTATTGAACGCTTAAGCTGAATATAAAGTATTCTGAGATCTCCGCAATAGTTTTATTGTTTAGCAGACTTTAGAAATGAAAAGGTGAGTATTTTACCTCCTCTAAAAATCGCTTCCTCTAAAAAAAACAGTTCTGAGTGGAAGAGATACCTATCGAATGTTTGCACTGGGAATAATTGGTCAATTATTATCATATTAATACGCCAAGAGAATTCTTTGTACACCCTTTTAATCAAATTTTGCGCTCAGAGGAATGTGATATTTGGAATACATAACGTTTATAATGAGAAGAAGCGAAGAAAGCTATTGAAATGGTTATGGTCAGGGAGTTCCAGACAGTAGCAAGTTGAACATAAAAACCAACTCTTAAGCATTATTTAGTACAGATTTGAAATTCATATTTAAACGAAACCAAGATAATAAATATCCTTGCAGTATTTATTAAATACGTGGGTCACTAATGTCATTCATGTCACGCCACTATTGAACTACACGGAATGCAGTTTCCGTTGGAGGCTAGTTCTCTGTCGCGACACCAAGGTCTCTCATTTGAATGACATTATTAATATGTAGCCACATATTTGCATAACAATTCTTATTATTATGTTGTGTTTAAAACGTATATTATATTTATTTTAAGCTACTATTGACAATGTTTTTTGTATACTTCAAAGATAATAATATCTTAAGTGTATAATTGAATTATTTTATTTTATTTGGAGAGATAGAAATCAAGGATTAATGTGTAAGGGGACGATACGTTGTTTTTTTGCATATTTATTTAAATATTAATTATAAAGGTATGATGAAAAAATAAACAACCTCCTCTAGAACCCGAACCCTAATTTTAACGCTTGTCACGAAAATTATCATCTTGATAAAGTTGATTTAAAGAGGGGTTCAAATACTTTCATTTTGTATTGTACTTACGTTTTTGTATTACCTTAATCATAAAATTGTACTAAAATACATCGAATAATCATCATCAATACAAATAAATAAAATTGAAGTGTCTATTTGTAATGTCAAAATAATAGGTTTTTTTTAAGCTCATACAGTTATTTTTGTCTGTCTGTATCTTTGTTCAGCTGATCTCCAGCACGGGTAGATCGATTTCCACGGGACTTTCACTGGCAGATAGCTGATGTTATAAGGAGTCACTGAGGCTACTTTTATTTTGGAAAAATAATTAGGGTTCCGCCCAAAATATATAACTATGTACACGCGAACGAAGCCGCGCGGGAACTGCCAGTAATTAATAAAACAAGATTACGAACATGATAAATATGTAGATGGATATTAGCATACAATTTTACATTTTTACTTGCTTTAACAAATTGTGTCTAGACTGAACATGTCGAAATAAACTTAAAATATAAAAACAACCTTTGTTATGTATGAAATAGCCCTTTATTAGAAACAATATTGAAATATTTTTTTTTATACTGGTCTTTATAATCTGTACCGCTGGAAAACGCACGAGAATAGGTCTTCCCACATTATTTCAACTAATAATATCCTTTATAACTTTTTAATTTCTAAGTGAATAATATTCTAAATAATATACGCTGACACAGTCTCATAAAAAGACTCCAAATCGTTCACTGAGCTGTAGCAGAGCAACGATCTTTTTCTACCACCTATTATTCGAAATTAAATCCGTAGCGGAACCAAAGTGACTGACATAGCTGTTGTCATAAGCAAGATAAAGTAGCAATAGGCAGTAAATATAGACCAGATTACTGGTAGGGAAAAAGCGACAACGTCCTGGATCTGGAGTCTACCGCAGTCTAGATAGTGAAGGGAGGGACCTCCCTTTATTAAATGGACCGATGAGTTTGTAAAAGTGGCAAGGAGTCGTTCAATGAACGGAAGGCCTCCTTCATTGAACGAATCCGTCTTCCTTCCGACCCCTCTGAATGAAAAATGAATTTGTTTTTACAAATAGGTCGTTTTAGACACTTTTACACATCGATTTCTTCTTAAAAGCTAGATGGTGGCAGCATTTCTTATGACTAGTCTTGAGAAGAAACGAACTAACTCAAGGATCCAAGTCTACATAAATTCAATATGATCAAGTGCCATGTAGGCGTCCGGGGTGGTCTTTATACGAAAGAACCATTTCAGCTTTGAGCTGACCAGTCACGACACCCAGTAGACTAGATAGCTCCACGACTCCAACCGCTCTACCACCGTAGTCAGACATTTTGGAAGGCCAATAAAATACTCAATACTCTCTTTGTAGATAGCAGTGTCTATAGCTGACATAGTGAAAATTATGAATGTGTATCTAAATCAGATAAAACATACGCTACATAACAAAAAGAAAAGCATATGGATATTGTATTTCTGCCACGGCACTTTCAGGCCACGGCCTCGCTTAACTAAATGGATCATACACATTAAAATTGATGAAAGTGAGCTACTAATTAACTTTAATTTATTGCTACCCAAACACAAAGTAGAATTGTAACTAATTCTAATTGCTTTTGCATAATACCTAACTCCATTAGCAATTTAAATTTGCCTTTTGTTTGAAAATTTTGTTAGAAAAATTGTGTCGGAATTTCGATCGCAGCATGTAGTTTTAAAACTTTCGAGTGCAATCGGGAAAAAAATTGTTTATTGTGTTCTGAAAGATATAAAACATGACGTGTGGTATTACCTGTTGGTTCACAATGGTCGGAAAACCTAACTTTTTCTTAAAATTACAGGCTACATCTTATACATTCTACATACAACTTTAATGGAGAAACAAAAGTTCTTCCACTGAACTTTGTGGGTTCAAGTAGAAGAATCCTATTGGAAGTGTCGTAAGTACCAAGACATCATCTCAATTCTGCTCTTCGATCATCTGCCGCTGACCTGAGTGCTCGAGAGCGACAGATGCTAAGCTCAAGAAAGTAAAGAGATTCAGGAAGAAACTGCCCGATTTCATAGATTAAGTCCATGGCCTACGATCGTCAAAGTAAAAAACATTGATTACATTGCATCAAAGTGTAACTAACCACAAAGCTTAGCATATTACAATGATCTATATTTTGTTCATTCATTTATTTTCTTTTTGACAGTTGCTTGAGAACATAAGGGCACATGTCCACCGTCACCGTCACCGGTACTTTAACGAGAACGCCGATACTTCGAGCCGAGTTAAAGATGACGTGACGGTGATCGTGCAACGGTACGGTGCAATCGGTGACGGTGTACGTTCAGCCGGTATGAGGGCGCTCGGATGATAGGAGTGCAATGGACAGGCGGCTATAGTAAATGTGTGTATCGCTACTTTATCTCGTTGTGGGTGAAGTGCCGGTGACGGTGGCGGTGGACAAACGCCCTTATGTTCTATTCTATGTAGTGATGTGACCAAATTTTTCTACCGCATATTTATAAATGGATATCAACTAAATCTAAATCGGTATAAAAAGCCCTTCGTCCATAGTTTTTAATACTTGTATTTAATGCATTGCAATCAATAACTTGAAAATTATTGAATTTCGAGTTTAAACTTAGAAGAAATAAAAGATGAAACACACTTTTTTTTTTTTTTTTTACGTGTGGAAACCCCCACGGGTCATCACCTCACCGGGGCTAACGGCAAGGTGGTATGTCGGACTCGAACCGACTAAAATCACACGGTGTTCCGTCACGGGGTCCTATTGCCGGGGTCTCAGGTGTACCCTAGAAAGGAAGTCCCTGTGAGTCCACAATTTCGCGCTTGGGCCTTGCCCCCTCGATAGGTGCGCGTGGAACACGTCGCGCCGCCGTCTCGGGCCTGCTTCTGCTAGGGCGACGGGTAACCCATCCCATCACCCTCAGGCAAGCGCTCATGGAGGCCGGAGATCGTCTCGCTCTCTCCGGCGCCTGGTGCGTCTTCTTCGGAACGGAAGAGTGCTAGATCTCTCCCGTTCCCTTTCCGCCGCCTCCTTGGCACTCATTACTTCTTCGCAAAACGAGGCGGCGGAATCCCATGCGCTCTCGTGCTGGACCATAACCATCACCATGGTTTCCAGTGAGAGGCTACCCCCACCCAAGGCCATCGCGAGGTCAACACGTTGCCGCGCCCACGCAGGGCACTCCACCAGAGTGTGTAGTGCGGTGTCCTCGCGACAGCCCATGCAATGGTGGCACACAGACGTTGGCTCCCGGCCTATCCGACACAGGTACTTACCAAAGCAGCCGTGTCCGGTGAGCACCTGTGTCATCCGGTAGGAGAGAGCGCCATGTCGCCTCTCCAGCCAATCCTCGATGATGGGTCTTACCGCCACAATTGTGGCGTGCCCCGCGCTGGGTCGCTCGAGTCGTTCCTTCCATTCAGCCATGAGTACCTGGTGGAGCTGGGACCGTTGTGCCTCAATAGATCCCAGCTCCTGCTCTTGCGTCTCTCTGCGCCATTTATAAAGTGATGGAAGCGATTTAGCCTCCAGGTCCCATGGCGATGTCCCGGCTAGGAGACTTCCTGCTTCAAATGAAACCGTGCGGTACGCTCTTATGACCCTGACGGCCATTACCCGTTGCGGGCGTCGCGAAATTGCGATATTGCTGGTCGTCAAGGTCTCTGCCCAGATTGGGCACCCATAAAGGGCCATAGACCGCACGATCCCAACGTAAAGTCTCCTGCAGGAGGCGTCCGGGCCCCCAAGTTGGGTAACAGCAGCGAAAGCGCGGCCGCTGTCCTCGTAAGCTTCGGGGCCAGACTCCGGAAGTGAGGTCCGAAGTCCCATCGGCTGTCGAGTACGAGGCCAAGATATTTCATAGAAGATACGACGCTGATACGAACACCTCCTACAACAAGGCCGGATCCCCTAGGTGGACCCTTACGAGGCCCATGAACACAGAGAGCCTCGGATTTGTTAAGAGCCACCTTGAGACCCAGCCGCCGAATTCTTGTAACGACTTGGGCGACCCCGGCCGTGGCCTTTATGGTCGCGTCGCGGTGCGTCTTGCCTCGCGCCGTCACCAGTGTGTCGTCAGCGTAGCATGTCACAACGACACCTCCTAGGAGCACACCGCGCAACGCCCAGTCGTAACCGATGTTCCACAGGAGAGGGCCCAGTACTGAGCCCTGCGGAACACCGCACGACATTTCTCGCCAACCGTGTCCTGCCCGACTCGGGTAGATCACGGCAAGATACGCCCCGATAATGCGGCGGAGGTAAAGAGGCACTCCGTGATAAACAAGTACCTCTTTAATGCAACCCCAAGGCAAGGTGTTGAAAGCGTTGGCGATGTCAAGAGACTGGTTATCAGCCAGGTCCGGCCCCACTACCGAAAGGTGCTCGACGAGGCGTCCCGCGATGATTCGCTCAAAGAGCTTACCCACCTCGTCGAGCAACACAATGGGCCGGTAGGCGGACGGGGAGTCCGCTGGGCGCCCGTCCTTCCGGATGAGGACCAGTTTCCCTGTCTTCCACATTTTTGGGAACTGGCCTCGCTCAATACATGCGCTAAAAAGCATTCTTAGTCGGGGCTCGAGAGCCTGAAGGGCAAGGACTCAGGCCCGGCCGCGAATGCCATCGAGTCCCGGGGTGGTGCTCTTGGTTTCAAACCGTTGCACCGCCACCCTTAATTCTACCTGAGTGTTTTCGGGCACGCCGTCATCATCTTCAACGTTGGACGCTTGAGACGGAGCCATGGGTGGAGCCACGTGCTCCACCACCTGAGAGGGGAACAGAGAGCGTATCACTCCCTCAAGCAGCGCTGGTTGGAGACTCTGGGTCAATGGGGGGCCCAAGGGCGTAGTTTACCCCTTACCAATAGATAGGGGCGACCCCACAGATCTCATTCCAGAGTCTCGAGAAGCTCCTGGCGGGCATCTCTCTTAGCCCGCTTTATCGCTGCTTGAAGGGTTCTTTTGGCAACCCTGTAACCCAGAAGAAGCTCCGCCTCTCGGGCTGCCGCATCATCTGGGCGGCGATGCCTCCTGCGGAACCTGGTGTAAAGGCGGCGCGCAGCTACACACGCTTCTCGCAGCCGCGCTATCTCCGGCGTCCACCAGTACACCTGGCGCATCGTAGGCTGGTCTGAAGCCTAGGCATAGCCACTTCACAGATATGTGTCATAGCCTCCCGGAACCACTCCGCCTCCACGTCGACATCGACAGGTCTGTCCGGTGTAGACACCCAGGCCTGTACGATAGAGGCTTCCAGGAGGAGGTCCTGATTTAAACGCTTGAGCGCCCAACGCGGACCGGACGGAACCATCGCGACCGGCGCATCAGAGGTCTGGGTAGAGACGTCGAACTGAATGTATCGGTGATCAGACAACGTCTCCACCTCGTCCATTATGCGCCAGCCTTAAACATGGCGCGCTAAAGCAGGGCTCGCGAACGAAATGTCCACGATCGAATTGCCCTGCTGACGCACGCATGTAACAACGGAACCTCGGTTCAGGAGGGCTAGGCCTGATGATACGGCCCACTCCTCCAGTGCCGCACCCCTCGCATTTGTAGCTGGGGAACCCCAGGCCGTTGACTTGGCATTGAAGTCCCCCAGAACAAGAACAGGGAGAGGTCGACACCCTTCGACGACGACGGCTAGCTGAGTGAGCCAATCCTCAAACTCAGCCAAGACACGGTTCGGCGAAAAATAAACGGCCACGACCGCGACCTCATCCACAGTAACCGCCACGCATCCTCGTCCCCTTGCAATGACCGTATAGGGGGAGGAGCCAGCGGCGGTACCACGAACAATGGCCGCCAAGCCGTCAAGGTCCCTAGCCCAAGTGTCACCAGGAGGGACGAAATACGGCTCAGCGACGACGGCAACGTTAATTGACCACTGCGCCATGCTCTGGAGCAGAAGATCCTGAGCATTCGCGCAGTGATTTAAGTTTCCCTGGAGGATACGGAGCTGCAGGTCCATTATAGAATGTCCATATCTCCTACACCTCTCTGTGATTTAGCCTGCTCCTCGGAGGCACTCGCTATTGTTTCTTCAGGCCTGGGGGCAGATGTTTTGCTCCCCGGCTTCGGTCTTGACGAGGCGCAGGCTTTCGTACCTGCCCGGTGATCAGCCGGCTTGCCTTCCGTTGTGCATTTAAAGCAGCGTGGCGGGGCACTGCAAGAATCGGCTTTATGACCGGGTTCGCCACAGCGGAAGCATCTATCACCCACGGTGACTTCCGCCGTGCATTTGACTCCGACATGCCCCACCGACAGGCACCGGAAGCACCTGGCTTGGCGAGGCTGCAGGAGTCTCACCTGCGCCTTGAGGAAGCCTCCAATTAAGAGGCTGTGACCAGCAGCTACCTTTTGGGCCGCCGCGACTGGGCAGCTGATGACTGCCGACCCCATATCGCGCCGAAGCGGATTACTCCAGCTTTGACTTGACCCGGACACCATCTCATCCACTGTTATAGAGTCATCCAGGCCCATGATGCGCACTTCTGCGCATTTTATAGGCCTGGACACGCTCACTTCAGCTGCATCCAGAGATTCCCTCAGCTTGGCCGCTAAAGCGTCAGCTTTGGGGCCACTAGTGGCGCCGGGAATCTCAAGGAGACGGGCCCCGGTGCGGGTTGGTTTGCACTGAACCCCTTCGATCTCTACGACCTTGAGATTTACAGAGGCCTTAGCTTTTTTAAGTACCTCAGCGTACCCCACGCCCCTTTCCGTGGCTTCTGCGGTCAAAGTTAAGACAACGGCTGTAGAGCGTGGAGCACGAAGGCTCTTGGGAGCCTTTGCCGTGGTTGTCTTGGCGCCTTCCTTAACCGCCTTTTTGTTACTCTTTCGGTTCCTTTTCTTCTTCGCGCCGGCTACCTCCCAGCCTCCATCTTTGGAGGGCTCCGTGGAATCTACAGGCATAGTCGTGGCAGGCACGTCTGTTGTTCCCTTCTTATTAACCTTTGAGTTAGGTGTAAAAGGGGATGCTTTTGGGTTTTGTGGAGTAGTAGTTTTTCCATTTTGAGGGGTTTTAGGGCCCGTTCCGACAGCGGCAGCGTAAGTCACCGCTTTGGGTGGTGCTAAAGGTGGGCGATCTGTTGTTATTTCAATGGCAGCGATACGCTTTATTATTCGCACCTCCATCTCCGCCATCAGCTTGGGAATAGAGGCATCTGGGACCATCTCCTGTCGCTGCAGCGGTGCCGCAATTTCACCAGTAGCTCCGCCACTGCGACGCTCATTGCGGATTTCTTCTCCCAGTGCGCGCATCTCTCCTTGTAGCTCCCTACTGCCTTTCTCGGATTCAGCCAGACGTGTTTCAAGGTGGTCAATGTACTGACGAAGCTTGGCCATCTCATCCGAGGAAGAACACTTAAGAAGCGCCTCCGTTGCTTCTTTGATTGAAGAGGCCGCCTCCATCAGCGCTTTTTCTGACAGGTGCTTTTATGGCCTTTGGAGACACTAGCGACTTCTCCAATGCGCTTTAGCGCCTCGTTTATTTGCCCCCCCAGATCGGGAGAAGAACCATCTTCCACCGAGGGGGGGAGATTATTAGTGATCAGAGATCCTCGAAGTCTCCCTCTCTGCATCTCTGTCTTTGTGGTGGAGATGTTTAGGAACAGGCTTTTAAGCCGCTGCTCCTCCTCTTCCGCTTGTGCAGCTTTTTCGGCAGCTCGAAGAGCTGCTGCTTCCTTTCGAGCCTTAGCGGCGCCAATGTATGCACCAGTCGTAGGCGGTCGGCCTCTGCCACCCTCGGGACTGAGATCCCCTCAGCCGTTCATCTCATAGCCGGGCGTCAGAGCGTGAGATTGGGGTAATTTTTTATAGAGGTTTTTCTTCCTCGCGGCCCCGGAGAGCCACCGGCCCTGTCAATTCAGAGTTACGGCTTGGCCGGACGGTGGTCTGTATCAGACCAATGTCCACCGTCTCGGATACAGTCCAATGACGGCAGACCCGTCTGCCCCAAGCTAGTAATTTTTTAAAGAGGTTTTCTTCCTCGCAGCTCCTAAGAGCTTCCGTGTCTTTCCGCTACCGGATAGAGTTACGGTTGGGCCGAACGGTGGTCTATGCTAGACTTGTGTCTACCAACTCTGAGTGTTTTCAGAGACGGAAAACCCGCCGCCCCGTTTTTGTTTCTCCGAACATTATCCTCTGCCTACATCAGAGAACAGACGGAAAAACTCAGAGTGGCCTTCAAGGTAGGCCCCTCCTTGCCAGAATATTTGCCGTCGGCAATGGCGCCCTCTCCAACGGGAGAAAACAAAAGCGCCACTGCTAACGTTGCCCAGGGTGCACCACGGGGAGGTTTTCACGGCCAGCACCCCAAGATGATACACACTAGATTCGTTGATTATTTTCTAATATTAATAATTAGGTAAACAAGCGTAGTATTTGTAGCGAAAATTAACTTTTTAGATTTTTCCTAATCGATTAAAACTTCTTCTTAAAATAAAATCGATTTAAATTTTTAATTAAATCGGCAACATTTTTGGTCATTACTAATTGACTATTGAGTATCGAACTATCAAAAAAAAAATAAAGAAGGGACAGAGTATAGACGTAGACATAGATAAGACATAAAGGTTAGTACCTTTCAGTATAATATAATTTAGTTTATGATAGTACCCATTTCAAAACGTCTAACCTAAAACTTTGTTCTATTTGGTGTAATATTATCTACTTCAAGTTTCCAATATCCGGGCTGAACAAAACCGAATGACGCAAAAGCGTAGCTTAGCTTACGTAAAGCAGAGATAAAGGCCACTTCAATAGCTTATGAGGCAAGCTCTTGCAGCTCAATGCAGCTATAAAACTGAGAGAATTGCAACAGAATTTGAAAATCACAGTGCTCATTATTTGACAGGCTGGATAGACAGATAAACTTTATTATACCACAAACAAAATAAGAAACTTTCCTCATATGATATTATCGAAAATTGCGATCTCTTCGAGGTAAGCATTGATAGAAAAACAGATATGACTAAATGGAGAATGCTGTATATATTATAAGGAGCCTGTGTTATGTAAAAGTAATATAATATAATTTACGTGCGCGTGTCTCTTCTCTGCAAAACAGAGTACTTTTGAACTTACATCCACTTTCCAAGGTGTATATTTACCGATTACTGACCATCTAGGGCTTCTGGGCATCACCGTCATGTCCAAACTTAACTTCGGTCAACAAATCGAGTCCATGGAACAGACAGCTTTCAAGAAATTAGGAGTAATTTCGAAGGTCCAGCGGTCCTTCAGCTCTGAATAGCTGCTTCATTTCTATACAGCTTAAGTTTGGGATGGCTCAGCTAAGTACCAACTAAAAGCTCTGGACTCTGTTGACCAAAGAGCCCGTAGGATTATAAATGACAATGTGCTCACGAATAGGGAACTACATAGCCTTGAGCATCGTCGTAAAGTTGCTTGCTTATCGGTTTTTTATCTTAGTTGGTGAGTGTGCAAAGGCTTTCCTTTATCGGCCTACTAGACGCAAACAGAGGTTTCATCCTTTCGATGTCAAAACATGGAAAATTCGAACTAAACGCTTTGACAGCTCCTTTTGGGTTCGAGTCGCCAAAGTGTGTTTGCTGTGTGTGTATGTTTGTCAGCAGTCTGGTTACCATAGCACAAGTTCCACCTAGTTTGGGAACAGAGGGCTGTGTGTGAGATTTCTCAAATTATTATTATTAGGTTCATATCAAATATTATATTATAATACAGTAGAATCGTTGAAATATACTGTTTCTATTTGTCGGACTTATAAACACGTAAGTTATTGTTATCATAATTATGTTCATTGCACGTCCTTAAGAAAATATTAAGGTGACATAATTTTTTGGCAGTTCAAAAACCAATGTATAATATATAGCAAAGCCCTAGTATTAAAATACGGTTCCACGAATCCAGCTGTTAAAAACCGAGCTCTAAAATCAATAAACAACACGTTCGTAGAAACAGTACCTACCGTGAGATGGCAGTAGGGAATTTAACTATCAGCGAATATTCAGTATTGACGTATAACATGTCCATTCTTTTATTTTATTTCTGACTGTTATCGTGTTCAAACCCCCACGGGTCATCACCTCATCGGGGCTACTGATGAAGTGATCTGTCGGAATCGAACCGACCAAAACCACACGGTGTCTATTGCAAGGGACTCGGGTTTAAAATAGGAAGGAAGTCCGCGAGCACCCCGGGTAACCTCTGCCGCCTCTTAAACAGAAGGCATTAATTACAAAATTAATTAATTAACCATTAGTAAGGACTTAATACGTTGCCGAATTGACAAAAAATAATAAACAATTTTATTTAAGAGGACGTTTCAATCGATTTAAAAAAGTAGAAAGCTAATTTAAGCTAGTAGAAACATTGGTCCATTACTACGTAGAATAGAACGTAACTCTTTTTATCGTGTAAAACAATAATCATTAATATAAAAAAATACTACATTGACAGTTTCACAGTGTAGACACTGAAACTGTAAATGTTACATTTTTGAAAATTTCGGGAATCAAGGAAGTGACACAACATTACTATTTAAAAATGTATTTATTGCTTTTTGAAGTAATCTCCGCGAAATTTAACACATTTTTCCATACGATGGAACCAATCATTGAAGCAACCATTCCATTCGGCAGTTGGGGTCTCCAAAATGGCCGTTTTGGCATCCACAGCTTCTAAAGGTGATGAAAATCTCTGACCACGCAATTTATTCTTTATTTTAGGGAAAGGATAGAAATCATTAGGGCTTAGGTCGGGGCTGTACGGCGGATGGTCTCATAATTCTATGTTTTCTTGCTTTAAAAACTCTTTTGTTCTGTGCGCGGTGTGAGAACTCGCATTGTCGTGATGGAGGATGATGCGGCGGTTGCAGTTCTCTTTACGGAGTTCAGAAACGACCTGTGGCAAACAAATGCTAGCATACCATTCTGCATTAACCGTTCTTTGTCCCTCAAGAGAAATAGTCGCAACATGGCCGGTTTTGGAGACATACGTGGCCACCATTTTTTTTGCAACACTCCGGGAACGAACAATTTTTGTTGGCTTTAACTCATTTTCGAACACCCAAACTCGTGACGGGTTTTTTGTTTCGGGTTCGTACGCGTATATCCAGGATTCGTCACCTGATACTATGTTGTATACAGCATTTGAGGATCCTGCATGAAATCTTTCGAGAGTTCTGACGCACCAAGTAACGCGAGCCGCTTTTTGCTCTTCACAGAGCGAATGCGGTATCCATCGGGAAAACAACTTTTTTACACCTAATTGTTAATGCAAGATTATTTGTATTTGACTCATGCCAATGTCTAAAGTTGCTTGAATTTCGCGGTATATCACATGTCGATCTTCCTCAATCAGCTTACGCACAGCATCAACGTTTTCTTGGGTGACTGCAGTTTTTGGACGACCTTGACGGGGATCATCACTGAGCTTGACACGTCCACGTTGAAATTCAGCAAACCAGCGATAAATTGTGGTTTTGGATGGGGCTTCTTCACCAAATGCAGAAATCATCCGGTCAACACACTGTTTTTGCGTTAAACCACTTCGAAAGTCATGGTAATGGTATTCGATTTTTAAAATCAAGGAATTTTTAATTAAAATGATTTTAATATGACAGAAACAGTGGAAATATTCCATTCCCGATACTTTTAGTGCAGCCTATGTATTTTACTTACTGCGCGTTTTAAAGTTTAATTTTAAGAACTCTGCCTTAGTTGCGTTCAGAAATCAGAAATTTGTTTGTGTTACACAGGTACAATTGATGGTCAAATATGATTACATTTTTATGTCCTCTATGATCTACCAATCAGGCGTACATAAAAAGTCTATAAAAATTATTACAGATTAGGAAGCGTTCTCAAGCAACTGTCCAAAATAATATAATTAATCTAGGCTTTTTGTTCCGTCTACGTCTAATTGTTTTAGCATTTAGTTTTTATCTATAATTTTTTAACACTCTTTCTATTAAGAATAAGCTACGCCCCTGTCCTTCATTTTGGATTACAAATACTTTTTAATATGTTTCTAGCGTGTAACTAAACATTCTTCAAAATAACTCTTTAAATTATAACAATGGTAGGCACGCACGCAATTTGCCACTTCAACGCGCACAACTTAAGGTTACGCTTCACCAAAAGTTATCAGCTATATAACCAGTTAGCGAACTTTTTATAATTTTCGGCATTATAAATTAAATGGTGAACGGTGACCCATGGCTATTTTATCAGAATATATTAATGAGATTGTGGAGGAACGGGTGTCATGTTCCTCCAACACAAAGGGAGGATCCTCCGACCAGGCGAGGTGATCATGCCTGGCGGGCCGCGGCCCAACGGTTGATGTTGGGAAGTTGTATATATACTAATCGGCGCGAGAACTCTCATAGCGCGATGCAGGATTAGTAGGTTGTAGATGTTTCTTGTTGCTGTATGTGGAAGTCGCCACATCACTCCCCTCCAAGACCGGAGGTCGGTATCTTGATGAGTCAGCTGTCTATGGTCTATTTAGGAGCGTGCCAGGGCCAGTAGTGAGTTGTTCCGGTGAGTCGGCACTGAGTGCCGCAAGTTCCAGTGAGTCAGAACTGTATTCCGCTAGTTCCAGTGCGTCGGAACTGAATGCCGCTAGTCCCAGTGAGTCGGGGCTAAAGTCCGCTGGTCCCAGTGAGTCGGGGCCGCGTGCGGTGCTGCGTGCGGTGCTGCGGTGAAGTCCCCAGTGAGTCGGGGCGGTTGCTGCGTAGTGGCTGGCTGCTGCGTAGACGGGAGAGAGATGCTCTTCTTACGTGGACCGTAGGTGCAGTGTGCTGTGCCTAGACGCTGATGAGGCCGTAGGGGTAACCAGGCTGGAGCGGACGCTGCAGGCGTGTGGTATCACTGTTGAGGCCGAGGATACTGGCTGGCTGAGACTTGATTACCGCTCATTGCTGTAGGAGTGTATGGTGGCGATGATGATGCTGCTTATCTGCTTCATGAAGGCTGCTTCCAATCACGTCGGGGTCACCACTGTGGAGGAACGGGTGTCATGTTCCTCCAACACAAAGGGAGGATCCTCCGACCAGGCGAGGTGATCATGCCTGGCGGGCCGCGGCCCAACGGTTGATGCTGGGAAGTTGTATATATACTAATCGGCGCGAGTACTCTTATAGCGTGATGCAGGATTAGTAGGTTGTAGATGTTTCTTGTTGCTGTATGTGGAAGTCGCCACAGAGATTGATTGAATTGGCACAGAGACATTCGTTTGGCGTCTTCAAAAGTAAAAGTGAGCGATGCTTTTTCAAACCAGTGCAGTGATTTAAATTCATTGTTATCGTTATATACAACCAGTACCATCTAGATACTGACCACAAGACTGCTAAACTTCTGCTCAATGGTGTTTAATCTATTGTTTAAAAGCCTCCCCAAGATGCTGGTTCTCTAGAAAACAATGAGAATGTTATAATTAAGTTTCATTTCTGTGTTCTTATGTTTACTTCTTAAAATCATCGATCATATATGGTAGTAAGAGTTATTGGGTATAGCAAAAAAAATACGAAATAAAGGAATGTCGATATTCCAGAGAAGAGTTTCTCGAAAGAGAATGTAGGGAAAAAATTTAAACGGATATGCTAAACTGGTTTGGGCATGTAGAAAAATGAATGCGGAACGAATGAAAAAACAAGTATATAAAGCAAAAACTCACTAAGGAAAGGACTACGCAGAACATACTCTAATCAAATTGGTGATATTTTGACAAAACAGCAGGTTAGAAGTACCCAAATTGGTGGGCTTGTGTGAAAGGTTTTCGAAAACGAAGTTCGTAAGATATGTAAGGATAGAATCAAGTGGCAGGATGTTGTCTCTGCTTACCCAGAAGGGAGAAACTCATGAGTTTGTGTAAAAAGCGTATTTGACACCACTGGCATTTCAAGTGACTATAATCACTTACTTATCAGCATGGCCGTGTACTTTTTACCAACTCAGTTAAAGTAAACATACTCATAAATACAAAAATATATATAACAAAAACTTAAGGAACACCGATATAACTTATCTTTTACGAATCAGCCAGAGCATTGTGTAAAAAGAAAATAAGCTATAATTTGCTAGCTTCGCTCTTGTACTGGACTGAATCTTTTTGAAACACACACAGCTTTGTGAATATTTCCCCTGAACAATTAAACACCGAGATACAGTTCAGCTAACAAGTTTAGAACCAGTTACATCAAAGGGCTGAATATGATTTAGTAACATTCTTCTTAGAAGGGAGAATAGACATTTAAAACATCTTGACGGGTATAAGTATCATCAAAGACATTACTAAAAATAATTTAAGTGGTGTTATCGTTTTTGTAAATGCGTTGAGATTGCGGTTTTAAATGTCCATGAATGACAGAATCAACGTCTGATTACGTCAGTACGTTTAGATTTCTCATCTTCCTAAATATTTTTTTAATTGTATTTAAATCTTTATGTATGTCTTTTTTTATTTTCTTAGAATTTTAGATTTTTTATAATATGGATGTATTGTATTTACTCTCACCTCTATAAACACCTCGCTACACTACTCACACGACTTACACGGCTAGACTAACTGTCTCTGTAAATTTTGATAAATTTATTTGCAGCTCACCAACGTAATTTTTATTAACTATTTTTTAAGACATTCATAAATATGTATTATTATATATATTTATGAATATCATAAAATCTCGAGATGTCGCCGGGCGCAGGCCCTATCATAATAACAGCGCTGCAGTCTCTCAGGCTGCAGCAATATGCTGGGATAGGTGTCTTTTCTGCCATAGCACAGGGCATTATAATAATAATAATACCCTGTACCCGATGTCGGTGGTCTACTATTTTTTATATTTTTAAATATATATTTTTTTATGTACATATTTAAAAATGTAATTTATATGGTAAAAGATGAATAAAGAGAATAATAATAATAACGTTTATTTCACACCATACATGTTACTTGGGGTACATTATAATTACTTGGGGTTTTATTTATTTTTTATTTTTATTGTAATAATTGTGTGCGGTGCTGTGAATATCAGAATAAATGTTTCTCTTTCTTTTCTTCCTCTTTCATTCTTGATAATCACATAAAACCATTGGTTGGAAGGGCAAACCTATCCATGTTACGTTGAAAAAGAAAAGACGAACCGGAAATAAGCCTGCAAAATATAATATATTTATACCTCTTTATTTATCAACATGATTGTAATATTAAATATTGTTTGGCTTGGCGGTAATACCCATGGAGAATAGGCTGGAGAGGCGACATGGCAGCTTTTTCTACCAGCTACCGTAGGTGCTCAATTCACATCATAGAGGTTTTGTGCCTGGATGAGGTATTTGTTTAATCATGTGCAGAGAGAATCATCCACATGCATAAATAATAATGTCCGTCTTTTATCAGGCGGTGAAAAACCTCTCCAGTGAGCGGAGTAGGTAATAGTCAACGCTACGAGTCATTAAAACTAAACTTTATTTACGGTTGTCAGTTTTACAATAACCATTTGCGTAACCTGTAAATATTCACCTTTGAGCTCGTTAGCCACCTTAACACTATAAATAACAGTCTAAAACTCTAATCACCACAAACTAAACCCTTGGCTAAACAAACTGATAGGACTTTTCATTATCCTTACAAAGCCTTTGGAGTAAGTAACGAATTGAAACTAGCGAGATAGATACAAAACTCCAATACAATAACCAAAAACAATGTTTTTCAAGAAAGAAAACGCCATTAGACAGCTCTTATCGATCAGAAGGTTTATATAAAAGGTAAAAGGGACCTCAATACCTACACGTTTCTTCGGCACACACCAATTTGGGGCACTTCGAATTGAATAAAAAATGCCGAAACTTATTACTCACAAGAACAAGGTAATTTTCGCAAAAAAAATGAGCAATTTTCTTGTAACATTTCAAGAATTTTGATGAGTTTTTTCTTGTAGCAGAACAAAATATTAAGGCATTTATTTATTGTACGTTTGTCGTAAAAACTAATTTGGTTATTTAGTATACACTTAATAAAGGTTCTTAGTAAATAAAGGCTTTTAAAAGTACTTTCCATCTGAAATATAAACATTTGCTGGTGATATTCTACATGCTTTAGTTTCTACACAATAAAATTATTTTTTAAACATAACGAATACTTAAACCTTTCCCTCACATGTTGTATATGAGACCCTAATATACTATCAAAAATACAATATCTATCTTTGCAAGTATCTTATTTCTTTAAAACGAAAGAGAAAAGTAGGCCACACGGGTACCTATTCTTTTTTTTTTGTGCGTTTGAAAACTCACGTCACTTCACCAGGGTCTTCGGTGGGACGGTGTGTCGGAATTGATCCGACTAAAACCACATGGTTTGATATACTGCGCCTAGGGATCCGGGAACAGCTTTTATTGTGACATCCGGAGCCCTTTTAGCAGCCACACGTGTACCTACATCAAGACAATACTGAGAACGTTTGTATGTACTGTTAAGAGACAATACAAAAGAAAAGAGCTAATGGAACATTTTTCAGCCAGTAAATGTCATTAAATCATTTCATGCAAAAAAAAATACGTTGAAACACATCCATTTACCTACTTAGTGAAAATGAAGGTTCAACATAACTCAAAATCACTTTTTTGCTTAAAACATAGCAGACAAAAGTGTTACAAACTCTTATGAGTGCTTCATGTTTCGCCTGTCATGCAAAATGTAAATCAAAAATCCGCTATGACGTTCAGCCGTACTTATACGCCTAATTTCTAGAAACGTCAAGCGTCCGGGCGTATTTATACGCCCACAAAAAAGAGGCCCGAAAAATTTTGGCGCGAAACGACTCGCACGCTTTAATCGATTTTTA
Source organism: Callimorpha dominula (assembly GCA_949752705.1). NCBI lineage: Eukaryota > Metazoa > Arthropoda > Insecta > Lepidoptera > Erebidae > Callimorpha > Callimorpha dominula. The sequence goes on along the minus strand of OX457010.1, from coordinate 12,500,853 downwards.
GTCAACATATCCATTGCGCCTCTTTTATCAATGTTATACTAATCTCTTTTCTATGAAATACCGCGTCATTTTTTTCCTTTTAATCTATGGTAAGAGACGCCATTAAATTCTTAGAAATTTTTCAAAAGTCAGTGAATTGTCGTGAAAGTGGGTGCGTTTTGTGAGGTTTTTTGTGTTTTTTGTGTGTGAGCTCTGCTTTTAAAATGTAAGTAATAATGTATTTATTGTTCTTCTGTATTAGTATTATATATCATAATTATCCTTATGAACCATTCTTTTATTATATCTAAACTTTTTATGAATCCAAAGTTTGTTATGATGTGTTTAGATGTGATAATTTTTTTTTGTATTATTTTATATTATTTCAATTAAAACTTCGCCTTTGTTCGCCGGTTTATCGTAATGTTTTTGTATGGTATATCATATATTTTATCTGGTAATTAGGATGAGTGGTTAGTATTAATATTTTAAATAAACATTAATTAGGATTTTACGTTCTTGTAATTTGACTACAGCCCCCTATAACGATTACGATGGTGTAGAAATAGGCAAAATTCGAAATTCCAAATTTTCTAATTAGAATAAATTCCATATAGATTATAATTATATATCACTAAATTAGCATCATATTAAAGGGAAATAAATCTAGTTTAGTTTTTATAGTGTTTTGTTTTTAAAAAATATAATATTTTATGCATAGAAACAAATTTAGAGAAAGTTTTGTTTTTTTTTAGTAGGAATTCATAATAAACCTCCTTTGAAGTATTTTAAATTATCACTATCGAATTTTGAAATAGATAACTTCTTTCTATAAACGTCTAGCTATTTTTCAGTATTTTTATCTACTCTCTAGATATTATTATTTTAGCTTTACAAAGGTTTTTGTTACCAAGTTGCCGGCACATTTCCGTGCTATTCAGGGCCGCGAATAGTCGACGTATAAAGATGTATTTTTTAAAGCTACTGAGAAATAATTATATATCAAGATATTAGTATCATAATTTAGGGAAATAAGTCTAGTTTTGTTTTTAAATGCTTTATTGGTAAAAAATATGATATTTTAGGCTTACGAACCAAATTTTATAGAATTTTTTGTTTTTTTTTTCTCGAGACCTCACAATAAACCTTCTTATAAGAATCTTATAAGTATTTATTTGGATTTAGAAATAGATAACTTTCATCTATAGACGTCTAGCTATTTGTCAGTATTTTTATCTTGAGCCCCCCCCCCCCCCCAATTGGTGATCAGTCTGCTTTTTTTCGAACTGTCAAAGTGGACGGTCTAGCGGATAATGAAACAATCAATCAATATTATCAAAATTACAGATACAAAATAATAATTAAATAATTAATAATAATATAATATAATTTTTGTGAATGAAAACATCCACCTCCTCCGCGCCTTTTTGTCGGACTTGTTGGGCTCCAACTACCCGTAACGAATGCCACAGATGTTTATGGCACCCGGGACCCACGGTTTAACGTGCTCTCCGAGGCACGGAGGGGTCTCAATGTATTAAGAATGGTCACCCATCCTAGACTGACCTGACTAGTACACTTTCTTACTACTTAACTTTGTAATGTGCCTACTCAGTAACCACTTAGTCACGAGCTCCTATGCCCCTATGAAAGATAACATTAGAAATATATTTTTCTATTATGTACCGGAATAGGCTTTTGTCTTTCAACTCACTTGATGGAAAGCGACGATAAAAAAGAAAATGGTACACGCCTATCAAAGAGAAATCTTTTCACTCTACACTTAAGTGAAATGATTATAATTATATTTATTATTAATGCGTTTTTTACAAGACAAAAAAAATAATTAAATAAAAACACCTTTCCACTACAGTCTACGTCTAAAGAAATGTGCTAATAGGTAATTCTCTTAAAGTTTTAGTTGTTTTATTATAAACTTTGATTACCACAATATGAGATTTTTATGGAACAAAGCTCCTTATCGCACGTTACACTTCAGACGCTCGGCGGATGAGGGCTAGCTACAAAAAAATGTTAGCACAACGGAAAATACTGACCGCGAGTAAATTTAATTTATTTACACCATCTGTGGATTCTGCACGTTACTACTGTAACTTTGATATTGGTTGTATACTAATTCATATATTAGTTCGAGCACTTTCACAGATGGTGCAATTTTAATTTCGAGTTTTTACAATATTTATTAAATTTTGATACAATTTATTCAATACTGGCCTGTTGGTCTAGTGGTTAGTGACCCTGACTGCTGAGCCAGAGGTCGTGGGTTCAATTCCCACCTTAGTCTGGGTGTTCTTTGTGTCCGTTATTTGTATGTTTGTAAAGTCCTCCGCGACACAGGAGTAATTCCTAATGCGGGAGTTGTCTTTTTATAAAAAAATAAAAAAAAAATTTTTGTACGACATGGTGTTTAGACTTTTGATTGCGGCTCCCCGTGTCGATGTTATCGTAAAAATAATAGGCTTTATCACATCGGGAACTGCTGATCAGTTAATATTTTTTTAATATTGGATGTTACTTGGTAATAGATAAGCATCGGTTACTAATTTGCATGAGGCGGGTCGAGCATTTTGTACCTTTTTTTATTTCGGCAAGCAACATTTTTGCCACATTTGATAAAATGAAATGAGCATACATTGATAACGCAAAGAGACATGCTATAGAATATTACAAAACAGTTTTTAAAATCTAATTGGAAGGCATTATCTAGTAAATAGGTACGCCGTTCATAATACACATAAAAGGTAGATTTATTTAGCGTTTGTTTTTTGTTTATAGTATATAAATATATATAAGATCCTTCTTGAAGCATAACACAATGTGATTCATCTAAAACAGAGTTTTATTTATTAAATACAGATATGTTTTACATAACAAATATCAACTAATGAAATAATTACTAACCTAAAACAGAGAATCGACCATTAAATGTTCATGCCTTACTATTCATATTATAAAAACTTGAATCGTCTTTTGCCCTTTTATATTAAAGCAAATTCACAAACACGTTTTTTACACTCTCCTCACTGGTGGCTCCCTCTTATGGCTGAACTGATACATACTCAAATGTCAATGTCAGTGTCAACGTTAACACAAAGCTTACATATATTTCACATTCATATATCTTTATATTTAAAATTTAAATTTTTAATAATTTAACACAAAAACCTATCATTTACCGCATCAATATTGTAGTGACGAGACCTCTCGCACAGCTTGCATACTCTTTCGATTGGAAGAATAACTCTTTACTACTCGAGAGGCATGGACTGGTGGCCCCAAACTCGAATTTAGAACACGTTCGAAATATTTTATGAAGAATAAATGTTGAAGACAAGTGAGTCGCGGGGAGGACAGAAGCCTGCCTTGACGACTTACGGGCAATGTGCACAGAATAATTCAAGAAGTATTATTTATAATTAATTTGTGTGAAGTTATAATTGTTACATGAATAATCTGATCCTGATTATATCGCATAGTGCGTTTGCCTGCTCTTTTAATTTTCCTCCTCCAGCTAGAACCTATCGAACCCGGATACCATAAAGCCCCAAGCTTTATACGTTGTGGAGTACGCCGCAGTTGTTTTAGAAGAAGTACTCCACGCGTTACACGTGGTGGAGTTGCCTAAGGTGTCTAAGAGGAAAAGTATTACCAAGCAATTGATGATCGCTACGGATGTGGTGTGAAGATACATCACCGTACGTGTTGAAGGTTCGAGAAGAAAAGGAAAAACGTCGAAGGGTTTTCAAGTCGTCGAGTAGAGCGACTCTCCTACATATCACAGATAACCATTTGAATTATTTTATCGGTGTTATCTCTGTATAATTTTATTTATCCATTATGGCGGATTATGAGTCGTTTGCGGGGGCCAGAGGAGAATCCTTCTCCGAGAATCCTCTACGAAAGTATTTATTTACTTAGTAATAAATGATGAAATATTTTAAAGTTTCCTGTCATAAATTCATACTTATACCGACTTCTATCGATGCTATAAACGAAATTGATTGCTTTCTTGAAGTAACTTGGGTAACTAAAGTACCTACGCAATGTTTTAATGTTGGGAATGTAAGCGATATTTCATATTTCCGCGTTTTCCATTTCCCACTTATTCTGTTATAAATGATTTGTCGTAGAAAAACTTTTTGCATGGAGAGTTTCAACGACTGGAATGGAAGGTTTTTAACATATCCAGTGGAAAAGAAACGGTTGAGACAAAGGACTTGGGGACAAGGACGTGTGAGAGCCATGCTTCGGCACGTATAGGCGGGCTCGACCGGCAGTGAAGTAATGATTGCATTGCTTTTCGTTGAGTGAGTGAGGTTACCGGAGGCTCTAACCCTTCCTTCTCCCCTCCTTGACCCCTCTTCACCTTAAAGGCCGGTAACGCACTTGTGACTTTTGAGTTGCAAGTGCCCATGGGCGGCGGTAGTCATTTACCATCTAGTAACCCGTCTGCTCGTTTGCCCCCTATACCATAAAATAAAAAAAAATATTTCAAGGAGTATACAAAAATATTAAGTACAAATTTATGCATACAAGATTTTGCATAAATACCTACCAGCTGATACCTACTTAAAATAGCAAGATCTGACCTGTTGTAAGTACCAGCAGCCTTCTAATGACACATTTTTGAACAAAGTTAATTATCGCACGTTACACTTCAGACGCTCGGCGGATCGGGGTTAGACAAAAAAAAAGTTAGCGCAACGAAAAATGCTGACCGCGAGTAAATTTATTTGATTTAAACCATCTGTGAATTCCGCGCGTTACTACTGTAACTTTGATGTTGGTTGTATACTAATTATCCATATATTAGTTCGGGCACGTTCACAGATGGCGCAATTTAGATTTCGAGTTTTTACAATATTTACTATATTTTAATACAATTTATTCAATCCATTATATATATTTATATATAGCGAAACAGTCGTTCCAACCGGATGTCCCAAATTACCAAGTTACATATTGTTATATGTTGAAAAAAATCAAGTAAATTTTCGGTAACAAATGTTTGAAGTTATAATATAAAGAAATTAACTTTATCTATGAGCAATATCAAAGAGTTCCCTCTCAATTTAATTTTTAATTCCACGTACCAGTAACTTCTTTGATTAATATTCATATAACATATACCTATTATGTACGCATTCTTAAGAAATTGCGAATTTTGCGAACGCAGGAATATAAAATCTATAGTTTAGTGTATTTAAAAGAAGTGCAGAAAGCTAATTTAAAAAAACAATATGTGCTACCAATTGAAAAATTACAAGAAATCTATCTATCTTTGGCTAAATCAAGCTACACTCGTCCAGATATGTGTTACCCTGTCACGTTACATAAGTCTATATATACAATGATAATAAATAACCGGCGTTAGCGTAATGGCTAAGGCGTCGGACTTGCTATCAAGTGGTTGCGGGTTCAAACCGCACCCAGTGCACTGCCGCCGTGAACCCACTTCTAACACAAGCATTTAGCTTAGCTGGATGGATTAACAAGAATACTAGTAATGTGTGACCCACGTTACTAGTATTCTCTCTTAAAAAAAAAAAAAAATGATTGCAATGGACAAAAAAAACAAACTCAATGAAATGGATTATGGTAATAATGATAATTCAAAACCTCACATGATAATAACAACCAGTTATGTCCAGCTATGTTTGTCCACGTTCAAGTACAAGCTATGCCTATTTTAGGTTCCACTAAAAAAAAATCACTGTTTTAATTTTTCCGGTGAAATGAAACAGCAGAATATGTGCAACTATTCCTCTTCAGTTAGAGTGAACTGCCATTTATTGCACTTGTTGGCATGGAAACAGAACTGAAAACATTATATCTCTGTAATAAAGTTATTCCGAACACCCCTCTGTCAGTTTGAATTGATTGATCAAAGCGAAACTCAATTATTTATAGCAGTCATCTGGACGGACTTTTTATAGGCAGGTTGTGTAATTAAACTGATACGTAGTCATCAAATTGACTAGAGTATGACTGATGTTTCTTAGTGCTTGAGGAAACTGTGTTAATAATAGTTCTAAATGCCGAAATAAATTAATAATTTGTACAATCCACGTAAATTTTCCACTTATTATTATTCAAGAATATAAAGCTTTTTTAACTTTAGTAATGAAATAGGCGCCTTCTATCTAACCTAATGGAAAGTGAAGATAAATACACGCCTACCAAGGATAGGTATGATAGGAGACCGGTTTGACTGAAAAAAAGGACGCAGGCAGTCCATTCCATAAAAAATGATTATTATATTTAAAAAATAAAAATCAACACACACAGAGTCACCGCAACAACTCGATCCAAAAAGGAGCTGTCAAAGGCTTTGAAAAGGTAATTGCGTGATAACTAAAACATACTTATACAATATATTAGTGTTGGTTGCTGTAAGGTTTTATTTCACTCATCGCGTGTCCGCCACTAGGTCAAATATGTTTATTTTAATGAAGTGTTTAGAAGGCTCTGATTTATTCACACCAGCCAGTTCGAGTTACAGGTATGTGACCTTAACCTGCTGAGTTATTGCTTACTCCCTATATGCAATACTACTACTAATAATACTTCTTACTATCCATTCCCTTTCAATACGCCACTAATTATCCCATCGTTAATTCCCAAAGGTTGACGGCCCCTTATTACGTGAGTGGGGTCCAAATTATACCTGGCTAAATGTGGGTGGGTAATACTCCTTTGTCGACCCCTTCAGGGGTACATGCGTGAGTGTATGTATATATGTGTGTCTGTTTATAAATTTTAGCTAACTATTGCATGAAAACTTATTCATCTAGGAGTGAGTAAGCTTAGCAAAAACTTAGCTAAACTTGTAATCTTCTATAAAAAAATGTTTGTTTGTTTGTCCTCTATGTGTTCGTAAACCATTGATCAGATTGTGATGAAACTTTGGTAGGGCCTTTAGTAGACTGAAATGCTAAAAATGCCTATTTAAATAAAAATATGTAATATATGTTCTTATGTTTTTCGTTTGTGATGAAACTATAATACAACCAAACACTTTTCTACTTTACTCTGCATTGCATCGCATGCCGGGAACCTTCATCTAGTTAAAATGCGTAAAGCGTAAAGTGTGGCTGCTGGTGTCCGATATGAAATTATCTCGCAATTTTATTAAATTTAAATGGAATCTTCAAATGAAATAACAATCGATCGTAGTACAGCTTAAAGATCATAAACCCCTCTAAGTCCAATCGAATACTCAATGAACTGTGCCGCTGGCATATGCTTCTGTAACCTATTTCCCATTTAACTTCTCCAATCGAACGGAACACGATTCATCCGCTTTATTGTACTCGTATGTCGAGTATGCGTAAGGTACTCAAATACTTTTTATAAATCTACTTACTAGTGTTATAAATGCGTTCATTTCGTTGTCGTAATTAACCATCATAATCAGCTTTTCATCTTCCACTGCTGGACATAGGTTCTCCTAGTGGATTATTTCCACCTCCTTCTCCTTCCTTCCTCCTTTCCGAACATACGAGTGAAGCCGCGGGTAACTGCTAGTTGTTTATAAACCTTATGATATTCTAGCTGCGCCCCGCGGTTTCTCCCTCGTAAGCCCCGGTGCCATGAGAATATTAGGATAAAAAGTAGCCTATGTGTTAATCCAGGTCTCATGCTATCCACATACCAAGTTTCATTGCAATCGGTTCAGTTGTTATTACGTGAAAGAGTAACAAACATCCATCCATCCAAACTTTCACATGGGATTAGTAGGAATTGTCTCATCGTTCCCAACTAGGCATAAGTCTACTTTCAGAAGAATAATCGAACAGTTCTGACGAAATAAGTCTAGTGTCAGTCTACCAAATAGACTTAAGTATAATTGAATCATATTGTGTTATTTTGTATAATGTAATTAAATGAAAAGTATAATTAAATTGAATGAAAATGTTATTTGAGGTATATGGCATCCAAACATCAAAAGCGGTTTCTGAACTAATAACTTAAAGCTGAACAGTTTGTTGGTTTGATCGCGTTAATTACATGCTAGGCCAATTCGGAAAATTTATTTTGTGTTAGATATTCTGTTTATTGCGGCAGGAATACATGCTTTACAATATAACAGTGCAAGTCATCGGAGCGAAGTAGAGTGTAAATAGAAACGAGTAAAACTGTAGGACGTGGTTAATTAAATTAAAAGCTTCTGTTTGAGACAAGGCCTAAGCGATTTTTCTGTAGTATTGCTAACACTTTCCAGGATCAGGTAGTTTAATATTAAAATTAATTTAACAATACTTCGGTCAAGTAAGTGTTATTATTCGGAAAAATAGGTTGGGTCTTACTCACCAAACTCAACACTATAAGTGTATAATTTGACCTCGAACTGTACGCTGTGACGTCACTAATTATTATTTTACAAAAAATTCTACCAGCACTATCATTTTGAAGTTTAATAACGAGTAACTAATTCGACTTTACAATCAACTACCATATTACCGCCTAGAGTATCTCATACAGTACAATTGGATTTGCTGTTGCAGCGAGCCTAAAAGTTGCATTCATTCGGTCAACGAATGTGCCATTATAATAAAACCTTATTGCTAAAACTATAGCTAGCTAAGCTGTGATCTTGATAATTTATGTAGACATGTGAAAATTTAGTGAAATGTTGACACGAAAAGCGTTTTTAACTCCTAAGGAACACCCGTTAGTTCTTTCTATTGCCAAAGTCAATAATGTAATAACTTCCAAGTCAAAGAAAACGAAGTTTCGATTCTAACCTAATTTAGCTTTCCAGTTAAGACTCTAAATTATGTTGTCGCCACATCAAAAACTCTTATTTATTTTATTAATAATAGGGCCAAACTATAATAGATGATAACACAGTTAACTATTTAATAAAAATAAGTTAATAGATATTATTTTGACTGGTTATACCGGTAACGCCATACTATTGGTCGATTGATAAATATTAACAAATTGTGGGATTATAAAAGGGTAGGAATATGTTTAGATTGATTGACTTGAGTGCAAACAGAGCAGAGGTACGAACAACTTGGCAGTTGGTGTAGTTAGTGATTTTTATAGTTTATATCAGTGGTTTTGATACTGTTTCTTACAATTAGATTAAGAGTTAATATATGTTTACTGTAGTTTGCACATATTCGTAAATTTACCTCCATTTTTACGACTACACCTCAGATCAACTCAGGACCACAGAATTCACAAGTACTCCTGAGTTATGTAGGCTTAGATGTGTATGAGATTTCTTGGGGTTATCAATAATCAACATAATATCATACCATAAAATCAATGGATTTATAAAAGTTATGTTTGGAGTTAGTACTTGTTACCAATAAAATTCCTCATATTTTACAGAAACTGCTTGTAATTTTTTTCTGTTGACACTCCTGATTCCAATGTATTTATGAAATACCATTTCTCTTTATTATGATAAGACATATAAAGCTCTTTCTATTTGTCATCCTTCCTACGACTAAGGGTTGGTACGTGTTGCGGCAATAAATCTGTCACCGACCTAATTCCGAAGGTAGGAATAAAGAGACAAAGTGTGTATGGTTTTATATATCGGAAAATGGCGTTTATTTTCTTACGTCAGCACCTATATTTGTACATGGCATTTGTATTGTGTTACAAAGGCGGGTAGAGATGACAACAATCGCTTCGGCACTATTTGTACGTATCTGGGAAAAAAATATTTAAAAGATTTAAATTATATCATGTTTTCTTAGCTGAGGAGATCCCGACTCTCAGTAGTAATTTTTATTTACACAAATTGTCGCCACACCAAAGACAAGAGTCTTTGTTGTTGTTTCTTTTTTTTTAATGAAAAATAGGGAAAAAATATGATAGATGATAAAACAGTTCTGTATTCTATTCACATGATCTGTATATTTATTAAAAATGAGTTAAAAGACATTATAATGCCCAGTTATACCGGTAGCGCACGCTATTGGTCGACCTGACATTGGTGGGGTGCTAAAATGGCTAGGCATGTATTATAAGTTGATAACGATCACTTAAGTGCTGACTGAGGTACGAACAACATAGTAGTTAGTGTTATTAAGTGAAATTATAGCAACAGTAGTGACATTGTTGCTAACACGCATTACATTGAATGTCACTGAGGTAGAGAATTCAATTTGTTTACCATTTTTAGCGAATAAAAATTTGGAAAGGGAGTGTTTTATTTTAATTACTGCAGGTAGAAAACCAAGCACATTTAAGATATTTTATAAAAGTGAATTTTTAATATAATGAAATTTGTAAAATGTTTTAATTTACATTTTCTTGTATTGTCATTTCTTAGCTATATCTATAGATAAATGTCTGAAACTTAATTGAAATATTGCATTACATTTAAATTATCAACATAACGTATGCAAGCAAATGATATTCGCGTCGAGTCTAAATTCAACATGTATTGTATTCAACATGTACAAAATGCTTAATAACCGGTTACAAAAAAGTCTCATCCCTTCGTGCTTTAAGGAGCGTGTGAAAATGTGCCAATCGATATCGAAGGTCACTTTATAACCCCTCAGAAAAGCAAATATTTTGACGAAACTAGTTAGAGTAAAAGCAAGTAAAACCCCAATGTGTGCTAATTCTAAACAGTTTAGTTACGCAGGTCCTATAATTTTTTTTCGTGTTAGATAGCCGGTTAATTGATGATGATTACAGGCTTATGTAACATCACGCGACAATTCATATGCGTGGTATAATTATATAACCGTAAACAGCAACGACCTGATAATTTATTTACTCTCACCGCGTTTTAGTAAAATTATATATTTCAATATCTCCAACATATTTTAATTAAATTCATTGCTATTCAAGAATCGTTTAACTTCTCAGACATTTCTATATTTATCTATATACATTCTGTTATAATACTTACCACATATTTAACTCTATTTTCATATTTTTCTCCTCAAATTTATTAAGGCAATAACGACCCTTTATTATCAATCTTTTCACTTATGAAATTGGCTCATATAATATGCAATATCATTATGGAAATTGGTAATAAAAACAGCGGCGGTAGGTATACGAGGCACACTTAATACAAATTTTATTCCAATGCAACTGCCTGGGTATCTATATAACTGGTATCTAATATGGTAACTTTAAAGTATCTACTTGCTTACAAAAGTCTTACTTATCGAGTACAGACAAATAGTGACTGTAGGATCTAAGCAAATAAGTGCAAAACACAAACATTAGCCCGCGTTAGATGTTATGTTTTGAATGTGAGTTGCTTTTTTTTGTGCTGATGCGACTTGTATAATATTTTTACAAAGAAGTACTTGACAGCGGAGGGCTCATAGGAAAGGTTTAATGACAGTAAAGGAAGTTCATGAGGAAAGTAAGGATAGAAACAAGTGGTGCTCTAGTCTCTGCCTGCCCCGAAGGGAGTAAGGTGTGAATGTTATTTGACGAATGTGTGTAAGCTTAAATTTTCATTATAATAAACAAATAAGCGCATAACTCCCAACGGATTCGAACTTCCTCAAGAAACTGCCAACCTTGACGTGATTGAGACAGGCCTAGTAAAGTATATTTAAAAAAATCCACAAAATTTCAATAAGAGTCACATTGCTGTGTTCGGATGACTATAATGATTTGGATTCAGAAATCGAATCGTTTACGTGTAACAAAATCCACACTTATGCTAGAATAGCATTATGTTGGAGTGTTTATTTCTCAAAGTAACGAACCCCAATCTATATCGATAGGGTTGGATTAGTCCCGATAATTTCTTGATTAGAAAATAACAATTTAACCTTTTCGCTTTTGTGGACCCAAAACCTATTAATTACTTATCCCTTTGATGGTTCCAGACCTTTCAGAGGAGAAAAATATTAAAAAATTATATCCAATTATTTTAAACTTTTACACTGAATATTAAATATTAAAACTTTTATATAAAATTGCTTAACGCCTCTTTGTGTCTTTCTTATTTAAACTGTCTAAGCAAAATTAAACTTCATAATTGTAAATCGTAAATTTATTAAGTTGTACAAATTTCAAGATATTTTAAACCTGTAAGTTACCAAAAAAAACCACCGTGTCACCGTAGGCTATGGATGCTTTAAACAACAGCGTTACTTGCTCGTTGTTTACTCAATAAAAAATTGGTTTATAGAACTTTATTCTATTTTTAGAGAGTTTTTTAATCGTATTGTACCGAATAATCGTACTGTTGGTAACAATTTTATCCTAAATATTAGTAGGGAGGCCTCAGTCCCTGTAGGAAATTTCTTCATTATCGCGTCGTATGATCGTTCCAGTTTAAAAGATCTGTGGGTTGCCAGAGGTGCGATCATAGAAAGTAAAAGTAAAAAAAATATATTTATATTACCTACTTACTTGTCCTTGCACTTAAATTTACTTATTACTGTATTTTGTTTTTTTTTTCAAATAAATGTGTAAGTATTAATATAATATGAAAATTGTATTTGACTGTATATGCACAGAAGTCACTCTGATATCTGTACAATCATACATTTTATATAATTGACTACTGACAGTAACATTTTTTTATATATTATTACCTACTTACACTTTTATTTAAACAAAAAAAAAACAAAGTACAGTAATTTAAAAATAAAACAACTTAGACCTTACGTGGATTATTTTACACCATTGTATCTGTAAATGATTTTATATTTTTAATTTAAAAAAACGATAATTAATTATTGATCCAAAAAGGTCTTCCATTTAAATACAGCAACTACTATCTACGGATTAATGAAATATTACATATTAACTTAATAAACGGATTAATAAATAAAAGATTACATACTAACTTAATAATTATGTAACACACATATTAAAAATTAGTCCTAATATAAACTTACTTTTATAAAACCGCTGCAAACGAAAGTAAATTATTAATCTAATTTAAAAGTAAGTACCCACCTGTACTCTGCAACTTTGGGAAGCCGCACAAATGACAAGAAATAGTCACCTGCAAACACAACACAAGGAGTCCAAAACTCTAAAATTACAAGTAACACATACACGAATAAATTTATTTACACGGATTTATTTTATATGAGTAGTTGTGTACGATCGTTGGTCGTAGCGGATAAGACGTAGCGTCCGTTGTAGAGTCTACGCGGCACTGCTGCTACGGCGAGCAATGAACAGTTACATACGAAGTGCGCAAGTTTAGGCTCAGCGCAGACTGTACGATTGGCACCGCATGGGGCGTTTTGTCGCCGTTTTGGTGGAGAACTTAAAGCAAAAAATAATATTTTTTAATAGTCGTTATAATATTGTCTTTGTAGTGTTTTTGACATGTTAATTAAATAATTATTTTGTAATGTTTTCTTAATTATGCTAAATAGGTACAAAAATAATCTTGATAAATTATTTATGATAAAAGAGTTTAATCGGTCGTATATTTCTGCTTGCTTCGTTATGCTACCCTAATTTATAAAAAAGAAATTGATATTTTTATAATTATTCCAATTTGTGACCATGTAAAATTTTCGTAATATTTTTATTTTTATTTCAAAACAAAAAAAAACAAAATCTAAACTATACTAAAGATAGGCTCGTCAAAGACTGTAACATAATACTTATTTACAAGGTGTTAATATAATTGTTATAATTAAGTTCTATAACAGCTAATACTTTTATTTGAAAAAATTAAAAACTCTAGTGGGAAAAGTATCTAGATGCCAAGACGGGTTCTTTTTAGAGAGTAAAAAATGCGGTAGTGACATCCTTGTTTTTACCATAGCTATGTGTAAACATAGCGCTGGTAAAAACAAGAATGTGACGGTTGCTGATAAGGGTAACCCCTTATTAATTATTAGCCCGGTCGCTTTCTTGTTCGCCACCATTTCTTCTTGTATTGTTTCTTTAATGCTTCAGAGCCGTTCCAGATGACTATGCTGTGTGATTATTTGTTGGTTTACGCAATTTGTTTTTTCTTCACACATGAATTATATGGGGAAAATAACAAGCACGAACATAAAGACGAAAATTACTTAGTAAAGAAGTAATGTTGTATGGCACGTATTCGCTGTAATGAAACATACAAAGATTTTACTATTAAACGAGATGGAAATGAGAAGGATTGTGTCATTGTGTTGATAATAAAATAAAAAAATATCACCCTTGTATGACGAGTAATTGTACCTAATTTGAATACAAGGGATGAAAAAATATGTACATGATAAGATAATACTGCTTTCAGAATACTTCTTGCAAGCAATATTGGCTGTGCGTCGATTTTAAAAATGTTGCTTACTTAATTAGTAGGCAAAAGCTCAAATGAAAGAAGAAAACGAACCACGTATCTCAATTAAAACTCTAGATATAGAGAAAGAAAGCTATGAAGACATAAGAAATGTACAGGAGAAAATAGCGTTTGAGTATACCTTGAGAAGGATGAAAGTTAAGTGATATCAAATGCTTGATGACAAATCTGTACATCAAGACCTTTTATTTCGAAAATAATTAAGCAAATCAGTTAGATAGAACGGCCGCACGGATTAGTAATAGTCTTTTTTTAATATATAGATTCGCTTAATTGTGTTATTAGTTTTAATATTATAAAGAATCTAGCTGCGCCCCACGGTTTTACCCGCACAAATCCCGATGCCGTAGAAATATCGGGATAAAAAGTAGCCTATGTGTTAATACAGGTCTTCAGCTATCAACATATCACGTTTCATCGCAATCTTACCGACCCTTAACGTAGTAAAACATAGCTCGTGTTATAATTCAGTCAGGCTATTCAATAGACTTAGTTCAGAAATAAAATGAATGATTTATGCAAAGGAATTTGAGTACAAGCTTAAAGCATTTCTTGTTGATGGGTGCTTCTATTCAATTGATGACATTATTAAATGACATGATAAAATAACTTGCATTGACGTTTGTAACTATTTATTCTATTTAATATTGTTATCTGCTGACATAAAAATAGAATTTTTGCTTGTGTCATTTTAGTAATTTAATATTTTTGCCTGATTATAATACAAATTATTTTATCATGTATGTTGTATTATATTATTTTAAATTGTTCAAAAAACAAATTAATAAAAAAAAGGTATATACACGAAATAAAAGGAAACGAAATCCGTTTCATAGGACTCCAATATATTCCTTGAAATAAATTTATTTTGGCTTTATGCCAATATTCATCAATTTATTTTTAACTCAAATGTTAACGGTGAACGTGTAAATAAAAAAAAATCAAAAATATACAATATTGGTAACATTGGTGCCAAAAGTATAAATAATCTGGCCAAAAATCGGTTTGGACCCATTTACATAGTTAAACAAATTAAAGTTCAACATACATAATAGACTTAAGATTTAATTTTTTTAATCGGAAACGAAGTCGACTTTTAGTCGCAAATCCACATTTTGAATAAGCGCTCGACTGCAGCGTATAATTTTTTTATTACCTTGATCTAAATTCCTACTGTTCCATATCGCACATATCGCAACTATGTTAGAAACTACTGAAAATAAACAGCACTCCAAACTTCTCTAAGTGATTTGTCTGTAATAATATCACAAAACCTAATATTCGTTTAATATATTATTGTGCTTTTAGCAGATTAGTAGTTCGATTATATGAAATGTTTGGCAGTGTAACTATTTATGTACTGATCGCTGGCAAATCTTCAACATGAAATGAATTTAACGTTTTAGAAAGTCCCGTATCTGTAACTTTTACAGACATGTGTCGCCATCTAGCGTAACTGCTAGAACAATAAAGCCAAAAAAAAACAATAACACGACGTTCGTCACTTTAGTCGATAAATACGCTTGGTTTACTACCGAAATGGCTATAAAAAGTCTATAATCTTAACTCTGGTTTTAAAAGACTTATTCAGTACTATTCCACTCAACACGGTAAACAATTTTTATTTGCGTCAATTTTTTATTGACCTTTTTATTCCGCGGCCGTAATTTTGGTTTTATAAAAATAAAGGTTTGCATAATAATACTTATTATTAAATATGTCTGTAAAAAGTAATCCTGTTTGTGCAATCGGGTAGAAAGGTTTCATTGAGGCATTAAATAATATTAGTTAAGGCTTTAAAGAGATTGGTAAGCATAATGTGTGAGGCATGCGGTCGCTCATGGTCTCAGGAATAATAGTACGAAGAGCGAACTGGTTATATTTAAGGTAGGGAATAAATTACCTAAGACCACCGGTGTTCCACCGGTCAGTCTAAGCAGAATCCTGCTAAATAAAATAAATAAAATTAAATACCTGGAACACTGGGTCACCGAGGATTTCCCCGATGACCTGGACATTGAGAGGGAGCGAAAGGCATTGACAGTAAGATGCAATATGCTAGCTCGCAGGTTTTCAACATGTTCAAAACCCGTCAATATAGCGCTTTTTAAAACTGACTGTCAAGCTATTACACCTGCAGCGTTTGGGTCTGTTAAATACAGAGATCTCTCGGTGGCTTTTGAGTCCTCTACAATAACGGCTTTAGGATACTGCTAGATTTTCCTCGTTAAAGGAAGTTCTTCGTTTTGAAAGTTGTGTACAGTTGTAACTCGACTTCAGGTTTTCTTACTGTTTATTGTTAAGGCCATTCTTTGTATACCTTAATCTGTTTTTCTAAAGTTTCACTTCTGCCGTGTCTAACTTGCACACATACACTTTTTTTTTACTTGTTACTTTTATTGTAAATTTATATGAAATGCAATAAAATGTGTTATTAACTAATTTAATATCAACCTAACAGAGCCCACTAGCTTATCCTGTTCCTGTGCGATCATTAGTCAGCTCCAAGCTTAACGTGATATGTGTCTAATTACTAATCTTGCTTGGGCTGACTGGCGTCATGCCACCGTAATTTAAGTAACGTAAGTATTGCGCAAACTTAACCAGTAGAGATGAAAGATGATAGATAGGATGGAATAGAATAAAATAAAGTTTATTTTACACCAAAATAAATCTGTACATGATATAGGTACATTCTTCTGAGTATGTACAAAGGGCTGCCTTATCGCTAAAAGCAATCTCTTACAGGCAACCTTTGGATGGACAATACGACAGTAAATATATGAAAAAATGGGTAGGTTTAATATTATTTATATATTTACGGGAATTAACGCGATCACTAAAAGGTATTACATATCTCTGAATTGCGTGAATTGAATTTTCGTGATCGCGTTAATTCCCGCAAATACATAAATAATATTGTATCATGGAACGCGAAACTTTAAAAGTTAGTATGGGTATGGGTAGTTTTGATGTAAAAGTGCTGATATATGAGATAATTTTATTAGTTCTAAGAATGTAAGTGGCACCACTAGATTTTATAGTCATGGGTAACGGGATAACTTTAGGCGAACTGAGTTCGTTACCTCAGTTGTATAAAAAATATAGTAACTATTTTTTAAGATAAAGTTTTAAAACTAAGATAAAATAAAAACCGATTGGTTTGTGTGTCAGTCTGTTTTCACAAACGTAGTAAATTTTTTGTCAACAATTATGCATATAAGTAATTCTTCTATAAAGTGCTTTGCAAGAACTCCTTGCGGTACACTTACAACAACGCAAGTGACACTGTCAATCGTCTGTCTTTATTTTTGGGAGAAACGTGATTTAGATTTATGTTTTCTAGAGTTCGTTCTTGGTTATTTTCCTAATTACCTAAGGATTCATTAAAAATAATTAGCGATAAGCGGACCCATATATTTTCTATAACTTGCCATTTGAATCAATTCCTACCACTTCTTGACTTTCTTCATACAGAAGTTAAAAAGTCACATTGACAATTAGTGACAATGCACTAATCAATTTTAGCCTTATTTATAAATAAGGCTAAAATTGATCGTTGCACTGTCACTCCACTAAAACAGTTTTGTTTTAGTGGATAGCAGCTCTTTTTTATTCTATAGAGAGGTTAGGATGTTCTAAGTGTGTGGCTGTAATTCGTGTCTATGCTATTATATCAAAACTGATCACGGTTACAGTTCAAATTACCCACTCATTTTATTTTTAGAACCACGATGGAATATTTAAAATATATTAAAACATTTCAACATGATGAAATAACTGTATCAATAAATTATATTTTTCTAAGAATAGAAGCTATAAAACATGAAGACGGTTACCACAGAAATAGTAACAAATTTATAGCATTCATTTCCAGTATTTTATTATCACTTGGTATACATGTATAATAGTGATAGACCCGGTACGCAACGTAACGGATCTGGTTAAATCACCGTCATTTTTAAATTAGATTGTATGATACACTTTTGAAATTAGTCTTATAATTTTATTTGCATACTGTTAAATGTCTATTAGAGATGTAGTTAAGAATTTCTATTATTATAAAACTAGGTAGAAATTAATAAAAATATAATGTAATCATAATTAATGCAGAATGAATTTCTCACATCTATATTTATACAACTTGACGTTGGTGAACGAAAGGGTACCCCGCTCTTTCACACGCACGGCCTTTCCTGACAACGGGTTGTTCTTAACCCGGGAACTTGGTGTAGTGCCGTTGGTGGGAACAGAGACTTATTGATGATCTTGCCTCAATATCCAGCAGTGGTATGAAGCGGTGTGCACCTGGTACCCGTGCTACTGGAAGTAATGCGCTTTCCGTAGTTTTATCATGTTCATCATGTATTTTAGACAGACTACATTTATAAACATATCAACTGGCCAGTTAACTGTATTATGGTAGTGACTAGTATACCGTGACAGCGCTCCTTCCGAGTCACACATGATACCATCGTGAAATATAAGACTACTAGCAGCGCCCCGCGGTTTCACCCGCGTAAGTTCCGATCCCGTTCGAATATCGGGATAAAAGTAGCCTATATGTTAATCCACGTCACTAACAATCTACGTACCAAGTTTCATCGCAATCGGTTCAGTAGTTTTTACGTGAAAGAGTAACAAACATCCATCCATCCATACTTACAAACTTTCGCGTTTATAATATTAGTAGGATGGAAAAGGTCTCAAATAACAAGTTCATCTGTCGTGGTAGAGAATCACGCTCGATAACAACGTGAATATGGAAAAGGCTCCAGTTGAGTATTTCATCTACCGTAGTAGAGAATCACACTTGATACCAATGTGAACAATTACATCAGCAAAACAAACATGCATGATAGCTGTAAGGTATAAATAATTACGGTATAAGTAGATATAAATTATTTCAAGATCTTTCATTACCTATGTTTTCACGAAATAAATGATTATGATTATGATTATGATTACATCAGCAACTTACAATTAAAGGCTACAATTAAAGTTACGGGAGTGCACTCGTGCCACCTTAGTTTTAGCTGCAGCCTCTGTACGCTTTCATGAGCCAGTTATCTGCGCATGCTTACGAACAAAAAATAATTAGTTGAGTTCAAAAGTACTAGGGGTTAGTCTCGTCATTATTGGTTTTCATGTAAGAATTCGGCCACCCTTTGCCTACTCTTTTGCAGGTTTGGACAAGAGCTTGGAAAAGCTACGCCTCTTACAAGACTCGCCGCATCACACCAACACAAATAACAAAATCAAGTTCAAAGGAAAGTACTGAGTAGTTCGATGCTTGACTGCATTAAGTACTAGTTGTAGCTTACAGTTCACGTCCGTCCAACTCTCTCACCGATGATTACTCTCGATGCGAATTATGTTGAGGGACGTCCGACAATAATGTTCCATCTGCTGTCCATTAGACTGATGCATTTCGAGTGTACTCTGGTTTCGTAAACAACAGCTACAAACTCCTTCAACAAATTCTCTTCACTATTCTATATTGATAATGCACGAATAACCCTGTCACGAGTAACTCAAGAAGCTACCATAACGTAACAATCTCGCGTAATCTTCACCCTGTTACTGAGAGAACATAGCAGCTATTGGCTAAAGCTTCATCCACTTGATATTCTTAGTACAGCGCATCTGATGGAAGGCTTTGAGACAGACGCATGATTGTGTTTGTATAATGTTAGTAGTTAGACTTCTGTTGTTACTGCAGATTATATTTTGGAGTATATTTTATTAATTAAAAAGCTTGTCTTACCAGTTTTCTTTCCACATTGGTAAGGCAAAAGGCCTTACAATTCAAAAATACCCATAGTGGTTTAATTGAAATAAATGATTTTGATTTGATTTGATTTGATTTGGAAATAAAACTGTTATTGAAAAAAACTTGAAAGCAGAAATAAGGTTTTCCATTGAAGATAGACTGATTGATTCAGTATACTAAAAAGAAATATTCGAAAGAAAGATAAATTTAATCGATCATAAGGAAATAATTCTTATTAAATATAAATTGGACTCAACAGTAACTTATAAACTACTAAGCAGTTTTTATTTATTTGAACTGCTCGCAAAACTTAGCAACATTCAGTAACTCCAACAATAACTATGATGTGATAGATTAATTAATATTAATAAGTATTGCATACAATACACTAACTTTTAACTTTATGATAAATTACCCGGACGGAGTTTTTGACCTTTATTTTTTAATGGGCAAAAACACCGTTCCAGCACAGCAGTGGCTTATAAAAAGTTGTATATTTATATGTGTGTGCTCCGTCTAAACCAACCATTAAAAAGTAGTATGTAGATTTCAAACGCGGTCGTATAGACACAAATGATGCTGAACCCTCTGGTCCTCATAATCAGGAAGGAAGATCGGTAGGTAAAAGAGTGAGAGATAACTGAGACAGTGAAGATTGCAACTTATAGTATTTTCGCTATTATACATTAAAATTTGACCATGAAAAAGCTTTTTCACGAAACAATTGATCAAAAGCAACAACGTATATATGATTAAGAGTGCTGTTTGGTACTGTTCAATAGAAATTAAAATAATTCTTTACGTCGGTATGTGTCATTAATTGTATGAAACTTGGATTCACAATTACACTCCTGAATCCAATCGGCAGTTAGCAATGTGGATAATCGCAGCAACGCCAAGCAAGGCCAAAGATAAATCGTTCTACACACATGGAATAGAAAAGTTAGAAAAACTTTGAAGGAAAGTACGTTGATAAATAAAAAATAATTTTATCAAAAAAACTTTGTTTTAGCATTTAGTATCGGTACTTATTGAACCACGTGTTACTGAATTAAATGCATATAATTATATTATTTTAGCCTGTTGGTCAAAAAGCTGTTTTAGATTGGTATGTTTACATTAAAATTACACAATGTGTAAAATGATGTTCACATCCTACTTCCTACTAATATTATAAACGTGAAAGTTTGTGCGGATGTATGTATGTATGGATGTTTGTTTTTCTTTCACGCCAAAACTACTGAACCGATTGCGATGAAAATTGGTATGCTATGTAGATAGCTGGAGACCTGAATTAATATATAGGATTTTTTATCCCGATATTCCAACGGGATCGGGATTACGCCGGTGAAACCGGTGAATAGTTGCGAATTTATAAACTATTGTAAAACATAGCACAACAGTAATAATGCAATTTTATGTAAATACGAACCCCAATGCTACCGCCAATAAAGACAGCGAAATAAACTAACTTGGTTATCTGCCGTTACGGCACCGTTTCTGAGAGGATGATTCAAAGGCGAATTACAAGTCAAAGTCACAGCGTGTTAGTGGAAAATTGCACACAACGGGATTGGTAGAACCTCCCACAACTTTTAGGTCAAATTTTTGTTGTGGGTTTGCATTCAATGTCGTTCATAATGCGCTTAGGTTTATTCATAGCTTTTGAAATCATTGGGATTCGAAATCGAGGGTGAGTAGAAAGTTAGTCACTTCAAATACTATTTTATAACTTATTACCACCATTTAATGTATAATTTAATGGAAATACATGCACTAACGCCCGTATTAAATACCCACATCTATGGTAATATCTTCTTAATAAATTTTTTGACTAGTTTAGTAAGTGTTATTAGAAACAATTTTACCTATATGTAGTTTGTGCAGATTAGTAAAAGAGTTTGAAGTCTATTTAAAAGGCAAATAGGTTTTTAAGAAAGGGCATTGCCACGATATTATTGAAAGTAACTACCAGTGGCCTTAGAGACCAATATAAAATTTGACGACACCAAATTCCTTCCGTAAGGGAGCAAGAAATCTTTTGAAGTATATTCATTCCTAATAGAAAATAAGCACCATATTTATATACTAAAGTGAAAATACGTATCTGATGTTTTAAAAAGTAAGTGGGCTGTTTATTTTAAAAGCATTTAAATGACCAGTACCGAATGGGTGTTTAGGTTTTTTTCTGATCCGCTAACTTCAATTTAATCAATTGAAACAAGCCGCTTGAAGCTGATCAACAAAATCATCACCTTTTTTATAAGTTTCGTTATAACCCGTATCAAAAGGCTTAAGGCAGAGGTGCCCTGACTCACATATGTTTGTTTATTTTCTTTTTGCCTTAGACGAAGATTATACTGTTCGTCAAAGAGTGCTTTAAAGAGGTTATACTCATGCAGTTTCTCAGCCAAAGCCATAAATAAGTATTATGAATACAAAATGCGGTAACCATTTATTACTAAATACCATGTAGTGACGTTACCACGTCGGTGGCACAAGCATACGGCCTGCCTGTTGGTATGTGATTACCGTAGCCTATGGACACTTGCAATTCCAGGGGACCCGCCTACATAATAATAATCCTACTAATATTATAAACGTGAAAGTTTGTGAGGATGTATGATTAAAGAGGCCCCTAGAGACATCAACTGGCAACTGCGGGGTACAGCTAATGTAAATATAATTTCATTTATTTATTTCTGTTTATTGTACACCATTACAGTATTAAATGGTACAGACATGGTTACATACATTTAGGCATATCGATCTCTCCACACACAGAGTGGGAAAGCTATGCTTCGGCAGGTATCGGCCGACTCGACCGGAATGATACCACGGCTTTACAGAAAACCGGTAGTGAAGGAATGCTAAATTGCTTTTCGCCGAGTGAGTGAGGTTACCGGAGGCCCTAACCCTTCCCTTCCCCCCCCTCTCCCCTTCTTCCACCCTTCCCCTATTCGTACCTTAAAGGCCGGCAACGCACTTGTGACTCTTGAGTCGCAGGTGCCAATGGGCGGCGGTAGTCATTTACCATCAGGTGACCCGTCTGCTCGTTTGCCCCCTATACCATAAAAAAAACACAACGATTTCTTCCAGGCAGTTTATAAATTTTTCTTTTTCAAAGTACCAACAATTTAGCAAAACATAAAAAAGCAGGACTGGTGCCGCTGCCGGTTATCACTACATATTATAAAATAAAGTCCCCCGCCGCGTCTGTCTGTCTGTTCGCGATAAACTGAAAAACTGCTGAACGGATTTTCATGCGGTTTTCACTAATAGATTTAGGTGTATAATTTGTACCCTTGCGAAACCGGGGCGGGTTGCTAATTAAAAATAAATTCATGTTCCTAATTTTTGATACCCTGTTTTATAAAACAAACGCTGTTACGAATTATATATGTTTTGTGCGTGTTTGTAAAATATATAAAAAAATCCCTTTCTTTCAGCAGTCACACCTTTCAATAAAATTGATGCCCATTTCTTTAGACAAGATACCTACTGATAGTCTTATCATAATTTAGGTGAACGAAGTGGTAATAGTTCTTTACTTGCTCAAATCGTGATAAGCGTTCGTTACAGATCATTAGGTTAAACACATCGTGAAAAACTAACATAAATCATTGAACAATTTCATATAATGCAACCATATTTTCGCAAACGAGTGCTACTTACGTCCTTAAAATTTAATGTTAGCTTAATCATATAGATTAGGTCACGGGTATGTGTGGTATTATAGTGCAGGTAGTAACTTATTGTATAAAGCCATAAAACAGCAATTTGTAGTAGTGTATTAACATTTAATTTGTAGGTAAAGGTTAATATGCAAATTACATAGAATAATAATATTATGGTCAGTCGTAATAGCATGATAGGGTATGTATTGATTTTGTATTATGTTTGTATTTGCTGGCATTTTAGAAGCTATAAAAGTTTTATTTGAAAGAAGAATTTAAAGACATACATGACAAATAAAAAACAATGTTATAATATAAACAAGTAAAAAAAAATTAAAACCAAATGCTCTGCCAAAAAAGATTATAACGAAAGATTTTTTTTTGTACTCTTAAAAATGTTGCCATACAGCCGCCATATTAATATATTAAATTAAATTAAATAATTAAATTAAATTAATTTAATTTAATTTAAATTAATACAATTTGGAATATAGCCAGTGTCACACGGGATGTTGTAAGAACTTTAACGACACTCCATACATCCAAATTTGTACAGGCATTTAGAAGTTAACGTGGAATAAAGAAACTCTCAAACATACATACATATAATAAAGTACATCAACCCTGAAAACATAACACTCCTTTTTTGGGCAGTCGTGTAAAAATTGGATAGATCGATCACTTATAGAATATGTTTTTAAATCTTTTGCACCTAAACATTTTATTGTTTTAACGATTTTATTGTCCATAAAAACTGTTGTTATATATTTATAAAGAATATACAGTTGTTACATTGTTCGATCTCTATTCCACTTAAATCAAACTATTGTAATGCCGCTCAAACCTGACAAAAAACGTAGAAAAATGTGATTGCACTTCAATTAGCCTGGAGCCGTACTAGGTAAAGCAATTCAATTTTAGAAATCCCAGTTACGTGTTCAGAATCTCTCTTAATAAATGTTGAAATCTCTTGAATTGCTGTTCCATTTATTACATACGTTGATCACTTTTATGCGGAAATGTCACTCGTTGAAGACATTTGATAAATAGCGACTCTCCGTTCTATGTATTTAATATCAAAATAATAAAACCAAAAATTCATACTTAAAAAAAATCTAACATGACCTCGTGTAGATAAGATAATGTGCTCAACTTCTACACGGGAGATTTCCTTTTGTCTTGGTCTGACATAATTGAAAATGACTGAAGTGTTATACACTCAATTTTTTTCAACCTTTCTCAATCTACCCGTGAGGATGAGAATGTGACATGCCTACGTTTTCCTCATGTTTTTAGGTATTTTTAGGAGACTAACATTTACTAAATGATAGCGTAAGCTCCGGCTAACTCCGGTATAAAACTGTGTATGTATAACGGTTATGGTGAGAATAAATGGTTATGATTCTAATGACAGAAGTGCTTTTTTAGCTAAGACAACCTTATTCTCCTTTCTCATACAGTTCTGGTTATCCTGATGACTTTCAAAAGAAAACGGCACCACATGTGGCGACATCCACACATGGCAAAAACACACTTCAGAGCCATCTAACGAAAACAAGCCGAACTACATAGTATTTATTGATCCTGTATTGTGCAATGAAAGTTCTGGAACCAATTAGTATATATACGTGGAACAGAATGTAGTAATCCATAGTAAGAGTAGAATATATTCTGGCTGCAACTTTCTAACATCAATCGTGGGACCGAGGACCGGTAGGCATGATCACCTAGCCAGTTCAGAGGATCCTCCATGTGTTGGAGGGATATAACGTGCTTTGGGGGATTTACGTGTCAACATTAAATTATTTTTTTTCTTAAATTTTAGATTTCGTATTTTGATAGCCTAATTTTAGTTTATTTACTTTTGATTTTAATAAATAGCGCACAAAAAAATTATAGAATACAATTGACTAAATATTGTTAAAACTATCTGGTAATTTTAAAGAGTGGCCATGATTTAGTTTTGCCCAATTTCTTCTCGTAACGCTTAATCATTTAGGAACGGGCGGTTGTAGATAGACAATGGCACGTATAATATTATCTGTTATTCATTTTTTTTTACATTTCATACATTCTATAATTTTAACTCATAATTGAATTGACGATTTCCAATAATCGATGACCAATTTTATATATAAATTTTGAACAGATATACTGTGCGCAAAAATAATATATCTGATTGTGGTAAAATAAAGTAGAACATATCATTGTGTACGTCTTATACCGTGTAAATATTTCTTGCTGCAAATCAAACAATTTCCTGCCGCATAGACAAAGGATTTAAAAATAATTTTAAAAAGATTGCATCGTATATACGAGCTTTATAATGTTTTATACAACATGTTACAGAATAGTAAGGCTCTATACACCCTATAGATATCTTCCTGAAACTTGAACCTTAAAAAAATGTGCAATGAAGATAATATTCGATAAGCGAGAAAGAGGGCTGGGATGAATAAAACTATGTATAATAAATACTAAGGATATTTTATATTGATAAAAAACGTTAATAAGGTTATAATCGTAAAATATGACTAAACTTTTCTGTACATGTTGTATAAGCACGACAATGGTAGTGCCAGTAGTGCTGCGCCGCGCCTACTGTAGCGTAAAAAATTTTATTTATTTATATAAGGATATTGTTTAAAGTTATACATAACCTAAAACTATTAGATAATCTCGCGTGTTATCTATTTTATGTCTTCAATATTAGCCGTAATATTTATAATAATCATCATCGACTTAGTCGATGGACATCCGCTACTGACCAATAGAACTCACATAAAGATTTGCAAGAGCAGATTTTAGACCTGATCGACTCCAAAGACTTTATTTGCCACTGTAGAGTTTAAGCAGCCGGCCGTCCAGCCTGTTTAAAATGTACCGTACCTGCAAATTAAGTTTGACTTATACAGCAAAGCTGCCAACCGTCTGAGCAACATGATTTATTAGAGCTGTACACAAACAAAAAAGGTTTTGCTGTTTTAAATTTGATTTTCAAAACCTGTATCCAGATTACATCTTCTAAAGTACAGTTTAAAGCGTTAATCATAAATTTAAAGCTTTAGAAATATTTTGATAAAGCTACTAAATGGTCTCTTATATGTCACGTATGCGATAATTTTTAAACAGACAGTCACATAGTTATATTATTAGCCTACTTCAAGTAACAGAACTTATTTAATTATTCACACATTATCAGACACACCATACATCGGCCAATGGTATATATGATGTCACCGTGTAAACAGCACACGCATTGCGGCAATAATAATATTTGTAATAGTCTCCAGTTAATTTAGTAATGGCAGCGTATATTCGATGACAGAGTTGCTTAAGTTTACCTATGAATATTTTTATAGATTGGCCTTTTTTTATGTTTTAGCGGGCAAAAGGACGAGAGGAGCTGAGACGGGTCACCTGATGGTAACTGACTACCATTGGCCATGGACACCTACAACCCAAAAGTCACAAGTGCGTTGCCGGCCTTTAAGATGGGAGTACGCTCTTTTCTTGAAGGTTTAAAAGTCCGGAAATACCGCAGGCGGCAATTAAATGACTATGAGTATTTTGGACGGTGAAGTAATTCATTTAATACCAATATTTCAGACTATTTTATGCTACCCAAAACACTCTCGATGACAAAATGATATGTTTGTTGGACTGAATGAAGTAGTAAACTAAATAACGCGCCGAATGAAATAAATATTTATCTTTTGAAAAAGTGCAACCAACTTCAAATCACCAATATCTATAAATTAAAAATTAAAAAAACCCCTGACACAAAATAATAACATAAATGTCTTAAATCATTTTGGAAAAGAGCTGATACTCTTACACTGTTGAACCGATATTAACCAAAATTAGCTAAGACCCACCGTTTGAGAGCTATGTTGCCACAGACAGACACACACACACAGACATCGACGTCAAACTTATAATACCCCTCTTTTGCGTCGGGGGTTACAATCATGTCACTTGAACCTCTCATTACATATTCTGCTATGTTTGGGGTTTAGTTTAATATGGTAAATGTATATTTAGTCATCTAGGCCACAAAGTAACACTTATAAATGACAGGATCAGATTTTACGCGAGATATAACTAATATAAAAAACCTTCGTACCTATTTATAAAATATGGTTTTCACATTTCAGAGCATGATTTTCAATGATTTGCATCAAGTACAAAGGAAAAACACTATAATTGAAATATCAATACAAAATGATTGTGAAGTTCTATTCATTCTTTTACAAAATTGCAACTCTCAATAAAATTGCAGCAACTCAATTGAAAACACAATAAGATAGCGCTAGCGTATTGAATGACAATTGAATTATTTCAGTTTATAAATTCGAATCTCACCTCTCAAACTCAATTTCGTTATGAACACTTTGGGGTGTTTTTTTTTCAGAAAAACATTTGGATTTATATAGTTTTACCTTTAATAGTTGGCCTTTATAGATTTTGTCCTACTTAGCACTGCTAAAAAATTTAATATAATCTATGTCACGAGGACTTTTCTCTTGTGTTATTACTGACTTTTCTGTTGCGTATAGGATTAGGATACGATTATTTAACATTTTTTTTTCTATGTTAATTTACGTTAGTCTTACATTGTAACATTTATGCGATATATCAATTCCTTAATTATTATTTACGATAGCAACTTAACAAGTTTATTAAAAGTAAAGTATTGTAAATACTATTTTATAAAGTATGATTACTGTAAAAAAATCAACTCAGTTATGAATGAAATAGCGAGATAGTAATAGCGATAATGCTTTGTGTTCATTTTGGCAATAATTAATGTTGAATAAAACGAATCATTGTCGTAAAATTCAACTATTACTAGCTAAGAAGCTACTAATAGATACTAGGTACTAATACTACTGCTAGGAAATTTTTGGGACAAAGGTTTATACAAGATATGCCTTTAAGTGTAAGAACGTAAAGGATATTTTTATTTGTATAAGTGCTTGTGCGCCTTAGAGTGTGCGTTTGTACGCGTGTGTGTAAGTGTGTGCACGAGTGTGACCCGTGTGCATACGAGCGTGCAACACGGGTGCGTGCGTGCATGAAAAATTAACAAAAACGATAGTAACATTTTTTATTCTTTTCAATGATTTCAGAGTACCTGATAGCAAGCAGTAACTAGTGCCTACAAAATAAATAATTACTCATTGTTTAATATACTTAGTTCCCCAAAAAGCTCTTAGAATCTTTCGCATCAATTAAAAACGCAATAGTGGATAATCAGTGTTCAGCTTCCATTTCTTATGAAACAAAGGAACGCCTAATGGCAAGCGACTACCGATGTCTAGAAACACTCGCAACAATACTAAAACATCTGTACGCTAATAGCACTGGTTAATTGCAATCTTCTCTAGCATGGATGTACTTACCCAGTTTTACAGCTCCAACCAGAGCAACAACATTTTGTGTTCTAACCTTTCGTAATACTTTTACAAAAATAATATATATATATGTATATATATGAAAACTAGGAGTTATATAGCCTTAGTTATGATAGCTTGATTGGTTCTCGCATTCTCGCAAAATATTGAGAAACGTTTAGAGCTCGAAAACATAATTTCCCTTAAATAATGAAATTGTTTCAATATCATAAATAAACTGCTTCCCTTGCTATAGTAAATGATACATGTAAACTCTGTCGGACGAAGCGAGGCTGCCAAATTCTTCATACAAAAATGTTTTAAAACAATTTTGCGCTTGCTGATATCCATGACACGCATTTATTAATCAAATTATGTCGTGTACTGTCCATGTTGTTCCCCATAATGTTAACTTCTAACGCCGACTTTCTACATAATTAGTTTATATACTAACCATTTATTAGTCTAACAGTATTAATTAAACCGTGGTGATGTCAGTAATAGGTTCCGCGTTAGCATATAGTGCTTGGTTTATTTTAGTCATATTACTGTGATGTAGGTTAATCAAATTTATTACTTTAGGCACTAACTGACTATGTACGTGTATGTCCAGAGCAAAAATGAAAATTAAATAAAAAAGAATAAGATGAAGGAATGTAAACAGTAAGTTATGCAATTCAAATTTTGACCACTATTTTTTAAAGTATTATTATTCTCTTTATTTATTTATTATACATATACATTAACTTTTTAAATACATTTACAATATAAAAAAAAAATACAAATATATGTAAAGATATAAAAAATAGTGTCCCACCGGTATCGGGTACGGGGACCAAGCTACCGGTGGTTAGGGTTCCAGAGACAGAAACCTCCTCACTATGCGTGCCGTGTTGAGAAGGACTGCCTTCTGCATTAGGCTCTTAATCCAGCTGCCTAGCGTGAGCCTCTGAAGGTGTTGGTCGAGGCTCTTAGCAATTAACCCATGGGCCGAAATGACTATCGGCACAATTATTGCTGAATCCACATCCCACATGTCGACAATCTCGTGGGATAAGTCCAAATATTTTATTTGTTTATCTTTTTCTGCTTTTAAGAGATTGTCGTCATGGGGAATAGTGATTTCAATAATCATTGCTCGGCGCTCTAATCGGTCTATCACCACTATATGAGGCTTATTCGCAACAACAGTCCTGTCACTCATGATAGATCGATCCCAGTACAATGTTGCACGACCATTTTCGAGAACTGGGTCGGGCACATACCTGTAGTATGGTAACTCGACAGTCACAAGGTTATATTTAAGAGCAAGTTGCTGATGGACTATCCTGGCCACTTGGTTATGTATATGCAATTACTCGCCGTTAATTATATGTCTGAGGGTTTCTCCGGGACGATGACACGCCCGACAAATGTCAATTATGCCGTCCTTCGTCATACAACTTCGTCTGTAATTGCACAGACAAAACCTTCAGTTTCTCCGAAGAGGTCACCGAACCGTAGCCAGAATACTGATGCTAATAAATCTACATCGGGCCCATTTAAGGCCCGATAAAAACGTCCATGCAATGCTTTGCTCTTCCATATCTCCCTACGATCTATAATAGTAAGTACTACTGGTTTGCGCCAGTTCTCTTTTCCTTTAAAAAACCACGACCCCCACATTTCCGCGGAATATACAATCTCATAACCGATGAACGTGGATGGTGCATTCGGTACGCGGTTAGCAATGTACGGACTCTTCTATCCAGGGCATCAAGTTCCGTCTGAGTCCATCTAAGTAGGCCAAGGGAGTAGGTTATTACTGGTATGACACAATCGTTATAGGCCCGCACCTTATTACCACCTGACAAAAGACTTTTCAATACTTTTTTCAGGCGGCCAAAGAAGCGTTCCTGTTACGATTGCTTCATAGTCAATTCATTTAAACCTAACGCCTGTGACATTCCTAGATACTTGTAAGTTTCGTTCGCGGAAAGGCATCTAAGGTGTGTAAAATCTGAGAGTTCCATACCTTCAGATTCCACAATCTTACCTCTTTTTACATGCATGACTGCACATTTATCCACACCAAATTCCATCCTGATAGATTTACTAAAGGTTTCAGTTACCTCTAGTAATTTTATAAGTTGGACATTGTTGCAGGCAAAACGTTTCAAATCATCCATGAAAAGGAGGTGGGATATAACCTGATCTCCTCTCCGCAAACGATAGCCTAGTCCTGAACCCTCCAACATAGTTTTGAGAGAATTCAAAGCTAGGCAGAACCACAAGGGACTCAAACTGTCACCCTGAAATATACCCCGCCTGACTTTATATACTCACCGTCACCCTGAGATTGTCGACATCCTGGATAGCAAAGAATCGTTTTCCATTGCTGCATACATGCCTCCAAGAAAGTGCATAGAGTTGTATCAATCTTATACAACTCCATCACCCTCAGGAGCCACGTATGCGGCACAGAATCATAAGCTTTCTTATAATCTATCCAACATGTCGCCAGATCTTTTCGGTTACGGCGAACTTGTTGGTTAATGGTCGTGTCAATAATAAGGAGCTCTTTAGTGCCACGTGCCCCACTTCTACATCCATTCTGAGAGTAAGACATAACAGAGTTGTTGGTAACATGAGATGCTATCTTTACTCGCAGAATGGACGTCAGTAATTTATATACTGTTGGTAGACAGGTCTATAGTTCTTGGGATCCGTGGCACAACCAGATTTATAGAGCAGGTGAGTTACGCCTGTGGTCATAAAAGTTGGAAGCGAACCCGATTCTAAGCATGATTGAAATTGAGATGCCAAACATACATGTGAGCTATGGAGCCACTTTAACCAAAAGTTATGCAGTCCGTCCGGTCCCGCTGATTTCCAATTTGGCAACGAACAAACTGCATAAGCTATATCGATGTTTGATATTAATACTGGCTCCATTCTATTAATTGACTCACATGAACGTTCGACCAGATGTTACGCCAAAATGAATTCGTGATTTCAGCATCTGGTAAATGAATGTCACTCACTAAATCAGGCTGCTCCCATCTTCTATAAACCCACCTCTCATCCCTTTAAGAATGTGCGATTCTGAGTATATCGGTCCACCCTTTTTTCGTACCTTCGTATGCGATTTGCCCATGCATAAACCTTCTGTTTCAAAAAGTCAATGCGCTCTGTGACTCGTGCTGTATAATCACAGGAACTGATACCAGTTCCCGAAAAAGCCCGATTCACAAAACGCATTACTCTCGGGCGTGTGTTACCCGATCTGAAACAGTTAAGCTTGCCAATAAGTACCCTCGACTCAGCGATACGATGCTCAATCCTGCATTGCCACGCCGGAACAACAAGCTTTGACCGAGTAGCGGTGTCATTTCCTGGGAATTTAACACCAGCTACTCGACATGCTGTAACAGCAGCACAATACAAAATTGAGTGTGTATCGCTGAGATCTATGCTTTCTTCAAAATAAATAGGTAACATCGAATCAAGGGTACACACTAGCGCTTTGTTTCGTTTATGCATTTACAAACGCGGTAAACGTGGTCTACTTTCAAAACTCATGGACCGATATTCCAGAATAGCGCCTTCCAAAGTATTCCTTATTATATCAGAGTACTGAGTACTTACAGATGAAGCATCATTTTCCTCCTCTTCTTCAGCGGGATAAGATTGTAACAACAAAGAGTCTGCATTTGTCACAATTTGTGAAGGAGGAGAAGTAGTAAGGTTAACCTGCAAGTCCGAGCGTAGCCTATCAAGTACGGAGTTATCCAGCAAATTACATCCCTGGATGGCCCGCACTTGATCCGATAATCTTTCTAGTATTATTATTATTACTAGGTACAAAACTCTTCAAGTAAAGTTAAATAGAATTTCTGTTTAAAACGGTTCCAGGATAGTCGTTTGAACATAAACGGCTATCCTTAGAGCAACAATATTTTTTTTTCCTTGTTAGAGCTCGAATGATCCTGTCTATCCCACTAGTTCCATTGAGTTTTCCCATCATGGGACAACTGAGACGATTACGTCCCAGTAGTTCCATGGGACAATTGGAACTAATATTTTATCATATTGTTGTCCCAGTAGTTCCATTGCCGTCATCACCGTACATATCATCTCTTCTTTTGATCTCTTTTTTCTTAGGCGTGTAATGCCTCTTTGGTATTAAAAAAAAATATTTAAAATAGGTGTGGATTTATTAAGCAATGACAATATGATAAAATATTAATTCCACTTGTCGTAGTGTAGTGATTGTTCCTGCCCCCTACCAAGAACGGTTTATTTTTTATTTTTATTGCTGAAGACTTACAAACCGACGGAGTTGAGTATTGTGTTATTCAAAGTAAAAGTAAAATATTTTTATATCATAAAATTCCTTAAAATGGTTGCCTGGAAGAGATCGCAGAGCGCGATAAGGCCGCCAATTGTACAAGGTCTCTACTTTTAGTTTGTAAGAATGTCTTTAAACAGTTTTGTATCTTTTGTACAATAAAGAGTTTATCTATCTATCTATCTAAAATAGTCTTTTTAGGGTTTTGTTCATTAAAAGGAAAAAAATAACTCTTATAGAATCAGTTTGTTGTCCGTCTGTCTGTATGTTTGTCAAGATCTTTTTTCTCAGGAATCTGTGCACACATCAACTTGAAATTAATACCAAATACTTATGTTTGCGGTCCCTTTAATCTATACAATATAATATAACTTCACACATCTCACACACGGCCGTCTGATCCCAAACTAGGCAGAGCCTGTACTATGGTAACCAGACTGCTGATAAACTGACTCGTACTTATATATTTCTAAATACATGCAAATTATAGATAAATTACACCCAGACACAGAACAAATAATCATGCTCATCACACGACCTTTAGCTCAGCAGTCAGGGTCACTAACCACTAGATCAACAGTATTGTTGTCCCAGTAGTTCCATTGCCGTCATCACCGTACATATTATATCTTCTTTTAATCTCTTTTTCTTAGGCGTGTAATGCCTCGTTGGTATAAAAAAAAAAACAATTATTGCCAACTGCATCCCTCTTTTATGAAGCTCTGGACACTGTCATCAGTAACAATAAAACGGTAAACGACTTCGGTATTGTGCAAGTAGGCTTGCGAGGGATCTAATAAATATATGAATCAGTATTATATTTCATGTTCAACACATAATACTTTAAATAACTGTAATGAATTTGAATTACACACACCCATTGTAAGCGGTTCGTGATTACCGACTGTTACTAGTCTGGTTTTTAATTTCATCCATTAACTAGAGTGGATAGGAGGTCAAAAAATATGTTCAATCGATGGAGTAAGTTTTGTCTCGATGTTGTATATGGATTCATTCAAAATAGAGGCCATGTTAAGATATTTACTACTTATTTGACTCCTATGTTAGTGCACCAAACATAGCGGTTCCAGTAAAGTTATATGGAAACACTTGTACTAGCAATTAATATTACGCGTTTTGCTTTTGGAGGGGAAAAGGCCTAAAACGTGGGCGTATTTCTGTATATAAAAAAAGTTTTGCGAGAATATATTAGAAAATATATTATGGTCAACAAATTGATGTATTTTAAAGAAAAAATAAAATTGAATTAACATGATATCTAGACATTTATTTAATAATGTTAACTCTGTGTGAGTGAATCCACAAATAAAGTTATATATTTAGAATGTCGAAGGTTTTATTTTCTAGAAGAGTTTTTTGTTTTCATGGTAAAATTTATTTATTAAGCTTTAAAAGATTTTGTTAATAATTGTATTATCTAAATCGTGGCCTGAAAGGATAATTCAGAAAATTTACCAACAACATTTATTTTCCACTTAGAATCTCGTCACGTTTCTAAATGTCAATTCTGGCGTGTAAAATTAAATAAATTTGAGTCCTGGTCTCTAGAGATGAGTAGCGGAGAAAAGTGCCAACAACAGAGTTGAGAAATTTGTACGTAAAACAATATTTCGGTTACATAAACCTGACGAGAATTTTACTCTGATGAGGGTTGGTGTTATTGATAATATAATTACGTATTAGATATTTCCTCGTTTAAATATGACACTGATATATTATATATGATATGATATATATACAATAATAATAATAACTTTACACATTTCACACACGGCTTGATCCCGAACTAGGCAGAGCCTGTACTATGGTAACCAGACTGCTGAAAAACATACTTATATATTTCTAAATACATACATATTATAGATAAATTACATCCAGACACAGAATAGATGATCATGATCATCACACAATTACTTGTCCTGGGTGGAAATCGAACCCACGACCTCTGGCCCAGCAGTCAGGGTCACTAACCACTAGACCAAGAGGCCAGTCACTAGACCATGTTAGCAATAACATAAAATCAAAATGAAGCAGTAGCTATTTATCATGTTCAAAGCAATAGGTGGTCGTCTACCGAACAGACCGAACCGAACTCCTATGAACTTCCATAAAAAACCATTTTCCGCCGTCTTCGTCAAACGGTCATAAACGACGTTTATTCGAAGTTCGAGGTTAATCTAGTTTTTACAAATGCACATTAAAACACTCCATAAATCTCAAGTCACACCTTATATTGAATTACCAAATACCAAAGTTTTCAGAGTTCACATTACATAAATGTTAAATCAGAAAGCGCTTTTATTGAATATTTGACATATAATTGAATAGCTAAATTATTCTCTAAGCATTGAACGTTTCGCCATCATGTTACAGATCTATTCGAAAATGTATGTAGAATCTTAACACGAAAGGAGTCGAAAATACGACACCTGGGAACCATCTCGCCAAAATTGAGGTGGAGTTGACTACTTAAACAACAGGACCTATAGAGAGAGCTGATTCACATTGGGAAGTACCCTATAGGTTTTAATTTACCTGCAAAGTGTTCGAATTTCGTCAAATCTATATTTTGATTGCGTGGACTTAGAAGCTTGATTTTTGTATGATTGGCCTGTTGATCTAGTGGTTAGTGACCCTGACTGCTGAGCTAGAGGTCGTGGGTTCGATTCCCACCCAGGACAAATTATTGTGTGATGAGCATGATTATTTGTTCTGTGTCTGGGTGTAATTTATTTATAATTTGTATGTATTTAGAAATATATAAGTACGAGTATGTTTATCAGCAGTCTGGTTACCATAGTACAGGCTCTGCCTAGTTTGGGATCAGACGACCGTGTATGAGATGTGTGAAGTTATATTATATGGTATAGATTAAAGAGACCGCAAACATAAGATTTGGTATTAATTTCAAGTTGATGAGTGCACAGATTCCTGAGAAAAAGGATCTTGACAAACATACAGACAGACAGACAACAAACTGATTCTATAAGAGTTTTTTTTTTTATTTTAATGAACAAAACCCTAAAAAGACTATTTTAAATAGATAGATAGATAAACTCTTTATTGTACAAAACATACAAAACTGTTTAAAGACATTCTTACAAACTAAAAGTAGAGACCTTGTACAATTGGCGGCCTTATCGCGCTCTGCGATCTCTTCCAGGCAACCATTTTGAGGAATTTCAGGGGGCAGGAACAATCACTCTTAATTGGTTTAGAAAATAATTTATTATCGGACCATTTATCCTACGTGTGTAAAAGTAAAACACGTACCACATTGTTTCATTATGGGCATAGCATATGAGGCATTTGGTTTGACCAAATCCTTTTGTTATATTAATAAAATAATATAGACAACCCCAGCGTTACTGGCTAGCTCTATCACCTCAGTGTATTGATTTGTTTATTCTAAATTGTTTATTAGTTATTTTATGCCATGAAATAAATTCACAAGATTACTAACCGTATCTACACAGAATAGCCTCGTTCAATGTTTAGCGCACCGTCTTCACTAGCTATCAATCACATTGACACAATTTGGTGTGTCAGCGAAACAGGAGCTGACACCTTCTCATCTAGTTTTACGACTTATTTTTATGGGAGAACACGAGATAGTCAACGTAGCTGATGGAAAAAAGTTTTTCGATCTTTATAAGTATGAGGACTATTTTAGAAAATGGCATGTAGGAAAATTACTTTTGATATGTAGGTACCTTAAGCTTATTTCAATAATAGTCTTATGAAAATCTTCATACATAAAAATTTCGTGTCAGTTTGTGCGCTGTGAACTTCTAAACTAATGAAGAGATTTTAATAAAAAAATACGGTGTGTGCAGTTCGACTCAATTTAAGAAATAGAATAGTTTTTATATAAATTTATAGTCAATTTTTTTTTTATTAAATTTTCTTAGTCACATCAAAAGCAACAGTTCTTACAAACTTTTAAACTTTCGCGTTCCATGATATACTTAATTATGTATTAATACGGGAATTAACGCGATCACGAAATAGTTATCCTTTACCTCCCAATTGCCAGCTTTTACTCAAAAGTTAGCAATTCGGAATTTACTAAAACTTGCAATCGGGAAGATGGTTTCAAATTATCCTCAGCGTTGAATCTAGTGATAAAAAACATGCCACCTCGCTTTCATGCGCAGTCGGATGAAGACCAAAATAAGGACACTTGGTTTGCCTACAAAATAGGTACACTGTTAGTATAGTGTGTGACGGTACATGGCGAAACAAAAATATAAAAAATTTCGAAAATGTGCGGGTGGATCACTGACCCAGTCAGCCTGTGACCACGGCCAGTTCAACCTGGTCGAAACGTCAGGCAATTTTGAGGTATGTAATACCTATTTCGTGATCGCGTTAATTCCCGTATAAATACATAATCCCACTAATATTATAAATTTGAAAGTTTGGATGGATGGATGGATGTATGGATGGATGTTTGTTACTCTTTCACGCACAAACCACTGAACCGATTGCGATGTAACTTGGTATGTATATAGCTGGGGACCTGGATTAAGGCATAGACTACTTTTTATTTTATTACAAACGGGATCGGGACTTACGCGGGTGAAACCGCATGGCGCTGCTGGTTAAGTATAAAATAGTACTTATCGTAATGACTGCGGTATTGACTTCATAATGACAGTAATGTCTTTTACTGAACTTAATACATGCAATAACAATTATTTATACACCTCATAAGTGTAACGGCCAATAAACAGACTTAGATATGAAATGTAATTTACCGAAAAAATATGAAATAGTTTTGGTGAAAATGTGCCTATATTTTATTTTATAGGGCGCCCATTACACGGTAGGATTTGATCTCAGTTTTGCCACAATCAAAACGAGAATTGACGAATAACCTATCGTCTAATGCAGTGATTGACGGTCGCTTGGTGAGATTTTAATGTCGATATTATTTCATCAATCACCGACGAACATCTGTCAATCATGACTTTTGGTAATGATTGCCGTTTGCATGAGCGTCTAATGGACGTAGATTTGATCGTAGAAAAAAACTTTTTATTTTTATATCAAGTGCTATAAAGAAAATAAATTTTCTCTCTAAGTGTGGAATTTATATAGAACTAGCTTTTGGCCGCGGCTTCCCTCGTATATGGGTTTTGTCAATCAATTGACTATCCCTCGGAAATAATCGCTTTTTCAGTGTGAATTTTCCTATGTCCTCTGACTACGTTTATGCAAAATTTCATAATGATCGGTTCAGTCGTTAAGGTGTAAAAGCGTATAAACAAACACACTCAGTTTCGCATTTTATAATTATTATTATAGTATATTAACTGTAGTCCGCGACTTCATTCGAGTGGAAATTTTGGTGATATCCGTCTTATGGGAATAAAAGGATAAAAAGGGGTAAAAAGCAGCCTATCTGCTATTGCTGACTATTATCTATATTTGTGCAAAATTTCATTCAGATCCGTTCAGCCGTTTTTGCGTGAAAGAGCAACATACATTCACCCATCCCATTAAACTGTTGCTTTTATAATAATAGTAAGATTATTATTACAAAATCAAATTTGCCCATAATTCATAAATTTCGAATGTTTTGTTTTATATCTTTTGTGTCACTTATAAATCAAGCTATTAATTTCCAGTATAAGTTGAACTCCCATATAGACTTTCGTACCATGACAGAATTTTTTTGGACACATTGTTCGAAACCGAGATTCCATGGAGCGACTTGTTGTCCAAGGATAAATCGAAGGGAAGTGGTCACGTCGTCAATCACCTAAGCGTTGAACAGACATTTTAAAACCTGCAACACAGACCTCCATAGTCCAATGTTCCCGTAACGCTGAAGACCGCAACAAGTGGAGACGCATCGCGAGGGATGCATTATTATTATTTTCGAATCTCCTCATAGGTGATACACAAGTTTCCTTTATTTAGTTACCTGACAGTAGCCACATTTGCCTCAGAGATCGCAGTTGAGGGCCGACCTTCACGAATTTCATCATGGGGAAAAACACGACCACGATAAAATTCTGCGTACAAACGCCTTACGGTGCTCAAATGAGATGCTTCCTTCCTAAAAGCATTTTGAAGTCGAGCAGTGCAGTCTTGCGGAGTCAGTGAACTTTTAAAATCATAAAAAACCATCGCCATCATGTGATAAAAAAAACAATTGACACGCGATTTCAAGCTAATTTGTTTTTAAAGCAATGATTGAGTTTCTTATGTTTAAAAAAATATAACATTCGAAATTCGAACATTTATGAGCGGCCGGGAGCGCAGAAATGTCAGTGGGCCCTATGTATTTGAAGTGAAACCATGATTGGTTTCACCAACAAAATATATATATATTTACATACAGAATATTTTCCCATATTTCTGCATCAAGTGATGCAATTCTCAGTCATCCTCTAAAGAGAAATTCAACTTACCTTTTAAACAACTTCATGTCAAAGTTAACTATATATCTCACAGAATAAAATTAAAATTTCTTTGACGCAAGAGGTAGTTAAACTGTATTACCCTACCAACCGGATCGCTGGTTACAATTTTTATTTTCACATTGAAAGGAAATCTTTTACGCTTGACAAACGAATTTAGACCTTGTTATGTCGATCATTGAGGTGTTTGTAAATTGGTTTTATTGTTTATCAAACAAGGCTTATAGCAGAAATTGCACCCGTCATATGGATTTACGTTGTCAAAAGTCTTTAGTTGGTGTTTGTGTTTGATATGGAATTTTTATTTACGAGTTGGCTAGTAGGTATTGTATTGCTGACAAGTTTTTATTTAGACAAAAAATTCTCATGTTTCGATGATTCTTCTTTTACAGGCCTATTTGGCGGAGTCGTAATCGTTAGCGCGATTTTTTTTTTGTATTTACTTTAATCTTTTAATCTTTCGTCCTTGACTGAGACACAAATTAAATTTTGAAAAATGAAGGTATGTCAACGTAGGTATTTCTTTAAAACAGTCTCTTATAAAGCGACATGTGGTGACAGGAAGGGATGAGCAGTATAGATGTTGACGGGTACAAGAGAAGAAAACGACTAAAGAAAAGATGGATGGAATGTGTGAAAGCAGATATGGCTAGAAAGGGAGTAAGCGGTGAAATGACGAACGATAGAGTAGAATGGAAGAATAAAACATATTGCACCGACCCCAAATAAAATTGGGACA
Organism: Callimorpha dominula; assembly: GCA_949752705.1. Lineage (NCBI taxonomy): Eukaryota > Metazoa > Arthropoda > Insecta > Lepidoptera > Erebidae > Callimorpha > Callimorpha dominula. The sequence continues at coordinate 12,460,223 of OX457010.1, read as the reverse complement.
AGGGTAGGCAGATGATAACCTCTTGTAAAGCGATAAAGACGGGAGATGGTAGATAACGATATAAAGAACATAGATTAGCTAAACGCCACGTCGGTCTGTATGATGAGAATATCATTTTTGGAAGACGAATCCTGGAAAAACTTTATTTTAGCCCTTCTAAATGTTTTCTTACATGTATTTTAAATCCGTCTGAACGAGAGGTATAATTGCATTGTTCCACGACCGTTGCAGTTTAGTATGAAACAAGTGTATCAGAAACTGCAGCTGTCTCACAGTACGTGACTTTATAGAAACATAGACTAACTGCAGATGTGTCTTTTGTAATAGCTGCACTGTATCGTTTTGCAAAATACACTGTATCTATGAATAGTAATCACTTACGAGCACTTTTTAATGTCTATAATGATACAATTTATTATTTTATGTTGCGTAAACAGCACGCTGTTTACGCAACATATATATAAATATATTTTATTGGCTGATCTACAGCCAATAAAATATATAAAAAAAGCTAATTCTGATAATATTAAACCGTCAAATATCCATCGAAATTTGGCGTGCTACTTAGTGCTCTAGAATTAGGCCACTCAGCTTAGTGCTATTATATGGACCATTACAGACCACCAAATAATCCCATGTCATGAAATGCAATTCTGTGTAGTAACATGAAAGGCGAAACGCTATCAGATAAGTCTAGTCAGGCGAGAACCGTTAAGGGGAAACAGTCTGGCCACGCAAAATAACATTTATACCATCTATGTACTAATTACTTAAGGACCAGATATCAGTACGATGAAGTTACAGTGAAGCTTAGAAACTACTTATATTATACACAAAATCATAATTTACGTAATTCATAATTATTTCATATGAATGATTGAATTTTTAACAATTCGGTAAGTCGTTAACACGGTTACGATACTTCAGCTGTAAATGGGATAAATATCTCTGAGACAGTGGCGTGACGTGTTCCGTGCTCCTCTCTGAAATGTAGGGGAACAAGGCTAGACGCACTTCATCGTTTTAGGGTACACCCGGGTTCCTTTGCAAAAGACACGTTTGTAACTGAACTGTGTGGATTAGTAGGTTCAATTGCAACATACCATTTCACCATTAGCCCCGGCAAAGCGACGACCCATGGAGCACAAGACAAAAATGGTATAAATATAAAATACTGACAAACTCGCGTCAATATGAACACATCTTAAGATTGATAAACATTCTCCTAACTCAGACAGTAACAGATTTACTTCCACTTCGGATAAAGTTGGATTAATAAACTTTGTATTACATTTCTCTGTTTTTACGGAATTCATACCCTATCCGCATAGTATAAATATTATATTATATTGGTTTGACCTACATATTTACGGGTATTTTATTAGTTGATACTAGTGTCTGAAGTAAGCACTAATTTTAGTATCGACGTCTCAAAGGAAGTTATCTATATTGGATTAATAATGTCAGAAGCAGTTAATATTGTGTACAACTGTAATAGAATATTGTTTTGACTTTGCAGATATAAATTTAAAAATAAAATATCCGTTCTAGTATTTTATTGTGTTCTCAAATCTAAATTTGGGAATTCAGAAAAAAATGTTCAGAATTATCAGAAGCCCTTAAACTAATTCTTCGTTACATAATTGTACTGCTTGCGTATAGATGTTCTTTCGCAGTTTGAGGACGGTCATTATGGCGAATCCGTGGACGGTCTTTGCAGTCCAGCAATATCAATGGCGCGGTCTGACGTACTCTTCTCTGGCCGCTATGCTGCTTTAGTTGAACTTGGTGTTAGGCTTGTTGTAATGAAAGAAACCTGAAGATGAGTATTTGTATTTTTTGCTTTGTTGGGGTTACATTTCGGTCACTTTTTTTCGACTCACTTTTTTAAATTGCATCATGAATTCGAAAAATGTAACAAAATCAAACACTACTTTCATTTGTAGGGGTGAGCGAGATTTTATAACATTACATGTATTGCACCTTTTAAATATTATCCTTTTAAATGTATAAATTTATAGTTTTATTTTTTTTATTATCTTCTTTCTTTGTTATTTATGTTATGAATGTTGCGGGTTGTGAATAAATATATTTTTCATTCTTTCTTTCTTTCTATTAAGTCCCAAGTTACACATCTAATATATAACACAATTATTGTTAAATACGCTTGTATTACAAAGTTATATTCAAACGGCCTAGAAACATCAAATTACACATTTAATCAACTTGAAAAAAACAGTCAATGTCATATCCTGTGAACACGTATCCAACGGGGGTTGTCAAGTTTGAACCTCGTAAAAAAATTAATAAATCAATAAAATTTACCTATTATAAATATGAACATCAATAGTTATTAGTCTATATAAAGGGCTCATGAATAAAAAAAATACATAATGATTTTTTGTCTAATTATTGTGGATTCTACTAGCGTACGAGTATCTAAAAAATCGTAATTTCTGTGAACAATGTTAATTTTGGTATTAAATTCTCCGTGAAACGATTTTATTGAAATTATTATTTACCATAATCACAATATTCAGGTGTCACTTCGATTGGAATGAGTCACGCGTCCGTTTGTGTTTTGTTTTATTAAAAAAAAAAGCTTAGAGGGAATAATTTTAGGTTTGTAAAAGTTCGTGCCTCAATCCTGTTAACATCACAAAAAGGTAAGTATCCATTGAAAAATTCGTAAAACATTTGATTTGAGAGCTTAAAATTGATATCTTTTGGAAGACATAACCTAACCTGTAATACACTTGTTCGTCAAATCTGTAAACGTCATTCCTGTCAACATGACGATCACAGAAATGGCGTTTGATAGCAGGAATGACTAAATTAGTGTTTTTGTGAGTTATATAGCAAACGTTTGAAGAAAAACACTTGATTATAATAATTTAATGTATTTATTATAGATAGAAGTAGCATATTTTACGTTTATTAATGAACTATGATGTTTTTAAATTATAATATAAAATATTACTATGTTCACTGTAATGAACAAAAATGTTAACAAACAATATAGAACTTTCGTTGTGTAATAAAATTGCTGAAAATTAATAAATAAATTGGTGACATGCTTCGAATATTTTTTTAAATATTTTTAAACAGTATAATTTTATCGTATCTTAATGAACTTATGATAACAGAAATGACGAAAATTCAGAGAAATTATTATCACCTTTTAGTTGGTGTGATTTAAAATAGGGTTCTTGTTTTTTTAAGGAAATATTAATGATGGGCCATCATTAATATGTCCAGGAAACAAAAACGCTGCAAGCGATGAATAAAACGCCTCAAACGACGTATTCAGATTAAAAAACGCTGTAAGACGAATGCGCCGAAATATAGCTGAAGAAAAATTAGAGGAGAGAAGAGAAAGTCAAAAGTTACGTAAGGAATCTAAAGCGATTCTTGAAAATAATAATCCACCCATGAGTCCAGGATGTAGTTACCACTAACAGTGGAAGATCAAGAGCAGAATCTGGAAAAAAAGTTACTCGTAAAAATAAAAGAAGATTGCAAGTGGAGAATGATTTTCTGAAATCTCCTTTTAATGCAATGGAAAAAAAAAGACTTAGGCTTTATAATATGAATAGAGCAAACAAGAAAGAAAAGAAACAAATAAAAATAAGTTATGCAGAACTAAGTGGTAGAAAAAAATTAATATGAATGAATTTTTATGAAAAAATCAAAACGTCTATTGACTGCAAAGTTAAAAACCTTTTTGGATATTCCCACCAACCGCAAGAAAAAGACATTCATCGTCAGACATAATATTTGTTCTTTATCTAATGATAGTTCATAAGAAGAAGAACAATTATTTTGATTGGTATTTAATTATGAAAAATATTTACAGGAATGATGGATCATTTCTGTGAACTATAGAATTTTATTTTTGTTTGTTTGTTGAATAGTACTATGTAAACGTTTTTTTTATTATGTTATGTGAACAATTAGCTAAATAAGACGTACACATTATAAAAAGAGAACTATTATTATTTTTTTAAATACATAAATATTCATCATTTCTGTAAACATTTGAATTATATCTGTCAACAGTCAATTTCGCAATTTTGGCAATTTTTAGGTATTCCTTCGCTAGTGACCTTTGATTCCTGTTTTAATCTCATTACATTTTTTATTATTACATTTTATATTATTATTACATTAAGCAATCTAAATAAAAATAAGTTTTAAAAATTAAGTTGTTTTTTTTTTTTAAAAGAATTTTACGTTCAGTAGAATAACCCATATATATTGTAAGGGAAACGATTTTCCCGGCAGCTGATTGATTGATGATTTTGTTACAAATGTATCCCACATTTGGAACAAAACACCTCACCTTCGGAGAGGTAAAATATTGAATGAAAGTTACCATTGCCGTTATTGAGGTACATTGAAGCTGTTTACTTTTTAAAAATAAATTGTTATATTAAATTAAGTATACAAAAAAAAAGCCTCAAGCGTTCTTTTAATTAATAAATGTTTAAAACTAAATAGATAAATACCTCAGTAGGTAGTGTTTGACTTAAAGATCTGGTGTATATCTACACGTATCTAGTAAAGGAAATCTTCACACATAATTTTAATAGCAGATAACTCACTTACACTCACTTGAACACTCTAAAATATACACAAAATCTCAAATAAATTGCTTTCAAACCTGTCCCATTACGTCTTCATCATTAAACATTTACAGCATAACCGAGATTATTATCGTCACCTCCCGTGTACAGTGATATGTGTTCATCAAGGTGCCTATTGTCTTTAGGTTCAATAAACACTGATTGACCGATCCTAATTAAACCCAACCCGGGCTAATATAGATTTATGGTTATGGAGTTCAATTACGGACAGAGAGCATTTTTACACTAACGGGTAACGACTATCACAATATATTAGAAGACAATATATATATCGGGTCTTAATCGCGATAATTCTTGTAACCTTTTTGTTTACCCGACGCACGTTTCGACCGAATTGCATCGATCGTGGTCACGGTCCACCCGATTACCAACTCTAATGTGTATAGAAGTCGCGAAAGTTTAAAAACAACTATCACAGTATGTAAGTAGTTGACATCATGTCATTTTATGTAAAACGAACTAGTATTAACGGATTCTTTGTACCGATACTACGGTACCTATTATGTAATACTAGCGTGTATATATTTTACTCTAAATTCTTTTCCATAATAAAGGTACCGTAAGTTACTCCTTACAACACCAGCTATCTGCCAGTAAAAGTCCCGTGGAAATCGGTCCACCCGTTACGGAGATTAGCCGGAACAAACAGACAGAGACAAAAATAAAAGAAAAAAGAGATTTTTAGGCATAGGTATCGTAAATAACTGTATGAGCTTCAAAAAAATAACTATTATTTTGACATTACAAACAGACACTTAAATTTTATTCATTTGTGTTGAAGATGGATTTTTAATAGTAGAGAGATCGTGTGTTCTTTATACCTACTGACGAGGTATACTTATTTATAAATAATTTCCTTGTTCTTAAAGATAAAAATAATTGTATTATAACAATGTAGCCGACTTTTTCTCTCACTAATAAATATCCTGATCATCTGCTTATCTTTATAAACACCTCATAGTAACACATTAACAACTTAGAATATAATATAACTTATTACCATTATTCAAACTAATCGAAACACAAAACCTACCTAGTAAAATAAGAAATGCGTCGATTTAACGATAGAATAAACTACCTTAGTTACATTATACATTAAAAAGCATTTTATTAAAAATACAAACCAAAACTTATTTAAATATATCTTACTGTACTCACATCATATAAATGATGATATCTCACATCAACCGATATCGGTGTTGTATGAGACCAATATCGTCTTTTGTAAAAGACCCCATCGCAAAACCCGCATAATTCGTTCATTGTAAATGGCCTACACTATCTTAGATATGCCCTTGAGTCTGCCGTATTTACACAGGTCGTGATTTTGATTATTTATTACTTAGATTACAGAACTCTTGCTGACAAATATAAGCATCTGTTAAATTAAGGATTATAAAACATAATACCCGATGTAAAATGCTTGTTAGACCCATTAAAATTAAAGTATATTTTCATTATTTTCAATTAATATGACGTTTTCGCTCATTGAACGTGATGACTGCCTAAAATTTCTAAAGCACTTCCACATTTAATCTCATAAAATCTACAGAAGACAATATCCAAAACCATTTTCAACACCAACACCCCGTAATTTTGTATAGGGGGCAAATGAGCAGACTGGTCACCTGATGGTAAATGACTACCGCCGCCCCTCGACAACTGCAACTCAAGAGTCACAAGTGCGTTGCCAGCCTTTAAGGATGGAGTAGGGGAAGGGGGAAAGAGAAGTAGGGGAGAGGAGAGGGAAAGGTTAGGGCCTCCGGTAACCTCACTCACTAGGCGAAAAGCAATACAATCATTACTTCACTGCCGGTTTTCTGTGAGGCCGTGGTATCACTCCGTTTGAGCCGGCCCATACGTGCCGAAGCATGGCTCTCCCACGTCAAATTTGCGTAATATTGAACAAGTCTTGGACAGAGTGTTAAGATAATCCCTTTGAACACTAAGAATTCACAACGGGTATAAAAATTAAGAAGGCAAAAGCTGAGTATGACTGAAGTTAGTTAGCTACCAAGATTTTGAAGACAGTAGTCACCTAATATTAAGCAAATCTATTATAGCTGTACCCATTATAAGAGATACTTAACGTATTACGCATTAGATAGCTATGCATAATGTGTGAATACATTAAAGAGCTTGGATTAAATGTCTGTACTTACAGCTAAGATTATGTAAGATTACTCTCAAGTCCGTAGTTTGTTAAATTTATCTTCTAGCAAATCACTTATAAACTACTAACATGTTAAGTAGGCCATGTTATGACAACAAAGAATATGAAGGGAAAAAAAAGTTTAAACTATTTTGGCGAGGTAGGGTAAGGAAATTTGAGCTGGTTAACTTGTCAACAATTTTGTTTGATTCTTTTACAGATATATTTAATTCAAGAATATTCAAAAATGGAAGAGCACTCTAGTGTTTTAAATGCTTACAATATTGGCACGATCTATTTTTGGCAACAAATCCTGAAGGCTAGGTCTCGTTCGTTACTTTGCCAGATACGCAGTATATGCCATGGGTTTCATGATATTGGGTTCCAATAATTATAAATGTATATTAAATAGTGAAGATCAATCTTACTTCTGACCGTCGCCAAGCTACTCTTTAGGGTTTCCATTTTTTTTCTGTACGAGGTCTGGTACATAAGATATTTAAGTAGAAATGGTTTTTCTACATATTTTTTTTTACGTTATAGGGGGCAAACGAGCAGACGTGTTACCTGATTGAAATGATCTAAATAAGGTTTAGGTCTTAATAAAATTAAGCTTTATATTTTCTTGCTTAAAATTATAATCCGTTCGTCCTACGGCGTGTAAGTCTCTATTTGTTTTAGTATCTCTTAAATATTATGAAAGATGTATTGTGCCCAACTAGTTAAAAGAACTCCTTTAGTTTTGGTAATGTTTTCTAGTAGGATAACCAAATCTCTATCTGATGATGATGATGAGAAGACAAACTTACAAACACTTTCGCATTTATAACGTCAGTTAAAATTATTTGACAATTTATTAAGTATTTTATACGAATAAAAGATGATATACACTATATTTGTCACTGGAGTCCTAAGTTACATCAAAGCACATCTTATGTACACATCTTATGCATAGTATATTGACCGTAGGTTAAATAATTTATTAAACGAGGTTAGTATTTTATAGGTAGAATTAACATTTTACTTTTTTAAATAGATTAAAGCTTCCCCTTAAATATAATTGATGATTATTTTAATAGAATCGTACTTTCTTATATTAGACTACTAATAGCACTGTTAAAAAGAAAATAAAAGAATGGTCAGAGTATAGTATTAATATATGCGAATGTGATTTTTTTGTTTTTTATAGTGTAGGGGACAAACGAGCAGACGGGTCACCCGATGGCAAGTAAGTCCATGGGCACCTGTAACTCAAGAGTCACAAGTGCGTTGCCGCTCTTTAAGGTGGGAATAGGGGAAACGCTCACTCACGCGGCGAAATGCAATGCAAGCACTCACTCACTGCCGATTTTCTGTGAGACCGTGGTATCGAAGTGCCGAAGGATGGCTCTCCCACGTTAGTAGAATTCGGTTGTTTGTTACGCTTTTGATTCTTAACTACTCAATTGATAATCATAAAATTTTGCATATACGCATTGTTACCTATTGAAAATCCTACCTTAACTTACTCCTAAAGAAGAACATGTCCAAAAGAAACACTTTCATTTTTGTGTGCTCACGATACACAAGAAAAATAGGTCCCAAGCAATTAACTCAGGTTTATTACACCTCGGTTAACATCGAAGCCTTTTTATGACACCCGTAATTAAGAAACACCTTTTATGTAAAGCGTGGAATTCATCGTATATTCACAAGTAATTTTGGCATAGTTTTAAGTTTCATACTCCAAGTCCTAAGATAATTTATGCATCATTATTCCAACAAAAATATGAAATAATTTATAAGCATGATTATAATTTATATGCGTGTAAATTAGTTTTAAACTTTTATATTGTATAATTTTTATACAATATGAAAGCTATAATAGCAAGACGTAGTTATATTTAAGTTTAAAATAGAACACCGGGCAAAGAACATTCGCAAACTCCGAATGTTGTTACTGATAATATTCATAATTTTTAAGATTACATAGTTTTTAATATTTCTCGTCAATTTCAACTGACTTTTCCAGTTAGCAGGGATTACACACATTTTCCGGTTACCGGTCACCACAATGTTACTAGTGTCATTGGAAATATGTGCACCATATCTCTGGCGATCCTTCTAATAAACAAAAACTTAACACTATGCTTGTTCTGCTATTTAAATGAGTTTTTTCCAGAAAGCTTTTGTGCTAACTTTCACATTCATATGCTAGAAACTAAAATAGACTGTCGTAGTAGGTAGGTATCTTTATCTTTAGGTCGTCTTAATATCAGAACGAAGTCTGTTAACGTACTCGGTAGCCTGAAATAAGCTTTATCCCTTAATAACGTGGGACCAAACATATAATATTAGTGTATTATCCTCTTTAACCGTGTATGAAACCAATAAAATAATGTCGTTTATGACTTTTTATTGTCGATGCCAGTTTAGTATTCTTGTATACCCACCCTGAGTTGGCTGTCATTACATGACTGTTTGCAGGCGTCTGACGCGATAAAGTTCTTTGTTCCTTTTTCAGAAGAAAACAACGTGGTTTTATTTATACAAGTCAAGCAATATATAGAATCGTGTAAAGCTTGAAGACTCTTGTCGTACACACAAATGTCAAACTAGAGAAATATTTTTTATCATATTTATTATTTATGTTTGTTTTATTGTTTTTTTTTATATTTATTTACGTACTTTGCAATAACGTTTTTACGTATAATATAAAGTTCAACCAATGAATAAGTAAAATCTAAACAAATTGTTGTAACATAATAATTGCGGTGGAAAACCCACCAACCATTCTAAATTTGCCCAATACATAGGGCACACTGAAAGTTCTGCGCTCCTGGCCGCTCATAAATGTTTGAATTTCGAACGTTATATTTTTAAAACATATGAAACTCAATCATTGATTAAAAAAATATTGGCGGTAAATAGAGTGTCAATAATAATTGTTTTTATCATAAGTTGAAGTTTGTCGTCCGTAGCAAAAATTGAATTAAGGCCAAAAGGTTTTAGGGCGATGGTTGTTTATTATATTAAAAGTTCACTGATTCCGCAAAACTACACTGCTCGTCTTCAAAATGCTTTTGGGAGGAAAGCACATCATTTAAGCACGTAAGGCGTTGGTAAGCAGAATTCTACCGTGGCCGTGTATTTCTCCATGATGAAATTCGTGAAGGCCCCCCTTAACTGCGATCACTGAGGAAAATGTGGCCACTGTTAGTCAACTATTTGAAGAAAACCGGCGTATTACGTATGAAAAGATTCGAAGATTGGTATGAGCCAAATTCAAAAAATCTTACATCAACATTTCAAAGTTAGAAAACTTCGTTGGCGCTGGATTCCTCACTAACTCACACCAGAACAAAAACGGACTCGTCTTGATTGGTGTAAAAAATATTGTTAAAGTTTGCTTTCAAATGCTGCGTATGACATTGTGACAGGAGATGAAACATGAATATATTGTTACATGCCGGAAAGAAAGCAACAGTCTTCTGTATGGGTGTTCGAAGATGACAGCAAACTAACAAAATTAAGGCAGGCGAGAAACGTAATGAAAAAATTATAGCGTTTTTTTCTCCCGGACGGGTCCTTTATGGGCGATCCCACTTGAAGAACAAAAGACAGTTAATAATAATAATAATAATTTATTTTCTTACTTAGTCCATACTTTTGCATACATTATTCATTACATTAGTTTTTATTTAAAATATTAGTAAACAATTCTAATTTAATTTAACAAGACTCGTATGATAACTTTGGAGTCATATTTGTCTGCAATAATCTTTAGAATGCTATTAGTGCTGTCTCGCACTCTTCTTAGCAGAGAAGCAACTTTCTTTCGAATGATAGCATGGAAACCATCAACTCTTGCCTCCGTAAACATGCCAGAAGCACTACAAAAACGGGGCAACCCTAATAGCATTCTAAAGGCATTATTGTATTGAACACGCAGCACTTCACGTGAGCTCTGGGAACAATTGATCCATAGGCTGCTCGTGTAGAAAGTTTGACAGTATGCTTTAAACAGAGTTATTTTGACTTCTCTATTGCCTACGGGCCAACTTGTTCCCCCTGATAGCTATTGCCCTGCGTTTCCTCTCTATATCCACCTGGTCATCAAGACTGTCGGTAACATAGTGTCCCAGATATTTAATGCTGAGTGGTAAACCACCATTTGTTTGCCCAGTGTCTTTGAAAAAGTTAGGGAAAAACGGTCAAGAAGTCGCATCCTATTGCACCATGACAATTGCAACTACATTGAAATTTAAATTGTGATCGTCAGTAGCGTATAATTTTCTACGCAAATATAGCGGGAATTAAATAACGGTATGTGTATGGTAGGCAGATTTAGTGAAATAATCTTCAACAAATCTTATCCAACAAATCTAAATCTAATAAAATTATGAGCTTCTAATATAACCTATTCAAGGCAAAATGGTGTGAACTGGACTAAAGCAAAGATTAATATGTTAGAGAGTCGATTAAGTTAACTGTAACCTATTTGGATCCTCCCTCATCTATCTTTCGCACACACGTCTGCACTTAAATTAGTATAACGTACCTACGTAGTACTTCTATGTAAGCAAACTCTCGCAAGTATCTTCCGCGCTTGTGTCCTGCTACCGAAAATGAATATAAAAAGTTTCTTTGCATAATATGTATATTATGCAAAGAAACTGGTTTAAAACTAACATAGTTATACCATTCCGTATTATGGACAAACAAAAATTCTGTGGACTGGGCAAAATAAAATTATATTTATTATACAATAAATATTTTAAGAAAATATATTAGATTTGGTACTGTTTAATTAAATCTATACTAGTGTCTGACTTTGAATGTATACTGTAAATAACTTTCGGAGGTACGAAACTCTGAAAAAAAATCATAACAGCTTGAAAAAATCCAAAGCTAGTGACGGCGTCGATTCTACCACGTTCTCAAACATGCCTGCCTTAATACATGCACAAAAAATTCAATTTTCGAACACAATGGAAGCTTGCCAAAAAAACTTTCACGTTATTTTGTACCTATAGTAATGCATAGTCGTTACAGTGAGTTCGTTTGGATCTGTGCCAACAGCAAGGTTGTCTAGAATACTGTAAGTAGGGTTACTATCCTATCAAGATCGGAGCGTTCCGTATGTTATTTCTTTCCTCAGTATGTGAGGCATCTAGCAAACGCCTTATCTAGGCGTTTGATAGGTTTTGTGTTGAATGTGATAAATTTCATGTTTTGTTTTAACAGGTTCCCTGTCCGATAAATCACATTTGATTCACATGACACTTTTTGTACCTACACTGACAAGTTGATGAATCATATGTGAACAAAATTAGAGGTTATTTTGCTTATTTATTTCTGTTGGACGTCGCAAGATAGATTGCATTTTTAGTATGGGGACGTAGGGAGTACATAGTCTTTTGTCAAAAGAAAGAAAAAAGTTACGTGATTTATTTTTATTTCTTTCATAATTGACCTGAATGTGGCAAAAAAATTTGTAACATGGTAATTTAATAAAAAAACACAAAGGAAACAATTAATATTAATAGACTTTATTATTGAAAAATACCTAGAAACTAAAAAATTACAGATAATTAAGCAGCTACATAATTATAAAAAAAATAACTAAGGTTTTAGTGGGCTTCGTTGTAACAAATCAAGCAGTAAGCCTTGCCGCATTCTAGACACTCCGTGTTTACTTATTTACGCGTAGCAAGTGACACACCGTTTTCGTATAAGTTCTTCATCCCTCCGAGGTATCTCGGTCAGAATCATATATGATTCATGGGAGTTATCAATGCAATTATGTGACCAACACGCTCGTGGATCATATACGCGTCACGTTTTATTTTCGTGTTTTTTCGTCAAAAATACGTGCTTCTAAAAATATATATCTACCTCCAGATAAAAAATAGTAGCCGAATTGAGGATAAAGGTTTGGACATTACTGAATGAAGTTTGTGTTGTATGGGGACAGTAAAAGTGGAGGGAACCTGAAAAAGAAATGTGTTCCTCGCAGTTTCCAAAAACTAAAATCTAGTCGCTTCTTTAAAAAAAAAACGCGTCAGTTGTCTTTGAGACACCTGGTTGGAACAAAGTTCGTTTCGATGTATATCTATATATTTGATACATTGAATAAATTGTATCTAAATATAGTAAAATCTCTAAATTAAAATTGCATGACTTGGTAATGGTGAGACAGCCCCAGCTAAATCCCGGATGTATTCCAAAGTGTAACTCGTGCACTTTTACACCCCCACTAAAGTGTTCAAGCAATGTCTGACAAATTTTAAATACCTTAGGTTGTATGAATGTTATTTTATTAAATAAATAAAATTAACACATTTGTTTACATGAAATTTCTGTCAAGTCGCATTTCTAATTCTGGCCATAGTCAGAGAAAAGGTATTACAGTTACTTGACAATAATCCCACGATCACAATCAGTTTTATATCTGAAATCATCCGAGATCCGATAGGCATTAACTTGAAAACTTTCACTATTAGCGTTAGCACAGCAAATTTCCAATTCAGATAGCGGTCGCAGGCGGTTTGTAAAAGCTCGGGCTTTTGTTTACATATGTGCATACTGTATGCTCAATTTACATACGTGGTAACTCCGAAACTGGTGACCTAGCCAGTTATTTGAATTAGTTTTATCTGAACTACGAAATACTTTTATTTCGGTGGTTGTCATTCACAGTGATAGCGCCAAATATTTTTCTGTAAAACCGATATTTGAACAGTGACTAAATATAGTTTTATACGGTTTGTATTTATACAAATTGTATGTCACGTTACAATGTGTTCATTAATCAAACTGTGCTTTGTGTGTCATTTTTAATCATCACATTTTAATCATTTTCAACTTGAACATATAAATTGTATATATACAGTACACTCTTTTTTATTTCAATGTCTAGTTGAATTTATTGCAAATTGCAATAGATGAAAAAGGTTGTACGATTTTTTTTATCTTTAAGATATAAAGATTATTTATTTCAACACATCATGATTTTTATTTTATAAGTTCATATTAAAATAGGAAAAAGTACAATGTAGACCGTTTTTTTATTCCCAAATATTTCTTTGAAATTCCTGTATCGTACGGCGTACAGAATGAAAACCTTCTATTTGATCATAGATCACCATATTTTACAAAAAAAAAAAACATTTCTAGAATGCAAAAAAGTGTGATCGTAAATATTCTGTGTTATATAACTTAATAGAGATACATTTTTATTTATTCGTAACAGTTTACAACAAAACACTATATTAACAAAGACTTAATATTACAGAACACAGTAATAAACTTCACAAACCTAATGTAGTAAGTCATCCTCATCTTTGTTTTTCCAATTTTATTTGGGGTCGGCGCAATATGAAAATGAAATTTGTCCATTATAATTAATATTGAAATTATTATACTATAATTAAAACGTATATGTATTTATTCCAGTTACTATTTTTTCTTTTTTCGATATTGCAAAGGTTTTTGTTTTGTTTCTTTTATGGCCAGCCACCTGCCTGACTCCAATCCTCCTTATGAATGTTGTAGTGTTCAGACGGTACAAATAAAGAAGGTAAATTGAGGAAAACAGATAGGGCGAGAGGGAGCTAGAGTACCGTAAGTCTCGGATGGGAAAACGAGACTGAAACTGCAGTAGGTCGAAGAGGCCGGAGTCGATTACCCGTATGTCCATCCTGTGATTGGAGAGGAAAGGAACATCAACTGGTCACAAAACCTAGTAAGTCCATAGAAAATATATATTTAAGATCTTACAAAAATTGTGTATAATACACATCACAATGCAGTCTTTGTCCACAAACAGTCATATCATTTTCACAGAGGATAATTTTTTGGCGAAATCTGTGTAAAATACATAGGTAGAATAACACGAGTACCGTGACAGCTTTATTTAGCGTTTAAAGCGACTATTATTTTTGGTAAAAGAGGTTTCGCCCTAACTAGAAGTAGTTGTGCACGGCTAAATCTCTTTTACTTCACAGCAGCTTTTGGTGACATTACTTTAATTTAACTCCAATCACCCTACGAAGGCTGGGACTTATATGTTGGATCCGTATAAGTAATATTCCTTTCTTACCTACCTTTCCCCTATAAAATACTGACCCATTTGCCTATCTCCAAATCCCAAAGTGCCCTGTCGACGACAATAGGCTTGCCCCTATTACGTAAGTGGGGCAAAATCATAGGCAAAATGCGGGTGCTTAATACGCATCTGCCTAACCGTTAGGGGATACACGTATCAGTGTTATTATGTTAACTGCAATTTTCTATAAATTCTAAGACATGTCAGTACCCTTGAGTCCAACTACTTAATACTTTACACTGGTTTACTGCCTTTTTTTTTTTTTTTTTTTTTCGTGTGGAAACCCCCACGGGTCATCACCTCACCGGGGTGAACGGCAAGGTGGTATGTCGGACTCAAACCGACTAAAACCACACGGTGTTCCGTCACGGGTCCTAATGCCGGGGACTCAGGTGTACCCTAGAAAGGAAATCCCTGTGAGCCCCGGCTGCTCGACAACAGGCGACCCCACAATTTGGTGCGGGGGCCTAGCCCCCTCCGATTTCGAGAGGTGCGCGTGGAACACGTCGCGCCGCCGTCTCGGGCCTGCTTCTGCTAGGGCGACGGGTTACCCAGCCCATCGCCCTCAGGCCAGCGCTCATGGAGGCCGGAGATCATTTTGTACTCTCCGGCGCCTGGTGCGTCTTCTGCGGGACGAGAGAGAAGTAGTTCTCTCCCGTTCCCTTTCCGCCGCCTCTTTGGCATACATCACTTCCTCACAGAACGAGGCAGCGGAATCCCATGCTCTCTCGCACCGGACCATGGCCATAACCATGGTTTCTAGCGAGAGGCTACCCACACCAATGGCCGCAACGAGGTCGACGCGCTGCTCCGTCCACGCAGTGCACTCTACCAGAGTGTGAAGTGCAGTATCCTCGCTGCGGCCCCCGCAGTGGTGGCATGCAGACGTTGGTTCCCGCCTATGCGACACAGGTACTTTCCGAAGCAGCCGTGTCCCGTAAGCACCTGCGTCATCCGGTAGGAGAGGCTTCCGTGCCGCCTCTCCAGCCAATCCTCCATGATGGGTCTTACCGCCACAATCGTGGCGTGACTGGTTTACTGCCTGTTGTACCCATAATAATAGCAATATGATTAATTTCATAGATAAAATACTTAGAAAAATATTAAACTTTTTTTTATATTTTACTAGCTGACCCAACAGACGTTGTCCTGTCTTCACTATGAATATTGAATTCGAATTGGTATAATTTGGAACGCGCATTGTGTCACTTGGGCTAACTTTCGAACTACTGACAGTTATGTCAAAAGCGCTAAGGTTACATTAAAAAAGTTAATATGTTTTCTTAAATTTTCTTATTTTCCGAGCAACCTTCTCATTTTTTTTTTATATGAGCCTCTGGCAGTCATGAGTAAACGGCGTGATATCAACAAGGAAGTAACCACTCACGTACAAACAAATAAGAGATCACGTCCACTGCCATAACAACAAATAAAGGCGAACCCCTCTCTCAAGTTAATGTAAATAACTAGTATATAAGTCACTGTAAATAAATCAATAATTTAATATTTGAGAGTCACAGAAGTCTTTCAATACCTTTTCTTGATAATAACAAACACAAAAAAAAAGTATCAGCGAAATCGCTTCAACCGTTCAAACGTGATGCCGTGACCAAGGGAAATAGGGATTCATTGTTATATATATTATATAGATAAAGTAATAATATGCGCAACTATCGTGTTGTTAGAAGGACTTGTCCATTAATATCATAATTGTAAATTTATGAAATTAAAATAGGTAGGTAATATAGTTTTGTTCGTGACCTCAAAAGGTGACTCAAGGCTTAGCGTGATAAATGGTTGGTTTCTGTCGCTTGGCACAAATTATTATGGTAAATACCGCTACCTCAAGATTTATTCCCGTCATTTGGATATCGTGAGAAATTTAAATATTTGGCACGTACGTTTTGGAATTGTATTAGGTATGTGGTTCTCTTTAAGATATTCCTTTAAATTAAAGGGTGTGAGTTCCTAATTACGTGCTTAAAATATATTGTTTAGAATGAAAATTTAACATAAATAAAAGATTTGTACGCTTTACATTTACCTGTATCTATCTATCTAACGGAGCTCACTTCAAGTCGTCCGAATAAATTAAAAATTTTCATACGTATCAATTACCGATGACAATACAAGACTACAATATAAAAAAATGAATTAGTCTACCACACTAAAAAAACCAACCTTTAATATTGTAAAAATGGTCAAAATTTAAATCACCTTAAAGGCTATTTAGGTCATTATTTTTAATACTTCTCGACTTGTGACAACATTAGATGTGTAAATCAAGAGTAAATTGCGGTATAAAAAATATGGGTACGATAACTAATTATTGTTTACCGTTTCGAACGAAATGTGCCGATCGTGTTTTAAGTGTTCTGCTTGTGTTTGTATTTAAAATACTTTTAAATTCAAATTCAAATTCATTTCTTCAATTAAGACACTAAGTGACATTTATGAAAGTTAAATTGAAGCTATCATAGAAGCTGAAAAAATCATAGATTTGCGCAAACAGACGCCACAGCATGTACTGGATTGTCGAGGTAAATTTGGTGAAAACACCAAAGTCTACTGCCTGCTTGTGTCGATCTATAACTTTCAGTTTCCAAAATGCGTAGAGCCTTATTTGAAGAATACTGGCAAAGAAACTCATGGCCACTCTTTTTAAAAGTCAGATCTTCAGGTACGTTAGTGTTAGATGAAAGGTAAACAGGATGAAAGGTGAACAGGTAAAAAGTTAAGATAGATAGATAAACTCTTTATTGTACAACTTCATACTAAACTAAAGCTTAATGTAAGTGCAATTGGTGACCTCATCTCGATTTGTGATTTCTCTCGGGCAACCATTAGATGGAAAAAGAGATTATGAATAAGATGCAGTGTTCAATTAATTGAACACTGGAGTTACAATGTTAAGATTACACGTCTAATAATTATTACATACAAATGACGGCGCTCCGATTATTTTAGTTGACAACATTGTTAATAAATTGTCAGAAGTTAGGACACTGACGCAACACCGAACATTGGCGTGCGATAGATGACAGTTCCAGTTTGGATAGGCCGTTGTAGAGGCAGAATCGATTGGCATAGATCTCGTACGCGCACCACGTGTTTGGTGGAGTGTTTCAATAAAATTATTGTGTGACAACCAACCACGTATTTGTTCTCCTCGCCCGTCAACTCACATCAATCGCAACCGTAAACATGCACGCAAAGTATGTTCTTGGTAGAAGAGAAGATTCTACACTTACCTACACACTTTAAGGTGTATTGATCAATAACAAATAAATAAGTCAGATTTAAATTTCTCTAAATTTTCTTTATAATTTGCATGATGAATCAACTCAATAAATATTTGTTGTATATATATATGTAAAAATTAAGTATATAGGGGAGAGTAATCAATATTAAACCGACGCTTAAATTACACTACTTCTGTATTTCTATATATAAATACAGAAGTCTTCCAGTTTGAGCGCTGTTCAATATTGGTTACTCTCCCCTACATATATATGCGTTTTATGAATAACAAGAATAATAATCTTCTTGAACATATAACACAGTCCTATCTGGATCCTTTTTTATTATGCGTGTGAAAACCCGGGTGTCCCTCCACCGGGGGTTTTGGGGCGGTATGTTTTAATCAAACCGACTACAAAAAACCACACGGTGTGCCATACTGCGCCTATTATTATTATTAACACCTTCGATTCCTTCCTAGCGCCTATCAGAAAAAGCACGACACACACGACAAAACGCACCTTCTCATACTAAGCAATGTCCAGACACGCGGACGTTGACATTACATACTGGGATACATTTTTACATTATATAATACATAATTACATTGCAAATTATGCAAATTTTCACATTTACTCATGACATACAACTTTACAGTGACATACTTTACTGCCGCACCACAGATCATCAAAATACTAACCTAGCATACATAAATATAAGATCCGACCTATCAATAATTCTGGTTTACTTTTGGCAGTTTTTCGCAATGATGCCGCTGAGCTCCTTAACTCCGTGATAACTTAACAGTACAAGCCCTTCCTACAATGAATCGATTTTCCATTATTTCTAAGCTTCAACATATTATATTAAAACTGGATTAAATTTTCATTTTCAACGAAGCATAACCTTTAAAAACAATAAGCTTACCAGTTTAAACGATATTTATTGAAGCAATAAATTTGTGGCGTGCCCATAATGGGTGATTTCACCCTGCATAGCTTTGAATTAATTGCTCTGGCGCCTAAAAGGAGTTAGATTTTGTAGGTTTTGGTTTCGCAAATTTCCGTGTCATGGTTTTATTTGTGAGTTATTTGTACATTATACCCTTATGTGAAAGTAATGGTTACTTTAATGACAAAGTTGTAGTTATTATTTTACGTTTATACTTATTTAAGTTAAGGTTGTTATTAAATCTAATATAGAAAAATCTCGTGTCACATTGTTTGTGGTCGAACTCCTCGCAAACGGCTCGACCGATTTTAATGATTTTTTTTTGTATTCTTGGTAGGTATGAAAATAGGTCGTAAAGTATTTTTCACCCTCCAGCCCCCACCTCCCATTTTTTTATAGTTAAAAAAAGAAAAAAAAAGGCATTGCAGCGCATGCCGGGTGCAGTAAGTGCTTATATATGTATGTGTGTTGTATTATACAAATACTAGGTAGATCTCACGCATCACAGTTAGGTCCTTTATAAGTCGTAGGCATAGCAATCTTAGTACTTTTTTATTTTATAGTTTAAAGTCACAAAATGCCTAGATATTTTATATACTGTCAAGTAAAATTACTATTAAATAAACAGAGTATTTGATATTCATTGTCATTAAAAACATTCGCTTGATGAATACCAGCAAAAAGACTTGTACGAAAACTAGACTGAAATAGGCTTTGGAGTTCTTCTACCTAAAGTTCTGTCCTACAGGCGGTAAGAAGACGCTACATAAACGAACATATAGACCGACAGGGCTTTAAACTGGGGCGTATCGTTTTTGCACCTAATAAAACTCTTCAATAGCTTCCAAAAACAAGTTTTGAGTCACGACCCCGTATTTAATTCTACAGCTTTAATTATTATCTATCTGACTCGGTATTCAATTATCTATAATAATAAACAGTTTGTTATTTAAATTGGCTCCTTATCTAAACGGTATATGTTATGGTCTACCATTTTTCCAACACATGCCTCTTTTCATGTCCGAAGGTATTGTTTACGATCAAGCGGGTTGTAGCTTTAGCAGAAAACAATTAAGCATACACGGTGTTGATATTAAATACTCTAGTTACATTTCAAATTTGGGGTACTTATGATAACCGAATTTCAATTTATAGGTATGTAACACCTGTTACATCATCTCGTTACTTTCCGTTAACTTCTTTAACCGAGATAATACGAGAGCAAGTCTCTTCTGATAAGGTATCGTGACAGATATATATATATATATATATATATATTTCTGCCGCAATAGCTTATTAGAGGAATAAGTCTATATCTAATACCTTTAAACAAGCATTCTTGTATATATGTATGTATATTGTAATGATGAGCCCTCCTTGTAACCTCCTTCGATTGTATTGAAAACTTCTTGGAAAAGGCACGGAGGTCTTGGCTGGTGGCGCCGAACTCGAATGTAGAACAATTCGATTTATTTCAGAAGGATTAAAAATAGAAGAATAGAGGTTCGTCCCAGAAAGAAGCACAGATAACTATATATTGGACAGAAGACTGATGTGACGAATTCCGTGCTATGTGCTTGGAATAATTCAAGAAATATTAATTCTAATTAATTTGTTTGAAGTTATACTATATTGTTATACGACTAGTTTGAACCTGATTATAGCGCATAGTGCGTTCGCCTGTTCGTTTAATTTTCCTCCTCTAGCTAAAACCTGATCCTGACTGGTAACTATATAACCCCAGGCTTTACAATATACAAGAATTCGGAAACGGCTCCAACGATTTTCATGAAATTTAGTATGCAGGGGGTTTGGGGGGCGATAAATCGATCTAGCTAGTTTTCATTTTTATAAAACGTAAAATCCAGGTACTTTTATGTAAAGCGTCTGTTTAAATATGCCAGTAGCAACAAAATATTCCATAATTTCGTTATAATGTTGTACCTAACCCTTGGCTGTCCTAACCTGATTTTTAAAAACCTTATTATGCAAATAATTCAACACATAAATATGATAATATCAGTTTAACCTTATTTATGCCGACATTTTCATGGCGTTGGACTTTAAAATATATAATAGTTGAGCCAGCCTAGCTCCTTCCAGAAGCACAGAAGCCTCTTGGGGCGTTCATAGGCTTCTAGGAGCGACCTCGCACCCGCGAGGATACTTACCCGTTGTGTGGCCACTCCCTCGCACTACAGGATAACGTGGGCGGCCGTTACCTCCGCCTTGAGACATCCTCTGCATAGAGGACTGTCTGTCACACTGATACACATAAGGTAAAGATTTAACTCCTATTTTAAAGTTTCCAGGTTGACACCAAAACCCATGGCTTTCAAAATAAACGAACTATATTACAGTTGTTAAAAACCAGCACATATTTCGTTCGACAACGTGAAGAAATAGCCGCCTAATACAAGCATACTCAATACTCTTGTTTATAGGGTAAATCATGTAAGTACATATTATTATTAGTTTTCACTACACAACTAAGTGGGTCGTTCCAATAACGACGACCCCAATATCATTTCCGTTTACATTATTTACTTTTAATATGTTTACTACTTCGTCATCGAAATGTTTGTTCCATGTGTGTATCGATGTTAGCTCACACACGTTTAATATTTTAGTATAAATACAAACACAATCTAATATTATGAAGAGTATTAAATAGATACTGAACACGGCACCACAGTAGTTTCACTACATTACTTTTAACAAGCAGTAGTCGTTCAGCCACACCCGAAAAAAACAAAAATAAAAGCAAATGGTATTTTTTTTATACCAAACACAGAAGACACGGAAAATAGAAAAACCCTTGTCACCGATGACGTAACGATACCAGTGCGGTATCGTAATCCTGTCGTATAATCTGAAAGCCTCAATGTCGTTGAGTAATCGACAGAATAACTTATGGAAGGCTTTTTGAATTTATCCCCTTCACCATTAGCATAGGCATTCTACTGTCTACGGAGAGGTTTAACTATAATTTTGTTGTTTTGCTGAACTACACGTATAAACAACCTAATAAGTTTATAAGTTATATTTTGTGCTGTATAATTATTCAGTTGTGTCATAAATAGTAAATGAGGTATGGCGTTATCGCCCGAAAAAAAATAAAATAATGAAATTACCCTAAATTTGCATAAAGAAATTTAAAGAAGAATATTTGTCAGAGTACATCGGTGTAACGCAGTCTTAAATAGGTTTATGTGTAGGTTTTGATGGGTATCCCATGACTTTTTAAAATTATGTTGTGTTACAGTTTTTAGCTGTAAAGATCTCTGTATTTTTCTTTTTAGTTTTAGATTACCATAGAGTAAATAAAAGAAAGATTTTGTTCTTTAAACATGCTACATATGTCTTAGTGTTTTTAAGTGTTTATTTTTTTTATTAATTTAGTATTTCTTAATTTACAGAAAGTATCTAGTTCGACCTTTCTTTAAGCTGCGAATATTGCTATGGTAAGGACCTAGCGACAAGTTTTGTTCAATAATTCATCAGAAGGTCCTAGCAGAATCTCCATTCCACCTGTAAATATGTTTAGCGTCCTAACAAGGTTTTATTATTCTTTATTCTTATCTTCATTATTTAAAAGGCGCGATAAACTATATTAGTATACTATAAGTAGCCTGCTGTGCCTCTTTCACCCGCGTATAACTTATTAGGAACTAGCTGCGCCCCGTGGTTCCACCCGCGTAAGTCCCTCGTTAAGTTTTCTGATTTTCCGCTCAACTTTCTTAATTTTTTCTTTCATTTCCTGAAAAGAACAAACACAAAAAAAAGGAAAGAATTTGTTAAATCGATCCAGCCGTTCACGCGTGATGCCGTGACCAAGGGAAATTGGGATTCATTTTTGTATATTTAGACTAGCGACCCGCCTCAGCTTCGCACGGGTGCAATGTAGATACTAATGTGGTGAATAATAATCGTCATTTCATTAAAAATATAACAGAAAACAATATGAATCTATACGTGTAAACCTTCCACTTG
Source organism: Callimorpha dominula (assembly GCA_949752705.1). NCBI lineage: Eukaryota > Metazoa > Arthropoda > Insecta > Lepidoptera > Erebidae > Callimorpha > Callimorpha dominula. The sequence goes on along the minus strand of OX457010.1, from coordinate 12,437,152 downwards.
AATCGCTCTATCTATTGGTGAAAACTGAATTAAAATCCGTCGCGTAATTTAAAAGATCTAAGCGTACAATCAGCGGAAGCTACTTCGTTTAATACTATGTAGATATACCTGATTGATGATGTAAAATACCTCAATCTAGACAATATTTTTAGTCACATTTTCTTGTGGTACTATAATAAGATGCTATAAAGTACAAAGTTTATATAGTTTAGTATAGTATATAAATATATATACTATACTATTATAAAGTAAGGAAAACTATGCCATGCCCTAATAATGCTTATAAATCACTTTTTATTTTTTAATACTTAAATACTCGGTTCCTATAATCAAGAAACGTTCCAAAAAAAAAGTTATACATATCATTTGATGGCCAGTACTTTTTAAAAATCCAAAAAAAAATTATGCGCCATCTCCGAGTTAGTCTCGGAACTTATTGAACGACTTAGTATCCTGACCTTAACTAGATATTATTTTACATAAATCACGGAACTAATATTAGTATTAGCTGAAATGAAACTGTTTCGAAGAAAGTTAGATTTTTGTTCAATTCAAATATCAATCTTGCTCTTTAATGGTTTCATAGTGTACGCTAAAAGCTCTGATTGATATTGAAAGATGTAGACAGACTTCCTTTTAAATACTTTGACATAAATACACAAAGTTTTGGAGTTTGAAATTAGTATTGCATGCCTTATCCTGAAAATACTTAGATTAGTTTCTGTTTCTTTGTTGCTAAAACTTCCAAAGTCCTCAGAATATTATAAAGGTGCACAAAGGATATATGTGCAAAATTTCCTTCACCCCTTTTAAATTTGACCGAAGCAAACGACTTTACCGCAATCGCCTAAGGACGTCATTAGAGCCTTACAATTTTATCAAATATACTTCATTTGTAACGTAACAGTCTCATCGTAAGGTTGAATTTTGAGTGACAACCTATGACACAAAGTGGGTGCACAAGGTGTCATTGATGAATCTGTAACATTTCTCATCAAGAGCCATTACGAATTATCTGCATTGGTTGTCGCGCGCTGTCATTTGTAACGATATTTATATGGAAAATTAATGTCTCTACTGTTTCAAAGGTGCGCTTTAAAACAAAATTACGACCCTCAAAGGACGTGGATAATTTCTTCTTAGTCTTGTTTGATATACGTATGCTTTAATAAAATCAAAATGGAATATAATAAAAAATATGTTTATGAAGTCGTTGAGTCGGTATTTTTAATGTGTCAGTAATAATAAAAATTATAAGCTGACACACCTCACACACGGCCGTCTGATCCCAAAATTAGGCAAAGCCTGTACTACGGTAACCAGACTGTTGATAAACATGCTTATATATTTCTAAATATATCCATGATAATAGATAAATTACACCCAGACACAGAACAAATGATCATGCTCACCACACAGTTATTTGTCCTGGGTGGGAATCGAACCCACGACCTCTGGCTTAGTAGTCAGATTCACTAACCACTAGACTAACAAGCAACTCAGTATAATGTTAATGGACACTGTTATATTCTAGATTCCTCCTGCATATTGTTGAACAATAAACTCTTATGTTTTTTATGTACCTACAAAAATGCATTTTGCCCTATTTCATTGTTAAAATGATTTGTTTATAAAACTTGATCTGATTTTTACCTCAAATTTGTATTTATCACTAGCAAACTTTTCTTCACCATGAAATATTAACTGTTTTTCAATTGTTACTAAATTAGCAAATAGCACAATCATCGGTTCAATCGACTCGCTTGAATAAAAACATTTAAGAGAAATTGGTCCCAATTCTATTACTTCACTAAATTTTCTTCATATAAGATGTAAACCTTGTCCACTTGAAAACAAGGTCTTATTTCAAATTGAAACAAGTAGGTAACATATGTCTCTATCGAAATAAGCAATTTATTTGTCGACTAAAGTCTGATACGCTTAAATAAACTTTAATACCACGTAGCGAGAGCCGCTATCCGTTGAATGCCATCTCTTTTGCTCTGTGTTTTTAGTAAGCGTCTTCGTAGGTGTCTATTAAAATAACGTCGTCTTAGTTCATATTGAACAAGTTTTTATACGGCAATTATACAGCATTTGAATAAATGGAGACTCTTGCTGCGTGCAAATAAAGTTGAGTATACGTTGACAGGTTTTAGTGAAATTTAGTCTCGCTGAGAAATAGATGCCAGTAACAAATAGACCTTATGACAAAGAACACAAGGTTGATTTCATATGAAGAAATTAAGTCAGGTTTTAGTTTAGTCGAGTTTACAATAGAATCGGCACCATTATGTTCTTAACGCAAATACCTACTTGTATACCATATTCGTTGTTAAAAAGTATATAAGAATAACATGATTAGCACTGTAACTTCTACTAAAATATATGTAAGCTCCACTAAACATATTAAGATCAGAAACCGCAAACAAAACTCCATTAATAATGAATGAATCTTGCAGACGATAACGTTACAGGTCACACTACCATAGCATGCTTTATTTATTACATGCATATTTACAGCCTAATTGCACTATAAATTTCCAACGCTATTAAAGGTTCTTCTACTATGTATGAGGTCGACAAAAAAGACTTGTACTAAAAGCTGTGTCACAAAACATTTTATACTGCGGGTTCAGTTTAAAAAAAAAAGAGATAAATTGTTGCACGTGTAACTAGCTAATAATAAGTGGCATAAAATATGTATCGTTAGCACTGCGCCATCGGTAGTCTATTATGTAGGTATCTACTAGTTAGTATTAAGTAAATTAATAAGTGTTAAGTATGTAAGTATTAAGTTGAGTTTCTTTGCCAGTTTCGTCTCATAAGGCTCTACGCATTTTGGAAACTGGAAGTTATAGATCGACACAAGCAGGCGGCAGATTTTGGTGTTTTTACCTAATTTACCTAGACAACCCAGTACATGCTGTGGCGTCTGTTTGCGCCGATCTATGATTTTAACTCTAGCTTCTTCCCGATATTCCCACGGCACCGGGTTTTTTTTTGTAAAATTGCGTTTTTACAGGAAATACAACTATGCAGTTGAAGTTAAAATCCAAAACTGTATCTATATACAAAATTTCATTAAAATCGTTGGAGCCGTTTCCGAGATTCCGAGATTATATATAAATATATACAATAATTGCTCGTTTAAAGGTATGGTTCTTTGACACTCTAGCGTAGTAGAAAAACTCTATGATTTATGAGTATTGCTGCAACGTTCTCTATTGTTTGGAGGTTAGTAAGAGTAAATAAATAAGATATAAGAAGATAAGAGTAAATTATAATAATGTTTCTAAAAGTAAATTTTACAGAACCCAAAAAAGTGTAAGGAAGGTCAAGTAAACATTTTCTATACTACCTTCTTCTAAGTAATGGGGTAACTTTAGCAGTAAAATGATTTAATGGTCGGTTCCTTTGCGTCTTTATGGTCTACTTAAGTTTTTAATTTATACATGTAATAATTAGTTTGAGACGCCTACATCATTATATTGTGCAAATGTTTGTTACCGTCGTCCGTCCCTTCCTTAATATATTGTCTTTTGTCCGAAAGTAAAGATAGAAGTGATCAGAGATTTTTTTATTAAAATTAAAACTTTTCACGAACAATAACCAAATTGGCAAACTGGCCGATCTCCCAAACTAAAGTAACTAATTTTAAGTTACACACGCATAAAAAACTATTAAAGTTTTTACAATTTTATTTTATTGGCTTTATCAGAGAGGGTGTCTAAATATTCGTGCATGCATTCATGCTTACAAACAACATTGGCAATAAAAGTAAGAAGTAGTGTTTTGAGCAAATAAAAATATGTGTTAAAATTAATATCAACTCTGATCATAAACGCCATCATACATTTTAAATAAGTAAATGTACCTAAAAACATTTAATTACTAAAAACTTTTTTTATAACAACCTGTAAAATAAATATAAATTCATAAGAGCAACTGCAAAAAATATGTTTTCAGTTACAATAATTAAAATTAGTATTATTCCAACATTAGCTGCGTGCTCGTGACTAAGTGGTAACCGAGTAGGTTAGCACATTGAAAGTTTAAGCAATCCTAGCCAGGTCAGTCTTAGGATGGGTGACCATTCTTAACACATTAGACCCCCCCTGTGCCTCGGAGAGCATGCTCTGGGCATTCGTTACAGGTAGTTGGAGCCCTAAAAAGAAAGTACAACAACATGTTCTAACTATAGAACTTCGATATCACCTAGTAGGTACTTGGAGGTCTGATGCTTGCTTCTTGGAAATTGCTTCAAATATGTAAATTCCACCCTTTCGTAGTTAGACTGAAAGCCGACCCCAACTTAGTTGGGAAAAGGATCTAACAATAATAAATAATTGTGAAATATTAAAAAAAATTACAATTATTTCCATATGTAGACATTCCAAATGTCATGTTTCAACTATTTATTATAGATTTGTCCATCAAATGGTTGTCTGGAAGAAATTGCTTTCAGCGATAAAACAGCAATTGTACATATTCACCTGACGTGTGCCTTGTAAGAAAACTGTTGTTGGTTTACAATAGAGTTTACTTCTATTCTATTCTTCTATTTTCATTACTATAGCAAATGCCATAATATGAACATTTTCAGGCCTCGCACAGTACATATTTCCTTTTTACAAATCCTGATTTACGACATCTTATTTTGTATGTTATTGTAACTGTACGAGGGACGAATAATGGTTTTCTATCTTCCTTTTTACATTACTTTCCTTTATATTGAGTTAAGTGTACTAAAATAAACAAATATCATTGATAAGCCGTTCACGCAGTATTACCTCACTGCTCAGCTCCTAAAGAGTGTAGCGTGACGTAAAATAATGACATTCAAATGTACCTCAGTCAATCGGAAACAATAATGAAAAAAAAAATATAATACCATCTATGCCCTGCAGTTCCACTCATGTAAAACCCGGTGCCGTGGGAATGTCGGGATAAAAAAATAGCGTATATGCTATTCCAGGTCTCCAGCTATCCACCAGTATGTCTTGCGTGAAAGAGTAACAAACATCCATACAACCTCACAAACTTTCACGTTTATAATATTAAAAGGATATATTTAAGACTTCGTTGGTAATAAAAATCTGCTATTTATATAATGTAACCCACGAAGTAGGGGATTATCTTATTCGCGTACCAGGAGGCACATTATATAGCTTAGATTGCTTTGTGGTGTCAACCTTTATTGGAAATGACTATTTAAGGAACTTGCACACCCGCAAGGAAAGTAATTATACCAGGCATCCTTTGAGATGGCAATTTAATTATGTAGCCAGGTACCGTGCAGGTTGTCTTACTAGGTACCTTTTACTTTTTAACCCCCGACGCAAAAAGAGACACTACTCTTTTTGTCTGTCTGTAGCATCGTAGCTCCCAAACGAATGGACCGATTTAAACGCTTTTTTTTTTATTTAAAAGGTAACTTGATCGAGCGTGTTATTAGATATAATTCAAGAAAATCTGTTCAGCCGTTTGAAGATCAGCTCCTTTCTAATCGTTGAAGGGAATTTTGAGTAAGGGTGTTTGAAATATATGATTATACTACCGACATTCATTAAACTCAATTCAATTCTTTGTTATGCATTTCAAAATGTTTACAAGTTTTTCAAAAAAGTTGTAAAAAAACTTAAAATCAGAATATTCTTAATTTTGGACCTTAACGGGCACAGCATATTCATAAAATAATAATTAATTTTAACAAATATTTACTCAACTATAAATATTTACAGAAACGATGTTTGCGGTTTTCACTAATAGACAGAGTGATTCATGAGGAAGGTTTAAGTGTATAATTTGTAACCATGCGAAGCCGGGGCGGATTGCTAGTTAAAAATAAAATAACCTGAAAACCATACTATAACTAAGTATTACAATAATGTTTGTATGTATATCAGCTATACTTAAAATAAATAGATAAATATTTTTCTCGTGGACTTCCTTCCTAGGGTATACCCGAGTCCCTTGCAATAGACTCTTTTATGGCGGAACTCTGTGCGGTTTTAGTCGTAGTTCGATTCCGACATACCACTCCACTAGTAGCCCCGGTGAGGTGATGACCCGTAGGGAATTCCACACGACAAAAAATGTATACAGACAAATATTTTAATCTATTTTATAATTATGTATTTACACGGGAATTAACGCGATCACGAAAAGGTAATTCATTCGTTTCATTCGTTCGTTAATACCTTTGTAAATACATAATTATAACATGGAACGCGAAAGATTAAAAGTTTAATCTGTTTATAGTACAATTAAAATCTATTCTACACTAACTTTTATTTATTAGAAAGGCTTTAAGTTTAGGTATAAATCTCAATTTATTGATTTATTTTATAAGTTCTGGAAGCTCATTATATATTTTGATTGACATAAGAAAAGCACTGGTATGCGAATGCATTTTTAGTTGTAAAGTTTGTAAGTTAAAGGTCATCATACACTATACCTTCAGTAATGGCACGACTTCAACCCAGCAATAAAGTTGTCATTCAAATCTGAGCATTAAAACGTGGTCGTAGTCCCGTATAATATATTTCATAATGTCAATATGAAAAGCCGACGGGCGGCGGGCAGTAAGCGCATATTAACATTATGAAATGTGTAATACGACCACGTTTTAATGCTCAGATTTGAATGACAACTTAATTGTAAGGGTGGAGTCGTGACGGTATAGTGTGTGATGAGCTTAAGTCTGTTAGTATGTCATAATGTTATACTTGTTTGTATGTCTTCCCTTTCAGTATAAAAATCTGGATGTTGATGTACGAAACTCAGCAGTAGACAAGTACTACCTAATGAATCGTTGGCTCGACCGGTGTGATACCACACCTCACAGAAAAATGGCAGTGAAGCAATGCTTGCATTGCTTTTCACCGAGTGAGTGAGGTTACGCGAGGCCCTAACCCTGCCCTCTCCCCCTCTTCCCCGCTCCCCTCCTCACTCCTTCTTCCCCCTTCCCCCCTTCCCCCACTCCTACCTTAAAGGCCGCCAACGCACTTGTCATTCTTGAGTTGCAGGTGCCCCATGGGCGGCGGTAGTCATTTACCATCAGGTGACCCATCTACTCGTTTGCCTTCTATACCATAAGAAAAAAACTTATTAGCTTTTAAAGTTAGTACAAATACATATAAATGAATTTTTAAATAAACGTTCCAAAAGAATTGACTGAATGTAGTTTCCTAATTTTGTTAGAACGGTAATCCCTGTTAATGATAGGCAGTTTGTTAGTTCTAAGAAAGAATATGTTCAAGACGTAAAAGAAGGTTTTTGCTCTAACACAAGCATGTGATTTGAGTACATACGATAGACCAGATTACGACCCTGCGGCAGCTGTCGCAAAATATATACTTCGTAAGCCACTAGTTTGTTTTTTGTTTCCTTTAATATTTTCGTCTTTACTTTTAATACGTCCATTTTTCCTTTGAGACTTCTTTTATATTGTAGAAAACCCCACGGGTCGGAATCATATCGACTAAAACCACACGATTATAAGTCTTATGTGGGTATGATGCAAGATATATTCTTAGGTGATACCCGTATTAGGTTATAACCTAAGAAGGAAGTCTCCAATAACCCTGGCCGCTTGCAGAGGTCTTCCTTTAGACTATAGTTTGGTTATATATGGATTAAATATATTATTCCGTCCGTTGCCATTTCGCACTATTCTATTAGAAATGTACTCGCAACAGAAATCATAAAATACATGAAAGCTACGCAACAAACCAAAAAACAAAATCATTATAATAAACTTTATCGAGGACAATTGGGTTTGATTCTACCACTTTCTTACTACTGATATCGTTATTCATTTAACGTAAGAGGCAAGAGGTCCACTAGAATAGATTATACAGGTACGGGCAATATATGTATGCTCCTATTCTATTATTAGTCATCTAAATACATCTAAATACATTGTGCATGCAGCAAGTGAAAATAGACTAATAGGTTTTATTTTTGCTTGGACAGCTGGCGGTGTTAAACCTTCCTGATGGCGAGCCCAGCATAAGTACCACAAAATCGATATGACATGTGCACAAGTCCCAATGGTACGATATCCTGCCAAACAGATACAGTAATAATGCCTGAAGGCGTCTCTGCCTCCAATACCTCTATTGATTAACACATGTTCTTGGCTCTTGTATGAAGTGATTGAATTCGTCCCTTCAGTAAAAAGCTTCGTGATTCCACTTTAATGTTAATATCATTCAATTCATTAGCTCTGTATAATTCTATACTATACATTCTATCGGCTAAATGTTCAGCACAGTTAGAACTAGCTATCTTAATATGATAGGTTCCCAGAGCGGTTACAATGAGGTGTTCTTCTTCTAATTATATATGACTAGGTAGTCCTTATGATAATCACCAAACTATTATAATGTCAGGACCATTTGCACCATAAATCCTAAACAATATGTAGAGAACAATACAAATTCAGCAAGGTGCTTGTTGTTTAATATAATGATAATATTAATGAGTTTCTACACACCTAAGATGTATTTTCCAGAACAAAACTTACAAGTACCTAGGTATGTCACAGGCTTAACCTTTAAATGAATTGACTATCAAGCAATCGTACGCTCCTTTAGCCTGAAAAAAGTATTAAAAGTCTTTTGTCAGGTCGTAATGCAGCTTATTAAAAATAAAATGACAATGACAAACACAATGGGTGGCCTTATCGCAAAAATCAATGTCTTCCAGGCAACCTGTCGTTGGACAGGAGTGTAATGATTACGTGGTTTTGGTGTCAAAGTTTCAAAGAACATCTTTATATGGTCCGTTAATCGATAGCATAAATATTAATATAATATTGATATAACAGAAGCGTATTTTATATATCCTATGAATAAAATAAGAGACATTACAAAACTGATACTTATACGTGTTTTAGGACATCAACAACTCAAATTTAACCCACATTCGTCTTTGATGAGTTTTTATACAATCTCATTGTAGATAATCATAATAAATTATCAATAATCTATACAATATCTGTAAGGCATCTTTAATAAAAAATCAGTTATTCTCGACAGCAATTTTCCTTGTGCTGTCTGAAAATGTAGCGAGGTCCATACTTTGAAACTTTGCAAATTTTGCGCTCTCATTTTCTTGGCTTATCAATTCCTGCTAAAGCCTCCAAGTTTCTTTAAAACGTTATAAAGTCTAAAAATACTTTTAGAAATCCTTGTAATACTTTTCAAGAAACTTAGCAATGCAGCTTTGTAAAAAAATACTCAAATAATGTATAATTTTCATTATGAGACTGTTGTCGAAAATAATTGTAAGAATATGATAAGTTGATTTCAAAAGATGCCTTTAAATACTTCAAATTAGTTTGTGTTCAAAGCGGTGTTGAGTTAAAATATTTGCTTAAAAATTTACTGAATCCTTTTATTAAAGAAAGAAAGAAAAGAAAATAAGTTTATTTCGTAAGACAAGGTAGACAACTTTATACATAAAAAAAGGGTTTCAGAATAAAAAATCCTACAGTTTCCTTTGTATTTGTAACCTATATGTTAGTAATACACACGGCACTATTAAGCCTCTCGCTAGAGACCATGGTTCTGTTCATGGTCCAAAGTGAGAGGGCGTGGGATTCCGCCGTCACGTTTTGGGATGTTGGCCAAAGAGGCAGCAGAACTGCAACGATTCGATTCCGACATACCACTTCACCGTTGGTCCCGGTGAGGTGATGACCCGTGGGGGTTTCCACACGATAAAAAAGACGAGATTTAGAAAACCGCAGCTTTAAATAAAGAACTAATTGTGTTACAAACGACTTGAATTAGTATTAAGTTTTAAATTGAATAAATAATAAAATATTATACTAAATGCAATCCAATCACGTCGTTTAAATACATAGAGTTAGGACACGTTATTAGATTCGATTAGATTAAGATTAGATACATTCAGTTAAGAATTAATACCCACATTGTCGAATTACCTCTTGAAGCTTAAAAATGCGCCAGTGATATTCCCCGTAGCAGCATCCAGTCCAGCCCAGAGATTGACTAAAATTAGCAAATTCGTATATTTTGTATCCTTAGATAGAAAGTAATAATGTAAAAAAGTAAAAATAACATTACATAACGATTTATCTTGTTTAATAAACTGAAGATACTCAAAATGTTACGTTACATTTCACATTTGCTATTAGACGTAATATCAGCCAAAGTATAGGGAAAAAATATCACAATTTATTTGTGAACTGAAACGTTTTATGAAAGCAATAAATTATATAAATAATAATAATAATAATAAATCAGTACTAGTAGTTTATTTGAAATACAGATCATCAGTATAAAACGAAAGACAACCTGAAGAGTTTTTCGTTTGTTTGTATGTTTAAACGCGCTAATCTCGAAAACTACAGTCTTGATGTAGTGGTAGTGGCCATGAACGCAGGTGAAACTGCGGGGAGTATTTTATAAAATTGTAATAAAAAAGAATTATGCCGAATTTTTGGTAAAAGTATTAATTATAGTACTTGTTGCTAGGTATAATAAAGTGCATAAAATTAACTGAACAAAAGATCTCTTTACTAGCTTGATAAGGCTATTCTGTGTTGTTAGGAGAAAAACCCGTCTAAAAATTAGGCGGTATGGGTGGACGAGCTCGCTATCTCTTTGTGTTTATCTGATTAATAGAGAGTGGTCGGAGATACTGCCCTTAGACATGTTCTGACACAGCTCCTGTTCTGTTCAACCAATTTTTCGGGGCTCTTCCGGGAAATTCCACGAGGAGAACAATCTTTAAAAAAATTAAAAACAATGATGGTACGACAATAATCCTATCACCTGATCACAGGGTCTACGGGCTTCTAGTGTTTCGCATCGTTAATTTATTTTCTTCAAGGAAAAAAAAAATTCTTAGAAGTAAAGGTTTTGAGAAATTGTATGCGAAAAAGCCTAAATAGGGCAACAACAAAGTGAATAATAAAGACGCAATAATTATGATATTGGATAAACATTAGCCTATGCGTTAATCCAGGTCTCCAGCTATCTACATACCAGTTTTTGCGTGAAAGAGTAACAAAAATCCATCCATTCATCCATCCAAAACTTTCACATTCATAATATTATTATTAGATATGTTAGTGGGATTGTGATATTCCGACTTATTCGGATCATATAACAACTTGGCCACCTGCATTTGTGAAATGAGCGCTAATTCGAAGAGTTTATAATTGTATAATGGTGACAGGAAAAAATCGAAGAGGATGAAGTGAGAGTGTCAAAGCGACACTGCACAAGTAAAAAGTTTTTTTTACGGTATAGGAGGCAAACGGGTCACCTGATGGTTAGTGACTATCGCTGCCCATGAGCCCCTGCAACTCGAGAGTGCGTTGTCGGCCTTTAAGGTGGCAGTAGGGGAAGGGAGAGAAGAGAGGGAGAGGGGAGATCGAAGAGAAGGGAGGTAGTGGGGGAGAGGGAAGGGTTAGGCCTCCGGTAACTTTACTCGCTATGCGAAATACAACGAAGCTTTGCTTCTGTGAAACTGAGGTAACATTTCGGTCGAGCGGCATGGCTTTCCCACGAACAGATATAATGTAAATCCTATAAGTGAATCAATAATAATAATATTGTTATTCCAGAGAATATTTTTTTCCTTGATATCCAATTATACGTACATCATCCTGTCCTGAGTACTTCTTGCTAAGCCCTATAGCGAGATTGCTACAATATATACACAAAATAGTAACGTTAAACATTGTTTGGAAGCCGATATATTAAAATAGTCGATAGGATACGATATAGCCCTTGGCTATTTCTCCCTGAATACAAAGGAAACGTGCTTCCAATATACTGTAAAAGTTTAACGGCGTTTATCCATTTTTGAAAATTATTTGGTGTTATTCATGTACTCTGAAGGGGTAACAAATTTCTTAACCCATTTTTTATAGAATTAAATCATACTTAATACTTTAATCGTGGGAGAGCCATGCCTCGGCACGTATGGGCCGGTTCGACAGGAGTGATACCACGACCTCACAGAAAACCGGCAGTGAAGCAATACTTACATTGCTTTTCACTGAGTGAGTGAGGATTCCCTAACCCTTCCCTATCCCTCTCTCCCTACCTCGCCCCTTATTCCCCCTTCCCATACTCTCACCTTAAATGCCGGCAACTCACTTGTAACCCTTGAGTTCCAGATGCTCATGGGCGGCGGTAGTCATTTACCATCAGGTGACCAGTCTGCTCGTTTACCCCCTATACAATAAAAATAAATATAAATACTTTATTGTGTCTATGTTCAAAGCCACGAAAAAAACTTAAAAGTTTGTTTTTGCAACTAAGAGCTTAAATATGAACCTCATTATATCCCTAGTTCGTGACGCTAGTTTTTGGACAAACCTTCCACATAACTCTTGCCTATTGTGTTAAGAACAACTTTCGTAACAGCCATGTGTGTTATAACTTAAACTTGGATGCTGATATAAACAAATTTCATTTATTTTTCTTAGCTTGACCTGGAAATTCAAATGGTCATAACTTTTGAACGGATAATTTTTCAATTGTCAAATACATCCCATATAATTTCTTTGTAACTGAATACATTATTTCAAGACTAAATTAAAATCACATGTCGCAGACAGTGAAAAATAATACTCACATATATTTAAATACCCCATTATCCCCATATCCATTGATAAATAAACATAATCTGAAAGTTACATGGTGTGAGATACATTACATCCTTGCCAACACAACATATTATAATTAACGCATAAAGTTTAATAGGCATACATTCATAGGTACACATATGTGAACAGAAGACGTTAAAAAAGGGTATGTTTCAAATAACAATAACGCGGTGTAAATAATATATGAAACCTTTAATTAATTTGGAGCCAATGGTTATAATGTGAATTGCACACACACACTATTTTTTTTAAACTTGTCCATTTAATGCTATTTTTATATGACAGGGTCATTCCTGTAACGTAAACATGTAGGCACGATGTACCTATTCATGTACGTCGTGTTTACACGTTTCGTTTACTCGACTGCTTCGAACCATGGTTGGGGCGACATCCACATACAGCTGAATCAGTGCCATCTATCGACGCTCAGCTAAAAGTAATTACTGCATCGCGCAATGAGAGTTCTCCAGACGATTAGTATATAATATTATACAACTACCCGACATCAACTGTAAAGTCGTGGTTCGCCAGTATTCTGTATTTGTACACCAAGGTTCTACAAAAATAAATATTAATTTCACTTCATTTCCTAAAAAGATTTATATTTATCAAGATGCTGCCTGCACCTTCTAAATATTGAGGCAATCACTAACATTAACTAGTTAAGAAACACCGAAATGACCTACAGAATGTGATTTGCTAGCCTTATAACCGAAACAGATTTGTCTCCAAAATGGCTCGTTATTGGGTATCCGCTTGGGTACAGGAAAAACTGCCCATAAAACTGGCCCCTAATGAAATTGGTCCGGACATCTCTTAGCTTGACGATTTGGTATATTGGCCATATGTGGCCAATATACCAATATACCAATTTTAGGAAATTGAGAGAGTGTTCTTAGGATTTTCTTAACGTTTTTATAACAAGTATCTGCCTGATGTACAATATCTGATTAAATTGCTTTTAAAAAACTTGTAAAAAATGCTAAGAAGCTGATGGATTAAGTCAATAAAAACGTAATACGGTAGATAAATGTCTACTCCTAAGAACAATAATTACAATTCCTCTGAGGTCTACTTAAATTAATTAGCCTAAAAACAATTACAGGTCTAACAGACCTGTAGAAATTGGTATGAAAAACAAGTTTTGACGTCAAACTCTTTTGTGGTCAAATAATTTACTTTTAACCCTTGGATTTACTATAAAAGTTTTAAATTTTATGAAGACTGTAAAATTATTTATTTTTACAATAGGCAACTAACCTACTGAAATTCTATAATTTTTTATATTATATCTCGAACATAAAACCAATAACATTTTGTCTACGATACAAAAACAACATGACTAATGTAAAAACACAAGTCACAGCAAAAAAACATTCTACATCAATAGAAATAAAAAGTTGTAAGCGACTACGTTCATAAAACAAAAAATATACAAACCTCTAGAGCGAGAAATTTTGATTGCTTATCGAGAAGTTCAATGTTATTGGTAGATATTGGGTAAATATTGCCTTGATGTGTTTGCGATAAATATTAAATGTGTGTATCTTCAGTGATATAAAGTAAATAGGATTATAACATTTATGGGGAGGCAGCGTGAACATTAAGTGTATGTCGCACTGTGAGTGAGTGTGTATTTTTATGCTATTACATTGGTAAAGTGATAGGTGAAGGTGTTATTAACCAGGGGGACATATTGAATTGTCTTCTTCTAAGTCGGACACTCTTGACAGAGTGGTCGTGATTGTCAGGATGTCAACAAACCTTTTTTTTTATTATATTATAGGGGGCAAACGAGCAGACGGTGTCACAGGTGCGTTGCCGGCCTTTGAGACGCTGACGCTCTTGAAAGTTTGAAGGTGACAGGTGACAAGGTTTGTTTATACACACATGGACATAGATAAAGTTTTGGTATTCAATATGATAAGTTGAGTCTTTTCCGTTTCCTCACATTACGTCAATAAGAGATCATTGTCAGTAATTTCTTTTTTTCATTGAATTTTAAGTTTATTTATTTAAAAAAGTTAATATAACTAAGTCTACTTTAATAAAATGATAATGAACAAGGCTTTTTTTGGTTTGATGATCTAACCTTTTATTTTGCGTTCCTCTAAATATGCCCATGTTCGTATGTAAGAAGAGGGTACGTGATCTCCTCCACAAGGAATTGGCTTAATTGTCACAGCGCTAGTACATCAATCTCAGACTTGATATTCATAGTTTACGTATGTATGTATGGGTGTGGTGTGTATGTATATGTATATATGTATGTATATTTAACCCTTAACAACTTAATTGTTTGTATTTATTTTATACTAGCTGTGCCCGCGGCTTCGCCCGCGTGGAAATCAGTTTGTGACTATAAGTTTGATTGCGGGAAAAGGCTGCCTATGAGGCGGTAAACCTGCCCTTCCGATCTTAAAAGTTAGAGTTAAGTTTCCTTCCTTAATTTCACAACTTATTTTATTCCCAAACGAAGGCATATAAAAGAGACTATTGCACCTTTTCAAAAAATGTGCGGACAATGGACGAATGTCCGTCCAAAGATTTTGTGTCGGTTGTGGTACTTCCTATATATTGGGAAGAATCACTTCTCGCTTCATCGATCTATTTTTGTTGGCACTTAGGGCAAGTCTTATTCATTCCTCCAAATTTACAGTAGTTTGGATCGTAACTGAAAGAAAAGAAACTGAAAAACTTCAATCGAATGTTCAATTTTTCTTACGAAAAATCTCTATTTTGTACTGGTGCGTTGAGTAAGGAGCAGACTGCGCGAGTGAGCCGCTCGACTACCTTATACACATCGTCAGACGTCAACTCCCCTCCCGTATCGAAACGCAGAACGCGCGATCAAGCGCCACTCTGATTTTATACGTATCAACGACTATATATATTTTTTTCTATATCTCCTCAACTATGCGTCCAAATAAGTTGCTATAAATGACAAAGTTTATTTAAATAATATTATCTTGATGGTAAAAGAAGTTTTTGAAGTGAATTTATTTTAGGCACCTTGTGCACTTTTGGGTTGGGGAAAAGGCACTGAACTCGCGTGATCGTCGCATATATGTGACATACATGTATATGCTCAGATACATGTTTACAAATATGTGTATATAACACGTCGTTGTGCAATTGCGGGATGGAGAAAAAGTATTGGACTCGCGTGACCGTCACGCTCAGATGCAAATATACTGGTGTGTGTTTATAACACACGTCTCACTCGCTCGTGTTCTCTAGACGTAAAGTAGAGGTTCAGTGTAACAATAACGCACTTTTTTTTAATACAAAAGGTGCTATAATTTTCGAATATTATTTATTTTAAAAACTGTACCTAATTTGGTTAGCTATATAGTTATCGTGTAATAAAGTCAATTTGATAATGTGGAGAATGTTATAAATTATATAAGTACTGTTTTTCTCAGAAAAAAATACCTTTCAATTGTTGAATAAATTCTTGTATATAATATTGAACTCTGCCTGTCTAATCAATAAGGAGCATAATCGCAATTTTTAATTAAAATACATCGATACGACAGAATTTAGTAATAAGACTTCAAATATTCAAATTGAGTAAGTTGAAGCATATATGTATATTTTTTTATAATATAGTAGATATACAAAAGTTATTTTCTTTGCCTATTAAATGAAAACTCTTCTGTTGGCAACTCACTATTATTATAAACATTTAGTATTTAATCGTATAACTATAAATATCTTTTTTCTAACAGAATATTCGAAAGTAGCACCAAAAATAATGAATGCATTTATATGCACACAAATTAAATGAAATTCAGTATACTGTTTAATAGTCTTCGAGTCACAATAAAATATTATAACTATTTAATGGAAACTTATTATCTAATACATCCAGTGTTCAAATTATGGAATGTTAGAATTTAGATTTTACAATACAATTCGGTTCTGGCACTCGCCGGCCGCTGCCGTTGTGGTCGCAGTACTAACAAAACCTAAACCTAGCCTATATGTACTCTCTGTGAAATGAAATTTGGTCGTGCATACATAATTATATTATTGTAAAGCAGGTTAGAAATCATTTTTAGAAATTCCATTGTTACTTGATAATTTAGTGTGCTAGTCAGTATTTTTGTTATACCCTAAATATTTTTGTTTTAAAATAGTATGTCTGTTGGGTCAGCTAGATGTTGTATGTTAATTAGATAAAAACGGTAATGTTATTTTAATTAATTTAAAATATTTTTGTGGGAGAGTCATGCTTCGGCATGTATGGGCCGGCCCGACGCAGGTTCTTTCAGGGCACGGCTGTTTCTGGAAGTACCTGCACTCGTTCGCTAGCAGGGAATTGAGTCCCGCCTGTCACCACTGCGACAGTGAGGACTTGGCTCAGCACACGCTGGCGGTCTGCTCCGCCTGGGCCGGGAGGACGATTTCCACTCGGACCTTATTCGCCGCCGGCAAACCGGGCGAACCTGAGTGTGGCCGCGGGTGGACGTGACGGGTTTTTCCCTTCACCCGCTGTAGTGACTCCACGCGAGGAGGTGGCGTCCGCGTGTGCCTGGACGTCACCTAATTCAGAGGTTTCAAGGTTTTTACCCGGAGTTTCGACGTTTCGACCAGGTTGCACCAGGTTGGTTTTGTGACCACGGCCAGTGCAACCTGGTCGAAACGTCAGGCTATTCAGAGGTATGTAATACCTTTTCGTGATCGTGTTAATTCCCGTAAATACGTAGATGATGTGTATTTATGTTTAAAAATATAGCCTGTGTTACTCGCTGATAATGTAGCATTCTATAGGTGGCTTTCTTAATAAATAGAAAACCAAATCTTTCCTCTTTATAATATTAGTATAGATATTGCACTACAATTACTATATTTACTTAGAGGTAAGGAAAGGTAAAGGTATACTGTATATGTTTATATTATACACTCGCCACTACATTTCATCATCAAAATATCTTCAATGTTCTGTACATTGGACTTACAACAGTTTTATCATAAGTATAGATGCGTGTGTTCTATGCTAATAATAAATATAAAAAAAAAATTACTGAATTTATTTTAACGTTATAAGTATTGTATAGTTAGTATTACTTGGGACAAACAACAGATGTCGCTGCGCGGTGTTTATTTTTTTCTTCAAATTAAAAAAAAAAAATTCTATCCATAGAAAATTGTTAAAAAAGAACTAATTGTGATCCATCAAATACTGAATATTACACACAATACTTCTGCATAATACGTTTCCGGGATTATTTCGTTCTTTTTACGTGAACAAACTAAACACAAACTCCACGTCTATAGATTTATTATACATATAGATATAGAAGAAAAAAGATTACGTGACAATCTACAAAGCGTCTACTTTCCAACAAAAAAAAAATAATTGCAATCGGACTACGCATCAATGCATTACAACGAAGAACACATTTTGACTTTCGTCCCCCCTCTCAAGGAAACCGTCCTGAATTTCGGTATAAAAAGTATCTTTGTCCTACCTCGTAGTATGAACTCAAATCATGCCAAGTTTCATTTGAATCCGTTCAGTAGTTTCAGCGTGATGCTTAGCCATGATACAGACAGACAGAAAGACAGACAGACAGATAAAAATTAAAAAAAATATAGTTTTGGCTTCAGTATCGATCATAGAGTGCCCCCCCAAAAAAAAATTTCAAAATATCTTCAATGTACAGAATTGGACCTGTTACATTTTTATTATAAGTATAGATTATAAGTATAGATGAACGATAGAAATTTCAATAAAACTTTGTAAATATTATTAAAAATTGGACTCATTAACATCAAATAATCGAAAATTCCACAATTCTAATCTATGTTCTGGGCGCACTGAAGTAATCTTTTGTAATCTTCATAAATCTTTTATAAATCTGAAATAATAATATCTTTACACAACGAAGATTTTCGACTAAAAGAGAGCAAGCTACTTGATTACATTTTTTACCCGTTATTTTCACGAAATTTCTTCTTCTGGACCTTTATTTACAAGAAAAACTACACATTTATTAACAGAAAACAATGTAAACGTAGTTCATAACGCAAAAGCAGATCTGAAAACACATGGATACATCCTAAGGTTGCCTGAAAGAGACTGCCATTTGCAATATGGCCGCCCTTTGTACAATATCTGTATGACAAATGTATGTAATAAACTTCTACTGTAAGACTGGTGTACAAATAAAGTGTTATCTATCTATCTATCAACCAAAAGAAAACACCTGTTCGTTGGTACACCAGACGGTACATCATTTGCTCATAAACGACTTTCACAAGGACAGATAATCCTCATTGCACCGACATTTTGCAGATAGCCCAACGAAGTATGGTACCGCGTAGGCCGCAGTCGCCGGGAATGCGCCATTGACTGAGATAAAGTTTTATTGGGGTGGGTTTGCATATTGTGGATTGATTAGAAAGCAAAGGAGACCTTTTTAGTTTAGAACTATATTGATTGATTGTATATTGTTGCAATATAAGGGTGTTTAAAACGCTGCCTACCCTTTCAAGGATTTGGGCGTGAGTACGTATGTAGGGTAAGTCTGGAATATACGCTCTAGACGCCTTAAGCTTGTGGGAAAACTAAACCCAAATACATAAGATTGCCTTATTAGCGTGAACGTGCCCTTACCCCACTTCACCCTGCCACAAAGCGTAGGCGCTACGATTATGCGTAAGAATGCTAGTGAGAGTGACAATTCAAACCGTCGCGAGTTTACTTTAGACGTGTTTTCGGTCTTCAACAATTCATCGTCCCTAAGAGCATCTATCCCTACACCACTTCAATACATGCTAGCTTAAAAGGCGTTCTGCCATTTTCTTACCAATTTTTTTTTAAATTAAGATTGGAAATGCCCTGTAAATACGGGGGTAAATTAGGCATCCAACTGCCTGTCATTGGTCCAAACACATTGGCTGCAGCTATAGAATAAATGTTTAAATTATGATGGTTTTTAAGTTAAGTTAAGTTTAAGTTTAGTTTCAAAGATATTTTTGTACTTACGATGAATAGTTTCTATATTGTTATATTATGCTTTTTGGCTCCAGCCACTTTGTTAGAGCTAAAAAGCATTGGTAATTTTGTCTAATAGGTTAAGATAAATATCGGATCTTCAACTTTATTTTCAGCTAAGTTTTGATCACTTCAAAGCAAATATTCCACTAATAAGGATAGTTTGAAAGTGAAAGTAAGTGACAAAAACAAAATTTAGTTACACATAAATTTTTTGCTATTACCTAAATGATAGATAATGTTTTTTTTTATTATTCAAAAAATTACAGATAAATACAATTTGCCAATAGCAACAGATAATGGTACGATAATTATAACTAGCAAGTAGAACATAGAAAAATATACTAGGTTGTAAAAATCTGTAAACTTAAAATAAACCCTGTCACTTAAACAAGGGTCACCTGTATCGTAAGACAGTCGTAAATGATAGCTAATATAGCTATATTATTATTTATAGGTGATAATTTTGTTGGCTTTTTGCAAGTGCCAAATTTCGGTTCAGTGCATGCATCCTTTTTCATCTATACAAATAAATAAAATTTAAGTGTCTGTTAGTAATGTCATATATATGGGTCTAACAGCAGACAAAAGTTTTAGAAATTAATTTTTTAAATCTTTTGTCTGTTTATATCTGGTGTTAGAAGGAGTTACTTATGTTATTTAGGGTTACTCGTAAAATATATAAATGTGCCACTCGGGGCACAGCTAGTTGATAATAATATAACAGTATACTAAATAATCTCTTTGGTAAGAATGATAAATTAAGGTGATAGAGTTGTATTAAAAAATCTTTTAGAAACGATCCATGACGACAACACTGGAGTACCTTTTCATAACCCTTTCAAGCTCTCAATAAACTTATAGAACGTAAACTTTATCACATTTCTTGCAAGACGCGCAGAGTTCGATACTCCTTTATGATCTTACAATATCAGATTAACAACTTTGTAAAACCTTTGGCTTACCTACTGATATATTTATTTTTAATAAATATGAATACCACTCACGAAAGTTTTTATTGTAAAATAAATAATTCCTTACTAAATTTGAGCGTGTTTGTTACGCTTTTACACCGTAACTACTCATTTGATCTTCATGAGCTTTTAAATAATGAAAACCTTGATAATCAATTTGAATCATGATCCGATCAGCATGAAATGGCACAAAAGGAAATAAAATTCTTTTCATCCTGAAAAATTACTGTTACACGGTCGTCCCGCTTTACAAAATCTATATTAAAACGAGCGTAGTCACGGGCTAAAAAGCTAGTATATTTTATTCCTGTCGTATATTTTACTTAAATATTTTCTTGGACAACTATTTTTGTAAGGCAGAAAGTGCAAAACTACCAACAATAAACTTTTTCCTGATAGGATTTTTTTTCGCCATAAATCCTGAGACTTAAGCGCAATACACACCAAACCCGAGCCGCCGACATATGTCGGCAGCTTTTTGTCGGCGGGTTAGTTGGCGGATTTACTTATTGCAAGTCGGAAAACTTTATCGGCGGTTTGAGATGAGTAACTTTTTTGGCAGTTAGTGATTGCCGCGTATCGAAAAACATTGTCTCGAAAGACGTTGTGTATATAACTTGTGTGTTGTATCTCTAGGATAATTCAGTAATTGTGGCGGTAAGACCCATCATGGAGGATTGGCTGGAGAGGCGACATGGAAGCCTCTCCTACCGGTTGACACAGGTGCTCACCGGACACGGCTGCTTCGTTAAGTACCTGTGTCGCATAGGCCGAGAGCCAACGTCTGTGTGCCACCGCTGCGGAGGCTGTCGCGAGGATATTGCACTCCACACTCTAGTGGAGTGCTCAGCGTGGACGCAACAGCGGTACAACCTCGTGACGGCTATTGGTGTGGGTAGCCTCTCGCTAGAGACCATGGTTCAGTCCATGGTCCAAAGTGAGAGTGCGTGGGATTCCGCCGCCTCGTTTTGCGAGGAGGTGATGTTGGCCAAAGAGGCCGCGGAACGAGAACGGGAGAGGACAAGCACTCTCCCATCCCGCAGAAGACTCACCAGGCGCCGGAGAGCGCTGAATGATCTCCGTCCTCCATGAGCGCTGGCCTGGGGATAGCGGGTTGGGCTGACGGTTACCCAAGCAGAAGCAGGCCTAAGACGGTGGCGCGGCGGGTTCCGCATGCGCCTCTCGCATCTGGGAGGGGGGGTAGGGCCCCCCTATCGCACGGTGTGGTCGCCTGCTGATCAGGAGGCCATAGTCTGCAGGGGTTCCCGGAAGCTTCCTTCCTAGGGTATCCCAGGTCCCCTGCAATAGACTCACTTGTGACGGAACACCGTGTGGTTTTAGTCGGTTCGAGTCCGACATACCACTTCACCCTCGGTGAGGTGATGACCCGTGGGGGTTTCCACACGATAAAAAAAAAAAAAAAGGATAATTCAGTAAATTAAAATAATAACTCAACATGGACCAGTTTTTTCGTCGTCCCACTCCGTGTCGCAACAAAAAATACAAGCACGTCACTATAGCTTTAGTGTCGCTAGGCAACTGAGCACCTGCGTCATAATGCCGCCAACTAAGAACAATTCCTCTGAGGCCGCCAATATGTCGGAGAAAATAAATATGTCGGCACAATTTGCCGACATAATTATTTTCATAGCGGCCGCCAGGTTGTGTCGGCGGGTTGGCAGCTTTGGTGTGTATTGCGGTTTAGACTGTTTGTTCTTTTTACGATGTGGGCATTCACTAAAAAAAATGCAACTAGGTATCATTATTGTATGGAATCCTACAGAACAGTTGTATACACTAATGATCGAAAAAATTCAACGTCGATTTGCCCGGTGCCTCTATAAACGCGCCTATGGATACTATCCATTTCTTTACCCATCCATGTTCGTGTCGGGAATGGTCGGTCTCGAGACACTGAAGCTGAGGCGAGAATTTATACAAATAATGCACTATTACTTACTACTAAACAACAAAGTAGAAAATCCATCGGTACGGGAGTGCATCCATTTCTATGTACCGGATAGATATTTACGTGGGACCGGACGGAGACACCATCAGCTCCTTGCCTGCCCATCAACTTGGCGTTCTCTGGTGTGTAGTAGCCCTACTTTTAGAGCCGTCCAGTTAATTAATAACTTTTTGCATAAAAATCCAGATGCAGACATATTTTTTGACAAACCAAGTGTCATTAGTATTAATGTTAAGTTATATTTAAACAATTTGTAATTCATAATGTTGTAATTTTTTTAATTTTAAATTATGAAACAGAAATTCATAAGGTTATTAATAATATTATATAAGGTATATTATAATTTTAATTTTATTACTACTATCCTTTGTTAATCTATTGTATTATAACATTGAAATATTAAATCATATTGTAGCTTTGCAGCATATAAGCGTCTTGGTATGAACTGTAAGTTTATATTGCTGGTAAATAAATAAATAAATAAATAAATGATCCGGGTTTTAGAACTCTTAGTACCAGTTATGCTTAGTTCGAGTCTAGATCGCTAACCGTGTAATAAAGAGAATAATATAGTATTATTATTCTCTTTATTAAACCAAATATATTTATAACAAAATACCGTAGTACCGACATCGGGTACAGGGACCAAGATACCGGTGGCTAGGGCTCTAAAGGCAAGAACCTTCCCACCATACGGGCCGTGTAGAGGAGAACTGCCTTCTGCATCAGTCCCTTTATCCAGCCGTCTAACGCGAGCCTCTTAAGGTGTTGATTGAGGCTCTTGGCTATCAATCCATGAGCTGATAAGTCAATCGGAACATTCGGAATGTATTATTATTATTGTTTATAAATTGCGATAACGTTAGGTACACATAATTGATCCTTAATTTGCAACAATTATATAGTGATCAAAATACGCAAACAAACAACACCATAAGACCACTTTAATCATAAGTTAATCTATAAACCTCTTAATAATTTATACCTCAGCCATGAAAAATTAGATTATACTCGTATAGGAAAATTTAATATGCACGTCATCTAATAAATCTGGTAAATAATGCTAAAAGCACCACGATACATCCGACGCTACCGAGGGATCGATGGAGGGCATGTTAACAAATTTATCTTCGAAAGCTCCGGAGGTTTTATACGTAAGTATAGATCCGGAGGAGTTCTTGTTAAATTGTTTAGAGAGTTTTGAAATTTAGAGCTGTAAGTATAAGTCATTAAATCGAACTACGTAAGCTTGTATGGAGGTAAGACACAGCAAATATTTACTCTAATTCGAATTATCCGACTAACGTAGTTGACTTATCTGGGCTGTTGGTCTAGTGGTTAGTGAACCTGATGGCTGAGCCAAGCTTGGATTCGATTCCCACCCAGGACAAACAATTGTGTGATGAGCATGATCATTTTTTCCTGTGTCTGGTTGTATGTATTTAGTTATATATAAGTATGTTTATCAGCACTCTGGTTCTGGAGTGTCCTTGGAGTTTCTTGCCTGTTCTTCTCCATAGGATCTACGTATTGGAACAGGCAACTAGCTTCACGACTGACTTAGTCTGACTGACTACTACTCCTGACAATTAAAAAATACCTATTATTGGTTTAATTGAAATAAATGGTTTTGATTTTGATTTTGGTTACCATAGTACAGACTTTGCCTAGTTTGGGATCAGACAGCCGTGTGTAAAGTGTCTCAACTTATTATTATTATTAGCTTTTTGGTTTTAGGAGGTAAGATGAATGAAAGACGTTCGGATAGTAAAACTGAAAACTATTTTATTTACTATTGTTTACAGTGATCGCGACGAGAGTGTTATATAGCCCCTCTACACTACTCGCGAAGTTGCTTCCACGAAGTACTTGTCGAAGTTGACCGAAGCCAAGTAGTGCAGTGAGACACTTTATGTTGGAACTTCAGGACACTCAGAGTCCGGGGCGACTCGGGTGACTCGGGCGCAAAAACTGACAACGATAGGAAGTCGCCCGAGGCGAGGCAAGGTTGCACGAAGCGAAGCGAAGTGCCTGTCTACACTTTCATATTCGCTTAATTTCGGGCAACTTCTCGAATAGTGTAGAGGAGCTTTAATGTGTTATAATTACCTACGTTACAATCAGTTATAAAGGCTATATAATTGTGCGTCTTGTGTGCGTGGCTTGTGTGACTACACGTACACCTACAAGTTGTATTGAACATCGAGGTTAACAATAAACTTAGTATACTATCGTAAGTATACTAAGTTTATGAGGTTTAAATTACACTCTACATGCATAGTCTGCTTTTTCTGTTTCTGAGGTCAGGATTCCATAGAATTAGTTGTCTAGTTTATAAACCTTTGCAAAAAATAGACTTTATTTGTTTTTAATTGTGTAAAAGAGTAGCAAACAGCTTTGAAAAATACAACAAAAAGAAAAAGGATTCGAAATAGACACGATTTATATGCACTGCGCTCGCATAAACTCGCAATTTTATCCTCAGGTAACACTAACAAAGTAGTTTCCTACGTTTAACATTTATTTTTAACAGTAATCCTGGGTTTAATTGTTATTGTGAAAAGTAGATAAGTACTATTTTTAAATTTGGTGTTATTATTTAATTTTCAAACCAAATAATAAAAGTAAATTATTTTAAGAAAGTAGCATATAACGTCACAACTTGTCACTGCATACAAAGTTTCTACAGAAGCACCGTTTTAACATTTAATAAATGATTCGACTAGACAGTTATCTGCCGTAACCACTTCAAAACCTAAAATAAATAATTCGGTACCAATTCTGTTGTATACAAAAACTCTCTAAACTAGACTAAAAGTCTCTAAAATTTATAGTAATTAAACTTAATATTGAAAGTCTGGGTAACCATGGATATGACACACTTTTCACAAGGCAATCTATTACTATTGAATAGGGAAAACAGTAACCTTTCATTTCAAGTATCAATTAAATATTTGTGTTTTTGTGTTTTTAATGACGCATGTTTACCTGTTTTTACCGGGCCACTTCATAGTTGTACTAGAGGAATATTAGGAAACATATATTTTTCCGATTTCTCGTGTAATATTCTCTTGATTTTCACTAAGAAAGTCATATTATCATAAAAAGTAAATTAAAGAAAATATTATTTAACAGTGTTGGCCCGTGATTTATCTCGGCAACCCTTTTGCGAACTACCAATGTACGTAATATATAATCTTTGTCATCATCAAATAACGGATGAGGGTATATTATAATATATTATATTATTAATATTATAATTCTTATACCGTATGATAAATGATGTTTCAGAGTCTGGAAACGTAGGACTAAACTTATTTTAGTTTGACAGAATCAAAATTTTGATAAGTTACAGACTCATTTCAGTCCATATTTGCTTATTTGTTATTCTGTTGTACGTTCTGAACGTCACAGATTATCTAAAATTAGAAACCGCACAGTAATGTTAAACTCCATATCAATACTACTGACTAAATTTTAGCGATATAAATTTCATTGAATTTTTGAAAGTCACAAAAATATTCGATTGAAAATATTGCAAGTCTATGATCAACGATATAGTTCATTAAATCATATACTATATTCTGTTAACGTTAAAATTAAACCACCATGACAATTCTATTTAAAATAAACAATAAATGAATTTTGGATAAGTTAGTGTAAATGTACGTGTACGTGTGTTTTTCAGTGGTTTACAAACGATAGTTATATACTTGTGTATGCTTCCATCAGTGAATAAGTATAGAGTATTACTATATTGGTATGCAAAATATTGTGGTTTATACACGTAGGGAATCTGATGAATATCTGAATTATGTGCTAAACATAGTAAGTAAAATAACAAAAAAATTGTATTCATTCATTGTTAAACGATAACAATTGCCGACAAACTGCTATGCAGTTTGGCAAATTTATTTTATGTTAAAACTTATGCAAATTTTGAATAAATAAAAAAAAAAGAAACTATCAAGAAAGAATGCGCTTGGCAAATATACGGGACAATTCTAATCCCTTTGAGATTGTAAAGGATTCTCCTCCATCGCTATTTATTTCAGACTTATTTTATAAATAAAAGACTGCCTTAACTTATTTTGAATATGTCAGCACTAGGCAGTAAGTTACACAGATAATAAAAAGCCTATACGGTGGGTGGCCTGGTATGAAAACTCAGTAACAGTATTTACTCAGTTACGAGCGAGAAATACGACACTTTGTTTTTCAAACATAATCTATGATATGCTTAAACAAACATTCGCATTCGAAAAACCTACAAATGTTGTTTCAGGTGATTTTATTAAATCACTGTTTGTCTCATTTATTCTTGATTTTAAATAGCGGCAACACTCTCGTATTTATTTTTTGGTAATGTCCGTATAAAATTTGGAGCTGTCTTAGTAAAAACTAAATTTAATTTGATGTAACAACATAAGAGCGTAATAGAAATCCCTTAAAAAAGCATATAAGAGAATTTTAGTTTAGTGATGTGAACACAGAATCGGCACCAATGTTAAAAAAGGGTTTCTAAATTTTCAAGCTTGTAAGCTTGCAAAACCTGTTGTACGTGACGATGAGGATAGTGAACTTCAGGGAAGCGTTATTCATAAGACCGAACATGTTAGCTTACAAGTTACTCTATAAGAAAATCAAACTCTTTGAAGCTGCATTACATAAAACACACACAAGCTCTGGATTATTTAAACTGGAGTAGTGAAAAAGTTAAAGCTGGTTGTTGCTTAAGATCAATCAAATATCTGATCTGATGAATTGTGTCCTTTTTGCCCATCCTATGTTACTCCATGTATCATTTGATTAAAAAGGGAGTACTCCACACAGTAGTTATAATAAATTGTATCTTGTTTATTGCAATTGTAGCTTTCAGAATCATCACTTTACTTATAACAAAAGAGTGCGTCTTGAGTTTATTTCTCATGTGGGTTCGACATCATGGCTTACAATTTTAAAATTAATTTTAACTTAAAAATATGTAGTTTAAGTAATCGTTAGCAAGATTTCTGGGAAGTTATCTAGTTATAACTTGTATATATTATATTATACGCGTAGGTAAAAATAATTGTTGTAAAAAAAAAGTTGTAGTTGTTTAGGCAAAGTGTTATCTTAATTTTCAAAGTAAACAACCATTTCGTCCGACAACAATCATTGTATATCAATCACTTCATCTTAATTCATCAAATTAATATCAATTTTCGTAATTGAAATATTAAGTCTTCTCATAATTGTCAAAGCAAATTTTAATTAACTAAATTATTTTCGCGGCTTTTATTCGGGTAGCGCTTAATGTAGTCATACTCATAACGCATATTTAGTGCCATGTTTGAAAAGGTTTTAATCTATTCTTGAGCGTTGCTATATATTTTATTAACTAAATTAAGTTAAAAAAAAATTAATGTTTTCCTGAACATAAATAATAAGATTTAGGACAATAGGATACTTTATGCTCAAATTCACAAAACACAAGACATTTAATAAATGTGTGGTAAACATATCATTGACATCGTTGTCAATGATATGTTTACTACACATTTATTAAATGTCTTTACATTTCGTTTCGTTCGTATTTACATTTAAAAAAACTTAAAGTTTTCGAAGAATATTTTTTAGTATTTCATTAATTATTTTTTGTCTACAGCTATAAAAGAATAATGTTTTATACAACAATGTAAGTACCTCGTAGAATATAACAGACACACTTCTAAAACTGTCGTAAAGCTAAAGATAAAAACTAAAACACAAGAAGTAAAAGTTTAATAATACTATTGACACATAAACCTTACTACTTCACTATGTGCCACACTAAGAAGCCCATGCATATGAGATTTTTTTTTTCCCACAAAAACGGTTTATGCAATGTATTTCTTTTTTTTTGTATGGTGATGCAATGTATTCATATTGATTTTCAGGTCCTGACATCAACGCGCTGTAAGACCCCGGACTCCGGACCCCGGACATTAACTCCCCAGAAGTGTAAAAAAAAAAAAAAAGTTCAATGTAAATACGCGAGTTCATATTGACATTTCATAAATGACATTGACGATGAGTTTTGACAAAGAACTATTAAAATCGTTTACTTCAATTTGACCTCTTGATAAAGGTCATGAATAAAGGTCATAGAAAGAAAACTTTACCGGCTACATCATTTCGCGTCCTAACATTTCAAGGTTCTCTCAAGTTAACTCGGCTCATCGGGCTTCAGGGATGCCATAAAATTTGTGGGGCACTCAATTTGTTTCAGGACCTTCTATTTTGTTTGTAGTACCCCTAAAGTTCGTGTAACGAGACATCACTAAGCAATTACTTCTTTAGTGCGGATCTCAACCGAAGGGTGGATTATTAGTTAGGAGTTTGCGTTCTAGCGAGATGACCATTTGGTCTTATTTAGCTGTCGAAGCAAAGCGGTATATTGGGCTACAAAGTATTAGCTATATAGTATCACGTTTTAGAATGTTCGGCTTATAGTTATTTTGCTAGCGTACTCGACGATTACTGGAACGCATACACTGTTTACATTCTATTTTTTACACGATAAATGCAAAAACTAAACTTAGCAAGTTTAGTTTTTGCATTTATCGTTTATAACATTTTTAAAATCCAGGTGCTTTAAAGCAAGTTTTATGCAGTTTATTCAGAATCAATTACTCAGTTGTATTAAGAAACATAAGATGTATTCACAATACCTTCACGAATTCATACCAATTCAAGATCATTCTCTGTTTTAACTAAATAATATTTTATTTTCACTTCACACTAATTCTTCCACAAACCTTTTACATGAGCAGGAGCTGAGACATTTCAAACATATTCTTATTCTTTCTCAATTACCACATAATTTTTATTCAGTTACATAACTGTTTTAAATTTAAAATAACAGTCATTTTAATTGTTATCAGCATTATTGCCAAAGTGTAAATTTGCTCGGATAGGCTTAAATATTTGAGGAACAACATCTGCGACTGAAGCAAATACAAAGTACCCAGTAATCCGGTTCAGATGGCATGCATAGTAAACCCATTAAAGTTAATACCATAAACAAAGGAATTTATTACAATTTCGTCATTTCTGAGATGAGGTTCTTAAATCTTTTATTTCAAAACAATTCACAATTTTACTGATTTTCTTTTCCGAATACTGAATGTAGAAGTTTATATCTTTTTGTACGGCGGCCATAAGCGTCTAAAGGTGCTTGAAAACATTAGTTGGAGGCTATACTGACATAGTAACTACAAATTGCAGCCAGCAGCATACAACCAGCAGAATTTTTTTAGTGTTGTTAAATTTATCAAAGTGTCATTACATTTTTTAACTAGGATTTGGTAAATTTTCATCGAAATCATTTTAATTTACCAGTCGTGGGGCAAGAGTTCGACAGACAAATGAATTTTATGATGGCATACGTTTTGTTTCCTCCTAATCATATTTATCAAGTTTTAATAGTTCCAAGACTTAAGGTGTAATCAAAGCCAAGATCTCTTGTTATGCTTTACTATTACTAATGCAATTGTTTATTAGTTACTTTGACGAGCAGTACAATATTACAGAAGTATACGTGCTCATACACATTATTACTGTTAGTGTCATTAGAGAAGGTATGCTTTATGTGGTAACAAAAAGAACAAAATAATACCTGAGTTATCATATCCGTTAAAAGTAAGAACTGAAATTTACCCCAAAAATCTTCAAAATTAAAGCAAAATAACGATATTCGTTCACATTACAACAAAAGTAATAGTATTTTCCTAACACAAAACATTGGCAGTACCATTTAATTTCTAGCTCTGGCTCTGTAGCAACAGAAGCAGGCCTGAGAGTGCCACGACGTGTTCCTCACGCGCCTCTCTCATCTCAAGGGGGATAAGGCCCCCTGCACTCCACAGTGTGGTCGTCTGCAGATCAAATACACGTTCTGAATAGTTTTAGTCTATATACCGAAGCCGTGCTCCCAAATTTATTTTTCGAAAAGTTGCCTAACAACGGCTGTCCAGTGGAGTAGTTCTATGATGCCTTTTAGTTTTTTTCTATACTTTATATTACTATTTGCACTTTATGCATAGTGAAAATGAAGAAATAACGCAATACAGATACGTATTGTGCATCTGCAACATTTTTAGTTCATCGATAAGGCTTTTGATTAAAATCGATTCTCATTTGGATTCCATTTCCATGCTAACCGGGAACGCTATCTTAATACTTGTATCAAAGTTTATTAATATCGAAATTTAATCAAACACGATATTCGCAGCACAGCTCGTTTTGAAAATTAAATGACCTACTTGTAGTTTGAGTAGAATTTATGATTCAGCAAATAAATTATCACTCGATGCGATACATCTACATCATCGCTATACATATTTTAATTAAAATAAATATACTTTAAGCGCTTTGGTTCGGCGGGAAATAAGATTTTGGGAGCCTCCACTAAATCACAAATATACATTTCAGTTGTAAGGTACCTGAAAACTTTTTTGCCAGATTACGAATAAACCTATGCAACCTTTCAGTAAACCTATGCACACATATCGAGTATTTGATACCTTTTACTAGAAAACGCATTTCGATTCAATTCAACATATCTTTTTTTTATGTAGGAATGTTCCCCGATTACTAAAAGAGACCTGGACCGATTTGGTAAATTTTTCTTTTGTTTGAAAGGGTATATACTTCCCAAGTGGTCTCATGGTCATCAGGTTAGGATCTGATGTTGGGATCCTGGAGAAATCGAGGGAACTCTTCAAATTTTATAGGCACACGATTTGGGTTTTTTTATAGTGACTCGTGCATTTGTTAATTGAATAAAGGTTAGTTTAAATTTAAAGAACATATTACACTTTTTGGATGGAAAATACAACTTATTACAATTTATCATGATATAGGCATTGAAGTCGGTGATATTTTTTTAATAAGATAATAATGTTCAAATCGCATGAGAGCATGATTCCCATGAGACATTTTCTTAACATATTACAAACACATTTGTCTCGAGTGAAACAAAACATAAAAATCAACTCAACCGTGCAACCCATAAAACCCGCGTAAATCCCACGGGTTTTATGTCCCTTCGTCAAACCCCGCGTTTCGAGAGCAGGTTGGTGTATGAGGAGAATATACGTTAAATACTATGCCTTGTATAATCGTAAAGGGAACGTTATTTCTGCTACCTTACACTAACAAAACATACTTGTGCTAAATCGGTTAATTATGTACCAGTTTTTTGCAGGCGGTTTCGTTTGCGTTTATTCAGATTTTGTAAATAAATTCAGGAATCGCTCTAGAACATTACAGCACATTGTTTCTGAATCAATGGAAACCCTATGTACCTTTTTGAAACGATGACAACGTGTATGTAAAACGTCATGTTTTTAAACGCGTACGGTATATGTTACGTTATAGAACAATAGCTACAATATATACATAGACAGCACAGACAGGGTATATGTCTATTATATCTAGGACTCCACACTTGTAAACTCTAAGTGGCAGCAAACAAAGCTGCAATAAAGTATTTTTTTAAATAATAACTTTTAAAATTTCAAGATAATCTGAGTATAAATCTAAGAGCGTTTTTATTTGTAATGGTGTCAATATATTTGTTCATGTTCAGTTTCTTCCTGTTGAGGTTGGGATCCTTACATCCTAAAGTTTTAAAACAAAAACTGAGGCTAATTCAAAAATGCAGAACCACAGAAATACAATCAAACTTTTCCAACATTCAGGCGAACTTTTACATATAAAATTTGTACCCTCTGAACACAAATTCATGCAATATATTCTCGTAAACAAGTACTGTTGTCGTGCAGCTGACATTAATAATGAATGTTTTGCTCATCACGATCTGGGAGTTGAATCTTCGTTGCATGGTCGAAAAGTTTCTAAAGTATGTTCTTTTAACCAGTGATTTATAATGCTATGCAATAACTTAATAAAGTTAGACCTAACAAAAGTGAGAGGAGAAAAACTGCATAAAACCAGTGTTATCTAGGGAACACAACATTTATATAAAAAGATTTCGGCTTCAATGACTTTGACATAAACTTAGTGATAAATATTTATTATACTTTTAAATGCTACAACTTCACCGGTTTTATGTTAACTTACGTTTTGTAACGAGACTAAAAATAGAAAGTGTTACAGGCGTAAACCGCAATACCAACTGCATTTCACGCGGTTAGCTCTTTTCTGTTTTACAAATATTTTTGTTTTATGACAATCACGTCAACATACTGGCAAAAAATTAAACACGTAGAACAGTGCAAGTTAATCTGCCGGTACAGCTACTATGCAGTTTATGCTAAGTTTTTTGAAGCAAAATAAAGTATGTATAAGTAAGTAAGTAAGTAAGTAAGTATGTATATATTTCTTCTGTGCGTGTGTATGTTCGTGAACTCCTAAACGGCTGGACCGATTTTAATGAAATTTTGTGTGTGTCTTCAGGCAGATTTGAGAATGGTTTAGATTTACAATTGGACTTGGTAGATGGCACTGCGATAGGCTTCCAGGAATAATATTTTTTACGTTCCGGTAGGACAACGTCTGTCGGATCCGCTAGTATCTATATATTATTGGGAAGATTTATTACTTCGCCCGAAATCAATTTAAGTTTTGAGATCTCTTTTAAATGTCTGAAACAGGAAAAAATACAAATAATAACAGGTAACAGAAAATTATTACATAAACTATACGCAGCTTATTTTGTCGCATCTTAATGTCAAGCTAAAAAATATTTAAATATTCTTGTAATTCTGTTAAATTTTTTAATTTTAATAATTTAATAATAATTTATTACCAAAATGTTTACATTGCCTTTCAACCTTTTACAATTTGAGTAGGAAGAACATAACACATGTTACAAGCATCCAAAGTTGCGATTGCGCCGCTGTTCTCCTGGCTAGACTGGGGAGTAGTCTGTATTCAGGAGAAACAGTGTCAACCCCCAGTTGTTTTATAAAGCAGGTCATTGTGTGCAGCTTTACTATGACTTAGGTAAGTATTACCGTATACAGTATACAAAATATTGAATTAGGCAAATACTTAGATCTAATATTATAAATATATTATATATAAGTATATAGATAGCGTGTGTGTTGTGTGTGTGTATATGTGTGTGTGTGTGTGTGTGTGTGTGTGTGTGTGTGGTGTGTGTGTGTATGTGTCTGTGAGGGTGTGTGTGTGTGTTTGTTCGTATGTATGTGTGCTTGTGTTGTATGGTTTTTGTATGCAATACCATTGAGAATTTAAGAAACAGTTACGAGAAAATCTTCAGTTTCATTGTATGTCCAGCCAGCAAGGAATGATCGAACTGCAGTTTTACATTTTATGTATGGTAGATGATAGATAGGTAGGTTTCTATTTATTTTATTATAAAGGTAAGGTCCTAAGTAGTAAAAGAACCTTCTGGTCAGTGTGAAGTAAGGATGGGGGATTGTGCATATCTTATCCTTCCGTCGCTTGTGTGTTGTGGCGTAGGGCGTCTTCAAGTGTATTAGTAAGATACATCTTAAAATGAAATGCTGTCTAACATTTAGAACGTTCCCTTCTTGGTACAATTTTTCAGTTGAATATTGGAGCGGTCGAAACGTTGCAACTTTAAGAATAGCCCTGTGGGATATCTCTAGTGACATCAGCGTAGATTTTGAAGCGCCGTCCCAGCAGGATATACAGTAAGTCACGATTGACTGACATAAGGCGTAATAGACATTACGAATAACTGATAAGTTGGCAACGTGACGGAGTGTTTTAAAGATGTCTATTAACTTTCTGACCCTAGCTGTGAGTAGGTGAATGTGAGTTGCAAAATTTAAGGTCTTGTCTAGGGTTAGGCCTAAATATTTGATGGAATCTACCGGGGTTATTTGAGAACATTGACAAGATATGTATTAGTGTGACTGACAAGAATGAGCTTTTAACGTTATGTGTGTTTTAGGCTGTGAGGCAGATGAAATAGAGAATATCATATATTTTGTCTTTGATGGGTTCAGGGTTAGTGTGTGTGTTTGTAACCAATTTTGGACAGAATTGAAGCTGGCTTGAGCTATGCCTTCAACTTCTACCCAGGAGTTGCCAGTAAAGGTAAGCGCAGTGTCATCGGCAAATGATACGATTTTTGTGTTTGGTATATCTAAGTCACAGAGGTCGTTAATATAGACAAGGAACAAGGTTGGACCTAGAATACTTCCCTGTGGTACGCCGTACTCTATGGATAATTCCTCACTGGTATAATCACCTATACTAACAATTTGAGATCGATCTGTGAGATAGCTTCGAAAGAAGTTTAGTTGTGAACCTCTGACACCCATGTTGTCAAGTTTGAGTAAAAGGGTAGGAATGGGGACTGTGTCGAAGGCTTTGGCGAGATCTAGAAATATAGTAAGACCTTCCTATGACTGTTGAGATTTTGAACGATATAGTTAGTTAGTTCAAGTATTGCATCAGAAGTTGATTTCGTTTTCCTGAAACCAAACTGTTTTGGAGAGAGCAATTTAAGTTTTTCAAGGTAATTAACCAATCTTTTGCTAACCAGACGTTCTAGGACCTTAGGAGTTTATGGTAAAAGCTATTTCTGCAGCGTCAGTATTTTCTAGAACAAATGAAGTCATGGGGGAGGCAGTTTTTGTTAGAGAGGGTGGATAGAGTGGGCGTTTATTAATAATATCATCTGCAAGTTGCTTGCCGATTCCAACGTAATAGTTATTAAGATTGTTACATGATTCTGTTGGAGTGTCAGAATGTGATAAAAGTTGTGTTGTCGTGCGTTTTGTTTTAGGTATGTTAGTGATTTTTCTTATGGTTTCCCATAGAGATTTCGTGTTGTTGCCAGCTTTTATGAGTTCTTGGGTATCGTATTGTCTTTTGGTTTTCTTCAAGAGTTTATTACAGTAATTTCTGTACCTGTTGTATGTGAGTTTAAGTGAAATATTGCTGGAAGATTGTTTAACCTTTTTATGTAACGAATCCCGATGTTTAATACACCTTAACAAACCTGGTGTAATCCAAGGCTTTATGATTCTCTTTCTGCAAGGCAGTTTGATAATGCTTGTGTTATTTGATATCACCTCTGTCATAACATTAACGAGAGTGCTAGTAGCTTCATCAGGGTCTGATATGGAATAAATGGGAGTGAGGTCTAAAGCCTTCATAGATTTGTCAAGAGCGTAAAAGTCAGTTTTTGCAATAGTTGAAGTGGAGTTCTTTTTCTTTTTTTCTCTGTTTATGCATAGTAAGGTAGATTGGTGGTCAGTAATTGATGTCTCGAAGACAAAAGTTATGGATTGACTCTTTGTTTTTAGAAAAGTGTGATCTAGGCAATTTTGACCTCTGGTTGGTAATGTATGAATAGGCAGAAACCCTTGAAAAGCTAGGGCGTTAAGGTAATCGTTGGCGCGAGTGTCAAGACATTGAGGGTTAATATTTATGTTAATATCATCTGTTATGATGACTGATTTAAATTTCGAATAGGTTGAAAGTATACCATTGAGAGAAGAGAGAAATGGATCAATATTCATCACAGAGGGAGACCGATAAATACAAAGTACGGCGAATTCGGTACCAATATGTATGGCCAGTCCAGTAGCGTTATTGTGAAAATTAAGTTCTTGACAGGTGGCGGTAAGGTCGGAACCGACGTAAACCACCACTCCGTCGCTTTGATTCAAGTTTTTTGTGGTACTATACATGGCGTAGCCTTGGATATCAGGAATGTTGTTGTTCCTATGGCATGATAGCCAGCACTCCGTCAATACTATTATGTCGCAATCAATCTTTATTCGTTGGAGTAGAGTGTTTAAACTAAGGAAATTACAATTTATTGATCTAATATTTTGGGTAAGTATTTTAAGGTAAATATCGGTATTCCTCAATGATAAACTTAGTCTCCTCTGGTGTACAGGAGTGTAGTTCAGACATTGAGACTTCATCAAGATTGTCCATTAGTGTACTCGTTTTATCCAGCATTTTTAATAGAGTAAGTAAGGGTCGTAATTATTGTAGCAAATCGTTGCCCGGGCTTGAGTATTGTTGATGACGTATGGGTATGGGTGCCATCAGTGAGTAGCAAAAATGAAGCACTAGTGTACAATGTTAGTTGTGTTCTGTAATAGTAGGGTGTAAAAAGTAGTGAAGGATTTGTGGTTTAGTAACATAATATTATAGTATACGACTTAGACAAAATTTTAAATGTAATAAAAAACATACAAACTAAATTACAAAATGAGTAAATAGAAAAGAAGTCGTGCTCCTGCATAGTGAAAATTTGGTATTTAGTTAAGATTGCATAGGTTACTTTGTGTAGGCTTAAGAAGCTTCTTGAGACATGAGGCCGATTTGACAATAATTGCATCAGCTTCCTCTTTTTCGCGCAGAAATAACTTACCATTATTGATCCAACAAAATTTAAAATTATTGCTTTTAGCAAAGGTACGCGTTTCGTAGAACAATTGTCTTAGGGAGCCTGGCAAGTGTTCCGCGACGAAGATAGGGTGACGCAGCCCTGTAATACCAAGATGTCCTGTATTGAGCTTTTCATTGAGGGGTCGGTCTTTATTAAACAATCGTGCAGCCTCCAACACTTGATTTTTCATAGGCACTGAGATAAATTCGCAAACAATTATACGTCGCGTAATTCCGACGTACTTACTGTAGTCTGGATAGCTTCACAAGTTTGGACTACCGTAAAGTTGAGGTCGCTAGTGGTTTCCTTCTCACGATAGGGTATATTCCTTATCTCTATAGAAGAAGAACGAGTACTTCGCTGTAGGTCTGCTATCTTTTTCTCCAGTTCACCGATATACTTGTGTTGTTCTGTATTTGCCTTTTCAAGTTTATCGATTATTATTCTAATATTCTCGTATCCTTTGTTTATAAAATCTATACTTTTTTCTACTTCGCAGTTTGTGTTGTGTATCTCTTTGGTTTGCTGTTTAATTTCTGCCATATCAGAAGTTAGTTTTTTTAGTACTGCGTCCTGATCTTGTTTCCACATATTAAGTAAATTCATTATTTTGTTCCGAACGTTACAGTCCATTCATTATCTGGGGAGAAATCCGGTCGAAGTCGCTTATTCCTTGACGTAACGTTCGAATGTTCTACTTTAAAATTTTAATTACTTTATTGTGACTTAGGATTGTTGACATTAAGTTAACTAGTTCGAAAAAGTATAAGAAGCCAAAAAAGTTAATCCTACAAAAATTTTGCACCCATTCAAGTGCAGAATAAAATTGTTGTCAAAGCGTTCATCACAGTGATAGTCTGACCCTAAAGCCAAACAGTGTAAAGTCTTCAGATGTTTGTAGATATCAAGAATCCGTACAGAAACCAGTCAGTAACTTTGTGAGCTATAATAGGATTGATTACAATTGATTATCGACACCAACTCTGTTTGCTCTGAATTCTGGAGTAAAAAAACAGAAAACCTTTGAGCGTTTGAAGTCGGCATTTTAGCATCGTCTATGGTTTCATACTCAAGATAAAAAATGATTATTAGCTGCTATAACAATTCCTGGTGTAACTTTGATTTTTTACTGTCAAATACAAAATATTATTATAAATCTGGTTGAAGCTTATAAAACACTGACCAAACTACAAAGCAATCAAAAAAAAAAAATTGTGTGTGTCAGCTCCGACGCACGACTGGAGTTTACAATTTACTGGAGTCTCTCTCTCTCTCACACTCTCTCTCTCTCTCTCTCTCTCTCTCTCTCTCTCTCTCTCTCCCTCTCCCCCTCTCTATCTCTCTTTCCCCCCTCCCCTCTCTCTCTCTCCCTCCCTCCCTCCCTCCCTCCCTCCCTCCCTCTCTCTCCCCCCCTCCCTCCCTCTTTTCTGTATATATTTACACATATATATAACATACAGGTATACACATATCTACTTACATGCGTCGAGAATAAGGAGTAAAGTCCAATAAAGCATAAAAAGCACAATAAAGCGTTACGCTGCCCTCCGATCACTAAATTTTACTCTTCATATTTTTTTCATACCGGGCGCCTTATATGCAAATCGATTCTTAAGGAGTAAACTCCAAAAATGAAAATTAAATAAAAATAATAAATAAATTGTATATTTTTCTTATTCATTTTAATTGTTGTGCACCGCGAGTTACCTACTTCCATACAGTATAGTCCATCCTAAGGTTGTGACCGCCCATTGTACTGTTACTTTATATTAAATTTCTAGATTGTCTAATTTTTGGTGTGCAAATAAAGAGTACCTATCTATCTATTGTATTATAGGCAAGAAATTGTTTACTTCCGTACCATTGCCATTACCGTATGCAGCTAACTGCAGTTAAAGCACATTCTCTCTACTATATTTAACAGATTTTCTATATAAATATTACATATTACCTATAGGTAATAACGATTTAATATTCAAATAACTAATTTATCACAAATGTTAAACAATACTGTACATACAAACCTTATAATATATTATATATACATATATGGACTATTATCGCATCGTCGCCTACTGGCAGTGTTCCTACAAGGCTGGCAGCATTGCCACGTTAAATGGCAATGATAATTCTTCACGGTCATGGGTTATTTTCTATATAACTGTCTATAGATGTTTTATATCCCTTATGTTTGTCATCTTAGGTTGCGATTGATTAAACAATATTGATCATTATTACTGTAGTTCTTTTTTTTGAAGTGATAACTTCTTATGGGAGGGTTAACCCGTTCGTCACGTAACGCGTTACGGCGCCAGTCTGTCTGGCGTTTAAGTTATCACTTCTGTCGGGCGTCCCGGGACGCACACGTTTTTTTTTTATAGTATAGGGAACAAACGAGCAGCCGGGTCACCTGAAAAAAAAGGCGGTAAATTACTACCGCCGCCCAAGGGCACCTGCAACTCAAGAGTCACAAGTGCATTGCGGGCCTTTAAGATGGGAGTAGGGGAAGGGTGAAAGAGTGAGAGGGAAAGAGGGAAGCATTAGGGCCTCCGGTAACCTCACTCACTCGGCGAAAAGCAATCAAAGCATTCCTTCACTGCGGGTTTTCTGTGAGGCGTGGCCGTCACTCCGATCGAGCCGGCCGGCGTCCTATACGTGCCAAAGCATGGCCCTCCCACGATTAAACGTCTTTTCTCTCTAGTATGACATAATTATGACATATTCTAAAACTAGTAAAATTTTATAAAATGTCATTCATAAAATTCATCAAGTTATCGAGGATGTCTTTGAGGTCTTCGGGGTTCGAACAACTCAATAACATAGAATTTATTACCTATATTTTTCAATGGTTGAAGAATTTAATACGTAACACGTGCATGTTCCTCAATGTATCGTGCGTACCAATATCGTTTTAGGTTATAAATCAAACCGATTAGCCTAATATTTGACATAAAAATAATCTACTCTAATTAGTGTTTTGTTTACACTTATTATTTAAGGTATGGTATGGTATGTAAGATACATCATAATATAAAATTTCCAATGAAAATATGTTAAAATACGACACGGTACACGAGCAATATGATCTTATACCTGAATACTTAATTTATATTTTGTGGGTGTATAGACACTTTGAATGTCTGATAGAGGCTACAAGTTGTCTTGATAAATTGTCACTTTATCAGTATAAATTAATATCGTGCTTTAGATAGTTGTGATATTGTTTTAGAAGTTTTATGCATATCCGAAATATAGTCAACTTTGGAAAAGAAAAAGGATTTTGAAAAAAACACTTCTCTCTTGCGAAATATTAGCTTTATCGGTCAATTTTCAATTCAAAGTTCAATTCGTAAGATTAAAAATAGGAATTCTGTCTTAAGACGTTTAGTATGCACACCAAATAATGAAAATGACCCTTAACCTTTCTTATAAAACATAGTTGAGTGAGAAGAGTTAATATCAGAACGGCATCAATATCTACTAGAGCCTATTGATCCGGAATAAAAACGAGCCTTGAGAATTGATAACGATCTTAAGCCAGAAGCAAAAAAAAGGATTCTTCCCTAAATTGCATCAGGGACTAGGCGTAATCTCGATGGGTTGAGAAACTAACGTCGATAGGAATTTATACAAAATACATATAAAGTTGTAATAGAGAAAAGGAAACCGGGATAATAAAAGATGTTTGAGCTTGCTAATATAGAAAAATATAGGTCTGTGCCTATGTATAAATTTATTTATAATACTTCCTGCAGATAAATTGCATGAGGTGGACTTAATGCCGTAAGCACTTTCTACCAGTTAAACTATGGGTGATACAGAGACGTGCGTGGCAGGTGTATATTCATAATTAAAATTGCGATTGTAAATTTAGAAAATAAAGAACAATATTAGAAACATATATATTACATAAATAAAAATGCTTAAAAATACAATACATAATATAAACCAAATAAAATATTAAATTATACTATATACATACATACACATATATCTACATACATTTACAAAGTGTTATTCAGACGATTCTACCAATAAGTCTGTGTAAAGCTGTCATACTTTAACCTTGAAAGTTCGTCGGTTAGTGGACATCCTGATTTCTAGTGGGAGCGCATTCCAGAGGTTCACAACTTGGGCAGTGAAGGCCGAATGGACGATGATGGAATTATGGGAGGGACAAAGAAGATTATTAGAAGAGCGGAGATTTTTTAAGTGGTTAGAGGACAAGTATTGGAAATGAGACGTTAGGTAAGAAGGTGAATTAGGTGAGTGGAGAAGAGATTAAAGCATAGTCAACGGTCTCAAACTGCGGCGTTGCCTTATGGGTAACCAAGACAGTCGGTTGCGATACGTAGATACATGATCATACTTTCGCAGGTTTTGCAATTGTTGAGAAGTCGGTCTAGTTTGTTGAATAGATCTGCATTCAAGTCGAGATAGCAAACATCACCATAGTCGACAACAGTCAACACCAAAGTCTGTACAAGCAACGTTTTTGTCTTGGCTGAGAGAAATTTTCTTAAAAGATAAAGACTACGCAAGGTGTTAGTTACTTTCTGATTGACTTGGGCTCCTTGTGTTTGCTAATTTAGTGTACTGTCGATGTACAGACCAAGATCCCTAAGTGAAGGGCTAATGGGCCGAAATGATTCATAAAAATATTAAATATGAATTAATATTTGTACTTGTGTTTGAATTTTAATTCATATTAATCCTTGAAATCAGGTGAGCTACATTTTTTTCGGAAAGTTTCTGACAAATTACAATTTACATTGCTTGTCTCTTTACTAAAAAATCTAGCATAAAATGTATGTTGACCGCAAAACAGATTAATAATAGCACCTATTATGAAATTAATGATTATGAGGAAGGTAATAAAAATCGTAAAATAATAAATTAGCCTGTCAAGGGTCGCTGATTTTTTCTTTGGTTTTTATCTATTTCGTTTGTCACTAGCCGCTAAATACCAAATAATTAATTATTCTACTAAAAGAAAATCCGAACCCCCTTCTGATGACAAACGAGGATTTCCACAAATATTTAAAATTCTCCTGTGTGCAAGGTATCTTAATTTAAT
This sequence comes from Callimorpha dominula, assembly GCA_949752705.1. Taxonomy (NCBI): domain Eukaryota; kingdom Metazoa; phylum Arthropoda; class Insecta; order Lepidoptera; family Erebidae; genus Callimorpha; species Callimorpha dominula. Next base: position 12,395,073 of record OX457010.1, on the reverse strand, counting down.
CCTAACATTATTGCAGGTGTTAATGCGATCAATTAGCTCAATACCCATAATTCACTGTTAATGATTATTCACGATCTCTAAAACCACACGCAATGACTATGAATGCCTATAAAATGATTAATACGGATTAAATTTATATTGACCATACATGCAACCAAGCAATGAAGTATTTAATCTTCATAATTTTTTTGATACCAGGCCTTGTGTCTGGGTTGCGTAGTGACGGCGCACACCTTGGTAAGGAACCTGATATTACTTACTTTATAAGCAAGTATATTATACAATTTATAAGTTATATAATAAAAAATGTATGTACCTAACCGCATTATATGAATTTCACACTCTTTGTAATTTTGCGATGCGTCCAATGCAATAATAGAAATAACGTGTGCGCTATTCTTTTACCAATTTCTATCCACTTCAGACAAAAAAGTTTTGTAATTAACGCCTTACTGCCATTCAATTTTTGGTACACCAGAGGAGCAATGATTTCCACAAAATGTGATGATAGGTTTACTAATTACAGACCACAGCGACCATTTACTTGGCCTACATTATAACGATGACTATGACTCCACCAACCATTTGGAAAAGCCGTGCTCCGTTCACGACTTAAATTGCATCCGTAATTTCTTTTCCAAAAATACTGGATGTACACCAACTCATGGCCCATCTTACGATCCTATTTTAAAGAGGTTGGAGATGGATATACCTCATGCTAATGTGTCTATCGCAATCAACAATATTTTACTCAGAGGGTTCAGTAAAGGAAAAATTAAGACCTTTTAGTAAGTACCTTTTTGTTTGTAACTTGAATCGTGACGTTGTTGCTTTTTGTATTAATTACATAGAATTAAACGCAATTAGACGATTTACCCTATGACAAATCATTATGCTTGAAAAGATTACCTCGGTAATCTTACTTTGAAAAGAATCATCACAAATATGATCATTTGATTTTTATTATTTTAACATTACAGCATTAATAAACGATCAGACTCGTTAGTATTAGAAGTGGTATTTGACAGTCTTCAAGTGGACTCTCTCAAAACTGTTGTAACTTACTACCGCAAGGGCAAAGAGCCACTAGAATCAACTGACTTTACCAATATTAAATTTAGTAAGTAGAAATTTCCCCTTCATGTTTAATCCTACCACGGTATAATAAGTTGGATCTATTAATGAATAATCAATAATTGATATAATAAATAATTGCGTTTGAATTTATTTACAGATGATTTATCCTTGACCTTGAATATTAGAAATCTGCAAGACGTAAATTCTATTAAAAGTCACGTGCATACTCACGTTTCTGATCCACACCCCCCCTTAATAGTGGGTCCGGGACTTCAGAAGGAAATAAACGGTAAGTGAATTTTTTTAATTGTTCGTCCTAATCTATATTGATTGATATTTAAACACGTAATAAAAATATAATAATATAAATAAATATAATATAATCAAAAACACATCGATAAAGCACTTGCACTTTGTAGCTTGACTTATACCAATTTGAATTCTAGGACACACGCCAACGACGAAGTGGAAATATATAGATTTACTTGGTTTGAGTGCTCAAGAAGGATTGCTAAGGCAATCGCCAGTATATATGGGCTTATTTCTAAAAATGAATATCTGTGACTTTAAACTGCATTAATATTAGAAACTTATTGGATTTCTATAAACCATCATTATCTTTCTCAAAAAAAAAAACTATTCTGAAATGAGACTCTATGATTCACGACGTTGACATCATTTAAGACCGAAATATTTATTCATTAAAACACTTTGTTATGACTTTGGTTTTTTCTATTTCAATAACACTTTCTTCTAACACAAGATAAATTAAAAACGATCCGCTCTCACACATTACAACCTGCTGGCACTGAGTAAGGAAAGAAGTCTTATCAACTTGTTAATAATGTTAGAATTATAAGGTATACCTGTTTTAGGCAGTCCTTACTCGTCGTTTTAAAAGGTTTTTTCCCCTATTATTCACTTCAAGTTGTTGATTGAAAAATAGTGGGGTTAGTGATTAAATTACTTACATGACTAGAAACTACGTAGTTATTGTTTTTATATAGTAAAAACAATGAACAATAATGGGTATATTTTTACCTGAATATACCCATTATTATATATTTAATAATACCATTTATCAAACTATGTACTATACAAACGAAAAGGGGACATCGCTCAATGCGGCCACTACAGGGTAATAAAGCCAAACACGCTAAAACTGTACAAAAAAAATTTTGCTGCACGCTTAATCGGCTACGTCTATATAACCAAAAACCAATGCGGCTTTACATCGGGCAAATCCACCATTGATGCCATTTCGACAAATTGAAGTTGTGATGTAAAAAGGACATGGACTACCGCATCAACACTACTTGGCTTAAATAGAAATTGCTGTCGAGTATTCTCTGTGCCCGCAGAATACCCATCCAATTAAAGAGAAACCTGTACAAAATGATTAATGGAGCAGAATGCTGGATCATTGAAAAACAACAACATCTGGATACCAACGAAATGAAAATGCTGAGATGGGGAAGTGGAGTAACCCAAGTGGACACAGGAATAAGTATGTTAGAGGTTCCTTCAAGGTAGCCCCGTCAAAAATAAAAAGAGAGTCGACTGCGTCGGTGCATTCTTAAGCTTGAGGATGACCACCCCATCAAAATGGCATTTAATATCCCTCCCCAATCGCGAGGAACAAGACGTCGAAGATTCAGAAAAAGGTCCAAAAATGAAGTCTGAGCACGCCAATGAGCCAAAATACGTAATATGAAAAATGCTTTGAAACAATTACCCGCGACTCCGTTACTGAACTATAGAACTGCGTTAAATGTTTTTCTTACCTAGAAATAGATATTCGTTTATCTCCATTTTTACGAGTATGTTTAGTTATTAAAATAATGGATAGGTTTTAATAAAGAAAACTATTTATAACAGTAGTTTTTTAAATGCATCCATTTAATAGAACAATCTAATAAAAAACTTGTTAAATAACGTAAAAACTATTCTCATTTAAGTTGCTCTGACATGAAGATTGTGAATGAAAGAAAAATATATTTCTATATCGAACCTTTAGTCTACAGAAGATTGTAGCGCAAAAAGATTGTAATTTGTAAGTCTCTACAGTTAAAATAACAGCAATTGTCATATTTGCTAGAATTGACATAAATTGCATTACCGCCTTACCATTTAGCATAAAACATTGCTTCTAAGGTAACCTAAAAAAAACTATAAAACCTCTCACAATAGGTCCCAATTGCATATAATTTTAAAACATGGTATAACATGCCTTACTTTTGTTTATCCTAATTATATTTACACATAACATTTTTTACGGGTAACAATTTTTATGCACTATTTATAAGCATAATTTCTCTAATCATAATTGAAGTACAAAATTCTAAAGCATAATAAAATGATATTAAAACATAATTTTATAGGCATAACAAATACGCATTATACAAATAATATTGGTTATAGTTATGCGAATTAAAATTATACCAAAACAACAACATAAACTGTATGCCAAAAATCAATTACGGCAAAGTTTTATTTTACCAAAAATGTATTTCAAAATAGTTATGCTAAAGTATATTAGGAAAAAAAACATGCGCAAAGAAGGGATCCCCTCACATTAAATGTAGCTCCTTATTTAAACGCAACTAGGTATAATAGAGTAGAGATCTTTTCCCTTTTTGGAATGCTGATTAGTATACACTTCTTTCACCTACTTTAACAAACTCCTCACCCAGTCCTCACATACCATACCTAAACCATAATAGTTTTAGTCTCGGTTATTATTATGGATGAAGCTTTTGAAAGATATTAGACAGAAATCTCATTCACTTAGTCTAGATAAAACCAGTTACAAAACATCTAGGTTGTGACATATAAATGTAATGTCATCTTCATGCCATCTAGTGCCGGTCACATTGTTCCTGTCTATATATTATGACTAGCGTGTGTGGTAATAAAACAAGCGTTCTTTGATGTCAGAAATAGAAAGAATCCTTATTGGATAAAAAAAATACTGTTTATGCCATTACGGACTACTTTCGTACATTTATTAGTTTCTGTTATCCGTTTATTGAATATTATGTTAATTGAGTATTATTAGAATTATAAATTAGAGCAAGTTGTTTTTAGGATTATTTCACCCGAGACTTAAAGCTCGAGACCTAAGAATTTGCCCACAGTCACCTAAAATAACTTTCAGACATTCAATGTTGTTATTAATTAGTTTTCGTAATTTAGTTTTTTTTTATTCTGATAAATTACTTCTTCCGTTACCTTTGACTTAATCCGAAATTACGAGAGGCCAATACGAATCTTAGGGTAGCTCAGTTGGCAGAGTATTCTCATTGTAAAGAATTATTGTTTACTGGATGTATTTCAAGTAAAAATGTTCCTTACAGATACATATAAAGATAGCAAAGTAGCAGTTTTTACAGCCGCTGCAGTGATTAATTTTTTTGAAGTGAATACTTCTTTAGGCACGTTTGTGCAATTTTGCTATGTGGAAAAAGAACTGAACTCTTGACCATCACGCTAACAAGACATATATAGATCCACTAGAGGGCGCTAATCTAAACATTGAGTTCTGTCAGCTCCGTCAGCTACTTAAAGTCACCAAACTGCTAATGTGACATTTTAAGTTCGTCGTTTCGTTTAAGTTTTCACTTCTGTCGGAAGTCCCATGACTGCCTTTTTTTTTTTGTAACTAGCGTGCTTTTAATCAATCAAAATTTTAAGAGCTTATGTATACAATTTTTGCAATAAATAGCTATTCTATTCTATTCTAAAAAATCTATCAATCTAAAATCTGTTGTTAAGACAGAGAGAAGTTAGAGATTCCAATTTACCATAAAATATTTTTTTAATATAAGATGAAACCAACAATCAATGCTTTTTAAGTATTTGTTTTCGCCCAGCTACAAACCTTGATTGCTTCAAATCGCTCTTTTTAGGACCATACCTAAAGTAGGATACACATGCCCTGTCACTGCCGTCGACTTTGATGGATTAAAGATACGTACATACGATCATTACGCTGTAATATGATATAGGAATAGCATGGCTGCATGCGGCATACGAATTAATGTGGATATCACAGCTGTGCTTATTGTAAATGTTAGTAATTAGTAAAGAAGCGTTCATACATACATATTCTCATGCCTATATCCCCGAAGGGGTAGGTAGAAGTGTTTTAAACACCTACATTTTGCCAATTAGAATTTGGTCCCACTGGCAAGTCTATTGCCGTGCCATAAGCGCGCACACTGGGATATAAGGATGGGAAAATTGGGATATAAATATGGGAAAATTAGGATTATATTGAAAGGGAAAGGTAGTTTATGGAAGGAAAAGGACATTACTTATACGGGTGGATTGAAGAGTGTAAGCAGTAGCTCGAGCTGGTCAAGGTCTCATACCTATAACTTGAACCGGCTGTAGCTGGAATGCCTGACTCCTCTAAAGGTCTTCACACACTCTAACGGCACTGCAACGGCACGGCTGCAGCTGCGCGCCTCCTGAAATTGAGGCTACCGCTAGCCGCCAGCGTGCTTTACCATGCGCCGCCAATCTGCACCTGTAACTTAAGTCACGTTGCCACCCTTTAAGGTGGGAATAGGGGAAGAGGAAAAGGGGGGAAGAGTGGGAAGAGGAGAGAGGGGGATTATAGGGGAGGAGAGGGGAATGACGGGAACAGGGGGGAGGGAAGGCTTAGGGCCTCCGGTAACCTCACTCACACGGCGAAAAGCAATGATTGCATTGATTCACTGCTGGTTTTCTGTGAGGCCGGCCCATACGTGCCGCGGAACCCTAATTCTTTTTCCAAAATAAAAGTAGCCTTAGTTACTACTTATAACCCGTTCTGGAGATTAGCCGGAACAAAAAGACAGACAGACAGACAAAAATTTTAAAACTGATTTTTAGGCATATGTATCGTGCAAATAACTGTAGGAGCTTAAAAAACTATTAGACACTTTAATTTTATACATTTTTATTGTTAAAGAGGATTACAAAATCAACATTTCAACACAATACTAGCAAGGCGCACGTAAACTCAATTTCAATATTGTTTACGACACCCAGAATAATGAAAACAAAAGACAATATCAGTAGAAAACATACGTCGATTTTAAAACGTTTTGCGTGTAATCCCATACCTTCTAAAGTGCTTATGTTCATTGCTTAAAATCTATTGTGAATACACAAACTTGAAAACAATGTCATAATAAATGAAAAAGAAAAGACCGCAAACAGGTTTGGTTTAACCAAGGATATTCATGACTTTATGGGACATCATTCTTGGATCAGTTTGATAATGAATACCTCCTGTGTGACTTTAATTAATGGCAATATCAATAATCACATTGCTTAAAAGGTTTAAAGTAAAGAATAACTGGTTATAGTTAGTTACAAAATATTTGTAAATATTTTGTATACTAGTACATTTTTTTTTATGTACTTGCGAAATGTTAAAATATATGACTTAAATAAAATCATATCGTTTGATTGCGTTAACTTAGAAGCTTGGTTTTTTACAGCTTCAAGGGACCATAGAACAGTATTTGATGTTGATTTCAAGTTAATAAATTTCGAAACAGCCTAATCTTTACTCTCAACATTTCTGCTCAAATGGATTTTATTTAATTTGATTTATTACCTACTTAAAAATTGCTCACTATGTATTCCGTGTGAGTGCACATTTGCCTATATTAAAATTTTTCATGTTACTTTGTATTATGTAATGTGTAACTGTTTGTTATTCCAAATAAATAAATAAAAGGTTATAATAAAATAAAGAAAATATAATTCGTAGAGTTGCAATATTAAAATAAATAAAAATACCAAATCCCAGAGATGGGGCTTCGGCGAGGCACATTTCAGCCAACTGCAGCGTCGGGAGATGTAATATATTGGTGAAGGGATAGCTTTACACATTAAATCTATATCGATTAATTAGATGTTCTTGTAATAATATAGTAGCTTATGTCAAAATATACTGTATTGCCAATAACTTATTGGAATTCTTAACAGTTAGTTTTTTTCTGTATAACTTTTCAAGAAATAGCGTGTCAACACGTCATGTTGTCTTAATTATGTACTTCAGCAATTAATACACAGTCGTTCACGAGCCAATTCACATTTGATACTCCTGATTATATTCATAATTTTAAAAGTTGTGTTTATACAACTTTAATAGTTATGAATAGGTACCGTAATTAAGTGCCTTTTTTGCATATACATCTAGCTTGTGGAGCAGAACATTTTTAACACACTTGTATATTGTATATAATTAAAAATATATTTTATACAAATTTCATACATAGAACTCATCAGCTACTATCAAATTGCAATTACAAAAACTGTCTATCAAAGTTTGTAAGTTAGTGCGCTCTGTCAATTAAAATCTCTAGATCATAAACAAACTTTTGTCATACGTACGTTAAAAAAATATTTTAAATAAAATAAATATCGATATTATGCACATCACTAGAATCTCGACAAACGCCGCGTGCACTGGTGACCTCGCGAGATATCCGGAATTAGATTTGTAAGCTATCACACCGGTTCAACCGGGGTCAGGCCAGATATAATGTTGGTATAAAACAATGCTCGTTGATACTTGTCGCACAAGCAGCCTTAGATCATGTTATGGAATAGACGTGAGGATTATAGGTTGGTGTTTTCAAATTCATGTAGGTAGGTACTTCGGAAAGTTTTGTATAGACTAGACACTAGAATAGCTAGCTAGGAGGACAGGACCTTACCCTCTTAATCATCGCAAGACAACCTTTAAGCATATAATAAATATAAATATATTATATGCTTAAATATATGTCGCAGATTAAAACAGATTTTGTTCCGATTGTTCTTCAATATCGTCCGCCATGTTGAATTTCGTGTTTAAGTGCGCACGCGTGGCGCGGGTGTTGTATCGAGCAGGAATAATGTCCCCGAATGAACGCACTACTGACTGACCGATATAATGTTACCATACCCAGAGCATTCGCGTAGTGTTGCCAGTGGAATAACCCATATCCATTATTTGATACATACAATCGAGACTCATTTTACAATCGAGAAAATCATGATCTCCGACATATATAAAAGATGTAATGTAATGATGTGTTATGAAATAATGATGTATTATAAATGTGAATGCGAGGGAGTGGCCACACAAAGGGCAAATATCCTGGCGGATGCGAGGTCCGTCCTAGGAGACTGTGAACGTCTCAGAACGTTTCTGTGCTTCTGGAAGGAGCTGGGCTGTCTCAACTAGCCAGCCATGTCTGAACGCATAATAGACCATTTTTGAGTCTAAATGTGGAAACCGTGCCCCTAAACCAATACCAATGATGTGTTATGAAATAAAAAAACTGTGTGTAATGTATCTATTGATAGATTAAACTGACTAAAATTGTATTTTAAAGAATGTCTACATTTACTAGTTACATTATATTAGCTTACTGTCTATAATATTTTAAATGCGGTAAACTTGGTATAAGTTGAAATGTTTACAATTGTTGGTAGACCTAAAGAAATAAATAAATTTTCCAACTGCAAAACATAAGTTTGTAATCGCAAAAACAAATGAAATGACAATAAATTGACGACTTTTTATTCCCTTAAACTGTGCTGTGAGAGTTCTTTTTGCACGATTTCATGATTATAGGTCAATCGAAGTACCCTATAGGGTTTTATTTAGTAAAATTATAAAATTGTTTAAAATATAAGGCTTCAATGGCAGTATCTTTTGATTGCGTCGCCTTGCGTTGAATTTTCAACGAAAATTTTACCGCCCATAAGCATAACTAATTGTTTCTTGTTTATAGGAACGCGGCATAAGAAGTTTTATTCTTTTACAGGTTGATGGGACCGTAGACATAAGTAGTATTTTCCTTTTGTGGAAAGGAACCCTGAAAATTAACAAAACAGGGGTCAAAACTAATGTCAATTTCCATAAATTGGTCATTTTGTCAAAAGTGTTTATGTTTTTAATAATTTTGGGTCAAGTATTATAAAATTAAAAATAAAAATAAACTATTTTGAAAATAATCTACATACATTATAGCAACATGTTTTGTAATGGCGGTGGTTTAACGCGCAAGGTAATTTTTTCGTTCCTATCAGAATTATTGTGGAAACCCTCTCAACCAGAAAGAGGTAAGGCCCGCATTTTAAGGTCTTCACTCGTTTTTGGAGACTTCCCTCTTACGTTATATCCCAGCCTGCAGGACTATTAATCAAAGTTACACCAACTTAGATACTTATAAAGTTGTCATTGCTTGGAACTTGGTTTCTTTTGCAATTGGTGCAGAATTGAACTGTCCCTCTAGGTGTAAGCTATTTGTAATGAAGTGCGCAATACCAGACTATTACTACTGCAATCGAGTGACATTCCATACAATGTAGGTTTTATTTCGCTAAGTAGAGGAAATGGTATTTCAAAAGAAATAAAATATAGAACATTACGTTTCATCGCTTTCTATTTTCTCTTTCTTAGCAGTTAATTGCCTGTTGTAATTGTTCGAGAATCACATATTTTGTATACTTTTACCGATTGGCACATAGCATACCCAAATGTAATTGTTTCTAATTAAAAGTTTAAATAAAAATAAAGAATGTTCTATATATCTAATAAGCCTACGGATGCTCAGCTATAAATTAAATTTTCATCTCAGCCATAAGATTGAGTTGGTAAAATAATGAAGGCGGTTTACGTTGAGCAGTGGGCGTATGGCGTCTTATGATTGAGGTAATATCAACAGTCGACACCGTACCGAATCCTGAAATAGTGTATTCAAACCATCATTCTGAGTAGAAAATCATTGGAAATTACTGCCGGAAAATTCATATTTTTTTGCTTTGCTCAAAAGTGATATCACAATGAGTAAACAGAACATTTTACCGAAAAAAATCAGTAAATACCCCATTCGGCCAAAAACTGCAATGTAAAATCTTTATGCAATCAGCTGCTTCGTGCGCTGAAGGTCATTCACCGTACCAAACAGTACGCGTGTTGCGTTACACTGCGTAGTTCAAAATCAAACTATTGACTGTAAATCCCTAATCTAGCATATTTAAGATGAACTGACTTTTGCATTGTGATAAGTATCCAAAGAAAGACGTTTTTGAAGCTTATTCGTGATGGTGATACTTACACGCTATATACATACCCTAGGTGTGTAAGAGATTCAGAATTTCAAAATTTACTTTACTTTGCATATTTTATATAGTACGTCTGAGAGTCATTGTTCATCTAGTATTTGTTGATTTGTTTAAAAAAAATACCGCTTTCGTAAAAACTTCGAGATTTTGGCAGCATGTCTTTATCAGTTCAATTTACTTCGTGATTATAATTATGTTAATTATAATCAGACAACTACAATATTTATTTTAGGAGCTTTGTCTGAATGAATGGAACCACCACGGTCTTCGGTAAGGTGTCGGTACTAGACCGGACCAGTACCGAAACCTTACAGAAAACCGTGGTTAGACAACGCTGTGTTGAGTAAGATCACCAGAGCGCCATGGAATAATCTATATAAATAAAAATGAATTGCCAAATGTGTTGCTAAGCGCAAAACTGGAGAACAGCTCGATCAGTTTTGTGATCTTTATTTTTTTTTTCATATTTTCGTTAAGGCACAAGGAAGGTTCTTATGGAGAGAAAAAGGGTAAAAATAGCGAGGAAAATAGCAAAAACAACACTTTTCTTTTCCTACACAAAACACAGAGTAAATAATAATTAAAACACATGTCAGTGACCCAGTTGTCAAATATTTGTCATCAATCAATAACTTTTGACGGAAAGAAGTCTGTCGGGGCAGCTAGTTGGTAATAATTGGAAGTGGTGAAAAAGTTTAAAGTTGAAAAATCGGAAGTGTAGATATTTGTTTCATAAGTTGACAGCCATAGTCATACATACCCCATTCTCAAATTACAATAGAGTAGGTACTGATGACTTAAAGCAAATCGGTAACATCCCAGATGTTTGAGTTAAAATGTTCAGTCAAAATCGTGTTGTTATAAAATTTGGAAAAATATTCTTTGAGCGTAACAGCTTGCAAACATGCTTCAAGTTTGTCGGCAAAAGAACTCACTTAAAGTTTGATGAAAAACTTTATCCTGTCTTATCCATATTTTGAAAGGTATGGTAGCCGGATCTTAATGTATAAATTGTATACCTTGTAGGGTTCCACATCTAAGAGCGATTAATCGTTAGCCTTAAATGTCTGTGCACAAAGAACACTAGATTATAGGCAGTCCAATACTCGTTTTAGTAAATCGTAGTACTCATAATGCTTTTGAGTGGCATATGTTTTTATAGTAAACACAAGTGTATTAAATACTCACATTCCGATAGACTCTTCCATTTAAGAGGCAATCCTATAAACTTCCATTGGGCTCATGTCCAACCTCTATGCAACTATTAATAACTTGCACTAACCAGGAATTGAATCCAGTGTATTTGGCAAACTTACGCCACGGGACCAACGAAGCAATTGAAAGACCCAATAAAATTTACGAATTCCTACAAAGCATGATACCCGTCAAGTGTCTATAACAAACTACATCTTAGTTACTATGTAACCGATGGAGTTAGGTAATAGAGACACCTATCTTCATATCTAGGAAGGGACTGATCTTAATGCGAATCCTCAATATATAAATACGTCTCAAGCTTAGCCACTTTTAAATGTGCAGTACTCCCGCAGCCATCAATACAACTTTTTTAATAACGTTCTTCATTTTATATCTCATTCAAGTTGATTTGTTGATACATTAAAGGTCCAAAATTGGACCATCAAGGGGTGACCTTTGCCAAAATGTACCCTTTTATGACAAATTTGTAGTTCTTGTATGTTGTGACAGTGATAAGGATCGTCATTGATTGATGGTGTGCTAAAAGTAGATGTATTGATACTGTAATTCTTAAGGTAATGGAATATCTCGGCTATAGTTACCATATTTTGACAGACTGGAAGCCCAAGACCGCTTCATGGCCCATGGTTTTGGAACTTTCCACCACTTTAAGACCTATATATCTTGATACACTTCTTTTAAATCCTGTTTACAAAGTATCTGTATAAGATCTGTAAGCAATTATTTGAAGCTGGTTTGAGGTTTTTGTGTTGCCAATTCTGTAAAATATGGAAATTGAATTACTACCTTAGCAGCGTTAGAGGCAAAGTAAACTCAAAACATTTCTATGGGTAAAACAGTGTGTTATATCAGAGTTTTCAGATTTGAATGAGGTAGGTACAATAATGACAATAGAACAATGTTTCGGATACGCAGTAAAACAAAAGCGAAACTTTGATCGTTTTATTTAATGACACTAACACTTAAAAACTTTATATTTCACGGGGCCAATACAAAATATTTTACTGTCTCGGATGGCGGCGGGCCATAAAACAAGACTTTCATGTCTCAATAGCAAATTGTGGATCGTAGATAACTATTATATATAAGGTGGTACTTTGTATGTGGTGATTCGGTACAGATGATACATTTGTATATTCTTCTAGATATTTTTTTTCGTTTTTCAAAACTTTATTCCATGACGCCAAATCATAATTCCCGTCACAAGAATATGAGTGATAATGTTTTAATAATAATAATATTAATTTATTGTCTTTAAAGTGTCAGCTTTACATAATTTTGTGATTGTTTGATTGTGTGATGTTAAGAATTACTTTTCGAAGGTTATAGTAAACTCGACACATTTTCTCTTTATGTATCGTTTACTTGTTTGTTCAATGAAAACTTTTCTAGTATCTTTTGTTACAGTCCAACACGCTACCGGCTACCGGCGCGTACATTTTAGAGCGTGCTATTACTTTGTGTACCTACTTGTTAACGCGCGTTATCAAAACGTGCTGTCAATGCCTGTAAGAAGTGAGTGACACAGTATAACTTTCAATTACGTTTGTGACACGTAGCGATTATTTGGAAGCGATGTATAAAGAAAGTCTACGCTCCATCCATGAAACGATTTAGCATTAGAATTTATAACAGTACATTATTAAATTATACATATTAACTCTCTAGATTCAAATTGTCAAAGCGTAAAAAAGGTTTCTGATTTTTTTTCTGTGAATATCATAATAAATATAATTAGTATAATTACTATTGAAAAAGTAAAAGACGAAAAAAATGTCGCCGCGTCTTTGAAATACTACTAATATTACCCCATACAACTAGTGGATAGTAAGCTATCATTACTAACTAACATCTAGTCGGGCCCTGTGGCGCAATGGATAACGCGTCTGACTACGGATCAGAAGATTCCAGGTTCGAATCCTGGCAGGGTCGCATACTATGGTTTTGCTGTTTTTACATTTAATTTTGAAAATGCTATAGTTTTTTACTCAATTGCGGCGAAGCAGAAGGATTGCGTATCTGTATGTAATTTTATCCGTCCGTCCGTTCGGTTAGTGGTTAGAGCCTGTAGGGAACGAACGGGTCCAACTTATTACTGTACGAGCAACTGAAACATGCTTTCAAGGCTCCACTTTTCGCGCTGCTAGCATGCACGCGTAATATAACTAACTTTTTTTTGTGAAAACTTCTTTACGCACGTTGGGCACTTTTGGTTTGGGGCAAAACCAATGAACTCGCGTGACTAGCACGCTCAAATGTATATACAGATGTGTCAGTTATGTTTTCACTTCTGACGTGCAGTTCAACGACTGACAGTTTTTTTTTTTTATTAAATAAGCACTGCTCTTCTAAATTCTAAACCGCATGTACTTATACTAACTTTACTAGCATAGATTTATATGTATAACACTCGGTTTACTCAATTAATTTCAAAAACTCAAACCAAAAATTAAAATCCACTATTATGAATGGTGGTAACTACTACGGCAGCTTTACGTTCAAGCGAGCGGTGGGCGGCGTCAAAATAACGCATTCCGAGGAATGGCATGCGTTGCTTTTGTACAAAGATTTATCGAGTGACCAAGGTATTTTAACAGGGTTAAACTGTCTATAAATGCATGATAATGGAGCGCATTTACGAGCCGATGGTTTTGGATATAATATATCACAAAATATTCTAGCTAGTTATTTTACTCAGCAACACATTAAATTGAGGTCTATTTTGGGTGTCACCAAAATATGTATAAAATGTAACTGATGTATTAATGTAACGATTTTTTATAATTGCTAGTTTTATTGAGAAAAAAAATAGAATATTTAAAAGATATAGTAGTGAACGATGAAAAACGCCAGAGGAGCGCAATTCGCAAATTAAGAACGATTCCTTTCACACGGTTTATGTCTACGTTACAATATCCTCCTTTAGACATAATCGCACTTTTAAAGAACAATAATCAAGCTTTAGCTGCGGAGTACCTTTGGTTAGTGGATCAGCGAATATCTCACTTGTTTGGACGTACTCGATAACAATCTTCTTCAAACGCACCTTATCACGAACAAAACAATGCCGGATGTATATGTGCTTGGTCCGGGAATGATAGTTGATGATAACTGCTACTAGTCAGTTTGACAATAGAAGATACTATTACCAACAGGTTTAGAGCAATAAGTCATAAAGTATCTTCTAGCTCTAGACAAGTCTCTAAATGTATTGGCGCACAGTGGGCTGAAATTCGCATTTCATAGACATTCAATTTTTTTTTAAGTGCCGCTGTTTTTGCTTGGATACGATTAACAATACCTATTTTAGGCTTTATATAATTAACTTTCAGGTTTAAAATCGTAAACAGCTCACTCTGCATTTTTTTTTTCAAAAATGATGATAACTCCGTTATCGCACAATTGCGCCTAATATCCTATTAGTTTATTAATATATCAATTATTTTAGATTTTTTGACATATTCCATGCTAAGGTCAAACGTGAGCTTTTTTTTAAATATTTGAAAAAATTCAAATTTTATTTTGTTTATTTTCGTTTTTAACTAACAATATCAAGCTTAACATGGATGTATATAAACTAGAAGTTTACGAAAATCAATTATTTGCTATATAAAAAAATTATATTCATTAATAAACTATTAAAAATGGCTTAAAATCTTTATTCTTTATCAGTTAATAGAAACATTTACACATAGCCACTTAAATTTCATGAACAACTAATCAGTACAAAAATGATGAGCTTACAAAGTCATTATCTAACGTCTCTCAATAATAAATTACAATTTTTTTTTTCAAGCTATGTTCAAAATTAATATATATATATATATGTTTTTTTTTATATGTTATATATGTTTTTTATTTAAAAATCAGATTATACATGTAATTGGTATTATGAGAAAAAATTATTAAAATGATTATCTACAAATAAAATTATATGATAAAATTAATTAAACGATGCATATATTAATTAAAGATATTACCTATTCTGAATCACTATCTTCAGAGTCGAACTCAGAGTCAGAGTTTATTTGACCAATATCCCTAAACTCGAATTCAGATGTTTGAAGGTTTCTTTTTTTTTTGCATCCATCGTTGGTCTTACTGCTGAAATAAGCGGATCGGACGAAATAAGTAAGAAATTAAAAATATCTTCATTCGAACTCACTCTGCTCTTCTTACGTGAGTGATGTTCTCTAAACCTTCTGAAATCCTTGTTCCTCGCTTCTGAAGCCTCTTCAGATAAACTCCCAATTGGTACTATTGCATTAGAAGCGATAATTTCGGCTCCATGAAGCAGTATCGTGTGCACTGTTGATGACATGTAGTACCAGTTGTACAATTCAACTTACTTCTCAGCAGTTATGTACGCATATTCTTTAAATTTCGAAACATTTATGGGTTCACCTGAAGTTATGGCTCGCAGAATTATAGCAAATCTTCGGATCAGATCTTCACTTAGTTCAGTGATAGCCGCAGTCTTTTTGGGAAATTAAAAAAATCGACGTGCAGTGTTGCCGTCATTAGTCGTGCCATAACCTTGTTTTACGACATCGACTAATAGGTTGAGCTCCGTTTTGAACTTAGCTTAAAAAAAAAAAAAAAAATTTTATTGAGAGACGTTAGATAATGACTTTGTAAGCTCATCATTTTTTTACTGCTTAGTTGTTTATTAAATTTAAGTGGCTATGTGTAAATGTTTCTATTAACTGATAAAGAATAAAGATTTTAAGCCATTTTTTAATAGTTATTAATGAATATCATTTTGTTGTATAGCAAATAATTGATTTTCGAAAATTTCTAGTTTATATACATCCATGTTAGGCTTGATATTGTTAGTTAAAAACGAAAATAAACAAAATAAAATTTAAATTTTTTCAAAGATTAAAAAAAAAGCGCACGTTTGACCTTAGCATGGAGTATGTCAAAAATTCCAAAATAATTGATATATTAATAACCTAAGAAGAAATTAGGCGCAATTATGCGATAACGGAGTTATCATCATTTACTATGTTAACTCCATACAAAATTTGCGTTTGAGTGAGCTGTTTACGATTTTAAACCTGAAATTTAATTATATAAAGCGTAAAATAGGTATTGTTAATCGTTTCCAAGCAAAAAAAAGCGGCACTTAAAAAAAAATTGAATGTCTGTGAAACGCGAATTTCAGCCCACTGTGTGGCGTTCAGCAGAACGCAATGACATTCTTTTACCTGAATATTCAAGGTTTTCTTGTAAGTCACACAACACAATATGATATTATGCGTTTTACAGAACATTGGTAATTAAATAATAAACAAAAATAAAATAAAAAACATTGGAAGAACAGATGTTAGTTAATTATAAGAACTATAGTGTGGCCAGTTGTTTAAACCGAAAATCTATGCTGCACGGAGGATAAGGATCTTAGTTAAAATGGTATTAAAAGTAATCAAAGGAAAGAAATAGTTCGAATTTCAGTTAACACAGTGTGGAGTTATCCTGTGTTAAGCCGGATAGGCATGTTGTAGTGTGCGTTTACATTCCCCCAAATAATCAAAACGATTCTACCTTTGAGACAACAATGTCTCTACTTATAATAAATTAGTTATAATCTGCGGTGATTTTTACATTAATATTTTGGAAGGGAATTTAAGTTCTACTCAATTTTTAAGCCTTTTTAAATCATTTAATCTAACAAACGTTTTTTTAGCACCAACTCGAATAACTCAGACATTTGCTACTTATATTGATAACGTTTTGTGTAATCATCACTACATATTATAAAACAAAGTCCTCCGCCGCGTCTGTCTGTTCGCGATAAACTCAAAAACTACTGAACGGATTTTCATGCGGTTTTCACCAATAGATAGAACAATTCATGAGAAATTAGTTTAAATGTATAATTTGTTAAGGTTTTGTGTAAATTGAAATTTACTTTAATTGTAATTTTGTTGAAATATGATGATGATTGTTGAAGATGTTTCTGTGAAGCCGTAGCGGGCTGCTAGTTGCGAATATTTAGAGAAAACCATTGTAAATTATCTAGATCTATTCAGATCATAGTGGACTGGCAGTCACCTACAGATCCAACTCACACTTGCAGAAGATACAAGTAAAATATAAAGGATACAGTAGAGAAATAGCAAGCAAGCGTTATTACTATTAATCTAATAATCTAAGTTCTATTATTAAATAGTTTGTATTATATATTAGCAGGCAAATTACTACAAAGTACAATTCACGACATCAATTACTATGATTCGGGAAAATTTACATTAGAGGTTATTTAATTGTCAAATCGATTCGTAATATGTATGATACATTTAAAAAAAACTTACGTTATTGATTTCCATCGCTAGACTATCAGTCTAGTGATGGAAACGTCCTGAGCGTTCTGCTCATTTCGGTCCAAACTTACATAAAAATACTTTAGGATATCGTAATAGAAGACTATTGTAACTTTCCCAAACATCAAGGCCTTGCTAGTTAGTCCTATAAGGTTCAAACAGGACCTTATAGTGCCTCGAAATCGATTTTCCCCTCATACATACAAAATATGTGACTTCATCTCATCTTTCTTTTTACGTTGTACTGGTTTTGAATGTTGCAGAATCTAAGTTAGGTATTGACTGGAGTAATGACTCAATGTTAGAATGCGAGTTCCTTCTTAAAATTAATAGTAAATGCGTTTATTGCGAAATAACTTAAAGAACGCAATGAACGTATTCTGATCTAAAACCGCTGTATTAAGGGCCACCGCGCAGCAAAAAGAGGGACAACTTATAAGGAAGAGGATGAGCATAGAGGCAATAAATCAGCGTCTTTTAGGAAAAGAAACCGTAAGATCGTTGTTTCAGCGAGGATTTACGAATGCTAGTGTCGAAGGACTATGCCGATGTTGCACGTAGAATGAAAAACCTTTTGTGCTGCCTTTATTAGAAATGTATATGGTGTCATTCTGACAATAGATGAATTGACACTACATATCACATTTGGACTAATATTGTGCTAAGATTTTGAAAACATCTGTCAATATCTTTTGCGTTTGTTTTTTTTTATAATTTCTGAACTGTGAAATGAAACTTTATGAAGTGCCTGTGGAAGAACGGGTTTTATCCCTCTAACACAAAGGGAGGATCCTCCGACCAGGCGAGGTGATCGTGCCTGGCTGACCGCGGCCTGACGGTTGATGTTGGGTAATTGTCGCTCATGAATCACTAGGTTAGTGTACCGAGTATGGTACATGCTACAATAGTAACCAAAAACACGTTTAAGAAGGTGTTATTGTAAAGGGAAGTATTATTTTTTGCCGAAGTGAATTAACGGCAAGATGAAGCCCTGCTTGTAATCTAAGCAAATGTTTAGCTTTAGGAGACTCTTTTAGCACTTTCATCGAATCTCAATGTGTAGGTACTCTTTGGTGAAGTGATTAGGGTTATATAAGACAACACCTGCGACTGGTAATATAACATGTAGCTGTGTTTGCAACGAAATGAGATTAAGTTTATTTATTTGTTGGGAAAGTCGCTATCGTGGGCAACATGGCGAACTATTGTTGACAATACTAACCATACTAATTAGTATATCAATACTATGAAGCTTGTTTTTGATATTTTGATAATCATCAAAATATCAAATGTTGTTATCAATCGTGATAACATTTTTTTTATAAAAACCTGGTTTTTATAAAACCCTCTCTAGAAGTAACGTCATTAATACTTTGTAAGGGGTCTGTTACCAGTTTAACACATCTTTCAACACATTGTGTGTATCAAGGACAGTCGCTAATGTCTAAGCTTTTATCTTTTGAAGATATTTGAAGGGTCTTCATTAAATATTTGTCGATTTACTGTAACCCGACACACTTAAAAAAATTGGTATAATCCCTAGCAGTAAAGGTAATATTTGGTGGTAAATATCCTGCGGTTAGTGCTAGTGTTCAGTTTTCATTATTCTTCGCAATGGCAGCTCTCAAATTTGGTCCCTATTGTTGAACATACATAGGCTTTTTAGGTGATTAAAAAAAGTATTTCTTTCAACAATAGATCTCATATTTTTGGGTATCAATCGAGAGAGTATAATCATTTGAAAAATATGTTTGGTTCCATAGTTAAAAAACGTATTTTACTTGATTAGGAACCTAATCGGAAGGCATGATGTAACCACGTAGTTGACAAACAATTGCAAATTACTGATGAAGTAACACCGAAGCACAACAAGCACAAACTACAGCAAGGTCGAAAAGCTTATCAGATGACGTTAAAAACTTCAGTGTGTTTTCAAAACTATGTACTTTTGAAATAGGATTTCGGTAATTGCATAACTCGCTCGTACATTACGACTGGAATTTAAGCTTTGGTCCAAATTAATTAATATTGTTGATACATGAATAACCACCAGGTGACCATAAAAAAAATTAAAAAAAAAGGAAAGACGTCTTTTATAGTTAATATCAGCCGATCGTCAAATTCTTTATATGGCCCCAATATAGCATAGCACAAGTAGTCTCACTACGCCTCGAACTTATTTTTTAAAAATTACAAATTCCGCTTTTAACACAATTGCAACTGTGCTTTTATAGCATAAACATTACTTTGGTTACAAAGAAAACACTCACGAGTCCAGTCGAGGAAGTAATCGAAACAAGTTGAAAATTAAGGGAATTTACAGATTGATTCCTAATAAATTCGAAGCCACCGGTAACGTGTAGTTACATGCAAATCAGAACTTCTTGTATGTATTGTAATATATCATACCTTTGTGATATATATTGGTACTGGTGTTCGCACTGAGTTCAAAACTTGAAAGTTTAAATATGTATAATATTTTGATAGTATGAAGAAACAAAGAGAGAGTGCGGAGGTGTGGACCTAGACGTCAGACCGACGAGATGGGCCTCTCCGTTCAAGAAGTGATTGTTTTAGTTTAATGTCAAAGTATTTTTTAGAACTTCCAGTATAATAACAATTATTTGCTGCTCATATTGTTTGATTTCGAAATTTGCTTGTTTGCACATGCACCCCTTTCCTCTTTGCATCTCGCTACGCCCTAAGCAAGTCCTACAGTACACTTAAAGATATCGAAATTAAGGACAACGAAATATCACATAGAAAATGATTTCTTTTTAAACTTTGAAGATCGGTAGTACCCTAAAGATATAGTTTTATTTTATTTTTAAAATTATTTTATTAATCTACGATCAATTATGCAAATTTTGAGAGGTCTTGCTGTAAGAAAAACCAAAAAATATTTTTTGGGATTACCTATTGCCTAATGCCTATATAGAAACGACAAAAAAATGTGGTGAGGAAAATAATTATACATATTATATTATTGTAACATAATTATATAACAGAAAGGTATATCACCTGTAATAACTGGTATAACTTCGACAAAGATCAAATCAAGAAACCAATAATCAAAAGATATTCATTAATAATGTGTTGCGTGCCTTTAATCTTCCTTTTATCCGAGACCATAAATATCACAAGGAAATGTTTTTGTTTCCTATCTTATTATTACATACTTCTACTTTTCGGTTATTAGATTGGTTTGGCAAAACATTACGTGTCATAAATACCTAATATATGTTGGAAACATTGTTAGAATGTTTTCTAAATATTGTATCGTCAATCATGTGTTTCGGAATGAATGTCTCTTGCATTTCTAAAGTATTTATTATTTAAAAAAATATTTACTTCTAAAAAAATTGAAGTATTAATGACCACAAATGCAGAATACAATTAAAAATAAACTCTTTGGGATACAGCGGCGTCGTATCAGACGATTATTTGATTTGCTTTAAAAAAAAACAGCTTTAAAGCTCATTTGAATTGATTAATTAATTATTTACGCAGCGGTATAAATACAAATGGGCTTTAAAAAAAGTTCAAGACCGCTTGAAGTACCTTATTAAGCGATGCTTCAAGCGATCTTGAACCTTTTTTTAGTAACTTGTAACTAGGGTTGATTATTTATCTAGCCTATTTATCGAGATGTATTTTGTCTCGTTAGAGTTTCCTAGATAGGGGATACTATTTTCCACTCTCATTTTAATAAGGCCTGGCCGTATATGTAAGATTTGGTACCAATAGTAGATCAGCTCTGCATTCGATACATTATCCATGTATCTATCAGGAACATTGAAAATCCAATGAGTGCAATGTTGTTAAACAGTATTAGCTACTGTCAGACCTCGCTAGGGCCTGGAGAGGTTTACTCGAGTAAGGGGTGATAGCTTGGTGATATCAATTGATAGAGGAAGCGAATAATAATAATTAGGTTGGAAGCTAAACTAAATAATTTCACATTTAAATAAATATAATAAGACTTCTTGAAATCAGAGGCGCGACTCCTTCATCTGACGTTCGCTCCGTCAGCCTCTCACGACGTTCATTATTCTATTTCCATTCTAACAATTATACAATTCAAATATATTACAAACAGCGATTCAAATATCATGTTGGCAGCCAGCTTCCAACAAGTTCAAAGGATGTTTGAACACTACAGTACAGTGTA
The DNA here is from genome assembly GCA_949752705.1 of Callimorpha dominula. NCBI lineage: Eukaryota > Metazoa > Arthropoda > Insecta > Lepidoptera > Erebidae > Callimorpha > Callimorpha dominula. The sequence continues at coordinate 12,373,161 of OX457010.1, read as the reverse complement.
TTAAAAGTTTTCTATTTTATATGATTTATAAGTTCTGTAAGCTGTTGATTGTAAAAAAATTTACTATAAATTATAAACACATAAATAATATTACCTACTTGAACTTATTGTTGGTCTGACACGAAATAACATGTTCCATACATAAAAAGTTGCTAGAACACGCTTACATTAATCATAGTAATAACCCTTCAGATTTGAGTGGACTTGATGCAAAGTGGAACAGTCATTGTGGTTAACAGCGTGGGGGACGGATGTTACTCAAAGTGTAATAAAATAAGTTCACACCCATGTTTATCCTTCAAAATATAAGGATCATAGTATGAAGCTGCCATAGAGAAAAATATTCAAAGGAGCACGCTAACAGGGTCAATACATTAACGAATATTAAAAAAATATAATCTGTATAGGAGTAAAATTAGAACACCTTTTATAAGGCAACATTAAACTTTGCTCAAATCTTACATCTTAATGATAAATTCATGAGTTAGGTATGTATGGCAATCATAATTATGTAGCTTTACCACAGTAAGACATCACCATCACCTTTTTTGACCACCTTCCATTTAAAATTTACTTTTACACAAACTAAAATAATATAAATACGCAAAACACTCATCTATTATTTTTGCCCTTTTATATTTACATGAGCCTATTTTGGTGATAATTGTTAACACCAATTTATTACTTGTAAGCCTAACACGAATGTTTCTTAATTTGCATAACAAGGGTATCGGTTTAATAACGTTTCCATTACCGGTGGTTGCACGTTCAACCTAACTACTGCTTCGCTCGCATGATACTTGAACTCTTAATCACCTTTAAAGGTAAAGTAGCATAGACACGACAGAATTCGAAATATAGAATAATTTTAACAAAATAATGTTTTAAAGGTTGGTTAATCATACATTAAGTGTTAGTATTAATATGGTAACTGCACTACCGCATGTTATCTGTGATGATAGTTGTATGTAGTTAATAATAAAAAAAAGAAATAAATTAATGTTTCTTTATCTAATAGTAGACCAATTCACAAAACAACCAACTTTAAATACTCTACAAGTTGGCTGTCAATTTACAAATGGTATTAAAATTTTAATAATTTTGTCAAAGTCCTAAACATATTCTAAAATGAAGGGTTTTATGTTGACAAATATTTTAAGCGTACGAAGTCGCAGGTAGCAGCTACTTAAGTACATAAAAATAACATCCAAAAATATACTTGATCTGAGATCTAATACAGAAAAACTCTGGTATAATCTGGTATAACTTTGAAATTGCAATAAAATGTACAAGACGAAGACGAAGTTTTTGTTGTAGAAAACAGTCGTTCCCGAAATTCGGGAACCTCCATTATCAAGGATTTGGGGCCAACCCCTAGAATCTCTTTTGAATGGTATACAAGATAAGCGGTAATTTATTAGGTCGTAAGCCGGAGGCGAAATATATTCCATCATTGAAAGGTTTGTAGAAGAACTTAGAGTTTTGTACTGTTCCTTACAAACTTTACTGACTTTGATTAAAATCATTAAAGTTTCTTAAAGCATTATACATAAGTATTCAGTTCAATTTGCTAGCTGCTTGCTAGCTAAATGCCATAGCAATTAAAGAGTGCTGTAAGAAATTAAACCATTATTTTGGTTATGATCTTTTCATAACCATGCATTCAGAAGGCTTTTATAAAAATGAGTTCATTTATTAACTAAAGACAACTACTTGTTATATTAAATCTTATGCATAGGATATAAATTTACTTAAACTAGCTTAAATGCAAAGCATTTTAAGGTGTCACAACATGCATCAATAGTAACGAGAGTAAAATTAAAACAAAAAATGAATTAACAATATAAAATAAATAATTAATAAACATAATAATAACTAAGTAATTAAATTAGGTGTATGGATATTATTAAAGGCTAAGATTTCAACAATCTCAAAACAACTTGTAAGTGTGGAGTTTGTCAGAAACACATCCACTTCTCTGCAAATGGTTGTAGGTTTTCGATAAACTGTATACGGTTAAAAATTGCTTCAGATTAGTTCTTACAAACGGCTGATGCAGCAACCTAGCATTTACGAGTTCTCGCCTGGGTAGGTACTCGAAGTGATGGACAATCGAATTCATTCCTCAATATTTTGGAAAGACACGTCATTTCTTGGAGTTGCCTGTGTACCGACAGGGCGTCCATTCTAAAATATTTAAGTTTCTTACTGTACGTCTTTTTTTTTCACGGTATAGGGACTGTACGAGCCACGTTATACGCTTCTCGTATCATGTAGTTATACTTTGAGCCGTGTCAGCAACCTACTTTATTCATTGCTTTAATCATACTTAAAGTTAGTTCGCGTTCATATTCGACTATCAATTGACGTGTCGCGACTCACCTATATCATTATCATTAATATCATTTTAATCTATCAATATAGTCAGTTAAATTTATTTCTGTGTTTACTGATTTATCCTATAACCTAAAACCCTGGTGTACGGACCGTACATCAATTTTTTTTTTTTTTAATTTAACTGCCTATAACCTCGCGAGTGACTCAGTGTAAAAATAAAGTGTATCGTAACTAGCAAACGCTGTGCTGTGACACTTGTGAAACTCTATCAAAAGGCGGAACTATCATAATCTATCAGGATATCAACAGATACCACCGGTCGGACGTATTATCTATCAGGGTATCAACAGATACCACCGGTCGGCCGTATCATTACCTATCAGGGTATCAACAGATACCACCTCGGTGGACGGAGGAACTGCTCGACCATGATCTAAGTATCAAGATATCAAGTAAGATCTTTCCTTATTAACCCTTATATATTTCATTTATCAATATGACTAGCATGGAAGACTTACTATCGACTCAAGAGCAAATAGCTGCCGCGATTGAGCAGCTGTATTCTAATTTTAAAAAAGACGGTTCAGATAGGAAAACTTCTGATTATATCAAGCGAAGCCTGAATACTCTAGATAGCTACTGGAGTGAATTTCAGTCAAACCAAAGAAAGCTGAGTGTGTATAGCAATAGGTCACACCCCTATTTTACCACCAATCAGTTTGAGCACATCGCGAACCGTTACACTACTATCAGGGCAGCTATTCTGAACTACGAATTGCCTGCGAAACCAAGGGAAGAAATTAAACAAATTAAGCATCAGACCTGCTACTCCGATTTCGGTTTCCGAGACTTCTCAGCAAGGTTTCTCTGCTCAATCCCGAGGTGGCGACAGTAAAACCGACGAGATGCTGCGGAAACAAAGCAGTAATTTTAAGGCATTTGAACATACAATCTCTAATATCAGTTTAGATACAATTTCTGAAAAATGGGAATTTGATCACCTATTACGCACTATACAGTCTCGTTGGATGGCAATAGACTCTCTTCATTGGGAGTTGGATAGCGAGTTAGGTCAGCGGAATCCAGAGTACGAATCTCACTTTTTTCAATCGGAGAAGAAGTAACCAAATTATCAAGTCAATAAACAAGAAGATGTGGTCTGTCAGTCATGGAAAAGTCTACTCCTAAGATTGATATACCTACGTTCTCTGGTATATCATCAATGGTCAAGTTTCGAAGATCTTTTCACTGAGGCTATCCATGCGAACCCGACTTTATCTAGCGCTCAGAAGATGCAGTTTCTGAAGTCTAAAGTACGAGGTGAAGCAGAAAGACTTATCCAACACTTGCCTATCTCCTCTGATAACTATTCTATTTGCTGGGATTTACTTAATCATAGATTCAACAACAAGAGGCTGATCATGAGTTCTCATTTTGATCAAATGCTTAACATCCCAAACGGACAGCATCGATCCGCTCAACACATCAAAAGGATTCATGACACTACTCGAGAAAGTCTTAATGCTGTCAAGAACCTCGGCGTAAGCGTAGAGTCATGGGATCCTCTTATCATTCATCTTCTGAGTCAAAAATTGGATTCAGATACACTAAGCGATTACTTGAGTTCTCTAAAAGATCCGAAGGGAATACCCAACTTGGAGGAGTTTTTATCATTTTTAGAGAAGACATTTACGACTATGGAAACTTCAAAAGGAAGTGTGAACCTAAATCAGGTCAAAATCATAATTATTATAAAAATAATTATTCTAATAACAAGCCAACGTCGACCGCACGTAATATTTCGCAATCGGTGAACAATAAAAACGTTACCGTTACGAAATATTATAAATGCGCTATTTGTAAAACAAATAATCATGTAATTTTTAATTGCTATAAGTTTCGACAAATGTCACCATCAGCAAAACAGGGGACAGTCGTGAAACTAAAGTTATGCGAAAACTGCCTCTATTCTCACAACGGCAATGAGTGCATTTCAGAAAAACGTTGTCGTGAGTGCGATCAGCCACATAACACTATATTGCACGAAGCGTTTTTGCAAGTTAACAATGAGGCCAGGGCGTCGACTTCAAATAATACTAACATAAGTACGACTAAACAGGGTCAAAAACCGACTGCCCGAAGCTCGCACGTGTCTATGCAAACTGAAAATCCCGAAATACTTTTAGCCACAGCTATGATCATGGTCGAAACTTGCGATGGTTCCTGCATTAAACTGCGTGTACTTATTGATCAGGGGTCTCAAACATCTCTTATCACCGAAAATGCAGCGCAACGACTAGGTCTCCCTCGTCAGTAATGCCACGGCGTGATTACAGGTGTAGGCGCCAAACAAACAAGTTGCAAAGGAGTTATCAATATCAAATGCTTATCACTGAACCATAATTACGAATTTCATACTGACGTCATCATTATGCAAAACCTTATAAAAAATCTACCAAGCAATACCTTCGCTAAACCGAATTGGTCGTATTTAAATAACATCACCTTAGCCGATCCAGAATTTAACATAAGTCGGCCAGTGGATATTCTGTTTGGGGCTGATATTTATTCCTCGATTATATTAGATGGAATTTGTAGAGGAGAAGAAAATAATGCGCCCATTGCTCAGAACACACGATTAGGGTGGATTTTATGTGGTTGTGCTAAGACATTGCAATGTAATGTAACCTTAATTAATATAGAAGAAATCCAAAGATTTTGGGAAATCGAGGACATTGCTGAAGAATCTCACCTGTCTACCGAAGATCAAGAGTGCATACAGTACTACAAAAACACGACTATTCGTCGGGAAGACGGAAGATCTGAAGTACGGCTACCCCTGAAATTAGACTACGTGAGCAACTTGGGTTTATCAAAAAACAAGGCAGTAGCACAATTTAAAACATTGGAACGAAAGTTCACGAAACATAAGCCTATTGAAGAAAGTTATAAAGCATTTATGCAGGAATATAAATCCATGGGTCACATGATTCCTGCTCCTTCCGCAAAAAACACTGGGCCCGTATACTATCTCAGTCACCACGGTGTAGAATGATCTGAATCGACTACCACGAAGTTTAGAGTAGTAATCAACGGCTCCGCTAAGACTTCGTCGGGATACAGCTTAAATGACGTCATGAAATGTGGTCCTAATCTTCAACAAGATCTGCAGTCTCTTTTAATAAAATGGCGACAGTATCAATTCACTTTTACTGCAGATATTGAGAAGATGTTTCGACAAGTTTGGATACATCTAGAAGATCAGAAGCTGCAAAAAATCATCTGGCGTGACAATGAACAAGATTCTTTAAAAGACTGGGAGTTGACCACTGTAACCTACGGTACTAAAGCGGCCCCCTTTTTAGCTATGATGACCATTAAACAGTTAGCGTTAGATGAAAAGGCAAATTATCAGACTACCACAGCAACCGAAGTCCTTCAAAACTCCCTGTATATGGACGATTTAGTTGAGGGCACGCACCAGATTGAAATCGCAAAACAATTACGTAATGACTTGATCAGTATTTTAAAATCGGGCGGGTTTAACCTAAGAAAATGGAGATCTAACATCTCTAATTTATCAGACGAATATCAAGATAACTTCAACTTCCAGCATACAGAGTCATCTAAGACTTTAGGTCTCAGCTGGGATCACCGGCAAGACGTATTTACATTTTGTTCAAAAATAAAACAATCCACCGAGATAGAAACAAAACGGTCATTTTTATCAAATATTTCTAAATTATTTGACCCTCTCGGTTGGCTTACCATAATATCAACAAAGTTAAAAATCATTTTTCAGAAAGCATGGTTGTCTACTATCACTTGGGACGACCCTATACCAGAAGACATTATGTCTGAATGGAGCACAGTGAAACACGATATTATAAACATAAATAAATTACAAATACCTAGATGGATATCAACCGGTGCACGTGACGTCTTAGAATTACACGGTTTTTGTGACGAATCAACAAAAGCCTACGCTTGCGTTATTTACTGTAAGGTAAAACGTGACGAACAAACTATAATAACACTTTTGGTCAGTAAAGCGAGACTTGTACCAAAAGTGAAAACTATCAGTCTCCCACGATTGGAATAAAGCGCAGCTCATCTTCTATCCAAGTTAATGCTTAAAGTGCAACAGTGCTTAAGTACCTATGAAATTAAGCTTTACGGTTGGTCTGATTCCATGATCGTTCTAGGCTGGCCTAACGGCGATCCAGCAAAGTGGAAGACCTTCGTCTCAAACAGAGTACGTGAAGTCACAAAAATCATGCCGCCAGTATGTTGGCGCTATGTTAAGTCAGAGGAGAACCCGGCACACTGCGCCAGCCGTGGAATGACAGCTACTCAGTTAATTAGTCATAATAATTAATCATAATCCGTGGTGGAAGGGCCCATCCTGGCTTGTAAAATTTGATGGACAAAGCAAAGAGCCGCAGTTTATCACTAACTTAGAAATGAAAAAAGTTCATCAAGTCTACGTTGTCACCGAGCCCGATATAGAAAACAACATAATTTATCAACTATTATTGAAATGTAATACTGTCACTAAAGTTGTTAGAATTATATCATGGATGTACCGATTTGTTAGAAAACAAAACAAACAACAAGCGTATTTATCATTATCAGAGTTAAACAAATCGGAAAATATTATCATCAAGCAAATTCAACAAATTGACTTTTTACATGATATAATAAGTATCAAAGACAGCGGTAACGTTTCTCCAAAGAGTAAAATATCACAACTCGCTCCATACCTAGACGAGAACTTTAGAGAGAACGTTAGAAAACTCTAACTTACCTTTTGTCATGAAACACCCTATTATTATATCAGGAACCTGTCGCTTAGCAGAACTGCTAATAGATCAAGCCCATAAAGCATCCTATCACGGCGCAGCCTGCCTCACATCAGCATTTCTAAGGAAAAAATACTGGCTTGTAGGAGGGAACAAGATTGTTAAGAAACAACTTCGTAATTGTGTCAAATGCAGGCGCCATGATCCTATAAAGCATGAACAAATCATGGTTGGCTTACCTGCTGCTAGAACAACTCCTACTAGACCGTTTTATCACACTGGCGTCGATTACACAGGATTTGTTGAAGTCAAGTCAAACAAGGGTCGCGGCGTAAAATCTTCGAAAGGTTACACAGCAGTGTTCGTATGTATGGTGACAAAAGCCGTGCATCTCGAACTTGTATCTGAACTTAGCTCTTCAGCATTCCTGAGTGCTTTACGTAGAATGGCAGCTCGGAGAGGAGCTCCCGGTCACATCTACAGTGACAATGGCACCAACTTTGTTGAAAAGAGTCATCGGCGATCAGAAGTTGACCTTTGAAGAATACTCCACCCTCCTAGCACAATTAGAAGCATCTTTGAATACCAGACCTCTATGCCCTCTAACAGAAGATCCAGACGACCTTGAGTATCTTACTCCTGCTCATTTTTTAGCTAGCGGCCCCGTTAACACTATCATAGAAACGGAGAGAGACCAACGAACACGATGGCAGCTCACGCAAAAAATCTTCGCTGATATTTGGAAAAAGTGGCAAGCTGAATATCTAAGTCAATTAACCGCTCGCAGCAAGTGGCGACATCCGAAGGAAAATGTAAAGATCGGCGATGTTGTCTTAATTCATGACGCAAATCTACCTTCTGGAAAATGGGCTCTCGGTAGATTTATTACATTACATCCAGGAAAAGACGACTTCGTACGCGTTGTCAGCTTAGAAACAAAAAATGGCAGTATCAAACGACCTATCACTAAAATTTCTAAGTTGCCAGTTCAAGAAAGTGATTCAGTCGAACAAGACTGTAAGTTTCAACAGAAACATGAAAGTACCGCAGCCTGTACTACTATTAAACGGTCTACGTTACTTGGCTTATATAATTATATGTACTTGCTATGTATACTGCTACTTATTGCACCCGTGTATTCTACATATCAAATATCAAGCCTCAATGTAAGCCAAGGCTTTTACTTCGACCGAATCTCAAACTTACGCTTACAACGAGATCAGTGGAAACTAATAATATACTACGATATGTATCCCTACTGGCAAATTCAGATTCAGCTCAGAATTACTTAGCAAATATATAAGTCATTTAGATCGCATTTGTAACAGCGAAACAAAAATAAACATATTACAATGTGATGTGATCCTTTTACAATTACATCACGGGCTCAATGAACTCGAGCACTACAATAACATTTTGCTCGGTAAGCATTTCCCACGACACAGGGAGCACGTGCGAAGCACGCGAGGCCTTATCGACGGTGTCGGGTTACTGGCAAACAAACTGTTCGGAGTATTGGATCAGGAATTCGCAGAACAGTACGAACGAGACATCGAGGCTATTAGAGAAAATCAGAAGCATCTTGTCTGTCTGTGGAAAAATCAAACTTCAGTTGTAGAAGGAGAATTTAATCTTATAAAGAGAGTTGAAACATCTGTCAACAGAGTAAACTTTTTAACCAACATATAAATAACCTCGAAAAATCTCTAAACAGGCAGAACAATAATCTACAAGCCGTGTCAAACTCAGCAGACTTTACTTTATCAGCAGTTATCGCTCAAGGTATCCTAGTAAACTTACAGAACATCCAAAATACTATCATTGATTCGATAACTGACATTTACGCTGGTAAATTCAACTTCCATCTCCTTACTCCAGAGCAGCTTCGAGAGGAGATGAATATCATTACAAGTTTGTTGTCTAGTGACTTATCATTGCCTTTGAATAACCAACAAAATATATCAAAAATGTACCATCTTCTCACCGTGAAAGCTAGAGCTACAATATATCATCTTTGAGATCTGGATCCCACTTATCAACAGAGACAATTTTGAGTTATACAGACTTTTACCGGTTCAACAACAAGTTGAAAATTCAATGACAAAGCTTATTCCTCTATCAGATTACATCGCAATAAATATACAACAAGACTCCTATGTAACTTTAGCTGAGAAAGATTTATAAAACTGTATGGAAATTGACAAAGACACTCATTTATGTACAATGAAACAGCCTGTTCATAAAATGAGATCTGGCGAAAGGCTCTGTATCAAAAGTCCCCTTTCTAATCAATGTCTAACCTCGACCTTAGCGTGCGTAGATTCCTGGAACGAGTTGTATACAAGAAAAACTTACCTGTATTTCTGTTGCGGTCATTCCTCTGTACATATCATATGCGAGAATCAAATTACCGCAGAGCGATTACATAAGTCTGGTATAATAACAATTAGCGATGAGTGCATTATCAAGAGTGACAGTTTTATAATATATGCTCACCAAACGCCATCAAATACCTTAGAGAGAGGAGCTGACGTAATGAAAATTCGGATTCCTCCGATTAACAATAATTTGAACATTTCCATACCAATAGCAACTGTCGAGAATCAAACCTTGCACTCGGAACATCAAAAGTACTTTGAGGAAATCGACAAACAGATGCAAATGAAAGCTAGCGCGTCAGACGGAGTTCTGACCGAGCGCATTTCATATCATGACATTCATCACTATGTCGTCATATACGTAGTGTTGTTCGCGGGAGCTATCGCCCTCGCTGTTCTGGTGTGGCAGCGTCGGCGAGCACGACCAGCGTCAACGCCGAACCCAGAAGTGCAGCCAGTCTCACAGCCGTGCACAGCAGCACGGTCAGCGCAAGCACCGACGTCACCGTGCCCGGAATCGCGGGCAATTGGGCAAGCGCCGGCGGTTCACCGCGCAGGATTGCCTGACATCGAACTCCCTACTGCGAGTAATGAACCATTTTCGGTCAGATGTGCTAGTGAGAGTGCAGTGAATAAGTGTTGTGTGTCTAGAGAGGCAAAAGACAAATCGCGTAGTGTTTGTGTAGTGAATAAAGGCAGCTCGCCTGTAATTTTCCACAAAGAGTTCGATCGTACTTTATAATGGAACATTGTTTAGATATTAGTTATCATCTTAATTTTAAGCAAAAAATTGTTCCATCACCTTGTTTCACATTTTATCATTAATCATATCATTTTATCAGCAAGCCATCATCCCTATTTTCTGGCCCGGGAGTATGTACGAGCCACGTTATACGCTTCTCGTATCATGTAGTTATACTTTGAGCGGTGTCAGCAACCTACTTTATTCATTGCTTTAATCATACTTAAAGTTAGTTCGCGTTCATATTCGACTATCAATTGACGTGTCGCGACTCACCTATATCATTATCATTAATATCATTTTAATCTATCTTTAATCTATATAGTCAGTTAAATTTATTTCCGAGTTTACTGATTTATCCTATAACCTAAAACCCTGGTGTACGGACCGTACAGGGACAAACGAGCAGACGGGTCACCTGATGGTAAATGACCACCGCCGCCCATGGGCACCTGTAACTCTAGAGTCACAAGTGCGTTGCCGCCCTTTAAGGTGGGAGTAGGAGAAGTGGGGGAGGGGGGAAGAGGGGAGAGGGTAAGGTCGGGATTAGGGGAGAGGGAAGGATTAGGGCCTCTGATAACCTCACTCACGCGGCGAAATGCAATGCTTCACTGCCGGTTTTCTGTGAGGCCGTGGTATCTAGCGGAGTCGAGCCGGCCCATACGTGCCGAAGCATGGCTCTCCTACGTTAAGTTGTTTATGCATTTTACAGGAATAAGTTAAGTTTCGGAGGGATCTTTTCTGTTTGCGTTCAATTCTAAGTTGTTAATTTAAGATTATTTAGAAGAGAAAAATCAGTTATGAGTCTTTGTATATTTTTTTCAGCTATTATATACAAAAGTATTAAAGGCTAGCAATGTTGTTAGTCATGAGAATCAAATACAGAGTGAAGCGTTTAGCGGTCTTGGTTACTAATAAGGTAACTACTGCTAAATTCTTATCTTCAAATTGATTATAACTTCAATGCATGAAAAGACCATTCCTTCCTCATTGAATGCAACACATTTACATACAAAGTGAAAAGGCCTGTGTGAATATCAGGTATTTACTTCAAACACCAAGCCATTACGGTAGATTCTGAAGTGAGTGAAAAACGAAAAATTCCTGTGAATAAAAATTCAAATAAAGCGTCGGAATAATATGAATTCCAACGTTTATCCGTATTTAATGACGATGTCTTAGCGAGCTTTATATGTATTACGCAATATGAAAGGCTTATGTCAACGTTTTCATCAATTAATTCAATTGTTTGGCAAATCTAATTTTAATCTCTTTTAACCATATATATGAATCTGTCCTATGGCCGTTATTTTACCAGACCAGACAAGTTGACGCTTGTCTCTAACAGGCCAGCTTTGTAAACAATTACCTTCGACAGTTTAATGTACGCTTGTTTTCTTTTATGTTTTTTTTTATAATATGGAGGGCTAACGAGGAGACGGGTCACCTTATGGTAAATGACTACCGTTGCCCATGGACACCTACAACTTAAGAGTCACAAGTGCGTTGCCGGCCTTTGAGATGGGAGTACGCTCTTGTGTATTCTTTGTCTTATCACTTACTTTCATTTCGTTTCAATTTAAAAGCTAGTCTTTATTCTTTACTATCTTCTGCCCGTGGCTTCGATCGCGTAAAAGTTGTTTTCCTATCCCTGGGGAATAGTTATTTCAGGATGAAAGTACCTGTCTTTTTCTGTATCCCCTGACAACGTTTATGCAAAATTCTTGGTCTTCTCCATAGGATCTACGAATTGGAACAGGCAACTAGCTTTCGGCTGACTTAGTGTGACTAACTACCTATTATTGGTTTAATTGGAATAAATTGTTTTGATTTTGATTACTAAAGCCCTCCCCTATAATAATTTGGTGACCATACTCGTATTTCAAAATCAAAATAATTTATTTCAATTAAACCATTATTGGTATTTTTGAATTGTCAGGAGTCCGTTAGACTAAGTCAGTCGTAAAGCTAGTTGCCTGAACTCTGCTAAATACTTCAATTCAAGTAGAAAGATTTTAATGTGATACCTATCTTGTAATAACATAAATATTTGGTGATATTAAATAATATTGTTTGAATAAATTATATTTACAGTAATTCTCTGTATAATCGTTAATCATTCAACTAACATTTAAGCACTATTGGTTGTTCGAAAAGAAAATGATGTTTTCCTTGATGTGAGGTTTTTAATAAACGTTAGTAAAGCTTAATAGAAACTTTGTGATCCCCAACCCTCAAATTATTTACCCTAACGAATAACGGGCTGAAAAAAAACGGAAAAGTGCGAGTCTGATTTGCGCACCGAGGGTTCCGTAAGCAAACAAACTTGTATGTAGATAGCACGTCCATCTCTAGAATCCATTCTCGATGATTTTTTGCCCGTCTTTTGCAAAAGACAAAGTTAATTTTGTGGTTATAAAAAATGCTCTCCCATAGATCGATGTACGACAGTATAAACTTTCCAACCGTAAAATATAAGTTTGTTATCACAAAAGCATTAATTTTATATGATATAACAACAAATTTCGGATTTCGGCTTTCGGATTATTTACTTTACTTGTGCTGTCAGAGATTGCTTCTTACTACAGCACAATGTCCACCTGCCATACATTATTGGCCTAAGAACCAGCAGACATAATAAAATGCTTACCGTGTGGTTAATGAACACTACATTTGATTTATATTAAATGAAAGTCAGTAACACTTTCAGTACTTTCATAAGTATTGAAAATACTTTCAGATTTTGAGGTTATAATAATGTCACAATGTTAGTATAATAATGTCACTTATTTTAAAGAAATGTATATACAAAAGTTATATCTTACCCTGTATTTTAGTTTAAAAACAACTGCAAATTCATTCTACGAAATTGATAACGAATATAATAAATGGTTAGTGTTGACTACTTATTAGCCTTTTTGCTATGTGAAAGATTTCAATATCATGTTGAATTCTTCCCTTCTTAGGTGGGTGTTTAGTGTTTAGATTGGAACAGGTAGAACCTAAATCCCCCGGGCCAGACGGGATAACTGCCCGAGTGTTGGCCCTGGCCCTCGACCACATGTCCGACCGCCTCGGGGAGGTGTACGACGCTAGCTCGGTGTCCGGACGCTTCCCTGAATGCTGGAAGAGCGGGAAGCTGGTACTTTTAAGAAAGCCGGGACGGCCTACCGACTCGGTCGCAGCCTACAGGCCCATCGTGTTGCTGGAGGAGGCGGGTAAATTGTTTGAGAGGGTCCTCTTTGCCCGCATCGTCCGGCACCTTCGAGGCGCTGGGTTTGCGGGTGGCCCTGGATAAGATGGAGGCCCTTTTATTCCATGGGCCCCGTCGTGGTCCACCCCCTGGCGCCTCTATCGAGGTCAACTCGGTCCTCGTACCGGTTCAGGCCCACATTAAATATCTGGGCCTGCACTTCCAACAGCTTGCTCCCAGGCTGGTCGGCGCTGCGTCTGCCCTTGGGCGACTCTTGCCCAATTTGGGCGGACCCAGCGTCGCTACGAGGCTGCTGTACACGGGGGTTGTCCGGTCAATGGCACTTTACGGTGCACCGGTGTGCACGCGGCGGCACGCCTCTGGTGCCCTCAGAGGGTTATGGCGGTTAGAGCCATACGCGGATACCGCACCGTGTCGACGGAGGCGGCGTGTGCGTTGGCCGGGACTCCCCCGTGGGATTTGGAGGCGGAAGTGCTCACCGAAGTATATCGGCGAACGGCTGAGTTCCGAACGGGAGGCGGCAGTCGGCCCCCGCCCGAAGAGGTACGCGAATGGCGTGAGGCCGCTCGCCGAGCCACCATGGCTCGTTGGTCGTCCCGGCTGGAGGCTCCACGTGCTGGCTTTGCCACCGTGAAGGCGCTCCAGCCGGTCATAGTCGAGTGGGCAGGGCGGCAGCACGGGACCCTTTCCTTCCGACTGACACAGGTTCTATCCGGGCACGGCTGCTTCGGGAAGTACCTGCACTCGGTCGCTAGAACTGAGTCCCGCCTGTCACCACTGCGACTGCAGTGAGGACTCGGCTCAGCACACGCTGGCGGTTTGCTCCGCCTGGGCGACGCAGCGTCGGGCCCTCACTGCAGCCATCGGAGGGGATCTCTCGCTACCGGCCGTCATACGCTCCATGGCCGGTAGCGACAGGAATTTTACCGCGGTCGCAACCTTCTGTGAGGACGTCATCTCGCAGAAGGAGGTGGCGGAAAGGGTCCGGGAGGATGATCTCCACTCGGACCTAATTCGCCGCCGGCGAACCAGGCGGCGGAGGCGCGCTTACCAGCGCCTCATGCCGCCCTGAGTGTGGCCGCGGGTGGACGGGACGGGTTTTCCTCTCCACCCGCTATAGTGGCCCCCCGCGAGGAGGCGGCGTCCGCGTGTGCCTGGACGTCGCCTAATTGAGCGCTTTGCGGGCAGGCACTAGGAGGGTTAAGGATGTCTTAAAAAAAGCTGTTCCCGGATCCCTCCTACTTAAGGCGCAGTACGGCACACCGTGTGGTTTTAGACGGTTCGATTCCGACACACCGCTTCACCGAAAACCCCGGTGGGGTGACGGCCCGAGGGGGTTTCCAAACGCACAAAAAAAAAAAAAGGTAGAACCTAAACAACTTTTTATAATACAGGCGTTTTATTACCATCAATAGTAAGAGAGAGTGCAAGTTGGGTGCGAGGAGCCACTAAGATCTTCAGGTCTAAGCCATCTGCACCTGCTACCTGGTTTACTTCCCAACTGACGGATTAGGTTCTGGAGCAGACCTCACAATAGCAGAGGAGGAAAAAAAAAACAATACAGAAGTTAAGAAAATAATAATATTTTGTTTAGAGCAAGCACATTTATTATTCGTTTTACAGAAACACTTATCAGTAGCAGTTATCAACTCAAGATCAATTAGTTAATGGCAGCCATCACATTTACAGTCAGTTGCAGTCGCCTGAAATAATATATAATGATTTTAATTATTTTATTGAAGTAATAAGAGTGTAAATCTTCTAATATTGGGAAGATTTCTATATTCAAAATAAATTATTTCAATTTCACAACAGTCAGGCAATGTAACATCTTACTCTTCTTAAACTAATAATAATCTTTATTTAACTTACTAAATCCATATTCAAAGTAAGCGATTTAACAACACTGAACAATACTGAATATGTGGTCAGGTCTAGTTGTTTCATATAAAAAGGGACCAAACCTCCGGTTTTGACAATTAGTAAAAAGATACTGTTTTGACTTGGTAGTCATCTGCCATATTATAATTTACTAGCTGTTACCGCTGTTTCACTGCTCCGCTCCTATTGGTCGTAGAGTAATGTTGTATAGCCTATAGCCTTCCTCGGTAAATGGGCTATTCAAAACCAGTAGTTCCTGAGATTAGCGCGTTCAAGCGAGCAAACAAACAAACTCTTCAGCTTTATAATATAAGTAAATAGATTAATAAGAACATACTTTTTATATGAATTAATTAAATTAATACTCACCACTTGCGGTGTAACCTGTTGCTGTACTTTTTGTAGAATTATATCAAGTACAATGTGGTGTCTCATATCCTAATCATGTTAATATTATAGTTAGGTAAACCACAACTCATTTGGGAGGTGGTACTTGCAGAAGCCATTGAAGTACATGCAGTTGAATAGTATTTGCAGCACTGTTAGAGCGTTGAGTCAAAAAGCATTTGATTTGATCTAGTTTCGTTTCGTTTTTTTTCGCTTCATTTCGATTTAATTCCAATCCTCAGACCTGCAGTAAGTGTATATTTTTTATATCTTATAGATTTTATAAACACGCATTCTATTGACCGAGCATGCTTGTTAATGTTACAAATGCTAATGTAATAATAGCAGTTATAAAATATATACCTTTTGTATTGCAATTCAATGTTTGCAATCGACATTGCTCAGGAGGTCACATTGGTTCACATTCACACCATTTATCATCGTCGTGAATCAATGTACCTAACCTTATTAAGAGAAATAAACAAAATATTACTATTATTATTCCTCTTTATTCATCTTAACACTTATAAATTACATTTAAATATGTACAAAACAATATATATATATTTAAAAATATAAAAAATAGTAGACCACCTACATCGGGTACAGGGACCAAGACACCGGTGGTTAGGGCTCCAAAGACAGGAACCTCACCACTATACGGGCCGTATCGAGGAGAACTGCCTTCTGCATCAGTCCAGCCTTGATCCAGCCGTCTAACTCAAGCCTCGTAAGGTGTTGATCGAGGCTTTTGGCTATCAATCCATGAGCAGATATGACAATCAGAACAATGATCACCGAATCGACATTCCACATATCGACAATCTCGTGAGACAAATCCAAATATTTTATTTGTTTTTCTTTTTCAACTTTCACGAGATTCTCGTCATGAAGAACAGCGATATCGACAATCATTGCGCGGCGCTCTGATCGATCTATCACCACTATGTCAGGTTTATTGGCAACAATAGTTCTGTCAGTGATGATAGATCGATCCCAATACAATGTGGCACGACCATTTTCGAGAACTGGGTCGGGCACATACCTGTAATATGGCACCTCTGAATGCACAAGATTGTATCTAAGGGCAAGTTGTTGATGCACAATCCTGGATACTTGGTTGTGTCTGAGCAAATATTCACAATATTATTATTATTATTATTATTCTCTTTGAACACGTAATATTATGCAGCTGTGAAACAGAAGATAAATATTTAATATTCAATAAATAACACCGAATGACAGTTTGTTATTTTGATAGTCATTAAACGATTATCTATTTTCGAATAATGAGTGTACTTATGCACTAAATTGTCTTCGTGTCAAGTGCAATGTAATCGTCATGAGTTATGAATCGAATGTAATCGATTAACAAAAGTGCATCATATCTATCGATAATATTGCAAACACGGGACCAACTGAGCCCTTTTTTAATTGTTTGCAGCAAAAGGTCAACCACAACATGTTTTATCGTGTGGAGTTTCTCTATTGGTACATAAACTAAATTTAGTTTTCTAATAACTTTCACTCATTGCTGTTACCTGAAAACAATGTTACAGAATAAAATATTAACAACCTGTAGATATCGATAGGCATATTTAGAAATCGACTGCACGGATGGTGCAATGGTTTAAGTGGTCACCTCGCCACTACACCGCGCCGAGTGTTGTGGGTGCAAATCCCACACGGGACAAAAATTTGTGTGGATCCACAAATAGTTGTCTCGAGTCTAGGTGTTCCTTGTGTCCGTTGTTTGAATGTTTGTGTAGCCCACGCGACACAGGAATATTCCTAATGCAGGAGATGTCTTTAAAAGAAAAACATAACCACAACACTATCAGTTTGTAAAAAATATTGAAATCCTTGATTTTTTCAAGATATGTACTCATTGTACAAGTAATAATGAATCATTAGCCAGTATTATTTAGTGACTATAAGCAAATTTATTGTAATCTTTCTTCGTCTAAGGAAATTTTGCCGAATTTGACAGATGAAAAGAGACATATTAATATGAGTAACCAGGATAGAAATAGCCTCCTACATTAAATTTCTTTTTTTTTATGGCAGTTGCGCAATTCTGATCATAATTTAAGTATGTAACTACACTATCGTATTAGGTAGTAACCTGTGATGATAGTTGTATGTGGTAAATAAATAAATAATAGGTTGTAACAGTTGTCTGCATCTTTCGAAAATAAATATTTACGATAAGTCTTTGTTTCAAGATATGAAATACCTGTAATAGTTATTTGTAATAAGAAAATAGTTATTTTAAAGCATCCGTTATGATAGCTGTTCGCAGACTTGTCAAACTTTGTTTTTATGATCGTTACAGTTAAAAGTTCTAAACACCGACTAATGCCGCGTTTCAATAAACAAAAAACGATTCGTTTTGCTTACGGACGGTAAAATTTTCGCTGAAATTCTACAGTCCGTCGTAAGCAAAACGAATCGTTTCTTGTTTATTGGAACGCGGCATTAGTCTCAAATGTGGTGTATATGTTAATACTACTCGTAAGTTGATCTTTTAAACGTACATTGTACATATTAAAATTTTCTGATTTTTATAGAATCAAATGATATCTCAAATAAAATTATGTAAATTATACGTAGTCCAATAGATGCTGTTAATCCCCGTGAGTGCAAAACAATTCAATCCCAAACGTTTTACCCTGTATATAATCCACTTCTGAGTAATAGCCCTTAGCGCATAGTTATCGTTTTACTGTGGACTTAAACTTGTTTAGACTTAACATTTGAATATTATCTGGGATTTTATAATTAAAATTGCACACATTGACCTCAAAACGACTTGTTCAAATTGTTTGGAGTCTAGAGGCAGGTACATCAAGTTTAGGTTTATTACGTGTGTTAAAAGAATGTATATCACTATTTTCACAGATGCCAAAAGCAAACTATGTTGAGGTAGTGATTGGAATTTTAAATGTGCACGATGTCAGTTGTGCTTTGAAATTGGACATACTGGATAACTTTATTATTACATTTCATTGATTTGTATTTTAGTAAAAGTGTTGTATTGAAATACTAAAAACTTTCTAACCATCAAATTTATTAGATCTATTACTTAGTTTTAATACACAAAATGTTACCAAAATTAAATAAAACTTGATTAAATAAAATCAATTTGCGAATTTCATCCTAACGTATGGAATTCAGAGTCCATTTCAGGACCAACAACTAGCGAGCCAACATTTTATTTCACCTAAAACTAACTTTATATTGGGATCATTCGACCGATGAAAAGGTACACCGTACCCTTGGTTGGGAACACCCCGTGTCATTATTAGATATTTTGACAGTTTTTTTAGAAAGGTTCCGATCGGATTTATTGGGGAAAATACAGTGCGTGCCTATATAAGTTAGAATAAGTTCTAAATTGGAGCCAGACGCATTTGTGAGAGCGATGTGTAATTTTGTAATAAAAATAATTATAAATGAGTTAAAAAAAATCAAATACTATTTATCTATTATATATAATGTTATAGTTAAGGTAGTTTTATACCAGTTCTTGAGATGTTTCAATCTATTTGACACTCGACCCTATGTCCCAATAATAATTTTCAGAGTACACGGTTACATAGGAATAATATTATACAGTTACACTTATGTGAACATACATGACGTAATAAATAACAACTTATTATTATGATAGAATTACAAAACAATGACAGAAAAATAAATTATTATTGCTAAAATAAATTATTGCAAAAAGCAATACATACTCGTAGGTAAATGACAGTTATTATGTACTTTCGTACAATGAGGTACATATTTTTTTAAAAATTAAGAATAAATATTATAATTCTTGTTCGTGATAGTGATGAGTAGGTAATAGTGAACATAATAAAAACACTAATGATATTTAACAGAATTTACTTATCCGCATAAATCACTTGATAATACTTTAATATTTACCATTGATAAATATTGTGTAATTGATACTCAACAATATAAGGTAAATATTGGAATACTTAAAGTTAACACGTAGAAGCAGTTCAGAAATATAACATTTTAAACAATGTGTTATGCATTTAAAACGTACGCGGAAACAATAAGTTAAAAAAACACGCTATTTTGCAATCAACAACTATTTGATGGTAAGCTAGATTGAGGTCCAAAGGTTGATGGCCAATTATAATTGAATTGATTATGCATTATAAGACATATGATTATTTTTTATCTAACACACAAACATGGTGGCTAACAAATATTGTATTATTTTTTTGGGCGATTGTACTAAAGTACATAAATATAATTCTTTTGTTTGTATCACATTTGCACATTGACTTACAATTTACTCTTTTTAATAGAAGTATTTTGTTGCAGCTGTATATTGTGTTGATTAAAAGAAAAACAAGGTCACCTTTTCATTGAACAAAGAATTACTGTTCAACGGCTAGAACCGTATATAATAGTCGGATGGCTCTGAAAATAATTATATTATTAATATTGTGCAGAGTAGCAACTTACAACAGTGAACACCATGATGAACAAAAACATTTTCTTGGTAAGTATTTAAAAACTAGCATTATTTAAACAACCTGTTTGATAATGGTATATTCGCACAGCAAGCGTCAAAAAATCTTTTTTTTTTATTTTTTATGTTATAGGGGACAAACGAGCAGACGGGTCACCTGATGGTAAATGACTACCACCGCCCATGGGCACCTGTAACTCAAGAGTCACAAGTGCGTTGCCACCCTTTAAGGTGTGACTAGGGGAAGAGGGGGAGAGGGTGGAGAGTGGGAATAGGGGAGAGGGGGATTACAGGGGAGGAAAGGACGGGAGTATTGGAGAGGGAAGGGTTTGAGCCTCCGGTAACCTCAGTCACGCGGCGAAAAGCAATGCATTCATTGTTTCACAGCCGGTTTTCTGTGAGGCCGTGTTATCGAGCGGAGTCGAGCCGTGCCGAAGCATGGCTCTCCCACGTCTTTTCATTTGGAATCAAATATAAGTCGTAAGTAGATAGTATTGACGAACTTGTGAATAGTGTATAGTTTAAGGCTTACTGGTTTCGTACTTTCCACACGCTTTTGCACCAGTTTGACGTTCAATGAAAAGGAACAAGATTTGACTCGACAGTTAACTACCAGAATTATTGACATCTGTCGATCTCTCACCAGAAAATCTTTTGAAAGTTAGAACGCCATATTTTAGCATATTTGACATGTTTCAGGACTGCTCACAAGACTAAGTTATTTGTGTTGTGATCTTTTCTAAGTTTTCACACACTTTCGCGGTTAAACACTAATTACAGTGCAGATTGTGCAGTTTTATTAATTGACACTTTACAATGTTTTCTTCTTAAATCGATTTCAAGTATCGGTTCATTAAACTAATAATAATATTAATCATTCATTATTACTTCAAATAAAGTTATAAATTTTTGTATTCAATGTAAACTGATCTCTAACAAAAATCAAGGTAAATTCTTACACATTTAGCTTAGAACAAGATATATGATGGTAAATATACATATATTTTACATGTCGCCCATGTACCACTAGAACAAAATGCGGAATAGCTACTAATCCTTATTAATATTATAAATGCGAAAGTAACTCTGTCTGTCTGTCGCTCTTTCACGCTAAGACTACTAAACCCATTTTAAATGAAATTTGGTACACAGATAGTCTAGAGCCTGAGAAAAGACATAGGACTACTTTTTAATGCGAATAAAGGGGTGCAAGGGGTTGAAAGGTGGGGATGAAAAGTTGTATGGAAGTATATAAATTTATATTTATACAGTATAAATTTGATTTCATATTATATCTCAAACTGGTTCTTGCTCATTGCCAAATGAATGAAGTGTATAGCAAATGTCAATAATTAATATCCATACTAATACTTTAAATGAGAAAGTATCTCTGTTTGTTTATTACCTTTTTACGACTAAACGTTTGAACGGATCATAATGAAATTTGTCAAGGAGGTAGATTATATCCTGGGGAAGAACAGAGGCTTTTTGTTGTAAAAATAAACCTCGAAGGTGGCAAAATAAGATATTTAAGTTTGTATGGGAGACCATTCATTGGTCAATTTTATTTTGGTTGATATTTATTACAGAGATATCCAAACCTTGGAGAAAGACATAGGCTACTTATCGTATCGCGCAAATAGACCTTGAGGGTGGCAAAAGAGGGGATCAAAATTTAAAAGTATAGAAGACACATCATTTAAGTTGGTATTTCAAGTTTTTTGTAGGAATTTAGGTATAAACTAAGCCTTGAAAAAGGCCATATGTAGGCTACTTTTTGTATAATAAGCATTGAAGGTGACAAAATAGGGAATCAAAGTTTATATGGGAGACGTATCATTTGTCAAGTTTAGCGATATAAAAATTCAAGGAATGAAATTGTAGGACAGACATACGACCAAAAGCATGTCACATGTTGAAGGTGATCTTTTCAAGCAATAAATATGAAAGGAAATGAAAAACGTGGATTAATTCCCCGTAATCAAAAAATCCGACCGATTTGCCATTCCGGTTGAAAAGAGTACTACAGTTCCCCTGTAAGCAAGGGAAACTGAAAGTAGGTGTACATTTGGAATACAATTATTTGTCCTGGGTGGGAATTGAACCCACGACCCACGAGCTCAGTAGTCACTAACCACTAGACCAAAAGTAACTTACGAGTACCTTACTTCTTCTCAAAAGATGGAAGAGATTGAAGAAAATTTTTATTACAAATTCTACGCAGACGAAGTCGCGGGTACCAGCTAGTGTATTTATACGGGAATTAACGCGATCGATGACTGACAGTCAGCCTGTGGTCACGGCCAGTGCAACCTGGTCAAAACGTCAGGCAATTCAGAGGTATGTAATACCTATTGCATGATCGTGTTAATTCCTGTATAAAGACATAATTATAACATGGAACTCTAAAGTTTAAAAGTTAGTATAGCAAACGGCTACATGACTGAGTACTAAAGTGTATTGTATGTAAATTCGGGATATATGCCCAACCTTTCTTTTACTAACACCTCCTTAGGTACAAAAATATATTCATCTCAATAACTATTAAGTTCCGCTTGCAATTACGAGATTTACCATACATTGTGATTTGAGGATCTGATATGACTATAGTCTTCTGAAAATAGTTTTTATTCCAACAGGCAGTTGCATGCCTTCTGATGATTCACTGCGAAATCATAAGCTGTGCTCCGGTTGCGACCTGTCCTTCGGGTGATCGCTGTAACAATTCTGCCACATCTTTACAAGTGGGTGGGATATTGAAAGCACTATTGACTGCGTTATTGGGTGGGGGATTGAATATTTTCCCAGGAAGCCTCTGAACCCACTTCACTTAGGCTCATAACTTTCTTGTTTGGTATTTGTATTAAATCATCTAACAATAAACGAGTTTTACCTTATTTATACAAACGTTTTATTTATGCTGACCATTTTGTATTAATTTGTGTAAAACGGGTATTTTATTTTTATTTCAATGTGCCATATATTTAAAAAGGTATTTATTAAGAAATTAAATTTCAAGTATACTTATGTTAGAAAAAGTGAAAACTTGCCAATCAATACTGTCAAGTAAATGTAAAAGAGTATTGTGCTTAACTTTACAATATTTGCAATGTGCTAATAATTTGCATCGTTTCTGCCTGTGACCTGGCCGTAAACAGTTGAGACAAACATTCACCTTATGAATCAGCATCAGAAATTTTCAAAATTGAGCAAGAGTTGGGGCACTTGGGGCACTGCTGATAGGACTGCGGTATTCTTCCCAATTCCTAGAAGTAACGGGGTCTAATTTGATACACATCATATAAATTATTAAAGTGTCCCAATGTTCAGTGGGTTCCTTCAACATCTGTAAGGCCCGGAGGTTCTTATTCCTTATGTCAACTAGACGACGCAACGAAGTACTAGACTCCATTTGTACGGGGTCGACTTTGAACGAGGCCTGCACATGATTATTTACTAACAGACGATTATTATTGTATCTTTCGCAATGTAAGTCCGAAGTTAACTCAAAATTATCGCTTTTAAAAACTATATTTTTGATAATTTCTTTCGCTATGCATTTTATACTAGCTCTAAAAAAATTAAATTTATTAATAGAATCAAATATTGAGTCTATTAATTTTTTTTTTTGTTAGTAAATAATCATGCTGATAAGCAGTGCCCCAACTCTTGCTCAACTTTGAAAATTTTTAAGTGATAGGTCAGATCTGTTAGAAATTTTAGAGGGACATGAAAAATTAAATTAAATAAACCAGAAAATATTAAAAGATCAAAAAGCTTTATTGTAACAGATACTGGCAGCAATAAAAGTAGAAACAAACATTCAAATAAATTTAGTATATTAAAATGTTCTTTATGTACAAACAATCATTATCTTAATACGTGTGATGCATTTAACAGTTTATCAATTGAATCGAGTATTCAAAAAGCTCATGAGCTGAAGGAGTGCCGTAAGCAGTTGAGACAATCAACTGCTTATGGCAGGTCATAGGCAGAAACAATACAAATTATTAGCACATTGCAAATACATTTACATTTAGATGAACCTGAGACTCCTATTTTAAATCCTATGCCAGGTTCTTCAGAAAATGTTGCTCTCTCTAACACTTCTGTGAAACAGCCTACTTCGCAAGCCATTGTTTTGCTTTCCACAGCCTTGGTAAGAGTGGTGAGCTCCAAAGGGGAGAAACTCGAGGCGAGCACGCTACTCGACAATGGAAATACGACCAATTTTGTTACTGCGGGTCTATGCGACAAGCCATGGTCACAGGTATCGACAATCAAAAATGTAATAGTACACAGTCTTGCTACCTTATGTTTCAATCATTAAATGGTAGCTATTCTAAACAAATAGATTGTCCAAATTTGCCGGAGATAACAAGAAGACTTTTTTTTTTATGGTATAGGAGGCAAACGAGCAGACGGGTCACCTGATGGTAAATGACTACCGCCGCCCATGGGCTGTAACTCAAGAGTCACAAGTGCGTTGCCGCCCTTTAAGGTGGGAGTAGGGGAAGAGGGGGGAAGACGGGAGAAAGGGATTAGAGGGGAGGAGAGGGAGAGAGGGGAAGGACGGAAATAGGGGAGAGGGAAGGGTAAGGGCCTCCGGTAACCTCACTCACGCGGCGAAAAGCTATGCAAGCATTGTTTCACTGCCGGTTTTCTGGGAGGCCGTGGTATCTAGCGGAGTCGAGCCGGCCCATACGTGCCGAAGCATGGCTCTCCCACATCAATACCTACCACATCCAGATGTCTCCCGAGTTACAACATTCCGTCTGTTATAGACATTTTGGTTGGGGCGGAAGTCTTTTGGGAGGTTGTAGGTGCAGCAATCGATAGATCTAGGGAAAAACAGCCTTTTTTTTAGTTCGTGTGGAAACCCCCTCGGGCCGTCACACCACCGGGGTTTTCGGTGGGGCGGTGTGTCGGCATCGAACCGACTAAAACCACACGGTGTGCCGTACTGCACTTGAAATAGGAGGGATCTGGGAACAGCTTTATTAAGACATCCAAACCCCCCATTTTTTTTTTTTTGTACGTGTGGAAACCCCCTCGGGCCGTCACCCCACCGGGGTTTTCGGTGGGGCGGTGTGTCGGAATCGAACCGACTAACACCACACACGGTGTGCCGTACTGCGCCTTAAGTAGGAGGGATCCGGGAACAGCTTTTATTAAGACATCCGGAACCCTCCTAGCGCCTGCCTGCAAAGCGCGGGCTCCACCTTCGGGTAAAACCTCTCAATTAAGTGACGTCCAGGCACACGCGGACGCCGCCTCCTGGCGGGGGGCCACTATAGCGGATGGAGGGGAAAACCCTTCCCAACCACCCGCGGCCACACTCAGGGCGGCATGAGGCGCTGGTAAGCGCGCCTCAGCCGCCCGGTTCGCCGGCGGTGAATTAAGTCCGAGTGGAGGTCGTCCTACCGGACCCTTTCCGCGGCCTCCTTCTGCGAGATGACGGCCGGTAGCGAGAGATCCCCTCCGATGACTGCAGTGAGGGCCCGACGCTGCGTCGCCCAGGCGGAGCAAACCGCCAGCGTGTGCTGAGCCGAGTCCTCACTACAGTCGCAGTGGTGACAGGCGGGACTCAGTTCCCTCCTAGCGACCGAGTGCAGGTACTTCTCGAAGCAGCCGTGCCCGGAAAGAACCTGCGTCAGTCGGAAGGAAAGTGTCCCGTGCTGCCGCCCTGCCCACTCGACGATGACAGGCTGGAGCGCCTCCACAGCGGCAAAGCCAGCACGTGGAGCCTCCAGCCGGGATGACCAACGAGCCATGGTGGCTCGGCGAGCGGCCTCACGTCATTCGCGTACCTCTTCAGGCGGGGGCCGACTGCCGCTTCCCGCCCGGAACTCAGCCGTTCGCCGATATACTTCGGCGAGCACTTCCACCTCCATACCCCACGGGGGAGTCCCGGACAACGCGCACGCCGCCTCCGTCGACACGGTGCGGTATCCGCGTATGGCTCTAACTGCCACAACCATCTGAGGGCGCCAAAGGCGCGCCCTATTCTGGGCGGTCAGAGCTCCCGCCCATACCGGTGCACCGTACATTGCCATTGACCGGACAACCCCCGTGTACAGCCGTCTTGTAGCGACGCTGGGTTCGCCCAGCTTCGGAGCAAGCTGTCGGAAGTGCTCGTCGAAGAGCCACCTGCCGTCTAGGATCAGGCCCAGATGCCTTATGTGGGCCTGAACCGGTACGAGGACCGAGTTTACCACGATAGAGGCGACAGGGGGTGGACCACGACGGGGCCCATGGAATAAAAGGGCCTCCGTCTTATCCAGGGCCACCCGCAAGCCCAGCGCCTCGATGCGCCCGACCACCAGAGAGACTCCCCTGGTGGCCAAATGCGCCGCTTCTTGAAAGTTCACCCCCCGAGCTGTGACCAAAGTGTCGTCGGTGTAACAGATTACGCCCAGCCCGGGGGGGAAGTCACCTCGAAGGACCCAGTCGTACCCCATGTTCCACAGGAGTGGTCCAAGGACAGACCCCTGCGGAACACCGCACGGCATGGGCCGACTACTCAAAACACAATCTCGGTCCTCGTACATGACGGTACGCTCCTCTAAATAGTCTGCCACTAGCCGCCTCAGGTACTGTGGCACCCCATGATAGAGGAGTGCTTCCTTGATGCAGCTGAATAGCAGACTATTGAATGCGTTGGCGATTTTCAGCGACACCGCCAACAGCACGCCGCCACAGCTCACTACGTCTTCGGTCACAGCCCTTAGGCGCAACACAGCACCGATCGTCAAACGCCCCGCTCGGAAACCGAATTGGGCGTCCGACAAATCGGGGCCGACCTCGCCAAGGTGCCGAACGATGCGGGCAGAGAAGACCCTCTCAAACAATTTACCCGCCTCGTACAGCAACACGATGGGCCTGTAGGCTGCGACCGAGTCGGTAGGCCGTCCCGGCTTCGTTAAAAGCACCAGCTTCCCGCTCTTCCAGCAGTCAGGGAAGCATCTGGACGCCAGGCTAGCGTCGAACACTTCCCTGAGGCGGTCCGACATATGGTCGAGGGCGAGGGCCAATGCTCGGGCAGGAATCCCGTCTGGCCCAGGGGCGGTGTTCTTGGAACGGATCCGTAGAACAACCGCCCCTACCTCCGCCTCTGTGACGGGCGGAACGTCCTCAATTTTGACCTCCCCGTCGTGTCCGGCCAATAGGGCCATCGACGGGGGTGTGTGTTCCGCCCGATGCGGGAAAAGGCCCTCAACCCCTTCCTGCAGGAAGCTGGGCTGGAGTCTCCGTAACGGGGGGACCCGACGCGCGATATGGGCGACCCCAGGGGTCACGATCGAGACCCTCCAACATCTCCTTTCTCTTCTCCTCTTTGGCGCGGCTAATGGCCAGCTTCAAAGTTTTCCGCGCCTCTCGGTACTCCTCATGAAGCTGGTCCTCTTCGCCCTCCTCGCGGTGACGACGCCGGCTGCGGGTGTAGGACCTCCGGGCACGAGCACAGGCCGCACGGAGGTCCGCCAACTCCTGGGACCACCAGTAGAACTCTAATAATAATAGTAATCGCATCGCGAAAGTGGCCTGCCCCCATGTCTACCTCCTCAAGCAGAGGCTGCGGAGACAGCCATGAGTAAATGATGGCTGCCTCCTCTAGCAGATCCCTATCCATCTTCGTAACAGCGCACCGCGGGAAGCGAGAAGAACGCCGCACCGTGTGACCCCTTCTGGGGTCCTGGGTCCGGGAGAGCTCAAATCGGATATACAGGTGATCCGAGAGCGTCTCAACCTCTTCCAGGACACGCCAGTTCCTTACTCGTGCGGCGAGAGCAGGGGTAGCGAACGATAGGTCCACTATTGACCCCCCCTGCTGTCGCACACACGTATTGGTGGAGCCTCTATTTAGGAGACAGAGGCCCACCGATGCCGCCCACTCCTCTACGGCATCGCCCCGTCCGTCCGCTCAGACTCCGGTTGGGGGAGAAGTAGACACCATATATGGTGTTACCCCCCCATTCGGCAGCAACATATGAAGTACCCTTGTCTCTTAGCGACAAGGGCGGGGAATGAGCCGCCGTGTGATGACGACTGACACGGAGCCGTCCCAGTCACCCAGCCAATTTGGACAGGGAGGAACGTAATAGGTCTCCGCGGCTACGGCGACCACTCCGCTATGGTTTTGAAGGAAAAGATCCTGCGCACCGGCAGAGTGGTTCAGGTTCGTCTGGACAAGGAGGTTGGAGACTTGGTCCATTACTGGACTGTCTCTACAACCTCCTCCATGGGCGACGACGACGACGCAGGATTGACATTGGAGGCAGCCTGGGTCGATTGGCCCGAAGTTTGCCGAGAAGTGCGGGGTGGCTTGCAGCCACCCTGCCCCATCTGATGGTTGGCGGGAAGATTTCCCGCTGCACACGCTGGGCAGTGAGGGGCGGCGGAGCATTCCTCCGCCTTGTGCCCCGGTCGACCGCAGCGGAAGCACAGTCCGCTGCAGTCAAAACAACTTGCGCACCTGACGTGGGTGTGTCCCGAAGAGGGGCATTTAGAACACCTCATCGGTCTCGCCGCCAGGAGTGTGACTTTGGCGTTCACGAAACCGATGAGGACTCTTCCGACGTCGCTCAAAATCTTGGCCGACGCCATGGGACAACTGGCCCACACCGCGTCAAGGCCCCCTGGACCGGGGCGGATGGTGCCGACCCTGATGTTGTCCGCACTGCAACCCGTCTTCTCCCGAATTACAACGTGGATATCCTAGACCGTCACTGAATCGTCCAGGCCCGAAATGCGCAGTTCCGCGCACTTGGTGGTCCTGGCGATCTTTACACCACCCGTGGCTGCGAATATCTCCTGCATCCTCTCGGCAAAAGTGTCCGCCGTCTTTGCGCCTTTAGCCCCAGGGAACTCCAGGACTCGAGCTCCCGTCTGGGCGAGGCGCATCCTCACACCTACGGCCCCAAATTCGCTGGCTAGACTATCTCGGGCCTTCTTAAACACAGCTGCGTATGATAGCCCGCAGTCTACCGCCGCCGGCGACAGGGTGACAACCACAGCCGCCGTTTTGGGAGGCACCAGTTTCCAGGGCTTTTTGGGGGCAGTCACTGCCACGGATGGTGCCTGCGGCGGAGACGGTGCACTCTTGGCAGCCTTTTTGTTTCGGTTGCGGGACCGCTTCTTGCCTCCCTCGACTATTTTCCACCCGTCGTTAGAGGGGTTGGACGTGGAGGGGGCTGATGTGGACGGACCAGGCATGGGCTCACTAGAATGAGCAGTAGCCGCAACCATTCTCTTCGGTGCTAGAGTGGGAAGCGGAGGGAACTCCGCTGTCACCTTTTCCGTGACCTTCGATGGTTGCCCGGCCTTTGGTGCAACCACTTTGGACGCAGCGTTAGCCGGTCGACCAGCCTTCGGTGTGGGTGCAGGCGCCGGCGCCGACGTCACCGCGGCATAAATCACCGTCACGCGGCCACCCGAGACGGGAAGCGGTGTCGGAATCGTTGCGGCGTTAGCCTTGGCCGCGGCAAGTGGTGGCCGAACAATAGGCGCCGGAGGCGGCCTTGCCTCCAGGCCCGCCAGGCGCTCGTCCATCATTCGCCAAACTGCGTCAATAAATAGTTAAATTAAACGCGTTGGCAAGTTGATCTATTCATTTTCTTATTAACAGGAACCTTATTTTATTATTAGTAAGTTTATAGGTGAATATTTTAACAGTAAAATAGTTATGTTGCAATGATTAACTCAATCGTAAGGTAAATTCAATTTAGCAGTGAGTACTAGAGGTTATATGGATTTATATGCATAAAATGGGGTGTAATGAAACGTTAAATGTGATATTAAGCTGAAATGTACATATGTAAAACACAATGAAAAAGGAATAGGTGAGTCTTAAAGGCAAAGGTTAGAATGCAAAGATACTTAGCAACTTATAGCACTGGCACAAATCTAACGTCACTGTCACTCCGGCAATCTCTAATCTCAATCTCAATTAATGACACTGACACGATCCAACCCAACGTTGTTTCACATATTATAAGCTGTTTTTTCCCTAGATATATTGGTTTACTACACCTACAACCTCACAGACCGTTTGACAGAAGTGCCTCCTGGACGTTGCCTAAGTGAGAGTTTTTACCCGGTGGTGCCCGCGCTTATGCGGGCAGGCACTAGGGGGGGTTCGGATGGGGTGCGGTCTAGGTGCACCACGTGGAGGTTCCACGTGGTGCACCCTGGAAACGTGGGCAATGACGCTGCTTTTAGCTTTTCTCCCTCCGTTTTGTGAGGAGGCGTCATTGCCAACGGCCAATATTCTAGTAAGAAGAGGAGGCCAGCCTTCATCGGTTACTCGGTTGAGGATTTTCCCAACAGGGCACACCCATCTCTTAGCTCTTCGAAGATGGAACCCTTCCTAGGGTCGGAGTTTCTCCGCTGTCAGCAGCTCCCAGAAGTCAATTTGACTTCTGAGAGCAGAAGGTACTCGAAACGCCTGCGTTCCAGATCTGTCATGTCGTCGCACGTAAATTCCGGTACGACGACGAACAACCAAGAGGCGATGGAGGTTGAGGTCCGCGGCAATGACAACGCAGACGCTCCTCACATCAGGACAGCGACACGTCCCAGGAGATGCTTCCTCCCAAAGTGGCTAGTAGCCATAGAGGGAGGTCGCGCACGCCGGTCTCGGCTCCGTCGGGCTCCGCCTTCTCTGGGAGGGAAGCCTATGTCCGAGCTAGAGCGGAGGGTGAAAGTGTAGCGGAGGAGGAGATTGCGGATCTCCAAGATCCAAGAGCCGGTGGTAGGGGGTTCTGTCCCCCACATACCATCGACTATGCAGGAGAGAGCGAACGCGGCGGTGGCCGTTATCCAAACATTAACTTTTATTCAACGAACATTCCAGAAAGTTTAAGATTTAATAACAAAAAGATACTAGTAAATAACTATTTAAAATCATTATTTAATTTAGATAAAATTACAAGAGAATCACACAAATGACTGCGGTACTTCATCACTACATCACTACATTATTATAAAACAAAGTCAGATAGACAGACAGACGCGGCGGGGGCGCGTCTGTCTGTCTGTCTGTTCGCAATAAACTGAAAAACTACTGAACGGATTTTCATGCGGTTTTCACTAAAAGACAGAGTGATTCATGAGGAAGGTTTAGGTTTTTTATATGGTATAATGGGCAAACGAGCAGACGGGTCACCTGATGGAAAATTACTGTCGCTGCCCATGGGCACCTGCTACTCAAGGGTCAGAAGTGCGTTACCGGCTTTTAAGGTGGGAGTAGGGGAAGGGGGCAGAGGGGGAGAGGTGGGAAGTGGGGGTGAGGGAAGGGTAAGGGCATCCAGTAACCTCACTCACTCAGCGAAAAGCAATGAAAACATTGCTTCACTGGCGGTATCACTCCGGTAGAGCCGACACATACGTGCCGAAGCATGGCTCTCCCACGAACTTAGGTGTATAATTTGAGCCCGTGCGAAGCCGGAGCGGTTTGCTAGTAGATCATATTTCAAAAAACTTACGTGCATTAAATGCTCTTGAAGAAGCAATTGAACATTGGGACACACTAATTGTTTTCATAATGGCTATGAAATTAGATGGCAGCACAAGTCTTAAATGAGAAGAGTAGAAAGGTACAATTTTGCATACCATTAAGTTAGAGGACTTTTACCAATTTTTGCGAAGTCGTGCTGATGTTCTTGAGACTATACAATGTAATACTACTACTGATAATGCCAACAAAAGGCATCATACATCACTTATGTCTTCTTCAATTCAAACTAATAATAATAGCGAAAATTGTGCCATGTGTAAACAAGATCATCGCCTTTATGAGTGTCTGCAATTTAAATCAATGACCCCTAAATCTATACTGAGCCTAGTTAACAAGCTCAGACTTTGCAGTAACTGCTTGCGAGGTAGCATAATTTATCACGGTGTAGTTTTGGACATTGTAGGACAACAGGTACAACACAACCAGGTTCAAAAGAAACTATTAAGTACCAGTTGAAAAACTTACACTTTACATACGTCTACCCAACTGTTTCACCGATGGTTACGCTTGGAGAGAATCATGTTGAGTAACGTCCGACAATAACTTTCTACCGGTCCATAAGACTGGTGCATTTGGATTGTAATTAAGTGCCCAACTAAGAAATTACATACTTTAGTACATGTGACTCTTCAAACGAACTTTTAAACGCATTCGGTTACTTAGGAAACTCGATTGAGTCATTCGGTAAATGCTTGGAGTTTGTGACTTTTACTCTTAATTGGTGGTCAATAATTTCACGATTTATTATGGCTGTTATCAACTTGTCAAAAAGTCACCGCACTATACGTAATCGAAATAGCAACCGACTAGCATAATTGCAATTTTGGGGGTTTCTATGGACACAAAGGTCCAAAGTCCCTTCAGAACTTTGTCAAAATGCGATCGCTCGTCAACCACTTATTCAACAAACACGTACGTGTACGCAATTCATTAATACACGATAAGTACTCTAAAACAATCAAGTTTCAATACTGTGGTGGACATTGGGAACACCGCACTGTTGATTAACCGCATAGCATCGATAACACGATGCGTGGCTGTCGATTGCAGAGACACTAGAAGAGCGTTCACCCATCACCGGCAAGCCCCAATCAAGGCTCCAGCAGAAGTGCGCAGGCCACACCAACTAGTGATGCTCGCGGTGGCAGCAGAGGTTTCTCGTTGGCGATTCGACTCTCGCGAGTGAATGCGATCCGAAGTGTCCAGAACGCAGAACAGAAATCAACAAATTATTAGGCAAATTCGGATTAGTAGCAGCTGTGCGAATCTAGGGGATCTAAGGAACTCTATGACAGTTAGTATTGATTTCAAGCACAGTTTTATACCTCTGGAGTCCTAACTCTACACCTGGTGAGATAATCGTTCGCTAGGTCACCAAGAGCATTTAGGATTGCTCTCTGAAAGACGGAAATAGTATTCTTGAGCCCGAAAGGCATCATTAATAATTCCTTGGCTTGGTTCGCCATTTTTTTTTTTTTTTTTTTGTGCGTGTGGAAACCCTCTCGGGCCGTCACCCCACCGGGGTTTACGATGGGGTGGTGTGTCGGAATCGAACCGACTAAAACCACACGGTGTGCCGTACTGTGCCTTAAATAGGAGGGATCCGGGAACAGCTTTTATTAAGACATCCGGAACCCTCCTAGCGCCTGACCGCAAAAGCGCGGGCACCACCTGCGGGTAAAAACCTCTCATTTAGGCGACGTCCAGGCACACGCGGACGCCGCCTCCTCGCGGGGGGCCACTATAGCGGGTGAAGGGGAAAACCCGTCCCGTCCACCCGCGGCCACACTCAGGGCGGCATGAGGCGCTGGTAAGCGCGCCTCCGCCGCCCAGTTCGCCGGCGACGAATTAGGTCCGAGTGGAGGTCGTCCTCCCGGACCCTTTCCGCTGCCTCCTTCTGCGAGATGACTTCCTCACAGAAGGTTGCGACCGCGGTAAAATTCCTGTCGCTACCGGCCATGGAGCGAATGACAGCCGGTAGCGACAGATCCACTCCGATGACTGCAGTGAGGGCCCGACGCTGCGTCGCCCAGGCGGAGCAAACCGCCAGCGTGTGCTGAGCCGAGTCCTCACTACAGTCGCAGTGGTGACAGGCGGGACTCAGTTTCCTCCTAGCGACCGAGTGCAGGTACTTCCCGAAGCAGCCGTGCCCGGAAAGAAACTGCGTCAGTCGGAAGGAAAGGGTCCCGTGCTGCCGCCCTGCCCACTCGACGATGACCGGCTGGAGCGCCTCCACGGCGGCAAATCCAGCACGTGGAGCCTCCAGCCGGGACGACCAACGAGCCATGGTGGCTCGGCGAGCGGCCTCAGCCATTCGCGTACCTCTTCGGGCGGGGGCCGACTGCCGCCTCCCGCCCGGAACTCAGCCGTTCGCCGATATACTTCGGCGAGCACTTCCGCCTCCAAATCCCACGGGGGAGTCCCGGCCAACGCGCACGCCGCCTCTATTGACACGGTGCGGTATCCGCGTATGGCTCTAACCACCATTACCCTCTGAGGGCGCCAGAGGCGCGCCCTATTCTGGGCGGTCAGAGCCTCCGCCCACACCGGTGCACCGTACAGTGCCATTGACCGGACAACCCCCGTGTATGTGGGCCTGAACCGGTACGAGGGCCGAGTTGACCTCGATAGAGGCGCCAGGGGGTGGACCACGACGGGGCCCATGAAATAACAGCGCCTCCGTCTTATCCAGGGCCACCCGCAAACCCAGCGCCTCGATGCGCCCGACCACCAGAGAGACTCCCCTGGTGGCCAGGCACGCCGCCTCCTGAAAGTTTACCCCCCGGGCTGTGACTCAAGTGTCATCGGCGTAACAGATTACGCCGAGCCCGGGGGGGAAGTCGCCTCGAAGGGCCCAGTCGTACCCCATGTTCCACAGGAGTGGTCCAAGGACAGACCTCTGCGGAACACCGCACGACATGGGCCGACAACTCAAAACTCCATCTCGGTAATCGTACATGACGGTACGCTCCTCTAAATAGTCTGCCACTAGCCGCCTCAAGTACCCTGGCAGTCCGTGATAGTGGAGTGCTTCCCTGATGCAGCTAAATGGCAGACTGTTGAACGCGTTGGAAATGTCCAGCGACACCGCCAACAGCACGCCGCCACAGCTCACTACCTCTTCGGTCACGGCCCTCAGGCGCAACACAGCACCGACCGTCGAACGCCCCGCTCGAAAACCGAATTGGGCGTCCGACAAATCGATGGGCCTGTAGTCCGCAACCGAGTCGGTAGGCCGTCCCGACTTCCTTAAAAGGACCAGCTTCCCGCTCTTCAAGCAGTCAGGGAAGCGCCCGGACGCCAAGCAAGCGTCGAACACTTCCCTGAGGCGGTCGGACATGTGGTCGAGGGCGAGGGCCAACACTCGGGCAGGGATCCCGTCTGGCCCGGGGGCGGTGTTCTTGGAACGGATCCGTAGAACAACCGCCCCTACCTCCGCCTCCGTGACGGGCGGAACACCATCCTCCTCGTTCTCCCCGTCGTCTCCGGCCAAGGGGGCCATCGACGGGGGTACGTGCTCCACCCGTTGCGGGAAAAGGCCCTCAACCACTTCCTGCAGGAAGCTGGGTTGGAGAGTCTCCGTAAGGGGGGCGCCCGACGCGCGGAGCTTTTGTTGGGCCGCGCGATATGGGCGTCCCCAGGGGTCACCATTGAGACCCTACAGCATCTCCTTTCTTTTGTCCTCTTTGGCGCGGCTAATGGCCAGCTTCAGAGTTTTCCGCGCCTCTCGGTACTCCTCATGAAGCTGGTCCTCCTCCCCCTCTTCGCGGTGACGCCGCCGGCTGCGAGTGTAGGACCTCCGGGCACGAGTACAGGCCGCACGGAGGTCCGCCAACTCCTGGGACCACCGGTAGACCTCCTTCCTTGGAGGCCGACGACCTCGGACGCGGGGCATGGCCGCATCGCAAATCTGTCCTGGTCGGAGCCTGGGTCGACTGGCTAGCCCCCGAAGTTTGACGAGAAGTGCGGGGCGACTTGCAGCCACCCTGCCCCATCTGATGGTTGGCGGGCAGATTGCCCGCCGCACACGCAGGGCAGTGAGGGGCGGCGAAACATTCCGCCGCCTTGTGCCCCGGTCGGCCGCAGCGGAAACAAAGTCCGCTGCAGTCAAAGCAGATTGCGCATTTGACGCGGGTGTGTCCCGAGAACAGGCACTTAAAACACCTCATCGGTCTCGCCTCCAGCATTGTGACTCTGGCGTTGACGAAACCGATGAGGACCTTGCCAGCGTCACCCAAGATTTTGGCCGACGCTACAGGACACCTCACCCACACCGCGCCAAGGCCTCCTGGACCGGGGCGGATGGTGCCAACCCTGATGCTGTCCGGGGTGCATCCCGTTTTCTCCAAAACCACAACCCGGACATCCTCAGTCGTCACGGAGTCGTCCAGGCCTGAAATACGCAACTCCGCGCATTTGGTGGGCCTGGCGATCTTGCACCTTCCTCGCACCTTCAGCCCCGGGGAACTCTAGGACCCAAACTCCCGTCTGGGCGAGGCGCATCCTGACGCCTGAAGCCCCGAATTCACTGGCGAGGCTATCCCGGGCTTTCTTAAATACTGCCGCGTAGGATAGCCTGCCATCTGCCGCCTCCGGTGACACGGTGATCACCACAGCCGCTGTCTTAGGTCTTCAAAGTATTTGCTAATTTTACTATAAGAATTAAAATGAAAATATGTATTTTTGAGTTGCGTCACTGAACATCAATGTTACAAGCAAGGTGAGATCCAGAAATTATATCACTGCTATTTATTTATGAAGGAGCATCAACAATAAACATATACAACATTGTTGATTACACTAGTTAAATACACCTCTCATATGTATATCAATAGACGGCCAAAGCATTCGTTATACATAAAATTTATATTGAATAACTAACAACAAATAAAACTTAATAATAGGCACTAAGCCTAACATAAATTTTATGAAAACTGTAAGATATAGGATTATGCTATGATAATGTCACATGATTAAAATAAGCAATAACGATTGTTCCAAATTGTTTTCAGGCATTTTGCATCATTTCTCCAATCCACTTTATTTTCGGAATATGCAGAGATTTAATTCGTGGATTAAGGGATCTGGACGATGATCCGAAAATGAATGTGTGAAGTAAAGTACATAATATACATGTAAATCGTTGGTGACTAAGTGCATTGTAGAAACGGCAAATAATATAGTCGTTCACGGCTGTGTGAAGGTGTGAATAATATCTTAAAAGATAAACTTTATAATTTTGATCAAAGTGATCCACTTAAAGTACAGGCTAGGTCGTATAATTTAAAGAAATTAGAAAAATAATTTTTATATATTAAATTACTGTTTCATTTATAGAAACAAATATATATATACAGGTGTGATCGTTAGGTGTGTCCAGATCATTGTTTCGTTAACATAAAATAATCCAAAATCTTTTAATTGATTTTGTTAGGACGTTTCTGAATGAGTTAAATTTTACATGTAAAATTTTAAAAATCAAACTAGAATTGTCTTGAACACTATGTGTGAATTCACACATACATACCATATTATATAAGTACACACATACACCTTATGAGGCACCACCAAGTCGACAGCTAAGATGGGCACTGAAAATCAGTACTGAGATTGCTTTTGTCCATCGCAGTGTATACTGAGGGTCCACCTATTTTCTAGGGCACGGCGTACAACCCTCAGTAAAATAAAAAGTTATTTTATTGTAATTTACATTCAAAGAAACGTGGTCATGTAACAAGTGACACGTCAAAAATGTTACATGGTATTAAAATTTTAATTGTTTTTTATATTCTTTTGTACCTATGTTATTATTTTTATTTTTTAGTTGTATACAACAAATAAAATATAAAAATAATAACATAGGTACATTTAACAAAATAAATATTTTTTTCTTTCTTTCTTTTCTTCTTATATTATATGAGTTGCTACACAACATTGTATCGACAACAATATATAATATGTCTAGGTTTGTATTGTTATACATAGAATAAGCGCCATCTACTGGGTCCCTACATTACTTAAAACGAATAGTTAGTGTCATCCACAAATCAAGGGAGATTTGTTAAGTAGGTGTGGCGCGTGCGCCCGTATCTGCCGTAAATTGCGCTTGTTAGTCTGTCTTTAATCGAGTGTCAACCAGCGACCGCGTCATTTCTCTAATGTCTACTTCCAAACGCCGCATTGTTGAATGGTTGTTTGCGGAAATAACAGCTTTAATTTGAATGATATAAAAGATGACATCTTATTGTATACGTAAATACAATAATTAAATAAATATATATATATATATATAATATATAATAATTAAGTAAATAAATAATACATTTTGCCTTAATATTTATGATGATGAAATATTAAATTTACCATATTATTCAAACAAATGGTTTTTGTTTTAATAATATGGTAAATTTTATATTATTATATTTTTAATTTATTATATTATAATTCGATGAAATATAAATTACTTTTGAACAGCACAATGATAATTATTGATATCTATGTGAGTATTAGGCGGACGGTAACTCTAAATAAACGCTATTTCTTACACGCTAATGTGTTTATTCGATTGTCAAGCACTCATTGACTTGCTTATATCGTATACTAAGTGTATACGTGTGAGTCTGAGCATCTATTGGTTTTTTAAACTGCATATGTTGTTATAAGCTAATGGAAGAAACAATTTGGAGACAGCGGTTTTCATACATTTCGATCTAAAAGGCAAATCTAGTTGATTTTATGATCTGAGGTGCCATCTCTTGAGAGTGGCTTATCTGTTTCCTATATAGTATATTGTCTATGGTTGTTATTGACTTGTGTTATTGACGGTATCCACCGATATACTCGTTCGTAAATTTCTAGTGGTACGTTCCAGACATGTGGTCCGTATAAATGCACAGAGTATTCCCGCTCATTTCCCCGATATGCTGACGAACTTTGACTGTAAGAATATTTATGTTATTCTTGTTTCGAAGTCATGGCTTAAGCCCTGTCTTCCCTCAACCTCTTACTCTCTACCTGGCTTCATTCTCATACGAAATGACTGATCAGCTGGTGGTGGCGGTGGTATTGAAATTTATCTCTGTTCATACATTCCTAAGTCTGTGGTGAGTGTATCAACACAACCGCATCTTCCAAATGCTGGTGAACACTTATTTTTGAAAGTCGAGCTGCAGCATGTGAAAATTCTTTTAGGCGTTTATTACTGTCCCTCCATGCGTGTCAATTTCTTTTCTATCTTTGAAAATTTGCTTCAAACATTGTTCATTTCGTATAGTCATACGATTATAATGGGTGACTTCAATACATGTCTTTTGAAACAAGATTGCCGCTCGTCTTCTGTTCTTGCCATATCAGAATCTTTCAATCTCTCAATTCTCCCTTTAAATGCCACCCAGCCTTTTCCCAACTGTGTACCTTTTCTTCTTGACCTAATCTTTATTTCATCTTCGGATCGCGTCGCTAAACATGGGTAATATGCAGCAGACGAATTTTCCTTTCACGACCTTCTCTTTCTCTCTTACAAAATTCATCTTCCCAAGGCAAAGTCAAGAGTTGTCTTTCAGCGTAATTTTGGTAGTATGAATGTCAATCTTCTTAGAAAAGACGCAAAGGAAATTGACTTGGTTTTTTTTTAACTGAAGACTCCATTGATGAAAAGTACACATACTTAACACTAATTTGATAGCACTCTACGATATCCGTGCACCGGTTCCAGCTATAAAGCTAAAACATTTACCGTCACCCTGGCTTACAGACGAAATAAAGAAAATTATTGTCCGAAAAGCAGCAGCGAGGTCAAAATACAAATTAAGGCCTACCGATGCTAACAAAGAGAAGTATTTGAGTTTACGCAACAACTGCAACAAGGTGTGTAGGAATGCACAACGCCAACATATCCGTAGCTCCGTACAAAACGGTGACCCAGCTAAGGTTTGAAAATTCCTTTGATCACTAGGAGTTGGAAAACAGCGTCAAGAATCATCTCCTAAGTTTTTAGATATTGATATGCTTAACCAATACTTCTCTTCTTCGTCTAATTTTAATAAGAGAACTAAATTGAAAACATGAAATTATCTTTCAATATTTCCAACTTCTGATTACCCGCCGTTTGTTCTTAGTTAATTAGTCTGCTTGTGATGTTGAGAAGAGTATTTAATCCATCGCGTCCAATGCAATTGGCACTGATTTTATAAGCTGTAACATGGTCCTTCCCATCCTTGATGATATTTTACCAATAATTACCCATATCCTGAATATTTCCATTGTTAGTGGCGTATACCTAAGAATCCTAAACCTGTATCCTACTCAGAATATCGGCCTATCTAGATTTTGCCCTTCCTTTCAAAGGTCCTTGAACACCATATCTACTATCAGCTGAGTACGTTTCTCTGCATAAATAAACTACTCAATCCGTTCCAATTCGGTTTCCGCCCCGGCCATAGTACAACTACTTTCCTCATCAATATTATAGATAATATAAGGACTGGCATGGAGAATGGAAAGCTCACAGTCCTCTGTTTACTAGACTTTAGTAACGCTTTTAACACTGTAGACTACGATGTTCTCCTTACCATACTAAACTCACTCAACATATCTCCATCAGCTATTGAGTGGTTTCGTAGTTACCTGTTTGGCCGCCGGCAACGTGTTCAAGTGGACGATAACTATTCCACCTGGTCTAACACAACAGCTGGTGTGCCACAGGGTGGCGTTTTATCTCCTTTACATTTTTCAATATAATTCAATTTCTCATCAACTTCTCTCTTCCTACCACCTTTATGCACACGATTTGTAAATCAACTCTCAAGCAAATCTTAACGGGCTGCCCTTGGGTATAGATACCATTAATAAAGGACTAGCAATGTAACAATGTATGGGCTCAAGGTTAACCCTAGTAAGACGAAAGCCATAATGGTTGGTAGCTCTAGACTTATTCCTAAGGTTGATTATTCAGTACTTCCGCAAGTTTCGTTTGAAGGTGTCACTATTCCTTTAACCAATAGTGTAAAAAGCTCAGACAAAATCCTCTCCTGGAGTGTTCAGATGCAAAATACAAGTTGAAAAATATTTACCTCTGCAGCTTCTTTAAGCAGATTACGTAATTTCCTTCCTACATTTGCTTAAAAGGAAGCTTCAATCACAAATACTGTAACACCAAACTGTGTAATGCAAAATAGATTATTATTATTATTATTATTGATTATTATTCTCTTTATTCAATTAAATACACATATAAATTACATTTTTAAATACATTCAGATTATATCAAAAATACATTTAAAAATATAAAAAATAGTGCCCCACCGGTATCGGGTACAGGGACCAAGCTACCGGTGGTTAGGGTTCCAGAGACAAAAACCTCCTCACAATACGTGCCGTATCAAGAAGGACCGCCTTCTGCATCAGGCCCTTAGTCCAGCTGCCTAACGAGAGCCTCTGAAGGTGTTGGTCGAGGCTCTTTGCAATCAACCCATGGGCTGATATGACTATCGGTACAATGATTGCTGAATTCACATCCCACATACCGACCAACAATATTATTATTATTATTATTATTCTCTTAATTCAACATAAAACTTATTAGTTACATTTTTAAATACGTACCTATA
Source organism: Callimorpha dominula (assembly GCA_949752705.1). Taxonomy (NCBI): domain Eukaryota; kingdom Metazoa; phylum Arthropoda; class Insecta; order Lepidoptera; family Erebidae; genus Callimorpha; species Callimorpha dominula. Next base: position 12,331,799 of record OX457010.1, on the reverse strand, counting down.
AAACAAAATATATATTTAAAAATATAAAAAATAGTATACCACCGACATCGGGTATCGGGACCAAGACACCGGTGGTTAGGGCTCCAAAGACAGGAACCTCCTCACTATACGGGCCGTGTTGAGAAGAACTGCCTCCTGCATCAGTCCCTTGATCCTTCTTCCCTCCTTGGCTTTTGGCTATCAATCCATGAGCAGAAACGACAATCGGAACAATGATCGCTGAATCGACATTCCACATATCAACAATCTCGTGAGACAAATCCAAATATTTGATTTGTTTTTCTTTTTCAACTTTCACGAGGTTGTCGTCATGAGGAACAGCAATATCGATAATCATTGCGCGGCACTCTAATCGATCTATCACCACAATGTCAGGTTTATTGGCAATAATAGTTCTGTCAGTGATGATAGATCGATCCCAATACAATGTGGCACGACCATTTTCGAAAACTGGGTCGGGCACATACCTATAATATGGCACCTCTGAATGCACAAGATTGTATCTAAGGGCAAGTTGTTGATGCACAATCCTGGCCACTTGGTTGTGTCTGTGTAAATATTCACCGTTGGCAAGACGAGAACAACCAGAAATAATATGCCTGATAGATTCACCGGGACGGTGGCATGCCCGACAGATGTCCACCGTACCATCTTTCACGATATATTTCCTATAGTTATTCGTCATAACAACTTCGTCCATAATTGCAAAGACAAAACCTTCGGTTTCTCCAAAAAGATCACCAAACCGTAGCCAAGATGTAGACGCTTTAAAGTCTATATCAGGACCATTTAGGGCCCGATAAAAACGACCATGAAGTTCTTTGCCCTTCCATACCTCCCTGCGATCATTAGTACTAGGTACTACAGGCTTGCGCCAGTTCTCTTTAGCCAGAGCGAGCGGAGTGAGTCCGTTGTCCACTGTGACCACACTACGATGAACTCCCACGTCAGTATGAAGAAAATATTCTCTAAGGTTGTATATCTCGCGATTGTGTAGGGTCTTAATGTTTAAGAGTCCACGACCCCCAAACTTTCGCGGGATATACAACCTCATTACCGATGAACGTGGGTGGTGCATTCGGAATGCAGTCAGCAGTGTACGGACTCTCCTATCTAGAGCATCCAATTCGGTTTGAGTCCATCTAAGTATACCAAAGGAATACATCAGAACCGGCATGACCCAACCGTTGCAGGCACGCATTTTGTTACCCCCTGATAAAAGACTTTTAAGTACTTTTTTCAGGCGGCCAAAGAAGCGCTCCTGCAGCGCTTGTTTCATATGAGATTCAGGTATTCCCAATGACTGTGATATACCTAGATACTTGTAGCTTTCAGTGGCAGACAGAGATCTGAGTTTTGTTGAATCTGAAAGTTCGACTCCATCAGATTCTACTATCACGCCTTTCTTTACATGCATGACTGCACATTTTTCCACACCAAATTCCATCTTGATAGAGTTACTAAAGTTTTCAGTCACCTTCAGTAACGCTGTCAATTGCAAATTAGTGGGGGCAATAAATTATTATTATTATTATATTCTTCTCCCCATTCTTGACTACGCCGACGTCAGCTATCTCGATCTTAATGAGGACCAACTAGATAAACTTGAGAGACTCTAAAATTTCTGTAGAAGGTTTATCTTTGGCTTACGCAAATATGATCATATCTCCGAATTTCGTACCAAACTCAAGCTGTTTCCGATTTGCCTTCACCGGAATACTCATAGCCTCTCTTTACTGTATAATATCTTATTTAACCCTACTACCCCTGTCTACCTCAAGAAACGTTTCGCATTCATTCACGACACTCACAATAGATACTTAAGATCATCGGAAAACCTGACGCTAGAAATTCCAACCCACTCCACAACTTTTTCTGACAAATCTTTTACAGTGCAAGCTGCACGTCTATGGAATGCATTGCTAGAACCTTTCAGACGGGCAAAGTCACTAAACATTTCCAAAAACTCGTCAAGGATACCTATCTTTGTAATAACCTACACCTATGTATATATTTCTCTGTATTTATGTGTTTATATAAATGTGTAAGTGTATGTGTATAAATATGTATGTATTTTATTGTTTTAGTAGTAAGTAAGTAAGGCTAATGTGCACTACAAGTTACCTATTACTATTCAATATAGTCCATCAAAGGTTGTCTGTAAGAGATCGCAGACTGTCATAAGACCGCCCATTGTACTGCTACTTAATAGTGTATGTTTCGTATGTATCCTATTTTTTGGTGTACACTAAAGGATAGTCTATCTATCTATTTTTTTAAACAAACTCAACTGACTCAAACGCAAACTTCATACATTTTTCAATACCTTTTTAACTAAAAACAATTGTTTAAGTGGTTGTTTTTGTACTAGTAAAATAATAAGAATAGCTGAGTATATTTTTGGAAAGCCAATTTCCACGGAATCTATGCGAAAAAACGGATAGATTTTTTGCCGTTTTCAATGCGAAATTCTTTTTTTATTTAAAACAAAAAAAGCTTTAACTTCAAGCTTACTGCTTGCAAAAGACGAAAAAAATTTGATATTTTGAGTCCAAGTCCAATCACTAATACCTACAATTTAAGCTCGGAAAAAAAGTTCCTAGGACCATTAGAAGCCCTGTAATGGAATGTTCAAAAATTGTCTTTTTCGGTGGTTTTTATTTTTATTGTGCAAAAGCTTATTTATCGATTTGGACTCAGAATATCAAATTTTTTGTCTGTTTTGTCTTCTTAAGCGCTAATTTACACAATATTTTCTTTTTTTCAAAAAACAATTTAATTGATAACCTCAAAAACCTGTTTTATCGACCTTTTATTACAAAAATACACTCAGCTATTCCTACTATTTTTCTCCTAATTATCCCGTGAAAAAGCCCATTTTTTTTAACGGATAAATTATCTCGCCTACACTATACTGTGTATGTTTTTCTTTATGTTGAAATACTGAAATTATTATATTTTAAATCGAAAACACTTAACTTTGGTGTATGTTTCTTCACAAATTATGGTGAATAAAATTACGTTTTTAAATTAGATAGATAGATAAATAACACTTTGTTTGTACATTAGCAATACAGTGGACGATACATTTACATAATTACATTAAACAGATAATGTCCAAAGGGCGGCCTTATTGCTAGATGCAATCTCTTCCAGGCAACCTTAGAATGAATCAAAATTATTCGAAAAGACAGTGGCAGTTGGTATTGTATTTAAAATTTGTGATTTCTAATAAATATGAAAATAAAAATATACAGATATTCCATATTAACCTACTTTACCTACTATAAATAGCAATAGTTACTTATCAATATCCTACTAGTCCTACTAATATTATAAACGTGAAAGTTTGTGAGGATGTATGGATGTATGGATGTTTGTTACTCTTTCACGCAAAAACTACTGAATGGATTTTAATGAAACTTTACAATAATATAGCTTATATATCAAAATAACACATAGGCTATAATTTATGACGATATTGTGTATTTTGGCCAAAATATAACGATAAATGTTAAGTAAGTCGGAAAAAAATCTGTCATCTGCGAGCTATTCTGGCGTGCGGTGGGAAAACTGTAAGAGTTACACGAATATAATGTACGGTGGGATTGTTTCTCCTAAACAGTTCTACAAAAAAGTAAGCGACAGTATATATCGATCTTTTATGTGTAAGCCATTATTACCAAAAAAAGTGAACCATAAATACAATAACATTTGATTTTTTATTTCCAATTCACATTTAGCAGTGACAAATTGATTTTTATCAAAATGAATATCTTTTATCGCTTCTGATATTCAAAGTAGATAAACTTTGTCTTTTGAAGTACGTAATTTGGTCAAATATTTTAAAAGTTACGACCATAATATAAAACTGCGGGCGAGGGAGCGGGGGGAACATCGCTTATCACCGACGCGGGCCGGCGGCGGGCAGACGCGTGAGGGCAGACGTTGTTGTTGACAGTTGTGTCCGTAATGGGAATTTTCAAGACACTAGCGATTTGCTAAAAGGCTCTGTATACATTCATTTCTATTATATACTAGCAACCCGCCCATGCTTCGCACGGGTACAAATTATACACCTAAACCTTAATCATGAATCACTCTACATATTAGTGAAAACCGCATGAAAATCCGTTCAGTAGTTTTTCAGTTTATCGCGAACAGACGCGGCGGGGGACTTTGTTTTTTTATAATATGTAGTGAAATTTGAAAGTTTGTGAGGATGTATCGATGTTTATTACTCTTTCGCGCAAAAACTCCTGAATCGATTGCGATGATATTTCGTATGTAGATAGCTGGAGACCTGGATTAACACTTAGGCTACTTTTTATCACGATATTCCTTTGGCATCTGAGTTACGCGGGTGAAACCGCGGGGCACAGCTAGTAAATTCATAAACCTAGCTAGTATGTACAATATATACATAATTAATATACAATATACATTACAATAATTATATATTATACCTTAATACAGTGTACCTTAAGCGAATCTTAAAATCAAAGGTAGTGTTCATGAACCATTTAAGAAAAATGTTTATTGATTGCGCTAGCCTAATGTTTATTGGTAAGGCATTCCACGAGCGTACAGCTTGAACAGTGGTCAAAATATTTAGTGAAATGCTGTGGCATTACCAGTCTCAAATCTTCAGACGACCTTAGACATTTTTCATGTGTGTCATGAAGGAACTTAAACCGTTCTTTGAGGTAAAAAGGGGCTTTAGGGTTAAATAAGATGTTATAAAGCAAAAAGAGGATATGAGTACTCCGGCGAGAGCGAATTGGAAACCACTTGAGCTTTTGACGGAATTCTGAGATGTGATCATAATATTTTTTCGTAGCCCATAATATATATGAATCTCATACAAACCTTTTGAAGTCGCTCAAACTTATCAAGTTGTGCTTCAGTGAGATTCAGATAGCTGACATCGGCATAGTCGAGAATTGAAAGAAGAAGTGTTTGTGCAAGCGCTGACTTAGTGGCAGTTGGAAGAAAGTTACGTAATCGTCGCAAGGATCCCGCTGACACGAAAACTTTACGACTGACTTCCTGCAACTGTGGACCTCAAAAAAAAATACTGTCCATACTAATTCCCAGTTTTTTTACACTTGTGCGGATATTCAATGAAGTGCCGCCAATTTGAATTTGGGGCCGTTGAGACCATTCAATTCTAGAAACTAACCCAGGACTGCCAATAATACATATGTAACATAACCTTGACGTTCCGGTTAAGTATGGCCAGGAGCATGCCGTGGCTGGCAAGATGTTAAGATAGTTAAATAAGCGTTAGAAAAATGGTGCTCATGTTTTCAAAAATGGTTTTGTCCGAATGAAAAAAGTGTTTAAAATGTAATGGAGAATACTTCAAAAAGCAATAATAATATTACTTTACATGTAAATTGTGCGTATTTCGTTGAGACCCGGCCACGGTGCCAAACGAGGTCATGGTTATGGTTGTAAACTGTACGTATGTGTACCTTTTCGTTACAGAAAGAGAAAAAATAGTACCATTTTATTTCACGACCTAAAGTGCATTATTAGTGGCCGGGTTCCAGCATGTTCGTCCCAGCACGGATACTTTTAGATCAGCTGATACCTACAACTTTAGAGGATCATTCGTGTCTAAGATTAATATACTTGTTATTCAAGAACTATCTCCTTTAGGAAAATATCCCCGCTAAAAACTACAATAATCAAATCAATTTTGCTATAGAACACCTGTCAATATTGTAATAGCATCAGCGTAACGTGACATCAACTTATTACCTACTAGCTGTGCCCGCGACTTCGTTCGCGTTTTTTTCGGAAAACAGCAATTTGTCGCTTCTTGGCGGTAAAACAACCTGGAGCGTACAAAAAAGGTTGCTATGGTTGCTTACACGTGAAATAACGACATAATTTGGCCGTGGTAACATTACTCATTTGCTGTTCGTGTGGAAACTCACCTCACCTGGCTATTGGTGAGGCCGTATTAGGCTTAAACCAACTAAAACCACACGGTATGCCTCACAGCACCGTTTATGAGTTGACCGTCGATACGGCGACGTTTTGCCTCCAATGATCCACCCAGCGCTGGCTAGCGGACGGCAACTGGGCGATGTCCAGACACCCTCTTCACGGGAGACTCTGCTTCGGGTGAAGAACATAAAACTCGTCTCATACACCCACGGCCACTCTTAGCGTACGCATGAGAGCGCGAGTGAAAAGGTTCCACCTGTAAGTTTTTCTACCGAATCCACACCGTCACCTCCTCCTTGCGCGAGATGTTCTCCTCGCAGAAAATCGTCATAAATCAACTGTGACGACCTAACATCTCGATTCGTCCGACCAATTGGGAGACTCTTGCTGTAGGCTAGAAACTATGGACGGTGTAACTTAAGATTTCACACTACTGTAACCGAACGGAAGACAAATGGCCTGAAAGTGTAAAAAAAACTTCACCGGTTACATATCAATATTTCAGCTTAGATGTAATTTTTTGGCGATAGTGTCTGCCATGCATTTAATACAGTAAAATACTGTGATACTAAGAAAGTGATAAGTTAAACTAACAACTAAGTCATAGATGCTTTAAATAAAAATTCTATTCTATTCTAATATAATCATGTTGACGGGAATCAACGCGATCACGTATTTAAAAGGTATGACATACCTTTGCTTTGCCGTGGTCGTGGCCGTGATCACAGGCCTTTAGGTACTGTAATACTTTTTAAATACGTGATCGCGTGCATTCCCGTCAACATAATTATATTATCATGGAACACAAAAGTTTAAAAGTTTGGATCTTCTTTTTTTCTAAATCTATTTATAAATATATGTATATTTACTGGACTGGCCTGATGGTCTAGTGGTTAGTGATCCTGATTGCTGAGCCAGAAGTCGTGGGTTCGATTTCCACCCAGGACGAATTATTCTCTGTCTGGGTGTAATTTATTTATAATATGTATGTATTTAGAAATATATAAGTATGTTTATCAGCAGTCTGGTTACCACAGTACAGGCTGTGCCTAGCTTAGGATCAGACGGCCGTGTATGAGGTGCGTGAAGTTGTTATTATTATTAATGCCCTGAAACATATTTAGAGGCCAAATAGCTCATTGGCATAGTCAAGAACCAGCTATCGATTACTCTGGGATCACCAAACAAAGATAAAACAACTCCTGCTGCTTCAGCAATCACCACAGAAAAGCATATTCCCCTATGATATCCTAGGATTGAAAATATACATTCACTCGAAATCCTTCAAACAGACATGACTATTTGCAGGTGAAATCTAATGTAACTAATAATATTTCTTTAAATCACAGGTAAAAATCGATTCTTTGTACTCTTAATATTTATTAGTTAATTAAGTGGTTTTATAAAAAAAATTAAATAAAAATCAAACCGACGACGAAAAGAACTAAAACGCAAAAAATAAATAAACCTTTTAAGTCTTAAGTATTAAGCTTGTTTATAATTTTTTGTAATTTATGATTTTTTTTTCATCAACTCGGCTACATGATGTGAATATTTCTAAACGCAAATGCCTGATAAAATAATGAAAAGTAAACAGAAACACTATTCGTTTCTACAATATCCGAAATTTTCCGGATTCTCTCAATTTTATCAGAATTCCATCATCAGATCCTGACTTCCTTGACATGGGACCATCTTTGAGGTATACCCTATCTAACAAAAAAGAATAATCAAAATCAGTTTGTAAATAACGGAGAGGGCTGAACATACATAAATAAAAAAAACAATATGTATAAAAAGGGTTGAATTGAGAACCTCCTTTTTTTCGTCGGTTAAAAACGATACCTAATTTAAAAAAGTAAATTAGTTTATACATAAAAGAAAGTGCAAAAAAAGAAAAGAGAGTCAATGAGGGATGCGATCCGGCACCCAACTAAGTAAAGGTCGTACTCTACACCAGATAAGCTAAACGCTCGCTGTAGATAACTTCGAAATAAGTATATACATTCTGCTAACGTTACAATGTTATTACAGCTTTCATTGATTTCCTGTGGAACCAAAGTTATTATTTACAACTTATTTACAACAACTTATTACTTATTTGAGTGACTTAGGCGTTAAAGAAAAAAGTATGAAGAGTTGAATATGAATTCTCGCGCAATACTAGTAAAATCAAATGTGGGTAGTTTTCACAAATAATGAGAATTAATTAAATTTTATTTTCTTTAACATCAACCATCATTTATTGCCTTTGTGCACTTGACACGTCGAATGTCAATGATTATTCTCTGTACAAGTAAAATGCCCGCCTTCTGGTTACGAGAAGTGTCAATCAGTCGCTTAGCTAGTTCCTTGTAAAAGGGACGAGCACCCTAACGCCACGACTCCAAACGGCTCAAAAACATAATTACTGATCAAATACTAATTGTATTTATGCCGTGTGAAAATACAGTAGCAACGCCAGCACAACCAGCTGTACTTGAAAGATGTAATTCCGCGAGGATGTCGACGCAAGTTGAATCCCACACCAAAGGTCGATCCATCTGCCATGCAACTGCCGAGGCAGTAACAAAATAACATATTAATTTTTGATAAGAAATTAATCAATCAATTTGGACTCAGATTATTCTACTGGTCAACAAAATATTTTTTAGTATAGTAAAAATAAAATTACTGCAATGAAGAAGATTATCATCCCTTAACAATTTGCACTTTGAGATGTTACTTAATAAAAAAGTGTGTTGTTAATTATTTATACGCTTAATATCCCACCTTCTTTAAAAAAGTTTCAACTATATTTTTAACACTAGAAGTGCCCCGTATTATGCCATACAATGACTTAGGTGTTATATTTGACAGAAAAGTCACCTTTGTATCTCATATAGTGTATATAAATAAAAAATCTTCAAAAACGTTGGGGTTCGTACTTCGTAATAGTAAGGGTTTTTGAAAGAGTAGAACCAAACTAATGCGCTATAACAGTCTCGTGTGAAGTGTCTTGGAATACTGCAGCGTTGTATGGAGACGTCACTATACCGCCTCACATGCGTTCACAAACGATTTATGTTGCACCTAGCGTTCTGTGAAGGTAAATCTAAGAGCTTGCCATCCTACAATACTCGTCTGCAATATATCAAAGTGCACTCTTTATCCACACGCAGAAATGTCACTGATGCTGTATTGCTATACAAATTACTGAGAAATAAAATTGACTGTCCCAATTGATTAAATCTCATCAGATCTCGAGCCCCATCTAGATATCCAAGGAATAGCATTACACCGTTGTGTCCACCCTTGCGCCGAACTATACTCGGTTCACACTCGCCTACAGCCAGGTTAAGCAAGCTCATTGACAGTTGTAGCGACTTGTTAGACATCACCATGACAAGATTCGAGATTTTTGTAAAATAATTATAAACAACAATAACGTCTAGTCCATTAAGAATTTAATAAAATCAAAATCAAATGTCTGAATATATTATATAATTTAATTTAATCTTAAGTAAATATTTATTCCTGTCGTAATGTGATTTAATTTCATTTGATTTATTTTAATTTAATTTGTTTTAATTTAATTTATTTTGTTAATTTAATTTAATTTATTTTGTTGTACATCATAACTGTGTTGTACTGCTTTGTTTAAAGATTTATTTTGATTTAACTGTATGTTTAACTGACACTATTAATTCTTTCTTAAATTGTTTAATTTCTATCATTTTATTATAATAATTATCATTCGGTGTTAGCCTATACTGAATTGTTACACCAGCAAATGTTATTTATTTGATAAATAGTAAATGTATTGTGTAAACAATTGTTGGCTTACCTTAAATAAATAAATAAATACCCACAAAGAACACGACCGTCAGATTGGCGGTATATGATGATCATTTAGAATATGATCAAAATAATAGATGAGTTCTAAATCAATCAAAGATTGTGGATTTTTAAATTGTTTTTAATATTATTTATTAATTACGTAGAACGCATCGTCCACAAACAGCTTTTTGACAATTTGCCATGGACGTCTTTTATTCGATGTAGAAGCCTGTTTTTCACTAATGGCTGTATTATCTAACCTTTGAATAGCTGTAGAACTCTTTTGTCTTCTTTTATACTCTGATTGAAGTTCACTTACGAGTTGCAGAATATAATTATGGCGAAAAATATTTTCACCTGTAACTTTCCGGTAAACAATCCATGAATTTATGGCAGCTATATCTAAAATATTGCAAAAAAAACATGGACTGGCCATCTTCGATCGCGGTCCCTATCTACTAGGCACTCGGAGTAAATAGGTTTGCAGCCGGAACTATTGGTCAGGCTGTTAGATCAGGGTACCACAGGAACCGGTTCCTGAGCGTTCTGATGGCGCATGGTTTTGGAGTTGGATTCGTTGTGGTTTGTGGTTAGCTGCAGAGAAAGGGCATGTCGTTTGCTCCACCATATTTATGTCCGTGGAGCGTCCGATCTCGCGCGCAGCGAGCAGCGGAATTAACCGGTCTAAGGCGAAGGGCCCCTTGGTTTTCCGCTGCGGGGCTTGGAGCGTCCCTTAGCAGAGGTCCCGTCGGATCGATGCAGCTCGGGCACTTGGCTGCTATCCAAGTAGAAAGGTGACTAGACACTGATCTGGACACACTCTATATGCCTGGGTAGACCTACACATGTTTGTAGATCGGGATGTAAGTGTGCCCACAGCTCCGGTACTAGCTGGAGACTGGTGGTCGGCTTCTCTGACGATCCTAGCGGTGTTACCGCGAGCATATGCAAATATGCGGAAGGTGAGCGTGCCTTACAACTCCGGTACCTATCTGGCCAATAGGGAGTGTGCCAGTTGCAAACGGGGGTCGCTACGAGTGTGGTTACACGAGTGGCGATTCCCTGTGACTGATAGGCATACGGGTAACTAGCCTTAATTAGTACCGGCGCCATGGCGTTGGAGGTAAGACCTGCCGTATAAAGGTCCCTGCGTCTCGGGGACTTGATTTGGGGAACGTGATGCAGTTATACAGAGTTATACAGAGCAGTAAAAACAACGCGTAGTTGAAGAGAGGAGAGGAGTATGGCCATCTTCGAGTTCCAGCTCTCACGGTGTATTTTCGTGCCATTTGGTCGATGATATCAACGTCTACCTTGGTTTCGTTATAATACTAGACAGTCTCTGGAAGCTTTCTTGAATTATTATCAATATGAACACTTTGATTTCACTTCAAGTTTTCAGTTGAAACTAAAAATAATTTCAACAAACACAAAATCTAAATAAAGGGGGGTAAAAACAAAACACTTGTTTTAAATGCACAAAGCTGTTTCAAGTGCCTTCAAAGTGACGGCGCCCGGTCTTAGTAGATATGAGTAAAGCGTTTGTCGCATATTAATCATTAATAATATTATTAACTTAAAACTTAGAAAATCATAAGTTAGGATAAGTCATTAAATATGAAAGAAAACTGAAAAATAGGTACCTAACACACTATTTGCGATCAAAATCAATTTGCCATCAAATTGACGGCGTGGACCCTTCTAGTGTTAAACATTATACTACAATATTGTACTACAGTACAGTTTTGACCACATTTATTCTGACGATAACAGCATTAAGTAAAAATGTAAGTGACAGATCTAAGATATATTTCAATGCTTACAAAACTTTCACCCAGATAAGTTGTTGAGACAAATGTTGAGAAAATAATTTTCAGAATACACGGTAATATCATATTACGGTAACATAACATAGTACGGTAACATAACATAGTACGGTAACAACATATTATAATGCACAGGCATAAACTTATATTAAGTTTATGTGCACAGGTATGTGAACATACATACATGACGTTAACAACTTATTATTCGGATATAAATACAAAACAATACAGCAATGCAGCTGTCATTACAGCTGCAGATGAACACATTTCTAAATCACTTTTATTTTTTTTTGTAAATGATTGCAACAAACAATACACGTAAATGACCGCTATTATGCACTACCGTAGAGTCAGTATTTTATAAAAATGCGAGAATAAATATTATAATTCTTGTTCGTGATAGTGATGATTATAGTGAAAAATAAATAAAGATACTAAAGGTACTTAATAGAATTTACTTTTAACGCATAACTGACTCATTACGAGTCGTCTTGAACACGTACATCATTGATATTATCAATGATAAATATGAAAGTAGTATCAAGGGACAGGTAAGTTACACAATATTTATCAATTTGATAAATATTGTGTGAGTTATACTCAACAGTATACGGTACATATTATAATACTTAAAGTTAATATATAGGAGCAGTTCAGTAAGCTAAAATTTTAAACAATATGTTATAAGTTTTAAAAATTATGTGGAAATAATAAATTTTAATTAAAAAAACTAGACAAGTGCGACTGTCTGACTCGCGCACCGAGGGTTTCGTAAGATAACAAACTTATATGTAGATAGTACATCCATCTAGGGAATCAATTCTCGAAGGTTTTGCCCTCCTGTTTTTTTCGCAAAGTCAACTTTCTAACCGCGCATTTTTTATGTGATATACAGACAAACTAACGACTTTCGGATTTTTGCGTTCACTTTTGCTGTCAAATTTTGCTTTTTACAAAATTTCATGATTCTAGTTCAATTCTATACTTTTTGATTTACCTGCAAAATGTTCAAATTTGTTAAAATCGGAGGCTTAATGGCCAGATTTTTTTACAGCTTCAAGGGACCGCTAACATAATTATTTGATGTTATATGTTATGTGAACTTGATGCCTCTACAAACGCCCGAGGAAAGGGTCGTGATAGACCTCCCCCACTGTATCCTCACGTTGCCGTCGTGGTGGGGCTTGCGCGGGTCAATGATCTCTGGGGCTATGCCGGTAGAGTTACTCATGCCGGATTGGCCCAGAGGGAGGCTCCAGACCAAGAGGGATACCCGGCGGAGTCTGACATAGACTGCCGCGCGGGACTTGTCGTTCTTTGTTCGGACGCCACGCTGCTCTCTAAGCGTCCCTCTGACCTAGCAGAAAGCGTGTTAGAGGAGCAGACGGTTCCTCTAGGGAAGAGGAACTAAGGCGAGCTCGGTGTGTACTTGCCCTGTCTCCGAGTGGGCAGCCTGGGAAGTTGTCCTCTGCTGCCCTCGCCTTGAGATCGTAATCTCAGTAGGTGTGTCTAGTTATGGTCATGTCTCTAACTAGACAGTGGGACCGAGGGCCTTGGCTTAACCGCCCGGACCGCGAGGAATAAACCTCTCTAAAAAAATATCTTAATCTTAAGTTTTGGTGTGCGGCGAGAAGATGAATGGCTGACAGATTACGCTTCTCACCCCAGAGGAGCATCAGTTGTGAGCACACTCCTAGCTAAGGTACCTGTGGACCCCCTAGTTGGGTGACAAATTTTCACCTGCCCAGGTACAGAGGCTCTGCCTGGGTTGACAAATATTTCCTCACTACTCGTGGGAATAAAATGGAAATTTCTGAACAAAATAACTTAACAGGTGAACGACCACCTAATGTCGTACAAAAAAATTTTCTCCTGTCAGATTCTGACACGGCCTCAAGCCAGAGAAGTGCGGTGACGATGAGTAGTGTGTCGCTGAGCGGTAGGCTTTGGCGTAAGTGCACTCGTACTAACTCACCTAGGGGAGAACACTCGGGGACGGATTCGGCTTCGAGTGAAGAAGTGGTGCCAGCTGCGAAAGTGGCCACCGCTCGGCGTGGAAGGGACCACCCACCCACCACAGGCCAATATATGGGATTGTCTGCAGCCCGACGCGAACTGGCTGCAGCACAAAAGGCTGCAGGACTTGCAGAAAAAGAGGCACAGGAGGAAATGGAGCTTGCAGAGTTGACCAGAAGGGTCAATGCCGGAAGGGTCGCTTCATTCCCTCCCGTTCCTGTTGACCTTAGAGAGCCTGAAGACCTGACCGCCTTTCAAGTGCAATCCAGAGTGCATGACGCCGTGGCGGCTATAAAAAGGTAGCCAATGTATCGAAAGGATTAAAAGGAACCTGTCAGAAGGCCCTCAAGGATGCCTCAACCTTAATATTGGAGCACCTAGAGGTGCTGGTCACGCGGGCTTCGTCAGAAGAAGCGGCCCGGCTCCAGGCTGAAAATGTTCGCCTGTCAGCCGTAACGGCTCAGCTCCGCAAGGAGCTGGACGAACTAGGCGCAGAGTTGGCGAGGTTGCAGGTCAGCCAACCGAAGGAGGTTGAGGTTGTGTCTTCCCCACAACAACCAGCTCAAGAGTCGGAACTGGCTTGCCTACTCCGTCAGGAGTTAGCAAACTTTAATCAGCGGTTCACTGTTCTGGAGGGGAGGATTCTTCGTCCGCCACTGGCTAGCGATAACAGGGGGAAGTCGCTAAGTGAAACAGCTGTCACTCCTTACCAGGAGAGCATTGTTGAAACAGCAACATAAATCGCTGGCCCTCAGCCTGCCTTACTGACACTGACACTGACTCTTACTGACACTGCATTGGGTCCATAAACGTCACAATTTTTTTTCGCGGCTTGAGTGACATTTTTCCCTTTTTATATACGTAGATTCACTCGTTTATGAGGACATATAACAATTGAAAAATGGTGGGAAGGAGTTTTTTACTTTTTACTTTTTCTTAACGACCTATATTTATGCTAAGGCGTCGGATGTGCGGTCAAGTGGTTGCGGGTTTGAACTCCACCCAGTGCACTACTGACATGAACTACTGACTCCTAAAACAAGCATTTAACCAGAATACCAGTAATGTGTGAACCACGTTACTAGTATTCTTTAAAAAAAAAAGCAGCCAGTATAACCAGACATTTTGCTTCAATTTTAAGCATACAAAAATACTTATTCCCAAACCTATTATTTCAAATTCGAGAAATACGAAATACAATTTCTATCACCTGTCCCGTTTAATTAAATATACAATTAGAGGTCAACCTATTTTAGGTGCATTTTATGTACAAGAGTACCATTTTACTAAAACTCTATTTCCTTTCTCTGCGAGAGTTTTAGTAAAATGGTAAGGTTTGTCATCTGTTGAAAATTGTTGGATAGATACGTGGGTCACACTAAAAGTTTTTAGAATAGGCCAGTAAGCAAAGCAGCTGATGAAAAAAATATTTAAATTTCGAATTAGGAACTCTTTGTTAATCTGTAGATGTTTAATGATTTCATTTGTCATTTGTTTTTAAAAAGTGTCCGTCGTGCGTTAAAATGGATTTGACTACAGAAAATTATCGCTCAATAACTTATTACGACTTTCGTTGCGGTCTTATTCAACAACAATGTTAAGGTAAACTTCGATTGGCATTTTATTACGAAGCCTCATCTCGTGCCACTATTTACAACTGGTATAATGAGTTTAAGCGTGGTCGAAGCACACTCAGTGGTGATTCTCGAGAAGGACGTCTTTCTACTGCGACTACAGATGAAAGCTGGATATATTATTTCGAACCCGAAATAAAAACACAATCTGAGCCATGGATGTTTTCATTCGAAGATTTGCCAACAAAAGTAAAAAAGGGCAGAAGTCAAGTGAAAAATATGATTGTCTCATTCTTTGGACGGACGGGTCATTTCGCAACAATCATTCTAGAAGATAAAAGGACTGTTACTGCAGATTGATATGTCAGTCATTGTCTACCAGTTATCTTGGAAAATGTTAGACAGCAACGCCCAAAAAGCAGGATCCTCCTCCACCACGACAACGCTCCAGTGAGTCATCCTCCTTACAGTCCTGACCTGGCACCTTGTGACTTTTATTTATTTTCAAAAATAAAAGATAAACTCAGAGGGATTCGTTTTATGAACCCTGAAGATGCCGTGGCTGAGTTTGAAAACTCCGTGGAAGAGGTCCCTAAAGAAGAGTGGGCTCACTGCTTCAGTCAATTTTTGCATCGCATGCGACGGTGCTTAGAAAGGAACGGAGACTACTTCGGAAAGCAATTAAAATATTAACAGGTTTCTTTAACATTCCGTTTTTTTTTCTAAATACTTTCAGTGTGACCCCCGTAAGTCTAATGTGCTATGATAAGTCTGCTGAATTGGCTTATAAATAATATAATAATAATAATAATAATAATTTAGTTTATTTCTCTCACTGACTAGCAAAACAGGTCTTAAAGCGGAATACATAGTAAGTAGTCTACATTGTGAGAGCTGTTGCCTGTTAAGGGTTTTTTATAAACCTGTATTACAAGTCACCAGGTCCCATCTGGCAGTTGTATACATTGTACCTACAGTAAAACTAGTCTTAAGTACATGCCAGAGAAACAAATCAGTAACAACAAGTAAAACAAAATAAGTAAGTATATAAAGAGAAGCAAAGAAAAGTTAAAGAAAGAACAAGCAGACGAGTGGGTGTTAATCATTTCTATGAAATGATTGTTTGTGTTTATTGAAATACATAGCTTTAGGGGTACATATACTTATATGGCGTGTATTTTGCTATTGATGTATGGAGTGAGAGTAAAGTGCGGATGAATGAGAGTATAGTCTGTTGTTAAAGTGTAAGGTCTTTTTTTTTTTTTTTTTTTTTTTTTTATCGTGTGGAAACCCCCTCGGGTCATCACTCCACTGGGGCTGCCAGTGAGGTGGTATGTCGGAATCGAACCGACTAAAACCACACGGTGTTCCGTCATAAATAAGTCTATTGCCAGGGACTCGGGTATACCCTAGGAAGGAAGTCCCCGAGAACCCTGGCAGACCTTGGCCGCCTCTTGAACAAAAGGCAGCCACGCCCTTGCGAGCGAGGGGCCTTGCCCCCCTTCCAGTGTAGAGAGGCACGCGCGGAACACGGCGCGCCACCGTCTCAGGCCTGCTTCTGCTAGAGTAACGGGCAGCCTCACCCGTTACCCCCAGGCCAGCGCTCATGGAGGCCGGAGATCGTTCTGCGCTCTCCGGCGCCTGGTGCCTCTCCTTCGGGACGGGAGAGTACTAGCCCTCTCCCGTTCCCTTTCCGCTGCCTCTTTAGCTGACATCACTTCCTCACAAAAAGAGGCAGCGGATTCCCACGCACTCTCACTTTGGACCATGGACAGAACCATGGTCTCCAGTGAGAGTCTTCCCACTCCAATAGCCACCGCGAGGTCAAGGCGTTGTTGCGTCCACGCTGAGCACTCCACTAAAGTGTGGAGTGCAGTATCCTCGCGGCAGCCTCCGCAGTGATGGCACGCAGACGTTGGCTCCCGGCCTATGCGACACAGGTACTTGCCGAAACAGCCGTGGCCGGTCAGAACCTGCGTCAGCCGGTAGGAGAGGCTGCCATGCTGCCTCTCGAGCCAATCCTCCATGATGGGTCTTACCGCCACAACTGTGGCGTGCCCAGAAGTGTAAGGTCTACGTAGGTTTGCATTGATTGACGGACGGATTGTGGACAGAATGAAAGGCCATGTTTATTTTTTTTTTTTGTTACTGTATTAAACTATTTATTTATTATTATTGTTATTTATTCATTTATTAAAAAATCATTAACCATTTGAATTACATTTACCGGAATACAATTACTGTCGCCCAGGTACAAAATTAATTAAGAGACTTGTACGTGGCGATAAAGGTGTTCACAAATTAGACGATTATTGTAAAGAACATTATATTGCATATCACAAATCATCAAACTTAAAAGATTCGACATAAGGCTGATTTGATTTTGTTTAAAATGGCGAAAAACGTGTAGTTGCACCAGCTGCAAGTACAGGAGAAAAAATTGCAGAATGTCTAGTGAGTAATACCATCTAGTAGCAAAATTAAAACCGGTACTGGCCTAAAAACTTGTAGCCGAAAGGATTGTGCATAAGGGAATCTGGAAAAGCACTTAAAAATTATTTTTATCAAATCAACAGGGCAAAAATGAAAGTTAAGTTCGTGAATGGGGGATATTCCCCCAAGGGGGAGGAGGAAGGGCAGATTTTCAAAAAAATAAAAAAAACACGAAATCTGCCTCTGCGGGCCTGCTGCGGGCCAGGTTTTTTTAAAATGTCGTTACAGTCACGAAAAAACTAATGAAAAGATTAAACCAAAATGCAAGAAAGGGGCAATAGAAATTAGCTATGGCCACTGCCAGAGAACTAGCTAAAGATTCTTCCATTAAACTTCCTCGTGTTATTCCTATACCAAAAACTGGTGGACCTTTGATTCCTATATTTCGGGATTATCAGCAAGGGAGCCATAGCAGGCAGGTATTGCTAAACTATAAATGAATTCAAGGTGGCTAAAAAGTGGTATGATGAATTGAAGAGACACATTGAAAAAATGGAGGCTCTTTTGGTTTTTTACCAGTTGTCGAGTTTTCGTAAAATTTCTTCACAGGAGGTCTAGTTATAATCCCTAGACCCCAAATATATATACGTATGTACCTCAATTTTACCGGCACTATAGAGGTCGCAATTATGCACCGATTGCTTTCAAACTTGGATGACAAATCAGCAGGGCAAAAATGAAGGTTAAGTTCGTGAATGGGAGATATTCCCCCAAAGGGGGGGACTGGGGGGCAAAATTTCAAAAAAAAATTTAAAATCACTAAATCTACCTCTGCGGGTCACGCGTGCGCATCGCTAAAAATGTTTTTTTAAAGTTAAATACATATATTTAGTCTTCAACGCGTTTATCTTTTAATTACATCCAAAAGTCCATCCCAGAGTAAGCCAGCCGCCCTTTGAACATCGTAGCAAGTATCATAGACTCCGTCCTAAAGAAATTATCCAGTGATCCTGCGTTTCAAGAAGGTGGGCGTGTTTTCGTTGCGCACACCACACGACCACGTGGGCTTAGGACTGCCTGACCACTCGCCTGCTTTCGCATCGTGCGTGCCTGCCTTAGAGATCATCCAGAGGACACCTCAACAGAAGGACAATCAACGTGGAGGAAGTTTATTGAGTGAGTCCGTTCCATATCCTCTAATCCCTTTCTGTCATTATCTTACCGGGAAGTTTAGAGTCGTACTATCTGGATCAGACATATTGATCTCTTCATATCGTAGTCGTCATACAAATAGCTTAGTCATCAATGTCATTCACCCGTGCATTCATGTCATGGATATTTATTAGTCAAACTTAATCACCTTGTTTGCTTACAGCATTCAATATCAGTCTCAAATGCAAATAAGGCGAAAGCACACACAACAATGCACACACTAATGAATTTTCATTAGTGTGTACATTTTTCTATTATGTGTACTGGTTTTGCGCGTCGTTATATTATAGTTATTAGGTATAGTTTATCTGTGCTATAAGACGTTGCTTCGTACCAAATTTCAAGATTCTGAGTTCACGGGAAGTACCCTGTAGGTTTCGATTCCCTTGCGATTGCGAAAATTTGCGGAAATTTGCGGCATAAACGGCTGTATCTTTTGATTGCTTTGGCTTAGAAGTTTGGTTTTTTTTACAACTCCAAGGGACAGTAGAGCTGAGTATGTGATATAAATTCCAGCTTGATACCTCCACGCGTTCCTGAGAAAAAGGGTCTTGACAGACAGACAGACGGACAAACGGACGGACAACAAAGTGGTCCTATAAGGGTTCCGTTTTTTCCTTTCAAAGTACGGAACCCCAATGATTATTATAACAGATAGTAAATCAGTTTTGTTTCATCTATTAAACAGTATACTACATTCTATTTCATTTGTGTGCATATTTAGTGTGTAATTAAGTATTTTTGGTGCTACTTTCGTATATTTTGTAAGAAAAAAAGGAATTTATAGTTATACGATTGAATACTCCCCTTAAAAATTGGGTACCTAAATAAAATAACAAAGGTTTATAATAAAAATAATAATAGTGAGTTGTCAATCAGAAACGTTAACATTTAATAGACAAACAAAATAACTTTTGTATACCTACTATATTATAATAAAATATACATTTATGCTTCGGAACTCAACTTTAATATTTGACGTTTTCTTACTCAATTCTGTCGTATCGATGTATTTTAATTAAAAATTGAGATTATGCTTCTTATGATTAGACAGGCAGAGTTCAATGTAATATGCAAGAATTTATTCCAACCCTTGATATTTCCATTCCCTAAGGTATTTTTTTTTGAGAGAAACAGTACCTATATAATTTTTAACATTTTCTACATTATCAAATTGACTTTATTGCACGATAACTATATAGCTAAACAAAGATCTACTCCACGTCTAGAGAACACAAGTGAGACAGACGTGTATTATAAACTCACATCAGTATATTATGTGTAACTGAACGGTCACGCGGTCACGCGAGTCCAATACTTATCCCCCATCCCACAATTGCACAACCGTCGTTGTGCAATTGTGGGATGGGGGAAAAGTGTTCTGTACACATATTTGCTGTTTGTACGGTCATGTGAGTTCAGTGCTTTTTAACCAACCCAAAAGTGCACAACGTGCCTAAAAAAGTGTTCACTTCAGAAAGTTAGATTGTAAAGATAATTTTATTTAAATAAACTTTGTCATTTACAGCAACTTATTTGGACGCGTAGTTGAGGAGATAATGAAAAATAGATAAAGCGTGTAAGTATCACCGTCGCGAATAACTCACAAAAACGTCCTTCTTTGGATACTTATAACATTGCAAAAGTCAGTTCATCATAAAATTGAGAGATTAACGATTTTTACAACCAATATTTTGATTTTGAACTACGCAGTGTAACGCAACAAGCGTACTGTGCCCGTACCGCACATTGCAGTTTTTGGCCGAATGGGGTATTTACTGATTTTTTTCGATAAAATGTTCTGTTTACTCATTGTGATATCACTTTTAAGCAAAAAGAAGAATTATGAATTTTCCGGCAGAAATTTCCAAAGATTTTCCACTCATAATGATGGTCTGCATACACTATTTCAGGATGCGGTACAGTGTCACCCTTTCGGCCGCTATGGCAACTAAGTTTCGCAACCAGTTGCGAAAGAGGGTTTTATCTTCTAAGATTTTTTTTCCTTCCTACTCTACCGGTTGCCTTCCAGGAATAATTTTCTCTCAATCGCAACCGAGTTTGGCAACCAGGTGCCACTAAGGAGATTTTATTCTTTGTATGTACACCCTGTATCAACGTGTACAAGTGCAAAATTGTAACTTTACAAGAGAGCGGTTCAAAGATTCTAAAGCTAGTAACTTTGTACTAATAAAACAGATATTTTTGATTTGTATCTTTGAAACTAATCGAATAAATTTTACAGGGTATAAAATATGGATTAAGCTAAAGTTTTTGATGCAAAAAACAATTTTTGTAATTTTGCTGGTTATACCAGTATACGTAGGACCCATCGGTATAATCGATGATACGTATAAAATTAGAGTCACGCTCGATCTGCTGCCGAGTCCCTGCGCCGTGATCGTGGTACTCCCGTACCACCCGAGGAATTGACGTCTATGTATACAGTACGGTAGTCGCACAGCTCGCTCGCGCGGTCTGCTCCTTACGCAACGCACCAGAACAAAATAGTGATTTTCCGTAGGAAAAATTAAACATTCGATTGAAAAAGTCCTTTTGAGAGCTAAATCTATCTTTTTAGAGCTACATTTATGTTAAAGAGTTCACAACAGAACGACAACTTGCACATTTCTTCAAAGTAAAAAGTTGTTTTGAGAGCTGGTAAATACTTTGAAAAAATCTTTTTATAAACATTTATGTTAAAAAGTTTTTCTCAGAATTAGTACTTTTACTTTTCTTATTACGTCATTACAATAATTATACTTACATCAAAACCTATTCAATTCTTATCTTTTAGTATTTCTATAACCTGTATACCGTACCTCTAAACGCTTTACCACTTGATTTCACCTAATTTAATGATTTCAATAGATACCTACTAATATACCTAGAAGAAGGTTAGAACTTTCTCAATAGAACTTCCAGTGTAGTGCAGTCAAAATGCGTCTCCCTGCACAAAATATTAGGACCTCGCAAACGCACGTGAGGGAATCGAGTATTGAGCGGTCACAACGTTCCACTGCACAACATTTTAGGACGTTGCGAATCGAGCACCAGCCGCCCGTCCATAGCGGCTCAGGGTACAAAGAGAAAGACAATAAGTGACGACATCTACAGCGCGCAGTAGAATTTTATCTTACAGTAATAGGTCGGCTTTCAGTTACGATCCAAACTACTGTAAATTTGCAGGAATGAGTAAGATTTGCCCTAAGTGCCATACAAAACATGGATAGATGAAGCGTGCGGTGTGTGCATCCAGCGAAGTGATTCTTCCCAATATATAGGAACTACCACAACCGATACAAAATCTTTTGGTGGGCATTCGTCGATTGTTTGCACATTTTTTGAAAACGTGCAATAGTCTCTTTCATATGACTTCGTTTAGGATTAAAATAAGTTAAGAAATTAAGGAAGGTAACTTCATATCCCCTTTTAAGGTCGGAAGGGCAGGTTTACCGCCTCATAGGCAGTCTTTTCCCGCAATCAAACTTAAAGTCACAAACTGATTTTCACGGGGGCGAAGCCGCGGGCACAGCTAGTATATAATATAATTTGTAAATGTATTAATATTTATGACGTGGTTTACTCTTTCATAAATAAACAAATAACAAATTGACAAGAAGTTAGGTCTCATAGAACAGAAAGGAAAAAACAAAACATTTTTTTTATTATATCTAACTACAAACTTAAATTTGGAAATGGAAAATTGTTTTTCTCGACGGGAAAATAATATTTTAGTTGCAAAGTTCGTGAAAATGCTCCTCTAATATTATGAGCGGATTTTTTTTTACATTATCGTCATTGAAAGCTCAATTAAAAGCAATCGACTGTACCGAAGTAAATAACTAATACAAATATTTGTTTGTGCAAGAATTGCGTGGTGACAAAAATGAGTTATGAACTGGTTTTGCAGCTGTGTTATTGTATAGCTCATTGAAAAATAGCTCATAGTTTATAAGGTGACCGTTATAATGTAATACAAAGTTATTTAAATATATTCTAAAACTGATGGTTTTTAAAATAACAATGATGGTCATCGTCGCGAATTTTATTGACCAGTTCATGAGCGGCCAGCGTATTCGACCAAATGCAATTCAAATAGTATGAGAATTTCATGACTAATACTTTGGTAGAGACTCACCGTTCTATATAGGGACCAGGCCCTGTGGTTGGGAGACAATGCCTTAATCACTTAGTTTTCCCTACTAAATGCGGGTGTCCTTGCAAATATGCTGCAGCCTTCTGCTACCGCACCCAATCCAATCAGCCTTTCATTCTATCTTAAAATCTCTGTGAAATTGCTATATTTTTCAAACTTCTGACCGAAAACCCCACGCAGCACTACTTCTAAGAGCATTACTGATAGTTGCCGTAACTTAACGAGCCTTATTATTTGTTAAAATAAAACTGAAATTACATGACGTCATTCTGTTAACTATCAAGACTTTTAACTGAAAGTGCAAACGAGTTCATAGCGACTTCACCGTTTACTTGAGATGCAGTTACTACAATTGAGAAACGAAATAAAGAGAATATACATTCGAACATATCTTAACACAAACTACATCTCATTACTCTTATGTTTCTCCCTGCTATTTTACTGAGCGAATCAATTCAATCACTTGATGATTTGTATACAATAGACGAAAATAGGTCTTTTGTGTGATGGAAACGTAAAATTTCTTATATACAGACCTGAGATATTGGCAATTTAAATAGCCTTGAGCCCTCGCCACACACAACCACTAATTGTTCATTTTGATTAGTTTTAAGGACTTTCAGTTATGCAAATGGTCGATTGAAAGAAGAGTCGGCTCGTTATTGTTTAAACCAAACAGATTTGGGTTACTTAAAAACATTGTAACAATTATGTAAAACTGTACTGACGCTGAATATCTAAATATTACTACCAAGGACGTGTTTACAGCCGTTTGTTCCTTTCCGAGTGGATCTGCCGGCGGTCTCGACGGCTTGACACCGCAACATCTTAAAGATTTGGTAAGTTCAAGCGCTGAGGAGGCTGGTGATGCTCTCTTGAAGGAGCTGACGGCTTTAGTAAATCTTATGCTCTCCGGCAATGTGGATGATGGCATCATTGACGTCTTATACGGAGCCAACTTATGTGCTCTACGTAACAACGATGGTGGCATTCGTCCGATTGCCGTAGGGTGTATCTTGCGGTGTATGGTGGCCAAAATTTGCTACAAATATTACAGCGCCGAACTTGCAGCAAAATTCCAGCCAGTGCAACTTGGTTTTGGGTCAAAAGGTGATTGTGAGGCTGCCATACACGCCCTTTCCACGTACCTTGGCAGTAATGAAGGGGAGGTAATCTGTCGGTTGACCTAAGAAATGCCTTCAATTCAGTAAATAGGGACACTCTGTTGACCCAAGCATAATTGGAAACCCGCAAAATTTCAAAATTTCTTTGGCCAATCTTTTGGAATTGGCCGTTGGTTGCCAGCAGGGTGGCCCTCTGGGACCAGTTATCTTTAGTTTAGCGATACACCCCATTATTAAGGAGAAAAAGTCAAAATTCAACATTTGGTACCTTGATGACGGAACTTTGGGAGGGGAAATAGATACAGTTTTGCAAGATTTAGCTTTCCTAAAAAACAAACTTAAATCCATTGGCTTAGAACTCGACTCTGACAAATGCGAAATTTTTATTTGTGACAAGACAGACAGACACTCGACTGTACAGAAATTCAATTAATTGGCACCTAACATTAAAGTTTTAGAAAAAACATCTCTTCGCCTTCTTGGGTCCCCGGTCTCGGAAGATGGTTTTCAATCTTTCATAGAAGACAAAATTAAAAATTTTGGTAATTTTTGGGATCGTTTACTTAAAATTAATGTCCATTCGGCTTTTACTATACTCCGTTTTTGTCTTTTCGTACCCAAATTTACTTACACGCTTCGATCAACGCAACTTTGGAAACATTTAACACTTTTAGAAAAACTTGACAAAAACACCCATAGCAAAATTTTAAATGTGGCTTTGGACGACCGAGGCTGGCTCCAAGCATCCCTACCGGTTTGTTTGGGTGGTCTTGGTGTTCGCAAAATATCAAATGTCAGCCTTCCAGCATTTTTGCCTTCGGTCCACGGCACAGAAGAGTTAACCAGGAAAATTCTAATAAACACACTGGTTAATTCTGAAGTGTCCTGCAAGACCGATGCGATAAATGCTTGGCAGATAGCTTGTCCCAATATTCTTTTACCTATTAATCCATTCTCTCAGAGGCAATGGGACGCGCCGTTGTGCACTTTAAGAAGCGATTTTTAATTAACACATCATCCAATGTTGCAGAGCGCGCTCGTTTGTTGGCTGTGGGAGAATGGGAATCAGGCCTATGGATTCAGGCACTTTCATCGCCTAACATAGGCACCTTGTTGGACGATAACACATTCCACCTTGCCGGAGCTCCTTGTGTTTCTCCGCATCTTTGTCACTGTGGAGAAGCTGTCGACAGTCTCGGACATCATGGCTTTTCTTGTAGCTGAAGCGCAGGCCGTATATCTCGTCATGCCAATCTTAACTACATAATCCGTCGTGCTCTTGTTACCGCCGGCGTGCCAGCCGTACGTGAACCCAATGGTCTGGTACGAGACCATGGGAAGAGACCAGATGGTATGTTGTTACTGCCATGGAAGATGAGTAGGCCTTTGGTGTGGGTCGCAACCTTTGTTGACACCCTCGCGCCATCACATCTTCCAAGTACAGCTGGTTGTGCTGGCACTGCTGCTGCATCAGCAGAAAGCCTCAAACGGCGTAAATACAATAATTTAATTGGTAACTATGTTTTTGAGCCGTTTGGGGTCGAAACGTTAGGGTCATGGGGTCTGAGTGCTCGTTTTCTTTATAAGGAATTAGCTAAGCGACTGATCGACACTTCTCGTGACGAGAAAGCGGGCCTTTTTCTTGCACAGAGAATTAGCATTGCCATTCAACGTGGCAACGCTGCCAGCCTTCTGGGAACACTGCCAGTAGGCAACGATGCGGAGGAATTGTATGACGCATGCATGTAAATTGCTTATATATAGAAATAGATAAAATTAATGTATAAACTGCGTAAATAGTATAATTGATATTAAATGTTACAATTAGACGATTAATTTTTCCGTTTTATATCACATACTGCTTTTAATGTTTTCTAAGTCTCTATACCTACATTTAGAACTTAGTAATTTTGCTTTATAATATCGCTATTCTTTATATCTGGTTTTTATGAATTTGTTGCATACCATTTATAGATTGTATTGCGTTTGTATGTAGCTTATCATTCTTTATTATACATTAAAAAGCCATTCAGTTGTCCAGGGTTTTGAAGGTCTGTATTTACTTGAAGTTTGTATAGTCATTATATAGATAGATAGATAGATGTACTCTTTATTGTACACAGAGCAGATTACAATATTTTCTTATAACTAAATACTTACTAGCTAATACTATGTACAATTGGCGACCTTATCGCAGTTTGCGATCTCTTCCAGGCAACCATTGGATGGAAAGAATAATAAACATGAAAAGAGGGCTGCAGTGTACATGGAGCCTATGTAGCAATTAATAAATAATATATAAGTACTAATTACATATACTACTAACTATAAATATTAATGGTTTGTAGATGGGTATGATGATTGGTACACAAATATATACATACACACACATATATACATATATGCTTAGACATATCATAAGCACACATGAACAATGTATAACAAATACGTACATAATAATTACATAATAGTACCAAGTATGTCACAATTCATAGAGAGATATAGTGATCTTTCACTTGTTTTTTAAAATTTGTTAATGTTTGTGCACGTCTAATGGCTAGTGGCAGTTCATTCCACAGACGGACAGCCTTTACTGTGAAAGATTTGTCCATAAACTTTGTGGTATGTGTCGGCATTTTTAACCTAAGATTCTCAGACGACCTCAGGAACCTTGAATGCGTATTATGCAAAAATTCGAAACGTTTTTTGAGATAGTGAGGAGCGCTAGGATTGAACAGAATATTGTACAGTAGTGAAAGGATATGAGTATTCCGGCGAAGGCGTATGGGTAACCACTTGAGCTTAATCCGATATTCAGAGACGTGGTTATATTTGCGTAATCCAAAGATGAACCTGATGCAGAAATTTTGAAGTCGCTCAAGTTTTTCAAGTTGGTCCTCGGTGAGATCTAGATAGCTGGCATCTGCATAATCAAGGATAGGAAGAAGGAGTGATTCTGTGAGCGCAATCTTAGTGGCAACCGGAAGAAGGTTACGCAGTCTTCTGAGGGACCCTGCAGATGCAATAAGTTTCCTACTAACCTCTTGTAATTGTGGACTCCAGGATATGTCTTTGTCAATGTATATCCCAAGGTTCTTTACTGTATCTTGAAAGGGAATAAAGGCACCATCACAGCAAATCTGGGGTTGACTTAACCAATCTATTTTTGTTCTCATCCTAGAAGAACCAACAACAATCACTTGTGTTTTCACAGGATTCATTTTTAAGCCGTGCTGCTTACTCCAAACACAGATCTGTTCTAGGTCTATGTTTATAATGCCTATAGCCGTTGACAATTCTTCTGGAGAGGCTTGAGTATAAATTTGCAAATCATCAGCATAAAGGTGGTAAGAAGAAGAAAGTTTATTGGAAATAGAGTTTATAAAAACTGCAAAGAGCAAGGGAGATAGAACGCCACCCTGTGGTACGCCAGCAGAGAGAGAGGGAGAGGGAGAGGGAGAGGGAGAGGGAGAGGGAGAGGGAGAGGGAGAGGGAGAGGGAGAGGGAGAGGGAGAGTTGGAATATTATATCACGTAAACTAACTACATATTCTTGTTTACCTCCTTCACTCCAGATTTATTAGATGTCTCCCACTTTTCTCAATCTTTTAAAGGTAATCCAATATCATGCACTTTTACTACTACCAGCGTAAATTCATTATTAACAATAATAAAATACATATTAACATTACTGGAGCAAGTACAAATGTGTACCTATACTTTTGTTGAGTTGGTAACTAGTTAGAAACTCTGCGTTCACTTGAATTACATATTAAGTGACCCATTAATTATTCTTCAAATCTCACAAATGTTAAGAGTATGTGCTGCTTGATGGACGTCAGCCTCAAAAACTGCGAAAGCTATATCAACAGCTGCCTACCTACTTCCAAAATACACGGTCATACCTCAAACCAAAAAACATCTTTTTTGTATGCAGATGGGCTGCTAACACTCCTAATCGTTGTATATTTGTTAATTGTTTTAAATCTATATAATTTATAAATTTTATGTAAATTAATTGGCAATTATAAAATACTATAAAAAACAATTATTTCAATAGTAGGTAGTAGTAGTAAATATAAAAAAGATCAGTGCAAACCCCATTTGTATTATTAGTAGATACATGAACCTCATTTAGACTTATTTTAAGCAAAAAAATAAGTACAATATTATGTACCTGATAAATATCATCATATTTATCACGACATTTTTTTTTTCTTTTTATTTAATTGTTGTAAATTTTGATTATAATTCTCCCTTTTTGTCCTGTTTCAGGTCACTCTTATCACGTAGTAGAATTATCAAGTGTTTGTTTATAGAACTTATTTGTCTAACAAGGACACGCCCGTGTTGTGGTAAACGAATACTTAAGCCTATTAAAACTAGTAACAATATTTATAATATTTATAACTCCTAAAATATATCTTGCAGTAGTTTCACTCCTTCCTCCCTACCCTTTTTTATAGAGAAGAACAGAACTTAATATAACAGAGACAGGTTTAATTGAAAGTATTTACAAAATAAATTTTACAATTCACAATAAGGTGGAAAAGACTCGTAAATTTGATATTAAAGGATTCCGAGTTCAACCAGTTCGATTAACAGGTATCGACCCTGACCTGCTCGAGCTATTGCTTACACCCCCCAATCCATCCGAATAAGCAAAATGCCTTTTTCTTCCATTGGCTTTCCTACCGTTCCCTCTCAATACACTCCCAATTTTTCCATTTAATTCTCAAAGTGCCCGGTAGACGGCTTAGCCCTTATTACGTGAGTGGGACATAATTATGGTAGGCAAACTACAAATACGCCTTTGCTTACCCCTTTGAGGATGCAGGTGTCAATCATTGCGGGATCCAAGACAGCTTAGCTTTTTCTGTAACCCGCCGAGCCGAGTTGTTGATCTTGGCGTTTATGAGTCAAAACAGTAGGAAGTGAGATTAATCCTAACACTTTTGCATAACCAATCATATAAATTCATACCTAAGTAAGAAACAACTGCACTATCAGCACAGCGTTATATGCTAATAACAAATATACCTTCTTCTTCAATGTGTAAGTACGACTGTGTCTCTACTTCCGATATGAACTGTTGTAATTAAAGGCCTGCGGCGAAGCTTGCGAGCCCTCAGTACTCTTTTTACTATCTTCAACTACCCCACATACTTCACCTACCCAGCTATCTAGATGCTGCTCACTACAGCGTATATGTAATAAATGTAATAAATTAAACACTGCACGTCTTTTCGCGGCTTACAAATAGTACTCTTATTGTCTTACGCTATGTCCGGTATTTGTAAATACGTCCTGGATATACAATATACATATCTAACAACTAATATTTTTTTGGCCATGCAGGTCAGAATTAATCCCAATGGCCGACACCTATATATCGACTTAGAATGTATTAGGAAGGAGGAATGAAAACCAAATTCAGTCAGAGTAACAATTTAATGTTCCCAAAAACTTGTTAGCACTGTTAAGGTATCAAACCCACTACGGCTTTTACAACTGGAACTGCTACTTTAGTAGCAACATCTGCAGCTGCTTCCGTTGTATTTGCAACTCCACCTACAACTGTTGTCGTTACATTTGCAACTTTATCTAAAATGTTATCTACTGCACCTTCAGTTTTCGGTTTAATATCTTTTTGCATCCCTTCTTCACTGCATATGAATTGCAAGTGTATCACCAAGAGGTATGCAGCAATCTGTTGAACAAACAAACCAGCTTTAGCGCTTTTTATCTGAGACCAACCGGCAGACAAATCATATAATGTACGAGTACTAGCTATTATTGCCCGCAGCAGTAAAAACTGGGAAAAAATAAATGTTTCTTAGTTTGTGGACTTGTAATGTCTGACTGGTAATTATATAGCAACGAACAATATTCCATAATCAGTATAAGTTTTTTGTTTATTTTTTACAAAATGTACTTATTATATAAATATAAGTGGATAATAAGTGGATATACTTAAGTTAATTTGAAGTATATTGTCATAGCATGAGATAATCATATCAAAAATCGGATCTGGTCTACATTGTACTAATTCTATCGTCATAGAAACATCGAATTTGCTTTGACTGGTAGCTGGTTCGTATCCCACGCAGCAACTATTACTACGGTTGTAACTCAACTCCTAATACACTTGACAAATATATGAGACCCACGTTACCACTAGACTGAAAACGCTGGTTGTATCCGCAAAGACAGGACGACGGGTATTTTACAAAACTCTATCAGTTTGTAAAAGTGAGCTAAAAATCCGAAATATTGGGACAATATTATATGACCGTTGACATAAACAAAAAACACACGATTAAAAATTTTAATGCAAACGATAAATATTAAAGCTTACAAAACTCTCACCAAGATAAAGTAGTTGAAAGACGCCATGATAATTATCGCTGTGGATACATGTTACAAATGTTAACGATACGAAATGATAATAATATTCAGTGCATACTTGCGCTTATATACTCTCACAAAGTGTGCGTGTATTTGTTGACAGAATAAAGGATCTATTATTAAACATGTATATTTAAGTTATAAAATGACACAGCTGCATCAAACGACATTTCTAAATAGCTTTTTTTATTCCATTTATATATAAAATAAATGACATATAATATACCTACTTCGGTACAGTCAGTAATATGTTTTATAAAAGTTTAGGAAAAACGAATACGATTCTTGTTATAAATTGATTTGAATTTGAAGAAATATTGATGACATCCACAATTCTAGCACGTAACAATTGTCAAATATTCTAAAAAGTGTAGAAAAGTCGTTATTAAGGATATAAGTTAAAGGTTTTTTTTTAAAGAATAATACACGCTTGTAAAATTTAAAATACAGTGGGTTGTTAGTTTGGTCTATTTACGATTTAACTATATGATTTAAAAGTAACTGGAACACTTAACACACACAAAAAGACTCATTATTTAGACGTACTAAAACACTGAGTTCACCATTGCTTTTTTTGAGGAAATACAGTCAATTATAATGGCAATGTCATGAGAATGATGTAGGCTTAGTAGTGCCTACTAATACACTTTTAAAAAAAAATTATGTTATTTAAAAAGTGGTTATTTTAAAAATTATCGCCAGCAAATAATGTATCAACAAGTTTTAGGAAACGCACGCAATCCGCACGGTAGCTTGCGGTGAGTTGAATGATAGTGGCGACACTGTCGTTTACTTCTGGGAGTTTTGCATCTCAATCGCATCTCATCGGCTCAATTAAAAGCATACGACTGCACCGAAGTAAATAAATAATATAATTATTTGTTTGTGCAACAATTGACAAAAATGAGTTATGAACTTGTTTTGCAGCTGTGTAATTGTATAGCTCATAGAAAAATAAGGTGATTGTTATAATGAAATACAAAGTTATTTAAATATATTTTAAAACTAATTGTTTTTTAAAATAACAACGATGGTCATCGTCGCGAATTTTATTGACCAGTTCATGAGCAGCCAGCCTATTCGACCAAATGAAATATAAATAGTATGGGAATTTCATAACTAAAACTTTGGTAGAGGCTCATCGTTCTACATAGGGGCTAGACCCTGTGGTTTGGAGACAATGCCTTAGATGTGAATGCTTGCTTTATTACTTAGTTTTCCCTACTAAATGCGGGTGTCCTTGCAAATATGCTGCTGCCTTCTGCTAAGGCACCCCATCGAATCAGCCTTTCATTCTATCTCAAAATCTCTGTGAAATTGCTGTATTTTTCAAACTTCTGACCGAAAACCCCACGTAGCACTACTTTTAAGAGCAGTACTGATAGTTGCCGTAACTTAACGAGTCTTATTATTTGTTTAAAATAGATGACGTCATTCTGTTAACTTTCAAGACTTAACTGAAAGTGTAAATTAGTTCAATGCGACTTCCCGGTTTATTTGAGATGCAGTTACTACAATTGAGAAACGAACTAAAGTGAATATACATTCAAACTTATCTTAACACAAACTACATCACATTACTCTTATGTTTCTCCCTGCTATTGGCATGAGATATTCACAATTTAAATAGCCATGAGCCCTCGCCACACACAAGCACTAACCGTTCATTTTGATTAGTTTTAAGGACTTTCAGTTATGCAAATGGTCGATTGAAAGAAAAGGCGGGTTACTTAAAAACATTGTAACAAATAATTGTTACAATGTTTTTAAGTAACCTGCAAATCTGTTTGGTTATTATTTATAAAACCATTGTACGGATGTCTACAGTTCCTTCCATAAATGTTTCAAATGAAACAAAACTCCCAAATCTAGAGGATCCAAGAGGTCATAACGAATTTTGAGAAGGTATTTTATCCCTACCTAAGTGCACTAAATAACCCAAGGTTTAAAAAATTTGCCTATAAAAGTTATTATATGGCGTGCGCTGCAAAAACTCTGAATGATACATAAAATATTGAAGAACTACTAAAAGAACTACAGGCTTATAGTACTCATCATTACTCACAAAATAAGTCCGCGGGGCTATATTTTACTAAGGGAATTAATATAATGTATGTAATTATCTATATGTGTGTATGTATAAACTACGTTAATTCATTAGACGATTCATTTTTCCGTTTTATATCGTATACTGATTTTAATGTTTTCCAAGTCTCTACATTTAGAACTTTGTAATTTTGCTTTATTATATTGCCGTTTTTTATTTCTGGTATTTATGAATTGGTTGCATACCATTTCTATGTTGTATTGCGTTTGTATGTAGCTTATCCCTCTTTCTTATACATTAAAAATTCATTTGTCCAGGGTTTCGAAGGTGTGTATTTACTTGAAGTTTGTATAGTCGTTATATAGTGTTGTTTTTTTTTTTCAATAAAGACACTCCCGCAATAGGAATTACACCCGTGTCGCGGGGGACTTTACAAACATACAAACAACGGATACAAAGTTGTAACAATATTGAGCAGCTTGGATGTTAATATTTCAGAAACAATATTGGTGTCAGTAGATTTATACCAATCAACCCACGATTATCCGATAAGTAATTCATTAATTGTTTTGTAGTCGATGTTCTTTTTTGTATCCCACCTCCGGTTTATTATTTTAGAAAAGTTGATGTGGAGCAATATAGGAGAGTGAGGCAGGCGCTAGGAGGGGTCCGGATGTCCTAATAAAAGGCGTTCCCTGATCCCTCCTATTTTAGACGCAATATGGCACACCGTGTGGTTTTAGTCATTACAATAGTTTTCAAATTAATACTCGTAAGGAAGATAAAGAAAATGTGATATAAAAGGGCTAGTTTTTGTTTCAAGAACTCTCCAGATTATTAAATAAAAATAATGCAGAACCTTTGTACCCACTGAACCCCGATATTTCAAATATTTTATGCTGTTTGTGTTTTTTAATACTAGCTGACACCTACATCTGACAACGAAACTAATTATGTGGATTATACTACTTTTACGCCAATACTTACGTTTTGAATGTACGCCTGTACAATTGAGTCTATAAACAATCCGACATTTACTCATTATCCAACAGCGAAGTAAAAATTCAGGTGGCTGAATGGCTGAAGACGCTTAATTACACTTGTTCTGAAGCCTTTCTTGACAGAATTCTTTAAATAGCTCTTGACGTAAGGCAGTGAAATCACTCACTAAATACTATAAACTACACACTATATACTAAAATAATAATAATAACTTCACACATCTCACACACGGCTGTCTGATCCCAAACTAGGCAGAGCCTGTACTATGGTAACCAGACTGCTGATAAACATACTTATATATTTCTAAATACATACATATTATAGATAAATTACACCCAGACACAGAACAAATGATCATGCTCATCACACAATTATTTATCCTGGTTGGGAATCGAACCCACGACTTCGGGTTTAGCAGCCAGGATCACTAACCACTAGACCAACAGGTCAGTCAATATATATTTTTTTTTTTTTTCGAAAGTCCGAAATATATATATATATATATATTTCGGAGGATCGTTCACTAATTATGGGCTTTCGCAGGAGTAAGGGTGAGAAGTAATATTTATGTATTTGTGAAAGATACGCTTACAGATTACTGCCATTACATGACAGAAAACATTAGGATATGACGCAATGTTTATAATTAAAGTTTTAAAAAAATAAAATAGATTCTTCACAATTGTTAGCTTTATTTAAATTTCGTGCTCCATCCAGAATTCCACGCAGCTGTATAACACCACTTTGGTGTGCCCACAGAGAAGGACAGTGTTAGGCGCAAAATCCCCTTATGCAAGGATATGCAAAGGCTTAAACAGATACAGTGAGTGCATAGACCTACACCGTGACTCTTTCATTGGGCGACGGTAGTCCCTTACCCAGTCAGGTGACCCGTCTGCTCGTTTTCTCTATAATATATAAAAACAAGCTAAGGGGAATACTAGTTAATAAAAGAGGTTGAATTTTTTTTTTCAAAGTCTGATTATTATACTGTAAAATTATAATATTTAGTTTCCAATTTTTGATTGTTTACAAATTAATTTGATTGACAAAGGATTTATATATATTTTTTAATTTTCAATATGTATTGTGTATAGAATGTTCATATGGAATGAGGGTATTCTATCTTACAGAATGGCCGACTGTTCAGAATAAAATTATGTAGGGCATTATTTTGGATAACACAATTTTAATGTTATGTCCTGCCAAAGACAATACTATTGTAAAGCCTCTACCACGTGTAACGTGTAAAGCTTGGGGCTTTAGGGTATCGGGGTACGATAGATGTTAGCTAGAGGAGGAAAATTAAAATAGCAGGCAAACGCACTATGCGATATAATCAGGATCAGATTATTCATATAACAATTATAACTTCACACAAATTAATTAAAAATACTATTTCTTGAATTATTCCGTGCACCTTTGGCACGATCGTCGTCCAGACCGTCTTCTGTCTGCCCGGCGAGTCTCTTGTCTTCAACATTTATTCTTCATAAAATATTTCGAACGTGTTCTAAATTAGAGTTTGGTGCCACCAGCCTGTGCCTCTCGCGTAGTAAAGAGTTATTCTTCCAATCGAAGGAGTATGTAAGCTGTGCGAGAGTTCCCATCACTACAGGAGCTACACCCCCTCGGTGGCGCCATACTCGTCCTGCCTGCCTCACACATTTTCTAACTAGTGGGAACGTCATTTTTTAGAGGCTGCTTCCGCCAATGGAAGTAATGACTGGCTTTTAGCTGAGGACAGACATACAACAATTATTAAATATAGAAATTAATTCATTAAGTCTTCCCAAAAAGGGAGAGGGAGAGGGAGAGGGAGAGGGAGAGGGAGAGGGAGAGGGAGAGGGAGAGGGAGAGGGAGAGGGAGAGGGAGAGGGAGAGGGAGAGGGAGAGGGAGAGGGAGAGGGAGAGGGAGAGGGAGAGGGAGAGGGAGAGGGAGAGGGAGAGGGAGAGGGAGAGGGAGAGGGAGAGGGAGAGGGAGAGGGAGAGGGAGAGGGAGAGGGAGAGGGAGAGGGAGAGGGAGAGGGAGAGGGAGAGGGAGAGGGAGAGGGAGAGGGAGAGGGAGAGGGAGAGGGTTGGAATATTATATCACGTAAACTAACTACATATTCTTGTTTACCTCCTTCACTCCAGTTTTCTATCAGTAGTAGCCACAAGTAGAACTATTTATTAGATGTCTCCCACTTTTCTCAATCTTTTAAAGGTAATCCAATATCATGCACTTTTACTACTACCAGCGTAAATTAATTATTAACAATAATAAAATACATCTTAACATTACTGGAGCAAGTACAAATGTGTACCTATACTTTTGTTGAGTTGGTAACTAGTTAGAAACTCTGCGTTCACTTGAATTACATATTAAGTGACCCATTAATCATTCTTCAAATCTCACAAATGTTAAGAGTATGTGCTGCTTGATGGACGTCAGCCTCAAAAACTGCGAAAGCTATATCAACAGCTGCCTACCACAAGCACTTCCAAAGTACACGGTTATACCTCAAACCAAAAAACATCTTTTTTGTATGCAGATGGGCTGCTAACACTCCTAATCGTTGTATATTTGTTAATTGTTTTAAATCTATATAATTTATAAATTTTATGTAAATTAATTGGCAATTATAAAATACTATAAAAAACAATTATTTCAATAGTAGGTAGTAGTAGTAAATATAAAAAAGATCAGTGCAAACCCCATTTGTATTATTAGTAGATACATGAACCTCATTTAGACTTATTTTAAGCAAAAAAATAAGTACAACATTATGTACCTCTGTACGCGATAGTCTAGATACGAACGGATGACGCCACGTAGCGCGTGAGTAAACATCGAACTCACCTCCGCTCCGACCGGCGCGCGGCAACCCACTAAATTTTGGCACGATTCGTTGACCCCGCCGTGCACTTGGAGCTGTCCAGGTATTACAATATTATGATATTTATCACGACATTTTTTTGTTCTTTTTATTTAATTGTTGTAAATTTTGATTATAATTCTCCCTTTTTGTCCTGTTTCAGGTCACTCTTATCACGTAGTAGAATTATCAAGTGTTTGTTTATAGAACTTATTTGTCTAACAAGGACACGCCCGTGTTGTGGTAAACGAATACTTAAGCCTATTAAAACTAGTAACAATATTTATAATATTTATAACTCCTAAAATATATCTTGCAGTAGTTTCACTCCTTCCTCCCTACCCTTTTTTATAGAGAAGAACAGAACTTAATATAACAGAGACAGGTTTAATTGAAAGTATTTACAAAATAAATTTTACAATTCACAATAAGGTGGAAAAGACTCGTAAATTTGATATTAAAGGATTCCGAGTTCAACCAGTTCGATTAACAGGTATCGACCCTGACCTGCTCGAGCTATTGCTTACACCCCCCAATTCATCCGAATGAGCAAAATGCCTTTTTCTTCCATTGGCTTTCCTACCGTTCCCTCTCAATACACTCCCAATATTTCCATTTAATTCTCAAAGTGCTCGGTAGACGACAATAGGCTTACCCCTTATTATGAACGGGACATAATTATGGTAGGCAAAATGTGGACGTTTACTACAAATACGCCTTTGCTTACCCCTTTGAGGATGCAGGTGCCAATCATTGCGGGATCCAAGACAGCTTAGCTTTTCCTGTGACCCGCCGAGCCGAGTTGTTGATCTTGGCGTTTATGAGTCAAAACAGTAGGAAGTGAGATTAGTCCTAACACTTTTGCATAACCAATCATATAAATTCATACCTAAGTAAGAAACAACTGCACTATCAGCACAGCGTTATATGCTAATAACAAATATACCTTCTTCTTCAATGTGTAAGTACGCCTGTGTCTCTACTTCCGATATGAACTGTTGTAAGTAATGGCCTGCGGCGAAGCTTACGAGCCCTCAGTACTCTTTTTACTATCTTCAACTACCCCACATACTTCACTTACCCAGCTATCTACCTCCAATTCTTAAGCTCTAGTCGTAACAACTATGTACGCTCATCCAACCCGTTTCTTCTATGTGGGGACCTGTCCAAGTAAAACATGCTGCTCACTACAGCATATATGTAATAAATGTAATAAATTAAACACGGCACGTCTTTTTGCGGCTTACAAATAGTACTCTTATTGTCTTACGCTATGTCCGGTATTTGTAAATACATCCTGGATATACAATATACATATCTAACAAATAATATTTTTTGGCCATGCAGGTCAGAATTAATCCCAATGGCCGACACTTATATATCGACTTAGAATGTATTAGGAAGGAAGAATGAAAACCAAATTCAGTCAGAGTAACAATTTAATGTTCCTAAAAACTTGTTAGCACTGTTAAGGTGCCAAAAACTCTAAGACTCCTCCAACTAGATCTCCTAAATCAGCAGCAGCTGTTTTCGTTGCATTTGCAACTCCACCTGCAGCTATTTTCGTTGCATTTGCAACTCCACCTGCAACTGTTACCGTTGCATTTGCAACTCCATCTAAAAAATTATTTACTGCACCTTCAGTTTTAAGATTACTACCTTCTTCACTGCATATGAATTGCAAGTGTATCACCAAGAGGTATGCAGCAATCTGTTGAACAAACAAACCAGCTTTAGCGCTTTATAACTATGTTAGAGGTTTATAACTAGGTTGGGCATACACCTACCGCTCAGTGGGTAAGCAGTTTTTACGCACTTTATATTACTTTTTATTTGGAGTCCCTGACCACCAACCACCAACCGGCAGACAAATCATATAATGTACGAGTACTAGCTATTATTGCCCGCAGCAGTAAAAACTGGGAAAAAATAAATGTTTCTTAGTTTGTGGACTTGTAATGTCTGACTGGTAATTATATAGCAACGAACAATATTCCATAATCAGTATAAGTTTTTTGTTTATTTTTTACAAAATGTACTTATTATATAAATATAAGTGGATAATAAGTGGATATACTTCAGTTAATTTGAAGTATATTGTCATAGCATGAGATAATTATATCAAAAATCGGATCTGGTCTACATTGTACTAATTCTATCGTCATAGAAACATCGAATTTGCTTTGACTGGTGGCTGGTTCGTATCCCACGCAGCAACTATTACTACGGTTCTAACTCAACTCCTAATACACTTGACAAATATATGAGACCCACGTTACCACTAGACTTTGAAAACGCTGGTTGTATCCGCAAAGACAGGACGACGGGTATTTTACAAAACTCTATCAGTTTGTCAAAGTGAGCTAAAAATCCGAAATATTGGGACAATATTATATGACCGTTGACATAAACAAAAAACACACGATTAAAAATTTTAATGTAAACGATAAATATTAAAGCTTACAAAACTCTCACCAAGATAAAGTAGTTGAAAGACGCCATGATAATTATCGCTGTGGATACAAGTTACAAATGTTAACGATACGAAATGATAATAATATTCAGTGCATACTTGCGCTTATATACTCTCACAACAAGTGCGTGTATTTGTTGACATAATAAAGGTCTATTTTTGAACTTTGAAATTTTCTATTATTGAACATGTGTATTTAAGTTATAAAATGACACAGCTGCATCAAACGACATTTCTAAATAGCTTTTTTTATTTCATTTATATATTGAATAAATGACATATACGAGTAATATACCTACTTCGCTACAGTCAGTAACATGTTTTATAAAAGTTTAGGAAAAACGAATACGATTCTTGTTATAAAATGATTTGAATTTGAAGAAATATTGATGATATGCACAAATCTAGCACATAACAATTGTCAAATATTCTAAAAAGTGTAGAAAAGTCGTTATTAAGGATATAAGTTTAAGGGTTTTTTTTTAAAGAATAATACACGCTAGTAAAATTTCGAATACAGTGGGTTGTTAGTTTGGTCTATTTACGATTTAACTATATGATTTAAGGGTAACTGGAACACTTAACACACACAAAAAGATTATTTAGACGTACTAAAACACTGAGGTTGAACCATTACTTTTTTTGAGGAAATACAGTCAATTATAATGGCAATGTCATGAGAATGATGTAGGATTAGTAGTGCCTACTAATACATATTTTAAATAATTTTATGTTATTTAAAAAGTGGTTATTTTAAAAATAATCGCCAGCAAATAATGTATCCACAAGTTTATATTTATATTATATTTAATTTAATTTATTTTATTTAATTTATTTATAAGTTTATATTTGCAGCTCCATCTATAAGTTTATCTGCTGCACCTTCAATTTCATGTTTAATATCTTTTTGCGTCCCTTCTTCACTGCATATGAATTACAAGTGTATCACCAAGATTATGCAGCAATCTGTTGAACAAATAAACCAGCTTCAGCGCTTTATAACTATGTTTGAGGTTTATAACTAGGTTTGGGTATACACCTACCTCTCAGTGGGTAGGCATAGGTTTTTACGCACTTTTTATTACTTTTTATTTGGAGTCCCTGAGAGCCACCGGCAGACAAATCATATAATGTTAGCCAGCTATTATTGCCCGCAGCAGTAAAAACTGGGAAAAAAAAAATGTTTCTTAGTTTTTGGACTTCTAATGTCTAACTGGTAATTATGCGGCACTGAAAATTTCGAGAATCAAGGAAGTGACACAACATTACTATTTAAAAATGTATTTATTGCTTTTCGAAGTATTCTCCGAGATATTTGACACATTTTTCCATACGACTGAACCAATCATTGAAGCAACCATTCCATTCGGAAGTTGGGTCTCCAAAATGGCCGTTTTGTAGGCGTCCACAGCTTCTTCAGGTGATGAAAATCTCTGACCACGCAATTTATTCCTTATTTCAGGGAAAGCATAGAAATCATTAGGGCTTAGGTCGGGGCTGTACGGCGGATGGTCTAATAATAATAGTACGTGCCCAATGTTTGCGGATGACGTAAAACTGGCTCTAACCATCAACTCAGCTGCTGACTGCGAACTGCTACATTGATTTAAATAATGTATTCAATTGGGGTATTGAAAATAGCTTAAATCTCAATGTAAAGAAATGCTCTATTATGTCATACACTCGCACTCGCTCACCTGTACTTGAAAATTATTCAGTAGCCAATAATGTATTACCACGAGTAACCACCATTAAAGACCTAGGGACATGGTTCGACAGCCACCTGACGTTCCATGATAACATATATAAATTATGCAGTAAAACACGCAAAAGTTTAGGATTCGTATTAAGGCAAACCAAGTGTTTTCATAATAAATTAACATTAACAGTATTATATAATTCTTATGTTCGTAGTAACCTTGAAACTAATGCAGTAGTTTGGAATCTGCACCAAATCAGTTACACACAAAAGATAGAAAGAGTAGAGAAAACTTTTGTTCGATACTTAAACTTTATTATTATTATCCGTATTTATACCCAACCCTTTACATTGTAGGAATGGTAGACTACAGAATGCTAGCAGTACGTCGGAATGTCACCCTCGTCACATACTTTTTCCGTCTACTTCGCGGTGTTACCTATAACCCGAGTCTATTAGCACAAGTGAATTGGCGCGTGCCGCGACGCGGAAGCTGTGCGGTGCGTGAGCGCCACCAGCGCCTACTAGCGGCGCCGGCCGCGCGTTCTAACCTCTGTCAGTTCGCGCCGCTGTCGTGTGCTGTTCGATACATTAATGAAATTTTGATTTTTGATCGGACACTAGACATATTCATATGCTCTGAATATCTGTTTATGAAGGCAGCAGGGCGTTACCTCGAGACACTGACGATTTCTAGTTCTGTTACCTAGCTACAGTACCTATTTGTAACCCAGCTGCTTATATTGTTTCACTTATATTGTTTCATTTATTTATTAGCTACCAAAGTTTTTTATAGATATTACTATGTACCTACTTATATACTATTGTGTAAGGATTATCTGTAAACAATATGTATCTTTCTGAAAATAAATAAATAAAATAAATGTTTTCTTGCTTTAAAAACACTTTTGTTCTGTGCGCGGTGTGAGAACTCGCATTGTCGTGATAGAGGATGATGCGGCGGTTGCAGTTCTCTTTACGGAGTTCAGAAACGACCTGTGGCAAACAAATGCTAGCATACCATTCTGCATTAACCGTTCTTTGTCCCTCAAGAGAAATAGTCGCAACATGGCCGGTTTTGGAGACAAACGTGGCCACCATTTTTTTTTGCAACACTCCGTGAAGGAACAATTTTTGTTGGCTTTATCTCATTTTCGAACACCCAAACTCGTGACTGGCTTTTTGTTTCGGGTTCGTACGCATATATCCAGGATTCGTCACCTGATACGATGTTGTATACAGCATTTGAGGATCCTGCGTGGAATCTTTCGAGAGTTCTGACGCACCAAGTAACGCGAGCCGCTTTTTGCTCTTCACAGAGCGAATGCGGTATACATCGGGAAAACAACTTACTCCTAATTGTCCATGCAAGATTATTTGTATTTGACTCATGCCAATGTCTAAAGTTGCCTAAATTTCGCGGTATGTCACATGTCGATCTTCCTCAATCAGCTTACGCACATCAACGTTTTCTTGGGTGACTGCAGTTTTTGGACGACCTTGACAGGGATCATCACTGAGCTTGACACGTCCACGTTTAAATTCAGCAAACCAGTGATAAATAGTGGTTTTGGATGGGGCTTCATCACCAAATGCAGAAATCATCCGGTCAACACACTGTTTTTGCGTTAAACCACTTCGAAAGTCATAATAAATCATCGCTCTTGAATTTTCTCGAGTCAATTCCATTTTCTCAAAGACTAAACAAGTTTGACAAAACCTTGTGATAAGACCGAGAATCTTTTTTTTTCGTAAATAAATCGTATTCGATTTTTAAAACCAAGGTGTTTTCAATTAAAAAGATTTTAATATGACAGAAACAGTGGAAATATTCCATTCGAGATACTTTTAGTGCAGCCTATGTATAGCAACGAACAATATTCCATAATCAGTTCAAGTTTTTTTGTTTATTTTTTACAAAATGTACTTATTATATAAATATAAGTGGATATACTTAAGTTAATTTGAAGGATATTGTCATAGCTAGATAATTATATCAAAAAAGAGGATCTGGTCTATATTGTACTAATTTTATCGTCTGACAGTACTTTTGAAACATCGGATTTGCTTTGACTGGTTGCTGGTTCGTATCTCACCCAGGAAATATTACTACGGTTGTAACTTAACTCCTAATACAATTGACAAATATGTGAGATCCACGTTACCACTAGACTTTGAAAGCGCTGGTTGTATCCGCAAAGACAGGACGACGGGTTTTTTACAAAACTCTATTAGTTTGTAAACGTGAGCTAACAATCCGCAATATTGAGACAATATTATATGACCGATGACATAAAAAAAATTCGTGCCCGCAGCTGGCCCGCAGAGGTACATTTCGATATTTTAATTTCTTTGAAAATCTTCGCCACAGTTTAGGAAAAACGAATACGTTTCTTATTTTAAAATGATTTGAATTTGAAGAAATATCGGTTACATGTGAAGTTCAGGCACATAACATTGTTAAATATTCTAAAAAGTCTAGAAAAGTCGTGTTTAAGGATATAAATTAAAGGTTTTTCTTTAAAGAATAATTAATACACGCTTGTAAAATTTCGAATGTCGAATTTCGGTGGGTTGTTAGTTTGGTCTGTTTACCATTTAATTAAATGATTTTAGTGTAACTTGAACACTCACACACACCCAAAAAGACTTATTATTTAGACGTACTAAAACACTAAGGTCAAAAAATTTCTTTTTTTGAGGAAATGCCCTAATAATTATAATGGCAATGTCATGAGAATGATGTAACAATGGCTTAGTACCTACTACTACATTTTTTAATAATTTTATGGTTTTTAAAAAATGATGTTTTTTTAATAATCACCAACAAATAATGTATCCACAAGTTTTAGGAAACGCACGTAATTTATACGTATACGCACGGAGCTTGCGGTGAGTTGAATGATAGTGGCGACGCTGTCGTTTACTTCTGGGAGTTATACTCATCTCATTGACCAGCTGGCAGCTTAGTAAGCCAACGGGGAATAAAGGTCCCGCAGCTGTCCCATAATCGGCCGTTTAACTAAAATAGAATAGAATGTAGGTACGTGTTTAGTTCGGTGGGGTGACGACCAGAGGGGGTTTCCACACGCACAAAAAAAAGGTACCTACGTGTTTAGTTTCGTAAGGTTTGCGAAAATATTTTTAGAATTGTGTACCTTAAAACAAAATAGAATACTTTCGCTGTCTGTCTCTGTCTTCTAGTCTTGTTAAATGCTTAGAAATATGTCGACGTATCAATTTAAAATTAACATTAAACAAAATATAATATAATTTGTTAAATGTATTAATTTTTTTGACGTGGTTTTACTATTTAATAAATAAATAAATAACAAATTGACAAGAAGTTAAGTCTCGTAGAACAAAAAAGAAAATACAAAATATTTTTTTTTATTATTTCTAACAATAAACTTAAATTTGGAAATTGAAAATCGTTTTTCTCGTACATCGAGAAAATAATATTTTAATTGCAAAGTTCGTGAAAATGCTCATCTAATATTATAAGCGTATTTGTTTTACCTTATCTTCATTGAAATCTCAATTAAAAGCAATCGACTGTACCGAAGTAAATAAATAATATAATTATTTGTTTGTGCAACAATTACATTGTGACAAAAATGAGTTATGGACTTGTTTTTCAGCTGTGTAATTGTATAGCTCATAGAAAAATAAGGTGACCGTTATAATGAAATACAAAGATATTTAAATATATTCTAAACTTATTATTTTTTTAAATAACAACGATGGTCATCGTCGCGAATTATTATTGACCAATTCATGAGCGGCCAGCGTATTCGACCAAATGTAATGGTTATATAACGACTTAAACTTCATGTAAACACAGACCTTCAAAACCCTGGACAACTGAAGGGGTTTTTAATGT
Organism: Callimorpha dominula; assembly: GCA_949752705.1. Classification (NCBI taxonomy): domain Eukaryota; kingdom Metazoa; phylum Arthropoda; class Insecta; order Lepidoptera; family Erebidae; genus Callimorpha; species Callimorpha dominula. Next base: position 12,287,309 of record OX457010.1, on the reverse strand, counting down.
ATAAGAAAGAGGGATAAGCTACATACAAACGCAATACAATCTATAAATGGTATGCAACCAATTCATAAACACCAGAAATATTATAAAATAAAATTACAAAGTTCTAAATGTAGGTATAGAGACTTGGAAAACTTTAAAAGAAGTATATGATATAAAACGGAAAAACGAATCGTCTGATGAACTACTTTAGTTTATACATACACACATATAGATAATTACATACATTATATTAACTCACTTAATAAAATATAGCCCCGCGGACTTTTTTTGTGGGTAATGATGAGTACTATAAGCCTGTAGTTCTTTTAGTAGTTCTTCAATATTTTATGTATCATTCAAAGTTTACGCAGCGCACGCCATATAATAACTTTTAAAGGCAAATTTTTTTAAACTTGGGTTATATTACTGCATTTCGGTAGGGATAAAATACCTTCTCAAAATTCGTTATGACCTCTTGGATATTCCTGATTTAGTTTGGTTTCATTTAAAACATTTATGAAAGCAGTGACTCTTAACATATTGTAATTTTCGCTTAATGTCAACCATTGTACGGATGTCTACAGTTTTACATCATTGTTACAATGTTTTTAAGTAACCCGCAAATCTGTCTGGTTTAAACAATAACGAGCCGACTTTTCTTTTAATCGACCATTTGCATAACTGAAAGTCCTTACAACTAATCAAAATGAACAGTTTGTGCTTGTGTGTGGCGAGGGCTCAAGGCTATTTAAATTGTCAATATCTCAGGTCTGTAAAGAAGAAATTTTACGTTTCCATCAGACAAAAGATCCATTATCGTCTATTGTATACGAATTCCCAGGTGATTGAATTGATTCGCTCAGTAAAATAGCAGGGAGAAACATAAGAGTCATGTGATGTAGTTTGTAAGATATGTTCGAATGTATATTCTCTTTAGTTCGTTTCTTAATTGTAGTAACTGCATCTCAAGTAAACCGTGAAGTCACATTGAACTCATTTCCACTTTCAGTTAAAAGTCTTGATAGTTAACAGAATGACGTCTCTAATTTGAGTTTTATTTTAACAAATAATAAGGCTCGTTAAGTTACGGCAACTATCAGTACTGCTCTTAAAAGTAGTCCTACGTGGGGTTTTCAGTCAGAAGTTTGAAAAATACAGTAATTTCACGGAGATTTTAAGATATAATAAAAAGGCTGTTTGGATGGGGTGCCATAGCAGAAGGCTGCGGCATATTTGCAAGGACACCCACATTTAGTAGAAAAAACTGAGTAATTAAGCAAGCAAACACATCTTTGGCATCTTCTCCAAACTACAGGGTCTAGTTCCTATATAGAACAATGAGTCTCTACAAAGGTTTCAGTCATGAAAATCACATACTATTTGAAATTCATTTAATCGAACACGCTTGTCGCTCATGAACTCATACTTGATGAACATTGCATCGTTGTTTTTTTTAAACTTAAAATTTAAAATCTTTTATTATTTATTTTTTATTTATTTCTCTTTGTTATACACCTTTAAGTAGTAAATAGTGCAAAACAAGTTACTGTTTTTAAAAAAATGTAGTAGTAGGAACTAAGCCTATATCATTCTAATGACATTGTCATTATAATACGATTGGTCGGATCCCACACGGGACAAAAAAAGAATGTGGATGCCGTTTTCAGAAAGCAGAATGCGGTTTCATTATTGAATTGGGTGATTCATGAGGAAGGTTTAGGTGTATAATTTATACCCGTGCGAAGCCGGGGCGGGTTGCTAGTAAATAATATAGTTAAACGGTAAACAGACCAAACTAACAACCCACAGGACGATAAGCGGCATCTTTGTATTCGAATTTCTACAAGCTTGTATTTTTCGTTTAAAATAAAAATTAAAAATTGTTTTATTTATATCGTTAATCATGAATTCTCTAGACGTTTTAGAATATTTGACAATTTTTACGAGTATGTACCAGGATTTCGAATGTAATCAAATTCAAACAATTTTAGAACAAAAATCATTTTCGTTTTTCCTTTATTGGTGCAGGTATCACCAGTCTCGCTGCCAAGACTAAAACTCTGGCGTTCACAAAACCGACGAGAAGCCTGCCGACGTCACCCAGGATTTTGGCCGACGCCACAAGCAACTCATCCACACTGCGCCACGGCCCCATGGACCGGGGCGGACGGTGCCGACCCTGATGATTTCCGCGCTGCATCCCGTCTTCTCCTGAATTGGAACGCAGATATCCTCGACCGTCCAGGCCCAAAATGCGCAGTTCCGTGCACTTGGTGGGCCTGGTGATCTTCACACCATCCGTCATTGAGAATATTCCCCGCAGCTTTTCAGCAAAAGTGTCGGCCGCCTTCACACCTTCAGCCCCAAGGAACTTTACGACCCGAGCTCCCGTCTGGGCGAGGATATCCCGGGCCTTCTTAAACCTGGTCGCGCAGGATACATCTTCTTGCTTCCCTCGACTTTCTGCCACCCGTCGTTAGAGGGTTTAGAAATGGCTGCTCAGTGGCAGTGTGAGTCCACGCCGAGCCCGTCCTCCTTCCCACCTGTGCACAGAAACTCCGACTCATGGACGGGAGTCTGGAGTCTCCCTCTGGGCCAATCCGTCATGAGTGGCTCTACCAGCATTGCTCCAGAAATAATTGACCCGCACAAACCATCCAAAAACCCTGATTTGACCTCTGTTCTAAAACTTTATCGGATTTTAGTAGTGCAAGTGGCAATATACACATTTCTGCCAAACGCGAAGATTCTCAGATTAATTTTTAATCTTTGGTATGTAGACTAATGTGGGGCTTCTCTATCTAATCAAAAATTCCCACGCTACCGAATTCGAAAGTCATCGTTTGTGTATCACTAAAAGTTAATTATAATGTAAACAGTTTATTATGAAGGTATTAAATATTTATTTAACATAATATGTTTATAATACTGACATTGGTATCTTGGAACAGCTGCGTAAACGGACCACGTTAATAATAAAGTCAATGTACAGCTTAATGAATGAACTAATATAATTCATGAGCATTTCATTATTTATAAATAGCACACAGTGTTTGGTTCAGTAACAGATGTTGCTATATGGTTTGAATTAAAGGTTATGTAGGTGTACAGTTTAGATTTTGCAAAATGTTTAGGTTGTCTTACTTTTAAAATTTCAGGTGGTTGATAATAAGTAAAAAGAGCTTTGGAAAACCGATTTTTAGGCGTTCAGGCACTCATAGCCAATTTTCAAAGTTAGTCCAATATCCACAAACAAATTCGCTTAGTATTCTCGGTTCTTTTAAAGCGATTTCTTTTATTATGTTTGATAAGACTCAAAACCGACAGTTCAGAATCAGAGTCAAGTGCAATCCAATATCAATTGGAATATTACGAGATATTAAAAGATTAATTTGATTATATAAAATATAATTCCAAAAAACGTCCAACCGACACACAACTCAATAACATCTTTCTTTTATAAAAATAATAGACTAACGCAACACCGTGCAACCCAAAGAGTTCCATACAACTTTAGTAAACCCTCCCTTGATTTAATTAGTTTACTATTCTAACATTGGCCCTTAAACAAATTATATTCAACAAAATATTGAAAAAATACATCTATTGAATTTTTCTTTAGCCAAGGCTTTGGTCAAGCAATCTGCTATCATATTCTCAGTACTTAAATAAACGATGTTAATTATCTTACTTATTACAATGTCTCTTATGAACTGATGTCTAACATCAATATGTTTCGTTCGAGCATGATAAATAGGGCTTGAACACAATTTATGCGCAGACTGATTATCATTGTATAAGTTAATTTTTCCAATAACATTCAAGCATTCATACAAAAAACTACGTAAAAATATTGCCTCTCTTTGCAAGCAACATGGAGTGCCATGTACTCTGCCTCAGTACTGGACAACGCAACAGTTTTTTGTTTCCTGGACGATCGATGCCGTCACCAGCCCAGTCTGCATCTGTGTATCCAGTAATATCCAGGCCTCCCTTCTCGTAACTTAAGCGATAATGAGACGTACCTTTAAGATACCTAAGTACCCTTTTTGCTGCCTTCCAGTGCACTTCTCCGTAGCACTCGTTGAACTGACGCAGGAAACTCACGGATGCATGATATCTGGCCTTGTACGTAAGACTGCAATATACGTAAGACATCCGATAAGATTCCTATAATCATATTTAGTATCCTTTTTCAAGCTTCAACCCAGTTTCCATAGGTGTAGGAGCAGGTTTACACTCAGTCATGTTAAATTTATGCAACACCCGCTGAATGTAACCACTTTGATCTAAAGTAATTTTAATATCACCACATTCCACGCGCATTCCTAGAACTTGATGAGCAGGACCAAGGTCCTTCATCTCAAACTCGTTCATGAGTTTTTTCTTTATTCTTTCTCTCTCGGTTGACAATGAATCTGAATAAGATATGAAAATGTAATCTACATAAAGGGCAATAATAATTATCCCCTCCCCTTGTCCTTTATAATAGACACATGACTCAGATGACATTCTTTTAAAGTGTACTTTATTCATAAAAACTTCATTTATTTTTTCATACCAAGATCGGGCTGCTTGTTTCAGTCCGTAAATAGCTTTATTAAGTTTATAAACTTTCTTATCTTGGCCCTTAATCACAAACCCTTCAGGTTGTTCCATCAAAACAGTCTCTTTTAAATCGCCATTTAAGAAAGCTGTTTTAACATCCATGTGATCAATTTTCATATTATATTCTGCTGCTAATGCCAGCAACAATCTAATAGTTGAATACCTTACCACAGGAGAAAAAGTTTCATAGTAATCAATGCCATACTGTTGTGTAAATCCCTTTCCTACAAGACGAGCCTTATACTTTAGTAGTTTACCATCTAGCCCTTTTTTCCTTTTAAATATCCATTTGCATTTAACAGGTTTGTGTCCCTTAGGCAAGTCAACAAGATCCCAACACTTGTTTTTAAGAAAAGATTTATACTCATCTGTCATAGCTGCTTTCCATACTTTGGCTTCACTGGTAGACATGGCTTCTTTAACGGTTGCGGGATCTCCGTCATCACAGCACGCTGCCGCCATCATAGCTAAACGGCTTGATGTTTCATCAGCATCTTCAAAAATTGGTACCGACGAATTTTCTGAATCGATATCTGAAGAGCCTGGAACGTAAGTAGGATCCGACAAGTCATCTGCGCTAACACTGCTTTCACTTTCATTTACAGAAAATATAGTTTGTCTAAGGGATCGTATGTCATCAGAATGGTAAGTACATTTATCATCAGATGAAGTATGTACTACGTACGTATCGTCATGTGATATTACTTTCCCCAAAAAAATATTTTCTATAAAAGTGACATGCCTAGCTTTTACGCATTTACGAGGACATGATGGATCCAAAAGACGATATCCTTTGCTATCCTTGCAGTACCCTACAAAAATATAAGCCTTAGATCTCGAATCTAATTTCTTGGAATTGAAGTTTAAAGCATAGGCTACACATCCGAAGACACGTAAATGGCTAACATTAATTTTTTATTTGTCCATTTCTCTTCAGGTGTCACGCCCATAACTGCTTTTGTGGGTGACCTATTCTTTAGATAAACTGCGGTATTTACACCTTCCGCCCAAAAACATTTATCCAGTCCTGAACCCTGAAGCATGCAGCGAGTCTTGTCCATGATGGTTCGGTTTGCACGTTCCGCCATACCATTCTGCTCACTACAATGCGGAACCGTCGTTTGATGGCGTATCCCATTTGCCTTCAAGAATTCCTGGAAATTGTTAGATGTGTATTCACCGCCGTTATCACTCCTGAGAACTTTAATTTTCTTATTTGTCCCATTCTCAACTAATCTTTTGAACTGTTTGAACTTCTCAAACGTTTCATCTTTTGACTTTAAAAAATAAACAAAAGTTTTTCTCGAAAAATCATCAATAAATGTCAAAACATAACGAGCACCACTAAAAGACTTTTCACTCATAGGTCCACACAAATCCGTGTGTACTAACCCTAAAATCTCAGTTGACCTACTAAATGATTTCTTCGGAAAAGGTAATTTAGTTGACTTTCCTTCTATACACGCAATACACGATTTAAAATTAGAATTATCGAAAGAAATGCCTTGAACAATACCTTTCTTCATGACGTTCATGCTGCGTGCGTTGAGGTGACCCAGCCGCTGATGCCAAACCTCCTGTGTAATCGTCTCGTCCTCAGAAGTACGCTCCGATCACACACTCCCGTCAGAGACCACATACTGAGGTTCCATGACATTCTCTGATGCTACATTACAACATAAACCTGAACTAACAGTGTCTAGTAAATATACACCATTAATGCATGTAGCAGTGGCTATCACCTCGTTATTAGCGACAATTGTACACTTTTTATTATTAAATAAAACATTGTAACCTTTATTTGTCATCTCACTGACAGATAACAAATTCGCTGACAGTCCCGGAACATAATAAACATTTTTATGGTTTTCATGCCAGTCTTCAATTTAACGTACACATTACCACACCCAGCTGTGAAAATCTTCTCACCATTTGCAATGTTGACCTCTTTTGGTTCAGTCGAAGTAAAATTCTTAATTATGTCCTTGTGTCTGCACATATGGTTTGATGCACCGGAGTCCACGTGCCAACGTTCACTGTCCAAACTTACAGATAATGCCGACAATAATCCACTGTTTGAAGTGATCTTGTTTGGCTTTGGTCTGACGTTTTTAGGACAATCTTTCTTGAAGTGACCTGGCTTCTTGCAAAGATATCACTTTGGCACTTTCACCTGCACTCCTGCAGTAACTTGCTCTTGACACTTTCAACATGCAGTGTCGTGTTAGAATTCTCTAATGCCATAATCAATGGATCATAATCTGGTGTTAATCTATTAAGCATCAAAACTGCCAAAAAATCATTTTCGAGCGGGGAACCTATGTCATCCAGCTGTTGTGCTAAGTCGCTCATCCTTAACAGATAGCTATCCATACTACTACTCTTTGAAAGCTTCGTAGCAAACAACGCTTTCAGCAAGCTTAACCTTCTGCTAAGACCTTTATCTTCATATACCTTCTGCAAATTTGTCCATGCTTTAAATGCTGTTTTAGCATTTCTAACATGCGGATAAGAAGAACTGTGTACTGATAAGCATATCTTAGCTAAAGCTTTCTGCTATTTCCGTTCATCTTTACCTCCTTTATTAATTATCCTCCGATTCAATGCAATCATACAAATCTTCGTGCATTAAAAGCATCCTCATGGAAAATTTCCAATTATTATCATATAATCATCCATACCTTGGAGCTTCTCGATAGGGATCGAAGATGAACTGGTTGACCCGGCCATGACGATTGTGTTTTATTTTATCAAACAAAAAATTATTTTAATTTCTCGCACCGAAATATTTTCGCTCCTTAATGCGCCAAACGTTCTGGGCCCATAACCAAATGGAATATTACGAGATATTAAAAGATTAATTTGATTATATAAAATATAATTCCAAAAAACGTCCAACCGACACACAACTCAATAACATCTTTCTTTCATAAAAATAATAGACTAACGCAACACCGTGCAAACCAAAGAGTTCCATACAACTATAGTAAACCCTCCCTTGATTTAATTAGTTTACTATTCTAACAATATCAGCCTACAAAAACATTAAACATAGTGTAGAACAATAATTTGCAACCGTATCACTGTGTTCAGAATCGGTAACTGAATCAATTTTAGAATTTTCGATGTAGGAATATTTTTCGTCTGAACAAACGATTCAGGGGCCACTCATAAACATTTTTTCTTATAACGTGCTAGACTTTATGCGAGCATCATACCGTAAGGTGGCTAATTGTGAATAATATGTACAAAATGTATAATGTTAGAGTACCTAAATATTATATAACATATCTAGTTGTACACACACATTTGGTATAAGTTCATTGAAAAGATTTGTGACAGTTTCTCATCAAAACTTTTCTAAAATATGAACCAAATATAAGTGACGCGATGTTTTCGTCCTAAAGTTCAGCGGCTATTAGTATGCAGACTGTATCGTCAGCCTGCCGGAACTCCGACTAAAGTATGATCATTGACTACTTATGGAACTATTAAATAGAGCTGTGCCAAATACCTTTTAAGTGTATCTTGATGTTCAGTATGAGGTTAATATTAAGATAAGTGTGTTTAATTGTTCTGTTATTTTATATAACTAGGATTTAAATAATTTGGAGTAGTGTAATGTTACATGAAATATTTGAATAAATGACGCAATACTAGTTTACTTAATTTGTAAACCTAAAATAAGTAGAAGCAGCGTAGCGCGAATTTTGTATGTACGAAAATGCCACCTCGGTGCTCACGTCTATATCTACGATACGGTTGCAGTTACAAACATCAAAGCAAAGTGTTTAAAATCAAGATAAATATTTTTCTTTTATAAAATTCCTTGAAAATAGCTTATTTTATACCTAAAATTACAATAAACTATTATAGATCAACACAATGTCACCACAATAATAGGTTGCTTTGCAAAAGTAATATAATTATAAAACTAAATAACAAATAGTTAAGATGGCTACCTGCCAGTGTCGATCTATAACCACCGGTTTTTAAATAATAATAACATCTCACACAAAGCCGTCTGATCCTAAACCAGACAGAGCCTGTACTATGGTAACCAGACTGCTGATAAGCATACTTATACATTACTAAATACATACATATCGCCACCCGGCAAGAAAAAGTGTCGTATCACAAAAATATATTATGACACTTTTTTTGCCGGGTGGCGATATTATAGAAACATTACACCCAGACACAGAACAAATAAATGATCGTGCTCATCGCACAATTATTTGTCCTAGGTGGGAATCGAATCCACGACCTCTGGTTCAGCAGTCAGGATCACTAACCACTAGACCAACCGGGCAGGCAAACAGTTGAGTCTTGTGAGAAGGAGTCGGGCTAATAAGTGCATGGCCACGCACTAAGTTAAACGTAGTTATAAAGTACAAAATACATGTCTACCTTCATGAATTAGATACTTGAACTTTAACATTCAATAAAAATTGTTAGGCAATTAAGATGATCATTAACAAAACCTTAAATAAAAAAAACACAAAATTCATAGCAGCGAGCATAACCGAAGACTACAGATAGTAGAATTAAATGTTAACTAATTAAATGGTAGTAATTAGTGGCACATGTATTTTACGTTTAAAACCACAATGTGTGGCATATTGCAGAAATGTCAAGCTGTTATCTGTATCGATTGTATCTCAGTTAGAATTAGTTGGACATGAAGTTTAATATAATCAAGATTTTAACGTATTCTCTAGATTTTAACCTAATAGATGATGAATGCTGTAATTACATGAAACTCAAAGAATTAAAAAATGACTTAACAAATATAACCATTTCTAACACTGATCTGCTAGGTATAGAAAATCTTAAAACATTAACGGATCATACAGAAAAATATCTTGATAACCTTAACGTCAAAACAATCACTTTGCAACATTTTTATAATTACAATTATGCTAACATTAATATATAATTTATTGTAATAATCGGATAAACACCAATATAAGGATACATCGGTTTGCTTACAAAATAGGGACAATGTTAGTAAATTTTTGTTAGACCTCGCTTGGGCCTGGAGAGGTATACTCGAGAAAGGGGCGATAGCTTGGTGAGGATATCAATTGAAAGAGGCTGCGCATAATTATAGTTATACGTGGGTCACACTGAAAGTTTTTAGAATAGGCAAGTAAGAAAAGTAGCCAATGAAAAATTTATTTAAATTTCGAATTAGGAACTTCATATGTCATTTGTTTTTACAAATTGGCGACAATTTAAAAAGTATACGTCGTGCATCGAAATGGATCTAACTAGAGAAAATTTTCATACAAAAGTCATTGCGGTCTTACTCAACAACAATGGTACAATAGACTTCGATTGGCATTTCATTACGAAGCCCCATCTCGTGCCACTGTTTACAACTGGTTTAATGAGTTTATACGTGGTCGAAGCAAAACTCACTGATGATTCTCGAAAAGGACGTCCTTCTACGGCGACTACTGAAGATAACGTGAGTGCTGTGCACCTAATGATAGAAGGGAGACATATCAACAGATTAGGGCAGCTTTAGGCATTGGTATGAGTCAAGTACAAAAAGTCTAACATTTAGGCGTCAGAAAAATTTGTACTAGATGTATACCTCATAATTTGACGGAAAATCAAAAACCCCGACATTTGGATTGGTGTCGCTCAATACTTGACAAGTATGACGGAGGTGACTCGAATACAGCATTCAACATCATCACAGATGATGAAAGCTCGATATATTGTTACGAACCCGAAACCAAAGAATAATCTGCGCAATGGATGTTGCCATTCGAAGATTTGCCGACAAAATTAAAGAAGGGTAGAAGTCAAGGGAAAAAGATTATTGCCACATTCTTTTCACGGACGGGTCATTTCGCAACAATAATTCTAGATGTCGAGTCAAGTCAGTCATTGTCTACCAGTTGTCTTGGAAAATATTAGACAGCAGCGCCCAAGAAACAAAATGCTCCTCCACCACGACAACCTCCAGCTCACTCCGCAGACTGACTATCGAATATGTGTCTATCAAAGGTGTGGCACCTAGTGACTTTTGTATATTTCCACAAAAGTAAAGATAAACTTTGAAGAATTCGTTTTATGATCCCTGAAGATGCCGTGGCTGCGTTTGAAAAAGGCGTGGAAGAGATCCCTAAAGAAGAGTGGGTTCACTGCTTCAGTCAATGGTTCCATTGCATGCGGCGGTGCTTAGAAAGAAACGGAGACTTCTTTGAAAAGCAATAAACATATTAAGAAGCCTCTCTATATCATTCCGTTGTTTATTTTCTAAAAATTTTCAGTGGGACCCCCCCCCCCCGTATACGTAAATGTTTAAACTAGCTGCAGTGACTGCTAGTAGGGCTGAAACGGTAAAATTTTGTGAAATAACTTTTCTGCTAAGATTTTGCCTAAAGACTACGTAGTGCTGTGATTTTTGTTGTCGTTCGTATAACGACCTTTTTTACCCGACGATAAAATGTAAATAATTACGACCCGCAAACCGATAGCGCAGTATAATATAGGTACATTATACTGTGCCGATAGTCACCTATTTTAATCAAATGTTGTAAATTCAAACATAACGACTACTATTCGATGTGTTACTGACAGCACTATAAAAAACAACATTCAATATTATGAAACAGTAGATATAGATTTCTATGTTTAAATGGCAAAAAACATGTTTTATCGATTTCGACTGTTTTTTTAACGTGAGTCGTTTATATTTATTACTAGTATTCTTGTTCATTCCTCCAGTTAAGGTAAATGCTTGTGTTAGGAGTGGGTTCACGTCGGTAGTGCACTGAGAGGGTTCGAACACGCAACCACTTGATCGCAAGTCCGACACCTTAGCCATTACGCAACTCACAAATTTACTGATATCTTACTAGGAAACGGCACTGAAGTGTCTATTAACACGATTTTATGACCACTATGTCACTGAGTTTGTTAATATTGACTATTTTATACGACCTGGACTCGAACCCGTCATACCACGCGATAGGACGTCACTATTTTAACACTGCGACGTCTGTTTCTTTCATATTCTTTATTGTACACAAATATAACATCTCATTACATCCAATAATTGGCAGGAGAGCTTAAATAAAGTTAATAGTTTCTTTGCTGAGGTTGGAAAAAACCTTGCTGAACGCATTGTCTCGGCTAATCAACGCGGACAAATGACCCACGATGATTCCTTAACAGGGCCCCTCAATTCATTTGTCATCTTACCCACTGACGAAGAGGAAGTCTTCCTTCTTGTTAAAAACCTTAGGGACAAGTGTGCCGTGGGAATTGACCAGATATCTGGAAAAATTATCAAAAAATACATACACTATCTTGCATCTCCACTTGTCCACATTTGTAATTTGGCTGTGTCAACTGGTGTCTTTCCTAGGGCATTTAAGACTGCTGTGATTAAACCCATCCATAAGGGGGGGGATAGGGACTGTGTCGGGAATTACCGTCCCATTTCCATTTTACCGACGCTGTCTAAGATCTTGGAACGTCTAATAAACCGACAGTTAATAAGATACTTGGAGACAAACAATCTCATTTCAGCTGCACAATTTGGCTTTCGTCGTGGTATGTCCACTAATGATGCGGTACACGAGCTTTTACATACTGTCATAACAGGTATTGACGATAGGAAAAAATGCTTAGCGGTGTTTCTTGATCTAGCAAAAGCCTTCGACACAGTCTCTATCCCGCACCTAATACATAAGTTGGAAGGAATTGGTGTAAGAGGAGTTCCCTTAAAACTGTTGAAGGACTACATGACGGACAGAAGACAAAGAGTGAAAATTGCCAATAGGTTAAGTGATGAGCTTCCGGTCAAATTCGGTATACCGCAGGGGAGTATTCTTGGGCCAACATTATTCTTGGTCTATATGAACAATCTTTGCAAGATCCAACTCCATCAAGGAAAAATAATCGCTTTTGCAGACGATACTGCTCTTTGTTTTAGTGGTGATTCTTGGGAGGAAGTTTTTGACACTGCACAGAAGGGTTTTGATACAGTGTGTCAATGGTTGCAATCAAATGTCTTGACTCTAAATGTGTCAAAGACTCAATATGTTGCATTTGCACATAGGTCAAACCTATTGGCTCCACCATCTTTCACTATTTCTGCTACTACATGCATCCCTGGCCTCTCCTTGAACCAATGTCCCACTCTTCAAAGGACTGAAAATGTTAAATATCTCGGTATTACCATAGACCAATTTTTGACATTTAAGCCTCACATAAACACCCTTGTGACTAGATTACGAAAACTTATATACATATTTAAATCTCTACGACATGCAGCAGATCAACGAGTTATCAAGATGGTTTATTATGCCCTTTGTCAATCGCTCATCGATTATTGTATTACATCATGGGGAGGTGCAGCTAAGTCTCATCTTATTGAAGTTGAGCGAGCACAACGAGCAATACTCAAAGTAGGTGCTGGTCTTTCTTTCCGTTTTCCCACAGTCGATCTTTACAATAAGTGGGATGTTCTGACGGTTCGACAAACTTTTATTCTGTATACGGTGCTGAAAAAGCACTCTTTACTACAATATGATCAGGACTTACTCAAAGATAAGCGTCGAAAGGGAACAGTCTGCCAACTCAAACCTTTCAACTCATCCCACTCACAACGATTTTTCTGTTTTATGGGTCCCTACCTATACAATAAATTAAATAAAATCCTAAACATCTATCCTCAACTAAAATCAACATGTAAAACGTCGATTACCAAATACCTTAAAACCTTGGACTATGAGGCTACTGAGAACCTTTTGATCACCTACAGTTAGCCTAGGATGTTCGCACCACCAAATCACATGAGTTCTCATGAGCTCTCACACTCCAAACACTAAATATACACACTCTAACACACACTACAGCACAACAAATGGGCTCCGGTTTACAGTTACATTTTCAATTACATTTTTAATATTTATTTTTTTCTTTTTTAATCTTTTATTGTCTCAATTTCTTTTATTGCTGCGGGAGGGCCCTGGTGACCTGTGATAACAGGTTTTTTAAACCTACTTCAGGCACCAGACTCTTACAAAGTTAACTGACTATTGTTGCATCTCTGTTAAAATAAGGAAAAAATCTTTTGTGAGAGTGAATAAACAGATTTATTATTATATTATTATTATTATAATAATCATGTACAAAGGCGTGCTTAACCCATAGATGGGTTTTCTTCCAGCAAACCTTGGGAATGAAGAAAGTAAAGAATAAATAGAGGCATGTGTACGTTAAAGAGAATGAAATAAACATAAAACCAAATACCTATACTATAAATACATAATGTATACCTACATGTTTACCTACAAAATAACAAGTTTACATAAGCAATATTCTTACATCACGAACAGACATACTTAATCATTATATTTAATATCAGTAGGTAAATACTCTTAACACTGTGTCAATGCGTTTTTATACTGTTTCTTGTTTCTTATGTTACATAGTGTAATGAAGAGTCCGCCGCGCCGCTTGGAACCTCCTTCGATTGGTTTGAAAATTTCTTGGAAAACGCACGGAGGTCTTGGCTGGTAGCGCCGAACTCGAATGTAGAACAATTCGATTTATTCTAGAAGGATTCAAAATAGAAGAATAGAGATTCGTCGAGAAAACAGATGACAGATGTGACGAATTCCGTGCGATGTGCACGGAATAATTCAAGAAATATTAATTCTAATTAATTTGTTTGAAGTTATAATTGTTATATGAATAGTTTGAATCTGATTATAGCGCATAGTGCGTTCGCCTGTTCGTTTAATTTTCCTCCTCTAGCTATAACCTGATCGTGACTGGTGACCATAGAACCCCAAGCTTTACAATATATAAGAAACTGAGTTGTTATAAACGTGTACATATTTAAAAAAATTGCGCTAAACCCTAATAATTTTTCCAAAATAAAAGTAGCCTTACTCTTTATAACATCAGCTATCGACCAGTGAAGTCCCTTGGAAATCGGTACACCCATTCCGGAGATTAGAAGGGAAAAGCAGACTGAAACTTAAAAAAACTGATTTTTAGGCACAGGTGTCGTGCAAATAACTGTATGAGCTTAAAAAACAAACTGTTATTTGGACATTACAAACAGACACTTCAATTTTATTATTTGTATGGATATAAATTGTTTTTAGAATACCTTGCTGATAATAGTCATCGGGGTCTTTTATTCATACTTAATCCGCTTGATCATCGTTACATAAAGGCTCCTTTCTCGTACATATTTTTGTTTTCACCAAAAATAATGTCTGTAAGATAAAGGTCGTAACATCAAATTCGCTTACAACGGGTCAGCGTTCATCTTGGTCCGAATCTAAATCTTAGTACAGCATTCTTAGGAAACACTTTTGTTTGGATCGTATTATATTTACATAATTACAATTTTATTATCAACTAGCTGACCCACGCAACTTCGTTGGCGTTTGTAAAATTTCCCCGTTTTCGCAACATTTTTCATTCATGCTCTACTCCTATCGGTCGTAGTGTGATATTATATAGCCTAAAGCCTTCTTCGATAAATGGGATATCCAATACTAAAATAATTTTTCAATTCAAACCAGCAGTTCCTGAGTTTAGCGCGTTCAACCAAACAAACTCTTCAGTTTTATAATATTATAAGTATAGATGTTTATGAAGTGATTACAGCACATATTTTTGTTATTGAAACCTGCTGACTTTCAGCTATAAATAATAAGAGTCATACTCTTAAACAAACCGCAACTGTAATTTTCTACAGACTTGCTGACTTTCAGCTATAAATAATAAGAGTATGACTATTATTATTTGTAGTTGAAAGTCAGCAAGTCTTAAACGCTTGCTGACGTTTGAGAGTTACGAAGTCACTGTGAAAATTACAGTTGCTGTTTGTTTGTCCTGAAACCTGTTCAAAGCAGGAATCGGAAAACCCATGCATAACGGTAACCTTTATAAACGGTTACCGAATCAATCTGTAACCGTTTGAAACGGTTACAGATTGATGCGGTTAACAGATAATTTATGTTATTGTGCCTTGTCACATTGCCTTGAGATGGCCTTTTACACCACACTGATCACATGAGAAATTTCTGTATCGACACCTGTCCGATGCATGCGGCCTGCCGCACCGCCAGCACAGCTTAACGCCGCCGCCGCCGCTGCCGCCACTCGGCGGCGCACGGCCGGCCCTCGTGCCGCCGCTCCCTAGCCGGTGCACCGCCGCCAGCTCAGCGCCTGCTGCGCTCGAGCTGTGAGCGCCCGCTGCGCCCGCGCTGCTTGTCTCCGCATGACGTTCAGCGGCCTCCAACGCCAGCGCTAGCTCCACCGATCGCTTGTAGTCCAAATCGGTCTCCGCAAAAAGCCGACTTCGCATTTCGTCACTCGCGAGACCCGACACGAATTGATCTCTGAGGTTATCTTCTAATTTATCCCCAAAATTACACGTGCTCGCCAGATGTTTGAGTGCTTGTAAGTATGTACTCAGGTCTTCACCCTTATTCTGCCGCCGTTGACGGTAAATGTGCCTTTCAGCGATATCAGAGCGCCTGGGCTCGAGGTGCTTCTTAACAATGTCAATCAATTCATTGGACGATTTATCTTCGGGCTTGTTAGGTGCACATAGGTCACACATAAGGTCGTACGTCGCCTCACCCACCACGGTTATTAAAGTAGCTACGTGTAACGCTTCCTTTATTTCATTTAAGGCGATAAATTGTTTCACTCGATTTACGTACATCGTCCACTTTCGCGAAGATAAATCAAAACTTTCAATTTTCCCGAAAGGCATCGTGACTAAAGAGCACTTTGAATAAGGCAAACCTCGAGAAATACACAAAAAAATAATTTTCTCGTCGCCAGTTAAGTATTCGTGTAATGAAAGACAAACGTCGGTTCATAACTGGTTTATTGAGTACTTTGTAGGTACATCTATAAAATAATAATCACGCATACCCAACACTAATATTTAAGTCTCATATTCGAACATCGCCCAAAAAAAACGAGGGATTTATAATTTTTACTTCCAAACTTAGCAAGGGGATCATGGGACACGACAAAATCGCATAGCATGTTACCTTGTTTTAGCAATATTTAATATATGAAGCTATTTCCACAACTTTTAAATAATACAGTTATTATGATAATTTAAACGCTGATTATGATAAAATTCAAACGCTGTTGGCAACGACTGCATCAGTCGTAACATGATTTAACCAATTCTAGATGATATTCTTCAAATTATATGTCATATACTAAATTATTCTCTCTCTTGCAGCATATTCCCAGAGACTTGGAAAGAGGCTCAGATTATCCCTCTGCCCAAAGAAACCAATCCTAAATCCTTTTCCGAGTATCGTCCCATTTCCATACTACCTTTTTTATCGAAAGTTCTGGAACGCGTCGTACATAAACATTTAAATACAATCCATACCAAAAATTCCCTCCTAAATCCTCTGCAGTCAGGCTTCCGCCCAGGTCACAGCACTTTTAATGCATTGATTAACGTCACTGACGACATCAGGTTGGCTATGGAGAATGGAAATCTTACAAAACTCTCCTTACTAGATTTCAGCAATGCCTTTAATACTGTAGATTTCCATATCTTGTTAGGTATCTTGCGCTCTATTAACATATCTCCAACAGTGGTTGCTTGGTTTCAAAGTTACCTGTTTGGTCGCCGACAGCGTGTGCGCTTTGAAGAATCTTTTTCTTCCTTGTGTAATACATCTGTAGGTGTGCCGCAGGGTGGCGTTCTATCTCCTTTACTTTTCACAATTTTCATAAATTACATCTCTAAATCATTACTTTCATCTTATCACCTTTATGCAGATGATCTTCAGGTCTATACGCAAGCAGCATTGCATAACTTGTCGAAAGCTTTTACCACAATTAACACTGATTTGGCGCATGTGTGCGAATGGAGCAGGCAATATGGACTAGAAGTAAATCCCCCTAAAACACAGGTCATAGTTGTAGGAAGCCCCAGGGTGATATCTCGAATCGACTGGTCACAATTACCGAACATTGTGTTTAATGGTACTGTGTTGCCAATGAGCACTACTGTTAAGGATCTAGGCATTTTGATTGATAACAATTTATCCTGGGGTCCCCAATTGCGGGAGGTCAGCCGCAAATTATTCGCATCAGCGGGGTCTTTGTGAAGACTACGCAATTTTCTGCCGACAGTCACTAAAATTGCGCTTGCACAAGCCTTTCATCTTCCTATACTCGACTATGGCGATGTCAGTTATCTCGATATCACTGAGGAGCAACTTGATAAACTTGAACGCCTCCAAAATTTTTGTATTAGATTTATATTTGGTTTACGCAAATATGATCATGTATCAGAATTTAGCAACTTGCTCAAGTGGCTCCCAATTCGCTTTCGACGGAATACTCATATTCTCACTACACTTTATAATATTATGTTTAATCCCTGCACTCCAACTTATCTAAAAGAACGTTTTACGTTCCTCAATGACACTCACACAAGATCCCTGAGATCGTCGGAATCACTGGAACTGGCAGTACCTAATCATTCTACCCGGTTTTATGACAAATCTTTTAGTGTACAGGTTGTCCGGTTATGGAATGCATTGCCTTTACCTATTAGACGTGCCCAATCACTGGCCATATTCAAGAAAATTGTGAAAGAATATTACTTGGCTTCTTAATTTCTCCTTTTGTCATTTGCTGCATTTATCGGATATAATCTTATTAATCTAGAAATATATATGTATAATTTACTATGTATGTTTATGTGTGTATATGTATATATATTAAATGTTACAGAGTGATTACACTTGTTTCCTTGTATTACCTTTTTAATTATATTGTTTATGTTTATAGTTATAATTTATTAGTTTTAAGCCTAACACGTTTTGATTCCCACACCATAACTACCCATTAAATTATTATATTACTCGTCGTTATTTTTCCATTCCAAGGTTGCCTGGAAGAAATAGCTTTCAGCGATGAGGCCGCCCTTTGTACATATCAATATTGTAAACTAACTTTAAGCAATATGTACTGGTGTACAATAAAGTTTATTCTATTCTATTCTCTAGTTACATAATAGAATAGGCAGGTACATAATAGAAGTAACAGAGAGCACACCTCAGTGAAAAGAGAAAGAGATGCCGCTTGCAATTTTTGAAAACAGTCTTGTTCGTGCCAAGTTTCAGTATCACCACAGATTTTATCCAACGGCTCTCTGCCACTTTGAACCAGGGATATTCCGATTACGGTTAACCTAACCGAAATAACCTGTTATTAACCTTATTGGAAATGGGTTAACATACAATTTGGATTAACAGAAATGGATGTTACAGAATTAAATAAGTTAACAGGAATAGCCTGTTACAGGATAATTACGGTTAACCTTAACCGAATCGATATATAGGTTACTGCACATTAGTACGTGTTTCATTCCTCGTCACTCACTCGCAGTACGTATCCTAGCAACCGCAGCGCGTGCGCGGCTTAACCAATCGGCAGGACATCGCACGCGCTGCGCATCTGTCTTTTTTGTTTCTAATACTTTCATAAAACAAAAAGAGACAAGTATATATATCGCGAATCACGCGTATCGACTTAGTAGGTATCTACGTATCGCTCACATTGTTTTGAGTTTTTGAGTGTTTGATGCGCTTGCAAACTTTGCTGTATATATAAATATATATACGTAAGTGAAAATATGCCGCGAATGACAACAAATGCCGTCCACAGATATTTCGAATGGGATGAACATTCTAAATACAGGTTATGCAAATTATGTGGAAATAAATAATAAAATTAAAGGTAAGTTACCTTATATTTTGGTATTAGCTTAAAAGTCTTTTGAACAAATTTACTTGGCCATTTTTATCTTAACATAAACATCATGTTAAGTTTAGGACTGATAGTTTGCTCCAATTCAATTTAGTAAAAAAGTGAACAATAAAATAATTATTTAAATGATATTGATGAACTGATTAACCGTTTATATCATAAAACTGTTCTGTGTAAGTATTAGTAATGATATCATACCTACTAGTTTTGACTTTTTCGTGATCTCATTAATCGTAGTATTCATATACCTACTCGGTCGGTTCATTTATATTCTTTTTGACAGTTTGATAACTACCTAGTCAATTAGTTATGACTAGAGATCGGATATTCGGATGCATATTTACCTAAAGTTGAGATGTTGGCTAGTATGGAAAGCACTTTTTTATCGAAAGAATCCCGCGCCCATGTACAACTTTTCTATCTTTCATTTCTCTTCTATGTAGTTTCTGTTATGTGATGTAATGAATAAATAAGTTTATATTAATTTATGTTTTCTTATTTACCACACCACCATTTCTCTTACACCTTACATACGTACATACTCGAATGGGAAACACCTTAACTTAAAAAGAATTAACTTAAAGTAAATATACATCCGATTAGATATGCGATCCCGGAATCCCGGGATTTTATTTTAAATAAAAATATACTTAGAAGCCGCTTCCATAATTTGTTATCCAAAAAAATAACTTTAGGTAAATATGCATCCGATTATCCGATCTCTAGTTATGACCTAACGCTAAACGCCAATTCGATTAAAATAACAATTGATTTTACTTAAGAGGAAGTTTTAATCAATTTAAATAAGTAGATATTGGTGCCGATTCTATTGCACACTCTCTAAACTAAAACCTGACTTAATTTCTTCATATGAAATCAACCTTGTGTTTTTCGCAATAAGGTCTATTTGTTACTGGCATCTATTTCTCAGCGCCACTAAATTTCACTTAAACCTGACAACGTATACTCAACTTTATTTCAACGCAGCGAGAGTCCCCAATTATTCAAATGCCGTATAAAAACTTGTTCAAAACGAACTATGATGACGTTATTTTAAACGACACCTACGAAGACGCTTACTAAAAATACAGAGCAAAAGAGATGGCATTCAACGGATAGCGGCTCTCGCTACGTGGTATTAAAATTTATTTAAGCGTATCAGACTTTAGTCAAAAAATGAATTGCTTATTTGGATAGCGACATATGTTACCTACTTGTTTCAATTTGAAATAAGTCCTTGTTTCGACGTGTACAAGGTTAACATCTTATATGAAGAAAATTTTGTGAATTTTAATTTGGCGAGTGAAGTAACAGAATTGGTACCAATAACTCAGTGATTACAGCACTCTTTTGGTTTGTTTGTGCTTTTATCCTAAAAGGATTAAAACTTAATAAATTAAAATCATGTTATAAAAATAGACTTCTAGGCACGAAATATAAAAACAAACTAGGTATTTTAAAAAAGGTAGAAAAGTAAAACACTAATAATTATGTATTTACGCGGGAGTTAACGTGATCACCAAATAGGTATTACATACCTCTGAATTGCCTGATCATTCGATCAGGTTGCACTGGCCGTGCTCACAGGCGAACCACGTCCAATGCAACCTGGTGATACCTATTTCGTAATCACGTTAATTCCCGTGGAAATACATTATTATATCAAGGCCATTACACTGTGTCGTGTCGTGTGAAGTTTAATGAATAACTGCCAGAAACGCCCGGCGTAGCCGTGCACGTTTACGAGAGAAATAACGAAGAAGTACGAAATAACACCGCCCTATGAAGTTTAATAGGCAACGTCGCAAAATAACCGAAGTCCTGGGTTAACTTTTTCATATGGGTTAACAGATTCTATAAATAAACCCTTTTATTTGGGTTAACTGTTACGTGTTAACCCTTATTGTATGCGTTACCACAATAACATAAATTATCTGTTAACCGCATCAATCTGTAACCGTTTCAAACGGTTACAGATTGATGCGGTTACAGATTGATACGGTTATTTTTTGGATAACAAATTATGGAAGCGGCTTCTAAGTATATTTTTATTTAAAATAAAATCCCGGGATTCCGGGATCGCATAACTAATCGGATGTATATTTACTTTAAGTTAATTCTTTTTAAGTTAAGGTGTTTCCCATTCGAGTATGTACGTATGTAAGGTGCAAGAGAAATGGTGGTGTGGTAAATAAGAAAACATAAATTAATATAAACTTATTTATTCATTACATCACATAACAGAAACTACATAGAAGAGAAATGAAAGATAGAAAAGTTGTACATGGGCGCGGGATTCTTTCGATAAAAAAGTGCTTTCCATACTAGCCAACATCTCAACTTTAGGTAAATATGCATCCGAATATCCGATCTCTAGTCATAACTAATTGACTAGGTAGTTATCAAACTGTCAAAAAGAATATAAATGAACCGACCGAGTAGGTATATGGGAAGCTATATTAACCCTGATATCAACACAAGCTATCAAGGGCAACTGCAACTCAAGAGTTACAAGTGCATTGCTGCCCTTAAAGGTGGGAGTAGTGGAAGGGTTAAGGTCCCCGGTAACCACACTCACTCGGCGAAAAGCAATGCAAGCATTCCTTCACTGCCGGTTTTCTGTGCCGTACAGTGTACAATAGAATCGGCACCATTATTACTAGCGTATAGAGTAGACACCGCGAAGAAAAAGTTTGTAACGCACACTGCGGTCCCTGCACCGCAGTGAAAACAAATCTTTGTAGCAGTTCGTTGGGCAACACGCATAAACGCCACGAAAATCACGGCGCTTAGGACCTTACGCTCGCGAGAAAACTACAACTCAAAAACGATCGAGCGTTGCTTGTTAATAGCGTAGGATTTGACTACAAAATTATTGTTTTAGCGCTGCAGCGCTTTTTAGTTTTTACTCAAACGGAAACTGAACATGTATTTTGTTTTCAGTGGCTTTTCGAGTAGGTACATAATATCTCGATGGCTGTAATACAATTTACTTATGTTGTGATGACTATCTGGTAAATTAAATGAGTGGCCGTGAGTTTGTTTACCCGATTTCTTCTCACAAGGACTCCTTCAACCATTTTAAACAGACTGTTATAGATCAAGATACAGTATTCTATTATCAATTTTTATCAATTTAAATGCATACCTACCTAAACATTTAGAATCCTACTTTTTTTTTAACGGGTATGAATAAAATCATGCGTAAAATGGAATCAGGTAAAGAAAATGATCCAAATGTTGGAAATACAGATTTACAAGATTTGTTTCAAGAAAATACGGAATTCATTCCGGAAAAGAAAGCCAACCATAAGAAGAAGTTAATCATGAGGACGATGTGACAACATGTGGCTCCCGCTCGTCTTACAAGTCAAATACGGAATTCACACAGGACGCTCAACGTTAGTCTGAAGACGATTTTATCGAGAATGAGTCCCAATAGCCAATTTTAATTCCAACAGCACATTAAAATAATAGGCGTGACGCGACGGTTATGACCACGTTCCCTTATTTGCCAGGAATTAAGGAAAATTGTTTTGCAAATTTATCTCCCAGAACTTAAGAAGTTCGAAGGTGACGAACGTTATGACACCATACAAAAAGTTACCGAGGTTTTGAAGTACAGGAAATGAAAATCTAAGAAATAGTACTCAGAATCATATTTATAAAAAAAATGGGTTTCATCAAAAATTGGTTGGTTGATTGACTAATCGGTAATAAAACAGTTTTCTAAAATCATGTCAATTATTTTGTCACTGTAATATTTAATCATCCGAAAGATTTTCATTGCACTTGATGAGAACAATATTTTTTATAGTTTGTTCCAATAAACGATTTCTTAAAGGAGTCAAAATAAATTTGAGAACTGAGAATAGACGTTCTACAGTTACTTGCTGGCGCAGCAAGGATCACCAGCACTACTTCCGCTAACTTATATGGTAATTTATGCGACCAGTATTCTAGCACGTTTTCAGTAACTGCAAGTACTTAATGTGCTTTTTCTGTTATCAATCTTATTTATCAGAGCCTTGATATCACAAAAAGCTTGATCTTCCAGATCCACAAATGGTCTTCCATGAATAGAAATAAGTCTAACGCAACAATCCAATCATTTTTCTTTTTTCTTTTTCGGGTTTACTTTCTTTGATTTTAGTGGTTACTTTATTTATTTCTATTACTTCTTTGTGTATGGCTTGATGTTGTAAATGCTGGTGGTTCTTCAGATTTGTTGCGCGTTTACCTTGAAAATGAGAACAATTAATCTAACATGTAAATTTTCGGTAAACTTTGCTATTAGTACACACGTTGGTACTTTTAAATATATACGTCCACCTTATGGATTGTCATGTATACCGGAAAAGTTCCAAAAGTTGATGGAAGAGGTGATGAGGGGGGTGCCTATGACGGTCACATTTATTGATGATATTTGCGTAGGAGGGCTCTCATACAATGATATTTTGTGTAATTTGAGAGAGGTGTTTTCTAGATTACAAAGGGTAGGATTAAGAATTAAATTAGAAAAATGAGAATTTTTTAAAGATAAAGTATGCTATAAATAGCATACTTTATTTCGGCGATCGCGTATTGATTAGGGACTACTCTAAAAATAATAATAAGTGGGTTAGTGAACGGGTTGGGCACGCTTCCTTCGCAGTCAGTTTACCTACAGGTACGGCTAGACGGCATACGGATCAAATACTCGATTCCAAGCACAATCGCTATTCGCTGACTCGCACCTCAAACGATAACGAAAGTGTTTTAAGCGATGTAAATGAGAGTGGAGTGGAAGCAGTAGCGACATGTGAAGGAACGAGGGCGGAGCAAACCGCGTGCGGCGCGATAACGCGCCCTCTCCAGCCCCACAGGCGGACATGCAACCACCGGTAAAAAAAACATATAACTTGCGACCCCGTCGCGGAGTATCGCGCAAACAGTAGTACTGGTAGTGTCATAATAAATATATTGTATTATTAAGTTGTACGGATTTTGTACCGATATGATAGTGATTATATATATATATAGCTACTGATTTCTTGTAAAGTTAGTTAATTTAGATAAGGAGGTGTTGGGTATGCGTGATTATTATTTTATAGATGTACCTACAAAGTACTCAATAAACCAGTTATGAACCGACGTTTGTCTTTCATTACACGAATACTTAACTATTAGTACTTAAATTCTTGTTCCGCTCTAAAATAAGCAAGGAAATGTCGAAAACATCAATAAAATATAAATTTCGTGATGTATTACGAAATCGCGTATGGTGGATATTCCTACTACGCTACGGTATTTTTTAAGAACTGTAATAATAATCCTTTTGAAACAAATAGTGTATTTGAATTCTCGTAACATTTCCTTTGGGATTGAGAATTGCCATTTTATTTTAGTAGCTAGCTTAGTTTGAAAGATATTAATGTAAAAAGTGTTCACGTCACGTGGTGCTCAAATTTTTGTTCCACCTACACGACGGTTTTATTTAAGGTAAATATTACTGTTTTAACTTTCTGTTTATAAAGTTGAATACATTAACCTATCTTTATTTAGATTACCTTTTAATACTTGGCATATTTACATCAATTTATTTACTGTTACAGTTTAAAATTAAATTAACCAAATACGTCAGAGTCAGGACGTCACGTGTTGTACTAGTGGAACAGGAAAGTGACGTAAAGGATTTCTAAGGTATAGGTTACATGAAATTTATGAAATATTTTTGATTCTTAATTAAATTTGTAAATTAAAAAAAAAACATTTTATTTGCTTTGTTTGTCTTGGTAGTGAGCAATGATAGTAATGTTTTAAAGTTTATTTAGTTATTGTATTACCATAGTTGATTTAAAATAAAGATACTAATAGCCAGTACTTTTTAGACCATACCTAATAACCTAAACGTGACTTTAAATTCCCTTACGTCACATGTCTTAATAAATCTGTTATTAAGAATAAGTAATTAGGAGTAAATATCGAACAGAATAAAGACCTTTTTGTGAAATAATTATAAAGGTAAAACTGTGTTTAAATTTACTAAATATGCATTTATTGTATGTTTCTTTCGTGTCATAGAAATTGAATTATTTTAAAGTGTAAAGTACCAAAACATAGCGTATGGGTAGTAATTATACAATAGCACTTACATGTCTGAGGGTAATGCTTGTATTTAATTTTTTGAGAAGTATACTGAGAAGTATATTTGAGAAGTATATGTATATATTGATATAACAAATATAATTATTATATTATTATTCTTATATAAATTTTCGAAATGTATTGTATTTTCAAATTATTGATCTATTTAAAAACGTGACGTATTGGAATTCTCTAGTGGAAACATAAGTTTTAAATCAGTTTTTTTCGGAATTTCGTAATAATTTTGATATAAATATACTTTTACTAAAATTTATATTAA
The DNA here is from genome assembly GCA_949752705.1 of Callimorpha dominula. NCBI lineage: Eukaryota > Metazoa > Arthropoda > Insecta > Lepidoptera > Erebidae > Callimorpha > Callimorpha dominula. The sequence continues at coordinate 12,261,505 of OX457010.1, read as the reverse complement.
TTATCAAACGCATTTCACCACAATTAAATGAAAAAAAAAAATTTTTGAAGTGGAATTCCCATTACGTGACTTGCAAATTTTCTGAACAACGCCCAGTTATTCAATATTTTATGTATTACTAGCAGCGCCGCGCTTTTACAGCCATCTATATACCAAGTTTTATCGCAATCGGTTCAGTGATTTTTGCGTGAAAGAGTAACAAACATCCATCCATCCATCCATCCAAACTTGCACATTTATAATATAATATACCTATATATATATTAGTGGGATATATATATATATTAGTGGGATAGTGGGATTAGTGGGAATCATCGTTTTTGCAGCGCACGCCAAATTATGACTTTTATAGGCAAATTTTTGAAACCTTGGGTTCTATTACTGCATTTAAGTAGGGATATAATACCATCTCAAAATTCGTTATGACCTCTTAGATACTCCAAATTTAAGAGTTTTGTTTCATTTAACACATTTCCACTTTAAACTACATGGACAATAAAGATAAACTATTCAACACGCCACGCCATACACGAACATAACTAAACCACACCCTGGCAAAAACTTTACTAAATGTGTATAGCAATACATATTATTATACAGCTCTTTCTGTGCGTACGACTTACCGGTTGTTAGACAGAGGTAAACAGAGCTTTATTTACGCGAAAACGGTAATTTACGCTCATTGGTCAAAGCGCTTATGATGCTATTAATCAGAGGATTGTAGGGCAAATAGAACACTTAAGTTTGTTTGGTTATTTAAATAAAGTACATTAATCAATCTTGAAACGAAAGAAATATAAATAGATTTCTTAACAATTATTATACATTCATACATTCATATCTTGTGTAAGGAACAGAAACTGCATGTAGCTTTAAACAAACAATATTTGGTTAAAGCTATATATAGCTATGACTATATTAATTTTTCAATCTGTTAAACAAACTTAATCTGTTTCTCAGAAGAGTAGATACCTACTCATAAACAAAGGCATATTATATACCTCCGTCATATATTCATACCGTCGCGTCGAAATATCACTATAGCTCAGTACGTCACACATGCTTAAACTAATGTTATTGCCAAAACAACGTACTTTAGTAGTATCTTAACTTTTATTTCTGTATGTTTACCTATAGATAACGTATTGGGCCCTTGAATCACGTGATGTAATGTTAATGTGGAAATCTAAAATATCAAGAATTTAAACATTGTTTTGCGTACTTAAATTGCTTTATTGTGTAAATAATGCACGATTTTCCACTTAATACTTGACGAATATTTGTCCGGTTGCATATTACCCCATCTTCCTCTAACATGGCGCGAGCCACCATTAAAACAAAACGTTATTGTACCAACTCTGTAACTTCACTCTCTAAAAAATTTACTAAATTTTCTTCATATAAGATGTAAACCTGGTACACTTCGAAACAAGGTCTTATTTCAAATTTAAACAAGTAGGTAACATATGTCGCTATCGAAATAAGCAATTTATTTGTCGACTAAAGTCTGATACGCTTAAATAAAGTTTAATACCACGTGGCGAGAGCCGCTATCCGTTGAATGCCATCTCTTTTGCTCTGTGTTTTTAGTAAGCGTGTTCGTAGGTGTCGATTAAAATAACGTCATCTTAGTTCGTTTTAAACAAGTTTTTATACGGCATATTAATATTTGGGGACTATCGCTGCGTGGTAATTATACGGCATTTGAATAAATGGGACTCTCGCTGCGTGGAAATAAAGTTGAGTATACGTTTACAGGTTTTAGTGACATTTAGTGGCGCTGAGAAATAGATGCCAGTAACAAATAGACCTTGTTACGAAGAAGACAAATTTGATTTCATATGAAGAAGTTAAGTCAAGTTTTAGTTTATTAGAGTGTACAATAGAATCGGCACCATTATCTGTATAAATACAATAAAGTCTTTACTTACGCATGAAATGAAACATTCTCTGTATTAATAGGAGCTGCTTAATTCGTGTATATACACGAAGGCATGTTTTTTGCGGTAGATTTAAAGTTTTGGATATATTTTTAAATTACGTCTAGCAGCGACGGTGGGGAGAACGCGACTAAGTGTAAGCTGGGCAATTACCTTACTTTCATGTTGCCAATATAAAATGCGGGCAACGCATCTATGCCTATAAAAACATCTTAGATTCTTCCGCTTAATTTACGGATGTCATGTTCATGTCAACCGTTTTACATAATTGTTACAATATTTTTGAGTAATCCGCAAATCTGTTTTGTTTAAACAATAACGAGCCGCCTTTTCTTTTAATCGACCATCTATATAACTGAAAGTCCGTAAAACTAATCAAAATGAACAGTTGGTGCTTGTGTGTGGCGAGGGCTCAAGGCTATTTAAATTGCCAATATCACAGGTCATGCATCTGTATAGCAGAAATTTTACGTTCCCATCACACAAGAGACCTATTTTCGTCTATTGTATACGAATTCCCATGTGATTAAATTGATTCGCTTAGTAAAATAGCAGGGAGAAACATAAGAGTAATGTGATATAGTTTGTGTTAAAATATGTTCGAATGTATATTCTCTTTAGTTCGTTTCTTAACTGTAGTAACTGCATCTCAAGTAAACCGTAAAGTCGCTTTGAACTCATTTGCACTTTCAGTTAAAAGTCTTGATAGTTAACAGAATGACGTCATCTAATTTGAGTTTTATTTTAACAAATAAAAGGGTTCGTTAAGTTACGGCAACTACTACTTTACTGCTCCTAAAAGTAGTCCTACTTGGGGTTTTCAGACCCATGTTTGAAATATCCAGCAATTTCACAGAGATTTTAAGATAGAATGAAAGGCTGATTGGATGGGGTGCCCTTGCAGAAGGCTGCGGCATGTTTGCAAGGACACCCAGGTTTTATAGGGAAAACTAAGTAATTAAGCAAGCATGCACATCTATGGCATCGTCTCCAAGCCCCAAGGCCTAGTCCCTATACAGAACGATGAGTCTCTGCCAAAGTTCACATACTATTCGAATTTAATTTGGTCCAATACGCTGGCCGCTCATGAACTGGTCAATAAAATTCGCAACGATGACCATCGTTGTTATTTTTAAAAATAATCAGTTTTAGAATTTATTTAAATAGCTTTATATTTGATTCTAACGGTCACCTTATTTTTCTATGAGCTATACAATTACACAGCTGCAAAACAAGTTCATGACTCATTTTTGTCACCATGCAATTGTTGCACAAACAAATAAATTTATCATTTATTTACTTCGGTACAGTCGATTGCTTTCGACAGCAAAAGTATTCTATTTTGTTTTAATGTACAGAATTCTAAAAATGTTTTGGCAAACCTTACGAAACTAAACACGTACCTACGTTCTATTATAATTTTGTTAAACGGCCGATTAAGGGACGCTTCATGTTACAGGGCCGGCACTGCACCGTGGCACGTACGAGGCAGCTGCGCGACGTTTATAGCTGGCCGATGAGACGCGCAAGACTCCCAGAAGTAAACGACAGTGTCGCCACTATCATTCAACTCACCGCAAGCTACCGTGCGTTTACGTACCGTATACGTGCGTTTCCTAAAACTTGTGGATACATTATTTGCTGGCGACATACCTATGGTTGGGTTATTTAAAAAAAAATGTAGTGGGTACTAAGCCTACATCATTCTCATGACATTGTTATTATAATGTGACTGTATTTCCTCAAAAAAAGTAATTGTTCAGTGTTTAGTACGTCTAAATAATAAGTATTTTTGGGTGTGTTAAGTGTTCCTGTTACACTTAAATCATATAGTTAAATGGTAATCATACCAAACTAATAATCCACCGGACCATAAGTGGTCATGTTTGTATTCAAAATTTTACATGTGTTAATTTTTCATAACAAAACCTAGAAATTTGTTTTAATTTATATCCTTAATCACGACTTTTATAGGCGTTTTAGAATATTTGACAATTGTTATGTACCAGAATTTCGCATGTAATCAATATTTCTTCAAATTTAAATAATTTTAGAACAAGAATCGAATTCGTTTTTCTAAACTATTATAAAACATGTTACTGACTGTACCGACGTAGGTATATTATGTCATTTATTCAATATATAAATGAAAAGAAAAAAACTATTTAGAAATGTCGATTGATGCAGCTGTGTCATTTTATAACTCAAATACACATGTTCAACAATAGATAGACCTTATTATGTCAACAAATACACGCACATGTTATGAGAGTATATAAGCGCACGTATGTACTGAACATTGTTATTGTATCTTGTATTCACAGCGATAATTATCATGGCGTCTTTCAACTACTTTATCTTGGTAAGAGTTTTGTAAGCTTTAATATTTATCGTTTGCATTAACATTTTTATTTGGTTCTATCAACGGTCATATAATATTGCAGAAAGCTAACTCACTTTTACGAACTGATAGAGTTTTGTAAAATACCCGTCGTCCTGTCTTTGCGGATACAACCAGCGCTTTCAAAGTCTAGTCGTAACGTGGATCTCATATATTTACTTTCTACATACTTGTTAACTAATACTTTACATAACATCATGTTGTCAAGTGTATTAGGAGTTGAATTACAACCGTAGTTATAGTTGCTGGGTGAGATACGAACCAGCAACCAGTCAAAGCAAATCCGATGTTTCTAAAGTACAGTCACGCGATATAATTCGTGCAATATAGACCAGATCCGTTTTTTGATATAATTGTCTAATGCTATGACAATATGCCTTAGATTAAATTAAGTGGATATAATTTATATACCTAATAGTTAATTTTTGAAAAAAAAAATTAATAAAAAAACTTAAACTGATTATGGAATATTGTTCGTTGCTATATAATTAGTCCACAAACTATGAAAAAAATCTTTTTTCTCAGTTTCTTACTGCTGCGGGCAAAAGCTAGATAGTACATTATATGATTTGTATGCCGGTTGCTCTCGGGGACTTCAAATAATAAGTAATAAAAAGTGCGTAAAAACATAAAAGTTGCTTACCCACTGAGCTCAACTTAAACATAGTTATATACAGTGCTAAAGCTGGTTTATTTGTTCAACAGATTGCTGCATACCTCTTGGTGACACACTTCCAATTTATATGCAGTGAAGAAGGGACTCTAAAAGATATTGAAAAAGTAGTAGAAACATGTACAAATGGAATTGTAGATGCAGCACATACATGTAATAGTTCAGTTGCAAGTGTCGCTAATACACTTAAAGATACAATTAAAAGTGCAGGTTCAACCTTGCCGATAGGCAATCTTAAAAATACAATAAAAACATTAATAAATAAAGTAAAAGATGCAGCAGTTACAGTTGCAGATGTAGTTGCACGTGCCGCAATAACACTTAAAGGTATTATTGAAAGCGTCCTGCCAGACACACTTAAAAATGGAATTATAACATTTATAAATCATGCTGAAAATGCAATAGTTAAATTCGCAGCGGAATTTGTAAGTGCCGCAAAAACAATAAGTAGCGCTAGGCAATCTTAAAAATTAAAATTAAAATGCAAATGCAATAAATTCAGTTGAAGGTGCAGCTGCAAATACAGCAAATGCACTTAGAGGTTAAGCTGCAAAGAAGTTACTGCGTTAACATTGCTAACAAGTTTTTAGTAACATTAAATTGTTATTCCGACTGATTTTTTATTTTCTTTCTTCATTCCTAATACATTCTAAGTCGATATATAGGTGTCGGCCATTGGGATTAATTCTGACCTGAATGGCCAGAAACAATATTAGTCCTAGATATATATCCAGGACGTATTTAGAGATACCAGACATAGCGTAAGACAACAAGAGTACTATTTGTAAGCCGCGAAAAGACGTGCAGGGTTTAATTTATTATATTTATTACATATACGCTGTAGTGAGCAGAATGTTTTACTTTAAAGAAGAAACGGGTTGGATGAGCGTACATAGTTGTTACGGCTAGAGCTTAAGAATTGGAGGTAGATAGCGGGGTAGGTGAAGAAAGGAAAAAGAGTACTGAGGGCTCGCAAGCTTCGCCGCGGGCTATTACTTACAAAAGTTCATATCGGAAGAAGAGACACGTTCCTACTTACACATTGAAGATGAATCAAATGCATTTATTAAGAAGAAGGTATATTTATTATTAGCATATAACGCAGTGCTGATAGTGCAGTTGTTTCTTACTTGGATATGAACTTATATGGTTGGTTATGAAAAAGTGTTAGGACTAATCCCACTTCCTACTGTTTTGACTCGTATACTATATACTACCTGCAAGGGGACAGGCGGTTACTTTATGTAGGTATATTGTACTTCCACCTTGTCATTTATATAGCATTGATTATATTATAAGAAAGGACCTACTTAGTTCTAAAATACCTTTATAACTTAATTTTTTATTTATTTTTAAAAACGGAAACATCGCTTACCTTTCGTAGTCTAACCGATTGGCTGTTTACTGTGATTGCTTGTTACCACGGCCTGTATGCGTTCGCGTCATCTGTCTACCAGACACAATGCTGAATTGGGTCCGTTTTTTGGCACTAACGGTAATCATAGCTGCAAAATTGTTTATATTTTTTATGTGTTGCCAGTGGTGGATTATCCATAAGGCAAACCAGGCATGTGCCTAGGGTCGCGAGGTTACAAAAGGGCGCGCGTGGAAATTTTCAAACGAAGATAAAAATAATATCTACTGCCCTACCAGAGCCGTCGGGATCCACCGGAAATTTTCGGTTTGTAATGATAATGCGTAGTAACGGCGTGAGATCAAATTCGTTTTTAGAGAGTGGAGGATAAAACCGACGACGACTTTTAATATATAGATATACATAATCCAACCAATGGTCGGAGTATGTATATCAATATATTAAATTTATCTGGAATAGAGTTCGGAGCAAAAACACAAGCACTTTAATGTTTAGTAAACAAATGTACTCAGAGCAGCCTAAAGCAACAAGTCGAACTTGCCATGACTATTTGAAAAATTAATTTACATTCTATAATATAATTATCTTTTAAAAAAGTATCACCGACTTCAATGTGCTTCTTAGTGGAAAGTAGATGTATTTTGTTTTGTTTAAATATAATATGGGTAGGCGAACTAAACGCACTGCTCCAATGAGACAGCGATGTTTCGGAGCAAACGAAAACATCGTCGATGTATTCAATTTTTAGATATTTGTTAATTGTAAAAAAACCGCTCGACTAATTTCCATAAAATTTAATACACATAAAACAAAATTGAGAATCTCCTCCTTTTTTGAAGTCGGTTAAAAATCAGTTCAATTTTAGAATAAATAGATGTAATGGAGCAAGTCAATATTAACCTGGCTAAAATTATTATCTTGCAGATCATTATGTTTTATTTATAATTTTTATTTATTGAAAGTCTTATAATACTAACGAGAACTCTGCTTTGCATTTTATTTTTAGCTAGCAAGTTTAAAAATATCAGGTCCTAACTCTATCATTGTTAGAGTTTAAGGCCATCCTCAGACACACACCCCACACTTTTTAAAAAATTTCAATGACTTTCAATTGTCATAAGCCTATCAAAATTTAATGAATTAATTAAAAAAAACAACAAATTTTGATGATGATATTACTTATTGACAATTTCGCAAGACAAAAATTTAAACAAAGAAATTTTTAAACATATGTGATTGAATGAATATTTTTTTTGTAACAACCTAAAAACTTTGAACAATAAACAATTTATTTTATTCATAGTCTTATTGCTTTTATTTTATATGTAAAATATTAAATCTTAAGTTTGTACTTAGTTAATGATAAAAAACAATCGGTTAGCAATTGTTTATTGTTTTCAAAATAACTTACTATTTATTACTACGAATCCGTGAAAAGTACTCCAATCAGTGAATATTCACTACACAAATAGTCGCAAGTATATCACTAATTCAATCAGTGATATACTTGGGACTGATTCGTAGCGCATATTCACTGATTTGTAGTACTTTTTACTGATTCATTTTAAGAGAGTGAACATACATAGTCACATCTATGTCCTGGAAGAAAAGGCAAGGAGACCATGAATTTCCAAATTCTATCCTTCTTGCTTTCTTCATTCTCATCACATAGTTAAAAATTATAATATACTAGAATTTGCCAGCGGCTTTGCCCGGGTGGCATGTAACTTTCCCGCAATAAAATTATGCTATGTGTTAATTCAATGAACAAGCTACCATTAACCTTTAAGCTACAAATTTCTTCATGATCCAGTATTTTTTTTTGCGTGAAAGGGAAACAAAAATTCATCCTTTCACCCTCGGAAACTTTCGCGCTTATAATATTCGTAAGATGGCAACTAGAGGGGCCGCTGATGAGGTGCTAGCCTAGGGTGCTGTAGTTGTTTAATCCGCCTCTGTGTGTTGCCATTCTAGGCCCACTCCCGTCAGTAGGTATGAAGTTACAGGTACCTAGCAGCGGCGACGAGTCGAGCGAAATTCAGTGGGCTGCCACGCGCCGGCCGGGTAGCACGTTACTTCGATATTCACTCACGCGCTACGTCGCTTCGCCCGTTCGTCGCTTACGAATTACGTTTCCCGTATTTACGTAGTTAGATTATATTATTAATGATAATCAGTATAGTTAGATATTTGCAAGTTCTGTTTACAAATTCAAGTTTAGCTATGATAAGTATATTTATTTATTAGGACCACAACACCTGATACACATCTTCTATCTATACTCTATAGAATTAAATAAAATTGGAGTGTCTGTTTGTAATATTAAAATAACCGCTTTTTACTAAGTGCATTTAGATGTATATACGGTACATATACCAAAACAATATGTTTTACAATTTTTGTCTATCTGTCTGTCTGTTTGTTTCGGCTAATCCCCGGAACAGGTGGACCGATTTCCACGGGACTTTCACTGTCAGATAGCTGATGTTAAAAGGAGTAACTTATGCTACTGTGATTTTGAAAAAAGGATTAAGGTTCCGCGCAAAATATATAAATATGTACGCGTACACGCGAGCGAAGCCGCGTGGGAACTGCTAGTAAATAAATAAATTTGAAGTGTCCGTTTGTAATGACATAATGACAGTTTTTTACTAAATGCATCTGAATGTTTACACGGTACTTAAACCAAAAAAATATTTTTCACATTTTTGTCTGTCTGTCTGTTTGTTCCGGCTAATCTACTTAACGGGTATACCGATTTCCACGGGACTTTCACTGACAGATAGCTGGTGTTATAAAGAGTAACTTAGTCAAGTTTAACTTTGATAAGTTTAGGACTACAACAATTTTGTCTGTCTGTCTGTCTATTTGTTCGGCTAATCTCCGCAACTGGGGGACGGATTTCCATATGACTTTCACTGGCAAATAGCTGGTGTTATAAGAAATAGGGTTCCGCGATTTGATTTGCATATACCTACCTAGTTAAACACCTAAAAGAGATAGTTTCATTCACACACCAACGTTATGGCAAATGCCTATCTTCTTAGAGATTAAAGTATCAATGCAGAGATTGTGAAATAAAATAGTTTTCTTTAATATAAGTTACATCTACGTAGGTACTACTAAGTAGGTAAATACCTAGTATAGGTTTATTTAAAACTTCATTTGTTCACAGAAGTAAAGTAATAGGCACATAACTGGTTATTAAATATTTAGATTCATTCTTCTTACAGAAGACAACCTTAACGGCATCAGAACAGATAAGAGTTATGCGATAGAAAGAGAGGCAAGTTTTAGGTTAATATAAGACATTTGGAATTAGCGGTGTGCGATCTGAATTGCACCTTATTGTGTCGAAGCAAGAGTCGCTATTTATTTAAATGGTATTGCGAAGAGGTCCTTCTGTACTAGTACTATTATGTATTCTGTGGTGTTGCCAAAAAATAAACATTTCTTTCTTTTGTTTCTTTCTATACGCCAAGATGAACAACTCGGCTCGCGGGTCACAGGAAAAGCTAAACTGTCTTGGATCCCGCAATGATTTAACATACACTTACGCCTGCACCCCCGAAGGGGTAAGCAAAGGCGTATTTGTAGTAAACGTTCACATTTTGCCTATGATAATTATGTCCTACCCACGCAATAAGGGGTTAACCTATTGCAGTCTACCGGGCACTTTGAGAAGCAAATGGAAAAATTTTGAGTGTATTGAAAGGGAAAGATAGGAAAGCTAAAGGAAGAAAAAGGTATATTCTTCTTCGGATGGATTGGGGGGGTGTAAGCAATAGCTCGAGCAGGTCAGGGTCGATACCTGTTAATCGAACTGGTTGAAGTCGGAATCCTTTAATATAATATCAACGTATCTTTTCCACCTTTTTTTTATGTTAACAACTACGAGGGCAAACGAGCAGACGGGTCAGCAGATGGTAAATGACTACCGCCGCCCATGGGCACCTGTATCTGACTACCGAGTTATTAGTACCTAACCTAGGTTTATTTGCACATAACTTACTGGTAATTAAATATTTAGATTATTTATTTCTTTAAAAAACGACAACCCTAACGTCGCGATAAAAACAGAGGCAACTTCTAGTTGAATGTACTTGTAGGTACATAGCGCTACGCGACCTGAATTGCGACTTTATTGTATCGGAAAAAGAGTAGCTATTTATTAAAAAGATTTGGAAGAGTGGGACTTTTGTACCACCTTTATTATTATATATTCTGTCCAATTCTGTATATTGAAAATATTTTGATTTGTTTTGGGGGGGAGGGGGCACTCTATAATCAATAATGAATCCAAAACCATTTTTGTTTATCCCGGAATGCAGAAAGAGGAAGAATGAAAGTCAAAATGTGTACTTAGTTGTAATTCATTAACACGTAGTCCGATTGCAAAAAATCTTTTTTGTTGGAAAGAAGGTACTTTGAAGATATACATTGTTTCTTTTATATCTATATGTATAAAAAATAAACTTTGGGTGTAGTATTAATTGTAGGAGTATTATAGGACAACAAATTGAACCATTCCTACCATTTTTGGAGTTTGTGTCTGTTCGTCTGTTAAGTTGTACTCGCAACACTTAAAAAGTACAAAACAAACGTGGAAATATTTTCTGTAAATATTGGACGTAGTTCACTCTATCCATATCCAGTTCCAGAAAAATACCTATCATTACAATGCTGACTGCATTATAATCATATGTTTGTTACTTTAGACCAATAGATAGCGACGCGTTCCGTTATTGGCCCAAATGATATTCATTATAATAAAAAGTTTTTAAATATTCCTTTACTTCGTAAAAAAAAAACAAATAATAATAATAAGTTGCATTGGCCGTGGTAGTGTGACCACGGCCACTGGAACCTGGTCGATACGTCAGGCAATTCAGAGATATGTAATACCTTTTCGTGATCGCGTTAATTCCCGTGTGAATACAAAATTATATCATGAGACGCGAAAGTTTAAAAGTTATCCTATGTCATAGTGAAAGGATATGAATATTCCAGCGAAGGCGAATAGGTAACCAGTTGAGCTTATTTCGATATTCAAAAATATGGTAAAATTTGCGAAATCCAAAGATGAACCGTATACAAAAGTTTTGAAGTCGCTCAAGTTTGCTTAATTGGTTCTCGGTGAGATCAGGATAACTGGCATCTGCGTAATCGATAATGGTAAGAAAATGGGATTCCGCAAGCGCAGAAGTGCTGGTAGGAAGTTGCGTAATCTTCTCAATGACACTTTTTTTTTTTCGTGTGGATCCACGGGTCATCAGCTCACCAGAGCTATCGGTGAAATGGTATGTCGGAATCGAACCGACTAAAACCACACGGTGTTCCGTCACAAGTGGGTCTATTGCAAGGGACCCGGGATACCCTAAGAAGGAAGCCTCCGGGAACTTCTCAATAACCCTGCAGAGGCAAGCATTTTTCTACCTACCTCTTGTAGCTGCGTGCCTCAGGACAAATTTTTATCAATATGTATTATTAGATTACTATATTTGCGATGAAAATGGAGGCACCATCGCAGAATATTTTAGAATTTACTAGTGTTAAGTAAAATAATTAACATGTACGGCCAATATAAATCGCACTATGGTTTGGTTCACAATCATTGTATTTATTTATTTAAAACTTCATGCACATTTGTACAAAGGCGGACTTAATTTCCAGGGCATTCTCTACCAGTCAACCTTGGGGTGGTGTAGAAATGTTGTACGGTAGGTGCAAAGATGTGTCGAATAATAAGTTAAAATAATCAATACAAATTGATATACATATACTCGTATAATACACGGGATACAAACTATTACTTACCTACATATTTACATAGAAACATAATATACGTCATTAATACATAATATATAAACATACGTAATATATTTATAAGAATGCATAAACTATAAATACCGCAGTACGGGGTCGTGTACTAGCGTTCTGCTTATTCTGCCAACTCGTTGTGGAGGAGATCGCGGACTTTCTTCTTAAATATAAAACGGTTTGTGGACATCCTGATTTCGACTGGGAGTGCATTCCAGAGAAGAACTGATTGAACGAAGAACGAAGAGTTGATGAAATCGGTGGTGTGAGGGGGCAAAGGAGAAGTAGATTATTTGTTGATCGAAGATTTCAGTCGTGATTTGAGCACAAGAACTGGAAGTAGGGAGCTAGGTAAGAGGGTGGAGATGGAGAATTGAGGAAAGAAAAAAGAGAAGTCAGAGCTCGCAGATTGCGGCGCTGGCGAAAAGGAAGCCAATTTAATTCATATTTAATCATACTTGCAAAGATTGTAAATTAATCGAATGCAGTTATTGAGAAGGCGGTCTAGTTTATTGAGGAGATCTGCATTTAGGTCAAAATAACACACGTCACCATAGTCAATTATTAGGGGTGGAGTGCGGCCTATTTCACTTATTTGCCCATAATAACTGAAGTGAACTGAGGCTAATCTCTAGCTTAGTTACCTGTCCGATAATTAAGTTGGCGTATGGCTCGGATGGATGTTACCGATTGGCGTGTAAGTAGCGAAAACTCGATGTCCGACCATAAACACATTGTATTCGGAATACAAGGCTCAATAACATACCTAACAGACTCATGAACCCCAAAATGACATCTTGGAAGACCTACAAAGGCCAAAAGCACCTGTAAAAGTCCTTGAAAAAACATAAAGGAATTCCCGAAGTCTGTAAAATCAGTCGATTCTCTAAACACCTCCTCAAAAATAATGGCTGAAGCTATTAAAAACGCCTACCAGCAAAGCTGCCCAATAAGAGAATCGAAAGGTCAAAGTAAGTCTGAGCAGTGAACTGTAAAGCAGAAGTGCGTATAAAAGACAAGAAATGGTCGACGTAGCACCTAGCACTTAAAACAATAATAATACTAGTCAATTATTGGAACGACTAAGGACTGCATAAGCATAGTTTTGGTTTTGGTGGGAACGAACTTTTTTAGTCTGTATAAAGTTCGCAGAGTGCCAGTGACTTTTTGGCTTACGTGAGTATCTTGGACTCGCCAATCAAACGTCAAACCAAGGAGGTATAATAGCACCATTGAAAACAACGGGCAGGATGGCAGAAGTATCCAACCTACTCATCTTTTGTTTGCTGCCTAAAACGATCGCTTGACATTTGGTAGGGCTTACCAATAAAATCTAGATCCCTATTGACATTATCGATAGCTTGCGATAAGTTTTCAACTCTTGCCTGTGTATATAGGTTTAGGTCATCAGTATAGGTGATACGCACATTGAAGGTGTTGGGTTATGAGGTTAATCAATATTGAAAACAAAAGATTAGATAAAATACCGCCTTGAGGGACGCCAGAGTGGAGATCACACCAATTCGATGACAAGTTATCAATACGAACACATTGCTGACGCCCCTAATGATAAGAGGAGAACCATTCCAGTGCTTCTGAGGAGATCATAAGATATGACAGGATGAACAGTAGGACATTACATTACAGTAGGCATTTGAAAAGTCTATCAAGGTTAGCAATGTGACCTTAGTGTCTTCCATACCCTCTCGAATATCGCCAGTCACTTTTAAGGGGCACCCCTTAAAAGGGCACCCCTTAGGGTAACCGTGCTGTGACCGGGTTTGAAACCAGATTGTAGAGGACTTAATAGGTTGGTCGATGTACAAACTGAGAGGGCTGTTTGTGTACACAAGTCTCAAGCACTTTAGATAGAAAGAGAAGAATGGAGATTGGTCGAAAGTGCCCAGGAAGGGAAGGGTTAGTTTTTTTAGGCAAAAGGATGGTGTAAGCATTCTGCCAGAGAGAGGGGAAGGTCCTAGAATCAAGAGAAAAGTTGATTATACGAGCGATCACAAGAGAGATATGATCAAGGATAGTGACAATCAGGCGACGGCTAATGCCATCACTGCCCACAGCATTGGAATGAATAGACAGGATAATGTTTTCATCTTTTCTTTTATGCATACACAGTTTGTACAATAAATGTCTCGTTTTGAGGTACTACTTTAGTTTGATAGGAGTATCACTGGAATCTAGGAACTTTATATCGATATTGTACAATTGAAATAAATCATTTATTATTTTTTGTGTTACATGGCAAATAAGATTCCGGTCTGTTAAGACAGTTTCTTTTATTATATTGTACTGATCACATAATGAATTAAACCGACATTGTCGTAATCGCTGTCTACAGGGACTACAGGCCACATGCATTTTCTCTTGGCCTCCAAATTTATAGAATCTATGGACTGTGTTCTTTCTGATCTGAAATTTTTTAGGAACATTGTAATCAATGGAGATATAAACATTGATATTGCTCACAATAATAAACCTTCTTACTCATTGGACTATCTGGAACTCTTAGTTCATCATGGACTTTTCCTTCCTTGGGAGGGAAGAAAGTAAAGAATAAATAGAGGCAAAGTATGTACGTTAAAGAGAATTAAATAAACATAAAACTTAATATTTATACTATAAATACATATTGTATACCCATATGTTTACCTACAAAATAACAAGTTTACATACGCAATATTCTTTCGTCGCGAACAGACATATTTAATCATTATACTTAATATCAGTAGGTAAATACTCTTAACACTGTATCGATATGTTTTTATACTGTTTCTTATTTCTTATCTATACTTATAATAAAAATGTAACAGGTCCAATTCTGTACATTGAAGATATTTTGAATTTTTTTTTTGGGGGCACTCTATGATCGATACTGAAGCCAAAACTATATTTTTTTTTTATTTTTTGTCTGTCTGTCTATCTGTCTGTCTGTCTGTATCATGGCCGCGCGTTACGCTGAAACTACTGAACGGATTCAAATGAAACTTGGCATGGTTTGAGTTCATACTACGAGGTAGGACATAGGATACTTTTTATCCCGAAATTCATAACGGTTTCCTTGAGAGGGGATCAAAGTAAAAATGTGTACTAGGTTGTAATTCATTAATGCGTAGTCCGATTGCAATCATTCTTTTTTTGTTGGAAAGGAGGCACTTCGTAGATTGTCACGTAATCTTTTTTTTTCTATATCTATGTGTATAATAAATCTAGCGACATCGAGTTTGTGTTTGGTTGCTTCACGTAAAAAGTACAAAATAATTCAGGAAACGTATTATGCACAAGTATATTGTGTAACTCGGTGCAACATTTAGTATTTGATTGATCACAATTGGTTCACTCTATCCATAGAAAAAATAATGCAAAGTTATAAGTTATAAACACCGCGGAGTGACATCTATTGGTTCAAAGTGGTACTAACTATACAATACTTACAACGTTAAAATAAATGGTCATTTCTTTTTTAGATATTTATTATTAGCATAGAAGACACACATCTATACTTATAATAAAACCGTTTCAGGTCCAATTCTGTACATTGAAGATATTTTAATGATGAGATGCAGTGGCGAGGTGACTGACCACTTCAACTATTGCGCCATCTGTGTGCAGGTACCTAGCAGCGGCGACGAGTCGGGCGAAATTCAGTGGGCTGCCACGCGCCGGTCAGGTAGCGCGTTACTTCAATACCAAAGACTACAATAGTATATAGGATATAGACAGGCAACTCTGCTTCTTTTTATTGACAACACAAAACTCTGCCTAGTGGTCAGATACCGAAAACTAATATAATATACATATCTATAGGTATATATATATATATATATATATATATATATATATATATATATATATATATATATAATTGAACAATATATAGGTACCTACTTATACGGTGTATGAATGTGTTTTGTTGTTACCTGTTTCTTGTTTTATTGGTTCCAACATGAG
Source organism: Callimorpha dominula (assembly GCA_949752705.1). Lineage (NCBI taxonomy): Eukaryota > Metazoa > Arthropoda > Insecta > Lepidoptera > Erebidae > Callimorpha > Callimorpha dominula. Next base: position 12,245,333 of record OX457010.1, on the reverse strand, counting down.
AATTTTATACTTTAGCTAATTAATGTATGTTTATGACTAATCTCCGATTTTTATATTCAAACCAAAACTTTTATTGCAAAAAGAAAAGCACAAGAAACCGGCAATCGGTACTCATACGCAGCCATTTGCAATATAAGTAAAGTGTTGCCAACCTAATATTAATAAGTTCCAAATATTTAAAAAAAATTGTTGATTGTTACGATTGTATTTTTAATTAATATTATTGTGTGTTGGTGAACAAATTGTTGTTTGTAAAGAATTTGAAGTGGTTTTAGATATTTACTATGCAATATTTTGGTATTTACAAATGCGAATTTTAAATCGTAATACATTTGAGGGTAATAAATTTCCCCTCATACAAATTATAAATTTAAATATTGTAGCACAGTAATTTTAGTTCCGGTATCTATCCTTGGGATGGCACTGGACTCAATAAAAAAAGTGCAATTCTTTTATGTTCCAAGTTGCCATAGCATGTTCAATACTCACTCACGCGCTACGTGCGTCGCTTCGTCCGTTCGTCGCTTACGAATTACGTTTCCCGTATTTACGTAGTTAGATTATATTATTAGTTATAATCAGTATAGTTAGGTATTTACAAGGTCAAGTTTAGCTATGATAAGTATATTTATTTATTAGGACCACAACAACTGATACACATCTTCTATCTATACATCTATACTCTATAGAAATAAATAAAATTGGAGTGTCTGTTTGTAATATTAAAATAACCGCTTTTTACTTAGTGCATTTGGATGTATATACGGTACATATACCAAAACATGTTTTACAATTTTTGTCTGTATGTCTGTCCTGTTTCGGCTAATCCCCGGAACAGGTGGACCGAGATGGCTGATGTTAAAGTAGTAACTTATGCTACTTTGATTTTGGAAAAAGAATAAGGCGCAAAATATACACGCGATATGTACACGCAAGCGAAGGCGCACGGGAACTGCTAGTAAATAAATAAATTTGAAGTGTCCGTTTGTAATGTTACACGGTACTTACGCCAAAAAATATTTTTCACATTTTGGTCTGTCTGTCTGTTTCTTCCGTCTAATCTAGGGAACGGGTGGACCGATTTAAACGGGACTTTCACTTACAGATAGCTGGTGTTATAAGGAGTAACTTAGTCAAGTTTAGCTTTGATAAGTTTAGGACTACAACAATTTTGTCTGTCTGTCTGTTTGTTCGGCTAATCGCCGCAACGGGGGGACTGATTTCCATGGGACTTCCACTGGAAAATAGTTAGTGTTATAAGGAGTAGGGTTCCGCGATTTGATTTGCATATACCTACCTTGCTAAACACTTAAAACAGATAGTTTCTTTCCAAGGTACACACTAACGTATGGCAAATGCTTATCTTCTTAGATATTAAAGTATACATGCAGAGATTGTGAAATAAAATAGTTTTCTTTAATATAAGTTACATCTACGTAGGTACTACTAAGTAAATACCTAGCCTAGGTTTATTTAAAACTTCATTTGTTCACAGAAGTAAAGTAATAGGCACATAACTGTTTATTAAATATTTAGATTAATTCTTCTTACAGAAGACAACCTTAACCGCATCAGAACAGATAAGAGTTATGCAATAGAAAGAGAGGCAAGTTTTAGGTTAATATAACGCGTTTGGAATTATCGGTGTGCGATCTGAATTGCACCTTATTGTGTCGGAGCAAGAGTCGCTATTTATTTAAATGGTATTGCGAAGAGGTCCTTCTGTACTAGTACTATTATGTATTCTGTGGTATAATTTAAACATAATAGGTACTGATAGATAGATAGTCTAAGTGAATATATGTAGTGCAAAATCTACGCTAATATTATAAAGAGGAAAGATTTGATTTCCTATTTGTTTAATTGTAATGCCTATCCATTACCGAAATAAACTACTGGACCGATTTTAATAGAAAGCTACATTATCAGAAATTTATTTACATACTTTATTCCAGTAATTATAAGAAATCAGTCTGAAATAACGGCATTCGTGATGCAAGCCAGCAGATAAAGCGCTTCCGAGCTGCTTTATCCGCGTGCGCTGACTAAGTGGTCACTCATACATAAAAAATATGTATTACAAAAGTGTTGGTCTTGAGTAGATCTAAAAAAAACTGCGGTACCATTTACGTATCTCTTATAAATAAGGCACAATAACGCATTTTCTGTCGAAAATAATATAAAAATTAAAACGTGAACTTCAATCGTCATTATAAGGCTAGCATATTAACCTTTACAAAAAGATAGGCAGTCATGGGACTGCCGACAGAAGAAACTTAAAACGACATGTCACATTCCGTTTCAAGTTCAAATCCGATTTGATAAAATAAACATTATTTTTTTATTGTTATCTTTAGGAAGTATTTTATTAGAGAAATTATTTTTATCAACGTACCTATTAATTTATTAAAAAAAAAATCACATTTTCACAAAAATAATGATTATTATCTTTGTTAAATGCTCATAATAAATGTATATTTTTTTAAGACAACCTCCGCATTAGAAATATGAATGTGTGTCGACAGGGGCTTCACCAATATATAAACAACAGACACAACAAACAACCAGGGTCGAGACAACTATTTGTAGATCACCCAATTTTTTGTCCCGTGTGGCTCCGTATTTACTGGACCAATTTTAAAAACTCTTTCTCCTATAGAAAGGTATATTATCAGCGAGTAACATGGGTTAAATTTTCCACACAAATACACATAAATTTTATTAAATTTTATGTAATTGAGTAGGTATTTAAAAATGAAAAACTTATAACAGCGCTTTTGTTTTCAATTTAAGCTAACGAAGTGTCTCCACTAATTAACTTACTGTATACCAGAAACGAAAGAAAATGGCTACTCAGCAAGTAATCTTCTTGAGTATCTAAATATATTCAACAAAAAAATATTTAACATTAGTTAAAATAAGATTACCTTTTTTATCTAATTAACCTCTAACATCTAGCTGACCCAACAGATACTAATTTTAAAACAAAAAATATTTATTGTATGGCAAAAATACTGACTTGCACACAAAATTATCAAAAGTTACAATGGAATTTCTAACTTGCTTTATAATAATATAATTATGTATGCACGGCTAAATTTTATTCTACAGAGCATACATATGAGCTAGCCGCTAGGTTTAGGTTAGGTTAGAACTGCGACCACAACGCATGAGCCGAGCGAGCGAAGTGAGCGTGCCGCGGTAGCGGCTGGCGAGTGCCAGAACCGAATCCTATTGTAAAATCACAAATTTTTGTTACAAACATAAGATATTTTGAACACCCTATGTATTAGATAATAAGTTTCCATAAAATAGATATCATATTTTATTTTGACTCAAATAATAATTAGATTTACTTTTAGATAATAATAAACGTACGTAGATAATATACACGTACGATATACTCGTAATACACTAACACAATGGATTTTTGTTGTCCGAAAATAAAAATGAAACCGGCCAAGTGCGAGTCGGACTCGCGCACTGAGGGTTCCGTAAAATATTTTTATTACATGATGTAACTAAAAGTACTGTAACAGTAAATGTACTGTAAGACGTGGCTTCGTACCAAATTTCAAGACTCTGAGTTCACGGGAAGTACGCTGTAGGTTTTGATTCCCTTGCGAGTGTCGAAAATTTGCGGAAACGGCTGTATCTTTTGATTGCGTTCTCTTAGAAGTTTGATTTTTTCACAGCTTCAAATGACAGAAGCTGAGTATTATAATAGTACATTCCAGCTTGATACCTCCACGCGTTTCTGAGAAAAAGGGTCTTGACAGACAGACGGACGGACGGACGGACACTATCCTATAAGGGTTCCATTTTTCCTTTCGAGGTATGGAACCCTTATGATTATTATAACAGATAGTAAATCAGGTTTGGTAAAAAAAGGGATTTATAGTTATACCATTAAATACTACCCCTTAAAAATTGGGTACCTAAATAAAATGAAAAAGGATTATAGTAAAAATAATAATAGTGAGTAGTTAATCAGAAACATTTACATTTAATAGACAAACAAAATAACTTTTGTATACCTACTATTTTACAATAAAATATACATTTATGTTTCTGAACTCAATTTTAATATTTGAGGTTTACTAAATTCTGCCGTATCCATGTATTTTAATTAAAAATTGAGATTATGCTCCTCATGATTAGACAGGCAGAGTTCAATGTAACATGCAAGAATTTATTCCAACACTTCATATTTCAATGTGTTCAATTCCTTAGGGTAATTTTTTGCTGAGAGAAACAGTACTTATATAATTTTTTACATTTCCACATTATCAAATTGACTTTATTGCATGATAACTATATAGCTAACCAAATTAGGTACAGTTTTTAAAATAAATAATATTCTAAAATTATAGCACCTTTGTATTATTTAAAGAAACGTGCGTTATTATTTCACTGAACCTCTACTCTACGTCTAGAGAACACGAGTGAGACAAACGTGTGTTATAAACCCACATCACGTCACGCGGTCACGCGAGTCCAATACTTTTTCCCCCATCCCACAATTGCACAACGACGTGTTTTGTACACATATTTGTAAATATGCATCTGATCGTGACGGCCATGTGAGTTTAGTGCTTTTTCTCCGCTTTTTCACTTCAAAAAGTTAGAATGTAAAGATAATCTTATTTAAATAAACTTTGTCATTTACAGCAACTTATTTGGACGCGTAGTTGAGGAGATAATGAAAAATAAATACAGCGTGTAAGTATCACCGTCGCGAATAACTTACAAAAACGTCTTTCTTTGAATACTTATCACAATGCAAAAGTCAGTTCATCATAAAATTGAGAGATGTAGGATTTTTACAGTCAATAGTTTGATTTTGAACTACGCAGTGTAACGCAACACGCGTACTGTGCGGTACGGTGAATGACCTTTAGCGCACGGAGCCGTCGAAGCAGCTACTGATTACTGATTTTTGTGATATCACTTTTAAGTAAAAAGAAGAAAAAAAAGAAGAATTATGAATTTTCCGGCAGAAATTTCCAATGATTTTCCACTCATAATGACGGTCTGATTACACTATTTCAGGATGCGGTACAGTGTCACTTACACCCTGAATAGTCGTATTTATTTCGTCGTTTTCGTCGTTCGTCGATTTTATACGTATCACGTATAAAATCAGAGCAACGCTTGATCGCGTGTTCTTCTGCCGAGTCCCTGCGCCGTGATCGTGGTACTCCAGTGCCACCCTGGGAGTTGATGTTTATGTATAAGGTACTCGCACACCTGACTCGCGCGGTCTGCTCCTTACGCAACGTACCAGAACAAAATAGTGATTTTTCGTAAGAAAAATTATATATTCGATTGAAAAAGTTCTTTTGAGAGCTAAAACTATCTGAGGAATTTCTTTTTAGAGCTACATTAATATTAAAAAAACTCTTTAACATAACATACCACTCGCTTTACCACTTGATTTTACCTAATTTAATGGTTTCAATAGATACCTATTAATATACCTAGAAGAAGGTTAGAACTTTCTAAATAGAACTCCCAGTGTAGGACAGTCAAAATGCGTCTCCCTGCACAAAATTTTAGGACCTCGCAAAAACGCGTGAGGGAATCGAGTATTAAGCGATCACAAGGTTAAACTGCACAACATTTTAGGACGTTACGAATCAAGCACCGGCCGCCCGTCCATAGCGGCTCAGGGTACAAAGAGAAAGACAACAAGTGACGACATCTACAGCGCGCAGTTGAATTTTAGCTCACAGTAATAGGTCGGCTTTCAGTTACGATCCAAACTACTGTAAATTTGCAGGAATGAGTAAGACTTGCCCTAAGTGCCATACCAAACATGGATAGATGAAGCGTGCGGTGTGTACTGTGCATCCAGCAAAGTGATTCTTCCCAATATATAGGAACTATCACAACAGATACAAAATCTTTTGATGGACATTCGTCGATTGTATGCACATTTTTTGAAAACGTTCAATAGTCTCTTTCATATGACTTCATTTAGGAATAAAATAAGTTAAGAAATTAGGGAAGGTAACTTCATGCCCACTTTTAAGGTCGAAAGGGCAGGTTTACCGCCTCATAGGCAGTCTTTTCCCGCAATCAAACTTAAAGTCACAAACTGATTTTCACGCGGGCGAAGCCGCGGGCACAGCTAGTGTTACATAAATAAGAAACTGAGTTGTTATAAACTAGTAGTTCCAGCGAGGCTTCGCTCGCGTGTTAATATTTATAAAATTTGCGCTGAACCCTAATAATTTTTCGAAAATAAATCAGCCTAACTTACTCTTTATAACACCAGCTATCAACCATTGAAGTCCCTTGGAAATCGGTATACCCATTCCGGAGGTTAGAAGGAAAAAGCAGGCTGAAACTTAAAAACAAACTGATTTTTAGGCACAGGATTCGTCGGAGATAAGAAAGGATTTTCCACCCCGTCAACAAAAAAAAAAAAGACACAGGTGTCGTGCAAGTAACTGTATGAGCTTAAAAAATAAACTATTATTTGGACATTACACAAAGACACTTCAATTTTATTTATTTGTATGGATATAAATTGTTTTTAGAATACCTTGCTGATAATGGTCATCGGGGTCTTATATTAATACTTAATCTGCTTGATCATCGTTACATGAATGCTCCTTTTTCGTACATATTTTTGCTTTCACCAAAAATAATATCTGTAAGATTTATCTTACAGACATTATTTTTGGTGAAAGCAGAAGACTATGTGAACGTTCACATAGTCATCAATTATTTCCTTTCAGAACGGGTCAGCGTTCATATTGGTCCAAATCTAAATCTTAGTACAGAATTCTTAAGAAACACTTTTGTTTGGATCGTATTATATTTACATAACTACAATTTTATTATCAACTAGCTGACCCGCGCAACTTCGTCGGCGTTTGTAAGACTTCCCCGTTTTCGCAACATTTTTCATTCATGCTCCACTCCTATCGGTCGTAGTGTGATATCATATAGCCTATAGCCTTCTTTGAAAAATGAGCTATCCAATACTAAAATATTTTTCAATTCGAACCTGTAGTTACTGAGATTAGCGCGTTCAACCAAACAAACTCTTCAGCTTTATTATATTACTAGCAACCCGCCCCAGCTTCGCACGGGTAATAGAGACATCTTCAACAATCATCATCATATTTCAACCAATTTACACAAAACGTTAACAAATTATACACCTAAACCTTCCTCATGAATCACTGTGTCTATTGGTGAAAACCGCATGAAAATCCGTTTAGTAGTTTTTCAGTTTATCGCAAATAGACAGTTAGACGCGGCGGGGGACTTTATTTTATAATATGTCGAAAAGAAAGAAAGAAAGAAAAAGGTATTTATTTTGGTGCTGAGACACAAGACAAAAATTAATTATTCTGTGGCGACTTCCACATACAGCAACAAGAAACATCCACAACCTACTAATCCTGCATCGCGCTATGAGAGTTCTCGCACCGATTAGTATATATACAACTTCCCAATGTCAACCGTTGGGCCGCGGCCCGCCAGGCATGATCACCTCGCCTGGTCAGAGGATCCTCCCTTTGTGTTGGAGGGACATGACACCCGTTCCTCCACAGTGGTGACCCCGACGGGATTGGAAGCAGCCTTCATGGAGCAGATCAGCAGCATCATCATCGCCACCATCGTATACACTCCTACAGCAATGAGCGGTAATCAAGTCTCAGCCAGCCAGCATTCTCGGCCTCAACAGGGATACCACACACCTGCAGCGACCGCTCCAGCCTGGTTATACCCCTACGGCCTGACAGCGTCTAGGCACAGCACACTGCACCTACGGTCCACGTAAGAAGAGCATCTCTCTACCGTCTACGCAGCAGCCAGCCACTACGCAGCAACCGCCCCGACTCACTGGGGTCTTCACCGCACGCAGCACCGCAGCACCGCACGCGGCCCCGACTCACTGGGACCAGCGGACTTCAGCCCCGACTCACTGGGACTAGCGGAATACAGTTCCGACTCACTGGAACTTGCGGCACTCAATTCCGACTCACCGGAACAACTCACTACTGGCCCTGGCACACTCCTTAATAGAGCATAGACAACTGCCTCATCAAGATATCGACCTCCGGTTTTGGAGAGGAGTGATGTGGCGACTTCCACATACAGCAACAAGAAACATCTACAACCTACTTATCCTGCATCGCGCTATGAGAGTTCTTGCGCCGATTAGTATATATATACAACTTCCCAACATCAACCGTTGGGCCGCGGCCCGCCAGGCATGATCACCTCGCCTGGTCGGAGGATCCTCCCTTTGTGTTGGAGGGACATTGGTCAGGCGTGTAAATAGCCCGACCAGGGTGTGATTGCTCAACGGTTAGCGTACGAGGTGTAGGGAAGTAAACCACTTCTATCGATCAAAACAATTATGCCAGCACTAACCTGCAACACCGACCAAGTCCCGATCCTCCAGAAGGCAGCGAGCAGCGGCGAGGTTTCTACGGTCTCTTGCAAGGTATTGACCGGCCGGTCACGATCGAAGACTAGAGCACTCCACATACACCTTGTAAAGGTTACAAGCGAGTCCAAACACTACACGGCTATAGGACTAACGGAAAATCAGCTTCTTTTCACGAGAAATATAACTGATGTCCGTGGCGGAACAAAATTTTTATATATTAAAAAGGCGTCTTAGCGAAAAGCGATGAGAGCAGGGTATGTCCGTTTTTTCTTGCACCAATCAGGCGCAGCGCGCTTACATTATTTGAAGACTGCTAACGCCATCTCTTGAGATCGTCGAGTACATTGGCAATATTACAGCAGTACCAGCACTAATTGCATTCGACAAACAGAATGTGGTTTACATAAAGACTATGAAATTAATAATATAACGAAATATATTATGGTGCGATTATGTATGCATTTTATAAATATATTGGCGCTCCACCATGCACCCCGCCTTGGAACATCACAAGATGTTTCAAAACACGCGAATTTTCTTACTGAATGAGAGTAACACATGCATTATGCGATTAAATAATAAATATGATAAATATAGCGGCCTAAACTAAAAAATAAGGTTTAAACTAAGTTGAATTTATTGTGTAGGAATAGGATATAATTTAGTTACAGCGCGTTTGTAAATTCCAGTTTGCGTTTTAACTATCGCCACGCGTACAACGTTATCAGAGCCTCTGAACACGTCCGTAATTACTCCTAACGGCCAATGCAACGGTGGAGAATTCTCCTGCTCAAGAAGAACAACAGTTCCGATTTCTACCGGTTTGTCGGGAGTAGCCCATTTTTGCCTAACTTGCAACGTGTGCAAATACTCTAAGTGCCATTTCTTCCAAAAGGATTGGACCATACTATCTAACAACTTTTTACGTTCTAACAGACTCAATCGTTGATCTGACAAATCAGCAGCGGGTAAATATTGCAACGGAGTAGACATCAAAAAATGCGCGGGAGTTAACACCTCAGGATAAGGGTCTGACGATAATACGCTCAATGGACGAGAGTTAAGAATACACTCTATCTGAGTAAGAACAGTTTGCAGTTCTTCGTATGTAAGTAACTGACTTCCTATTACTCTATATAAATGCGTTTTCATGCTCTTTATATTCCCTTCCCACATCCCACCAAAATTTGGTGATCTTGGGGGAATCATCTTCCACTCTATGCGTCGAGAGAGCAACTCATTCGACAGCGCGTTTTTGAAGCTAGAGTTCAATAAAAAACTATACAGCTCATCTAAATGTGCCTTCGCACCGATGAAAGTAGATCCATTATCGGAATAGAGACATGAAACTGGTCCTCGACGGGAAATAAAGCGTTTAAAAGCGGCTAGAAAGTTTTCAGTAGTTAAATCACTGGTCACTTCAATATGTAGACTACGTGTGACCATGCAAACAAAAAGAACGATGTACGCCTTTTGCGCATGTTGACCTCTGCGGCGAGAAAGGATTGTCCTTATCGGACCAGCGTAATCTACACCAGTGTGACAAAATGCCTTGGCCTCTGAAACACGGTAATCAGGAAGATCAGCCATTATAGGCGTTGGATGCGTTGGGTTGCATTTAAAGCAAGTGTTGCACTTTCGCAACTTGGACCTGATAACAGTCCTGGCATCCAAGATCCAGTAGCGTTGTCGTATAATAGACATAAGAAGTCCAGGTCCGGTGTGACAATTAACAACATGAAAATGCTGTATTATTAAGTCAACGACATGATCGCGTTTAGGGAGAAGAACCGGATGTTTAGCTTCGAAAGGAAGCATTGATCCAGAAAGTCTTCCTCCAATGCGTAAAATCCCTTGTTTGTCTAAGAAGACGAAGAGGCTTTGCAGCTTTTTTGAAGGTAATTTATCAGCCTTGATCAATTTGATATCTTCACAGAAGTGCACAGATTGAACGGCGAGAATTAACGCATTCTCAGCACTTGTCAACCCTGCTATAGAACGAGGTTCGACCTTAACTTTAGGTCTTGCGAATTTTAATACATATGCGGTGATACGTAGCAACTTTTCCCAAGAAGAAACACGTTGTGCTAACGTACACAGCAACGGCGGCTCTGTGTGAGTAATGGCAGCCAACACATTTGCCTTGAGTTCAGGCAAGACAGAGCAATTATTAAGCGAGAATGGCTTAATCGGCCACTTCTCAGATGAGCTGCGAATCCACGGAGGACCTTTCCACCACAAATCGTGGGTCAAAAGATGCGATGGAAGCATACCACGCGAAAGACAATCCCTTGGATTACTAGCTCCGGCAATATGATAAAAATGTTTAGAGTCCAAGTTTTCTTGGCACTGAGCGACGCGATTACCGACGAAAACTGACCAACGATGTGGTGAAGAATGAACCCATGATAAAGCAATAGTGGAATCAGAAAATGCGTATATCCCGGCAATGGTCATACGTGTTGCATATGTGTCTCGCACAGTTTTTATTAATTTTGACATAAGTAAAATAGCGCATAATTCTAAGCGAGCGAGCGTAGTGATTTTTGTTGGCGAAACCTTTGATTTAGCGCAAAGAATGCGAGTTTGAATGCCAGACGGGTAGGTACAATGGGCATAAATGACACATCCCAGACCATTCATGCTAGCATCACAAAAAGCAACAAGACGTAATTCACAACCAACTTCGACGCCTACATGACGTGGAATCCTTAAAGTGTCAAGCATTTGAAGTTCTTGCGCAAGAGCGAAAAAACGGGTGCGTATGTGCTCCGGTGCAGGATCGTCCCAATCACACTTGCTGAGCCACAGTTCCTTAATTAACAACTTGGCATAGAGAATCACAGGCGCGACCAATCCGAGCACGTCAAATAGTCGTGCGACCATCGAGAGTATGTTTCTCTTGGTGCACCTTTCATTAATTGCGGCGCATGTGAAATGAAAATTATGTTCACATGGTTCCCATGAGAGACCTAAGACCTTAGAGACATTATTGTCAACATCAAAATCAAGCGACTTGCGGTGCGTGTCGGGAAGCGAGTCAAGTAGCACTGGTGAATTGCTAGACCACTTCACTAAGTCAAAGTCACCCGATTTGAAAAACTTAATCAAGTTGTGAGCTAATTGCGTGGCAGTATCCTCATTTGCAATAGAAAGAACCAAATCGTCCATATACAGACAGGTCTCTGCCACTTTCGCGGCATCAGGATAGAGCGGACTCATGTCAGTAGCCAGCTGTCGCACAGTGCGCATAGCTATGTAAGGGCTTGACTTGAGACCGAAAGGTTGCCTATTAAAGGCATAAGTTCGAATTTTTTCCGATTCGTTGAATCTAAATAAAATGCGTAGGTATTTATGTTGGTCTACTGGTACACCAATCCGTAAATAATATTGTTTTATATCAGCGTTCATTGCAATAGGAAATAATCTAAAACCTAACAATAATAAAAACAGATCGGCCTGTAAATTGGGTCCAATATGTAATATATCGTTAAGCGAAAGTCCTGTATGCGTTTTAGCACTCGCGTCCAATACGATGCGCGGCATCGGTTTATCAGGTCGGACTACTGCGTGATGCGGTATATAATAACCATCAGAGGACAGCTCAGATTCTTTAACAGGACTGAGGTAATTGTTATCAATATAATCCTGAATAACCTTGTTATAATTTTCGCGCACTATCGGTGCCTGACGGAGCTTACGCTCGAGTGAAACGAAACGGCGATAAGCGGTAGCGTGCGAATTACCTAATTCCGAAGGGTCCCTACAGAACGGTAATGCAACTGTATAACGACCTACGTCGTCACGGGTCACGGTAGCCGTGAAAATATTTTCGCAATCTGTCTCCTCTGGTGACAACAAGCGTTTCATGGGTACTTCTTCAAGTTCCCAGAACTTTTGCACTATATCATTAAGCGCTAACGCAGAAAAAGACGCGGCAGTAGGTAAAATATGTTTACGCGGGTAATCTCCCATAAGTACGTAACCAAATGTTGTAGATAAAGCACACGGTGCGCGCGGCCCACACTCGACCATATTTCCTAAGTATATAAATGGGAATAGCTGGGCACCTAACAATAAATCAATCTTGCCCGGAATATTCCAGCTTAAGTCAGCGAGCGGAAGGTTACGAAAATCTAGGTCGCGATCACAATCGATAAATTTCGAAGGCAATTGATCCGTAATGCATTCTACAACAAGCGCATGTATAGTGTATTTCTGATCCGGATAAATACGGGATTCAATGTCTAAATGAACATAACCGATTATCGGACTTGAAGCGGAACCAACACCTTTAACATAGGAATTATTTAACGGTATTATCGGTAAATTTAATAAACTAGAACAAGCAGATGTTATTAGATTATTCTGCGAGCCATTATCTATCAAACACCTAACTACAGATTTGATACCAGCGCTACCCTTAGAGCGCGCGTATACCTGAGCGGTTGACAAAAGTATATCACCCTTATGACAAGAAGTGTAAGACTGTGTATGTGTAACTGGTTCTGTAGCAAGCGGGGGCGCTCGAATGCATGACGAAGTCGTGTGAGCGCGATGAGAAGGCGCGGGCGAAGTAACGGTCGCTCGATGAGCGGGCGGCGGCGAGTACGCGACGGCGGTATTTACCATAGCCGCATGCGATTGCGAATTATTACTATCAAAATGCAATAACCTATGGTGTCTTTTATTACAGAAACAGACTGACGTACTCTTACAATCCGGAAGTTTATGTAAAGTGCTTAAACAATTAACGCAACCGTACTTCGATTTAATAAACTCATATCTAGCCCTTGCGTCTCGCATATTTTTAAACTGAGCGCAATCATATAAATGTCGATGGTTACCACTACACAAACAACAATTCGCGGTAACTGCTGCGTAAGATTTGGAGGTGTGATGAACGCGCCGGTCGCGTGAGGGCGACGTAACAACAGCAGCGGGTTTCGTATATGACCAATTTCGCGGGTTTGAGCGCTCCAAAATCTTAGCCTGATCTTGTATAAAAGCGATAAGCTGTTGTGTCGTAGGCACTTCCACATCCCGAATCGAAAGTTCAAAGGCTTGGATGGTTTGAGGATCCATCCTTCTCAAAGCGCATTGAAGAAAAATAAAATCAGTTAGATCTGTTATGCCTAATTCTTTTAGAGCTGAAATCGAAGCGGAGTATTTACTAACAAAGGTATCAAGAGCGTTCGCAGTGTGCGAGCAAGTTTTTAAGTCCAGTATATTATTGAGATAATATGTACCTAATGAGCGTTTGTCGTGGTATTTCTTAACCAAACTATCCCACAGTATTTTATATGTTTCACCTGACGGAATAATACCGGAAGTGAATTTTAGTGCGTCGTGGGTGAGTTTAGAAATTAGATACTGTACACGTTGCGAGTCAGAAAGCTGTTGATTCAAATGAATATTAGCTTTAAAAGACTGATAAAAGGTATTCCAGTTTTCAGGGCGTCCGTCAAAACTCGGAATTACTAAAGGTTCTAATTTCACTACGGACTTGATCGAGCTACTGGTCTCGAGTGAACGCACCTTAGAAGTGGTTAATATTTTATTTCTAACGCGTTTAACTCTCGAGTATAAATCATCAAATGAATCGAGGCAAGAATACTCGGGATTGACCGTAATCTTTGATAACAAATTTATATTATTTATTTTATCAACAATGGACTCAAATTTATCGCGTAACTCATCTATTATCTCCGTTTCAGCCAGAAAATTCTCGTTAGCTCGCGTTGATGAATCGAAAGAAATTATACCTTTCGACGATGTGTACATACGATTAATACGTTGAAATAATAATTCTTTCTTTTGATTCAACATAACCAACATGACTTCGCGGCTTGATTCGCTTTCCGTCATGTTTATAAAATAATATCACAATACAACTACAAAGTGATAGGTATATCTACCTAGTTAGTGTAAAAACACAAATTAAATTTAAATCTTAAAATGACTTAGCGTAAAGTACAGTGGTGGAGCGGTAAATAAGTGGGTAGGTATGAATAAGTTCAACTAAATTGAGTATAATGGATATTATTACCAATTAATACGTAATTCACCAAATCTAACAATTAATTATATTTAAGTACGAGTCTACCAATAATTACGTAGTTCTCGTGCGTTTTAAACACAGAATTTACCAATTTTACGTAAATCTGTGAGCGAGGAAAAATGGGGCGCAAGAATTCACTAAAATTACGTGAATCTTTTTTATGGTATGAATAGAAAAGTAAATTCACCAATATTTACGTGAATCACTGGCCTATCCGTACTCGTAAGGACCAAATTATATGGTCAGGCGTGTAAATAGCCCGACCAGGGTGTGATTGCTCAACGGTTAGCGTACGAGGTGTAGGGAAGTAAACCACTTCTATCGATCAAAACAATTATGCCAGCACTAACCTGCAACACCGACCAAGTCCCGATCCTCCAGAAGGCAGCGAGCAGCGGCGAGGTTTCTACGGTCTCTTGCAAGGTATTGACCGGCCGGTCACGATCGAAGACTAGAGCACTCCACATACACCTTGTAAAGGTTACAAGCGAGTCCAAACACTACACGGCTATAGGACTAACGGAAAATCAGCTTCTTTTCACGAGAAATATAACTGATGTCCGTGGCGGAACAAAATTTTTATATATTAAAAAGGCGTCTTAGCGAAAAGCGATGAGAGCAGGGTATGTCCGTTTTTCTTGCACCAATCAGGCGCAGCGCGCTTACATTATTTGAAGACTGCTAACGCCATCTCTTGAGATCGTCGAGTACATTGGCAATATTACAGCAGTACCAGCACTAATTGCATTCGACAAACAGAATGTGGTTTACATAAAGACTATGAAATTAATAATATAACGAAATATATTATGGTGCGATTATGTATGCATTTTATAAATATATTGGCGCTCCACCAGACATGACACCCGTTCCTCCACAATTCTAATAATGTAAGTACTTATATCTATAAAAGAAAATACAAAGCAAAAAAAAAATTGAGATATAGAAAATATGAGGTATATCAAAGGAAACAGTGGAGGAACAATAACATGTCTCGCGTTTGCACCAAGAATAGGTGTCCAGTTCAGCTTTATGCCAGATGGGAATCTGGCGCTGATTGTCAACTTAACCCTCTAAATAAATATATATAAAGCATACAAATATTAAAAATATTATAAAATACATAAAATTTACCAGGTAAAACACATACAGAATGCCAAAAACTTGTAAAATATGTTATGTGATAAAGTGTTGTGATAAAATATTGTAACAAATAAGCTCTTATTGTAATTATGTATTTCGTAACAATGAACCACGAAAAAAACGAAAAGCCAAAATATGTATCTGGCGATTTACCCGACTGCGGCATTAGTGATATAGAGTTTATAGAAATCTTTCTAATCAAAGAGAACTATAAGTCTATATAAATCAACATTAAATGGTGGTGATTCCACAATCCTAGGTTAAAAAACATGGTCAGAACTTTTTATTTAACTAACAATTTACAAAAATTACAGAAATGGCTCTGTTAGTGATTATAACTACGTTCAGCGATAGTAAAAGTCGCTAGTATCTAATGTTATAACAAAGATAAAAAAACTGTCAGTGGAAGAACTGCACGTTCCCATAACAAAAGTTCCCAACGTGCCTAAAGAAGTTTTTACTTCATAAATAGAAAGGTTTATAGATGTGGAATCGTTCTATTCGTACTATTAACCTTGCGATGACAGAACTTTCATTTACTATTAATATAATGGTTGTTAATCTATATATATAAAAGCAAAAGGATACTTACTTACTCATCTACTGACTAATCCCGAAATCTGGAAAACTACTTGATCTATGAAGATAAAATTTGGCAGGAAGGTAGTTTATGACTAAGAGATGTCAGCGAAGAACGGATTTTGTTACAGGACCAGATCGCAAAGTTATGAAAAAGTCCTTGGTTTCTGTACTAGGGGCCTGAAAATTGGTAGGGAAGGTAGTTTATGATTAGGAGACGTCAGCGAAAAACTGATTTTGTGACAGGGCTGGATCGCAAAGTTATACAAAAGTCCTGGGTTTTTGTACTAGGGGCATGAAATTTGACCATAGTTTTTTGATTGGCCAGTATAACTTGGGCTATCATTTTATAGACTTACTGACCACGAAAGGTTATCACATATACTGGATGCGTGTAATTAAGTTTCGCCGTTTTCACATAATTTTTGAAGTTGTAAGACATTTTGTTTAAAATTTTAGCTTTCTGCACTTCTTCTATATATAAACCGTAAATATTCCAAAATTCGCGTTACTACGATTCCGAAATGTTCTTAAAAAGGAGTAATATAATGATAATATGTGATACGTCCTGAAGCAACTTTGTAAAAAGGTTGATTCTGGCAAAAATGTAAATAGTAAGCTAAGATTAGGCAGAAAGCTAAAAGTTTTTAATGCAACGTAATTTACATTTATAATATATTTTTCTAGTGGTTAGTGACCCTGACTGCTGAGCCAGAGGTCATGGGTTCATTGGATTCCCACTCAGGGCAAATAATTGTGTGATGAGCACGATCGTTTGCTCTATGTCTGTGTGTAATTTATCTATAACTAGCAACCCGATCCGGCTTCACAAGGGTACAAATTATACACCTAAACCTTCCTCATGAATCACTCTATCTATTAGTGAAAACCGCATGAAAATCCGTTCAGTGGATTTACGGTTTATCGCGAACATACAGACAGACGCGGCGGACAGCAGTCTGGTTACCATAGTACAGGCATGTGTGAGATGTGTGAAATTATTTTACTATTTACTGTAAAAAACCTTTAAACTGAAAATTTTCATACTGATTTCCTTGTTACCGTCATATCTTATCTCAACAATATTGTGCTACCTCATCATGACCTAGTAACCACTGTGAACATAATCAATTTACTTTCAGGAAAGCCTTGTCAATCCGTGACATGTCCCATTCCGGATCTCACCTTACCTCATAATTGAGACTGTTCACACCGACCCTCTCTCGGGTCACGCATGAGAGGAATTCGATATTAGACTGCAGATAGTCTGTATAGTATCGAATTTTATTTAACTTCGTCTTATTTCAATTATTAGGGATCTGATTACAAAATTTGCTGTTTTGACTAAAAAAAACATGTAATTATTAATTTTAAGGTGATAGAAATCTAATGAGGAGCATATAGAAGTTGGAAAATGTTTCAAATGTCTTAATCTTAATATACTTGTTGAACATGGGTATTTTTTGTGGTAAATGGATAAAGGATATTATTTTCGATACATCTAAAAATTTGTGGCTATAAGTTATTGTGTGCCAATCATTATTATAGCAGATTTTTAACCGTGTTATAATTTTATAAAATTAAGAGTATAATTATGAATACAAAGTGTATTTGGAACACTTACTTAAACCACTGAAAGGGCTTGACGTGCAGTTACAAGAAGAAAATTTGAAAAAAATACTATTCGTTTACAAGTTATGACCGTCTGAATTTCCAGGTAGTTTTGCCTCCGTTTTTCATAAAAGCAGGTGGAATGTGTAAAGTTGAAGACTTTTTAAAATCTTTAACTTTTGCAATTGCAATTCAGAGGAATGTAATGATAGCTCTGAATTGCAACGCAAATTGAAACGTCAGGCAATTCAGAGGTATGTAATGAATGTAATGATACCTCTGAAATGGCAATGCAAATTGAAACGTCAGGCAATAGGGAATATGCATGTTGTTTAAATTTACTTGATTAATTTTCCCTTGAATCTTTATTGTCCACATATTATGCCTAAACAATTATTTTCATATTTAGTTCGTCTTTAGTTGCAAAAAATATTTATTAAAATATGCAAAATAAGGGAGCGAAATTCAACTTTGCAAAACGCTTCACTATTGGTCGAAACAAAACATGACGTCCAATTCCCCGTCCTGTCATTTATCGGCGCCTATATTCGTAGTGTTACGGAGAAAAATAGGTGTTTCTGTGGTTTTTGCCCTTAGCTAGTGCAATTTAGGCGTTCTAGTGATATTAGAAATTATCTAGGACGATGACTGAATGTAGTTTTGTCAAAGAACAATCGGACGATCTACCGAAAATAGATGCATTCATGATGACTACATATTTTGCATCAAATCCAGATTTTACGTCTGCTGAGGTCAAAGGAGTGAAATCCGCACGGTAATTATTATAATACTTGTTATATTATAATCTAAAGGATAGGTAAGATATGTATAGTTAGTTATATTCATGAACTTTTATTGGAATTTTGTTACTTAGTTTAAGTAGACAAGCAAGTTGCCTTCTGCTTGATATTTAAAACCAACATAAATGACCTACTGCTGACTAATTCACACTATTCTAGCAATTAAATTGTAATATGCTTACATTAAAGTGATCTTCACAATAATATAAACACGATATTGAAGATACTTCATCTCTTCTCATTAATTTACACCACTGTTTTCGTATTTCACATTATTATTTTGTACAGGACAAAAATACTGTATTGGGTGTACTTCTTATAGTGTTTTTACAGTTAGGGACGAGGCAATACTTATAAAATGTTTTTTTAACTTTATCCATCGTCTATTAATTACAATACATAGTAATTACAACTAAAAATCGGTATAAAATTACTGGAACACTTCAAGTAAGTATAATAAGTTTATGAAACAAACACTGAGCGTGATATCTGACGTCATCCAAGGCCCGCGAAATATGGCGGCGTTTAAACAGATCAAATTTTATCGATATTAATTTGAACATTGCCCAGGTTATTTATATTTTTTATTAGAATAGAATGATGGAACAAGTCAATAAAAGATATAAAAAAATACATGCATATTCCCTATTAAGAGGTATGTAATGAATGTAATGATACCTCTGAAATGGCAATGCAAATTGAAACGTCAGGCAATTCAGAGGTATAGAACAGGTACCTATTTCGTGATCGAGTTTATTCCCTTATAATATATTATGGAACGCGAAAGTTTAAAAGTTAGTATGTGTAGAGTATTTTCCATTGTTCGTATTTAAATAAAAAACTATACAATATTGCTATGTTTGTATTAGCATTACAGGTGATAATAAACCTCCTGGTGAACACCGTCTAAAAATATATAACTTCCCATGTAATCGGAAGGCAAATCGAGATAATTGTGACTGTGCAGCGCTACGCTATAAAATACCTTGGTGTCACACTAGATGACCAACTGAAATGGAACAACCAATTGGCGTCAACAATAGCGAGTTTATATCTTCAAGATCTTGCGGTCAGTAGCTGACGACACACTTCTCGTACAGACATATAAAGTTTAATCTAAACTTCTCGTACAGACATATTAAGTCGTTGGTCGCGGAATGTAATAAAGTATAGATGTTTATGAAGTGATTACAGCACATATTTTCGTTATTAATAACGAAACATAAGAAAAATACAGTCCCTACTGTATTTATGACCCGTATTAGTTATAGCTGGAAGTCAGCAAATCTTAAACGCTTTTTGACGTTTGAGAGTTACGAAGTAACTGTAAAAATTACATATCTTATTACTATAAAATATCCGTAATATACAATATAGGCGACAAAAGTAGCAGTCTGGTTACCATAGTACAGGCACGGTAATATTATCTATCCAGTATTGTGACTCGGCGCAGTCTTTAAAACAAAATTTCTTCAATTTTTTATGTATCATTCGTAGTTTTCGCAGCGCAAGCCAAATAATGACTTATAGGCAAATTTTTGAAATCTTGGGTTATATTACTGCATTTAGATATAAAATACCTTCGCAAAATTCCGCAAATAACCTCTTGGATCCTCCAGATTTGGCAGTTTTGTTTCATTTAACACGTTTCCACTTTAAACTACGTGGACAATAGATATAAACTATGGAAACAGTGACTATTACCATATTGAACTTTCCGCTTCATGTCAACCATTGTACGGATGTCTACCGTTTTACATAATTGTTACAAAATTATTAAGTAACCCGCAAATCTGTTTAGTTTAAATAATAACGAGCCGTATCTACATAACTGAGGGTCCTTAAAACTAATAAAAATTAACCGTTAGTGTTTGTGTGTGGCGAGGGCTCAAGGCTATTTAAATTACCAATATCTCAGGTCATGAGTCTGTACCTTTAGAAGAAATTTTACGTTCCCATCACACAAGAGACCCATTTTCGTCTATTGTATACGAATCCGAATTAAATCGAATAATTAATTTTTAATATGTTAGTACTTTTTGTCGATTTTGGTTGTTTTACATCATTTATTCATTGTATTAGTTTTAATGGAATTGT
This sequence comes from Callimorpha dominula, assembly GCA_949752705.1. Lineage (NCBI taxonomy): Eukaryota > Metazoa > Arthropoda > Insecta > Lepidoptera > Erebidae > Callimorpha > Callimorpha dominula. The sequence goes on along the minus strand of OX457010.1, from coordinate 12,224,626 downwards.
TGCGTGTTAATTTTATTTATTTCTTTCATGTGTTTTTGCTTGACTTGGCTTGACTTCATTGTTACAACTACTACTAATTTTACTGTTTAATTTATCTTACTTGATTGTACCTAATTGTTTAACTGCTTTTGTTTTGATTTGATTTGACATTTCTTATTTTTATTTATTACACTGATTTTAAATTTAATTTAATATGATTGTTTGATTACTTTTATTAAGACCGCATGATGTTGGTGCCGATTCTATTGTTCACTCGACTAAACTAAAACCTGACTTAATTTCTTCATATAAAATCAACCTAGTGTTTTTCGTAATAAGGTCTATTTGTTACTAGCATCTATTTCTCAGCGCCTCTAAATTTCAATAAAACCTATATATAATACTCAACTTTATTTCCAAGCAGCGAGAGTCTTCATTTATTCAAACGCATGTATAATTGCCGTATAAAAACTTGTTCGAAACGAACAAGGATGACGTGTTTTTAATCTACACCTACGAAGACGCTTACTAAAAACACAGAGCAAAAGAGATGGCATTCAACGGATAGCAGCTCTCGCTACGTGGTATTAAAGTTTATTTAAGCGTATCAGACTTTAGTCGACAAATAAACTGCTTATTTCGATAGCGACATATGTTACCTACTTGTTTCAATTTGAAATAAGACCTTGTTTCTAAGTATACAAGGTTTACTTCTTATATGAAGAAAATTTAGTGAATTTTAATTTAGCGAGTGAAGTAACAGAATTGGGGCCAATGTCTCTTATAATTGTAGAAGCACCAGATTTATAAAAAGAACAAAGGTTGTAAATAAACATGTTATGTGTATTCTCCGTTAGAGATCCTAATAAATAAATAAATCCCCAGGTGATTGAATTGATTCGCTCAGTAAAATAGCAGGGAGAAACATAAGAGTAATGAGATGTAGTTTGTGTTAAGATATGTTGGAATGTATATTCTCTTTAGTTCGTTTCTTAACTGTAGTAACTGCATCTCAAGTAAACCGTAAAGTCGCTTTGAACTCATTTGCACTTTCAGTTAAAAGTCTTGATAGTTAACAGAATGACGTCATCTAATTTGAGTTTAATTTTAACAAATAATAAAGCTCGTTAAGTTACGGCAACTACTACTGTACTGCCCTTAAAAGTAGTCCTGCGTGGGGTTTTCGGTCCCATGTTTGAAAAATACAGCAATTTCACAGAGATGTTAAGATAGAATGAAAGGCTGATTAGATGGAGTGCCCTTGCAGAAGGCTGCAGCATGTTTGCAAGGACACCCACATTTTGTAGGGAAAACTAAGTAATTAAGCAAGCATTCACATCTATGGCATTGTCTCCAAACCTAGTCTAGTCCCTATGTAGAACGATGAGTCTCTACCAAAGTTTTAGTCATGAAATTCACATTTTTACAAAAAACATACTATTAAAATTCGCGACCATGGCGGCGCGGTAGTCATTTACTATCAGGTGACCCGTCTGCTCGTTTTCCCCCTATACCATAAAAAGAAAACATACTATTCGAATTTGCGACTATGACCATCGTTAACAACAATTAAAAACAATCAGTTTCAGCATATATATTGAATTAGCTTTATATTTGATTATAACGGTCACCTTATTTTTCTATAAGCTATACAATTACACAGCTGCATTTTTATTAACATGCAATTGTTGCACAAACAAATAAATATATTATTTATTTACTTCGGTACAGTCGATTGCTTTTAAATGAGCTTTTAATAAAGATATGGTAAAACAAATACGAGCATTTTCACGATCTTTGCAATTAAAATATTATTTTCTCGATATAAGAGAAAAATAATTTTCCATTTCCAAATTTAAGTTTATTGTTAGATATAATTAAAAAAACATGTTTTAATTTTTTTCATCCCTGTTCTATGAGACATAACTTCTCGTCAATTTGATATTTATTTATTAATTAAATAGTGAAACCAAGTCATACCTATTAATACATTTACACATTATATTATATATTGTTTGATGTTAATTTTACTTGATACGTCGATATATTTCTAAGCATTTAACAAGGCTGGAAGACAGAAACAGACAGCAAAAGTATTCTATTTTGTTTGAAGGTACAGAATTCTAAAAATGTTTTGGCAAACCTTACAAAACTAAACACGTACCTACATTCTATTATAAGTTAGTTAAACGGCCGATTAAGGGACGCTTCATGTTGCAGGGCCGGCACTGTACCGTGGCACTTACGAAGCAGCTGCGGGACGTTTATTACTAACGAAACGTTTAGAACTGGCCGATGAGACGCGTAAAACTCCCAGAAGTAAACGGCAGTATCGCCACTATCATTCAACTCACCGCAAGCTACCGAGCGGATTGCATGCGTTTCCTAAAACTTGTTGATACATTACTTGCTGGCGATATACCTGTGACTGTATTTCCTCAAAAAAAAGTAATTGTTCAACCTCAGTCTTCAGTACGTCTAAATAATAAGTATTTTTGGGTGTGTTAAGTGGTAATTAGATCATGTAGTTAAATGGTAAACATACCAAACTAACAAGCCATCGGTTGATAAGCGGTCATCTTTGTATTCGAAATTTTACCAGTGTGTATTTTTCTTTAAAAAAATACCTAGAAATTTGTTTTATTTATATCCTTAATCACGACTTTTCTATGCGTTTTAGAATATTTGACAGAATTTCGCATGTAATCAATATTTTTTCAAATTCAAATAATTTCAGACCAAGAATCGTATTCGTTTTTCTTAAACTTTTGTAAAACATATTACTGACTGTACCGAAGTAGGTATATTATATGTCGTTTATTCAATATATAATGAAAAGAAAAAACCTATTTAGAAATGTCGATTGATGCAGCTGTGTCAATCTATAATTCAAATACACATGTTCAATAATAGATAGGCCTTATTATGTCAACAAATACACGCACATGTTATGAGAGTATATAGGCGCACGTATGCACTGAACATTGTTATTGTATCTTGTATTCACAGCGATAATTATCATGGCGTCTTTCAACTACTTTATCTTGGTAAGAGTTTTGTAAGCTGTAATATTATCGTTTGCGTTAACATTTTTATTTGTTTCTATCAACGGTCATATAATATTGTCTCAATATTGCGGACTGTTAGCTCACTTTGACAAACTAATAGAGTTTTGTAAAATACCCGTCGTCCTGTCTTTGCGGATACAACCAGCGCTTTCAAAGTCTAGTCGTAACGTGGATCTCATATATTTACTTTTTTCATACTTGTTAACTAATACTTTACTTAACATCATGTTGTCAAGTGTATTAGGAGTTGAATTACAACCGTAGTTATAGTTGCTGGGTGAGATACGAACCAGCAACCAGTCAAAGCAAATCCGATGTTTCTAAAGTACAGTCACGCGATAGAATTAGTGCAATATAGACCAGATCCGCTTTTTGATATAATTGTCTAATGCTATGACAATATGCCTTAGATTAAATTAAGTGGATATAATTTTTATACCTAATAGTTAATTTTTGAAAAAAAAATAATAAAAAATCTTAAACTGATTATGGAATATTGTTCGTTGTTTTATAATTACCAGTCAGACATTACAAGTCCACAAACTATGAAAAAAATCTTTTTTCTCAGTTTTTTACTGCTGCGGGCAAAAGCTAGTTAGTACATTATATGAATTGTCTGCCGGTTGCTATCAGGGACTTCAAATAATAAGTAATAAAAAGTACGTAAAAACATAAAAGTTGCTTACCCACTGAGCGGTAGGTGTACCTCAAACATAGTTATACAGCGCTAAAGCTGGTTTATTTGTTCAATAGATTGCTGCATACCTCTTGGTGACACACTTCCAATTCATATGCAGTGAAGAAGGGACGCCAAAAGATATTGGAAAAGCATTAGAAATATTTATAAATGGAATTGTAGATGCAGCACATACATGTGAAGGTGCAGTTGCAAGTGCCGGAAATGCATTTAAAGATACAGTTGAAAGTGCAGGTCCAACCTTGCCGATAGGCTTTCTTGAAAATGCAACAGAAACATTTATAAATAAAACTAAAGATGCATTAGATACATTTGTAAATGGAGATGAAAGTGCCGCAAAAACACTTATAGGTGCTATCGGACAGCCCATTAAAAATAAAATAGAAACATTTATAAATAATATGAAAGATGCAGCAGTTACAGTTGCAGATGTAGTTGCAAGTGCCGGACATAAACTTTTAAGTATTATTAAAATTGGCGTCCCGCCAGCCATACTTGTAAATGAAATAATACCAGTTATAAATGAAATTAAAAATGCAATAGATACATTTACAGTTGGAGTTGCAAGTGCCGCAAAAAATCTTATAGGTTAAGCTGCAAAGAAGTTATTGCGTTAATAGTGCTAACAAGTTTTTAGGAACATTAAATTGTTACTCTGACTGATTTTTTATTTTCTTTCGTCATTCCTAATACATTCTAAGTCGATATATAGGTATCGGCCAATGGGATTAATTCTGACCTGCATGGCCAAAAACAATATTAGTCCTAGATATAAATCCAGGACGTATTTAGAGATACCAGAAATAGCGTAAGACAACAAGAGTATTATTTGTAAGCCGCGAAAAGACGTGCAGTGTTTAATTTATTATATTTATTACATATACGCTGTAGTGAGCAGAATGTTTTACGTTAAAGAAGAAACGGGTTGGATGAGCGTACATAGTTGTTAGGACTAGAGCTTAAGAATTGGAGGTAGATAGCGGGGTAGGTGAAGTATGTGGGGTAGTTGAAGATAGTAAAAAGAGTACTGAAGGCTCGCAAGCTTCGCCGCAGGCCATTACTTACAAAAGTTCACAGTTTCAGACACAGTCCTACTTACACATTGAAGATGAATCAAATGCATTTATTATGAAGAAGGTATATTTATTATTAGCATATAACGCAGTGCTGATAGTGCAGTTGTTTCTTGCTTAGATATGAATTTATATGGTTGGTTATGCAAAAGTATTAGGACTAATCCCACTTCCTACTGTTTTGACTCCTATACGCCAAGATCAACAACTCGGCTCGGCGGGTCACAGGAAAAACTAAACTGTCTTGGACCCCACAATGATTTAACATACACTTAAGAAGAGTACGCAAAGGCGTATTTGCAGTAGACGTAAACATTTTGCTTATGATAATTATGTCCCACCCACGTTATAAGGAGTAAACCCCTTGCCGTCTACCGGGTACTTTAAGTGGCAAATCTAAAAATTTTGAGTGTATTGAAAGGAAAAGATAGGAAAGCCAATGGAAGAAAAAGGTATCTTGCTTCTTTGGATGGATTGGGGGGTGTAAGCAATAGCTCGAGCAGGTCAGGGATACCTGTTAATCGAATTGGTTGAAGTCGGCATTCTTTAATATAAAATTTACGTATGTTTTCCACCTTTATTGTGAATTGTATAATTTATTCTGTAAATACTTCTAATTAAAACTGTCTCTGTTATATTAAGTTCTGTTCTTCTCTATTAAAAAAACGAAAGTGAGGAAGGAAGGAAACTGCTGCTAGATATATTTTAGGAGTTATAAATATTATAAATGTTGTTACTAGTTTTTATAAGCATAAGTATTCGTTTACCACAACACGGCCGTGTCCTTGTTAGACAAATAAGTTCTATGAACAAACACTTGATAATTCTACGACGTGTTAAGAGTGACCTGAAACAGAATAAAAAGAGAGAATTATAATCAAAATTTAGAACAATAAAATAAAAGGAAAAAAATATAAATATGTCGTGATAAATATCATAATATTCTAAAACCGGGACAGCTCCAAGTGCATGGCGGAGTCAACTAATCGTGCCAAAATTCAGTGGGATGCCGCGCGCCGGTCGGAGCGAAGCGGAGGTTAGTTCGATGCTCACTCACCCGCCTCTTTAGCCAACATCACCTCCTCGAAAAACGAGACAGAGGAATCCCACGCACTGTTACTTTGGACCATGGACAGAACCATGGTCTCTAGCGAGAGGCTTCCCATCCCAATAGCTGCGTCCATGCTGAGCACTCCACCAAAGTGTGGAGGGCAGTGTCCTCGCGACAGGCTCCGCAGTGGTGGCACGCAGGCGATGGCTCCCGGACTATGCGATGCAGGTACTTACCGAACCAGCCGTGTCCTGTGAGTACCTGCGTCAACGGCCGTATCTTTTAATTATGTAGACTTAGAAGCTTGATTTTTTTCAGGTTCAACAAATCGTAGATATAATATAATATTAATTTCAGCTTGATGCTTCTACGGGTTCCTGGAAAAGATTGGTTTTACAGACCGAATGGTAGACGGACAACAAAGTGATCCTATAAAGTTTTCTTTTCTCTTTTGAGGAACGGAACCTTAAAATATATATCTGAATGTGGTCTTTTGTAGCCCAGGGGTTCTTTCCTAATCCACGACTCCAATAACAGTAGAAATCTATCTGTTACGCCCTACCTTCCTATTTTGCATTAGACCCATCTACAATTTCTAAAGTTACCCGGTTTCCCATGACAATTATAAAGAGAATCTATGTAGTCAAACAATATTCATTGCCTAATGGAAGGGGAGCCCACGATGCTAAATGTGTATTTACTCCAGCGTCGTTGGGACCTATTGAATTTTGAAGATTAGATAGTAGATAGAAAAAGAGTTCAGGCGATGTATCCGTTTCATTGGTGGGGGAAGCTTCTACAGGCTTTCAAAGATGTAAAAAAAAATTGTAAAATAGACTTACTCTAGCGTGTCAGATATTAATAGTGTAGATACCCCACATGTCTCTGTCAATTAGGGTAGGTTAATCTGCCCATTTGCATGGTGGGGGTGGCCATATTGAAGGGTAGAAAATTTGAAAAAAAAAAATATTCGAGCACGTCAGATATTAAGAGGGGATGTTAGGTACAACCGAAAAAAACTCCCATTCAATAATCTGACGATTATGACGTGACGCACGCTTGCAACGGCTTTTTGAAAATGTAAAAAAAATCGCCCTTTTGACCAACTCGAGCGCGTCAGATTTTCATACAGATGGATCAGCTTAATATCCTAGACAAACTGACGAATAATCCGACGATTATTTGAGAGAATCCCTCATTCTCTTAATCTTTCGATTTGAAAAAAAAAAACTTGTGTTTTTATCATTAAATGTGTCAAATGTCCACGGAAAATAGCATGCAATTACAAATAGACTAAACTATTTATATACATATATAAAAGCGAAAAGATACTCACTCACTCATCTACTGACTAATCACGAAATGTGGAAAACTACTTGACCCATGAAAATGAAACTTGTCAGGGAGGTAGTTTATGAGTAAGAAAACTCAGCTAAGGAATGATTCTAAGCTAAAAACTATTTTGTTAATTTACGAATACCATTCAAATTCCAAATTTCTTTAAAAACATATTCCAAAGTGAATTGTTCAGATAAATCAACATATTAAGCGTATAAAATCGCGAGCAAAAAAAAAATTGTCGTATAGTAGCAGGTACAAGTTGTTTTTATTACGTGTGTGAAAGTATGTATACCGCTTTTTTTTACAGAACTGATCTGTGTTTTTATGAAGGTAAAGTTGGTTTTCATAAATAAGCCACAGTCAGGATGTTTATTTCTTTATGTTTCTGCCCTAGTGAATCACAACTACCTGAGTTATATAAATATACAAATTGCTCGGATAGTCTTTTTCTGCAGCCCGAATATAGTTTTATACGAAATTATACTATGAAAATAACTAAAATAGACTGATCTGACTGTTTCAATGCTGCTGAGCTGAGTCTATTTGATAATATTTATTTATTTTAATTAATAAGAATTTCGTGGTATCGACTAGTTTCAATTCGTTTTATTTAACCATTATTTAACCGTGTGTGAGATGTGTGGTGTTATTATTATTATTATATTATAGTGTTTTCCACCTGTTTAACGTTTAGAGTAGTGAATTGAATACATTAATGCTGCGTTCCAATAAACAAGAAACGATTCGTTTTGCTTACGGACGGTAAAATTTCGTTAAATTTTCAACAAAAATTTTACCGTCCGTAAGCAAAACGAATCGTTATTTGTTTATTGGAACGCGGCATTAGTCTTTTCTCCATTAGAAAGTTGTTAACGTTCAACCAACTTAATAAGGTAATTAAATAATCGAGATCGGTTTGCACGCAAGCTCTCCAGGAACTTTCAAAAAGAACATAAACAAATGAACAAAAACATAAATACCATCCCCACACAATACTCTGTGTATTGTGTGGGGAAGGTATGAGAGAGTGAGAGATAGAGAGAATGTAAAAGGGAAAGAGAGGCGTGGAGTGGGAAATACATGCTTCACTGCAGCTGTATGTACTAAACTTTCTTTACGATTTTTGTAACTCCGGCTTGAGTTAATGGGCAAATTATATGTTTTCTGTTTTCCTTGAAATATATCCTTCAAAATAAAAAAAAATCGACGATTTTTTTCGCAAGTTTGTAACCTTCCCACTGCCTTGCGTCACGCTCAAATCGTCAGATTATTAAAATGTACACTTGTCAGCATGTAATTAACCCTCCTTATAATAATCTGCCGCGCAGGAGTAAATCCAAAAAATCCCTTAATGGCCTCTCCTACTATAATAAATCAATCAAAACATCGCGTAATTGTCTTTGATAAGATAAGGGTCTATCCCAAATACAGCTCAATTAGCAGTAAACATCTATTGTATGGATTCGAGGCGTTTGTATTCTGATAGATAGACAAACAACTTGACTAAATTGTTGTCAAACGGATACATATCGGATTTATAATATTTTAAATACAAAATAGACGTTTGTGATACATGTAATCTTAGGTAGATTTTTCGAAGAAAAGTCTTAGAACTTCACTTCGAAAAAAACACGAAATCTACCTCTGCGGGCCTGCTGCGGGACCGGATTTATTTCATTGATATGTCAATTGGTCTGTATGTGCTCATCTCCGGAACGAGTGAACCGATTTGAAAGGGACATTGACTCGCAAAAGGCTAATGTTATAAGGAGTCGTTTAGGCTTCCTTTATTTTGGAAAAAGAATTAGTTTTCCGCTCAAAAAATATAAATGTGTACTCGCGAGCGAAGCCGTGCCGGCACAGGTAATGTTCAATATACCTAAATACAGTTTTTAATCTGTGTATTTCTGTAACATTTAAATTTAATGACATTCTTAAGTAACACTTGCAAGCAAAAACTATTTACAAAAATATATGACATCGAACGCAATCGCTTAATATTATTATCAAGTACATTTACTTTGTCATATAAATATAATATTTTAGCGTTAATTTTTTTGTTTAAGTATTTCTATGTAACGAATACTATTTTTTTTGGCTATAAATTATCTCGGTCTCAAAAACATTGTGAAGTGATTAGGTTACTATCCCCAACCACTTACTAATTGGTACTTGTGAACTGGAGCGGAGAGTACTTGCAGGTCGAGTAGGTAGCAATAAGAAAGCTCGAGCAACAAAACAATGTAGTTATTTATTTTGTACCTTAACGATGACAAAAGCGGAGTGAAGTAACAAATGCGGCGATGCGCTATTTATACATAAAAATAATTAACAATAGTAAACATGAGTCATTAAAATAAAAGTTCGGTCCTGACCATTTTCGAACGTGGGCGGTGACGATGAACAATAGATGTGCAGCGTCCATCTTGCGCGCGCGCCGCTAGGACAATAGTGCGTAGACGGCCATATTGCAGTAGGCGGGGCTTGATGCACTAATCCCTTACACGTGTAAGCAATCACGCCATATGTGACGTAGCATCGTATGATCGGATGCATCGTTGTATCGTCTACTGTTACTCGCCTACTCGCTTCACCACTCCCCCGGTGAGACCGTGACTACGGGCGATAGTGATCAGGAAATCTGACCGTTCGTCCACTTCTCGTCTTCTTGACAGCGTCTTGAGGTTCAGGATTGGGTTGTGGTGTTTCTTTAGTAACGTACGCCGGTTTCAATCGGTCAACTGAGATTCGCTGTGATATTCCCCGGATGTCTACATCATAGGTTTTCTGACCTCGCTGGAGCACCTTATAAGGGCCTAGGTATGGTGCTTGTAGCGGTCTTCGTGCAGGACCTTGTCGAACAAAGACGTGGGATGCAGTGCTTAGGTCTTTGGGTATGTAAAAGGTTCTGCTGGAACTCCCGTACCAAGATGTTGGTTGTGGGGTTAGTCTGCTGATGTGATCACGAAGTCGGGCAGTGAGCGAAGTCATATCAATGTCCTCATTATCGTTATGGGATAAGAACTGTCCGGGTAAACGAAGTGGTTCACCGTAGACCAGTTCTGCTGAAGATAGTTGCAGGTCTTCCTTCCAGGCGCTGCGAATTCCGAGTAGGACCCAGGGTAAGACCTCAACCCAGTTTGATGAAGCATGGCAGGTGATGGCAGATTTCAGTTGGCGGTGAAACCTCTCCACCAGGCCATTGGCAGCTGGATGGTATGATGTAGTGGTGTGATGTGTCGCACTGACCAGCGCGGCTAGTTCCTTGAACGTGTGCGATAGGAACTGCCTTCCACGGTCAGTGGTGATGTGTTCGGGGCAGCCAAAACGTGATATCCAACCATTTATTAGAGCGACTGCACAAGACTCCGATGTCATGTCCTGTAGTGGATATGCCTCAGGCCAACGAGTAAAGCGGTCGACAATCGTGAGGCAGTATCTATTACCAGAACAAAGTGGTAATGGTCCAATCAAGTCCAGGTGTATGTGGCGAAATCGGGCTGATGGCATCTCGAATCTTTGAAGTGGCGCTGATGTATGCCGTGTTATTTTAGAGCGTTGGCACTGCAGACATTCCTTTGACCACTGTCTACAATCACGCCTGATACCTGGCCACACAAATCTATGTGTCACCAGTTTGACAGTGCCCTTTGTTCCTGGATGACTGAGGTTGTGCAACGTATTAAATACATGCTTGCGTAAAGACGGAGAAATATAGGGTCGTGGACTCGAGGTGGATACGTCACAATAAACGTTGAAGTCGCTGTCTGGTGTTTGTCTGCTGCAGGTGGAGATACTATCAGATCTCGAACCTCTGCTGAATGTTGTGGTTCCAGCTGTGCCAGCACGTAATAAAATTTGGTAGCATCTGCACTTATGTTCGATAATATGAACTGTCCCTCCAATTGAGCGAACCACAGTTCCGGGTCACTGGAATTGAACGGGGGCGTCCGTACTCCAACGCGGCAAGTTTCTCCCAGCAGTACGTCTTTCGTGGCTTGAGTGTCTGGCATGATGTTGTTTGAGGGTCAGGAGACACGTCGAGAACAGGTCAGGAATCAGCGCGGCTCCAGATCAGAAATCACGCCGGGGTCACCAGTGAAGTGATTAGGTTACTATCCCCAACCACTTACTAATTGGTACTTGTGAACTGGAGCGGAGAGTACTTGCAGGTCGAGTAGGTAGCAATAAGAAAGCTCGAGCAACAAAACAATGTAGTTATTTATTTTGTACCTTAACGATGACAAAAGCGGAGTGAAGTAACAAATGCGGCGATGCGCTATTTATACATAAAAATAATTAACAATAGTAAACATGAGTCATTAAAATAAAAGTTCGGTCCTGACCATTTTCGAACGTGGGCGGTGACGATGAACAATAGATGTGCAGCGTCCATCTTGCGCGCGCGCCGCTAGGACAATAGTGCGTAGACGGCCATATTGCAGTAGGCGGGGCTTGATGCACTAATCCCTTACACGTGTAAGCAATCACGCCATATGTGACGTAGCATCGTATGATCGGATGCATCGTTGTATCGTCTACTGTTACTCGCCTACTCGCTTCAATTGGAATATCTTCCAACAAATGTTACACCTGTTCCTGTGGCTATTATCATGTCTTGTCAAATGTTAGTACAAAAAGAAATAGATGCTTGGAAAAAATAGTAACTTCACTCCAGAACAAATTTACTAAAAAGATAGTAAATATGATGCTAAAACTATGACAGATATACGAGTATATTTATAGAAAAACGCGACCAGGAAACAAAGTTTCGTCCGTTCTATCAGATAAGCAATTATTTTTAATTCTTTTAACTAACTCGAAGCACAAATATAAGTGGTCAACTAAAATATTTGGTAGATAGGTTTTTTTTTTATGGTATAGGGGCCAAACAAGCAGACCGGTCACCTGATAGTAAATTACCACCGCCGCCCATGGGTACCTGTAACTCTAGAGTCACAAGTGCGTTGCCGCCCTTTAAGGTGGGAGTAGGGGAAGAGGGGGGAAGACGGGAGCATTGTTTCACTGCCGGTTTTCTGTGAGGCCGTGGTATTGAGCGGACGAGCCGTCCCATACGTGCCGAAGCATGGATCTCCCACGTAAAAAAATCTGTGAGCTGCACATTCAGTTTGTTGACGAAGGAGTTCATTGCCTTCTTTTCTTAATTATCACCAATCGAACAGAAATTCCAGTCGTCTAAATCGCCGGATACATATTTTGGCTTCCAATTTCGTGGTTCATTATTACAATGTCCAATTTTATTTCTCATTTTAATTTTTCATATTACAAATCCATTCCTGTTGAGCAATACATCACGTACATTCTTACGCTAAATTCACTTTAAACTCATGATGAGAATGGAAAGCATTTTTTAAATACCACGTATTAAATGTAGCTACCATATGCTGCAATGTACGACATGAACGTTTTCTTGGTGCGCAGTATAATGCACATTAACTGTTGGAAGCACTTTGAGTCTGCCACAATAGGCTTAAATCAACCCCTTGTTAGTTTATTCACAGGTTAGTTTGTTCATATAACGTAGGTGGTACACAAATACACGACCCGCTTGATTATAAACATTTACTACTGCCTACAAATATTTGCCACAAGGTACAGAAGTGATATGGCGTGTTGCCAATCTCACGCCCTATTCCTTTGGAGCATGGGCGACCTACCAAGGTCACGGTGAAGGACAAGGTCTTCCTGTTGTTTGCTGTTAAGTCGCTGTCTCCAGTTCTGTATCCTGTTCTCCAGGGTGAAAATATGTCTTAGCCATCTCCAATTTGTGTAGAACTCTGCTACATCCTTGCTTTTGGACATAATGAAAAAAATTACGCCTGTGAATAAATTAACAAGGCGTTAATTTAAACTTATTTTGGCAGACTCAGAGTGCTTCCAACAGTAGTTAATGTGCATTATTATACTGCACCAAGAGAACTTTCGCGTCGTACATTGCAGCATATGGTGGCTATATTAAATACGTGGTATATGGAAAATACTTTCCATTCTCATCATGAGCTTAAAGTAAATTTATCGTAAGAATGTACGTAATGCATTGCTCAACAGAAATGTATTTGTTGAAAAATTAAAGTGAGAGAAATAATTGGACATCGTAACAATGAACCACGAAAAAAACGAAAAGCCAAAATATGTATCTGGCGATTTACCCGACTGCGGCATTAGTGATATAGAGTAAGTCTATATAAATCAACATTAAATGGTGGTCATTCCACAATCCTAGGTTAAAAAACATGGTGAGAACTTTTTATTTAACTAACAACTTACAAAAAATACAGAAATGGCTCTGTTAGTGATTATAACTACGTTCAGCGATAGTAAAAGTCGCTAGTATCTAATGTTATAACAAAGATAAAAAAACTGTCAGTGGAAGAACTGCACGTTCCCATAACAAAAGTTCCCAACGTGCCTAAAGAAGTTTTTACTTCATAAATAAAAAGGTTTATAGATGTGGAATCGTTCTATTCGTACTTTTCACCTTGCGATGACAGAACTTTCATTTACTATTAATATAATGGTTGTTAATCTATATATATAAAAGCAAAAGGATAATTAGTTACTCATCTACTGACTAATCCCGAAATCTGGAAAACTACTTGATCTATGAAGATAAAATTTGGCAGGAAGGTAGTTTATGACTAAGAGATGTCAGCGAAGAACGGATTTTGTTACAGGACCAGATCGCAAAGTTATAAAAAAGTCCTTGGTTTCTGTACTAGGGGCCTGAAAATTGGTAGGGAAGGTAGTTTATGATTAGGAGACGTCAGCGAAGAACGGATTTTATGACAGGGCCGGATCGCAAAGTTATACAAAAGTCCTGCGTTTTTGTACTAGGTCTTTAGTAAGTTTTTTAAGCATACGAAGTCGCGGGTAACAGCTAGTAATGTTATACTAGAGATCGTGCGGTGGTCGAATTTCAAGCATGGTTTTTTGATTGGCCAGTATAACTTGGGCTATCATTGTATAGACTTACTGACAAAGGTAATCACATATACTGGACGCGTGTAATTACGTTACGCCGTTTTCACATAATTTTTGAAGTTGTAAGACATTTTGTTTAAAAATTTTAGGTTTCTGCACTTCTTCTATATATAAACCGTAAATATTCCAAAATTCGCGTTACTACGATTCCGAAATATTCTTAAAAAGGAGTAATACTCGTATAATGATGATATGTGATACGTCCTGAAGCAACTTTGTAAAAAGGTTGATTCTGGCAAAAATGTAAATAGTAAGCTAAGATTAGGCAGAAAGCTAAAAGTTTTTAATGCAACGTAATTTACATTTATAATATATTTTTCTAGTGGTTAGTGACCCTGACTGCTGAGCCAGAGGTCATGGGTTCGATTCCCACTCAGGGCAAATAATTCTGTGATGAGCACGATCGTTTGTTCTGTGTCTGTGTGTAAGTTATCTATAACTAGCAGCCCGATCCGGCTTCACAAGGGTACAAATCATACACCTAAACCTTCCTCATGAATCACTCTATCTATTAGTGAAAACCGCATGAAAATCCGTTCAGTGGATTTACGGTTTATCGCGAACATACAGACAGACGCGGCGGGCAGCAGTCTGGTTACCATAGTACAGGCTCTGCCTAGTTTGCGATCAGACAGGCGTATGTGAGATGTGTGAAATTATTTTACTATTTACTGTAAAAAACCTTTAAACTGAAAATTATGATACTGAATTCCTTGTTACCGTCATATCTTATCTCAACAATATTGTGCTACCTCACCATGACCTAGTAACCACTGTGAACATAATCAATTTACTTTCAGGAAAGCCTTGTCAATCCGTGACATGTCCCATTCCGGATCTCACCTTACCTCATAATTGAGACTATTCACACCGACCCTCTCTCGGGTCACGCATGAGAGGAATTCGATATTGGACTGCAGATTGTCTGTATAGTATCGAATTTAATTTAACTTCGTCTTATTTCAATTATTAGGGATCTGTTTACAAAATTTGCTGTTTTGACTAAAAAAAAACATGTAATTATTAATTTTAAGGTGATAGAAATCTAATGAGGAGCCTATAGAAGACATTTAGAAGTTGGAAAATGTTTCAAATGTCTTAATCTTAATATACTTGTTGAACATGGGTATTTTTTGTGGTAAATGGATAAAGGATATTATTTTCGATACATCTAAAAATTTGTGGCTATAAGTTATTGTGTGCCAATCATTATTATAGCAGATTTTTAACCGTGTTATGATTTTATATAATTAAGAGTATAATTATTAATACAAAGTGTATTTGAAAAAGGAACACATACTTAAACCACTGAAAGGGCTTGACGGCAGTTACAATAAGAAAATTTGAAAAAAATACTATTCGTTTACAAGTTATGACCGTTTGAATTTCCAGGTAGTTTTGCCTCCGTTTTTCATAAAAGCAGGTGGAATGTGTAAACTTGAAGACTTTTTAAAATCTTTAACTTTTGCAATTGCAATTCAGAGGAATGTAATGATAGCTCTGAATTGCAATGCAAATTGAAACGTCAGGCAATTCAGAGGTATGTAATGAATGTAATGATACCTCTGAAATGGTAATGCAAATTGAAACGTCAGGCAATTCAGAGGTATGTAATGATAGCTCTGGATTGTGATGCAAATTGAAACGTCAGGCAATTAAGAGGTATGTAATGAATGTAATGATACCTCTGAAATGGCAATGCAAATTGAAACGTCAGGCAATTCAGAGGTATAGAACAGGTACCTATTTCGTGATCGAGTTTATTCCCGTATAATATATAGTACATCAATATATTATGGAACGCGAAAGTTCAAAAGTTAGTATGTGTAGAGTATTTTCCATTGTTCGTATTTAAATAAAAAACTGTACAATATTGCTATGTTTGTATTAGAATTACAAGTGATAGTAAACCTCCTGGTGAACACCGTCTAAAAATACATAACTTCCCATGTAATCGGAAGGCAAATCGAGATAATTGTGACTGTGCAGCGCTACGCTATAAAATACCTTGGTGTCACACTAGATGACCAACTGAAATGGAACAACCAATTGGCGTCAACAATAGCGAGTTTATATCTTCAAGAGCTTGCGGTCAGTAGCTGACGACACACTTCTCGTACAGAGATATAAAGTTTAATCTAAACTTCTCGTACAGACATATTAAGTCGTTGGTCGCGGAATGTAATGAAGTATAGATGTTTATGAAGTGATTACAGCACATATTTTCGTTATTAATAACGAAACATAAGAAAAATACAGTCCCTACTGTATTTATGACCCGTATTAGTTATAGCTGGAAGTCAACAAATCTTAAAAGCTTTTTGACGTTTGAGAGTTACGAAGTAACTGTAAAAATTACATATCTTATTACTATAAAATATACGTAATATACAATAAAGGCGACAAAAATAGCAGTCTGGTTACCATAGTACAGGCACGGTAATATTATCTATCCAGTATTGTGACTCGGCGCAGTCTTTAAAACAAAATTTCTTCAATTTTTTATGTATCATTCGTAGTTTTCGCAGCGCACGCCAAATAATGACTTATAGGCAAATTTTTGAAATCTTGGGTTATATTACTGCATTTAGGTATAAAATACCTTCGCAAAATTCCGCAAATAACCTCTTGGATCCTCCAGATTTGGAAGTTTTGTTTCATTTAACACGTTTCCACTTTAAACTACGTGGACAATAGATATAAACTATGGAAACAGTGACTATTACCATATTGAACTTTCCGCTTCATGTCAACCATTGTACGGATGTCTACCGTTTTACATAATTGTTACAAAATTATTAAGTAACCCGCAAATCTGTTTAGTTTAAATAATAACGAGCCGTATCTACATAACTGAGGGTCCTTAAAACTAATAAAAATTAACCGTTAGTGTTTGTGTGTGGCGAGGGCTCAAGGCTATTTAAATTACCAATATCTCAGGTCATGAGTCTGTACCTTTAGAAGAAATTTTACGTTCCCATCACACAAGAGACCCATTTTCGTCTATTGTATACGAATCCGAATTTAATCGGTTAATTAATTTTTAATATGTTAGTACTTTTTGTCGATTTGGTTGTTTTACATCATTTATTCATTGTATTAGTTTTAATGGAATTGTTGCGTGTTAATTTTATTTATTTCTTTCATGTGTTGTTGCTTGACTTGACTTGACTTCATTGTTACAACTACTACTAATTTTACTGTTTAATTTATCTTACTTGATTGTACCTAATTGTTTAACTGCTTTTGTTTTGATTTGATTTGACATTTCTTATTTTTATTTATTACACTGATTTTAAATTTAATTTAATATGATTGTTTGATTATTTTTATTAAGACTGCATGATGTTGTCTCTTATAATTGTAGAAGCACCAGATTTATAAAAAGAACAAAGGTTGTAAATAAACATGTTATGTGTATTCTCCGTTAGAGATCCTAATAAATAAATAAATCCCCAGGTGATTGAATTGATTCGCTCAGTAAAATAGCAGGGAGAAACATAAGAGTAATGAGATGTAGTTTGTGTTAAGATATGTTGGAATGTATATTCTCTTTAGTTCGTTTCTTAACTGTAGTAACTGCATCTCAAGTAAACCGTAAAGTCGCCTTGAACTCATTTGCACTTTCAGTTAAAAGTCTTGATAGTTAACAGAATGACGTCATCTAATTTGAGTTTAATTTTAACAAATAATAAAGCTCGTTAAGTTACGGCAACTACTACTGTACTGCCCTTAAAAGTAGTCCTGCGTGGGGTTTTCGGTCCCATGTTTGAAAAATACAGCAATTTCACAGAGATGTTAAGATAGAATGAAAGGCTGATTAGATGGAGTGCCCTTGCAGAAGGCTGCAGCATGTTTGCAAGGACACCCACATTTTGTAGGAAAAACTAAGTAATTAAGCAAGCATTCCCATCTATGGCATTGTCTCCAAACCTAGTCTAGTCCCTATGTAGAACGATGAGTCTCTACCAAAGTTTTAGTCATGAAATTCACATTTTTACAAAAAACATACTATTAAAATTCGCGACCATGGCGGCGCGGTAGTCATTTACTATCAGGTGACCCGTCTGCTCGTTTTCCCCCTATACCATAAAAAGAAAACATACTATTCGAATTTGCGACTATGACCATCGTTAACAACAATTAAAAACAATCAGTTTCAGCATATATATTGAATTAGCTTTATATTTGATTATAACGGTCACCTTATTTTTCTATAAGCTATACAATTACACAGCTGCATTTTTATTAACATGCAATAGTTGCACAAACAAATAAATATATTATTTATTTACTTCGGTACAGTCGATTGCTTTTAAATGAGCTTTTAATAAAGATATGGTAAAACAAATACGAGCATTTTCACGATCTTTGCAATTAAAATATTATTTTCTCGATATAAGAGAAAAATAATTTTCCATTTCCAAATTTAAGTTTATTGTTAGATATAATTAAAAAAACATGTTTTAATTTTTTTCATCCCTGTTCTATGAGACATAACTTCTTGTCAATTTGATATTTATTTATTAATTAAATAGTGAAACCAAGTCATACCTATTAATACATTTACACATTATATTATATATTGTTTGATGTTAATTTTACTTGATACGTCGACATATTTCTAAGCATTTAACAAGGCTGGAAGACAGAGACAGACAGCAAAAGTATTCTATTTTGTTTTAAGGTACAGAATTGTAAAAATGTTTTGGCAAACCTTACAAAACTAAACACGTACCTACATTCTATTATATGTTAGCTAAACGGCCGATTAAGGGACGCTTCATGTTGCAGGGCCGGCACTGTACCGTGGCACTTACGAAGCAGCTGCGGGACGTTTATTACTAACGAAACGTTTAGAACTGGCCGATGAGACGCGTAAAACTCCCAGAAGTAAACGGCAGTATCGCCACTATCATTCAACTCACCGCAAGCTACCGAGCGGATTGCATGCGTTTCCTAAAACTTGTTGATACATTACTTGCTGGCGATATACCTGTGACTGTATTTCCTCAAAAAAAAGTAATTGTTCAACCTCAGTCTTCAGTACGTCTAAATAATAAGTATTTTTGGGTGTGTTAAGTGGTAATTAGATCATGTAGTTAAATGGTAAACATACCAAACTAACAAGCCATCGGTTGATAAGCGGTCATCTTTGTATTCGAAATTTTACCAGTGTGTATTTTTCTTTAAAAAAATACCTAGAAATTTGTTTTATTTATATCCTTAATCACGACTTTTCTATGCGTTTTAGAATATTTGACAGAATTTCGCATGTAATCAATATTTTTTCAAATTCAAATAATTTCAGACCAAGAATCGTATTCGTTTTTCTTAAACTTTTGTAAAACATATTACTGACTGTACCGAAGTAGGTATATTATATGTCATTTATTCAATATATAATGAAAAGAAAAAACCTATTTAGAAATGTCGATTGATGCAGCTGTGTCAATCTATAATTCAAATACACATGTTCAATAATAGATAGGCCTTATTATGTCAACAAATACACGCACATGTTATGAGAGTATATAAGCGCACGTATGCACTGAACATTGTTATTGTATCTTGTATTCACAGCGATAATTATCATGGCGTCTTTCAACTACTTTATCTTGGTAAGAGTTTTGTAAGCTGTAATATTATCGTTTGCGTTAACATTTTTATTTGTTTCTATCAACGGTCATATAATATTGTCTCAATATTGCGGACTGTTAGCTCACTTTGACAAACTAATAGAGTTTTGTAAAATACCCGTCGTCCTGTCTTTGCGGATACAACCAGCGCTTTCAAAGTCTAGTCGTAACGTGGATCTCATATATTTACTTTCTACATACTTGTTAACTAATACTTTACATAACATCATGTTGTCAAGTGTATTAGGAGTTGAATTACAACCGTAGTTATAGTTCCTGGGTGAGATACGAAACAGCAACCAATCAAAGCAAATCCGATGTTTCTACTCGTAAAGTACAGTCACGCAATAGAATTAGTGCAATATAGACCAGATCCGCTTTTTGATATAATTGTCTAATGCTATGATAATATGCCTTAGATTAAATTAAGTGGATATAATTTATATACCTAATAGTTAATTTTTGAAAAAAAAAAAAAAAAAAATCTTAAACTGATTATGGAATATTGTTCGTTGTTGTATAATTACCAGTCAGACATTACAAGTCCACAAACTATGAAAAAAATCTTTTTTCTCAGTTTTTTACTGCTGCGGGCAAAAGCTAGATAGTACATTATATGATTTGTCTGCCGGTTGCTATCAGGGACTTCAAATCATAAGTAATAAAAAGTACGTAAAAACATAAAAGTTGCTTACCCACTGAGCGGTAGGTGTACCTCAAACATAGTTATACAGCGCTAAAGCTGGTTTATTTGTTCAACAGATTGCTGCATACCTCTTGGTGACACACTTCCAATTCATATGCAGTGAAGAAGGGACGCCAAAAGATATTGGAAAAGCATTAGAAATATTTATAAATGGAATTGTAGATGCAGGACATACATGTGAAGGTGCAGTTGCAAGTGCTGGAAATGCATTTAAAGATACAGTTGAAAGTGCAGGTCCAACCTTGCCGATAGGCTTTCTTGAAAATGCAACAGAAACATTTATAAATAAAACTAAAGATGCATTAGATACATTTGTAAATGGAGATGAAAGTGCCGCAAAAACACTTATAGGTGCTATCGGACAGCCCATTAAAAATAAAATAGAAACATTTATAAATAATATGAAAGATGCAGCAGTTACAGTTGCAGATTTAGTTGCAAGTGCCGGAAATAAACTTTTAAGTATTATTAAAATTGGCGTCCCGCCAGCCATACTTGTAAATGAAATAATACCAGTTATAAATGAAATTAAAAATGCAATAGATACATTTACAGTTGGAGTTGCAAGTGCCGCAAAAAAACTTATAGGTTAAGCTGCAAAGAAGTTATTGCGTTAATAGTGCTAACAAGTTTTTAGGAACATTAAATTGTTACTCTGACTGATTTTTTATTTTCTTTCGTCATTCCTAATACATTCTAAGTCGATATATAGGTATCGGCCATTGGGATTTATTCTGACCTCCATGGCCAAAAACAATATTAGTCCTAGATATAAATCCAGGACGTATTTAGAGATACCAGAAATAGCGTAAGACAACAAGAGTATTATTTGTAAGCCGCGAAAAGACGTGCAGTGTTTAATTTATTATATTTATTACATATACGCTGTAGTGAGCAGAATGTTTTACGTTAAAGAAGAAACGGGTTGGATGAGCGTACATAGTTGTTACGACTAGAGCTTAAGAATTGGAGGTAGATAGCGGGGTAGGTGAAGTATGTGGGGTAGTTGTAGATAGTAAGAAGAGTACTGAGGACTCGCAAGCTTCGCCGCAGGCCATTACTTACAAAAGTTCACAGTTTCAGACACAGTCCTACTTACACATTGAAGATGAATCAAATGCATTTATTAAGAAGAAGGTATATTTATTATTAGCATATAACGCTATGCTGATAGTGCAGTTGTTTCTTGCTTAGATATGAATTTATATGGTTGGTTATGCAAAAGTATTAGGACTAATCCCACTTCCTACTGTTTTGACTCCTATACGCCAAGATCAACAACTCGGCTCGGCGGGTCACAGGAAAAACTAAACTGTCTTGGACCCCACAATGATTTAACATACACTTACGCCTGCATCCCCGAAGAGTAAGCAAAGGCGTATTTGCAGTAGACGTAAACATTTTGCTTATGATAATTATGTCCCACCCACGTTATAAGGAGTAAACCCCTTGCCGTCTACCGGGCACTTTAAGTGGCAAATGGAAAAATTTTGAGTGTATTGAAAGGAAAAGATAGGAAAGCCAATGGAAGAAAAAGGTATATTGCTTCTTTGGATGGATTGAGGGGTGTAAGCAATAGCTCGAGCAGGTCAGGGATACCTGTTAATCGAATTGGTTGAAGTCGGCATTCTTTAATATAAAATTTACGTATGTTTTCCACCTTTATTGTGAATTGTATAATTTATTCTGTAAATACTTCTAATTAAAACTGTCTCTGTTATATTAAGTTCTGTTCTTCTCTATTAAAAAAACGAAAGTGAGGAAGGAAGGAAACTGCTGCTAGATATATTTTAGGAGTTATAAATATTATAAGTGTTGTTACTAGTTTTTATAGGCATAAGTATTCGTTTACCACAACACGGCCGTGTCCTTGTTAGACAAATAAGTTCTATGAACAAACACTTGATAATTCTACGACGTGTTAAGAGTGACCTGAAACAGAACAAAAAGAGAGAATTATAATCAAAATTTAGAACAATAAAATAAAAGGAAAAAAATATAAATATGTCGTGATAAATATCATAATATTCTAAAACCGGGACAGCTCCAAGTGCACGGCGGAGTCAACTAATCGTGCCAAAATTCAGTGGGATGCCGCGCGCCGGTCGGAGCGAAGCGGAGGTTAGTTCGATGCTCACTCACCCGCCTCTTTAGCCAACATCACCTCCTCGAAAAACGAGACAGAGGAATCCCACGCACTGTTACTTTGGACCATGGACAGAACCATGGTCTCTAGCGAGAGGCTTCCCATCCCAATAGCTGCGTCCATGCTGAGCACTCCACCAAAGTGTGGAGGGCAGTGTCCTCGCGACAGGCTCCGCAGTGGTGGCACGCAGGCGATGGCTCCCGGACTATGCGATGCAGGTACTTACCAAACCAGCCGTGTCCTGTTAGTACCTGCGTCAACGGCCGTATCTTTTAATTATGTAGACTTAGAAGCTTGATTTTTTTCAGGTTCAACAAATCGTAGATATAATGTTAATTTCAGCTTGATGCTTCTACGGGTTCCTCGAAAAAATTGGTTTTACAGACCGAATGGTAGACGGACAACAAAGTGATCCTATAAAGTTTTCTTTTCTCTTTTGAGGAACGGAACCTTAAAATATATATCTGAATGTGGTCTTTTGTAGCCCAGGGGTTCTTTCCTAATCCACGACTCCAATAACAGTAGAAATCTATCTGTTACGCCCTACCTTCCTATTTTGCATTAGACCCATCTACAATTTCTAAAGTTACCCGGTTTCCCATGACAATTATAAAGAGAATCTATGTAGTCAAACAATATTCATTGCCTAATGGAAGGGGAGCCCACGATGCTAAATGTGTATTTACTCCAGCGTCGTTGGGACCTATTGAATTTTGAAGATTAGATAGTAGATAGAAAAAGAGTTCAGGCGATGTATCCGTTTCATTGGTGGGGGGAGCTTCTACAGGCTTTCAAAGATGTAAAAAAAATTTGTAAAATAGACTTACTCTAGCGTGTCAGATATTAATAGTGTAGATACACCACATGTCTCTGACAAATGGGGTAGGTTAATCTGCCCATTTGCATGGTGGGGGTGGCCGTATTGAAGGGTAGAAAAGTTGAAAAAAAAAATATTCGAGCACGTCAGATATTAAGAGGGGATGTTAGGTACAACCGAAAGAAACCCCCATTCAATAATCTGACGATTATGACGTGACGCACGCTTGCAACGGCTTTTTGAAAATGAAAAAAAAATCGCCCTTTTGACCAACTCGAGCGCGTCAGATTTTCATACAGATGGATCAGCTTAATATCCTAGACAAACTGACGAATAATCTGACGATTATTTGAAGGGATTCTTTTAATCTGTCGATTTGAAAAAAAAAACTTGTGTTTTTATCATTAAATGTGTCAAATGTCCACGGAAAATAGCATGCAAATACAAATAGACTTAACTATTTATATACATATATAAAAGCGAAAAGATACTCACTCACTCATCTACTGACTAATCACGAAATCTGGAAAACTACTTGACCCATGAAAATGAAACTTGTCAGAGAGGTAGTTTATGAGTAAGAAAACTCAGCTAACTAATGATTCTAAGCTAAAAACTATTTTGTTAATTTACGAATACCATTCAAATTCCCAATTTCTTTAAAAACATATTCCAAAGTGAATTGTTCAGATAAATCAACATATTAAGCGTATAAAATCGCGAGCAAAAAAAAAATTGTCGTATAGTAGCAGGTACAAGTTGTTTTTATTACGTGTGTGAAAGTATGTATACCGCTTTTTTTTACAGAACTGATCTGTGTTTTTATGAAGGTAAAGTAGGTTTTCATAAATAAGCCACAGTCAGGATGTTTATTTCTTTATATTTCTGCCCTAGTGAATCACAACTACCTGAGTTATATAAATATACAAATTGCTCGGATAGTCTTTTTCTGCAGCCCGAATATAGTTTTATACGACATTATACTATGAAAATAACTAAAATAGACTGATCTGACTGTTTCAATGCTGCTGAGCTGAGTCTATTTGATAATATTTATTTATTTTAATTAATAAGAATTTCGTGGTATCGACTAGTTTCAATTCGTTTTATTTAACCATTATTTAACCGTGTGTGAGATGTGTGGTGTTATTATTATTATTATATTATAGTGTTTTCCACCTGTTTAACGTTTAGAGTAGTGAATTGAATACATTAATGCTGCGTTCCAATAAACAAGAAACGATTCGTTTTGCTTACGGACGGTAAAATTTCGTTGAATTTGCAACAAAAAATTTACCGTCCGTAAGCAAAACGAATCGTAATTTGTTTATTGGAACGCGGCATTAGTCTTTTCTCCATTAGAAAGTTGTTAACGTTAAACCAACTTAATAAGAGTAAATTATGATGAAGATAAGGTAATTAAATAATCAAGATCGGTTTGCACGCAAGCTCTCCAGCAACTTTCAAAAAGAACATAAACAAATGGACAGAGTATTGTGTGGGGATGGTATGAGAGAGTGAGAGATGGAGATAATGTAAAAGGGAAAGAGAGGCGTGGAGTGGGAAATACATGCTTCACTGCAGCTGTATGTACTAAACTTTCTTTACGATTTTTGTAACTCCGGCTTGAGTTAATGGGCAAATTATATGTTTTCTGTTATCCTTGAAATATTTCCTTCAAAATAAAAAAAAATCGACGATTTTTTTCGCAAGTTTGTAACCTTCCCACTGCCTTGCGTCACGCTCAAATCGTCAGATTATCAAAATGTACACTTGTCAGCATGTAATTAACCCTCCTTATAATAATCTGCCGCGCAGGAGTAAATCCAAAAAATCCCTTAATGGCCTCCCCTACTATAATAAATCAATCAAAACATCGCGTAACTGTCCTTGATAAGATAAGGGTCTATCCCAAATACAGCTTAATCAGCAGTAAACATCTATTGTACGGATTCGAGGCGTTTGTATTCTGATAGATAGACAAACAACTTGACTAAATTGTTGTCAAACGGATACATATCGGATTTATAATATTTTAAATACAAAATAGACGTTTGTGATACATGTAATCTTAGGTAGATTTTTCGAAGAAAAGTCTTCGAACTTCACTTCGAAAAACATACGAAATCTACCTCTGCGGGCCTGCTGCGGGACCGGATTTATTTCATTGATATGTCAAATGGTTTCCCCCCTCCCCCCTCTCCAAGTTAAGGATGGAATCACTTAGGGTTCATATTAAAAAAATGTTCGTATTCACTATGGGGCATGCTATTAATGTCATCATCATTTTGAAAATTTTTGGTTTTCTGTTTGTCGGTTGGTCTGTATGTGCTCATCTCCGGAACGAGTGAACCGATTTGAAAGGGACATTGACTGGCAAAAGGCTAATGTTATAAGGCTTCCTTTATTTTGAAAAAAGAATTAGTTTTCCGCTCAAAAAATATAAATGTGTACTCGCGAGCGAAGTCGTGCCGGCACAGGTAATGTTCATACAGTTTTTAATCTGTATATTTCTGTAACATTTCCATTTAATGACATTCTTAAGTGACACTTGCAAGCAAAAACTGTTTACAAAAATATATGACATCGAACGCAATCGCTTAATATTATTATCAAGTACATTTACTTTGTCATATAAATATAATATTTTAGCGTTAATTTTTTTGTTTAAGTATTTCTATGTAACGAATACTATTTTTTTTGGCTATAACTTATCTCAGTCTCAAAAACATTGGAATATCTTCCAACAAATGTTACACCTGTTCCTGTGGCTATTATCATGTCTTGTCAAATGTTCGTACAAAAAGAAATAGATCCTTGGAAAAAATAGTAACTTCACTCCAGAACAAATTTACTGAAAAGATAGTAAATATGATGCTAAAACTATGACAGATATATATTTATAGAAAAACGCGACCAGGAAACAAAGTTTCGTCCGTTCAAACAGATAAGCAATTATTTTTAATTCTTTTAACTAACTCGAAGCACAAATATAAGTGGTCAACTAAAATATTTGGTAGATAGGTTTTTTTTTTATGGTATAGGGGGCAAACAAGCAGACCGGTGCCCATGGGTACCTGTAACTCTAGAGTCACAAGTGCGTTGCTGCCCTTTAAGGTGGGAGTAGGGGAAGAGGGGGGAAGACGGGAGCATTGTTTCACTGCCGGTTTTCTGTGAGGCCGTGGTATCGAGCGGACGAAGCGTCCCATACGTGCCGAAGCATGGATCTCCCACGTAAAAAATTCTGTGAGCTGCACATTCAGTTTGTTGACGAAGGAGTTCATTGCCTTCTTTTCTTAATTATCACCAATCGAACAGAAATTTCAGTCGTCTAAATCGCCGGATACATATTTTGGCTTCCAATTTCGTGGTTCATTATTACAATGTCCAATTTTATTTCTCATTTTAATTTTTCATATTACAAATCCATTCCTGTTGAGCAATACATCACGTACATTCTTACGCTAAATTCACTTTAAACTCATGATGAGAATGGAAAGCATTTTTTAAATACCACGTATTGAATGTAGCTACCATATGCTGCAATGTACGACATGAACGTTTTCTTGGTGCGCAGTATAATGCACATTAACTGTTGGAAGCACTTTGAGTCTGCCACAATAGGCTTAAATCAACCCCTTGTTAGTTTATTCACAGGTTAGTTTGTTCATATAACGTAGGTGGTACACAAATACACGACCCGCTTGATTATAAACAGTTACTATTGCCTACAAATATTTGCCACAAGGTACAGAAGTGATATGGCGTGTTGCCAATCTCACGCCCTATTCCTTTGGAGCATGGGCGACCTACCAAGGTCACGGTGAAGGACAAGGTCTTCCTGTTGTTTGCTGTTAAGTCGCTGTCTCCGGTTCTGTATCCTGTTCTCCAGGGTGAAAATATGTCTTAGCCATCTCCAATTTGTGTAGAACTCTGCTACATCCTTGCTTTTGGACATAATGAAAAAAATTACGCCTGTGAATAAATTAACAAGGCGTTAATTTAAACTTATTTTGCCAGACTCAGAGTGCTTCCAACAGTAGTTAATGTGCATTATTATACTGCACCAAGAGAACTTTCGCGTCGTACATTGCAGCATATGGTGGCTATATTAAATACGTGGTATATGGAAAATACTTTCCATTCTCATCATGAGCTTAAAGTAAATTTATCGTAAGAATGTACGTAATGCATTGCTCAACAGAAATGTATTTGTTGAAAAATTAAAGTGAGAGGAATAATTGGACATCGTAACAATGAACCACGAAAAAAACGAAAAGCCAAAATATGTATCTGGCGATTTACCCGACTGCGGCATTAGTGATATAGAGTAAGTCTATATAAATCAACATTAAATGGTGGTCATTCCACAATCCTAGGTTAAAAAACATGGTCAGAACTTTTTATTTAACAAACAACTTACAAAAAATACAGAAATGGCTCTGTTAGTGATTATAACTACGTTCAGCGATAGTAAAAGTCGCTAGTATCTAATGTTATAACAAAGATAAAAAAACTGTCAGTGGAAGAACTGCACGTTCCCATAACAAAAGTTCCCAACGTGCCTAAAGAAGTTTTTACTTCATAAATAAAAAGGTTTATAGATGTGGAATCGTTCTATTCGTACTTTTCACCTTGCGATGACAGAACTTTCATTTACTATTAATATAATGGTTGTTAATCTATATATATAAAAGCAAAAGGATAATTAGTTACTCATCTACTGACTAATCCCGAAATCTGGAAAACTACTTGATCTATGAAGATAAAATTTGGCAGGAAGGTAGTTTATGACTAAGAGATGTCAGCGAAGAACGGATTTTGTTACAGGACCAGATCGCAAAGTTATAAAAAAGTCCTTGGTTTCTGTACTAGGGGCCTGAAAATTGGTAGGGAAGGTAGTTTATGATTAGGAGACGTCAGCGAAGAACGGATTTTATGACAGGGCCGGATCGCAAAGTTATACAAAAGTCCTGCGTTTTTGTACTAGGTCTTTAGTAAGTTTTTTAAGCATACGAAGTCGCGGGTAACAAGCTAGTAATGTAAGTAATGTTATACTAGAGATCGTGCGGTGGTAGAATTTCAAGCATGGTTTTTTGATTGGCCAGTATAACTTGGGCTATCATTGTATAGACTTACTGACAAAGGTAATCACATATACTGGACGCGTGTAATTACGTTACGCCGTTTTCACATAATTTTTGAAGTTGTAAGACATTTTGTTTAAAAATTTTAGGTTTCTGCACTTCTTCTATATATAAACCGTAAATATTCCAAAATTCGCGTTACTACGATTCCGAAATATTCTTAAAAAGGAGTAATATAATGATAATATGTGATACGTCCTGAAGCAACTTTGTAAAAAGGTTGATTCTGGCAAAAATGTAAATAGTAAGCTAAGATTAGGCAGAAAGCTAAAAGTTTTTAATGCAACGTAATTTACATTTATAATATATTTTTCTAGTGGTTAGTGACCCTGACTGCTGAGCCAGAGGTCATGGGTTCGATTCCCACTCAGGGCAAATAATTGTGTGATGAGCACGATCGTTTGTTCTGTGTCTGTGTGTAAGTTATCTATAACTAGCAGCCCGATCCGGCTTCACAAGGGTACAAATCATACACCTAAACCTTCCTCATGAATCACTCTATCTATTAGTGAAAACCGCATGAAAATCCGTTCAGTGGATTTACGGTTTATCGCGAACATACAGACAGACGCGGCGGGCAGCAGTCTGGTTACCATAGTACAGGCTCTGCCTAGTTTGCGATCAGACAGGCGTATGTGAGATGTGTGAAATTATTTTACTATTTACTGTAAAAAACCTTTAAACTGAAAATTATGATACTGAATTCCTTGTTACCGTCATATCTTATCTCAACAATATTGTGCTACCTCACCATGACCTAGTAACCACTGTGAACATAATCAATTTACTTTCAGGAAAGCCTTGTCAATCCGTGACATGTCCCATTCCGGATCTCACCTTACCTCATAATTGAGACTGTTCACACCGACCCTCTCTCGGGTCACGCATGAGAGGAATTCGATATTGGACTGCAGATTGTCTGTATAGTATCGAATTTAATTTAACTTCGTCTTATTTCAATTATTAGGGATCTGTTTACAAAATTTGCTGTTTTGACTAAAAAAAAACATGTAATTATTAATTTTAAGGTGATAGAAATCTAATGAGGAGCCTATAGAAGACATTTAGAAGTTGGAAAATGTTTCAAATGTCTTAATCTTAATATACTTGTTGAACATGGGTATTTTTTGTGGTAAATGGATAAAGGATATTATTTTCGATACATCTAAAAATTTGTGGCTATAAGTTATTGTGTGCCAATCATTATTATAGCAGATTTTTAACCGTGTTATGATTTTATATAATTAAGAGTATAATTATGAATACAAAGTGTATTTGAAAAAGGAACACATACTTAAACCACTGAAAGGGCTTGACGGCAGTTACAATAAGAAAATTTGAAAAAAATACTATTCGTTTACAAGTTATGACCGTTTGAATTTCCAGGTAGTTTTGCCTCCGTTTTTCATAAAAGCAGGTGGAATGTGTAAACTTGAAGACTTTTTAAAATCTTTAACTTTTGCAATTGCAATTCAGAGGAATGTAATGATAGCTCTGAATTGCAATGCAAATTGAAACGTCAGGCAATTCAGAGGTATGTAATGAATGTAATGATACCTCTGAAATGGTAATGCAAATTGAAACGTCAGGCAATTCAGAGGTATGTAATGATAGCTCTGGATTGTAATGCAAATTGAAACGTCAGGCAATTAAGAGGTATGTAATGAATGTAATGATACCTCTGAAATGGCAATGCAAATTGAAACGTCAGGCAATTCAGAGGTATAGAACAGGTACCTATTTCGTGATCGAGTTTATTCCCGTATAATATATAGTACATCAATATATTATGGAACGCGAAAGTTCAAAAGTTAGTATGTGTAGAGTATTTTCCATTGTTCGTATTTAAATAAAAAACTGTACAATATTGCTATGTTTGTATTAGAATTACAAGTGATAGTAAACCTCCTGGTGAACACCGTCTAAAAATACATAACTTCCCATGTAATCGGAAGGCAAATCGAGATAATTGTGACTGTGCAGCGCTACGCTATAAAATACCTTGGTGTCACACTAGATGACCAACTGAAATGGAACAACCAATTGGCGTCAACAATAGCGAGTTTATATCTTCAAGATCTTGCGGTCAGTAGCTGACGACACACTTCTCGTACAGACATATAAAGTTTAATCTAAACTTCTCGTACAGACATATTAAGTCGTTGGTCGCGGAATGTAATAAAGTATAGATGTTTATGAAGTGATTACAGCACATATTTTCGTTATTAATAACGAAACATAAGAAAAATACAGTCCCTACTGTATTTATGACCCGTATTAGTTATAGCTGGAAGTCAGCAAATCTTAAACGCTTTTTGACGTTTGAGAGTTACGAAGTAACTGTAAAAATTACATATCTTATTACTATAAAATATCCGTAATATACAATAAAGGCGACAAAAATAGCAGTCTGGTTATCATAGTACAGGCACGGTAATATTATCTATCCAGTATTGTGACTCGGCGCAGTCTTTAAAACAAAATTTCTTCAATTTTTTATGTATCATTCGTAGTTTTCGCAGCGCACGCCAAATAATGACTTATAGGCAAATTGTTTAAATCTTGGGTTATATTACTGCATTTAGGTATAAAATACCTTCGCAAAATTCCGCAAATAACCTCTTGGATCCTCCAGATTTGGAAGTTTTGTTTCATTTAACACGTTTCCACTTTAAACTACGTGGACAATAGATATAAACTATGGAAACAGTGACTATTACCATATTGAACTTTCCGCTTCATGTCAACCATTGTACGGATGTCTACCGTTTTACATAATTGTTACAAAATTATTAAGTAACCCGCAAATCTGTTTAGTTTAAATAATAACGAGCCGTATCTACATAACTGAGGGTCCTTAAAACTAATAAAAATTAACCGTTAGTGTTAGTGTGTGGCGAGGGCTCAAGGCTATTTAAATAACCAATATCTCAGGTCATGAGTCTGTACCTTTAGAAGAAATTTTACGTTCCCATCACACAAGAGACCCATTTTCGTCTATTGTATACGAATCCGAATTTAATCGATTAATTAATTTTTAATATGTTAGTACTTTTATTCGATTTTGGTTGTTTTACATCATTTATTCATTGTATTAGTTTTAATGGAATTGTTGCGTGTTAATTTTATTTATTTCTTTCATGTGTTGTTGCTTGACTTGACTTGACTTCATTGTTACAACTACTACTAATTTTACTGTTTAATTTATCTTACTTGATTGTACCTAATTGTTTAACTGCTTTTGTTTTGATTTGATTTGACATTTCTTATTTTTATTTATTACACTGATTTTAAATTTAATTTAATATGATTGTTTGATTATTTTTATTAAGACTGCATGATGTTGTCTCTTATAATTGTAGAAGCACCAGATTTATAAAAAGAACAAAGATTGTAAATAAACATGTTATGTGTATTCTCCGTTAGAGATCCTAATAAATAAATAAATCCCCAGGTGATTGAATTGATTCGCTCAGTAAAATAGCAGGGAGAAACATAAGAGTAATGAGATGTAGTTTGTGTTAAGATATGTTGGAATGTATATTCTCTTTAGTTCGTTTCTTAACTGTAGTAACTGCATCTCAAGTAAACCGTAAAGTCGCTTTGAACTCATTTGCACTTTCAGTTAAAAGTCTTGATAGTTAACAGAATGACGTCATCTAATTTGAGTTTTATTTTAACAAATAATAAAGCTCGTTAAGTTACGGCAACTACTACTGTACTGCCCTTAAAAGTAGTCCTACGTGGGGTTTTCGGTCCCATGTTTGAAAAATACAGCAATTTCACAGAGATGTTAAGATAGAATGAAAGGCTGATTAGATGGAGTGCCCTTGCAGAAGGCTGCAGCATGTTTGCAAGGACACCCACATTTTGTAGGAAAAACTAAGTAATTAAGCAAGCATTCCCATCTATGGCATTGTCTCCAAACCTAGTCTAGTCCCTATGTAGAACGATGAGTCTCTACCAAAGTTTTAGTCATGAAATTCACATTTTTACAAAAAACATACTATTAAAATTCGCGACCATGGCGGCGCGGTAGTCATTTACTATCAGGTGACCCGTCTGCTCGTTTTCCCCCTATACCATAAAAAGAAAACATACTATTCGAATTTGCGACTATGACCATCGTTAACAACAATTAAAAACAATCAGTTTCAGCATATATATTGAATTAGCTTTATATTTGATTATAACGGTCACCTTATTTTTCTATAAGCTATACAATTACACAGCTGCATTTTTATTAACATGCAATAGTTGCACAAACAAATAAATATATTATTTATTTACTTCGGTACAGTCGATTGCTTTTAAATGAGCTTTTAATAAAGATATGGTAAAACA
This sequence comes from Callimorpha dominula, assembly GCA_949752705.1. Taxonomy (NCBI): domain Eukaryota; kingdom Metazoa; phylum Arthropoda; class Insecta; order Lepidoptera; family Erebidae; genus Callimorpha; species Callimorpha dominula. The sequence continues at coordinate 12,191,616 of OX457010.1, read as the reverse complement.
AATACGAGCATTTTCACGATCTTTGCAATTAAAATATTATTTTCTCGATATAAGAGAAAAATAATTTTCCATTTCCAAATTTAAGTTTATTGTTAGATATAATTAAAAAAACATGTTTTAATTTTTTTCATCCCTGTTCTATGAGACATAACTTCTTGTCAATTTGATATTTATTTATTAATTAAATAGTGAAACCAAGTCATACCTATTAATACATTTACACATTATATTATATATTGTTTGATGTTAATTTTACTTGATACGTCGACATATTTCTAAGCATTTAACAAGGCTGGAAGACAGAGACAGACAGCAAAAGTATTCTATTTTGTTTTAAGGTACAGAATTGTAAAAATGTTTTGGCAAACCTTACAAAACTAAACACGTACCTACATTCTATTATATGTTAGCTAAACGGCCGATTAAGGGACGCTTCATGTTGCAGGGCCGGCACTGTACCGTGGCACTTACGAAGCAGCTGCGGGACGTTTATTACTAACGAAACGTTTAGAACTGGCCGATGAGACGCGTAAAACTCCCAGAAGTAAACGGCAGTATCGCCACTATCATTCAACTCACCGCAAGCTACCGAGCGGATTGCATGCGTTTCCTAAAACTTGTTGATACATTACTTGCTGGCGATATACCTGTGACTGTATTTCCTCAAAAAAAAGTAATTGTTCAACCTCAGTCTTCAGTACGTCTAAATAATAAGTATTTTTGGGTGTGTTAAGTGGTAATTAGATCATGTAGTTAAATGGTAAACATACCAAACTAACAAGCCATCGGTTGATAAGCGGTCATCTTTGTATTCGAAATTTTACCAGTGTGTATTTTTCTTTAAAAAAATACCTAGAAATTTGTTTTATTTATATCCTTAATCACGACTTTTCTATGCGTTTTAGAATATTTGACAGAATTTCGCATGTAATCAATATTTTTTCAAATTCAAATAATTTCAGACCAAGAATCGTATTCGTTTTTCTTAAACTTTTGTAAAACATATTACTGACTGTACCGAAGTAGGTATATTATATGTCATTTATTCAATATATAATGAAAAGAAAAAACCTATTTAGAAATGTCGATTGATGCAGCTGTGTCAATCTATAATTCAAATACACATGTTCAATAATAGATAGGCCTTATTATGTCAACAAATACACGCACATGTTATGAGAGTATATAAGCGCACGTATGCACTGAACATTGTTATTGTATCTTGTATTCACAGCGATAATTATCATGGCGTCTTTCAACTACTTTATCTTGGTAAGAGTTTTGTAAGCTGTAATATTATCGTTTGCGTTAACATTTTTATTTGTTTCTATCAACGGTCATATAATATTGTCTCAATATTGCGGACTGTTAGCTCACTTTGACAAACTAATAGAGTTTTGTAAAATACCCGTCGTCCTGTCTTTGCGGATACAACCAGCGCTTTCAAAGTCTAGTCGTAACGTGGATCTCATATATTTACTTTCTACATACTTGTTAACTAATACTTTACATAACATCATGTTGTCAAGTGTATTAGGAGTTGAATTACAACCGTAGTTATAGTTCCTGGGTGAGATACGAAACAGCAACCAATCAAAGCAAATCCGATGTTTCTAAAGTACAGTCACGCAATAGAATTAGTGCAATATAGACCAGATCCGCTTTTTGATATAATTGTCTAATGCTATGACAATATGCCTTAGATTAAATTAAGTGGATATAATTTATATACCTAATAGTTAATTTTTGAAAAAAAAAAAAAAAAAAATCTTAAACTGATTATGGAATATTGTTCGTTGTTCTATAATTACCAGTCAGACATTACAAGTCCACAAACTATGAAAAAAATCTTTTTTCTCAGTTTTTTACTGCTGCGGGCAAAAGCTAGATAGTACATTATATGATTTGTCTGCCGGTTGCTATCAGGGACTTCAAATCATAAGTAATAAAAAGTACGTAAAAACATAAAAGTTGCTTACCCACTGAGCGGTAGGTGTACCTCAAACATAGTTATACAGCGCTAAAGCTGGTTTATTTGTTCAACAGATTGCTGCATACCTCTTGGTGACACACTTCCAATTCATATGCAGTGAAGAAGGGACGCCAAAAGATATTGGAAAAGCATTAGAAATATTTATAAATGGAATTGTAGATGCAGCACATACATGTGAAGGTGCAGTTGCAAGTGCTGGAAATGCATTTAAAGATACAGTTGAAAGTGCAGGTCCAACCTTGCCGATAGGCTTTCTTGAAAATGCAACAGAAACATTTATAAATAAAACTAAAGATGCATTAGATACATTTGTAAATGGAGATGAAAGTGCCGCAAAAACACTTATAGGTGCTATCGGACAGCCCATTAAAAATAAAATAGAAACATTTATAAATAATATGAAAGATGCAGCAGTTACAGTTGCAGATTTAGTTGCAAGTGCCGGAAATAAACTTTTAAGTATTATTAAAATTGGCGTCCCGCCAGCCATACTTGTAAATGAAATAATACCAGTTATAAATGAAATTAAAAATGCAATAGATACATTTACAGTTGGAGTTGCAAGTGCCGCAAAAAAACTTATAGGTTAAGCTGCAAAGAAGTTATTGCGTTAATAGTGCTAACAAGTTTTTAGGAACATTAAATTGTTACTCTGACTGATTTTTTATTTTCTTTCGTCATTCCTAATACATTCTAAGTCGATATATAGGTATCGGCCATTGGGATTTATTCTGACCTCCATGGCCAAAAACAATATTAGTCCTAGATATAAATCCAGGACGTATTTAGAGATACCAGAAATAGCGTAAGACAACAAGAGTATTATTTGTAAGCCGCGAAAAGACGTGCAGTGTTTAATTTATTATATTTATTACATATACGCTGTAGTGAGCAGAATGTTTTACGTTAAAGAAGAAACGGGTTGGATGAGCGTACATAGTTGTTACGACTAGAGCTTAAGAATTGGAGGTAGATAGCGGGGTAGGTGAAGTATGTGGGGTAGTTGTAGATAGTAAGAAGAGTACTGAGGACTCGCAAGCTTCGCCGCAGGCCATTACTTACAAAAGTTCACAGTTTCAGACACAGTCCTACTTACACATTGAAGATGAATCAAATGCATTTATTAAGAAGAAGGTATATTTATTATTAGCATATAACGCTATGCTGATAGTGCAGTTGTTTCTTGCTTAGATATGAATTTATATGGTTGGTTATGCAAAAGTATTAGGACTAATCCCACTTCCTACTGTTTTGACTCCTATACGCCAAGATCAACAACTCGGCTCGGCGGGTCACAGGAAAAACTAAACTGTCTTGGACCCCACAATGATTTAACATACACTTACGCCTGCATCCCCGAAGAGTAAGCAAAGGCGTATTTGCAGTAGACGTAAACATTTTGCTTATGATAATTATGTCCCACCCACGTTATAAGGAGTAAACCCCTTGCCGTCTACCGGGCACTTTAAGTGGCAAATGGAAAAATTTTGAGTGTATTGAAAGGAAAAGATAGGAAAGCCAATGGAAGAAAAAGGTATATTGCTTCTTTGGATGGATTGAGGGGTGTAAGCAATAGCTCGAGCAGGTCAGGGATACCTGTTAATCGAATTGGTTGAAGTCGGCATTCTTTAATATAAAATTTACGTATGTTTTCCACCTTTATTGTGAATTGTATAATTTATTCTGTAAATACTTCTAATTAAAACTGTCTCTGTTATATTAAGTTCTGTTCTTCTCTATTAAAAAAACGAAAGTGAGGAAGGAAGGAAACTGCTGCTAGATATATTTTAGGAGTTATAAATATTATAAGTGTTGTTACTAGTTTTTATAGGCATAAGTATTCGTTTACCACAAACACGGCCGTGTCCTTGTTAGACAAATAAGTTCTATGAACAAACACTTGATAATTCTACGACGTGTTAAGAGTGACCTGAAACAGAACAAAAAGAGAGAATTATAATCAAAATTTAGAACAATAAAATAAAAGGAAAAAAATATAAATATGTCGTGATAAATATCATAATATTCTAAAACCGGGACAGCTCCAAGTGCACGGCGGAGTCAACTAATCGTGCCAAAATTCAGTGGGATGCCGCGCGCCGGTCGGAGCGAAGCGGAGGTTAGTTCGATGCTCACTCACCCGCCTCTTTAGCCAACATCACCTCCTCGAAAAACGAGACAGAGGAATCCCACGCACTGTTACTTTGGACCATGGACAGAACCATGGTCTCTAGCGAGAGGCTTCCCATCCCAATAGCTGCGTCCATGCTGAGCACTCCACCAAAGTGTGGAGGGCAGTGTCCTCGCGACAGGCTCCGCAGTGGTGGCACGCAGGCGATGGCTCCCGGACTATGCGATGCAGGTACTTACCAAACCAGCCGTGTCCTGTTAGTACCTGCGTCAACGGCCGTATCTTTTAATTATGTAGACTTAGAAGCTTGATTTTTTTCAGGTTCAACAAATCGTAGATATAATGTTAATTTCAGCTTGATGCTTCTACGGGTTCCTCGAAAAAATTGGTTTTACAGACCGAATGGTAGACGGACAACAAAGTGATCCTATAAAGTTTTCTTTTCTCTTTTGAGGAACGGAACCTTAAAATATATATCTGAATGTGGTCTTTTGTAGCCCAGGGGTTCTTTCCTAATCCACGACTCCAATAACAGTAGAAATCTATCTGTTACGCCCTACCTTCCTATTTTGCATTAGACCCATCTACAATTTCTAAAGTTACCCGGTTTCCCATGACAATTATAAAGAGAATCTATGTAGTCAAACAATATTCATTGCCTAATGGAAGGGGAGCCCACGATGCTAAATGTGTATTTACTCCAGCGTCGTTGGGACCTATTGAATTTTGAAGATTAGATAGTAGATAGAAAAAGAGTTCAGGCGATGTATCCGTTTCATTGGTGGGGGGAGCTTCTACAGGCTTTCAAAGATGTAAAAAAAATTTGTAAAATAGACTTACTCTAGCGTGTCAGATATTAATAGTGTAGATACACCACATGTCTCTGACAATTGGGGTAGGTTAATCTGCCCATTTGCATGGTGGGGGTGGCCGTATTGAAGGGTAGAAAAGTTGAAAAAAAAAATATTCGAGCACGTCAGATATTAAGAGGGGATGTTAGGTACAACCGAAAGAAACCCCCATTCAATAATCTGACGATTATGACGTGACGCACGCTTGCAACGGCTTTTTGAAAATGAAAAAAAAATCGCCCTTTTGACCAACTCGAGCGCGTCAGATTTTCATACAGATGGATCAGCTTAATATCCTAGACAAACTGACGAATAATCTGACGATTATTTGAAGGGATTCTTTTAATCTGTCGATTTGAAAAAAAAAACTTGTGTTTTTATCATTAAATGTGTCAAATGTCCACGGAAAATAGCATGCAAATACAAATAGACTTAACTATTTATATACATATATAAAAGCGAAAAGATACTCACTCACTCATCTACTGACTAATCACGAAATCTGGAAAACTACTTGACCCATGAAAATGAAACTTGTCAGAGAGGTAGTTTATGAGTAAGAAAACTCAGCTAACTAATGATTCTAAGCTAAAAACTATTTTGTTAATTTACGAATACCATTCAAATTCCCAATTTCTTTAAAAACATATTCCAAAGTGAATTGTTCAGATAAATCAACATATTAAGCGTATAAAATCGCGAGCAAAAAAAACATTGTCGTATAGTAGCAGGTACAAGTTGTTTTTATTACGTGTGTGAAAGTATGTATACCGCTTTTTTTTACAGAACTGATCTGTGTTTTTATGAAGGTAAAGTAGGTTTTCATAAATAAGCCACAGTCAGGATGTTTATTTCTTTATATTTCTGCCCTAGTGAATCACAACTACCTGAGTTATATAAATATACAAATTGCTCGGATAGTCTTTTTCTGCAGCCCGAATATAGTTTTATACGACATTATACTATGAAAATAACTAAAATAGACTGATCTGACTGTTTCAATGCTGCTGAGCTGAGTCTATTTGATAATATTTATTTATTTTAATTAATAAGAATTTCGTGGTATCGACTAGTTTCAATTCGTTTTATTTAACCATTATTTAACCGTGTGTGAGATGTGTGGTGTTATTATTATTATTATATTATAGTGTTTTCCACCTGTTTAACGTTTAGAGTAGTGAATTGAATACATTAATGCTGCGTTCCAATAAACAAGAAACGATTCGTTTTGCTTACGGACGGTAAAATTTCGTTGAATTTGCAACAAAAAATTTACCGTCCGTAAGCAAAACGAATCGTAATTTGTTTATTGGAACGCGGCATTAGTCTTTTCTCCATTAGAAAGTTGTTAACGTTAAACCAACTTAATAAGAGTAAATTATGATGAAGATAAGGTAATTAAATAATCAAGATCGGTTTGCACGCAAGCTCTCCAGCAACTTTCAAAAAGAACATAAACAAATGGACAGAGTATTGTGTGGGGATGGTATGAGAGAGTGAGAGATAGAGATAATGTAAAAGGGAAAGAGAGGCGTGGAGTGGGAAATACATGCTTCACTGCAGCTGTATGTACTAAACTTTCTTTACGATTTTTGTAACTCCGGCTTGAGTTAATGGGCAAATTATATGTTTTCTGTTATCCTTGAAATATTTCCTTCAAAATAAAAAAAAATCGACGATTTTTTTCGCAAGTTTGTAACCTTCCCACTGCCTTGCGTCACGCTCAAATCGTCAGATTATCAAAATGTACACTTGTCAGCATGTAATTAACCCTCCTTATAATAATCTGCCGCGCAGGAGTAAATCCAAAAAATCCCTTAATGGCCTCCCCTACTATAATAAATCAATCAAAACATCGCGTAACTGTCCTTGATAAGATAAGGGTCTATCCCAAATACAGCTTAATTAGCAGTAAACATCTATTGTACGGATTCGAGGCGTTTGTATTCTGATAGATAGACAAACAACTTGACTAAATTGTTGTCAAACGGATACATATCGGATTTATAATATTTTAAATACAAAATAGACGTTTGTGATACATGTAATCTTAGGTAGATTTTTCGAAGAAAAGTCTTCGAACTTCACTTCGAAAAACATACGAAATCTACCTCTGCGGGCCTGCTGCGGGACCGGATTTATTTCATTGATATGTCAAATGGTTTCCCCCCTCCCCCCTCTCCAAGTTAAGGATGGAATCACTTAGGGTTCATATTAAAAAAATGTTCGTATTCACTATGGGGCATGCTATTAATGTCATCATCATTTTGAAAATTTTTGGTTTTCTGTTTGTCGGTTGGTCTGTATGTGCTCATCTCCGGAACGAGTGAACCGATTTGAAAGGGACATTGACTGGCAAAAGGCTAATGTTATAAGGCTTCCTTTATTTTGAAAAAAGAATTAGTTTTCCGCTCAAAAAATATAAATGTGTACTCGCGAGCGAAGTCGTGCCGGCACAGGTAATGTTCATACAGTTTTTAATCTGTATATTTCTGTAACATTTCCATTTAATGACATTCTTAAGTGACACTTGCAAGCAAAAACTGTTTACAAAAATATATCACATCGAACGCAATCGCTTAATATTATTATCAAGTACATTTACTTTGTCATATAAATATAATATTTTAGCGTTAATTTTTTTGTTTAAGTATTTCTATGTAACGAATACTATTTTTTTTGGCTATAACTTATCTCAGTCTCAAAAACATTGGAATATCTTCCAACAAATGTTACACCTGTTCCTGTGGCTATTATCATGTCTTGTCAAATGTTCGTACAAAAAGAAATAGATCCTTGGAAAAAATAGTAACTTCACTCCAGAACAAATTTACTGAAAAGATAGTAAATATGATGCTAAAACTATGACAGATATATATTTATAGAAAAACGCGACCAGGAAACAAAGTTTCGTCCGTTCAAACAGATAAGCAATTATTTTTAATTCTTTTAACTAACTCGAAGCACAAATATAAGTGGTCAACTAAAATATTTGGTAGATAGGTTTTTTTTTTATGGTATAGGGGGCAAACAAGCAGACCGGTGCCCATGGGTACCTGTAACTCTAGAGTCACAAGTGCGTTGCTGCCCTTTAAGGTGGGAGTAGGGGAAGAGGGGGGAAGACGGGAGCATTGTTTCACTGCCGGTTTTCTGTGAGGCCGTGGTATCGAGCGGACGAAGCGTCCCATACGTGCCGAAGCATGGATCTCCCACGTAAAAAATTCTGTGAGCTGCACATTCAGTTTGTTGACGAAGGAGTTCATTGCCTTCTTTTCTTAATTATCACCAATCGAACAGAAATTTCAGTCGTCTAAATCGCCGGATACATATTTTGGCTTCCAATTTCGTGGTTCATTATTACAATGTCCAATTTTATTTCTCATTTTAATTTTTCATATTACAAATCCATTCCTGTTGAGCAATACATCACGTACATTCTTACGCTAAATTCACTTTAAACTCATGATGAGAATGGAAAGCATTTTTTAAATACCACGTATTGAATGTAGCTACCATATGCTGCAATGTACGACATGAACGTTTTCTTGGTGCGCAGTATAATGCACATTAACTGTTGGAAGCACTTTGAGTCTGCCACAATAGGCTTAAATCAACCCCTTGTTAGTTTATTCACAGGTTAGTTTGTTCATATAACGTAGGTGGTACACAAATACACGACCCGCTTGATTATAAACAGTTACTATTGCCTACAAATATTTGCCACAAGGTACAGAAGTGATATGGCGTGTTGCCAATCTCACGCCCTATTCCTTTGGAGCATGGGCGACCTACCAAGGTCACGGTGAAGGACAAGGTCTTCCTGTTGTTTGCTGTTAAGTCGCTGTCTCCGGTTCTATATCCTGTTCTCCAGGGTGAAAATATGTCTTAGCCATCTCCAATTTGTGTAGAACTCTGCTACATCCTTGCTTTTGGACATAATGAAAAAAATTACGCCTGTGAATAAATTAACAAGGCGTTAATTTAAACTTATTTTGCCAGACTCAGAGTGCTTCCAACAGTAGTTAATGTGCATTATTATACTGCACCAAGAGAACTTTCGCGTCGTACATTGCAGCATATGGTGGCTATATTAAATACGTGGTATATGGAAAATACTTTCCATTCTCATCATGAGCTTAAAGTAAATTTATCGTAAGAATGTACGTAATGCATTGCTCAACAGAAATGTATTTGTTGAAAAATTAAAGTGAGAGGAATAATTGGACATCGTAACAATGAACCACGAAAAAAACGAAAAGCCAAAATATGTATCTGGCGATTTACCCGACTGCGGCATTAGTGATATAGAGTAAGTCTATATAAATCAACATTAAATGGTGGTCATTCCACAATCCTAGGTTAAAAAACATGGTCAGAACTTTTTATTTAACAAACAACTTACAAAAAATACAGAAATGGCTCTGTTAGTGATTATAACTACGTTCAGCGATAGTAAAAGTCGCTAGTATCTAATGTTATAACAAAGATAAAAAAACTGTCAGTGGAAGAACTGCACGTTCCCATAACAAAAGTTCCCAACGTGCCTAAAGAAGTTTTTACTTCATAAATAAAAAGGTTTATAGATGTGGAATCGTTCTATTCGTACTTTTCACCTTGCGATGACAGAACTTTCATTTACTATTAATATAATGGTTGTTAATCTATATATATAAAAGCAAAAGGATAATTAGTTACTCATCTACTGACTAATCCCGAAATCTGGAAAACTACTTGATCTATGAAGATAAAATTTGGCAGGAAGGTAGTTTATGACTAAGAGATGTCAGCGAAGAACGGATTTTGTTACAGGACCAGATCGCAAAGTTATAAAAAAGTCCTTGGTTTCTGTACTAGGGGCCTGAAAATTGGTAGGGAAGGTAGTTTATGATTAGGAGACGTCAGCGAAGAACGGATTTTATGACAGGGCCGGATCGCAAAGTTATACAAAAGTCCTGCGTTTTTGTACTAGGTCTTTAGTAAGTTTTTTAAGCATACGAAGTCGCGGGTAACAGCTAGTAATGTTATACTAGAGATCGTGCGGTGGTAGAATTTCAAGCATGGTTTTTTGATTGGCCAGTATAACTTGGGCTATCATTGTATAGACTTACTGACAAAGGTAATCACATATACTGGACGCGTGTAATTACGTTACGCCGTTTTCACATAATTTTTGAAGTTGTAAGACATTTTGTTTAAAAATTTTAGGTTTCTGCACTTCTTCTATATATAAACCGTAAATATTCCAAAATTCGCGTTACTACGATTCCGAAATATTCTTAAAAAGGAGTAATATAATGATAATATGTGATACGTCCTGAAGCAACTTTGTAAAAAGGTTGATTCTGGCAAAAATGTAAATAGTAAGCTAAGATTAGGCAGAAAGCTAAAAGTTTTTAATGCAACGTAATTTACATTTATAATATATTTTTCTAGTGGTTAGTGACCCTGACTGCTGAGCCAGAGGTCATGGGTTCGATTCCCACTCAGGGCAAATAATTGTGTGATGAGCACGATCGTTTGTTCTGTGTCTGTGTGTAAGTTATCTATAACTAGCAGCCCGATCCGGCTTCACAAGGGTACAAATCATACACCTAAACCTTCCTCATGAATCACTCTATCTATTAGTGAAAACCGCATGAAAATCCGTTCAGTGGATTTACGGTTTATCGCGAACATACAGACAGACGCGGCGGGCAGCAGTCTGGTTACCATAGTACAGGCTCTGCCTAGTTTGCGATCAGACAGGCGTATGTGAGATGTGTGAAATTATTTTACTATTTACTGTAAAAAACCTTTAAACTGAAAATTATGATACTGAATTCCTTGTTACCGTCATATCTTATCTCAACAATATTGTGCTACCTCACCATGACCTAGTAACCACTGTGAACATAATCAATTTACTTTCAGGAAAGCCTTGTCAATCCGTGACATGTCCCATTCCGGATCTCACCTTACCTCATAATTGAGACTGTTCACACCGACCCTCTCTCGGGTCACGCATGAGAGGAATTCGATATTGGACTGCAGATTGTCTGTATAGTATCGAATTTAATTTAACTTCGTCTTATTTCAATTATTAGGGATCTGTTTACAAAATTTGCTGTTTTGACTAAAAAAAAACATGTAATTATTAATTTTAAGGTGATAGAAATCTAATGAGGAGCCTATAGAAGACATTTAGAAGTTGGAAAATGTTTCAAATGTCTTAATCTTAATATACTTGTTGAACATGGGTATTTTTTGTGGTAAATGGATAAAGGATATTATTTTCGATACATCTAAAAATTTGTGGCTATAAGTTATTGTGTGCCAATCATTATTATAGCAGATTTTTAACCGTGTTATGATTTTATATAATTAAGAGTATAATTATGAATACAAAGTGTATTTGAAAAAGGAACACATACTTAAACCACTGAAAGGGCTTGACGGCAGTTACAATAAGAAAATTTGAAAAAAATACTATTCGTTTACAAGTTATGACCGTTTGAATTTCCAGGTAGTTTTGCCTCCGTTTTTCATAAAAGCAGGTGGAATGTGTAAACTTGAAGACTTTTTAAAATCTTTAACTTTTGCAATTGCAATTCAGAGGAATGTAATGATAGCTCTGAATTGCAATGCAAATTGAAACGTCAGGCAATTCAGAGGTATGTAATGAATGTAATGATACCTCTGAAATGGTAATGCAAATTGAAACGTCAGGCAATTCAGAGGTATGTAATGATAGCTCTGGATTGTAATGCAAATTGAAACGTCAGGCAATTAAGAGGTATGTAATGAATGTAATGATACCTCTGAAATGGCAATGCAAATTGAAACGTCAGGCAATTCAGAGGTATAGAACAGGTACCTATTTCGTGATCGAGTTTATTCCCGTATAATATATAGTACATCAATATATTATGGAACGCGAAAGTTCAAAAGTTAGTATGTGTAGAGTATTTTCCATTGTTCGTATTTAAATAAAAAACTGTACAATATTGCTATGTTTGTATTAGAATTACAAGTGATAGTAAACCTCCTGGTGAACACCGTCTAAAAATACATAACTTCCCATGTAATCGGAAGGCAAATCGAGATAATTGTGACTGTGCAGCGCTACGCTATAAAATACCTTGGTGTCACACTAGATGACCAACTGAAATGGAACAACCAATTGGCGTCAACAATAGCGAGTTTATATCTTCAAGATCTTGCGGTCAGTAGCTGACGACACACTTCTCGTACAGACATATAAAGTTTAATCTAAACTTCTCGTACAGACATATTAAGTCGTTGGTCGCGGAATGTAATAAAGTATAGATGTTTATGAAGTGATTACAGCACATATTTTCGTTATTAATAACGAAACATAAGAAAAATACAGTCCCTACTGTATTTATGACCCGTATTAGTTATAGCTGGAAGTCAGCAAATCTTAAACGCTTTTTGACGTTTGAGAGTTACGAAGTAACTGTAAAAATTACATATCTTATTACTATAAAATATCCGTAATATACAATAAAGGCGACAAAAATAGCAGTCTGGTTATCATAGTACAGGCACGGTAATATTATCTATCCAGTATTGTGACTCGGCGCAGTCTTTAAAACAAAATTTCTTCAATTTTTTATGTATCATTCGTAGTTTTCGCAGCGCACGCCAAATAATGACTTATAGGCAAATTGTTTAAATCTTGGGTTATATTACTGCATTTAGGTATAAAATACCTTCGCAAAATTCCGCAAATAACCTCTTGGATCCTCCAGATTTGGAAGTTTTGTTTCATTTAACACGTTTCCACTTTAAACTACGTGGACAATAGATATAAACTATGGAAACAGTGACTATTACCATATTGAACTTTCCGCTTCATGTCAACCATTGTACGGATGTCTACCGTTTTACATAATTGTTACAAAATTATTAAGTAACCCGCAAATCTGTTTAGTTTAAATAATAACGAGCCGTATCTACATAACTGAGGGTCCTTAAAACTAATAAAAATTAACCGTTAGTGTTAGTGTGTGGCGAGGGCTCAAGGCTATTTAAATAACCAATATCTCAGGTCATGAGTCTGTACCTTTAGAAGAAATTTTACGTTCCCATCACACAAGAGACCCATTTTCGTCTATTGTATACGAATCCGAATTTAATCGATTAATTAATTTTTAATATGTTAGTACTTTTATTCGATTTTGGTTGTTTTACATCATTTATTCATTGTATTAGTTTTAATGGAATTGTTGCGTGTTAATTTTATTTATTTCTTTCATGTGTTGTTGCTTGACTTGACTTGACTTCATTGTTACAACTACTACTAATTTTACTGTTTAATTTATCTTACTTGATTGTACCTAATTGTTTAACTGCTTTTGTTTTGATTTGATTTGACATTTCTTATTTTTATTTATTACACTGATTTTAAATTTAATTTAATATGATTGTTTGATTATTTTTATTAAGACTGCATGATGTTGTCTCTTATAATTGTAGAAGCACCAGATTTATAAAAAGAACAAAGATTGTAAATAAACATGTTATGTGTATTCTCCGTTAGAGATCCTAATAAATAAATAAATCCCCAGGTGATTGAATTGATTCGCTCAGTAAAATAGCAGGGAGAAACATAAGAGTAATGAGATGTAGTTTGTGTTAAGATATGTTGGAATGTATATTCTCTTTAGTTCGTTTCTTAACTGTAGTAACTGCATCTCAAGTAAACCGTAAAGTCGCTTTGAACTCATTTGCACTTTCAGTTAAAAGTCTTGATAGTTAACAGAATGACGTCATCTAATTTGAGTTTTATTTTAACAAATAATAAAGCTCGTTAAGTTACGGCAACTACTACTGTACTGCCCTTAAAAGTAGTCCTACGTGGGGTTTTCGGTCCCATGTTTGAAAAATACAGCAATTTCACAGAGATGTTAAGATAGAATGAAAGGCTGATTAGATGGAGTGCCCTTGCAGAAGGCTGCAGCATGTTTGCAAGGACACCCACATTTTGTAGGAAAAACTAAGTAATTAAGCAAGCATTCCCATCTATGGCATTGTCTCCAAACCTAGTCTAGTCCCTATGTAGAACGATGAGTCTCTACCAAAGTTTTAGTCATGAAATTCACATTTTTACAAAAAACATACTATTAAAATTCGCGACCATGGCGGCGCGGTAGTCATTTACTATCAGGTGACCCGTCTGCTCGTTTTCCCCCTATACCATAAAAAGAAAACATACTATTCGAATTTGCGACTATGACCATCGTTAACAACAATTAAAAACAATCAGTTTCAGCATATATATTGAATTAGCTTTATATTTGATTATAACGGTCACCTTATTTTTCTATAAGCTATACAATTACACAGCTGCATTTTTATTAACATGCAATAGTTGCACAAACAAATAAATATATTATTTATTTACTTCGGTACAGTCGATTGCTTTTAAATGAGCTTTTAATAAAGATATGGTAAAACAAATACGAGCATTTTCACGATCTTTGCAATTAAAATATTATTTTCTCGATATAAGAGAAAAATAATTTTCCATTTCCAAATTTAAGTTTATTGTTAGATATAATTAAAAAAACATGTTTTAATTTTTTTCATCCCTGTTCTATGAGACATAACTTCTTGTCAATTTGATATTTATTTATTAATTAAATAGTGAAACCAAGTCATACCTATTAATACATTTACACATTATATTATATATTGTTTGATGTTAATTTTACTTGATACGTCGACATATTTCTAAGCATTTAACAAGGCTGGAAGACAGAAACAGACAGCAAAAGTATTCTATTTTGTTTGAAGGTACAGAATTCAAAAATGTTTTGGCAAACCTTACAAAACTAAACACGTACCTACATTCTATTATAAGTTAGTTAAACGGCCGATTAAGGGACGCTTCATGTTGCAGGGCCGGCACTGTACCGTGGCACTTACGAAGCAGCTGCGGGACGTTTATTACTAACGAAACGTTTAGAACTGGCCGATGAGACGCGTAAAACTCCCAGAAGTAAACGGCAGTGTCGCCACTATCATTCAACTCACCGCAAGCTACTATCTTTTCCTAAAACTTGTTGATACATTACTTGCTGGCGATATACCTGTGACTGTATTTCCTCAAAAAAAAGTAATTGTTCAACCTCAGTCTTCAGTACGTCTAAATAATAAGTATTTTTGGGTGTGTTAAGTGGTAATTAGATCATGTAGTTAAATGGTAAACATACCAAACTAACAAGCCATCGGTTGATAAGCGGTCATCTTTGTATTCGAAATTTTACCAGTGTGTATTTTTCTTTAAAAAAATACCTAGAAATTTGTTTTATTTATATCCTTAATCACGACTTTTCTCTGCGTTTTAGAATATTTGACAGAATTTCGCATGTTATCAATATTTTTTCAAATTCAAATAATTTCAGACCAAGAATCGTATTCGTTTCTTAAACTTTTGTAAAACATATTACTGACTGTACCGAAGTAGGTATATTATATGTCGTTTATTCAATATATAATGAAAAGAAAAAACCTATTTAGAAATGTCGATTGATGCAGCTGTGTCAATCTATAATTCAAATACACATGTTCAATAATAGATAGCCCTTATTATGTCAACAAATACACGCACATGTTATGAGAGTATATAAGCGCACGTATGCACTGAACATTGTTATTGTATCTTGTATTCACAGCGATAATTATCATGGCGTCTTTCAACTACTTTATCTTGGTAAGAGTTTTGTAATCTGTAATATCATCGTTTGCGTTAACATTTTTATTTGTTTCTATCAACGGTCATATAATATTGTCTCAATATTGCGGACTGTTAGCTCACTTTGACAAACTAATAGAGTTTTGTAAAATACCCGTCGTCCTGTCTTTGCGGATACAACCAGCGCTTTCAAAGTCTAGTCGTAACGTGGATCTCATATATTTACTTTCTACATACTTGTTAACTAATACTTTACATAACATCATGTTGTCAAGTGTATTAGGAGTTGAATTACAACCGTAGTTATAGTTCCTGGGTGAGATACGAAACAGCAACCAATCAAAGCAAATCCGATGTTTCTAAAGTACAGTCACGCAATAGAATTAGTGCAATATAGACCAGATCCGCTTTTTGATATAATTGTCTAATGCTATGACAATATGCCTTAGATTAAATTAAGTGGATATAATTTATATACCTAATAGTTAATTTTTGAAAAAAAAAAAATAAAAATTCTTAAACTGATTATGGAATATTGTTCGTTGTTGTATAATTACCAGTCAGACATTACAAGTCCACAAACTATGAAAAAAATCTTTTTTCTCAGTTCTTTACTGCTGCGGGCAAAAGCTAGATAGTACATTATATGATTTGTCTGCCGGTTGCTATCAGGGACTTCAAATCATAAGTAATAAAAAGTACGTAAAAACATAAAAGTTGCTTACCCACTGAGCGGTAGGTGTACCTCAAACATAGTTATACAGCGCTAAAGCTGGTTTATTTGTTCAACAGATTGCTGCATACCTCTTGGTGACACACTTCCAATTCATATGCAGTGAAGAAGGGACGCCAAAAGATATTGGAAAAGCATTAGAAATATTTATAAATGGAATTGTAGATGCAGCACATACATGTGAAGGTGCAGTTGCAAGTGCCGGAAATGCATTTAAAGATACAGTTGAAAGTGCAGGTCCAACCTTGCCGATAGGCTTTCTTGAAAATGTAACAGAAACATTTATAAATAAAACTAAAGATGCATTAGATACATTTGTAAATGGAGATGAAAGTGCCGCAAAAACACTTATAGGTGCTATCGGACAGCCCATTAAAAATAAAATAGAAACATTTATAAATAATATGAAAGATGCAGCAGTTACAGTTGCAGATTTAGTTGCAAGTGCCGGAAATAAACTTTTAAGTATTATTAAAATTGGCGTCCCGCCAGCCATACTTGTAAATGAAATAATACCAGTTATAAATGAAATTAAAAATGCAATAGATACATTTACAGTTGGAGTTGCAAGTGCCGCAAAAAAACTTATAGGTTAAGCTGCAAAGAAGTTATTGCGTTAATAGTGCTAACAAGTTTTTAGGAACATTAAATTGTTACTCTGACTGATTTTTTATTTTCTTTCGTCATTCCTAATACATTCTAAGTCGATATATAGGTATCGGCCATTGGGATTTATTCTGACCTCCATGGCCAAAAACAATATTAGTCCTAGATATAAATCCAGGACGTATTTAGAGATACCAGAAATAGCGTAAGACAACAAGAGTATTATTTGTAAGCCGCGAAAAGACGTGCAGTGTTTAATTTATTATATTTATTACATATACGCTGTAGTGAGCAGAATGTTTTACGTTAAAGAAGAAACGGGTTGGATGAGCGTACATAGTTGTTACGACTAGAGCTTAAGAATTGGAGGTAGATAGCGGGGTAGGTGAAGTATGTGGGGTAGTTGTAGATAGTAAGAAGAGTACTGAGGACTCGCAAGCTTCGCCGCAGGCCATTACTTACAAAAGTTCACAGTTTCAAACACAGTCCTACTTACACATTGAAGATGAATCAAATGCATTTATTAAGAAGAAGGTATATTTATTATTAGCATATAACGCAGTGCTGATAGTGCAGTTGTTTCTTGCTTAGATATGAATTTATATGGTTGGTTATGCAAAAGTATTAGGACTAATCCCACTTCCTACGGTTTTGACTCCTATACGCCAAGATCAACAACTCGGCTCGGCGGGTCACAGGAAAAACTAAACTGTCTTGGACCCCACAATGATTTAACATACACTTACGCCTGCATCCCCGAAGAGTAAGCAAAGGCGTATTTGCAGTAGACGTAAACATTTTGCTTATGATAATTATGTCCCACCCACGTTATAAGGAGTAAACCCCTTGCCGTCTACCGGGCACTTTAAGTGGCAAATGGAAAAATTTTGAGTGTATTGAAAGGAAAAGATAGGAAAGCCAATGAAAGAAAAAGGTATATTGCTTCTTTGGATGGATTGAGGGGTGTAAGCAATAGCTCGAGCAGGTCAGGGATACCTGTTAATCGAATTGGTTGAAGTCGGCATTCTTTAATATAAAATTTACGTATGTTTTCCACCTTTATTGTGAATTGTATAATTTATTCTGTGAATACTTCGAATTAAAACTGTCTCTGTTATATTAAGTTCTGTTCTTCTCTATTAAAAAAACGAAAGTGAGGAAGGAAGAAAACTGCTGCTAGATATATTTTAGGAGTTATAAATATTATAAATGTTGTTACTAGTTTTTATAGGCATAAGTATTCGTTTACCACAACACGGCCGTGTCCTTGTTAGACAAATAAGTTCTATGAACAAACACTTGATAATTCTACGACGTGTTAAGAGTGATCTGAAACAGAACAAAAAGAGAGAATTATAATCAAAATTTAGAACTATAAAATAAAAGGAAAAAAATATAAATATGTCGTGATAAATATCATAATATTCTAAAACCGGGACAGCTCCAAGTGCATGGCGGAGTCAACTAATCGTGCCAAAATTCAGTGGGATGCCGCGCGCCGGTCGGAGCGAAGCGGAGGTTAGTTCGATGCTCACTCACCCGCCTCTTTAGCCAACATCACCCCCTCGAAAAACGAGACAGAGGAATCCCACGCACTGTTACTTTGGACCATGGACAGAACCATGGTCTCTAGCGAGAGGCTTCCCATCCCAATAGCTGCGTCCATGCTGAGCACTCCACCAAAGTGTGGAGGGCAGTGTCCTCGCGACAGGCTCCGCAGTGGTGGCACGCAGGCGATGGCTCCCGGACTATGCGATGCAGGTACTTACCGAACCAGCCGTGTCCTGTGAGTACCTGCGTCAACGGCCGTATCTTTTAATTATGTATACTTAGAAGCTTGATTTTTTTCAGGTTCAACAAATCGTAGATATAATATAATATTAATTTCAGCTTGATGCTTCTACGGGTTCCTGGAAAAAATTGGTTTTACAGACCGAATGGTAGACGGACAACAAAGTGATCCTATAAAGTTTTCTTTTCTCTTTTGAGGAACGGAACCTTAAAATATATATCTGAATGTGGTCTTTTGTAGCCCAGGGGTTCTTTCCTAATCCACGACTCCAATAACAGTAGAAATCTATCTGTTACGCCCTACCTTCCTATTTTGCATTAGACCCATCTACAATTTCTAAAGTTACCCGGTTTCCCATGACAATTATAAAGAGAATCTATGTAGTCAAACAATATTCATTGCCTAATAGAAGGGGAGCCTACGATGCTAAATGTGTATTTACTCCAGCGTCGTTGGGACCTATTGGATTTTGAAGATTAGATAGTAGATAGAAAAAGAGTTCAGGCGATGTATCCGTTTCATTGGTGGGGGGAGCTTCTACAGGCTTTCAAAGATGTAAAAAAAAATTGTAAAATAGACTTACTCTCGCGTGTCAGATATTAATAGTGTAGATACCCCACATGTCTCTGACAATTGGGGTAGGTTAATCTGCCCATTTGCATGATGGGGGTGGCCGTATTGAAGGGTAGAAAATTTGAAAAAAAAAATATTCGAGCACGTCAGATATTAAGAGGGGATGTTAGGTACAACCGAAAGAAACCCTCATTCAATAATCTGACGATTATGACGTGACGCACGCTTGCAACGGCTTTTTGAAAATGAAAAGAAAATCGCCCTTTTGACCAACTCGAGCGCGTCAGATTTTCATACAGATGGATCAGCTTAATATCCTAGACAAACTGACGAATAATCTGACGATTATTTGAAGGGATTCTTTTAATCTGTCGATTTGAAAAAAAATACTTGTGTTTTTATCATTAAATGTGTCAAATGTCCACGGAAAATAGCATGCAAATACAAATAGACTTAACTATTTATATACATATATAAAAGCGAAAAGATACTCACTCACTCATCTACTGACTAATCACGAAATCTGGAAAACTACTTGACCCATGAAAATGAAACTTGTCAGAGAGGTAGTTTATGAGTAAGAAAACTCAGCTAACTAATGATTCTAAGCTAAAAACTATTTTGTTAATTTACGAATACCATTCAAATTCCCAATTTCTTTAAAAACATATTCCAAAGTGAATTGTTTAGATAAATCAACATATTAAGCGTATAAAATCGCGAGCAAAAAAAAAATAGTCGTATAGTAGCAGGTACAAGTTGTTTTTATTACGTGTGTGAAAGTATGTATACCGCTTTTTTTTACAGAACTGATCTGTGTTTTTATGAAGGTAAAGTAGGTTTTCATAATTAAGCCACAGTCAGGATGTTTATTTCTTTATATTTCTGCCCTAGTGAATCACAACTACCTGAGTTATATAAATATACAAATTGCTCGGATAGTCTTTTTCTGCAGCCCGAATATAGTTTCATACGACATTGTACTATGAAAATAACTAAAATAGACTGATCTGAGTGTTTCAATGCTGCTGAGCTGAGTCTATTTGATAATATTTATTTATTTTAATTAATAAGAATTTCGTGGTATCGACTAGTTTCAATTCGTTTTATTTAACCATTATTTAACCGTGTGTGAGATGTGTGGTGTTATTATTATTATTATATTATAGTGTTTTCCACCTGTTTAACGTTTAGAGTAGTGAATTGAATACATTAATGCTGCGTTCCAATAAACAAGAAACGATTCGTTTTGCTTACGGACGGTAAAATTTCGTTAAATTTTCAACAAAAATTTTACCGTCCGTAAGCAAAACGAATCGTTATTTGTTTATTGGAACGCGGCATTAGTCTTTTCTCCATTAGAAAGTTGTTAACGTTCAACCAACTTAATAAGGTAATTAAATAATCGAGATCGGTTTGCACGCAAGCTCTCCAGGAACTTTCAAAAAGAACATAAACAAATGAACAAAAACATAAATACCATCCCCACACAATACTCTGTGTATTGTGTGGGGAAGGTATGAGAGAGTGAGAGATAGAGAGAATGTAAAAGGGAAAGAGAGGCGTGGAGTGGGAAATACATGCTTCACTGCAGCTGTATGTACTAAACTTTCTTTACGATTTTTGTAACTCCGGCTTGAGTTAATGGGCAAATTATATGTTTTCTGTTATCCTTGAAATATATCCTTCAAAATAAAAAAAAATCGACAATTTTTTTCGCAAGTTTGTAACCTTCCCACTGCCTTGCGTCACGCTCAAATCGTCAGATTATCAAAATGTACACTTGTCAGCATGTAATTAACCCTCCTTATAATAATCTGCCGCGCAGGAGTAAATCCAAAAAATCCCTTAATGGCCTCCCCTACTATAATAAATCAATCAAAACATCGAACTTCACTTCGAAAAAAAACACGAAATCTACCTCTGCGGGCCTGCTGCGGGACCGGATTTATTTCATTGATATGTCAGATGGTTTCCCCCCCCCCCTCTTTAAGTTAAGGATGGAATCAATTAGGGTTCATATTAAAAAAATGTTCGTATTCACTATGGGGCATGCTATTAATGTCATCATCATTTTTGAAAATTTTTGGTTTTCTGTTTGTCGGTTGGTCTGTATGTGCTCATCTCCGGAACGAGTGAACCGATTTGAAAGGGACATTGACTGGCAAAAGGCTAATGTTATAAGGAGTCGTTTAGGCTTCCTTTATTTTGGAAAAAGAATTAGTTTTCCGCTCAAAAAATATAAATGTGTACTCGCGAGCGAAGCCGTGCCGGCACAGGTAATGTTCAATATACCTAAATACAGTTTTTAATCTGTGTATTTCTGTAACATTTAAATTTAATGACATTCTTAAGTAACACTTGCAAGCAAAAACTATTTACAAAAATATGTGACATCGAACGCAATCGCTTAATATTATTATCAAGTACATTTTACTTTGTCATATAAATATAATATTTTAGCGTTAATTTTTTTGTTTAAGTATTTCTATGTAACGAATACTATTTTTTTTGGCTATAAATTATCTCGGTCTCAAAAACATTGGAATATCTTCCAACAAATGTTACACCTGTTCCTGTGGCTATTATCATGTCTTGTCAAATGTTAGTACAAATAGAAATAGATGCTTGGAAAAAATAGTAACTTCACTCCAGAACAAATTTACTAAAAAGATAGTAAATATGATGCTAAAACTATGACAGATATATATTTATAGAAAAACGCGACCAGGAAACAAAGTTTCGTCCGTTCTATCAGATAAGCAATTATTTTTAATTCTTTTAACTAACTCGAAGCACAAATATAAGTGGTCAACTAAAATATTTGGTAGATAGGTTTTTTTTTATGGTATAGGGGCCAAACAAGCAGACCGGTCACCTGATAGTAAATTACCACCGCCGCCCATGGGTACCTGTAACTCTAGAGTCACAAGTGCGTTGCCGCCCTTTAAGGTGGGAGTAGGGGAAGAGGGGGGAAGACGGGAGCATTGTTTCACTGCCGGTTTTCTGTGAGGCCGTGGTATCGAGCGGACGAGCCGTCCCATACGTGCCGAAGCATGGATCTCCCACGTAAAAAATTCTGTGAGCTGCACATTCAGTTTGTTGACGAAGGAGTTCATTGCCTTCTTTTCTTAATTATCACCAATCGAAAAGAAATTCCAGTCGTCTAAATCGCCGGATACATATTTTGGCTTCCAATTTCGTGGTTCATTATTACAATGTCCAATTTTATTTCTCATTTTAATTTTTCATATTACAAATCCATTCCTGTTGAGCAATACATCACGTACATTCTTACGCTAAATTCACTTTAAACTCATGATGAGAATGGAAAGCATTTTTTAAATACCACGTATTAAATGTAGCTACCATATGCTGCAATGTACGACATGAACGTTTTCTTGGTGCGCAGTATAATGCACATTAACTGTTGGAAGCACTTTGAGTCTGCCACAATAGGCTTAAATCAACCCCTTGTTAGTTTATTCACAGGTTAGTTTGTTCATATAACGTAGGTGGTACACAAATACACGACCCGCTTGATTATAAACATTTACTACTGCCTACAAATATTTGCCACAAGGTACAGAAGTGATATGGCGTGTTGCCAATCTCACGCCCTATTCCTTTGGAGCATGGGCGACCTACCAAGGTCACGGTGAAGGACAAGGTCTTCCTGTTGTTTGCTGTTAAGTCGCTGTCTCCAGTTCTGTATCCTGTTCTCCAGGGTGAAAATATGTCTTAGCCATCTCCAATTTGTGTAGAACTCTGCTACATCCTTGCTTTTGGACATAATGAAAAAAATTACGCCTGTGAATAAATTAACAAGGCGTTAATTTAAACTTATTTTGGCAGACTCAGAGTGCTTCCAACAGTAGTTAATGTGCATTATTATACTGCACCAAGAGAACTTTCGCGTCGTACACTGCAGCATATGGTGGCTATATTAAATACGTGGTATATGGAAAATACTTTCCATTCTCATCATGAGCTTAAAGTAAATTTATCATAAGAATGTACGTAATGCATTGCTCAACAGAAATGTATTTGTTGAAAAATTAAAGTGAGAGAAATAATTGGACATCGTAACAATGAACCACGAAAAAAACGAAAAGCCAAAATATGTATCTGGCGATTTACCCGACTGCGGCATTAGGGATATAGAGTAAGTCTATATAAATCAACATTAAATGGTGGTCATTCCACAATCCTAGGTTAAAAAGCATGGTCAGAACTTTTTATTTAACTAACAACTTACAAAAAATACAGAAATGGCTCTGTTAGTGATTATAACTACGTTCAGCGATAGTAAAAGTCGCTAGTATCTAATGTTATAAACAAGATAAAAAAACTGTCAGTGGAAGAACTGCACGTTCCCATAACAAAAGTTCCCAACGTGCCTAAAGAAGTTTTTACTTCATAAATAAAAAGGTTTATAGATGTGGAATCGTTCTTTCTATTCGTACTTTTCACCTTGCGATGACAGAACTTTCATTTACTATTAATATAATGGTTGTTAATCTATATATATAAAAGCAAAAGGATAATTAGTTTATGAAGTAGTCTATGAAGATAAAATTTGGCAGGAAGGTAGTTTATGACTAAGAGATGTCAGCGAAGAACGGATTTTGTTACAGGACCAGATCGCAAAGTTATAAAAAAGTCCTTGGTTTCTGTACTAGAGGCCTGAAAATTGGTAGGGAAGGTAGTTTATGATTAGGAGACGTCAGCGAAGAACGGATTTTATGACAGGGCCGGATCGCAAAGTTATACAAAAGTCCTGCGTTTTTGTACTAGGGGCCTGAAATTTGGTAGGGAGGTAGTTTATGATTAGGAGATGTCAGCGAAGAACGGATTTTGTGACAGGGCCGGATCGCAAAGTTATACAAAAGCCCTGGTTTTTTGTACTAGGGGCATGAAATTTGGCAGGGAGATAGTTTATACGTAGGACAAGTCAGCTCAGTTTTGGATTTTGTGACCAGGCTGGGGTGGTATTTAAGGGCTTTCGGAACTTTATGTAAACTTAAGAATTAGGGTAATAAGATTTTTCTTTACAGGGACGGCTTAAATTTGTCAAAAGATGTTTGTTTCTTTTGGGTATTCTTTTGATTTTGTTAAACTAAAAACAGGTAGTCGGCAGACACGTACTTTACAAACAGGAGAAGTCAGCTAACCTAAGCCCAGCTTTATTGCCTTAGACCTACTGTAGACCTTTATCGATGCGTTTACTTGTTGTTGTTTCAGTATCTAACACTTAAATATTTATATATCTAATAGTGTATCAATTCACCAAACAACCGACTTTAAATACATGATTTATTAAGACATTAAAATTCCAATATTTTACATTTTTTTACATCTATAATGAAGGATTTTACGTTAGTAAGTGTTTTAAGCATACGAAGTCGCGGGTAACAGCTAGTAATGTTATACTAGAGATCGTGCGGTGGTCGAATTTCAAGCATGGTTTTTTGATTGGCCAGTATAACTTGGGCTATCATTGTATAGACTTACTGACAAAGGTAATCACATATACTGGACGCGTGTAATTACGTTACGCCGTTTTCACATAATTTTTGAAGTTGTAAGACATTTTGTTTAAAAATTTTAGGTTTCTGCACTTCTTCTATATATAAACTGTAAATATTCCGAAATTCGCGTTACTACGATTCCGAAATATTCTTAAAAAGGAGTAATATAATGATAATATGTGATACGTCCTGAAGCAACTTTGTAAAAAGGTTCATTCTGGCAAAAATGTAAATAGTAAGCTAAGATTAGGCAGAAAGCTAAAAGTTTTTAATGCAACGTAATTTACATTTATAATATATTTTTCTAGTGGTTAGTGACCCTGACTGCTGAGCCAGAGGTCATGGGTTCGATTCCCACTCAGGGCAAATAATTGTGTGATGAGCACGATCGTTTGTTCTGTGTCTGTGTGTAATTTATCTATAACTAGCAGCCCGATCCGGCTTCACAAGGGTACAAATCATACACCTAAACCTTCCTCATGAATCACTCTATCTATTAGTGAAAACCGCATGAAAATCCGTTCAGTGGATTTACGGTTTATCGCGAACATACAGACAGACGCGGCGGGCAGCAGTCTGGTTACCATAGTACAGGCTCTGCCTAGTTTGCGATCAGACAGGCGTATGTGAGATGTGTGAAATTATTTTACTATTTACTGTAAAAAACCTTTAAACTGAAAATTATGATACTGAATTCCTTGTTACCGTCATATCTTATCTCAACAATATTGTGCTACCTCACCATGACCTAGTAACCACTGTGAACATAATCAATTTACTTTCAGGAAAGCCTTGTCAATCCGTGACATGTCCCATTCCGGATCTCACCTTACCTCATAATTGAGACTGTTCACACCGACCCTCTCTCGGGTCACGCATGAGAGGAATTCGATATTGGACTGCAGATTGTCTGTATAGTATCGAATTTAATTTAACTTCGTCTTATTTCAATTATTAGGGATCTGTTTACAAAATTTGCTGTTTTGACTAAAAAAAAACATGTAATTATTAATTTTAAGGTGATAGAAATCTAATGAGGAGCCTATAGAAGACATTTAGAAGTTGGAAAATGTTTCAAATGTCTTAATCTTAATATACTTGTTGAACATGGGCATTTTTTGTGGTAAATGGATAAAGGATATTATTTTCGATACATCTAAAAATTTGTGGCTATAAGTTATTGTGTGCCAATCATTATTATAGCAGATTTTTAACCGTGTTATGATTTTATATAATTAAGAGTATAATTATGAATACAAAGTGTATTTGAAAAAGGAACACATACTTAAACCACTGAAAGGGCTTGACGGCAGTTACAATAAGAAAATTTGAAAAAAATACTATTCGTTTACAAGTTATGACCGTTTGAATTTCCAGGTAGTTTTGCCTCCGTTTTTCATAAAAGCAGGTGGAATGTGTAAACTTGAAGACTTTTTAAAATCTTTAACTTTTGCAATTGCAATTCAGAGGAATGTAATGATAGCTCTGAATTGCAATGCAAATTGAAACGTCAGGCAATTCAGAGGTATGTAATGATAGCTCTGGATTGTGATGCAAATTGAAACGTCAGGCAATTAAGAGGTATGTAATGAATGTAATGATACCTCTGAAATGGCAATGCAAATTGAAACGTCAGGCAATTCAGAGGTATAGAACAGGTACCTATTTCGTGATCGAGTTTATTCCCGTATAATATATAGTACATCAATATATTATGGAACGCGAAAGTTCAAAAGTTAGTATGTGTAGAGTATTTTCCATTGTTCGTATTTAAATAAAAAACTGTACAATATTGCTATATTTGTATTAGAATTACAGGTGATAATAAACCTCCTGGTGAACACCGTCTAAAAATACATAACTTCCCATGTAATCGGAAGGCAAATCGAGATAATTGTGACTGTGCAGCGCTACGCTATAAAATACCTTGGTGTCACACTAGATGACCAACTGAAATGGAACAACCAATTGGCGTCAACAATAGCGAGTTTATATCTTCAAGATCTTGCGGTCAGTAGCTGACGACACACTTCTCGTACAGACATATAAAGTTTAATCTAAACTTCTCGTACAGACATATTAAGTCGTTGGTCGCGGAATGTAATAAAGTATAGATGTTTATGAAGTGATTACAGCACATATTTTCGTTATTAATAACGAAACATAAGAAAAATACAGTCCCTACTGTATTTATGACCCGTATTAGTTATAGCTGGAAGTCAGCAAATCTTAAACGCTTTTTGACGTTTGAGAGTTACGAAGTAACTGTAAAAATTACATATCTTATTACTATAAAATATCTGTAATATACAATAAAGGCGACAAAAATAGCAGTCTGGTTACCATAGTACAGGCACTGTAATATTATCTATGCAGTATTGTGACTCGGCGCAGTCTTTAAAACAAAATTTCTTCAATTTTTTATGTATCATTCGTAGTTTTCGCAGCGCACGCCAAATAATGACTTATAGGCAAATTTTTGAAATCTTGGGTTATATTACTGCATTTAGGTATAAAATACCTTCGCAAAATTCCGCAAATAACCTCTTGGATCCTCCAGATTTGGAAGTGTTGTTTCATTTAACACGTTTCCACTTTAAACTACGTGGACAATAGATATAAACTATGGAAACAGTGACTATTACTATATTGAACTTTCCGCTTCATGTCAACCATTGTACGGATGTCTACCGTTTAACATAATTGTTACAAAATTATTAAGTAACCCGCAAATCTGTTTAGTTTAAATAATAACGAGCCGTATCTACATAACTGAGGGTCCTTAAAACTAATAAAAATTAACCGTTAGTGTTTGTGTGTGGCGAGGGCTCAAGGCTATTTAAATTACCAATATCTCAGGTCATGAGTCTGTACCTTTAGAAGAAATTTTACGTTCCCATCACACAAGAGCCCCCTTTTCGTCTATTGTATACGAATCCGAATTTAATCGGTTAATTAATTTTTAATATGTTAGTACTTTTTGTCGATTTTGGTTGTTTTACATCATTTATTCATTGTATTAGTTTTAAGGGAATTGTTGCGTGTTAATTTTATTTATTTCTTTCATGTGTTGTTGCTTGACTTGACTTGACTTCATTGTTACAACTACTACTAATTTTACTGTTTAATTTATCTTACTTGATTGTACCTAATTGTTTAACTGCTTTTGTTTTGATTTGATTTGACATTTCTTATTTTTATTTATTACACTGATTTTAAATTTAATTTAATATGATTGTTTGATTATTTTTATTAAGACTGCATGATATTGTCTCTTATAATTGTAGAAGCACCAGATTTATAAAAAGAACAAAGGTTGTAAATAAACATGTTATGTGTATTCTCCGTTAGAGATCCTAATAAATAAATAAATCCCCAGGTGATTGAATTGATTCGCTCAGTAAAATAGCAGGGAGAAACATAAGAGTAATGAGATGTAGTTTGTGTTAAGATATGTTGGAATGTATATTCTCTTTAGTTCGTTTCTTAACTGTAGTAACTGCATCTCAAGTAAACCGTAAAGTCGCTTTGAACTCATTTGCACTTTCAGTTAAAAGTCTTGATAGTTAACAGAATGACGTCATCTAATTTGAGTTTTATTTTAACAAATAATAAAGCTCGTTAAGTTACGGCAACTACTACTGTACTGCCCTTAAAAGTAGTCCTACGTGGGGTTTTCGGTCCCATGTTTGAAAAATACAGCAATTTCACAGAGATGTTAAGATAGAATGAAAGGCTGATTAGATGGAGTGCCCTTGCAGAAGGCTGCAGCATGTTTGCAAGGACACCCACATTTTGTAGGGAAAACTAAGTAATTAAGCAAGCATTCACATCTATGGCATTGTCTCCAAACCTAGTCTAGTCCCTATGTAGAACGATGAGTCTCTACCAAAGTTTTAGTCATGAAATTCACATTTTTACAAAAAAAATACTATTAAAATTCGCGACCATGGCGGCGCGGTAGTCATTTACTATCAGGTGACCCGTCTGCTCGTTTTCCCCCTATACCTTAAAAAAAAACATACTATTCGAATTCGCGACCATAGCGGCGCGGTAGTCATTTACCATCATGTGACCCGTCTGCTCGTTTTCCCCCTATACCATAAAAAGAAAACATACTATTCGAATTTGCGACTATGACCATCGTTAACAAACATTTAAAAACAATCAGTTTCAGCATATATATTGAATTAGCTTTATATTTGATTATAACGGTCACCTTATTTTTCTATAAGCTATACAATTACACAGCTGCATTTTTATTAACATGCAATTGTTGCACAAACAAATAAATATATTATTTATTTACTTCGGTACAGTCGATTGCTTTTAAATGAGCTTTTAATAAAGATATGGTAAAACGAACACGAGCATTTTCACGGTCTTTGCAATTAAAATATTATTTTCTCGATATAAGAGAAAAATAATTTTCCATTTCCAAATTTAAGTTTATTGTTAGATATAATTAAAAAAACATGTTTTAATTTTTTTCATCCCTGTTCTATGAGACATAACTTCTTGTCAATTTGATATTTATTTATTAATTAAATAGTGAAACCAAGTCATACCTATTAATACATTTACACATTATATTATATTTTGTTTGATGTTAATTTTACTTGATACGTCGACATATTTCTAAGCATTTAACAAGGCTGGAAGACAGAAACAGACAGCAAAAGTATTCTATTTTGTTTGAAGGTACAGAATTCAAAAATGTTTTGGCAAACCTTACAAAACTAAACACGTACCTACATTCTATTATAAGTTAGTTAAACGGCCGATTAAGGGACGCTTCATGTTGCAGGGCCGGCACTGTACCGTGGCACTTACGAAGCAGCTGCGGGACGTTTATTACTAACGAAACGTTTAGAACTGGCCGATGAGACGCGTAAAACTCCCAGAAGTAAACGGCAGTGTCGCCACTATCATTCAACTCACCGCAAGCTACTATCTTTTCCTAAAACTTGTTGATACATTACTTGCTGGCGATATACCTGTGACTGTATTTCCTCAAAAAAAAGTAATTGTTCAACCTCAGTCTTCAGTACGTCTAAATAATAAGTATTTTTGGGTGTGTTAAGTGGTAATTAGATCATGTAGTTAAATGGTAAACATACCAAACTAACAAGCCATCGGTTGATAAGCGGTCATCTTTGTATTCGAAATTTTACCAGTGTGTATTTTTCTTTAAAAAAATACCTAGAAATTTGTTTTATTTATATCCTTAATCACGACTTTTCTCTGCGTTTTAGAATATTTGACAGAATTTCGCATGTTATCAATATTTTTTCAAATTCAAATAATTTCAGACCAAGAATCGTATTCGTTTCTTAAACTTTTGTAAAACATATTACTGACTGTACCGAAGTAGGTATATTATATGTCGTTTATTCAATATATAATGAAAAGAAAAAACCTATTTAGAAATGTCGATTGATGCAGCTGTGTCAATCTATAATTCAAATACACATGTTCAATAATAGATAGCCCTTATTATGTCAACAAATACACGCACATGTTATGAGAGTATATAAGCGCACGTATGCACTGAACATTGTTATTGTATCTTGTATTCACAGCGATAATTATCATGGCGTCTTTCAACTACTTTATCTTGGTAAGAGTTTTGTAATCTGTAATATCATCGTTTGCGTTAACATTTTTATTTGTTTCTATCAACGGTCATATAATATTGTCTCAATATTGCGGACTGTTAGCTCACTTTGACAAACTAATAGAGTTTTGTAAAATACCCGTCGTCCTGTCTTTGCGGATACAACCAGCGCTTTCAAAGTCTAGTCGTAACGTGGATCTCATATATTTACTTTCTACATACTTGTTAACTAATACTTTACATAACATCATGTTGTCAAGTGTATTAGGAGTTGAATTACAACCGTAGTTATAGTTCCTGGGTGAGATACGAAACAGCAACCAATCAAAGCAAATCCGATGTTTCTAAAGTACAGTCACGCAATAGAATTAGTGCAATATAGACCAGATCCGCTTTTTGATATAATTGTCTAATGCTATGACAATATGCCTTAGATTAAATTAAGTGGATATAATTTATATACCTAATAGTTAATTTTTGAAAAAAAAAAAATAAAAATTCTTAAACTGATTATGGAATATTGTTCGTTGTTGTATAATTACCAGTCAGACATTACAAGTCCACAAACTATGAAAAAAATCTTTTTTCTCAGTTCTTTACTGCTGCGGGCAAAAGCTAGATAGTACATTATATGATTTGTCTGCCGGTTGCTATCAGGGACTTCAAATCATAAGTAATAAAAAGTACGTAAAAACATAAAAGTTGCTTACCCACTGAGCGGTAGGTGTACCTCAAACATAGTTATACAGCGCTAAAGCTGGTTTATTTGTTCAACAGATTGCTGCATACCTCTTGGTGACACACTTCCAATTCATATGCAGTGAAGAAGGGACGCCAAAAGATATTGGAAAAGCATTAGAAATATTTATAAATGGAATTGTAGATGCAGCACATACATGTGAAGGTGCAGTTGCAAGTGCCGGAAATGCATTTAAAGATACAGTTGAAAGTGCAGGTCCAACCTTGCCGATAGGCTTTCTTGAAAATGTAACAGAAACATTTATAAATAAAACTAAAGATGCATTAGATACATTTGTAAATGGAGATGAAAGTGCCGCAAAAACACTTATAGGTGCTATCGGACAGCCCATTAAAAATAAAATAGAAACATTTATAAATAATATGAAAGATGCAGCAGTTACAGTTGCAGATTTAGTTGCAAGTGCCGGAAATAAACTTTTAAGTATTATTAAAATTGGCGTCCCGCCAGCCATACTTGTAAATGAAATAATACCAGTTATAAATGAAATTAAAAATGCAATAGATACATTTACAGTTGGAGTTGCAAGTGCCGCAAAAAAACTTATAGGTTAAGCTGCAAAGAAGTTATTGCGTTAATAGTGCTAACAAGTTTTTAGGAACATTAAATTGTTACTCTGACTGATTTTTTATTTTCTTTCGTCATTCCTAATACATTCTAAGTCGATATATAGGTATCGGCCATTGGGATTTATTCTGACCTCCATGGCCAAAAACAATATTAGTCCTAGATATAAATCCAGGACGTATTTAGAGATACCAGAAATAGCGTAAGACAACAAGAGTATTATTTGTAAGCCGCGAAAAGACGTGCAGTGTTTAATTTATTATATTTATTACATATACGCTGTAGTGAGCAGAATGTTTTACGTTAAAGAAGAAACGGGTTGGATGAGCGTACATAGTTGTTACGACTAGAGCTTAAGAATTGGAGGTAGATAGCGGGGTAGGTGAAGTATGTGGGGTAGTTGTAGATAGTAAGAAGAGTACTGAGGACTCGCAAGCTTCGCCGCAGGCCATTACTTACAAAAGTTCACAGTTTCAAACACAGTCCTACTTACACATTGAAGATGAATCAAATGCATTTATTAAGAAGAAGGTATATTTATTATTAGCATATAACGCAGTGCTGATAGTGCAGTTGTTTCTTGCTTAGATATGAATTTATATGGTTGGTTATGCAAAAGTATTAGGACTAATCCCACTTCCTACGGTTTTGACTCCTATACGCCAAGATCAACAACTCGGCTCGGCGGGTCACAGGAAAAACTAAACTGTCTTGGACCCCACAATGATTTAACATACACTTACGCCTGCATCCCCGAAGAGTAAGCAAAGGCGTATTTGCAGTAGACGTAAACATTTTGCTTATGATAATTATGTCCCACCCACGTTATAAGGAGTAAACCCCTTGCCGTCTACCGGGCACTTTAAGTGGCAAATGGAAAAATTTTGAGTGTATTGAAAGGAAAAGATAGGAAAGCCAATGAAAGAAAAAGGTATATTGCTTCTTTGGATGGATTGAGGGGTGTAAGCAATAGCTCGAGCAGGTCAGGGATACCTGTTAATCGAATTGGTTGAAGTCGGCATTCTTTAATATAAAATTTACGTATGTTTTCCACCTTTATTGTGAATTGTATAATTTATTCTGTGAATACTTCGAATTAAAACTGTCTCTGTTATATTAAGTTCTGTTCTTCTCTATTAAAAAAACGAAAGTGAGGAAGGAAGAAAACTGCTGCTAGATATATTTTAGGAGTTATAAATATTATAAATGTTGTTACTAGTTTTTATAGGCATAAGTATTCGTTTACCACAACACGGCCGTGTCCTTGTTAGACAAATAAGTTCTATGAACAAACACTTGATAATTCTACGACGTGTTAAGAGTGATCT
Source organism: Callimorpha dominula (assembly GCA_949752705.1). Classification (NCBI taxonomy): domain Eukaryota; kingdom Metazoa; phylum Arthropoda; class Insecta; order Lepidoptera; family Erebidae; genus Callimorpha; species Callimorpha dominula. The sequence continues at coordinate 12,158,435 of OX457010.1, read as the reverse complement.
GAAACAGAACAAAAAGAGAGAATTATAATCAAAATTTAGAACAATAAAATAAAAGGAAAAAAATATAAATATGTCGTGATAAATATCATAATATTCTAAAACCGGGACAGCTCCAAGTGCATGGCGGAGTCAACTAATCGTGCCAAAATTCAGTGGGATGCCGCGCGCCGGTCGGAGCGAAGCGGAGGTTAGTTCGATGCTCACTCACCCGCCTCTTTAGCCAACATCACCTCCTCGAAAAACGAGACAGAGGAATCCCACGCACTGTTACTTTGGACCATGGACAGAACCATGGTCTCTAGCGAGAGGCATCCCATCCCAATAGCTGCGTCCATGCTGAGCACTCCACCAAAGTGTGGAGGGCAGTGTCCTCGCGACAGGCTCCGCAGTGGTGGCACGCAGGCGATGGCTCCCGGACTATGCGATGCAGGTACTTACCGAACCAGCCGTGTCCTGTGAGTACCTGCGTCAACGGCCGTATCTTTTAATTATGTAGACTTAGAAGCTTGATTTTTTTCAGGTTCAACAAATCGTAGATATAATATAATATTAATTTCAGCTTGATGCTTCTACGGGTTCCTGGAAAAAATTGGTTTTACAGACCGAATGGTAGACGGACAACAAAGTGATCCTATAAAGTTTTCTTTTCTCTTTTGAGGAACGGAACCTTAAAATATATATCTGAATGTGGTCTTTTGTAGCCCAGGGGTTCTTTCCTAATCCACGACTCCAATAACAGTAGAAATCTATCTGTTACGCCCTACCTTCCTATTTTGCATTAGACCCATCTACAATTTCTAAAGTTACCCGGTTTCCCATGACAATTATAAAGAGAATCTATGTAGTCAAACAATATTCATTGCCTAATAGAAGGGGAGCCTACGATGCTAAATGTGTATTTACTCCAGCGTCGTTGGGACCTATTGGATTTTGAAGATTAGATAGTAGATAGAAAAAGAGTTCAGGCGATGTATCCGTTTCATTGGTGGGGGGAGCTTCTACAGGCTTTCAAAGATGTAAAAAAAAATTGTAAAATAGACTTACTCTCGCGTGTCAGATATTAATAGTGTAGATACCCCACATGTCTCTGACAATTGGGGTAGGTTAATCTGCCCATTTGCATGATGGGGGTGGCCGTATTGAAGGGTAGAAAATTTGAAAAAAAAATATTCGAGCACGTCAGATATTAAGAGGGGATGTTAGGTACAACCGAAAGAAACCCTCATTCAATAATCTGACGATTATGACGTGACGCACGCTTGCAACGGCTTTTTGAAAATGAAAAGAAAATCGCCCTTTTGACCAACTCGAGCGCGTCAGATTTTCATACAGATGGATCAGCTTAATATCCTAGACAAACTGACGAATAATCTGACGATTATTTGAAGGGATTCTTTTAATCTGTCGATTTGAAAAAAAATACTTGTGTTTTTATCATTAAATGTGTCAAATGTCCACGGAAAATAGCATGCAAATACAAATAGACTTAACTATTTATATACATATATAAAAGCGAAAAGATACTCACTCACTCATCTACTGACTAATCACGAAATCTGGAAAACTACTTGACCCATGAAAATGAAACTTGTCAGAGAGGTAGTTTATGAGTAAGAAAACTCAGCTAACTAATGATTCTAAGCTAAAAACTATTTTGTTAATTTACGAATACCATTCAAATTCCCAATTTCTTTAAAAACATATTCCAAAGTGAATTGTTTAGATAAATCAACATATTAAGCGTATAAAATCGCGAGCAAAAAAAAAATAGTCGTATAGTAGCAGGTACAAGTTGTTTTTATTACGTGTGTGAAAGTATGTATACCGCTTTTTTTTACAGAACTGATCTGTGTTTTTATGAAGGTAAAGTAGGTTTTCATAATTAAGCCACAGTCAGGATGTTTATTTCTTTATATTTCTGCCCTAGTGAATCACAACTACCTGAGTTATATAAATATACAAATTGCTCGGATAGTCTTTTTCTGCAGCCCGAATATAGTTTCATACGACATTGTACTATGAAAATAACTAAAATAGACTGATCTGAGTGTTTCAATGCTGCTGAGCTGAGTCTATTTGATAATATTTATTTATTTTAATTAATAAGAATTTCGTGGTATCGACTAGTTTCAATTCGTTTTATTTAACCATTATTTAACCGTGTGTGAGATGTGTGATGTTATTATTATTATTATATTATAGTGTTTTCCACCTGTTTAACGTTTAGAGTAGTGAATTGAATACATTAATGCTGCGTTCCAATAAACAAGAAACGATTCGTTTTGCTTACGGACGGTAAAATTTCGTTAAATTTTCAACAAAAATTTTACCGTCCGTAAGCAAAACGAATCGTTATTTGTTTATTGGAACGCGGCATTAGTCTTTTCTCCATTAGAAAGTTGTTAACGTTCAACCAACTTAATAAGGTAATTAAATAATCGAGATCGGTTTGCACGCAAGCTCTCCAGGAACTTTCAAAAAGAACATAAACAAATGAACAAAAACATAAATACCATCCCCACACAATACTCTGTGTATTGTGTGGGGAAGGTATGAGAGAGTGAGAGATAGAGAGAATGTAAAAGGGAAAGAGAGGCGTGGAGTGGGAAATACATGCTTCACTGCAGCTGTATGTACTAAACTTTCTTTACGATTTTTGTAACTCCGGCTTGAGTTAATGGGCAAATTATATGTTTTCTGTTATCCTTGAAATATATCCTTCAAAATAAAAAAAAATCGACAATTTTTTTCGCAAGTTTGTAACCTTCCCACTGCCTTGCGTCACGCTCAAATCGTCAGATTATCAAAATGTACACTTGTCAGCATGTAATTAACCCTCTTTATAATAATCTGCCGCGCAGGAGTAAATCCAAAAAATCCCTTAATGGCCTCCCCTACTATAATAAATCAATCAAAACATCGAACTTCACTTCGAAAAAAAACACGAAATCTACCTCTGCGGGCCTGCTGCGGGACCGGATTTATTTCATTGATATGTCAGATGGTTTCCCCCCCCCCCCCCTCTTTAAGTTAAGGATGGAATCAATTAGGGTTCATATTAAAAAAATGTTCGTATTCACTATGGGGCATGCTATTAATGTCATCATCATTTTTGAAAATTTTTGGTTTTCTGTTTGTCGGTTGGTCTGTATGTGCTCATCTCCGGAACGAGTGAACCGATTTGAAAGGGACATTGACTGGCAAAAGGCTAATGTTATAAGGAGTCGTTTAGGCTTCCTTTATTTTGGAAAAAGAATTAGTTTTCCGCTCAAAAAATATAAATGTGTACTCGCGAGCGAAGCCGTGCCGGCACAGGTAATGTTCAATATACCTAAATACAGTTTTTAATCTGTGTATTTCTGTAACATTTAAATTTAATGACATTCTTAAGTAACACTTGCAAGCAAAAACTATTTACAAAAATATGTGACATCGAACGCAATCGCTTAATATTATTATCAAGTACATTTTACTTTGTCATATAAATATAATATTTTAGCGTTAATTTTTTTGTTTAAGTATTTCTATGTAACGAATACTATTTTTTTTTGGCTATAAATTATCTCGGTCTCAAAAACATTGGAATATCTTCCAACAAATGTTACACCTGTTCCTGTGGCTATTATCATGTCTTGTCAAATGTTAGTACAAAAAGAAATAGATGCTTGGAAAAAATAGTAACTTCACTCCAGAACAAATTTACTAAAAAGATAGTAAATATGATGCTAAAACTATGACAGATATATATTTATAGAAAAACGCGACCAGGAAACAAAGTTTCGTCCGTTCTATCAGATAAGCAATTATTTTTAATTCTTTTAACTAACTCGAAGCACAAATATAAGTGGTCAACTAAAATATTTGGTAGATAGGTTTTTTTTTATGGTATAGGGGCCAAACAAGCAGACCGGTCACCTGATAGTAAATTACCACCGCCGCCCATGGGTACCTGTAACTCTAGAGTCACAAGTGCGTTGCCGCCCTTTAAGGTGGGAGTAGGGGAAGAGGGGGGAAGACGGGAGCATTGTTTCACTGCCGGTTTTCTGTGAGGCCGTGGTATCGAGCGGACGAGCCGTCCCATACGTGCCGAAGCATGGATCTCCCACGTAAAAAATTCTGTGAGCTGCACATTCAGTTTGTTGACGAAGGAGTTCATTGCCTTCTTTTCTTAATTATCACCAATCGAAAAGAAATTCCAGTCGTCTAAATCGCCGGATACATATTTTGGCTTCCAATTTCGTGGTTCATTATTACAATGTCCAATTTTATTTCTCATTTTAATTTTTCATATTACAAATCCATTCCTGTTGAGCAATACATCACGTACATTCTTACGCTAAATTCACTTTAAACTCATGATGAGAATGGAAAGCATTTTTTAAATACCACGTATTAAATGTAGCTACCATATGCTGCAATGTACGACATGAACGTTTTCTTGGTGCGCAGTATAATGCACATTAACTGTTGGAAGCACTTTGAGTCTGCCACAATAGGCTTAAATCAACCCCTTGTTAGTTTATTCACAGGTTAGTTTGTTCATATAACGTAGGTGGTACACAAATACACGACCCGCTTGATTATAAACATTTACTACTGCCTACAAATATTTGCCACAAGGTACAGAAGTGATATGGCGTGTTGCCAATCTCACGCCCTATTCCTTTGGAGCATGGGCGACCTACCAAGGTCACGGTGAAGGACAAGGTCTTCCTGTTGTTTGCTGTTAAGTCGCTGTCTCCAGTTCTGTATCCTGTTCTCCAGGGTGAAAATATGTCTTAGCCATCTCCAATTTGTGTAGAACTCTGCTACATCCTTGCTTTTGGACATAATGAAAAAAATTACGCCTGTGAATAAATTAACAAGGCGTTAATTTAAACTTATTTTGGCAGACTCAGAGTGCTTCCAACAGTAGTTAATGTGCATTATTATACTGCACCAAGAGAACTTTCGCGTCGTACACTGCAGCATATGGTGGCTATATTAAATACGTGGTATATGGAAAATACTTTCCATTCTCATCATGAGCTTAAAGTAAATTTATCATAAGAATGTACGTAATGCATTGCTCAACAGAAATGTATTTGTTGAAAAATTAAAGTGAGAGAAATAATTGGACATCGTAACAATGAACCACGAAAAAAACGAAAAGCCAAAATATGTATCTGGCGATTTACCCGACTGCGGCATTAGGGATATAGAGTAAGTCTATATAAATCAACATTAAATGGTGGTCATTCCACAATCCTAGGTTAAAAAGCATGGTCAGAACTTTTTATTTAACTAACAACTTACAAAAAATACAGAAATGGCTCTGTTAGTGATTATAACTACGTTCAGCGATAGTAAAAGTCGCTAGTATCTAATGTTATAAACAAGATAAAAAAACTGTCAGTGGAAGAACTGCACGTTCCCATAACAAAAGTTCCCAACGTGCCTAAAGAAGTTTTTACTTCATAAATAAAAAGGTTTATAGATGTGGAATCGTTCTTTCTATTCGTACTTTTCACCTTGCGATGACAGAACTTTCATTTACTATTAATATAATGGTTGTTAATCTATATATATAAAAGCAAAACGATAATTAGTTTATGAAGTAGTCTATGAAGATAAAATTTGGCAGGAAGGTAGTTTATGACTAAGAGATGTCAGCGAAGAACGGATTTTGTTACAGGACCAGATCGCAAAGTTATAAAAAAGTCCTTGGTTTCTGTACTAGAGGCCTGAAAATTGGTAGGGAAGGTAGTTTATGATTAGGAGACGTCAGCGAAGAACGGATTTTATGACAGGGCCGGATCGCAAAGTTATACAAAAGTCCTGCGTTTTTGTACTAGGGGCCTGAAATTTGGTAGGGAGGTAGTTTATGATTAGGAGATGTCAGCGAAGAACGGATTTTGTGACAGGGCCGGATCGCAAAGTTATACAAAAGCCCTGGTTTTTTGTACTAGGGGCATGAAATTTGGCAGGGAGATAGTTTATACGTAGGACAAGTCAGCTCAGTTTTGGATTTTGTGACCAGGCTGGGGTGGTATTTAAGGGCTTTCGGAACTTTATGTAAACTTAAGAATTAGGGTAATAAGATTTTTCTTTACAGGGACGGCTTAAATTTGTCAAAAGATGTTTGTTTCTTTTGGGTATTCTTTTGATTTTGTTAAACTAAAAACAGGTAGTCGGCAGACACGTACTTTACAAACAGGAGAAGTCAGCTAACCTAAGCCCAGCTTTATTGCCTTAGACCTACTGTAGACCTTTATCGATGCGTTTACTTGTTGTTGTTTCAGTATCTAACACTTAAATATTTATATATCTAATAGTGTATCAATTCACCAAACAACCGACTTTAAATACATGATTTATTAAGACATTAAAATTCCAATATTTTACATTTTTTTACATCTATAATGAAGGATTTTACGTTAGTAAGTGTTTTAAGCATACGAAGTCGCGGGTAACAGCTAGTAATGTTATACTAGAGATCGTGCGGTGGTCGAATTTCAAGCATGGTTTTTTGATTGGCCAGTATAACTTGGGCTATCATTGTATAGACTTACTGACAAAGGTAATCACATATACTGGACGCGTGTAATTACGTTACGCCGTTTTCACATAATTTTTGAAGTTGTAAGACATTTTGTTTAAAAATTTTAGGTTTCTGCACTTCTTCTATATATAAACTGTAAATATTCCGAAATTCGCGTTACTACGATTCCGAAATATTCTTAAAAAGGAGTAATATAATGATAATATGTGATACGTCCTGAAGCAACTTTGTAAAAAGGTTCATTCTGGCAAAAATGTAAATAGTAAGCTAAGATTAGGCAGAAAGCTAAAAGTTTTTAATGCAACGTAATTTACATTTATAATATATTTTTCTAGTGGTTAGTGACCCTGACTGCTGAGCCAGAGGTCATGGGTTCGATTCCCACTCAGGGCAAATAATTGTGTGATGAGCACGATCGTTTGTTCTGTGTCTGTGTGTAATTTATCTATAACTAGCAGCCCGATCCGGCTTCACAAGGGTACAAATCATACACCTAAACCTTCCTCATGAATCACTCTATCTATTAGTGAAAACCGCATGAAAATCCGTTCAGTGGATTTACGGTTTATCGCGAACATACAGACAGACGCGGCGGGCAGCAGTCTGGTTACCATAGTACAGGCTCTGCCTAGTTTGCGATCAGACAGGCGTATGTGAGATGTGTGAAATTATTTTACTATTTACTGTAAAAAACCTTTAAACTGAAAATTATGATACTGAATTCCTTGTTACCGTCATATCTTATCTCAACAATATTGTGCTACCTCACCATGACCTAGTAACCACTGTGAACATAATCAATTTACTTTCAGGAAAGCCTTGTCAATCCGTGACATGTCCCATTCCGGATCTCACCTTACCTCATAATTGAGACTGTTCACACCGACCCTCTCTCGGGTCACGCATGAGAGGAATTCGATATTGGACTGCAGATTGTCTGTATAGTATCGAATTTAATTTAACTTCGTCTTATTTCAATTATTAGGGATCTGTTTACAAAATTTGCTGTTTTGACTAAAAAAAAACATGTAATTATTAATTTTAAGGTGATAGAAATCTAATGAGGAGCCTATAGAAGACATTTAGAAGTTGGAAAATGTTTCAAATGTAATCTTAATATACTTGTTGAACATGGGCATTTTTTGTGGTAAATGGATAAAGGATATTATTTTCGATACATCTAAAAATTTGTGGCTATAAGTTATTGTGTGCCAATCATTATTATAGCAGATTTTTAACCGTGTTATGATTTTATATAATTAAGAGTATAATTATGAATACAAAGTGTATTTGAAAAAGGAACACATACTTAAACCACTGAAAGGGCTTGACGGCAGTTACAATAAGAAAATTTGAAAAAAATACTATTCGTTTACAAGTTATGACCGTTTGAATTTCCAGGTAGTTTTGCCTCCGTTTTTCATAAAAGCAGGTGGAATGTGTAAACTTGAAGACTTTTTAAAATCTTTAACTTTTGCAATTGCAATTCAGAGGAATGTAATGATAGCTCTGAATTGCAATGCAAATTGAAACGTCAGGCAATTCAGAGGTATGTAATGATAGCTCTGGATTGTAATGCAAATTGAAACGTCAGGCAATTAAGAGGTATGTAATGAATGTAATGATACCTCTGAAATGGCAATGCAAATTGAAACGTCAGGCAATTCAGAGGTATAGAACAGGTACCTATTTCGTGATCGAGTTTATTCCCGTATAATATATAGTACATCAATATATTATGGAACGCGAAAGTTCAAAAGTTAGTATGTGTAGAGTATTTTCCATTGTTCGTATTTAAATAAAAAACTGTACAATATTGCTATGTTTGTATTAGAATTACAGGTGATAATAAACCTCCTGGTGAACACCGTCTAAAAATACATAACTTCCCATGTAATCGGAAGGCAAATCGAGATAATTGTGACTGTGCAGCGCTACGCTATAAAATACCTTGGTGTCACACTAGATGACCAACTGAAATGGAACAACCAATTGGCGTCAACAATAGCGAGTTTATATCTTCAAGATCTTGCGGTCAGTAGCTGACGACACACTTCTCGTACAGACATATAAAGTTTAATCTAAACTTCTCGTACAGACATATTAAGTCGTTGGTCGCGGAATGTAATAAAGTATAGATGTTTATGAAGTGATTACAGCACATATTTTCGTTATTAATAACGAAACATAAGAAAAATACAGTCCCTACTGTATTTATGACCCGTATTAGTTATAGCTGGAAGTCAGCAAATCTTAAACGCTTTTTGACGTTTGAGAGTTACGAAGTAACTGTAAAAATTACATATCTTATTACTATAAAATATCTGTAATATACAATAAAGGCGACAAAAATAGCAGTCTGGTTACCATAGTACAGGCACTGTAATATTATCTATGCAGTATTGTGACTCGGCGCAGTCTTTAAAACAAAATTTCTTCAATTTTTTATGTATCATTCGTAGTTTTCGCAGCGCACGCCAAATAATGACTTATAGGCAAATTTTTGAAATCTTGGGTTATATTACTGCATTTAGGTATAAAATACCTTCGCAAAATTCCGCAAATAACCTCTTGGATCCTCCAGATTTGGAAGTGTTGTTTCATTTAACACGTTTCCACTTTAAACTACGTGGACAATAGATATAAACTATGGAAACAGTGACTATTACTATATTGAACTTTCCGCTTCATGTCAACCATTGTACGGATGTCTACCGTTTTACATAATTGTTACAAAATTATTAAGTAACCCGCAAATCTGTTTAGTTTAAATAATAACGAGCCGTATCTACATAACTGAGGGTCCTTAAAACTAATAAAAATTAACCGTTAGTGTTTGTGTGTGGCGAGGGCTCAAGGCTATTTAAATTACCAATATCTCAGGTCATGAGTCTGTACCTTTAGAAGAAATTTTACGTTCCCATCACACAAGAGCCCCCTTTTCGTCTATTGTATACGAATCCGAATTTAATCGGTTAATTAATTTTTAATATGTTAGTACTTTTTGTCGATTTTGGTTGTTTTACATCATTTATTCATTGTATTAGTTTTAAGGGAATTGTTGCGTGTTAATTTTATTTATTTCTTTCATGTGTTGTTGCTTGACTTGACTTGACTTCATTGTTACAACTACTACTAATTTTACTGTTTAATTTATCTTACTTGATTGTACCTAATTGTTTAACTGCTTTTGTTTTGATTTGATTTGACATTTCTTATTTTTATTTATTACACTGATTTTAAATTTAATTTAATATGATTGTTTGATTATTTTTATTAAGACTGCATGATATTGTCTCTTATAATTGTAGAAGCACCAGATTTATAAAAAGAACAAAGGTTGTAAATAAACATGTTATGTGTATTCTCCGTTAGAGATCCTAATAAATAAATAAATCCCCAGGTGATTGAATTGATTCGCTCAGTAAAATAGCAGGGAGAAACATAAGAGTAATGAGATGTAGTTTGTGTTAAGATATGTTGGAATGTATATTCTCTTTAGTTCGTTTCTTAACTGTAGTAACTGCATCTCAAGTAAACCGTAAAGTCGCTTTGAACTCATTTGCACTTTCAGTTAAAAGTCTTGATAGTTAACAGAATGACGTCATCTAATTTGAGTTTTATTTTAACAAATAATAAAGCTCGTTAAGTTACGGCAACTACTACTGTACTGCCCTTAAAAGTAGTCCTACGTGGGGTTTTCGGTCCCATGTTTGAAAAATACAGCAATTTCACAGAGATGTTAAGATAGAATGAAAGGCTGATTAGATGGAGTGCCCTTGCAGAAGGCTGCAGCATGTTTGCAAGGACACCCACATTTTGTAGGGAAAACTAAGTAATTAAGCAAGCATTCACATCTATGGCATTGTCTCCAAACCTAGTCTAGTCCCTATGTAGAACGATGAGTCTCTACCAAAGTTTTAGTCATGAAATTCACATTTTTACAAAAAAAATACTATTAAAATTCGCGACCATGGCGGCGCGGTAGTCATTTACTATCAGGTGACCCGTCTGCTCGTTTTCCCCCTATACCTTAAAAAAAAACATACTATTCGAATTCGCGACCATAGCGGCGCGGTAGTCATTTACCATCATGTGACCCGTCTGCTCGTTTTCCCCCTATACCATAAAAAGAAAACATACTATTCGAATTTGCGACTATGACCATCGTTAACAAACATTTAAAAACAATCAGTTTCAGCATATATATTGAATTAGCTTTATATTTGATTATAACGGTCACCTTATTTTTCTATAAGCTATACAATTACACAGCTGCATTTTTATTAACATGCAATTGTTGCACAAACAAATAAATATATTATTTATTTACTTCGGTACAGTCGATTGCTTTTAAATGAGCTTTTAATAAAGATATGGTAAAACGAACACGAGCATTTTCACGGTCTTTGCAATTAAAATATTATTTTCTCGATATAAGAGAAAAATAATTTTCCATTTCCAAATTTAAGTTTATTGTTAGATATAATTAAAAAAACATGTTTTAATTTTTTTCATCCCTGTTCTATGAGACATAACTTCTTGTCAATTTGATATTTATTTATTAATTAAATAGTGAAACCAAGTCATACCTATTAATACATTTACACATTATATTATATTTTGTTTGATGTTAATTTTACTTGATACGTCGACATATTTCTAAGCATTTAACAAGGCTGGAAGACAGAAACAGACAGCAAAAGTATTCTATTTTGTTTGAAGGTACAGAATTCAAAAATGTTTTGGCAAACCTTACAAAACTAAACACGTACCTACATTCTATTATAAGTTAGTTAAATACCGGGTTTAGCCGATTAAGGGACGCTTCATGTTGCAGGGCCGGCACTGTACCGTGGCACTTACGAAGCAGCTGCGGGACGTTTATTACTAACGAAACGTTTAGAACTGGCCGATGAGACGCGTAAAACTCCCAGAAGTAAACGGCAGTGTCGCCACTATCATTCAACTCACCGCAAGCTACTATCTTTTCCTAAAACTTGTTGATACATTACTTGCTGGCGATATACCTGTGACTGTATTTCCTCAAAAAAAAGTAATTGTTCAACCTCAGTCTTCAGTACGTCTAAATAATAAGTATTTTTGGGTGTGTTAAGTGGTAATTAGATCATGTAGTTAAATGGTAAACATACCAAACTAACAAGCCATCGGTTGATAAGCGGTCATCTTTGTATTCGAAATTTTACCAGTGTGTATTTTTCTTTAAAAAAATACCTAGAAATTTGTTTTATTTATATCCTTAATCACGACTTTTCTATGCGTTTTAGAATATTTGACAGAATTTCGCATGTAATCAATATTTTTTCAAATTCAAATAATTTCAGACCAAGAATCGTATTCGTTTTTCTTAAACTTTTGTAAAACATATTACTGACTGTACCGAAGTAGGTATATTATATGTCGTTTATTCAATATATAATGAAAAGAAAAAACCTATTTAGAAATGTCGATTGATGCAGCTGTGTCAATCTATAATTCAAATACACATGTTCAATAATAGATAGGCCTTATTATGTCAACAAATACACGCACATGTTATGAGAGTATATAAGCGCACGTATGCACTGAACATTGTTATTGTATCTTGTATTCACAGCGATAATTATCATGGCGTCTTTCAACTACTTTATCTTGGTAAGAGTTTTGTAAGCTGTAATATTATCGTTTGCGTTAACATTTTTATTTGTTTCTATCAACGGTCATATAATATTGTCTCAATATTGCGGACTGTTAGCTCACTTTGACAAACTAATAGAGTTTTGTAAAATACCCGTCGTCCTGTCTTTGCGGATACAACCAGCGCTTTCAAAGTCTAGTCGTAACGTGGATCTCATATATTTACTTTCTACATACTTGTTAACTAATACTTTACATAACATCATGTTGTCAAGTGTATTAGGAGTTGAATTACAACCGTAGTTATAGTTCCTGGGTGAGATACGAAACAGCAACCAATCAAAGCAAATCCGATGTTTCTAAAGTACAGTCACGCAATAGAATTAGTGCAATATAGACCAGATCCGCTTTTTGATATAATTGTCTAATGCTATGACAATATGCCTTAGATTAAATTAAGTGGATATAATTTATATACCTAATAGTTAATTTTTGAAAAAAAAAAATAAAAAAAAATCTTAAACTGATTATGGAATATTGTTCGTTGTTGTATAATTACCAGTCAGACATTACAAGTCCACAAACTATGAAAAAAATCTTTTTTCTCAGTTTTTTACTGCTGCGGGCAAAAGCTAGATAGTACATTATATGATTTGTCTGCCGGTTGCTATCAGGGACTTCAAATCATAAGTAATAAAAAGTACGTAAAAACATAAAAGTTGCTTACCCACTGAGCGGTAGGTGTACCTCAAACATAGTTATACAGCGCTAAAGCTGGTTTATTTGTTCAACAGATTGCTGCATACCTCTTGGTGACACACTTCCAATTCATATGCAGTGAAGAAGGGACGCCAAAAGATATTGGAAAAGCATTAGAAATATTTATAAATGGAATTGTAGATGCAGCACATACATGTGAAGGTGCAGTTGCAAGTGCCGGAAATGCATTTAAAGATACAGTTGAAAGTGCAGGTCCAACCTTGCCGATAGGCTTTCTTGAAAATGCAACAGAAACATTTATAAATAAAACTAAAGATGCATTAGATACATTTGTAAATGGAGATGAAAGTGCCGCAAAAACACTTATAGGTGCTATCGGACAGCCCATTAAAAATAAAATAGAAACATTTATAAATAATATGAAAGATGCAGCAGTTACAGTTGCAGATTTAGTTGCAAGTGCCGGACATAAACTTTTAAGTATTATTAAAATTGGCGTCCCGCCAGCCATACTTGAAATTGAAATAATACCAGTTATAAATGAAATTAAAAATGCAATAGATACATTTACAGTTGGAGTTGCAAGTGCCGCAAAAAATCTTATAGGTTAAGCTGCAAAGAAGTTATTGCGTTAATAGTGCTAACAAGTTTTTAGGAACATTAAATTGTTACTCTGACTGATTTTTTATTTTCTTTCGTCATTCCTAATACATTCTAAGTCGATATATAGGTATCGGCCATTGGGATTAATTCTGACCTGCATGGCCAAAAACAATATTAGTCCTAGATATAAATCCAGGACGTATTTAGAGATACCAGAAATAGCGTAAGACAACGAGAGTATTATTTGTAAGCCGCGAAAAGACGTGCAGTGTTTAATTTATTATATTTATTACATATACGCTGTAGTGTGCAGAATGTTTTACGTTAAAGAAGAAACGGGTTGGATGAGCGTACATAGTTGTTACGACTAGAGCTTAAGAATTGGAGGTAGATAGCGGGGTAGGTGAAGTATGTGGGGTAGTTGAAGATAGTAAAAAGAGTACTGAAGGCTCGCAAGCTTCGCCGCAGGCCATTACTTACAAAAGTTCACAGTTTCAGACACAGTCCTACTTACACATTGAAGATGAATCAAATGCATTTATTATGAAGAAGGTATATTTATTATTAGCATATAACGCAGTGCTGATAGTGCAGTTGTTTCTTGCTTAGATATGAATTTATATGGTTGGTTATGCAAAAGTATTAGGACTAATCCCACTTCCTACTGTTTTGACTCCTATACGCCAAGATCAACAACTCGGCTCGGCGGGTCACAGGAAAAACTAAACTGTCTTGGACCCCACAATGATTTAACATACACTTACGCCTGCATCCCCGAAGAGTAAGCAAAGGCGTATTTGCAGTAGACGTAAACATTTTGCTTATGATAATTATGTCCCACCCACGTTATAAGGAGTAAACCCCTTGCCGTCTACCGGGCACTTTAAGGGGCAAATCTAAAAATTTTGAGTGTATTGAAAGGAAAAGATAGGAAAGCCAATTCAAGTAAAAGGTATCTTGCTTCTTTAGATGGATTGGGGGGTGTAAGCAATAGCTCGAGCAGGTCAGGGATACCTGTTAATCGAATTGGTTGAAGTCGGCATTCTTTAATATAAAATTATTATATTATAGCGTTTTCCACCTGTTTAACGTTTAGAGTAGTGAATTGAATACATTAATGCTGCGTTCCAATAAACAAGAAACGATTCGTTTTGCTTACGGACGGTAAAATTTCGTTGAATTTTCAACAAAAATTTTACCGTCCGTAAGCAAAACGAATCGTTATTTGTTTATTGGAACGCGGCATTAGTCTTTTCTCCATTAGAAAGTTGTTAACGTTAAACCAACTTAATAAAGTAATTAAATAATCGAGATCGGTTTGCACGCAAGCTCTCCAGGAACTTTCAAAAAGAACATAAACAAATGAACAAAAACATAAATACCATCCCCACACAATACTCTGTGTATTGTGTGGGGAAGGTATGAGAGAGTGAGAGATAGAGAGAATGTAAAAGGGAAAGAGAGGCGTGGAGTGGGAAATACATGCTTCACTGCAGCTGTATGTACTAAACTTTCTTTACGATTTTTGTAACTCCGGCTTGAGTTAATGGGCAAATTTATGTTTTCTGTTATCCTTGAAATATATCCTTCAAAATAAAAAAAAATCGACGATTTTTTTCGCAAGTTTGTAACCTTCCCACTGCCTTGCGTCACGCTCAAATCGTCAGATTATCAAAATGTACACTTGTCAGCATGTAATTAATAATCTCTCTCCCTCCTTATAATAATCTGCCGCGCAGGAGTAAATCCAAAAAATCCCTTAATGGGATTTATTATAGTAGGGGAGGCCCTACTATAATAAATCAATCAAAACATCGCGTAACTGTCCTTGATAAGATAAGGGTCTATCCCAAATACAGCTTAATTAGCAGTAAACATCTATTGTATGGATTCAAGGCGTTTGTATTCTGATAGATAGACAAACAACTTGACTAAATTGTTGTCAAACGGATACATATCGGATTTATAATATTTTAAATACAAAATAGACGTTTGTGATACATGTAATCTTAGGTAGATTTTTCGAAGAAAAGTCTTCGAACTTCACTTCGAAAAAATCACGAAATCTACCTCTGCGGGCCTGCTGCGGGACCGGATTTATTTCATTGATATGTCAGATGGTTCCCCCCCCCCCCTCTTTAAGTTAAGGATGGAATCAATTAGGGTTCATATTAAAAAATGTTCGTATTCACTATGGGGCATGCTATTAATGACATCCTCATTTTTGAAAATTTTTGGTTTTCTGTTTGTCTGTTGGTCTGTATGTGCTCATCTCCGGAACGAGTGAAAGGGACGATTTGAAAGGGACATTGACTGGCAAAAGGCTAATGTTATAAGGAGTCGTTTAGGCTTCCTTTATTTTGGAAAAAGAATTAGTTTTCCGCTCAAAAAATATAAATGTGTACTCGCGAGCGAAGCCGTGCCGGCACAGGTAATGTTCAATATACCTAAATACAGTTTTTAATCTGTGTATTTCTGTAACATTTAAATTTAATGACATTCTTAAGTAACACTTGCAAGCAAAAACTATTTACAAAAATATATGACATCGAACGCAATCGCTTAATATTATTATCAAGTACATTTACTTTGTCATATAAATATAATATTTTAGCGTTAATTTTTTTGTTTAAGTATTTCTATGTAACGAATACTATTTTTTTTGGCTATAAATTATCTCGGTCTCAAAAACATTGGAATATCTTCCAACAAATGTTACACCTGTTCCTGTGGCTATTATCATGTCTTGTCAAATGTTAGTACAAAAAGAAATAGATGCTTGGAAAAAATAGTAACTTCACTCCAGAACAAATTTACTAAAAAGATAGTAAATATGATGCTAAAACTATGACAGATATATATTTATAGAAAAACGCGACCAGGAAACAAAGTTTCGTCCGTTCTATCAGATAAGCAATTATTTTTAATTCTTTTAACTAACTCGAAGCACAAATATAAGTGGTCAACTAAAATATTTGGTAGATAGGTTTTTTTTTATGGTATAGGGGCCAAACAAGCAGACCGGTCACCTGATAGTAAATTACCACCGCCGCCCATTGGTACCTGTAACTCTAGAGTCACAAGTGCGTTGCCGCCCTTTAAGGTGGGAGTAGGGGAAGAGGGGGGAAGACGGGAGCATTGTTTCACTGCCGGTTTTCTGTGAGGCCGTGGTATCGAGCGGACGAGCCGTCCCATACGTGCCGAAGCATGGATCTCCCACGTAAAAAATTCTGTGAGCTGCACATTCAGTTTGTTGACGAAGGAGTTCATTGCCTTCTTTTCTTAATTATCACCAATCGAACAGAAATTCCAGTCGTCTAAATCGCCGGATACATATTTTGGCTTCCAATTTCGTGGTTCATTATTACAATGTCCAATTTTATTTCTCATTTTAATTTTTCATATTACAAATCCATTCCTGTTGAGCAATACATCACGTACATTCTTACGCTAAATTCGCTTTAAACTCATGATGAGAATGGAAAGCATTTTTTAAATACCACGTATTAAATGTAGCTACCATATGCTGCAATGTACGACATGAACGTTTTCTTGGTGCGCAGTATAATGCACATTAACTGTTGGAAGCACTTTGAGTCTGCCACAATAGGCTTAAATCAACCCCTTGTTAGTTTATTCACAGGTTAGTTTGTTCATATAACGTAGGTGGTACACAAATACACGACCCGCTTGATTATAAACAGTTACTACTGCCTACAAATATTTGCCACAAGGTACAGAAGTGATATGGCGTGTTGCCAATCTCACGCCCTATTCCTTTGGAGCATGGGCGACCTACCAAGGTCACGGTGAAGGACAAGGTCTTCCTGTTGTTTGCTGTTAAGTCGCTGTCTCCAGTTCTGTATCCTGTTCTCCAGGGTGAAAATATGTCTTAGCCATCTCCAATTTGTGTAGAACTCTGCTACATCCTTGCTTTTGGACATAATGAAAAAAATTACGCCTGTGAATAAATTAACAAGGCGTTAATTTAAACTTATTTTGCCAGACTCAGAGTGCTTCCAACAGTAGTTAATGTGCATTATTATACTGCACCAAGAGAACTTTCGCGTCGTACATTGCAGCATATGGTGGCTATATTAAATACGTGGTATATGGAAAATACTTTCCATTCTCATCATGAGCTTAAAGTAAATTTATCGTAAGAATGTACGTAATGCATTGCTCAACAGAAATGTATTTGTTGAAAAATTAAAGTGAGAGAAATAATTGGACATCGTAACAATGAACCACGAAAAAAACGAAAAGCCAAAATATGTATCTGGCGATTTACCCGACTGCGGCATTAGTGATATAGAGTAAGTCTATATAAATCAACATTAAATGGTGGTGATTCCACAATCCTAGGTTAAAAAACATGGTCAGAACTTTTTATTTAACTAACAACTTACAAAAATTACAGAAATGGCTCTGTTAGTGATTATAACTACGTTCAGCGATAGTAAAAGTCGCTAGTATCTAATGTTATAACAAAGATAAAAAAACTGTCAGTGGAAGAACTGCACGTTCCCATAACAAAAGTTCCCAACGTGCCTAAAGAAGTTTTTACTTCATAAATAAAAAGGTTTATAGATGTGGAATCGTTCTATTCGTACTATTAACCTTGCGATGACAGAACTTTCATTTACTATTAATATAATGGTTGTTAATCTATATATATAAAAGCAAAAGGATACTTACTTACTCATCTACTGACTAATCCCGAAATCTGGAAAACTACTTGATCTATGAAGATAAAATTTGGCAGGAAGGTAGTTTATGATTAGGAGACGTCAGCGAAGAACGGATTTTATGACAGGGCCGGATCGCAAAGTTATAAAAAAGTCCTTGGTTTCTGTACTAGGGGCCTGAAATTTGGTATGGAGGTAGTTTATGATTAGGAGATGTCAGCGAAGAATGGATTTTGTGACAGGGCCGGATCGCAAAGTTATACAAAAGTCCTGGGTTTTTGTACTAGGGGCATGAAATTTGGCAGGGAGATAGTTTATACGTAGGACAAGTCAGCTCAGTTTTGGATTTTGTGACCAGGCTTGGGTGGTATTTAAGGGCTTTCGGAACTTTATGTAAACTTAAGAATTAGGGTTATAAGATTTTTCTTTACAGGGACGGCTTAAATTTGTCAAAAGATGTTTGTTTCTTTTGGGTATTCTTTTGATTTTGTTAAACTAAAAACAGGTAGTTGGCAGACACGTACTTTACAAACAGGAGAAGTCAGCTAACCTAAGCCCAGCTTTATTGCCTTAGACCTGCTGTAGACCTTTATCGATGCGTTTACTTGTTGTTGTTTCAGTATCTAACACTTAAATATTTATATATCTAATAGTGCATCAATTCACCAAACAACCGACTTTAAATACATGATTTATTAAGACATTAAAATTCCAATATTTTACATTTTATTACATCTATAATGAAGGATTTTACGTTAGTAAGTGTTTTAAGCATACGAAGTCGCGGGTAACAGCTAGTAATGTTATACTAGAGATCGTGCGGTGGTCGAATTTCAACCATGGTTTTTTGATTGGCCAGTATAACTTGGGCTATCATTGTATAGACTTACTGACAAAGGTAATCACATATACTGGACGCGTGTAATTACGTTACGCCGGTTTCACATAATTTTTGAAGTTGTAAGACATTTTGTTTAAATATTTAGGTTTCTGCACTTCTTCTATATATAAACCGTAAATATTCCAAAATTCGCGTTACTACGATTCCGAAATATTCTTAAAAAGGAGTAATATAATGATAATATGTGATACGTCCTGAAGCAACTTTGTAAAAAGGTTGATTCTGGCAAAAATGTAAATAGTAAGCTAAGATTAGGCAGAAAGCTAAAAGTTTTTAATGCAACGTAATTTACATTTATAATATATTTTTCTAGTGGTTAGTGACCCTGACTGCTGAGCCAGAGGTCATGGGTTCGATTCCCACTCAGGGCAAATAATTGTGTGATGAGCACGATCGTTTGTTCTGTGTCTGTGTGTAATTTATCTATAACTAGCAGCCCGATCCGTCTTCACAAGGGTACAAATCATACACCTAAACCTTCCTCATGAATCACTCTATCTATTAGTGAAAACCGCATGAAAATCCGTTCAGTGGATTTGCGGTTTATCGCGAACATACAGACAGACGCGGCGGGCAGCAGTCTGGTTACCATAGTACAGGCTCTGTCTAGTTTGCGATCAGACAGGCGTATGTGAGATGTGTGAAATTATTTTACTATTTACTGTAAAAAACCTTTAAACTGAAAATTATGATACTGAATTCCTTGTTACCGTCATATCTTATCTCAACAATATTGTGCTACCTCATCATGACCTAGTAACCACTGTAAACATAATCAATTTACTTTCAGGAAAGCCTTGTCAATCCGTGACATGTCCCATTCCGGATCTCACCTTACCTCATAATTGAGACTGTTCACACCGACCCTCTCTCGGGTCACGCATGAGAGGAATTCGATATTAGACTGCAGATTGTCTGTATAGTATCGAATTTAATTTAAATTCGTCTTATTTCAATTATTAGGGATCTGTTTACAAAATTTGCTGTTTTGACTAAAAACATGTAATTATTAATTTTAAGGTGATAGAAATCTAATGAGGAGCCTATAGAAGACATTTAGAAGTTGGAAAATGTTTCAAATGTCTTAATCTTAATATACTTGTTGAACATGGGTATTTTTTGTGGTAAATGGATAAAGGATATTATTTTCGATACATCTAAAAATTTGTGGCTATAAGTTATTGTGTGCCAATCATTATTATAGCAGATTTTTAACCGTGTTATGATTTTATATAATTAAGAGTATAATTATGAATACAAAGTGTATTTGAAAAAGGAACACATACTTAAACCACTGAAAGGGCTTGACGGCAGTTACAATAAGAAAATTTGAAAAAAATACTATTCGTTTACAAGTTATGACCGTTTGAATTTCCAGGTAGTTTTGCCTCCGTTTTTCATAAAAGCAGGTGGAATGTGTAAACTTGAAGACTTTTTAAAATCTTTAACTTTTGCAATTGCAATTCAGAGGAATGTAATGATAGCTCTGAATTGCAATGCAAATTGAAACGTCAGGCAATTCAGAGGTATGTAATGAATGTAATGATACCTCTGAAATGGTAATGCAAATTGAAACGTCAGGCAATTCAGAGGTATGTAATGATAGCTCTGGATTGTAATGCAAATTGAAACGTCAGGCAATTAAGAGGTATGTAATGAATGTAATGATACCTCTGAAATGGCAATGCAAATTGAAACGTCAGGCAATTCAGAGGTATAGAACAGGTACCTATTTCGTGATCGAGTTTATTCCCGTATAATATATAGTACATCAATTATGGAACGTGAAAGTTCAAAAGTTAGTATGTGTAGAGTATTTTCCATTGTTCGTATTTAAATAAAAAACTGTACAATATTGCTATGTTTGTATTAGAATTACAGGTGATAATAAACCTCCTGGTGAACACCGTCTAAAAATACATAACTTCCCATGTAATCGGAAGGCAAATCGAGATAATTGTGACTGTGCAGCGCTACGCTATAAAATACCTTGGTGTCACACTAGATGACCAACTGAAATGGAACAACCAATTGGCGTCAACAATAGCGAGTTTATATCTTCAAGATCTTGCGGTCAGTAGCTGACGACACACTTCTCGTACAGACATATAAAGTTTAATCTAAACTTCTCGTACAGACATATTAAGTCGTTGGTCGCGGAATGTAATAAAGTATAGATGTTTATGAAGTGATTACAGCACATATTTTCGTTATTAATAACGAAACATAAGAAAAATACAGTCCCTACTGTATTTATGACCCGTATTAGTTATAGCTGGAAGTCAGCAAATCTTAAACGCTTTTTGACGTTTGAGAGTTACGAAGTAACTGTAAAAATTACATATCTTATTACTATAAAATATCCGTAATATACAATAAAGGCGACAAAAATAGCAGTCTGGTTACCATAGTACAGGCACGGCAATATTATCTATCCAGTATTGTGACTTGGCGCAGTCTTTAAAACAAAATTTCTTAAATTTTTTATGTATCATTCGTAGTTTTCGCAGCGCACGCCAAATAATGACTTATAGGCAAATTGTTTAAATCTTGGGTTATATTACTGCATTTAGGTATAAAATACCTTCGCAAAATTCCGCAAATAACCTCTTGGATCCTCCAGATTTGGAAGTTTTGTTTCATTTAACACGTTTCCACTTTAAACTACGTGGACAATAGATATAAACTATGGAAACAGTGACTATTACCATATTGAACTTTCCGCTTCATGTCAACCATTGTACGGATGTCTACCGTTTTACATAATTGTTACAAAATTATTAAGTAACCCGCAAATCTGTTTAGTTTAAATAATAACGAGCCGTATCTACATAACTGAGGGTCCTTAAAACTAATAAAAATTAACCGTTAGTGTTTGTGTGTGACGAGGGCTCAAGGCTATTTAAATTACCAATATCTCAGGTCATGAGTCTGTACCTTTAGAAGAAATTTTACGTTCCCATCACACAAGAGCCCCCTTTTCGTCTATTGTATACGAATCCGAATTTAATCGGTTAATTAATTTTTAATATGTTAGTACTTTTTGTCGATTTTGGTTGTTTTACATCATTTATTCATTGTATTAGTTTTAATGGAATTGTTGCGTGTTAATTTTATTTATTTCTTTCATGTGTTGTTGCTTGACTTGACTTGACTTCATTGTTACAACTACTACTAATTTTACTGTTTAATTTATCTTACTTGATTGTACCTAATTGTTTAACTGCTTTTGTTTTGATTTGATTTGACATTTCTTATTTTTATTTATTACACTGATTTTAAATTTAATTTAATATGATTGTTTGATTATTTTTATTAAGACTGCATGATATTGTCTCTTATAATTGTAGAAGCACCAGATTTATAAAAAGAACAAAGGTTGTAAATAAACATGTTATGTGTATTCTCCGTTAGAGATCCTAATAAATAAATAAATCCCCAGGTGATTGAATTGATTCGCTCAGTAAAATAGCAGGGAGAAACATAAGAGTAATGAGATGTAGTTTGTGTTAAGATATGTTGGAATGTATATTCTCTTTAGTTCGTTTCTTAACTGTAGTAACTGCATCTCAAGTAAACCGTAAAGTCGCTTTGAACTCATTTGCACTTTCAGTTAAAAGTCTTGATAGTTAACAGAATGACGTCATCTAATTTGAGTTTTATTTTAACAAATAATAAAGCTCGTTAAGTTACGGCAACTACTACTGTACTGCCCTTAAAAGTAGTCCTACGTGGGGTTTTCGGTCCCATGTTTGAAAAATACAGCAATTTCACAGAGATGTTAAGATAGAATGAAAGGCTGATTAGATGGAGTGCCCTTGCAGAAGGCTGCAGCATGTTTGCAAGGACACCCACATTTTGTAGGGAAAACTAAGTAATTAAGCAAGCATTCACATCTATGGCATTGTCTCCAAACCTAGTCTAGTCCCTATGTAGAACGATGAGTCTCTACCAAAGTTTTAGTCATGAAATTCACATTTTTACAAAAAAAATACTATTAAAATTCGCGACCATGGCGGCGCGGTAGTCATTTACTATCAGGTGACCCGTCTGCTCGTTTTCCCCCTATACCTTAAAAAAAAACATACTATTCGAATTCGCGACCATAGCGGCGCGGTAGTCATTTACCATCATGTGACCCGTCTGCTCGTTTTCCCCCTATACCATAAAAAGAAAACATACTATTCGAATTTGCGACTATGACCATCGTTAACAAACAATTAAAAACAATCAGTTTCAGCATATATATTGAATTAGCTTTATATTTGATTATAACGGTCACCTTATTTTTCTATAAGCTATACAATTACACAGCTGCATTTTTATTAACATGCAATTGTTGCACAAACAAATAAATATATTATTTATTTACTTCGGTACAGTCGATTGCTTTTAAATGAGCTTTTAATAAAGATATGGTAAAACAAACACGAGCATTTTCACGGTCTTTGCAATTAAAATATTATTTTCTCGATATAAGAGAAAAATAATTTTCCATTTCCAAATTTAAGTTTATTGTTAGATATAATTAAAAAAACATGTTTTAATTTTTTTCATCCCTGTTCTATGAGACATAACTTCTTGTCAATTTGATATTTATTTATTAATTAAATAGTGAAACCAAGTCATACCTATTAATACATTTACACATTATATTATATATTGTTTGATGTTAATTTTACTTGATACGTCGACATATTTCTAAGCATTTAACAAGGCTGGAAGACAGAAACAGACAGCAAAAGTATTCTATTTTGTTTGAAGGTACAGAATTCTAAAAATGTTTTGGCAAACCTTACAAAACTAAACACGTACCTACATTCTATTATAAGTTAGTTAAACGGCCGATTAAGGGACGCTTCATGTTGCAGGGCCGGCACTGTACCGTGGCACTTACGAAGCAGCTGCGGGACGTTTATTACTAACGAAACGTTTAGAACTGGCCGATGAGACGCGTAAAACTCCCAGAAGTAAACGGCAGTGTCGCCACTATCATTCAACTCACCGCAAGCTACTATCTTTTCCTAAAACTTGTTGATACATTACTTGCTGGCGATATACCTGTGACTGTATTTCCTCAAAAAAAAGTAATTGTTCAACCTCAGTCTTCAGTACGTCTAAATAATAAGTATTTTTGGGTGTGTTAAGTGGTAATTAGATCATGTAGTTAAATGGTAAACATACCAAACTAACAAGCCATCGGTTGATAAGCGGTCATCTTTGTATTCGAAATTTTACCAGTGTGTATTTTTCTTTAAAAAAATACCTAGAAATTTGTTTTATTTATATCCTTAATCACGACTTTTCTATGCGTTTTAGAATATTTGACAGAATTTCGCATGTAATCAATATTTTTTCAAATTCAAATAATTTCAGACCAAGAATCGTATTCGTTTTTCTTAAACTTTTGTAAAACATATTACTGACTGTACCGAAGTAGGTATATTATATGTCGTTTATTCAATATATAATGAAAAGAAAAAACCTATTTAGAAATGTCGATTGATGCAGCTGTGTCAATCTATAATTCAAATACACATGTTCAATAATAGATAGGCCTTATTATGTCAACAAATACACGCACATGTTATGAGAGTATATAAGCGCACGTATGCACTGAACATTGTTATTGTATCTTGTATTCACAGCGATAATTATCATGGCGTCTTTCAACTACTTTATCTTGGTAAGAGTTTTGTAAGCTGTAATATTATCGTTTGCGTTAACATTTTTATTTGTTTCTATCAACGGTCATATAATATTGTCTCAATATTGCGGACTGTTAGCTCACTTTGACAAACTAATAGAGTTTTGTAAAATACCCGTCGTCCTGTCTTTGCGGATACAACCAGCGCTTTCAAAGTCTAGTCGTAACGTGGATCTCATATATTTACTTTCTACATACTTGTTAACTAATACTTTACATAACATCATGTTGTCAAGTGTATTAGGAGTTGAATTACAACCGTAGTTATAGTTCCTGGGTGAGATACGAAACAGCAACCAATCAAAGCAAATCCGATGTTTCTAAAGTACAGTCACGCAATAGAATTAGTGCAATATAGACCAGATCCGCTTTTTGATATAATTGTCTAATGCTATGACGATATGCCTTAGATTAAATTAAGTGGATATAATTTTTATACCTAATAGTTAATTTTTGAAAAAAAAAAAAAAAAAAATCTTAAACTGATTATGGAATATTGTTCGTTGTTTTATAATTACCAGTCAGACATTACAAGTCCACAAACTATGAAAAAAATCTTTTTTCTCAGTTTTTTACTGCTGCGGGCAAAAGCTAGTTAGTACATTATATGATTTGTCTGCCGGTTGCTATCAGGGACTTCAAATAATAAGTAATAAAAAGTACGTAAAAACATAAAAGTTGCTTACCCACTGAGCGGTAGGTGTACCTCAACCATAGTTATACAGCGCTAAAGCTGGTTTATTTGTTCAACAGATTGCTGCATACCTCTTGGTGACACACTTCCAATTCATATGCAGTGAAGAAGGGACGCCAAAAGATATTGGAAAAGCATTAGAAATATTTATAAATGGAATTGTAGATGCAGCACATACATGTGAAGGTGCAGTTGCAAGTGCTGGAAATGCATTTAAAGATACAGTTGAAAGTGCAGGTCCAACCTTGCCGATAGGCTTTCTTGAAAATGCAACAGAAACATTTATAAATAAAACTAAAGATGCATTAGATACATTTGTAAATGGAGATGAAAGTGCCGCAAAAACACTTATAGGTGCTATCGGACAGCCCATTAAAAATAAAATAGAAACATTTATAAATAATATGAAAGATGCAGCAGTTACAGTTGCAGATTTAGTTGCAAGTGCCGGAAATAAACTTTTAAGTATTATTAAAATTGGCGTCCCGCCAGCCATACTTGTAAATGAAATAATACCAGTTATAAATGAAATTAAAAATGCAATAGATACATTTACAGTTGGAGTTGCAAGTGCCGCAAAAAAACTTATAGGTTAAGCTGCAAAGAAGTTATTGCGTTAATAGTGCTAACAAGTTTTTAGGAACATTAAATTGTTACTCTGACTGATTTTTTATTTTCTTTCGTCATTCCTAATACATTCTAAGTCGATATATAGGTATCGGCCATTGGGATTTATTCTGACCTCCATGGCCAAAAACAATATTAGTCCTAGATATAAATCCAGGACGTATTTAGAGATACCAGAAATAGCGTAAGACAACAAGAGTATTATTTGTAATCCGCGAAAAGACGTGCAGTGTTTAATTTATTATATTTATTACATATACGCTGTAGTGAGCAGAATGTTTTACGTTAAAGAAGAAACGGGTTGGATGAGCGTACATAGTTGTTACGACTAGAGCTTAAGAATTGGAGGTAGATAGCGGGGTAGGTGAAGTATGTGGGGTAGTTGTAGATAGTAAGAAGAGTACTGAGGACTCGCAAGCTTCGCCGCAGGCCATTACTTACAAAAGTTCACAGTTTTAGACACAGTCCTACTTACACATTGAAGATGAATCAAATGCATTTATTAAGAAGAAGGTATATTTATTATTAGCATATAACGCTATGCTGATAGTGCAGTTGTTTCTTGCTTAGATATGAATTTATATGGTTGGTTATGCAAAAGTATTAGGACTAATCCCACTTCCTACTGTTTTGACTCCTATACGCCAAGATCAACAACTCGGCTCGGCGGGTCACAGGAAAAACTAAACTGTCTTGGACCCCATAATGATTTAACATACACTTACGCCTGCATCCCCGAAGAGTAAGCAAAGGCGTATTTGCAGTAGACGTAAACATTTTGCTTATGATAATTATGTCCCACCCACGTTATAAGGAGTAAACCCCTTGCCGTCTACCGGGCACTTTAAGTGGCAAATGGAAAAATTTTGAGTGTATTGAAAGGAAAAGATAGGAAAGCCAATGGAAGAAAAAGGTATATTGCTTCTTTGGATGGATTGAGGGGTGTAAGCAATAGCTCGAGCAGGTCAGGGATACCTGTTAATCGAATTGGTTGAAGTCGGCATTCTTTAGTATAAAATTTACGTATGTTTTCCACCTTTATTGTGAATTGTATAATTTATTCTGTAAATACTTCTAATTAAAACTGTGTCTGTTATATTAAGTTCTGTTCTTCTCTATTAAAAAAACGAAAGTGAGGAAGGAAGGAAACTGCTGCTAGATATATTTTAGGAGTTATAAATATTATAAGTGTTGTTACTAGTTTTTATAGGCATAAGTATTCGTTTACCACAACACGGCCGTGTCCTTGTTAGACAAATAAGTTCTATGAACAAACACTTGATAATTCTACGACGTGTTAAGAGTGACCTGAAACAGAACAAAAAGAGAGAATTATAATCAAAATTTAGAACAATAAAATAAAAGGAAAAAAATATAAATATGTCGTGATAAATATCATAATATTCTAAAACCGGGACAGCTCCAAGTGCACGGCGGAGTCAACTAATCGTGCCAAAATTCAGTGGGATGCCGCGCGCCGGTCGGAGCGAAGCGGAGGTTAGTTCGATGCTCACTCACCCGCCTCTTTAGCCAACATCACCTCCTCGAAAAACGAGACAGAGGAATCCCACGCACTGTTACTTTGGTTACCATCCCAATAGCTGCGTCCATGCTGAGCACTCCACCAAAGTGTGGAGGGCAGTGTCCTCGCGACAGGCTCCGCAGTGGTGGCACGCAGGCGATGGCTCCCGGACTATGCGATGCAGGTACTTACCGAACCAGCCGTGTCCTGTTAGTACCTGCGTCAACGGCCGTATCTTTTAATTATGTAGACTTAGAAGCTTGATTTTTTTCAGGTTCAACAAATCGTAGATATAATGTTAATTTCAGCTTGATGCTTCTACGGGTTCCTCGAAAAAATTGGTTTTACAGACCGAATGGTAGACGGACAACAAAGTGATCCTATAAAGTTTTCTTTTCTCTTCTGAGGAACGGAACCTTAAAATATATATCTGAATGTGGTCTTTTGTAGCCCAGGGGTTCTTTCCTAATCCACGACTCCAATAACAGTAGAAATCTATCTGTTACGCCCTACCTTCCTATTTTGCATTAGACCCATCTACAATTTCTAAAGTTACCCGGTTTCCCATGACAATTATAAAGAGAATCTATGTAGTCAAACAATATTCATTGCCTAATAGAAGGGGAGCCCACGATGCTAAATGTGTATTTACTCCAGCGTCGTTGGGACCTATTGGATTTTGAAGATTAGATAGTAGATAGAAAAAGAGTTCAGGCGATGTATCCGTTTCATTGGTGGGGGGAGCTTCTACAGGCTTTCAAAGATGTACAAAAAATTTGTAAAATAGACTTACTCTAGCGTGTCAGATATTAATAGTGTAGATACACCACATGTCTCTGACAATTGGGGTAGGTTAATCTGCCCATTTGCATGGTGGGGGTGGCCGTATTGAAGGGTAGAAAAGTTGAAAAAAAAAATATTCGAGCACGTCAGATATTAAGAGGGGATGTTAGCTACAACCGAAAGAAACCCCCATTCAATAATCTGACGATTATGACGTGACGCACGCTTGCAACGGCTTTTTGAAAATGAAAAAAAAATCGCCCTTTTGACCAACTCGAGCGCGTCAGATTTTCATACAGATGGATCAGCTTAATATCCTAGACAAACTGACGAATAATCTGACGATTATTTGAAGGGATTCTTTTAATCTGTCGATTTGAAAAAAAATACTTGTGTTTTTATCATTAAATGTGTCAAATGTCCACGGAAAATAGCATGCAAATACAAATAGACTTAACTATTTATATACATATATAAAAGCGAAAAGATACTCACTCACTCATCTACTGACTAATCACGAAATCTGGAAAACTACTTGACCCATGAAAATGAAACTTGTCAGAGAGGTAGTTTATGAGTAAGAAAACTCAGCTAACTAATGATTCTAAGCTAAAAACTATTTTGTTAATTTACGAATACCATTCAAATTCCCAATTTCTTTAAAAACATATTCCAAAGTGAATTGTTCAGATAAATCAACATATTAAGCGTATAAAATCGCGAGCAAAAAAAAAATAGTCTTATAGTAGCAGGTACAAGTTGTTTTTATTACGTGTGTGAAAGTATGTATACCGCTTTTTTTTACAGAACTGATCTGTGTTTTTATGAAGGTAAAGTAGGTTTTCATAAATAAGCCACAGTCAGGATGTTTATTTCTTTATATTTCTGCCCTAGTGAATCACAACTACCTGAGTTATATAAATATACAAATTGCTCGGATAGTCTTTTTCTGCAGCCCGAATATAGTTTTATACGACATTATACTATGAAAATAACTAAAATAGACTGATCTGACTGTTTCAATGCTGCTGAGCTGAGTCTATTTGATAATATTTATTTATTTTAATTAATAAGAATTTCGTGGTATCGACTAGTTTCAATTCGTTTTATTTAACCATTATTTAACCGTGTGTGAGATGTGTGGTGTTATTATTATTATTATTATATTATAGTGTTTTCCACCTGTTTAACGTTTAGAGTAGTGAATTGAATACATTAATGCTGCGTTCCAATAAACAAGAAACGATTCGTTTTGCTTACGGACGGTAAAATTTCGTTGAATTTGCAACAAAAAATTTACCGTCCGTAAGCAAAACGAATCGTAATTTGTTTATTGGATCGCGGCATTAGTCTTTTCTACATTAGAAAGTTGTTAACGTTAAACCAACTGAATAACAGTAAATTATGATGAAGATAAGGTAATTAAATAATCGAGATCGGTTTGCACGCAAGCTCTCCAGCAACTTTCAAAAAGAACATAAACAAATGGACAGAGTATTGTGTGGGGATGGTATGAGAGAGTAAGAGATAGAGATAATGTAAAAGGGAAAGAGAGGCGTGGAGTGGGAAATACATGCTTCACTGCAGCTGTATGTACTAAACTTTCTTTACGATTTTTGTAACTCCGGCTTGAGTTAATGGGCAAATTATATGTTTTCTGTTATCCTTGAAATATTTCCTTCAAAATAAAAAAAAATCGACGATTTTTTTCGCAAGTTTGTAACCTTCCCACTGCCTTGCGTCACGCTCAAATCGTCAGATTATCAAAATGTACACTTGTCAGCATGTAATTAACCCTCCTTATAATAATCTGCCGCGCAGGAGTAAATCCAAAAAATCCCTTAATGGCCTCCCCTACTATAATAAATCAATCAAAACATCGCGTAACTGTCCTTGATAAGATAAGGGTCTATCCCAAATACAGCTTAATTAGCAGTAAACATCTATTGTACGGATTCGAGGCGTTTGTATTCTGATAGATAGACAAACAACTTGACTAAATTGTTGTCAAACGGATACATATCGGATATATAATATTTTAAATACAAAATAGACGTTTGTGATACATGTAATCTTAGGTAGATTTTTCGAAGAAAAGTCTTCGAACTTCACTTCGAAAAACACACGAAATCTACCTCTGCGGGCCTGCTGCGGGACCGGATTTATTTCATTGATATGTCAAATGGTTTCCCCCCTCCCCCCTCTCCAAGTTAAGGATGGAATCAATTAGGGTTCATATTAAAAAAATGTTCGTATTCCCTATGGGGCATGCTATTAATGTCATCATCATTTTGAAAATTTTTGGTTTTCTGTTTGTCGGTTGGTCTGTATGTGCTCATCTCCGGAACGAGTGAACCGATTTGAAAGGGACATTGACTGGCAAAAGGCTAATGTTATAAGGCTTCCTTTATTTTGAAAAAAGAATTAGTTTTCCGCTCAAAAAATATAAATGTGTACTCGCGAGCGAAGTCGTGCCGGCACAGGTAATGTTCATACAGTTTTTAATCTGTATATTTCTGTAACATTTCCATTTAATGACATTCTTAAGTGACACTTGCAAGCAAAAACTGTTTACAAAAATATATCACATCGAACGCAATCGCTTAATATTATTATCAAGTACATTTACTTTGTCATATAAATATAATATTTTAGCGTTAATTTTTTTGTTTAAGTATTTCTATGTAACGAATACTATTTTTTTTGGCTATAACTTATCTCAGTCTCAAAAACATTGGAATATCTTCCAACAAATGTTACACCTGTTCCTGTGGCTATTATCATGTCTTGTCAAATGTTTGTACAAAAAGAAATAGATCCTTGGAAAAAATAGTAACTTCACTCCAGAACAAATTTACTGAAAAGATAGTAAATATGATGCTAAAACTATGACAGATATATATTTATAGAAAAACGCGACCAGGAAACAAAGTTTCGTCCGTTCAAACAGATAAGCAATTATTTTTAATTCTTTTAACTAACTCGAAGCACAAATATAAGTGGTCAACTAAAATATTTGGTAGATAGGTTTTTTTTTTATGGTATAGGGGGCAAACAAGCAGACCGGTGCCCATGGGTACCTGTAACTCTAGAGTCACAAGTGCGTTGCTGCCCTTTAAGGTGGGAGTAGGGGAAGAGGGGGGAAGACGGGAGCATTGTTTCACTGCCGGTTTTCTGTGAGGCCGTGGTATCGAGCGGACGAAGCGTCCCATACGTGCCGAAGCATGGATCTCCCACGTAAAAAATTCTGTGAGCTGCACATTCAGTTTGTTGACGAAGGAGTTCATTGCCTTCTTTTCTTAATTATCACCAATCGAACAGAAATTCCAGTCGTCTAAATCGCCGGATACATATTTTGGCTTCCAATTTCGTGGTTCATTATTACAATGTCCAATTTTATTTCTCATTTTAATTTTTCATATTACAAATCCATTCAAATTAAAGTGAGAGAAATAATTGGACATCGTAACAATGAACCACGAAAAAAACGAAAAGCCAAAATATGTATCTGGCGATTTACCCGACTGCGGCATTAGTGATATAGAGTAAGTCTATATAAATCAACATTAAATGGTGGTGATTCCACAATCCTAGAAAATCCTAAAAAACATGGTCAGAACTTTTTATTTAACTAACAACTTACAAAAATTACAGAAATGGCTCTGTTAGTGATTATAACTACGTTCAGCGATAGTAAAAGTCGCTAGTATCTAATGTTATAACAAAGATAAAAAAACTGTCAGTGGAAGAACTGCACGTTCCCATAACAAAAGTTCCCAACGTGCCTAAAGAAGTTTTTACTTCATAAATAAAAAGGTTTATAGATGTGGAATCGTTCTATTCGTACTATTAACCTTGCGATGACAGAACTTTCATTTACTATTAATATAATGGTTGTTAATCTATATATATAAAAGCAAAAGGATACTTACTTACTCATCTACTGACTAATCCCGAAATCTGGAAAACTACTTGATCTATGAAGATAAAATTTGGCAGGAAGGTAGTTTATGACTAAGAGATGTCAGCGAAGAACGGATTTTGTTACAGGACCTGATCGCAAAGTTATAAAAAAGTCCTTGGTTTCTGTACTAGGGGCCTGAAAGTTGGTAGGGAAGGTAGTTTATGATTAGGAGACGTCAGCGAAAAACGGATTTTGTGACAGGGCCGGATCGCAAAGTTATACAAAAGTCCTGCGTTTTTGTACTAGGGGCCTGAAATTTGGTAGGGAGGTAGTTTATGATTAGGAGATGTCAGCGAAGAACGGATTTTGTGACAGGGCCGGATCGCAAAGTTATACAAAAGTCCTGGGTTTTTGTACTAGGGGCATGAAATTTGGCAGGGAGATAGTTTATACGTAGGACAAGTCAGCTCAGTTTTGGATTTTGTGACCAAGCTGGGCTGGTATTTTAGGGATTTCGGAACTTTATGTAAACTTAAGAATTAGGGTTATAACATTTTTCTTCACAGGGACGGCTTAAATTTGTCAAAAGATGTTTGTTTCTTTTGGGTATTCTTTTGATTTTGTTAAACTAAACACAGGTATTTGGCAGACACGTACTTTACAGACAGGAGAAGTCAGCTAACCTAAGCCCAGCTTTATTGCCTTAGACCTACTGTAGACCTTTATCGATGCGTTTACTTTTTGTTGTTTGAGTATCTAACACTTAAATATTTATATATCTAAAAGTATATCAATTCACCAACCAACCGACTTTAAATACATGATTTATTAAGACATTAAAATTCCAATATTTTACATTTTTTTACATCTATAATGAAGGATTTTACGTTAGTAAGTGTTTTAAGCATACGAAGTCGCGGGTAACAGCTAGTAATGTTATACTAGAGATTGTGCGGTGGTCGAATTTCGACCATAGTTTTTTGATTGGCCAGTATAACTTGGGCTATCATTTTATAGACTTACTGACCACGAAAGGTTATCACATATACTGGATGCGTGTAATTAAGTTTCGCCGTTTTCACATAATTTTTGAAGTTGTAAGACATTTTGTTTAAAAATTTTAGCTTTCTGCACTTCTTCTATATATAAACCGTAAATATTCCAAAATTCGCGTTACTACGATTCCGAAATATTCTTAAAAAGGAGTAATATAATGATAATATGTGATACGTCCTGAAGCAACTTTGTAAAAAGGTTGATTCTGGCAAAAATTTAAATAATAAGCTAAGATTTTAGGCAGAAAGCTAAAAGTTTTTAATGCAACGTAATTTACATTTATAATATATTTTTCTAGTGGTTAGTGACCCTGACTGCTGAGCCAGAGGTCATGGGTTCGATTC
The DNA here is from genome assembly GCA_949752705.1 of Callimorpha dominula. Classification (NCBI taxonomy): domain Eukaryota; kingdom Metazoa; phylum Arthropoda; class Insecta; order Lepidoptera; family Erebidae; genus Callimorpha; species Callimorpha dominula. The sequence continues at coordinate 12,124,708 of OX457010.1, read as the reverse complement.
CCACTCAGGGCAAATAATTGTGTGATGAGCACGATCGTTTGTTCTGTGTCTGTGTGTAATTTATCTATAACTAGCAGCCCGATCCGGCTTCACAAGGGTACAAATTATACACCTAAACCTTCCTCATGAATCACTCTATCTATTAGTGAAAACCGCATGAAAATCCGTTCAGTGGATTTACGGTTTATCGCGAACATACAGACAGACGCGGCGGGCAGCAGTCTGGTTACCATAGTACAGGCTATGCCTAGTTTGCGATCAGACAGGCGTGTGTGAGATGTGTGAAATTATTTTACTATTTACTGTAAAAAACCTTTAAACTGAAAATTTTGATACTGAATTCCTTGTTACCGTCATATCTTATCTCAACAATATTGTGCTACCTCATCATGACCTAGTAACCACTGTGAACATAATCAATTTACTTTCAGGAAAGCCTTGTCAATCCGTGACATGTCCCATTCCGGATCTCACCTTACCTCATAATTGAGACTGTTCACACCGACCCTCTCTCGGGTCACGCATGAGAGGAATTCAGAATGTCTGTATAGTATCGAATTTAATTTAACTTCGTCTTATTTCAATTATTAGGGATCTGTTTACAAAATTTGCTGTTTTGACTAAAAAAAAACGTGTAATTATTAATTTTAAGGTGATAGAAATCTAATGAGGAGCCTATAGAAGAAGACATTTAGAAGTTGGAAAATGTTTCAAATGTCTTAATCTTAATATACTTGTTGAACATGGGTATTTTTTGTGGTAAATGGATAAAGAATATTATTTTCGATACATCTAAAAATTTGTGGCTATAAGTTATTGTGTGCCAATCATTATTATAGCAGATTTTTAACCGTGTTATGATTTTATATAATTAAGAGTATAATTATGAATACAAAGTGTATTTGAAAAAGGAACACTTACTTAAACCACTGAAAGGGCTTGACGGCAGTTACGATAAGAAAATTTTAAAAAAATACTATTCGTTTACAAGTTATGACCGTTTGAATTTCCAGGTAGTTTTGCCTCCGTTTTTCATAAAAGCAGGTGGAATGTGTAAACTTGAAGACTTTTTAAAATCTTTAACTTTTGCAATTGCAATTCAGAGGAATGTAATGATAGCTCTGAATTGCAATGCAAATTGAAACGTCAGGCAATTCAGAGGTATGTAATGAATGTAATGATACCTCTGAAATGGCAATGCAAATTGAAACGTCAGGCAATTCAGAGGTATGTAATGATAGCTCTGGATTGTAATGCAAATTGAAACGTCAGGCAATTAAGAGGTATGTAATGAATGTAATGATACCTCTGAAATGGCAATGCAAATTGAAACGTCAGGCAATTCAGAGGTATGTAATGATAGCTCTGAATTGCAATGCAAATTGAAACGTCAGGCAATTAAGAGGTATGTAATGAATGTAATGATACCTCTGAAATGGCAATGCAAATTGAAACGTCAGGCAATTCAGAGGTATAGAACAGGTACCTATTTCGTCATCGAGTTTATTTACGTATAATATATAGTACATCAATATATTATGGAACGCGAAAGTTCAAAAGATAATATGTGTAGAGTATTTTCCATTGTTCGTATTTAAATAAAAAACTTTACAATATTGCTATGTTTGTATTAGCATTACAGGTGATAATAAACCTCCTGGTGAACACCGTCTAAAAATACATAACTTCCCATGTAATCGGAAGGCAAATCGAGATAATTTTGACTGTGTAGCGCTACGCTATAAAATACCTTGGTGTCACACTAGATGACCAACTGAAATGGAACAACCAATTGGCGTCAACAATAGCGAGTTTATATCTTCAAGAGCTTGCGGTCAGTAGCTGACGACACACTTCTCGTACAGACATATAAAGCATTATGCTTATACGTTATAAGTACTTATAAGATATTGCATCTGGACCTGAGGAGGTCCGGTACAACTTTTATGATCGATATAGAACGGGCCCAGCGGGCAGTATTAAAAGTACTTCTATACCTACCATATAGATATCTACAAACGTACAGGTATATTATCCGTAAGGAAAATATATGTGTACGAAATACTATGGAGGTACCATAGAAAAACTTACCTGTACATAAAAAGTTGAACAGACTTCAAAAGACACTAACGAAGGGCACTAAAAAAAATTATTACGAACTTAATTGAAAAGACTACAATACATGTATACGAATAAAGACACACTTTTAATATAATGGGTAATATTACAAAGGCACTAGTCTATTTATAATAAAAATTATACCTCTACACATCTCACACACCGCCGTCTGATCCCAAACTAGGCAGAGCCTGTACAAGGTAACCAGACTGCTGTTAAACATACTTATATTTCTAAATACATACATATTATAGATAAATTACAACCAGACACAGAACAAATTATCGTGCTCATCACACAATTATTTATCCTGGGTGGGAATTGAACCCACCTGTGGCTTAGCAGTCAGGGTCACTAACCACTAAATCAACAGGTCAGTCATTCAGTCAGTTTGTCTAGCAGCTAGCTGCACTTGATTGAATAGGTCATAAAAAAGATACCTCCTCTTTTTTTAAGCCAGTTAATAACAATAACATTCATCACTTTGATCGTCAATGTTGCCTAATTTCAAGAAAAATCAACAAATACACACCACATGTGCCCTTAATTTCTGAAGGGACACCCTCAGCCGCACACAGAACCTCCTCCTTTTTTGAAGTCGGTTTCAAATAAGAGAGTCGAATGGTTTCCGGTTCCTTGTACTAAAACAAGTTTTGCACTTAGACACCACATTTTTCTAGCTCCGCATATAACAAACACAATAAAAAATCCAAAATAAGTACAGTTAATGACAATGCAGCGAGACAGGCTATCTTTATATGGTTACTAACATCGCCTCGCGGTTTCACCCGCGTAAGTCCCGATCCCGTGGCAATGTCGAGATAAAAAGTAGCCTATGCGTTAATCCAGATCTTCAGCTATCTACATACCAAGTTTCATGGGAATCGGTCCAGTAGTTTTTGTGTGAAAACATTACTGACATACACACAAATGTTTCCTCTTTATAATATTAGTTTAGATTGGTTAATCTCCACACTAAACAAGTTTGATCTTGCATGGGGTACTGTAGCCACCTTTGGGATAGTACAGCTAAATACCAGCTGGAAGCTATGGATTCAGTTGACCTTTAAACGACGACATGCTTACGAATAGGGAATTACATAGTCTTGAAAATCGTCGCCTGCTTATCGGTGTTGCAGGATTCACTTTGGTAATTGTGCAAAAGCTCTCTTAGAAATAATTGAATCCTCAGTATTCATTCGTTGGCCTACGCAGACAGAATTTCCATCCTTTATTTTGAACACACCAAAAAGTAGAACTAAACGCTTTGATAGCTCCTATTTGGTTCGAGTCGCCTAAGTCTAGAATTAACTGCCTAACTAAAAAATAGATGCCTATTTTTTCCAGACAAATATAGTCCTGGAACGTTCAAGAGTAGAGTGATTAGGTTTCTTTCGGATAAGCGAAGGGTGATGAATACGAAGACTACATGTCTTCGTCTTCATCGCCAGTTTCCATCAGGTAAGATGGAAGAAAAACGCCTATTAACAATTATCAATGAAAACAAAACTGTTATGTATTTAAACTGTGCCTAACTGTACAATAAACCAGTCTGCGTTGAGCTGTCGTCTTTCATTGACGTGCCCTTATACATAACACTGGCGACGAGAATTAACGATACCTACACGTGTGAAAATAATATTGTAAAAATGCCTATCGGATACATAGAACCGTATAGCATCGGCAATGGCACGGGGCTGTGTGATGAGGAAATGAGATCGAGAATCGTTGCAGAACGTAACATAGATTACAAGCGTGCTGTGGAGCTTGCGCTTGCACTAGAAGGGGCGGAGCGGCACGCGGCTACGGCGTGTGCTTCGGGGGCTTCGAGCAGCATGCGGATCAGTTCGACAGTTCGTTTTGTAGTGCGTTAGTGAAGGTGTTTACATACCAAGTCCAATTAAAGGTCCAGTAATCGGGTTATAAACGTCTTTAATGCACAAAGCACACGATTAAGCGAAACACACACACAGAGAGTAGAAGGGTACAGTTAAGCAATGTAGTGAGAGGTCGGAAGGAACACTAGAACAGATCAGAGCTTAGAAAAAGAAAGTACAAGAAAATTTGTCACAATCAAAACAGTGCGCGGTAGTTACGACAGGGCGTCAAGCTATCGAGCGACACAGGGTACACGTATGAGGGCTGTAGGCTGATTGGCGCGGGTTGCAATGCCCGATGCGCTCGCGCACCGTTCGGTGGTGGTGAGTAATGTTAGCCGTAAGCTCCGCCCATCTTTTGAGGCGCGTGCAACACTACCGCTACGGTGGCAAATGAGTTGTTCAGTATGTGTGTAAATTAATGTATATACTAGTATGGTATAGTATATATATATTGTATGTGAAGTTAGTATAGTATGTAGTGTATGTAAAGTTAGTATAGTATTGTAGTATATAAAATATGTCATATATAACTGTAGTGAGATTAAAGATGTGTTTATAGTAATATTACAATGTGTGTACCTACATCACTCCCCCCCTAGAGACCGTCACTACGGTCGATAGTAGTCAGGGAATCGAACTCTGCGGCCCGAACGGGTGGTTCTGGCGCTCGCCTTATCTGGGACTACTGTCTGGCTGGGACTGGGAGTAGGATTTACCACAGGATCATAATTAGTAGGTGTTGACGAAGGTAAGGTGTTAGTGGAGGGGTCGAAGAGTATATAGGCTGGTTTTAGGCCGTCTATAGATACTGTGACGCTCTTACCCTTGACAAGTATCTTAAAAGTTTTATCCCCACGCTCAAGCACCTCGTATGGTCCGGAGTAAGGAGGTTCCAAGGGACCTCGTAATGCACCAACCCTTAGAAATAGGTGGCTTGAAGCCCTTAAGTCGTTGTATATAAAGCATTTATTGCTGTTGTGACGGGAAGCCGGGGATGGCCGAAGCTTTAGTGCGAAATGGCGTAAGCGGGATGTGAAGTCCGTTAAATCGGTAGAATCGGGGACAGTTGCCTGAAAGAAATTTCCAGGAAGACGTAGAGGTTCGCCATAGACCAATTCAGCCGACGAAGCCTTTAAGTCCTCTTTATAGGATGCCCTAATTCCTTATAACACTAGGGGTAAAGAGTCAACCCAGTTGCAGTCCGCATGGCACATTATGGCTGCTTTGAGCTGGTGGTGGAACCGTTCTACCAAGCCATTGCACGCCGGGTGGTACGCGGTTGTACGGCGATGTTTGAATCCTATAACTTTTTCGAGATACTGGAAAAGTGTGGATTCAAACCGCCGACCGCGGTCTGTGACAATATCCGTGGGACATCCATATCTGGATATCCAGAATATTAGTGCTTTGCCTACGGTTTCAGCGGTTATATCCTTCATCGGTGTGACTTCAGGCCAACGAGTAAAACGGTCCACCGCGGTCAGGCAGTAGCGGTAACCTTGTGATGGTGGAAGCGGGCCAATAATGTCTATGTGTATAAACGAAAAACGCGCGCGAGGCAAGTCAAACGTGCCCAAAGATGCAGAGACATGCCGATACACCTTAGCGCGTTGGCAAGGCAGGCATTTACGAGACCACTCACGGCAGTCTTTGCGCATGCCGGGCCAGACGAACCTCTCAGCAACCAGTTTTGTGGTTGCCATAGCACCCGGATGGCTGAGATTATGAAGGCTGTCAAACAGTGACTTTCTTAGTGGCTTGGTTACAAACGGGCGAGGTTGTGAAGTGCTTACATCGCAATAAAGTTCCTTCGTGGTTCCAGGTATTTTGAGCCTTTCCAGGCGGACTGAAAAATCGCCGCCAACGTACTGGAAGAGCTCTTGGTCATTAGCTTGAGAATCAGCTAGATGATGAAGGTCAATTGGCATCTGTAGTTCGTCAATTCGCGACAGTGTGTCGGCCACGACATTGTCCTTTCCCGATATGTGTCGGATGTCGGTCGTAAATTGCGATATATAGTCCAGGTGGCGATATTGACGAGGCGAACAGTTGGCTTTTCTCTCGTGAAAGGCATAAGTAATTGGCTTATGGTCAGTGAACACAATGAAGTGTCTAGCTTCCAGCATATGTCGAAAGTATTTAATACTTTCGTATATTGCCAAGAGCTCGCGATCATATGGTGAGTACTTTTGCTGGCAGGGGCTGAACTTGCGTGAGAAAAATGCAAGTGGTTGCCAATTACCGTGCTTCAATTGTTGTAACACTGCTCCGATCGCTAGGTCAGAGGCGTCAGTCACGAGTGCCAGTTTAGCGTCGCTGTCTGGGTGTGCGAGTAGAGCCGCTTGTGCAAGGCTTTGTTTACACCTGTCAAAAGCAAGGAGTGTCTCACCGGATATGTCAACTGGTTGAGAGGCTTTTACCGAGCCAGCGAGTAAGGCATTAAGAGGGGCTTGTTTTACAGCTGCATTAGGCAAAAAACGCCTGTAAAAATTGAGCATGCCTAAGAAGCGCCTCAGTTGTCTGACTGTCTTTGGTACTGGAAAGTCTGTAATTGCCTGGACCTTGGACTCTAGGGGTTTGGTGCCAGCTTCGGAAATATGGTACCCGAGAAAAGTTACCTCGCTGGCTCCGAAAACACATTTCGAAGTGTTAACGAGGATACCGTATTCCTTCATACGCTCGAACAGCTGCTGAAGGTGACGTTCATGCTGGTCCTCATCCTGAGAAAAACAGAGAAAATCGTCGCAGTAGGGATACACGAAGTCAAGTCCTCTAGTCATTTCATCGACGAATCGCTGAAAAGTCTGACCTGCGTTCCTCAGACCAAAGGTCATACAGGCGAACTCGTATAGGCCAAAGGGGGTGGTGATGGCCGTCTTCTGGACATCTTCCTCGTAGACTGGTATCTGGTTATAGTCTTTTACCAGGTCTATGGTACTAAAAACTTTGCAGCCAGCTATGCTATGGGCAAAGTCGTGGATGTGCCTTATAGGGTACCGGTCAGGAATGGTTCGGGAATTAAGCATGCGGTAATCACCACAAAGACGCCAGCTGTTGTCCTTTTTAGGAGCGAGGTGCAAGGGAGAGGCCCATGAGCTTTCAGACGGACGCGCTGCGCCGTTACTAAGAATGAGTTCGAACTCCTTTCTAGCAATCTTGAGTTTGTCAGGGGCGAGCCTGCGAGGAGTAGAAAATACAGGTGGCCCAGGTGTAGTGCGAATATGATGTACTGTACTATGTTTAGGGACCCATGGCGTGCCTGAAGGTTCAGGGTACTTACCCAACAGAACGTGGTACCTGGTGTCGCCCGTTGCCACCTTTATAGAACATACATTAGTTTTAGCTACAGAAGCGCTGGAATACAATGTAGTAGTATTATCAATAAGCTTTTTGTTACGCACATCAACAACAAGATTATAAAAACTTAAAAAGTCTACACCGATTATAGCCTTAGTTACATCAGCCACTGTGAAACGCCAAGGAAAATTGCGTCTTAAACCTAAATTTAAATTTAAATCTATGCTACCGAAAGTGTTTATTGACGTTCCATTCGCAGCACATAAACTGAAGTCGGTCCTTGTACGACGCTCACGCAGTGCAGAATGTGGGTAGACACACAGGTCACTTCCAGTGTCCACCAAGAATTGGGTGCTCGTGGTGCGGTCGTGGACGAAAAGGCGACCTGATGATGTCGGGCAGTCGTCAGTCGCCATTAGCGACTGCCTGTAGCATTTCCCGACTTGTTGTAATCACAAGGCTTAACACAGTGGTGGGCTCGTGAACCAAATTTGCTATGATAAAAACAAATAGGGTACTTGCGGTAACTCGAGTTTGACCTGGACCGCTGTCGAGGAGAAGAACGTCTCTGTGGTCGGGAACGGCTGTACCCACGGTCGGGGGTACGGGAACGTTCATCCAGCTTCATTGCAAGCTTCTCCACCATTTGTCGGAGTTCGGCGATTTCGCTGGAGACGCTGGTGCTTGGTTCTGGTCTAGGTGAAGTCTTCGCGACGTGACAGGGTGCTGTGATTTCTTGAATCCGATCCGCCAGGTCTGATAGCTGCACCAAAGAGTGGGTAGGCTGTGACGCGAGGATCGTCTGGATGTTGTTTGGGAGCCGATTACTCCAGATAGTTTTTATAAAATCCTCTGGGACGGAGGGTCCAGCAAGGTCTAGCAGGTGCCTTAGAAATTGAGAGGGTTTTCGATCACCGAGCACCTCATGAGTAAGCAACTGCTTAACCTTCTTCTCCTGAGATGCGGATAGCCGCCGTATCAGCTCCGTTTTTATTTTCAGATACCGGTCCTTCACAGGAGGATTGACGATAACGTTTTCACTGCTTTTGCATGGTGTAAATCAAGGTGAGTGATTACATGAGTAAACCTTGTCTCGTCATCGTCAACGCCCATGGCTTCAAATTGTCCTTCGAGCAATGCGAACCATATTTCAGGATCCTCGGGAGCAAACGGAGGTACTTTAATGCTCATTTTTCTCGACACTGAGGCGGGTTTCGTACGCCGTATAGTTACGTGCTTGGTATTTCCTGACGAAACGGTGGTTTTTGCGGAGTCACTACTATCACTCATTGTGTTCTTAACGGGGTCACCAGTTGTAGTGCGTTAGTGAAGGTGTTCACATACCAAGGCCAATTAAAGGTCCAGTAATCGGGTTATAAACGTCTTTAATGCACAAAGCACACGATTAAGCGAAACACACACACAGATAGTAGAAGGGTACAGTTAAGCAATGTAGTGAGAGGTGGGAAGGAACACTAGAACAGATCAGAGCTTAGAAAAAGAAAGTACAAGAAAATTTGTCACAATCAAAACAGTGCGCGGTAGTTACGACAGGGCGTCAAGCTATCGAGCGACACAGGGTACACGTATGAGGGCTGTAGGCTGACTGGCGCGGGTTGCAATGTCCGATGCGCTCGCGCACCGTTCGGTGGTGGTGAGTAATGTTAGCCGTAAGCTCCGTCCATCTTTTGAGGCGCGTTCAACACTACCGCTACGGTGGCAAATGAGTTGTTCAGTATGTGTGTAAATTAATGTATATACTAGTATGGTATAGTATATATATTGTATGTGAAGTTAGTATAGTATGTAGTGTATGTAAAGTTAGTATAGTATTGTAGTATATAAAATATGTCATATATAACTGTAGTGAGATTAAAGATGTGTTTATAGTAATATTACAATGTGTGTACCTACAGTTTCATAAGAGCGCACGTGGCTCACGCAGTGGCGGCGGCAGCAGTGGGGCTGGCACCAGAGGAGAGCACCTGCAGCATCCATGTTCGCGATGTGGTAAATCGGGACATTTGGAAGGCAAGTGTCGTTTTAAGCATTATACCTGTGACTCGTGTGGTAAAAAAGGCCATTTGAAGGTAGTGTGCAAGAAAAATAGAAGTGCAAAAGGACACAAAGGTCAGTTCTTTCTTAACGACTGCGATTCGGACGATGGAAACTGTAATTTCTATAACTTAGTGGTTAATAGTGACGGCGATGGGCTGTATTTTGCTAACTTAGTAGTTGAAAATATTAAATGTAAATTTAAAATAGACACAGGTAGCAAAATTTCTGTCATTTCAAAACATTATTATGATAGTCATTTCGCAAATATTCCTATACAAATAATAAAAAAAATTAAAATCATATACCGGTGACGTCATCGAGACAATTGGGTATATAGCTGTTAATGTAGTCTGCGGTAAACATTACGCAAAGCTCAATTTGTTTATCATTGAGAATGGTGGACCTCCGTTAATGGGTCGCACTTAGATCAAACATTTGAAATTGGGGGTAGTGGAATGCTATAACATAACAGACGATGCCTCGATGGCGATGCTAAGAAATTAGTTTCCGGAAGTATTTGCTACAGGTTTAGGGACATTTAAAACTAATATTATCTATGTATTAACGGGAATTAACACGATCACGAAAAGGTATTACATACCTCTAAATTGCCTGACGTTTCGTGCCGTGACACTGTTAGTAGAGTATGTGACGGTACATGGCGAAACGAAAATATCAAAAATGTCAAAAAAGTGGAGGTGGATGAAGAACCTTCTACCTCACGATGTCGACGACGGAGGGCGTGCACCGCTGAGCCAGTCAGCCTGTGACCACGGCCAGTGCAACCTGGTCGAAACGCCAGGCAATTCAGAGGTATGTAATACCTTTTCGTGATCGCGTTAATTCTCGTTAATACATAGATAATATTATATCATGGAACGCGAAAGTTTAAAAGTTAGTATTTAAAACTAAGTTTCAACTTTATTTAAAAGATGACACACCCGTATATGTTAAAGCTCGTTCGTTACTATTGGCTATAGCGGGAGGGGGTGATTTACAAAGTAGAACGATCAGATTATGGTACTCCTATAGTACCGGTAGTTAAATCAAATGGTAGTATTAGGCTTAGCGGAGATTACAAAACAACTATCAATCCCCTGTTAAAAGGTTACCATTACCCGTTGCCGCGGATCGAGGATCTGTTCGCGGTGTTAGGAGGTGGTGAACAGTACACTAAGCTAGACTTAAGTCATGCCTTTCAACAGTGTATCTTACATAGGGACCCAGCCGATGACCGCGATCACAACTCATGTGGGTCTTTTGTATTTAAAAGAGTTCCATTTGGTATTAAATGTATACCCGAAAATTTTCAAAAAATTGTGGAGGAAACATTGAGTGGTTTGCCGTCAACGTTTGATATTTGTGTTACTGGTAAAGACCGAGTCTCACACTTGGCAAATTTAAAAGCGGTGTTGCAACGGCTCACCGCAAAACGGGTTAATACTAAATTTTGAACCATTTTTTCAAGACAGTGTTTCCTACCTGGGTTATAAAATTGATAAGTTTGGTTTGCATACCGATACTAAGAAAATTGAGGCTATTGTAGCAGCGCCTACGCCTTCTAATATTACGCAACTAAAAAGTTTTATGGGATTAGTGAACTTCTACTCTAAATTCTGGGTTAATATGAGCGATATTCTGAAGCCACTGTACGGCTTATTAAAAAAGAGTTCAAAGTGGGAATGGACCGAACCATGTGATCGGGCTTTTATAAAAATAAAAAAGTGTTATGCAATGCTCCCGTATTAGCACATTACGATGTCAACCTTCCATTGATATTATCTGTAGATAGTAGTGCCTATGGCGTAGGCGCAGTGTTAACACAGCGGTGCACGGACGGCTGCGAGCGGCTGGTGTGTTGTGCATCGAGAACACTCAAGTGTCGGCTGAAGTTAATTATTCACAATTAGATAAAGAGGCTTTAGCTATTGTATTTGGGGTGACCAAGCACCATCAGTACCTTTATGGGAGACATTTCACTTTACGTAGCGATCACCGCCCTTTGAGTAACATTTTCGGAAAAAATAAAGGGATACCCGTGACTGCCACGAGTCGATTACAACGTTATGCTGTTAAATTGGCGGCGTACGATTTTAGTATTGAATTTGTAACTTAGACAAAAATTTTTTTCGCTGATGCTCTTTCCCGTCTTCCTTTAGATTTGTCTAATGGTCAATTACAAATTAAAGACAAAAATGGTAGCTATCTAAACTATGTACAAGAGCACTTTCCGGTCAGTTTTAAAGAAATAAAATCTGAAACTCAAAATGACGCGTTGTTAAACAAAATGTATGGTTTCATAATGTACGGATGGCCAGCTAACAAATTAACAGACAAAGTCGAAAATATTTATTATAATAGGAAAGAAAACATGCACATTGATCAAGGTTGTATAATTTGGGGCTATCGAATTATCGTACCGAATTCGTTAAGAGACCTTGTATTGAGCGAAATTCATGACGGCCATCCAGGAATAGTTAAAATAAATTAGTCAAATTGCACGATATTACGTGTGGTGGGAAAACATTGACGCGGACATCGAGCGCGTGGCGAGCGAGTGCGCTGCATGCCGGGCGCTTCGACTCGCACCCCCCGCCGCTCCGCTACACTCCTGGCCCTGGCCATCTGAGCCGTGGTCGCGCCTTCATATAGACTTCCTCGGTCCATTTAATAACATGCATTTTCTTGTCATTATTGATGCTCATTCTAAATGGATAGAAGTAGAAAAAGTCAATACGACATCAGCGAGCATAATTATTGACTGTTTGAGACGGCTATTTGCTCGTTTCGGACTACCAAAACGCTTAGTGAGCGATAACGGGCCGCCTTTTTCATCGTTTGAGTTCGCGCAATACTTGGAACGTAACGGCATTAAACACACGTTAATACCACCGTATCACTCTTCCAGCAATGGAGCTGCAGAAAATGCGGTACGGTCAGTAAAACAGTTGTTAAAAAGGGCACTATTGGAACAAAAGATTTTAACACAGCTATAAGCCGGTTTCTATTTACTTATAGAAACACCGAACAGAGTGCGACGGGACTTGAACCGGCAGTCGCTCTGTTAGGCAGACGGCTGCGTGGTCGACTTGACCTGCTCAGGCCCGATGCTGCCGAGCGCGTCCGCAGCGACCAGCTGCAGCGGGAGCACAGTCACAATGAGTGTGCCCGCCAGCTGCGATTTTACAGCGAGACAAGCCGGTCATGCTACGCGACTACACAAAATCCGGAAATAAATGGACGGAGGGGGTCGTAAAGAACGTAGGGGGCCAGTTTCTTAAACGGTCATAACAAATAATGGACATATTCATAAACGACACATTGATCAACTACAATCTCGTAAATCGCGTTTTTTTAAGTCAATCTAATTTATCAACAGAGGAGGGACAAGACAAAGAAACAGTGGGGGTAGACTCGGATGATAAGGACGATTTTTGTGATACGGTTGGTGAGGAAACAATTCCGCAACCTCCATCGACGTCATTAGGTTCGCAGCCCACGCCATCGGGTAATAACAATACTCGCATACGTAGGAAAGCGGCTATACGCTGTCAGGAACTATTATAAAATATGTGACTATTTTTATATTTGTATAAGTTAATACTAGATATACTAAGAAAGTTATGATACGCTATTTTCCTTATATTCCTGTGCTCATCACGCAATTGTTTGTCCTGGGTGAGAGTCGAGCCCGCGACCTCTAGCTCAGCGGTCGGGGTCGCTAACCACTGGACCAACAGGCCCGTTACAACTAACTATACAACTAACTATACAACTAACTACTACGTTTATATTGTAGATAGATAGATAGATTACACTTTATTTGTACACCAGGGTTTTACAAAGAATATGTAACAGAAGATGTATCTTATAAATAGTGTACAAAGGGCGGCCTTATCGCTTAAAGCAATCTCTTCCAGGCAACCTTGGGATGGAATGAAGTTATTTTATTAAACAGGTGGTAATCGTTGACGTTAAATTAAAATGTGTTAATGCTTATCATCTATAACATACATACAATACTTAATAATTATACCTACTTATACTTACTCAAGTACTCTTATATACATAAATAAAAATACATATATACCCACAAATAGACATACACATATACACAATAAATAATGAATACATCATATTTTAAATATAGTTTTATAGTGACAGATAATACTCTTGTAACATTGTTTTGAACTTAGCTAAACGATTGTGCTCTTCTGATAGCAACAGGCAGTCCATTCCATAAACGCACGGCTTCTACAGTAAATGATTTGTCATAAAAATTGCTGGAATGTCCTGGCATTTCCAGTCTCAAGTTTTCAGTTGACCTCAGGCATTTTAAATGTGTGTCATGGAGGAACTTAAAGCGTTCTTTGAGGTAACAGGGAGTCAATGGATTAAATAATATATTATATAGAAACGTAAGGATATGAGTATTCCGGCGAAAGCGAATTGTAAGCCATTTGAGCCTTTGACGGAACTGGGAAACGTGATCATATTTGCGCAGACCAAATATAAATCTGATGCAAAAATTTTGAAGTCGCTCAAGTTTATCAAGTTGTGCTTCGGTGAGATTAAGATAGCTGATATCGGCATAATCAATAATCGGAAGAAGGAGCGTTTGCGCAAGTGTAATCTTAGTAGCAGTCGGAAGAAAGTTTCGTAGCCTTCGCAGAGATCCTGCTGCGGCATACACTTTACGGTTAACCTCTTGAACCTGAGGATCCCACGATAAGGTATTATCAATGAAAATTCCCAAGTTCTTGACTTTACTGCAGATTGGAATAATAGTGTTATTAAATTGAACTGGAGGTAAAAGTGACCAATTAATTTTAGCAAACATTATGGGACTACCAATGACGCAAAACTAAGTTTTTGCAGGATTAATCTTGAGTCCATAGTCCCTACTCCATGCAGCTATAAGTTCTAAATCCGAGTTAATAACATTCAGTGCGGTCGATAACAGATTAACAGGTGATTGAGTGTATATCTGCAGGTCATCGGCATAAAGGTGGTAGGATGAAAGTAAACGATTAGAGATAGAATTAATAAAAATTGCGAAGAGTAATGGAGATAGAACGCCACCCTGAGGGACACAGGACAGTAGCATTGCACCATGAAGAAATGGAGTCTTCCAGGCGAATGCGATGCTGACGCCCAAACAGGTAATTATGAAACCAATCAATCGCCCTTGGAGATATGTTAAGAGAGCGCAGAATACCAAGCAGAATGTGGAAATCAACGGTATTAAATGCATTGCTGAAGTCAAGTAAGGATAGTACCGTTACATTTCCATTATCCATGCTTTCTCTGATGTCATCTGTTACGTGAACTAATGCTGTCACTGTACTGTGTCCTGTACGGAAGCCGGACTGAAAGGGATTTAGGAGATTGTTCTTTAAGAGAAAGCTGTTGAGTTGATTATAGACAAAACGTTCAAGAACTTTGGAAAGAAAAGATAAAATAGAAATGGGTCGGAAGTCAGAGAAGGTAGAAGGTTTAGGTTTTTTAGGTAAAGGGATAATTTCAGCTGCTTTCCACGCTGATGGAAAGACGCCATAGGATATGGAATGATTGAAGATGTTACATAGGATAGGGAGTATGTCATCAAGAATAGGGAGAATCATTTTTTTACTGAGACAGTCACTTCCTACTGCATTAGATGAGATGGAAAGTATGCTCTTCCTAACATCACAAGCGGACAGCTGACTAAAATCAAATGGGGAGTAGTTAGGAGTTGGAACAGATGAAAGATATTTTAAGGTTTTTGCTTTAGTTGTCTCATTAAGATCAGACGAAGAAGAGAAATGTTTATTAAGCGAATCGATATTTAGATCTTTAGGGATAGAGTCATAGTTTGACTTTCCAACTCCTAATCATATATTTTATCATCTAGTTTTAAGTTTACGAATAAGGTTTGAATTGTGTCGTGTTATGGTTGAGTTGTGTTATGATAATGTACCGTTGTTAAATTGAGAGGGAAAAGTGTTATGTGTATAAACTGTGCCTAACTGTACAATAAACCAGTCTGCGTTGAGCTGTCGTGTTTCATTGACGTGCCCTAATACATAACAAAAATATTACAACCTATACAGGTCCCGTCCCGTCCGCTGTCTAACTCAGCCTTTAAAGGTTTCGAAAACTCTGAAAGCGTGTTTTAGTAGTTGCGTCACAAAGCATAAAGTGTACGTTAATATAATGACACCTTCCAAAAACTTTAAAAACTTATCAGTTCATGGTTTAAGTGATATTTAGAGCTAAAGTTCCATGAGCAATTTTAATGTATCACACATTTGAGAGAATAAAAACACAACAACTTCACGGCCTCTTTTCTTTCGTAAAGCGACTGAATTTTATGATTCTTGCCTATTATTATGCAGATTAGCGTTTTCAACACAGTGAAATAATAAGTAACATATAAACTTAATTGAATTACGGTAGAAATTCGACTTCCAGGCGTCCTCTATACAGTTTACTCAATTATGTAAATTAAAATGCATTTCTACGAACGGCTGTACCAATAAAAGGAAAACGAGCACTTAATCCCTTATCCTCCGATAAAATCAAATTTAAAAACAGGAACGGTTTTTCCTCTAACTATCCCCTTGAGACGTGACTACGATAGAATTCCTAAAGAAGTGATTTTCCGACTAAACCATGACGTGAAAGCAATTGACTAACAACATAATTGAAGAAGATTATCTCTTAAAACAAGAGCATAAGAATGAAGTTTTTAGTGATCTGATGTGAAATGGTTAGCGAAGTATCTATCGGATTCAGAAAATTATCGTGAACCAAGTACATTCAGGGCCAAACAATGCGATGTCGGCCGAATGTCTACAATACTGAAAACCTATGAATAATTACATACGGATGGGAGTGGATTACGATTCAACTACGATATTATGTTATACATAGTAATGTCACTCACAATCACAATCACTGTCTACTGTCAGTTGGACCAACAGAATTCTAAATGAGTAGATTGCAATCACGTGCCGTGGCTTCTTGTGATATTTGTGGTAATGCAGGATAATGATCCTATGGTTGAACGGTTGTTATGTCCATTCAAAGTTTAATATACTGAGAATTTATCATATACTAGCAGCCCCCCGCGGTTTCACCCGCGTAAGTCCAGATCCCGTGGGAATATTGGGATAAAAATTAGCATATATATTAATCCAGGTCTCCAGCTATCTACATACAAAGTTTCATCACAATCGGTTCAGTAGCTTTGGCATGAAAGAGTAACAAACATCCATCCATACATCCTCACAAACTTTCACGTTTATAACATTAGTAGGACCATTCCGCGTGAGAACTTCAGTTGCGCAAGTAGTAGTACTATGTAGTTTTTATGTTAACTTTTCTTCGCTAGATGACATTTAAGAATGTTTTCTGCTATGTATGTACACTGTTAAATAAATGCACATTCATATGTGTTTATAGCTTTATTCACTGCTCTATAAATACGAATTAGACTCTGTTGTACTAGAGTGTAGCGTGTACTGCTACTAGCTAGTCAACAATCATTTCTATTCATATTAATTTAATTGGTTCGTGGGACTAGCTAGTTATACGACCCTAAGTTAGGTATACAGGTGTTATAGAAAGGTGTAGTAATTTTTTAGGGTCGTCTAGTAGACTCCGTGAATAACGTAAAACGCCAACAATTTTAGCAAAAGTTAAATTTATTTTAGGGTAACAGGGAAAAAGGTACCCGTCTGTCTGTCTGTCAAGACTCTTTTTCTTGGGAACCCATAGAGTGATCAAAGGCAAACAAACAAAAAAGACAAAGGGGAGGAATGAAATTAACATAAAATACTTATGTCTGCGGTCCCTTGAAGCTATAAAAAATGAAGCTTCTAATTCAACGCAATCAAAACATACGGCCTTACATTTCAACAAATTAAAACATTACGAAGGTAAATCAAAACCTATAGGGTATGGGAAGTATCCTATTGACCTATACTCATGAAATTTGGCAAGTTATTTAAAAAATATATTACCCGTAAAGTTGTTATGTTATTTCTTTCCGTCAACCAAATAAATAACTAATTCGTAAATTGACAAAGGTTTTAAAAAGTTGCTTTTAAACTATATCTCATCTAATACTAAGGCTGGGTTCTATTTAAAAGAAATAAAAAGGTTATTTAGAATTGACCACAAATACATTAAGCACAAAAACTTACAATCAATCTATCACCCCTTTAAGAAATACATTTAAATCATAACCATATAAGTAAAAATGTGATTAACAATATTCAAAACACCATATAATACTAAAAGTGCGAAACGTTAATTTACTCTTTATTAAGTAGGTCTGCCATTTTTTGTACAAAAATCATAGAATCTGGTAACCCTGATCACCTGTAAAAAAACAGGAAGCCACGAGTAATTAATCCCGGTTTTCTGTGTTTCAGGTGACATTCCCTGGTCTAGTTGGTAGAATTTGAGCAAAACATTGCTAAATCCCATCAATTTATATGATAAAGTTAGTTTGCGAACATTTATATAGCGAATATCCCTTTCAGCTAGTAGCTGCTTATTCTAAAGGTTAATATAATATCAAACGTTCTGCCAATCATAAACCGTTAGAAAAGCATTTCTATTCTCACCACGTAGTTGCCGACTGAATTCCTGGCAATATTCTCAATATTCAACGGCTCAACCCGAGATCCAATCCTCATTGTATCCAAGACGGAAGTTGAGCTCGATAGTGGCTTTTATTATGTGAAATGATATATTTCAAAAATTGCAGGTCACAGATACTGTAATAGATATGGGATATAGGGACTCAATATTGAGCAAATATATTTACTGTTTTACCGAAAGAAATAATACATACCTACAGTATTATTTAAGTGTTGCTCTTTGTACTAAAAACATTATTTTGTTACTGAACGATTAGTACGAGCTACGCTGTACATCATAATATAATAATAATAATTTGACACATCTAACTCACGATCGTCTGATCCCAAACTAGGCAGAGCCTGTACTATTGTAACCAGAGTGCTGATAAACATACTTCAACATTTCTTAATACATACTGCTCATAACACAATTATTTATCCTGAGTATTGTGTAATATGTGGTAGCGTCCTACTTGTTTGCATATGGGTTTTATTGTGAAGATAGGCACGTCTTCAATATTATAACTTTGCAATTATAGTTCGGTAACAATAAATCCAACAAATGAGTAGGTTGTCTACTCATTTAACACACCTTACATCAACATCTCTGTTGGGTATTACCAACCCCAATAGTTACTATGGGATTTGAAAATTTGCTAATAAAGCTCACATTTTGTAATCGAGGGGGCTGACATGAATAAAACTGTAGGTTATAAATATCAATGATGTTAATAAAATGTACCGGATTCATCTGGTATGTATCGTATGCAAAAAAATAATTTTGAAAAAAATTGAAAGTAAATTGAGAATATGTCAAACTGTTATCTTGTGGATGTACTGTATAACGTTGTTATCCTACTTCGAGTTTATGGTATAATTCAATGTTTATAGAATCAGGGTGACCAATTAGGAATACAATTTTTTAACAGCGAGACTTGGGTTTCCTAAATTTTAGTTTCCCTTTGTAAAGAAACGCGAAGTAGACCGACTATTTGTTATGTTATACAAAACACTCAGCACCTAACCCTCTTTTCTATATAACCAACAATGATATTCACACCAAACCTGAAATATGGTAAGTAAATGGAACGATTCGGAAATCTTCAGCAGAATGCCGATTTATACAGAAAGATTGGTGGATCACCGTAGGGCTAGGATCAACGGACTATTGGGTAGATTCTATTTGTTTTTACAATAACAATACTTAGAATGTTTGTATGCTTAACCGATTCCGCGTTTGTATATTTAGGAATATTTAGATCAAAAATTGAGTTGTGTGCTTAAGAATAAGAATAGTAGTAATAAACAAGGTAAGGAACAATTTGGAAGATTTAGATTTACATTAACGCCGTCTTCACAACCATTGCATTTTAAAACCTGCATAAGGGTTCTACATTATTTCATCCAATACCGGTCCGCCACCAAGTTCTGCCACCAACACACTCTGGCAAACTAATCTGTTTGGCGTAAGGATCTATGCAAATGAGGGTTACAGGGAAATTTGTTCAAGGGTTAGGTTATTGGAAGTGTAATACACATGTTCAAGAACTAATACGAAGTGCATTTTTCGGGCAAAAAACGTATGAGTACGAATATAACCTTTGATAAGATATCAAACAAATGATTTGGCAAAATATAAAGATATGCACAGTATTTCTAGTACTGTACTGTGTGATATTTTTTAACAGGTATAAACATATTATTTTATTCGGTATAACTACAGAATTGAAATAAAATTAAATTAAATATACAGAATTAAATGAAATAAAGAAAAATTTACAGTATTTCCTTCAGCACTTGTAATATTTTTTACATATTATAACGATATGGTTTTCGCTGCAGAACCGCTTTTGCCAGCCGTCAGTCAGTCAGACACACACACACACACACACACACACACACACACACACACATACACACACACACACACAATGCTACAATGTTATCTTTCAAAATAATAATTATGTTTAATAGAAAAAACTTTATTATAATAATAATAATAATACAATTTATTTAGACAAAATACAACAATTGACACATAGAGAACAATACTGGAAACAAAAGTCCGCATAAGTACATAGTAGTTTGCATCGTTGTCACCTGTACCAGTGAAAATTCACTGTATCACAGGTGTCAGCGCCTTCCATGGTCGGAGAACAATCTGACTGAATACGGACCATGTATTACAACTTATACAACATTGTTGCATCATAAGGATGGAGTAGTACATTGTGATTGCAAATATACTTTCTTAACAATATCAGGTTAGTGTGTGTATGTGGGTGTGTATGTGTAATATGTGAATGAAGCTAGTGTGAAAAGGTATGTATCTAAACTTGAGTATTTGTGTGTGACTGTATTGTAGGAATTTTTTCTGTTTGTGACATGATATCTCTAATACCCGTTTACTGCGTTTTCAGAGTCATATAGTTTGACTGAGCACTGTCTCCCAAAATACAGGCTCTAGCCTAGTTTGGGAACCAGTATCAGAATCTTTTGTAACTCTCATTACAGCATAACTTTTGTTTAAGTTGTTTAAGACCATGATTGTAAATAATCTTCTGAGACCAATAAACATATTATTATTATTATATATATGCGTTAATGTAATACGTATTATTTCAAACTTTTCTTTATTGCTTTTATAAAACACGGCCAGTTAACTGCTTTTATTTTTGTATCACGCATCACTGCTATTTTAAGAAATATCGTCTAAAGTGCGAGTTGGTCTAACTCACTCGAAGGGTTCCGTATCAACGTACAACGTAAAAACGCAGTAGACCCCCTTTAATTTTTGATTTTATTTTATTTTCATGCACAAAGGCACACTTTGTGAAAATTTAATCTGTCTTACTTTTACGGCAGGTACATGACATACACGCCGCTTACCGCACTGAAACCTAAGAAGGCGACTTCCATTTTCGACTTGGCAATTACCCAGACGTTAAAAGGTCAGACCGGTCAAAGATTTGTACATACTCAAACCATTGCATTTAACTGCAAACTTTCAACGCCTGATGATGCGAAGATAAGCTTTGTAGAGTAATAATACCTAATGGTCATTAAAGCGACTACGTTTCTTTTTTTAAAGGACTTTCTATGAAGCATTAATAACTATCAAAAATATAATTATATTTTATTAAAATTTTAATTGTAATAAAACTCAATCTTCCTCACAACTTTTTGAATCCCTACTGCATGCCATACTGTATATTTTTTTAAATGTTATATGTGTGTCTGTCTCTTAGCGTGTCTATAATAAATCCTACATATTATACAACTACTACGTATGTATGGTATTAAAATCCAATCATGAAAATTAAATTACAAATTCATCTCATTTGACAAAATTGAGCCAGAAGAGTTATTTGCTACCTACGTACTATATAGTAGGTATATCAGCTGAAAAGTTCCTATAACTACATAACAGAGTCATAAATATGACAGAGTGTAAAAATAATTCTTTCTATTTTTATGGATTCGAAGCAAAACTATTCAAAACTTTATGGTGATCGTACTAAAATAAATGCTTCGTTGGTATGCTTAAGCGTTATGAGCAAATAAATCAACCCAAATACTTTTTTTTTAATTAATTTTCATATTTTCATGTCATGTTTATGTATTGTATTAATACTATGATTAAAAAACAAAATCGTTTTCACTTATGTGATATTTTGAGTTCAATATAAATACGTAGCTTGCGTTGTACACCTTTATTGACTGAGACAGTGACGGTTGTCGATACAATATATATAGGCGACTCAAAGAATAATAAATGTACAGATACCTATACTACTTAAATGCTGATTACCGTTTTGTGAATTATCATTTGTGCTGATTATGGTGTCATTTGATAGAGGTGGTTTAGATTTATTTTTTAATCTCACATGATCGATATGCCTATGTATCAGAGTGCCGTCTACTAATTGTATTTGATAATCCGTAGAACTTATGCGTTCACTAACAACACCACTCACCCATCTTTTTAACCACTGGTATACCCGGCACCACACCTCGTCCCCCGTACTAAGAACGCGATGCGTTCCGCCCGCTCCGCGGCTTTGTTGTTGTTGTGCGTTAGCTACTTGCTTTTCCCGCGATGGCTCCAGCCGGTCTAACCTAGTCCTTAAAGTTCTACCTTGTAATATTTGTGACGGTGTTTCTTTTGTCGTACTATGTTCAGTGGTTCTATAGATTAATAAGAAGCGCTGAAGAGCCAGATCTACATCCACGTTTTGAATAATAGCTCTTTTTATTACTTTTTTACACTGTTTAACTGCATTCTCCGCTAAACCATTAGAAGCCGGGTGATATGGGGCAGAGAATATGTGTTCTACGCCTACTATTTATGTGTTATTTTCTAAGAACGAATTAAATTCCTCACTACTAAAAGGGGGTCCGTTGTTGGAGACTAACTGTTTAGGTATTCCAAACCGTGACTAAATTTCTTTAATTTTACAAATTGTTGCTTTAGCTGTAGTTGGTGACCGGACATGCTTCAATCCATGTTGAAGTGGCATCAACCATTATAAAGTACTTGTGTCCATGAATAGGCCCAAGAAAATCGACATGTACCCTAGTCCATGGGCGGGAGGGCCAGGACCATAACTGGGGTGCGTGGTGCACGGGCGCCTCAGCCAGTTCAGCGCAAATTGTACAATTCCGACACAGACTCTCTAACATTTCGTCAATACCAGGCCACCAAACATAACTTCTAGCTATACCTTTTGTTTTGCCCATATGTGTGTCATGCAGCTCCTCCAACACCCGACCCTGACAAGCCTTAGGTGCTATCAATCTATGACCCCACAGGAGACAACCTAACTCGCAATATATTTCGCTACGCCTATTTGAATAAGGTTTAAGATCTTTTATCTCAACTTCTCTAGGCCACCCATCCCTAACATAGCCTTAAATTTGAGACAATATCGGGTCTCTTTTGGCTTCATTTCTAATATCTTCATGCTTAAGAAACAAAGCCTCCGACGCAAAATGTAAGTACGTTTGCTCCGGGACTATCTCCCCACCCGTTTCACTAGTGGCTTTATAACTTTGCACTAATCGAGACAAGGCGTCCGCAGTGTTCGCGTTTGTATTGACATATAACTATAGCTAAAGCCTCCTTATGTATCTGACTATAATGGTATTCCGCAGAAGTGAGCGTCCTAGAGGCGTACGCGACTGGCCGTTCGCAGCCGTCGGGCTCCCGCTGCGCCAGCACGGCGCCGATGCTGGCGCCGTGACTATCACGGCCCGGGACTCGTCGTAGCACACTATGACGAGTAATACTTCGGAACTAGTTAATAATTTTTTTGCTTTATTAAATGCCTGCGCATGTGAATGGTGCCATACCCGATGTTTACCCTTTTTCAACAACTCATGAAAAGGTGATAAATAAAAACTTAAGTTTTTAATAAATTTTCCATAGAAATTCACCATACCTAGAAACGATTTCAATTCGGATATATTAGTAGGAGCGGTAAGTTTAATAATTGGCTGAATCTTTTCTGGGTCTACCCTCACCCCCTCTCTGCTAATTATAAATCCTAAATATTTAACTTCACTACTCATAAAATCACATTTTTCCCTTTTTATTTTTAAACCCTTTATTTGTAAAATGTTGAGAACTCTGTCTATGGTTTCTAAATGAACCTCCCTAGAATTTCCCAAAATTAAAATATCATCCAAAAATACTGTAACATTGGGTATCTTATCAAATAACTGTGTCATTATTCTTTGAAAAATGCCTGGACTGGATGCGAGTTCATACACTAACCGGTTGTATCTAAAAAGACCTTTATGTGTATTAATAACCGTCAAATTTTTAGATTCATCCAATAATATTTGATTATAAGCGAGTGATAAATCTAATTTTGTAAAATACCTACTACCACTTAATTGAGTAAGTCATCTATTTTTGGCACGGGATATTTATCAACCCTCAACATACGATTCAAAGTGACCTTGTAATCAGAACATAAGCGTAAAGAGCCATCAGGCTTGTGTACAATTACCAGTGGCGTGGCCCAGTCGGAGGTGCCAACCGGTTCGATGATGCCGGCGCGCTGCATGGCCTCCAGCTCGGCGTCAACACGCGCGCGGAGCGCCTACGGCAGCGGGCGCGCACGGCAGAACCGGTACGGCACCCTCGCGTAAATGTAATGTAGCCCGACCGCCCGTGAAGCACCCCAAACCGCCATCGAATAACTCATTGTACCTAGACAAGATATTACATACACTATTATTATTTTGTTGAACACTTATGCCTTTCGTAACACTTACATTATTCATAGTTAAGGGAGGGATACTAAAATTCAATTCCGATAGCCATTGCCTGCCTAATAGTGTAGTATTCCCCGTTTGAAATACATACAAATCTAATTTCTTTTTCCGATTCTTATAAGTCACTTCTACTTCCAAATACCCTACCGGCTGAACTTTACTCCCATTGTAAAATTTTACTGATAAATTACTCTGTAATAATGGTATGTCACAAAAAGATTTTTGATAGGTATGATTAGAAATACATGATAATGGGGACCCTGTGTCAATTTCCATCGGAAGTAATACGTTATTTACTAAAATGATCATGCTCACCGGCCTATAACGACTCAGAGACATCTGATAGATTGGTTCTTCCTCCTCCGCATCTTTTTCCGTGTGGTCACCGCTATTATCCGCTTTCCAGGTGTGCATAGTTTGAGTGCGTGCCCCCGGCCATACTTTTCTTGGTTGCCCGTTGTTCCGGCTGGTATCACCTAAACCAAACGAACTCTGTTTGGTTCCGCCGCCTCCTCGTTTCGCCCCACCTCGAGTCACACTACGAAAGTGGGCGTGGTCCCCCTGACACACATTACGATTCTCCTGACACATTCTACGCAAATGCCCAAATTGCTTGCTTCTACTACACTGATACTTCGCAAATTTACACTCCATTTTGGTATGTCGGTAGTCTCCACATGCGCCGCAACCCCCAACCTGCATGCGATGTACATCTCCTGTTTGATCAAACTTATTTGAACTTCGTCGCGATGACGTGTTTGTTGCCGAACATTCTAGTGACTTCCCGAATAAACTCGTGGCGGCCGCCGTCGCCGACCCGCTAACGTCACCGCGGCCATTTACAGCGGCTGCGTCCCGCTCCGCCGCCTCTAAAGCGATCGCCAATGATACCGCTTTAACAAAGGTTATATTTCCCTTTGCGAACAAACGTTGCCGAATGACCTCCCTCAGTATACCGCCGACAAATTGATCTCTTAAGTTGTCGTCTAAGCTTGCACCGAACTCACAATACCGCGTTTTCTTTTTCAGTTCCGCCACGTAATCCGCTATATTTTCACCAGTTTGTTGTCGCCTTTGTCGAAATTTATACCGTTCTGCCAAAATAGATGGATTTGGCTGCAAATGTTCACGGATAACCGTCACCGCCTCGATAAAAGTCAAACTCGACGGTTTCCGCGGACTACACAAATTCATTAATAACTCATATGCTGCTTCTCCCATACGCGCTATTAACGTCGGTAATTTCAGTTCTTCTTTTACATCGTTCACTAAAAAGTGCATATCCGGCCTGTCACAGTAAGACTGCCAACTCCCGGTCTTCGTATCAAATTCACCGAATTTATTTATCCTCGTCGCCATTGTGATATTGTGAGTTCAATATAAACACGTACCTTGCGTTGTACACCTTTATTGACTGAGACAGAGTGACGGTTGTCGATACAATATATATAGGCGACTCAAAGAATAATAAATGTACAGATACTAACATTACAACTTAGAAGTCCCAAATAAACAGATTGCTAATTAACTCAGTACCCCAGTTAATTGTATTTACATCTTTAATTGCCAGGCTTATTATTTGTTTCATGTTTTATAAATACTAAAGATTCAAAAGAGGAAAGTTTCCTTTCAAGGTCCTAAGCAAACAAACGATTTACTGCCCCATTTAATTATTTAGGTCATGATTTGTTGATTTGGCTTGCGGTTAGTAACAGAAGAAAATGAAATAAAAGAAATGATTAACAGGTTAATTTTAATTTAATCGTTTAAAAATGAGCAAGTATTGGGTTTTCAGAATAAAATCAATAAAATAAAATAGCTATCTATGCTAGTTATAGAACAAGGAAAAAGACATAAGATTGCGATTTGACGAACAATAATTTTATTGCAATACATGATATTACTACGTTGGCGTTTACGTCTGTTAGAAACAGTCTCACCAACACTGCTATAAACTATCAAAATCACCAACTAACGGTAACTGCCATGTTGTTCGTACCTAAATCAGCACTCAAATGATTGTTAACAACATAAAATACATTCCTAACCTTATACATCCCACTATTCATTAATATTTATCAACCGACCAATAGTATTGCTTTACCGGTATAACTAGTCATAATAATGTGTATTAACTCATTTTTATTAAACAGTGAACTGTTTTCGCATCTATTATAGTTTGTCCCGATTATTAATAAAATAAATAAGAGGTTTTGCTGTGGCCACAACACGTCCTAGATTTAAGTTAATTTATCAATCTAATTTTTATATTCTCAGAAACTAAGCTGCAATCTTAGACGTTCACCAATGCTTTAAGAGTACATAGTACTAGTTTTATACATTTTTTCGCGTTAGTATTTGTGTAGAATTATACTACCTAATATGTATAAGTGTTAAGAAGGTAAGATATAGAAGTGTATTGATGACTAGTTGACGATATTTTCCGCAAATAATATAATAGTTGTTAGCACCCAAAACCTTTTGGCTGTACTAAGGTATAATATTTTCTGGTTTTTTGTCCTTTTATACCCCATTATAAATCCTACTTCTAATTACAATACCTACACATATTAACTTTCGGTAATTTTGTGGTATCGTCGACGAACAGACAATTTTAACTAAGTTTGGCATTCACTCGTAGAGAATGTAATTCAAATTGTTAGTGACCAGATCCACGAAGATCGTTTATAATGCTAAAGACGAAAACTTAATGGCTATTGTCTTAAGATTGATTTTACCATCTTTTCTTTGTAAAGTGTGCATTATACACATTCCTGTTCAGAATCCTATTCCGTCTGTTCACGTGCAAATAACAGCGTATATATGTCTGAACAGTTTTCGTTTGGGGCTGTAGATTAGAGCTATTGTCCTGAACAATAGATGACTTAGTTCAAATATTACAAACTAGCAACCTGCCCCGGCTTCGCACGGTTAGCAGAGACATCTTCAACAATCATCAACATATTTCAACCAATTTACATAAAATCTTAACAAATTATGCACCTAAACCTTCCTCATAAATCACTCTGTCTAAATAGTGAAATCCTCATGAAAACCCATTTAATAGTTTTTCAGTTTATCGCGAACAGACAGACGCGGCGAAGGACTTTGTTTTATAATATGTAGTGATATTATAAAGCCGAAAGTTTGTGAGGATGGATGGATATATGTTTGTGAATCTTTCACACAAAAACCGCTGAACGGATCTGATAGCTGGAATAGCACATACTTAATATTTTTTATCCCGGAAAATATACTGTTACCGTTTGATAGATTTTACCAACATATCAGATTCATTTTTTTTTTCTTTTATGGTGTAGGGGGCAAACGAGCAGACGGGTTTATTTAGGTATTTACATTAGTGTTCGAGTTTAGTCGTCCCTTATTTTTCTACCCTTAGGGTTGAAATTTTTATTTGAAATTTAAATTGGACAAACTTTGAGGTACATCCAATAAAAAAAGAGTTATCAAACTCGGACTATCCTGTAAAAAGTTATGCCATAAATAAAAAATGAAAAAAAAAACAAATATACGGTTTGTCTCCTCCGTTTTTTCGTCGGTTAATAATAATTGAAAATACTAACATTACTGTAAATCGCAATATATCTTTAAGGTTAGTCCTTATTACAAGATAAGAAACTATCAAAACTTCTATCAACACCATTTCTCAGTATACGTGTGTACACAGTCTGTGAAAGTGCATTAAAGATATTACCAGATAGCGCCATTAAGGAGACGTGATGTGGCGTAATCAGCTCGCGTACTTCGTGCCAAGACTTTGTGAACGGGATTAAATACTATAATCTTCATTTAAGTGTTCGGGTATGGTCACAACTTATTTGTATAATTATTCCGAGTTATAAATCCTCTAACCGATGTAAGATACATGTAAAAACCATTAAATTATATTTTATTATAACCATAGGAAATTAATGATTGTGCAACTAAAAACGTGGCTTATCAGACAAAATTGAAGGAAATATATATGACAAATATTAGCCCTGCGTAAGGTTATTCAGCACTGAATTATAGTGTTTGCAACTACAACATAATTATGTACCTATTTATTATTCCAAAGACATCGAAAGACGGGTTGTCGGTTTGGTACAGCTCTGCCCAGCTATGTCTTAACCCTGACCGAAACAGGTGGCAACATCCACCCAGCAGGCTCTTCAAGGCTGTGTGTTACAAAATCTCTGTTAAAACTCAGACACAACCGGCGTCGTAGTACCCTCTGGGGTTACTAGTGATTACAAGCATTGGTAATTGCTTTCCAACAGACTCGTACGTGATGGTTTTTTTTACTTTGTATTACCGTTGTTTGTATTTACGATGTATTACAGCGTATACACAGCTTTTAGCCACACTAGTTATGTAGACTGTGGCTGCCCTGCGGTTAGATATAAGACACCACTGGTGACGTAGATGACAAGGATAGCTGTAAGTTATAATACGTTTTCATTTAAGTCCTAAATTAAACGTCTTCGTGACAACTCGTGTCTTTTTTAAAAACGGCTCCACTTGGCGTCCAACATAACTCGCGCAAAAATATTTTTATTCGCAACACGAAACAACGAAACTCTTCGACCAAAATGAGATACTACGAGTATATCATACTGTACTGAGAAAAGGCCCACTTAGTGTATTTCCCGTATTTCAAAGAGACCTATATACCCTAAAGCTTAAGGAATAAATAATCGAAGAATCCTCTCGTATCGGGTATTCAGAAGGTCGAAGTTCCTTGCTGGCACGTGAGGGCATTGAAAATAAAACTAATATCGTTGGGAGGGAAGGTACGCGACATACCGTTTTGTCTATAAACCATGTTTTCCAATTTTCATATTATTACTTTCTACTGGGTACTTTATTAAGTGAACGGGAACTCTGTTATTCTTTGAGATATGTTCAATACGGATGTTGGATAAGTCTAATACTTGTTACTGACTTTTAAGTAACAGAAAGTTCTAAAATAGTTTAATGTGCAACTAGAGACTCTTTAAAAATTGTATGGTATGCTGCAGGCTTAAAGTAGCGCACTGATTGGTTCATTTTGTATCCATATTAAAAAAAACTTTCACTACTTGAGGTATTACCTACGTAGCAATCTTCTCGGAGCTTTTAAAAAAAAGGAAGAATTGATGTAGTTTCTACTTTATTCCATTTCAGTCCTGAAATACTTTTTAAGCCGATACTCAGTTATCATTTTATTGAATAAAAAAATATGAGATTCTATTTATGAACATACACTTATGTGAAATACCAAAGGGAAGCGCTTCTAAATGCCTTGGTAATATTTTTTGTATGTTGGTCATACAAGGCTCGAAAATTAGGCCTAATAACTAATATTATAAATGCGAAAGTGCGTTTGTTTGTTTGTTATACTGTCACTCTTTAGAAAGAAGAGAAAGAAAATACGTTTATTAAACACACTACCACATTATATACATTACGCATAATTTATTAGTGTGTCGTGATGCGCGCCACAATACATCTTCACGGCGATCGCGGGAAGGCGCAGGACCAGGAATGCGCGACGATCGCCTTCCATTTACATCAGTCATATTTCTTATTATCTATGCAGTCAACACAGCGTCGACTGACTTGGACCGGCACGACACAACGGCGCTAGCATCCGCGTCGCACCCACGTTACCCGCCATGCAAGCACTACACCAAATACGCAAACTAAAGTTATTCAGTTATCGAAACTACGTGCTAAATTTATTGTTCTTAATTACGAATTTGAATTTGGAATCTGTACAAATAGAAATAGAAATAGAAATATTTATTTGTCAATGTAGGTAAAATTAATAATAGATGTTACATACTTAAAATAGGTCGCTACATTGTACCCATAGGCATACAAATTTTATCATTGGCTAAAATCTTAACCTTAATCATAACGGCTTATTTTATCTATATCATTTGTCCTCAAATTAACAACACAAAACAAACAAAATTAACATAAATAAACTAATCAGACTTATAATCAATAAACTAAGTGGTAGAATAAAAACTTTTTTTAATTAGGAACTCCTTAAAAGCTTTTTTAAAAATATTTAATTCTAAATCCCTGATGTCTTTGGGAATTTTATTATATATTACTGGGGCCATTTTAAATATGCTTTTTCTAAAAAGTGCTGTATTGCAAGGACCTGCACTGAGAACATTTGACTCTCTTTTCCTTAATCTGACATCTGCTGGTTCTCTTTTATGAAATAAATGTGGATTTTTTTTCACAAATACTGCTACCTCATAAATATATGGACTAGGAACGGTAAGTAATTGTAAATTTTGAAAATATGGCTGACAACTATCCCTAGAACGTAAATTACATATTGCACGAATACATTTCTTTTGTGCTAAGAAAACTACACTCTTATCAGTAGAATTTCCCCAGAACACTATACCGTACCTTATAATAGATTCTACGTAACTATGATAAGCTATGAGTACCGTTTCATGATTCACATGCTTAGAGAGCTTGAAGAGGGCATAGGCAAAACTGTTTACTCTCTTACATAATTCCTCTATGTGCTGTTTCCATGTTAGTTTATTATCTATAATTAATCCTAAGAATCTATAATTATCTTTTATAGCGATTGCTACTCCTTCATAATTAATGTTTAACGGGTTTTGGTATTGTCGTTGACTGAATTGCATGATGTGAGTTTTGTCTAGATTTATTTTTAAATTATTATGTTGTAGCCATTCTATGGTTTGTTTTAGCGTATTATTTACTTCTTGTTCATGATCATAGGATTTATCAGACTTTACGACTATCGTGCTGTCGTCAGCAAAAAGTACCGTTGGGTGAATCACATTTTTCGGGAGATCATTGATGTAAATTAAAAATAATAGAGGTCCAACTACGCTTCCTTGAGGCAGTCCGTATTTCACCATTCTAGGTTTAGATCTATATTTAATTTCACGTTTAGTTTTAATATCAATATTTGCAATTTCTGTGTATTGTTGCCGGTAGCTTAAGTAAGATATTAATAGATCAAGACATTTACCACGTATTCCATATCTGGAAAGTTTGTCGATTAAGATTTTATGGTCCACATAATCAAACGCCTTGGTCATATCCATATGTAAGGCGCATATAGGTACTCTGTTATCCACACAATTCATAATTTGTTTAAGAAAGTCGAAGATGGCAGCATTTATTGACTTATTCTTCCTGAAACTACTACATTGAAATACTCAACTGATCATCATGCTATTTTACAGACTCGTTGTCAGGGGGGCAGATGGACATAGGGATACTTTCATTCAAATTAATTGATTGATAAAGTCCGATGATGAAAGCTGATTACTTATAACACTTGAACACGTAAGTAAAATTAAGTACCTGTACGAGCCACGTCATACGTTTCTCGTATCAAGTCTTTATAGTTTAAGCCGTATCAGCAACTTAATTTATCAACTATTTTAATCATACTTCAAATCAGTTCGCGTTCATATTCGACGATCAATAATAATTGTTATGTCGTAATCAATGTCCACCATTGGAATACTGTTGTGTTTTTACCGGGGCGGCTATATTTCAATTTCTTTTTTAAGCTGGAAATATATTTGTTTGGCAGCCCAGTCGTATTAAAAAACCTAAAGTTACTGATGCTCAACGATATAACTTCGATATTTAAAAAACAGCCTTACATTTTTTTTAAACAGTGAACATAGTATTACAACTCTGCAACAAAGTTCCTTAGTGTCTTAAAAATAAACGTTGCATAAAGTTTGCAAGAAAAATAAATAACTTACGTCTTGAGCCAGGAGACTATAACAGTAAAATTTCTTTTGAAAATAAAGTAAGACTTAGATACGACAGAACATCCGCAACATCATCTAGATATTATCGCGGCATGTATTTTTACACTTATTTTTTATTTATTTAATATACCACATACAAACAATCACTGCTAATGGGATCTGGAGGTTTCTCGAAGCCATAAGTCTGAGCAGTGAACTGTAAAGCAAAAACGCGCTACAAAAGACCAAAAATGGTCGAGGTAGCACTAGGCACTTAAAATAATAATAATAGTAAAAATACAGCAACACTTAACTAGCAAGGTAACACTTAATGCGAAAGATGTAGAATTTACTAATGTACATACTTATAAACAATTTGAACACAAATGATAAGAGGCCTGTGTGAACTTACTCAGTGAACACGAGAAAATGTCTACAGTGTCTGACACAGTGCGCGCGCGCAGCACCTCCGGCAGTAACCTCCGCCATCTTTCTGTGTACTCATCCGGGACGCACAGCTGCAGCAGATTTTTAACATATATGTCGTAGGCCAGAGACACTTCCCTTCTCACCTCAAGTCTACTGTAGCATCTGTAGCCCACCTTGCCCAGAACAAATAGAGTAGGGAACAGCAAAGGATATTCAGGGTATATTGTTTCAAGTACAGAAACCTAATAAATTAATTTTGGATACGCTCTATCATTATATTTATTTCATGTGGCGACCAAATTATCGCATTGCCTTCAACATGACTTCCCACAAGTGCTTAGAACAATGATCTTAAAGCCCCAATGTTTGTGAATTGATTTGCTTGGCGTAATACAAATCCTAGATTACAGAATGCTGTTTTACAAAAATAGCTTCATCTTTGAGTATATGAATATGTCGAATCCTCAGGCACAGGATTAGGCATAATGTGGGCCCGAAGTGGGTACGGGCAATGAGAAAACTCCCTTTTTATATTTAATCACTGAAGTATCGTAAACACGCAAAGAAACACTGTACAGTTTCTGGGCTTGTGTTGACTCGACGGTGACCAAACGTAAAGTGAACTCGTTCTTCCGCACGCCAACGCCCTCCGCCTAGACTCTGCGTAACGCCGATAGATGGCGCTAGTGTTCTTTTCCGGTGAATTTATTACAGAGGGCGCTCTAAGCATCCGTACTAATGACCGAAGATGCGAAAAATATATTAGAAATAAAAGAGGGAGTTTTCTGATAGTTACTTACATTATAATACGTTTTACCAAAAAACGCGGACACGGTGAAATTAAAAATTTTCATAAATAGAATTAAACAAACTTCTGGGGCTTAAAATGTCTTCTTTGATTTGTGTCGATGATGTGTGTTGATGATTTTAAAGATCGCATCCCTAATAACAAATGTGTGTGTATATTATGCAAATATGGTCATTTTATTAACATTAGTATATAGAGCACCACGAAACATTCCCCAGAAAAATACCTTACCACAAAACATTTTTATACCTTCTCGGAACATCATTAATTTTAGATTGTTTTTTTTTTCTTCATTATTTTACGGTCCGGTTGATCTAAAGCGGTAAGAAAGTGGAGGTTATGAAGGTAACGTTAAATTAGCTTTGTGAAAATAAGCTTTAAAGACTTCGTCAAATTTTTATTAATTTATTTTGAGCAACGTACAGTGTAGAAGTTCTCTAAAAGTAAAAAAAAAAACAGTCATTTCTAATACAAGCAGCGTTTTCGGAATAAATTTTACCCCCCTCTCAGTTTGGAGCCCCGTTCACGCGTGAAATGTTAAGTAGTTAATATTCCGATGATTCTTCGTATCCAATTGTAAAAAGCTTCTCCTTAAATTAAAAAGAGGCTAGCATAACGTATATGATATAAACGCAACGTATAATAATTGTTTTTCATTAAACAAGCGACTTGGATGGTTTTGACTAGAAAATAACTAAAAGAGCACAAAAAAAAAACAAACTAAAACTATTGTTCTACTTATTAAATTCAATCTAATCACTGGTATCTCACGTCTGGGGTTGAAGTTGAATTCCTAGTGCGCATACCTCAGATTTTTTAACTTCACATTTCCACTTATGTAGAATAGACTCTCTATTTATTTAAAACTAGCAGTGCCTCGCGGTTTCACTAACGTAAGTCCTGATTCCGTGGGAATATCGGGATAAAAAGTAGCCAATGCTTTAATCCAGGTCTCCAGCTATCTACATACCAAGTGTCATCGCAATCGGTTCAGTGATTTTTGCGTGGAAGAGTAACAAACATCCATCCATCCATCCAAACTTTCACATTTATAATATTAGTGTCATAGAATAGAATAGAACACTCTTTATTGTACACCACAAATAACAATGGATCTTACATTTAGTACTAGTTGATACAATGGGCGGTCTTATTGCTAAAAGCGATCTCTACCAGACAACCTTTGGATGGATTTACTGACAGGATCAAATGGTAGCTGACGGTATACTACATGTAAGTATAAGCTTAGATAAATCTGCAATATTATGAACATGAGGAAACTTGCTTACCTGAGAGAGTGCACTTTTTTAAATTGACGCCATTTTTTTTCATTAGAGGTTGCTGCTCTGATATTCGACAGCTGGCATCAACGATTGTTCCGATTATTAAAAAATGAGCGCTACACAACTGAGCAACGCGTTATGATAAAATGTTATGTGAAAACCCATTACAAAAATGCAGTAACTGTGAATGGCGTTCGTTACAGGAACATGCTAACGGAGTTCTTGTGCCTCAACTGGTTGGTATGGATCTGAACGACATGTGGTTTCAGGAGGATGGCGCCACTTGTCACACCACGCACGGAACAATCGATTTATCGAAGCAACGATTTCCAGACCGAATCATCTCTCGAAATTCCGATGCCAATTGGCCGATAAAATCGTGCGATTTAACACCGTGCGATTTTTTTCTTTGGGTTTTTGTGAAATCTCGAGGTTATGCGAATAAACTCGAAACAATTCCTGAGCTCATATCAAAAATCCAACGCGTCATCGGTGAGATACAGCCACATCTCTGTGCAAAATTCAGTCATCGAAAATTTCATGAAAAGAGTAATGGCGGGTCATTTGCCGGATATTTTATTCCATACTTAATCGGAACATGTCTTTTTTACAATACAATAAAAATATCACAACTCTGTCATAAAATACTTGTTTTTATTTTAAAATGAAAAAGTGCACTCTTACTGAGACACCCGTTAGTACCTAATAGTAAATGTGCTTATACTACAGCATACAGAGAAACCCATTTATTTCGCTATCCCGAAAAAAAGGATTCATCATAAACGCAGGTGAGGTAGAAAGTTAACTTCAATAAGCTATAAGACAGTAATATTCATTCAGCCAGACTTTCGGGCTGGAAAACTGACACTGAATCTGAAACTTGTCTGAATTTTTCATATTCACTTTGGCAGTATGCCAAACTAGGGTGTTATAAAACTAAATGATTTTACCTTTATAAAAATATATTTTGCACCTTGTATAGAAGTTATAAGGTAGATTTGCGCTTGGATTTTTATGTTTTGTGTATAAAAGTTCTGTGGCAGAAGTGTGTTGTAAGTTGGCCGGATATTTTACAAATATATATTATGTACATGAAAGACTTGCTCGATGGTGATCTGGAAGAATGATAAAATACCCAGTGTGTTTGGCTAATGTATTTTGAACTATTTATTGACGATCATGTAGTTCCTGCTGCTTAATATAAGGCTGTATAGTATAAGTTTTGCGCTACATCTAGATGTCAGAGTTGTATGTGTCAAATGTTGATGTTTACGCGGCGGCTTAAAGTCAACAACAAGGTACTAAACTATCATCCGGTCTTTCATTGAGAGCTAAATTTAAATTGTTAAAGTTACAAACAACACAGTTTGATCTAAAACCACTTAGAAGTCTAAAACATTCACGATCAAAATAAACTTCACTCAGTAGTTACACATTACCTTCACACGAAAACTTTCAAATAACTAAAACAAACCAAATTCCTAATTTCAGTAACGATCTGAGAACTTTAATTGGAAAACAAAATTAATTATTTTCCAAGTAAAACCAGGTTTAGTTTATATCAAAATGAAATTATAATTAATTAAACTTTTGAAACATCAAACGGACATTGTAAAAGGCCTTAGAATTACTTTTGAGATAAATGTTTGAAAATTAAGGGTTGCCTTTGTTAATTACTATAATGTACTAAGCTTTGCAATTGTCGAATATAAAAAACTAAAAGCTGTCCTCACAACGGTGTGACTTGTACGGTTTTGACTTAAGTTTTAAGGTTATGCAAAATCCAGACCCGAGGCCTAGATCACAGTGTAAGGTTCCGCTAGCGCTTCTGAAATGAAGGGATCAATAATAGGTCAAAGACAGTCGAAGGTCCATAGCATTGTAACTGTAGAAACATCCTCGCCAACACATCTAGTCCTGACCGTAGAGTATTTGTAAGCGAAAGAGCCCAAATTTTAAACGAAGTAGTATATTATGTCGTAATCAAGCCGTATCCGGAACGCCAGCGCCACCTGGAGTGAACCGGCGGCGGGGCGGTAAGTCACTATCTACACAGTGACTTGCCGCCCCGCCGCGCCGGTTCGCTAGATGCGGCTTCAGTCTTGTTCTAGTGGCCGGTGTGGGCGGAGGAAACTAAAACTGTCACGCGTTCAATGCC
Organism: Callimorpha dominula; assembly: GCA_949752705.1. NCBI lineage: Eukaryota > Metazoa > Arthropoda > Insecta > Lepidoptera > Erebidae > Callimorpha > Callimorpha dominula. Next base: position 12,088,008 of record OX457010.1, on the reverse strand, counting down.
TACCTACCTACTTAATTAACTATATCTACTGCTTATTGAACATGGTAAATGTCGAAATTTTACAATCTCTCCGTAACTTGGCTATTTATTACTTAACTACTCACTTCGGTGTCCAACGACATATAAATGTGACGGTGAAGGATCCAGCGGCAATCTGCCAGCTGTGACGACATATAGATAGTTCTAGAATTATACTTCTTACTCAATTGAACTCTTAGAACAATTAAGAATTGGCAATGACGTTATTATTTTTTTGAACTGTATACCTACGAGTTATTAATTTTATATGCATGCGGTGTTAACCTTTAATTAATTGTTACACCTGTGTAAGTAATAAGTTTGTAAATAATTATACCGTAAATAATATAGATTAATGAATTTAATATTTCTGAATAAAAATACAGACTTGCTATAAGTTATTTTGTATTTACTTTAGAAAATCAAATATTAATCATTGATTAAATCTCGTCTTTTAAAACATCATTAAGACTTCTTACTTTCTTAAATCTGAAAATGCAGTAAAATGTGCTAAAATACCGCTTTGTTTAATAACAACTTCATAGAGGTGTAATAAGTCCTTACCTGTGAAGTTCTAAGAAGTTTAAAGTTAAATTTACAAGAGAAGTTAAAACAATGCGTTCCTCAGTCCGCTTCATTTAAATTAGCGTCTGATAGACGGTACAATTAGCATCCCCTCCCACCTTATTCATTTGACTACGTTACAATAGCCTCTGTGATTAGCTTTCGGAGAAGCGGCCGTCATGTATTTATAATACCCTTTAATTTTCTATTGTTGAGGCTTTATATTTGTAAATTTGGTGTGTTTGACTCAGACACTAGTTTTATTTCAGATAACAGCTGTAATTTACTTTATGATACCGATAAGATTTAGTTGTAATTTGGGGCAAACTAATGCGTTTGAACGGTTGGGAGAATTTCAGTTATTGCCTACACACATAAATCCGTACACAAGTACATGCCCACGCTACCAAACCTACATTGTTCTTTACTCTGCGCCTAACATGGGTTAATGAACCAATAAGTGAATAAATTGCAATATCTAACAACACGTAATAGTTGATTTACAAGTAGTAGCATTTAACCAATCTTTTGAAGAAATAAATGAATAGCACTACTAACTGAATGAATGTATCCACCAAAGCCACGACGGTAAATGAAGAGTAAAAAATATTCCACTTCATGGAGCGATTCTTGTTTACCACAAGCAGCGTCCACCCACGCAAGGATCTTAAATAAATGGCACATATATGTTACGTCGAGGGAATCTGTTAAATTAAGTTCCTGCACATTCCATGACAATAGACCGCGATCTTGGAAAGGCGGAGCGTGTCGCAGATGATTAGAAACGCGATGTTTTAGGCTCCAGTACTGGGGCGACCAAGATTCGTTCGGCGATTTTGTCGTTTTTCTTTCAAGAAAGATACACATAGACAAACATAAAAGGCCAAACCTTTTCTAAATACAAAATTTTATCCTAATCGTTTGAGTAATTTCCAAAATACTCGAAATATATACATTTATGTATAGAAGATATGCTCGTTTAAATTTATTAGATTTTATCATCTCAATGCTTAATTCACATTATAATCAGATTGATCGTGTATTATGGGGTTAGATAATATAAAATATATATTGGTTTTATGGAAAAGCAGAAATTACGTTCAAGTTGATCGATTTATCATATCCGGTAGAGAAAAGTTTCTATTCAAGGCTGAGTTTTTTAATCAACCCATAGCTTTGTTTGACTTTTAGACAGTTTAGAGCGTTATGACGAAAATCACGTTCTTTATTATCTGAAAATTTCTAAGGTTAATGACATTGATATAAATCGTCTGCAATACCATGGAAATGTATCTTTATATAATAAAATTTTAGGAGATAAACTATTGGCCAGTTGATGTCCCTGTCCTAGTGGCCTCTCTGATCACATTACAGACATGCGAGTGTAGCCCTGGCCTCTTCTCGAGCTACTGCAATCTCAGTCATGTTTCCCCATCAGAGACTTGCAGTATCCCCTGCCCTAGCTCCCTCGCCCTATCCATTTTCCTTACCCCAATTTACCTTCTTTCTTTGTCCCGTCTGAAAACGATTACATTCCCAAAGATGGTTGGCATCAGGCAGGCGGCCGGCTGTAAAAGAAACCAGTCAAAATTTTTGCAATGTATACAATGATGATGATGAAATTCCACAAAATATTTACCTAAGTAAGGAAGTGAACCAACTGCAACGGACATACTACATAATATATTCATTCATTTACACCTTCACCTTACTTACGTCACTTTGTTTCAAATGCTTACATGTTATTTATAGAAAGTCTAAAACCAGTAGAAATAACCCCTGGAATCTAACCCGCGTCCTTAACGTTGCAGGCGTCGACCGCCCGCGCCCTTTTGTCGCGTTTTGTACCGCCAATCTCAAAGCGCGTCCTCATTTTGTTGAAATGTTCCATGTATTTGTTTAGGCATTTATATCAGTTCCTTGTTTATTCATAGCTTAATTTTCTGAGAGTAAGTGAAATTAAGGAGTTTACTTTGAGTTACAAAGGATGGCACGGGAAAAGAATTTCGCTCTGAAGAAGAATAGAAGCTTTTGTAAAAGGCTTGGGGCTAAGAGGATGCGAGGATACGGTTAAAGGAAACCTTCATTATGTATGCCAATGAATATATAGATCTGTAAGCTTCAAAAAATCTGATTTGGAACACAAATTGATTTCTTTTTCTTCGAATATTGCTTTCTCTCTATTGCTTTCTAAATTTGTAAACAATTTGTTTATTTATTAACCGACTTCAAAAAAGGAGGAGGTTATATTCCACTGTATATATATATATATTTTTATGTATGTTCACCGATTACTCAAAGACGCTTGGACCGATTTGGAAAATTCTTCTTTTGTTTGAAAGAATATACTTTCCAGGTGGTCCCATGATCATCAAGTCAGGTCAAACAGTCAAACTCTTTTTAATTTTATAGGCACCCTGGACATGATTTGGGTATTTGGGGCGCATCGAAGTCGGTGATTTTTAAAAGGTAATTATTTTTTTTTACAAAACATTTGAGGACAAATGTGGACATACATTAATATGATGAGTATTAATTGTGATTATACATCCTAAAAATAAAGATAAAGATATATTTATTTGTAGGTACATAGTTAACATAGTTAACACATATTATGTGTAGGTACATAGTTAACAATACATGGTTTTTTGTTTATTATATGTAGGTCTTAGTTAATAGAGGTATCAACATGTTGTAGTAAATAAGTCGACAAAGTCAGTCTGCGAACGTTATATTTTCAAGACGTGCAAGAAATACAATGTCCTTTAAAACTTTTTTAATTTTAACATGCGAGGTTACCACGGTAAACTCTTGAAATGTGTTGAAAGTACCTATTCTTGAACATTTTATCCTAGGAGCAGAAAGACATTAGTATATGTACAAAACTATAGCTTTACATCTCTCTGAACCTCTCGAGAGTTTATTATTCTTCTTTATTACAGCCGTGAATTGTCCTCACTAAGTGCCTCATTCACGAGTATCGGTCCCATCCGAGTGTAATCTCAAAATCTTGCCACGTACATCTCGTAAAGAGGAAAAAGGCCTAGTCGAAATATTTCATACACTGGAACTATTTTACTTTGTTTGTTTCAGAACAGCTGAACGCCTAAAATAACAAATATTCTGAGATTTGTAAAGCAGGTTGTATTTTTTTTAATCTAAATATAAATAGACCGAAGGACCGATGGCCGTTGGAGCAGACTCGTCTTAGAGTGGGGACCGTGAATCGGTAAACGGAAGGTAGGACGCCTACCAACCCAGATGGACCAACGACTTGAAGAAGGGAGTAGGATGGACTGGATGCGGAAGGCGCACAGTATGAAAAATGACCTAAAAAACGGACATCCCCTTTTTATTTATTCATTCGATAAATAAACTGATATTAAATGCACGAATAGAACACCCGAATAGATTCAAAGATACGATTTTTTTTTAATTATTCTTGGTATTTAGTAAATTATTAAAATCTATAGTAAAAAAAAATATTTATGTAGATCTACTAGTATACGTGTATGTAGGTTTTACGGGCATATGATGTACGAAACTATTTGTTTTAAAATCGATTAACTTAAAAGATATTTTGAATAAATGGTTTTTAGTTTTTATTTTTTTACTGTAGTATTTTGCCATAGTTGGATTCAAAACCATGATAACTAAAGTTGTTTGATATCTTGCTGATTATATAAAAAAAATTAGACCCTAATCTCTTTGGATCTTGGAGTTCTATGCTTCTAAAGTTTTATCTAATTTCTATGGTTACCTACAGGGTTGTCAAAAATATTAGTTCTCTCTATCTCAATAATTTTTAGATATAATTTGGGATTTATTTGTGACTAACCTATTATATATATATATGACGGCGCGCCCATATTGTCACACCTATATTTTTATAATGTAATTTGATTTGTCTAACGAATTTGGTTGATTTTGTTAAACTATTTACATTTTGATTTACTTGAAACTAGTTTCGCTATTGAATTTGTAGTAGAGGGTAGTTGGAGCGATCCATGCCTATATAAAGCAACAGGCGCGAGTGTAGAGCGCCCTTCTGGACGTACGATCGCAATTCCATTTACCTCTTGGTAATATTGTTTCCAACGTCTTAATGTTAACTTTGTAAATTGATTGCGACAAAAGAGTTTCGAAAAATTAATAACTTGTCTCATTCAACAAGACCCGCATTCTACCGCCCATGGGTACGAATGAAAGCTACCCCCAGCTCGAAAATCCGACATATATATGTCGGATTGCCAAACGGGATACGCTATAATGATTCGCTATTTAGCTTCGTTGATTGCATCGGAAATTTCGTTTTCGGGAGCGTTTCACTAACACCCTCTGTAGGGTGTATTTGAAAAAGGAACGCTAACTTTAATCACTGAAAGGGCATGACTCTAGCATGCAATTACAATAGGAATTTTTGTAAAAAAAACTATCCGTTTACAAGTTATGACTGTATTTTGCCTCCGTTTATCATAACAGCAGGTGCAATGTGTAAAGTTAAAAATTATAATTTTTTTTTAGTTAGTTTTTATGGATTTTCGGCTCCATGGTGCTTCACCCCCATTCTTCCAAAAAAAATGTTTAGGTATAGGGTTTAGGGTTTAGGTATAGCATACCACATCACCACCATTCACACATTCACCCCCTTTCCCATACCACATTTTCCTTTTCATCGGACTTTATTTCCATTTTAAAGAATTTACAAGCAATGTAATGTCAAACAAGCTACGTTCATATATTTCAATCTTATATTTTACAAAAGATATCAACCTACTTTCTATTATCTATAACTTTTACTTAATATCAAATCACAATAAAAAAAATCGGTGGCAACCCTAGGATACTTTCTTTAAAACCTCATAAGTCACGAATCCCAAGGAATTAAGATTTCAGGTTTTGAAGGCCTGTTAAGAGGGACCTGTTCTATAGTCTAATTAAAGAATTGAATCCTACTAAAGTAAGACTTGATGAAGAAAAAAAATTACGATATTATGGTTAAAATCGTTTTTTTATGTTATTTTAAGTGCTAGAACTTTGTTACTGACTGCATATTATAAATAATTTATACTTTGATAATATGGATTATTAATCAATAATAAAAACTGAACGCCTTTTGAACAACGACTATTTCTATGGTTTTCCTGAATTCCATAGAAAAAACGATAAAAAAATTGTATCTCATTGGACATTGGACATTTGAACTCCGGGAGTTCTACTCGTGCATTTTAAATCATATTCTTTATCAAAAAAATAAAAAAAGGGGATGTCCGTTTTTTAGGTCATTTTTCATACTGTGAGGCGGAGGACCGGGTGTGGTGGCACATTGGGCCTATGTCCAGCAGTGGACTGTGATAGGCTGATTGATTTATTGATAAAAATAGGCTAGACAAAACAATTAAGAACCATTTTCCCCAATGTTTGTTAACCTATTTTCTTAAGTTTTCTCTTGTTTAGTAGCTGTTGACAAGTTTTAATGATATCAATAAAAAAAATTAGATCAGGTGTTTTCTTTTTAATACTACATCTAGATCCAGTATATATTTTGACCTGTCTTGGTACGCAAAGTTTATACAATGACAATTCAAGTTATACTGCTCAATAAAATAAAACAAAACACTCAAAACTTAATGAATTTTGCTCCAAGTTCTACCACCAGGCAATCTCTAGTACCTACAAGTGAATTCCCCAAAAAAAAAAGGACATTGCACGCGGTTATCCGCTTTTGCTCCCTCTGTTGAACTGTGGCGGTCCGATTCAACAAGAGAAAACAGAAATACTTTATTACCATTTCATGCTAGTAAGGCGGCTCCAATTTAAGCTCTGATGTAAACTACCACTCCCTAAATAGCGATTCCTCAAATTAAAGCTTTATTCAGTTGCTGCAGTTTCTTTTACTTTGAAATGATACCTCGTTTACTGTTTGTCGTAATATTGCATAAAAGCCTGTCGAGGCTCTTTGCTTAATCTTCTAAAAGCCAAGCATTGATTGGTCTACGAGACGACAAAATATGGAAAGTTTAAATTAAAATAAAATATTTAGATATTGTTACGAAGAACCATCAAACGTTTACACACAAAATTTACATTTTGTTTCTTTCCAGCTGCCATCGTGAGGTAGAACAATACTGGCTTAATTATATCCTGAAAGAGAGGAAATATATTTTGAAATAAACATGATTGCTTTATGAATTACCCAAACGGTACAATGATTATTGACAGAAGTGAAGGATAATTGATACCGAATTAACAATACTTATCATAACAGTTCAGGGATAGTCTAGAGACAAGATGCGCGTTTTTTAGCCGAAAATGCATCGTATACTAGCCACACTCTCATTTATTGCATCATGCATTTAATGTTAACTATCTATATATATATATATATATATATATATATATATATATATATATATATATATAAATCAATTTGTGTTTGTTTGTCTTCTATTGCGTTCGGAATTGTGCGTTCCATTGATCAGATTGTGATGAAATTTTAGTAGGGTGTTCTGGGGGTATTTTGGGCTAAGGGTTCTTGGCCCAAAAAAATCTATTTAAAAAAGGCATTACAACGCTTGCCGGGTGCAGCTGGTTATAGATAAAATACAATTAATTGTTCATAAATAGATTAGTGGAATACTAGATACTGAGAAATAATTTAAAATAGGGCAAAACTAGAATAGAATAGAATAATCTTTATTATACACCAGTACATATTGCTTAAGGTTACTTTACAATTTTGATATGTACAAAGGGCGGCCTTATCGCTAAAAGCAATTCTTTCCAGGCATATATGTACAAAGGGCGGCCTTATCGCTAAAAGCAATTCCTTCCAGGCAACCTTGGGATGGAAAAATAATAACCAGTAATAAAATAATTTAATGGGTAGTTATGGTGTGGGAATCAAAACGTGTTAGGCTTAAAACTAGTAAATGATAACTATAAACATAAACAATATAATTAGATAGGTAATGCAGGGAAACAAGTGTAATCACTTTGTAACACACAACAAACTACACACAATTTTAATAATAATAATAATAACTGGACACATCTTACACACGGCCGTCTGATCCCAAACAAAGCGGAGCCTGTACTATGGTAACCAGACTGCTGATAAACATACTTATATATTTCTAAATACATACATATTACAGATAAATTACACCCAGACACAGAACAAATAATCGTGCTCATCACACAAATATTTGTCCTGGGTGGGAGTCGAACCCACGACCTCTCGCTCAGCAGTCAGGATCGCTAACTACCAACAGGCCAGTCGAATTTTGCTATTTTATTTATTGTTATAGGAAATTAATTGCTTTTAGTCTATTTATACAGAGTGCTTCTGACAATGGAACTCTTACTTAAATCACTGAAAGGACATGACAAAAAAATATGTACGATTTAAAATTTAATTTAATTTAAAACGGAGGTAACACTACCTGGTAATTCAAACGGTCATAACTTGTAAGCGTATAGTTTTTATTTTTTTTAATTCTTTTGTAACTGCAAGCCGAAGAGAAAAAGCCGACGAACTCGCCCGAGCCGGTGCAGACAACCGACAGCATGGCCCAGAACCATTCTGCGGCATCAGCAAACAGCGAGCGTATTCTATCATAAACGCCCAATATAATGATAAAGGATTAAAAGAACTTCTGGAGGGCAAAAGATACAAAACCTGTGCCGTAACAAGAGTCCTCACTGGAATTGAACAAACATATGTTCAACCTTGAATTGGGCCAGAACACAATATGCAGATTCTGTCAAGAGACAGAAGAGACTGCAATACATATTTTATGCTCTTGTGGCCCACTAATGCGGCACCGAAGTATTAACCTAGGGTTGCACATCATGCAACCACAGGATATACAAACAATCACTGCTGATAAGATCTGGAGGTTTCTCGAAGCCATAAGTCTGAGCAGTGAACTGTAAAGTAGAAGTGCGCCACAAAAGACCAGAAATGGTCGAAGTGGCACTAGGCACTTAAAACAATAATAATAATAACTGCAAGCCCTTTAAGTCATTTCAGTAAGTGTTCCATTGTCATAATACACATGCTGTATATGTTCTATTGTTGTTTTTGTTGTTATTCCATATTGAAAAAAAAGTTTGCCTATTTTTTTAACTGATATCAAAAAAGATGTTCTCAATTCGAGTAAATATTGTTTTATTATGTGTACGTTAAGTGATATTTTCTCTATTTGTGAAGCAATTCCAATAATTATCTTTTCTATTGAATTGGTTTTACACAAGGTTGATCTTATTTAAATTTGAAGAAAATATTTCACTTCTAAGCTTCCAACCGGTCTTCTTGGAGGTTAAGGGAGGCCTATGTCCAACGGGGTGCCGTCTAGAAAACCTCCACGTGGTGCACCCTGGAAACGTTGGCGATGACGCTGCCTTTTGTTCCTCAGTTTTGAGGACAGCGTCATCGCCAACGGCTAATATTCTAGTATGAAGAGGAGGCCATCTTTCTTCGGCCACTTGGTTGAGGCTTGGCCCAACAGAGCGGGCGTGTCTGTCGATACTTCTGTTGGCTCTTCACTCTTCGGAGCTAAGAGGATGAAAACCTCGGTAAAAAATCACGAAGGAGGGACCCTTCCATGGGTCGTAGTTTCTACGCTGTCGTCAGTGGAGAAAGAGGGCGGGCTCGGCGTGCACTCACACTGCCACCGAGCAGGCATGGGAAGATTTAGTTTTCTTGCCACCGTCGGCATATCGTAATCCCGAAAGGAGTCGTGGTCATGTTTTGCGACTCCGATCGGGGACGAGGGTCTTGGCTTAGCCGCCCGGACTGCGAGGAAGAAAACCTCTCTAAAAAATGACCCCGAATCCCGTGTTCTGGTGCGTGACCAGGGGATGCATGGCTGATGGGTAGTTCAGTCGCAAGCGCACTCCCAGCCGGGGCACCTGCGGACTCCTCGGTTGGGCATAAACCTTCGCTTGCCCGGGTATTGGGGATCTCTGCCCGGGTCGACCTTTATTTCTCCCCGTCTCGTGGGTTTAGATATGGAACAATTAAACAAATATAATACAAATAAAATAAACGACGAAAAAAAGAAGGAGAAGGAACAAAAGTAGTCGCAGAAGGAGAAGAATGAGAAGAAGGTGGACACCTCGTCTAACGAAGAGGAGGTCTTGCTCGAGACGCCTACCTCGGTCGGAAGGTATTCGGAACGCCTGCGTTCCAGGTCTGTCCTGTCATCGTACGAAAATTCTGGTTTGACGGCGGACACACAAGAGGCGATGGAAGTGGAGGTTCGCGACACTGAAAGTCGAAAACGCGGACGCTCCATGGATAAAGATGGTGACACGTCCCAGGAGATGCTGCCTCCCAAAGTGGCTAGTAGCCATAGAGGGAGGTCACGCACGCCGGTCTCAGCTCTGTCGGGCTCCGCCTTCTCTGGAAGGGAAGCCTATGTCCGAGTCAGAGCGGAGGGCGAAAACATAGCGGAAGAGGAGATTGCAGATCTCCTGCTTAAAATACAAGAGCCGGTGGTAGGGGGTTCTGTCCCCCAAACACCATCGACCATGCAGGAGAGAGCGAACGCGGCGGTGGCCATTATCCACAAAGTGGCCACCAAGTCCACGAACCTTAAGGGTTCCTTTGTTAGGGCCCTTAAGGACTCCTCTTCCGCCATATCCGGGGTCGTCGAGACCCTCATTGGGGACGTGGCGCGCCTCCAGGCCGCAAACGATTTATTGACGGGGCAGGTCACCGAGCTCAGCGCTCAGTTCGCCCAATTTCGGGCACAGGCAAATTGCCCTGAGCAGCCAAACCCGGTTGCCCGGCAACCTGCCCCCTCCCCATCCCCCGTTCCGGATTCCCACTTGCGTCAGGTTATTGACGCAGTGTGGCGCATGATGGACGGGCGCCTCGCGGGCCTGGAGGCAAGGCTTTCTCCGGCACCTATTGGGCGGCTGCCACTCGCCGCGGCCAGGGCTAATGCCACAACGGTCCCGACACCTCTTCCGGTCTCGGGTGGCCGCGTGACAGTGATGTATGCCGCGGCGACGTCGGCACCGGCGCCTGCAGCTGCACCGAAGGCTGGTCGACAGGTCAAGGCCGCGGCAAAGGCGGCCGCATCAAGGGCCCGACAACCACCTAAGGCCGTTGTAAAACCGGTGGTGGAATTCCCGTCACTTCCCACTCCGGCATAAAGAGGGACGAATGTGCCTACTGTACCCTCTGGTGCTGAGCACGAGCCTGGACCATCCACATCTGCCCCCTCCACGTCTGCCACTTCCAGTGACGGGTGGCAGAAGGTCGGGGGAGGGAAGAAGCGGTCCCGGAAAAGGAACAAGAAGAGTGATACACCTTCTCCGACGCAGGCACCGACGGTGACCGCCAAGAACAAGCCGCGGAAACTGACGACACCTAAAACGGCGGCTGTGGTGGTTTCCGTATCACCGGCGGCAACTGAAGGCGGGCAATCCTACGCCGCCGTATTTAAGAAGGCCCGGGACAGTCTCGCCGGTGAATTCAGTGGAGTAGGTGTCAGGATGCGCCTCGCCCAGACGGGAGCTCGAGTCCTTGAGTTCCCTAGGGCTGAAGGCGCCAAGACGGCGGACACCTTTGCCGAGAAGATGCGGGAGGTATTCGCGGCCACGGATGGTGTCAAGATCGCCAGGCCCACCAAGTGCGCGGAGCTGCGCATTTCGGGCCTGGACGATTCCGTGACAGTCGAGGATGTCCGCGTTGCAATTCGCGAGAAGGTGGGATGCAACGCGGACAACATTAGGGTCGGCACCATCCGCCCCGGTCCAGGGGGCCTTGGCGCGGTGTGGGCCAGTTGTCCCGTGGCGTCGGCCAAGATTTTGAGCGACGCCGGAAGAATCCTCATCGGTTTCGTGAACGCCAAAGTCACACTCCTGGTGGCGAGACCGATGAGGTGCTTTAAATGCCTCTTCACGGGACGCACCCGCGTCAAGTGCGCCAGCTGCTTTGACTGCAGCGGACTATGTTTCCGCTGCGGTCGACCGGGGCACAAGGCGGCGGAATGCTCCGCCGCCCCTCACTGCCCTGTGTGCGCGGCGGGAAATCTTCCCGCCAACCATCAGATGGGGCAGGGTGGCTGCAAGCCGCCCCGCACTTCTCGACAAACTTCGGTGGCTAGCCAATCGACCCAGGCTGCCTCTGTTGTCAATCCTGCGTCGTCGTCGTCGCCCATGGAGGAGGTTGTAGAGACAGTCCAGTAATGGACCAAGTCTCCAACCTCCTTATCCAGACGAACCTGAACCACTCTGCCGGTGCGCAGGATCTTTTCCTGCAAACCATGGTGGAGTGGTCGATAGGTGTAGCCGTAGCCGCGGAGCCCTATTACGTTCCTCCCCGTCCAAATTGGCTGGGTGACTGGGACGGCTCCGTGGCAGTCGTCAGCTCCACGGCGGCTCATTCCCCGCCCTTGTCGCTAAGAGACAAGGGTACTGGATATGTTGCTGCCGAATGGGGGGGAATCACCATATATGGTGTCTACTTCTCCCCCAACCGGAGTCTGAGCGACTTCGAGGTCTTCCTCAATAACCTGGAGACCTCGATCCGGCGACTAGCGTCTGGGCACGTCCTAGTGCTGGGGGACTTCAACGCCAAGTCTGTTGCGTGGGGTTCCCCCAGGACGGATGCACGGGGTGATGCCGTAGAGGAGTGGGCGGCATCGGTGGGCCTCTGTCTCCTAAACAGAGGCTCCACCAATACGTGTGTGCGACAGCAGGGGGGGTCGATAGTGGACCTTTCGTTCGCTACCCCTGCTCTCGCCGCACGAGTAAGGAACTGGCGTGTCTTGGAAGAGGTTGAGACGCTCTCGGATCACCTGTATATCCGATTTGAGCTCTCCCGGACCCAGGACCCCAGAAGGGGTCACACGGCGCGGCGTTCTTCTCGCTTCCCGCGGTGGGCTGCTACGAAAATGGATAGGGACCTACTAGAGGAGGCAGCTATTATTTACTCATGGCTGTCTCCGCAGCCTCTGACTGAGGAGGTAGACATGGGGGCAGGCCGCTTTCGCGATGCGATTACGCAGATTTGCGATGCGGCCATGCCCCGCGTCCGAGGTCGTCGGCCTCCAAGGAAGGAGGTCTACTGGTGGTCCCAGGAGTTGGCGGACCTCCGTGCGGCCTGTACTCGTGCCCGGAGGTCCTACACCCGCAGCCGGCGTCGTCACCGCGAGGAGGGCGGGGAGGACCAGCTTCATGAGGAGTACCGAGAGGCGCGGAAAACTCTGAAGCTGGCCATTAGCCGCGCCAAAGAGGAGAGGAGAAAGGAAATGCTGGAGGGTCTCGATCGTGACCCCTGGGGTCGCCCATATCGCGCGGCACAACAAAGGCTCCGCGCGTCGGGCCCCCCCCTTACAGAGACTCTCCAGCCCAGCTTCCTGCAGGATGTGGTTGAGGGCCTTTTCCCGCAACGGGCGGGACACACACCCCCGTCGATGGCCCTGTTGGCCGGACACGACGGGGAGGTCGAAAGTGAGGACGTTCCGCCCGTCACAGAGGCGGAGGTAGGGGCGGCTGTTCTACGGATCCGTTCCAAGAACACCGCCCCCGGGCCAGACGGGATCCCTGCCCGAGCTTTGGCCCTCGCCCTCGACCACATGTCGGACCGCCTCAGGGAAGTGTTCGACGCTAGCCTGGCGTCCGGATGCTTCCCTGACTGCTGGAAGAGCGGGAAGCTGGCGAGGTCAGCCCCGATTTGTCGGACGCCCAATTCGGTTTTCGAGCGGGGCGTTCGACGGTCGGTGCTGTGTTGCGCCTGAGGGCTGTGACCGAAGACGTAGTGAGCTGTGGCGGCGTGCTGTTGGCGGTGTCGTTGGACATCGCCAACGCATTCAATAGTCTGCCATTCAGCTGCATCAGGGAAGCACTCCTCTATCATGGGGTGCCACAGTACCTGAGGCGGCTAGTGGCAGACTATTTAGAGGAGCGTACCGTCATGTACGAGGACCGAGATGAAGTTTTAAGTAGTCGGCCCATGTCGTGCGGTGTTCCGCAGGGGTCTGTCCTTGGACCACTCCTGTGGAACATGGGGTACGACTGGGTCCTTCGAGGTGACTTCCCCGCCGGGCTGGGCGTAATCTGTTACGCCGATGACACGTTGGTCACAGCCCGGGGGGTGAACTTTCAGGAGGCGGCGCGCTTGGCTACCAGGGGAGTCTCTCTGGTGGTCGGGCGCATCGAGGCGCTGGGTTTGCGGGTGGCCCTGGATAAGACGGAGGCCCTTTTATTTCATGGGCCCCGTCGTGGTCCACCCCCTGGCGCCTCTATCGAGGTCAACTCGGTCCTCGTACCGGTTCGGGCCCACATAAGGTATCTGGGCCTGATCCTCGACGGCAGGTGGCTCTTCGACGAGCACTTCCGACAGCTTGCTCCGAAGCTGGTCGGCGCTGCGTCCGCCCTTGGGCGACTCTTGCCCAATTTGGGTGGACCCAGCGTCGCTACGAGACGGCTGTACACGGGGGTTGTCCGGTCAATGGCACTGTACGGTGCACCGGTGTGGGCGGGGGCTCTGACCACCCAGAATAGAGCACGCCTCTGGCGCCCTCAGAGGGTTATGGCGGTTAGAGCCATACGCGGCTACCGCACCGTGTCGACGGAGGCGGCGTGCGCGTTGGCCGGGACTCCCCCGTGGGATTTGGAGGCGGAAGTGCTCGCCGAAGTTTATCGGCGGACGACTGAGTTCCGGGCGGGAAGCGGCAGTCGGCCCCCGCCCGAAGAGGTACGCGAGTGGCGTGAGGCCGCTCGCCGAGCCACGATGGCTCGTTGGTCGTCCCGGCTGGAGGCTCCACGTGCTGGCTTTGCCGCCGTGGAGGCGCTCAAGCCGGTCATCGTCGAGTGGGCAGGGCGGCAGCACGGGACCCTTTCCTTCCGACTGACGCAGGTTCTTTCCGGGCACGGCTGCTTCGGGAAGTACCTGCACTCGGTCGCTAGGAGGGAATTGAGTCCCGCCTGTCACCACTGCGACTGCAGTGAGGACTCGGCTCAGCACACGCTGGCGGTTTGCCCCAGTTGGGCGGCGCAGCGTCGGGCCCTCACTGGAGTCATCGGAGTGGATCTGTCGCTACCGGCTGTCATACGCTCCATGGCCGGTAGCGACAGGAATTTTACCGCGGTCGCCCTGAGTGTGGCCGCGGGTGGACGGGACGGGTTTTTCCCCTTCACCCGCTATAATGGCCCCCCGCGAGGAGGTGGCGTCCGCGTGTGCCTGGACGTCGCCTAATTGAGAGGTTTTTTCACCCGAAGGTGGTGCCCGCGCTTTTGCGGGCAGGCGCCAGGGGGGTCCGGATGTCTTAATAAAAGCTGTTCCCGGATCCCTCCTACTTAAGGCGCAGTACGGCACACCGTGTGGTTTTAGTCGGTTCGATTCCGACACACCGCCCCACCGAAAACCCCGGTGGGGTGACGGCCCGAGGGGGTTTCCACACGCCCAAAAAAAAAAAAAAAAGGCCTATGTCCAACAGTGGACGTCCTATGGCTGAAATGATGATGATGATGATGAAGCGTAGGAAATTGAGGGATGAAAAACACAGCTTATAACAAAATTTATCATGATTTGGGCGTATTGAAGTCGGTGATACTTTTTTGAGAGTTCGAATCGATTCTATTAAATGTCTAATCGCGATAATATCTATAAGATAGGATATTTGATTACCCGACATCTTGACGTATTTGCACCGATCGGGATCACGGTCCACAGAAGTTCGCTGAAAGCTCAGAAGTCAATTAAAACTTATGTAAAAGGCACGCATAATGAACCGCCTATGACTTATGATTCTGAGTGCGGTAACAAAGCCCTATGCCAATACCTTATGTAAAAATTGTCTACGTAGAAATGCAAATTAAAATCGCAGGCTTAATTTGCTCACCAACTAGAGTATAACTACCAACACATTCATGATTTTGAACAGAAAAGTCAAGTCTGTAATTTCTCTTCGCTCATAATTGAAAGTGGGTAGTTATTAAGTACCAATAAAACGATAATTTAAAAAAAAAACCCGACTGCACTTTTGTGTAATTTGGAAAAAAATCCGCCATTTTTATTTTAATTTTGAAAGACCCAGTGTCACTCTCACAGTAAATCTAATCTAACAACACCTCTCAAGCTAAAGTCCATCGAGCCGTTCAGGCCGCAGAGTGTGCCAAACAATTATACATACACACAGTTTATGTAGCATTTTCAGAATTGAATATTGGTAATCCTTTAATTTCACTATTGTTCATTCGAGATCGTTGCTCACTCCCTCGCCTCGGTACAAACCTATCTACACGGACAGTTAGGATTAAAACCAATTTCACGCTCTTAGGTTGATATTTTAGTTGTCAAACTTTCCGCAGCGTCGGGAGTAAACTCAATGGACAATTTTAACTCATAAAATGTCGCTTTAATAACTTTAACTGAGTGAGTTTCGCTTGAATAACACTGACACTATCCGCTGAGGCTGGTAACATCTCCGCTTGAGTCGATAATCTTTTAAGCTTGCGAAGTTAGGTCTCCGATTCCAATTTCGCTGATGGCCCTTGGACGGATCTGGCAAGAGGTAATGGCACTAAGCTAAGCTAAATTTCCGTTTGCGTACCTTTCTCCACTGATTTCATTTAAATCTGCTGAAACTGTCCCGCATACAAGGTGCAAGTGAAATCTCACGTTTCATTTTTCCAACATGTAAACGTGACTGTAATATTTTGTACACATATGTACAACACAATTCTGTAAATTTTTTGAGAAACGTCCGCTAACAAACGGCGATACCTCTCGCGTCCTCGAATTTTTCTATTAAGCTGTTCATTTATTAAGAAAAAACATATATTTTTCAAGTAGTCTAGAAACTGATCGCGCAATGCTTTAAGGTTTTTTGACTTCCTTTCAATAAATTACCTTAATTACAAGTTCAGAACGCACTATTTCGAAGAACGGATGCAAAGGAAAGAAAACGCTACCAGTACCAGATTATTATTATATTTTCTGTCTACCGTATTCACTGATACGGCAGACATAGTAGTAAACTGTACTAGCAACGCCCCGCGGTTTCACCCGCGTAAGTCTATGTGTAATCTATGTAGTAGCCTATGTGTTAATCCAGATCTCCAGCTATCTACATACCAAGTTTCATCGCAATCGGTTCAGTCGTTTTTTCTTGAAAGAGTAACAAACATCCATCCATCCAAACTTTTACATTTATAATATCAGTGAGATTGTTTACTTGGTCACTGAAATGTTTAAATGCTATTAGTCCGATGGTGTTTCTTAAAGGCATACGCATGCAATGAATACCGTCTGTCTTTGATCTAAGATAATCTACTCCGCTTCCTAGAAGTAATGGAACGAAAACTCCAATCATTTGTGGCATTCAAAGTGATGAAAATCCCATATATAAACATCGGTGTGTTGCGAATTATCGAAGTGTGTGATGAGGTTATATCACACCACTGTTAACGAAGTGGAATATCAATACCAATAAATAATGGTCGTTGTAAATATTAATATAAAAATCGATATCTGTATTCACCTTAATTGGGTAAGGGAATTCATTGGATTTATTTTCCTGAGGGGCCCTCACTGGTACGGCTTTACTATAGACGAGTGCTCTACAAATACTGAAGCGTTGGAAAGCGCTAAAATAAAATTTAAAAAAAATACACTAACGCCGGGGTTTTGAAAGGCTGATCAACGTAAAAATTATCTAATCTATCAAATCATTGTCCAGTATATATTGAGTTTCTGAAAGCATGATTAGTGTCGAGTGCAGTTAAACGTTATGAATGAGAAACAACGGAACCCTGCTATTGTGAATGGATTTTAATGATTCGTTGTTTCTTAAATTTGTAATGCCATAAACTAAAAAGTTTACACATTGAAACATTCCGCTAATGACCTTATACCTTTGCAAGTAATATCCATTTTTAATCTTGATAATAATAATTTATTAGCATTTTATAAAATACACAAAAGGATAACAGACAACCTTGACAAGAAGGTATTATGGCAAGTACCGGTAAAGGTAAAAGGGAGTATGTAAGGAGACAGATATCTTGAAGATCACGGTTGCCAGCAGTTCGTACGCTTCCAAAACAGTTTAGTACCGTGTTTGTGTCCACGTAGAACGTTATTTTAGATATGTTGGGACAATTTATTTGTGGCGTACGAAGTGACTTATTAGCGTAACTAGTAAAATCATCGATTTACGACAATGCCACCTTGCCAACCGAAAATCACTAAAATATTTTTTTTCATGTGATAAAACAACAAATTAACAACTTTGCGTTTTTCCTTAACTTGTGCTTTTAGACTATGGCTATGGGAAGTACCTTATGGGTTTTGATTTACCTGCGAAATGTTCAAATTTGGTAAAATCTAAGACTTAAGTGGCCGTATGGTTTAATTGCGTTGACTTTTTTACAGCTTCAAGGGACCGCAGACATGAGTACCTATTAGGTATTAATTTCAGCTTGATGCCTCCACGGGTTCCTGAGAAAAAGGATCTTAATAGACAGACAGAAGGCGAACAAAGTGATCCTATAAAAATCCTTTTTTTTTGTTTTGAGGAAGGGAACCCTAAAAACTGACGCGTTTTCACGGTCAAAGTGGATCACAGGTGTACCGTGTGTGTACTTAGGTCTACAACTTTTAGGAGTGCCACTAAAGTGGTGCTTAATAAAATGTTTGCTTTACCCTGATACGTGATCGTCACACCCTCTTCTATATTTCACCCTCCTTCATTATCATCTGTGGCTTTAAAATATAAATGCATATATTAATAAGTATTATGGTAACCCTTCGCAATCATAATTATACTTTCAGAGGCAAATCATCATTCATCCACCATTTTTCTTTGTAGATTTGTGGTTCGCGTGACTACTATGTCCTGTGAACTTACATGCAAAAGAGCAAAGCTGTATGAAGTAAACTAATGTTTAATAAAAATAATGATGGTCGTTAAGTAGACTGTATATACGTACCCCAATAAAATATATAACAAAAATTGTACAGTGAGCCATGCTTCGGCACGTATGGGCCGGCCTGACCGAAGTTATACCATGGCTTCACAGAAAACCGGCAGTAAAGCAATACTTGCATTGTATTTCGCCGAGCGAGTGAGGTCACCGAAGGCCCTAACCCTTCCCTCTCTTCTCCCCCTACTCCCACCTTAAAGGCCGGCAACACACTTGTGACTCTTGAGTTGCAGGTGCCCATGGGCAAGGGTAGTCACTTACCATCAGGTGACCCGTCTGCTTGTTTGCCCCCTATCCCATAAAAAAAACAAACTTCCACATAAGAATACTTAAAAATATAGTTTCCAAAAATATTCGCTACGAGTACATCGACGACCATTGTGGTCTTTTCAAACACTGCAAAATTTTACCGGTTCAAACACAAGTAAAAATCTACTACGAAAAATATATTCATTTTGCACGCAACTTAAAAAAGAAATAGAACATTCTGTGTATACACGTGCGATCATCCGAAGTCCGGAACCAGTTTTGCACAAAGCGCGCTTACAATATGTTTGGCGAAATAGCGGCAGCTTACCTCCTTCTTCGATTGATAAATAACCTACCCACTGACTTACGTGACAATCTCAAACCGAATAACATTAAAAATAAACCTAAAACCTTTTTTTTCTAAATCAACTACACTACCACAAATAAATGTTTTTATCTACTTCCATACTATCTTAACCTATTATGATTCATTCTTGCCCCAAATGATTTAAATTTATTAACTTCTTTTGCATAAAATATTGATATGGAGCATCTAAAAACTTTATTTATCGATTTCTTATCTGGGAGTGAACTACCGATAACCCTAGTGGTTTTATTGTATCGTAAAAAGTAATGTCATTTTATTCATTACAAACCATAAATAACATAAGCCGTCATGGGGAATGCTGACAGAAGTATTACTTAAAATTTTGCAAAAACAATAGTGTATTTTTAACGACACTGATGCTAATGTCGGTACTAAGGAAATCTAAATAAGGTTTAGATTTCTGTGGTCGGTACCCATAAGTTTTGGCGTGTAAGCTCTTAACGTGGCTAAAGAAGTTTTCACTTAAAAAAGAACAACAGAGATTGTGATAAATTGTGAAACACACATCTATTCTAGATCTCTATTACAATTTTAAATTCTCTCGTTCTATACGTAATTTATGCGGACACTACAGCCACATTGTTCGCATTGTTCTGTTCTTTACGATAAAGAGCTCTTAGTTATAACCCGTTAAATAGGCAGTGAAGGAATTATTGAAATTTCAAATAAGTTTTGTAATATACATGGAAATAAAATAGTAATTTAATGTAAATAAATACTTTTAATGATCTGTTCGCATTTGTTGCAAGGTGAGGTGTTGCCATCTCCCAACTCACCATTCAATTATTGGGTCAAAGAAGAGTGTCTTGATATCAATGGTTTTATGCAGCCTGACCCCGAAATAATCGCATCGTCAGAAAAAAAAGCTGTTACGTCTTTAAATAATATCAATGTGTGTTGTATAAATAATACTAGCTTAATAATTAGGTACAACAAAACGTCCTAATTTATCATGTCCATTTTGTTTTTTAAGATGATGTACTAGTGTTTTCTCATATATTTTTTGATTTAAACATTTATTGAGACTGCCTCAAACTATGCATTTTTTGAATTATTATGGGAGGGTAAACCGCTTCGTTACGTAACGCGTTACGGCGCCAATCTGTGTGGCGTTTAAGTTATCACTTCTGTCGGGCGTCCCGAGACGGACACGTTTTTTGTTTATTTGAATCCGTGTTTTAGAATATCGTTATATTTCTCGATTTATATAATAAATATTCTCAAAATTGGAGCCGCTGCGGCGTGGATTAGAGCCAATATTATTAACTATAAAATTAAATGTACTCGTATATTAAAACTCGATAATAAATGTCTATTTACTCATAACATATTATACCCCGTCAGTATGATCTTAATCCTCGCCGGTGCTTACAGTAAAGCCGGATAAGATATATTCCTGCAGTAAGTTCCGGTCTAGTGGGTCCGGATTATCCTGTTAAAATATAACCGGGCGTCTGCCGAACTGTGAAATACGTACCAGATTGAATGTAGTAGTGGATTTTATTCACAAACTAGTATATAATTCGCTTCAAAGGAACATAATAATGAAATGGATATACCATGGATATATATCGCAAGAACTCTGAGAAATTGGTTCATGAACATTACGTATCATTTTAATTAGATCATTTTCGTATCAATGTATGTTGGAAATGTATTTATTGTGTATACACTTATATATTGGTATGGATATACGTAAGTTTCGAGGAAACCGAACTTGTTTTAAGCAAGACCTTTCACCGAGGGGTGAATGAACTGTCGCATCGATATCATTTACCAGGCACATTTTCAAACTATACTACTATTGAATTAAGTACATTAAACAAAATTCGAATAAAACAAACACCTAGTACATCACATTTGCTTGCTATAAACAAAATAATATAGTCAGTATTTTGTCTCTGTATATAACTTAAAAACCTTCACTAATTTATATGCTTCAAAGTATCTTACATTTGTATTTTCTGTAAATCTCATCCAGTCCAATGGTTTGAATGAAATTAATTATCTCCACGTTATACAACAAAGGCGATAAATCATTTAATTTTACGAATATTGTATGTCATCGTTCTTAATAGATATACAACAGTAAATTAATTTACTCAAACTGTGATGAAAATATTATCGTACTTACATCAATCCCACTATATATATCCTACTAATATTATACGAGTAAACGTGAAAGTTTGTGAGGATGTATGGATGTATGAATGGATGTTTGTTACTCTTTCACGCAAAAAACCACTGAACCGATTGCGATGAAACTTGGTATGTAGATAGCTGGATCTGTATCAACGCATATGCTACTTTTTATCCCGATATTCAATCGGGATCGGGACTTGCGCGGGTGAATCCGCGGGTCGCTGCTAGTTGTTCATAAAATACAGATGAATATCTGTATTTCATAATAGACTTTCCTTTTTCAGAAGAACGTTTATTATACCCAGTAAGTTTTTTCTTAATGTATAACGCAATATTCTTAAATTACGCTCACGTATATGAAAGATATGCTGTCGAAGTAGCGATTTTATTATATTAACGTTTTGCCGAGATCGCTAATAAAGAAAGTTCCTAATACGTGGCCAGGATTAGAAGAACTTGGTTTGTTCTCTTACGACCTTTTGTTACACAACTCTCGCTGTAATGATCCTTGTAAGTTATGGTTGAAGTGTTCTTCGCTATTATTCTCATAAAAACATTTTCAGTATAAGAAACATATCATCAATCTTGCAGTTATGCTTAGATTTCTTAACGACTATATTTTGATGGTCCGTGATCTTGAGTTTCAATGATTTGAACTTAGTGCAAGTTTGAACTTTTATGATCCTTTGTGTTGTTAATTGCTGCAATTTACGCGTATTGTGCGTGCGGTAGCCAATTGTGAGTTAAATGTTATGCAAATTTTCCATGAACTAAGACTATGGTGTGTCTTTCGGCACAACAAGTGTTATTAATCGAATCACAAGAAATCGAAAATTCGATTTCTGTGTTCGAATTTTTTTTAATGTAGCCATGTATGATTTTAGTTACAACTTCTATCACGTCTTAGATTTGTGATTTTCGAATAGTTTTATTAAAGTTGGTTTTTACTTTTACTTTTGTCTGATTAACAATAAATACTTATCATGTTACGGTCACGCTTTTATCTATCGCTCAGATCACCTACGGATCTCAGTACGTATCTCAATATAACATTCATGTAGCATTTTTGTACACATTAACGCATTTAGTATAAAATATCTATCAGAAACATTGTCTATACGTGTTTGAAATACTGTGTTTTGCTTATATTAGTTAACAAGCATAAATAAAAAAATACCGACGACTCAAAAATCCCTTCAACGATAAGAAAAGAGCTGATTATCTTCGAAAATTGCAGTTAAAAACATTCCCGATTAATTCACCTTTCAAACAAAAGAAACTAAATCAAAAGTGGTTCATCTGTTTTAGCTATGATGCCAGAGACACACACACTGATACACTCATAAAACTTATAACACCTTTATCCATTTGCGTCTGAGATTAAAAAATAAAAACGTTCGATCTAGCATATGTAATATAAATGTATGTTTTCGCCACATCAAAAACTCTTATTTATTTTATAAAAAATAGGGCCAAACTATAATAATAGATGATAAAACAGTTCACTATTTAATAAAAATAAGTTAATAGACATTATTTTGACTGGTTATAATGGTAACGCAATACTATTGGTCGATTGATTAAAGAATAGTGGGATTATAAAAGGGTTGAAATAAGTGGAAATCTATTGATTTGAGTGCAAATAGAGGTACGAACAACTTGGCAGTTGCTGTTAGTTAGTGATTTTCATAGTTTATATCAGTGGTTGTGAGACTGTTTCTTACATGTACAATAATAGTACAATATATTATTTTATTAGACATAACATAATACTGGGAGACAAAAGACAAACAGGATAAATGGAGCAAAGTAATATCAGACTGGTACCCAAGAAATGGAAAACGAAATAGGGGAAAACAACAAAGGAGATGGGAAGATGAGCTAAAACTGACCGCAGGCCCTAACTGGAGGAGAGTGGCTCGTGATAGAATACAAAGGAAACAGCTAGAGGAGGCTTTGCCAAGAGGCATGCTGAATTAAAAGATATATGATTACAGACAACAGAAATAACTCAGAATGAAAAGGCTTATAATAAATAAATATTATTTTATTCATTATTATTAATGTATTTCTGTCCTTGACAAGTACCTCATAATAGTTTTAAAATACAATCTGTTCGATAAAAGACTAATGGCGTTCAATGGACTTGCGGATGTTGACCAAGTTGAACGTCTTATGGCGGACGGAAATTGATCGTTAGTAGTATTCGTGTGGACGCGCCCTTATTCGGTCGATCATTAGAAACTTTTTTTCATAAAGAAATAAAGTATAGTTTTAATTTTCCTGTAGAATTGAACAGAGCTTACTAACATAATTCAAACAACTCAGAAAATTGTTTGGACACGTATAGAAAAAAAAAGGTAAGATAATGGTTTCAATTTGTGCTATGTTTAAGCTACTGTATTTTTTTCTTTAATGAAATTTAGATGACAAACATTTTTTTTTTAAATATCTTAAAGATTATTGGGAGCATTCTGTATTATTTATTTTTCTGATACATATATTAAAATCCTACAAAAATGCAATACCGTTTTGTACGCAAAAAAAAAAACACTTTATTATAACAACCACGGTAAACATGATGTAGTTGTATGCCTAAGTTTATTAATACATAGTAAGTCAATAAATTTTTATCTTGGCTGACTTATACAAAACGATGACGAATCTCAGTCACAGAATCAATTTCTAGCCTTAATTCTATTAGGTCTTAGTAAAAACTATTGATTTGATTAGCCTATAAAATTTTGCAATGGGTCTACAAAAACAACGGATGAACGACAATTACATGTATTTGTGTTAATGATAAAAATAATGAAGAATCATGATTGATGACTGTAACAATTATTGGTGGATAAAGAAAGAATGTTCAAAGAAGAAAGAAGAATTTAATACGTACTACTATGACGGATGACTGGCCTGTTGATCTAGTGGTAAGTGACCCTGACTGCTAAGCCAGAGGTCGTGGGTTCGATTCCCACCCAGGACAAATAATTGTGTGATGAGCACAATAATTTGTTCTGTGTCTGGGTGTAATTTATCTATAATATGTATGTATTTAGAAATATATAAGTACGTTTATCAGCAGGCTGGTTACCATGGTACAGGCTCTGCCTAGTTTGGGATCAGACGGCCGTGTGTGAGATGTGTAGAGTTATTATTATTATTATATAGACATGGGCTTAAAACAAATCTGTCAGTCATAGGACTCCACGTCAGAAGTGAAAACATAACTTATATACTCGTATATACATCCAGACACATATCTGTATAAATGTACGTAACTGTCACGCGATTCAGTCCCCGTACCAAAAGTGCACAACGTGTCTAAAGAAGTTTTCACTTCAAAAATGAATATTAGTTCAAGAGTTGAGAAAGATGAAACAGAAGACGGACTGCGTTCAATTTATTTGTATGTCATGTAACTGTTGAAAAAGCGATATTGGTGCCGATTCTATTGTACACTCGACTAAACTAAAACCTGACTTAATTTCTTCATATGAAATCAACCTAGTGTTTTTCGTAATAAGGTCTATTTGTTACTAGCATCTATTTCTCAGCGCCGCAAAATTTTACTAAAACCTGTCAACGTATATAGCGGCTCTCGCTACGTGGTATTAAAGTTTATATAAGCGTATCAGACTTTAGTCGACAAATAAATTGCTTATTTCGATAGCGACATATGTTACCTACTTGTTTCAATTTGAAATAAGACCTTGTTTCTAAGTGTACAAGGTTTACTTCTTATATGAAGAAAATTTAGTGAAGTTTAATTTAGCGAGTGAAGTAACAGAATTGGGGCCATTAACATTGAAAAACCGCAGGTCAATAATCTATAAGTACCATCAAGTTCCACTTCAATATAAGTGGCAACATTTAAAGTTTAAAGCCCGGCCAAGACAGTATACTTCGATTTTTATTATATATGTATAACAACATCACCAACTTTTGGCTTTATACCTCTTTATTTTCAAGAATGTGGTCGGTTACAGATTTTAGTAAGGTTTACTTCACTAAAGTACCAGTGAAGTTGAGTAGGTACAAAATATTCTGCCACTCGTGGCATGCATATATCTATTTACTAAAAAGAGATACATTTTCACGTGCAGTATTTCTAATTATATTTTTTTTTATTCAACATCTTTATATCATAGTAGGCTAGGGGCTCGTGGCTAAGTGGTAACCGAGTAGGTAAGCATATTATAAAGTAAAGTAATTAAAGCCAGGTCAGTCTTGGATGTGTGACCATTCTTAACACATTGAGACCTCACCGTTCCTCAGAGAGCACGTTAAACCGTCGGTCCCGGGTGCCATACAAACATCTGTGGCATTCGTTACGGGTAGTATGAGCCCTAAAAAGTTCGACAACCTCGTCTAACTACAGAACTTCGATATCACCTAGTACTTGGATTGTGGAGTTTTGATGGCAGTCGCTTCACGTAAAATATCAAAGTTCGGCCGTATCGTAGTTAGACTGAACGCCGACCCCAACTTAGTTGGGAAAAGGTGCGGAGGATGAGGATGATGATAAATACATAATTAAGTATATAGTGGAACGCGAAAGTTTAAAAGTTAGTACGATAAATATTGCTTAATTTTTTACTTACATAAGTCTCGTCACACTTTTGAACCAAAACTTGGGTTTTTTCGTTAGATTGTGTTTACAGGTTAGCTGTTATAGATTGCCCTGTTTCATGATCTGACAGAGCAAGATAGTGTATATTTAGCTTGACATCGCAGATATTATTAGTGATTACGTCTAAACATGCATTAGCTCGAGTGTTAAATACGCGTTAAGTAGACGTTAAATATGATTTTTTTAATTGTTGTTATCGAGTATGGATTGGAGTTTACAATCACCACATAACATTACATTTTTTTTAA
Organism: Callimorpha dominula; assembly: GCA_949752705.1. Classification (NCBI taxonomy): domain Eukaryota; kingdom Metazoa; phylum Arthropoda; class Insecta; order Lepidoptera; family Erebidae; genus Callimorpha; species Callimorpha dominula. The sequence goes on along the minus strand of OX457010.1, from coordinate 12,061,817 downwards.
GTTCTTGTACAAGTGATTGGCTAGAATTTCTAATTTGTTGTGGAATATGGTTACATATGACTTAGGTGTTCTGAATATGCATGCTACAATTAATTTAAAAGAATTTCTATGGTACAGCATTTCAGGTGGTGGATGATCGGAGCGGTTATATGGATGGTTACTTTGTAATTTAATGATTTTCATAGCATAATCTATGTACTATCCTCTACGTTTGTCTGTTCAAGAGTAGAATGACACAAACCTATAATTTGGTGAGTATTATTTAAATCTGATATGGCAACTTCAAGCAGATCTTGCTTATTCAATAATGGATTCGTGAAACCTTCCTCTTCTATTCCTTTTACTATACGCAGCGCCATCTACTATATAACATGGCGAACTATTGCGTGATCTGAGGCTGATACAGATCCTGCATCGCACAATGAAAGATATACATACATTACGTACCTTCAGAATTCCCTACATTAACTAGCTGGGCATTTGCGCGTTGGAGGGACATCCACCCCGTCTATAATCCTGTATCTCCACAGGTTCGTAAACATAACACAAAATTGAACATTGAACTCCAATCCAACATAGAAATATTACAACAGAGTTTGGGTACTTCTGAAAGTTACTACAATGAAAATTAATTGCCAGTTTCATAAGAAACATTTTATTTGAGGAAATAAAATTAAAATTGTTATGGAATTCAATGTTTCCTATTCAGTAAGCCAGAGCAATTTAATAAACAAGCAACAACAAACTCGACGCTGTAAAACTCAGTGAACCGATATCAACGACTTATAAAGTTTTCTATAACTACCACAGTTGAGAAATTAATAGCTGGCTACCGATAACTAATTACGTTTAGTGGAAATTCTATATCACTAAATTGGCAAATAGCCATTGGGCTGGTAAGCGGTCACATTACAACCATTACATACTCGTACCTACGAACTACGGTTTCCCCATATAGATATTTTGTTTATATGATACTAGCAGCGCCCCGCGGTTTTACGCGCGTAAGTCCCGATCTCGTGATAATGTCGGGATAAAAAGTAGTATATATGTTAATCCAGGTCTCCAGCTATCTACATACCAAGTTTCATCGCAATCGGTTTAGTAGTTTTGGTGTGAAAGAGTAACAAACATCCATACATCCATACATCCACACATCCATGCATCCTCACAAAATTTCAAACTTTCACGTTTATAATATTAGTAGGTTAACTTTAACCACTTAATACTGATCATACACACCGGCACAATTAGAGGAACATGTGTAAAAATAATTTAGAAACATTACGATTTAGATACTTAGAAATAGAATGTATATGTTTTACATTTATTTGTGTTATATAGGTTTTAAATGTGTCTGATGGTAATAATAGAGTAAGTAATTATGCTGTGTAAGGTGGTTTTGGTTTAAGTTTATGTGTGTGTTTATTTTGAAAAGTATCAGCCATTTTAATATAAAAATGAGAAATTTACCAGCAACTGATGATCAAAGAAGGTTACAAAAAACGCTCGGTCAGTCGCGCAATGTTAGCCAGACTGGATCTTACGTCCGAAAGCTGTGACAAGGTCGAAAACGGGCAACAAACATTCAAGATGATAGTTTCATAAGGAAGAAAAGTTTTCTAGTTTTGGATTGTAATGTGACTGTAAGTGAATGCAGAAAAAAGACGGTTGCATGAAATTGGACTAAACACATAAGTACTAGCAAAAGCACCAAAACTCGGAGTGAGCAACACGATTAGCATTTCCTCGTCAGCACCAAGAATGGACAATTGAGTGGAGTCAAGTTCTTTTTAGTTATGGCATGTATTTTTCTAGATGCTTAATCAAAATTATAATAAAAAAAAAAATATATAAATACGGCATATAATAAGCAATGTTAACTTTATTTTATATTCTAAGTTTAGCGGTGTGTGTAACATCACAGACCAATTGGTCGTTGGTCGTTTACATAATATACATTTTTTGCTCGACCCAACTTAGTTGTCAGCGTTGAGTTCTTTTCCCAAAATTCTCCTTAATTTGTTCTTCGGTAAGGATTTTATTAAATAGATGTGTCAGTGGAGCGTTGTCACTTTAGAGAACGATTTGACTTTATCGTATTGCAAATCACTACATATTGTAAAACAAAGTCCCCCGCCGCGTCTGTCTATCTGTTCACGATAAACTGAAAAACTACTGAACGGATTTTCATGCGGTTTTCACTAATAGACAGTTGTATAAATTGTTAAAATTTAGTAAATTGATTGAAATATGCTATTGATTGTTGAAGAAGTCTCTGCTCCCAGTACGAAGCCCAATATAGATAGGTAATTTATTTCTTCTCCACTACAATTTTAGTGCTGCATATTATATGCGTCCTGATTTAGATCTCTTTGTAGCAAACTGTATTTATATATTTACGATATATTATATTTATATATATAATATATCATAGGTCTATATATTTCGCAATGCCATTGGATATTAAATACCTACTAAAATATAATATGTTGTAAAATCAAACAAAGACTGACTCTCGGATATAACAATATAGTCACAGCTGCAGTCTCAGCTATGTAAATTGAAGCCCCAATGCATTCAATGTACAGTCTCCCGCCGTCTCGAGATTATTGAACACCTTATTCTATCAAAGGAAATCAGGAAACCCTACAGGAGATATCTAAAGATATCTTTGATGCTAACTCAACGTCGAAAAGGTTAGCTGTATAAATGTTATACTTATACACATATGTTTAAATAGTTTTTATATGTATAAACATAAAACTTTTAGACAAATTATATATACATAAAAGCCAACTTCTCCGAAATCAACAGATGGAAAGTTGCTAAGTGCTTGACGCGTTTTTGAAGTCCCACTTTCAGAGAACATGTATAATGTATAGATATGTAGCAACTTTTACCTGAGAGTGGAACTTTGAAAAGGCTTCTTTGTGTGTTTGTTCTTTAAATGTGAATCCATATTATTCTACTGCTTCGTAATACCGTGGTTTGAATCAAGCGTAAGAGAGGTCACAGAAAAAATATATACATTAACTTTTATATAGTCTTGTTCTTCTTCATTTTGTTGTTATATACATGAAGACAAATTGACAATATAAAAAACTTACGCACAAAGCTCCATAAGTCAATTCATAACTCACTAATTATTGTGGCCTTTGAGCAGAACTAACGCTTGCAATGCAAACGGTTAACACCTTGTTTCTCGTTCACGCTAATGAATAAGCGCTTTTTAAACCGAATTCATCAGAAACATCTCCTCATTAGGCACAAGATAACTGGGTCGTAACAAGTACAGGTATAAACTAGTGACCCAGAAATGGTTGTTTAATGCCGCGTTCCAATAAACAAGAAACGATTCGTTTTGCTTACGGACGGTAAAATTTCGTTGAGTTTTCAACGAAAATGTTACCGTCCGTAAGCAAAACGAATCTTTTTTTGGTTTACTGGAACCCGGCATTCTTCTATAAAACGGGGAATAATATCACATTTAAAGTAATTTTTTTTATGGTATAGGGGGAAACGAGCAGACGGGTTACCCTATGGTAAGTGACTACCGCCGCCCATGGGCACCTGCAACTCGAGAGTCACAAGTGCGTTGCCGGCCTTTAAGGTAGGTGTAGTGGAAGGGACGAAGTGGGGAGAGAAAGGAAAATATTAGGGCCTCCGGTAACCTCACTTGCTCGTCGAAATACAACGAAACATTGCTTCACTGCGGGTTTTCTATGAGGCCGTGGTATCACTCCAGTCGAGTTGGCCCATACGTGCCGAAGCATGGCACACCCACGATTTGATATTTAATATCATAACATAAATCATTATGCATTGAAAGTCGGTTTTATAGTGGACAAGCTTTTGGCAGTAGCTCGTTTGCGTGGATAGATGTAGATTTTGTCAATTAATTCAGGTATCCCTCGGGAACAATAGATACTTCTTTTCTGAATTACTTCTATGTCTTTTTCTGTTCCCTGGTAATATGTGTTTAAGTGGTCACCTCGCCACTACGCCGCGCCGAGTGTTTTAGTTCAAATCCCACACGGGACAATAATTTGTGTGATCCTCAAATCCTGTTGCTTTAGATGTTAGTGATCCTGACCAGCTAAGCCAGAGGTTGTGAGTTCGATTTCCAAAGAGGACAAATAATTGTGAGATGAGCATGATCATTTGTTATGTGTCTGGATGTAATTTATCTATAATTATATAAGTATGTTTGTCAACAGTCTGGTTACCATAGAACAGGCTCTGCCTAATTCTGGATCAGACGGCCGTGTGTTTTGCATTTATAAAATTAGTAAGGATAATTTATGTCATAACTAAAAGTGGTTCCCGTCAGAGTATACACTAGAGTGCGAGGTCATTATCAGGGGCCGCTTCTGAATTATTCGCCCCTTCAAATAATATAATTCACTTGATATTCAAAGCTTTTTGTTACTCTCCCGTTACACAAAAAAAAAGTTAAAAAATTTAAAGCTCCATCAGTCTCGCTATCAATTTTACTATGATTAGTTGACGAGTGCTGTGTTCAAAACTTTAAATGAGCAAGCCGACGGGACTGTATTAAAACTTCAGCTACCGATAATAATCTTGGTACCAGGAATAATTAATTATTCTTGGTACCGTTTGTACTGTCACCGATGTTTTAACGCAAATAGTCCAATTATTTACCCTTGCCTTGGTACTATTTATTCAGTTGTATTGACTTTCTTTTTTAAGATAATATCAAGTCCTCCTCTGAAAGTAGTCATATAAAACAAATAATTCGTCCCAAATTGTTAACACAAATTAGTTTCAAAGTAATTTTAAACGTATTGTTAACAATTGTATTGCCACTCCAAAATTCGAGATTGAAAGTGCGGAGTGTCAGTGTGAGCGACTACTTTTAATTTCATTAAGCTGTGAAACCTTCCGAATGAATAATTCAGAATGTATATCCATTTTGGCACAATGTCAATGGAATTGGGGCAATGTATGGATGTATAAGCGAAACGATGTCTTTGAATTAGATCGCTTTGGGAAATCATTGAGATATGTTTAACTTTTTTACGCTCGTATAATGAAATTCAGTGATTGAGGCTAGCGGAAATCGGAGTATTTAGAAGTACCTAAGTCAAACCACGCCAGCCAAGGTCGTAAACAAGCATCATTAATGGTAACCGATACCTATTTATATCTCTATCTTGTATCGCTAGGTGCGACACTCTGTTATATATATATATATATATATATATATATATAGTTATTATAAAAATATAGTAAAAAGAGCACTACACGCTTGACGAATGGACTTTATATCGCTATGGAACAAATGTCGTAGGTTTAGGCACATTCGTGGTTTGCGTCTAATCTAAACATGTATTTCCAAATATGAGATTTTTCATGGAGCGCCTGCCTTCTGTCAGCCACAGCTACTACAAAGATAACGTTATACAAACTTAACTTTGGCGTTCCATGATATAATTATGTATATCAACAGGAATTGGGCTCCGTCAGTCAGTCAGTCAACCTGTGACCACAGCCAGGCAACCTGGTCGAAACGTCAGGAAATTCAAAGGTATATAATACCACTTACCTGATCGGGTTAATTCCCGTACATATACATAATTATGGAGATAACGTTATCCTTCACCAAACGAATAAGCATATTTGCCTAGTCGCTAGCCATAATTATTCTTCGTAAGCATTTGTCTTAGGAGCGCGATTCACCATTAAGCTTTTAAATCCGTTTCTTATCATTTCCTTTCTCCATTTGTTACTAAGTATTGCGGCTTTTAAAATTGCATATCTTTGAAGGCTTTCAACAAAAGCCATTGTCTTCTCTGCCCAGTAATTGGAGTTATATTTCCATTTTGTAGAGGAGCCAAGATGAGCTGTGGATTCAGTATTGTTTTATAATTGTCCAGAGATTAATTGGTGAGTGGATGAAAAGAATATGTAAAGTAGTTAAATGTAGTGCAATGAAATATTGAGAGTGTTCTAGAACCATTTGTTCGCAGTGAAGAAAATCTAAAATTAGTAACTGTAATTTTGAGAGCTCTTTGAAATATGGGCACTCCACTGCGTTTCAATCAGCCATTCCTCTGTACTGACACACACAGGTGCTACCTTAGTCCTATGCGGTAAAGATACCTTTTTCTTGTTGATTTGTGGTCTTCAGTGGGGCGGTGTGTTAGAATAGAACCGACTAAACCCAGTGAGCCTGTCAGCCTGGTCGAAACGTCAGGCATTTCAGAGGTATGTAATATATTTTCATGATCGCGTTAATTCCCGTTTAAATACATAATTGTATCAAAAAACTCGAAAGTTTAAAAGTTAGTACGACTAAAACCAGTCTAGGTCGCCAGCGGTCCCCCTTCCTAAAGGTACTTGAGACAGACTTTAAGTACTGATGTATGTACAAGCTTCTCAAATAAAAACAGAAGTTCTGAAAAAAACAATCATCTGTAGATTTAACAGAATAAGGAAACTTAAATCTCTGGTATTAATCATATTAGATGTCGCTTACGCAATTAAAAACAACTTTATATTTGGGTCAAGCTTATCAATTTTTCCAGGAAGAACGCACTCCGCATTCGAAATACAACCTTGCTAGCATATTAACACTGCTTATCTCTAGTACATTTGTTTAACAATAATTGTTTAAGCAATTTAACTACTCAAAAGATTCATAGCATTCATAGCATTCATGAGGAGGAATCTCTCTTTTCCATATACTTGTGTTTTACCAGAAGTTTAGTATAGTATACGCACCACTCTTGTGTCTCTAATACTGATTTTCTCCAACACCCAATCAAACGGAGGGACCATTTGATTATTCAAACCTAATTCGACTTCGATTCGACATTTTGACAATGACATTACACAGTCCACCTACGTCATTGTCTCACCACTAATACCCTGTCATTTTGACGAGGGATAAGTAATTTTTGAAGAATCTTCAGTAGGCATTGTTACATGATTATTATGAAGTATGTCGAAGTAGTGTCACTCTAGTTTTTTTTTTTTTACTTTACTCGATTCGTTATTCTTCAAACAGTGAAGGTGTTTAAAATATACCAATGTAGCAGTGAAACGAAAATGCCGTGACTGGAACAAATTATGAAATGGACTAATAAAAAAAAAGTATGAACTAATTACATTTCTATTTGCATTGTAGTAAAAGTTACATTGTAATAGACGGAAAGTGCCATGAAAAGGACAAGTTATAACCGACCACTCGTTCATGTGACCTTTAACCGCAAATCCACGCATATATTACAGACGCATGGATTTGCCACGCGTCTGTCTCATGCGTAGATTAAGGTTTCATGAACCCATGACATGTCCACTTCTGTCTCGAATCTTGTATTAATTAATTAGTTACCTAGATTTTTATGAGTTCTGGGTACTTTTCTAGTAATTTGTGTACATATATACTTAACGATAATCTCTTTAACGGTGAGTTGGACACAGCTGAAATATTCGGGCAAATGCACCTATCGAAAAATAAGGTATTTCGAGTACAAGACAAGGGTTAGGCATTAGTGCTTTCAGTATTTTTTATAATTATAGATTCAGATTCAGATTCATTTATTGCAGAACATAAACAATAATGTGCATTACAGGTGTTAGAACAACGCATAGTTATTATGTTCTACCAATGGGCATGCAATATAGAGTACCTAAATATGTCAAAAATTCAGCATTAAATACATCATATTTAATGCTGAATCTCACATGGATACAATCCTTACAATATAATATTAAACTTGCACACGGGTCAATCGGACTTATGAAGTCATCACCAAAATGTCACTAATATAGTTACTTAAAATTAGTATCTGATAAGTGATAAGTATTCATTTACAGAATAGTATGCCTTATTTACTAAAAATGTTTTAAGTTGGGTTTGAAAAATATAAACATATATATATATATATATATATACTAGGTGTGCTCGGGATTTCGTTGTATTTTATACGTCGTAAAATAAGGTAATCTTTGATTTCTATTCCTACATGAAATTATCAGTAACAAACTTACAATAATTGTAGTCAAGTTTACAAAATCTAGTTTGTTAAAGAAATTTTAGCTTATCTGTCTTTATTATTTATAGCTAGTGCTCCCTACTTCGTTCGCGAAGACTTCTTATTGTCTTTTGCTTCTCGAACTAAAAACTTACTGCACGGATGGCGCAATGGTTTAAGTGGTCACCTCGCCACTACGCCGCGCCGAGTTGTGGGTTCCAATCCCATACGCGACAAAAATTTGTGTGATCTACAAATAGTTGTCCCGAGTCTGGGTATTCTTTGTGTTCTTTATTTAAATGTTTGTGAAGCTCACCGCGACACAAGAATATTCTTAATGCGGGAGTTGTCTTTTAAAAGAAAAAAAAAGTGATCGTAAATTTGTTACGTCTACTTAAATTAAAGTGATTCGGATGCAGTGTAAACTCTCCTAATGACGAAGAAGAGCTTATATAGCGCCAGGCTGAAATTTCGTAATGTCATCGTTATGATTTGTAAACCCCAACGTGACCTAATCGCTGCCCTTATTCGTGTAGTTAAAGATACATATATTTTACTGAATTCGACTGTTTGGACGTTGAAATGAGCTTGAAATGTTCTTGATATTAATGGTGAATAGGGTATACCATCTATCTATTATTCAAAACAATTTCTTGAGCGTATGACCTGATTTGAGTGGTGAAGGCACTATGTTGGATTTGCTTTGCGACGATGGAATATCCGTTTCCAACCGACATTTTAGGTTTATTTTAGAGTAACGAGTTTCTTGCATATAGAGAGAGTACCTGTTCCGCGCCGCATGGCCCGTGACCCAAACATATATGTCTATACAACCTTGTGAAACATGGGATCCTCACTCTAATCAGGGATTTCATTGTTCATTTTTTTTAATATTCTAGGCAAACGACTGATCATTTGCCCCCCATAATTGTTGTCGCCACATCTAAAACTCTTATTTATTTTATTAAAAATAGGGCCAAACTATAATAGATGATAACACAGTTCACTATTTAATAAAAATAAGTTAATAGATATTATTTTGACTGGTTATACCTATAGCAATACTATTGGTCGATTGATAAATATTAACAAATTGTGGGGTTATAAAAGGAGAAATAAGATGAGAACTTCACTTGAGTGCAAACAGAGGTACGAACAACTTGGCAGTTGCTGTTAGTTAGTGATTTTCATAGTTTATATCAGTGGTTTTGAGACTGTTTCTAACATAATATTAAAAAAAAACTTACGTAAGTTGAATAAGTGACTACCGTCGCCCATGGACACCTGCAACTCAAGAGTCACAAGTGCGTTGCCGGCCTTTGAGAAAGGAGTACGCTCTTTTCTTGAAGGTTTGAAGGTCGTATCGGTTAGGAAATACCGCAGGCGACAATTTGTTCCGGAGTATAGTTGTGTGAGGCAAAAAATGTTTGTAGAACCGGACAGTGGTGAATTGCCAATTATCCAGGTGATGGGGATAAAAAATTTATCGGTTGAACGATGGCGAAACGTTGCGGCCGGTATAAGTCCGAACAATTCCTCGGAGCACTCCCCATGATACATGCGATAGAGAATGCAGAGTGAAGCTACATCTCTTCGCAACGCCAAGGGGTCAAGCCGATCTGAAATATTCTGGCAATCGATGATTCGAGTCGCCCTCCGTTCAATGTGGTCAAGAGGGAGAAGCTGGTACTGGGGTGCTCCTGCATAGATATGAAAACAGTATTCCATATGCGGCCGAACCTGCGCCTTATAAAGTTGTAGGCCGTGGGCCTAATCGAAGTCGAAAGTCTTCGAGGCTAATTTGGCCTTACCCTCGTAAGTGATCGCGAAACTGGACTTCGCTCGATATATCGACGCCAAGGATTCCGATTTATGATTATATTAATAGCATCAGGCCCATTTTTTTTCTTTCAACCACAGAAGTATATGGGCATTTGGCAAGCTCCGGTTTTGCCACTCATGCTCTACACTATTACATAGAGATGAATTAAAAAAAAAATCGTTAGTGGTTACGTCAATCATCAGCTTTAGCTTAAAGTAAAAAATTTAAAAAGTTAAAAAGTTATTCCTATTATAAGACGCCGGCCGGGAAAAGAGCTAGTGAAATTTCGATCCACTTTGAGTCAGTTACTCATTATTTCCTTCTCAGATAATAAACAATGTTAATAATTCTGACAGGTTTTTTTATATTATTATGTATTTTTTATGGGATAGGTGGCAAACGAGCAGACGGGTCACCTGACGGTAAGTGACTACCGACACCCAGGGAGTTAAGGGAGTAGGTGAAGGGTGGGAGTAGGTGAAGGGTGGGAGTAGGGAAAGGACGGGAGGGGCATTGAGCCTCTTGTAACCTCACTCACTCGGCGAAACACAACAAAGCATTGCGTTACGGCTGCTTTTCTGTGAGGCCGTTTCATCACTCCGGTCGAGCCGGCCAATACGTGCCGAAGCATGGCTCTCCCACTTGAAGCATTTATAGATACAACTCTAACAATACAACTGTGGAAACCGCATCCAAATTCGTACTGTAGTTTTTACGTGCGCGTATATACATTTATACAGGCAGACAAAATAATGTTTTGGCTTCTATTGCTCCTAAAAAGGCCTCTCATTTTTTTTTCTTCATTATCTCTAATATACCGACATCGACCAGTTACAATTTTATTAAACGTATTGATTATTACTTGGTTTATTCCTGAATATTAGGTGCGCCATGGATTCCTTTTAATCAATTATATATCTATATTAAACTTACTAATATGTAGTATTTTCTTAGTTTAAAAGTTATTTAATAAAAATCAAAACCCAATGATCGCCAATAATAGGTTTTCTTAACTCTTTCAAAACTTATAACACAAAATACTTATACAACAAAGTTCACGTTGTTAAAATCCACCTAAAAGCCTCGTCCGAGGCGTATCCGATCGTAAAAAATATTTATTGTATCTATATGATCGAGAGTACCCTATCAAAAATCCAAATATTTTACGAGTATGTATCGATTCCTGCAATAAAACTCCTTCAAATAAATGATTTACTGCCCATGTTTTTTTTTTGCTGAGAAATAGTTTTTTTGCGGTTCAAGTCAGCGTTTTCAGCTACTAGAATTAACGGATTTATTATTTTAAGTTATTGTTCTTTTAAGTAAAACTAATGTACACCACAAGCTACATGTTACTGTAGAGTATAGTCCAAAGGCTGTCCGTAAGACAGACTGCGATAACACTACCCATTGGACTGCTACCTAATATTGTATTTCTCATATGTAACCTATTTCTTGGTGGTGTCTGTCGTGCTTTGTCAACCCTAATGTAAGCGATTACCCTAGCCTATGGACGCTTGCAATTCCAGAGGACTCGCTTGCGCGTTGCCGACTCTTTAAAAACCTAAACACTCGGTTCTTAGTAACACATTTATATTCACTTATATTTTCATTTATGCATTCATACGAAACTGAATTTCAACTGAAATTAACTGAAGTAAGTACATTTCGCATAGCGTCGGAAACTACATTAGAGCTTATATTGTAGTTATAGAGACTATTATCATAATGCAGTGTCTAAATTAGACTAATAAAATCCTTACATACGGTGCCTTTAAGAAAATAAAGAGTGATCATTATTATTATCTTCATCTTTAAAACCTATTATTTAATTAGCTAAAGAGTGTATGGCTGTACTTTATTTTATGCTTATCAGGTTTTAGAACTAGGCCTTTGACATAAATTCCTTATGTAACTGCACGTCCGTATCCAATGTCAAACCTTAAAAAGCCCTGTCATCATGTATACTAACGCTAACGTTTTATAAATCTATAAAGCTTTACATTGCTTGTAAAATTGTCACCGATGTTGTAGTTACCTCTATTCAACAAGCAATGTACCTTCAATTAATCTTTTAAAACGCTGCTCATAAGTTTACAGACAAAAGGGAGCAGGTTTGCAGAATTCAGAAGCAGCCGTTAGTATGAATATAAATGGTCCCTTTGTCCCTCAAATGGATTGAGGTTTCTACCTGCTTAAGTTTATTGCATGCTATCCGCCCACGTGTTTAATCTTATAAGGGTTAGTACCGACATCATAAGATCCTAAAGTCCTGGAAATACTTATTTGTAGAAGCATTGTCCCTAAATCACAATTTTTATTTATACAGCGAATATTGATGGTCTGGTCAGCACACATTAGTAGTGGTTTTGCACTGTCAACCCTAATAATGTCGATCCTCTTCACCATCGGAAATTTGTATTTCTGATAGTGAATGGTTGTCCCTATGCTAGTAATAAATGTCTCTTTACAAACTAACTCACACACCACACTTAATACACAATGATTCAAAAGCTTATACTTAGTACACGCACCGAGTAAGCCGTATTTGTTCGCATTCATTGTGGGTTCGATTCCCACCCAGGACAAATAATTGTGTGATGAGCACGATTATTTGTTCTGTGTCTGGGTGTAATTTATCTATAATATGTATGCATTTAGAAATATATAAGTATGTTTATCAGAAGTCTGGTTACCATAGTACAGGCTCTGCCTAGTTTGGGATCAGACGGTTTGCTCGCATAAAAGTTATTTTTCTATCCCTCGGATACTTTTTTCTGGATTATAAATACCCTATGTCTTTTTCTGTACCCCTGGTAATGTATATAGAAAAATTTCATAATGATCGGTAGAGTAATTGATGCGTGAAAGCATAATACAAACAAACATACTCACAGTCGCCTTTATAATATTATTTAGGATCGCAGAGACATTTTCCCTTGTGGAATATCTTTAAAAGGATTAACACACAAAAGGGCAGCCATGACAAATTTGTATGAAAGTGTTGAAATGTAACATGTAAGGGTATAATGTTACCACAGTCCTAATTAGCACACATAATTAATGCCGGCTGTGTCCAACAATAACGTATCGTGGTTTGAAAGTGACATAAATACATTCTCATTCAAAATCAGCCCCCAGTTGCAATACAATGAAATGAAAAGCAAAAAACACTTCATAAAATATTACTATTTTTATACAATACAATACAAAATTTTGAATAATTACTTTAAAAAAAGTATCACCGACTTCAATGCGCCTCATGATAAACTGTAATAGGCTGTTTTTTTCATGCCTTAATTTTCCACCCTTTTAGGTGAAATATTTTCTACAAATTAAATGGTGGTCCCATTTAATTTACCTTGAGTACAACCAATTGAATTAAAAATTATTGAAATCTATTCTCAAATGGCATTTTTTTTTTCTTATGTTATGGCAAATGAGCAGACGAGTCATGTGATGGTAAGTGACTACCGTCGCCCATGGACACCTGCAACTCAAGAGTCACTCGTGCTTTGCTAACCTTTGAGATGATAAATATCGTGTAACAAAAAAAACAGTAGAATTGAGTACCTCCTCGTTTTTGGCGCCGGGGTGGTACGAATACCACCTTTGACCTCACTTTGACCTTTGGCAATTACTGTGCATAGGTATTAGAAATTATTCATCACTTTCAACGGTGAAAGAAAACATCGAGAAGGAACCTGAGAGTTAATCGGAATATTCTCGAAGGTTTAGGAATTCTGACGTATATACGTTGACCTGTCATAATACAGAATGTCCATACAATGATAGTTCAAGATATACCAGTATATATGTGATAGTATATATATATGATATAATACAAACATTTAAAAATTAATGAATTATGGCCTAAATTCGACCAACAGGTGATCTCTTTAAATTAATCAAAGTGGCGTATGGTTCTTATATTTAAATTATAATTATCTTTGAAAGATCATTATAGTTATCTGTAAATTGCTCTATGCCTTTATATCTAAAAGAAGCTGCGGTAGCGTAATGGCTAAGGATTTGCTATTAATTCCGCGTTCCTATAATCAAAAAACGATTCGTTTTGCTTACAGGCGGTAACATTTCTTTGAATTTTCAACGAAAATTTTACCGTCCGTAAGCAAAACGAATCATTTCTTAATTATAGGAACGCGGCATAAGTGGTTGCGGGTTCGAATCCCACCCAGTGCAATACCGAAGTGAACTCACTCCTTTGTTTTTTTTTTTACTGTCCAGGCACACGCGGACGCCGCCTCCTCGCGGGGGGGTGTGAACTCACTCCTAACACAAGCATTTAGCTTAGCTAGAGGGGTTAACAAAATACTAGCAATATGTGGCTAGTATTCTTCTTAAAAAGAAAATACTTTTAATTTATATTTAATTTACCTTAAGAAACCTACCGAAAATATTTTGTACAAAGGCATCCCAAAGAGGTGGCGAGATACCCAATAAATAAGTTCCAATGTCAAAAGTTTGTAGTGAAGCTGAACTAATGTGACCATAGCATACTCCCGAATAAGGACTGACCGGAAAATATTACCCAAGTTTGTCTAACCCGAATGTTGGCCAACGTATTTATTAGTATTTACGACTCTGGTACATTTTATTAAAGTCTAAATAGTTGTTTAATGTTGTTAATCTGGCTGGAAATAGATAGATGTTAGGCAACAACGATGTCGTAAATATGCTGAGCAATAAACAGATCAACAACTGTATTTGATAATATAAGTTTTATAGGGAAAACAAATGTATTTTCGTTCGAGATATAGAAACAGGCAATGATAAAATAATTCAGTATCTATTTTATCACGCTCTAATTAGCTTAACGTGTAGGGGTATATATGCAACGGAATTTTTCAACGTTATTTTCATCAATTTATAGGCATCTGATTGATTTCAAAATTTGCACATGTGTCAAGGGCAATAATACAGCAATCAGAATTCAAAAAATACTACCTTTTTTAGATTTGTTTTTAAAGTGTGTTTTTTTTTGTTTTGTAAATTACAATTTCTTTATTTTATTTGTCAACTAAGTTTATTTTGTTTTTGTTTAGTAACTATTGACAAACTTTAGTATTATAAGTAAAAATTTGGAAACAGTTAATTTACTACCTTCAACGGAGATTGGCTTACAGTCGAATTTCGACCTCGACCTATTGTACACCAAACAGAACATTTGTATAAATCTACATAAAAACTAAAAGAAATTGGTTATATAATTTGCGACCTTATCGCCGTTTAGCATTTCTTTCAGGTAACCATGGGATTAACAAAAGGTTGTGCGAAATATGAAAAGGGAGTTGCTGAAGACATTAATGGAGGGTTTTATTAAAACCACATACAATGCACATTTTTCTAGTAATAGAGGAATAGAAACAGTATCTGTGTGTGTCTGATGGACAACGCCAATGCATTCCATTAACGAACAGTTTGAAATGTGAATAATTTGTCCATGAGTTTTGTAAAATGCGTGAAATGCATTTTAAACCGCAGATATTTCGAAGACTTGAACATATTTTGTGTAAGATTTTCAAACGTTTCTCACAGTCTTAGATAAAATAAGTAAACTAAAATGTAGAAAGATTTAATAATAACCAAACAAATTGATATCAGGTTCACCATTTAACATCACATAGCAAAGTACCCAATAGCATCAAGAATGTATGCTATGGATGCTTACTGTTGCTATTTGGAGTTAATAGGTGCTTATAACAAAAAAATTATGTGCTAATGAACCCTTCTTTTTTCTTGTGGAAACCCCCACGGTTCATCACCTCACCATGGCTATCGGTGAAATGGTATATCGGAATCGAACCGACTAAAACCACACGCTCTTCCGTCACAAGTGAGTCTATGGCAAGGGACTCGGGTATACCCTACGTAGGAAGTCCCCGAGAATGCTTATCAACCCTATTTTTTTTAAAGGTTCTATAGCTATCTATAATAGCCATTGACATACTTTACTGAATCCGTCCGTCATTTTTTTATGTCATCTATTTAAGTTATGGTTATTTAAATAATACTATTCATCTTACAAAAACAGACTTCAATGAACCAAGCTTTACAACTAACCAATACCTATATTATCTGTTGCAAACATATCAACGTCATCTGTGCTACAGTGTGTAGCAGTTACCTCACTCAAATACATTATGCTTCAGAACTTTCTAGATCATACATCATTCATAGAGAATAATAAACTACTATTTTTTTTGTAACCGTTTATGCCATAGCACGGATGCGAGAATACTTAGTATGGCATCTGTGCTACGGCACTCTTGTTATCCGCGGTGCCGTAGTCATTGCTACGCCGTAGCTCTTTAGTATTGCGGTGTCTACGGTATCGTAAACAATTTTGTTATTTAACAATTTTGTTGAATTTCACGAAGTCGAAGAAAGTACAGGTGAAAAAAAGTGCGGGAGCCTTGGTCACTCTACCTTCGATATAAAGTTTTTAATCTCTTTTGTCATCAGCCGCAAGGAGATGACTTACTGGTTGTAATACCATTGAATTATTTTACTGTCTGAACTTTCAAAACTTGCAGACTCTTCGGGTACTTAACCTGTTACTAAGTAGCCTAAGATTTTTTAAGTTTTCTAGTAAGTAAATAAGGGCTTATACATATTAGGTATGTAAGAAGGTCTTCGGTTGTATATTAGGTACTAGTGTCCCCGCTTATGATCACTGCTCCGCTCCTATTAGTCGTAGGGTGATGTTATATAGCCTATAGCCTTCCTCAATAAATTACTATTCAACACTAAAAGAATGAAGAAGCCAATCAAGTTAGGTCGCGCAATTCTTTTAAAGGGCGGATTAATAATAACAGGGAAAAAAGGATCCTATTTTCAGTTTGTATATTTTTTGGTATTTGGTATATTCTAAATTTGTTTACTACAGCTGTGTCCTTTAAAAAAATTAAGGTCTGAATGTATTGTCATATTCCGAGTAGTGGATCTCCGCATAATTGTGACACAGTATCGATCGCTCCGTGATATGGTGGTGGTGGGTCATCAGTACTTAGTCTTGCTTTCTCTTACTTAGAAGGAACTAAAATAAGGTATTTTAGTTTTTATTACTTTTATTACATCCTACTAATATTATAAACGTGAAAGTTTGTGAGGATGTATGTATGTATGGATGTTTGTTACTCTTTCACACCAAAACTACTGAACCGATTGAGATGAAACTTGGTATGTAGATAGCTGGAAACCTGGATTAACATATATGCTACTATTTGTTTCGATATTCCCATGGGATCGGGACTTACACGGGTGAAACCGCGGGGCGCTGTTAGTATATCATATATTCTAAGTAAGAGAAGGCGTGTGTGCTCCGAATACATCGCAACAATTGATAACAATTTCGTTTGCTACATATATGTGTAATATTATCCAATACCTTACTACTCATAATACGGTTTGTGTTCATAAACATTTATAACGGTATTCCAGCGTTATTTTGTTTTTTATTAGCCTTAGACAAAGAACTTATTTCTTGTTTGTGTTTGTATTTACATATTTTTGTTATTGATGTCGTTAGTTATGAAACAACAGACTATGTGATTAAAACTTCTTGTTAATCCGTGTAAAGGCAAGTTATAAAAAAACAAAAACAATTTTGTTTTAAAAAAGAAAAAATCAAGATAAACTACGTAAATGATAAAAAATTAGGGACCTTAATCCTTTGGAAGGAAAATATGTAGCTATATATTTTTTTGGGTATTCAATATCCTTGCTGAAGTAAATACAACAATAAAGGTATTAATTATATTTGTTACTAAAAAGTCATTAATCACAGTTATTGTATGACTTTCACAACGATTATTACAAAACGAAAACTGTCAGGCCTGTCAGGCGTAGGACTGCACGTCAGAAGTGAAAACATACCTGACACATCTGTCATCTGAGCGCGACGGTCACGCGAGTTCAGTGCTTTTTCCCCATACCAAAAGTGCCCAACGTGCCTATAGAAGTTTTCACTGCAGTTATATCGTTATTGCTACTTACATATATTTTGACATAATATTATTCCTGCGAATTATACTATAAATTTTTTTTTTTAGTTAATTATACTTAGCGGCAGCAACCCAGGCTTTCTTCAATGGTGGTGACTCTCTATTTATAAGTCTGGATAAAAGAAGAAGAGCAGAGAGACAAATGGACTTATCTTGAATTATTTGTAGCTTCACTGTATAGCATATTCTGTCCAAGCTAAGGAGTTAACGAACGGAGTTAAGGAACGGAGTTCTTTGTGTTTGTATGGACAATAATAGTTCCATTTTCAAAAATACATATTTTAATTTTTCGAGTATACTTAAAAATTACCTCGCAACGAGATTTCTTTCAAAAACAAAAAAAAAAACAAACATACGAGAGTGTTCAGACATAATATCCCTTCCGATCTCTCCGCATAGCTGTCGAGTGACATATAGATGAATAACTCCATTAATCGTATTAGAATAAATATTATACAGAACGAAACGAGACAAGGGACACAGGGGAGCATTATTAACACTGACGCGACTCGTAACTCAATGTTATACTTTGAGACAGATAAAGACCCGCATTGACTAGAGCGATAGCTAATAACATTCGGTTAGGTCCAAACACAAACTGTTAACCAGGGGACTGATTAAGTGACTGACTTCATAAACAGTCACTATTAAATAATCATATTTCAGAGTATCTCATTATTCTACTACTATTCAGCCTCTATGTCGCAGTCCGTAACACGGAGTTGGAAGGCCTTTATGTTTCGACCAGGTTGCAGTCAACAGGCTCAGTCAGCCTGTGACCACGGCCGGTGCAAGCTGTCGAAAGTTCAGGCAATTCAGAGGTATGTAATACCTATTTCGTGAAAGAAGAAAAGTCAGCCTGTGACCACGGCCAGTGCAACCTGGTCGAAACGTCAGGCAATTCAGAGGTATGCAATACCTTTTCGTGATCGCGTTAATTCCCGTTAATACGTAGATAATATTATTAAAGAAATATGACTGGCACGGGCCACATGTGGTACGAGTACATTAGAGTTACAATCTCATGTCTACTCTATTAGCTTTTCAGTTCGTGCAGTAGCTAGCGGATTGTCTTAACGTAAATTTGAACACGTAGGTGGGCCTTAATGCTATCGTCTTTTAACCAGCATTATGAACTTAGCGTTGTGAGCTGGTAAATAGGATCATCGAAGCTCCCAATTGAAACACGGTTGATAACGTGCCAGTAACATCACTGATATTGTGAGTATATGTATTTTCTATGTAAGCACAACTTTGTCAACTTTTTATGCTTTACATAAACCACTTTTGAACGTTATTTATTTTATTTTATTTATTGTCTTTACAATTGTATTTTGTATAAAAAACAATTTCCCCTTCACACAAAATTTTATGCTTTATATTAGTACAAATCTTTGCTCAAATCTTAAAAGTTGACTTTAACCTATTTGTAATTATGAATAAAATTATAAAAATACCTATTCACCTTTTAGGTAGATTTTTAGATATTGTTCAAACAAATTGATTAGGAATTAGTATGACATCTTAAAACGCCATTTTTTCTAAATAAAGTATGTGTGGCTTGACACTGTATTGCTTATCAGCGTCCAATTGTCGTATTTATTTAATGCCGTGTGTTTATGTCATATATGCAATATGACAATGCAACAACATATTGCCACTAAGGTGATATGTTGAAGTAGTCCGGAAAAGTATGGTGAAACAATTTCATGGCTACGAAAAGTATAGAAAAGACAAAAGTGACTGTAATGTAATGGTTAAACGTTCGAACTACGATGTGAACACAATACCTAACAAAAAAAGTTAGCTTATTTTTTATGGTTGGCTAAATATTACTTGTAACGTTTCTTATATTCCTTCTCACTCTAGTGATGTTATGATTTTTGCTACTCACAGTTTAAAAAATGTTATACAAAAGAAATAATTAAACAGCAATATTTGATTTTATTTATGTTCCAGTTTAGATGAATTTATAATTTATTGTTCATTGATTAAAATATTTCACCATTGAAAGAAATATAACCAACCTAATTTAATCTATGTGATATACGAAATAAGGTAATATAAGCTATGTATAAAAAACATTAGTAACCTGTTGTACTCGTGGTGTCTCGATACCTTTATACTATAACGCTATATTTTGCCTCGTATAAGTGAGACGTAACAAATTACGTTCGGCGCCATTTATTTGGCTTGGAAGCGGTAAAATGGGCGTTTTATGTGTTTTATTTATAAAAGACAAGAGGGTCATATATTACTCATGATGACCTCAGCCAGGGCAATGGCGAGTTTTTTTTTGACTTACCAATCGTTGGACAGAACGTAGGCACATTCATCTTGTACACGACAGTGATTAATGAACAACGTATTATAAATTTTAACAATAATGATAAAATTCCAGATTTTATATTTTGTTAAATATTTGCTATGGTCCGCAGTTTGACTTGCGTTAAGTTTCAATGTTTACCTATGTATAGAGTTCATTTCAATTTAGTTTCAAAAAGCAACCGATATAACTAAAAATCGTTCAGGTCCATCATCAGTAAGTACATGACGTGGATTAAAGGTTTTAAATGCATTGAAATTCATCGATGTATATCGCTCTAAATTAACTGATCCAAATGATTGCTTAAGTTGACAAAACTCAATCCCGCTACTCGCGTAATAAGTCTGGCGTACTTAGCTGCTATGTAGCTAAGTACACGAGACTTATAGTACCCATGATGTTCGTGACGTCAATTGTTTTTTTTTTGGATTACGATGTTGATATCGTAGAAACGTATTGTGGTACCTAAAATTTGTATTGGAGATGGCAATATAGTAATAATACCTACAATGTTTTGACGTTTTTTTGTAAGCCACGCGGTAAAATAAAGAAGACGTTTTGAAACAAAGGCAAAACTACTTCAATTGGCATTTCCGTATTGACGTAAGAATTAAAGTTCAGCTGTTAAATAACGAACGACCTTTGTTGGTATTTTCTGTAGATTACAGATATAATATTATAACAGGCTTCTTATCAAGAGCGTGTATCTCTTGAGCGCTTTTTACCTATTGTGAAATACAGAAAACAACACAATTTATTACAAAGAATTGTATGTTTAGGAATTTGAGCGACCAAATACTATGTAATAGATTATTAATTTAAGCTTGAGCAAAGAATAAAGATATACTTTTAGTGTAATTCATAAAAACATTGAAAATGTGATAAACGTTCCTAAAAAAAGATATCTAATACAGTCTACGGCACTTTTTACTTGTAACATTCTACTTTTAATAAATGTCTAGTAACAGACAGTCCCCAAGTACTAAATCAAATTGTAATAATCTGTGCCATATATTCAAAAAGTCGTCTTCCATTTTTTTCAGAACGAAGTTTGTAAATTTATTTCAGGCCAGTGATCTATTACAGAAAAAAAAATACTTTATATTTTTTGTAGTTTCCGTTAGGATGCGATGCGTTTTCTTTTTTCTTAACGTCTTTTAGCATATTTTCGCTGTAACAACCTGATGTAAACCTAATGAGCTTTATATTCATTCATAATACAATTTTTAGACCTGTACGGTCTAAAATTAGTAGTATGAATGAAAATCAAACTTCAATTCAATAAATTAAAGTACGATCACGAAGAGGCTGCTGGTATCCTTTGAACAGTCGTTTATAGCCCCTGCTATATTACGCATACCGGGTGATTTTAGTCGGTTTAATCCCAACACACCATACCCCAAACGCCTTGCATCATCAAAAGCCCCGGCGGTGGTTGACGGCTTAAAACCACTACAATAACAAAAATGTAAACAATCATATTATTTCTCAACTGAATGGTGCCCTTAACAATATTTCATTTAAATAAACAAATAAAATAAAAAAGCCTTTTATTGCTTGCAAAATGTATAATATTATTAATTATGTAAATGTAATGTATTTATATTTATATTAATTATGTAAATGTAATGTATTTATATTTATATTAATTATGTAAATATAATGTAACTATGTAATGTATAATTATTAAACTTTATAATAATTTCAACATAATTATATACCTACAGCTCAAGTGGAGCATCTCCATGTAATTGAGTTTGTTTTTTTTTTGTTTTAATACTATACTAGCTGACCCGACAGACCTGTCATTCAATTCAAACTGGAATACTTTACTAATAATAATTATTTCTATTGTTGTATATTTTGATTTTGTATGTTTGTAGTTTTTTATTATCCCTATAACATATTGTTTATTGTAATGCTTGTTGAAACACAACATTGTTAGTTTTGCGCGTAAATAAATAATGCTGATGGTTTTCCGACACGGGAACAGGTTACATACAGTTGGCCATGGGAAAAACGTGGATTTTCAAAATTAATGCCACAAACACTTAACGACTGCCCTGGCTATTTATTTATTGACATTGCAAATGCAAGCCGCACTTTAAATTGTAACCAAGTCGAAACCCATGTCGTTCGGAATCGGAGAGATGCGTGGAATCAATCTCATCATCATCGCAGTCTTCGCCTTTATACTTCCCTTTTAAAATTGCGGCTTCGATGACCTTGTTAATTAATTTCTTCACCGCAAGCCGGGTGCCATTACAAAGACATGATTTGCTGTGAACTGTAATCGATTGCCACGTTATAATTGAATGCTGCTCGATGTGAATCAAATGCAACATTTCTATTTTCTTGATATTGATTCCGTTCAACTTCATTTCGAGCTTCTCGTTGCTCATTAGTTTGACTTGCTCTTAAATATCTTTGACATTGCGAGCATTGCGAGTTCTGCGACCTATGTTTGTACGGCTACTTCTTGGCATTTTTAAAAGGTATCAAAATTTCAACTGAAATTTATAAATGAAGCTTAACACTCCACAAATTTTCCGATTCAAACGACTGTGCAGTATGCACTAAGAAATGAAAACCATAATTCATTAACAATATTCAAATTCAAAGCAAAATGGTTTAATTTTACCTCGTCAGAAATATCATTCCGACCAGGGAGTGTGTGTAAGAACCTTCTACGAAGTATTAGAAAACATTTAAAAAAAAGATGAATGAAATCGGTAAAGCCGCGCTCAAGTTATAGCGTGACCAGAAGAAATAGGGGTTCATTTTTATATATATAGACTAGTAAACAATAACTCGCGGTACGCAGTTATCGTAAACATGAGGTTCACCGCTTTTTTTTGTGTCGTTACTTGACCTATCTTCTATTTATGTATTTCTATGATGTCTAAAGGGCTATTAATAGAGAAAACTTATTTGTTTATGTTATAGGCGGCAAACGAGCAGATGGGTCACCTGATGGTAAATTACTACCGCCGCCTATGGGCACCTGTAACTCAAGAGTCTAAAGTGCGTTGCTGCCCTTTAAGGTGGGAGTAGGGGAAGGGGGGGAGAGGGGGGAGAGTGGGAATAGGGGAGAGGGAAGGGTTTGGGCCTTCGGAAACCTCACTCACGCGGCGAAAAGCAATGCATCCATTGTTTCACTGCCGGTTTTCTGTGAGGCCGTGGTATCGAGCGGAGTCGAGCCGGCCCATACGTACCGAAAATATTATTACTAAACTTATTTAGTGATGAAATTGGAAAATATGATAAATGTCTTTTTTTAGTTTATCTAAATGTACAAAACCCATTACAATCGTAAAAACATGAATATTAAATACATTGGTGTGATCGTAACGTACATAGTATGTGCACACAAGAAAATTAATAAACACTAGACATAACAAGCTATAATACACACATATTTAATATCGCAAGCATCAGGTCAGCTTTGAATGTCTCAGGCACTTCTACTGGGATGTATAGCATACAAACCCAGACCGCTATGAAGGATATCTTTCATATTAAATACTAATGAATCTATTGAAGTTGTGATCACAAATATCAAATAATTTATTGGTTCTTGCCATATCAATATATTCCTTAACGCTATTCTCATTACAATTATATTGTAGCTGCAGTGCTGAGGTGACACGGGTACAATTTAACTAATAATTATGTTCGTGTCACTCGCAACATTATTAAATTTTACTCAGCTCACTGAGGACTTCATTAAAAAAGCGGGACAATTGCAAGTTGGACTCGGGCCCTAGGGGTTACAAACAAACTTAATTTACTAATAACAAGCTTACGTTCACAGCTCCACCCGTAAGGATGTCAAGAAATTGCTTTATTATAATGTATGTTTTGATGAGGTTATGTTAATGACAATGGATGGAAGTTATGACCATACTGAATTTTACTAATATTAGGTCTTTACATATGACATTTTCGTTTTGACAAACTGGCCACTTCGATCTCAAAATCTCGATATCTTGCGTTTGGTTAGGAGTTCCAAATTGAAATTAATTTCAAATTTAGGCTTATGTGTTTATGTTTCAAACTTAATGATTCTTTTATTTTCGCGGCATTTGATTTTTCTTTGACATCGTTTTGTTCACACTAATAATATGGAAAACTTAAAATATCGCTGACGAAACAGCCGAAGAATTAACTTCTTAAAAAAATGTATTGTGACTTTTTCCATATAAAACACCAATTTCATATTTAAAGACCTACGAGGTCTTAGCTCGTACATATTTTTGGGTACATATGAACTCCTACTAAATGGCTGGACCGATTTTAATGAAATTTTTTGTGTGTCTTCAGGTGGATTCGAGAATGGTTTAGATTACAATTGGACCCGGTAGATGAGGCTGCGATTACAGGAATAATATTTTTTACAGGACAACGTCTGTCGGGTTCTCTAGTTCATTTATATAATTATGTATGTGTGTATATATTTAGGTTTATCAGTTCTCATAGATCACGCAACACATTTCAATAAACAAAAATTAATAAACTAAGCTTTTATAACACCCTCTTTTCAATATTTTATTGTATAGCCTAGTGTCATTATTTCAAAGCAAATTAATAGAACGATAAAGTTGTTAGGTCGTTTTCAGTTTGGTAACCAAAGCCCATAATTAGTGATACTAATTTGAAAAAAAAATAGGCAGTCATGGGTCTACCGACATAAGTGAAAACTTAAAACGAAACGAAACTTAATGAGGAGCTAACAGAACTAAATTTTTAGATTAGCGCCCTCTAGTGGATCTATATATGTACTAATAGCGTGATAGTCGCGCTCGAATGGAGTGCCCTATAGCAAAAGTGCACAAACGTGCCTAAAGAAATTTTCACTTCAACAATTATTTTTTTTACTTGATAACTTAGAAGCAAAGGAATATAAAAAAAAATTAAAAATATTTTCAAGTAACCTCTGAATAACTAGCGAACATAGTTATTGAAGTTTTAAATTTTCCTGTGACCGCACTGCTTCAGTATATTTTCGTTGCAGTCCGCATTTACTTCAATGAGAGAGAACTTCAAAAGTCTACTTTCAATTGATCATTATCGTTGTACTGGCGCAGGGATGTGCGAGATTTGTAGATGTTATGTTGGTATTTGTAATGGCACTGACTGTGAATGTGAGTACTAGCAGTACTCCATGAAAACGCCGAAACGACTTGTAGCTATAATTCAATTTGTTTTTCCTTTTGTTATTTTTATAATACCTAGTTGTGTTGTTTGAAAATATTTCTAAGATTTCTATCCATTTATTTTTCCAAGTAACGTAAATAACCTATTTTTTACTTATTACGTATTTTTCTCACATTTTTTAACGCCAGGCTAGACTAGTTTTGAACAAAAACCCATCTCCAAAACGACCCCTCGCAAAACTCTTACGTTACATTACGTTATTTTTCTTCTAAATTTCGTATCATTCAAATAGGCTAAATATTATTTACGTACGTGGGGCTATAGTCAGAGATATCTGTACCGTCGAAATCAGTAGTTCTTTTTTATTAAGAATCTTCTCTTACGAGGTATAAAGTGCCTCGTTAGTTATTCCGCAGCAAATTAAAATATATTTAATGAAGAAAAAAATGTTTTTCATTTAGAAAATAAACAAAGGATACTGTTAGACCTAAACATGAAGTCATTTCATAAACTCCCCATACCTTTTTCCTTTGAAAAAGGTTTAAATAAAAACTAAGAATAAATTGGCCTTTGAAGAACATTATTGTAAAATAATTATGGTTTTAATTCCTGTGTTACCCACAAAATTATTAACAATATACATTTACTAATATAACTCTAGGGATAACCCTAGCTCCAAATATATATGGAAACCGCACCACAACGAGTCCCTACACTGAACTCGAAACTATTTAATTTGTATAACATTGCGAGCAGTTCGTTACAAAAAGTTATGACTAACTCTTTACTTAACTAGCTTTTAATATACTTTTTAAAGTCGGATGTTTCTCGCGTTGGTTTAAAACATTTTCTTTGTTTTAAACCATGATTTTTTGGTTAAAATTGAACAAAGTAATTTTTTTTATGATCTCGGAATTCGGTGAATATCCTCGATATCCTTAATAAATTTCATTTAAACTGCATCCTACACAGATATCGTTAGGATTAAACGGCCATCTATTTCAAAATATAAAAATGTAGATCTTAGCAACGTACTGTGTATGGTTTTATATTAATACTTACAATTCCTCGTTTCGGTTCACAATATAATTTGCACGCACTAGTTCACATAACATTTTATTAATGTGCTGTAAAACAAAGTGGCCTATGAATTTCTAGTATGTTTCTTCTCCACTAAGCTCAACATCGTGGAACGCGCACTAGCTACATACATTATGTATTATACCTTCTTAATTTGAATCTGTCTTTGACTGAATTATAAAACAACAATATTGTGTTGCCTTCTTCATTTTCTTAAATTTTTTTAACGAGTCTCTTCAGCTCAAGAAAGTGGATTTAACATAAATACCTGCCTCAGAACTTGCATGATATGAACAGTGGCATACTTACCCTAAAGTCAACGCGCCATGTGTCCGGGGCGGCAGGTCGCTAGGAGCGCCAGTCTCGTCACGTTTCATAATCGGTTCCTACCTCATTAAAAGCTACTTTTCGATTTGAGTTTTCAAAAGGTAATTGAAAAAAGCTACCTAATCAACATTACACAGTGCTTTAAACCTCTTTATTAGTTACCCAACAAGTGTCGCTGGTGATGCGCAGGCTTATCCACGTCTATATGTTGATCAGCTTTCACTGATTATGAGGTTCGTTCAAGATAATGCAAAACCAGTGGAGCGATTCCTTTGCTTTCTACCGAATACGACAAACCACAAGAAATGTTGCTAGCAATTATGGATACCTTTAAAACACTCAATGCCAATGTCAGCAATATGTATACTACCCAGACATTTGCCAGTAGGCTCAAATCAAGAAAGCATTACAGTATACAGTAAGTAAATGGAGATATATAAATTGCGCCGCACATTCTCTGTACTTAAACTGCTCATCTCCAGCTTAATGTTGTCCAGAATATACAAAAAAAATCGGGTTGCTACAAAATGTACTTTTAATGCTTATTTTTTGTATGCATAAAAGCATGGGTAAGCATAAAAGCCTTACAAGTGCGCAAATAAACTTGTATGTAGATAGTACGTCCATCTTGGGAATCAATTATCGAGAGCTTTTTCGCGGTTTTTGCGCTTCTAAAAATACTCTCCCATACATCGATGTACGACAAAGTCAACTTTTCAACCGAAAATCACAAAACTATTTTTTTATTGTGATATCACAATAAATTAACGACTGGGGTTTTTCCTTAGCATGTGTATCAGACTATGGCTATGGAAAGTACCCTATTCAAGTTCAAATTTTGGTCAAATCTATGGCTTAAATGGCTGTATGTTTTGATTGCGTTGACTTAGTAGATCGATTTTTTACATCTTCAAGGGACTGCAGATATACGTATTATATATTAATTTCAACTTGATACGTCTACAGGTTCCAGAGAAAAAGGGTCTTGACAGGCAGACAGACGGTCAACAATGTGATCATATATAATGGTTCCTTTTTTTCCTTACTGTACTGTCAGAATGTTTAGTATCTATACTAAAACAACTTAAACTATTAACAGCTGGTAGTGTTTTAAAATTTATTTTATGGTGTTTTACAAACTATATTAAAATAATATAAAATAATCTACGTTCCCGTATAAGCGAAGAACGTTTAAACAAATAAACTATCCTTAATATAGAGGCAGAAATAATAAAATCTATTAGTAATGACAGGCTTATTTATGAATATCCCAATGAATTTGAACATCATAAAAAAAAATTGTAAAACATAGCTAGATCACAAAAAGAGTGTTTTCCTTTTCATCAATAAGCCTAAGGCCATGTTCAGATGTCAGTCACCAAGAACACGCATTTTGTTCAAGTCGTTCACATGCTAACGCACGTTTTGATCAAACGCGCGCTCGACGCGGTGCCAACGCTTTGACGCGCTTTGAGATCATTGATTTGCCGTACATTCGTTCACTTGACCACTTGACTTTTCAACGCGATAACACGTAATTTGAATAAAATGATTTGGCCATGTAAATAAAAGTTCGTATACTATTTTCCCCATAGCATGAGTTTGGTGAAACTTCACTTTAAACATTTCACGCAGCTTCTTTTTGTATGAAACTAAAATATAAAATACAAAAAAAATTAACCCGAATTGATAGAGAAATAAAAATATGTTTTAATTTCCTGTTTTAAGCCCATTTTCAACTATGAAAGAACTCGAACTTAACTTCAAAAACTCGCGTTCAACTTTCAACGCCCGAAAAACGCTTGCCATTTGAACACTATACAAAAACCCAAGGCACATCAGACGCGCGGCCCACGCCGCTTATCTGAACACAGTCTAAATGTGCTGATTTAATCGTTCATTTTCGTAATTTACAAGGCGGCAATTTCTACGTGCCTGAGGCGCCGAATTTTAAAATACGCCACTGAATATGAACCGCCAATTTCTAAGAGATATCAAATTTTCCCTTTGATTAATGCTTAAATACGCGATTAGTAATTTGCGTGAGTGAGTAAGAGTTTATTTAGCATAATTTTGAAAAGCATTAAAGAGATGGCTGGAAGCTCGAAAATGTTTTAAGATTTTAGATTATGTTACTACATAATATGTATTTATTACACATTAATTGGGAGGGCTTAAAATAATAAACATCAGTATTTTTATGATATACTTAATATTAGAGGTATACATATCATTTATATGACTTTATTTATGATCTTATATGTCATTTACGCTAAATGATTGTGCTAGAAGAGATAATGGATTTAATTACCATCATGAAGTGCTTGCATCTTTTAGGTTTTATTAATTTCTTTAATAATGTAATATGTCTGCCGTACGCTAACTCAAGTTTATCTTTTTATTAGCGCTTAACCCCGTACATAAAACTTTTATTAACCAGCAACATTTTCATTAATGAAAGGAAAAAAAGATTACACACATGACATTTAATAATTATTACAATGTAGGCAATAATAATGTTATACCTATCTAGTATCAAATGCGCATAAACAATGTGTATCTCACGTGTCCATTGAAAAGGATATGGTTTAGCATATGCCAGACACGTGGCTGACGCTGGGTGAATTTTACAAATTGACACTGACGAAACCCGAACATCGGTAAACTCTAACAAAAAAAAACTTTTCCAATTACAAACTTACTTTTATAAATTTACCTTAACCGTTTAAGTTCTTTTAATAATAATGTTACCTTTAAGAAAGATTTCAGTAAGTTAAATTAGATTCACGATTTTCAGGATGTGGACGATCAACTAGCAGAAGCAGAGAATTACTCGAACCATGCTATTCTATGATATTGTTAGATATTTCTTTACCGTAAATTTTAGATCGTGCGCAAAAATGTCCATACTTTGAATGAACTCACTTAGACCGCAATAGTCACTTATAAAAACAGAACTTATGTTGGTGATCTCAATTTTTTTTTAATGTAATAGGGTACAAGCGAGCAGACGAGTCACCTAATGGCAAGTGACTACCGCCGCCCATGGGAACTTGCAACTCAAAAGTCACAAATGCGTTACCGGCCTTCAGGATGGGATTATGGGAAGGGGAGAGGGAGTGAAAAAGGGAGAAGGGGGGGAAAAGGGAAGGGTTAGGGCCTTCGGTAACCTCACTCACTCGGCGAAAAACAATGCAGACATTGCTTTACTGTCGGTTTTCTGTGAGACCGTGGTATCACTCCGGTCGAGCCGGCCCATTCCTGCCGAAGCATGTCTCTCCCACAATATTTGATTATAACCATAAACAGCTGTTTTAAAAGCTAAAAGGGCCTCGTAAAAACATTTTATAACAAGAATTAGTCACACCCAACTTTAAATCTTTTTTCCAATACAATAAACTTTCGATTTCATTACTTAGTCAGAGCATCCATCTACCTGTCAGATCAAACCTTGCAAAGCCGATCAATTAGACACCCTACGTGTTTTCTTTCAAATGTCCCTTTATTTATTTATCGTCCCTTTTTCCACGCGCCTAACCTTAAGGCCTTTAATAGTAAAAATAAAAGCCCAAAGAGATTTGAAGGGACACCGTTGTGTACAAACATCTTCTTGTAACCGACACAATATTTTGCTCTGATTTCAATCAACATTTAGCGATGGTCTATTTAGTTTGCTTTCTAGTTTAAAAAAATATTTGTGATGTAATATTTATGAGTTACTAGGCACCGCGGTTTCACCCGTTAATCTCGTTAAGTTTACTTAAAGTTTCTAGTTTTCCGAGCAACTTTCTTAATTTTTTATTTCATAAGAACCTTCTCCTAAGTAAGAAATACAAAAAATAAAAGAATTAGCGAAATCGGTGCAGCCGTTCACGCGTGGTGCCGTGACCAAGGGTAATAGGGATTCATTTATATATATATAGATAGATTATTTTGAACCCCCGACGAATAGGAGGGTTATAAGTTAAACGTGTGTACTTGTGTCTGTGTATCTGTCTGTGGCATCATAGGTTCCAAACGGATGGACCGATTTTGATGAAGTTTTATTTCTTTTAAAGGTGACTTAATCGAGAGTGCTCTTACTTATAATTTAAGAAAATCTGTTCAGTCTTTCGAGAATCATCAGCTCTTTTCTAATAGTTGAAAGGATTTTTGAGTCAAGGTTATTTAAAATATATGCTTGTTATTCGTCGTCTACTGCATGGACCGAATGACATGGTCAAAATAATGACCATTGTTCTTTGGTGTTATATAGCTAATTTAAGGAATTAAAAGTACACTAGTAGTTTCTATATCTTACTGGGGTTGTCTCAATTTGTGCTAAATGTATGAGAAATAAAAAAAAAACATTTTTATTATTATTAAAAACTGTGAATTGTATCTGTTGCAAATTTTGCGTATGTTAGCAGCGCAACGTAATCAAGATGTTGCTTCTAGTTCAACATTCGTGAAGAAAATAAATTTCTTCGTATTCGGCCATTGATGGTTATTTAAAGAATGAATCATAACTGACTGCCGAGTTTATTTAATTTTTACCATACCGTTTTAAGGTCAAACGAATCAATTAAAAGTAAATAAGTGCCACGTACAAAGGGAGAGAACAGCGGCTGCGGAAAGCTACCATGACGGCATAATAAATGGTACGTCATGAGAGTCTATCTTACACTCAAGGCATGCCACCGCCTTTATTCCGAATTTCGATGTTCCGATTTTTATAAGTCCGACTTTCATAATACCTAACAAATATAATGTCGTAAATGCGATTTGTCTGTTTTCCAATTTTTATACGTTCGAAGAATGAAATGCTCGATGGTTTCTCGGTCCGAAAAACAACATTCCGACTTTCAATACTTCGAATAAACTGCTAAAAATAAGATTGGTGAATCATTTGGGTTAGGTTAGGTTAGAACTGTGACCATTAAAGCACGAAGGCGAGCGAGCGTGCCGAGGCAGCGGCCGCCGGCCGAGCGCCAGATCCCCTCTATTGTTGGTGAATCGTTTGGGTTAGGTTAGGTTAGAACTGTGACCATTAAAGCGCGAAGGCGAGCGAGCGTGCCGAGGCAGCGGCCGCCGGCCGAGCGCCAGATCCCCTCTATTGTTGGTGAATCGTTTGGGTTAGGTTAGGTTAGAACTGTGATCATTAAAGCGCGAAGGCGAGCGAGCGTGCCGAGGCAGCGGCCGCCGGCCGAGCGCCAGATCCCCTCTATTGTCGATGAATCGTTTGGGTTAGGTTAGAAGTTTCGAATTATCATTAAGTCGAACTTTTTGTTATTCGATCTATTGAAACTCGGTATTTTGAGCATAGTATTAATAAACGTTAGGAATATTGAAATTTTTTTTATTATAAAAATAGGATGAATGATAAATCGGAGTTGTTATATTAGGAATTTTGAACCATTCGCAGTTATGAAAATCGGTATTTTGAAAGTCGTATTTGTGACTGACGAAATAAAGTTTTGATATTTATGTAGTGTACCCCTAAAATAAACATCGTCATACTGCATATTAGAACTACACAGTACCACAGTCTGAAGTAACCCACTCGCCCTTTTGCCCGTGAATGATTTATGAAATCTTCGCAGAACCCTAATTAATCTCGAGCTAACCTGCCCGAGAAAGGTGTTCCAACCTCAGTGAGTAATTACAACACGCCAAGCAAATTAGTAACCTGACCATTGGTTTAAAAGTACACTCTGTTTATTAATGAGAGAGGATTAGCTGGGGAAAGGGATTAAGAGATTGGATTAAATTACTGTGGAAATGCCAATGCCCTTATTTCAGCACTGGTATTCTGTTTATGAAAGAGATACGGTTTTACTAAGGAGTGAAGGGTTTTTTGTTATGATATAGGGGCAAACGAGCAGACGGGTCACCTGATGGTAAATGACTACCGCCGCCTATGGGCACCTGCAACTCAAAAGTCACAAGTGCGTTGCCGCCCTTTAAGGTGGGAGTAGGGGAACTGGGAAAAGAGGGGGGAGGAAGGGTTAGGGCCTCCGGTAAGCTCACTCACTCGGCGAAAACTTTCCTGCCTGTTTTCTGTGAGGCCGCGGTATCAAACTTACTTTTCTAACTTTAACCATTTACGCAGCACACGCAACGGAAGCTATGAACAGGAATAAGTTTGCTCGTTTTCGCAACATTTTTAATTGATGCTCCGCTCCTATTTGTCGTAGCGTGATGTTATATAGCATATAGTCTTCCTCGATGAATGGGCTATCCAACACAAACATATTTTTTTAATTCGAACTAGTAGTTCTGAGATTAGCGCGTTCAACCAAACAAACAAACTCATTAGGTTTATAAATTTAGTATAGATAACAGTGCTAAATATTTTGTTTTTAGCCGCAAGTAGGATGTCCAGAACGGTAATGCTTAAGTTTATTTTTTTTTTCTTTAAAGAATAATTTTAATTAATTACTATTAAGGTGTCAAATAAGTGTATTCCAGCCTGACAGTAAGCGGTTACCGCTGCTTACACCACAACTGCGGTGGCATTTCTCGCATGCAGCTTTATCAAGGCGTCAGAACAAAACTACTATAATATACTATTGACTGTTCGGATGGCAGAATGGTTTTGTGCAGTCGCCTCGCCACTACGCCACGCAGAGTATTGTGGGTTCAAATCCCACACGAACAAAAAATTGGGTGATCTAAAAATAGTTGTCCCGAATTTGGGTGTTCTTTGTATCCCTTGTTTAAATGTTTGTGAAGCCCCCGCGACACAGGAATATTATTTTCTAATGTGGTGGTTGTCTTTTTAGAGACGAAAAAAAGGCAACGCTCTACTGCTCTTTAACTGGTAATTTATATGGTTAGATGGTGGATTTACTTTCTTTTTAGGCGGCTCCAAGTCAAATAGAAATCTATTGTACCCTACCTGCTTTAAAATCATACAATAGAGTAATGAAAAAGTTTATACTTCTTATTCACTAGGGGTATGGTTTGATTAACTGAAAATTACCACTGGCCACTGACAAACAAAAAATACACAAGATAAATAAACTAAAAAGAAAATCTATATTAGTGCAGCTAACTCTGTGCCACACCTTAAAGCCAAAGTAACATTAAATAAACGAAACATATGACTTTTTATTGAATTTTTTAAATCAAATTATCATATACCAACTTTGAGGCACGTTTTTTGTAAAAAATAATGTTGAGCGGTTAAGTAGTTAAGGGCTCAAAGCTTAAAAAATAAACAAACTCAAATAATATTTAGGATTGAGTTTGCGTTAGTTAGGTCGTTTATCGCGCGTGCTGTCTTAAAGTGCGGTTGCGGTTGCATTGTCGCTTAACTACGCGGACAAAATGACGACAAAAATAGTTAAGTGTAAAAGTTGTAACATTGTGATAAGTGAGGTGTTGGCTTTTGTCCAAAACAAAATGGACGTGATGGATGAGGAAAGCTTGGTGAGGCTATGTACACAGCATTCTCCGTTGATGGCATCGAATCAGCTAAGGATTTGTTATTCGAATCTATCAGTGCTACGAGGCGTAAAATTTCAAGAAGAAGGGATGGGAAGTCACAAAGGGAACTGTTCGATGTAATCGCCGTCCTCAAAGAGACAGATCCGGAAGAAGTTCCCATCTTTGTTGCAAAAGAGCTGCAGAAATTACCGCCAGTTACCTTCGATCATATAGATGCAACAAGACTCTTAATAGACCTTTTATTACTCCAAAATGAGATGACTATTTTAAAAGAAACTTATGCAACAAACAAGCAATTGCAGCAAACAATTTGATGAGCTAAAAAACCAGTTAACTGAATTCAAAGGTCAGTTCCTAAGTTCTATGCAAAATATTAATTACTAAATTGGGGGTGACGTTAAAAACAGTGTTTGTGAATCGGATTCAGAAATAATTGACCTACCTCACAATTTAAAAGAGGCACCTTGCAACAACAAAGCAGCTGGGGACGAGATTTCTAGGAATTGTTCATCCCTTTCTCTCACATGTGACGATACTGAGCCGGTCCTCTTCGTTAGCGGATCGACTCAACGAGTGGAGGCCTCCACCGCGGTTTCGACCCAAGAGCTACACGTTGATCGTGACTTAGCGGTTTGGCGTAATGCACAAGTGATAAGCGGGTGCGGGAGTGAGCAGCCGAAACCATTAGTGAATAGTCAAGAGTTGAATGAATGGAAAATTGTACAGCGAAAGAGAACAAAAAAATCGATTTGAAGGCAGCAAAGGAATAGCTTTAGTGGAGCCGAATATTAAGTTTAGAGCAGCTGACACGAAAGTACCACTCTTTATTACAGAGTGATATCAGTGAATATATAATGTGCAAAACCCAAACAGAAATTATACTTAAGAAAATTGTTATGAAGAAAGAGACAAATTACAATGCTTACAAAATACTTGTACCACAGCATAAAGTTGTGTTGTTTTTAAATGACAATCTTTGGCCGGAAGGTATATCTTTTCGGCGTTTTATCTACTTTAGAAAAGATAAGGGGCAAGGTGAAATTATGCAAAATATGAATGGTGAAAGAAATTATAACGTTTATTAATGGACGTAGAAATTAAGTAAAATTCAAAATTCAAAATCATTTATTCAATTAAGACACTAAGTGACATTTATGAACGTTAAATTGAAGCTAGAGTTAAAATCATAGATCGGCGCAAACAGTGTTGGTCTAGGCTTTTGGCTATCAATCCATGAGCAGATACGACAATCGGAACAATGATCGCCGAATCGACATTCCACATATCGACAATCTCGTGAGACAAATCCAAATATTTGATTTGTTTTTCTTTTTTAACTTTCCCGAGGTTGTCGTCATGAGGAACAGCAATATCGATAATCATTGCACGGCGCTCTAATCGATCTATCACCACAATGTCAGGTTTATTGGCAACAATAGTTCTGTCAGTGATGATAGATCGATCCCAATACAATGTGGCACGACCATTTTCGAGAACTGGGTCGGGCACATACCTGTAATATGGCACCTCTGAATGCACAAGATTGTATCTAAGGGCAAGTCGTTGATGCAAAATCTTGGCCACTTGGTTGTGTCTGTGCAAATATTCACCGTTGGCAAGACGAGAAGAACCAGAAATAATATGCCTGATAGATTCACCGGGACGGTGGCATGCCCGACAGATGTCCACCGTACCATCTTTTACGATATATTTCCGATAGTTATTCGTCATAACAACTTCGTCCATAATTGCAAAGACAAATCCGAAAAGATCATCAGACCGTAGCCAAGATGTAGACGCTTTAAAGTCTATATTTGGACCATTTAGGGCCCGATAAAAACGACCATGAAGTTCTTTGGCCTTCCATACCTCCCTGCGATCATTAGCACTAGGTACTACAGGCTTGCGCCAGTTCTCTTTAGCCAGAACCAGCGGAGTGAGTCCGCTGTCCACTGCGACCACACTACGATGAACTCCCACGTCAGTATGAAGAAAATATTCTCTAAGGTTGTATATCTCGCGATTGTGTAGGGTCTTAATGTTTAAGAGTCCACGACCCCCAAACTTTCGCGGGATATACAACCTCATTACCGATGAACGTGGGTGGTGCATTCGGAATGCTGTCAGCAGTGTACGGACTCTCCTATCTAGAGCATAAAATTCGGTTTGAGTCCATCTAAGTATACCAAAGGAATACATCAGAACCGGCATGACCCAACCGTTGCAGGCACGCATTTTGTTACCCCCTGATAAGACTTTTAAGTACTTTTTTCAGGCGGCCAAAGAAGCGCTCCTGCAGCGCTTGTTTCATATGAGATTCAGGTATTCCCAATGACTGTGTGATATACCTAGATACTTGTAGCTTTCAGTGGCAGACAGAGATCTGAGTTTTGTTGAATCTGAAAGTCCGACTCCTTCAGATTCTACTATCACGCCTTTCTTTACATGCACGACTGCACATTTGTCCACACCAAATTCCATCTTGATAGAGTTACTAAAGTTTTCAGTCACTTTCAGTAACGCTGTCAATTGCAAATTAGTGGGGGCAATAAGTTTCAAATCGTCCATGTACGGAAGGTGAGATATAACTCGATCGTCTTTCTGCAACCGCCCTAGCCTAGCCTTGAACCCTCTAACAGCGTACTGAGAGGATTCAAAGCTAGGCAGAACCACAAGGGACTCAAACTATCACCTTGAAATATACCCCGCTCGATCTTTATGAGTACATCGTTTGCCGCAATCTGCCGACATCCTGGATAGCGAAGTGCCGTTCTCCACTGCCCCATACATGACTTCAAAAAAGTGCAAAGAGTTGTATAAATTTTATATAACTCTAGCACTCTCAGAAGCCATGTATGTGGGACCGAATCAAAGGCCTTCTTATAGTCTATTTAACATGTCGCCAGATTCTTACGGTAACGACGTACCTGTTGGCTAATGGCCATATCCATGATGAGGAGCTCTTTAGTGCCACGGGTCCCGCTTCTACATCCATTCTGAGAAATAGATATGATCGAATTTTTATTTAAATGTGTAGTAATTTTGAGTCTCAGAATAGATGTTAGAAGCTTATACATAGTTGGTAGGCATGTAATTGGTCTATAATTTTTGGGATCCATGGCACTACCAGATTTATAGAGTAAGTGGGTTGCGCCAGTTGTCAAAAATTGGGGTAATGAACCGGAATCCAATGCTACTTGGAACTGAGATGCCAAACGAGCATGCGAGTTTCGGAACCATTTCAGCCAAAAGTTGTGCAGTCCGTCTGGTCCAGCCGATTTCCAGTTTGATAATGACTGGACTGCACAACTTACGTCACCTGTGGTTATAGAAATTGGTTCCATTACTTGTATAGACTCGCATGAGCGCCCGACATCTCGTATCCAATCACTTTCTTAATGAGTGACAGGCACCGACCAGATGTTACGCCAAAATGTACAGGGATCCGATTGTTCCCATTTTCGGTAAACCCACCTTTCATTTCTTTGGAACATACGATTCTGATTATACCGATCTGTTCGTTTTTTGTATCTTCGAATCCTATTTGCCCATGCATAAACTTTCTGCTTTAGAAAGTCTATGCGCTCTGTGACACATATTGTTGAGGACTAATGTCAGTCCCCAAGAATGCCTGTTTCACAAAGCGCATCACTCTCGGTCGCGTGTTACCCGATCTAAAGCAGATTAGCTTACCGATGAGTGTCCTGGCCTCAGCAATACGACGCTCGATTCTACACTGCCAGGCTGGCACATCAGGCATGGGTCGAGAGTAGTAGCGGCATTTACAGAGAAATGTACTCCTGCTACTCGACATGCTACGACAGCCGCACAGTAGAGAATAGAGTGCGTATCACTAAGATCTTCGCTATTGTCTAAATAGTCAGACAATAACGAATCCAGGGCACACACCATATTATATATTTCATATATTTTACACCACATATTTCGTCTATGAATAGGCAAACGGGATAAATGGGGTCTATTAATGTGATTCACAAACCGATATTCCAGAATCGCATCCTCCAAGGCGCTCCTTAACCTTTCGTTGTATTGGGTACTTACAGATATAGCTTCACTATGTACAATTTCATCAACATGTAACTGTGGTGCCAATTGCGGTGTGTGATTGGTCACAGGGCCCACAACGTGAGATGAAGAAGGGATAACAAAGCTGTTCCGTACGTCAGAGCGTAGCTTCTCAAATACGGCATCATCCAGCAGGTGACAGCGCTGTATAGCCCGCACTTGATCCGACAGTCGTTGTGCGGATACGTTGACAGCTGGTTCAAGCTCCTGAAACAGAGACACTATTCGAACACGGTACGCAGTAAGGTTAGTTCCCAACTCTGTAGCCCAAAAATATGACCGCATGACGTTTTCATTCATTGAATAAGTTCATTTCATGCGGCGCACATCACCACCGGCAGCGGGGCCCTATTTGAGGTCAGTGGTCCTCGGGGTCCTAAGCAGGACGGTGGCCGGCCTCTCCCCTGCCGACGCACAGGTGTTGGCGACGTCGGCGGAGAGAAAAACTCGTCACTCGATGTCGAGCTCAACGCCTCAGCAGCGGCCGGTACACTTGATGTGGTTTCCGGGGGCCGCGGGGCGGAGCTGAGCGACGAGTCCGGAGATGGTATTTGTGCTTTTGCCCTGGATCTTGTCAGCATCTAATAATCTTCTTAATAATTGTATTTCTTTCAGTAAATCGATTTTTTCTTGCGTGATATGACATGACATTAAATGTCATGTCTTAGTATTTTGTTTATAGCTTAGTTTTGTAATTTTTTCCTTGTTTTTACTTTGATTTTATTTCGGAAATGCATTTTTATCTATAGATTTCGATATTATATAGATTCAAAGGAAAATTATAGTAAAAAATATAAATATTTGAAAAACGCTTATAAAACAAGACTGCCTCTTAGTGTTGCCAGGTTTTTTTTTTCTTTTTATTTATGTCAATACTATTCTGTTGCTATCCCCAGTGAGCGTGTTGCTAGATATATAGCCTAAATTAAAATTATAATTTTATATTCAATATCTTTATATCGTAAAATTGCTCATCAGTATAAATATCAGTATGACCCAGCATTTAGACAAAAAAGCTTGGTGTCTCATAAAATCTAAAAACAAATTAAACACCTTCCATTATTATTATTATTATTACTGATATTTATACTGATGAGCAATTTTACGATATTAAGATATTCAATTTAAAATTATAATTTTAATTTAGGCTATATATCTAGCAACACGCTCACTGGGGATAGCAACAGAATAGTATTGACATAAATAAAAAGAAAAAAGAGTTTTTTTCAAGATGGACGAATAGACGTCCATTTTTTTACGTTTTTGTTATTTAACTTGTATAATTATAGAACACTTGACATTGGCGGAATTCCTGCGCTGATTCTTCGCGCGGGATAGAGTCCATAATAAAATAATAATAATAATAATAGAAAGAAAAAAAACATGGCCCGCTCTAAACGAGTGGACACCGCGCGGTGACCGCAAGAAAACTTTTGCCTCGTCTAGCGGAAGCCTTAGCCGCGACGAGTCCATTTAGGTAATATGACCCAGCATTTAGACAAAAAAGCTTGGTGTCTCATAAAATCTAAAAACAAATTAAACACCTTCCATTATTTTTTTGTATTTCTGCGTTCGTTCAGCTTTATTTT
This sequence comes from Callimorpha dominula, assembly GCA_949752705.1. NCBI lineage: Eukaryota > Metazoa > Arthropoda > Insecta > Lepidoptera > Erebidae > Callimorpha > Callimorpha dominula. The sequence goes on along the minus strand of OX457010.1, from coordinate 12,021,969 downwards.
TTGTGAAAATTAAAAACAATATTTTAAAAAAAGCTCTCGTCATTTCTGATTGAAGTATTTTGACCTGAATACCTTATATTATTTAAATTTTTTGGCAACAAAGTAATTGCAAATTTTTTTGCTCACAAAATGTTAACCAATGTTTCATTATGATATTAAACATCTTTTTTTTCTGATAGATAGGTATTTATAGCATGGACATTGGACGCCGCCAACACCAGAATGAAGATAGATGTGGGAGCTAGCCCATCGATCACGCCAGATCACGGCCAAGAGCTTTTCTTTGTCACTCTCTGGAGTACAATCTCGAGAAAACAGAAGATCAATTAAATTATTTTGAGGTAAAATTATACATCACTAATGTCACCTACTAAGAGTATAAGGGCTACCGGTTCATCTGTGTAGTTTGTTTAATACGAGAAACAGCAACAAGTAATTCATACTTTAGTATTAGGCAAAGTAAACTTAATATCTCATACAAATAATAACTTAATATCTTCGTACACATTTCACATATGGCTCGTTCTTAAAAATATTTGTTTATGCTTTTTTGTTAGAACGTCCTAATCATTCAATTTCTGCCAACGCATCGGTTGATTAAAGGGACGTGGCAGCAGTACAGTTGGACCTGCCACTGACGTTACAGGTCCCTTCTTTGCCAGCTCATCGGCGGCGTCGTTCCCGAGTGAATCGCTATGCTCCTTGATCCATTGAAGAATTAGCCCATTGGCAGAGGCTAGACGTTCCAGGGTCTGGTGGCATTCGTAAATGAGGCCGGTGTTCATGGTGTTGCCCTCCAGGGCCTTTAGGAGGGCCATACTGTCTGACAGTATGCGGATGTTGTACTCCTTTATACCCCTTGACATGACATTGAAATATGGAACTGTGTTGGCCCAGCGCCAGTGATATTGTTATGTTCAAGGCTTGTGAGAAGACTCCGGCTCCAGTCCCTGTCCCCATCTTGGAACCGTCCGTGTATATCCGGACTTTGTTTATGCCAGATTGATGTCTGTCGTTTTCAGATAGTTGTATTTAGTACCTCCTTCCGAAGATGTGTTGTTTAGGGATCCTATCGCATGGGGCAGCTATTAGTGGTTGATATTCCACTAATTGATTCCATAGTTTGGAATGGGGACCCTCTCGGTTGTAACACAGACCCAGGTGTTTGAGTCTGATGGCTGCCACAGCTGCTTCCTGTTGTATATATAGATCTAGTGGTGCTAGATCTAGAGCCACTTCAAGGGCAGCTGTGGGTGTTGTGCGCATGCAACCAGTGACGGCAGCACATGCGAGTTTCTGGAATTGCTGCAGTTTATTTCTGACTGTACTTAGCTCTGTTCTCTGCCACCAGGCAATAGCACTGTACGTGGTGATTGGCCGTATGACCGTTTTGTATAGCCATAGTGTGATTTTTGGTGATATGCCCCAGCTTTTGCCGAGGAGTCGCTTGCATTGGCAGAAAATAATGCTGGCTTTGTTCAGTTTTGTGTCCAGGTGCCTGTTCCATAGGAGTTTACTGTCCAGTATCACTCTATCTAGGAGTGACCTCGACCTCCTTGGTAAGGGCTAGACGGGTGTCAAATGGTTTAGGTAGTCTTAGTTCTCCTAAACTACGTTTATTTGTGAACATAATCAACTCTGTCTTTGTCGGGTTCACTGTTAAGTCGTGTTTCTCACACCACTGTTCAACGACCTTCAACCCGGACCTCATTTGGTCGCATACCACACTGTCAAAGGAGCCGCTGATGAGGATGGTCAGGTCGTCTGGATAGCCCACTGTGAGGAACTTGTGGTCATTGAGCTGAGTAATAAGCTCATTGACCACAATGTTCCACAGGAGAGGTGAGAGAACTCCGCCTTGCGGACACCCTCTAACCACCACCCCTCTTGCTGTGTTGTTCACAGTGAATTGTATGGCTCTGTATCTGAGCATGCTGTCTATCCACCCAATTGTGGAAATGGCAATTTTGGAATCGACACCATGTCTTGACAGAGCTTGGCTAATGCTGGTGAAGTTAGTTTTGTCAAAGGCACCTTCGATATCGATAAAGGTTCCTAGGATTGACATCTTGCCTTTTAGATTGCCCTCTATGTATGAGACAACTTGATGAACGGCAGATTCTGTTGATTTGCCCATCGAGTAAGCATGTTGGTTGGGGTTCAAAGGGTAGTTGACTAGTGCATAGTAATCGGTTATAAAGAACTAGTATAAAATTCTGTTTCAAGATTTGAGCCATCAGATACACAGAAAAATCATGAATAGATATACAAAACATACATACACATACATGTATAGATATGTGAACTCATGCTTGTAACCCCGAAGGTAGAAGGTAATAGGTGGCAAGCCTACTGTCGTGAGCTGATCACTTTGGGGATTAAACATAAGAAAATTAGGGCTATATTAAATGGAAAGTTAGGTAAGAGCAATGAAATGTGGAGCAATGGATGTTACTTATACAGATGGATTGGGGGATGTAAACAATAGGTCAAGCAGGTCAGGGTCGCATGTAAACTCGAACTGGCTGTTGCCTGAAAGTCCATAATATTTTTTTTAACATTCAGATCATCTTACAGTGTGTATTTGTAAGAGTTTATCACTATGTAATACTGTTTTTTCGTAAAGCGTATTTCATATTTGAGCTACTGTAATATGCCTGTACAATGTCACCGTGTAGAAATGTCGCATGTCGTGGACTTATTCTGTCGGACAATTTCACCCGTGTACGTAATCCATTCATTACGTAATCTTACGTTATAACTGTATCTGGCTTAGCACGTGTGTTAGTCTTCTGTGATATATTGGGTTTACTCGGAGTGAATATCTGTAGTACCAAAGTAATGAACTTAGTTAGTAGAATTAATGCATACACTCTTAGCTAAAATATGTATAGTTTTTAGGTGTATTTGTAATATGTGTATGAAATTTATATGAACCTTTAATAAGTCACAATAGTATCTTCATTTATTTATTTATTTGCTCATAAACATGGTAACAATATATTAAGATCTTATGGTATGTAGGTACAAGGCACAACATGTTTAGCCGCAAGGTGTGGCATGCAAAATTTTATTAATATTACAGTGAACACTTAAGTAGTCACATGCAGCGTAAGAAACATTATTTAATTACATTAATAAATTGAATAACATTGAATTAATATAAATAGGTAAATTAACAGAATATAAAATATTTGTAATTGTTGGCTTATCAGAATTAAATAGGCAAATTAAATGTCGACACACACACAACAAATAAAATAATTGTAATTGTTGGCTTATCAGCATTCAGACAATTAATATATAATAAAATGCATTACAATATGATTAAATTACGATGTTAATTATGGTTTATATTTTTCTTTACAATTGAAAAACTCTTCAATATTATAGAAACATCTCTGAATAAGCCATTTTTCAAACTTGTAATGAACACGGTAGTTCCCGCATCGTCTGCGGTATTTTATTATATATTTTTACACACACGTTAAATGAATTTATGACATAACGTTGTCCTATCCTACATCTTCGAATGACCAATTTAGCTAAAACGACTCTTTGGCTAAAACGACTTTTGGCATCGATCCTTTCGAACAGATGTGGATGTTTTCTAACAAAAAGCCCAGTTTCTAGAATGTATAGGCCAGTCAATGTAAGCACTTTTGTTCGAGTAAAAGCGGCCTGCATGAATCGAGAGGGGCGGCATTGCATATCGACCTTAAACACTTTTTCTGAGCTCTAAACACGTTTATAATTAGTGGAGAGTTACCCCACAATAATAACCCATACCGCAAAACTAATCCAATATAACCGTGATAGGCTGTTAGAGCCACATTTTCTGAGGCCATCCTACGAAGGTTTCGTAGAGCAAACACAAATCTATTTATTTTCTTACATACATCAGCTATATGTGGTTTCCAGTTACAGAAACGGTCTACTGCAATACCCAAGAATTTTAGATGGTCAGTGCGTTCAATTATATGCTGATTATATTTTATGTTAATGTCAATTGTATGAATTCTATAATTACAGAATTGTATGTATTTAGTTTTTGAATAATTAATAGTCAGATTATTTAATTTTAGCCATTGAATTACGTCACAAAGTTTTGTTCACTACTGTTTCGTGATTTAGTCGATTTTCGGCAGGTATAACTATTTATACGTCATCTGCAAATAGTATACATTGGTGATCTAAGATGTTAGGGAGATCATTTATGTATAACAGGAACAAGAGAGGTCCGATCACGCTACCCTGCGGGATTCCTGTTGCATTCCCTTTGAAAGCTGATCTGTACGGTGTTGATACTAAAGTATTACTTAGGCGATTCATTTCAACACACTGAGTTCCATTAGATAGATAGCTGTTAACCCAGTCTAACACTGGCCCTCTAATGCCGTAGCGTTCACATTTATTTAGGAGCGTGTCATGATTCACGCAATCGAATGCTTTCGACATATCCAGAAACAGTACCGTTACAGGAATTTTATCATCTATGTTTTGTGTAATTGTTTTTACCAGAGAGAAAGCTGCGAGTGTTGTTGATTTATTGTTCTGGAAACAATTTTGTTCGTCTTTAATTATTTGAAATTTACTTAAAAAGCTCATAATACGCCTGTGCATCAGTTTTTCAAATATTTTTGAGATTGTAGGTACTAACGTGATAGGTCTATAATTACTCATTTCAGATTTATCATCCTTTTTATATAGTGGTTTCACTATCGACAATTTTGACTTGTCGGGAAATAGCCCTTGACTAAAGGAGAGGTTTATTAGATATGATAGAAGAGCACCTATTATTGTAGCACGTTTTTTTAATATCGCAGTCGAAATTGAGTCATAACCTACAGACTTAGTGTTATTGAGCGACTTTATGGTTCTTTCTACTTCAGTTGGGGTACAGGGTAATAAAAATAATGACTGATCCACCCTTTCTATATTATTGTGGTTGCAAAAGGAGTTAATAGATTTTTTCCAGACATCTCACCTCAACATAGTATTCATTAAAAGCATTTGCTATATCTACAGGGTTTGTGAGAATCGCATGTCTATATTTTACATATTTTATAAAGTCATAACACTTCATAAAATCATTTTTATTTTTAATTACGTTCCATGTTGCTTTCCCCTTATTTTTGTTCTTTCTATGTGAGTGCTATATGTTATTTTTTTTGAGTCTTCTATACACTTTTTAAGTAACCTACTATATTGTAAATAGGCTCTCCTGTTTACATCTGTGTTATTTGCATAGCAATTGTACCTAAGCCTCCTTTTAGTAACGCACGAGGTTCTTAATCCTTTCGTGATCCACTTAGAACCAGAGAGATTAGAACTAACTTTAATTTTCATATCATTTAATATCTTCGTAAGCTGAATTATAGAAAAAGAAAATTGTGTTTGACATTGTCCAATAGAATAAGAAAGCAAATAAAAGTGTTGAAAACGTAAACATAAGGAAGAACTGCTTTTTTTGTTACTTTTTTTTTATGGTATAGGGGGCAAACGAGCAGACGGGTCCCCTGATGGTAAATGACTACCGCCGCCCATGGGCAGCTGTAACTCAAAGAGTCACAAGTGCGTTGCCGCGCTTTAAGGTGGAAGTAGGAGAAGAGGGGGAGGGGGGAAGAGGGGAGAAGGGAAGGACGGGAATAGGGGAGAAGGAAGGGTTAGGGCCTCCGGTAACCTCACTTACGCGGCGAAATGCAATGTAAGCATTGCTTCACTACCGGTTTTCTGTGACTTGTTCCTATTACTACTTCTTACTCCTTTACTCCTACTACTTTACTTGTTCCTATATCCCCAGAGTCCGGTGGGGTATGCAGATATATTTTACACCCACATTTTACCTTGGATCTAAGGGCATAGGCAATATGCACAGCGCCATCTAACCAAGACAAGCCGAACTACTTAATCACTGTTAATCCTGCATCGTGCAATAAAAATCAACTTAACTCTCTAATACCAAATGTGGGGCTTCAGATGTCAGGTGTACCGACGGTCGCGTGATGACGCAAGATCCTGCCTTTGCGATGGAGGGACACCGTAACCTGTTCATCAATAGTTCAATGAGCTAAATATTTTTATCACTTTCACTATTGGGGAGTGGAATGGTACCGTGTTCTACAATTTGTAAATTTCATTTAGATATCAAAAAACATTTATTCATTCAAAAACAACAAGGGAAGTATGCCTATGTGTATCATGTTCTTTTTACAATCAATTCTTAGGAAATAAATATCATTATCACGACAACGACAACTGCGCTGAACCTACATAAGCTGTTAGTAATTCATTTGACACAACTGTGTCGAACTCATCAAGACGATACGAAGTTGCAAAGTTTAATTACTCTTAATTACACTTCTCTTCTCTTCAATTCAGCCTCGTTATATTGAAGGTCTTTGCAAGTTTACTGATGTCTTTTAACAAAGTCTTGCAGTACGTTATCAAATTATAGCCATCAGTATTTACTCGGTGCCACATTGATTGCTTGAACATTACTTTTGGAAGATCTATAGATATCAATCCTGTTTATTAACTGTCTCGATTGTGGACATAAGGTTATTTTTGTAGGTCTATTGTAGATGAGTTTAGAAAATTCAATCACGTGGATCTATTGCGGTTTAATAGACTTTACAAAAATTCAAGAATATTATGAAAAAGTCTTAGCTGCTCCCTAATAATGTTGTCGCTCACTATCACTACATATTATAAAACAATGTCCCCCGCCGCGTCTGTCTGTCTGTTCGCGATAAACTGAAATACTACTGGATGGATTTTCATGCGGTTTTCAGTAATAGACAGAGTGATTCATGAGGAAGGTTTAGGTGTATAATTTGTACCCGAGCGAAGCCGGGGCGGGTTGTTAGTTAAGGATAACTAAATACTAATATAAACCGTGCGTGGATCTTTCTTGAACTTGAAGCGTAAACCACCAATAGTTTAAGGCCTTGTCCATCAGTGCTGTAGGCGAATGGAAGTATGTTTTTACGCCTCATGTGATAATTAAGACTATAATCAGTCATATATGTATATAGGAACATTGTGTGACATATAAATTGAAACACACATGTAGTTGGAGGGCCATGCTTCGTTGCGTATAGACCGGCTCGACTGGTGTGATACCACGGCCTCACAGAAAACTTATTTATTGCCTCGCTTAACGAGCTGGTGTTCAGCAATAACTGTCTCATGGCTAAAATGTTGGTCATGACTTATGATTACTGCAATACATTACACTATATTAATATATTATTTTCTACAATTAAAACCAAAGCACAGCGATAACACAGATGTAGATGGTTGTCAATATACAAAAAAAAGGCAAATTTTCTTTTTTTCAAAACTGCAAAAGAGCTACATACTTCATTCGTCAATTTTTGTCAATGATCTCACTTTTTCTCCAATGCTTTATTAATCTTTAACGAATGGCTAACAATGACTTATGAATAAAATAAACATATCCTATGCCGACGATATTACATATTCTTGGCACAAAAATGCACCATATTAACTTGTACAGTTTTATAAACAATCTTGACCTACTTTATAAGTAAACCATGGCAAGGATAGAATACGAAGTCATATCCTACGATGTGAAAACAACACATAGGACCTTTGGAAGATAACCGAAGGTGATCGGATATATTTTTGATGTGCATCCTAATGCACATGCATACCATTTCTCCTTATATTTTTACAACGTATTGTAACTAACGTGTGTACTTGTGTAGTTATATTTTAGCATCATTAAGTATAGCCGAAGTGAAAACTTCTTTAGGCACGTTGTGCACTTTTGCTATGGGGAAAAAGCACTGAATTCGCACCGTCACAATACATATATAGATCCACTAGAGGGCGCTAATCTAAACATTGAGTTCAGCTCCTTATTAATTAATCTTTAAAAATATAATGAGTCCAATAAAGTACTTATTGTGTGCGCAATTCATATGGTAAAATAACCAAAAATATAATTGTAATTAAGATGAAAATTTATAACGCCTATAGTGCTCAATAGCGAAAACCTTTATATTTTTAAAATTTCGTTGACGCGACACGTCGTTATAAGTTTTCACTTCTGTCGGCAGTCCCATAAGCCTTTTTTTTTTTGAGTTAGCCTACGGTTTGGTAAAACAAATTTTGTGTGTACTAAAAGTTGTTGTCTTTTGTTTTTTTTGTTAATTTATTTTTTATGCAGCAATTTCAAATCAGGCTATTCCATCAACATCCTTGGTAATAATCACCTATAGTTTTATTTACGTCAGACCTGCCCCTTGACTCTGCATATTAGATGTATCGGTAAATATTTAAGTTAATTTGTCAGTTTCAAAGTAGGAGTTCTTTATTAAAAATAACGCATTCTCCTAATTCATTCACCGTCCACATTCTACTATTCGACACTAAAATGTAACCACATCTTTATGTAACTCCTTGTACATTTTTACCTATTCAACCCCGAAACCCCTGTTTACCACGCATGTGCAGACTATACTGATGTATTAAAACCCATTAACTAAATAGAAACCCAATAACAATTAGTCCCATCCGGGAATCAGACGCGTGTAGTTATAAGCGTCAACTGATGCCACGGAACGAACGCATATCTTATGTTATCTTACTTATATTATAAAGGCGAAAGTTTGTGAGGATGGCTGGCTAATAATAATGATTTATTTTCTCTAACACAAAGGTAACTTAAACCAAAGTACTAGTACATGGTCAACATAAACTCTTGTGGGAGACTTTTATCTGCACTTGGATACCCTGTTACACAGATTACCAGGATGGGTGGGTGGTTGTTTGTTACTCTTTCACGCAAAAATAGCTGAACGGAACTGGTACTATTATAATTGTGAAATGTTATTAAAACATTTATATGATACGTCTCTATAGACAGGATTAAGTTATCGTAACTCGTTCCTGTCTAAGATAACAGACACAAGCATGCAAGGTATTAAAAAATAATTATGTAGTTCAATAACCAGACATTTAGAATTCCCGATTGACACACATGAAAAATCTTTCTGATTATTAACAAAACTTTATAGGCCTTATTTAGCTTTGATGGATTTTTGCGCATAGTTCGACGAAGATAAAATTTTAACAGTTGTTTGTGGCCAGTTCAGAAAATAAACACTTAGACAGTACTGGTTACACTTGTACTGGTTTTTATACACGGCTAATACGATTTAGGTAACCTCACTTACACACAATTACGATACGATACATAAATACGGTATGTAACTAATTTTATCCGACTACATGGTATCCCACTAATATTATAAATGTGAAAGTTTGAATGATGATGGATGGATGGATGTTACATACTTACTCTTTCACGCAAAAACCACTGAACCGATTGCAATGAAACTTGGTATGTAGATAGCTGGAGACCTGGATGAACGCATAGGCTTAGGAACGCATTTTTATCCCGATATTCATACGGGATCGGAACTTACGCGGGTGAAACCGCGGGGCACTGCTAGTGCTAAATAAATTAATAAATAACCAAAGGTAAAGTAAGGATTAAATAAGCTTATACATATGTAGATTAATTACAAGTAAACCTTAGCGATTAGTAAAACTAGTAAACTAATCACATCACTTTTATTCTTAGTATAAATAGAAGCGCTCACTAACATATAATTTATACTCTCGTCGAGTGAGCGCTAGTATCTATAGAACAGAACAGTGGGTGGAGCAAGGTGGGTGAGATATTTACAATAAATTGTTACACTTTCCTCTCACGTAGCTGGGTGATTTATACACTAGACACCGGCACGGACCTTTGAAACTTACCGTAAGATGGATGCTGAAAAATGGTCGAATTGAGAAGTATTATGTATTTAAAATTCATTTATTAGAAATACAATTTTGAAACTGGAAGAAATTTAAGACAAATGTACAACCGACACCCAATCAGAGGAATGAGAGAGGCCAAATTTATGCAAAACATCATCCAATGAAATGTAAGAAATCTACTTACAAAAATCACGATAGGTATTCTTGTTAATAGTACTGTCTTGTATATATATATATAATAAGGAGCTGACGAAACTCAATGTTTAGATTAGCGTCCTCTATTGCATCTATATATGTATTATTAGCGTGACAGTGACGAGTTCAGTGCTTTTTCCCCATAGCACAAGTGCACAAACGTTCCTAAACAAGTTTTCACTTCAAAACTCTTATTCTTACACATAAACATTTTCCGTGAGAGATTCTGTAGTAAATCTATGTCCTACATTTTGTTTAACAGATCCTGTTTTTATCCAGTATCATTCACCGATATTCTTCTTAAATATCTTGATAGATCGTTTTATTGACATTTTATGCATAATGTTAGTAGACCTCTTAGTCTAACTTCGAATGATATATATTCTGGCCACGTGAGAGAAGCAAGAGATTCTGTTTTCATACTTTCATTTCATGTTGAGAAAGAATTAAATATTTTATACAAGAAAAGACAGACAGATGTTTCGACGATTCAAAATTAAGAGAATTTTCCTTCCTTAAATAAGTTTTCCTTTAATGGAATCACCAAACTAATCACCTTTAAGTAGCTCTTCCTTAATTAAGCAAGGAAAGCAATTAAAAGTGAATGTTAAAAGGCTCCCAATTAGAACATCATCTTGTACCTACTAAAAATGGTTTTTTTTTTAACTCTGGAAGAACGGATGTTATGTCCCTCGTAAAAAAATGCAGAGTCCTAAGAAAACTTTCACTGCGCGATTCAGGATCAGTAATTACTACGTAGTTCGATTGGACTTCGCTAGATGGCGCTGAAGTATGTTTTTGCTGTAATGTGGATCTCGCTACACTGACTTTGGTTAGTATAACAGAACAACGCCCACATTGTTATTAACTCTATAAAAGCTATCAGAAGGATAGTTTACAAAAACATCTGACATTATCAACCTAGCCATTGTACCTTCAGGGATGCGTGACCTTAATAAGATGTCCCCTACGCTGAGGTCACGTCTACCCGATTTCGCATGCATCATCATCATCTTTGCATGCAATTCCCAATTCCCGAGCCACTTTTCTCTAAACTCCCTTGACAGCCGTAGGTTTATGAAGTTCTAATTAAACTCGGGTATTAATAAATGTGTAGTTTTAAGATCAGTATCACTTTATCAGTAACAAAAGAAGTTGCCTTTTCGTTGAAGTCGATGTGCCGCCGCCGCCGTATCCTATATTATACGTTGCCAATTGTTTATATTCCCACATGTACTTATGTTTTCATATGTATAAAGTTTACTTGTATGTGTACTAGTAAGATATTCTACGTCACTAAATAATTTAATAACGTTTATTTAGATTATTTTTTTCTCCATCTCATGGTTGCCTGTAAGAGATTGCCATAGAGCGATAAGGCCGCCAATTGTATTAACCGTAATTTTAATAAACTTAGCTTTTTAATATTTCTGGTGTACAATAAAGAGTTATATTATTATTATTATTAAAAGAATAAGGAAATTGATAAGTGATTTGTAATTAAATGTTTTTGGGAATATACATGTATATTTTAGTAAGTTTATATATTTTTTTTTGTTTTAAGCTTATTAAAAAAAATTATGCAAAAAAGGTGACCAAAACCTACAAGGGTCCAGTATATGTTTGAATTATGTATATTATATAGATCTGTCATGTGTCTAAGTCTCATGTCCAAAAATGTCTATGTCCACAATGCCAGTTCAAGTTATACTGGTCAAGATATCAAACAAAACATATAAAGTTAATGAATTGTGGTCGAAATTCAACCACCAGACGGTCTAAAGTACATATACAGGGTGTAAATGACAATGAAACACTCACTTAAATCACTGAATGGGCCTGACTCTAGCATACAGGTACAAACAAAAATAAACTATCCGTTTACAAGTTATGGCCGTTTCAATTTCCAAATTTCCAAGTATTATTACCTCCGTTTCTCAAAAAAGCAGGTGGGACTTCTAAAGTTAAAGATTTAAAATTGTACATTATTTTTTATTTTTTTATCCCACTACTAAATTTTATAAATATTTTTTACTTTTTTTTTTCTTTTCCAGTGGCAGCATTTCCCCGCACCGCCCGCAGTGTAGCGACTGTATAGGGCATTCCTATATCCTTACTAATATTATAAATGCGAAAGTAACTCTATCTGTCTGTCTGTCGCCCTTTCACGACAAAACTACTGAACCGATTTAAATGAAATTTGGTACACAGATAGTCTTGAGCCTGAGAAAGGACATAGGCTACTTTTTAATGCGAAAAACAGGGGTGTAAGGGATGAAACGTTGTATGGAAATATCGTCATATTTAGAGCTAGAAGCTTGGAACTTAATTTTAAGGCTGTTGATTCGATATAAATAATTTTGACATTCAAAAGTTATAAAAGTTTCCTCAAGAGTATAAAATAACAAAAGGAGATAAGGGATGTAAATTTGTATCTAAATATGGTATGGTAAGCGAATGTTTTATAAGTTTGCCACAAGCGACAAAATATTAGAGCTATTCTGATGTAACATTTATGGAGTCATTTCAAAATGTGAAACTGAAATTAACGAGAGTAAGAAACTTGCCAAGCACCTCGCCACACAGAATGAGCGTTGTGGTGCGGTATAGGTGGGAAAATATGCCTAAGTGTGCTTACCCGAACCACAGATAAGTTAATAGTTACTTCGTAACAGATACATCACTCCCATACAAAACTGAAAAAACCTACGTTATAATAGCCTATAAAATTTAAATAATAATAGCTTAGCTAGCGTTAGCTGCGACCAGAAATATATCTTATTTACGCTTTTCGAAAGTTGAGAACGCCTTGCCCACCGAGCGACCTTCGTCTGTGTGTGTAGCCGAACTGCCGGACACTCTAGGGTTGCAAAAAGTACACAAATAATGAAATAAATCATTTATTTGGGGTATGTTCCGATATACACTGCGAGGACTGTTCAGTGCTCTTACCGCGCAGAAATTTGTTTCGTTATGGACTGACAGTATACTGCCGCAAATCGTCGCCATTTTTGTACTGTGAGCACTGGCGTTTTCGAGGAAAGGTGCTCTCAGTGCTTTGATTACGTGATCAACTACAATTTTTTTCCAGTTAAATAGTAAACAATTATTTGTCGAAATATGTTCATTACTTTTAACGTACATAGCCCTATTTAAATAATTCGGTTATAAAGTTATTATGCATTCGGTTATTTGAAAAACAATATTTTTTTTTAATAAAAAGTAAACTGACTTTTATTATGCGAGTAATTCAATTGGCAATTGACTTGAATATTAAATTTTTAATATATAACTACAATTCTACAAAACTACAAAAACTACATTCAAACAATAATTTTTCTTGTTGAACAGAACTTGTACATATATATGATAATTATTTTCACGTCAAAACAGCGCCAAAAAACATAGATGACAGTATAGTGGACTGCGTTCCGTATTAAACAGTAACCAGTATAGCTAATTATAAAGGAACAGCTTCGCAGTATATTAAATTGACGTCACTCCTTATAGTGCTCGCAGTGCATATCGGAACACACACTTGATAATCAAATTTATGGGTGAGTTTTATATAATGATAAATAAAATTATTTCAAATATGAAATTTATATCTTTAATTTTTATAGGTAATTAAAGTATCCCTTAAACCTTCGATAGGAACATAAAATGTTGATGCTGTAGACATATACATCACTATCACTACATATTATAAAACAAAACAAGACAAACGCGGCGGGGGACCCGCCGCCTTTGTCTGTCTGTCTGTCTGTTCACGATAAACTCAAAAACTACTTAACAGATTTTCATGCGGTTTTCATCAATATATAGAGCAATTTATGAGGAAGGTTTAGGCATGTAATTTGTTAAGGTTTTGTATAAGTTGGTTAAAATATGATAACGATTGTTGAAGATGTCTTTGATACCCGTGCGAAGCCGGGGCGGGTTGCTAGTAATGGCTGTTACGTAGACTAGAGAAAGATACTCTGATAATTTAAACTTTGTATAACATATTATGTTACACAAAAGTATTAAATAACAAATAAATACCTACTCAAATAAAAACCTCAATCCGTACCGATCTCAATATGTTTTACATTTTAGTAGCTCTTATTATTATTTTCACTATATTTTTCTATATATTACATATTGTGTGAGAGAAGCAGCCGTCAGTTCGCCTTGCCTACAAGTTACAACAAAAGAATACGCTGGCAGTTCACACCTACTAAGTTCGTCACCTTTCGTAGAAATTATGGGTTTATTATTGACGGTTTAATAGACTACATTTATTACATCATCATCATTTATCAACATCGTATAGAATTTATATAAGCAACATTTATTTTTTTGTTGTGAAGATAACTATTATTTATTATTAGTACAGCCACGCGGCAATGGCGAGTAAAGAATAAACACCTGATGTGGAGATGTTTTTATATTATATTGACAAAAAAGTAATAGCTAAAATCATTTTTGCAACTTATTTTTAAAGGATTTCACAGATCACTAACGTCTAACAATAACGCAATTTAACATAATAAATACATTTAGCAATAGCAAAACATCTCCACTTCATATTCAATTCAATTCAAAATCATTTATTCAATTAAGACACTAAGTGACATTTATGAACGTTAAATTGAAGCTAGAGTTAAAATCATAGATCGGCACAAACAGACGCCACAGCATATACTGGATTGTCAAGGTAAATTAGGTGAAAAACACCAAAATCTACTGCCTGTTTGTGTCGATCTATAACTTCCAGTTTCCAAAATGCGTAGGGCCTTATGAGAAGAATACTGGCAAAGAAACTCATGGCCACTCTTTTTAAAAGTCAGATCTTCAGGTACAATAGTGTTAGTGTTACACGAGAGGTAAACAGGATGCAAGCTGATGCCACCTGAATTTCATTTTATTGAAATGCTCCAAAAGCTAACGTACTAAAAAATAAAAATCACTCAGTGATACCGTTGAAGGTTTGAACCTATTAAACATAGAAATCATTCAAGGTGCACATCTACCTTCATTCAGTTGCAAAATCTACTGTTAAAAATAATTCGTGACTGGATTAAGAGGCTAGAGTTGCAGTTGATCGAACCAAAATAATAGTATAGGCTAAAGCATCGCTGACTAGGCCGACCAGTCACCCCAAGCAGCACCCGTTCACGAGTATGACGCATGGACCAGCCATCATCTCCTTCGCCATATTATCAGAGGGAAAGAAATGACCCGCCCCATGACGACGCCGCAAGCAATGATATTTTAACATAATAAGTTCGATTTGACATTTTGTTTTTATTTACGGAGAATACCGTTCTGCCGTGCGTGCGTGCTCTCAGCTACGTATTGTCGCCCCTACTGACACTTTTACCGTGGACGGTAAGCTAAATTGGTAGGTATATAAAACGCGACCTCGAGCGAGTGATTTAGCCCTGCCCGAACGGGCAGACACGTGAGGGCAGACGTCTGTGCCACACGCACATGCGAATACTGATTTTTCAAAACTATGCTGTTCTTTTTTGAAGGCAATATAAATTTGTTATTATAAATATTATATCTCAAATTGTTTCTTGCTCATTGCCAAATTTATAAAGTTTATAGCAAATGTCAATAATTAATATCCATACTAATACTATAAATGCGAAAATAACTCTGTTGTGTGTAAATTTGTTTGTTACCTTTTTACGACTAAACGGCTGAACGGATCATAATGAAATTTGGTAAGGAGATTGATTATATCCTGGGGAAGGATAGAAGTTTTTTGTCGTAAAAATAAACCTCGAAGGTGGCAAAATAGGAAATCTAAGTTTGTATGGGAGACCATTTATTGGTCAATTTTATTTTGGTTGATATTTAGTACAGAGATATCCAAACCCTTGGAGAAAGACATAGGCTACTTACCGTATCGCTTAAATAGACCTTGAGGGTAGCAAAATAGGGGATCAAAATTTGAAAGTATAGAAGATCCATCATTTAAGTTATTTATCAAGTTATTTGAATGAATTTAGGTACTTATATAGATAAACAAACCCTTGGAAAAAGCCATATTGTAGGTTGAAGGTGATCTTTTCGAGTAATAGATATGAAAGGAACAGCAAAAGGGGAAACGTGGATTAATTCCCCGTAATCCAAAAATCCGACCGATTTGCCATTCCAGTTGAAAAGAGTACTAACAGTTCCCCTGAAAGCAAGGGAAACTGAAAGTAGATGTACATTTGGAATACAATTATTTATGCTGGGTGGGAATCGATCCCACGACCTCTGGCGCAATAGTCACTAACCAATAGACCAAAAGTAACTTACGAGTACCTTACTTCTCCTGAAAAGATGGAAGAGATTCAAGAAAAAAATTATTACAAATTCTACGCAGACGAAGACGCGGGTATCAGCTAGTAACTACTATAATACATATTGATCGCGTTAATTTCCGTATAAATAAATAACTATATTTCATGGAACGCAAATGCTTAAAAGTTAGTTATTACTTTAATAAATAGTCATTATAAGTGTATGTTTTTCAGTACTTCTAACTTTGAGGCCTATTGCTTTTGGGGGTAAATTGTATCTCCAAAACAAATAATCGAACTTGGCAATTTTGTAGCAGAGTTTTACATTGCAAATATGTCGAGTTCATGGGTAGGTCTCCCGAGATGATTACCCCCTCCCAATGAAGGACGTGTTTGCAGCTTTAGGCGAGTGAGGCATAGATAAAACTTAGATTATGTCTAGTAGTTTAGTCTAAGCTGTCCTTCTCCACACTGTATACTTCAGAAATATTCGCGACTTGCTCAAAGATAGAACTTTTACTTGATTACGATAATAAAACTTTGTACACTTTATCTTATTTTATAAACGCTAAACTTTCTAGAACAATGTTGTTATAAGTCTCTGTGGAATCTGTTAAAAGCATAATTTTACTTTTAATTTTCAAGAGCTCAATTTATTTTAATATTTGTAAAAAGTCTCAAACTTAAACCATAAAGCTAGTATACTAGCGTTAAGTATACTAAGGTTATGACTTCAACTGTCAAGATGGTGTTGGTATTAACTTGAACACGATGTAATATAAATATACAAACGCAGACCAGGCACTCTAAAATAATTTCCACGCAAGCTCCGCCCCCATACACCCGCCGCCCCGCACTTAATGTCCCGCGAGCGACCGCGTCGACTCAAAATTCTAATTTTATGAATTTTGATTTTAGAATAGCGAACATAGGTGGGATGGAGGCACCTTTATTTATTTTATGAAATAAAAATTTTAGCAATTATGATTTTTTATTGAACACTAACTACTACATCAATACAAATAAATAAAATTGAAGTGTCTGTTTGCAATGTCAAAATAATAGTTTTTTAGGCTTATACAGTTATTTCCACGAAATCTATGCCTAAAAATCGTTTTTTTTTTTTTGTTTGTCTGCCTGTCCGTTTGTTCCGGCTAATCTCCGGAACGGGTAGCCCGATTTCCACAGGACTTTTACTGGCAGATAGCTGGTGTTATAAGCAATAACTTGGCTACTTTTATTTTGGAAAAAGAATTAGGGTTCCGCGCGAAATATATAAATAGGTACACGCGAGTGAAGCCGCGTGGGAACTGCTAGCACTAGCTAGCACTAGCTACTTACTACAGACACAGACATGCACATTATATATACCTATGGTTTTTCTTACTAGAGTAGGAATCTGCAACTTTAGGAGATACAGGAAAACTATTTTTAGAAACTAGGTACAAGTTGGTCTTTTATAAGTATATTTTTTAGAACAGAAACTAGATTATCTAATTGAGAAGACGTCTTCAATGACTTCCCCTGTTCCGGAGGACATCCGATTTCGAGAAATTTGTCTTCCTTTGTTCTCTTAAAAAATAACTCAATTTAATAAAAATATATCCCTATTTGAATGCAAAAAACACGATACACAACTGATATACTACCTACTTATAATATATAATAATAATACATATATAAAAATTATAATAATATTTAAGTATTAAAAAAAAACTAAGGTTGGTAAAAATACTTATTGCTTTGCTTCTCTGATGATTTTTGTAACATTTTTCAAACGTTCGACTTTCTTTCTCTTCTGAACATTTCTTTTATTGACCTTGTTTCCCATTGTATCTAAATACTTTATAATGTGATACTTATTTAAATAACTCCTAAATAAAGTACCTATAGAACGCGCGCGCGAGCAAAATAGACCCTCTCACGATGGCGCACAGCGCGGTACCAAAGACTACAATAGTATATAGGATATAGACAGGCAGCTCTGCTTCTTTTTATTGACAACACAAAACTCTGCCTAGTGGTCAGATACCGAAAACTAATATAATATACATATCTATAGGTATATATATATATATATATACAATTGAACAATATATAGGTACCTACTTATACGGTGTATGTATGTGTTTTGTTGTTACTTGTTTCTTGTTTTATTGGTTCTAACATGAGAATTTTATACTTTAACTAATTAATGTATGTTTATGACTAATCTACGATTTTTATATTCAAACCAAAACTTTTATTGCAAAGAGAAAAGCACAAGAAACCGGCAATCGGTACTCATACGCAGCCATTTGCAATATAAGTGAAGTGTTGCCAACCTAATAATAATAAGTTCCAAATATTAAAAAAAATTGTTGATTGTTACGATTGTATTTTTAATTAATATTATTGTGTGTTGGTGAACAAATTGTTGTTTGTATAAAATTTTAAGTGGTTTTAGATATTTAATATGCAATGCGAATTTTGAATCGTAATACATTTGAGGGTAATAAATTTCCCCTCATACAAATCATAAATTTAAATATTGTAACACAGTAATTTTAGTTCCAGTATCTATCCTTGGGATAGAACTGGACTCAATAAAAAAAGTGCAATTTTTTATGTTCCAAGTTGCCATAGCATGCGCGGTACTAAGCATGTACTAAGAAACTGGCTAGGCCGTCATGTGATAATCGCTAAACAATCAGTTATTAAGTTGAATATCGCGTGCGCTCTTTGTTCGTGTTCGAGCATGAAACTAAATGGCGTAAGTCTCAATTCTTATTTCTCTTATAACTAAAATAATTATTGATCTAGAGAAAAAATATCTTGTAGTTCGATAATAAAATATATTATCTTACATTGAATACTTATTTTAGACTTAAAAGATGAGCCATTTTGATTTTATTTAAATAATCATCAAAAAAAAGACATGATTTTCGAATAAAAAATGAATCGAGTGAAAATGTTACAATTACGTATCTGTCTTATGAATAGACAGAAAAAGAACCAAAAAATTATATGCTAAAATTCCATTTTGATTGTATGCGTGACTGTTTCAGAATATTAACGCAAACTAACATAAAATTTAGGGAGCCTGCTCTTAAAAATTCAAAATTTCAAACACGTACAAAGATTAATTTTGGAACTGATCCCACCTGTTTACGAATTGCTTAAACTCCTAAATGCCAAAATCGTGGCCACAAAACAATACTGACGATGACGGATGACACTCAGCAAGTCCCAATTAAAATCTAAACATTTTGGATCCTTTGAACGATAACAATCGGAAGTACAAACAGAAGTAGATGCTCCAAAAACCGTAAAGCATTTGCTTTACGCTCAACAAATTCGTGTTCTATCTCTCACAGTTAAAAAAGCTCTATTATACATTACACAAGAGTTTACACTTGATAAGGGTAAAGTTTAACGGATGGCCGGTCTAATCCGGGTTTATTGATAGCCCTGTCAAGGCGGATAAAGTCGTAGTGCCGATTACAAAATATCGAAAACATCTTTCGCACTACCATTTTGGGGTTTTACGAATAAAGTGGGCTTTTCTTATCTGTGTTTTATTTTGTCGAAATACCCTAATACTTTCGTTCTTTTTCGACAATGCCTGAAATTCTTGTATCATTCTTCGATTAGTATACAGGGTGTAAGAGACACCATACCGAATACTGAAATAGTGTATTCAGACTTTCATTCTGAGTCGAAAATCATTGGAATTTTCTGCCGTAAAATTCGTCTTTTTTTTCTTTTTATATTTTTTGATTAAAAGTGATATCACAATGAGTAAACAGAAAATTTTACCGAAAAAATGTAATGAAAACCGCGTAGAGCCAAAAACTACAGTGTAAACAATCAAACAAAATTTAAACATTTTATGCAATCAGCTGGTCCTGACGGCACCGAACTTTTAAGGTCATTCACCGTACCGCACAAAAATAATACCCACCTACGCATGTTGCATGTACATTGCGTAGAGCCAAATGAAACTAATGACAATAAATCTTAATCTTGCATTTTTATGACGAACTGACTTTTGTATTGTGTTAAGTCTTAACACAATACAAAAGTCAGTTAAAACTTACAACAATATCTTCTGTTTATACTTAGTATAAACCATAAACTTAATATACTGTATGAACAGAAGAGGTTATTGTAAGTTTTTCGCTTAGCTCAAACTTACACGCTGCATATAACTTCCCAACATCAGCCGTTGTCTAGCCTGGTCGATCATAACACCACATATTAACAACTTACCTCGTCTTGTTAACGACAATCACGAGATATTGTTGTTTAAGATAGACGATACTTCACTTTTTACCCTACTATTTACCCTAAAACGTAAAATCACAAAGTTTGGCGATGTAAACAGTGCTATTTTGAAATGGTTGATTCACTGGTTTAACGTTAGCAACTTACTTCTTAATGGAGAAAGCCAAATGTATTCTATTCACTACTCCAAATGTGATACAGATGAAAACCACTATAATGGTTAAAGAAGACAAATTAGAAGTAGTAGATATCACGCAATTCTGATAATTAAGCTTCATTGGCTTCCATGGCATTCCAAGCTTTATTCGCGCCTACCTATATAAATAATGAGGAGATATCTCACTTATTACCAGTCACTGTATAGTACCACTTAGAGCTCGGATATTAAAAGGAGACACGTGACTTCAAAAAGCTTTGTTTATGAAATATCAATAAATCATGACTTTATTTTGGAATGGGATTTTAAAATACCTCCTGTGTGTATAATTTCATTTACAGTTACCTTTGCAGCAGTAAATCATATGCCACGTATGGAAATGAAATTGCTAAAATATAGCCGACAGAGGCTAACAGTATATTTATAAAGGCTCGTAAGCTCGTCTAAATTAAAAAAAAACACTCCAGTGTCTGTCGCCTTTATCCACTCGTAATGTTAGAATGTGAATTATAAAACGATAATTTTATGATAAACCCACTTATATAGAATTCTTGTATTCCTTGACACATTTGTTAGGCTGAAATAGCATTCTTTAATCACTTTATAGCACACAAAGCAAAGGCAAAGCTGTCGATTCCTCTGTTGGCTCTTCGCTTTTCGGAGCTATGAGGATGAAAACCTCGGTAAAAAATCACGAAGAAGGGACTCTTCCACGGGTCGGCGTTTCTCCGCTGTGCACAGTGGAGAAAGAGGACGGGCTTGGCGTGCATTCACACTGCCACCGAGCAGGCGTGGGAAGACTTAGTTCTTCTTGCCACCGTCGGCACATCGTAATCCCGAAAGGAGTCGTGGTCATGTCTCGCGACTTCGATCGGGGACGAGGGTCTTGGCTTAGCCGCCCGGACTGCGAGGAAGAAAACCTCTCTAAAAAATCACCCCGAATCCCGTGTTCTGGTGCGTGACCAGGGGATGCATGGCTGATGGGTAGTTCAGTCGCAAGCGCACTCCCAGCCGGGGCACCTGCGGACCCCTCGGTTGGGCATAAACCTTCGCTTGCCCGGGTATTGGGGATCTCTGCCCGGGTCGACCTTTAGTTCTCCCCAACTCGTGGGTTTAAAAATGGAATCTGAAATACAAAATAATAAACAAAATGACGAACAAAAGAAGGAGAAAAATCAATTTAAGAAAAAAAATCAGAGGAGTCGGAGGACAGCATCTGAAGCTTCGTCGACCGACGATGAAATTACTTTAGAGGCGACTCGATCAGTGGAGCTCCCAGAAGTCGATCAGACTGCAACAGTCGCAGGTCGGAACGGTTACGTTCCAAAGCGGACTCTCGTGAGGTCGTAGAGATGGAGCTTGCGCTCCGTGACCTCGAGAGTAGAAAGCGAGGCCACTCGGGGGACGATGATGTTCACACGTCCACAGATATGCTCCCTCCGAAAGTGGCTAGTAGCCACAGAGGGAGGTCCAGATCGCGTACACCGATCCCAGTGCCAGCCGGTTCCGCCTTCTCTAAGGCGGAAGTGTATGCGCGAGCTCGTACAGAGGGTGAAATCGTCGCGGAGTAGGAGATCGGGGATCTCCTAATGAAGATCCGTGCGCCGGTGGAAGGGGGTTCTGTCACACCGGTGACGTTGAAGGAGAGGACGTGCGCGGCCAGTGGCCATCATAAACAAAGTGGCCACCAAGTCCACTAATCTGAAGGGTTCTTTCGTTAGGGCCCTGAAGGACTCCTCCTCCGCCATGTCTGGTGCCGTTTAAAGCCTCATCGAGGACGTGGCGCGCCTTCAAGAGGCGAATGACCGTCTTACGGCGTCAAACGACCGCCTAACAAAGCAGGTTGCCGATCTTAGCGCTCAGTTTGCCCAGTTTCGAGCGCGCTCGGAGTGCCCCGAGGCACCAAGCCCGGTTGCGGTGCAGCCTGCTTCCTCCGCCCACTCTCTCTCTGAAGTTCCTGATTCCCACCTGCGTTAAATTATTGACGCGGTGTGGAGGATGATGGATGGGCGCCTTGCGGGCCTGGAGGCAAGGCTGCCTCCGGCCCCCATTGTTCGGCCGCTGCTTGCTGGGGATGCGAAGAAGACCTCGTCTGTCCCGACACCGCTTCCTGTTTCGGGTGGCCGCGTGACTGCGTCGTATGCCGCGGTTAGAGCTCTCCCGGACCCAGGACCCCAGAAGGGTTCACACGGCGCGGCAGTCTTCCCGCTTCCCGCGGTGGGCTGTTACGAAGTTCGACAGGGACCTACTAGAGGAGGCAGCCATCATTTACTCTTGGCTGTCTCCGCAGCCTCCGACTGAGGAGGTAGACATGGGGGCGGGCCGCTTTCAAAATGCGATTACGCAGATTTGCGATGCGGCCATGCCCCGCGTCCGAGGTCGTCGGCCTCCAAGGAAGGAGGTCTACTGGTGGTCCCAGGAGTTCGCTGACTTCCGTGCGGCCTGTACCCGTGCCCGGAGGTCCTACACTCGCAGCCGGCGGCGTCACCGCGGAGAGGGGGAGGAGGACCAGCTTCATGAGGAGTACCGAGAGGCGCGGCAAACTCTGAAGCTGGCCATTAGCCGCGCCAAAGAAGAAAAGAGTAAGGAGATGCTGGAGGGTCTCGATCGTGACCCCTGGGGTCGCCCATATCGCGCGGCGCAACAAAAGCTTCGCGCGTCGCCCCCCCTCCCCCCCTTATGGAGACTCTCCAGCCCAGCTTCCTGCAGGAAGTGGTTGAGGGCCTTTTCCCGCAACGGGTGGAGCACGTACCCCCGTCGATGGCCCCCTTGGGTGGAGACGACGGGGAGGACGAGGAGGATGGTGTTCCGGCGTGCTGTTGGCGGGGTCGTTGGACATCGCCAACGCGTTCAATAGTCTGCCATTCAGCTGCATCAGGGAAGCACTCCACTATCACGGAGTGCCGGGGTACCTGAGGCGGCTAGTGGCAGACTATTTACAGGAGCGTACCGTTATGTTCCGCAGGGGTCTGTCCTTGGAGCACTCCTGTGGAACATGGGGTACGACTGGGCCCTTTTATTCCATCTATCGAGGTCAACTCGGTCCTCGTACCGGTTCAGGCTCACATTAAATATCTGGGCCTGATCCTCGACGGTAGGTGGCGCTTCGACGAGCAGTTCCAACAGCTTGCTCCCAGGCTGGTCGGCGCTGCGTCCGCCCTTGGGCGACTCTTGCCCAATTTGGGCGGACCCATCGTCGCTACGAGGCGGCTATACACGGGGGTTGTCCGGTCAATGCACTGTACGGTGCACCGGTGTGGGCGGGGGCTCTGACCGCCCAGAATAGGGCACGCCTCTGGCGCCCTCAGAGGGTTATGGCGGTTAGAGCCATACGTGGATACCGCACCGTGTCGACGGAGGCGGCGTGTGCGTTGGCCGGGACTCCCCCGTAGGATTTGGAGGCGGAAGTGCTCGCCGAAGTATATCGGCGAACGGCTGAGTTCCAGGCGGGAGGCGGCAGTCGGCCCCCGCCCGAAGAGGTACGCGAATGGCGTGAGGCCGCTCGCCGAGCCACCATGGCTCGTTGGTCGTCCCGGCTGGGGGCTCCACGTGCTGGCTTTGCCGCCGTGGAGGTGCTCCAGCCGGTCATCGTCGAGTGGGCAGGGCGGCAGCACGGGACCCTTTCCTTCCGACTGACGCAGGTTCTTTCCGGGAACGGCTGCTTCGGGAAGTACCTGCACTCGGTCGCTAGGAGGGAACTGAGTCCCGCCTGTCACCACTGCGACTGCAGTGAGGACTCGGCTCAGCACACGCTGTCGGTTTGCTCCGCCTGGGCGACGCAACGTCGGGCCCTCACTGCAGTCATCGGAGGGGATCTCTCGCTACCGGCCGTCATACGCTCCATGGCCGGTAGTACGGCACACCGTGTGGTTTTAGTCGGTTCGATTCCGACACCGCCCCACCGAAAATCCCGGTGGGGTGACGGCCCGAGGGGGTTTCCACACGACCAAAAAAAAAAAAATTCCCTACCCCTTCCTTCTCCCCCTTATCTCCAGTTCTTTCCCCCCTTCTACCTTAAAGGCCGGCAAAGCACTTGTAACTCTTGAGGTGCAGGTGCCCATGGGCGGCGTTAGTCACTTACCATCAGGTGACCCGTCTGCTCGTTTGCCCCCTATCCCATAAAAAAAAATGTGTATGGAGATTTGAAGATCTTAATCGTGTCATGATAACAAGAACACTGGATACTCAAACTATAGGCAAGCTGCCTCAATGACTAATCTATACTCATAATAGAGTAGAATTTCGCAAAGATTTTTTCAACTTTTTAACTACGATTCCGCTACTACAACATGTATTCCACTTTCCAGAAAAACTGGACATGAACCTTCTCCTCATGGATCCATTTGTGGTTGGACCATAACCCACCTCGCGGGCCTAATGCAGATCTTACTTTATAGAAACCTTTAAATCATGTAATTATCCTTACAATATCTTTTCAAATACGATTATGAAAAGTCTCAGCTATATAACCTTCCTACGAAATTAAATCAGCCTTGTGTGACGCCAATGGCTACCTATAGCCCTCATACAAACAATAAATAACAGTTACAATCCCATTGATTCTCTTTTTGTACATTTTTCCACTAACACGTATCGAAGCCGTAGGTGGGAATGCCTGCACGCTATTTTATTTTGCCAAATTGATACAAATGGTGCATTGGATGAAAATGTATTGACGCGTGTACTTCTAAAGTAATCAATTGATAGACGTGTTAGGGGTCCCTTGGGTACGTTACAAAAATCGTCAAAGCCATTACAAGCCATACCATTGAACCGGGATTTTGGCAATAGAATCGCAGTAGATAGATTTCTGTGGCCGTATGATAAATGGTCGCTCACGTGGATTTTTATGAGCCGTCATAAAGTAGTCTATGAGCTATTTCATACTATAACCTATCTCTGTGCCAAGTTCCATCCAGATCCGTTCAGCCGTTCTCCCGTGATTGAGTGACAAACATTCATATATCCAAACTTTGCCATTTATAATACCTATCCATTGTTTGCTCTGGGTCTCAACAAACTGAAGCAGTACTTCACTGCGATAAAAGCTGCTTCTTTGTACTACAGCAGAACTAAGCTAGTCGCAATATATTTAAATATCTTCCCAGGATAAATCTTCTGTATAGAAAATACAAGGTTATGACCGCAGCATCGCTCACATGAAAGTTAATTTTTCTATACAGTTTTTTTCTGTTTCTATGCAAAATTTAATGGATATTAATTGAAAGTGGAAGCGTTACAAATGAACAAAGATTATTAACCGTGGGAGAGCCATGCTTCGACACGTATGGGACAGCTTGACCGGAGTGATACCACGGCCTAACAGAAAATCAGCGTAAAGCAATGTTTGTGTTGTGTTTCGCCGAATGAGTGAGGTTACCACTAACCCCCGTCACCCCCTTCTCCTACTCCCACCTTAAAGTCCGGCAACGCACTTGTGACTCTTCAGTCCATGGGCGGCGGCAGTCATTTACCATCAGGTGACCCGTCTGCTCGTTTGCCCCCTACCCCATAGAAAAAAAAAACAAACAACCTTACATTCACACTAAATGTTTAGGATAGTTAGAATATTAGTTAGGATTAACAGGTTATACCATGACTATCCTGAGAAATAACATTAACACGCTTTCGCTTATACCTTGGAGAACGATGTCATTATACATATATACATAGTAAACGAGCAGTATTTCTTCAAAAAATCTTATTGTAACTGCATGCTAGAGTCATGCCCTTTCAGTGGTTTAACTAAGTGTTCCTTTTTCAAATACACCCTGTATAAATACTTGTTCTAAAAATTGTAACTCAACTTGGATATGTGTCTTGCAGTAAAGAAGCAGTAGATAGACAAGGCATACCCTTGGGACCAACCCGAAACACATGGAAACGTGTCTGACTCAGCCGTGGTAATGACATTAAAGCTACGAGGCGACTGAATGAAATATAAAGAGCTTTAATACAACTTTCTCTAGAGAATTGTGCTCGGGCAATTCATAAACGGAATTTCGCCTTTTTGCTAAGTCACGCCACATCATATTTCTAGCAACTCTGCAAAATGTTATAACTTATAACACAATAGCTAGCTCCCCCTGCTTCAATACCTCCATATACGTATTATAGATTCTACGCTCTAATAGAACCCGCATTAAATTTTGAGTAAACATCTCACTTTGCTCGCTCCGCGTATTTGCCAACATTTTGTTGTGTACAATAGTGATTGGTTGACATTTCTATGAGTCAGAATTATATTCTAGGTATCATAGCCAAATAACCTATGTCAATGTACCTACCAACTTTAATGTGTAAGTGTATAGATAGTGTCAGGCAATTCGCGCTTTCCCCGGCATCCTCTGACTTTCTGCTGTGGTTGAGTTATTTCCAATAAAATAATATTGTGACTCTAAATTGAGATAAAAACTATAAAATTAAATCAAATCAAAATCATTTATTTCAATTGAACCAATTAAAGGTATTTTTGGATCGTCAGGAGTAGGAGAGAGTCAGACTTAGTCTAGTTGCCTGTTCCAATACGTAGATACTGTGGAGAAGAACAGGCAAGAAACTCCAAGGACACTCTTTTCAATATATTTTTTACAAGTGTCTGGTTACATTGCTTATAAGCGCAAATGAATAACCAAGTTCAGGATATAGTAGGTATCCCGGGACTAAGTTAGCTCCAAATGTTCTCCACTTCAACCCCTTAAAAGGAGTGTATCGTATATCCTGTCATCTTGTATAGGCGGCGTAATCGTGCATATTATGGACAACACTACATTTTCAACTATTTAAATCGTTATATTACAGAAATAACAATTTGTAGGAAAAAGTACAAGGAAATTTTTTATGGATAATTGCATGATTTTTGCTTACCTGCACCTACTTTATGATAGAACTTACCGTTTGGCCGAAAAATGCAAAAAAAAACATTTTTGCGAACTTTGACCTTAAATACATTTTTTGCACACGTGGGATCGATGGGGACTTTTCACAATTTCATAATAATGGTATATCTAACGTTCATTTAAATTTTCAGCTTCTTGGGAATTTCTGCAAGGGTATCCCTATTTTTCGGGCTAATTTGACCGGACTTTTAGCAGTGAACTAGCGTAAGATAATCAATTGATTTGAGTAAATATATATTAAGATTATTTAGTCGTTTTAAACCCGCAAAGTGTTATTTCAAAATAAAAAGTTAAGTATTCAAAAAAGAGACTCAAATTTAGAATTACAACAATAATAATAATAACTCCACACATCTCACACACGGCCGTCTGATCCCTAACTAGGCAGAGCCTGTACTATGGTAACCAGACTGCTGATAAATATACTTATATATTTCTAAATACATACATATTATAGATAAATTACACCCAGACCCAGAACTGATCATGCTCATCACACAATTATTTGTCCTGGGTGGGAATCGAACCCACGACCTCTGGCTTAGCAGTCAGGGTCACTAACCACTAGACCAACAGGCCAGTCAACAATCATAATAAGGTTTGTTACAGAAAAATTTCCCGGATATACCTCAATATTTAATATGTTTATTCACAGCGCAATACATTTGACAAAAAAAAAATCAAGGGTTACATTTGACAAATAATTCGTTCTGTTGTGAAACGTCACTGCCTTAAGTACCCACAGCCTTAAGGGTGTTGTGTCAATATTTATAGAGTTAAAAGGTTTCAGTGAGAATAGGGTGGGAATTTAACCTCATGGCCCCAGCAAATATTACAGCGTTCTGTAAATAACTTTGTTCTGTCATTCACATATCCAGTTACAGCAAACATCTCGCCAACCCTGTTTAATTTTTATTGTTGGACCTACTTTTAAACGATGTTATATTTTACTACCGCGCAACTTCGTCTGCATTTGTAATTTCCCCGCTTTTGCAACATTTTTCATTGATGCTCCGCTCCTATTGGTCGTATATAACAATATAGCCTAAAGCCTTCCTCGATAAATGGACATAGAAATATTTTTTTAATTCGAACCAGTAGTTCTTGAGATCAGCGCGTTCAACCAAACAAACAAACAAACTCTTCAGGTTTAAAATATTAGTATAGGTTTAAATTTGGCAAACAGTCCATTTGACGGCGGGTACGAAAGCCCATAAACGTACTAGATCTCGTACAGACGTAGAACACCATTCTAGATCTCGTGTCTATAAAAAAAAACCATTTATTCTTTCCCTCATTCGTTCACAGAGTATAGTTTTTATAAGCATATACCTTGAACCAATATATAGAGTACTAGCTGCGCGTCGCGATTTTACCCGCGTAAGTCCCGTTGCCGTGGGAATATCGGGATAAAAAGTAGCCTATGTGTTAAGCCTGGTCTCCAGCTATCTATTCGGGACTGATTCCGTTCAGTAGTTTTTGCGTGAAAGAGTAACAAACATCCATACATCCTCACAAACTTTCACGTTTATAATATTAGTAGGACTTCTATTTGCCCGCGGCTTGACTCGCATAAAAGTAGTTTTTACCTCTCGGGAACAGTACAATTTTCTGGATGCACCGTCCCTATATATTTTTCTGTACCCCGCCCCGGCCCAATATCGAATAGAACCGATCATGATGATATTTTGTTTTTGTGATATGGCGGGTATGCATGAATACAGTTTGTTAACCTGAAGTGAATATATTTAGAAAAAACTACACAAGTGTAAGACAAAATCAACAACGGATTTTCAATTTAAGTTATCCGTTTATTTTTAAAAACTATTTACAAAATTTTATAGACCTAAATATATATATATTTACATATAAATAATCAAAAAAATATACTTATGTATAAATAATCTATAGACCTAACTTTCACTGAAATTTAAAAAAAAATGGTTGTCCTCTTAAAAATGCTTAGAACGCCGGAGTGATATTTTAGAACTTGTAAATCCTGAATCGTCCGTTTCTACCGAAAATGACGATTTTGATATCTTCATTTTAATATCCGGGAATTTAAAAGGTTTCAAATGAAAAATGCCGGCAATAAACCTCGCAAGAAATTTAACTTGCTAACTCGTTCGGTGTATTACCGTTTTGCGGTTTAATATATTTCTGAGTAGGTTTTAATGGGATGGGGATAAGATCTCCATCTATCCATGTCTACAGACTTTTTGTTTATTGATTTTATTTTTATACTAAATGCTTACGGCTTTTACTAGATGTGTGATATTTTATTAATAACTAGCAACCCGCCCCGGCTTCGCACGGGTAGCAAACCATATATTGATTTTTTCCGATATCTTCAATAATCATATTTCAGCCATTTTATACAAAACCTTAATGAAATGTACACCTAAACCTTCCTCATGAATCACTCCATCTATTGGTGAAAACCTGAAATAAATGTGCGTGAAAAAAGGTAAGTAAAATATTGAGTTTATCGCGAACAGATAGACAGACAGACGCGGCGGAAGACTTTGTTTTATAATATGTAATGATAATGAAGCCAGTCATTGGTGATTTATAATACTAATAACTATATTGTAGTCTTTGCTAATAACAATGTCTAAATGCAAAAAATATTTCTAAGTTCAGTATAATGTAGGTCTCTAACAAAATTAAGTATTACTTGCCTCTCTGAGCTCCCGGTAGGTGAAAATCACCAATGATTTTTTATTTATTTCGACGCTGGCATAACCTGTTTACTATAATCTCTTTTTTAATATAGTATTGGTACTGGTGATAGTTTAGAGAGGAAAAAAGAAGTCAAAGATGGAATGCACCTAAATTATTCCTGTATAAGCCTGGCCACTCAGAACTAGGCCTACGCCTGGGCTGTATACCCTACACAATGGAAGCGGAAACATTTTTAAGATTTTTTTTTGGGGAAGTAGTGGTCTTTGGGAATGCTGTATATAGTCTGACACAAATCACGGTTCGGCCCAAATAGTAACTGACAGGCAACAAACAAGCATGGTGGCCTACTGCTTTTACCGAAATTAAAAAATAATTTTTAATACAATTTTTTTTTATAGTATTCGTAACAAAGATGAAAACCAATGATAAAGCGCCTGTTAATTAAATTTTAACTCCAAATTCATTTGCAGCGGTCGTGCTTCAAGAACACTTTACCCAAAAAATTATTCCAACCTCTAACTAAAGAAATGAAATGCGTTAATTAAGACTGCGTAGTGCGTAGATAATCTGGCAGGGTTGGTTGGTATTCTTAGGTAGTATCACTTAATGAGATACTGTTATATTCACATTTTATTACATTAAACACACACACGTATTCAAATTTCAATGCAATTTAAATAAAATAAATCTACAATTATATAAATAAAAATGTAGGTAAATTGATTTGTGCTCATAATCAGGGCTGCCAGATTGTATAATTGGATACAAAACTCGTACTCGGTTATCTTATGTATCCTGTTTGTAAAGTAGATTGCATCGTATAAGTGGAAACAATGTCATTAGTGATGTTAAAGCGTAATAAGTACGTACATACACATAGAGATTCTTAGAACAAATCATGTCTGTGGTAAACTGTTAAACCCTTATATATTAATGTTAAAACCCCTTTTATTGAAATCCACAAATAGTGACGTACTATAGTTGTACAGCACTGATTTTGTATAAGTTCTGAGACTCGGCGGTATAAAATAAGTTGCCTTACTGGCAGCCCTGCTCATAAGATCACTGTTTATCAAACTAGGTAAGCCTTAACAAACGGTTATACCTGTAAACTCTATACTATCATTTTATTTATGTCTTGGTTAGAAAATGTTTCAATAATTTGCACTGACACCTACAACACAGTCTTTACTAGCGCAGGCTCAGAGGAAAGCGCAGGTGTCAAAGAATCCTACTATAAATTGGACGCTGATAAGCAATACAGTGTCAAGCCACACATACTTTATTTAGAGAAAATGGCGTTTTAAGATGTCATACCAATTCCTAATCAATTTGTTTGAAAAATATCTAAACATCTACCTAAAAGGTGAATACGTAACGTAATTAGACTAGACAAAAGACGGGCACTCGCCCGCACATAAGTATTCACATTAGTGGTATTATATTCTATTTACCAAAACTCGTTCAGGAAAGGGGTAAATTTTACAACACGATTACTATCACATGGTGGTCCGCGTGTATCTACTTTGTTTTACACTATAAACAAACACGAGATTTTGTATTCACATATTTTGATTCCATGTCAGTTAGGATGCTGTTATATATTTTTTTTTCTACCAAACGGACGACGTTTCCTCGCTACGAAGCGATGTCCTATAAAAAAATTAAATAGTCAGCAATACTGCATTAGAGGTCTGCATTAATAAAATATTCTAACCTGAAATTTTACGTAACTTAAAGTGTACCTTCTCTCAAAGGAGTCTAAAATATTAACTACATTTAAAAATGTTTATTAACTGACCCACTCTTACTAGGGCTTTACACCGGAGACGATTTTAATGTCCGGAGACTATTTTCCGGATTTCAGAAACCGGGGATTCTCCGGAGATTCTTCCCACTTTTAGGAATCTTTTAGTTGTGGAACTGAAAAAACATAAAGCTTCTGATTGTGTATTACCTATTTTAATTTAACACAAAAGTACAATAGTGTAATTTGACTTTAATACATATAAAATAATATTTGCATAAACTAATTATGAACTAACTATGAACCATTTAAATAACTTTTGTCAAAAATAACATCAATAGAAAATAAAACTCAAAAGAAAATTAATCAAAATAAACATAAGTATATTTAATTAATTAAATATCCGAATATTCAAATAAATAACCCGTTATTCCAAACTTGAAACTCCCCGGAGTTTCTACCTCGAAGCCACTTTTAGTAAAGCGCACTCTGTGATTTTATACAAGAACTACATGGTACTATACAAAAGTTAAATTTGTTCCCTAGGCCTAATGTTTGTTCGTCATAGTGGGTGGTAAACTATTATAGTCCGGAAAAGTGTACCTCCTACATGTAAATATTTGAAAAATCTGCAGAAATCTGTTACAATAATTAAATACCCACAAAGTTTTAACCATACACAAAAGAAGAGTGAGTAAAAATGAAGTCACGTGACCTGGTGACCACGTATGCTAAATGTTTGTTTAATATGGCGTAACTCCGCCCACAACCAACATCAACATGTTTTTCTGTTAATGTTGTATGTAGAAAGAATATGAGTAAGCATCAATCCCTGATGCATACTCATACTGTTATCATATATAAGTCACGTCTATCTTCCCTGAAGGATCAGAAATATGATTATGTAGTACCTACAGTAAGCGTTTGAAACCGTTGTAGCCTGCGTTGTACAGTAGCACTATGACACGCTATGCTGTGACACGCGGTGCGGTCCACAATTCCACATGCCTCCTATCCTGGGTGTCATCGACGCAAACAACGACACATTACTATTGAGTTAAATGGTTTTAAAAATTAAAAAATGCTCGATGAAGATATTAATTATAATTTCACAATATATTTTTCAATGTTTAAATATTTATTTCTAAACAAATATTCATTTACTTGTAACTTTACTTATTAACTACTATATTTTTTTTTACGATTGAATACCAAAATTCATTAAGTATTTATTTCTTATAATTATGTATTTACGCCGCTGTTCCACTGACCGTAGTCACAGGCTATGTCATTCCTGCGACCACGGCAGAGGTATGTAATACCTACCTCTTTCGTGATCGCGTTCATTCCCTTATAAATACATAATTGTATTGAACGCAAAAGTTTAAAAGTATTCATTTCTTGATTCAAGATTAAAAAATCAAATCTCAAATATTTTTTTAGTAATTCTAATAATAAATATATAAAACCTTGTAGGCTGTAACTTAATATCATTTGATTGTTATTATATGGTATTTTTTTTTAACTTTCTACAAAAACTCAATGTTTGATTACTTGTTTCAGAATTTGGTTTCCATAAACTTCATAATATTAATACTTTACATGACTCAACCCCAACCTACTGACCTCTTAATTACAAGTTGTATAATAGAGATCAGTGACCCCAACCCCATCATCGCGCCATAAATGTATTCATCCCTTTCGGTTGTACTTATTACTTACTACTAGTATGGACATAAGGTAATATAGCTGTGGTGTGTCCCAATTGAAGTCCAAATAATTTGATGTGCAATGTAAACGTGCCTTTATTCTTTTCTGTAAAAAAATATTTAAACTAGACGATGATGATGTACGATGAAATCAAGAAACAACATGTCTCCTTTTTATGAAACCATTTGTTTCATATTCGTTTGCTGCAAGTCTTTAATAAGCGCCGATCTTCCACTACGCCGTTGACTAGTAAAGTTTCTCATTCCTCAAAAACCCTCCATGTCGTATATTTTACTCTCCGACTCAAATTATTTCCTTAAAACAAAGCATAAAATACCATTACGTTTTATCTATGTTAGTTCCGATTCCCACATAGGACAAATAATTGTCTGATGAGCAAATCATTTAATCAATTTATCTATAATACGTACGTATTTAGTCATATTAAGTATGTTTAGCAGTTGGGTTACCATAGTCACAGAATACATAATAGTACCACCATAGTACAGACTGCTTACTTTGAGATCAAACGGCCGTAAGTGAAGTGTCTCAAGTTATTATTATTTATTACCTATTTTATTCTTATTTTATAATTTAGATATTTATTTATTTATTTCTATACCTCTATCTATTAATCAATATCTAATGTACATTTACTCATTCAATTTAAATTCACTAGTAACAAGTAGACTATAGAGTTTGAAAGTAATCATTATTTCTATCGATAACAATAAATCAGAGTTTTGCAGCACGAGTCACTTTCTGACACTTTCTGACACTGAACAGAAACAAAAAAAGAGTGGACCGATAAACTCAGAATCATTCATTCCAAAGGGATGAGAGGTGGGTTTATAGAAGGTGGGAGTAGCCTGATTTAGTGAGTGATACACATTTAACAGGAACAGAAAACACAAATACATTTTGTAGTAACATCTGGGCAATGCCTGTCACTCACACAGAGGGTGATAGGATGCGAGATGTCGAACGTTCGTGTGAGCCGATTGGTAACATGAAGCCAATATCAATATCTAACATTGGTGTAGCTTGTGCAGTTCGTTCGCTGAACTGGAAAGCAACGGGACCAGACGAACTGCATAACTTTTGGTTAAAGTGGCTCCGTAGCTCACATGTATTTTTGGCATCTCAATTTCAATCATGCTTAGAATCAGATTCGCATCCAACTTTTATGACCACAGGCATAACTCACCCGCTTTATAAGTCTGGCAGTGCCACAGATCCCAAAAACTACAGACCAATAACATGTCGAGTCTATAAAGATCAGGCGGGGTATATTCCAGGGTGACAGTTTGAGTCCCTTGTGGTTTTGCATAGCTTTGAATCCTCTTAGCACTTTGCTGGAGGGTGCAGGACTAGGCTATTATTTGCGGAGAGGAGGTCAGGTTATATCCCATCTCCTTTTCATGGACCATTTGAAACTTTTTGCCTGCCTAATTGATAAGATAACTAGAGGTAACTGAAAAGTTTGGTAAATGTAGCAGGATGGAATTTGGTGTGGATAAATGTGCAGTCATGCATGTAAAAAGAGGCAGGATGGTGGAATCTGATGGGATGGAACTCTCAGATTCCACACACCTTAGATGTCTTTTCGACAACGAAACTTACAAGTATCTAGGTATGTGCAATCGTTACAGGAGCGCTTCTTTGGCCGCCTGAAAAAAGTATTAAAAAGTCTTTTGTCAGGTGGTAATAAGGTGCGCGCCTATAATGATTGGGTCATAGCAGTTCTAAACTACTCCTTTGGCATACTTAGATGGACTCAAACTGAACTAGATGCCCTGGATAGGAGAGTTACACTGCTTACCGCGTACCGAATGCACCATCCACGTTCATGGGTCATCAGAATGTATATAACGCGGAAATGTGGGGGTTGTAGTTTTTAAATGCCAAGACCCTCCATAACCGCGAAGTATGCAACCTTAGAGTTTATTCCCTCTCCGTTGACCTGGATGTGCATCGGGATGTGGTGGCAATTGACAACAGACTCACTCCGCTTGCTCTAGGAAAAGAAAACCGACGCAAACCAGTAGTACTTACTATTACAGATCGCAGGGAGATATGGAAGAGTAAGGCGTTGCATGGACATATTTATGTAGTTTTATTAGCATCAGTATCCTGGCTACGGTTCGATGACCTCTTCGGAGAAACTGAAGGTTTTGTCTGTGCAATTACAGACAAAGTTGTTATGACGAATAACCATCGGAGATATATCCTGAAGGACGGCACAATTGGCATTCGGGCGTGTCATCGTCCCGGAGAAACCCTCAGACATAATTTCTGGTTGTTCTCGTCTTGCCAACGGCGAGTACTTGCATAGACTTAACTAAGGGGCCAGGAGAGTCCATTGTGGCTGTCGAGTTACCATACTACAGGTATGTGCCCGACCCAGTTTTCGAAAATGGTTGTGCAACATTGTACTGGGATCAATCTATCATCACTGACAGGACTATTGTTGCCAATTAGCCTGATACTATATCAGGCTTATTGGCAACAATAGTCTATTACCACTAGCTGATAGACCGATTAGAGCGCCGAGCAATGATTATTGACATCACCATTTCCCATGACAGCAATCTCTTAAATGACGAAAAACATAAAGAAATAAAATATTTAGACTTAGCCCACGATATTGTCGACACGTGGGATGTGGATTCAGCAATCACTGGGCCGATAGTTATATCGGCCCATGGATTAATTGCTAAGAGCCTCGAGCACCACCTTCAGAGGCTCACGATAGGCAGCTGGATTAAGAGCCTGATGCAGAAGGCAGTCCTCCTCGATACGGTACGCATAGTGAGGAGGTTTCTGCAGTGGCGGATTTACCAGTAGGCTGATTTTAAGGACGGCGAATTTGGGAAAATCATTTTTTTTGTCTTACAAAAATTAAAAAAAGATTCATATTTAAATATATACCTAACTAGCTAAATGTGAATAGGTACACAAACAATTCAACATGTAAAATGTTTCACCATCTATATAAATGTTTCTACATTTTATTTTCGTAGTCGCGTTTGGTTGCGGGCGGGAACGAGTGACACGACCGTTCGCTAGTGTGTCTGGCCAACACAGTTCGGATGAGAGAAGATTTTCTAACTTAAAAGTTATCTAAGATCTACCTTAAGCAAGAACTTTCATAATTTAATTTAATTTAATTTCATCGTCCTCATCATACGGATTGTTACCAGATAGTTAACTATCAATTTTTAAACGCAATAAAAATATTTTATTATGTTTAAGTCTCGAAAGCTGTGCCCCGGGAAAGGCAAACAGCAACAGTCCAAATTTTCTCCCAAGACTGTCTTCGTCAGATAGGAGAGCCTAAAAAACTGTTATGACGCGACCTCTGAAGCTTTAACATTCACACAATAGATAATGCAATTAAGTGGAACAGGGGTTTAAGTGTTCGTTTAGCACTTGGCCTCCCCATCTGACGAAACTCAAAACTGAGAATGGCAGTCAGTGCCAGATTCTCGATGAGATCGAGAAGTTTTATGGATAGCTGTATGCATCACGGATGATAGAACC
This sequence comes from Callimorpha dominula, assembly GCA_949752705.1. Classification (NCBI taxonomy): domain Eukaryota; kingdom Metazoa; phylum Arthropoda; class Insecta; order Lepidoptera; family Erebidae; genus Callimorpha; species Callimorpha dominula. The sequence goes on along the minus strand of OX457010.1, from coordinate 11,984,685 downwards.
AACGAGACTCAGTGATGATGACCACAAAGCCCCATTAACGTGCCATTACAGGGAGAACATACCACCTCTATCTCGCTGTGGACAATTCCACAGCGAGATATAGGTGGCTCTCGAGCAGCTAAAAAAACGGATCTCCTGGGGATGATGGAATTACTACCGAGCTCTAAAGGTAGGCCAGATGCAATTCCTGAAAGAGCTAGCGACTCTAAATTAGGTAGCAATGAAAAAGCCGATAAACTCGCCAGAACTGATGCAGAAAACCAACAGCACGGATCGAAAATATTCTGTAGCGAGCTTATTCAATCAACGCCCAATACATATCAATGGCAATTAGGAGATGGAAGACCACGACTGGTCTAAGACACTCGAAAGCGTTAATAAAGGGCTATGATAGCAAAGTATCAAAAGAACTTCTAGAGCTCAAGAGATACAAAACCTGAGCTCCTTCTCAATCGTCAAGCCAGAAGTCTGATCAGTGAACTATAAAGCAAAAGTGCGTTATAAAAGACCAAAAATGGTCGAGGTAGTACTAGACACTAGAAACAATAATAATAATAGGTAGTATTTTAGTTCCGTCCTCTAATAAGGTTTAATACCTAGGTGTTGAACCTACCCCAGGTTCAACACCTAGGTATTAAACTTTCTTCAAAAAACCCAACTCACTCCTGAACCATATCTACAAGTTCTTTTCGAGAGTCTGAAAAAATCATCTCGCGAGATCACTCGATGAATACTATCCACCGTAAAAAGTTGGGTTCCGAAAAGGCTACGGCAGCGTGATTCGTATCCATACTGTTCGACAGATTATACAAAAGACCGAGAAGTATTTTCAGTCGCTGTGTACGGCTTTTGAGGACTACGAATTGGAACAGGCAACTAGCTTTACGACTGACTTAGTCTGACTGACTAGTACTCCTGACAATTCAAAAATACCCATAATGGTTTAATTGAAATAAATGATTTCGATTTGATTTGATTTGATTACGAGAAAACCTTAGATTTCATCGAGACCTGAGTTGTTCTTGATACTCTGCAATGATGACGTGTCGACTGGCGATGTATCGAGGTGATAAAGATTTTAGGGCAATGATTTTTTATGATTTTAAAAGTTCACTGACCCTGCAAAGCTGCACTACTCGTCTTCAAAATGCTTATGGGAGAGAGAAGCACCTCATTCGAGAACCGTAAGGCGTTGCTACGCACAATTATACCGTGTATGACATTGTGCCAGGAGATAAAACATGGATATATTGTTATATGCCGGAAAGAAAGCAACAGTCTTCTGTATGGGTGTTCGAAGTTCTGAGTAGTACCAACATTTGTTTGCCCAGTGTCTTTGTAAAAGTTAAGAAAAAACGATCAAGAAGTCGCATCCTATTGCACCATGACAATGCTTCGGCACACACCGCGAACAAGACAAACTCATTTTTGGCTTCTGAAAAGATAGAGCTAGTGAAAGAGAGAACTAATTCAACCAGCACGTGAAAAACATGGGTTAGACCAATGGTCTTCATGTTTTCAAATATGGTTTGACCGAATAAAAAATTGTTTAAAATGTAATGGAGAATACTCCGAAAAGCAGAAAATATATTAGTTTACATGTAAATTGTTTTAATAATGAGTCACGCAAAACTTTGCGTAACTCATTATTATATATATGCTCAGTGTATCCCACGTACATTGAGCACGTTATCGAAGTAACTATTATCTTATCTGTGACGTTATTCAGCTCGGTAGAAATAACTTCAGGAAGAAATCACCAGAAGGATTCAGCAGGTTGTGAAGCGAGCTATGCTGAGAGTTTTTTGAAGGATTAAATTCGTAATGAGGTCATCCGACAAAGAACCAGTTTGCAGAATAAGCATGCTGACGTGGCCCGGCATTGTCGTTTTGCAAACTTGTCCTAGAGTTGAGACCACGAACTGGTAAACGGAAGGTAGGACGCCCCACAGCCAGATGGACTGACGAACTGAGAAAGGTAGCTGGGATAGATTGTATGAGAAAGGCGGAGAACCGGGTGTTTTGGTGCAGGCTGATGGATTGAACGTCTAGTGAATGTATATTTGTAAGACTAAGTAGTATTAAAGCATACCTTACCCCACCTTAACAGTAGCACATGATTGAACTTTTTTCAGAAATAAAGGTACCATAAGAAAACAATTAATCTTAGCTAAATCGTTGGGTTGTAAAAAAAAATTTACAAACTAAGACATCGATCTCCTAGTTCACAATCATACTAATAATGGAAAACTCAAACAAAAAAAAACTTGTAAATAATATCATTGTGAATTGCCTATCGAATCGAAGAGGAGGCAGGGGCGGCAAAATTTAACTAGCCTACAGGCGGCAAATGTGTAAATCCGCCACTGGGTTTCTGTCTCTGGAACCCTAACCACCGGTAGCTTTGTCCACAGGTACCCGATACCGGTGTGACACTATTTTTTATATTTTTAAATATATTTTTTTTTTATAGTAAGTCTATTTAAAAATATAATTATATATATATATATATATATATATATATATATATATATATATATATATATATATATATATATATATATATATATATATATATATTAAATAAATAAAGATAATCATAAACACAACACTATGTTGTGTGTAAACATATCAAATATTATATTTTGCTTGTTATAATTTAGTTGATACTAGTCATATAACAATCTATATATATATAGATTGGTTTGTAATATACCAATCTTAATTTCCAAGATATGAAAAATAGTTCCAACAAAAATAAAATACGTAAAAACCATAACTAAATAACTAACCTGAAAATCTCTTTGCCGTTTTGATTTTTGTTTATTAGTCCTTTTAATATCACAAAAACATTGAGGTAACTTAAGTCTTGTTAAAATTGAAAATAGGCCCCGGAGAACGCTTTCCATGAAGAATGAACTACCACGTACTAAGCAATCCTAAAATAGCGTCCTGTCACAAAAGTGGCTTCAAGGCGGAGTTTATGAACTCTTTTTATAAACGTAAATTATGACGAGTGAAAAAGAGACAAATGTATTTTTTGTTATTAGATTTTTATTTGCTTGCTATTTACTAGAAATTATATATCCTCTCTTCTTCGGTTTAAGTTTTTTTGCACTTTCAATTACTCTGCGAGTCTATTGCTTATGGTACAGTGCTACCAACTTATCATGCCTAAGTTCTTTTGGGGAATCACATCAATATTTATTAAACGGAAAAAAACGCGTCGTTGGAAGATAAGATAAGTTGTTCATATTATGAGGTGATTATTACAAAAAATTATCATCAACTTAAAATCATCCTAATTTTTAAAGGTTTTGATTTGGTTTTGATTGTTTATAAAGGATAGGGCTATGGTACATTTACACGCACGCCGTGCAGCCTGGCAAGCAGCATGGCACGCAGCTCGGCGCGCAGCCTGCCACGCAGCGTGCCACGCAAGCTTTTCACACCAGGGCTGCCAGTAAAGACAATTTATTTTATACCGCTAAGACTCGCAAATTATACAAAATCATGTACTATTATACAAAATCAGTGTTGTACAACTATAGAACGTCACTCTTTGGGGATTTTAGTAAAAGGTGTTTTAACTTTAACGTATAAGGATTTAACAGTTTATCACAGACATGATTTGTTTTAAGTATCTCTATGTGTATGTACGTACTTTTTACGCTATAACATCAGCAATGACATTGTATCCAATTATGCAATGCAATCTACTATACAAACAGGATACAAAAGATAACCGATATTATACCAATTTTGTATCCAATTTACAATCTGGCAGCCCTGTTTCACACGCTTGCAGGCATGGTCCGTAGGGTATTAGTGTTCTGTGGACATGGTAGTCAGTGCAAACATGGGAGACGATGTAGACGTAGATCTCGTGGGAGCTACTGCTTCGGGCTTGATCTATTTTTATTGAAAAAAAAAACAGCCCGACATAATTATGCATGCGAAATTTTACTTATAACTATTAGGTTTTACAATTAAAAAATCATTTATGGTGTAAAAACACTTTTCAAGTAGCCAAAACTTTAAATTTGATTTTTTTATTTGACATGCGTTATAACTATTTTTACATCGAAGAGTGCTTTTACATAATTCGTTTCTTACTTTAGTGGGATCTCTTTGAATGAATTTACCATCCTCGCTAACTTTTGAATATAATTTTTTATTATTTCTAATAAACATGAACATAATTAACCATGATAAGCATTGGGGGCGGCTATTTCATTAAATGTGTTTCGTAACTGTTTTAAAGCATACATAAATCTATTTTATTTACTCCACATCATTGATATGCGATTAGTTACAATTTTCTAATCGTCAATCAATCAATACTAACTTTAATCCTAAGAATTGGCATTATTTTGTTTCATTTTTTTTGGGCCCTGATAAACAATATTTATTTTTACTAAAAGAATAGTTCAGAAACATGTTTCTGAAGTCTTCTTTTGCTTTCGATTCATGTATGATAAAGGTTCAGACCACTCCGATATATTTGGTGTCGTCAAAAATTAATTTCGATCGTTACGTCGTCTGTATGCCACGAAGATGAAAACTATACGCGTATAGCGTGTGTGTGTGTGTGTGTAAACAGGCACACAAGCACATTCACCCTTTGAAGTGTGTCAAAAAACCGACAGTCGTCCCGATCGGCGCCAAGCGCGTGCACATTCGCGCAGGCATGCACAAACAGCCTGTTCACATGCTTGCGTCGTTGAATGTGTTCGTTGAATGTCGGTTTGAACGCCAGCGTGTAAACCCACCATTACTATGTTTATGGTATAGACGGATATTATACCAGATGCTCCAACCTCTATGGTCACAAGTCAAAAAAAAAATCTGCCTGTTCCGTCGGCCATTTTGTTTTCATTTCTCGACTTGATTTCTGCCAATTGCTGCGCTACTCTGCTCTTGCTTAGTTTGATTGTTTTATTTTTCATTTTGGAATACATTGCGACGGATACTGTTACTACTGTTAGTAATAAAGTACCTAAATAAGTTTTAGAATATATAATTTACCATTTTTCATAAAATAAAACTAAATACTGTAAAATAGGAATTCCTATTCACACTAAAATCTAAAAGTAATGTGATTTTTTTTCTATCTAAATCGGCAAATATTTTAAACAGTACTACTTACATCAATTTTCAGGATTATACATTTTGCAACATGAAGGAAGATGAAAGGGCATATAAAAAAATGAAAAAAGGTGTATTGGATGCCGTGACCTAACTTTGCTGTCGTGGAAGAGGATTGAAGCCTCATGATAGCATAGAATAGCAGGATCGGTGTAAAAGGTATAAGGTCTACCCATTGAACGAAGCCTAACTGATTATTTCAGTTTGACTTTTCATCTTTAAATGCATTTCCACTGTCCAATATAAAGAATCGATTTACGTCGTACAGAATTACCGCGTCATCATTATTATTATATATTATACGCAGTAAAGTTCGCGTTATCAACACAAAGGTAGGTAAGTAGCTACCTATCGTCAATTTGGATTGTTGAAATGCATTGTGGCTTCAAAATTTAAAAATTTTAATTAGAAATTGGTTAAGTGAGGGTTGACAGTTCTGAACTGCTATTACTTACATATAGTAGCAGTTTGCGCGATCTTAAAATGTCAATTATTATAACTTATTTAGGACTATTTGCAAATGCAATTGAAAATACTTAGCATTTCTGCTCTGAAAGCAATAAGTACATACATATTTGTCAGAAATGACAACTTTTCGAGTGGATTAGGCCTATTGGGGACACCACTATAAAAAAAACGCACCTAGTGCTCTACCTCTTGGGTGGTGTGGAAAAGGGCATAAGTGTAACAGGGGTATGTACATAGTGTTAGGTTACTGTACACATCAGTATATAATGGTCTGTTTCAATTTTCAACTGCAATAATATTACCCTGCTTTCGATTATATCTGCAGTATTCAAGAATTTCCATTGACATTAATAGTTATATAAATCATTTGCATGTAATAATGAAATGGTATGATTGACATGCATGCATCTCTAGGTTGGAGTATGAAAAAGTCAAGTGTTAAAAAAACAGAATTGAAATGGGAAATGATAATTAAGATTTTTAAATCCCATTTTTACAATCATAATTACATACTAGCTGCGCCCCGCGGTTGCACTCGCGTAAACCCCGATTTCGTGGGAATATTGGGATAAAAAGTAGCCTATGTGTTAACCCAGTTCTCCAGTCTATCTACATACCAAGTTTCATCGCAGTTGGTTCATTAGTTTTTTCTTTTTGGGTGAAAGAGCAACAAACATCCATACATACTCACAAACTTTCATGTTTATAATATTAAATAGTAGGATTTTCAAAGGTTATTTGACATTTACTTATACTGGCATCATGTCTGAAGTACATTCAAATATCTATATTTCAAGCTTCAACATGCCTAGATAATCAAAAAACAAAGTTTTAACATTAAATAAGTCCCTGTGTATATTAATATGCAGACAACCTATCCTGGTGTCTTTTTGATCAAAGGAAGAACAAGTAAGACCAAGTACAGACAATTTACAAGTTTATGAAGTTTACCATCAAAAGGAAGGAGGTACACTTATTTACTACTTTAATACTTATTTTCCCCGTTTTGGCAACATTTTTCATTATTGCTTGGCTCCTATTGGTCATAGCATGATATCTTATAGCCTATAGCCTTCCTCTATAAATGGCTATCCAAAGAATATTCAAAATCTGATCAGTAGTACTGGAGATTACCCTGAGCATCCAAACTCACAAACTTTACTTCTTTATAATATTAGTATAGGTTATTGGTATAAACTATTGACTGGTTTGATTCTAAAACATTATTTTATCAGGAGAACTTCAAAGTTTCAGGAATATCATTATCATCCTAAAGTTTTGTTTAAGTCATGTGTATATATATAATTATATGACTGTTGTATAGTAGGTATTAATTTTCTTGGTTCTTTTGTTAGGTACGATCCTTTTGTAGGACACGGCTACATAGCTGTTGAAATTATAATTAACTCTTAAGTATCACCGATTTCAATGCGCCTCAAATAATTCAAATTTAAACGGGACCATCCTTGAGTACAACCAATTCAATTCAAAAAAGGATGATTGAAACCAATTAATAAATGGCAAAAGTATCGCTTAACATTTCACCTTCTTTGAAATCTGTTAAAAATCATTATAAATTTAAAATACCCTCGACAGAAACCATAAAAGTAAAACAAAACAATATAGGTAGGTAATTCTATCAATAAGCTAATCATTGATACTATTGCAATGAGCTTTAAACACTATGCCTCTAAGGTGATGAGGAATTAAGTAACATCCAAGTCACGCGATAATCAATTTCAAATCGATCCGACGGTTTAGGCGCAGAACGTCCCATTCGCAAATGGTCCCACTGTAGCAAAATGTCCCATTCGCAAAACGTCCCATTCGCAAAACGTCCCAATCGCAGAACGTCCCATTCGCAGAACGTCCCATTCGCAAATTGTCCCATGCATATCAAATACCAACTGCAGGAAAATATATGAACAAAGCAATGTTATTTATTTAATGGTAATATAATTAAGAAAAAAAAACTAAAATTATAATCTATAACAGTAAGCACATATAAAATATTTTACTTTTGTAGCTGTAAGAAAATAACTTTCTTCATAAAATTATGCAAAGAAATGCACTTTTGCTGCAATTTTTTTTAAGTATTTTATTATACCATTCGCAAAAAACATATCTCTTTGACGTTTGTTTTTCTTATTTAGGAATAGACTATTTTGAATTTGATTGTCCCAATATTGCGCTTCTTTTTTTAATTTGTGTACAAATAAATATAGGTTTGGTTTTTTTTGGTATTCCAACGTTTAAGCGATGATGCCAGCCTTCGATGGCATTGGTGGTTCGGTGTCTCTAACCAGCACAGCTTGAAATCGTTGGTGATATTTTGGGGTACCATTGTTTTTGATAATATTCTTGGAATCGTTGAAATTCTGGTGTGTTTGGTGCTTTATCGAGTACAAGACGCCAAGCATCGGGTATCTGATTAGCTGGCACCAAAGGCATAATTTGCTTTGTTCATATATTTTCCTGCAGTTAGTATTTGATATGCATGGGACAATTTGCGAATGGGACGTTCTGCGCCTAAGATCAAACCAGTACCTAGAAGTTATTCACATCCATACAAGGTTTAGAAAAAAGTTGATAATCTTCAATTGGCTGAACATATTTCCTTAAAATATAGCTAGGAGATCCTTCCTAAGAAAAAACCTTGATCAAAATATGTCCATTCATTTAGGAGGTATGAGGCATCAGGCAGACAGATACTCTTAAAACATCCTCTTTTGTGCGTCGGGGGTTAATAAGATCACCCTTGTCAAAAAACTGTCAATTTCATAATTGAAAGATTTCCATCAGCAAAGTAAATATGAAGGAAACTTGGATTTTTTCAAGATGGACGAATAGACGTTAATTTTTTTACGTTTTTGTTATTTAACTTGTATAATTATAAAACACTTGACATTGGCGGAATTCCTGCGTTGATTCTTCGGGCGGGATAGAGTCCATAATAAAATAATATATATAAATATGAAGTCAATAAAACTATATTTTTACTTTATTTCAAAATTATTTATTTTCTGTTTCATACTTATATTTATTTACTGTCTAGTGGCCCGTAAATTAAACTAACTCAGACACGTACATTGAAAAAATAATACTCATGATAATCACTAACCTACTTGTTTATACTTAATTTCAATAAATGTACACTATCCGCCTTATTACAAAATAAGAACTGGGTTTTAATCATAATTGTTGTAGTTTTGCAAATCTAGGGCTTTCGCCAGTGTCTGTTTTATAACAAGCGCGGTAAAGGTCTATACCACAAGCGATCGGATTGTGGTAGGGACGAGACACAACTTTTTTCGAATTGCGATCGGATCATTCGTGAATTCAATTTCTTTTTTTTTTAGATGGAATTAATTCACAACAGCAGGTACCTAAATAACAAAAAATATTTAAAATGGTACAACATTTTTATTCTTAGCATTCTGTTCAACATGTACAGATACCGGCCACGGACCACGAGTCGTGAGCATAAATTTTCAAAAATAAACTAGTTGAAAAGTTGCATTTTTAGTTCAAATGATTAGTTGTATTTTCTGCAACGCAATTTTACAGAAAAAAAATGTCAATTTTACAAAAAGCTACCGAGCGAAGCTCGGTCATCCAGGTACTTTTAGTTTATGCCGACGAGCATCGATTGACGAACCAATCACGTGCAGCGTCAGCGTGGTCAATGTCATATCGACCAATAAAATGTGCGCTCACGACTTGTGCCAGTAACTGTAATACAAATGTATTACATTGAAATAACGTGCACTTTACGGCAAAAAAAAAATAATTTTGTGAACACAAATAATATTTGTATATGAATACTTGTTAACGTTATATTAGAATTACATTTAATCGTTTAGTTATTAGGGAGATTGATAGAATGTGTTTGTAGGAGCCATCCATAATATATGACATAAAATATCGTCTTGGTCTTGCCAATTTTCACGCTGACGATTTACACTTTTGTCACCGAACTATTATATACGACGCTTCAAAAGAGACAGTCTTCTCTGAATAACTTTTTAAATTAATAATAACATACAAAAATCAAAATATTTAATACTTTGATAACATAAACTAACAGTATTATATGAATGGTTCCTTAGACAAAAAGTAAAGCCTATATGCTAATATCCACTATTTTAGATATTTTTCTTTCTAACAATTGGGTAGATGCCTATGCTCAAAATAAAGTATTTCGCCAAGTCGGGCAAACAAATAATTTAAAATTGTTTGAAAATTGTAGTCCACTTTTACTTTAAAGCCATTGAGAAACTATTGTTGATAAACACTGTTTCAAAAATAAAATCTGTTTCTGAATCAAATAAATGTGTTTCTGAAACAAATCATTATGTGTCAGAAACACATAATTTTTTGTATATCCGAAACTCGGATACACTCCGAAACATTGTTTCTCAATGAACATGGCTTAAGGTTTTTAATTTATTTTATAATAGTCAAATTAACATTAAAAGTAAATGATTTGGCAACAGTAAGCGTGACGTCATGTCTTAGTACTTCATAAAAAAACGAACCGAACCTACCGTTTTGATATTTACTAAAAAGAAACTGATTTGGCTTGTCAGTCATCTAACCCGATTTTGGTAATTTGAAATAAATCCAAACAAGTAACAATAGAGATACCGGCACGAGTCGTGAGCACAAATTTTCAAAACTTAACAAACATAAATTTGCGTACAGTACAGTAGTAAAGTACACGGCAGCCGAATGATACGTGCGAACCCAATAGACGACGAACGAATGTCTAAATAAAAAGTGTACTCACGACTCCGGTAACTGCAGGTGTTTATTTTTGCTAGACAAGTTTTAGTATATAACGGAATCGGATGACTATACATGACGGAACACAGATCGCAAACCTTCTAGCATTGTTAACTTGGTGTAAAGAAAACACTATAGTAAATAAAACTTTAGTGCTGGTGATTTTTTGGAACATTTTAAATACTAGTACTACATACAGATGTGTTCTCAGGAGCGATTCTCTAACACGTGGTAGTTATAGTAGTGCAAAATGAGTTCAAAAACAGTAACTATGCCATGCCATACTCTTAATGTTAACCGATGGCTCAAACTTAGTTATTATTCCATTACATCGATATCTCGGAGGGGGGGTGAGGGGTGAGAGATACAGCCCGCTCTCGCGAACGTTCCTCTTTATCTCGACGACGAACCTTTATCTACCACAGCGGTTTCTTTTTTTGCTTAATTTTTCTCTTATCCACAAACCGCATTAAAAAAAATTCTAATTGAGTACCTTCGCCTTTTGTTTTATAGAGCTGTTTTGTTTTATTTATATAGATTGACCTTTTATTCAACTAAACTGAGATTGATTTCCTTTGTTTGTATTTACATCAGCAACCGTCTACCAAGTAGGCCTATGGCCATTGCACGATTCTCAGATATTATTCATGTCGTACAGAACTTGAGCGATCGTTCTGGACGCTTCGACGCTGCTCAGCGCGATTGTTGCGAGATTTGCCTCGTAGGAACGCAGTTGCCTGTAAAAAAAGTTATACCTGATTGTATAAAGTATTTAAAGTAAAAAAATAAACTATTTATTTAAATGTTAAGTGGAAATTATCTCATAACTGTTTGAATTCTTACAGATTAATGCTGTCCTTTTTGCGGACTATGATAAAATGTAAGCAATGTGACTATCATATATTGGGAAATATTTATAGGTTTATAGGGAACTTTGTAATAAAAATTACATGAAATTATTCATACCTTCGTCCAGTGTTAGAATAAATGACGATATTCCTCAATATGAGTGCAGCTGTCAATCGGATACTCTTCGTAACTGGACCCTCGTTCTCATCCTAGCAAAACAAACATTACATCAAAATGATATACATCAAAAGAATCCGGAATTCCAATTAGAAAATAATCCCCTAGAAAAGGTACAAAATGTAATCGCATAAGACAGCGCACTAAAGATCAAAATAAAACATGCTACATTTAGTATTGACATACAAACAAGTGTTGACATACAAAACAGGTGCTGACCTACACAAACAAGTGGTAACACAGACGGGTACTGACATCCATAAACGTATCCTTGGTATAAGAATTTACGAGTTTATGATCAGGATGCCCCTGTTTTTGCCAGGCGCGTACAGCAATAGAGAAGATGCAAATATAAATTTATGAAAATTGTTATAAAAATATAAAAGACTTATAATATTGTTTTTTTTTACAATAATTGCGAATTAAAATAACGTGAAACGGAACGTATTTTAATATACCAATCAGCGTCAAGTGACACGAGTGACGTCATCGGAACTGCAAGTCCCTTTTTTTTGCAAACTTTTAAACTACTTTTTTGGTACCTAATAAATTTATTTGTTTTAATTTTTTATATACTTACTTATGGTCTATTCTGCATGGTGTTCTTTAAAAAGAAAAATATAAAATATCGCATGTTCCCTATTGTATGCACAAATCGACGACACTCCTTGTAACGTAGACAAAACTCATACTAGGCCACAAGTGATGACTAACTACTGACGTAACTAACGCAAAAATAATGCTAATACAAAGATGAACTTACAACATTATATTCAGTATACAATGAACCCTAATATTAATAATATTATGGATGCGAAAGTTGGTGAAGATGGCGGACTATATACCTAAATGCAATCTAGAACTTATAGCTAATACAAGTACTGAAACAACTCTCACTTGAGAGTTAGAGAGAGAGAGAGAGAAATTTACACTTCACGGAACTGTTGTTTATTCGGCTTGTAACGGACTTTATTTAAATTCGTCATATTTTGGCCAAATACCGATATTCACTTTCTAAAGTATACATTTCGCAATCATTGACGATAGAAATAGAAAGAGTTAAAATGAAATTAACGATTATTCGTACACAAAACTGAAATAATCTTGTCAGCTGAATTGAACAAGTTAAAAATTGACACTGGTTATCTTAATACTTCTAGCGTCATTGATTACAATATAAACAAAACATTTAATCCAATACTAATAAAGCAGGTGCAATGTAACCTTGACTTTGCTTACGAAGAAACAGGTAAAACTAAACAAAAATTCAAAACAAATACACACAAACGTAACGTACACAAAAGCGAAACGAACACGGCTTGCTCGACGCACACTGATTCCACCGTTGGCAAAGTGTTTATGAATTTTTCCCATTGTATTTCGAAAAGAACTAAAATTAAGATCTACATTTAAATTGTTCCTTATTAAAACGAACCTAGAAGAGCTTAATTAATAGAGTATTATTATTTGAAATTGTATTGAAAGTTGTCCCCTATCCTACATTTGAAATTGGAATTAATTGAAAAATTTCTTGAAACACATTCAAATGTAGAATTGGAACATTTTAACATTAAGATGGATTTCCAGGAGAGTCACCAACTATTTGTAATAGCGTAGATATGCTCTGCTAATTTAGCTCCTGTAGAAGGTATCTTATTTATATTGTTGCTTTTGTATGTATAATCCAAGCAGTGTAATCAGTATGTTCGTATAGATAACTACAGGTGTATGTGAGTCTCACCAGTTGCTCCGGCGTGCGACTGAGTTCGGCCCTGTGCTGCACGCACACAAACACATAATACGTTAGTGACGTCACACACACGCAGGCGTGACTCTATTAGTGGTATATAGCGATGGGGAGCTACTTGCGAGTTTTGATATTCAGTATATTTGGGAAGGAATTTGAATTCATGTAAACAATCAAACCACGTGATCTGTTGTTAATATTAAAGTGTAATGCGTCAATTTTTAGTAAAACTGGTTTTACAATTAAGTTAGCAATGCCAACCCGCCCCCTATTCCCGAAAGAAAAGGACAGAACCCTACTGCATCAGCCGTAACCTCCATCAAAATTCTAAACTAGCTTTAAAATTATTTTTTGGTTATTTTTATCTGCGTAATGTAATCCCGTGAGTTGGACGAGTTACACGAATTCAACTTCAACCTGTATGGCAGACGGCCAAGAAAATAACATTTTGCAAAACAGTTTCTCTGCTAGTATTATTAATTTTCACGACCATGCTAAGTTACTTCCTCAACACAAAAGAACAAGCGATAATTTTCTTTAGGTAACGTCATTAAATCCATCATCTCTTATACTCATTAAATAAATATCAGTCAAACCATTAAAAATGTTAACTATTGCTTTTAGCTCTCCTTAGCAAGTGGTACTGGAATTCACTGACCGGGTAAAAAAAAAAATTCTTAATTTTATTTTTCATACTTAGATTTTTTTACAACACTATACCACTACCACTTGAATCTAAAATTATAATAAAACGCCGCTATATCTTCCATCAAATAATAATATCTAAGAACAAATATACCAATATAGAATACCACTAACCCCACTAATATTATAAATGTGATAGTTTGGTTGGATGGATAGATGTTTGTTACTCTTTCACGCCAATTCTACTGAACTGATTGCGATGAAACTTGATATGTAGATAGCTAGAGACCTGGATTAACATATAGGTATTTTTATCCCTATATTCCCACGGAAACCAAGTGATTATTATGTTTAATGTTCGTTAAAATAAAACTGTTAGAAGTTAGGTAAATATTCATCAGACGCGTAATAGATCATTTTAATGTCTAATCAATGCAATCTGTAACAGATATCATAATAAGTAAGGAATCTCATTCAATAGATAAGCATTGTTTAAGCGTTATCGCTTTCTATGAGGTGTGATCGCTAAGTGAGGGAATTTGTAAGCATGATTGCGGTTTAGGCGATTGTTATGACATGCTGGACTGGCAGGCTTTGAATTCTAGGAGCTCATCAAAAACAATATTTTCCTTCATTCACTCATTCCTCATCGTAGGATAAGTAGTATAGCGAATATTACGTGACAACTTATAGTGTCTAGCAAAACTGTATCATATACAAAAAATATATTATATTATTGTATAACTTGAGAAATGCATACCGATATATTCAAAGGAGAGGTAACGAGGTCGCTCTCTACGTATTAAAAATCTATTCTTTTTATTAATCAGTAATGAAGTGATTCGACAGCATAATTCAATACTATATCCTATGGTTTGTCAGTAATCGAATCAATAACCGAAAAGATAAGATGCCTCAAAATCCAAGAATAGAAACCGACTATAGTAGGTAATCGGTTTTTAATTTAAGAGTGGTTTGTTAATGTCTTTGATTTCAGGTGTTTCGCAATGGTCATGTTATGACCATAAACTAACTTTTAAACTTTTGCGTTTCATGATATAATTATGTATTTACACGGGAATTAACGCGATGCTGAATTAACTGGAATCATCGCCATGTACCGTCACATACTATATTATACTATTAGTATAGTATGTGACGGTACATGGCGAAACAAAAATATTAAAAATATGCGGGTGGATGAAGAACCTTCTACCTCACGATCTCGACGACGGAGGGCGTGCACCACTAAGCAACTCAGCCTGTGACCACGGCCAGTGCAACCTGGTCTAAACATCAGGCAATTCAGAGGTATGTTATACCTATTTCGTGATCGCGTTAATTCCCGTGTAAATACATAATTATGATCATAAATATTGTATAGTATAGTCGGGTAGTATGTGGTGTGTGTTCCTCACCATGAGTTCCCTGGGGTTGAACATGTCGGCGGCGTGCTTGTTGAGCGCGGCGAGCGCGGCGTTGGGCGGGTAGCCCAGCGACACCGGCTTGCTCTCCGCCTCGCCCGCCGCCAGGCGACGAGAGTTGTAGATCGCTTTCAACGCCTACGAATTGCATTAATTCAAATATTTGGACGGAAGGAACAACCTCCTATAACGGGACAATGTTAAACAGCATTGTTGAGTTTCTGAGGATAACTACGGTCGCCAGAGGTCCATAGGTTGGCAACGTCAATTCTTCTTAGGCGCTGTAACCATTTACCATCAGGTGAGTAATATTAAGAAGATACATAGTGCCTTAAACCGTTAACTACTGATGCCTGGGCTTTTGACAAAATAAAACACCTCTTCATATTAATCATCCTCACTTATGGCCTTACTTGGGAGAGGCCTATGTCCAACAGTAGACTAGAATATAATTAATTGATTGAGTAATATGCTTGTGTGCCCTTTTAATTGTAAATAAACTAATATTATAAACATGAAAGTGAGCTTGTTTGTTTATTTATTTGTTACAATTTAACATCTTTACTGCTAGATCAATCATCATGCAATTTTGCATACACATTTTTAGAGGGACAGAAAGGGATACCTGAATTGATCTATATAATCTTCAGTTATGTGAGTGAAGTTTGAAGTTTTGTTTCCGCATTTAGACTCATAGACGGTCCATTATGCATTCAGATAGGCTGACTTGTTGAGCCAGCCTAGCTCCTTCCAGACGCACAGAAGCCACCTGGGGCGTTCACAGGCTTCTAGGAGCGATCTCGCGCCCGCGAGGATATTTGCCCGTAGTGTGGCCACTCCCTCGCACTCCAGGATAACGTGGGCGTCCATTTCCTCCGCGTTGAGACATCTTCTGCATAGAGGACTGCCTGTCGCACTGACGGTGAATAGGTGCCGGTTTAGGGCTAAGTGAACCGTAATGGTTCCTACAACTATTCTGATGTCGAGTCGGTTCAGACTGAGCAGTCTGCAAGTTAAACGTGGTGAGACCTCCGTCAGCACCAGTTTAGACCCCAACGACTGTTGTGCGCTTCACGAGTCTGTTGCCTTACCCATGAGCGAAGTTGATTAAAAAGAAGTGGCAGTAGTAGTATAGTTGGACCTACCACTGACGTTACAGATCCCTTCCTTGCCAGCTCATCGGCGGCGAATTAATTACTATGCCCTTTGACCCATTGCAGAATTACCAAATTGGCAGAGGCTAAACGCTCCAGCGTCTGGTGGCATTCATAAATGAGACCGCAGTTTATTGTGTTGCCATCCAGGGCCCTTAAGGCGGCCATACTGTCTGACAAGCAAGGCAAGGCTGATAGGCAAGAGCTGGTATAAAATATATCGACGAATAGTGAGGATGATTAATATCTGGTAGCGGGTACTCACATGCGGTGTGCAATGTTTGTCGGTGAGGTGGTTGAGCAGCGCGAAGGTTTTGCGCGGCACGCGGTCGCAGTCCAGCCACAGGCACGGCGCCTCGCCGCCCGACGTGGGCGGGCAGTGCGTGCGCGCCGCGTGCGTGAATACGTCCGTTGAACTCCCGAATGACCTAAAAAACATTCATCCAAATGCTAAATCATGTATAACTAGTATAATTTCCTTAATAAAATTGAAAAAAACAAACATTCGTTACACGAGTATAGATACATATAAAATAATAATTTACAGATACTTTTTATTATTTCAAACTTGTCAATTAATACCCATATAATCCGTTTACTATGACTTCAAAGGTACCCATCATACAGGTCGCCCTAGTGTAAGAGACAGGGTCTATAACGTTGGTTAATATTTTCTTGACTAACTAATCTGTCGCATCGCATTCTACTAAGATTGTTTTACCAAAATGTTTAAATTTATATTTTTGTTAACTGTATATCCTTTTTATTGTGTGTTAATAAAGATTATTGTTATTATTACCCAGGAAAAAACACGTCTTACGCAATAGAAAGTATTATGCGGGATACGGAGAAAAGGTACTAACTTTATGTAGGTATTGAATTACATATTAATAAAGTTGTTTGAAAGTTATTAATTTGAAAAATAGCATAACTAAACAGCTAATAGTCCTGTGCAAGACAGGGTCCGTAATTGTTACCTACTTTTAAGCCTACCATCTGTATAATATGTACATTATGTATCTATTTTTTACCCACGACGGCACGGAGAGGGTATATGCGTTTAGGGTGAGAGATGTTTGTTTTTGTGCAAACCAATGTTGCCATTTATCTCCAACACTAATAGTCCGATTTTGTTGTGGTTTTCAGTAATGGGTACGTGGTTGATTGGTGCTGGTTCTTAGATGAGTGTTACAGTGGTAACTCACTAGGGGGCGCTGCAGTAAACATTTGTTTGTGCAAACCAATATTGCAATTTATTCCCAAAAATTAAGTTTTTGCTGAGTTGGATCGTCCTGCCAGTTTGAAATTTTGCCGTTATATGTCGTTTACATGTCAATACTATAAATTGGCAACTTTAAACTGATCTGATGAGGAAGCCAAGAGGTGGATACTGAAACTCTTCAATGATATATATATATACATTAGTATTATGTACAATACGTATATGCTCTCTTAAAAGTCTGAAATAAAAGCAAAATTGAAAATTTTGAAAAAACCCACGACGGTTAAGACTTAATCGAAAAAGGACAAAATAATTTTAAAACCCCCGACTTAACCAGATTACCCGATTATACAAAAGAATATCCGTCGGGGAGGCCATCTCTATTTCAAATTTCAACTAAATAAAAATCATGGGCTTCGTAATTACCTGTGTGGCCGCCAACAACGTATTTGCATCGACAATTCTCTATCTACTTGGTGTAATACATTTGCTGGGTGTGCCCCAGGGTGGCGTTTTGTCTCCTTTACTTTTCGCAATTTTTATCAATTCTATCTCAAATCAATTACTTTCTTCCTACCACCCGCAGATATATACTCATGCACCACTGGTAAATTTATCTAAAGCTGTTGACATCATCAACATAGATTTGGACCAGATTAGTTACTGGAGTAGGTCACACGGTCTTCAGGTAAACCCATCAAAGACCCAAATTATTATTGTCGGTAGCTCGCGAAAGATCGCACAGATTGAATGGTCACTACTTCCACCGGTTTTATTCGAAGGCACCTTTTAGTAAAGTCGTAAAAAACCTGGGTATACATATAGACACTGACTTATCTTGTGCCCCACAGATGCAGGAAATAAGTCGCAGAATGTTCGCCTCTGCAGGATCCTTAAAACGTTTACGGAACTTTCTTGCAACTGCTACCAAAATTGCCCTTGCTAACTCCCTTCTACTTCCAATCCTCGATTACGCAGATGCCAGCTATCCTGATCTCACCGAGAACCAACTAGACAAACTTGAGCGACTTCGGTTTGCGTAAATACGATCATATCTCTGAATTTCGGAAACAACTCAAGTGGTTACCTATACGCCTTCGCCGGAATACTCATATTCTTTCCATTCTATACAATATACTGTTCAACCCTTCGCTACCTAACTATCTCAAGGAACGATTCGAGTTCCTACATTGTACACATCCGCGATCTCTAAGGTCATCAGAAAATTTGCAACTGAAAATGCCTGCACACTCCACGGCATTTTATGATAAATCCTTTACAGTAACTGCAATCCGTTTATGGAATGCATTACCTGTAAAATTTAGACGAGCTCAAACCTTAACCTCTTTTAAAGCTCTTGTAAAAGAACACTACCTAACACTATAAGTGGTGTACAACTCTCTCATGTTGTGCAATTGACTCCATAATAAGTAATTACACTAAAATGTGTTAATAATTATTATAGTTATTTCGCTATGTATGTGTATACATAGCGAAATAACTATAATAATTAGTAAGACATTTTAGTGGAGTTACTTATTATGGAGTCAATTATATCAACATATACATACACATGTATATGTATGTATGTGTATATATATATGTATGTGTAGATACATCACGTATTCCTATTCACCCCATTTTTACTTCTCAGATAATATCATTCGCTTTACCTAGATACTATATTTATTATTTCATTGTTCCCGTTCTAAATATTTTTGGTACGCCACCAGCTACCGATTACTTTCCTCTGTTGTTTCCATACAAAGGTTGTCTGGAAGATATCGCTATTAGCTATAAGACCGCCCATTGTACTTGCCGCTTAGTATAAACTATGTTTAATTTCTGTTCAACTGTGGTGTACAATAAAGAATGTTCTATCTATCTATCTATCTAAAATGAAGATATCCTGTGTTACATTATGTTGTCGTAAAACATCTTCAATAATTATATTCGCGTTACTATAAAACTGCAAAACTTTAGTTCATTTAATGGCAGTATTATTTTGTATAATCTGGTTAAGTCGGGGGTTTTTAAATTATTTTGTCTTTTTTCGATTAAGGTTTTTTTGTAACCGTGGGTTTTTTCAAAAATTTTAATTTTGCTTTTATTGAATTACATCATAGTGTATTATTATTTATCATTAGATTACATAAAGTAATCTCTTATTTTGGTTCGACAAAGAGATTTTGATGCATTAGTCATTAGAAAGACTTTCTATATAACTTAACTTTTGCTGTATGTCTTCGCGTTCACCCAAAGAAGATACATAACGCCTTAAATCGTTAATTGCTGATGCCTAGGCATTTGACAAAATAAAACTCCTGTTCACATCAATCATCAGCACTTATGGCCTCATTTTGTGTGTTATTCTCATCTTCAATCTTCATTTAGAGATTGAATTAAGATAACACGTGTACAGATGACGTATCAACCGGGATGACGGATCGTATTAAGTAAAATGTATGAAAACATGTTTCAAAATGGGCAAGTATCCTCGCGGGTGCGAAATCGCTCCAGAAACCTGCGGACGCCCCAGGAGGCTTCTGTGCTTCTGGAAGGAGCTAGGCTGGCTCAACTAGTCAGCCTATCTGAACGCATAATGGACCATCTATGAGTCTAAATGCGGACCCCTACACCAATACCAATACCAATGTTTCAAAATGCAGGAACTGACGTAAATGGGCCTATTAAGCGGCAGATTGTAATAAGCTGGTTTTTACCAAAAATATATATAAATAATAAATTATACAAAAAGAGGGGTGGTGACTGTCTGGGTGTCTGTAAGTGGCATCATAGCTCCCAAACGGATGAACTGATTTGAGTGCGGTTTTTTTTTTATTGAAATTGACTTGATCGAGTGTGTTCTTAGATATAATTCAAGAAAATCTGTTCAGCCGTTCGAAGATCATCAGCTCTTTTGTAATCGTTGAAGGGATTTTCAAGGGGTATTTTGAATATTTAATTTATGATTATTATTGTATATAGTAACAGAGGTTGTTAGACTGTTTTCGTCTTTTATGCCGCGTTCCTATTATCAAGAAACAATTCGTTTTGCTTACGGACGGTAAAATTTCGTTGAATTTTCAAGGAAAATTTTAATTGGAACGCGGTATAAAACAGTTACCTCTCCTCTCTTTCCCCTTAAGAAGCAAGATTTTATATGCATTGCCTATTTTTTATCTAATTCAAGCTGTCAACAAACATTTGCAGACACTCCTTGCCACCGTTTAAGGATCACAATCCTCGATCTTCGTACTACAAAAGTTAACAAGGACTTACTTTCCACATCCCCTCCAGTGACAAATCCAGGGTGTTTCGTCTAACGGAGCTGGTGTTTGTTGAGCGGGCTGCGGGGTTGGCGCTGGCGGAGGTGTTGCCGCAGGTTTAGGTGTGGGTGGCTTTGGTGGCTATTACATTAAAGTAATATATTATTGTTGAGATCGGAAAACCGATCCGAACGATCGAACCGATCGAAAAATCTTAGACGCAGGAAAGAGCTTTAATACCTAATACGAGACAGGTGACCCGTGTGCTCGTTTGACCCTATATCATAATAAAAAATATTATAATTCCGGTTTATATATCGCTTTTTTCAAAAAAAAGAGAAATGAAATATATAGCAACACTTGGTAAAATATGTTAAAGATTTCTTTGCAACAGAAACCTAGGTAGATGAAAAACAAACCTACGAGGATAAAAAATAGGGTTCAATACAAGATTGTATTTTCATAGTACTGTGCCCCCTGCAGTATTTTTTTTTTGTTACATTACATTTTTTGTTTAATGCATGATACTTTATTAGCAAAACGGCGTTTTTTTACAAACGTAATATTTGTAATCTAAAAACATTAGATTCGAAATGTTATAAATTGACCATTAGCAGTAGTCGTGTTAAGTTGTAAATAATTACCTCAGTGACAGATTGTGAAACAACAAGTTCTTTATCACCGATTTTAGTGTTCCCGACCATGACGGGCTGCCGAGTGATCACCTGCCTCATCACCGGCTGTTGCGAGACTTTCTGTTGAAAATTCAATAAATAATAGTTAGTGATAGCATAAGAGACTCGCATCATAGATACTACGAACTGCAAGGTATAAAAATAACTGCAATGCAAAAAATAATAGGAATTGTTAAGTCAAAAATAACCATAAATAAATGGTTCAAGTTACAATTTATATATATAAAAAAAGAAAAGGATGGTAGATGAGCTTTACATCTAAATTTTGAACAAGCCATCGCGAAGTTTTATTACTTACCTAAAACTTCGCTATGGCTCGTCCAGAATGAAAGTAAATAAAAGTATTAAAACTTTGCAATAACTATTTTCCTAAGCTTAATAAGTATTTTATACTTTCAAGTGAATGTCTAACTATGTTAATATTTATGTATTTTTAACGAATAACTCGAAGACGTCGCGAAAAATTTTCAAATAACTGTATTGTTATTGTATATTTAACGGTTGTCTATAATTAACTTTATAATATTTTGTTTATTTTTTTTCACCAACCTCATTGAACATATCTGTTGCGGAGACATGTTAGAGTATATTTTGTGCCTTTGTAATATTTTGTGCATGAAATAAAAATATTAACAAACATGATCGAGAAATCTCACCGCACTGGACTGTATAACACTAGTCTTCCCTTCTGTCTGTACAACGGACACTTGGTTGGTTGTCTGCACATTAGTACCCACTGGACTTCTTTGTGGTTGCTGCACGTTCTGCACAACTCTATGCACGTTGGACTTCATTGGCGCGTTCACTATTACCGGCTGATTATTCGAAACTGTAATTATCTGCTGATTCCCTTGTAAAAGTTGTTGGTTGCCTTGAATTAACTGTGGGTTGCTGGTTACCATCTGATTGGTTGATGATGTCATTGCGGTGCTTATAAGGGCTGGTGGTTGCTTCTGTGTTGCAACTACGATCTGTTGTGATGGTTGCGAGTTAACGAGCTGGGCCTTATGTGGTTGCGGCTGTGTGGTTATTATCGGTTGCTGGCTTGGTGTTATTTGGGGGGTGTTCTGCAAATTTGAGTTTTATGTCAACCTATTTTAAAAAATATGGAATAATAGAAGAACAATAACATGTTCTGATTTCTAACATTTCTAGCTAAATCAAATTTAAGTAATATGTATAGCAAAATCTCTAATAATTATAAGTATAAAATAATTTAAACAATTCTAATATTTAAGTACTGTTTAAAATTATAAATGGACTATCATACAAATAATAAAAAAAAAATTGAAAGTTGCCTTTTCAACTTTCAAAATACATATTTGGACAAGAATTTATTTCGGAGAAGAACAAGAAGTAAAGAATAAAAGCGTTATAAGCACACGTAGTAACTGTACTGTCCAAAACAGAACAAGCGTCTTTTAAAATTTACAATTTAATTACTTTTATACTATACATGCAAATAATATTTGTAGAAGCAACGACTGAATATGTAATTAAATGCAAATAATCTTCAAACCGTCGTAGTTTAGCAAGAAAATCCTCTAAAGATTTTAATATCAGCATATTTGCTTTGAACAAAACAGATTACCTTCTAATTATTAATTAACTATATATTAAATACTTTAATAATCTTAAGCAAAATAAAAACGATATCAAAAATACGCCCTTTATAATCGATGGCAAAGTACTCATGCATCACAAATCTACACGGATCTATAACAATCAGGTTTTTAGAACAAGAAAACGGTTTGTTAAAATTATATGAAACATGTTAGTCGTGTTATAACAAGAGTAAGTGTTCAAGATTGCAATGTAGTTTTACTGTTGCTATTTAGTTTCGAAGGAATGTCATCATCACGGTCAAGATATTGCCGGCGAATAATGTTAATATTAGAAACTCAAATATAATTAAAGTATGTCAGAGTTGTCATAATCCATCCACGACAAATAAATTCAAACAATAAATATTTATTCAGTACTTATATTTTAGTCGATTTGCAAACGCTATGGAAACTAGTGTTGCGAAGAACTCGAGTCGTTGTGAAGTAAATGAAATAAAAGACTCGACTCATTACTAATCGAGTAATGTCTACGTACAACAACAGTGCTACCTACCTGTAGTGTGTACCTATTATTATCTGAAAGAATGTGTAAAGAAATGATTTTGATCTGATCTAATTTATACTATGAATTTTAATAGATATAATAGTTTAAGAACTATGATAAACGGAATTGTCTCCTTACAACAAAAAGCTTCATGTCTAGTGTCATGTTCCGTTTTTTTTCTTAAAGACTCGGAATCGGCACACGAAGTCTTGCATAACGAATCCAGTCACCTAATTTACGTCTCGAAAACTCGAGTATTTTGCAACACTAGGAAACCCGCAAATATTTAAAATCTATAACAATCTAAAAAAACGTGGCAAACCGCATTAGCTATGTACTAATAAAATGTAGACCGTATCTTATTCCAAAGCCCTTGTTGAAGCTAGAAGCTAATATTGTGTGCTTGGCACCTGAGCCATGGACGTTTTGACCACTGTGATGCTCTGACCACAGTGGGACGTGCTCACGAGCGGCGGGAGCATTCTCTGTGTCGACTGTATCACGCCAGAGTTCTGTGCGTGCAATATACATCTATTGTTATTAATATAATAACAAATGTTCATAAAATAATATATATTAATATATTTATCAATATAATATAGATTTCTTTTAAGGAATGTGTTTATTTAATTCACCTTAATTATGTATATTGTATATATTATAAAAGGTCTGGTTGTCAAGTATTTGAAGAAAATACTATTTAAGAAATCGGAAAGTAACCCCTAATAAAGTCTACTATGTAAAAAGTACCCAATTATGATTGAACTAGTAAAATGTTTTCATGAGACTGCCCTCAGCATTTTTTTTTCTTCATTTCTTACAAACAAATTATTACCTATCAAACTAAGCAACTTAATTTTTAATTATGTATTTCATTATGAAATAAAAGTGAAATAGATAATCCAGCCAAGGACATGACATATATATTCCATTTGTTAACTCATGACGTGGAAACGACTAATTTTTATTAAAACTTATATTACCTGCTGTTGTTTTCTTGTGTTGTGTGTCGATTTGTACATTTATAATGAAATTATTAAACAAGCAATTTCAGGCATCATAATAATTTTTGTTTCAAATAACCAAATGTTAGTCAAGCTTTCAATGTTAGGTCATTAAATATGTATTAATAAAATATATAAAACTTTTGTAGTGCCAACGAACGCATAGGGTTAGTAGATAAATGGTATTACTAAGTACTCTATGCGTTTGTCGGCCGTTGGTTAATATTTAAAATGATATGCAACAAGCCTTTATGAATATGATGGCTATATTATATAGAAGAGTTTCTACAACCCTCATCCAGACGTAGCATCAACGAAGCATCGTAAGGATTCTTAGAATAAATAAAAACTACCAAACGTGATTCGCAAGGGATTAGTATTCTTGTAACATTCCCCAATTAACATAAATCCTAGTAAAAATAGGTTGACATAGTGATGAGATAGGTATCGAATCAATGTCCTCCCAGATTATAAGACCAACGGTAAACATTAGAAAGTTACAAGATACACACAGCAGACAGCATCATTTCAGTACAGAGTTGATAAAGACGTTCGAAATTACAACAAAAATATTTCAGATGAGTTTCTAATTATCTATACTTTCTCCTACAAAGTTATTTTTATAATGACAAAAGAAAACAAATAATCCATAGCTTATACTACAGGGGAAGTCATGGGGAGATGTAAAGAGGGATGCTCCCTTGAACTTTTACGGGGGTTGATGAGAAAGCCTTCACCTATACCGACTCTTAGGGCAACAAATCAGATGTTAAATATAAATTGTACTTTTAGTAGGTTTGACTCCGTCATAACCAATCTGTCTCGCAAACGGATCGAGTGAGTTCTCACACAACCAATCTTATTTATATAGGGACGGTCTTCATTTTCATAACCTTATTTTCAAATAAACAATCTGTTTGTTAGACACGAAAAAGCAAAGCGAAAATTTTAGTGAATTATGAAAACCTCGCCACTGATAAAAAAGGAAAATTATTAGTAATAAAGTGTAAATATAGAAAATCTAGGCTCTTTATGGCACTAATTGGCTATAGTATGAGTAAGCATGAAGCTAGGTATAGAATAACCTGTATAATTTGCTGTTGGGTTATCGCCTCTGTAGCCTGGGTGATAAGGCTGTTTAGGGTCGCGTCGTCCAAACCTCCTGGGTTGTTTACCTTTTGTAACATTATTTATTAACTACAATGGCCTTTAGAAAAACTAGCAAATCATATTAAATACGCCAAGCAAAACAAATCATGGGCTTTTTAAATTAAAAAAAATATATATATGGCCATTTGACCTCCAATCTATGCTATCCTCCAATCCGCATAATTATGCAGAATCTTAATTCCATTCTGAAGTAAGAGAACCAAAAAGATTCTACTAACATAGGTACTTAATTTTTATTTATCATAATTAAAGTAGGTATATGTTTATGTATATCTCACATTAAGGTGTCTATCCTAAGGTTGTCTGGTAGAGATCGCTCTTAGCGATAAGACCACCCATTGTACCTAACACTAACATTAGTTTTAAGATCATTTGTAGTTCTATGTTTAAGGTGTACAATAAAGTATATTCTATTCTATTCCTTCCCTCAACCCATTCCCGACCTTTTATTAAATGATTTATATGTTGTAGAGTTGTAGACCATCTCATAAGATTATCATAATTTTGAACTATATGATTGTGAAGAAACATACCGTCAGAGTAAGAGGTCCGCCACCGGTAGGACCTTGGACAATTATTATAGTTTTCTGCATCATACCGCCAGGTATGTTCTGTGCTAAGTAACTCAATCCTCCTGCAATAAAAACACGAACATACAATAAAAAACTATCTTAGCCTTCATCTTCCATCCCCCCATCACTTGAATAATTGGCACTTCACCACTGTGCGCAGGCGTCAATTAGTATTTCGTTCAAGAAAAAACGTACCCCCACCCCCTCAAAAGCCGGCAACACACTTGACTTGCAGGTGTTTATGGGCGGCAGTAGTCCTATACCACCAGGTGACCAGTCTGCTCGTTTGCCCCCTATACCATAAAAAAGCCTGCTACGAAAGTGAGCATGTCATAATAAAAGCAAACGACCCACAGAGGTATTTTTTTTATTAGGTATTTGCTGAGTTATCGACCTGGACTTAAGTGTCCATAGCATTCATTATAAACCTTCGTGGTTTTTGCTATCCATAATTAAAATTTTTAATTTATTTTGAAACTGGCCTGTTGGTCTAGCGGCTAGTGACCCTGACTGCTAAGTTAGAGGTCGTGGGTTCTCGATTCCCACCCAGGACAAATAATTGTGTGATGTGCACGATAATTTGTTCTGTGTCTGGGTGTAATTTATCTATAATATGTATGTATTTAGAAATATATAAGTATGTTTATCAGCAGTCTGGTTACCATAGTACAGGCTCTGCAAAGTTTGGGATCAGACGGCCGTGTGTGAGATGTGTGGAGTTATTAAAAAAAAAAAAAAAAAAAGTTGAAAAAATTTAAAAATACACTATTGCTATTTAGGAATATAGTAAACTTTTGAGGCATGAGGTACTTTGTTTCAGAAAGAAAGAAGAAAGAAAATAAATTCGGGTGGAAGACATCGGCTTTAGTTATAACTAAAGCCGATGTCTTCCACCCGAATTTATTTTCTTTTAAAGATATTTGCATACCTTGAGAAGTGCTAGGAGTCGCAATAATCTGCATGGGCTGTTGAACGAACTGCGTGGTTTGTTGAGAACCCATTGATTTCTCTGAAATAGTAACGATCAAGTTAAACAGAAATGGCATTTTACACTAAAAATAGTGATGGGACAAATCGACTTAACTCGAGTTTGGTTTAGATGTACACAAACGAATTTACAAGAGATTATGTTTCGTTATTTGAGTGTAAGTTTTAACCGACTTCAAAAAGGAGAAGGTTCTCAATTCCACTGTTTTTTTTTTTTTGGTGTATGTTAGGCGATATCTTAGCCATTTGTGAACCGATTTCAATAATGTACTCAAAGTTGGTCCCATTTAAATGTTAGCAGAAGCAGGCCCGAGACGGCGATGCGACGTTGTAAAGTGCAGGGGGGCAAGGCCGCCGTACACCACGGTGTGGCCGCCTACTAATCAAGAGGCGGCCAAGGTCTACAGGTGTTCTTAGAGGCTACGGTATGCGGGTCCCTTGCAATAGACCCACTTGTGACGGAACACCGTGTGGTTTTAGTCGGTTAGATTCCGACATGCCACTTCACCGTTAGCTCCGGTGAGGTGATGACACGTGGGGGTTGCCAAAAAAAAAAAGTAAAATGTGCATATGGACCGGGAACCGACCGCAAGAACCTATCTCATCGGTATCCTGCTCAAACTTTGTAATGTAAAGGCAATCAAACCCCTAAAAACAATGCTATGACTATGGCAACCCTATGAGACTGGGGTAATATGCAATACAAAATTGGGGTACTAACCTATCTCATCGGTAACCTCAAAATTTTGCGGAAAATTATAGCTTTTAATACGCCTTTTCTAGGAAAAATGGGTTGCCAGTCCAAATCGGGTGAAAAAGCTTGGCAACCCCTTACGAAGTCTGAATAAATAAAGCAATTCCGTTGTTGGCGAGATAATTAAAACGTGAAACAAAAAATGGTGAGTAATAGAAATGACAAACGATGCTTTTAGTCCTTAGATACGATGTCAAGATGTTATTATGCACAAAAAAATATTTAATGTACAATGCGTATGATACTTACAACATAACTGCATAAACGCTCGGAGAATAAAGTGACTAATGATGGGCAAATTTTTCACTTTTTTTTATTTCTTAGAACACTTACTATTTTTACGAGCTTGTAATGGAGACTAGATATGTGGAAGATGTAGTTTAATTATTATTATCAAATAAATTTATATTGCATTTTTTTTATTTAAATTTTTTCAAGTACATTTAATCATTTTCGCACAAATATGAGCACAACATGGTTGTTCGGTGGGCAGAGTTCTCAACTTTCGAAAACCGTAAACAAAATAATATACTTCTCGTTGCAGCTAAGGCTAGGTATTAATAATTTAATTTTGTAGGCTATCTTAACATAGGTATTTCTGCTTAGGAGTGATGTATCTGTTAAGAAGTTACTATTATCTTAGCTGTGGTTAAGTTAAGAAGTTTATTTATTAATATTATTTTTCGCTTTTCAGCTCCTTTCTTCTTTCGTCGGTTTAATTTTTTGTTAAAAAGTTTATTTTTTTGTGTCTATAAATTTTTCTTACTTACCTAATATGTTATCATTTGCCGGCGGACTTAATGCCACATGGCATTATCTAAAAGTCAACTTTTGGGTGGTTCATGGCAGGTGTATAAGAATGAAATTTCATGAAGAAAGTTATAATTTACATAGAAATACAATTAATTATACATAATACATACATATATAAATACTTACAGATAAATATATATTCAAATAAATACTATATATAGATACAAAATATACCTATGGTTGTGAGGTTATGAGGATATTTCTGCCAACTGCTTCCTGTAAAATTCACGGACCTTAACTTTAAACGTGTCTCTGCTGGTGGACATCCTAATCTCAGGAGGGAGCGCATTCCATAGTAAAATAGAATAGATAGCAAATCTCTGTCATCTTGTAGTATATAATTATATGTAATTCTTTAGAACTACATATATATGTAGGTATGACAAGTTTGAACAAAATCGGTTCACAGATGAAACTCAGTGGGTGAACAACAAGATACATTCCCTATTTTTCTACAATTTTACGTTTTTTCGTCTGTTATAATTATTAATACCTGAACACTGAGCTTGGCTCGGTAGCTTTTATTAAATATATTTCGTTGTGAAATTGCTTTTTTACAGGAAATTCACCTATGTATGCAGTTGAACTTAAACTGCAAAACTGTATCTGTATACAAAATTTCATTAAAATCGTTAACCATTTTTGTGATAAACTAAATATAGATACAAGAATTTCCGGTTTACAGTAATAAGATTGATTATTACATAAATGATACAATTAAAAATACTCATTAACGATTTTCTAGGTATATGTGGGCCGTTCCCGGCGGCACTGCAATGCCGGGCCGACCCGTGACGGGAGTGGAGCGAGCCCCGAACATCCCGTCAGTTTACAAAAATCAGTTTAATATACTGGTCCTTCAGTGAGGGAACTTTCAGATATTAAGCTGAAAAGAACAGATACTACACTTTGATCTTAGCCAAAAGGCCGAGAAGCGATACCCTTGACAAAGATTCCGGGGAAGGTAATGCGGTAGCAGAGACTCTTAACACCGCGTTTCAAAAAACGGCATAACGCCATCTACCGAGCGAGTATGTAAAATATTGTAGGGGTTTCCAACAAAGTTTAGTGTTCGTAACCTGTTGTAACAGCTTAAAAAGACTATTAACACAATTACATTTGCAATAAATGTAATTATCTGTCAAAGATTGATATTCATTATTAAGATTATAAAGATCTTGGCGTATCGACATAATCAACACACAGTATTAATAATATATCATTCATATTCAGAATACTTGAATAAAAAACCCTTAATAAATGATCAACTTCTAAACCATTTGTTTATTTCCACGAAGCTGATACTCTTTTTTTTAGATACTAATGTGAAATAGGTCATCTTTGAAATTATTTTAGTAAAAGTTGTCTTTGTTAACAGTTATTATAAATAAGTAGAAATCGCGTGGTGGTCGAATTTCAACCATGTTTTTTTCATTGGCCAGTATAACTTGAGCTGTCATTATATAGACTTACTTACCATGACAAGTCAACACACATATACAGGACGCGTGTAATTTTATTGAGCAGTTTTCACGTAATTTTTAAAGTTGTAAGACATATTGTTTAAAAATGTTAGCTTTCTGCACTTCTTCTATATATAAAACTGTAATTATTACAAAATTCATGTTACTACGTTCGCGTATTAATATAATGATACATTGATTTCAAATTGTGTAGTAAACAAATATTTTTCTTTCGTAACTGGTTACGAATCTGTGGTTTTGGTAACGAACTTGGGGGGGGGGAATAACAAAATATTGTAAACCGTAATTCCTGTGGATTCTCAGTATAAAATTGTCCTTGACTAATTAATGTATGGTTTTTATGAATATTTTTTTTCTCGAGTACCAAGTTCTTAAGCTACAAGGCTTGTTTAGAGTGAAGTATGTATTTATAGATTTCAACTTTTTATAACTACCTTGCAAAATAAGTTGCCCAGATTGTGACGCTATTAGATTCTGGACGTCCATGGGTTGCACTTGCAGCATTGGTTGCTGCACTTGCAACGTCGGTTGCTGCATCTGTATCGTGTTCCCTTGCACTTGTAAAGTAGGTTGCTGGACTTGCAATGTTGGTTGTTGTACTTGCAAAGCTGGCTGTTGGACAGACATAGCTGGTTGTTGTACCTAAAAGTTAAACTCTGTAAGTTACTAATAAAATATGTAAAGTTAAATTATATTTTTTAAATATTTGAAATTGACGTTATTATATTGCGAAGTAGGTATCTTGTAAATATAATATAGATTTTGGTTACTTTGTCAGAAGTAGTATTTAAAAGTATGACTTGAAAGCTTAAAAAAAATTGAAAACAATGTAGTACGTGGCGACTGATTAAATAGACTGTAGTGCTTAAAACAATGGCTTTTTACGATTCAGCATTTCCTGCAGGCTGTAACTAACTTACCTGTGGTAACTAAGCTCTTACCTACCTGCCTCTGCACAGTCACTAGTTATTCAAAACGGGCAACAACATGATAATATTCAATTGACCTTATTTCTGTTTGAGCAAACTAGTTGTGAGTAACTAGAAAACTTCTGTTTGAGTTACAAACTTTGTTTTCGTTTCCCATTTACCATTCACTTAGTATTTACCGTTTACTTAAAATTCACTGTTTACTTAGCATTTACCGCAGCCTATAAACGACACTATCCCTATAGTGTCGTTTTACGGTAAATACTTATGGACAGATAAGGCATATGCTTTTTACCACTAGTGAACCTTTTCATACTTGCCATACTTTTTGGACCTGCATAATACGTGACTAATTTATTGATTTCTCCAAACTTCACTTCATCAGTTCCAAACACATTAGTTTACTCGTTTGAAAACTTAATATTTGTGTCTTTTTTACCAAAAAAAAATTACACATTGAGATATTCGTTCAGTGTATATAAACAATTATTATTTCATATTGGACATAACACATACTTGTAGAATAGGTTCTTGTATAAATGATGCGTTATCACCGGCCGCCGTCACCAGCACAGAAGACTGCATAATGTCCACTGGTTCCTGTTTCGGCGGCATCTGATAGAAAACAAACGACCACATATTAATAAACACATATTAAATGTTAAATATATTATATATCTCTTATGTTTTTCTTTTCTTCTTTTTTTATGTCCTTGATTTTCAGTTTCATTATTGTCATATCCTTTTCATTTACTTTTAAATCTAATGACATAATAGCGCACAACAAAATATGTAATAAAATTTACTGAATATTGTTAAAACTGTCTGGTTTTTTAAAAGAGTGGCAATGCGTTTGTTTGCCTGATTTCTTCTCACAAGGTTCAACCATTTGAAAACGGGCGGTTGTTGATCTACACAGGCCGATATTTTGTTTTCTTTATTAATTTTACATTTGACAAAGCAACTGTGTGTGTTGATCTATAATTTTTTAAATTGACTTTCGAAAAATTTCTATCGTCTCTGCCTACCCCGGACGGGAACAGGGCGTAAGTATATATAAAATAGAAATATAAAAGCTACCGTAGGGTAGAAATATTTCATGTCTATATCTTGTAAATACTTCGATGGTTTGTAGAGAACATGGTCTGCGTTGACATCGTAATTCACCCTTATTCGCGGAGCAGTATGGCACACGCACATATAGAAGTGTAGTGAGGTCTACATAAATGAACGGCATCTTTGCATCTGATGTCGTATTCCGAGTCTTTTCTCTTCGCGTATATCTGTACTTATAGATTTGTAATGGTAAAAAATAATAATCAGTCTTATCCTACATCTTATTTAATATATATATTATAGGTAATAATATTTGTGCCATTTGTTAAATTTTAATTCAAAAAATGATTGTATTTTAGGTATAATAATTCTAGTAGATTAGATTAGATGATTGTTGTGTGCCATTGATTGAAATGATTCATGATCAATGTTCAATGGGGCAAACGGATACTAAGCTTCAATTTTTTACGCTACCAAATAAAATACTACAGCTACATAAAGCTATACGACACATATAAGAGAGTTGTTAAATAATAACATTCTTTTTCTGCTGAATGAAGACCTTAGCTCGTAGGGTACCGATCCGCATTCCACGCGGCCGCTGTAACGCCAATATGTACAGACATGAAAAAATAAATAATCACAGATAAACTTCAATTACATACACAAGCGCGTTGCATAGGCAAGCATAGCTTAGCGAAACTCACCTTATTTCTGATGACAATACGGTCTAAGATTGAATGTACTACTGTCTCGATCACAAACTGTACGCAAGTTTGTACGTTGGGCGCTTGCATAGCAATTGACCAATAGCGGAGCAAATAAATGACGTAATCGATTTACGATTGGCTACTAGTGCTGCGTTTGTGAAATATATCTACTGAGCTATTACGCAAGTGCCTTCCCCTTTTTAAAGGCTGAATGATTTCTCTGGCATGGGATACCAGTAGTAATAGTAGTGTGGAGATTTGGGGATAGAGTATGAAGAATGCCAATATCTCTTTTAAACCTTGTTTTAAGACTGTACTGTCTTGGGTGTAATGTGAGCCCACAACAAAGTCTTACCTAAGCGAGTGACCATATTTGTAATGCAACTGAATAATGAGTACGGTCCTTTGATGACCATGATCGTGCATCAAACCAAATAAACAGGGTAACGAGTATAATTAATAATAATAATATTACCAAATCGTCCTCGTCTTCCAAAGCTGAGGCGGCAAGTGCCGCGTACAAGTTAGCAGCTGTTTTTGACACGCTTTCTTGAGGCACGACGCTCTGTAAATATTTACAGATAATAATAATAACTTGACACATCTCTCACACGGCCGTCTGATCCCAAACTAGGCAGAGCCTGTACTATGGTAACCAGACTGCTGATAAAGATACTTATATATTATTAAATGCATACATCTTTTAGATAAATTCTAAATAGATTAATCCAAATACAGAATAAATGATCATGCTCGTCACACAATTATTTGTCCTGGGTGGGAATCGAACCCATTATGTTGAGGTATAATATATATTTTTTAATATATAATATCCTAAGTTTTGCACGTGACTTTTTTCGGCGTTGAAATTTTTACATGTGCAAATTTTTATGTGCTGTTTCTGACTATAATCTATCCCTGTGAAAAAATTCATTGAGATCCGTTCAGCTGTTTTTGAGTAAAAGAGTAACAAACATCCATGGATTCGTACTCATAAGCTTTCGATAGTAAGATAACTAAGATTTATATATATATATAAATACATTATGTATGTAAGTATATCATGCGTATAACTGAATAAAAAATATAGACAGAAGTGTATTTTAATTTAATTAAAATAGAAAGCGCTTCTATGCGCGATGTAGGTCTATGATGTGCACTAATATATAGGATATTTTTTACTGCATCATTGGGCCCAAATTTGGGACAAACTGTTATTGATTTTGATTAGGTATTTTTTGGTAGGGAAATATCCGATGCAGCACAGAATCTGGCAACGTACTTGGTAGACAGTAATAGCCTCGCCGCCTCCAACTTAGCCTTAAACATTTAGCTGTTCCCCAGCGTTAACGTATAAGTAAAATAATTAAAATATTTTATAGCACATTTGATAGTATATGCTGTTATACATAATTATAGTTACGCAAAGCAATATTTCTCAAATCCCGTCATTAATGACATACGTTCATCCGAAACGCTTACCTCTCTTTTGTCTTCAGTTTTTATCTTCTTACTCGGAGGCTCCGTATAAGAATGATCAATAACCACAGCCTCAGCAATATCCTTTTCATGTTTTACATCTTTCAGCTGTACTATTTGTCCTTGTTCATTTTTATACTGTAGTATAGGTGCCGCTAGTTGATCACTCTTTAGCTGGATAATTTGACCTTGTTCATTTTTTATTTGTATGAGTTGACCTTGATCGTTCTTTATTTGAAAATATTGGTTCCCTTGGGCAACTATGCCGGAGTCTGCATTGAATTGAATGACTGGAGTCGGGTCAGATTTGACTTGCACAATTTGACCCGTTTCGGTGATTTGAATCGTAGGAGCGTTGATTTGAGGACCCATCTGTACCACTTGCAGTGGAGGGTTGGAGTTTTTCTTGAGTAGGTCCGCTAACATTTTATTTTGAGCTGTTTTCTGTAAGCAAAATTTTATTTTTTACAGACATTACACGTCACTTACAGTGCTATTCTCAATGATGTAGTACCATCGGCCAAATATATCGTCTACCACCGTACGGTTGAAGATTATTTGACATCATAAAACAAGGTTGAATTTCCCGTGCAATAATATTCTGACAGTTCATTGTTAGCGCCTACTTTTACAATGAATGCGTTGGTGAGGTGGGGGCAGTATAAAACAAATACGTAGTGAAGAGAGAGGAGAGAGGAGTTCATTGTTAGAGATTCAAGTATTTAACATTTCAGTAACGTAAATACACATATTTTGCGACTCATGACTGGGAATCAAATTTAAACTGTAGAACTTGAACTTTTTGAATTACTCAGTTTGTCATTCGGTTATGATAGGTCGTAAAAGCACGGGTGAATTAACGGATCTAACATTCGTTAATAAGAATCATTATACATAGGCTGCACTAAAAGTATCGGGAATGGAATTTTCCACTGTTTCTGTCATATTAAAATCTTTTTAATTGAAAACTCCTTGGTTTTAAAAATCGAATACCATTTATTTATTTAAAAAAAGATTCTCGGTCTTATCACAAGGTTTTGTCAAACTTGTTTAGTCGTTGAGAAAATGGAATTGACTCGAGAAAATTCAAGAGCGATGATTTATTATGACTTTCGAAGTGGTTTAACGCAAAAACAGTGTGTTGACCAGATGATTTCTGCATTTGGTGATGAAGCCCCATCCAAAACCACAATTTATCGCTGGTTTGCTGAATTTCAACGTGGACGTGTCAAGCTCAGTGATGATCCCCGTCAAGGTCGTCCAAAAACTGCAGTCGCCCAAGAAAATGTTGATGCTGTGCGTAAGCTGATTGAGGAAGATCGACATGTGACATACCGCGAAATTC
Organism: Callimorpha dominula; assembly: GCA_949752705.1. NCBI lineage: Eukaryota > Metazoa > Arthropoda > Insecta > Lepidoptera > Erebidae > Callimorpha > Callimorpha dominula. The sequence goes on along the minus strand of OX457010.1, from coordinate 11,948,690 downwards.
AGGCAACTTTAGACATTGGCATGAGTCAAATACAAATAATCTTGCATTTACAATTAGGTGTAAAAAAGTTGTTTTCCCGATGGATACCGCATTCGCTCTGCGAAGAGCAAAAAGCGGCTCGCGTTACTTGGTGCGTCAGAACTCTCGAAAGATTCCACGCAGGATCCTCAAATGCTGTATACAACATCGTATCAGGTGACGAATCCTGGATATACGCGTACGAACCCGAAACAAAAAACCAGTCACGAGTTTGGGTGTTCGAAAATGAGTTAAAGCCAACAAAAATTGTACGTTCACGGAGTGTTGCAGAAAAAATGGTGGCCACGTTTGTCTCCAAAACCGGCCATGTTGCGACTATTTCTCTTGAGGGACAAAGAACGGTTAATGCAGAATGGTATGCTAGCATTTGTTTGCCACAGGTCGTTTCTGAACTCCGTAAAGAGAACTGCAACCGCCGCATCATCCTCCATCACGACAATGCGAGTTTTCACACCGCGCACAGAACAAAAGAGTTTTTAAAGCAAGAAAACATAGAATTATTAGACCATCCGCCGTACAGCCCCGACCTAAGCCCTAATGATTTCTATACTTTCCCTAAAATAAAGAATAAATTGCGTGGTCACAGATTTTCATCACCTGAAGAAGCTGTGGACGCCTACAAAACGGCCATTTTGGAGACCCCAACTTCCGAATGGAATGGTTGCTTCAATGATTGGTTCCATCGTATGGAAAAATGTGTCAAATTTTGCGGAGAATACTTCGAAAAGCAATAAATACATTTTTAAATAGTAATGTTGTGTCACTTCCTTGATTCCCGAAATTTTCAGTGCCGCCCTCGTACAATGTTCCGGAAACCAAAGGTTCGCTTGTGCCAAGTTAGTGTTATCATGTTGTAAATTAACTTCACGTGTTTTTGTATGGGATAGGGGGCAAACGAGGAGACGGGTCACCTGATGTTAGGTGACAACCGTCACCCCTGGACACCTGCAACTCAAGAGTAATAGGTGCCTTGGAGGTGAAAGTAGGGGCAGGACTGGAGTGAGGGAAGGACGGGATGGGGGGAGGGGGGTTAGATTAGCGAGGATAACCTCGCTCTGCGAAACACAACGCAAACAATGCTTCACGCCGGTATTCTGTAAGGCCGTAGTGTCACTCTGGTCGAGACGGCCCATACATGCCGAAGCATGGCTCTCCCACGAGTAAAGCTATTTCAAAATGATGTAATCGATTCTATTACAGATTTTTATAATTCCGCTTTTAGTTGTAAAGTTTAATAAAAATATCGTATATTACTGTATGAGATTAACAATACTCACGATAGTAAACTGCGTTTGCTCGTCTATTTGTATCTGAACTGCTTCTTCTTTTGGCACTGCAGAGGAGAAATATTATGAATTCTCTTTACAAATAATTACATACTTAAATACTTTTTTTTTTCGTGTGGACATTCCAACGGGTCATCACCTCACCGGAGTTAACGGTGAAGTTGTAAAACCACACGGTGTTCCGTCACAAGTCTATTACAAGGGACTCAGGTATACAATAAGAAGTAAGCCTCCGGCAACCCCTGCAGACCTTGGCCGTCTCATGATACTTAAATACTTATATTAAAAGTTAAAAAAAGGCCAGTCCTTGCGATTGTCTAACAAAATTAGGTCACCAATGCTTGACAAGTACTTGACAGAATAAATGTTATGGCGACCTACACAGCTATCTTGGTTTAAGTATTTTTTTATAAACATTCTTGTATTGATTCATTAGAATCTTAACTTAAACTATGCTTGATTAAAATGAAAAAGATAAACTCTGAACATCATCTCGAAACTTTTTTGATTTTTAGGGACTTATCCTGTACATGTCTTAACCTTTAACATAAACCAACATATACTTCACTGTGGTTCGTGTTTATCCTTAGCGTTTTCACAGTAAGAAGGCTATTGACGACACAGACGTTGATGAAAGTATACATTTCGAAATGGATCAACTACATGAATGCATATAGGCACATGCCTAAGGCATTTTATTAAGAATAAAACTAATGTGAAGTGTGCAAAAGCATTATTTAAATTTATTTATATTTACCTATCATGTCTTCGGAAGTGATGACACTAACCTGCAACCGAAAATTAAATTGTTTGAATAATACAACTTGCCATAATATTGAAAAGTGCAATTAATTTTGTTCTAATTTTGTTTCTTTCAGATTGACATCAACTAGAAAATAGTATTGTGTAGGACTAAATCTATAATAGTTACCTATTATCCTGCTCATTAAAAACATATTACATAATGATACGAGCTGACCCACACAACATTTTAAATTGATGCTCCTCTCATATTAGTCGTAGCGTGATCTTATGTAGCCTATAGCCTTCCTCGATAAATGGACTATCCAACACTAAAAGATTTTTTTCAATTTGAACCAGTAGTTCCTGGGACTAGCGCGTTAAATCAAACAAACAAACTGTTCAGCTTTATAATATTAGTATACGAGTAGATATTGTAATGTTATGTGAGGTGGTACTTTGCACTTATCTTTAGCAACAGTTCCAATAGTTGCAATATTTACAGAAACGCATTATAGCCTATTTCCTAACACCTTAGCACTGGATTCTAGCAATTTAAAACGGTTTTTTACCTTTTCTGTAGGTACAGCCGGACTACTACTGGCGACACCACCGGGTGTTATTGTCGTACACTTGATCAGAGCTTCTGGATCAACATCCATAGATTGTACCTGAAAGCCAAGGAAGTTAATAATTAATAGTATCTTAGAGATAAATATTATGGTCACGGTCACTGATGCGTTTGACTGACAAGATGATATACCTTCGTTCTCTTAAGTTATATTTAATACAAACGCACTTGATCAAGAACTAAGGTAAGGTGCAGTGGCTTTTGGTAGAAATGCGAATTGTAATTGATAATGTTAATATAATAACTTGATCATTGTCTTATCCCAAACTAGGTGGAACCTTTACTATGGTAACCAGACTGCTGTTAAACATAGTTATATATTTGTAAATACATACATATTATAGATGAATTACACCCTTATTTAGAATGAAGATGTAAGATTTGATTAAGATTGAGCGATAAGGCCGCCAATTGTATTAACCGTAATTTTAATAAATTTTCCTTTTTAATGTTTCTGGTGTACAATAAAGAGTTGTATTATTATTATTATAAAAGGAACTCAAAATTTCACAACTTGGTAGTTATTGCAAATAAAACTACCCAAATACATCTCTACGTGTAGGTACTCATCAATGACCATAGCGTACTCGAAAACCTTGCAAATGATATTAGTATAATATACTCCATGTGCCCGCGGTTACTAATAATTAAAGCTTTTAATGGGAGATTCCTATTTTCTCTCCTCACCTCGCTGGTGGATTAGTACGTAGTTTTATTTAGATCTATAGAAAGTAACCCATTAAGGCTAATTAATTGTTATCTGCATACAAAATGATACAAAACTTAGATAACACCTAAAACTCATAATGTGCTTACCTGATTAGGTTGTTGTATTACTACAGTACTCTGAGTAGCAGGAACTCTCTGTTGACTTTGCTGCCTTTGTGCTACCTACACAGTTATGTTAAGATTTATAATTTATCTATATTTATAAGACAGATCTCACAGTCTTTATTAAGAAACGAAGTCTAATTATGATCTATAATTTTAGGAATATTTACTATGATCAAATAGCAATTTTAAATTTGGCAAAATCATGACATGCCATATACTACCTTATACGGAGTATCAAAGGTCACTTACGTCTTGAACTTTATTTAAATTTAGAATTGCTCCATAAAATTTCTTATAATTTAATTTAAAAAAAAAGATTATAGATTAACACCTTATGAACTGTCTGAAAACAAGATCATTTCTGAAAAAACCCATGCTGACAAATAAGCTAGCGTTCTTTACATGCCGTTCAAACCAGTTATTTCATTGTTAGTTTTAACTAGTATACTTGGCATGCGTTACTACATAATATCGCTTTGGACTGCCACTACAACAAAATCAACATTCTAAAGCCTACATTACATGGTACGGGGGCCGATGCGCCCCCTATGTCTAACGATACTATACGGGCAAATACTAAAGGCTACTCAATTATAAGACGTCGTTTAGTTTCATCCTGTCACTGATGATAAAATGCTTAAATGCCACTCAATTAGAAGGCGTGGTTAAATCTCGTAGTGTCACTGTCATTCATTTTAACGGGCTCGTACTGTCACTATCATTCATTTTAACGGGCTCGTACTGTCACTATCATTCATTTTAACGGGCTCGTACTGTCACTATCATTCATTTCATTCATTTTAAGTAACTCAAAAAATATTCAAAGTATTTTCGTTTTTAACTTTACTCTCTGCTCTAAAAGATTTATTGTGGCGACAGAATGAAACTTTTCGTCATCTCATGATTAAGTAGCGTTTTAGTATTCTGTCATAATGTCGTATAATATTAAAATGTTGCTTACCAACTTAAAATGTTGACTAAAATGTTTTTTATACTGAGGAAGTAACTGAGGACACACGGTCATCAGAACCAGTGGGCGAATACACCATTGATGAGAAATATTTGAGCATAATATGTTCCAAGTAGTGTGATGATTTAAACCCAGTAATGAATTTCTAACATGGAATGCTTTAGTTTTTGTTAAATTAGTGTTGTCAACCTTTTTAAAACTTAAAAAACTAAACTTTATTGGTTCCCGGAGGATTCTTTCCTAGGGTATACAAAGGTCCCCCTGCAATAGACCCACTTGTGACGGAACACGTGTGGTTTTAGTCGGTTCGATTCCGACATACCACTTAACCGTTAGCTCCGGTGAGGTGATGACCCGTGGGGGTTTCCACACGATAAAAGCAAAAAAAAAAGTATTTTATGGTTTTTAAACTTAGAATTGAATTAAAAATTTAATATTGGGTTATTTTATTTGAATTATCGTTTTTTAATTATTTTATTTGAAGCTTGAATCTCGTTTAGCATTAAAAAAATATATATTTTTTTTTACTCTTTTTTTGTAGCAAAACTTTGAGCTTTAAGATTCAAGCTTAGAAAAATGCATGCTTAATCCGATATCTGTGTAATCATTATCGGATTGTTGATCATAGTTTAAAAAAAAAACTTTCATGCATACTGTTATTTCTTCAATTGGTTTGTGTAGGTACCTTCATTGTTGTTATCTTTGTCACCTGCTTTCGTCTAATATCAGAAGTAAGAAATAATTAAAATAATAATAATAACTAAATAGTAATTTAAAAAATTAAAGATCGAGACTTTTTGGAGAAAAGAAATAAAAAAAATTGAAACAACGTAGCCCTTAACGCAATATCCTTGTTTTAATTATTGCCTTTTGGTTGAATTTAATCCCATTACAAACTAATTAAGTTTTATTTAAGGAGCCTCTCTTACACTTCTTAGTCACATCAACTCTCATGTGGTCAAGCTGTCAAATAGACAGGCGTCTATCCAAAAAATTCGATACTAGAAGCCTTACCTTTTTAAATCATACCTTAGGCATCTTTATATTTTAACACTAGATACTAGCAAAACACAAATATACAATATATGTTACGTTTTGTACCGAACGTGTGAAAACCCTACAATAACAAATCTATATTGGTATTTTTAACTTGAAAAGGGTAATAATAAACTGGAATTAATACGACACAATAATACTAAGATTTCTTTCTCCTTTTATCTTTAAAATGAAACTATAACTCCATCAACTTCACCAACACCTAACAACTCATCAAACACATTACAGCATGTTTTAGTTGTGTTAGTATGCACTTACTTGCGTCTGTTGTAGTGCGGGGCTTACTTTGTGAGCTAACAAGTGTTTTATTAACGTAGTGTTCGACGGACTCGACTCCAGGGCTTGGGATAGATGCGGGTGCGTTGTTGTTGGCTGTTGTTGTTGCTGCTAGGGAAAAAAAAATAGAATTTGAAAAATTAAGCTACATAGTAATATTAAAGTTATCACAAAGAATTTTTTAAAATTAATTTCACAAGATCCGTACGCAAATGAAATAATTATTAAAAAAAATCAGCAATAACTTCTTTACACACCTTTTGTTTGCACACCACACTGTCCCATGTTATAGAATAGACTCACAGTACTTGCCTCTGTAATGCCTCTGTGTGCGTTTCCCAATTTATTTTATTATCAAAACTAGCAACCCGTCCCGGCTTCGCACGGGTTGCAGAACATCTTCAACAATCATCATAATATTTCAATTAATTTTCACAAAACCTTAACAAATTGTATACCTAAACCTTCCTCATGAATCGCTCTTATCTATTGTTGACAACCGCATGAAAATCCGTTCAGTAGTTTTTCAGTTTATCGCGAACAGACAGACAGACGCAGCGGGAGACTTTGTTTTATAATATGTAGTGATTAAGTCCTAGAAATGTTGTCGTGAAAACTTCCTTAATTTTCATAGTTTGTGGACACAAACTATGAAAATTAAGGAAAAAAATTTTGTAATATGTGTAGTCTTTGTGAGAATTGTATTAATTTCGTTTTAGGTATATTGATCTTCAGATTATTATTGTTAAGCCAAATCATAATATTTGAAAGCACAACATTTATTTCATTTTATTTTGAAAATCTGCAAATAATATAACAAGTATTTTTTTTTTATTTATAACACTTCCTGCAGATAAATTGCATGAGGCAGACTTAATGCCGTAGGCATTTTCTACCAGTCAACCTTTGGGTGATACAGAGACGTGCGTGGCAGGTGTATAATTATATTTAAAATTGCGAATATAAATTACAAGTAGTGTGTATTCTTTTACTGGCACGAAATCATATTTCTGATCTGGTAATATTTATACTGTGTTGTCGTCAGTGATCATTTACTAATCAAATCCCAGTGTGTAACACCTAAATCAATGAATATCTAAAAATAATTGTAATACCTGAACTTGAGGCTGCTGGGCGACGACGGGCTTAGCTTCTGATGCCGGTGGTTTACTTGTCAGCTGCGCTTTCAGTATCGGCGAAGAAGGGCCTAAAATGTCAAAATTTATTTTACTCGTCTAAATTATAAAGTATCGTTCATAATTTATAACTCTAATTCAATTTTTTTTTATGCGATAGGGGCAAACGAGCAGACGGATCACCTAATGGTATATGAATTCCGCCGCCCATAGGCACCTGCAACTCAAGAGTCACAAATGCGTTGGCAGCCTTTAAGGTGGGAGTAGCGGAAGGGAGAAATGAAGGGGAGCGGGGGAGAGGGAAGGGTTATGGCCTCCGGTAAACTTACACACTCGGCGAAAAGCAATGAAAGCATTGCTTCACTGCCAGTTTTCCGTGAGACCGTGGTATCACTCCGGTCGAGCCGGCCCATACGTGCCAAAGCATGGCTCTCCCACAGTTGAGTTTATAAAAGCTACAGGGGTCAAGTATATATTATATTAACCTATCTTGGTACAGAAAGTGAAATGAAATAAAACATTCAAAAGGCGACCTCTAGTAATCAATACAAATAAATAAAATTTAAGTGTCTGTTCGTACTGTCAAAATAATAGTTATTTTATAAGTTCATACAATCATTTGCACGGTATCTATGCCTAAAAATCTGCTATTAAAATTTTTGTCTGTCTGTCTGTCTGTTTTTCCGGCTAATTTTGGCTAATCTCCGGAACGAGTGGGCCGATTTCCACGGGACTTTCACACACGCTACTTTTATTTGGGAAAAATAATTAGGGTTTCGCGTAAAATATTTAAATATGTACACGCGAGCGACGCCACGCGGGAACTGCTAGTAATAATATAATTAAATAGATGCTAATCGACCTAAGTTGTCATAATAATGGCAACTACTAAAAGAGCCGTGAGTAGTTAGTTAGTTTCACATTTTCAAATGAATTATTATGAAAGTGGATCAGAATTATAATTTGTAGGCTGTACATTTTAGGTTATGTTATATAGTTCTAACCTGCCGCGGGAGCAGTTCTGTTCTGCGCATTTCTCGCCCTGATACCAATGTACACCTGTTGTGACTCGCCATTCGACAGATTCAGCGTGTTAGGTCCCACTGTGCCACCGAATACCGTCCTGAAACAGCATGTATTTTTTTATATTAACAAAATTTCCAGGGATCTAAGCACTTTGGGGTGAGACAACATAGATTAAAGATTACAGGTGGGAAATATATTTGGCTGTGAATCCTTATTAGCGTTTATTAAACAGATGATTGTTGTTAATTAGTGTTAAAATTTCTGTGCAGCTTGGTTATTTACTCTTGGCATAACATTTACTTTCATTGTTTTATTTGATGATTACAAAAATTTTAATGTGTAATAGTGATAACCATAAAAGTATTTGGTGTAGTGATAAACACAAAAGATCACGTTACACCACCGTATGTAACGTGATCCTTTTAAATGACAAAGTTCACGCGACCATGCGGCCACGCGGAGATTAGGTTTTTTCTGTACCTTAATCTTTTGTTGTCTTGTTTACTCCGACTGCGCCATGTATTGTTGTGGGAATGAAAGATGGTTTGCTCGGTCTTTAGGTTTATTAGACATTAGACCTTGACATTTAAAATATTTTTTAAAGATGCGTTCCATTACATAAATAACGGCTGATATAATCTATCAGTGGAAGACTTTTAAGTCTATCAGTGGAAGAAGAATCTTTGAGGCTATATTTTATGATACCTGGTATTAAAGGCTGAATTTGAAAACGATCTAATTATAGGCCAATTATGTTGTCGGTGACGTAGCAATGCTACCAGTAGCTTTTACCGGACAAGGCGCGGGAAGTGCGCGGGCGCGAGCACGCCCTTGCGCGACAGCTTGGTGCAGCAGGCCAGGTACTGCCGGTACACGTCGCTCGCGTCGCACGCGCTGTTGTCACTCGCCGGTAACACTTCGTAGGCTGATCGAAGCCACACTTGGGCAAAGTGTTCGTTTTCCTGCAAATATATTGTTTTATTGTAGATGAACACCGGCTGCACGCAAGAAAAAGCATGACTCATTGTCACGTTCCGCCTGAGCCGAGCGTGCAAGCGAGAGCGCGGAACAAGCGATGCAGAGGCACGATCGGCCTAAGCGTTCGGCTTGTGACGCATCTATCTCTCTTTCACTGTTTTCTTATGACGTTCTCATGTAAAATTATCGTCCACTACAATTTTTTTTTTAGAATATATTTTAATTTGATTTATCGTTTGACATTAATAATCTGTCTTTATAAGATTATCTTATGTGGTTACTGCTAAGGTCTTAATAAAGGCAGGTTCCACATGTCTGTGCCTGTTGTAATGTGTTGAAACAAAATAAAACAAAATTTACCCATTTTTAGGGTTCTGTACCTCAAAAGGTAAAAAAAGGCGCCCTTATAAGATCACTCTCTTGTCTGTCTGTCTGTCCGTGTGTCACCACCGATTCTAAAAATCAAGGTCCTGAGTCAACACGATAAAAAGATATGGGCTAGATCTAGATTTTCGCGAAAACTTGTAAGTACCAAAATTTTCCCTTAATTTGCGACTTTTTTTATTTTTCGGAATTTTCCCTTTACTTGTGCTGTAAGACCTTGCTTTTAACCAAAATTATGACTATTCTAGGTCAACCGGAAGTACCCTATAGGTTTTGGGTCGAAAACCTGTAGGGTACTTTCCATTTACCTAGAATTTAAGACGGCCATTTAAGCCTTGGATTCACCAAATTTGAAGATTTCACAGGTAAATCAAAACCCATAGGGTACTTCCCATTGACTTAGAATCATGAAATTTGGTATAAAGCAAGGTCTGACAGCACAAGTATAGGAAAAAATCTGAATCCGAATAGAAAAAATCCTAATATCTGAATCTGAATATAACATATAACAACTAAAATAAATAACGACTTCCAACGGATTTAGGATTAACTATAAATTTGAGGATTTCAATCTCCAACAGGGATTTCCTTTTTTTCATTCGCTACAATTCGATCAAAATCGCGATAAGTCCCGAGGGCATGTATAATATGTATAAACGTGGCGAAAGTTAAAAAACAATCATACCTTTTTTTTAATAAATGCTTTTGAATACCAGGGTTATTGAATATTCATGTCCATGTGGCTTATGTTCAAAATGAGGGCAAAACAACTGTCAACTTACTTGTACAGTCCTTTGTTGAATATGTGACTGTTGTATAGAAGAGACAGGTGCTAGGGAAGAGACGGCCGGTGTTGCTGTAGTAGTGGCAGCAGCAGTCCCTTGGGTCACCTCCGGCGTTTGTTTCACCGGGGTCGTCTGGTTCTGCAATAACCATCAAATGTTGAGAAACTGTGTCTTGAACTTCTCTCTACTTTCTATACTCGTAATGAGACGTGACAAAAAAACGTGTTGGAAAAACGACAATTAATTCTTCCATTGCTGTCGAAGAGACATACGAATTGATAATTTGGTAGATCATCAATTACAAGTGAACGACGAGTCAAGTGACTCATCAAGCTGTTCATCAGTCGAATGAATGTAGAATTGAGGATAAACAAATAATTAAAAACGCAATAAGCTGGTTTAATTTTTGTTGGTAAACTCGATTCTAAAGTTGATTATTTAATCGATATTTTTTAATTCGAGTATATCATTACTACAAATATAATAACTTCAAATAATAAACGTCAGATGACCATTTCTTTGATGTACTAAAATTGTGTACATTTGAACTTTCTCGCTTGGAAAGAATAGGTTGAAAAACAGCAATATCTAGACCAAAATACGATCAAAATACGACTGTGGACATCTATTCTCTAGATTATCTTTATTTAATTATATATAGTACCTGTGTCGGATGCGGTTGGTTACGTTCTTGCGCGTCCCGTTCCGCATGCGCAGCGACGGCGCTGGGGCCGCTCACGGTCTCCACCACGCGCATCAGGATACACGCGCGGGGACCGTAGCTCTGGGCCTGGGGATTGTACAACAAAAAGAGTTACAATCAGGATAAACCCGATTTAGCTAAAGTGCACTTAAACCGGTCTATTTTTGCCACCAATGTATAATTTATTGGTATACAAATATGGTGTAGGCAACAGCAGGAATATTTTTTCTTATTATTATTATTTTACATATCTTTAGGATATGCTTCACACAACAGCTTGCGTCCACATGCTTAGATGCTATGTTATGTAGTTTAAGAGTCAGAGACTATCTAATAAGAACCATTTAAGCCCACCCTATATATTAATGTTACGGAAGCTTAAATTGTCATGGGGCGCTACCTTTTGACTATAAATGGAACTAATAGTCTATTTGTAGAATGTCCCACTTTACATTAGAAAATTCCAGAGTGGTTTCGAGTTTTCGAGACATGTTACACCCTCTACGAAATATTGTTCGGAGTATAAAAAGGCAGTTGCAAGTATAAAAAGGCAGTTGCATTGCAGTATGAATGGAGTTCAAGTTGAGGGATCAAATTCAAATTCAAATTCAAAAAAATTAGTAATTAGTAATTAGTTAAAAATTAGTATTTAAAATTCAAAACAAGCGAGTAAACAAGTGCGATAAGATACAATTGATGCGAAAAATAATTGAAATAGAGAGAATTAATTGTAATTGTGTTAATTGCGATTTATAAAATAAATTGTGCCTATTTTGGTAATATATTGGTGTACCCTTTTAATCCCGAGTCTATGCTCGTAACATTAAAACATTTTGTACCTTCTGTAGGGTTTTCCTTCTGCTAGACTACTCTATGAATTTGGAGATAGAAAAAAAAGTGACATTGAACATAATATACAAGCATACCTCAACAGTGACTAAGGAGACGAGAGTGTGTATGAGGCCGGGCACGCGCGCCACAGCCTCGCTGGCGCGGTCGCCCAGCGACGTGAGCGCGTACACGCTCTCCAGCGTGCACACCAGCACCATTATGTCGCGCAGGGTCAGTAGGGCGCACACGTCTACGTATACCTGCCGACAAACAATATCTAGATACAAAGAAATCTTGAAATTTATTTTTATCTTGAGGTTTAATTTAAATCGAAGATTAGACCTTGTTTCTTTAATTGAATAAGGAAATCTATACCTATATATAATAAATATGCATAAAGCAACAAAAGTAATTTATTTTTGTCCCAAAGAGAGGTTGTAAATGAAAACAAGAACTCTTACCTTAGCCTCTAATGATTTGAGCAGAGCATCTTCATTGGCCTCATTTTGAGCAAGTTTGTTGAGTAGTTCGAGCGCGGCGAGCACACGCGCTCGGTCCTGAGACACTAACGACGACTGGATGGTCGACAGTACGTGACGAGATATCAAACACGTAGCTGGGTCCTGGAACACATTCCATTAAGCTGATTAAAGACAAATAATTCATTGTCAAATAGTCGTGAGTTGCTTGCGAACTTCTCGTGATTACACCTTGGACTCGCAATAGCTTGATTATTTCAAATTGTTTGTAAATATTGTACAAAAAACAATTCAATTTGACTACAATTTCAAAGCCTCGTTAGAAGAGCTGTTTTTAAATGATTTCAATCAGAAGTTTCTCAGTTTGACTATTATTTTTTTGTTTTTTAATTTGATAAATTTTTAAATCCCTCTTGTATTATTTAAAGTTAGGGATATGTTAACCCAAAAAAGTTACTAGTGGCGGAAGTCCGACCGCCGGCGCCGGCCGGTCAAACTTTTTATAAAATATAATTCTTATTAGTATATTTAAATCACTTTTCATGACCTTTATGATAGGTTTAATATCCAACTCATACACCTGGCATAGCATAGTATGGTGGATGGGTTTTATTTTTAAATATCTTATTCAAATAAGTCGCTAAAGTTTCTGTGCTTGTAATAAGACCGTAAGTGTTTGTAATATATTCACCTTGATGATCAGCTCGGTGGACACGTTACCAAGTGTGTCCAGACCTGATTGTCGCAATGTGCCGACCCAACTGTTTGCACATAGCAGTAAAAATCTAAAAAAAAGAAAAGTCTATAATTATATAAAACTCGATAAGGTAGTTTTTGGTAAGCTGACCACTTAAACTTTAAACTTACAGGCAAAAAACTTTGATAACATGTGTTTCCTATAAAATGAATGAAGCCCTTTACCTGATGAGAGTGGTGTTCTTAGCCAGATGCTGGACATTCTCTTCATGGAATGACAATGACCGTACTATAGAAGCGATCTGTAACACTCTCTGTGTGTACACGCAGGAAGCACCGCCAGGAAGCTCCGGGGCGAACAGTTGGTGATCATCTGACGGTTCTGTTACCCAGTCTTCTAGTACCTCCTTAACAGATAGAGTAACATTAAAGTCAGTGTTATAGAAGTACTAGCTTCTCCACACAATACTAGCTTCGCTCGCGTAATAGTTATTCTTTCTATATGTCTTTGCATAATTTCAAGATGATCAGAGTAGTTAAGTTAGTGTCAGTGAGTAGTTAAGGCGTAAAGCATTCTACTAATATTATAAACGTGAAAGTTTGTGAGGATGTATGGATGTTAGTTACTCTTTTACGCAAAAACTACTGAACCGATTGCGATGAAACTTGATATGTATATAGCTGGAGACCTGGATTAACACATAGGCTACTTTTTATCCCGATATACATACGGCACTGGGGAGCTGCTAGTTTATAACATTATTAACGAAGTTAAAAGAAATACACAACATTTAAACTAATCAAAATTTCTATCAGATAAAGTAGGTAAGTGACACTACACTTATTGCGATTTTTTTATAGAAACCAGTTTTTTAGTAAATGAAATAAAATTGAACTAAAATCTTACGTCATCAACAATCTTCTCTACAACCATTTCTTCATCTGCCGGATCATTCATCAAGCAGTCAGTGAGGGTGTTATGCGCTGCTCTAGCTTGGACTAAGAGCTCCGGTTGTTCGACGCCGGGCTGCATGAACTTGGTCTCGTCGGCGAGTTCCTTGGCGCCTCCGCCACCGGCGCGCATCCTCCAGAAGTCGTCAGGATAAAGACCTCGCGCTTCGTAGTAGGAGCGGCCGATTGTATCTCGAAGACTCGCTTAAAAATAATAATGTTGAAATGGTTATTTAAGTCGAAATACAGAACAGATAATAGTACCTATTCTTGAAGTTTAGTTTTCCACGAAATTTAGCTCTTACGGCAAGAATTAAAAAATATACATAAATATTAAACATTTAAAAAAATAATATTACCTAATTTTTCTCATATTTTTAAGCAATAGTTATATTCCGAGCGAGATAATCACTATCGTATGCTTTATGAACGGCGCGTGTGCATGTAAGTGCATCCCAGGCGACGTGCGTCACCTCACTGAATGGAACCACCAAATTGAGTTCAGATAAAAGGTTTGTTTGGATTGGATAGCCTCGAATGCGAGTGCAATCGACCTGGCAGAGAGCGCTTTTTATTTTATTATTACCTGTCTTGTGACTTTGTATAGATAAAGCATCACATGCTTTCGTCCATATAATATTCTATCGTTAAGTCATAATGGTGAAGATCTATTCTATATGAACGAATGTTGCAATTGTATTTGAGTATTTAAAATAACTTACAATGGTTATATACTCCTGCATGCGCCAACAGAAAATCGAGTATATGCGGCGTAGTACTCAAGGGGAGCCTGTTGGAATGATCTGCAGCCAGCACAGTGCACACGTTGACGGCGAAGTCCTGTTCGTTGGGCATTGGAGACAGCAAGGACAGCGCGAGACGTTCTGACGCCGCCGCAACCCGGGAGCCAGTGCGAAGTTGCTCACCTGAAGCTTAGTCAGGATAAATAATATTGTCTAACGACTAGGTATAATGTAACCAGACACACTATTATGCCTTACTTTTTCTTGGGTTTTTTTTCGATTGGAAATCTTCATAAATGATTCTTTTTTCATTGAAAAAGAAGGTCTTTTTATTAAAATGGCATCCAAATGGGTCTACATTTGAACTTTGAAAAATAACACCATCTAAGGCGACATTTTTTTATAGACTTTGTGATGGCATATTTAGATAATCTGAGTGTTCCATTTTGTTTTGAGTTTTGTTTTTTTTTTTATTTTTGTATTATCAATATAATTTTAAATTTGCTGGCTTGTTGGCCTAGTGGTTAGTGACCCTGACTGCTATGCTACAGGTCGTGGGTTCGATTCCCAATTGAGTCTGGGTGTTCTTCGTGTCCGTTGTTTGTATGTTTGTAAAGTCCCCCGCGACACATTCCTAATGCGGGAGTTGTTTTTTTTTAAACAAAAAAAAAATTGTAAAGATTTATCATTAGCATATTATGATATGCATATGCAGAGATGTCATAATGCTTTTGTCATCTAGTCATATAAAGGACTAATAAAGAATGAGAGAAGATATCAAATATTTAATTAAGGTTTGATGCTTAGGGTATACTACACTGCCCTGCTGAATAAAAAGATAATTCCAGCAGTTCAGGTGAGTGCAAGGGTTACAAACTATCAAGCTCCAACACTACCATGCTAAGTTCTTTTTTTAAGTTTTCGAAAAACATTAAATAGGTTATAAATAAATATATATTAGTTGGCTAGGACATTGGTTTAATAGTCAGAATATAGTCATTAATATGAAGTTAAAGTTGGTTCATGAAGGTATTTTTTTTAATTAGTAGGATAACAAGAAAGAAAAAAGAGTTCACTAAACTTGAGCAGTCCAAATATCAAAAGATCTATACTAAAGTTTCACTCTCAACTGAACTTAACTATTTCTTTCATCATCAATGGGTCTAAATTGTAGAGAAAAAGGTACTATTTTTTAATGGGTGGTACCTGATCAACAAAAGAGTCATTTGGTGATCTGCTCAACTCTGGTGTTAAAATAAATATTTGAACTTAGAAAAGTTAGTGTTAGAAAGTAAAATAGAAGACAGATTATCGAAATATGTTTCAAATGAAACATACCTGAAATGTACGTACCCCCACCAAACGACACGCGTGGTATGGCGCCACCGCGACCTCTACGAGGGTCTTCATCCATGTCGTTGTCATCATCTCGGCCGGGTGGACCTTTGGTGCGTTCATATCTATAAAAAAAATAAACTGTATAGTTATTTTTCGTTATAAAAGTCAATAGAATCCTTCAACTTCCAAAAGCTTATCGTAAATAGTGTATAGATCATGTTGTGTTGCGTACATTACTACAGCAAATGCCAGGTTGGTGCAGTGGTGATACAATATTCTTTTCTTTTTGTATGGTAATATTCTTATTAGGTGACGAAAGCCTACATTGACCCGCGGGCGCCATCTATCTCCGCAAAAAATATTGACAAATCAATAAAGAAAGTCATAGAGGGTTATGTTTACCCAATTTGAGGAAAACAGAACTAATGGCCTATTTATAGAATGTCTCAGAATGTATTAGAAAATTCTAGAGGGATTTCGAGTTTGGAGTATATAATACCAAATTAATAAAACATACTTTTCTAAATGTGACCCGTATATTCTTCTCAGCAGTGTAGACCCATTAAGACATGGATGTGGCAATCTTAATGGTCGCAGAAATGATTCCCAAGTATCATTTTGATTTACCTGTAAACATTAATAAAATTAATGGTGTAATTTGTCTATAATATGTATGTATTTAGAAATATATAAGTATGTTTATCAGCAGTCTGGTTAACATAGTACAGGCTCTGTCTAGTTTGGGATCAGATAGCCGGGTGTGAGATGTGTGGAGTTATTATTTAATTTTGTCAAGCCACCAACCATTTAAGTTACTTTTTCTGTTCGTCGAGAACAGTACTGTTTTTTGGATGAAAGGTGCCCTGTGGTTTTTCCTGTTTCCCTAATAATTTGCATGGGAATTTTGATTTTGATTTTGCTAAAATGCTTCTCCTGAAGTTCAACAGATTTACAATAATTTTGCCCTCTTGCTTAAAGGCCCACTGTATATTTTATCAAAAATTATATTTTGCTTTAAAACTGTTTCCAATTTACAAAAGCTCAAAGCTCATCCCATCTCATATGCCTAAAAGTCAAAATGGTAAGCTGTTTTAGCTGTTAAATTAAATTATTACAATCAATACAACATTGTTTGGCCCCTATAATATAAGAAGAAAGAAAAATGTAATAAATTATTGTTAGCATATTTAACAAAACATTATTCTCCATAAACTATAAATAATACTCTTCACATAATATAAAACAGTCGCTTCTGCCATTTGTTCGCTTATATTATTTAAACTATGCAACGGATTTTAATTCAGTTTACATATAATAGATCGAGTGATTCAAGAGGAAGGTTTATACATATACTATAATATTGTTTTGTGTTAATTTGTAAAATCATATGACAATATATGTTCACCACATTACACAAACGCGAAGTTGGGGCAGGTCGCTAATGAACTATAAAAGAATACAGGGATTTAAACTAACGGTGATTACTTTCAACAATTTTTCTGAGTTGCTTCTTTTAAGAATTTCAACTCACTCTAATATTATCTTTCCCTTACACTACAGTATCAAATTGACTTAATTAACTATCTCTGACAAATATCACTCATTTACATTATACTGTACAAAATAACTCAAATTATTATGGGACAAACCTTAGAGACTTTAAAGGAAAATGATAAGATTTGAATACCCGAGTACAGCATAATTTACGTGATGCTTCTCCAGTTCTCAAATCATATACCAAACTTAATATGGTAATGATAGAAAGCATTTTTGACTCACACAATATAATAACTTCTTAACAAAAGTACATTAAAATTACTTACCTTCCCAAGTCCTCCTCTTTGTTGTACTAACATATAAAAAAGGTAAAGATCTATTTCTATTCCATTTACTATCGGTGTCTTAGTTGGCAAACTGGAATACCAAATTATTATTATTAAAATAACTAATACTTAAACTTACAAGATCAAAATTTTATTGTTACTAAGGTTAATTTTAATGTTAATTGGACTTTTCGCATTAAGTACTGTGATGATTTATATGAATCTATCAAACAATTAAAAATTACAAGTTAACATTGATTTTTAATTATATCAGGTGCTGATAACTAAAACATACAAACAAATCGGTACCTATATAGCATCACATACATATGCTCGTATAGTGTGAAAAGAAAGTTATATTACATAGAAATAAAGGTATCATTACTTTTTACTCTCGTTAAATTGCTTTAGATCCTTAAGAAAAGACTCTCTGTCCTTTACGTAGTTGGTAGATTTTGTATTTATTTGCGCTTTTGCCATTTTATCAGATTTTATAAACTGCACGCTACACACGCTTCTAGCACTATACAACGGCACCTATCACTACCGAAAAGCGATTAGACCATTTGATATATACAACACTTATCACATCATTGAATTCAACTTAAGTTTTATCTCATAAATAACAATGAATAAACGAAAATATAATTCAATGAACAGTTTGCTGTATATTTTTTGACATTGACTTGACAGCTACCAAGCCGGACGACGGACGCGATATCTTCATAAGTTGCCATTATAAAAAAACAGGTTAAATAGGTTCATATAATAATGTCACAGCAGAATGTATAAAAAGTCTCGTAATTTAATAAATTTTTTTGGTTCTCATTTTTTTTTTATTATATATGGACTCTATCTCGCGTTGGTTCTCATTCACACAACTGACCTCTACTTGTATAATATAGAGGTCAGTGATTTACACACATTGTCAAACCTGTGCAACATTTTATTAGGTACGTTAAAGGTCTGCCTTAAGTACATAATATATATGTATTATATAAATCAAATCGTGAGTGAGGTAACGTATTTGAATGGAATATCAACTATGAAAATATTTTCAAGCATCATAAAGATATACTATGGCATAAAGCAAAGAATATAGTAATGCTAGTCGTAAAACTCGTAGATCATTGAAAAACTTGAAGGGGAAGTTACCTAACCATTATCCTAATCGTGGCCCTTGGATTTTGTTAACGAATCTACAAGGTAGCTTTTATAACCCGTAGCCTCGAAGGCATGATTTTTGAGAAGAGTACTTTATACCCCTCTCCTTCATACTGGTTATGGTTATTAGACATAAAGAGTAACATTTTGTATGGGGATAAGTTATAGACGCAGTGAGGAATGCTGAGTTGAAGTATTTATTTATAAAATCTTGGCGTTTGGCGATGGATTATAGTGTACACATACTTGTTATTTTTAACTATTACAGTCTGGGGTATTTCAGGAAAGGAGTGGACAGGTTTTTAAAGGGTTAACAACGTGCACTGCTTACCATCGGACGGGCCGTATGTTTGTTTGCCACCGACTTAGTATAAAAAAAGCTTTTTTTTTTCACTGAACAACATCTCTTTTTGTTTGTTTTCTTTGTCTGATTCGTTTTATAATTTAGAATATAATACACGGGTATCTATAGAAATCTAGCTTATATAATATTAAAGAATAATAACACTAACATAATAAATTCATAAACGGCCGGGTCGGTCGGGACCACAGTTCACACCACAATTTTTTTTTTTTTGTCCACACTTTCATAAATGTCAATTATGTCAAACTCATAAACATTGCACCTTGCATGCTTTGACGTGATTGTTTTTTAAGGTTAGAATAGAACATCCAAACACGGTTTCTGTGTTTCTTTTATTATAATAATCAGCAATAAAAATGGTGAAAAAGAAAATTGATAATCGTATCAGGGTTATGATTGAGAATGGCGTCAAATTGGGTCACCGGACTATGTTTCTTCTTGTAGGGGACAAGAGCAGAGATCAAGTAAGTACATATAACTTTATGAAACCTGTTTATTTCTATTTACTGTTACATTATTTTGTAATTTTTTTGTAAGGGGTACTCCACCGTTGTACGATGAAAATAATTAAAATCGAATACCTAAAGCTTCTGATTATTAAGCTCACCTAAAAACCCTGGTCAAATTAAGAACAACTTAGTACCATGTATTTAGTTGGTAAATGAATTAAATACACTTACCTTACAATAACTTTTATCAAAATCAACAATAAATTGCAATAATTTTTTAAATTAATTATTTTTAGGTACCTATTTTATATGATATGCTTGTAAAATCTAC
Organism: Callimorpha dominula; assembly: GCA_949752705.1. NCBI lineage: Eukaryota > Metazoa > Arthropoda > Insecta > Lepidoptera > Erebidae > Callimorpha > Callimorpha dominula. The sequence goes on along the minus strand of OX457010.1, from coordinate 11,928,676 downwards.
TGTAAAGGCTAGACCAACTGTTTTGTGGTGCTACAAAAATAAAGATGAAGCAATTAGCAAGTAAGTAACAGTATTAAATGTTCTACAAGATAAATATACACTCTATAGTACCTGGGAGACAGACCTTTCCTCGGTAGCTTTTTGTCAAATCATATTTTTTTTTATAAAACTCTATGTGTATACAAAATTTCATAAAAATCGTTTTAGCCGTTTCCTAGATTCGGATTATATATATATATAAATGCATATATACAAGAATTGCTTGCTTAAAGTGTGGGGGATGGTCATCTCCCGACTGCTACTACTTAAATATGTAAAGTAGTAATTAGCGCGTCTATTTATATTTTAGAATAATAGGTATATTACATTGTCCTCACATTTAATTTACGCTTATATAAGCAATAAAACCAGAAATTTGTAAAAAACATTTTGAAAAAGAGTGTCCTTGGAGTTTCTTGCCTGTTCTTTTCAGTAGGATGTACGTATTGGAACAGGCAACTAGCTTCACGGCTGACTTAGTCTGACTGACTCCTACTCCTAACAATTCAAAAATACCTATTATTGGTTTCATAGAAATAATTGGTTTTAATATGATTTCAAAGAAAATTTGGCAAAATTGCACTGAAAATGAGGAAAACCAAGAGCTTTTCTCCATAAAATGCACACTTTATTAAAATTTTGTGAGGAAAAACATTTTCTGTTGGGACAGCCAGTTTAATATAAAAACTTAACGTTGACGTCTGAAATATTGCAAACATGCCCAGGTTTTTTCCTGGTGTTCTAAAGTATAATTATTGAATTTAAAGTATTTATTAGAAATTAGAAATTTTACTGTTGTGGTGTTGAGAATTCCAAACTGCTACATTGCAATTGCAAGCCTGACACCTCACCCATTATGCTACCAACACTTCTAAATAACACATTATATTTGTAGCCATGGTCGTAAAAGAGCAAAGAAAATTGCAGCAGGCAAGTTAGAAGTATCAGAAGAATCTCTATTTGATTCATTCAGGGTAGCAACTACTATACATGGGAGATATTATTCAGAGAGTCATGCTATGCTTGGTCAAACATATGGAATGTGTGTATTACAGGTAAATTTATCATTTATTAGTTTTAATAGCCTTATTGCAAAATTTTTATATTGCACTTCAACTATTTTTGAATTATTCTGTAATAAATAAAGATAAGTGAAAATAATTTATTCATTTATTTTTATATCTAAGACATCCTTTATTTTTAGGATTTTGAAGCTCTCACACCAAACTTAATGGCACGGACTATAGAGACGGTGGAGGGCGGAGGTCTGATTGTATTTTTGTTGAAAACAATGAACTCTCTGAGGCAGTTGCACTCTATCACAATGGATGTCCATTCTAGGTTCGTATAATGTTTTATTTTCATGTCCAATATTTTAAATACAACATCGTTAACACATATTTAAAATAGAATAGAAATAAACTTTATGGTACACATTGAACACATATTTAACCCATTTAGAATAGAATAGAAATTAACTTTATGGTACACATTGAACACATATTTTACCCATTTAGAATAGAATAGAAATAAACTTTATTGTACTCATTGATCACATATTTTCCACATTTAGAATAGAATGAAATAAGGCTTATTGTTCACATAGAACACATATTTTAGACATTTAGAGGGAGAAAGCCAAGCCGAGCAAATTTCAAGTTATAGATAGTACATAAGATTGGGATTCCTTTGTTTTGATGCATCTGTAGGTTGGGCCAAATTATGCAATTCCAGTGTTATCAAAATGCACCTGACTATGGTCTTTAATATAACATATAATATATATTTATAATTTATGCATCCAAATTTGTATAATTTTAACGAAGGTCCTTATCGCATGTTACACTTCAGACGTTTGGCGGTTGAAGCTAGATGGAAAAAAGTGTAACGCAATGCAGCAACGAAAAATGCTAACCGCTGTGTTATGTATTCCTCTCGATCTCTGTCTATCTCTCCTCTTTCTCTCATAAACCCACTGTTCTTTTCCATCGAGTGTCCCAAAGACATCTCACGCGTTTTTTTTTTCCAAGAATACAAAATGTTTATGTGAATTGGGATTTTATTCCTGTCTATAACATGTAACAATACACTTGACATAAATATATTTTTAAAAGATCACATTTGTTATTGTAATTTCGACAATTTATTGTTTTATTTTGTTCTTCTGGTCTGTGTAGGTTCAAAACAGAAGCATATGACACAGTAGTGAACCGTTTCAATGAAAGATTTCTGCTGTCACTAGCAGATAATCCTCGATGTTTAGTGCTAGATGATGCACTAACTGTACTCCCAATATCATCAAAGACAGCCCAAGTAGAACCGGTTGATGTCACACCAGAAGTGAGTATTGACCATTTGACTTTATAATAATAGATTGTGGTTCATATGACTTAAGTAGGCGTTACATACTGTCATACAGCCTGCATTATTGATGCAAATTAACACATTCAAAGTACATAAGTTACTATCAGATGTTTTAACAGTTTTCTTTATACAACCTTGTAGACAAACACACCAACCATTTGCTAAGAAACTTTCAGGTTCTATTCGCACTTTCCAAGTTGTTTGGGTACTGCAAAGGAACACAAGGAGCAGGGATTTTATAACTTTATTTTTTCTTACAGAGGGTAAACCCAAAACTCACCGAATTGATATCCTCGCTGTCTGATTCTCCTCCAGCCGGACCGTTAGTAGCACTGTGTCGAACTTACGATCAGGCGACCGCACTAGTTGCGCTTATTAACACACTCGCTGATAAACAAGCAAGGTAAATACTTTTATTAAAACATCCTCCTCCTTCTCCATCTAAACTTAGTTTTTTAAACTGTTTTGTTTAACATGATTAACTAAAATCTCACCTGTATTTTTATTTTGTTTGAATTAGGACATATGTGTTAAAAATAGAAAGGTGTTTTAGTCACCGTGAAAAATTATAAGATACTAGCAGCGCCTCGCGGTTTCACCCGCGTAAGTACCGATCCCGAATCTCGAGATAAAAAGTAGCCTATGCGTTAATCCAGGTCTCCAGCTATCTACATACTAAGTTTCATCGCAATCGGTCCAATAGTTTTTGTATGAAAACATTTTAAACATACATACAAAAACACAAATGTTTCCTCTTTATAATATTAGTTTAGATTCAAATTATAAAGATTATTTGCCAATTTGGTTAATGTTTGTTGTTGATTTATTTAATTTGCATAGCACTAATACTCCGTGTCACTGTAATGCACCTTGCATTAGTGTAAAAACATCTTAATTATAAAATTAATTCTAAAATAAAATATCTGTAGAAGATTGTTGATATTTTTTACGATAACTCTTGTTAACCTTATATGAGTACCATTATTTTCTCATATTGATCTACTGTTAGCGAGTTTCATCATTACCTCATAGATTTATTTTTTACTTTCTAGACCACCCCATTGTCTGACAGCCGCCCGTGGTCGAGGTAAATCAGCTTGCCTGGGTCTTGCCGTCGCCGCTGCAGTGGCCTTTGGCTACGTGAACATTTACGTCACTTCCCCACACCCAGAGAACTTGATCACGCTATTCGAGTTCTTGCTGAAAGGACTCGATGCTTGTTTATACCAGGAGCATATCGATTACAGTATTGTGAGGTCTACCAATCCTGATTTTAAGAAGGCGATCGTAAGAGTTAATATCGCAAGAAATTCAAGACAAACTGTACAGGTGAGCTTATAGTGTAATTTCTTATGATTATAATAAACTAGCTGCGCTCTGCAGTTTTACTTACGAAAGTCCCGATGCCGTGTGAATATCGCGATAAAACGAAGCCTATGAGTTAATCCAGGTGTCCAGCTATCTACATACCAAGTTTCATTGCAATCGGTTTAGTAGTTTTTGCATGAAAAAGTAACAAACATCCATACATCCTCACAAACTTTTACATTTATAATACTGGCAGCTCCCTGCGGTTTCACACGCGTAAGTTACGATCCCGTGGGAATATCGGGATAATAAGTAGCCTATATGTCAATCCAGGTCTCCAGCTATCCACATACCAAGTTCATCGCAATCGGTTCAGTAGTTTTGGCGTGAAAGAGTTACAAACATCCATCCATCCAAACTTTCACATTTATAATATTAGTGGGATTAGTAGGATTAATTAACAGTCCTCATTAAATTAAATGTTATATACCACTTGAAACAGTCAAAATAGTGTCTATTAGAACTAAATATTATAGCTTGATAAATAATTGTTTTACTGTTGACTAATAATTATTTGAATATCAGTCTAATGTATTTTAGATATTTATATAGCAATATAATCATTTAAAAAAACAATATTTCAAGATTTGCGCCCATATACTCGTATGTGAGACCTGCAAAATGAAAATCATAAATTGAACTCACTTGCAGTACATAACTCCCGACGACCACTCGCTGCTGTCGGCCGCGGACCTGGTGCTGGTGGACGAGGCGGCCGCCATCCCGCTGGCGCACGTGTCCGCGGCGGCGCAGCGCGCCCCGCTGGCGCTGCTGTCGTCCACCGTGGCGGGCTACGAGGGCACGGGCCGAGCTCTCAGCCTCAAACTGTTCGCGCAGCTGCAGACTGTGCACAACGCTCCACCGGCGGTAATTCACTCACTCACTCACTGGCGCTGCTGTGTCTTGGAACATTTTTTTAATTCGAACCGGTAGTTCCTGAGATTAGGGCGTTCGACCGAACGAACCGAGTCTTCAGCTTTTTAATTTAATATTAGTATGGATGTAACCTGGGTGTACTATACTATCCGTAGATAAAGTTAGAGGAACCGATCCGCTACGGGTCGGGAGACTCTGTGGAGAGCTGGCTGAACGACCTGCTGTGCCTGGAGGCGGCGGCGCCGGGTCCAGGCGCGGGCGCCCCGCCCCCCGGCGCCTGCGACCTGTTCCGCGTCAACCGCGACGCGCTCTTCTGCTACCACAAGGCCGCTGAGGCCTTCCTGCATCGGCTGGTGTCTATATACGTAGCCAGCCATTATAAGGTACTTGTGGCCTGTCATGTAATACTGACTTTCTATTCGTTCTGAATGCAAGTTTTGAAATATTGAGAAATATTCTTTTATATCCCATAGGCAAATTGTACTTCATGATTCCACGCAGTCATGTGAGGATTTCACCACAAAAAAAAACTGCTATCTGTTATACTCTTGTGCCTGTAATAGGAGGGCTATTAGAACAACTTTGTTACAACATCAACGGTTAAATTTAAAAATCATAAGTCATTCACACTTATGTATTTTATAGAATGTTATGTACTAAACTTATATTTCGAAGAAAGGAAAATTTATGTACTACATTTGATTTATTTACTGCCTCAACACACATTTTTATCTCTTGTTTATTTTCTTATATATTTTTAATTTATAAATCTATATTTATTAACATTTCACAAATACAATACAATTAACATATCCTTTGATAAGCTAAACTATATTATTATTATTTTTAAAAGCTTTTATTTAACATAACGTGTATGCATGCCCTGGAATATTTCACCCACTTCCACTGAAGCTATCGTGTTGGAATTTGGAAAGCACGTTTGGTTCTGAGACAATTCACGTAAAAGCTTTTTTTTAATACAGAAATTTATTTTTTATCAATCTTTACAGAACAGTCCTAATGACCTCCAACTTCTGGCGGATGCGCCTGCCCATTGTCTATTTGTTCTGCTGGCACCAACCCCTCCGAACAGCACATCGATGCCGGAAATCCTATGTGTCATACAGATGTGTCTCGAGGGCAATATATCTGACAGGTAAGTCTATTGCATTATGCCATGTTTTCAAGTCAGTCAACAAGTAGTGATTGGAATTTATTCCTTTTTCTTTGTATGACAGTGTGTAATAGTATTTTGTGTCCCATTTATGACCTGGTCCAGATCCGGTCTTATTCTCTAAGGTTCTTGTTTTATCTCGGTAATACAATAAATCAATTAGCTAATATTAGCTAGCAACCAAAATAAATCTACGACACTGAGACTAACACACTCAATTAATTAATAGCTTGTATTAGAAAAATTCAATATGCATTTACCTATTACTTTTTATTATATTATTGTGTTTTCTTAATATATCTTGATTTTTTATTTTAATTATAAATAAAGCACGCTTGTATTTCCCCGAAGGGGTAGACAAATAGAGGAATGCAGGTGTATTAAACCCACATTTTGAATGCCAGAACCGAGAATCGGAACCAACCCTCACAACGTAAGCGCAAAAACAAGGCTATCGGGCAGTTATAAATGTTATAATTCATTATAATAATATGTATATTGCAGAGTTTAACTGATATAACGCCACTTGTCCCGCAGGAGCGTGCGCGAGGCGCTGGGGCGCGGGCGCAAGGCCGCGGGAGACCTCATCCCGTGGAACGTTTGTGAACAGTTCGGGGACAGGGACTTCCCCAAGCTATCCGGGGCCAGAGTCGTCAGGATAGCCACGCACCCTTCCTATCAACGTGTACGTATATATCTTTGGAGTAGTTTAGCAATATCATTTGTCTCAAACATGGGTGTAAATTAAAAATAATTTAAATATATTTTGTTGACGCTGGGTGTAGCATTCGCGAACAATCTTTTGTTATTTAATGAAGGCAATATTTAAGTGCATTTTTAATATGAGACTTTAACCGAGGATAAAAATAGAACAGTATACCATTCGAACTCTGTTATTACAGGTTGCAATGCAAAATCAAAATACTACTGAACGAATTACAAAGGATTTTGACAATTATAATTAGTATTAGTACTTTTAAACTTTCGCGTTCCATGATATAATATTATCTACGTATTTACGGGAATTCAGAGGCAGTCAGGCAATTCAGAGGTATGTAATACCTTTTCGTGATCGCGTTAATTCCCGTAAATACGTAGATAATATTATAATTAGATTGATTGATTTGAAGATTATGTTTTAGACTTTAAGACTAATGTCTAAGACTAATGTCGCTACCATTTCGTTTATAATCGAATACTATTTTAAATGAACTGTATTAATTAATTATATCAGTAGGTACCTTTATTACTTAGTACATTACAGAATAATGAGGTGTTTAAAGTACACGAGTACTGCGCAAAAAAAGCTGCATAACGGATTGATTATGTTACAGCATACCGTAATATAATGTATAACATAAAGTGTGTAAGTCACACTTTATCATAAACAGCGGATAAATTTGTATGTCAATTAAGTCACTGGGATACAAGACTAAGTCGCAGTGCGAGAGGCACCTAATAAATATTGCAAGCGCATTCTACTTTCTTTTCAACAGATGGGATACGGTAAACGTGCGCTCCAACAGCTGGCCGCGTACTACTCCGGCGATATACCCTGTCTCGACGAGGAGAAGTCCGATGACGAAGGCTCGGCTGCTAACGGACATACTAATACATTGCACACAGAGAGTATTGTGCCCAGGTACTACTACATTTGTACTTCTTTTCTTGGAAATACTTGGGTTTTTTAAATTATGAACTCAACAGATTTTACTAAAACTCGAAACCCAACTCGAACTATGAAACTTGTAGAAATGATGTCGATTTATAATAACAAATCTGGGTCCATAAAATAATTATCTTTAAAAAAAATCAAAAGCATAACCATAGTGGAAAGTAGATGTATTTTGTTTAAATATAATATGGGTAGGACAACGAAACACACTGCTCCAATGAGACAGCGAGTTTTCGGAGTAAACGAAAATATCATCAATGTAAACAATTTTTAGATATTTGTTGATTTTTCAAAAACCGCACTACTGATTTCGATAAAATTTAAACGGGACCACCTGGGAAGTATACTCTTTGAAATAAAATAAGAATTTTCCAAATTGGTTTAGGCGTATTCTAGTAATCGGTGAAAATACATTAAAAAAAATTGAGAACCTCTTCCTTTTTTGAAGTCAGTTAATGAGTTTCATATTTGAATATCTCATATTAAAAGAGAATTTTGAATATCTCATATAAATAGAGAGTGGAGACCGTGATAAGGCAAACGCGGCAGGATGAACCGACGACTTGAAGAAGGCGGCTGGCTGCGGATATTTGGATTTGAAATTAAAATTTGACGATTCTTGTACTCTTACAAACTATTTTGTGTCTGAAACTGTTCAGGCATCACCAAAGTACACATTTGAGTACAATTTTATTAATATTACATATTAATAAATATGAATACTAACTAAAGTATAGTATAATATAGTAAAGGTTTTAATTCCAGAGCAAAACCACCGACTTTACTAAAGCGTCTATCAGAGGTACAAGCTGAACACTTGGACTATTTGGGTACCAGCTTCGGACTCACGGAAGACTTGCTTAAGTTCTGGAAGTCGCAGAAATATGTACCGGTTTATTTGAGGCAAGTTTTAAGACTACTATAATCGATAGTCTTAAGTAGTAAGTTTTAGGTAAACTTTATTGTGCGTCTTGTGCCTTTAATTAATACAAATGGAACATGTTATCTTCTGGAAATTGAATAAGGTTTTATAATTATTTTCTTTAATTTCATTTAATTTTCATATTTAAAATTTAAATTTAAAACTTTTTACATATCAATTTGAAACGTTTACAAACAGCTAAAATTGTATAGTGTAGTTGTATTTTGTTTTTAATTTCAAAGTGCCGGCTATACAAAAAAAAATTACTACTTAATATTATTTCTAAGAAGTGTTGTGTGATTAGTATAGTATAGATCGAAAATAGTGATGTACCGGAGCGTTAAAAATGTATATCCGCGGATACGGATACAGATTATTAGTGTTAAGATCCGTGAATACGGATATTCAGTTTTTTCTCATTTAATGCCGAAACGCGTGACCTCGAAACGTCAGTTGATGTTGAGAACTAATGACACGATATGTTGGACTTTTACTGTTTGTTTAAATAATTATTTTAATGCACATATTACAAAGGTTTGGTGTTTGATCTCGTTATAAAGATAGTAAAAACTGTTAATGATATTAGTAATTCACAACATTTAGATATTTAAATATTAATTTTAGCAAAATAAGTAAAGAATTTCATAAACATTATAAAATATAATAATTTAGTAGATCTGTTTAAAATTCATCAAAAGTTTATTGACACGGACACGTATACAAAGCTTTATCTCAATCGGATATCCGCGGAAACGTATACGGATATCCGGCACTTCACTAGTGATTAATATATTTTTATTTTATATCTACTGTACATTCGTAATTGTATAAATGAATGTATTAATTTAGTTATTTTTACACGTTATTTTGTATATGTATTTAAATTTTGCATTTCGTGGTAGACGTTAAGAAGAATGCACCGTTTAGTAATTGCGAGATGCTTTATTTTTCATTATAAATCTGTTGACAGTCAAAAAGCGAACGAGTTAACAGGCGAGCACTCGTGTATAATGTTGCGGGCGCTGGGCGACAAGTCGTGGGTGAGCGCGTACAGCGCGGACTTCCGGCGGCGCGTGTCGCGGCTGCTGGCGCGCGCGCTGCGCTCGCTGCCGGCGCCGCTCGCGCTCTCGCTGCTCGCGGGGCACGCGCTCCAGCTGGAGAGGCCAGGTCTGTGGGCTCATGTCACGGCTTCGGCAGTGTTGCGAGCGCTGAGCGACTCGTGGCTGAGGTACCTATTTGTATATAAAATACAAATAGTCTCTTTCCTCGACCACTTGACGACAGTGACATCAGAAATGCAACACTTTACGTTCGCACGGTATCACTTATAGTACAAAATGTTGTTAGATTACAAATTGGACTACTTTTCCGTACAAATTTCTTTTAGTTTTAGCGAAACATAACACATGAAATCTTACATTACGTATGCATTATTGAAATAATAATTAATACAGCTGTATTTTCGTTTCCAGTTCTAACAAAGGAACTCATAGAGCAGCAGTTATCCGGCCACGACTTGGGTCGCCTAGAGGCGTACTGCAGACAACAAGCCGACTACAGGCTTATCACGGATTTGTTGTCGCCGCTAGCGAATCTCGTGTTCCATACCAAAACGTCGGTTAAACTGGACGCTGTACAACAAGTGAGTAATCACCTAAACATTTATTGCATAAGGTTATTTCTAGATGTAAGTTTTCCTAAAATTGTAAAATAAAATAATGTGTATCGGAATATTCGTAACTTGGTACAATGGATCTACAAACCATTTGGGCCTGTGTGTTCCTAAGCATATGTATTTACAAAAAAAAGTATTTTTATTAGTATCCCAGAACTCTTATATATACTTCGTAATGACTAAGGCATCGGACTTGCGATCAAGTGGTGGCGGGTTCGAACCCCACTCAGTGTACTACCGACGTGAACCCACTTCTAACACAAGCGTTTAACTTAACTGAAGGGGTTAACAAGAATATTAGTAACATGAGACCCACGTTGCTAGTATTCTTATTTCTAAAAAAAAATATTATATTTTCAATGTAAACTTGGAAAAAACATCGGCCAGGGTTCTTCCGCAAAACCTGGAAGGAGTTTTTTTATAAATAAGTTGTTAAAAAACAGTCTTCAGATGTTTAGTAGTTACCGACATTTATAAACACAAGTGGAGCCATTAGCGTGTTTCCAAGATAGAACTCTGCCGACCCCTACTCATCAGAAAAGAAATAACACTACTATAATCACTAACCACTAGACCAACAGGACACAAAGATAGATAAATAAATTTCAGACGGTCGTCGTTGCATAACACATTTCTGTCTTTCAGGTGCTCCTGATAGCAATGGGATTCCAAATGAAAGATGTTGACGACATAGCGAGCGAACTAGGCCTTCCCGGCTCACAGATTCTGGCCAAATTCTACGAAGCCTGTAAAAAAATAAACACTTCCTTCAACGCCGTGCTAGAAGATACCGTGGCCAAAGAAATAGGCATAGAAGACAAGAACACGGATGACGTAACCATGGGACCGGTTAAGCAGAGCTTACAAGATGAGTTGTCGAAGGCTGCCAAGGTAATCAGTTGTGGTGTTTTAATGGTAGCTATAGTGATGTGGATTAAAAATAAATTTTAGTTGTCTTTACATTTGAGTTTTTTTTTTATTTATTTGTAAATACGAAGGAATAAATTTTTTCAAATTATATTATATATATCAAAATATAATTATTATATAAAAAAAATTTCAAGCTATATTGAGATATAGGGTCACAATTAATCAGTGCCACTAAACAAATGAGTACCATCGCCGTACGAATACGAATGGTTTTATTTCAATTAACAACAAACGTACTGATCGACGTGTCCTCTGCGCATAGCAATGGTTTATGGACTACCGGCTAATTTGTGTATCGGAAAAATAATAGGTATAATAGGACAGTCCGCTGCGTAAAATGTCTTTCATCGAATTTAAAACTTCTTTAGTTGGTCCTGTGTCATAAGTTTGTCTGACAATGAGTCTCGTAGCGTTCATATTGACAACAACAGATTGGAATGATGAATTTGAAGAAATTACCCGAATCGAACCTAAGACCTTAACAGGGCAGTCGTATACATTTCACACTGCTCTACCCAGACAATCCTCGATTTGTCTAATCCAGTAGAAATTAGAAATTATATGTATGAAATATGTTGATAAAATTTTCAATTGGTTGATACATATATATGCATGATTCGCTCAAATATATTTTTATACATATTTAAATTCCTTACTGATGTTAAATACATATAACTAGGTAAACCTCGTACTTTCAATCTCGTCTATGGACACTGCTCTCTTCCAGGTGTAGTAGCGTGGTGCTATATACCCCATAAATTTCATCAAGAAAGAGGCTATTTAACGCAAAAACAATTTGACAAACCGGATTAATATATGTAAACTTAACACAATTTCATTAAATTATTAAAGTTTTGAGTTTTGTTTCAATCTAAACATGGTATTTTTCAGGATCTCGAACGGAAGCAACGTAAGGAACTATCACGTCTGATGGGCGAGGACCTAGCGCAGTACAGCATCAAGGGCAGTGACCTCGACTGGGGCAAGGCGCTCACCAGCACCAAGCAGAAACAACTTGTATCTGTGAAGAGGTGAAATATATATAAGTGTAATTTAGTCAGTGGTTAAATACAAAATTAATTAATAAAAGCTGTTCCCTATATATTTTTTTTAATTCCAGCGGCGAAAAACGTTTGGGCGATGACAGCAAGGAGATCGATGACCTGATAGAAGCGCACGGTAACAAAAAGAAGAAGAAAAAGAAGCATGTACGGAACCAAGTGTAATTAATAAAGTATAGTGAGTTTGTTATACTGACTTTTATTTCATTGTTTAATTTATTCTCTCTATACTAACTTGTTAGTTGATTCAAACTATGGTAAAATATCGGCAGACCAACAGGCCATCTCTAGGATCGCCTGTTGGTCAATATTTGACCATAGTTTATTCAGTTTTTAATGTTTTGGTTTATTACTATCGATTCGAATATGACAGATCAAGATATATACTGGCCGCCTTTAGCTTTTTGTAGTTGTGCCAATTTTTCATGTTTTCTTGTAAATTAATTGAATATTTAAAAAAGTCGCCCATGGTTATTATACCCATAGGTGTACACAGCTTTTAGTTCAGGGGGGAAATTTGTTTTTGTCATCCGGGGAGGGAGATGGGGGGGGGGGGCAATAAACAATTTTCAAACTCAAAATTACCTTAGTACTACTTAAGCTTGCTAAAGCCAGGGGGGGCAGCTTTCTTCCCCTGCTCTTCGGTATGCCTATGGTTATACCTGGCAATGATTAATTTGACTGATACATTATTTTTAATGGATTTTATAAACCATAATAAACATACAAGTAACGAAAATTTAAAATAGGTATCACTTTTAAAATAGAAGGTTGCCAACGTATTTTGTGAATACGCCTTTTTGTCAGGTGAGTTCCTACGGGTCCTTCAATAAGTCTTCTCCTTAATGTTTAAGTAGATATGTCGGATTCAAACCGACTCAAACCTGCTGCTTAAAACTTTACCGTGCAGCACTGACTCTTGGTCGCGTAAAGTGCTTGTGTCACGGAAAGTTTTGACTGTGTTTATTGTGGTAATTTCAGTTTTGTATACTGCAAAAATGCTATTGTGTGTCAGGATTAAAATCCATAAAAAAAATACAAAATCTGGAACCAACCACAAGTAGTAAATGAACATATTGAAATACCATATCCACGCATACATGTTTGAACATTATTTTAGTGCTAATTTCATTATGCCATTTTAACAAGTGCTGTAATGTAGCAAGTTCAAACGTCTGAGACATAACATGTCTGCGGAGAGCCAAAAGAAAACAACAGGTTCAATAATAATTTCTATAATTATTGTAATATAAAAAAGTGTTGGTAGTTATTCAACCCTTGGAATAGACAATAGATATTTCCTCTTAAACATAACAAATATGAGGAGCGCGGTCAGGTCGGGCGCGATCCTTCGCTCGTAAAAAAATATCATTTTTTAATGCAACCGGCTGAGGCGCGAGCCCGACCCGCCCGCTGAACGCATACTTCTATACCATTTTATTACAATATAATGTGATCTAAGAAAAATAATATTTTCGTCTAACACCCGGTACAAGGCGTCTGGTAAACAATTTTATTCTATAATTTGTTTGTCCCTTATCTTAGCACACGCGTTCTACCCGTGACAAATGTATGGTAACATCAGCTTCGACCTCCAGCAGCGATCGAACTTAGACCGCCCTCGTGTCGAGGTAATGCCCGACATCGACCTGTCATAGGTATATCTGTGTCGAGCGGCTGCCTTTTACATTTGTTAACATACGAAGACCACTTCGCGCTTTACACTATCATATCGAGAATAAAAACATCCACTACAAAACATAATTTAGAATATCATTAATGTTAGCTGCTATTATCGTAAATTACGGGATTTCGTTAATTTATACACTAATATGTTCTCACTTTTACTTGCGGGACACTTTCAACGATACAAGGAAGTGGAAGGAGGAACTACAAGTATGTAAAATGAAAGAAAAATGTTAAACAAAACAGCATGTAGATATAAACACATCCTCGCTTTTTCTACGAAACTTGATACATTTGCTAAGTTAATTGGTGTTCAAGTTTATACGCATCTCGTAGTGAACAGGTTTTCGTAAGCCAGACCCAGACGTTGACGTGACGTAGTATCTATCAGATAATACATACATAGATATAGAGTAGATAAGGTAAGGTAGGTAATTGAGAAGGAATTGCACTTACGAAAGGATTCGCGACTCTTGGCACTTAGACTTACGCTAATAATTTGTCTCGGACATGAAGATGGTTCTAGAGGTAAGGTAGGACGCAGTAGGAGCGCTGTGCAAATATGAACTAACGTCAAGATTTCAATTTTTTTTTACAGTTTTATTTATTAAGGAATAAATTCAGAATTTATTATTCAAAATGCATTCCTTAGATGAACGTTAACGAATTTTATTATTACTTTAATTGTTCGTTTATAGCGATTCATACACCTTAACAATATATTTTTGAAGGTTCGTAAAAATGCCCTACCGCTGTTATATTCAGCTCGTTATTTACCCACCGCTATTCCCGGAAGAGGCAACTCTGTAGTTATACATCAAAATATGAAGTGAAATCTTCCACGTTAGTCTCAAACTCGAACGGCAGATGAAAGAAGTGTGCTAAGCAACAGTACAACGTAAGGATAGCAAAGGCCCGCGTCGTGTCCGCAAGCGGAGTGGCGCAATCACGTAATTCTGCGTGCATGTTTGTACGTACGTACGAGTGCGCGACACAACACAACGTGAACATTGAACAGACATACATCTCATTTCACTACGTAACTAATTACTTTCACTTGAGATAATATATTATAAAATATAAATATACTTTTAAAACGTCAAGAATTTGAACTTATTGTACGTACATGATGTGAGAAGCAGTGTACAGCGTCAGGTCGACAAGTCGGGACAGGGTACTATACACATACATCGTTTGGTATTTACTCGAGAGACACAAAAGCAAATGCACTAGACCTTATTGCCACACCTAAAATTATTGCTACCACATATACATACCGCTCTACGTACAATATATAATTGTAAATATAGTCAATCACAACATCCAATAAAACAAAATATCGCTTTAAATATTATTGCATTAATTTAGTTCAACTATAACTCAGAGGGGGTTCTTAGATAAACCACTGTATGTCTTTTTACAATAGGTGCAAGTAGTGTACAGTGCTAGTGAATATCAGAAATACTGCGAAGTTAATACTTCAAATCGACATCGACCAAATTAACACATCTCTTATCCGCGTCTCAAGATGAGAGATTCCAAATGAAATTGGAGGCTAAACGATTTATCACTAAGGCACAATTTAAATTTCCATTTGAACTTTATTTAACTCTAAAATAAACAAATTCAATTCTCCCCTCAAGCCGGAGGTTGAAGTTAAATCGCAAAGACCCGCTCCGCATGGCAGAGATTGCAACCGGTACTTCACATCCAAACAGATTGCGCATATCAAAATCACTGCAAAAATATTCAATGTGCGTGTACAAGTTTAATGTATTATTCATCGTATGGTGTAACGTTCCTTTTGTAATTGATAGCATTGTTTAGTAACATTAATGATTTAAAAAGTTTGCTTATTGGTAGCTTATATTTTACTTACATGGTGTATAAAAATTGTGGTTTTTGTTGCCGTGTAATTATTTACCTTAATATAATGTTATAGTACACTTGTTTAGAAACGAGTTAGGGAACAAAATATAAGCAAAATCATAGGCGTAGGTATTAGGTATACTTTGCAATACAAGCGTTGGAATAATTATAGAAACTCGTAATCGTTTAGTTAGTTATGTATTTGCACTATATTGTACCATAGTAGATCTTGTTAGTGTCCAATATATAAATATCTTTTATCACACAGTAAATTTTGACTTGGGGACTCGGCACTTTTAAGCTAAAGCTTTTTATTTTAAGACTTATATTTATAGTTGAATATTTTTTAACAAATTGTTTAATACAAACAGAATTCAATATACATATATACCTAATAAAAAACTATTATAATGGAATGTAAGTCAGTGACAGATTAGAAGCTATTTGCATATCTATGAGTTCTCTAAAGGTCTATGGTTTGTTTACCAACCACAACTGTAGTATAGTGGATTAGTGGCTGCGAAGAATCAATGAGCACAGACATCAAAATTGCTTAGTACCTACGGCGCTTGGGATGATGTTTTTTTTTGTCTGAATGCTATAACTGTGTATATACGTTTTATTTTTATGGTCTGTGCTGCATTCCAAACTTAATTTGGGTAAGTAATACAATGCCTAGGAATCTGACACTTTGTTTAAAATTTCGGTTGTAAATGTGATTTATAATTTTGAAATCATAATTTCATAATTACGATCATGAAATTATAACATAAAATTAAATTAATCTCTAGCCAATGCAATTGTAAAAAATAAATCAATAATATACCTACTTAACTTCAGTCAACTATAAAATAAGTGTAAGTAAATTTATATTCATATATATCTTTATGTCGATTGCTGCGTAAACATATATAATTTAGTATCGCAAAACTATTATTTATCTATCGTATACAATAAGCGCGTCGCGTGTTGGAGCTTGCAGCGGTCCGACACGAATCTAACATACTGAAAGCTAGAATTATGTATATAGTATATACCAACTTCATATAAGATATTTCCTTTATAATTGATATTATCTTTTAAAAATGGTGTTTGCGCATCACGGGTCAGTACTGCAGCGATAGTCGTAGGCAGTTAAACACAACTAGAGCATTCCGTTGTAATTCCTTACTTTAGTGCTTTTCCAAAGGTATACATACACCTAGTAACTAAAGTAATAGCAGGTACATTAATATCCTACAATTTAATTAATAAGTTCCCGTTTGTCGTCACATCAGATACTTACACAAAAATAATTCTACGTTAACTTTAAAATAATTTGCAGTTCTACTAAGACGAAACACTAACTACTACGTTACTAAACCAGTATTTGGAAATAATTATTAAAAATAATACTTAATATACGTTAAGTCTTGCTAAGCTACAGGCTGACAACTAGCCAGGCAATGCGTAGGTAATTCCAGTCATAGGTATAAATAATTAGTATAGCTACACTTGCAATGATGTTAACTCTATGAGGAGCATGCCGCCTTTCTAGTTCCACTGATTTCTTTATAATGTACGGTGTAGGTACAAAAGGTTTATACGTTGTATTTACTTTAACCTTTATGCACAAAATCAATCAATAAGTAAGGGTAAAACTAAACAGTGACAGTTCTGATATATACTGCAATAATATGGCATTGACACGTGCAAGTAAACAATGCATTTGTTGCAGTACGATATGTAGATCCGCTGAACATCTAGCTATCCTTCTGTATTTTAGGTGTTTATAAAGCGGTCGTGAGGTCGCACCATCACAGCTTTGGTTTTGGACACTTTTCTAGGGTTTCTCCAAAGCTTTCAAAACGGTTTCCTGGAAAGTTCAAAACCCGTTTGACATTTTCTAAAAAATATAAGTATGTTTTTTTTAACTTTTTTCAATATATATTTAAAGCTGGTATTACAGGTTAATAAAGGTACCTATCACTTTTTATTGCTTCTATTATTCTAAGTCACAGTGCCTATTGTACCCTTAACTTGTATTTGAATTGCCTACTACCTTAACCTACAAATAGGTATTACTACATATTATAAAACAAAGTCCCCCGCCGCGTTTGTCTAGACAGACAGACGTTCGCGATAAACTCAAAAACTGCTGAACCGATTACTGCTACCCGCGAAGCCGGGTTGCTAGTACTATATTAGTACTAAGTACTAAGACTGTGTCGATGCATATCTTTAAAACCTGAAGACGCACAAATTATATTTTCGGCCCACATTTTAGCACAAATATAAGCTATCCATAAAATTTCTCACTGCGATAATTAGTTTAGAATTTTCCTGCTGGAAGAACGTTACCCCAGCAGGAATCGTTTTTTCCGTTTTTTTTCTAAAACGACAAGAGGCACAAATTTTTTATGCGGCGCACATTTACAGCACATTAGGCACTAATTATAAGTTCTACTCATATCCCTCTAGGACCTACTTTCCAGCTGGGGTAACGCACGCACGCGAATGGTATCCAACCAGGTATTCAGAAGCGAAGCGTGTGACGTCTCCAACGAAATGTGTTGATGTTCTGGTGAAAAGTGGCAGTGAAGCCGTGCGATGAAGGTGGTACAGATAGGTTTTTGTGGTGAGCCTGTTTTGTTGAAACAAAAAACGTGGGTTCGTGGGGTGGTTTCAAGAAAAAAATATTACACCTTTTTAGATTAAGCAAAGACAACATTCCTCTGATAGGGTGTGGGTGGTGGGTGTGGGTTGGCATCGATTGGCTTGCTCATTACATTTGCTTTAAACTTTTTAATTTAAATAAAAACTATTTAAGTCATAGCGACATCCCAACCATACGGATGCTTACGTCGTTATGAAATTGAGACAAATTAGAAATATCAAAGTACATTAAGAGTCAAGAATATGTAACCTACTTATTTTCTACCACAGTGTTTAGTTTTGCTATATATACCACTAATTGATTATCCATCTCAGAATTATTGACTCAAAATTCGAACTGCAGTACTGAACCCGGAGACACTATTTTGTATATCGCAATAAATATTATTCTAAAATCCGCAGCCGAAGACACTTGCTATAAGGCATTACTGTCAATCACAGCTGTGCTGGTCAGAACTATATTATTGCGACTTAAGCTTGTATGGAACGAGCAGATAGGTACGCGATTGATGTTATCGGCAATTGACGAAGGCATTTTCTATAACACTATCACTTAATTACAATCGCCCACAAGTTACCATCCACTCAATTTAGATAATGAACTGTTCTTTTAAATTGACTAGCCGTCTTCAAACATAAAATTGATAAAAAAGGAAAAGGTTAAACAAAGAAACAAATATAAATCCATACATAAAAATTAATGTATTCTATTATCAATAACATAAGGTATAGTTACACAAATAATAAAATTAAAGGAAAACAAATTTATACATAATTCTTAACGCGAATAAAAAAAAACAAATTATACATGCTATCAACACAAGATGCTATTAAAAAAGAAAACAATATTTTACAATTTCCTAAAACAATCGCCTAATGCTTTCTAACCAGCGCTCTTGTTTATCAACTTAGGATACAATTGTCAATTTGGTTTCAATTTTAGGGCTCACTTAATTGAGATTTATAAATATAAGGTTTCATATCGTAATATTACGAGTGCGAGGATAGTTCGACAATTAAGTAATTGACATCATATCTAATGAAATAACTGCACTTTGTCAAATGCTTGGATCGCTTTTAATAAGGCAATGTTGGGTCTTCGTACTTTTCAGATGTCTAAGAAGCACGACCCAAACCATCATTTAAAAATTGGAACTGAATATCTTAAATATTTGTTATAGTGCGTTTGTGTATAGTTCAATCACAGTAATTTAATGATAATTTATATAAAGGTCAAACTAATAGCTTAATCACAAAATAAGCAACAAAACAAAAAATATATTGAACTAAAACGATAACAAAAACCAAGTACATACACGCGAGTTTCTAAATGAGATGCAATTTATGCTTAGTAAAAAAAATAAAAAAATGTAATTGTTCAAAACGGATCAAAATAAGATATAACTAAAGCCGAACGTTTGCAAGACAACGTAGCCAGATCTGATGCCTCGCAATAACTTCTAAAATTTAAGTAAACTTCGCTTCGTGTGCAATAAACATTAAAAGTAATACGATGCCACAATAAATAAAGTAACCAACTAAAATGTATAATAAAACATTTGTGCGGATTGTAAGTACCGATCGTTGGATGAGATAAACAAATGTTACTGCAATTATGTTGTATTATGGTCCAACGAAATCCAATGCAAGATGCGTCCGGATCGTTCACCGCGGAGCCCGCACCACGTGTCCGCGACGTCATACGCTGCTCGCATCGAATGTGTGGCAATAGGCCTTGTAAAATTTAAGTATAAAGGCGGTTCAATTAGTTATTAACACACAGTTTATTCCCATAATTGTACCCGTCGTTACCAATAATTCTGACACATCTGTGTATATATTAATTCCTTATCCTAATTTATCTCTATGTGACAATCTCAGCTTATGTGATGTATTTAACACGAGATGCAAGCTGGGCGGTCGTATGACGCGGGTGGGTCAGTGATGCTGAGTTATATTTTATTGCTATACAGAGCACCGACCCTCGCAGCGAGCGACACGCGAGGCGAGTCCGCAGCGGGTCCGGCGCGTTAAGTGAGGCGATGCGCTGGTCATAGCGCGTCCGACCGCGGGTAACTAGCGATGTCCTGGGCAATAACACCTAACCTATACACTAACAACTGAACGCTGCAAGCTCATCTACAAACATTTACAATATCCTCGATAAAACAAACAAGTCGTGTGCGCACCGGGCTCGAAAGCCCACTGTCACGCCAGGCCCCGACACTTACACATCCGATACACGCACCATTATACAAACGTTATTATGTTAATTTCTCCTTCTCCGCTTATCTATAGATATAGTTACATAATATAAATTAAAATATAGAGTGAAAACTACACATTTCTTATAATATACTATGTACAAGGCATCTCTTGTCACTCGACAGCGACTCGTCCCGATCGCGTGAGGACTCCGGTCCCTCCGCCACCGCCTCAACACACTTACTATAAACGTTCATACAAAAACCTATCTGGCACTAACATGTATATTCATTACAAAATGTATAATATAATAATATTATGTATATACAATCACAACATAAATTTGATAAACAACCGAGAGAAATAGATATATAGCTTGGTGTTTCGGACCGTTGCAGAGTCAAATCTGTTCATGTCAAGCATTTATATTGTACTCTTTAAAAGTATTTATTAAAAAATATTTTGAACTTTTTTTTATTAATAACAAAAGAAATATTTATGTTGATTTGTTCTGAACCGCACATTGTCACCACGATTGTTTATCGATGTTTCGGAACCCCGGCGACTGCTCGGTGGTTCGAAGGGAGTACGGAAACTCCATATAAACGAACCTAGCTCCCCTAACAGAGAATTTATTGTCACTCCAAATAATGTTAGCAATGCGATAATAAGAGATCAATCACATGTCTTGATCGTGATGCTTTGATTTTCCTAAGCGTACAAAATTATATAAACGCCATTTATTAAATCGAATGAATAGTTGATTTGTCCCCAAATTATTTGATATGTATACGAAATAATGTTAACACATGACAATAAACAGGGCTTTGCTCAATCAATTGTTCTGTAGCTATTCAGTTATCTGTGACGTATAGGAACATCTTTTCTACAGTTATATTGTTCGCTAACAGTTTTGCCGTGTATGTTGAGGCAACTTGTGACGTGCGGGTTCTTTAGCACGCTCACTTTTTAGGACTTTTTCCATCATATACAACTGCATGTAACTGCAAAAATTTCGACTTCGATGCGTTTAAATCATGTCCAAGATTTACCTCTCTGGAGGTATAACCTATTCAATAAAAGTAATCATTTACATCTGATCACAATTGACACAGATGAGTATAAAAATCACAAAATAATACGGTTGAATGCTTAGTCATAAAACGTGGATTTACATAAGTACCCACTAGTTTAAAAACATCACTTTTTATTGTTTTGAAACAACAACCGTTTTATCAGGTTTTAAAAACTGATAAAACGGATACTTTCGTAAGCCATAAAATTTCGTAAAAATTATAGTGGGATATTTATTTTGAGTAATTGGAGTCGAAGTACTTGGAATACAGTAATCGTCACGACACATGTATAGTTACATAGTGTGTCAGCCCAAATTATGAAAGGGTATTATTAACAGAGCGCACAAACTATAGCAGAAAAATCATAAACCTTTGTGGTCAAGATTCTTGTTCTGTATTAAACACGTACAATGCAGCAGCCCTAGCCTGCGATAGACGCGTGCGCCTGCGCATTCCAAGTAGCCTCAACATGGCATTAACATATCAATATACTTCAATAAATTGGAGTTTGTTTGTTGCCATTTTATCACCTCCAGTAATATCCCCGACGAACGTTGCACTATATTTATTCACTAAACTAAATTATAAATCAAATTACACGTACCCCACTCGCGATAAATGAACATAGCGACGTACAAATCTGTAAATTATTGCGAAGACCTACAAGTGTTCCCTTACATGTTGAGATATTAATAATATACTCGATTGGCCCACATGCGATCAAAATATTACTTTTTTGTCGTATAACTCCCATTAGACTAAGAAACGAGCAATTCGTATATGTGTTCCCGACGGTAAAACATTTCCATTGATAGGGAAGTAAAACTACAACGCAAAATACTTAAGATATGATTAGTCTATCACTTACATAATACAGAGCCAGTAGTGAATGGCCCGTTGCTCACCGTTGCTCACCGTTGCCACGCAACGAAGCTTTATGTACAATTTCTTACAAATTTTACACTTTTACATTTTTTTCTTTTTGGTCATCGATTTGGGAAGAGAACGAAATGCGAATACAGTGTTCAGTTAGGCGATGATTGGCGCATGTCGTACAGTGGCGGACGTTAGGACCAACGTTGGCGCCAACGTGTAATGGAAGTAATCGTAGATACAAGCAACTATTGCGTTCGCCTGTTTTAATTTTTGAATAACATTTTTGTCATATTTGCAAGATAACCAATACATTAAAACCGATATTATATTTTCCTTATTAATTATAAGTTCTTATATGGCCACACTGGTCGGGATATAGCCAGTTTATTGCACTATTATTTGCCAACGTTGGCCCATGCATGTACAGTCACCTGCAGTTCAACATTCAGATATCAGAATATAATACAATGTATAACAGACAAATGAATATAATTTTGCAGATAATTGTAGATGTCAAACACTACTACCCGCCCAGACAGACCAATACTGTGGTACAAAGTACAATATTGAGTTATTACTGAGCGCCCCAGCAACATATTCTAATACTCGACACATCATTTCAAAAGCTGTTGAAGATGTTTAAAAAAACAGTGTGAATAATGTTTAGTACCCTATTATTATTTGACGTTAGATTTTTATTTTTATATATCACATAAGTATCACACAAACCCCGTTTCATTAGTAAATTTACAAAAAAATAACGAGGCTGGTTGTCTATCGTGTCGTATCCGCCTCTTTTGATCATATATATGTATGTTAAACTGTTCTCTAGAAATTTAGTAATAATTTCAAATCTTTTTTTAACATCGGTTAGACCCCTAAATAAAATTATTTATATTTTTTACCATTTCAAGGAAAAAAAGGAAAGACAAAAAATTCTCTGCCGAAAATTTCGTGCCGCGTTGTTTGTACGCGATGAACTAATAAACCGATTTTAATGAAATTTAGCACACTGTGTGCAGTTTAGTCCAAAAGGATATCTTTTATCTCAATTTATAGTCACAATATTTTTTATTGCAAATTATTTAGCCACAGCACCGCGTGGCAAGGTAGCTCGTAATTATATTATTGTGCTGAGAATAGAATTCCCAGGTAATTATGTAGGGATACCATGGAAAGCAACTAAAGGAAAGGTGATAGATAGATGGAAGCATTCACTTGTGCAATCATCACCATTCCGCCTGTCAAGGAAGCGATGTACTACTTCTAGGCAATAAGACACTTTTCATATCACTTTGCTTTCAATTGTAAGAAATTATATGCATACGACTATATTGCTGGGACGCCCATTTTTGCATAAACAGTAGTATAACATAACACTGTGATGTTTGAAGGCTTTGTATTGTAACTATAGGTTGAAACACTGTAGTCCAGTACTGCTCTCCCTCACTGCATCCCGCCGGAGGAGCGGTCACTCCCGCGGGACGCTCTTGAGCAGTGAGATGGCGTGACGAACATATTGGACGAGATGTCGGAACGTCGACGACAAGGAGAGAGGACCGCACTTACGGTCTACTGCTATAAACAGATCTGTAATGGAGAAGTGAATACGTTAGCGAGAGTATTTCATTGTTTAGTGGCTACTAATAAAAATAAAACAAACAATTTACTGTGATTGAAAATAATTATGTATTAGAGCAATAAACTTATGTACTACAATTGGATTGATATAGATATACTCTCAAATGGTTACACCACTACTAACGGATAGCGTCAAACCGTGTGACTACCCCAGTTAAGCTCGGGAGCAGATAGATCGCTCAAAGTAAAAGAAGTTTTAGTCAATAGCAAAACAGCAGATAATAGACTGCGACTGGTAAATTTTTATGTAATGAAAATATGTAAATAGAGTTGTTTGTGTTATGTATAATAAATGTGTTATTCAAGAAATCACTTGTTTGTACTTTTTTCGGTTCAGCCTGGAAGATATTGCGAGAATTATCTATGTATATTTGTATCTATCTGTCTACATATAGATTTAATTTAAACTGAAACAAGACCGTTAAATAGATATGCACCTCTGTTGGCGCGCAGGCGGCACAGCGTGTCGGCCTGCTCCCACAGGTCGTGCGCCACGTAGAGGAAGGCGTAGTACTTGTTGAGCAGCAGCAGCGCCTGGTGCGCGTGCGCCGGCACCGAGTGCACCAGCGAGCAGTAGCCCGACGACGCCGACCCCGACCCCACCGACCCCACGGACCCCGCCGGCGACGGGGTCGGCGACAGCGGCGACACGGACTCCGCCAGCGCCGGCTGCACAACACACACGCGTCACTCACTCGCCTTACACTTACAGCCTAGGCCTTATCGCATAGCACTGTTATACATTTACGTTTGTAATCGCTCCGATCTTCGGCATAATATAGTGGGGACCACACAATCTTTTTATTGAGATAAGTTTCCTATAGTTTAAAGGTGGAGTTTTAATGACACACCAAAAACAAATTCAATCCAAAAGTG
This sequence comes from Callimorpha dominula, assembly GCA_949752705.1. Taxonomy (NCBI): domain Eukaryota; kingdom Metazoa; phylum Arthropoda; class Insecta; order Lepidoptera; family Erebidae; genus Callimorpha; species Callimorpha dominula. The sequence continues at coordinate 11,903,708 of OX457010.1, read as the reverse complement.
ATAAATTTTTGTCTGTGGACTGTGTAATACAAAGGGGACGTCAACAGACGTCAAAGTATCTCATAAAATGATACCATGCATACTTTAACGTGAAAGACTGAAATATGTCTCAACATTGCGCCAGCCCGTAAGTTTTTCTTTATAATGTTATCATTTTATTAGATCATACATTTCATAAGGAAAATAAGTGCAATTTTTTTATTATAATATTTAATGTTTTTTATTTCTCAACATAAAATTTTAATATGGATTAAGTTGGAAAAACTCAGAAAGCTGTACATATTTTTTTTTCTATATTATTTTACTGTCATCAAACAAGTATAAAATCATAATATATAATGTACGGGGTGCTGTGTGTGGGCGGTTAGTGATAAAATAGATAAGGAGCGGATACAGACATCGGCACGCACCTTCTGTTGGTACTCGTTGACTATCTTTTTGTACTCCTTCACCTCGCGGTTGTACATCTTGAACATGCGCAGGTACAGCAGCGCTTGTACTCGTAGGCTGAAATTAGCACACATATTTGTTAAAAGGAGAATATCCACGGATAGTACTCTTAAAGAAATAGTTGAGTATTGATAAGTATAGTTTATGTACGGGTCACGTACACTTCTTGAAAGATGGTAGAAAGGATAGATATTTTTCTTGTAAACAATTTTATTGATTCACGCACTAAAATGATATGATATATGCTAATGAGTACACGATACGCTTGCTGAAGGTGAACTGAATTGTATTTGTAACAAAATCATCGCTGTCAGCGTAAAATGCTGACCGCGGCAAAATGTACGGTCGTTGGCCCGTACAGTTTATATAATTTTAAATTTATAACTTGAGCCACACACAAGACCGTTTGATCCAAATTAGGCAAAGCCTGTACTGTGGTAACCAGACAGCTAATAAACATACATATATATTACTAAATACATACATATTTTAGATAAATTACAACCAGACAAAGAACAAATGATCGTGCTCATCACACAATTATTTGTCCTGGATACGAATCGAACCCACGACCTCTGGTTCAGCAGTCAGGACAGTCAGGACAGTCAGAACACGTTTTCTAGATACACTTATTTTAGAATTTGTAACGGGACATTTGTGAGAATGACAGATGTACTGATTTACTGAATATGTAAATCTGAGGACAACAGTTTCAAATTTACTTGTGAACAGGTTTAGATCATTAGATCATATTTTTTTTATTGTGCTTTAAATAACTGTGGTATTCTTTATATAATGTGGCTGCTCAAAAGGATCAACAGAAATTTACCGCCAAACACTCAAACATTACACTCGTTGAGACTAAGGGAAAATATAATAAGTAAATTTAAAAAACTACTTTTTATAGAAGCCGGAGATACGAGAGCAAAGTATTTAACATGCAAATAAAATGCATGGCAAAAATGGCAGAGATGTCAACCGTAAACTGCTCAAATCAATTGCTGAAGGTACTTCGACAGAAAACAGTATGGCCGTAATTCTGATGAGATTGGTCGTAATAAATACATTCATCACTACTCTACTACTACAGACAAGAGACGAGAGGGGGGGGGGGGGACAAGAGACGAGAGGGGGTGGGAACAAGAGACGAGAGGGGGTGGGAACAAGAGACGAGAGGGGGTGGGAACAAGAGACGAGAGGGGGCGGGGACAATAGACGAGGGAGGGGCGGGACAAGAGACGAGAGGGGGGCGCGTTTCTAACTACTTTATTTAATGTAATTTACAAAATGCACCATTACATCAAGCCAGTCACTGTCATACTGCATTTTTATTACAACCTCAACACTAAAGACCGGTCTTCAACAAAGCATCAATTTAAAATATTATGGTAAAGATATGAAAATACGCTTGGCCACTTTAATATATACAATAAATAAATCGTAAAGGTAAGAAATACAGATCCTAACCTCAAGATGTCTAGTTTGTTGAAGGTATCGTGCGGCGAGGCCCTGAACCTCTGCGGCATGGAGTGTATGGACTTGATGTACTCGATGGTCTCGCGGTAGATGGTGAAGGCGCCCTTGGTGTCGAGCTCGAGCTCCAGCACGCGGCCCGTGAGCACGAAGCACAGTACCGACTCCAGGTACAGCATCACGCGCGGCAGCGGCTCCTGCGAGCGCTCGGCCGCCGAGCGCAGCCGGGTCGCTTCTTCTAGGTAATATCTGCCACAGAACAGACAATATTCTTGTATTTACATCATTTTTTTAGGTGGTGAGTTTATTTTTACCAACTTAAAACGATTAATTACATGTAAAATATCCTCATGGACTATCGGTTTCGGTGTTTGTTTATAAAACATCGTGTCGGTGTTAAAATAATAAGTAGTTTCATTTTCTATCAATTTACAATCCCCTGGAAACTTAAAACTGTGACTGATTAACACTATTTTGTATAGCACGAGTCCTATCAATTTTTCCAATGAAGATGTGTTGTGATTTAACCTTCGTATTCAAATAATAAAATACTTACTTGTGGTCCTTCTCTTCGTCTGATAGCGCGTCGACAGGCAAGCGCTCGAAGTACGAGAAGTAGATGGGCGTCTGTCCCGCGTACGTCTCCGTCCGCTCGTGGTTCGTCGCTGCTACCTCTCCACTCTGCAAATACACAATAATCCATACAGGGTTGACATTTAATACTATGTCTAATTCCAGAAGATAAAAATGTTTGAACCCTTGGATAGTTAAAGTTGCAATCGAGGATTTCCACCTGTCCACCGTACCAGGTAACTAGGTAACTGACATGTCCACTAGTGGACATGTCAGTTACCTGCTCGGTGTGCGGTGTGGGTGTTCGCTTGGGCAGCGCACGGCGGGGCCGCTGCAGCTTGGGCAGCGCGCGGCGGGGCCGCTGCAGCGCGCGCAGCGTGTCGGCGCGGAGCCGCGACAGCGGACTCGCACCACTAGTGGACATGTCAGTTACCTGCTCGGTGTGCGGCGTGGGTGTCCGCTTGGGCAGCGCGCGGCGGGGCCGCTGCAGCGCGCGCAGCGTGTCGGCGCGGAGCCGCGACAGCGGCACCCGCACCACCACACGAACTCGCCGACGCTCCGACACTGCGCATACAAACAACATTCTGTCACGCTACTTTTCAATCGACTCATCTCATTATCATTCTAGACCAACTTTGTAAAACGTGACAAAAAATCATAAAAAATTACGTAATTTGTGCTCACCGTTAGAGGATGCCTCCTCGAGTCTCTCGGAACCTCGACCAGACTTGAGTCCGGACCCGACGTCGGCCTCGGCTCGAACATACGTTCGTTCAGGTTTCTCCCCCGCAACCTTTGCGGTCGTCGTCTTGGTTTCGACCAACCTATCGATAGAAGCCTTGCTCTCCACCAATCTGTCTATCAACATTTTGTTGTCCAACAACCGAGCTTTTGTGTCAGAATGACGATCGTGCGTAGCTTTCTCGCCCGCTATCCGTTCGTTTGACATTTTTTCACCAGATAACCGTTCGTGAGGCACCGTTAACCGCTCCATCTTGTCGGTTAGTAACCTTTCCGAGGGGGGTCGATCGACGAGGCGATCGGACAGCCCACCTGATAATCTATCGACCGACCGCCGATCGCTAGCTGACGACGACCGATCCGACACTGTCCGATCCGTTGACGTCCGATCCATAGATATCCGGTCGACAGTAAGTCGGTCCGGTATCCGATCGTTAGAGGTACGTTCCATCGGTATCCTATCAGAAGGTATCCGTTCGTGGGAACTCCTTTCAGATAACCGTTCAGCGAATCGATCGCTGGGCGGTCGCTCGGGTATCCTGTCCGAAGGTACTCTATCCGAAGGTACCCTGTCGTTGGAAACCCTTTCGGCGGAGGGTCGGTCGTGTCGGTCTAAATCACGCCGGCGCTCGGTCCTCTCGATTCTCCGTTCGACCTCCTGTGGTGGTGACACCCTCGCTAAAGCTTCTTCGTTCCTTCGCTCAACAGACCGAGATCGATGTCGCCTAGACTCTTCATCGGCGCCAGATTCAGGTGTTCTCTCAATAATTGTCACCTGACCCTTGCCTTTGCCTCCCTTTCCTTTTCCTCCTTTACCACCTTTGCCGCCACCCTCATCACTTTTTGCCTTTGGTGTGAAAACCTGAAACGAATAATATGGGATTACTGAGTTAGTTGCTAAAAATCTATGACTGTTTTTTTTTTTATTTCTTTCTTAAAAGTCTACTAATAATTTATACATAATATTGCTGATTATTCACCAATGTTTTTATTTATTACTGTAATACTAACCCTGCGAAAGATATGCGTCTTGTTGTCCTGGAGCGGTTGGTGTTGTGGAGGGTCAGGTTCCACGTCGCTGTCTGCGGGCGGATCAGGGGGCGGCAGGTGCTGTGTGGCGGGGGGCGGGGTAGGAGGCCGCGTCTTTGGGGGGCGGCCACGGCGCTTCTTGGGGGGACGCTCCTCTGAAGGTCGCACTTTGGGTGGCCGACCACGCTTCAGAGGCGCCGAAGGTTGGGATGCGGCCGTAGACTACAAGGAATATATCAAAATCAAACCTTTTGAATGTAATTTGGTAAGAATTAGAAAGAAAGAAGAATAATAATGTTTGGATTTGTTTTTAGAGTCAACCGCTACAGTTCACTTACCAAGATGTAACTTTCGTAGGACAAAGGTTATTTAAAAGTACTTTAAAACTTCTCTTATTATTAATCGAGAATTGACAGTATAAAATAGGCTGTAGATTTTTTGGTTATGGTTATTGGTTATTATAAAAAGGGTTCTCAAAGGGGTGTATCATGACTATCGAATGAAATAACTTACCGAATGTCTGGACGTATCCTCGTCGCTGGAAGCTGTGGAGACTCGGTTTGGTATGGACCTCCGTCGTCTGACCACGCCCGGCGATGGAGACGACGTCTCTGAGTCCGACATCTCTGATATCGGACTCTGCTGTTAAATTAAGAACAAATAAGACATTATACTACAAGTTAATAAAGATTCCAAAGATATATACTCTTGGATATTAATGAGTCATAGGAAGTAGGTGGGAGTTCCTTACACAGTTGCAAGGTTTTTGAATATTTAATTAAAAACCAGCTGCTGTTCTACAGATGTGAGCCCACTTCTGATAGAAGTGGGTTCTTAACACTGAATTGAACTTGACATGAATGCCAATGAGCGATGTTACTTTCTATCAATAAAAAAGTTCCTTGTTTATCTCTCATACTTAAATTCGGTTTTACTTAAAATTTATTTATAATGGAGCAGAAATTTTTCATAGTTCTAACCAGAAAGACATTCGACACTGCCGCGGATGCAATGTACCCATGTAAAGCGCCCACGAATTGCCACAGCACATCTTTCCATTTGAGATATTCGTACCAAACACTTGACCTCTTCTCTGGAGCCACATGGCACATGAAACTATTCTCGAAACTCAGAAGGCCACAACGGATATTGCATTTCAAAATAGCAAGCTTTATCCATTTTTGTCTCACGTCATGGTGGTGCGCGTACATTATGTCGTGTACCCAGTTGTGGAACAGGTCGAAATTTACCTCCATTTAAGCAAGGATTACTCACAAACACTATCAAACAATATCACACATTAATAGTGTATTCTTCGAGAACTATATTTAATGATGTACACTTCAAGCACATATATGAGTACCCCTCAATTTCTCAGAGCGATGAAGTTACAATATGCTCTTTACTCTAAACACGAATGGATTGTACTCTTAGCGATCTCAGAATCACAACATAAGCTTATTGTTGACGCCTTAGATTGTAACAAATGCTTACTAAGATTTCTAAGGAGAAATGTTTACATTTTGCAACTCGACACCTGGGAAAGGTTCGCATGTTTAAATATAGTTGTTGCATAAGTGACGGTATGAGGAAACATCATTGTACGTCGTACATTGGTAGGCACGTATTGTGTATTTGTATTTATAAAACTACTAACGTATTTCTGAAATAAAATGTACATCCTTCCGTTAAAAATACTGAACTAGAGGTACACAAATCAGCTCAAGGAGGGAGACATCTTTAAGCAAAGTCTGCTATGTTCAGCGGCTTTTTTCTTGTACTGGCAAGGTTCATTGGCAAGAACTTGCTTACAATAAAACTTTACAACATAGATTAAAGTATGTGAGTATTTTACGAGAATTGGATGGACGAACCAGCTACAATAAGCTATTGGACACCGAGAAGGTCCCTGAGTAAGACTGCCAACAATAAAGTATAACTTAGTGCCAGTAAAATGAGTCATGAGATGAGAGTACCAAAGAATGACATACAAAGAGTAGCAAATAATTTACCGAATTCAAGGAGACGAGATCTACACAAGTTGCCGTTGGTGACGATTAACAAACTAGATGTCAGTGTGTCACAGTATTCACATTGCCTTACAAAGTAATGGGAATATTGTGCAGTGGTTCTAGTGGCGTAACAATAGGTTGGCAGAGCGGGCAAAATGCCACGGGCCCCTGGCTCGAAGGGCCCCGGGAACCAAAGACCCTGAACACAGGAGGCACGAATTAGCCACGGGCTTCAGATGGTATAGTTACGCCACTGAGTTGTCCCCATTGTACAGACGTCGAAAAGAAGCTGATTTACTTTTCAAAAGTCCAGAAAAAGTCAATAGCAATTAATATGGAGTAGTAATAACGCTCTTTCCATTATAGTTCCGAATCAACTTAGTAAATCAACTATATTCTTTTCCACTACACGCTACTAGTATATGGAGTAACCAACAGCTATTGTCACCCTCACGAAACAAGTTGCGTCATTTTTGATTTTGATTGATTGAATGAATTTTCATCAGTATGTCACGTAGAACAAGTGCTTGAATGTAATGTAGCGTTACTCACCGGTTTCCCCTTAATATCGGCGAGAGCATGTCGGAGTTCCTTCCCCGAGTCATAAGTCTCTGGCGGGTGAGCTGGAGGCGGTGCGAAGTTTGACAGAGACCACGAGGAGCGCTGCGTGGGGGCGGGCGCGGGTGCGGGGGCTGGTGCCGCAGGAGCTGGCGCCGGTGTCGTGGACTCCGCCGACGAAGATTCACTTTCAGAATCTTCGGATGGAGAGGAACTGCCTGAGCTTGGACTACCAGATCCGAGTGGAGAGATAGGCCTGTAATTGTTTATGTATTTGTATTGTCTGTGGTTTATTTTTCATTTACAATTTTATTTATTTTTCAATAATATTCAAGTAAAAACACCAGTATATTTTTTACAAAAAATGGCTCTTCGTGGGTAGACTCATCACCTGAATTCTCAGGCTGGATAAAAATTTGATCGAAAATTCATAACATTCGGGAAAAATGTATTTTCCGTTTTTTATGGGAGCGTAGATGTTTGTTATGTATTAAATCGGGTATTCTGGATTCATATAATTATAGCCATATTGTAACAGAGATCCATTACCAAACAGCGAGCATCATCTTTACTAATATTATAAATGCGAAAGTAACTCTGTCTGTCTGTCTGTCGCCCTTTCACGCCAAAACTACTGAACCGATTTAAATGAAATTTGGTACACAGATAGTCTAGAGCCTGAGAAAGGACATAGGGTACTTTTTAATGCGAAAAAAGGGGTGTAAGGGGTTGAAAGTGGGGATGAAAAGTTGTATGGAAGTATTGCCAATTAACCTAAATAATTAAAAATTCTACCCAAAGACACTATTCCACGCGGACGAATTCGCGGGCACAGCAAGTTATTCATGATGATTATTCAAGCGCCTAACGATTTAAATATTGACTCTAGCTGAAAGTTTTCGGAAAATATATAAAATTAAATAAATGTGAGAGAGTTTAATTACGATGTTTTATCACAAAAAAACTAATTAATTATTCAGAAGTCATTGAGGTCAAGCCGTTTATAGGAAATCATTTAAAACGAAATAAATTCAAGAAGAGCTTGCCTCCTTGGATTAATTATAATTAGATTTGCAACTGATTTTTAAGGGACGATTCATGTTACACCGGGTCTGGTCCGGGCCGCATTAGGGAGAAACATTTATAATCTGCTCTTGTATAACTAATTCACTTTAAATCTCTTCTAAAATCTGATCTTAAAAATCAGTCATTCTAGTTTTATTTAGATATTTGATACTATAAAGGAAAGCAATTGGAAATAAAATTAGTACAAATAAAAACTCCCGAGCACCAAATTCAGTGTAAGCAGTAAGTAGTAAATCTAGAAATATAATCGCTTTTGATAATAACCAAGAGAAAACCAAGGAACTGACTGTAATGAAAGATTTTTAAATTATTTATTACCATTTGAATGACTCATTAGTAAATTCTCTTTTTAATGTAATAAGTTACATTTTTTTTTTGTATAAAATATCAGTAGGGATTTGTTCCTGGCGAGGCCGCACAGTGCCACAACTGGGCACGACGAAGCCTAGTCCCGGTGTACCATAAATCATCCCTCCACACACAAACACAGAGCCGAGATAACTATCTATTTAGTTTCTGTGGCTTTAAAGTAGTATTTATTTGTAGAGAGGACAGTAATTTGCGAAATACAATTTCTTTCTTTCTTTCAAATACAAGGATACTCACGGTCCTATCGCATGTGTGTTTGCGACTTCGTCATCGCTTTCCGATAACCCGAGGTCTTTGTTCGCATCACAGGAACTGAAATATAAAAAATATGAAATCAATACAAATAAATAAAATTGAAGTGTATGTTTGTAATGTCAAAATAAAAGAATTTTTTTAAGCTCATACAGTTATTTGCACAATACCTATGCCTAAAAATCAATGTTAAAATTTTTTGCCTGTCTGTCTGTTTGTTCCGGCAAATCTCCGGAACGCGTGGATCGATTTCCACGGGACTTTAACTGGCAGGTAGCTATATAAGGCTCGGACTGCCCAACAACAGCGAGTTCGAGTTACAGGTATGCGAGCCTGGCCCGTTCGAGTTATTGCTTACTTCAAATACCTACCATATATAAGCAATATCCCTTATCCTATTGCCTTCCCTTCTTACCTATATTTTCCTTTTAATTTACTCCCAAAGTTCCCGGTTGACGGCAATAGGCTTGAAATTATAGTTGGCAAAATGTGGATGTATAATATGCCTCTGTCTACCCCTTCAAAGATACAAGAGTATATGTGTGCATGAAATATCTTTTAATAATATAAATACTTAAAGGCGGCCCATCATCACATCATCCTTCGCGCCTTTTCCCAACTAAGCTGGGTCGGCTTTCAGTCTAGCTACGATACGACCGAACTTCGATATTTTACGTGAAGCGACTGCCATCAGACCTCCACAAGCCAAGTACTAGGCGATATCGAAGTTCTGTAGTGATGTCGGACTGTTTAGGGCTCCAACTACCCGTAACGAATGCCACAGTTGTTCGTATGGCAACCGGGACCGACGGCTTAACGTGCTCTCCGAGGCACGTTATTAAGTTGTAGAAAATTTGACTACCGATTTAGTCGGTGAAACATGCTGTACTTAATTTCGTACTATTGTAACCATGTTTCTAGCAAATAATAATATTATTTTTCTAATAAAATGTCAGTATTCTTATGTCTCAACAAATCACATTTATATGTCACTTCTATCATATAAAGGTGAAATTATTTATTCAATGACATGATTAGTCGACTTTTCACTTTATCATACAGACAAGCCATAAATCGAATAATCTTGGATTCGTATATTCCGAATCGTTTCATAAACTTTCTATGATGTTAACTTTGAAGTGTTTCGATTTTCAATTTGCAAAGTTATATGAGAAGTATGCTTTCCGACATAATAAATGTTGATTTGTTAAATTTAAAACGAATTTTAAGTTAGAAAATACTAGTGATACTTACGGTGACACTGAACTTCTTGAGTTTGGTATCCGGTTGTCTAAGCCTGCAACAATTAAAAGAAAAACTTTAATACAATTTTGAAAACATTACGAAAAGGTTCAATCTCGTAAATTGTCTCAAGCCGTAAAGGTAATCAAAGTACATCCACAATATGAATAATGTCTGATCCAGAAGCGCAGTCAATATGATAGTTCTGACTACCCGTTTATAAAAGGATTACAATTATATTTCAACTAGCAACCCGCCCGGCTTCGCACGGGAACAATTTATACACCTAAACCTTCCTCATGAATGTCTATTAGTGAAAACCGCATGAAAATCCGTTCAGTAGTTTTTCAGTTTATCGCGAACAGACAGAAGCGGCGGGGGACTTTGTTTTATAATATGTGAACTGTCTTTAACAACTCCAACTCTACACAGATAATGTGCCAACGGGAAGCTAAACCTAATTATTATGCTAAGTGATCGTTTAGTAAGCGTTCTTTTAGATTCGCGTACTAAGGATATTGGTTACTTTGCCAGTAATTGAATGGAGGCGTAGATATTCAGACCGATAAGAACCGGAGCTATAATACACTTTAGTTGTAGTGGCAGTTCCAGATTTCTTTCTTTATACATTATAACAACATATGTATTGATTAATGTGCAAAACAGATTGTCGATGTGGCCGAAAAATTCTAGATTGGAGACGTCGGACCGGAAAGCGCAGCGTAGGACGTCCACCGACAATGTGGACATAAGACCTTATAAAGTTTGCAGGTCGAGGGTGCAGATCGCTTCCAACCAGTCTTCTTAGAAGTCATTCAGGGAGGCCTATGGCGAGCAGTGGACGTCCTATGGTTGAAATGGTGATGAGGATGATAGCATGCCCTTAACATACGTCGTTAATCAAATAAAGAGCAGCATATAACAGAAGACATAAATCCTTTAAAAATGTATGAGTTTATATCCGTTTTTCACCCACGCCTATCCTGGTCCTTATGTATATTTGCTGATATTAAACCTAAGTACGGTCCTTATTTTATGTGTTTGTGTGCTAGGGTCGTGTGGTCGGTTCAAATTGTGTTCCGGAATCCGCAATGAGTATTCATTAGCCACGACAAGGCTCACAAATAACCCTATACATAATAAATGCTCTCTACGCGTCGCAGTCATTCCTACGCATTAGTCCTAATAGAAAATGACTGCATAATGCACTAAGTACGTACACAACACAACTTTATCACTATCTTAATATACTACATTTACTTTTCAGTATTTTTATGTAGGTACCAATGTCCATCTGGTTATTTGGATAAAATCAAAGCGACCGCCAATTGTACAACTAATAAAAAAATGAAGTACTTTTTAATTTTTAAGGTAAACATTAAAGAATATTTATTAAGATTACTTATTATTTTTTGCCCGCCTACAGGAAGCCTAAAGATGAGATACTTTTAGAAGCTGTGAAAGGTAACCTACATATATGTGTTTATTATTGCTAGTGGCAAATCTAAAAATAATGTGAATCGGATCAATGGTTCTTAAATTATTAGTGACCTAACAGGCAGATACCGACTATTGTCACGATACAACTCTATTGACATAATAATTTACGAACATACTTCCTGCTCTCATATGTTGTAATTTAGTAAAACTGTATCTGATTGATATTCACGCAACAACTGGACGAGCAAGGTGACCTTACTTCTAAAAAAACGACCTAACCGAGGAACCGGTACAAGCCTACGTAATTCTTTGTCCGTTCAATTTACGTCATCGCAAAGAAAATGACTAAAATAGAATTCGATTTTTGAATCTATATCCGTTGAAGGCGACGATACGTCATTGCGAAATTACCTTTATTTTTATCCATATTCGTCTCATCTGTAATGTTGTAGACATCCGTATTAGATAGTTTGACAGTAACATACACAGTGTGTTTGTAAGTGCAACACTGTGCCCAAGAGCGGTTATGTTTACTTAGGCGCAGAGAAATGTAAACACCGAGCGATGACGACTAGCGGGTTCGGTGCCGGCCGATACCCTGTCGACTTTAAACAACCTATAAAAGTGCTTTGAACTCCGAAGTGCACATAATTATGTTTAGTGTAAACATAAAATTACTCATGGTTCTCAAGGTGCTCTTCAAATATTGGAAGTGCAGTTGAATCATAATAAGTATGCACTTTTATACTTGTAATTATTAGGAAACGGACACTTTAGGTCAATTATGTTGTTAAAATAGTAAGTATAAATGTATGTTGTGTGTGTCATATTTTTGATTTTGTCTTTTGCATAGACTTGTCGTCATAACTTCCGCTCTTACAGTACTTAAATTAAAGGATATCCAATTTTCACTTTAGTACTTTTGTCCCTCTAGCAGTTGACGACCCTCTGAAAACCTGTCCATTTAAATTTTGAGTAAGATATTATTCTAAAATGGGAGGGAGGACATGATAAAGCAGTGTCACATAAATACGTACTATGTTTAGCTATATATATATTTAATTATTTATTACAGCCTGTGAGTACCATATACAAAGATTCGATAAAAAGAAAAAGCGTGGTTTCGCATGATTAGAGACGTACACAGTGACGTAATTATGTTTTTTAATCTTACTTGAAGATTAATTATACCGTATATTTTCCTTCAAACATCAATAAGCTGTAAGGTGACAACACTTAAACCCCGATTGAATGCTTTATAAACACATTAGTCCTATATGTAACATAAACATTAAGTTAGATTCAAAGTTTTTCAATTTCGGTGCTAGCGAAAGCAACACAGCAAAAGTAAAGTTTTATTTAAAGTCTTCTAATGACTAATGCAAATCTCTTTGTCGAACCAAAAATAAGAGATTTCTTTATGTAATGTAATTATAAATAATAATACACTATGATGTAATGTAATTTAATAACTATAAAATTTACAATTTATAATACCCCTGACTCGAAAATCCCAACGATTACAAAAGAGCTGATGATCTTCGAACGGCTGAACAGATTTTCTTGAATTATATCTAAGAACACTCTCGATCAAGTCAAGTCACCTTTCAAACAAAAAAAACGCACTTAAATCGGTCCACTCGTTTGAGAGCTACGATGCCACAGACAAACACAAAGATACGTCAAATTTATAACACCCCTCTTTTTTCGTCGGGGGTTAAAAATAGATACATAATATTAACTTTAAAAATTTGTAATTCAATACCTACACCAAATGAGTAAATAATACGTCTTATTTCCCCTATCCCACACAATACGTTTTCTCGGTCTCTCTGAAATCGTCTTAAACAAGTTTTATTTAGGTAAGCACTCACATCATCAACGATTGCTATTGAGTGTTCTATCTATGTATATAGGTTATAGTGAATACAATTTCATTGCACCTTGAGACGCGTGACGTAGGACAGGACCGTGCGACCCACAGTCCTTCAGGGTCACCGACCCGCAGGGTAGCGGTGACTTGTCGGTGTCAGACAGATGACGAAGCTGCGGCCTATGCGACCGGCTTGGAAACTAACAATTAAATAGGCCGTTGCGTTCTACAGAGTACACGACCTATGCGTGAGTTTGAATAAAAAATCATACGCATTAATTTTCTGAAGTGTACGTATTATGGTAGTGACAGGTTTTTGTGTTTTTGTCATCGTGTAGTTATTGTAATCTGCAATATTTTACAGGCAAATATTGGATTATAGCAAACTCGTGGAATGTATAAGGTTGATTCTAGCAACCTAAACATACAGAGACTTACCTATCTATCAAGTAAATAAAAATGTATGTCAATCGGATGTGACGGACCAACAGACATGTGAGATAACAGGCTGAGAGTCGCAGAATTCTACCTAGAAAGAAGTAAGGGTCACATATGCATATATGTATTTGAAAAACTTCTAATATTTTTAAGTCTACAAATACAAGTATTGCTATATCACACAATAACAGAGCCAATGTATTCCACAAAGTTATGATAGAACCTTACAACGGTTTATCTATTAATTTTGTAGAATGCGTTATAATTTTTTAACTACAAATAGGGCAAAAAATTATAACTCATTCTTCTTCTTCTTCGTGCTCCTAAAGAGAACACTTTTATAATAATGCATTGTTATCTAAACAAGCACAAATCACTCTAACTAAAGTAATGAACAGTTTAAAAGCTTGTGATCAAACACATTGGTTTATTAATAGGTTAAACTAACACGGTTAGTGCTGGGTTGTAGTAGCGTCACACGGTACAGTGCGGAAGTTGCGCCGCTTCGACTGTTGCTGGCGATGTGCGCTAACATGTATAATGACCACCCACGTTACTTAGGCTGCGTACACATTAGCCGTGGTACCTAACTTACCTGACCTGACCCATATTACGTTTACGTATAATACGTCAGTGCATGACGACCCTAATGTATGTATGATTTTTTGAAGTAGACTAGTGAAGTAAAGTAAAGTAGTTGTTAATTTTTTACGTTTTCAAAAAACGTTTTCTTTAACTAGATTGACGACGTATATTAAACATCTTTAGAACTCTTGTTTGATATTAAAAGATTTCAATAACTATTTATACAAACTGGGGGCAGTCCAGGGATCGTAACTGATTAAATTATGATTAACAATAAAGCCCTGAAATCGAAGGAAGGAAATAGAAATTTTCAATTTTTTTTAAAGACAAAAAGAAGTACCTAACTGTTTTGAAGAGACAAATCTTGAATCTGAACATGAACCCTTATAGAAAATAATATCTTAAGTAAAATAATTTGCATGAAATTGCTTTTAAATTTCGTCGGGTCCAAAATTAAACAGATTTATACACAAATAGTTTTCAAAACCCTACTCAAATAACTAATCTAATGCCAAAGATTGTTACGCAACACATGTCATATAATTTCACAAGTTCGTTGAACTCAAGTGACGTATTTAAGGCGTATTTCGGCCTAGTGTGACAGTAGACTAGACCACTTAAAGGTACTGCCTAGCGACGGCAATGATCTTTTCACCTTGACATTTGAAGGATTTGTTTTTAGGTAAATACACATTAGTTTAGTATTGTGGCGGCAATACAGTTACTTGAATTGTGGAATTATTTATTCTCATGATTCATATATGACGAGGAGAGATCTTGAAGTATGGTGAGGAAGGAGACTGTAATAAATGAAATGGTGGCCAACAAGGGAAATGTTGAGTGTGGATGAAAAGAACATCTTAAAATGAGGGTCTTGTTTTAGACGTTAAATAAGATACCGTCGATCCCGGTCGCTTGTCATTCACACACGAAGGTTCCTGAGGTTGTAAAGAATTTAAGTCAACAGTTTCCTTATTAATATTAAATAAAATTTAAAGTGGATTTGGATTCGAACCCGTAGCCACTAAGTCACAAGTCACGTCTTATAGATTGCGCTGAAGTCGCCTACAAACCTCCTGCATTTTTCCTGGTGATTAATTGGCATCGCACGAGTTGCACCACTGGCTAACCATTAGGCGGACTGTATCCTTGTTAGTCAACTTAGTTAAATAAAAACAATAAATAGTGTAAAGCAACAGACGTGTCTCACTTACAAGAAGGCATACATATTCAGAAAAACAAACAACAAAAGTAAATGTTTCCAAAGAATACCCTTATTGGCCCAAAAAGGGTTATAAGGCATAAATACTCACTGGGCCGGCATTTTGAGGTTCTTTGTTTAATGCAACCAATTAGTTACGAAATGCGAGACCAAAATAATGCCGTCATTGATATTTTATAACGCGTTAGGCACAACGCAATTGTGTTGCTGATCAATGAAAGAGTAAAAACACAATTGCGTTTCTTGAAGAATACGTTTATATTAGCTGAGACACAAAAGAAATTACCTGTGACTTTGTGACATAACTGTAAAGTAGACTATAACGGTTATTCAGAAGTGGTCGTCATTTTAGGGTGAATTTACAGAATTTGAAATATAAAAGCTTTAGATTTCTTTTTCATAGCAAAAGGTTTAGTGACGTGGATGTACTACCCCTGTTTTAAATAAACCCTTCAATTAGGCTAAATAGTGTGTTTAAGGTGTAAGTTTCAAAGTTTAGGTGTGTGTAGTGTGTGGGGTGGGGATCAGAACTGCAAACTTCCGATATCTCAACCTTCATGTGAATTATCAGCACATTAGTAAAATAAATTGATTACTTCGTTTGCCCCATGGGGTAAGTGAGTTATAAGGTTTAGACTCCTCTATTGCCGAACCAAAACTATAGCTGGCGAAATGTGGATGTGTAATAACCTGCCTACTCATTGTGAGAAGGATGTAAGTTTAAAAAAAATCTAATGAAGTTTTTTGGAAACGTACGAATTTTCAACAGAACCAAGAGGGTCTCAAGTAGCAACTGGCAGAGCAATTCGGCGGTATCGGATCTCACGTGGGCGTCCTGTCCTGAGCGTTTACATTTTCCTATGTAAAATTACATGAAAACTTTCGCAGAAGTTTTCTCATACACATTTAAAATCTCTCTCTATAGAGACCTTTGTACAACTTGACGAGTTAAAAAGATTAAAAATGGCAAGAGTGCACAAAAACAGCATTGATTTAATAAAATCGCGTTTCCAGTACAAGCAAAATGGACTCATTGTAGAGTGTTGACGATGCTAACGCTTCATTCAATAAACGTGACAGCTACACAAACACTTTAGTGTTGGTGGACATTGGTTTTATATTTTTTATTTGATACAGTCGTGGTACAACAGCCGTGACGAATGCAATAGAATCTGTTTTGCTGTAAGTTCTGCTCCGCTGAAACAAATTGTTCTCAGCAATAAAATGTTCTATTATCAATGACTACGGTAGATTTTACTATTAGGCGAGCTATTGTTTGGTACCTTAGTAGTAAAAAGAAATATGTACCTAACATTCCTCCTGATGTTAAACTAGCCAAAACTTATTTTAAACGCAATTAATTTTTAAGCAACTGCCCGAATTTATACTGTTGCCCAGAAATGTTTTTTTTAATATACGAAGTACGTAAACAAACACACGCTCTGCCACATGGTAATCAGTTCCGTGTGTCCATATACACTCGTAGTATTATAGAATTACTGAAATACTGAGTCCTATCCATATAAAGAAAGAGTCAAAAGAAAGAGTCGAGTGGCTCCACTAGGAGCAGACAGCCCCAAATTCGAGGAGCAATCCGCTCCTTCCAATTTAGATTCGATGTTTAAATTTTATTAAAATCTATGACAATACAATAACAAAAATATATTTACATAGGTATTAGGTACACAATACTATCTATAGTCACCAAAGAAATCCAATATAATTTTATTTCATAGAAATAGAAGGAAGGAACTTTAATGTCAGCCAGTGTAAATAATAAGCAACCAATATGAAAACAACAATTGAAAGTCTATCGCTTTCATCGCTCGTGATGGAACTGCCGTCGATTCATTGAAATATTTCATCTGTTGGAGATATGTGTATGATATTATATATGTGTATAATATCACCATTATGTGATTATGTCAATAAATAGGTGTAATAATTGCGCCAAGTGTGCAATGTTTGACAAAAACTATAAATGGGGAGTTGTTGCAATAATAAATCTTGATACGTTATTGCGTTAACATAATGGCTATTAGTGACTGCGGTAATGTTAATTTGTAAATATTGTAAATGTGTTTGTCAGATTTAACGTGCACTTAACAAGCATATTAACCTGGCACATATTTTCAAGACCGCTTGTTATGGAAAATCTTGAAAGAGAGAGATGGTAATGTCGTCAAGGAACAAGGTGTAACGTTCTTCCAACACAAAGGTGAAACGCACTGACCAGGCTAGGTGGTAATGCCATGGACCGCAAACCGCAAGATTAAAGTTATGAAGTTGAATATGAGAAATAGCGTGCAAATTTTCTAATCGCGATGCAGACTAATTAAGTCTAGTTACGAATTAATTTGGCTGATGTTCACTACATGACATTTGACAGTCTTACTTTAAACGAGCAATCTTGTATGTATGTACCTATGTATTTATATTTCGGGTATCTCTGAAACGGCTCTAACCATTTTGATGATTTTTTGTATACAGATACAGTTTTGCATTATAATTTCAACTGCATAGTTGTATTTCATGTAAAAAAGCAATTTTACAAAAAGTAATTTAAAAAATCTATTTTACAAAAAGCTACCGAGTGACGCTCGGTCTCCCAGGGTAACTACTTAGTAATCTGTGTCCCAGGTACTGTAATACATATTACAACAATATTAATGCTCTTTTAAATACCTTAGTAAGTTGTTAAATTAAATTAAGAAATAAAACTTCTGTAAAACGTTCTGATTCAAAATTCTCCTGACTACCTAAGGAACGATTTTAAATTAAAAAACCAATACACTGGAAAACATTTTGTCAAGTGATAATAGCAGCCACATTCATAGTTTCTTAAAGCTTACTTACTAAACTGTTACTTAGTTGTCTCATACCGTTATGAAGCAATATCTCTTAAAATATTTACCTAGTCTCACATCTACCTTATACGTAATCACGTAACACTAAACGATCTCTTTTAGTTGATACACTAAAGAATATATATTATAGCATCAATTTCCTTATGATGAAATCCTACTAATATTATAAACGTGAAATTTTGTGAGAATGTATGGATGTATGGATGTTTGTCTTTTACGCAAAATCTGCTGAATAGATGCAATGCCGATATAGATGAAACTTGGTATGTAGATAGCTAGAGTTCTGGATTAACACAGAGGCTCCTTTTAACCTGATATTAAGACGGCACCGGGACTTACGCGGGGCGCAGCAAGTACATAATATAATAATATGTTATGTCGACAAAAGTGTTCGGTTTTATATATATATATAAAATATAAATTATAAAGAATATAATAACTTTATCTAGTGTTTAAGAGCGTCAAATATCGTCTTTACAGTTTTGGTGTCTGAATCCTCCTTTAGTTATTTAAAGTTTTAAGACTTATAGGCTTAATGGACCACCAAACAGCATTTAGAGTAAAGTAATCATGGGAAAGTGGTTAATAAGACGTTAATTAAAACACTACAGCTAATATACGGACACAATGCGACGATAAATAATGAGTTGATACGATCGAGTGCGACGCGTGCGCATGTCAAACGGTGCTTCGCATTAAGCGAGAGCTACATTAGGCCGACGCACACGCCTGAGACCGTCTGAGACGTCTTACACGTGTAAGGTTGGTCTGCACATAAAATCAACGCAACGACTTTTTCGACGTTTTCGACTCTGTCATCATCAGTTACTTAAAAATGAATAAATCGGACAGAGAATTTGAAGAGTTCTTGACACGCGTTGCGTCGATTTTATGTGCACACCAACCTTATACGTGTAAGACGTCTCAGACGTGTGCATCAGCCTAATGTAGCTCTCGCTTTATTATCGTTGCTTCTTTTCTATGCTGCTTTGCGACGAGCTACTAATTTATTGTTCATTTTTATTTTTCTAACACAGCGACTGCGTTATCGCGATTTACATACATACAATTAACAGACACAAAAGTTTGAATCACGCAAATGACTGTCCCACAAATAAGTGACAGTTGTCGAGGTCACCACCTCACCACATAAACCACAGCCCTCTGTGCAGAGTAGGTATGCAGTCAAAATAAAACGTAAAATATTGTAACAATACATTGAAATTATTCGAGCCTACTCTGTACTATTACAACTTAATTGCCGAGTTAAAAAATTGTAATTAACAGTTATATTACTTTATTTCTTCAATAAAAAAATAAGTGGGATATTATTATACAACCAAAAGTATGACAGCTTTTGTTCTTGCGTCAACGGTTTCCATGAAGCGTTATTAGATAGCTTACTTCTTTTATTACTCGTTTTATTCTCCATCAAACGGTATTGACGCTTGAGTGCTTTGATTTTGGCGATCTGCAGTGCTGAGATAGAAATACAGACCTTCTAGGATTCAAGATAGACCTAACATAATCAGTCCTATGCTACTCTGTACCGAACTCCTTCGCCTGTAGTTGAGCATACGCTTACTCTAATATCTCTCAAGGCTTTATTAAAGAAGTGAGGCTCGGCTGAGATAACTGTGTTCAAAGTAACCTATCGTAAATATAAATCTTTATAGCAAAACGTCTTACTAAAAACTAATAAGCCGTGTTTGATTAAATATCGGCTAGAAGTACGATAGTATAAAAGATAATATATATCAGAAGTAGTAATTAAATGGCTGGCTTTTGAGCAGTTTGCTTCTGTAATGGCTTTGGTAAACACACGCAGCTTGCAAATAACTGGTTTCTAAATATTCACTGAATGTGCTGTTTTAATTAATAGCTTTGTATCATTAGTTCACATCAAACCAAAATAATATCGTTTGAGTTGAAATAATGAGTCAGTAATTATGTGAAGTACTGGCCTATCATATATCATGATGTAGTGGACAATCAATGTCAGTTTTTACACAGGGAATAATAATTAATAATAATATGTATGTATTTAGAAGTATATAAGTATGTTTATCAGCAGTCTGGTTACCATAGAAGGCTTTGCCTAGTTTGGGATTTGTTACTTGACGTCTTGTTATGAGACTGGTGTTACTGCTTCCCGAGAAAAGCTATGAAAACTGAAAAAACTTACTGATCTATGAATTCTAAGTACATTCCTTGAAGAGAAAGGATGCAATGTGATTGTCACATAGTCCTCACCATGAAACACGCTTTATACAAAAATTGGCACACGCAAAGAAGAAATGGTACCTTTAAATACTCTCCTCCATGACTTTACCGCATGTGAGTAGTTAGGGACAAAGCGTTGATAGTTTACAGTTTCATGAAAAAATAAATGTAACTTGATAAATAAACACACCGTAATGGGATAATTCCTTTCCCAGCAGAACGTCTCCGCATTCGATGAGCTGCTGCAAGAGAGTCATGCGGTTCTGGTAACCGAAATCCGAAGTTAACAATCCCAACATCATTTTATCACCTAATCACTGACACATTTACTCTAAGATATTATTCACAAGAGCACATCCATATATTTTCACTGTTCGCTTTTTAAAATGTACTACACAAACACATGCTGTTTTGGCGCCAAACGGAGACAGATGCGCTCGCGCCGCTCGCCGGTTGCGACTGCCTTGCGTCTTCCGAAAGCTATTACTACGGACAGGTGGTGACAAAGGAGACCCTACTTCCCCTCTATACCGAACTACATACACCCGACTAGTTGCCAGATCGATCGCACTATTCGTCGCTGAGTTATTCTTGACGTTTGTTGGAACCAAGAAATTAATTAACAAAGAAAGTACCACTTCGTGCCTATTTGCGGAGAGAAATAGTAGTCAACATTCATTTCAATGAACACTTTTAAAATTTAAGGGGTCAAAGATGAATGACTAACTTGTGGTTGAATCATCAAGTCTTCAAAGAATAAAGGTTATCAAAACAATAGCCTTAATGTTTTGATCTGTACGATAGGCCAATGAAAAAACATAATAATGCAATCGGAATTGGTTAAGTGTATGCATGCACAGTGTACGTGAGCGGGTGCACGTACCACCCTCGTCCCTTCGCTATTATTCCTCGCATCGTATGAGGGTGGTAGAATCGGGGTTTGATTATTCGCACATCAACATGTTTGCATTTCATCGATTTTGTCTAAAGACTTGCCGTTCGAGCATTTTAGTAAAATAATTATGTGATCTTCAAGTAGTATTTTATAATTATTTCTTTCGTTCAAGTATAAAGGTGATTAATAATAATCACTGCAGCATATTTGATGAAGATCGATAAATGTGATAAGGATACCGGTGCACGGAGTGAGGTAGTGAACGGGCACGCGACACGATGCGTTTATTTATTTATGTTTGCAGCACGTGGGTATAGTCGCGCTCAGACTTATTCGCGGCGAACGTCGCGACGCCTCGACGCGCGCGAGTGTACTGACCGCGCGCCTTTCGGATGCGCGTCATTCGTTGCACATGATTGTATACATACAGGATTGGAATAGTACGGACATGTCCCTAATTAAACGCTAACATTTATGATGATGAATTAATAATGACGCTATTAAAATTATATGATCGTTATATAATTATGACGAGAACAATATGTGTTACTATAACAACGGCATTTAAATACTGACAGGTGATTTCGTAGCTTGCTTTGTGGACCTCATTTAAATAAAATGGATGCGAATACTGTACACATAGATTACCATTTAGTACTCAATAAATATAGTTATGCTAAAATTGCTTTTCAAAAAAGGTAAATGAGGCGTGGCAACTGTGTTAATTACGGTCGATATTAAAGAGAACAGACGATAAACGCATCGACAGTGCAGACGGTAAGTGCACCGTAGACGTGCACAGACAAACCCATCTATTTCCGTAACCGATAGATATTTCAGCTATTCGGCTTCCCTATACTACTACCGACTAATTGATATATTTTGTGATCACAGAGGCAGGCACGTTTATGACATAGATCGCACAGTATTCAATTTTGGATACATTTTATTATTCTTGGCTAACTTTGATAAAATACTTTCCTAAAATTTATAAAGCAAACACTCTTTTGAAGCTAATGAAATTTTATTGTGAAATGATTGCATACTTATTGGGTGGCCCTTTTTTATTCCGCATCCTCAGAGTTTGTGACAATATAAAGTAGGGCACAACTCATAAAACTTTGTTAAATAAATAAATAAAAATATAAAAAAAAACCCTCTACAATCCTTTTTTAGTAATTGAAATTTAAAGTTTTTCCCCTTTTTTATTTCTGACATAATTAGTGCCAAGGCTGTTAGCCTTGACACTAATTATGTCAAAGTTTGTTTTCAAAGTTTTCTTTAACTTTCTGTTGACACCGTTTGTAAGTAAACTGTTAATAAATGTTGTAAATTTTAATATTGAAAAATAAATTAAATATACTTTAATGACTGAGGAAATTTCCGTTAAATAGCATTGACGTAATGATGAAAAGAACTGTTGGGCTTCCAAGGCAACACTCAAAACATGGCTATAGTACTTGTTCGCAAGTTTCGGTATTGTTTTAACACGTGGTTCAATAAGTACCGATACTAAATACTAAAAAAAGTTTTTTGATAAAATTCTTTTTTTTTTTCATTAACGTAGTACCTTTCAATTGCGATACAGTCCCTCCTACGTTTTTCTATCGTGTGTAGAATGATTTATCTTTGGCTTCAAAATAAGCTTCCGTTGCTGCGATTATCCACTTTGCTGACTGCCGATTGGATTCCGGAGTAAAATGCTAAATCCATGTTTCATCCATTGTGACATACCGCCGTAATAAATCCTTTTCATTTCTTTTGAACAGTAGCAAACAGAGCTCTGAATCATTGATACGTTGTTGCTTTTGAGCAATTGTTAGCAAACGTGGCGCCCATTTGGAAAACATCTTTCTCATGGCCATGATTTGATGTAAAATAGTGAAAACACTACCAGTTGAAATCTTAACTATCCCAGCTATATCGCGCACTTTTACCTTCCGATCTTTCTTCACGATTTTCAGGACTTGAGTGATATTTTGTTGAGTCACTGCTTCATTTGGACGACAAAAGCGTTCAGCATCATTTGTGTCTATACGACCGCATCGGCATACCACCGATAAATGGTTGGTTTAGTGGGAGCAGATTTCGGATAACATTTTAAAAGACACTACTGTGCTTGAACGGTGTTTTACCTATTAAAACAATGATTTGTCAACACTATCTCATGGAATTACTGTGATTATTTAAGTAACCTGAAGTATTACCAATGTCTCTGGCAGCTAAACGCTGACGTATTCAATTAATTGACTACCTAGTCGTTCCTTTTACGTAATTTCGGTCAAAATCTTTTTGCACTACTTTAATTGTTAATTCGCCTTTCATTACACTTCACTTTTGTTCCGTTGTAAACAAACACGGACCCAAAGTTCGCACCTGATAAATTATTACAACAATTTAATCACGTCATCCACATTATTATCAACACTCGTCTACAATAGAGGTTCTCACGCGAATAAAGGGGCGAAATCACTACCCTAAAATTAATATCACACTGGAAAATTAAACGAATCGCTTCTACGAACAGTCGGGTTTTAATTATGTGCATATCTAACTTAGCCACATTGGCGGCACTGACCCTCGCGAAAACTGCGAAGAGTGAGATAAGTGTTTCCAACTAGTTCGGTACTCGTTACTAATCTACTAAAATCAGTAAGTTAACTTCAGTCTCCTTCAATAGTATTATAGTATTTCCAATGGTTATAATACGAATCAGTAAATTTCAGACGCAATTATGGCTGTAGCGGCAATTTGAATTTATTGTTACACGTGCAAATTCACGTTGCGCCCCTCATCCGGTGTTTAACAGGGGATGGAACAAGGTCAGTGAAGACTTTGACGTTGAGCGCTCCACAAATTATATTATGTACTTAAAATAGATTTAATATAACTTTCAACAGTTTATCGTGAGAAAAAGGGTTGACATCGGCTCATCAGGATTATATTTAATAGGTGAGGAGATGACTTAACGGTTTGTAAGAAGGCAAAATCTCCACCAAAGTGGTGAAACAATGTAGCTTATATGTAGAAATAACTAGCAATAAATCACAAGAACAATCAATACACGCCTTGGCTTGCTCTTTCATTGATTATACTCCTGTGTATATGTGTTGCTGTGGGATAACAGTTCAGCACACGCAAACTGTATGAAACTGGCACACAAACGTCAAATAAAAATATATTTATGATGATTAATTATGAAGACTAATAAAGATGTTCAACACATTAGTCATAGAAGTTTCTGGTTCTGTACGTCAACCGGTATGTTAGTAATAGCATTTTTTTTTTAATTTCAATTACGGACTTTTATACTTTTTGAGCTTGACAGAAATTACCTAAATAAAGGTCGAGTAGTTACAAACAGAAAAAAACCTCTTAACCGGAAAACGAGAAGTGCAAGGCCTCGACAGCCACGTTCAGTTTTCAAGCGGCATTATATCATCCAGTATTAACTCGGGAAATATTTCACAACATTCAAGTTCTTTCTGAAGCGGAACGGAACTTAATGGTGTTAGTCTAGGCTTATAATTTTTTATAGTTATAGCCATTGTTTATAAAGACTCTGATCAGTAGTTCTTTTTGCAACGTGTAAAACATAGTTTTAGGAATGTTGGATAGCTACTATTATATCTTGCATATATATCTTGCATATTACTTTCTAGAATTGTTCCCTAGAAAGTTTAAACTTTGATTATTTAGTAAATTTTGTATGAGTTACCCGAGAACATCTTCGGTGTGCACTGTGCACTTATCAACCAGCTCGGTCTGAGATTGAGAACAATTTTATTTCTCGCTTTAAGTAGGTCGGTTTGTAATTTATCTAAGTTACAATAACCTGATGCCAATTAAGCATTACCTTTTACAAAATTTTGCTTTTCAAGATGCAATCACGTTAATTGTTGAGGAGTTCTTCTAGTACTTCATCCGCATGGTGACGAGTAATCGAATCTCAACCCGTGAAATACTAATAATTGAGTAGTTCCGGTGGCCATCTGAGGTCTTCATCATCAGTCCCACTTCACCAAATGGTGATGTTCGAGAACAAATGCGAGTTACTTTAAAAAAATACCCAAATCGCCTGTAGGTTTGCCTATAATATTTTTAAGGGTTCCCGCGATTTTCTTCAGGATCCCGTCGACAGATCCTGGCGGGATGACAATGGAATCAACTAGTCATCAACTCATCTTCGAGTAATCGGGTCACATACATAACAATATATAATATACCGACGAAACTTCTATTTTAAGTATGTTAAATTTTTTATTAAAGAAATTGTATATTTAGGGTAATATGTAACCAACAAGACTAATTGTATAATGAATGGGTAAACTAATTTTTAATAATAAAATACTATTAAACTACTAAACTAACGGACATTATTTAACTAACGGGTTTTTCTGGGTCAAGTCTATTATCGTAGAGCGTTCTTAAAAAGTCGAAATGAACTTATATTTCACGAACATTGAAGCAAGCGACATTAAAT
The DNA here is from genome assembly GCA_949752705.1 of Callimorpha dominula. Classification (NCBI taxonomy): domain Eukaryota; kingdom Metazoa; phylum Arthropoda; class Insecta; order Lepidoptera; family Erebidae; genus Callimorpha; species Callimorpha dominula. The sequence continues at coordinate 11,877,897 of OX457010.1, read as the reverse complement.
TGGTGTGACCATAAAATAGAAGCATAAAAAAGGACAGATAGGATGTAAAACGTCAGTGTGTATGGATGGACATTGCGTAACCGAATGATCGTCGGCCGTCAAGCCAAAGGAAGTGTATGGCGGGTGGAGCAGGTCATACGCGAGTTGCATTTTAATGCCGTAACCCGTACAGCCCGTATTCCGAGACCTCAAAACCCTCTACTATTGCAATACGACCGGAATTGTTCCACGAAAAAGTCATATGTCGATAAAAAATGGGTTCGTTTTTTCCTAAAGTATACTTTTTAGAATTTTCAAATTAAATTTTGAATATATATTTTGAAACAATAAAATATTAGAAATACTATTTATTTCAACCTGCGACAAAGAAAGTTTGGTTCAAGACTATGGATTGAATTATTAGACAAGGAATCTATCCAGATATACCACCAAATAATATTACAGAAAATTGACAGGTAGATAAGACATAAATATAATATAAGTTAACATAAGTATAAGTTTAAAGATAAGTTGTTGTTTGTTTTTGTTTAACGGCGAAAACAGATAGATGGCATTGTTAGGTTGCGCTGAATCTCGATATGGTTTCTTGTATTTTGATACACAAACAGAACAGTCGCGTAAATTGTAAAAGCTTTTATGTAACACAAACCAGTTTTGACCTACAATTTGAACAGCACAATCCGTCTAATTTTTTATTAAAAACTATACGGTTTTTACTAAATTATTTTTTACTAAATTAAATATGAATACCACTCACGAAAGTTTTTATTGTAATCCGTCTAATAGCAGTCGAACTAAGATTAATCTATTGACTACAGACGAAATTAATATTTCTTTTGTTACAGAAACATAGAATACAGACGCAATCGAGACGTCTGGCCTAGTTTTGTATTTAGTCCACGTTCAAGACGCTTTCAGCATTGTAAATAGCATTTATCATCATAGCTTATAAAACTAACGAGAAAAACTTACTAATCCAGACCGGTAAATAAATGAAAAAATCGCCGCACAAAAGCAAAACCGAAAATTTATTCAATAAACAAGTTCAATATTGTAACGTACAATATCCACAATCCAAAAAGTGACAAACTCAAAGTGGTTCACGTCGAGTACTCATAGTTGTATCCCACCCACATTACTTTAGCCATTTTATCACCAAGACACCCACCTATAAAACATAACATGGTGCCGTAGTGCGCGACTCACCTTCCGGAATTCATCTCTACAGTCCCTTTGTTCAAGATTTTCGATGAATTACTCTCGCAAACCTACAGTTGTCGTGCCACCTTGCCGAGTACCTACTTAAATATCTATTTAATTTGTATATTACAACGCACTAAATAAGATTTAAAAAAGACAATCAATAATATTATTAAGTAGGTAGTATATAACTATTCTTTTATTTGCGAACACTTTATAGGAAGTATTTCAGATACTTAACAATATTTTGGTCTTAGTCTGTCTTATCTACTATGCTTTGCATACAGAGGCACAAAACAATCAATACTTACTTAAAATATATTTTTTTATATATAACGGGTTAGAAAGTTTGATTAAATACGCAAATTGCTTTCATTTGTGAGTAAATATGTTGACTTTATTCCGTAGAAGTAAGTGAAAATTAACTCTGTTAAAACTGTACACATTATCTTTTCGACATTACCTGACCAACCATGAATTAGTATTGCCAACCTTCGAAATTTATAATTAACCATGAATTATTATAATTTATCTCCGAAAGGGTGCTGCATCAAATTAGTGCACTTGGTTCGGTTCCTATTCCTAGATAGCTCATAGCTCAAAATTAAAAGGAAATCGTCTGATGCCGCTATCCAAGTTAAATATTCACGGTTTCTGTTGAACAATCCACCAATACTGTAGTGGCCAACATAATCTAAATCTGTGCACATCAATACACTACTTGCTATCAGTAGTAAACTAGTGTCTGCTCTCGAAATAGATGTATATTCTACATTTGTGTACAGCGTAGTAGCGCGTAGTATGGCCGTCACGGCCGAGGACGGGGGTGGGCCGAGCGTGCCCGCCGGCCCCTGCCCCTCACACCCGAACCCTATCTGCCTCCTTTACCTCAACTCTCTCGCTCAACGATAGATGGCGCCCCGAGATTAAATTGGCATATCGAATACACGATTTATTTCGCTCACCGATCTAAATGAAACATTACTCCTTTGAGTAAAATAAAAAAGTCAACTATAAATAGAATCTAATATCACTTATTGACGAGTAATAAATTGTCTTTTAATTTCGTTTTTCCTTATTGTCTGTCTATCCTCGAGTCTCAATAGGTTCGCAAAACGAGTAGATAGATCGCATATCGAACTCAGTTTCTTTCGGTTTTTTTTAACTTCTCAATTCTCGCAAGGTTATCCTAGAGATGCGAAACATTCCCGAATACGTACGCTAATATATTATTTATTGGAAAATGGTTGCCACTGTTTATTTTATGCATCGAATTCGACATCAAATTCTCAGTTACCTTTGCACAAGTTCACCGCACGTTGCGAGACGTAATTGAACATCACACAATTTTATACAACTAAGAGATATTTTGAAAAACAAATGCTCGTTCATGCTGCTTAAATATGCAAACTGCGTTGCAGATGTTAATATCAGCCGCCGCAAAAATTAATTGAATTTTTATTTAACTGCGCCATCATTTGCGTAAAGTCCACTAATAATCATTACATGAACGCGAAGTTGTAAAATAAAACTATGGTCTACTGTACGCGATAATTGAATGTTTGTTGCACGAAATAAGTATACTTTCGAATAAATAAAGCTGTCTGTAGAATTGAACAAATCCAGTTAGTGGGTGAATGGACGCCTTTTTAGCAGTAGTAGATGAGCCAAATGAAAAGTTCGTCCCGTCTGCCGGCTTCAGCTGAAACTTATCAAACAGATTAAGAACTGAATCGGTCTCGGACTGAAATCGAATAAACCGCGATAAGATGTAGACTGATAACTGTTACAACAAACTGTTATTATGTTTTTGTGCACAATAACGAAGAGTATATTCATCGAGCCGCTGTAAATGTTTTATTCAAAGAGTTTTAAATTACAAATATGTACTATATTATTCGAATAAATAACCGTGATATTCACATTTTTAAGAAGCAGCAAAGCAAATGAATTTACATCCTAAATTTAAGTCGTTTTAGTACATAACTTTGGATGTCATATGATATAAACAACGCTATTCACTCTAAACATGTTTGCGAGTTTCATAGACGTTACCAGGCTAGCATGCAAGATACCGTGATATGTGATACCGTACCGAGAACAACAATATAACGAGAGCGAATCCCCGTGGTACACCGCCCGCCAGATATTGGTAAACAGCCGCAAATGAAATCCCACCGACTGACTGTGTACGAACTGAACCTCTAAATTGTTTCAGCGCTCCCACCCGCTTTATAACAATGAATCAGTCAATTTGAAAAGTTAAACCGGCAATTTTTACAATCCATTATGTTCTTCAATGTTGGAGTGTGGCTGAATCCTTTTATTTTTATCCGGTTTACCGTATCTACTGAAGTTTACATACATATATGTGTATTATGGAATATTTTTTCACTAAATCAATGTGGAAGAAAAGACAAAAAATAGAACTAAACTGTTGCGGTATTTTATTCAACTATGAGCCTCCTTGTGAACGACCTACTCATCAGCAGAAATATGCTGTATGTAAAAGTTTGATGTGCGATAGAGAATATCTAAAAATATCAAATAGATAAACAAGTATAACATTAAAATACCAATACTCAAAAATTCCCTTAACGAAGACTTTTAAGAACACTCTAGATCAAGTGACATCTTCAAACAAAAAAAAACAACATTCAGATCGGTATCGGTCCGTTTAGGAGGTCTGATGCCACAGACACACAGATACACATATACACCGATACACAGATAAACCTGTTAAACTTATAACACCCCGTATTTTTGCGTCGGGGGTTAAAAAACAAATTATGTGAACTGTGATAAAAGACTACGCATTCCGGTCAGGATTTAAGTAATCAGTATGCTAGACGAGTGTTCTTTTTTTCGCTCACAGCAATGCCAAACAGAATAAGTGCAAAAAAATGAAAGAAAACGATTGGAATGAAAAATCATCTACTTTATCTTATATCGTACCTAACTGGTTTCGTTTTGATATGAATATGCAAAATTCGAAAATGATTTGATAAAATGTACACTATCATTGCCTCAATGAAAATATTTTCATTGAGGCAATGAAACTCTTATCATTATTATTTATACTCGTATACATCTGAATATAAACAGTATATTACAGTACAGTAAACACAAAGACATTGTATATCAACACGGAATATCAGTTTGAAACTTTCAACAGTTTTCAATGTAAATTCTTTCACATTTTCAGCGGTAATGGCGTAATGTCACGCGGATTCACTAGTATTCGTATAACACGGTATATTATGTACTGGTAGTTTAGTTTAAGACCTTTTACCGGTACATGATATACCTTCATGATCACCTTATAAAAAATCACCATATAGATATGTCATTAAAGTTCGTGTGTCAAATAAATAGGCTTAATGATTTTTTTTCAACCTCCCACAAAGTATCTAAAGACGAAAACTGTTTAGATTCAGTACTTTATGGCCCGCATGGACTTTATGGGTCGACCGGACCGGACCCGGAGTGATAGTGAAGCAATATTTACATTGCTTTTCGCCGAGTGAGTGAAGTTACCGGAAGCCCAAACCCTCCCCCCCCTCTCCCACTCTCCCCCCTTCTCCTACTCCCACCTTAAAGGGCGGCATCACACTTAGGACTCTTGAGTTGCAAGTGCCCATGAGCGATTTACCCTCGGGTGACCCGTCTGCTCGTTTGCCCCCAAAACCATAAAAAAAAATAGAGTCATTATTGGTATCCTCGCCATTTTTAATTATTTGTCCCGGATTTTTGTTTAAAACCTTGAAAAGTTCCGTAACAACTTATTAGATCAAAGCAATGGTACTGACGTTTATCATTGAAGTCCCAATGCGGTTGGTTTTACACCAAAGTTCAAATAACTTTGGTGTAACACCGCATTAAGACTATGCGTTATTGATAAGTATGCGTTTTGGCAAGCAGAAAGGCTCACAACCAAACATTGAAAAAACAATAAATTGAGATTAGTTTAGATTAGGTCTAAATTTAGATTTTAAGTCAAAACAAATGAAGGGCCTCATTCCTCAGTGACAAAATAATTATATTTATGACGTACAGTTATTTTCATGTATATCAAGATGAAAAAATTACAAAGGAGCGAAAGGGGTATTTTACACTTTTATATAATAAATAATAAAGGTCGCATTCAATATTAAAGAACAATAAAATATCGACGAAGCGATTGAAAATTCCTAACTTCCAACTCCTATCGTCCACCAAGCGCAAACTTGAATTACGAACTTCATACCATTATGAAACTTGAGCTGAGGCGAGCGAACGGTCTAATATTTTTCTTAATCGTCTATGAAACGGAACACTAAAGAAGAAATTAAAATCGAAATATCAAACATCTATCGTCTAACTTGACTTAACTAGACCTATATTGCCTCAAAGATAAATATCACAAGTTTAAAAAAATTTCAGCTTTACTTACTTTGCCTTTACTTTACAAGGGAGCAGTTCTAGCCCAGTTTGTTATATCTGTACCCCTACCGCTATTTTAAAAACGAGGTCTATCGAAAGTTTAGGTAAACCGTCCAAAATCTATGAAAAGTGTTGTTTTAAACTTCAAACCTAATTCTTTTGTTAGCCCACGTTACGGTGGGTGTAAGGTTGGGTAGTCTGGCCGTCATACGTCAATTAATCCCAATATAATAAAAAAATATATTACCACGTACAATATGTACCATGTAAGGTTCGAACTCACAACCTATGCTACTCAGCTACTGCACAAGTATAATCAATTACTTACAAATGTAAAAGATCATTTTAATTTTTCCTGCAGTTTAACTTTTAATTGCTACGGTCGGAACAACTGTGTTCTGTCCCATCCTCAATTATATCGCGCAGTACTCACAGTTCTAACGGTTCGTATGGTGCATCGACATAAGGACTAATGATATGCTTAATGGACACGTTAAATTGTGCAAGCAACAAAGTAGACAAGAATAAATACATTAGAAATGAACAGAAATTCAACACGTGGCTCTGATCATTATGCAAGCGCTCGTGTCGGATATTAAGTATAAATACTTGATGGTATTCAACTGTAGTGATATATTATAACCGCTTCGGATGAAAGGTCGCATGATTGTTCTTTTAACTAAGGAAGAGAACTTAGTTCTTGGGTGTCATTTACACGTGTATGCAAATTTTATTCATAATTATCAATATATAGACTGTGATTGACAAGTGCTAGATGGTTCGAAATCGACTTTAAACGATCGTTTTAATTGATTATTATAAATCATGAGCGATATAAGTCGATATGACTAGAATTTCTGTTCAATTTCTACTGTTGAGCGATTAGATTGGACTGGTGCAAATGGATTTCTATTGTACAGCTCGATCATTTGAATTTAATAATTTTACATTTCTTTTGTATTTAACACAGCGATACCAAAAGTAGAATATATTCTACTAGACCTCCTTAGTTTTCTTCTCAATACGAGCCTTAGCAAAAGTTTGGGAAGGTCATATTTTTGATGTAACATAAGAACAACATGTTTTTTAATAAAATTGATAGTTTATGGTATCGCTTCATTTAGCATAAAGCAAAAACAAATATACAGTACTGGTACAGTTGACCCCTGGTTTTCAGCGAAGCGGTCATCGCCTGCGAGGCACATTACTGTAAAAAATGTGCCATTGATCAAGATTTAATACGTTTTATTACTGTCTTATTGCCAATGAGAAATTCGCTATGGAATTATACTATGACATTTATTAAAATGTTTTTTAATGATTGTTTGTTTCCTGCATTTAGCAATATCGGTTATGATAATCGGTTTGATAATATAATACATATTCGAATAGTATTGTTTTACTATGCCTCATAAATGCGTTTATTGTGACAGAATTTATCTAATTAAGTTAATAGTTAACTTGGCTGATTAATTAACCATATAACATCGATTATTCTGAACTAAATAAGATGAGTATCAATTATTTAACGACTCGCCTAGTTCATTAATGCTCACTGTTCAAGCTGCTTTGTTAGCCCGCTCGAAATATAGAATTGGAGAACAGATTTTATATTTAAAAAGTCGATTGTCGAGTATCGATTATATAATCTGTGAAACGCAAGAAATAGTCATGAGTTGAGTTGATATTGTTAAAAATATAAACGTATTAAAGCTTTTAAAGGTTAAGCTCGAACTTTTTATTACGTGTATTACCTAAGGCTGCCCTTAAAAGTTTTACGAGCTTTGCGATACTTTGTTGAGAGATTATTTAAGTTATGAGGTTAGAGTTTCCATATTTTTGTTTTACGTCTATTTCGTTGTTCTAGGAATTGTTTAAGAAATTCGGATTAATTGGTAACTTCAATAATAAACTTAATTATTACGTCGCCTTAGTCATATGGAACTCAAACAGGTCTCAGGCAGGCCTCGAGCAGCAGATTTGAGTCTTGTTCTGTGTATCTCCCTGAAACGTTACGATGAGTTCGTAATATTTTTAAGTGGGAGAGTCATGCTTTGGCCAGAAAACCGGCAGTGAAGCAATGGACCGTTCCCTTTCCCCCTCTTCCCCCCTTCGCCTACTCCCATCTCAAGGCCGGCAACGCACTTGTGACTCTTGAGTTCCAGGTGCCCATGGGCGGCGGTAGCCACTTACCATCAGGTGACCCGTCTGCTCGTTTGACACATATCCCATAAAAAAAAATATATTTTGTAGAAAGGATTTTGGACACTTTGTAAGTCGAGATTCAACCTATCGAGTATAGAGTGGAATTTATTGCATCCTTAGTGCACTATTTTCATTGGGCCGTGAGATTACATGCGGTGGGAACCACATCGGTGGTAAGAAGAGATGGCAATCACATTCAAGTCGGCAATTTAGTTATAGAAGATGAGCATGTAAGACGGTTTTCCACAGTTGCCATCGGCAATTTTCTGAAGTATTGAATGGCGTACTTCAAAATAACGGTCATTAACTTATTGGTTCGTCTTCCTATATTTAACACTCAAAGTTTGTGTTTTATGATTGTCATTAACAATATTTAGAATTTTTTAAGAAATTATTCTAAATGTTAAAAAAAAAATATAAATCTAATCTCATCTTTTTCTTTGCGAGCGATACATTGGTAAATTACTATAAGGACGAAAAGTAACAAGCAAAGTGCCATTGTCACATTAAAGACGTTGCGAATTTAATCCAAATAATGGGTTAGGTTATTTATTGCAGTCTACACACACACATACATCGTCCAATAAAAGCTACACCTTTTCAATGACCTAAATACTGATTTATTTATCAGTACTGAACCCTGCATATAACTCATAGGGGCGATGGGGTGGGATGGGCATGAGGTAAAGTGGGGAACAGGGAGAAACGGAAGATGTGAACAGGAATGGTTTTCAGGAACGGTTTTACGATTTAACAATCGTAAAACTTGGAAAACAATTCTGTTGAAAACGTTTTATTAGAAAGTAAATCCTATTATCATACATTTTTGGGATATAGGCATTTATTGTACATGTATGCTATGGAATAAAAACTAACCAACCTTTGTTTAATATTATCAAGTTCCACAAAGAGCTTTGCGTGTATGTGATGTGTTGTGCTGCAGTCTCTATTTGAATTCAATAAAGAGAATTTGAGGTGTATACAAGCCGGGAGATCGTCGACATAAAGTCAAAGTTTAATCCGTATCACTGTAGAGCAAACTGTGCGATATTTGTGAACAATTGTCAGATTGAGAAATCGTTGTGACAAATCGTCTTGGAAGTTCACTAAGGCATTTTCTTTTGGCATTAAGATGGAGTTTGACTTACATCAAGTAACTTAATGCGTTAAACCATTCTCCTTATGTCTGAAGAAATTCTGACACAGCACTACCTCCAGTCTACAGAAGACTGCGGTTCAATCGGACTATGAAAACGGGTATTGTGTTCCTCTAACTAACACATTATCTGACACATCGGGCATCCCCGAGTATTCTAAGAAATGACTAATTAAAAAATCGTAAACATGATTTTGTAATAAAAAAATTTATGAAACGTAAGTATTCCATAAAGAGGGACATAAAAGCCTAGTCTAGATAAAGACAATATAGTCTCAGGGTCAGGATATAAATAGCACAGCGGGACATAAAATGTCTCTTTACGCCGAATATTAGTTAGGTACACCATATATGTATAATAAAGGTCAAAGGAATCTATTCTAGTAATATTTAAGCGACCTACCAAGAAAGGAAAAAAAATGCTTTGTAATGTATTTTTTTTTCTATTTGCACTTGTACATGAATATATATAGGCAGACTTTGATATACCTAATTCTGGCTGGCGACTGACGTGAACGATTCCATGTTGCGAGGAAGTAATTGCCTGTTACAGTTACCTACGGCTGAAAGGCAGACCTTCTATTCTCTCTGGGCTGGTGGTTTGTTGTGCCCGGTTTATTACTGACGTCACTAAGTCGTATGTGCATATGTGTAAATCTGTCCGGTTTCCTTCCATAATTTTGATAAAGAATATTATTGAAACTTGTTCTAATGTAGTTTCAAATTAAGTAATAATGTCACGATTGTTCTGCGAACTTGATAGCAACGGTTCTTGTTTCGCCTCGAACGACGACTTTGTTTTGATTTATAGTGACAGAAGTTCCAAGTATGTATTTTTTTAAATGAATTATATATCATAAATTTCTCGGTACAAATTGTTTGGCTTTTTCTATGAAAACCCTGACTCACAAAATTTTCTAGTGTAGGTACATTAACGAGCTACGTCACTATTAATATGCAACCTTGGTCACTATGTGTGACAACCTTAACATTTGACCCGTCACATTTACGAAACAAATTGATTACATGCTATTTTACATTTTATTTAGTAGCTTCATAAGGGTTAAATTATTTAAGTAGGTATATTGACCATAATTCATTGATTGCATTTCATTGTTAAAGAACATATTTTTAATTTATAGACTTCCCAATATAGCTTATCAATGCATGTTAGACTCCTGAATTACTTCCGAACCATCTATGCAAACGCACATACACAGACAGTATAAATGGAATCGTACAACATAAAGTCTATTTTAGAACCTTTCAATTTGCAGACAGAAAAAGAAGGTTTCGTCAGTTTTTATTGAATAAAAAAAGAATCTAATTCGCGAAACTGACTCCCGTTCGTGTCACAGACAGGCCTACACTGATTCACATCGGATGCGACGGTCCGACTAGGTACCAATTATAACCAGAGTCCAGACTAGGAGAGGTTTATTCGAGTCATTTATTATTTTTCACAATCGATATTTTAATTTTAGTAATATGCACGCATGATAACAGTTTATATTTTATTCATTATTTATGTATTGTTATTAAAGCTTTTATTAAAATAATATCGCAGGTGGATATAATATCAAAAGGATTAGGTATGTAAGGGGATGTCCTAAACATGTTTAACTAAAATTATCCCCTAAGAACTGCTTAGCGACCAATCATTTAGTTTAATTAGAGAAATTTACGAGAAAAATAACAATTATATATTATGTGACCCAGGTTAATATAAAAACATGTAGGCAACATATTACAATTTTATAAGGTCCGAGTATGAAAGCCTTAATTACCAGCAATCAACCAGTAAAAGCGAATATTTATAAAAATAGAAGTTGTTGACGCTCTTAATTAAATTAATAAAATAAACTTGAAATTGAATAAGTACTTTCTTTTAGAATAATTATACAAAATGTTACACAATTAATTCAGTAATCGCACGAACGAAATACGTTGAAAGCTATGGTGTTATTCACGAACTGCTTGTTATCGCGAGCGAACCTACAAACCGTACGATTTTAATCGGCACTTGGTAGTTTTGTTTTTACTTTTCGTCACGTACCTAGTCGCGACCCGAACTGCTCTGGCTGCAGCGGCGATGCAAATCTATATCAAGTATTCATAAAAAGTGCTGTGTTTATTGAATGGTCTTTCTATCCTTTAGAAAAAGGTAAAATGACTACGAATAAATAACAAGGTTACACAGTAGTAGTGCGGATTATAATGTACCTAAAACAACTTCACAAAATAATATTTAAATGCTAATATGAACTTTTCATTACATATTATAAAACAAAGTCCATCGCCGCCACTGTCTGTCTGTTCGCGATAAACTCAAAAACTACTGAACGGATTTTCATGCGGTTTTTACTAATAGATAGAGCGATTAATGAGGAAGATTTAAGTATATAATTTGTTTAGATTTTGTGTAAATTGGTTGAAATATGATGATAATTGTTGAAGATGTATCTGCTACCCGTGTGAAGCCGGGGCGAGTTGCTAGTTATATATAAGTTAAATCACTGTGAGTGATAAGACCGCCTATTGCCTGTATAAATATAATGTGTCTGTATAATATTTTCCTCGAATGGTGTACAATAAAGAGATATAAATAAACTTTGCTCGTCAAGTTAGTGGTAACTCAGAGGCTTTTAATTTAACCGACTCATTTCTATTAAAATAATTATTTGTCTCCTATAAACTAGTGTCCATAGACCTAGTAAACATCGAACATGGAGTTGCCAAGCAAAAATAACTACATAGTTTCGGAACGTGTGTAATGTAATACATTAATGAGTAACACAAAGCAGTAGAAATTACATTGAAACGATTCCGGTTACGTCCGGCTCACTTGTATTCATTATAATTCAGTGAGCAAAGAGCAAATAAATACTTTTGCTTGCAGTCGTTTTACGAGCGAGCCTTTCATGTGTGTGTATGTGTTTATGTGTGAAATCTGCAGTGAATGTTTTGTGCTTTTTTCACAATTTATTTATGCGCGTCGTCGACAGGTGGCGCTGCCGGGCGATCTGTGCCCGCGATATGTGTAAACTGGCTTTCAATATTTCATTCCACATTTTATTTTGGTGCAGTGAATTGTTTACTGAATGCGTATATTGGTAAACGAGTGTTTTAGTAATATGTATAGTACTTACTAACCAGCAAACAAACATGCTCTTCTATTAGTCGTTTTTTTCCTTATTTGACTTTAGCATTACTCACACAATTAACAAGTAACAATCGTCTTAGATGTTTCGCGCCTCTACGTCGTTATTTACACAACAACAGAAAAATGTTGTTTTTTTCCGTTTTTTCTAATCAAATTGTTGTTCTTGTGACAATTAAAGAGTACTACGACCGATTCATTTTCCCTATATTGACGCGTTTTTTCAATAAAATTACTAATGAGCTGCAAATTAACAACCCTAGTACAATATATTTTTAAATCGTGAAATAACATCGAGCTCCAGACCATTTACTTACAGAAGAGGCTAATGGGATAAAATAATGAACATATGATTAATTCGTCACTTACCGGGTTTAGGAAGGGGAGTTTTGAGATCGTTGGAGACCAACTGGGGGTTTTCTTGAACCTGAAAAATACACTTATATTAGTTGACAGGAAACGAAAGAGTCTAACTACACAATCAAAACATAAAATTAAACGCCGTATTTACATGGATCATAAACTGATAACGTTACTATGATAATGATCTGATCCATACAACCAATTTTAGTGTGCTAAGGCATCATAATATCCATCCCTATGTTGGATACGGCGATTGTTACTCTTACAATTTTAATACACCATAAAAGACATAAAGATGAGCACACTTTTTGTTAGCAACAAAAAGTATTTACGTAATGACTTAAAAACTTTTTATTTATCCGTAAAGGTTTGTGCATCACAGTCTAGGTCAGAACATGTCACAGTCCGTGTGACAGAATGGCGTCTTTTCTCAACAATTATCCTCGTTTTCAATGGTTCGGGTATCATCAAGTACTAGGTACAGCCGCGATGTCTCTAAGTATTTAGGAATTAACCGGACGGGTTATCAGAGTTACTATAATAATAGAATTAAGTGACAAGTTTAAGTATAGCAATAGGATAGCAATTTACATTTCAGACCACGGAATAAATCGACGAAAATATTCAAAACTTGTTTGTTGGTTGGTTGTCAAAAGCAAATATCTTAACAAAAAACCAATAACATTTAGACAGTTACGTTTCACACTTTGCGTCACTCGCTCAAAAAGATAATTTAGAATTTTCGATAACTACGTGCAATTTGAACGGTATCGGTTGTTTTTAATATGTTATGTCCTACTTTTTGTTGCTACATAGAAATTGCATAAAATCCTTTCATAATAAGCTCACGTTTTATTGGTATCGAACTTTCATTTAATTTCCAAACGACATGCCTTGCATAGCCGGGTCGAAATGAATTCTTGCAATAAACAGCGCATCAAGCGGTTACGTTAATCGGTTTTGTTTTCCAACAAATATCATAAGTTTTAAAAATTATAATAACTGAGTAAAGGACTTGCTAAGTAAAGGACTCATTTATCGTACGACTAGTACACCTTACTACGACGCTCGATTTGTCAATAATTAAGTAATTAAGGAAGTTCCTCTATTACTTTATTACTAATGCAAATGAAAGGTAAAACATGTTTAAATTGCAGCAAAGGTTTAAATTTAAAACAATTTTTGAAGAGAATATGTATGTATCTATGTATTTTTTTTTTCGTATATATATATTTATTTCTTCTGATATTACACTCATCCGTATGCTTCCCAATGCACCTACTTCATTATTTTCTACACCACCTTAAGGTAGACTGGCAAAAAATGCCTTTGGCATTAAGTCCGCCTCTGTACATGTTGTGCATAAAGTATTAAATAAATAAATAAATATTCCTTTAGGCGCGTTGGGCACTTTTGGTATGGGGACAAAACACTGAACTCGAGTGACCGTCACGCTCAGATACATTTATACAGATGTGTGTGTGTGTGTGTGTGTGTGTGTGTGTGTGTGTGTGTGTGTGTTTGTGTGTGTGTGTGTGTGAATATTTTTTCACTTCTGACGTGCAGTTCTACGACTGACAGTTTTCTTTTTACATAATTCAGTGATCATTCGCCTGTAACATAAGTAGCCTTTATATTTTTTATTACGTAAGTTATTGGGTATGATTGTTTATTCTCGATACCCATACAGCAACAACCGCAGTTTACACGAATCTTGAAGGACTATCAAACCGAGATCAATACCAGGTATTATATAGAATATAATGTTAGACTAAAATTTAGCAGACTGGTAATGTTAGTCAGATATAAAATTGAGGATATGTTGTGACCATTACAGATCAATACTAATATTATTAAACATAAAGAGTTTGTTTGTTTGGTTGAACGCGCGTATTAGTGTTCGCTAGCCCATTTATCGAGAAAGGCTATAAGGCTATATAACATCACGCTACGACCAATAGAAGCAGAGCAGTGATAACAAATGCAGGCGAAACTGCGGAGGTCGGCTAGTTAGTACTTAGGGTATCCTGGGTCCGATGCAATAGTTTTAGTCGGTTCGAGACCGACTAACCACTTCACAGTTGGCGGCGGTGAGGTGATGACCCGTGGAAGTTGTTACCACACGAATTAAAAACACATTACTAATATTCTTCTTAACCCCTCCAGCTAAGCTAAGTGCTTGTGGTAGGAGTGGGTTCACGTCCGAAGTATATCGGCGAAAGGCTGAGTTCCGGGCGGGAAGCGGCAGTCGGCCCCCGCCCGAAGAGGTACGCGAATGGCGTGAGGCCGCTCGCCGAGCCTCCATGGCTCGTTGGTCGTCCCGGCTGGAGGCTCCACGTGCTGGCTTTGCCGCCGTGGAGGCGCTCCAGCCGGTCATCGTCGAGTGGGCAGGGCGGCAGCACGGGACCCTTTCCTTCCGACTGACGCAGGTTCTTTCCGGGCATGGCTGCTTCGGGAAGTACCTGCACTCGGTCGCTAGGAGGGAATTGAGTCCCGCCTGTCACCACTGCGACTGCAGTGAGGACTCGGCTCAGCACACGCTGGCGGTTTGCCCCAGTTGGGCGGCGCAGCGTCGGGCCCTCACTGCAGTCATCGGAGTGGATCTCTCGCTACCGGCCGTCATACGCTCCATGGCCGGTAGCGACAGGAATTTTACCGCGGTCGCGACCTTCTGTGAGGACGTCATCTCGCAGAAGGAGGCGGCGGAGCGGGTCCGGGAGGACGATCTCCACTCGGACTTGATTCGCCGCCGGCGAACCGGGCGTCGGAGGCGCGCTTTCCAGCGCCTCATGCCGCCCTGAGTGTGGCCGCGGGTGGTCGGGACGGGTTTTCCCTTCCACCCGCTATAGTGGCCCCCCGCGAGGAGGCGGCGTCTGCGTGTGCCTGGACATCACCTAATTGAGGGGTTATTATCCGAAGGTGGTGCCCGCGCTTTTGCGGGCAGGCGCTAGGGGGGGGGTCCGGATGTCTGAATAAAAGCTGTTCCCGGATCCCTCCTAATTTAGGCGCAGTACGGCACACCGTGTGGTTTTAGTCGGTTCGATTCTGACACACCGCCCCACCGAAAACCCCGGTGGGGTGACGGCCCGAGGGGGTTTCCACACGCACAAAAAAAAAAAAAAAGGAGTGGGTTCACGTCGGTAGTGCTATGGGTGGGGTTCCAACCCACAACCACTTGATCGCAAGTCCGATATCTTAGGCTATCCTATCCGACATCTTAGCCATTAATTACGCTACCGGCGCTTAACTAAAATAAATGTTTTATTTATCTGCTTAGTATAGAATATTTAAAGCCTTTAATTTGACCTCTAAATTACATTTATCTAAGATAACGCATTCATAACATCAACACTACATAAAACAGACTGTAATTTCAATCTAATTTACAGTTTTATCATAAGTTTGTTATGAACTCTATTTTGTAAGAAATAAAGTCGATAGTCATTTTGAAGGCTTATCAACAATATGGCCTTTCTCTTTGAATGAAAAACAAATAGTTTTATCGTCAGGATGAGAATTACACAAACAATTCGCCATATTTTTCTCGTAATATAACCTCTGAGCCTATTTAGAGCATAACTTATTTGTAGACATATTTGTATATAAAAATGTTTAATAAATAATATATTTAAGATGGTTACAGATGGAGACAAAAAAACTCTTCAAGGCTGTTATTATTTGAGTGACACAGTTATAAAATAAAATATAGTACTACTGACTTAATAGGGAATGTAGGCCACGACTGATTTTTGCTTTACTTCGAACCGACTATGGTAAGTAGACCACGGCAAGTTAATACTACCAGCATAGTGCTCTTTTTCTGATGATGAGAAAGGTCACTGGAGTTCTATGAAGGGAAAGTTGTGTTTTCAACGAACGATTGACAACATTGGTATAGCCTTTTGGACAACACCGTGAAGCACCGCTTTTCTTACGTAATGAATGCTTGTGTAAAAAACTACCCGTATGAAAAAAGTTTTTATAAATATGTTTAAATAAATAGGGACTTTCAAACACGATAAAGTCGAATCTAATTCGCTCGGCAACGAATGCTAAAAAATAAATTTGCTTATAGTGAGGTCGCGCAGCCCATTATATGTCGAATACCCGATAAAAACTTTTTTCCTCTAATCGCTTCAGAACTTTCCTGATATTCACGAGCCAAAGTTGTAAGATTCGAAAAGATTGTGCGTAGTTTTACAATCGTGTACAATTGTTTCAAATAAGATTAGGAACGTCAATGACCTTAATGTGTCAACTGTAACTTGGAAAGTACGGTATGCACACAAAACTAATTTGCGTAACATTAACATTTCTTTTTACTTTAGCTGTAGTATACCGAATCTGCTGATTTTCATAATTTAACAAAATAACTACAGATCGCTTGTTGGTCGATATTTGATATTGAATGTTTTGGTTTATTTCATTGACCAGTATAACTTGAACAGTCATTGTATAGATTTTAGATTTTCCGAACACTACATGTATATGTTAGTAGTCGTTTTCATATAAATTAAATAGAAAAAATATCTGATCAAATTCTTAATGTTTTTTTTTGCAAATAAATTGATTATTTCAAAAATATATTTTTTGCTCATCGTACCTAGTTAGTTCGAACTGACAGCTATGACATTACAATATGGCGCAAAGTCATTCCTATTCTTATTTGAATCGCATAGTATCACTGTTAGTGTTTGTTTTATTTCTGTATGCTCTGTGTTAGGCATTCCTGAATCAGTGTCGCGGCTTGATAGATGGCCTTGCCACCGGCTTTGTATGACTGGAATTTACGTACACCTGGATGGAAAATACAATGCTGTATTTGGCCTTAAATCGCTGAGCATACCGTATTATAGATAATGATATTTGCATAGCTTGTAAAAAAAGAATGAAATACTACCAGGTGGTTAATTTCACGTTCATTTATTTTTACGATTTGTCAATAATGGCCGAATATACAAACGATACATAATTGAAAGATACCGTAGAGTGTCTTGTTGTCGTTGTCACTTTAAGGTAAATTGTGGGCCAGGAAAAGACTTAGTGACATCTTATAATTGCATATAGTTAATTTGGGTATAAAGATGAAATACTCACACCACTCAATTATAAGATGACGGTAAGTGTCCTGTCAATATCACTTTAGTGTAAACTATAGCGAGGCAACAGAATTGAGTATTCGGCCCTCAGTCTTTCAAAGATAAATGTTGGTCTTGTTTTAGCTGTATGAACATAACTGGACTTTCTTAAAACCTATCTAGACACAAACAAAGCTCATCATACAAACAAGGATCAACATATTTAGATTTATGCATTCATATTAATGCTAACGCACTTGCACCGAGTGAGAGTTGAACCTGGGATCCCTGACATTGCAGTTCAATGATCGACCGCCGCGCCCCCCAAGGTAAATCTATATAGGTCGTCAATTGTATATCACATATTCAAGCTGACCTGAACACATTCGGTTAGCAACAGTCCGGATATTCGCAGGGCATCAAGGAGACATATCAATTCTGTTATGTTACCATAAATCAAGTGGGATGTATTTTTGTCGCGCTCGTTGGGTCGCGAGGCCAGCTGCAAAACCAAGTATGCTGATATATGTTTATTTAATAGAAATTTACATTTATTCATTGTAATTATTCCGTATTGCCGGCAGCTGAGAAAATGTTTTATAGATAGATTTTTGTTTATAAATGTAAGCATATTTTTTGACATCGGCTTAAAACGACTTTTGGTGCTTGTATAGTCCAGAATTTATTATGGAAACAAAATCGGCGTTATAATCTGGTTAAAATTGACTAGAAATAAACTACTACTACTACTAACAATAACAATACATCTAAACAGCAATATGATTGAGTATATTATGCTTAATCTTTTAACTTTATCTTTCTAATCTGGATTTTGAGATGCATGAAGAGACAGGATTTTCTTTTTTTTAGAAAGTACTTATCAGAGTTTTTTCAATGAAATGGTATTAAAAAAAAGATGGATAAACAAAGTTCAACCGGTTATAAAATTGTTATAGACTCAAAAGGTCTAGAATAAATAGAAAAAAAAAAAAACATTTAATTACGTTTTATATAAATTCCCTTTCTTTTGACGATAAGACTTGTTCTTCCCAAAATGCTAGGAAATGCTGAGGAGACATCCTTAGAAAAGTGAAGAGTTATTTCTGGTGGAGAGGTATATGGATGCACATTTCGCATTTTTGAAAGAATTACTATTCGACTATCCAATCAAACTGAACTAATGCAACTGATCAGTTGCAAAAGCAGACAGACTAACTAAATAATTAGAAACTGAAAGGAAGCAAGCAAAGCAAGAATAAGACAACACCCAATTGAAACTGAATACTCTTTGTGAGTAAAAACCGACAGAGTATAGGTGTTATCTAAAACATCTAAGTGACAATCTGCTACTCGCTTTGTGGTATATGCATACATTGTATATATAAATAGCTTAAAGATAAGTTAACGCTTACCTTATTTGTATAAGGATTGAAGATGAACTTGTTTTCCAGTTCTTTCCTCGGCGTCGCTGCTATGACCGACAACGGCGTTGGTAAGGACTTCATCTCCTGTATAAACATGTCTTACGTTAGTACAGCCATGTTAAGTACTCCTAAGCGTATTATTTACTATTTTTATAAAGTTATGTTGGCTACCAGTTTCTTTTAATACTCGCAACACCAGTGGGTGTCAGTTGTCATGGTGAGGAGAAGACATATAGTTATTAACACGTTATCCATCTCTGTGGCGCGGTAATGTATGCGACTGCCGCGGGACTGTCGCGGGTTCGAGTCCCTATCAGTGCAAATATTTGTACAATTTTCAAATAAGAATAGGAACGTCAATGACCTTAACCTGTCAACTGTCACTTGGAAAGTATTTTATTTCTTTTTACTTTACTTTTTAGCTGTAGGATTATTGAATCTATTGATTTCATAGTTTTACAAATAACTAGAATCACCTGGTAGTCGATATTCGACATTAAATGTTTTGGTTTAATTCATTAACCAGTATAACTTGAACATTCATTGTATATAATTTCCGAACATTACAGGTCAACATATATACTGGACACCTTTAGCTTTTTGTAGTCGTACATACATAATTTAAGTAGAAAAAAAAAAAGATCAAATTTTTATGTTTTTTTTAAAATAAACTGATTATTTTGAAAATATCTGTTTTGCTCATCCTACATTGGTTCGAACTGACAGCTATGACATCACAAGATGGCGTAAAGTCATTCCTATTCTTATCCGCTCAAACGTCCGGGCGTACTTATACGCCCGAATTGTCAAACCGTCAAACGTCCGGGCGTATATATACGCCCAAACAAATGAGGCCCGAAAAATTTTTGGCGCGAAGCGACTCGCACGATATAATCGATTTTTAGTCAACATATCCATTGCGCCTCTTTTAACAATGTTATACTAATCTCTTCTCTATGAAATACCGCGTCGTTTGGTTCCTTTTAATCTATGGTAAGAGACGCCATTAAATTCTCAGAAATTTTTCAAAAGTCAGTGAATTGCGGTGAAAGTGGTCAAAGTTTTGTTGGTTTTTTGTGTTATTTTTGTGTGTGAGCTCTGCTTTTAAAATGTAAGTAATAATGTATTTATTGTTCTTCTGTATTAGTATTATATATCAAAATTATCCTTATGAATCATTCTTTTAGTATATGTAAACTTTTTATGAATCCAAAGTTTGTTATGATGTGTTTAGATGTGATAAAACTTTTTTGGTATATTATTTCAATTAAAACTTCGCCTTTGTTCGCCGGTTTATCGTAATGTTTTTGTATGTTATATCATATATTTTAATATATTTTATCTGGTAATTAGGATGAGTGGTTAGTATTAATATTTTAAATAAACATTAATTAGGATTTTACGTTCTTGTAATTTGACTACAGCCCCCTATAACGATTACGATGGTCTAGAAATAGGCAAAATTCGAAATTCAGAATTTTCTAATTAGAATAAATTCCAATTAGATTATAATTATATATGTCTAAATTAGCATCATATTAAAGGGAAATGAATCTAGTTTTGTTTTTATAGTGTTTTGTTTTTAAAAAGTATGATATTTTATGCCTATAAAACAAATTAAGTGAAAGTTTGTTTTTTTTTAGTAGGAATTCATAACAAACCTCCTTTGAAGTATTTTAAATTATCACTATCGAATTTTGAAATAGATAACTTCTTTCTATAAACGTCTAGCTATTTTTCAGTATTTTTATCTACTCTCTAGATATTATTATTTTAGCTATAAAAAGGTTTTTGTTACCAAGTTGCCGGCACATTTCCGCGCTATTCAGGGCCGCGAATAGTCGACCTATAAAGATGTATTTTTTAAAGCTACTGAGAAATAATTATATATCAAGATATTAGTATCATAATTTAGGGAAATGAGTCTAGTTTTGTTTTTAAATGCTTTATTGGTAAAAAATATGATATTTTAGGCTTACGAAACCATTTTATAGAATTTTTTGTTTTTTTTTTTTCGAGACCTCACAATAAACCTTCTTATAAGAATCTTATAAGTATTTATTTGAATTTAGAAATAGATAACTTTCATCTATAAACGTCTAGCTAGTTGCCAGTATTTTTATCTTGGCTGTAGCTGTTATAGATAGCTGATAGGAGAGGTTTTTGTTACCAATTCCGCACAGTGGTCCGCGCGATTTCCGCGCGATTTCGCGAAATCCCCCCCCCCCAAATTGGTGGACGTGGTGTCTGGTTTCGAACTGTCAAAGCGGACGTTCTAGCGGTTATTTGAATAGTATGCATGAATATTTGCATTGGGTTCGGTGTTACTATATACTATTATACTATGTGTAATGTATTTACAAAAAAAAATGTATCCGTGTTGTAGAACCATGTCCACCAAACCAGATCAAAAACGCAAACCATGAATGTTATATAACGTTTATTTACATATTCATACTGACCTTTAAAATACTTTCTATTGGCGGTTGACTGCTATCGATAGCATGCTGTAAGAAAGCAGAAAAATTTGTGTCATTAATAACGGCATCATCATAGAAATCCTCACATAATAGTTAAATGGTATGGTATCATATCACAATCTGTCAATGTTCAAACTCGACAACAATGACACTTTCACATGATACCTTCTCATTTTATCTAATACATTTGACCAATGAAGCAGTGTTAAGACTTATTAAAAGATCCCTATAATTGAGTATTGTATATCTCCTAACGCATGTATATACATATATATGTATGTACGTATGTATATATTGCTCTACTCCATCAAATTAGGCGTCCATTAGACGCTCATGAAAACGTCAGTCATTACCAAAAGTCATGATTGAGGGATGTTTATTGGTGATTGATGAAATAATATCCAAATCTCATCATGCAACCATCAATCACTGCATTAGACGATAGGTTATTCGTCAATCACCGTTTTGATTGTGGCAAAACTGACAGCAAAATCTACCGTGTAATGAGCGTCTTAGAAGATTAGAAATAAGCAAAATCTATATTATAATACTGCTCCAATTACTTACGTCACTTCAGGCTATTTCTATTTAATATTATGTAATAAAATCGAATGGCTATGAAGCATCAATTAAATGTCCGTGTGATGTGAAATGTGAAGTTCCGACATACAGTGGTTCTAGGGTAGTTTTCAATACTACTTACTGGTCTAAAAACCGTATCACACTATTCTTACCGGTTTAGACGATTTTATAATTATCTGATAATGAGTGTTGTATTATTTAAAGGAAAAGATGTCTTAACCTTTCAATTTCGGATAACGGTTCGGCTTCCCTTTCCAAAAACTTAATTTTACGGTATTATTCACAAAAATTACTTGTGGTCTCTCAGTGCCGACAAAAGCATAGCGTTAGCTATTCTCTTCGCAAATATTGTGATGTTCAACCCCACTTGCTATAATAGACAGTAACTATAGTTGCATTCACACAGGCATAGCCCTTTGTGAATAGGATAGCTGTCACACTGAACGCAGTGAGAAGTGTCGTCGCTATTCGTATTAACCTAAGCACAGAATACATAATAGTACTAGTACAGAAGGACCTCTTCGCAATACCATTTAAATAAATAGCGACACAATAAGGTGGAATTCAGATCTCACACCACTAATTCCAAACGCGTTATATTAACCTAAAACTTTCTATCGCATAACTCTTATCTTTTCTGATGCCGTTAAGGTTGTCTCCTGTAAGAAGAATTAATCTAAATATTTAATAACCAGTTATGTGCCTATTACTTTACTTCTGTGAACAAATGAAGTTTTAAATAAACCTAGGCTAGGTATTTACTTAGTAATACCTACGTAGATGTAACTTATATTAAAGAAAACTATTTTATTTCACAATCTCTGCATAGATACTTTAATCTCTAAGAAGATAGGCATTTGTCATACGTTAGTGTGTACCTTGGAATGAAAATATCTCTTTTAGGTATTTAGCTAGGTAGGTATATGCAAATCAAATCGCGGAACCCTACTCCTTATAACACCAACTATTTGCCAGTGAAAGCCTCATGGAAATCGGTCCACCCGTTGCGGAGATTAGCCGAACAAACAGACAGATTGTTGTAGTCCTAAACTTATCAAAGCTAAACTTGACTAAGTTACTCTTTATAACACAAGCTATCTGTCAGTGAAAGTCCCGTTTAAATCGGTCCACCCATTCCGTAGATTAGCTGGAACAAACAAACAGACAGACAAAAATTTTAAAAATATTTTTTGGTATAAGTACCGTGTAAACATTCAGATGCATTTAGTAAAATCTGTCATTATGACATTACAAACGGACACCTCAAATTTATTTATATACTAGCAGTTCCCGCGCGGCTTCGCTCGCGTGAACATATCGCGTGTATATTTTGCGCGGAACCCTCATTCTTTTTCCAAAATCAGAGTCGCATAAGTTACTCCTTTTAACATCAGCCATCTGCCAGTGAAAGTCCCGTGGAAATCGGTCCACCTGTTCCGGGGATTAGCCGAAACAAGACAGACATACAGACAAATATTGTAAAACATGTTGTTTTGGTATATGTACCGTATATAAATGCACTTTGTAAAAAGCGGTTATTTTAATATTACAAACAGACGATGTGTTTCAGTTGTTGTGGTCCTAATAAATAAATATAGGTAGTCATCAAAGCTAAACTTGACCTTGTAAGTATCTAACTATACTGATTATAATTAATAATATAATCTAACTACGTAAATACGGGAAACGTAATTCGTAAGCGACGAACGGGCGAAGCGACGTACGTAGCGCGTGAGTGAGTATCGAAGTTACGTGCTACCTGGCCGGCACGTAGCAGCCCACTGAATTTCGCACGACTCATCGACGCTGCTAGGTAGGTACCTGTAGCTTCATACCTACTGACCGGAGTGGGCCTAGCCTGACCTAAGAGTTATAGCCCCTCTACACTACTCGCGAAGCTGCTTCGACAAAGTACTTGTCGAAATTGACCTAAGTCTCAAAGTACGTCACTACACACTCGTGCAACCTCGTGGGGAGCTCAGTCGTCACCACCGTCGCGTCGTTGGAACATCGGGACACTTTGAGTCCTTTGATTCTTTTCTTCGAAGCGAAGCAAAGGGCAGGTCTACACTCTCGTATTCGCATAACTTCGAGCAACTTCGCGAGTAGTTTAGACGGGTTTTTAGGAATATTGTAAAAATATACCTAATAGTTAACGAAACGCATATATAGTCTCATACAGTTGATTGGATCTTATTTTCATAACTATTTGGCAAAAAGATGTGTTTTAAACAAATATATAGAACGTGTTACAGAAAGATGTGTTAGTTAGTATTTTGTATTGTAATATTAATTATATATTTTAGTATGAATAAGGATATTTTGTTTTAATGTTTTTAAAACTCATACTTACATAATATGTTTATTTATCCACTTATGTCGTTTATCACATAACCATGGAAAGTGGGCACTGGGTTCGTTTGAGAATTTTATACCATGTTAAATGTTATTTTTCACTGCTTTAATGAGATTCTTTAATACCGTGAAGTGGCAATGTCAGGTATTGTTTACGTAAAAGATTGGAATTTGCGCCACCAAGTGGCAGAGCCATCGTTGTGTATGTTGTTTAAAGCTGAAGAGTTTGTTTGTTTGGTTGAACGCGCTAATCTCAGGAATCACTGGTTCGAATCGAAAAATTCTTTTAGTGTTGGATAACGTAACATCACGCTACGACCAATGGGAGCGGAGCAGTGACAATAAACGCAAGTGAAACTGCAAACGGTAAAAATATACAATAGAAAACCATTTCAATTTTAAAAATTATTGGTATCCAATTCATATTGAAATGAAATATGTATATTTTGTTGTCAACGTTCGAAATGTCAGTACAATGCTCTACTGTCATGAGCAGCCGGCAGAACTAATTTTATTTGCTTTGAATTTTAAACTGCAACGTGTCCGCAGGCAAAAATATATATATCACGTGGACCAACAAAACATTGTGGCGTCACTCAATGTTCATGCAAATGGCTCGCTCTTTTGCGCTTCATTATTTATTGTGCACAGCAGAGAGTAGACGAGATAAGTCTCGTAAAGTATTGGACAAATTTGCCATAGCAAGAATAAAACTATTTTTACGAGAACACATTATGCCCCCGTAGCTGAGCGGTGCGATTAAATTTAGGGCCCGTTTACGGCTGCCCATGCCGCATGAGTTACGACTATACGGCAATAAAAATATTGTATTATTGCTTTTGAAGGAATTCGCAAAGGACTATAGGTACAACATATCTGTTAAAATCTGCCCGTCCTTCTTGTTCGTACTTCTAAATCATTACGGAATAGAAATAAAATAAACTTTATAAACAGTGATAACAATTTTCAAATGAATTTAATAGAAATTACATATGATTATTTATTATATATTATGTGAAGTTTTAAACAAAAATCCGTTTGAATAGATCTATTTTTATTTTCCTTTTTATACAAACATGGGTTTTGACGGTGGACAATCCTAATGTATGACCACACATTTCTTTTTGAACTCTGACTTTTTCTGACTTGTTTACAATCCCAGGATCATCTATAAACAATCCCGGGATTAGTAAAAAGAGCCCGGATCGAATCCTCTAATCCCGGTAGACCAATCTTCAACCAGTCTTTGCAATTCCATGTCGGGTTTTAAAGCGACAATTATTGTCTGTTGCTTGTTTACATACACCAGCGATATTTTGTAATTAACCATTTAAAGTAATAAAAAACGATATCGAAAAGAAATAAACGAAAACTAACAAAGTTAATAAAGCCATTCACACACATATTTAAATACATATAAACTAATTTAGTGTAAAAGACGTAATATTTTTTGGGGTAAATTGTAAATTTAAACCCACTTGTTGACATTACGGGCTAAACCAAACACCTCCAGTGCTTGCGTAGGCGTAAGGATTCTACTATAAAGTAGACGCCTACGCCTCCTACACGGAATCTGGAATAAGTCACTGGAATGATATCAATTCTGAAGTGATTGTATCCAACAATTATGCACTTGTTTAATTTATACCGGATTGAAAACGGAGAGTTGTGTGTTTTCGAGTTTCCTAGTATTTTTTATAAATTAATAATTTTATTTACGAAGCACCATCTTCTCCTCAAAGGCCGGCAGCGCACTTGTGACTCTTGAGTTGCAGGTGCCCATGGGTGGCGCTAGGCAGCTTTTTAATTGCAAAATGGCAATAAAGGTAAAAAGAAAATAATCGATTCTTATTCCACTCCTTTAAAATCAAGATGTTATACCCAAGCTTTTATATTACAACCAGTTTCTTTTAAGACTTAAAAGTTATCGATATATAGTTAATGTAAAGAATCAAAAACTGGATTGCGCACATCATGAAACATTCATCCAGATACGATAAAAAATTGCAGTTTGGATGCATGTAATGAAGTAATTGGCACATTCAAATATTTTTTTTTCAACAAAAGAAAAGTTAAAAAAATCAAATCATTTAAAGTTTTAAGTTAAATTTACACAAAGTAGTAATTAAAAAAATGTTTTGGTATTGGTTTTAACAGGTCCTGGTGATATCCGTTTGAAAAATAAAATAAATTTGACTGCAAAGATGGTATTATTAGAATTTGGTATTCGAATGGGATAGATCAATCTTTCCTGTTACACAATAACAGACTTCACATTAATAACATTAATGAATTACCCATTACCGATATTATCGATATACACCCACACTAATCGCGTAAATGTGTATAACCTTTTGCATATAGGTAACACGCCTGCATAGGACAAAGGTTAGGAACACGCACGCGCACAACGCAGCGTATTTGACGGTATAATAAATTAACGAGTGGTATCTTTTTTGACGTGACAACGTCTTATAATTCGATGGAGCCGGCTGCACGCACGAAAAAACATGACTCATTCGGCGTTACTTCGCTCTGAGGCGTTCCTATGACGTTGTCAGGTTCAACTATCGTCAGTAAACCGACTTTACAGACAACCGATGAGTTTGGATGTTCTTAGTATTCTCCGGTACTACTGATCCGATTTTGAAAATTCTTTTAGTGTTAGATAGCCCCTTTATCGAGGAAGGCTGTAGGCTATATAACATCATGCTACGACCAATAGGAGCCGAGCATCAATGAAAAATGTTGCAAAAACGGGGAAAATTTACAAACGCAGAAGAAGTTGGCGGACGGGTCAGCTAGTAGTCCAATATTTTCTCAGTTATGAATAGAGATGGGTAATCACCCGGGTTAAAACCCACTACTGGGTAAAAACCTGGTTTTAACCCAGGTGATTACCCATCTCTATAGATGGGTAATCACCTGGGTTAAAACCCATTTCTGGGTAAAAACCCGGGTGATTACCCATCTATAGATGTGAATGAATACTGTACTACAATTTGCTACTAAGTGTTCTAACGTAATCCTACAATTTTGCAATACTGATAATATTGTTTACAATTAACTACTTGGGAAATATGCGATATTGCCAATGAGTAAACAAATCCCAGAATATTTGATTGTCAAACATCGACAGCTAAATAAATAATAAATTAATTTTAATTGTTTTGATTACAGAAAAGATCATTAAAATTCGACGAATATCTCAGTGTTGTGTTGTGTGTAATCGGGTTACCACGAGAATAATACCTAATATCTTCTATTACTTATTTCTTTTTTTTTAAGCTGTTCTATAAATTCCTATCTAGGCTATCTTTTCGCTAAATGAGAATTGGTTAAGATTTTTAGTTGTAAAATGGCAAAACACAGACAGGTACCATCTCATCAATACAAATAAATAAAATTGAAGTGTCTGTTGGTAATGACAAAATAATGGTTTTTTTAAGCTCATAAAGTTATTTGCACTTGAATTTGTTTTTAAAAATTTTGTCTCTCTGTCTGTCAAAGTATCTGACAAACAGACAGACGTCTATTTGTTTGTTCCGGCTGATCTCCGGAACGGGTGGACCGATTTCCACGGGCCTTTCACTGGGAGATAGCTGGTGTTAAAAGGAGTAACTTAGGTTACTTTTGTTTTGGAAAAATAAATAGGTTCCGAGCAAAATATATATATATTTACACGCAAGCGAAGCTGCCTTACCTATAGGTAAAGCTTTGTAGTGTACAATAATTACTGGACCAGTTCTAGTCATTTTCTTACTACATAAAGTTATACTATCATCATTAGCAGCCGTATCATCATTATCATTATTTCAGCCATGGAACGTCCACTGCCGAACATGGGCTTCTTCTAAAGACTTCCATATTGACACTTCTCTTATATGAGCTATCTTGTCCTTAACCTTACACAATGTCATAATTTAGATAAAACTAACTTGTGATTGAACACCGTTGGGTATCCGGAGTGGCGGTGGTCGGTGAGCAGGTGCTCCCGTCGAGCCAGATCCATCGCTCTGTAACAAACACACAGACAACTTTGTAATCCTGTATTGATTATTGTTTTGCATGGAGGAAAATCTTCTCCAGAATTAATTAAAAATCGGTTTACTCATAACGTTCAGGTAGTCTTGCTCAGATTTCCATTAATAGCTATAATATCTTGTGTCATTACGTTAAGAAAGGCACCTCCCATAGACAATCACGAAAACGAATAGAAGAATTTTTGGTGTGATCTGATTATGGACACTATTTATTTTTCTATTCCAAAGACATGTCTTGCACTAGGGAATTATTCTTGTGACGTGAGTTTACGAACATACAACTAACAGACACAAAGTACAAGACACAGAACAATCATTTGTAAGTCATACAACACTCGTAGTCACTTTAAGAATAACAACATCAATTTTGAAGTTTATTTCATTTTTTGCTTTCATTTAAAACGAACAAGAAAAATTAACTGATACTGAAGTGAAATTATGGACTTCTGAATTACCGACTATCGGTAATTTCGCTAAAATCAAGAGTTCAAGGGCTGCGAAATCTGATCTCAACCAGATTATTATTGTAACGTTTCTACTTAGAGTAGGGTCTTTTAAGTTTCCACACCTTGCATTGGCTATGGTCGATACATACTATCAGCGGGCCGAAAGTTTTAAGTGATACATAAAAATATATGAAATAATTACTTTAAATAAATATATGAAAAATAAAAATATATGAAATAATTAATTTAATATAACTCAGAAAGTTTGTTCAACGTGTCATAACGCCTGAGAAACGAAGTAGAGATCCCATTAATTATACAGGTTTTAGATTTGCCCGTCTCCACCAATAATACACACACATACTCACTCAGATCAAGCGTCTTGTTTTGCTAACTTGCCAACTTTACTGCATCAAATGTATTCTGCCATTCATCAACATACATGTAACAACTTCCCCGGAGTGATCGAACTTCATGGCGCCGTTTTGGACTTAGCAACATTAAACTTAATTACAATGTACGCTCGCTGAATATTCCAACAGAAATTAACTAGTCTAAGATGCGGCTCTGTGGCGCGCGCGGGCGGCACGAGAGACTTCAAGTGAGTCGTAAAAAGGCCGGTCACGCATGAGAAGACCCCTTTAATCAGTATCCACACCATCATACCCCGTTCTACGTGTTTGTGGGTCTTTTAAAGAAATACAGTTTAGACACGCAAATTTTAATAATAAAACGTATTTCTAAACAGTGGAAGTTCCAAAACTCGTGAAAAGTTGTATCGCCTGCGGCTCAGTTAAGCATATTTTAACAGCACCGAGGCGATTCAATACAAAAGAAGGTGGTATTCACAAGTTTGCTGACAAATTTAAGTTTCATGAAAAGACCACATTTTCCTCGTTGATATTGCTTTGTACAGCCTATACCGTAACAATAAACACCATTGTGCGCCGATAAGCTCACAGTTATAACGAAATTTCTCTCGATTCACACAACCTGCGCAATAACGAGGCAAGGATATCTCGGTGCTCGTTTACAGGCGAGACACGCGTCTGTTATTATTTATCATAACGTTAGACTGTGGAGGAGCGAACATATTTGTGTAGTCATTGGCCAAATTCATTTTTTTACCTTGTTGTGAGAAATATGGGGGCGTTGGTGGTGTACTCTCACACCGTTCTGTGGTGCGTGCGCCGGTTTCTTGAATTCGCTCTCTCGCCGTGACGGAGGGCCTGTGGACAATACACATACATCATAAAGATATATTATAAATGTGACGCACACTTGACACCTGCAATACCGTACGGGCTTATTATGTAACACCACGAACTAGGACGTCGATATTATCGAGGTAATTATATGCGAGCGCATTCGTATGAGTGTTGATATGTATGTGGGTGTGTTTGAGGAAGTTTTACCTAAACATTAGAGAGGTTTTGACATGAAAAGACAAAGTAATTATTATTTGGTGTCAACGTTTACGAGCAAGGCCTGAGATTTTTATGGATTAATAAAAGAGCGACATCACCTTAGCGTGGCAAGTCTCGAAATCATAAGGCACTTTAACTCCCGTATAACTAGAAGATGGGGGAGGCGGTTGCCACCCCGGCGGCCGCCTCTCGGGACTCTCGTGAGGGGAATCTCGGCTAGGTGTTTAGCTGGTTTATGGAGATTGCGATCAGGACAAAGGAGTCCAAGTTACGACGCCTAGATTGCGCGCTGATCCACATAGTCCTTTCTAAATAGATAGCTTCCTTACCTTTTTCTATCAGAAAGTTATGGTATGAGTTTTATAGTGTTTGTATTATGTGTAAGTCTATAACGTGTAATGGAAACGAAGTATATTAGGGGCGAACTAGCTTCTAGTTATAGCTGTGCCTCCAGACGGATTTTAGAGAAATATCTTAGGATAGGAAATATATACTGAATGCACGGAATCAGGATAACTTCAAATTTGGAA
Organism: Callimorpha dominula; assembly: GCA_949752705.1. Taxonomy (NCBI): domain Eukaryota; kingdom Metazoa; phylum Arthropoda; class Insecta; order Lepidoptera; family Erebidae; genus Callimorpha; species Callimorpha dominula. Next base: position 11,847,026 of record OX457010.1, on the reverse strand, counting down.
GAAACTTAGTATCAAATTTTCGACACTTTTAAATAAGATCCAGAACCTCCTTTTTTTGTCGGTTAAAAATGATTACAAAGTAAAAACGGTACTGTTAAATTGTAGACTAAAATTAGTTTCTTTACCCCTTGACGTAAAAATGAGGGGTGTTATAAGTTTAACATGTTTCTTTGTGTGTCCGTCTGTGGCATCATAGCTCCTAAACGGATGAACCGATTTTGATTTAGTTTTTTTTTGTTTGAAAGATGTCTTGATCGAGAGTGTTCTATAATTCAAGAAACTCTCCGTTCGAATTCGAAGACCATCGGCTCTTTTCTATTCGTTGATGGAATTTTTGAGTCGGGGGCAGTTTTATTCTTTTTTTTATCTTATGCCTATCTTTTGTCAATTGTGTAATTGAACATAGAACTTTAAAAGAACTGTAATTAACTAAATATCCTGAATACATCATTGGGAAACTGCAATGTAATCCAATTATATCAAAGAATGATTGATGTTTTTCAAACAAATCTTCACATTTCTAAGAAAACGATCAGATATCTTCCCATAATCATCGTAATGCAATTTCATTTCCTAAACGTCCAAGAAATAGGGTCATTTATGTAGGAGTGCACTTTGCTAGTTCAATCACGGAGACGCACGTTCGTAATATTGACATGTGATTGGACAATTACTATCTTCCATTACTGCTTCTACGAACGCTAATGCCTGCATGACAAGATCCGATCATAACTGGATCTGACTAAGCCACTGAGTCGGATTAATTCTTTTCAGCTAGGGCTACCACCGAATCCAAGTTTAAAATTTCAAAATTTGAAACTGATTTATTACTTTTTACAGACCTATTTTTTATTAACAATTTGCCACAGTATTATTTAGGTATGGATAGGTTTATAAAATTTGTACCTCGACATGCGTACGAAGAGATTAGATGTTCTCATGTTCAGTTCCAACCTCCGGGGAGTTAGAACTAAAGATGATAGCGACAGAAACTATATCGATGTTATCTGTTCCCTATGTATTGTGTATCTGTATTAAAAAAGACAAAGACATAATCGATGCACCATGAGGAGTTGGATAGAATGGCGAAGCGAGAGAGGTGGCATGCTTCTATAATGCGCGTGCTTCTAGGCAGGTGATCATTACCGTGGCCCTGTGCCTCGCCTCATCTCCTCTTAGTACAATAACATACAAACTGAACTACCGAGTTGATTTTTATTATTCATTAAATGAAATACGCGTAACGAAATCGGAAGCAATCTGCTCTAACAAAAGGTGATGGCCATACAATGCACAGGCCCCCGCCCTCGACGATCGACACGCTCCCAATACCACTCTCCAATGCCGCATATAATGCTAGTTGATTTTTTTACTCATTGCCTTTTATAAGATGGTTGAACACTTTTCTTTGCCTTACATAAATGCCACCGCCAGCACCAGTGGTCTCGAACAATAGTTATTCTACTGTGTCTTATGTAAATTGGAGAACAGTAAAACAAAAAGTGTCTTGAATAATAACAACACACGCATTTAAATATGCAAAAAATATTAGAATTTATCGTATCGCATTAATCGCGAACCGACATTAATTTTTCGTAAGTATTTAGTTTATATTTAAATTTTTTATTATATTTATTATAAATATTATTATTAAAAAAAAAATAAGCTTTTAAAATTTTTATTTAATCTCTCTAGTAGAATAAGTTTAGATTTGGTTGAACAATGTGTTTTCAAAAAGCGGGTGAGAAATCTATCCATCAGACCCTGGATACCATCTAGGTCTACAGTATTCTTCGAGACAAATATGAGCCCAAACTCGATGAAGTTATATTAAGTAGATAAAAAGTTTCTATGGCCACCTTCCGGATCCATTCATCAAACCCTATCCAACAAGCCAAAACACGACGGAGTTATGTTGAGTAGATGAAGAGTCCCTATGACTACATCCCCGATATATCATGAGACCACCTCCAAGATACCATATTATAGCATTGTCACCGAAGTTCATAAGTATTCCAAAATTCATCTCGATTGGTTGCGGGGAACTGGTAAAACATCCAGTTACAAGATTTGCCCCATACTAACAAGGCAAGTTAAAAAAAATCTTGAAGTTTGGAATAATGAAGAGAAGAATCGGTTCGCTTGAAAGCGCTTAGCTCCAAAACGTTTACTATATTTAAATGGCGTGAAAAATGTCCACAGCTATGTGACTGAGCTTTCTTAAGCCGTATTAGTCATAGTAATTTGTAGAAAGACGTAAAAACTTTGCTTTTACTAAAACTTCCAAGATCAGATGTAAAAATACTGTCTTGTGCCATCAGAAACCATAAAATTGCAAAAAATTAAGGCTTGCCTTTTTATGAGTAAAAACGAGGTCATATTTAATCTTCCAGAACATCTAATGATAAAAATATTTGCAAAGATTGGGTTTAAACCATGCGATTGTAAAAATGATTATGTTAAACAGCCCAATTATTACTGAAGGTTAAACACTACATATTAATGTCAACATGACCCTTTACGACATAATGAGCAACCATAGCAACCCCGCCCACAAGCATGTTCTCGAAGTGTGCTACGCTGTCGATTCGTTACAATAGTGGATTCCAACTTTAAATAAAAATAATGTTGAATGTTTAAAACTAATTGAGAATAACAAATTGTTAAGTAAACTCAGATTGTCTTTTTTATTTCATTAATTTACATTATCCGGTTTTATCAGGTTTTCAAATAAATTAGCAGTTGTTGCCAATTAGCAAAGGTTGCTACTTCTAACTTTTACTTAATTCTGTTATTCAGCATAGTTGAACTTATAGTATAGCTACCAACCCGCCCCGGCTTCGCACAACCCCGCACAGGTAGCAAAGCATATACCGATTTTTCCTACATCTTCAATAATCATCGTCATATTTCAGCCATTTTACACAAAACCTTAATTATACACCTTAACCTTCCTCATGAATCGCTCTGTCTATTGGTGAAAACCATATGAAAATCCGTTCGGCAGCGATATTGTTAATTATGAAAGTATTCTTTCTAAAAAAATTAAACCATTTTACAGGGAAAGGAATAATTGAGAGGTGTGCACAATTTGAGTGTGTGTCAAAATTAATATGAAACTAACTTTCGCTAAGATCTTGCAACATTCTCGTATGCATATCTATATGTTTATCTAGGATACAACAATACAGACTTTCTGTGTTAGCACACTGAAAGTTTGTATTGTTTGTAAATATAGAAACCGATTAGTTATGTTGTTAGCTATGATTATAGGCAACGGTAACCACTTACAATCTGGGGGTGCTTATTTGCTAACTAAATGGTACACAAGTATCACGATTTAATTAATACAATAAATGTCAAAAATTATTTTAACCTTTTCAAACGTCACAAAAAAAATACATACTTATTTAACACTAAACTTCATATTAATTTCTTTATTACATGCCACCGCAACGCAATGAATCTTTTAATAAACTTTAACTATCCCTCCGGGAAATGAAGTTATCTTGAACGTCTTGCGAAACAGATTCATTTAGTGCGTACCTATTACCTACCGTCAAGCACCTTATCATATTAATGTGTTATTAATATAAGAACTAAAAACTACAGCGCTGAATTCATAATTGGTTATTAAAGTGTCAATCAATTCAAAATGTCAGTTGCTTTGAAATAATGCATATAATATAGTTTTAAATACATTTAAAGTAAATTACATTTTCAATGCCATGTTTTTGCCGCAGACTTAATGCTTTAAGGCCACTGCACTGCATATGTTAATTTTAGCATCAGTGACCTGTGAGTTTTGGTCTGCATGTTCTTAAAGTGATAAAAAATTGTATGTAGGTATTTTGTATGGTAGTTGAATTTCTTTTTATACAAATAATTTGCCAAGCGTTGCTAGTAATAATGGGTAACAGCGGTAGAAACACTATCGAAGTCCGATCTCCTCATTGCTTCAAAAATATCTGCATATAACTGTGATATTTAGCGGTTATACTGTGTTTTAGTCACTATTTGCGATATAAAATAAATGAGCAAATATGCGGTACTTGCGACCAGTTGCTGCGAATCAGAAAAGCGAAAAGTAGAGCTACGATACTTAACACACACCTGTGCGAATATATAAATAATTAAATTCGAGTATTTGCAATTTGCATGTATTAGCTTGTAAGTGATATGGCAGGTGGTTGGATGAATGCTTTATTCTTATTGAAAGGCAAAAAGATTAAGAATGAGTCAGCTGGCAGCGCTGTTAGCAAGCAGACACGTAGGGTAGTTTTACTTTATCGATGTGTGTATACTGTGTATTCTCACATACACATTGATAGAGGGGAGGGGGGAGGGGTTAGAACAATGGACAGAGCTAATCACTGAAGCGCACCTGCGGCCGTTGACATGTATTCGTATATGTGTGCACTATGCACGGTGCACACCGCTTTACATATGGACATTGAATGCAAACATTACTGGAAAGTGTTGTTATAAAACAGAATAGGTTCAGGATTATAAAAAAAAAAAGTTTATACGAGTGTACTATGATGAACATTAACTAAATCTTGAACATTGTAATGTCAAACGACGATAGAAATTTGTGTCTCTTGTCAGTTATTTGCTATAATTTGGGTTGAAAGAAACTCTAAGGTAAAAATAAATAGTTTCTCGATGTACCGAAATAAATAATAACATTGAATTGAAAAATTAGCTCTCATGACGGAAGTCCAGCCCGTTTTAGCCCCTGAATCCAAATTTGAATGTAAGAATAGTTCCACAGTGAATTTATTCGACACAGTGATCGATAGAAGAAAGTGAACATGAATGACGTCACGCTTCATTATGTGATCATTGTTTACAATGATTGCAAATACCACATAATATAATGTCAAAAGACCCACATAGTACTTTACTATTATTAACATTGATGATTGCTTACTTTGCTACTTCTGTAAATTTATCTGATTAAAAGTATTATTAATTTTGGAATCTGTTTAAACCGAGATAGAAAGTGTGATGTGGCACCTACCTTATTATGTTCACCAAAATATTCGATGCTTAAATTTCATAAGCGACAATAGACGGTGGAAAAGGAAATCAGTCAGCTGTAAAATCGCTATGATGTCTTTTAATAACTTTCCTCCTTTGAACTGGGGATGTCCGTTAAGCCGCTTAGATAGGTTTAGCTTACAATACTGTTGAATCAACTGTCAATATTTAATTACTGATTGGGAATGTTATGTTGCCACTTCGCGAAAGTCAGTGATGGGGAGAAATTAGGTTATGTTGTGGTTTTAACAAGGAAGTTAGCTGGATCACTCTTGGAAATTACCAGACAACGAGAAGATGTCATATTATTCAGAAAGTAATTACCTCCGCCCTTTTCTCTGTATTTGGTAAAAAGGAAAGGGGATTTATTTTATTCCTAACTCTCCATGTTACTTCTGATTACATTGTAACGCCATCAATCAAACGCGATTTGCACGGACACGAACACTTTTGAGAGCCCCGTCTCCGGATGCTTCAGGACGGGCCTTTAAATAATCGCAACCCTAACCTGCATGGCATCTTCTATTATACCACTATGTATCTTAAACATAGGGTAAATTTTGTTGTGCTTGGGTGTAGTGGTTCTTATACTAACTTTTAAACTTTCGTGTGCTATGATATACTTAATTATGTATTTATACGGGAATTAACGCGATCATGAAATAGGTATTACATACCTCTGAATTGCCTGACGTTTCGACCAGGTAGCACTGGCCGAGGTCACAGGCTGACCTGTCTGTCAGCGTATAAATACATAATAATGTAGTGATTCTTATTACTTTAGTTGTAAAACAGCAATAATACAAGAAAGTAATAGATTTAGTAGTAAATAGTGTTTTATATCTGCTTGTAGGAAAGTTCAGATACGCCACAACTCTATAGCAACGGATGTCGAGAGTTTATAGGCACCGGTAACCGCACACTAACAGGTAGATAGTGTGCTTGTTTATCACCAATATACATATTATTATTACTATTATAACAACAATTATTATAAACAACACACAACATTTATACAGCCGAAGAGTTTGTTTGATCTGCGCTAATGTTATTTATTTAATGAAAAAAAGAAATGTTGATTCTGATGTTACCGTCTAAATTGTAACCAAAAAGAAAGTACTGGTATTAATTTTGTTTTATGGTTACAATTTCGGTGGTAATTTCTGTTAACATCATTTTGCGGAGTTTACAGACAGGTTTTAATAAACATTTATATCGGAAATTGGTAATTAAATCCTTCGTTTCTTCCTTAAATTTGACTCACATACATACAACGCAACACATTGAGTCAGTGGTGTCTACCCTATTTTTTAATCTTTTTGTCCTCCCTTGTGTTCGTCTTGCTAAGAAGGGAAGTGGAATTAATAAGTTCCAATTAAACCAGGCACTAAGGTTCCTATCAACCTGTTCAAACCTAAATTTTCACGATGGTAAAGACTTCGGAAAAGGTGCTCCTACAAACAAAAATGATAATAAAATGCTGGGCACGCGCTGTCTTTGTTTGTTGCGAGGTCGCATCACATCGCACCGCGAACTTAAGCGGGTCAATGCGAGTCGACGTTATATCTCGAGGCCTTTCCCTTGGCTACAAGGAAGTCAATAACGTTTATTCATTGTTGCATATATAATATACACAATTTATAAAAGTCCCAAGCGCTCGGCGTAACGTGCCAGCTTCTTCTTCGATCGTTATTGAACACCTATTGACCTTCGTGTAAAAAAAAACCATTTATCGAAAGTTTCTAAACCGAATAAAATTCTGAATGTTACTTTCCAATAGGGATAGTTTGGGTTATTTACATATTATTGTAACGTACCGAATATACGACGAAAACTAGATTTGGAATTCGGAACTAATTTGCAACCTCGATTGTCTTTCTAAGTAAGAGAGAGAGTGAGGGCGTTAAATTGTTATATAATGTTCTTGTTTTTCTTTGAACGTAGAATTAAAAACCGCTGGGCTAGAGATATACCCTTACCCTAAAGAAATCCTATTATCCTATCGTATCCTATTTATCAAAAAGCTATTATATAAATTTATAGTACAAATAACATTGTAAATTTACTTGGACAACACAAAACATTCGAGCCGTGTCGAAACCTTGTGAAATAACATTTACACTGTCACTGTAAGCTTACGATTCATGTTTATAAAAGTATTGTTCAATAACTCTAAAACGGATATTTTTCATAAGTTCCCTATCAAAGTGTATTGAGAGGCGTGGTGTACCGCCGCCGCCAGTATTTTGTATGCAGAAGACCGATTGCATAAACAGAGTGAATACACTCAACAACGCAACGCACACAACAATAATAACAAATACCTTCGATACAAAGGCATCGTTGAAAATTGGCGCGTTTAGAATCAATATCACAATACGAACTATAACAACGGTCATAGTCGGGGTAAGATTCAATATTAATTATGGTTGAGTTCGCTACGCAGACAAAGTTACGACTTAGTAAGTCTTAACAAGATAAGGTGTTGTGGACCGTAAACAGTTTGACTACAAAATTATGGTAGAAGAAAGAAAGAAGTAACGTAGTAGAAAAGAAAGTTGTACCATTAACATAAAACAGCTAGCAAAATCAAACATAAGTATGATGGACATGCATTGTCATCCAACAGATTAAATGAGTTAGAAAAGAACAAAGTGTTCTTCTCCAACAACTTTTGTAATCCTGAGGTAATTTGCAATACCTTAGACCTTTCCAGTTTCCTCGTCGATAAATAACTAAGTTTCTTTCACGTGATCCTAGCTTTAAACATATTTTATTCTCTTTAGGGTTACAAGAAGAAAAATCGTTATTTAGGAGACGCTTATGTTATAATCGTCATAAAAAGATGTTAAGTCCTTTCATAACTTTATAGGTTGATGTTTTGGGTTGTGTCCTAATAAATATTACTGTTGGTTGGTACAAATTACTTTACAGTAAGTAGTGAAGGTTCTATACAAAATCAATAGTCGTATTAAAAAAAACAATTAATAGAATCAGTTTCAATTTCAAATGGATGTACAATTTTAACTAACGCTGCGTTGCAAAAGTACTGACTAAAGGTACCTAGGTATTTATTGTAAGCTTTATCCTGTTTTCATCCGCTTCACAATTACTTTTAAGGTTGCCAAGGTAAGAAGGCTCTCCTTTTCCTTTGTATTCAATATCTTGTTTTTTAATTATTTGACTGAATTTGAACTTGAAATGTTTGTCAAGTTTTCTCCTCTTGCTTCTTGTTTGGTTTAACATATTATTTTACTAAAGTTTTATACAAAGTCAAATAAAAAATTAAATATAAAATCAATAAATAATGCCACTGCTATATTTCTTTTAAATTCAAAAAGTGTTGTTGTTAACTGTAGGTTTCTTAAAAGTAAAAATCCAAAAGTAAAGAACCCGGAGTTGTATTATTTTGAGCCTGATGATATTCAAAGCGATGATCACAATGCTTCAAACAGACCTCAACGTTGCAATATGCCACAATAACATGCTTAATGGTTACATCAAGTAGGAACTCAATACAGAATACCAGTAATTTCAGAAATTTACATATAATCAACGTCTGCGAGGTCTCTTGAAGCACGCCCGATGCGACGTCTGGCGACGACGTTCGATCATTTGTATGCACATCACATGCTGGCGGATTTCAGACGCAACTTACTAACAAGCGTTTCTTTATAAGATTTTTTTATAAATCCGACTTGCATAAATTCAAGTCGGAATTAAAATAAGTTGTGATGCCTAAGTCGGTGTACACTTCCTCGGAAGCCCTGAATCCCGTACTACGGGAGTTATGAATCCTGTGTTACGGGAGTCAGTGCCTTCGCCCATATTATGTACTTTACATTTGTATTATTAGTAATATAATATATACATGTAAGTACTAATCCACGATCACTAATATACTATTTTATTTTTTTGATCACAGAGCTTTGTAAACCTTTCCAGAAATATGTTCAACATTACTCCTTACGTATTACTTACTCTAACTGAAAATATTGAGTGTTTTGTTTGTATAACTAGCAATAATCAATTAGATATCGCAGTCTACTGCTGAACATAGCTCTGTGCCTTAGCTACCCTTATCAAGTCATCGGTCTATCCGCCTGGGGAGCGTTTGAAGACACTTTACTACAACAGCGTCGTTCTACGAATGTAGCCAGCCTACTGGCACTGCCACTGCCACTTCAGCGCGTTTATTTTGTGACATCTGTCAGTTTTAGTTATTAGTCAGGTGAATTCGTTACAAATGGCATCATTTAAAGTAACGCTTAAAAGCCAGCAGAACGACTTTAAATTTATGTACTATCATCATCATTATCTGTGCCATAGTTCATAACAGGTAGTTAGTTAGTAAATATTCTTCTAGGAACAATGAATAGATATGTAAATTGAGTGTAACGTTTTTCGTAGAAACAGAAACATTTTGATATTACACAAAGTTTCCCCAGCAGTGGCTACCGTCATCCTAAAGTTGCCAGTCTCGAAATCGAGCCGAATGATAATAGATTACAAGTGGGGAGTTGGAGAGAATAGCGGCTAGTGTTGAAACGCACGTCCTGTGTCAAATAACAATAAACTTTCTGCGTCGACCTACACGGTACCTTATGGGCGCTACGACCTTAACTTACCGATATAGGTATGTATGTATAGCTCTTATATGTATATTTTGCGTGTTGTTATTTTTAACCAATCTGGCGTCTTAAAATCAATTTAGAGTTACAAACCATAATAACTTCATATCGGTGTCCTGAAAATCGCTATGTAAATATATTATGAAACCAAAAGTGTGAAAGTGCAGATTATGTTATGTATAAATTACAAGCGGTTACTGGCTCTCGAAAACTCCTGTTACGTCACTTGTGAATCGCCATCCTTCCTTATTCCCCCAGAAGCAGATAAATACTGCACTATGCTAATATGATTACCCAAGAAACCGCCATTGGAGTGCATTTTATTTCTATCTCTAATGATGACTAGTAGAAATAAATAGAACATACAAACATCCTACTTAAATTAAAAACGTGAAAGTTTGTGTGGATGTATGGATGTCTGATTGTATGCATGTTTGTTACTCTTTCAAGCAAAAACTAATGAACCGATTGCGATGAAACTTGGTATGTAGATAGCTGGAGACCTGGATACAACACATAGGCTACTTTTGTCCCGATATTCCCACGGCACCGGGACTTACACGGGTGAAACCATTAGCGGCCAATACCATTTCGATTTTGCCAACTACAATTTGGTCCCACACACGTAATAGGGGGCAAGCCTATTGCCGCTACCCGAGCACTTTGGGAATTAAAGATGGGCAAATTAGGAGTATATTCAAAGGGAAAAGTATGCAAGAAGGCGACAACCGCAGTGGAAGGAAAAGGATATTATCTATACGGATGGATCGAGGAGTGTAAGCAATTATATAAACCTTACCTTACCTTACTTTTATATAATAAACCTCAATATAACGGTTCAAGTCCTATCCCATTAAACAACAATTAAAGTAAATTCGGCATGAGATATATGTAACTCTAAATCGAAATACACGGTTTTAAAGGCTCACACGGCGAAAAACTTATTAAATTTTATATTCATGTTTGGTTGGGACGAAAAAAATAGATAAAGATGTAATTTGATATGATTTTTACTCTCAGCTTTGACACATGAATTTAATTTAAAATTAGTACGTTTACGTTTGGTCCGTGACGTAGAGCCTGGCATTAAGTTCGCCATATATTTTGTGCACAGTGTAATAGAAATAAACATACTTAATATATTATATGCCTCATCCCTAGTTTCCATTGTAATTTTGATCACAATACACAAACAACATATATTTGGAGAAACTAAGATATTTTCACATGTTTAGTAATAAAAATATTTGGTATATCTGGAGGTGTAAATGATGACTCATTGATGAGTCGAGATCCAAGCTTAGGTCAAAGGCCAACACTAAGATATATTAGATAGTGTACGTACATAAATTGTTACGTAATTTGCATATTATAACAAAATAATATTAACCAGTTTAGGCTCGTCCGTAAGTCGACTTTGAAAAATTGCAAGAAAGACTCATTAATTGTTGTTTATAAAAGTACTTTCTAAAACTAATAAAAGCTAATAATTATGTATTTACACGGGAATTGCCTCTCAATTGCCTGACGTTTCGATCAGGTTGCACTGCGTGGTTCACAGGCTGCAGCCTGTGACCACGGCCTATTACGTGATCGCGATAATTCCCGTGTAAATAAATAATTATATCATGGAACGCGAAAGTTTAAAAAATAGTATAATAAAAGTTATGATCGAATCGGTACAGTATTCGCTTTTTTGGTAGGTTTGGACTATAACTTGTCCTCATTCTATTGAATTTTCGACGAAATCATCAAAAGAAAAATATACTTTTGTACTTACGAGAATGATTTCCTTAACAAATAAAATGGCATTAGTCACTTCACAAATCTAAACATATAATGTTCAGTAGTAATTCACAACTGAGAGTTAGTATGTTGCAAGAAGTAATTATTTCTGATTACCCTCAAGTAATTACGACAGGCCGTCTGTTAGTGGAGAAATATCACACACTAGAGAACCATTATTTGTTATTTGAAAAAGCCTTTTGCACATTCACAACCACATTTGTGTCTATAAAAGACAAACAGGGCGCTCACTACACTGTCATTAAAATGAAAATACAATCAATTTGAAGAGTTAACTCTCAAAGCCGATTTAGGAAACAAGAGGACGTTTGTAAGTACATTAGGTATTTCCATATGGCTCATGGTCTCGACCGCGATTAGAACATTCAACCTTGACTTAACTTCTCTAGGTCGCATCTTATACGAAGTATTTGTTTGCTTTTGTTTTTTGACTAAATGAATGTGACTCATGTCTTAAGAATTTTGAGGTATTGATATGCGAGGTACAGTGCTTTTTATGTTCCCACGCTTTCACCAAACTGATCAATTCCGTTGTGTACAGAGGAAATGGCAGATATGTTCGCATTTTTTCCACATAATTACAAATTATATAAATATACTTACATACTAAATAGAACTAAGGACAACAAGCTGTCGCTATGTTATTATATCGAATGATCGTCTGAGGTAAACGAGAACCCCCCTAGACCGTATTACTCATTGCTTGTTTGTTAAACCAAAATAAAAGACGATAAGAACATTTACAAAAAACATGAAATTAAACAATAAACAAAGCGTTATAAATGTTGTCGATAAACGTAGATTTTGTAAGCATTTTACAAAATAAATCAATATGATATAATAGGTCAGAAACGTGTAAATTATTTTCATGGAAATCCAGTTTGTGTCATTCGTGTAAATACCAGATGGCCAAAGGAGGAAAAAACAATAATGCAATAGTATAACAATTTCGTTATTGGTAAAGGAACAAATGCCGCCTAAAAAACAATCAGTGGGTTCCCATCCGCATAACTCGAAGATTCGACAAGAAAACGTCAATATCCTTTCCGTCACATAAGTAATCTATGTAAAACGAACTCTAAATTTAATAATAATTATCCTTAACTCCTTGCTACCAATAAACACTATAGTGTATCTCTACGCTGTCGGCCGTGCTACTCGTGCGGCAATCATTGGTTGCAGGCAAAAAACAAACAACGATATACTCATAACTACCTCACTTGTATATGCGCTTTTGAATGAGTGCTTTTTAAAGTGATTAAAGTTTGTCATGTGTGGTCTCATTAACGAGCCAAGCGTAGGCTGGTTTTATGTTGTAGTTGACCACGGTTTACAGCGATTATTCTTTGTTCTAAAATAAACAACAATTTTGAAAAGGATGATGAATATGATGGTAAGTGATTTTTTTATTTAGTCGATGACAAACTGAACACCAATATAACTAACCACAAGATTTCAGTCAGGAGGTAGCCCAATGCTGCACTATGTTGTGTGCACCATAGATTTTACATGTTTTTAGATAATATGGCTGTAAAAAATTTTTGTCTCGGAATTATTCTGCTGAGAATTAAATACTTACACTATTCAAATTTTTTATTAAGCCAGCATTATAAAGTTCCTTTCTGTTAGAAATCCGAGTGTAAAATTTAGAAGATTATTTGAAACAAACAACGTAATATGTATTGACAAATAAAAATCAATTAGAACTTGAAATGAAAAGCAGTTATACCTACCATCCACATGGGAATACTATAACTGGCTACGATTTCGAACCCAATAATTAATATCAGTTGGAAGAGTAACAACAACCCGTATTATAAGTAGGTAATAAAAATATTTCATAGTAAATGCACATTGGAAGAGGTAGGTTTTTTTTTTATTTTTATGAGAAAGGGGGCAATCGAACAGACGGGTCACCCGATTGTAAGTAACAACTCAAGAGTCACAAGTGCGTTGCCGGTCTTTAAGGTGACAGTAGCGGAAGGGGGCAACAGGGGTTAGGGCCTCCGGTAACCTCACTCATTCGGCGAAACACAGCGAAACATTGCTGGTTTCCTGTGGGCGTGGTATCACTCTGTTTGAGCTGGCCCATACGTGCCTATGCATGGCCCTCCCACGATTTAAATACTATTATTATTTTAAAGTTATATAGCAAAGTGTAACTTATAGAAACTTCTTTCCCATTAATGTTATTAATTAAACGAAAGATGGTACATTGAGACGCATTACGACTCATCCAATTCGTGTAAATTACTCCCCCAGGCGCGCGCTAAAAGGTAACTTGTCAAAATTTAACAGTAACAGTCGAAATTTTACCAAGATCTATCCCTTAAATTAAATTTGCTTTTGAGGGCGACGACAGACTGATACATTGAAGTTGTAGATAGCGGAAATTGTATCAACTTTGATCATATTAACATGTAATATTGTCATATTTAAACATTGTATGAATATTGTATTAGATGCAAAATATAGAGATGCAAAGTAAATAAATTAGGCGAAGATTAAACAGTTCAGTACCAATTTTCACCTCTGGTTGAAAAACTGTTTGTACACAAAAGTTATTGCATTTATGTACACATGTGTGTTTGAATTTTAAATATTATGCGATATAATATTGATTTAATAACAGCACACAATTGGTCTCGAAATTGTCATGCCTGATTGTAATGGCATCGCTGACATAATTATAGTCCGATGTAACGACAATAGATCAATTCGAAACTCCTGCAATGATTGTGGAGGTCAGCATCTATAATGACGAGTATCTCACGATGGTTCAAGTTAAACAAAGATTAATAATTAATTAACTGTATAGTACTTTAATACCTTACATAAAATTAAATGAAATAAAGGACTAACATTCCCGTCAAATGACATCCCTCGAGTCATTGGCTAATATATAAGAACACCATACCATAAAAAAGGAAAATACAGGAATGCCAAAATAACATAACTAAGGGCTAGAAACCCATTTGCTACCTACTTCAATATGATTAATAAAGTGTAATGAGGGATATTTCACGTTACACCAGACCGGAACGGACCTGGGCAGGTCCATGTTACACGTACAGTGCCGCGGCATAAATCCTCAAGAAGAAATAAAGAAGTGAAATAAAAAAAGTAGTGCTTATCAAAAAGACAAACAAAACTTTTTTCTGAAAAAACAAACGTACATAACTAGACACTAGAGTGTGGAAGGTCACCAGTATCTTCATTACTATTCGTTTTGTATATTCAGCGGAACTTGCAATTTGCAAAACTTGCATGCAAGAGAGAATTTTTAATTTTGAATTTTGGACAAGAGCCGTCAGTTAACACCGTTGGTGAATGCATGAATGAAAATGAATCACCAGAAATAGCTTGTCTTATATGAAAAATATTTAAAAGCGTGGGGTAGTTTTACATACTTTGCTCACGTAGGACTTAATAATTAATTTACTTTTGTGGTTTATAGGAAAGCATGATTCGTATAAATAAGTGTTAGTAAACAGCAGTAAACGTAAAAGGAAAAACGTTGTTGTGTCTACAGGTACCGTAAATCTATCCATATTTATCGCAGAACACGACGGACACCGATCTTTCACCACTTCTTCTTATTTATATGTATAAAAATAATATTGGTGCATAAACATATACGTTAAAGTTAGAAAATGCGTTGTAGATATTTTAATGGAGAACTTTCTCTGAATTTTGTGTGTAAAGGCGCTTCGTGTGGTCAAACCACTGGTCATTTTCTCGCAAAACGGATTAAAAGCAAAGTAAAATATAAGCACAGAACATTTTTAACCCTAAAGTCTTTGCCCAAAGTGTAAAGCTTTTTATAAACTAAATAAAGCACTTTTTATAAACTAACCTTTCATGAGAATGTCAGTCAGTAATTTTCCTTAGATCGTTTACAGACCTCTTTCGCAATAATGCGATCATAACCCAATAAGTCTTTAGGCGATATTTTCACCGAGATACGAAAAAGCCTTTCGACTTTAATAAATTATTGTTAGAAAATGTTCCCTGCAATAATTATGAGAACTCGGGCTTATTGAGTTATCTCCATTGAAAGCTTATATCAAACTTAATAAAGGTAACAGTTTTTAAATGTTATTCTATCTGTTTTATTATTTAGTACCTGGGAGACCGAGCTTCGCTCGTTAGTTTTTTGTAAAATCGTATTTTTTTAAATAAATTCGGAAATCGACTATGCAGTTGAACTTAAAATGCGAAACTGTTTCTGTATACAAAATTTCATGAAAATCGTTGGAGCCGTTTCCGAGATTCAGATTATATATTTTATACATATATACAAGAATTGCTCGTTTAAAGGTATTAGATAGATATAACATTAAGTTTTCACATCCAGGTATCCACTTCCAGGTATTCTTCAAATGGGCAAAATCCTATGCTATTAAAATACCGCTTTTTGGAATATTAGAGCTCCAATTCGCAATCACTTGTTTGCTTGTTTTGTTTAGTTCACAAAAAAAAACTTAATTCAATAGCGTGAACGTGTGGTGTCAGAATAGCGAAAGTTTCACAATAATTATAGTTCTCACGACGAAGCGACACTTTCGTCTCAACATGCAGCAATATAATACTCATGTATAATGTAATATATACAACTCATTTCTAAAACCATTTTGCAACAGTTGCAAATGTCTATTTCATCGCCTTACAATCTACATCTTATACACTAAGCGCTAGAGTATCCAGGATTTTCAAGCACAATAATGTAGTGACAAGTCAATATCCAGCATGCATCGGATGTATCGCGGTTGTCAACGACCACGTAGCCCATCATTTATCACCCCTGCACATCAAATCACCGCTGGAATGTAATGTTACGTTCTCCATGTTCAACAACAGTTAATTATTTTACAACGATTCGTAAACGGTTTTAGGAACCAACACTGATTCGTTCGTATGCAATTGAAGTTAATTGGGCTCAACGTGCTATTTATTTAAAGTACAGTACGTTTATAATATCTAATATATAAAAATCTCAAGCGATTTTAATGAGATTTTTTTGTATATTTGGTAGGTATGAGAATAGTTCGTAAAGTATTTTTCACGGTCTTGCCAACACCCCCATTTCTTATAAAAAAAAGGCATTGCAACGCATGCCGGGTACAGCTAGTTACTATTATGAATTTTAATGGCTATTTGATTAATATAGTGACAATCTAGATTATTGTACTAGGTTGCTATAGCAACGCTATAAAATATTTACTCATGTCAAGCAATGTTAAATATGTTGACCAATAGTCGCTTCTTGAATTGGAATATTCAGGGAATTCAATTCCTCAATTCCTTAAGCAAATTGAATTCAAATATATATATCTACGCAAAAATGTTCCTATGATTTTTGGATGGATAATCCAAGAAGGGCAAACAATAAAAAAGAAAGTGTTGAAAAGTGGAAACATACCTTTATGTATGGATTACTTTTATGTAAAAAAATAAGATATTCCGTAATCCCGTAATTACGGAATATCTTATTTTCCGTTAAAGAAGTTGAACACAAACTAACGAGACCTTACGCGATTTGTTTTGGGTTATATGGTAATATCAGTATTCTCGTCGATGAAGCCTTTTTTCATTATCGGCTATTACAATTGAAATTATGCACCTTTCAAAGCATATCTATAAGGTCAACCATAACAATATACAAAATAATCTCTGAACAAGAAATCTCGATACGCGCTCACATCTATAATTCATTCGCGTCTGAAATCGAGGAATAGCTAGCTCTAGGTTCTGAATGTCGCCGCCCGTGACTTATGAGACGATGCACCAGTGAAATGTATTTTCCAACATCGTAATAGACACGTGACTTTCTATTCTACATAGTTTATTGCATTGAGACCCTGGCACTAATATCCGACTATACTATAAACCTGTCTACTGATCTCCAGAAGGAACAATAAATGTTAGTGTATACATAAATAAAATAATTTACACCTTGTAGGTTTGGTTGCAAATGAGGAGCACGACAATATGTCACTACACTGTGGTACGGGCCTTAAAAACCAAAGAAAATGTGTTCGACGACACTGTTATATGTCAGTAGGTACAAATAAGGCTTGTCGCGTGACCGAGTGGTCGAGCCAATAAACCATCGGTTTACGTGATAAGGCGGGCAGCCCGAGTTAGTTACGGTTGACTGTAACGTTACAATGGGAATTATGTTTTAACGACTTAGTTCATTGTTCTACCAACTTTAATTGTTTACACAGGTATTGCATGAAGAAAGAAACCACTGATTACGTCATCCAACATAACACTCGACGTGAATAAAAGAATTTTTAATTGAAAGTTGTATTGGGACCACAGCCAAATACTTTTCGTGAAGTTAATTTAAATTAATGTGTAGTCTTTGTAGTGATTAGTGTCTACTAGAAATGAAACGGTTATCCGGCCATTATCCGATATCCGGCCGGATAAGCCGGATACCGGATAGTAAATTTTGTTACTTTATGGTCAGTGCTCCCTACGTATAAAATATTCTTATAAACTCCAATAGAATCATCTCAGCAACTCACGTAGGTTGTCTAAATAATGTTGCATCGATTAAATACTTACATTGACTTGAAGAGTTAAAAAGACTTTCTAATACAGGTAACAATGAGGCCTCATGCGTGGTAAATGAGAAGTTCTTTGCTCATTTTGAACTTTTACTACTTTTAAGGAAGCAACGTGATATAACTTTTCATATCCAGGATAGACAATTGAAAATGATTGGCCAGGTACCCGTCATATATATGTATCAGTGAAGACACTGTCTCCTGTAACACAGGTTATCACCTACCACAGGAGGCAGGGTTCCAATGTATTGTAACAATGGCTATGTTAAATAAAAAAGAAATGAAAAAAATGAAAAAAAAATATATATCCGGTATAAAAGGTCACTAAGACGTACCAGCCAAAGTCGCAACGTGTCCGAATAAACGTGTGGCATATGAGACCACTATAATAATATACAAAATATATTGAAAAGTCTTAATGGCGGTTAAGTCCTTTGTTTTAAGTCGGGGGCTTGGCTCGCTCGTGGCATTTGCGGCGACAATGCGCATGTCACACGACTCACACGAGTCCAATATTTGTCACGCGACGCAAAAACGTCGCTTGCGATTTTTTAATCATTTATCAACCGCTTGTTTACTCCGGTTTGCGCTACACTGTGACCGGTTTTAACGCCTGTGTAAAAACTGGGTCATTATTCATTACGGGCAGAAACGAGCCAACTTAAGTCAATTCATTGATTTCTATAGCGCGTTTTTACTTTTTGTATAAGAATTCGCGTGATGGGAATGGCATACCATTATGGTTATTGACGGGGTCAATAAAGAACAAATTTTATAGTTTAACTAATGAGTAAATACATTAACTGAATGAGTTCATTCCTGCCCATAACTTCGGCTATATCGACTTAAAAGTGCGATTGAGGTGCGAATCTAACTCGACCCTTATCTATACTGAGAAAAACCTTTTTTTTAAATAACCAGAAATGCACATTATTACACTAGAAGTAATTGCTCATTGGTTACCTCAACTCTTAATAACGGCAAGCTTCAATGTAATAAAATATTCCGACTCGTAACAAATTATTTAAATACGTTCAATTCATTGATACAGCTTGATCACGCTACTGTATACAGTTTGATAAAAGTAGACATCTAATCTGTTTTTCTGACTGGTCAGTCACCAACAGGCCTGTTGGTCTAGTGACTGCTTGAGCCAGAGATCGTGGGTTCGATGCCACCCAGAACAAATAATTGTGTGATCAGACGGCCGTTGTGACATGTGTCAAGTTATTATTATTATTTTGATTCTATGAAATATTGTTGTATACTTACACTTGATTCTGTATTAGGAATAGAATGTTACTCAGCTCGACTTTACAGCTAAAAAGCTCTCTCTATCTCTATTATATATACTACTTCTACTAGCCCCTGGCTAGCAGGTATTATGTAGCTTCATGTTTTCCAAAACATAATAAAACTCATGTATGGAACACCAGACTAGAATATTCGGTGTGTAAATAGATTTGTTTAATTAAAATCACCCTGGACCCGATTTGGACGAGACGGATTTAACTCTTTACTGAGGCATTTACGAAAAAGAGTCGCAATAGGTATATATTATAGTTTTTTTTTTTTCAGAAATAAAAACGGGATAATCTACACTGTCAGGGATTCGGGCACAGCTTCGGTACCTTAGATATAAGAAAATACTAAGTGCTTTTAGTTAATTCAAAAGTCACTTTACCGTTCCCATTTCCAGAAACTAAAAGCAATTTACGGATATAACCATATTATTATAGTTTTCAAGACACGAACGTGACAAACCAACTTGAAAGCTACCACAGTAATCAGTATGTCTGATGGTCGTATGTGTTTTGCATATATAATGAATAATAGCCGTCTAAGGGAGTGAGGTAACATTGTTCTAGCCAGTTTAATTAAGAGCTACAGCAAGGGGGAGATCGTAAAACGCGGCGATAGTTGCCTTTTATGAGATGTTTTACAATAATTTCCTCCTAACAGAATATCATTATGAATGCTTTTTATAGGGGTAACATTTTTATTGCGGCTGATTCTTTCATATAAATCCCGGAATTTGAATAAAATAGTTCGGGGAGTGAGCAATATCGTTAGTTGAGATGCCTTAGGCAGTCACCGTTGCTATAATTGGCCGGATAGTTGGATAACCGGATACTGGGCTGATCGACCGTTTTTAGGTTTTGTAGCCGAAGGGACTAAGCGAAACTAATAACATAGTGATGTCTCGCATCCAACATTTCCTATCGTTATAGAATACACACCCACACATTCACAATTTATATTGCATTGCTGTTTGGTCTAAAAAAAAAACATCAACGACAATGAATTAAAGACAAACTTTCCCACACTTGAGACTTTTTTTTTGTATATTATAAGGGGCAAACGAGCAGACGGGTCACCTGATGGTAAGTGACTACAGTCGCCCATGGACACTTGTAACTCAACTTATTCTTGAGTTGCAGACCTTGTTACTAATTTAAGTGAGTATGCACGAATAAGAGACATTATACTAACCATTAGACCATGTGATTGGTCAAAAGGAAATAGAAAGCAACGTTTAATCAGCACTAGTAGTCTTGTATTTCTGGGTGAGTAAGAGATCCAGAACTCCATTGGAAAGGAGAGTGTTACAAAACACAAGAATTATATTCTTGTTGTTAGTATTGTAGGCGTAGCGTAGCGTTTTTTGTAGCGTCAGGCGAATTCATTTTTGTTTTAGAGCTTACTTTAACAAGAAAAAAGATCACATACGTGTTAAAATAATACCTGTCAGGGGAATATGCGGCGTCATAGTTTTGTTAGATGCTGTGACCCAGAGCACTAAAATAATAACAATATTTTATCATTCGTCCGTCGAAACAGGGTACGTACGTACTACAACGTATAAATGTAGTGTTCGTAAGTGTGCGACCGCAATCTTTCGTTACGTCACAGTGAGCATGACGCGCAGTTTCCACGTCATGCTAGCCGCGACGTCACCGTGAAAAAGTGTGCCAGCCCTGATCAAGTGATCACGCCTATCGAACTGGCACTGTGTTAGCTTGCCGTGTGTAGTTGCCAATAGATTAGTCGATGACTATATTTATCTAACGGCAGACTGTTTTAATCAATACTGTACAGTTTATTCAATACTAAATAAATTCGAAAGTTATTCATTTTGTATTCTATTTATAAACGAAAAAAAAATCATCAATAAATAAAACATAAATTTTTGGTTTGTCTTTGAAAAAAATGTTCAAAATTGGCTTTCCTGTTCTTTTAAATAATAATAAATAGGTTTTTAACTTTTATTTTGATAAAACAATAAATAATCAAACAGTCATGGCCCGTGACGTGACAGAGCGCAAAGATAACTTCAAACTACGTTCTTCAACCCTAATATGATGAAATCTATTTTATTTTAGTTATACATAATGTTGTTGCTGCGAGTACAAAGTGGAATCTTTTAAAATCTAATTGCAAAAAAATACTTATAAACCAAAAATACCCACAAATGTAATCAAATATCGTCAACTCAGGGCTGAGTTAAAAGCGGTCTAAAAGAGTAAGTCGTTGCGTTTTATAGTGGTACGGCACTCGTATACAAATTGACCTAAATTAGCTTCGGACTGGACTGAAGAAAAAATATGGAATAGCTTCTGTTCACCTGAAAAATGGTAGATTCCGTAAAGTAGCGCGGGGGGGCGGTGAGAGCCGCAACTGCGTATCAAATAACTTTATCGTCCTTTGTTTTGGTAATGCTCTCCCCGAAATTATCCGCACTTGTATACTATAATCTTGAGACAAATAAAAACTCTGCTTTCGTTCATTCAGTTTTGCAACACACATCCATGGTTGTAATATTACGATAATGCATTACATTACAATAACGTTTGTTACATTACAGTACAGTACTGTTGTCTGTCGGGTTTGTTAGTAAACAGTAGGACAGTAAACATAGATCGATATTAAGAGGGTGCCTTAACGTTTACAGAAGCATGCCGTTTCAACCGTCTGTCTCGCTCTGATCCTAACCTGTTGGTGAAAAGAGAATAAACATGACAATGACACACTCGAGTGTGTGTGTGTGTGTGTATTGCACGACCTCTTCAAACGAATTAAGGTTAGATTGCATTTTTTTATATTTTAACAAATTTAAGTGATTTCACATAATCGCTCTTATCATTTCGACGGGTCCTACATATTCTGGTACAGGTGAAAAATTGTAACTTTACAGGAGAGCGTTTTAAAGATTCTAATCTAAAACTCGTAACTTTGTAGGTACTAATAAAGCAGAATTTTTTGGTTTCAATCTTTGAAACTAATCGATATTTTAAAATACATTTTACAGGGTATTTAGCACTCAAAGTTAATACAAGATTAACATTTGTTTATGTTTACACACCAAGTTGTGTACATATTATTTATGAAATAACTCCAAAAATTTTGTTTTTTTTTAGTTTTGTTTAATTTAAACCGTCACCTTCACTTTTTGTTACGAAAATATTCCAATCTAAGTATAAATATATCCCTATGTACATAAAAATCAATTGCCACATGTGTGTCAGAGCATCACTTGAGAACGTCTCGACCGATTTGGTTGTTACTTTTTGTTGTGTTCAGGTGTACCACTGCCAGGATAAGGTTTGTTACGACAATTTTTTTTTGGAAAATTAAGAAAAATGTCGGAATTTTGATTGCAAATCAAAAGTTTTGATATTGAATTTAATTACGCACTGCAGGAGAGGTCTGCTGTCACATGTTTTCATAACGAAAAAAAAGATGGTTGACTTAAAAGTCTTGCAACAAAGCCATTAAAATCCGTTTAAAAAAAAATAGAAGTGACATTTTGTGAAGTGACTTCATTATTTGAATATTGTAACATAGGTGGTGTGATAATAAGATTATTTGAATCACCTATGGACCTACTTAAACACACAAAAAAATGTTCGTAACGATTAGTCGGCTGAACTGATTTTGATGATTTTTATATAAGTCACGAGCATTATTGCCGCCCATGAATCATGATCACAAATTTATCAAAATTTATTTCCTTGGAAGTTCTGATGTACATAATCTTTTGACTGATCTAATAACATTCTTTGTGTGTGGTGTAGTGGGTTCCTATATGGTTTAGAAATTATATTTTTATTTTCTATCAGTTTTTTTTTAAGATTTTAGTTATTTTGTTTTATTGTCGTAATCAATTATGACACCAAATAGAAAATCCTACGTTCGAGCAGGACAACGTAATTTATAATTAAGAAGTTGCCGGCCGCACAACCTTTAGTCGTGCTTAGATATACAGGGTGTAAGTGACACCGTACCGAATCCTGAAATAGTGTATTCAGACCATCATTCTGTTTAGAAAATAATTTTAATTAATATTTAAACTTAATTTTTAGACGGAGAACCTTGTCATCTTTATGCAATCAATTTATATTTAATTTATTCGATTCCGGCTCAGTGCAAATATTTGTATGCATGAATATGACTATTTAATATGTATGTATTTAGATATATATAAGTATGTTTATCAGCAGTCTGGTTACGATAGTACAGGCTCAGCCTAGTTTGGGATCAGACGGCCGTGTGTGAGATGTGTGGATATATTTTTATTATTTGCATTGGTCTGGGTGTTTTTATGTATAATATGTATGTATTTACAAAAAAATTATCTGTTTGTTTATCCGTGTTCTAATCATAGTTCAATCTCTGCTTAGTTTGGGCCTATATAGCGATGTGTAATATGTCTTTTTTATTTTTTCGTTTGGAAACCCCCTCGGGTCATCATCTCACCTGAGCTAATGGTGAAGTGGTATGTCGGAATCGAACCGACCAATAAATACCACACGGTGTAACATCACGAGTGGGCCTATTGCCGATACCCTACGAAGGATAGGAAGGATATTATATTATTATCAATAAAAAGTTGCTAACAAAATTTTTGATTTTTTAAAGAAAAATTGACATGAATTTTCATAAACTTAAAAAATCTTATTTCTACTATAGGACGAGTATGTCCTCTTCTTCCTTCTTTTAAAAAGAGATAAAACATTGAACATTTACAAAGCTGAACCTTCATGAATAAGTTTGAAATTTTTTACGTAGCAATTGGTGTGCAGCCTTACAGCGCTTACTCCCTTTACCTATACAAAACAATACTCAAAGTAATTACTTTGCGGCAGTCAGAGTCTTAATGTGGAACATAGCGTGCGATGCTCCACATACTGACTTATACAGTGATATAAGTTTAATATGCGGATGTACCACACGTTCACGCTTTCTCTCAAACATTATACGAATAACTAATGCCATAAAATATGGTTGTAACGATGGAGCAATAACATTTTATATCTTTAGTTGAAGTTAGAGGTCGTTTAAATCAGCCCATAAAGGTAAGTATGAACCTTCGACCGCCACTATCCTTAAAGATGTATTGCAATAATCACCGCAGCTAGCAAGCGGATGGATTTTCACAGCATGTAGCTATTAGCGCACCGCTGGATATAGCTGCCTTTTCAAAGCACTCTCCTAATACGATACATTACAAGGTAGATGTCAGATGGTCTTCTCATAATATTCTTTAAGCTATTAATTCTTAGAGTGAACTATTCCATGGGTCGTAAATTTTAATTATTCAGCTTTATAAGAAACTCCACAAACAAGAAACATAAACCCAGATCTTATCCGTACAATTTGTAGTCGACGAGCTAAACTATCGTAGATATAACCCGACCCGGGGAGGAAATCCATACGAAATTAAATGGAATTTCTACGCGGATGGTTTGCGGAGCTCGAAGCCTTTTCCGGGCGGTATGGCAACAACAGATGATCAAACGACTCTTTTTCTTCCTATAATTTGGTGAGTAAAGTCAAAGTAAATACATGTATTCACGTTGTACGTCACTGGTAGTGTCTCCTTTAGTTATGATGTAATGCAGAGTTGGTACATAAACTTGAGCGCATACGATTTGAGGGACTTTTTGATAGAGATAAATAGGTTTAAAACTTGCATTTTTTTTGAGAAATCAAATCATCTATTATTCTCCATCAATTTGTAAAATATTCATATTAAAAATTAAATCCGTACGTACGTTTTCTCCCAACCTAAAATGTATTTATTACTCTCGAGATCACTGCGGTCAATACCTTAGCGGATTTGAATTCAAAAGTTGATGTACATTTGGCCAAATTGAAATGTTTCGTTGAAATTTTGGTACCGCAATTTGGAATATTGTGTTGTGTATTAAAACTTTGCGGCATAAGAACGTTAATGTGGTTATTGTAAATACCTTATTTAATCAATGATAAGCTTATACTCACATGGCGCAGGACTAGGCGGTTCAGCGCAGATGCCAATAGATTTGCTGGGGTCGTCAATGAACGACTGTGCTAAGTGGTAGTCGCCCAATTTCGTCTGGATCTGTCGGCTTACGCTGTCCTGTCGGCCTGTCACCTGTGTAAACAAATATATCATTAATTATTTATAAGTACTTGCGAAAATTGTCATAAAAGCACACGGACTCACGTCCGACGCCAAAAACAGTTTTTTTTTTTATGGTATAGGGGGCAAACGAGCAGACGGTAAATGAATCACCTGATGGTAAATGACTACCTCCGCCCATGGGCACCTGCAACTCAAGAGTCACCAGTTGCCGGCCTTTAAGATGGGAGTAGGGGAAGGGCGGATGATGGGGAGAGGAGGGGTGAGGGAAGGGTTAGGGCCCCCGGTATCCTCACTCACTCGGCGAAAAGCAATGTAATTATTGCTTCACTGACGGTTTTTGTGAGGCTATTATTATAACTCGGGTCGAGTCGGCCCATACAGTATGAATAGTTAAATAAAGCCATAGTCTGGATTCCTTTTATAAGTCACATTAAAAAAGAACTGAATGTTTTTGTTAAATATTATTATGTTTTCTACTATCACTATAGTCTCAACACTTGTTAATATGTTGATAAGAAATTGTATACGCAAACAATATTTACGGATAGATAGACGAAAAATTAAAAAGGCAGTTAGTAAACATTATCTGACCGCGACCGCACAATAAACACGGTTTTAGAGATTGTCAATGAACACGGTCCAATGTAAATATTCACAACTATCATTGGATGTATAAATTAATCGCAGTGCGGCATTTGAGCGTTATTCGATGGTTTCTCCCGCCGCGCAACATGTACATTTATATAGATACGAATAAATAAAATTGGAGTATTTGTAGTTTGTAATATCATAATAACAGTTTTGTACTAAATGCATCTGAATGTTTACATGGTAAGTACTGATACCATAAAATCTTTTTGTTTTATGTCTGTCCGGTTCTTCCGGCTAATCTCGGGAACGAGAAGACCGATTTCCATGGGACTTTCAGTGGCAGATAGCTGAGTCAAGGTACTCTTTAACTCAGCTCTGAATCTGCCACTGAAGCCCTAAAAATGCCTAAGATAGAAAAAATAGTCTGAGTTAGTACTTAGGCTATTTTACTTCGGAAAAATAATTATGGTTTCGCGCAAACAAATATAAATATGTATACACAGCACACACAAGCACAGCTATAACTAAATAAAAATAAACATTTGTCCAATACTACACCACCATCGCTGTTACATAGGCTGCACTAAAAGTATCGGGAATGGAATATTTCCACTGTTTCTGTCATATTAAAATCTTTTTAATTGAAAACACCTTGGTTTTAAAAATGGAATACCATTATTTATTTAAAAAAAGATTCTCGGTCTTATCACCAGGTTTTGTCAAACTTGTTTAGTCCTTGAGAAAATGGAATTGACTCGAGAAAATTCAAGAGCGATGATTTATTATGACTTTCGAAGTGGTTTAACGCAAAAACAGTGTGTTGACCGGATGATTTCTGCATTTGGTGATGAAGCCCCATCCAAAACCACAATTTATCGCTGGTTTGCTGAATTTCAACGTGGACGTGTCAAGCTCAGTGATGATCCCCGTCAAGGTCGATCAAAAACTGCAGTCACCCAAGAAAACGTTGATGCTGTGCGTAAGCTGATTGAGGAAGATCCACACGTGACATAGGGCGAAATTCAGGCCACTTAAGACATTGGCATGAGTCAAATACAAATAATCTTGCATGAACAAATAGGTGTAAAAAAGTTGTTTTCCCGATGGATACCGCATTCGCTCTGTGAAGAGCAAAAAGCGGCTCGCGTTACTTGGTGCGTCAGAACTCTCGAAAGATTCCACGCAGGATCCTCAAATGCTGTATACAACAGCATATCAGGTGACGAATCCTGGATATACGCGTACGAACCCGAAACAAAAAACTAGTCACGAGTTTGGGTGTTTGAAAATGAGTTAAAGCCAACAAAAATTGTTCGTTCACGGAGTTTTGCAATAAAAATGGTGGCCACGTTTGTATCCAAAACCGGCCATGTTGCGACTATTTCTCTTGAGGGACAAAGAACGGTTGATGCAGAATGGTACGCTAGCATTTGTTTGCCACAGGTCGTTTCTGAACTCCGTAAAGAGAACTGCAACCGCCGCATTATCCTCCATCACGACAATGCGAGTTCTCACACCGCGCACAGAACAAAAGAGTTTTAAAAGCAAGAAAACATAGAATTATTAGACCATCCGCTGTACAGCCCCGACCTAAGCCCTAATGATTTCTATACTTTCCCTCAAATAAAGAATGAATTGCGTGGTCAGAGATTTTCATCACCTGAAGAAGCTGTGGACGCCTACAAAACGGCCATTGTGGAGACCCAACTTCCGAATGGAATGGTTGCTTCAATGATTGGTTCCATCGTATGAAAAAATGTGTCAAATTTCGCGGAGAATACTTCGAAAAGCAATAAATACAATTTTAAATAGTAATGTTGTGTCACTTCCTTGATTCCCGAAATTTTCAGTGCCGCCCTCGTATTATACAAATTAGAGTGAAAAAAATACAAGTAACAAAAATGTGAATCCCTTAATTTGGTGTACATAATAGTACATAGATATATGTATCAAAGTAAAGTCGATCTAAAAGGAAAGTTAGGCAAAAGAAACTTTAAATTAAACCCAAAATATCTTAGCAATCTATACTAATATTATAAAGCTGAAGTTTGTTTGGTTGAACGAGCTAATCTCAGAAATTTCTGGTTCGAATTGAAAAAATATTTTAGTGTTGGATATCGAGGAAGGCTATAGGCGATATAACATCAAGCTACGACCAATAGGAGCGGAGCAACAACGAAAAATGTTGTAAAAACGGGGCAAATGTATCTCTCTCTCTCTTATGTGACGCAGACGAAGTTGCGCGGATCAGTTAGTAGTTATATTATACATATTTCAAAACTGAGAGCGGGATGCACCTTCTTTCAAAGGCTTTCTCTGCCATTTTGACCCAAGCTTTTGGTTCAATTAGTTAGGGGATATCCCAAAAATATTCCCAAAAATTACTTTTCATAAAATATTGTTAAGATCGCTATTCATACAAAAATCATGTGTGTTACAATGTTAATGAATATAAAATTTGACTAGTAGTAAGCTCTGTCGTTCACCCTAGACTCACGGAATTTCCTGACCTCGTTCTATAACCTAGTTTTGCATAGCCTTGAATATGTCTCGTTATATTACTCTATAAACTGTCTCTCCGTTTGGTAGAATTGCGCATTAATACGACCTTAATCGAGTTTAGTAAATAGTTTGAAAACATTCACAAACAGAAATACAGTTGTAGAAACCTGTCCGTAGAGATTTGTTTATTTAACTTGTTACCCGGTACCTGTATATCAGGAGTAAGTATTACAGGCATAAGTGAAAGAAGCTGGTGGTAGAAATTGGACGGCAAGACCTGGACAGGTCTGACAATCCACTCCTAGTGTCTATTTTCGAAAAACTTACTTTGGTCTGGTGAAGTGATACAGATCAATAAACACAAATAAAAAGGAAATTGTACTATTCAAATTAATAGTTACGAGGATGTCGATCACTGCCTTGAAGTTTGAATTTGTATTGTTTAAAAAATTATGAAATCTTGTTATAATAATATATCAAGAAAGATAACTCTTTTACATTTTATACCTATCACATTCACTAAATAACCCTAACCACGATGTTGTTTGTACCTTGATCCGCACTCAAGTGATCGTTATATATCTTGTAATGTACGCTTAGCCTTTACATCACGCCACCATGAAACGCTATTTGTTAGACGGACCAATGGCGTTGTGTGACCGATACAACTAGTCATAATAATATCTATTAATTCATTATTATTAAATAGTGAACTGTTTTATCATCCACTATATAATTCACCAATATTTTAATTAAATAATACGAGTTTTTTGAAGTGGCGATAACACTAGATCGTACTCGTATCATAGTTTTTTTGCTAGTTAGACCGATATTACGGTATTTAGCTTTATTCCTTGGAATATAACTATACGTTATATAGCTTCAACCATCTTATTGCGACATCTAGAATATCTATTTTGGAAGCGATATATTATGTCGATGTTGATAAATATCTGTATCAGTTTCTTCTTTATAAACTGGGTTAAAAGCTGGGTTCGTTCATTCAGCTGTCGTGCATCAAGTTGCTAGATCAATCCACGAATATATCCTCGTTATATGTCAGTACGGAAAGTAAAAAAAAAACAAAACATCATGTCGCATGTGTTTGCTCGTTCACGTTGATGAGCAGTGAAGCGGCGATGATTCACGTTCACGTAGCTCGAGCCGTGAGCCGGTCTATTTAGGCCGAGACGACACATGGCCGCCGCCCTTGTGCCAATGATACATGCGCTGTTTGCGATTACACTGCCTTTTATATTCTTTAAACACAAATGAATATATGAATTCGATTTTATTGACATAGCTGGGTACTGCCAACGTTTTTGTGTTATGCGACTTAGACAATTTTGATTTGAATTACCTGTTACTATGGTTATATTTTCAGATGAAAAATAACTGGGTACTTTGTATACTTTAATAGTATGTTTTTCAACGGTGCCCCAATAAAATGACAAACCTTGTCTAAATAAAAATAATGTATCGTTGCACAACTGCTAAAATATTTTACAGTAACCAAGTCTAACAAAAACGCACTAGGCCATAGTATTAGTACAATGAGTAAATTATCATAATCACAACTGCTCAATGCTCAATCGCATGGAACCCTTCAAAGGCATAAGGCAGTCGACATTTTTCTCAAAGTTAATAGTATTTCTGACAATAATCCAGCAATATTATTACATTCGGCCATATCATGGCTTTATTATGTGGGGATGTGCGGTTTGGCCCTCGATCGTTCTTAAGTACTTTAGGAGAATTGCACGCGCGGCGAATACTAAAACTATAAGAATGCAAAAAGTATTCGTAAATACATTGTTGGTTGCTCACACTGAGGCTGTAATTTACTTTTATGTTTGTGTCAGTAAATGTTAAAAGATGGTGGTACTTATTAGAATATTTTTTTAGTTCATTAAAATTGCATTGTGTTTAATTAGATAAAAGATGTAACCAGGTAACAAAGAGATAGGCAAAACTTAATTTTTAATATTTATAATCATAGTTAGGATACATATTATATAGGAGTAAATAACATATTTTATCTGATTATTCCTTCAGAATATTTTAACTACTTTTTGAAATATTTAAAAAACATAGAATTAATCTTCACTCTGCACACAGACCCCCATAAAATATTCTGCAGCCATCTACGATTTTAAATCCGTTTACCTCACCTAAACCCGATTCAATTGTAGAACATAAAAAAGAGGTTGAAAATTTATTGTTTTATTTATTAATACTAGCAACACAAATGGAATATAGTAAAATCTATTGAAGTTCGCGAGTAAAACGTATTAAGATTTGTTTGACCCAGCAAATCATTCACCGAGTTACCTATTTAACTGTATATAAGACTATTTACTAGAGTACTTTTTGAGTCACTTTTATTACATTCCTTTACTATTCTTAAATTCCTTCAGTATTTCCTGAAGTATAATCTTATTTCAATACACCTTTACTAAGAGTGGTTCGATTTAGTCTCTGACATGATCACACTCGATAAGTTCTGTTATGTTTAGGAGCATACCGTTTATGCTTAAATGACTTTCTAGTAAGAATTCAATGACAGCAGTGAGTTCAGGTTTTCATATAAACTTGTAATGTTTATGCTTTTGATAACATCAATTCTATAGCTAAAGTCGTTAATTACAACATCGGTCTGTTATTAATAAACATAAAAAGGTCGTTATAATTTCCCGCAATACTACTTTATCTTTATCCCTTATACTATACCTGAATTTAATTATGGACATCACCTTATCCAATGTAAATATTGGCAGGTTTCATTAACCATTCATATAATAATATCTCCTCCTAGTACTTAAAACTAAACATTCGCTCTTCGCATGAGAATTATAAAACTTTCAATAATCAAGATCAGAATGTAAGTAAGGTCGTGAAAAATACACGTTTGTGCTGTTTAATATTAATGTACATAAATAAGGCTTGCAAAAATTTTCGGCCACATGCCGAATACCGAATATTCTACAGGCTTCCTGGCCGAATAGCCGATTATTCAGAAAAATGTGGCAAATGAAAAGTGGCAAGAAACTTTTATCGACATTTTTGTTTCTTGTTTCTACTTTCCACTGTTTTAACGCCTCCCGCAATGACCCACTTAAGAGCATCTTTCTTCTTTTATGGATTGCTACGAGGAGTATTTTGCAGAGAGAGCATAACCCATTTCTAGTCATCGAAAGATAAAACTCTGTTGCAACCATTGCCCGAAAATTCAGAAACATTATTTCTCTGCAGCACAATCTTCCACTGCTAAATTTTTTTACGATTGGAATGCATGGACAGACGTTGTTTTCGTTTGAGAGAATAAAAAACGAAGAGTATAAAAAATTTAATTGAAGTAATCGTTTTCTTTTACCAATTATCAGACTACAACAAATAAAAAATATATACATAATCTCACGCCTTATGCTGTCATCAGACCTTTCTTAGCCCTTCTTCAGTATACTGCCGATCGGGACAGCATACGTCATTCGACGCCCACCCGCACCGTCTCACTCACTCACAGGAGCCACTAATAAAAAAAAAACCGTAGTATTCGGTATTCGGCCGAATAGTACCTAAATATTCGGTATTTTGAAGAATAGTATGAAAGTAGCCGAATACCGAATATTTGCCGAATGATCGTTGCAAGCCTAATATAAACTCATAAGACTGTTCGCTCTCTCGTTTCGTTCAAAGCTTCATAATATAAATGAAGTGATATGTAGGTCAACAGACACATAAAAACAATCGTTCTCACTACTATGGAGTATCATTTGAATTAGGTTATGACGTCAAAACAAAATAAAATAAGAATCATTGTGTTAAACCGAAACAGCTTTGTAAGCTAGACGACGTTGTGAGTGTAAACAATGTTTTCCGGTTCATGGTGATAATGAGCAACAAGTCAATCCGTTTGCGAGTATCGTTCTGATACAGTACATCGTGCACGGCACCGCGCTTCGCACCTTCTATAAGATATAAATCACCCCATTAAGGTGAACAAGTGAATTTCGCCACATGTTATTCGTATCTGTGACTATCATAAATTCAGAACGTGCGACGGGTGCGGAGTCAACGCCCTGCCCCACGACGGGCGATGTGGGGAACGCCGCCGCGCCGCCTGCCGCCCCCCAGGCGAAAGGACGTACTTCAGGGGACGGTTACATCCACCAGTAACCACTGAAGCTACCACACCTTCTACCCAGCAACCTGGACATCCTTTAAGCTCAAGATCACGAGATATTTGCAAAAGGAAAATTGCACGGCGATTAGACAACATTGTCTAAGAAAAATTACTTCAAACAAATAATCATTTTGTATCAGCGATGTCTCCGGCTAAAAGTTGGAAGGTTGGCCTTCAAACAAGGTCAAGTATTTAAAGAGAAGAACATACCTTCTTCTAGACTTATCTTGAATTTGAAGGATAGAGTTAATGTTAATGCATTTCACATTTCCACAGTTTCCTGGAAGTCACCTTGAATAATCAACAAACAATAATTTTCCTTCCTCAAAAGACGCATGACGCATGAACATACTTCATTTTGATATGCGTGGAGAGGAAAATGCCAAAACGACGTCATCATATATTATGAGCATTTTATAATATTTTTTTTACTGAAATGTTTTTAAACAACTAAATAGGCAAACAAACGGCCCACTTGATAATAAGTGGTTACCGGTACTTTTTGTACTTGAATCTCAATAACACTGTCATTAATATGTATTTTTGACATACTTAGTTTAAAATTACATACAGTTAAAACAAGAATTTGTACTAAACGTCAACGTTTATTGTTTATAGTAATGTAGAGTATGAGTACAACTTATTGTGTATGTAGTTTCATTGTTACTGGAGGACAACTATCATAAAATGCAAGGAAGGATAAACTAGGAAGCGCTTCTATTTGCCAAATTGCCCTGAAATGGTAACAGTAAATAAGTCAATTAGAAACTATCATACATTCTTAAGTTATTATGCTATAAAACAAACTGCAGACAATTTTAAGTTCACAGACTGTCAGGTTAACATATAAATAAAATGACAAACTCCAAGTTATATCTACGCAGTAAAGTAAAAGACATTACAGGTAGTAACGACTGTTGATACGCTGAGATTTCACGATTCCACAATAAAGAAGAGAAAAAAAACGGCGAGTCAACAGCCTGGAGTTCACAAGAAGGGTGCAATATAAGTACAGGGAGGACGCTTGCAAGGGTCGTATTTTATTGCTAACATTAGTAAAAATAGGGTAGGGAATGCTATGACTATAAGAGACGAATGTAATGTTTCACCTTACAATATATTGTCCCAAAAGCTGTGCAGTCTGTACACCGTGATGAGTCGTTGACCTCAATCGAGCCAACGACATTGTCTGATAGGCGCGGCTAATTCATTAACTCAGTTCAGTTGAAATACGTGAATTTAGGTTCATGTGCGTACGGGGCTCTAATATTCGTTAATTGACATAATCAATACAATACAGCGATTGTGTTCAAGACTAAATTAAAACATATATAAAACTTACAAAAGTCGGAATAACTAAACCAATTTGAATCTGCGACTAAAAGTTTTTGGACACTGACTCGTAAAAAACAACTTTTAAATTATTTAATCAATAGGCTATTTATTGGCAACTTTGTCAAATGTTAGTTAAAACAAAGGACGAGGCCTTTACACGCCCATAAATGAATATTTTAAATTAACTGACAGGCCAGAAATCGGCTGGCACTGACACAGGTCAAGTCTGGACTTGAGATTAAATATAACTTATTTAAAAAATAAAAATTCGGACGCTAGAACAGGAAAACAGAGCATGGCATGTTTTGGTAACTAATAGGTATTTATTACATTTGTTTTTTTTTATAGTATAGGGGGCAAACGAGCAGACGGCTCACCTGATGGTAAATGACTACCGCCGCTCATGGGCAACCTGTAACTCAAGAGTCACAAGTGCGTTGCCGCCCTTTAAGGTGGGAGTAAGGGAAGAGGGGAGAGGGGGATTAGAGGAGAAGGACGGGAATAGGATAGAGTGAAGGGTTAGGGCCTCCGGTAACCTCACTCACGCGGCGAAAAGCTATGCAATCATTGTTTCACTGCCGGTTTTCTGTGAGGCCGAGGAATCGAGCGGAGTCGAGCCGGCCAATACGTGCCGAAGCATGACTCTACCACGTAAATGTTGCTGCAGTGTAAGTTTTTGTGATTTGACATCCTAATGTCAAATCACAAATAAATAAAGAAACGGTATTTTGCTACTTAGTTAGATTAATGACTTTTTCTGCGTGTAGGTACGTGGTATGATTAAAAGGCATATTTTCATTAGATATTTGAGTGGTGGATAGGGGGGTGGCGCTCTGGAGATGGAGGCGGACAGTAATGAGGGCGTCTAGACACTCCGCAATACTACATTGTATTTGTACTGGGACCTGCTCGGTCCTGTCGGCTTTTGTGTACTACATAGCACTCAACTTGTGTTGTATTTTATATTAATGAATAATAAACGAATGAAAGTACACAGGTATATCATTCTCATTGATTTCAAAAGCTAGAAAAGTCGTAACTCACAATACATATTAAATGACGGACAGGAAAATACACCTAGCCACTGACTATATAAAATGGTATGTGTAAATGTTTTAGAAATTTAACGAATACGAGAGAAGGCAGTTAAAAAAATGTTATGGGTCATCCAAAGATTTCAAATATGACGTTATAATTTTTTTTAACTTGCTTACTTAAAATTAGGAATGACTAGGATAATAATAAATATATTATATGTTAATTAATTTTCGTCTCTGCCTACCCCGGACGGGAATAATAAAATTACGGGTATATCACTACATATTATAAAACAAAGTCCCCCGCCGCGTCTGTCTGTTCGCGATAAATTGAAAAACTACTAAACGGATTTTCATGTGGTTTTCACTAACAGACAAAGTGATTCATAATTTGTACCCGTGCGAAGCCGGGGCGGGTTGCTAGTAATAAAATATAATTATTGTTAATTTTGTGAAAACGTTTGTTACTTAATTTAATCTACACTACTATATTGTATGGTGGCCAAAAAATGCTACTTAGACACAAGGGGACTGAAATATACGTGTAAAGATCGTTTGTAATAAAATTAGTTGATTATTCTCACTATCCTAATATGAAAAGTTTAAAAAAATTTGTCGCACACATTTAATGTATTAATGTGTGCGACAAATTTTTTGCTTCTATCTATGTAAAAAAGCTTGAAAGTTTCACTATGTTGCAGTTGGAGGGTGTATTCCACAACTAAACATACACATTCTTTGATACCAATATCCTACTATCCTACTAATATTATAAAAGTGAAAGTTTGTGAGGATGTATGGATGTTTGTTGCTCCTTCACGCAAAAACTACTGAACCGATTGCGATGAAACTTGGTATGTAGATAGCTGGAGACCTGGATTAACACATAGGCATAGGATATTCTCAATGCATCGGGACTTACGCGGGTGAATAATTCTTGACAAATACTACGCCGTACAATTTTTTGTGTTTTACAATAAATGTTTACAATCTAAAATAGAAAACATATAGTACTTCACTATCAGAAATACTATGAGTAAATGAGATTAACAAAGTTTTTAATACTCGAAGCAGACAAAGGAAACGAATCCCATTACTAAAATCATCTCATCACTTTATATGTAACAAGTTTTACAACAAAGAAAATCCACACGAATAAAAATAACTGTGGTCAGAAATAGATATAACTCTTTGAAAGTAATACCTTCCCTCTTACTCATTCAACTACAGTTAGAAAGAGACAAGTTTAATGGCCGAATGAGAACTAAGGTATCAAGATATAGATCTTTTTACTGATGTTTAAGTATTCGCAATACGTAAACTACCATTATATTATATTTAAAAAAAATACTGCAATAACGAGGGTCACACATAACTACAGTTCTTTTAAACCCTAACTAAAAGCTTTTGTTAAGAATAGGTTCACATCGGTGGTATTCTCTAGCATTCGAACTCGTAACCTCTTCTTTGCACCAAGCCATTACACTGCTCCATGTACTACCGCTCGTATTTAAAAACTTACGAAATTCATATTGAAACGCTTAAAGGAAGATTTTTAGTGTAAATGAAAACTAATTATTAAAAAAAACAAACAAATTTTCTACGACAGACCGCAAACTCAATCAAATTATTCTCATTAAAGATCTCCTATTTTACTACGAGCGTAAACACAGCGATAAAAATAAACAGACACAAAGTGATGAACACAACACCAACACCTATCGAAAGTGAAACCCGTCTTGTTGCCAATAACAATAATGACGTTAGAATAATCTAAACAGTGCTTTATCAGCTCTACAATGTCCAGAACCCCGACCGCACACAACTCCCCCCTCACACATTCTGTTCTGTACGGAGAGAGGGGGACGAGGTAGGTTTAATTATAGTTGTATTTGTGTTTATACATGTGCCCATGTGTCATAAAGTAGGACGTGAGTGCAGCCCGCTGGCTGAGATAATTCCACCGCTTTTAAAAAGTTATTTAAACTCACTTTTGACGCTATTGCGTTAACTTTTTAAAGTGATAAATTGGTACAAAAGCTGTTAGTGTTTATTGACAACGTTATTTTAGGTGCGGTACAGGTGCGACTAGGAGTGATTAGTGCCTCGGCCTCGGTGTTCAACGAAGAAAGTGAAATCGGTTGACACTGAATCAACATGATACAAGACAACGTACTTATATGTATTACTACATAGAATACTTATTGTACCTGTCAACACTCGTGGTCTTAGAAAAATATTTTAGGAATCAAAAGTAATTTGTATTAGATATGTTTAAAAATATGACATTATGGGAAAAAAACAAAAAAGTGGACAGAATAAGATTTTAATGCGATCACATATGAACCTATGTGATCGCATTAAAATCTTATTCTGTTCACTTTTTTGTTTTTTCCGATAATGGCATTCAGGCTAACCATAAGGTTAGCCTGAATGCCATAACACAGCCACGTCAGATAACAACTATAAAGTTGTTATCTGACGTGGCTGTGTTAGCTTAAGAATTAAGAAGACACAAGAAAAGACAAAGACAAGACAAAATAAATAAACATAAGTTTTGTAGCAAAACAAGAACCATTATCTTAATTTTGTTTTACCACTGAAGTACTCTTGAAATCATTTTGGCAGCAATTTACAGCGCGCTCGAAGACGCATCAAATGTAATTATGGGACAAGTAAACAACAGACGACCTCGGATCCAAACACGCCTGCTCTCTGACGATACCAACCTCTAATTGAGCATACATGGAAATTAGTATCTTATCAGGGATCCTGTTGAAGTGGTTTCGGGTGGCTATCAGTTGTTTGTACGGATCCTGGAGTTTAGTCGACACCTGGTAATAAAACCACATACTTGAGTCTAACTGCGGTCGATCACGCGATGTAAGGCAGCCATATCGCAAGATAGGCGTTCATAGAAGCCGTTATTTGTGCAACCGCCTTGAGTATTTTAAGTTACGTGCTACGATTGCATGCGAAGTATACATTGTGTGTTAATTTCTATGATTTAAAGATAAACGACAGTAAGTTTCAGGCCCTTCTTCTCATTAGTGGGAAAGTTTGTAACAAACTGTTTGCTGTGTTTCTAACTTATGTGGCTCCAACAGGGAATGCTTTACGTGGATAGCGGCAAATTAGATTGGCAAGAACAGATCTAATTGGGTGGGTTAATTTACTAAATTTCTATTAATCGTACATTTATAAGCAAAATTACAAGAGTTAGTTACTTGACAACGTACACGATATCATTATATCGTTTATTTTGTCAAGCTCGTAACTCTTTCGGAGCATTCTCCGCCGATGCGCAACTCGGAGTGAACTGACATATCATTTGCTCAATATGTACGAGGACGAAGTTTAAAGTGAAAACTTATGTTGCGGTGTGGCCGTCTGCCTACTACCAGACAATGGTTTAAACACATACCAACGTAGTGTACAAAAAAACAAAATTTTTTAACCAGGCTCATAAAGATACCGTGTCATTTTTGCTAGTCGAAAACGATTCTTCTGGGATATAAAGCTTACTAATTGAGCTTGTTTGAGTTTGTTTAAGATATTTGTGACTGAACTTCGTCTTTGAATTAAATAAGGATAGCTTTTAAAATGCCCAGAAACTACCACGTAAAGGGAACAGGGTTACGAATCTGATTGGCATTGACATACAAAAATATCTCGTCTGGTGAAGTAAACGAATCTATATTACATATTATATTTTTTTAATGATAATACATATATAAATAAAATGTGAATAGTCGACATTGGTGGACATGCACTCTGCAAAATTGGTCAAAGACTGCGTATACTATGTAACCACGATGACGACCAACTATTAATCCCGACTCGCAAAGGACAAAGACTCGGGCTATTCCGAACTAAGAGGATGACAACCCGTCAGGCGGGACACGGATTAGAGATTGTGGCACACTTGTGTCTCGCATACACTTGTCAATCATGGATGAGGGTACTACATTATAAAAAAACATGTATACTAAGCAACTCACTCACCAACTGAAACCGTGTATAACAATAGTGACATAATAAGAGAAAAGGTTTTCTTCTTTTTTTCCTTTATTCTTCTCTTTACTTCTTTGTATGAGGCCATATCATCACAGTGGGAGAGCCATGCTTCGACACGTATGGGCCCGGCTCGACCGGAGTGATACCACGGCCTTACAGAAAACCGGCAGTGAAGCAATGCTTGCATTGCTTCACTTCAGTGAGTGAGGTTACCGGAGGAACTAACCTTCTCCTCTCTCCCTTCCTCGCCGCTTATTCCCCCCTTTCCCTACTCCCACCGTAAAGGCCGGCAAAGCACTTGCGACTTGAGTTGCAGGTGCTCATGGGCGGCGATATTCATTTACCATCAGGTGACCCGTCTGCTCGTTTGCCCCCTATACCATAAAAAAAATATCAGAGGTTTACAAACTTTATACAAGTACTAACATTACTGGAAAGAGTAATATTTTCATGCTGTGACATTGCAATGAGACACGCGCGAAGTATCGACTGCCGCCACGTAATTGTGACGGTATGCTCGACGAGAACAAAGGAATGTTGTAACCAGACACAATATACTTTATTTACTTGATAGTTCTGCATTTATTAGTAAATCTCAAAAATAACGGGAATAAAGTTACTATCTAGTTAGAAAAAGTCAGATGATTTTTATTTTGATTGCTTTTTTCGTAGGAGAGCCATGCTTCGGCACGTATGCAACTAAGTCTAAACTCGTTGGGACCTATCATCGCTTACATAAAGTACACAACTCGTTCGAAGGTCTTGGTATACGTTTTTATAATAAAATTCCTATACATGTAATCGACCTTCCTGTAGATAAATTCAAGCGAACGGTAAAAAATCACCTTATTAGGAAATCCTACTATACGATCGACGATTATCTAAACGACAAACAGTCTTGGGCTTAAGGTGTCATTAGGTATATACACACAAACTTCTTTGTCTTATAATTAAGCTAAATTATTAACAAACCATTGTCAGTTGAAAGTAATGCGTGACGATTATTATGGTAATTTGACTATTAGTGATTTTATCAGTATCTCGACTATGGTTCGTCATGCTCACTAAAATGTCATTGCTTGCGGCGTCGTCATGGGGCGGGTCATTTCTTTCCCTCTGATATGGTGAAGGAGATGATGGCTGGTCCATGCGTCATACTCGTGAACGGGTGCTGCTTGGGGTGACTGGTCGGCCTAGTCAGCGATGCTTTAGCCTATACTATTATTTTGGTTCGATCAACTGCAACTCTAGCCTCTTAATCCAGTCACGAATTATTTTTAACAGTAGATTTTGCAACTGAATGAAGGTAGATGTGCACCTTGAATGATTTCTATGTTTAATAGGTTCAAACCTTCAACGGTATCACTGAATGATTTTTATTTTTTAGTACGTTAGCTTTTGGAGCATTTCAATAAAATGAAATTCAGGTGGCATCAGCTTGCATCCTGTTTACCTCTCGTGTAACACTAACACTATTGTACCTGAAGATCTGACTTTTAAAAAGAGTGGCCATGAGTTTCTTTGCCAGTATTCTTCTCATAAGGCCCTACGCAATTTGGAAACTGGAAGTTATAGATCGACACAAACAGGCAGTAGATTTTGGTGTTTTTCACCTAATTTACCTTGACAATCCAGTACATGTTGTGGCGTCTGTTTGTGCCGATCTATGATTTTAACTCTAGCTTCAATTTAACGTTCATAAATGTCACTTAGTGTCTTAATTGAACAAATGATTTTGAATTTGAATGAATTTGAATTATGGGCCGGCTCAACCGGAGTGATACCACGGCCTCACAGATAACCGGCAGTGAAGCAATGTTTGTATTGTTTTTCGCCGAGTGAGTGGGGTTACCGGAGTCCCTAACCCTTTCCTTTCCTCTCCTCCCCCTTCCCCCTACTCCCACCTTAAAGGCTGGTAACTGCCAAGTATCCGGTTATGGTAATTATTTAAAACCATAATAAACGTCTTTTTATTTCCCTTAGCCATTTCACTATATATTATCACCACATATTATAAAATAATTTCCCCCTTCGCGTATGTCTGTCTATCTGAACGCGATAAACTCCAAAAGTACCGAATGGATTTTCATACGCTTTTCACCTGAATTGAACAAAAATATAACGCATATAAATAAGCTTTGCTACCCGTGTGAAGCCGTTGTGGGTTGCTAGTACAATTAGACGAGTGACATCGATGATCATGGTGTGTTGCTTTAGCTTGTGTTGCCAGATAGTTTTCATATCTAAGTAAAGCCATAAATACGACGTACAAGTCTGTAACCTTTAGAAAAAAAAAACACTAATACGCTAAATTTAACTAAATGTTTTATCTAAAACTTTATTTATGTTTAGCGTATTTGTATTAGAAGTTCGGCCATATTTGTCTCCCGTTACGAATGTGTAACATTTAAATGCAAACATTAAGCGACTTGAACGCAAACATTTTGAACTTCTTAATGTAAATAGAAACAAACTTCCTTTGACTGCAAACATGCGTTTTTGGAACTAAGTTTGTTGCATGTTTTTGTTTCTCGCTTTTAACCTAAAATGTATTGGGTAAATATTGTGCAAATAATGAAATGAAACGGACAATACAAAACTGAGTAATATGAATAGCGCAAAGGCTTGATAAACATTACATGTTTTAGTGCTACTGTTAATGATGACGAAGCGCGCAGCAATTCAAAATGTATTTTTGTATAAACTTTACAGAGTTCTTCAATATTAATGTAGGCTGAATTTGTGAGACCGTCGCATTGTTTTCTCTTCAAGGTTGATACTTAAACAGATTGTCTTCTAATTTAATGTCTACCAAACTAAAATCTAAATTCGCTTCACATAAATTTTATTGTTATCTACCAATTACGTTCTGTATGTCTTTACAAATAATAATAAGAATTTCGTAATCAAAATT
The DNA here is from genome assembly GCA_949752705.1 of Callimorpha dominula. Lineage (NCBI taxonomy): Eukaryota > Metazoa > Arthropoda > Insecta > Lepidoptera > Erebidae > Callimorpha > Callimorpha dominula. Next base: position 11,804,981 of record OX457010.1, on the reverse strand, counting down.
AGTATTTTCCTTTAGATGATATAATGAGTCTTTGAAAAATGATCGATGATGTTAAAGAAAAAACATCATTCTAATCACGCACTCACCATCACCTTGTGCAGATTTCTGCTCGCATTTTATCATAATTATCATATTATTAATACGTGAAGAGAAAACCCGACGCAAAAAGAGGGGTGTTATAAGTCTGTCTGTGGCATCGTAGCTCCCAGACGGATGAACCGATTTAAGTGACTTTTTTTTTGTTTGAAAGGTGACTTGATCGGAAGTGTTCTTAGAAATAATTCAAGAAAATCTGTCCAACCGTTCGAAAATCATCAGCTCTTTTGTAATCGTTGAAGGGCTTTTCGAGTAGGGGGTATTTGAAATGTTTAATTTATGATTATTAAGTACTTATTGCGCACGAAATATTGTCATATTTGGAATATTTAAAGTTTATAATGTAGAATATATTATATGTGGCAATAGCGATATTATGGATGTGAAATAAATATTATTTTACAGTTTGTTTACTTTTATTTTCTGCAACATCTAACTTAACACTTTCAGTGGTTCGATGCAACAAGTAGCGTAAGGTGTGTTCGCAAATAGTTCTAACCATTCATTACGCTTGAAGTTCCTGTCTTTTCGTAAACAAATTAATCTTTCTTTAAACGGAGTATTGAGATCGTTGTCAATAATAGCTTGAAGACTGTCTGTCGCATTTCTACATCATGGTTTGTAGTGTAAGGAATAATATACTGACCCTGACTGGTGCCGGGAAGAGCGACGAGGCGTCGGGCTCTGGGGCGTGCGCGAGCGACATCTGATGCGCGCGCATCTGTCGCTCGCGCTCGCGGTCGCGTTCGCGGTCACGACCCGCCCACGCGCCGCCTGCGCCGCTGCCGGCGCCGCCCGAGCCGCCTCCCCCGCCCCTGTCCCGGTCCCACTTGTCGTACCTGTAACAATTACATTGAATTTAAATACTAACAGTGTAATATTAAGTTCGATGTCATACGCATTTATATTATAGTATAATGGAAATCTGTATCAGAAACATTGCTTCAAACACGAAAAATATTTATTTCATAAATATTTTATAAATATTTATTTCAATGACTATAATACAGTACTAGTAAACAGCAGACACAATAAGAATTTAATCGCAGACCGACTTTCATCGCTCGTATAAAGTCGAGCCAAGATCCCTTTACAAGGAGCTATAGTGACCCTGTTGACCAGCAATTAAAAACAATATGCAATACTGTTGTTCCGGTGTGGTTTTATTGACATTCGCATTTTTCTCCTTCGGGAAATGTTTTCGAAAAACGTAAACGCTAATTTTAAATCTATAAATAATTTTGCAAAACATAATTTATCGGCTCAGTCTATGTTTTGTTCGCAAGTGTACAAAATTGATGTTCAGTTGTTGATGACACACAGTCCCACCCACTTATCTCTTCTCCTATGTTCCATTTTCTGTAGGCGTAAGCTTCACTCTGCCATAAAGGATTTAAGCGTAAAATCAACATCGATATTGCCAACACGTAACCAAAACATAATAGGGGATTATGTACGTATCGTTCACGTATTAATTCCTAACTTCACGTAGAGATTCGAGCTTAAATAACTCACACGCTGAAAAAGCATTTTTATCGAACGACAGTTCTGTAGGTATATGTTGGTAAACCATCGTAACAAGAATAGTTAGTTAAAACCGTTTACGAGCAAAACGTAAAAGTATAAAACTGTTGACACTTAGATTTTCTTTTACTACTTAAATAACATCGGCAAAAAACAATAACTTTGAAATGCGAATGGCCTATTGTTTCAGTTTATACTGGGGACTTTTGTATGTGTACGTATTAAAGTGTAGTCCATAATGCGAACATAACTCGTGCGAGTACTTTATATTTCCCACAAGACGATAATCCTCTTATGCACATGCGCTCCGCTGTCAATAGCTGTTCCCAATGGTGGTTATTTTTTTATGACGTTAAAGAAATGTATTCCATAAAATACTGAAACATAATTGAAAAAAACCGACCAAGTGCGAGTCGGACTCGCGCACGAAGGGTTCCGTACCATTATCTATATATACAAAATTAGACACTATATTATTTTATTCTGTTTTTAGTATTTGTTGTTTGTGAAAATGTCAACTGTCTAGCTACCACGGTTCATGAGATACAGCCCATTGACAGACAGACAGACGGACAATGGAGCCTTAGTGATAGGGTTCCGTTTTTACCCTTTGGGTACGGCACCCTAAAAATAGACATCGTTAGAGTGCTAGTTTGTTACAAAGAACTAAGTGTCTTTAAGGCGTCCGCTACATGGCTAAATCGATGTAAAGTTCATATTTATAAAAATTTCGTGTCACGTAGTATGTTCGCGATGAACTCCGATTTTAATGATATTTTGCACAATGTGTGCAGTTTAGTCCAACTTAAAAGATTTGCATATTACCTAGCCACAGCAAGGCGAGGCTGGGTAGCAAGCATGTTTATCAGCAGTCTGGTTACCATAGTTCAGGCTCTGCCTAGTTTGGAAGGCGTCTCAAGTTATTATTATTTTTATCTTTGTTCAGTAATATATGAATTTGATTACTAACAAAACCGTGTTTGACCGTGTATTAGTTTATTGTTTGCTAGCTTTCCCCCGCTGCGCCGGTACGCAAACGTGGATCTTGGTTTCTTTGTGCACTATGTATTAATAATGACAATCTATTTGCGTTACAAATTTCCTCAAAATCTGTCCATCTGTTAGGGTGAGGAGTAACCACAAACTAACTCATACGTTGAGCATTTATAATTTACTAGCAGCGCCCCGCGGTTTCACCCGCATAAGTCCCGATCCCGTGGGAATATCGGGATAAAAATAGCCTATATGTTAATCCAGGTCTCCAGCTATCTACATACCAAGTTTCATCGCAATCGGTTCAGTAGTTTTGGCGTGAAAGAATAACAAACATCCCTCCATCATTCCATCCAAACTTTCACATTTATAATATTAGTGGGATTAGCGGAACAACAATTTACACAAGTGTGACTAAAATCTTGATAGTCACAGCCGGTTTGATATAGAATATTGTGTTATCTCTGGAACATGCTGTTGTTTAATCAAATTAATTATTTGGAAACGTCCTTGGATGACGTATATGTGTCAGTCGCGTCGGGTATATTACAACTTTAAGCATGATATATCTACATATTCGTATCATGATAAGAATATCATGATAACATTAAAATGTTAATTACTTTTATAAATGATTTAATAAATCCTTTATGTTGCTAACTATTGGCTTTTTATAACCACCTTTACGTTGTATCCATCAGTCGTAACTAATCGTCAAATGAATAGCAGTATAACGATTACACGTGCATCAATAAAGTTCAATCAATCAGTTCCACATTAAGACATGTGATCATGATAAATATACGATCACTTTAATAAATACTTAATACTTTTAGTATTCATCAACATCATCATTACCATTATCTCATCTAACCATGGGCACCTATATAGGCATCTCCTAAGGCTTCCAAGAAGAGCGATCTTGCGCCGCCTTGGCTTCCTACCGCTTTCGACCAGGTCATTGGTCTATACACTGAACTGACAAATATGTTTGTATCTCTTTTTCTCCAATACAGCGTATTTAGGTTTCGAATTTTTACAAGGAGGCAAGGACGAGTGAAACTCGTGCTGAGAGTCCGAGGTCTACGGTAGGCTCTGTTGGTCACGACATGTATTTTTTGCCACTTATTGATTAAACATTACCTTACATCAACAACAACACTTACAATTCTCACATATTCCTTTTACTAATGTTATAAACGAGAATTTTGTGAGGATGTATGGATTTATGGGTGTTTGTTACTCTTTCACGCAAAAACTACTGAACCGATTGCGATGAAACTTACTTGGTATGTAGATAGCTGGAGACCGGGATTAACACAGGCTACTTTTTACCCCGATATTACCACGGCATCGGGACTTACGGGGGTGAAACCGCTGGGCGCAGCTAGTAAATGTATATAAGTATCCATTAATGAAGTGCTACAGAACCTAAATCTTACTATTACGTAATCTAAATGTTAAAACTTTTTTTTTTTGGAAACAACGTTAATTATTTATCGAGATAATTCTAAGTAACAAGAATAAGATAAATAACAGGAGGTTATCGGATGCATTATAGTATAACAATAAAACAATAGTGTTTGACTCACGGTAGTACATCGTTATAACAATAACAGTGACGTATTGCGCTCGTGGATTGTACTTTACGGTGTTGGATTTAGCAGTTTTTAATACGAAGCTTATTTGAGCGAGACAGAAAGGAGCGGACGACGTGTTACGGTGAAGTGTGAACCACGTCGCAATAAGATCGGCTCGTGGTATTAAAATCGAACATGCATTGCCATTTGCCATTGCGTATGGGTTGACCAACTAGCTCGAGCGTCTTGCCCTGTCCTTGACAAGCGACTATAGAACGAGTTTTCACATCGATTTATTATGACACCGTTTGAGGTATTGCCCGCGCAAATCGCAATGTTCGCTGCAATAAGTCCAAGTTGTTTCCATTGTTCGAGATGTACTTCTAAAACCGGATATTTCCACATGTCCGAGCCAATTACGTAATTTAGAGAATAATATTATATTAGCATCTAATACGTAAATAGACTCGCAGCGTGTCGGGCGGACAAGTACGTCATTATTATGCATAAATGTGGATTGGTTACTGTTTTTATTTCTTGGTATCATTACCATAAAACAAATAGGAAGATAAATTTAATAAGATAATGTTGATGTTAGGTTTCCTCGAAGTAATAACGTAAGCATCAAATGAAAAAATCCGTGTGAAAAATTTTACGGTTTATTCCTAGCATTTCGACTTACACTAAACAAGTTTTCGTCATTTGCTGAAAGATTTAAGAGATAGCTTTTGTTGATTTAGCTAGAAGCGTCAGCTACTGTGTTCATTCATTTAAGAAAAGACTATAACTTAATAATACAGTTGCGTGTACGCAAGACATTTATTTATTTACAACTACTTATGTATCATATTGCTATGGTTTCGTTGTAAAGTATATTGAAAGTACCTACTCGTTATCTGTAAAATATTAATCACCTACTTAAATATACGTATTCAAGAAGTCTAAGTTCATGATTAACTTTGCTATTTTTATTGTGTATTTAGTTATTTACTCTCGAAGCAACAATACTGCGGAGTACTTCACTATTTTTAGGGTTCCGTACCTGAACGGTAACCAACGCTGTCCGTCCGTGATCATCATATATTATGGTGATCCGTATTAGGAAGACAGTTGCAATTTTCACAGAATGTGTATTTTTGTTGGCGCTATAACAACAAATAATACCTAAAAATAAATAAAAAATTAAAGGGGAAAACCCTACTAGTAACGTGTTTTTTTTCTCTTTTTTTGTTCGATCTTAATAATGACAACACGTAGTCAAGTAGACGCTTGAAATGCTTGTTATTGCTATAAATCTTGTACGATGGTGCGGAACCCTTCATGCGCGAGTCCGACTCGCACTTGGCCGGTTTTTTATAATACATTGGGCAGCTGAATAGAGCAACAGTTATTGAAACATTGAGTCGGTGAATATATCTCTATCAGCTGAACGACTGACAACTACGCAACAAATGGAGGGTGTTATAATATAAATGTACTAATTATATTGCTTCGACCAGGTAACTTAAACAGGTTAATAAGTTAAATACCTAATCCGCACAAAGCAGATGAGTACAAATGTAGATAATGTAATTCACACATTTCATTGTATGAGATTATCTGTAACAATACTTTAACTAAGTAATACGCAATAATTGACAATACTTAGCCTTACATAATAATAATCATAACTCCATACATCTCACATACGGCCGTCTGATCCCAAACTAGGCAGAGCCTGTACTATGGTAACCAGACTGCTGATAAACATACTTATATATTTCTAAATAGATACATATTATAGATAAATTACACCCAGACACAGAACAAAAGATCGTGCTCATCACACAATTATTTGTCCTAGGTGGGAATCGAACCCACGACCTCTGGCTTAGCAGTCAGAGTCACTAACCACTAGACCAATAGGCCAGTCAAGTCATAGTAATATGAAAAGAAAATAACTGGTCGTCTCCTAAGTTGCGTTAACTTTGTGAGTCCGAATCAAACACAAATATTTATGGTACAATATTCATTGCAGACAAAAACTTAGGTCACACTGAGAGCGAGAAGCGATGCTAAGTTTATTTTTTCAATAATTATGTTATTTTGATATTTTAATCGCTTCTTATTGCGATAAAAATATCTACATATATCTATTCATAGAGTAGAATTCAGAAATCTTAAATAACTTAAATTTTCCCGCTCTAATTCTAAGAAATCGTGGTTTTATTATGTTATTTAAATGTACTTATACAAAGTCCCCCGCCGCGTCTGTCTGTTCGCGATAAACTGAAAAACTACTGAACAGATTTTCACTAATACACAGAGTGATTCATGAGGAAGGTTTAGGTGTATAATTTGTAAAGATTTTGTGTAAATGTCTCTGCTACCCGTGCGAAGCCGGAGCGGGTTGCTTGCCAGTATATTATCAAAACGAAACATCAGTGGGTCTTCACAATAATACAACTAACAACAGTTCTGTTATCATTGGAATCGGCTTTATTACTTAATATATTATGATAAAACGGGGAGTATAACTTTTAACCTGTGAGCGAAAATAAGCATTAACAACTGAATACTTCTTGTTCTTACAGTAGAGTTTTATGTTTACTCAACGTAAGACTACTAATAAATTTATTATAAAGCTAATATTATAAAGCTGAAGAGTTTGTTTGTGTGGTTGAACGCGCTAATCTTTCTAAAAATCTCTTAGTGTTGGATAGCCCATTTATCGAGGAAGGTTATAGGCTGTATAACATCACGCTACGACCAATAGGAGCAGATCAATGAGCATAAACGCAGGTGAAACTGCGGGGACGGATAGTAAGTTATATAAGAAGAAAGCTAACACAAAGAAATAGAGAAAGCTAAGAAATATAAAAAAAAAATACATGTAATTTTTTTATAAATTACATGGGACACAAACATTTTTTAATGGACATAATAAACAGACACTGCCATTAAAAAAAGCCGTTAGGACTTTATCAAAACAGGAAAGAACATGACACTGAATATATTTAAGTGTTTTAAATAATATTCTTCTCCAAACATAGATAAGTACAACTAACGCTCTTCCGCCACGCCAAAGGACAACGACTTTGTCTCGATGAAACGGTTTAGTAGGTACGATAAGCCTTACAAACAATACACCAGTGAAACCTTTTAACACCGCCCACATACCTGCACTTGTGATGGGTCACACAGTTCAAAAGAAATTAAGAAATATTTGTGTAAGCCTTTCCTTATTCAATATAAATGCCACGAGAGCTTGCGAAAAATGCGGAACTCATATAAACTAAGTTGAGCAATAAGTTGTCTGTAACTTAATACAATTTCTAAATAAATTAAATTAAATTGTCAGGAAATATGGTAAAGTTTAAGTTGGCGTCCTTCATCCATTTATTAGTCAATCACGACGGAATAACAAAACATTTTAAATATCACTAATACCTAAGATTCGGTGTTTAGGATGTTACGGTAAATGCTTGAGCTATTTCAACCAAAACTTATGCAGATGTTATGGATGGGCAGGACATAAAGATGAAGTATCCCTTGCGAAAGAAGAAGATAGAGAGCGACATGTAGACGTAAAAAGGCTATTACCATTACCAAGCTGGGATTGCAACAGGAAGAGAAAATATGTATTTTATTAATCAATAGCTTTTTAAAGACTGATCGTGTCCTGAAAAGTAAGCCAGGGAGATTTCCATCTCTTTTTTAACGTTCTTTACCACTGAATAAGGAGATATCTGAGGGAATGCCATAAAAGAGTATATGGAAATATCGTTTGGCAATCACGATCTCCAATACTAAGGAGCCAATGAGAAAAGAATTCAAATACTTAGACAGTGACTTTTTTCAAACGAGTTCAATGTCCTCAAGTGCGAATTACCAAGTTTAGTACATCAAGAATCGGTTTATATACTAGTAGAGTAGATTAGTCCAGATTATCTTACGATTAACAGTATGCTCATGTGTGTAATTTAATTATGTTTGAAGGTCAGGTCCAGTGCCCTTTGCAAACACCTGCGGAAATTGCATTACATATTGCAAATGTATCTTTGTTTAAAGTTCCTAAGAATTACAAATCATAACATAGTTGAGGTTGTTTTCGTGTTAATTATAGTTTATTGGACATATTTATTTTTGTACACAGACCCATGTATTTTACGAACAATGTTACACCAAAATCGATGAGTGATACTTTGCACGAGTCACAACAAAGTTTTTTATTTGTCAGAGGTACTGACAATATTAGTAGTTTGATTTCGAAACAAAGCATATACAAGTTTTGTTTTATATGTTTCACAAAATGCTAGATGCTTTTGTTTTTTAAGCAAACACTGTATAGTTATTCTAACGGTTTGGGTGTCTTCACTTAGTTTATTTTTTTTTTCATAATGCCTCATTTTAAGGGCAGTCAAACATTAAAGTTAAGTATTAATAAGTTACATAGGACACAACACTAAAACAAAAAAATTACGGTTCGGGTGTCAATACACTACATAATAAAATCGTTCCGATCGTGCTTTTAACTTATACTGAAACCTAAGAAAGATATTTGTTGCTCTAAAATCATGTCTCGTACTTACGGACATACGGATATGCATTTTATTTCAAAATCTTTTAATTACTTCTTTACATAAATCATCTGCAATTGCTAATTGGCTGGATTTTATACTTTTGCTAATTGTATAAATGAGTAAGAGTCATGCACGGAATGCGGACCCGTAAAACGTTTGTAGTGCAAAGGGCTGGTACGTTTTATTAAGCGGTCCCTCGACGATCATACGGCATGCATGCATGACCGTTTAATAAAATTGTATTGATTGATGCGAATGACATGCAAACTACGTGCTGGCAGTTGATTGACAATTCCTTTTATTTTTATATTTATAAATTTATGTATTTATAAATCTGCCTTTGACAAAGAGATTTCCATACCAGACCTCTTCACTGTAGTATCTATATCGACTGAATAAAATGATTATTCCAAGCGATAGCAAGCTGCATGATAGACTCTCAATAGGTCCTTCATGCAGCATGATGATTCAGCATGTCATGCCGCATGATTGTCTAGGGACCGCTTTATACTTGCTCGAACAGGAAGAGAAGGGGTACATCAACGCCAGACCGCACGTAGCAATCACTACCAAAACATAATAAACAATAGTACAACGTACATAATGCGATTTATGGAAAGGTTTAAACAAATAGCAACTGTCTTACTATGCTCTATGGTACAATTTATCTCGAACGTTACTGCCCGCCCAAAAATACACTAAGTAATCACGACGGGGCACTTGGTACTCACGGAATAGATTCTACTGAATGTTTTTTTATTATTTATAGGATTTTTATACATTTAATAAATAAATAAATATGTGTACCCGTACTAGCATGAGGACTGTAGATGATTTCATGAGGCATTGCTTTTAAAAGTGTTAAATGGAAATAAAATTGTATAAGCTTTGAATTGTATTTTTTTAGCTAGAATAATTAAAACACACTGATTACTAATTACTTTAATTACTTACATATGATATGTATTAAAAAAAATGTAAATATTGTACGTGGAGGTGCCTTCTATAAAAATATTTCAAATGATTATTACCATATATATCATACTAGCCGTCCCCGCAGTTTCACCTGCATTTGTGGTCACTGCTCCGCGTAGCGTCATGTTATAGTATATAAAGAATATATATATATAGTAGTATATAGCCTATAGCCTTCTTCGATAAATGGACTATCTAATACTGAAATATTTTTTATCGGACCAGTAGTTCCTGAGATTAGCGCGTTCAAGCAAACAAACAAAAAACTCTTCAGCTTTATATATTAGTATAGAATTATAGATGTACAATGTACTTTATGTGTATCTAACTATTCCGTTGAAGATTCAGATAAATAAGTTGTAGGTATTGCTATTAATATATCACCACGTTCACCTTTAGCCAAAATAATAAGAACACAAGCAATACGTGGAACTACGAGTAAAATAAAATAACTAGTACTTCCAAAATTAAACAAAGGCAAAATTTAAATATTAATACTTTAGAAGTTTAGAGTACAAAAGGTGAGATTTCGTAGTGATTCAAAAAGTAAACAGCCACGCCTAACGACCGTGTCTCGCGCCATAAGGTTGCGGGGTTGGTAGGTCATTGACACGATTATATTCTTCAGAGGGCACATTTATCAGTAGCCGATAAGTACAGACGCCATTGTTATTTTGATAACGGTGGCGGCAGTAATAAATCGTAAAAGACACCTATGAGTGAAGAGTGAGTTTAACACTAACCATGTACCGTGTGTGACACATTCAATAATAATACATGAATTGTGACAGTTCCTAGAAATCATTATTAACCTTTTTATGACGGTCTATTACTATAGCTAAATGTAAACAACTTGGCACATTCGGACGTGTGGTAACAGGGATTGTGCGGAGTTTGTCGAACAAGCAGTGTGCAGTACCGCAGTAGCGCCTGCCGCGGGTCCCGTACATTGCGTTCTGTTTCAACGCTGGGGTGACTACTAGTAAACAATCTATTTATTTATGTATATCTACATTCAATAAACATTCAATTCATTATCTCTGAGATGAGATCTCTAAAAGCGTCGTTTTGCGTAATTTATAAAAGCTATATATTCTAAATACTTTTTAAATAGGATATTATTATATCCTAGCACGATTTTATGGGTTGATAGTATGGTTATATACTTACGTGCAGATATCAAATAACATCCTCATATCTTTAGTACAAGTTCCTTTCAGGACTAAATAAATTTCAGTTTGAACAATACTAATGTAAAAACAGTAATATAACAGCAATAAAAAGAAAACAGGTTTAAAATGAAGGAACTGTAGCTCATTGAATGTTTCCAACATATTATCACGTCTCGTTTCAGTAGCAAAGCTTTTGATGGTATCTTTTATTGTTCAATCTTAGCATTCTGTTCCCTTCTTTGCGCATCAAGAATATCGTCTACAGATACTTCTGTCAATGGTAAGTTGTATTCTTTATCTGTATTCAATTTCTCCAAGACGTAAACAATTTTTCGCCTAACGAAAAATATTCCTCTGGGGATATCCTCATATTCCCTACGCACATGAATCCCTTCTATAGTTTTATGTAGAACTAAATTTGCAAACTGATCCTAGCAGCAAAGACTCCCAATCAGTGTCCTCCCATCCCTCAACAACACCAAAAGTTTTATATACAGTTCATCTAAGGTGTATTTGAAGATGGATTGTTGATTTCAAACTTGCACCTCATTGTCTAGTTGCAAAAGTAACTATTAGTGTTTTTAATTATTGATGGGGTGAAAAACTTGGGTAGGTCGACTGCGTCTCAAAACTCAAAGCCGCCCGCCGCCCATAATGCACAGGAAATGAACATTAGAATGTTCGCTAACTGCCTGCCTCATTATGGCAGCTCTCAGCATACTACGAGCCCTGGACATATTGAACGTTTTATGAAAGCGTAAGAATAACATTTTATACGAATATATTTTTAATTATGATCTAATTTCAGATGTTTTCTTAGATGTGTAATTTTGGCTATGCCGACTTTTATTATTGATGTCTTGGATAGAAATAGGAAATAAAACACTTTTCATTTTTACACGCTTTTCTGGCCAGTTTAGAATTGCAGTTGAATAGAAGAAAAAATAACACTTATTAGTATACATTTACGAGTATACACTGCTGAACCTCCTATCCCACGGAAGCGTGGTCAAGACTTTGTGAGCCCAACCATTTAGATTAGAATCCCATGAATAAATAACACGTATTAGTATACATATACGAGTATACACTGCTGAACCTCCTATCCCACGGAAGCGTGGTCAAGACTTTGTGAGCCCAACCATTTAGATTAGAATCCCATGAATAAATAACACTTATTAGTATACATATACGAGTATACACTGCTGAACCTCCTATCCCACGGAAGCGTGGTCAAGACTTTGTGAGCCCAACCATTTAGATTAGAATCCCATATATGTACATACCTGTAATAAGTAAATAAAAGGTTATATATTTTTTTAATAAAATAGCTTTGAATGAGACTTCTAATGAACAATAGAACTAAAATACTGAATCTGAGCCTGTGGAGGAAGTGTTTTCAGCAACAACAGTCGTCGTCAACAACAAGAAGTATGCTTACTTACTATATAATTATACTTTTCATAAAAAAAAACAACAACAAAAAAGGTAATGAAATAAACAAATTTCCACAAAATTAAATAAGGAATTGCTACACCGACAAACTACTTACTTGAGTGATGGATGTATGGATGAATGGATATCACTACTTCCATCCATCAGTTAAGTGGTTTGTCTGTCTTAAGTATGTTTAAATGAACTAAAAAGTAAAAAAAAAATAATCTCAAATTTTTCAACATTATCTAGTTTCTTTTGACTTCCTAACAGTACCCAGTTACTGAAGACACCCATCATCTCAAACGTCAGTTAATTTTAACTTTTAATGTAATGTAAGTTAGCGTTGCCTAAATGAGCATAACTACATTTGTCAACAGCAGACCTAAGTGTTCCCTAGCAAGTAATTAACTGCTTGTAGCGCTGCGCAATATCCCGACAATTATGTACCGAGATAGTTGGAGTGTAGCGATTGACTCGCTAAATGTAAGTCTCTTTCATTACAATCGATGAGTATATTACATTCTTTTTAAGCAAACTTTGAAAATGTGTTTATACAAAAACTTATACAATATTTAGTTTATACAGCTTATACAGTATTAGTAGACAATATTTTAAAACCATATTATTACATCTAAAAATGTACAAAAAAAATGCAGTGCAGTTTATTGCTTTTGTTGCTTGATATAGAGGACAAACGAGCAGACGGGTCACCTGATGGTAAATGACTACCACCGCCTTTGGACACCTGCAATTGACTGGCCTGTTGGTCTACTGGTTAGTGACACTGACTGCTAAGCCAGAGGTCGTGGGTTCGATTCACACCCAGGTCAAATAATTTTGTGATGAGCACGGTAATTTTTTCTGTGTCTGGGTGTAATTTATTTATAATATGTATGTATTTAGAAATAAATAAGTATGTTTATCAGCAGTCTGGTTACCATAGTACAGGCTCTGCCTAGTTTGGAGTGTGTGGAGTTATTATTAATCAGAGCGGAAGTCTACCCCTTGACAGCTGCTAAACACAGGCTTTAACATTGAGCAATCAAATACTCATTCAGATCTGTTGAAATAGCCGTAAAGCTCTAAGTTCATGTTTAATAATTATTAGATAGTGACTTATCTACCAAGTAAACAATGTAAGCGATTTAACAAGCAAAGCATTAGATAATGGAGTGAACGGTTTATACGACTTGTCTAGGTTACAGGATGCATTAATCCTTCTAATTACACAATCACTTTAGCAATTTTATTGGATGACCCGTTCACGCGATGGTATAAGGTAGATTACTTGATACCTTATTACATAGATAACGTGACTTAAAGGCAAACGTTGAAGCTGCAACATTACAAGATTTTCCCATTTAAACATCGCTAACACTTCATGATCTGATATTGATGAATCTGAATCTAAGAAGGATGACACAGAAGTTTGACCGGTGTGCTGACCGGTCAAACTTCTGTGTCATCCTTCTTAGATTTAGATTAATTTATTTCTGTAAAAATGTGTCATAATAATGGTGTTACATTGTTTTGTGGTATGTTTTGGTCATAGGTGTATAAAAATTTTGTGTTTTAAAGGTAATAAATGTAATGTCACAAAATAAATATTTTTAAAACATGTTTAAAACTTACACAATCCACGTTAATCTCATCATTTGTTCTAGTAATTTCTATTATTTGCTTTCTGTTACATAGATATGATTTAAATAGGTTAAATATATTGTCACACATTCCGTTTCATGATTTGGCAACATGTGACTTTTATTCCCTATAATAAAAATTCAACTGAAAGGCATACAGTTTTCATCAGGCATGCAGGCTGTGGAGGAAGTGTCAGAGGCGCATTGGAAAAAGTATATTGAAAATTGGTTAAGCCGCATGAAACTTTGCATAAATAGTGGTGGAGAGTTATTTGAAAAGATTTAAATGCCCCAGGTATAGTTAAACTTAACCTGACATTTGTCATACTAATAAAATGATAGCGCGTTTTTATGCTGTGGTAGCTTTTACAGAACAAAATATAAAAAAAAGATCGTAACATGCTAATAATAAAGTGACATGTTTATAATTTCCTAAAAAAAAAATCAAATCCAACGATGATTTGCTTAATATGTATATTGGGATACCCGCTATACGAGAACCCGTATAGTGGGTTAAACAAAGAGAAATCACGGACAGAAAATACATGCAGACTCGCGATAACGACAATAATATGGGAATATGAAATCGCACAGAGCGATATGAAATAGAACTCAAAGTTATAACTTGCATTACCGGTGTTTTACTTCATTACACTTTTAGAAAAAAGAACATTACGAGAAATGTCGTCTAAACAGCCCTTCTGTTTAGACAACGTTTCTCACTCTCTACATTTAAACTGAACGCAGGTGCAAAGTTGAAGATTGGGTGCAGTTTTGACCTGTCAGGATGAAGTGTTTGAACTGTCAGATTGGACGCAGGAGCTGTGAGACTGGCTGCTTTTTTGTTTATAGGAGAACTACCAACTGACTGCACAGTATTATTAATTAGAACTCATTGCTAAATGCACGCTAACTGCAAACGGGCATCAAATCTTTCAACAACGAACAGATTGTTTGAAGATTCGATTCGATTGTTTGAGATTCGATGCAAATTTTTTAACTGCACAAAAATTTGATTAAAAATGTGATAAAATCGAGGAACAGAAACTATACGCCATAGTTTATTTACCAACTGCCCTGTTTAATACCCTCAGTCATAGTTGGTCCTGATGCTTCATTTTGCTTAAAGACCGTTAAAAGTAGAGCCTTCAATTGAATATTCTTTATCCACTTTTGTTTCTTACTTATCTTCAGTGTTGCAAGGAAAGATTTACAAAATTTACGCTCCTGCACACTTGGCAATAAAATATGAACAGTGACCGAAGATTTGTGTGCGAACAAGATTCACTATACAATGGGTAATACGCCTCGAAAAAGTTGTTTCCACTGATTCTATTTCCCTTTTGCTCATTAATATTGTAGTAGCCTTCAAAAATTTATTAAACGAAATGTTCCCAGTTCCTTTGAACGTAAAATAAAATTTAATTTGCGAAGGTAGAAGAACGTTATGGTCTAAATATTTTGCTCTGGGAAAAGGGAATTTGATAAAAAGGTTTGCGTGGTATAAATTTTATTTCGTATGTCCATTACTTATGTAATATTATAAAAGGTCTTTACAGATGTTTATTAATAATTCATTATGTTCAGTCAAAGTTAAAAGAAAAATTGAGAATTGTGTTATTAGAAGAAAATTATAACGTTTGGCGCAAAAAGTTATTATTGTTTTAGAGCCTATAGCTACTTCGCCAATTTCTGGTATTTTGTAACGCACTCTTGCTTTATAGTTCACTCCTCAGACTTATGACTTCGAGGAACCTCCAGATCTTATAAGCACTGAGTGTTTGTATTTCCAGTCGTTACATTATGTGCAACCCTAGGTTGATACTTTGGTACCGCATTTCGCTCAACTTTAGGTTGAGCATGTGTTCGTTCAGTTTGTAGTGTCCGATAACTGCACAGGTTTTGTATCTGTTGGCCTCCAGAAGTTATTTTTAGCTTTCGAGTTTTAGACCAGTAGTGGTTTTTCGTCTCTTAATTGCCATTGCTGCGCATAAGTTACTGTTATTATGTAATCTGTTATATTTATTACAGGATTGTGTTACGAATTTAATGTTTTTGAAGTAACTACGAGATACATATTATCTCATTTCATAGTTGGAGGGTTTTTGTCATAATTTACTTATGGCCTTTACTTAGTCTGTTTAACGAAATTCGTTTGTGAAGAGTTTGTTTGTTTGTTTGTTTAAATCGTTTGTTGTTTGTTATGTTTCCTTTTTTACAGGCATTAAATAATTGTATGTAGTACACAGCAAATTATCACTCAGTCTCACAATCGCTTTTCTTCATTAGACCACAAAGGTTTTAACTCTTAAAACTCGTTTACTATTTAGATACCCGGTGTATCAGATGCAGCACCACCTTATCTCCTTTGTTAATGTGAAACTCCGTAACTTAGAAAATGAAAAATAGTGCTCGTGAGTTTTTATTACCTGGGTCCTATTACATTGCATTGCAGGCATTAAATGTACTAGTGTCACTTTATGACCCACATGATTAAATTGTTTTATTTCATTTGTTTTAGTTTAATTTTTTGTTTCGATATAATTCTTAAAGATATTTATACATCAAATTAGAATTTTTAGCTATTTAGAAGAAGAAGAATTTTCTATGCCACGATTATTGTTTCAATGTAGACCCACAATAACACCAACTCGGAAATTGAATTCTGCATTACCCGACCATTTGTCTAGACTCTAGAGAACCTATACTACATTATAATTAATGTAAACAAATCATTAAATGACTTGATTAAGGAATGTGATATAATAAGTACAGGCAAAGTAATGTCATCATATGTATGTAAGTTAATTTTTGCAGCTTTGTGGTAGATAGAGAATTAGTTGACAACAAGCAATTGAGCGATACACACCTGAAAAACGTGGCATTAAGTACTGGTAAACGAGATATTTCAAAAAGCCGGCAGTCTCGAAAATTAAGACTGAAGAAGATATCGCCAATTTGGACCCAGATTTTCTGCCTTATTTCCCTTGGTCACGGCATCACGCGTAAACGACTAGACCGATTTCGCAAGTTCTTTTTTTTTTGTGTTTGTTATTGTCAGGAGAAGTTTCCTATGAAAGAAAAAATTAAGAAAGTTGCGTGGCAGATTAGAAAATTTTAGAAACCTTAACGAAGGACTTACGCACGTGAAACCGCGGGGCGCAGCTAGTAAATTTAAAAGATTGTATACCTGGAAATACCGTGGAGTGAAGACGATTACGATGCCCTTTATAGAGAAATAATGGGTAACCCAGTTAGCCAGTTATTATCCAGTATATAATAGACTCACCAAAATATTAAACGGTATACTAGTAACCAACGCCGCGTGGACTTACAAACAAACTAATACATTCATTTCTACATATAAGTATACAAATTATAATGAAAATAAGGCTTAATACCACAAACAAAGTCACAATTGATATTTCGTCACTTTGCCATATTTTGAGCACTTGAAGCGACAAATATACGACTTTTAAGCTTGTGGCTTGGTACAACTAATATTGCAAACTAAAATACAACACCTCTATTTCTACAACTAAGTGAAGTAAATAAATATGAATGCATGTACAATCGATGGAGAGCCATGCTTCGGCACGTATGGGCCGGCTCGACCGGAGTGATACCAAGGCCTCACAGAAAACCGGCAGTGAAGCAATGTTACATTGCTTTTCGCCGTGTGAGTGAGATTAACGGAGGCCCTAACCCTTCCCTCTCCCCCTCCTTCACCCCTTCCTTTTATTCCCACCTTAAAGGTCGGCAAGGCACTTGTGACTCTTGAGTTGCAGGTGCCCTTGGGCGGAGGTAGTCATTTACGATCAGGTCCGTACCGTTACTCGTTTGCCCCTAAAACATAAAAAAAAAACAATCTGTTTGCGAGAAATAAATGGATGGATAGCCCAAAGTTCTAGGTCACAGTCCAATTGTTACCAATATTTTTCTTAGTGGTTATTAAACAAAGGCACTATTTAATGTAGCGTCTCTCGAACACATTAAAGCAATGTTGATGATAATATTGTGGTACTTACTGTGGTGAATGTAAAATGTCTTTCCTGTTTTGATTCAAGGTTTCCTAATAAAACCTTAACTACGCGTTTATAGGTGGTTCAAGCTAAAGAGAGCTCTCTTATGAAGATAGGAGTAGGTATTTAATGGTTTTAACCATCATTCTACATGTTTGACATTGCTTTATATTACAGTACTGTATTCCGGTTAACCAGCATTAGTCCTATACTTTATCCGACCAAAACCTTTTTAAATATACAATCATTTATAAATATACTATTAATATGAGACATTTAAACGAATCCAGGAAGTATTAGACTTAATATCCTATTTTTTATCAAAAACAGCGGCATTATCGAGTTTATAAAAAGGTGTGTTTCTGGTTAAAGTATTTTTTTTTTATTATTACAAAAAACAGATACAAGAGTATTGACAAATTTAAAGTTGCCGAAAGCATTAAAAAGAAATATATATAATATTTTGCAAGTCTTTTAATTTAGAAGGTATATTGAAAAATAATTACCAACCGATTTTTTTAAAACTTGAAAAAAATATGTTTATATTTGGAAACTTTTATTTAGTTGACCGCACTATTTGTTTACATAATTTTAAATTAAATGTGACGTATTGTCATTCAATATAGTCGAATATCGCCTGACACCAAAATTCTGTGCTCATTGCTTGACACATCTGTTTCTATAGATATTGTCTGACGTTGCTTTCGATTTATCAACAAAGTCTTAGATGCAGGTAATTTTACTAACTTCGACGATTTTACACAAATCACTACGAAGGTGAGTCACGATTCGAGGTTGTTCACTGTACCTACAAGTGTATGTGTGATAGGATAGGTTACTAAAGACAAACGGTCCGAACGTTATTAACACACTAGCAGCACCCCGAGGTTTCACCCTCGTAAGTCCCGATCCCGTGGAAATATCGGGATAAAAAGTAGCCTATATGTTAATCCAGGTCTCCAGCTATCTACATACCAAGTTTCATCGCAATCGGTTTAGTGATTTTTGCGTGGAAGAGTAACAAACATCCATCCATACATCCATACATTCATACATCCTCACAAACTTTCACGTTTATAATATTAGTAGGATAATACGTTTAAATGTCGTCGACTTTTAGAACACATACAACATATTTACATTCTTTTTCCTCTGTATGACTTAATTACCTTGCTTACCTCATGTTGTCAATTTACAGTAAAGGCATCACAAATCTCGTAACGTGAATCAACTATAATTATTATGCTTTGCTACGAGAACGATGTCGTGGGAAAAAAAACTAATAAACGTATTATATACTAGGTAATACCATTCTGAAAATATGTAGAATATGTTAGTGAAACAAAAAATTATCGTAAATACATATGCATACTTATGGATGAAATACAGAACATCCTTTTTTGAAGTCGGTTAAAAATAACGACATTCAGATTCGCATAGAAACATCTGTAGACAGGAAAAAATGAAAGAATTGCAGAAACTATATATCATGTGAGCAAGGTTTTGTGCACAGGAAGGTCAATGTTTGTATGTGTGTACATGTGAACACCTATGACGTTGGTAACAAAAAGGCACTTAATAGCATACGCACGGTTAAGCAACACCGCTATTTGAATTTCGCTTAATTGATTCCGTGGGTAGTGACGCCACAATTCTCGAGTTTTGGTGGATTTTCCCATATTTATAGATCAGAAACGTACTACGAAATGCTAAGCCGCCAATAAAACTTTTGAGTACATTTGTGCACGATACTTGGTTATAGTCTTAAATGTGTTTGTTCTATACCAACAAAACAAAAACGCCATGACTGTGTTCTAAAAACATTTCAAACACAAGGCGTCTAGCCGAGGAGAAGGTAAGGTAAGGTAAGGTTTGCAAGGTTCACAACCAGCAGCAACCACTCGCGTCATCGTCCCTGTAAAAACATTTTATGATGATTTTAATGGATTCAAAGCAAAATTTTTGTTAGGCCCCCGAATGTTGTGTTCATTGGTTTTTTTAATTAATCCAACACTTTCAGAATACATTTACCTATTCATTTAGTGTGTTACATCCCAAACCAATTTGTACAAAAAAATATCTCTAACGGTCTAATCTAAGCAACAAATATCAGATATCAGAGTCTCGATTTTTTAATAAGTAAATATGGAAGCCCTAACGTTCGCATGATACGAAGGAATAAACTAAAATGTAATACGTTTCGAACATGCACCTGAAATATTTCTATTGCATTAGCAACACGTATGAGTATCTAAAAACTAGGTACCTATTTAATATATGTATATGAGTATGTATGTATCCATTGGGAATGAGAACAGATTGCAGCGTAATTATAAAAGGCACTGCTAATTTGACTCGCAATGTTTATTCTAAGTTCTAGAGTATAAGGAAAAATTTAATTTGATTTGAGGAAAACATAAATTGGGTTTTTAGTGTGACTTAATACCTACTACTAACAAAAGATTAAAAAACATAGGTATGTGACTCCTCCAAGGTGTGGCCGCCTGTTGATCAAAAGGTGGCCAAGGTTGCAGGGTTTCCCGGTAGCTTCCTTCTTAGGGTATACCCGGGTCCCTTGCAGTAGGACCCACTTGTGATGGAACACCGTGTGGTTATAGTCGGTTCGATTCCGACATACCACTTTACCATAAGCTCCCGGTGAGGTGACAACCCGTGGGGGCCGTGGGGTCTCCAAACGAATAAAAAAGGAATGTGACTCCTTCTAAATTTTATAATAAGAGCAGTCTAAAAAGGACGTGAGGTTAACACCGGTGTAATAGCCGAACAAGTACCTTCTACCTTTACCTTCAGGCAAAAATAGCTGCCAGCGAACCAGGCAATATTCCTTATAAATGATCGTTTATGAAGGAAATAGCCTAGATAATTATCGACGATCTTTAACCTCTTATAAGACGTAAAGGCAGAAAAAAAGAGTAACGGTGAAAATTGATAAAAATCTAATTCGATGTATATTGCTTCTTAAGTTTGTCAAATTATTTGATGACATTTGGAATATGGTGAGCTATAACGAACTACAAAGCCTATAACTACGCGATGTCAATTGTAAGTATAAAAAAAACATGTTAGCACACTATGATGCGTACCGTGACGGGAAAACGTCGACCGCAAGTAGGTATATTATTTGCATATTATACAGACAACGTACCTACCTCAGCTACAGAACTCCAATTTATTGCACAATGGTATAACGTCTGAAAACAAGGAAACAGTAGGCGCGACCCGCACTGCCTCCGTGGCGGTGTGAGATTCATCTCGAGACGTATTTATTGATAAGGACCGTTAGGGTATTGATTTTTAGTGTATAAAATTTGTTGTATTTTTGCAATGATCCAGTATAATAAACTTTAATGTCACCAAAAAGCATATTATTTTATACAAGCAATCCGCCCCGGCTTCGCAACGGGTACAATTTATACACCTAAACCTTCGTCATGAATGACTCTGTCTATTATTGAAAACTGCATGAAAATCCGTTAAGTAGTTTTTCAGTTTATCGCGAAGACAGACAGACAATCACCTTTGGAAACGATATGTGAACAAACTGAATAAAGTGTAATCCATTTATTTTTCTGTTTATCCATTTTATTTAAAGTTTCTTTAATTAACTCTTAGTTTATTTATCCATTTTACGTAGGTTTTAAGGTACACGATTGTATTACAAATATGTTTAGGCATTGTTCGACATGAACTCAGCATGAAATCCTACCAATTCTATAGTTACACTAACTTTACCGTACGCGTATGGCAATCGCAGACGTCAAAGTTTGTGTATGCATAAAGGCTCGATAGGTCTATGTTCAATTAGGACTACTGAAAATAGTAGCTTATTCTTATGCGATTACGTTGTCGTGCAATTGCCAAGTTATCCTAATTAATACAAATAAATAAAATTTAAGTTTCTGTTTGTATTGTCAAAATAATAGTTTTTTTTTAAGCTCATACAGTTATTTGCACGATACTTATGCCTAAAAATCAGTTTTTAAAATTGTTGTCTCTATGTCTATCTGTTTGTTCCGGCTAATCTCTAGTGTTATAAGGAGTAACTTAGGCTACTTTTATTTTGGAAAAAGAATCAGGATTCAGCATCAGCGAGCGAAGCGAAGAGTAATGAATATTAGTTTGGGTTACGATTTTACGATTTATGGAGTAATGTCAATGTATTTTAAATATTTATATATATGTATATAAATATATCATAGATATAATATTTTAATGGATGTCTAGTAGAACTTTACATATTCTTCATAGTTACCTATTTACTTATACTTTGTTTAAAGTATCGTAGTTGAGACCTTTAATGTCTTAATATTATTAAATCCTCCGAGACCGAACTAATACAGCAATTTACATAAATCATTTTAGCTTCACCAGAATAGATATTGTATAATGTACGAAGTACGAGTAACAAATACTTTTGATAAAATTGTTAGCATAATCAAATCAAACTTACATCCTACTAATATTATAAACGTGAAAGTTTGTGAGGATGTATGGATGTGTGTGGATGTATGCATGTATGGATGTTTATTACTCTTTCACGCCAAAACTACTGAACCGATTGCGATGAAACTTGGTATGTAGATAGCTGGAAACCTGGATTAACATATACGCTTTTTATATCGATATTTCCACGGGATCGGGACTTACGCGGGTGAAACCGCGGGGCGCTGCTAGTTTTTAATAAAAATTAAATAGAACTCAGTAGAAATTTTAAGTAGGTGGTATTGCTTCAATTGGGGCCGCCTGACTCGGCGTCAACAAAATCCTACGTTTAGACCGCACTATTACCGAAGTGATTTTTCTCCTGATAGTGAAATGTCTCGCCATGGGAGATGGGATAGGGTTGGTAGAGTAGAAATAATCCTACTAACAGTAGCTAGTGTTTACAGGCACTAATAATCCTTAAAAGGAACCTTAACTTTAGAAAAGAAAATTGTTGGCCGTCTGTCTATCTGTCTGTCTGTCAAGACCTTTTCTCAGGAACCCGTTGAAATTAATACCAAATACTTATGTCTGTGGTCTCTTGAAACTGTAAAAAATCAAGCTACTAAATCAATGGAATCAAAAGATACTAAATGTTCAAATTTTGAACATTTCGCAGGTAAATCAAAACTTATAGGGTACTTCCCATTGTCCTACAATCATGAAATTTGGTAAGAAGCAAGGACTGACAGCACAAGTAAAGGAATAGATAATTGTCCTTAATTTGTTGTTATATCACATAAAAAGGTAGTTTTTGTGATTACAAACTTATATCCTGCGGTTGGAAGGTTGACTTTGTCGAAAAGTAGAGAATTGATTCCCGATATGGACGTACTATTTTTTGTTCTTTTTTTCATTCAAACAGTAGCTTTATGATCTAACGGACATCACCATTGAACAGACAATAATATTATGACTTACCTGTTTTATTCTGTCCATGATGTCTATTTCATTTATCGTAACGTGCATATTTTGGTTTTTAGCAGAAGAAGTTACATTATTTTAGACTAGCACCGCCCCGCGGTTTCACCCGCTTAAGTCCCGATCCCGTGGGGATATCGGGATAAAAAGTAGCCTATATGTTAATCCAGGTCTCCAGCTATCTACATACCAAGTTTCATTGCAATCGGTTCAGAAGTTTTGGCGTGAAAGAGTAAATATCCATACATCCATACATCCACACATCCATACATCCATACATCCTCACAAACTTTCACGTTTATTATATTAGTAGGATGAAGTGTAACTTACATTCCTGTTCTGAGGCAACTGAGATCCAGAATTTAAATACTTGCGTTCAAAAAAGGTGCAGACTCTTTATAGAAAGTAAACAGAGCAGACAGAGATCTAATGTTAACGACCTTTTAAAAACCTCATACCGCATCGAAGATCGAATCCCTCATAATTTTTTAAAAGCATACTAAAATTTACATTTGTACCGTCGTAAAGCCGTTCAATCCTCAAACGCACGACCTTAGTGTCTTGCTCGGGGATTAATTATGCGCATACTTTATTGTAGAACTGAACATCAACAAACAATATGCAATAAATAACGACACGACGAGTTTACAGGAAATTAAAAAAAATAATTAAATGGTCGACCGCTTGTGACTGTGAACCCACCCATACACTGACGCTTGTGTCACTCGCTCGCATGTAGTGTAACATTTTTGTTACACTTACAACTTACAGCTTATTATTTTACAGTTAAAACAATTCAACGTTAGATTAATAAATTTACATTTACGTCTATTAATATTCATGAAAAATAATGTCGTAAGAAGTATGGAACCGGAAGAGTATAAACAAAAGGTTTCCAATTCAGCTAGTCAAACTAGTGTTCGACTGTTCGGTGAAAATCGTTTGTCTTTAGGTTTATGTTTGCTATGTAAATATGGTTTGCAGCGGAAAGAATGTGCAAGCGATTTTCGCCATAAAACGCACAAAGATCCAATTGCATATTGTCTTTTATTATTGGCATAAAATATGTTTTTTGTTTTTAAGATTACATTTTCAAACCATCATCCGATTGAGTAGAAACTTAGTACCGTTGTTGTAGGCATTTTCAAGGTTTGCGTGCGTTCGTTATACATTTGTTAAAAAATAATAATTAAGTAGCATTTTGCAACACATGCCGGAGCAGCACGCTCATGAACTAATAGTAAAGATGATGAGGTACCTAACACACACATTGCTTTAAATATAGGATAATCTTTAAATTTCATTAAAGCACAGGCTAAGATTAATGTGACAGTGGCATGAGGGTGTTGTATAAAAAGTTTAATATGTTCAATTTAAGCTGTCACTATGTGGGTTGTAAGGGCCTTTCAAGCTACTGAACAATTTCAAGAATTTTACATAGTGTGGAGAACAGATAACAATAAAAAATTTGCAATATTAACAAAATTATAAGACTAACTTTGATAACACAGATAATAGATGAAGCACAAATTTGTTAAACAAACTACCGGCAAGAATAAATATGTCACCTTCGTCTACTTATCATCTCTTGTTGACCTTGAAAGAAGTCATAAGTGTCGTTGTAACAACTATTCCCTGAATTCCATTATTGTTTTTGAACTTGTTCGTGAAATAGAATCGTCGTTCGAAGAAATCGTTGCTAAGTGGTAACCGAGTAGGTAAGTTGCAAGATTAAGTAATACTAGCCAGGTCAGTCTTGGTGGGTGACCATTCTTAACACATTGAGACCCTCCGTCTCTCGGAGAGCACGTTAAGCCATCGGTCCCGGTTGCCTTACGAACATCTGTGGCATTCGTTACAGGTAGTTGGAGCCCTAAAAAAAATGCGACAACCTGGTCTAACTACAGAACTTCGATATCGTCTAGTACTTTGGGTTGTGGAGGTCTGATGGCAGTCGCTTTGCTAATATAAAATATGGAAGCTCGTTGGGAAAAGGCTCGGAGGATGATGAGAGTTTGTGAAATAGAATTTCAAGTACAAGGTTTGTATTCGCATTTTTATTGTTTCGTGTAAATGTTACATTTAATATTTTTAGTGATTACTGCTACGTTGAGTTCGGAAAGTTATGTTTAAGACTTTACGAACAAAGAAAAGCATGATTAATTTATTTTTGGAATGTGTTATAAATGTTATAATATGTTATAATTGACCAGTGTGCCTTTTAGGGGCCTAGTTCTGGTTGAGAGTTCTACGTAGTCTAGGCATTGGGCGTGGCATGGTCTACGAATTATATACATATATATATTTTAATAACTTGACACATCTCAAACACGGCCCAAACTAGGCAGAGCCTGTACTATGGTAACCAGACTGCTGATAAACAAACTTACCTATTTATTTCTAAATAAATACATATTATAGATAAATTATACCAAGACACAGAACAAAAAATGATCAAGCTCATCACACAAATATTTGTCCTGGGTGGGAATCGAACCCACGCCTCTTGCTCAGCAGTCAGGATCACTAACCATTAGACCAACAGGCCAGTAGTAATTTCTTTTCTTTTGAAGTAGACCCAGGCCCTAACAATTTCTCGAATACGTTAGTTGGGAACAACAAGGCAGTCAAAAGTAGAACAACTTAAATATTTACTCATTTTAATACTATCATAATAATAATATCATTGAAATCGAATTATTGGCATATTTGGTCAGGTCGGATCGCGTAATATCTGTTTACTATGTCCTACTAATATTATAAACGTGAAAGTTTGTGAGGATGTATGTATGTATGGATGTTTGTTACACTTTCACGCCAAAAGTACTGAACCGATTGCGATGAAACTTGGTATGGAGCCGGTGACCTGGATTAACATATAGGCTACTTTTTATCCCGATATTCCCACGGGATGGGGACTTACGCGGGGCGCTGCTAGTGTATAATAATCAAAGGAAATAAACATTTATGGCACTCCCACTATTTTTTATTTCACACAGGTAGGTATAAAGTACAATGTCTTACCCAACTCCTCCGTTCAGGGCGGTGACCAAACCGGGTCTCTCATAACACATATGCATACCAGCAATGTCTGCGGTGCACTTATAAACGCTTATTGTAATTTACAAACACAAATATTCAATTCAATCCACTCCACGAACAAACATTTTTGATTGAGACAAATCTCAATCAAGTCACAAACTTGTAGTAAAGCTTCTGAAAATTTATCATTTATAATAAAAATCAGTATTGAACTGATCCGATTGATGTCATGTGGCACTCTGGTAACTGGGAACTCATTGTACGATTCGATGACGTCACTGAAACTATTCCAATAAAGTAGGTACGTGTACATCTTACACTATTTATCGGTATAGTCGCGGCAAAGAAGTTTAATTGATTAGATTTAATTTTAGTTACCTATCATTATCGTGTATTTATAAGGAAATCGTGAAAATGAGTATTTTATAAAAAAATACTTTTAAATCATTATTTAAATAAGGTCATTCTATATACATAATGGAAAACCCGTTTTAAGTAAAATCTTCATGTATGGATGGACACTACCTACTTAAATATTTTTCCAGCTATAACCTCATGTATTGTTGTTATTTGACTGCTGAAATTAATTAAATTGCTATGATATATTACTTTGAGTATTGGAATCGAATTTAGCTAGCGAAAGATCATTTATCTTGATAGAAAATGAAAAATAGATGGCAAAAATGTTAAAACGTCCCAAATTGTTTGGAATATCTAAGGATGGTAACAGAAGCGCTATAAAGTGATAATGGATTACTTTTCGTGGGTAATATAATCTTAAATTAAAGAAATGGTGATTACGGAGTTCCGGGTCGGTCAGATGATTAATTGGAAAGCAGGACGGGCGGATACTTTTTGCCTTATTTAGCGAATTTCCGGTGAGTAGGATGTGGCGGGTGTTTTTTTTTCCGAGGGTCATGAGGAGCCATTACGCGGGTGTTTTCCCGTGTGATTGATCTTAGTTACGCGCTCGCTGATACCCTGCCAAAGCTTTGTTTAAAACAACGGTCTGTTTACGGCAAACTATGTAGAGTATCTTTATAATTGTAACATGTAATTTTTTAAATAAATGTGCGGTGAAATTGTAATTAGGTAAAAAGTAACAAAACTGGGTATTACTTTAATTACTTTGCTACTCTTTAACCGGATTCTTTATTACACAAGAGCCACGAAATTTACATTTCACTTTAATAGGTGATTGTTCAAGTCGACCCTTTCTGGAGCAGGCGTGGGAAACGCTAGCATGTCGTTTAATTCTTTTCATATTAAGGACGGACTTACACGATTTAAATGACAATTGAACAGATGGCTGGTGAATAACAGGTAAAGTTGCCGTCTATAAGTTATCGATATAGTTCTATAAAAATGTCTGTCAAGGTTTTAAACGCGAATATTTATTGTTTTAAACTTCAATACGAGCCAAATACTGATTGTCCTACATCTCGATACATTAACCTAGTTTAATGTCGAATGTCGAGGTCGCGTTGTGGTCACTTCGTCACTGTGATTCTCTACGAGTTAACTACAGATAATCATTGACAAAAAGTCACCTTCTAATCCGTATAAATAAAAAAAAGGAGCAATACCCGTCTTTTATCTTTATCGGTTAACTGTAACGTATGGAAATAAAAGTTTCAAAAGGGATACATATACTGTTACATTTTCATCTTCTATTCAAGTGAACCATTGAAATGTTAGAAACGTTCCCGACGCAGTGGTAAGATCTCAGTTTAAGTAAAGATAAGAGTCTTGGTAACAGACCACTGAACTCTTTTAAAGTGGTCCCTATTAATATTCAAAGCTTAGGGCTAAGGATATTTGAATTGAAAAGACTGATTAAACATTCTGATTCCATGAAATGAAGTTAAGCCACGTATAGGCTGGTGGGTCGTGAATAAGCCACAATTAACATCTCATATAGCGCATTAAGGCACACATTTAAATATTAATTAGTATGCTACGGCAGCTCATTAAAAAACTGATAGTACTTCAACTGACAGTTAATGTGAAATCGAAGATACAATAAAATTAAATAGCCAGTTATTCCGTAAATACCACTTATTAGAATGCTTTTTATGTTTTTTTTTTAATTTTAATCTACTATTCTTGTAAACATGAGCACTGTTGAAGCGCTACAACGGAACAATTTGGGACTAAAATTGATATAATGCTTCTGTGCTCAACAGTACTTATATTTAGATTAACTAATGAGCTAGTACCGCTAATATGACATATCAACTGTCATCTGCTCGTAATTGTCTTTGGAATTTGTTTTTACAAACATTATCGTGGAATTTAGATTCCATCTTGAAGTAAACTTTAATAGGATAAGTGTAGGTAGTAAGTTAACGTTTAAAGTCAAAGAAAAGTATTTAAATCTTATCATTCTCTGTTTCCCAACATTACCTACTTTTGTTTAATTATTATTTATCGTACGTTTCTGCAGTGTCGTGTCCTTTTTTCTGTCAAAATAAACGTATTTTCTTTCTTCTTTCTTTCTTTCTAAATTCTTTAAATCAATTATTTTTGTTCATATCAAGTGCATAATTTAATTAATGTCAGCAATTATAATTTATCTATCGGATTTGTGGTAGCAACAATCATTTTAATTTGTTTCTATTCCATAACTAGCGAATATCTATGTTGTAATTGTTTCCAATTTTCAACAGATATTGTAAATCATAAACTCCCAGTTCCAGCAATCAAGTGCGTCATGCATGAGTCAACATCATGGACATAACATCCGTCGGAGCGATTCGTTTCTTATAAAAACCGATGCGGTTGCGTCGTCTGAATCTATCCTACGATCCAACACTGCAATCCAAATGATCACTGGTGGTCCTCGCCACAGATTTCACTGTGACGCCGCACAATCACACAGAGATGCTAAGCTCTGCCAACACGCACGCATTCCGTGTCCAAATGCAAAGCGCATCACGTTCCCCGCTCACGTCCGTGCGAAAACCCGCCAAAAGCGAGTTCCCCGAGTACCTTTTATGAGGTGTCTGTAAAGTATAACCAAGCGTGTTATGCGACGTACACAAGCACACGGCAGGCGAAGACGCGCGCGACTGCCGCCGAGGCCGAACGCCCGAACCGCGCTGCTCGGCGCGGGGCGGGAGCGACGAACGCCGTTCGCAGGTTATCGTGAGTCGACTACACAGATAATGATGTCAAAAGTGGATCGGACTAATTGTGTTCTCTATTTAGTTGCAAACGTTCAAAATACGTCAAACTGTCAGCTTATGACTTATGTCGTCTGTACAAAACATTTGATTATTGATTACCTCCTGATGGAAATTCATTGTGAAGTTTTTGCAAAACAATTTTCAATTTGTGTCGCGGAACGTCAATAACATTGCAATTATATTTTGATTTTAGAAATAGGATACAAATATAGGCATAAAGGCTTTTATTGATTAGATTACTTCCTATAAAACTGTATCTACGAAGTAGTACCGTTTATCGAGAAGAATATCACTCATCGAAGTGAGCGTGCGGCGCAAAACACCGGCCGTAATTTTTATTGTCCTACGCTGGGCGCCGTGTCACACCATTATGACACTTGTCGGCAAACAACAAGACCAAAAATTGCTTAGCATCACTGGAGCCCGCAAAGTATTAGTCAATTGGAATAATGTTGATATTTTGACGAACCACCGAATGTGCACCATATTGCTATGGTATTGAAGTTGTTAACGCATTGTCCACCTAAATTTAGATGACACATTTTGAATTACACGTGGTTTTTAAATGTAGCCGTTATATTAGACGTAGGTAGTAAAGTTGGGTTCCGATTGTCCATCGAGATGAATGCCTTTTCTGTCTATTTAGCTGCGTGTCTATCATTTAGTTGCATTAAGAAGCCACCTTTGTTTTCTGGATGTTGTCGTTTGTTGAAGTTTTTGCAATTTTTGGCAATGTGTTTCTACTTCCTAGTGCTTATCGGAAACTGCGTTAAACACATAACATGACGGGAGTCACTTAATTCTTTTTTTTTTTTTTGTTACTGTCAAGACAAAGTTCTTATGGAAGAAAAATTTAAGAAAACTTAACGACCATATTAACTTTTTTAATGTAACCTTAGGGCATTTGACATAAATGTCAGTCGTTTGACAGTTGGCGCGATTGACAGAATGCGAGCTGCAAATATCTTTTAAAACAAATGCATCGGTCGGAACTATGTTTTTGGAAAAATATTTTTTTTTTTAATTATACCAATTCGAATTCAATGTTCATAGTTAAGACAGGACAACGTCTGTCGGGTCAGCTAGTAAATTATAAACGTCTTTAATCGGCATTGCAGGTTCTACTTACCTGGGAATTTACAATGTGACGTCTTTTACCCATTTAAAAACTTAGGTACATTAATACAATACAATACTGTACAAAAATAAACACGCACAGCAATTAGCACGTGCAAGACTCCAGTAAAGTTTTTCAATCGCGAACAATTATTACTCACGATGAAATAGCCAGGAGTAGGCGTGTGCTAACTGAAAAAAGTAGTGTATGTATTGACCATTAAGTGAATTGCACACGGATAACTAATTCGTTTTGACCCAAATTTCAAGTAACAAACGAAGCGCGCCTGCGACGCGCTCGTAGCGGAAATAGGCGGATGATCCCGGGGGAGCGAGGGGGGCTTAGGGTCGTACAGGGAACACACCCGACGACGATACTAAGACCTCGTTTTCTCCGATTCTTACTATTTACTTAAAGATTTTGCTAATACTACACGTGAGAAACTTTAATATCTAAAATTTAATCTTAATCATAGCAGTTAATTCTACGGTGATTAAATATTAACACTTAGCTTTTACTGAAAAAATTTGCACATAAGACCCCATGGTGCTCTAAGATTGAAAACGTGATGTTTTTTTTTTTGTTACAGACTTGGTAGCAATTGGGTAAAAACGAAGCTTGAAATATTGGGGCGTTGACTGAAGCCATCGACCGACGCTGTTTAACAAAATCTTTGTATGCCAGTATTTATTTTTTCAATTCAAGAGTGGTTCACATTTATTTGCCGAAGAATTTTATTAAGGGATTTGACAAGCCTTCAAATATCACAGTTAGATGAGCATAGGTTTTTGATTGGGGAATATACGGTTGGTTTAGAAGGTATCTTGATCTAGGCATCCCGTTAAATATGCACGCAAACGGCCAACCGCTTTGGGAATTGGCACTCGAGTATAGAACGATACAGTATGTAGCGTCCTTAATGTAATTACACCGGATACACGCACGTACGTGTTAGACCAGAGTTTATACTGCATACATAAACAATGGTACATTAGAAACCAAATGACGTTTAAGGAGTTGCAGATTGATTGTAGATTCTATCGCATGCCAAGTAATGCTATATATCTTTATTACTACATATTATAAAAGTCCCCCGCCGCGTCTGTCTGTTCGTGATAAACTGAAAAACTACTGAACGGATTTTCATGCGGTTTTCACTAATAAACAGAGTGATTCATTAAGAAGGGTTAGGTGTATAATTTATACGGATTTTGTGTAAATTGATTGAAATATGTTAATGATTGTTCAAGATTTCTCTGCTACCGTGGGAATCCGGGGCGGGTTCCTGGTATGTATGTAAACATTTTGTCACGTTGTTGGTCCGCGATTAACTCCTAAACTAATGAACCAATAATGAAATTTTGCACACTGTGTGCAGTTTGTTTCAACTAGAGAGATGGATAGTTTTATCAAAATTTATAGTCACAATATTTTTTTATCCCAAATTACTTAGCCACAGTAGCTAGTGTAAATATGCATGTTTAATATACATATATCTATAAGAGTGTTAATATTACAATATGTAAACATCTTTTAGCATTGAACGTGAAATACGGTAGCTAAATCAAATAATCAAACCGATAGTCAAATCAGTATCTCTTTACTACACATCAAAAAGGTACACTTTAATTTTATTAATTTGTATAGATTATCATACAAATTAATAAAATTAAAGTGTATAAGAAACAAAGAAATTCTTTGAAATCGTTAATTCTACTTACTTCTACCGTTTGTGTTGAAAAATATTTCTTAGTATTTACTGATACTATAATTATTATTATACATCTGAATGTTAACATCATTTATACCAAAAAATCAATTTTCAATTTTTTTGTCTGTCTACCTCTGTTTCTGTCTGTCTGTATGCCTGTTTGTTCCGGCTAATCTCCGGAATGGGTGGACTGATTACCACGGACCTTTCACTGGCAGATAGCTTGTGTTATAAGGTATAATATAGTAAACCTAGGCTACTTTTAAAGAAAAAAAAGAATTGGGAAAGAATTAGAATTTTAAAGTAAACACAAGGCTGATGGAATAGTACTGTTTGATTATTGAGATGTAACGAAGTATAAGGTAGCCTGGAAGAGATTGCATTTTGCAATAAGAACGCCCTTTGTACATTATCTGTATGACAAAATGTATGTATGATAATTCTACTGTAAGACTGGTGTACAAATAAAGTGTTATCTATCTATATAGTGCTTACAACTAAGGAGTACCTACATACATATAATACTTGTACGAGGGCGGCACTGAAAATTTCGGGAATCAAGGAAGTGACACAACATTACTATTTAAAAATGTATTTATTGCTTTTCGAAGTATTCTCCGCGAAATTTGACACATTTTTCCATACGATGGAACCAATCATTGAAGCAACCATTCCATTCGGAAGTTGGGGTCTCCAAAATGGCCGTCTTGTAGGCGTCCACAGAAACAGAATAAAACAAAAACACAGAAAGTATAGAAATCATTAGAGCTTAGGTCAGGGCTGTACGGCGGATGGTCTAATAATTCTATGTTTTCTTGCTTCAAAAACTATTTTGTTCTGTGCGCGGTGTGAGAACTCGCATTGTCGTGATGGAGGATGATGCGGCGGTTGCAGTTCTCTTTACGGAGTTCAGAAACGACCTGTGGCAAACAAATGCTAGCTTACCATTCTGCATTAACCGTTCTTTGTCCCTCAGGAGAAATAGTCGCAACATGGCCGGTTTTGGAGACAAACATGGCCAACATTTTTTTTGCAACACTCCGTTAACGAACAATTTTTGTTGGCTTTAACTCATTTTCGAACACCCAAACTCGTGACTGGTTTTTAGTTTCGGGTTCGTACGCGTATATCCAGGATTCGTCACCTGATACAATGTTGTATACAGCATTTGATCCTCAAATGCTGTATACAACATTGTATCTGCGTTGAATCTTTCGAGAGTTCTGACGCACCAAGTAACGCGAGCCGCTTTTTGCTCTTCACAGAGCGAATGCGGTATCCATCGGGAAAACAACTTTTTCACACCTAATTGTTCATGCAAGATTATTTGTATTTGACTCATGCCAATGTCTAAAGTTGCTTGAATTTCGCGGTATGTCACATGTCGATCTTCCTCAATCAGCTTACGCACAGCATCAACGTTTTCTTGGGCAGTTTTTGGACAACCTTAACGGGGATCATCACTGAGCTTGAGACGTCCACGTTGAAATTCAGCAAACCAGCGATAAATTGTGGTTTTGGATGGGGCTTCATCACCAAATGCAGAAATCATCCGGTCAACACACTGTTTTTGCATTAAACCACTTCGAAAGTCATAATAAATCATCGCTCTTGAACTTTCTCGAGTTGACAAAACCTTGTGATAAGACCGAGAATCTTTTTTTAAATAAATAAATGGTATTCGATTTTTAAAACCTAGGAGTTTTTAATTAAAAAGATTTTAATATGACAGAAACAGTGGAAATATTCCATTCCCGATACTTTTAGTGCAGCCCATGTATCTACTACATAAGTTTACTTACTCTACAGTATAACAAATAAAAAAATACGTAAATACTTGATCTGTCATGGTACTTAAGTCTATAGAATGAAAAGTCAAGTTAAATTGGCCAATGAAATAAACCAAAAATAAATTATGGTCGAAATTCGACCCACCAGGCAATCTCTATATAATACGTCAATAAACGAGAAAAAACAGCAATAATAGATTAAAATAGTAATTTTATTCTACAAAATTAATATACAATAAAACTAAAGAGGCCAAACCGTGAGAATTTATTATCAAGTATTGGCTAATTTATATCAATCCGAACAAATCTACATAAATCTGCTTATTAAGTAATAAATTAGAACAAATGTACCAATAATATTTTCAACGGTACTGTTATTGCAAACATTTATCGCATCTTATCAGTGCGTTTCTCGTTATCCAACCGATAGCATTAACCGAATTCAAGGACCGAGTAAGAACATAATATATGTTCCGTTAGCTTCGTTTCATTCATGTTCAATAACGTTTTTTTTAACGTTGACAGTGATGAAATATTTAGATACAGAAAAAAAAAATGTTGAATGTTAAAGTCAAAAAAGTATCAAAGAAATTCGTTGAAATCGTTAATTCTACTTACTTCTACCGTTTGTGTTGAAAAATATTTCTTAGTATTTACTGATACTATAATTAATTAAGTAGGCGAATAATTATGGTGCGCTCTAAAAGGGATTACAACTTTTTTAATTGAAGTTAATAAAGTTCCTAACAAAAATACTTGAATGACGACGTCCATGGACGAATTTGCCCGAATTTGCCAATTGCCAAACTGGAAAGCAACTCTACCCTACAGAAGACCAGGGTTACCTTATTTCTGCTGAGGGTCATCAGAGCTCCATTATTCTAGTGGTGCTAAAATCTATACTAATATTATAAAACTGAAGAGTTTATTTGGTGAACGCGCTAGTCTCAGGAACTACCGATTCAAATTGAAAAATTCTTTAAGCGTTGGATAGCCCATTTATCGAGGCAGGCTATAGACTATATAACATCACGCTACTACCAATAGGAGCAGAACATGCGACTGGCCTGTTGGTCTAGTGGTTAGTGACCCTGACTGCTGAGCCAGAGGTCGTGGGTTTGATTCCCACCCTAGTCTGGGTGTTCTTTGTGTCCGTTGTTTGTATGTTTGTAAAGTCCCCCGCGACACAGGAGTAATTCCTAATGCGGGAGTTGTCTTTTATATAAAAAAAAAAAAAAAAAAACATCAAATAAAAATGTTGCAAAACCGGGGTAAATTTACAAACGCAGACGAAGTTGCACGCGTCAGTTAGTATAAAATACAAGCTGTGCACTGCGGATCCAACACCGCTTAATTTAAAACAAAATAACTGATTGATAATTTATAGTTTAGTATAGACAATATTTTAGTAAAATTTTCTTGTTGCAGTAAAATATATTGGTTTTCACCGCTCCCTGTTCTATAGTTTAACCAATACATAATTGTCCAGGGGAAAATCAGCATTGTCTGTCTCCGTGCTTTATTTATAGTGACTGCAAACGTTACCTTTACGGGAACTTGTATTATTTTAAAACTCACACTAGGGAGGGGGGGGGTTCCACAAATGTGACCACCAGTGACAAGGACGGTGAGGGGGGGGGGGTTAAAAGTCATGAAATTAGTATGACGTAATTTATGGATAGGCCCCTTATAGATAGATAAATATGTATATGCTCCGGTTACCGTGTACAATCAGGTAGCCTAATTATGTAATTTAGTTAGCAGCTTAGTATTACAAAAAATGTTGACAGTATTTACAGATACTTTCAATCTAATATTAAAGCAAAAAATTACTAAGTAACTTTTTCTTGCAAAAAATTCATTTTCGATTGTGATAAGTAGTGATAACTATCGTTCAGGTTTCGGTATTTTATTAAAGGTTAAGCGGTCTCAATTTTGTACCTAACCAAGTAGGTAAATGGTTCTGAATTAATAATGAGCAGATGGTCTTTTTTGGAACTGACTAATCGTTTTACTATCAGCCATGGTTCGAGGATAATCGTTTTTGCCGTTAGACTCACTTTTTGTGACTTATTAGTTAAAGACGCGATTGACAGAAGTACTACACCTTTTTTATTGCAACATCTAGTAACTGGGGCCCACAATCGTACACGTAGTATTCTATTCCAATGAAGCCGTTCAATTGGAGAACACTTCCACCCTCTAGAAGACAGTGGTTAAAAAGTAACATAATATTTTGTTTCAGTTAACTAATACTAAATCGCTGGAGCTCTTCTAGATTAAGTGTCAACGTGGCGTGTAGATAGAATTATTTTTGGTATGCAATTAATAAGTCATCAATAATTTATTATCCTATTGCAGTCCACTCCTGGACAATGTCCTCTCCCACTTTGCGCCAGCTACCTTTTTCAAGTAATCAGTTCATCTGGTTGTGGGACGGGATCTTTTAATGAATTAATGGCTAAGGCGTCAGACTTGCGATCAAGTGGTTGCAGGTTCGAACCCCACCCAAGCAGCACTTAGCTTAGCTGGAGGTGTTAACAAGAATACCAGTAATTTGTGACCCGCGTTGCTAGTTTTCATATTTAAAAAAGTGTGGGTGTGTGCAATTCACACACGCCAGAAATGAAACTTCAGAAAAGTAGCCTACGAGAGAATGAGAAATAAAATATAAAAACAACACAAATAATTTACTAATTTGTATTTTAGATAATTTATATAAAAGTTATTAGTCTGTATACAGAGATGTGTTAAATAATTAACATAAATTAATTAACCAACAAATTTTTTAATACGCAAATGCACAAAAATTTTCTGAAGGCTTGGTAGTACGCAGGCGCAAAAACAATGGTTATAGGAAACACTGATACTTGTGTTCTATCACATTCTCTCGCAGGCTATAAACCCTATTTATGAATATGTTTGTCTCTTTTCAAAGATTATAGGAAACACTGTAAACTTGTATTCTATCTCATTCTCTCGCAGGCTATATCATATTTATGAATAATATGTTTGTTTCTTTATCGTGACGCTTTTTCGTTTCATAGAATTTCAAATCACAATGATTCTAAAGAAGTTTTACCATTGTAAATTATTAATCTCTTACTACATTAAAATAAATTACAACAAATTTTTAAGAGGTTATATATACGAGATTTAAGTTTTTAACTCTTGTAGTCACAAAGATATAAATGTCGTTAATTAATAAATTACAGTAGAAATGAAGCCGGCGGGAATCTTTTATAAAGACCCCACTGGTTAGTTTGTGATAGATAAATTGTATAACCGCCATTGATAATATAGTATAAGTTGAATAAAAACGTCTCTTGGTAACATTCTAAATCTAAGTATAACAGTGCTAAATGATAATACTTTTACATTTTATTGATTGATATAGGCTTATCTCATAAATATACCGATAAGCATTATTGCCTGTAGATAAAAGTCACAAACATGTATATTATATCACTAATTGATTTTTTGTAATACATATGTATTTTATACATATTTATTTATTTTGTGATCATGACATGCGTTTAAAACGTGGAAAATTACCATAGTTGTAGCTGATAAATTAAATCTAACATGCGAATGAATACTATAGTTGATAGGGGGTATAATTTTCTTGAGCCGCGCCATAGCATAGTAGAAACGATGAGACAACTCGTTAGTGAAATGGATAAGGTTAGGACAGATAAGAAAATGATTAAACAATCTATATTTGTTGTTGTTTTGATATAGTTGTTTGATGTGTGTTCTGAACTTAGTTGTGTATGCCCGCTGGGAAATGGACTCAATATCTTTCTTCCTTTGTTGAGCGAAGATGCGAATACCCCACGTCTCGGTTAACTCTTCTGCATGTGTCTCTCAAATTGTGCATTGAACACAGTATATTATCCACGATGGAGTTGTAGGCGGAGATCAGCGTCGCAGTATCTCGATTGCTTCAAAGCGTTGGAGATATATGTCTCTATCCGGTTATTTATAAACCTTAACTATTAACGGATGTGAACAGGGAGCCTTCATGACTACGAGGAAGAAAACATATTTTAAAAGTCACCACAAGAACATACGAAATGTTTTATAACACAGGTATACTCGTATTATGTAGTATATGTTCATAGCCGCCCGCAATGCACAAAACAAAGCTACATACATAGATACATCACAGTCTATATAATCAAAAATGAAAGATTTATAAATGTTCTTTCAACCCCTTTTAGCTAGACAGAAAAATACATCGTTGCCGATTGTTTTCCTCCCCGGAACACCAAATGCAAAGTATGAAATAATTATGGCGGGAGTGCGCGACATGTCGTTTCCACTCCCGCCCTATATGCATCCCTCCCACCCCTCGTCCCATCAGCCGATCCTCACCACCGATCTACCTCCCAAACTAAGGTGGCAAGGCGTCGACAAAACGTCGCCACAAATGCGGTAAAAAGGGACTTGTTGCTTTATCAGTGTCAGAAAATTTGTTGAATAAGTAATGCCCCGTTACACGACCTATATTTGACAATGTGTACTGGCCGGACTACAGTCAACTAAAAGTTTTGGGTCATGAAGTCTAACAGTCATTGACAGTTGCGAAATAACAAATTAACTTAGATATGACACGGTTTTTATATGTTATATTACACAAGGCAAACTTTTATAAATCGAATTAGAGAGTGCATGACTAGGGCGACAAAAGCGAGATTCGAAAGACGAATTCCTTGCAATCGATTCTTTAGGTCGGGCAGGCTTTGCGTTCGACAGAATGTTGGATAATTGAAATACCTGACGGGAGACGGAACTGTTTGAGCTGGTTCAGAGCGATTTAGGACCCACATTGGTATCTAGTAGCTAACCGTTGTTTACCGCTCAAATTAATAATTATAATCAATATAGTCGTTTGAAATTTTCACTGCTCGGATGACCCTGTAGTTTAATAAGCCACATCGCCAACTGTCACCGAGAATGACTCCGTTCCTTACATGGGATATTTATTTGTGTGATACGCAGATACTTATTGCAAGTTAGTAAAAACCCTGGCGACACCTATGAGGTCGTTGTTTATTAAAATTAAAAATTATATTACCGATCTTAATCATCTCTAGTTAGATCAAAACTGCGATGCGTCGCCAGGGCATAAAATTATTATATACTAGCAATCCGCCCCAGCTTGGCACGGGTAGCAGAGAAATCTTCAACAATCATCGTCATATTTCAACCAATTTACACAAAACGTTTACAAATTATTCACCTAAACCTTCCTCATAAATCACTCTGTCTATTGGTGAAAACCGCATGAAAGTCCGTTTAGTAGTTTTCAGTCTATCGCGAACAGACCGACAGACGCGGCGGGGCCTTTGTTTTATAATATATAGTGATATTTTACAGATAAATGCAGATCATAAGAACGAAAGCTGGATTTGAATCCTTTCTATTTAGAACCATAACCATAAAAAGCCATACATAAATAAGACTAAAAACGGACATACGCCCAAACTACCTTTATTTTTATGTAGGAATATGATGTCTCCCTTATTACAATAATATAATACACACTTCCTGGCCACGTAAACGAGAACAAATACTTAATTATGTTTAAAAGTAGCAGATTCATATTATTGGCACATATAAAACCTACTGCGTTGTGTCTGTATCGTGGCACGCCAGACGTAGCAATGCATGAGAGATGATATTTCATATGAGACGAGTGAGACGACTTTTCAAACACTTGTCTTGTTTTATTTCTGTCCTATTGAATGCGGGATCCTGCAAGCACGTATTGTACGTATCATACCGTAATTTGATATAACCGCTATAATGTTCAACCGATGTTTATAGAAAAAATAGATATCAATTCATACATTAAAGTACTTTCTATTTATTTAAATGTAAATGAGACACTGGAATGGAAATAAGTTTTAATCATAAACGTATTAATCTGGTGTTGATGCTGGAAGCTTATTAGCATACGTTTTGTATACCAAAGGTACTGAATAACACTCAGAAATATTTATTTGTACATCTATTAAATTGAATCCTTGAAAGACAATTCATGCTAAGCAAAGTTATTTTACATAGCACATCGCTTTAATACTAAAGCGACGTAGAATAGATACGTCTAGACGGCAGACATATCTCGACAGCTGTGCTGTGTGAACGTCTAACACAATTCTACATTTACCATGACAATCGGAGCGTAAGATTTTTTTTTATAAAAATGTTTTTCATAAACTACTATTTCATTAACTGCTTCTATTTTACCAGACAATTATAATCCTGGAACGTTCAAGAGTAGTGATAAGTGTAAATGGATATATCGTCCTTTGACAATCTCTACAGAATCTGTTGAGGAATAATCCGCCCTACCAAAGAATATGGCAAACATAATTTTCTCTTAACTTCTTCATTTCTTCCCTTTCGTTGGCGCTTTATTGTGTGGATTAGCTTTCGGTTTCTGGCTCCCATAGATATATCCAACTCCCTTAATATCCTATGTTGTATTTCATGGAATGCTTAATGAAGCCTATTATCGTTGTACCACCACAATAAACGACAACTCTTGGAATGAAAATTTTCCCGTGAGGGAGGTAGTTCAATATTAGAACAAAATAGCTTTCAATTTAATGCTTCAATGAACTTCTTTCGTCGACGAGTAGAACTCATTACTTGGAGAGGCTAATATTCATGGTATCTTAGCTTTACTGGCATTGCAATTAAATGCATGATTATTAATGGTATATCAGAGCTATAACTTTTAAATCACTTTTTTGTTGTTAGACATATTGGATGTACGAGTCCAAACTTACTGATTATTTGGACGAAGTTAAATCAACCTACTGATTAATAAAACCGTAACAACTTACACAACCATAAAGTTTAACAGTCAGGTAATTTATCAGTCAGGTGGCTTCAATTTATACATGGTTAGGAGTAAGCGCTCGGGTACACGAGCGCTAAGTCGGCTCGGCCGGATGGCCCCCGTTCCGCGCAGGCCTCTCTGCGGCTTGCACAGAGGTCTCAACGGGTACTGGAGAGGCTATTTAAATCACAAAAGTTCTAAAGGAAAAGCAATATACTAATCTACTACTACTAACTATTTGTATATAATATGGTAACTGTTTTTGTAATACCCTAAATAAATATAATGAAATTTAGGCGTAAATCGTCTGTGTCCTACTTTAATTACTTCGATCACCTACGAGACGACTGTCTATGTGATGACAGCTAGTACTTTTGAATCTGGGTGTACTCTAACCGCTATTTTACATTTCTAAAGTCCTTCTCTTCTGCGATAAGAATTATTCCCTACAGTAGGACGTTTATTTCATGTTCAACTAGTATAATCTCTACTACCGTCCGTGTTAAACCCGCAACTATTTCTAGAATTGTTGAACATGATACACTATTTAGTAGTGATGTAACTAATATTCGCATTAGCGAATTTACGCGTAACTTTTGACATTCGAATTCGTATTCGAAAAATTGCTAAACAATACGCATGTTTGGCAAATGTACTTGGCAAACAAAACAAAAATTATGTATGGATATGGAGTGAAAAGACAAGTGATAGGATTTAAATTTTTTCAATTACTTATATTTGAATAAGATAATGAGAATAGAACCGTCTTGAGATAGACAAACTAAATTGGAAATACTTAATCTTTTGTTCTTGTTGGTTTAATTAAAATATCAACAAAATCACCTCAAAATTTTTGCATCAGATTTATATTTGGCCTACGCAAATATGATCACGTTTCCCAGTTCCGTCAAAGGCTCAAATGGCTTCCAATCCGCTTTCTCCAGAATACTCATATCCTTACATTTCTATATAATATATTATTTAATCCATTGACTCCCTGTTACCTCAAAGAACGCTTTAAGTTCCTTCATGACACACATTTAAAATGCCTAAGGTCAACTGTAAACTTGAGACTGGAAATTCCAGGACATTCCAGCAATTTTTATGACAAATCATTTACTGTGGAAGCCGTGCGTTTATGGACTGCCTGTTGCTATCAGACGAGCACAATCGTTAGCTAAGTTCAAAACAATGTTACAAGAGTATTATCTGTCACTATAAAACTATTTTTAAAATATGATGTATACATTATTTATTGTGTA
Source organism: Callimorpha dominula (assembly GCA_949752705.1). Lineage (NCBI taxonomy): Eukaryota > Metazoa > Arthropoda > Insecta > Lepidoptera > Erebidae > Callimorpha > Callimorpha dominula. The sequence goes on along the minus strand of OX457010.1, from coordinate 11,762,593 downwards.
TATGTGTATGTCTATTTGTGGGTATATATGTATTTTTATTTATGTATATAAGAGTACTTGAGTAGGTGTAAGTAGGTATAATTATTGAGTATTGTATGTATGTAATAGAAGATAAGCATTAACTACATTTTAATTTAACGTCAACGATTACCACCTGTTTAATAAAATAACTCCAGTCCATCCCAAGGTTGCCTGGAAGAGATTGCTTTAAGCGATAAGGCCGCCCTTTGTACACTATTTATAAGATACATCTTTTGTTACATATTCTTTGTAAAACCCAGGTGTATAAATAAAGTGTAATCTATCTATCTATCTATAACTTAACTCGAAAAAAAAATATTTTCCATTCTTTTATTAACCCTTTATTTCCACTCGAAATATATATATATATATATATATATATATATTTTTAAGAATTAAAGATAATGAAATATAAACTCAAAATACAAAATGAGGTGTGTGTGTAAACAAAACAAAAAGAAGTCCGGCTTTACTATAAAACTTTTCAATGGGCACACGTGTAGGTAGAGTTACCAAATATTCTCTGGCTACACGAGAATAAATACCATATTTATTGCTTTTAACCTTTTATCCCAGACTTTAGTACGTTTATAAAATACATATTCATTTTTTTTTTTTAATAAAATATTTAACAGGATTTAGACTTTAATTTTCTGATTCTACTTCACTTTCACTAGAATCCATAATCATTTTCATAGTATCGTTTAATGATACAGATTTCTCTGAAAGACTGGCACTGGGGCCAAAGTTTTCCATCCCCTGATTAATCATTTTAGAACGCTATGGGTTTGAAAAAGAAGGCACGCTTAAGTCGATATTCTCAAGTAACTCTAAAATATTTTTCATGGTCTGAACTTTTAGTTTTGTTTAAAAATTTTGTACATCGGATCAACATAAGCTGACTCGAAATGTCAAACCTTTTGTTCGCGCTTTATTTGAAAAGTTAACATTCGCATTAGCGAATATTGGCGATGAATATTCGCATTCGCGATTGGTGAAGAAACCAATATTCATTACATCTCTACCATGTAGACAAAGTTTTTGTTGGACAAGGTGTGTGTAAGCAATAAGCCATGATTTGTACGGACCACTTGCTGATAGATCTTTGTCTGGAGAAATCTCCATCCATTACTTTTTAATGTAGACTACAAAATTAAAAAAATAGAAACAGAAACATTTACGAGTTCATTCTGGTCGCGTCCGGGGGTTATTGGTGGTTGTACAATACATGGAATAACTATTTTTGATGGTGCTTTGCAAAGAAAAGTATTCTGTATATGTAAACTTTTCCTTTTCTTTGTATTCAAACTTAAATTATTTTTTAACATTGATCTATATACCTATTCTAATGTTTATAAACGACACACGGTAGATGCAGTATGAAACAGAAGTACCTATATCAATAAATCGATATTTAGATCTACAGTTTCGAATAACCTCACAGAGATAGGTAAAAAGCGTGGTAAGTAATTACGGATCACAAATAAGTCATCGCGGATAACAAATGAACAATAGACAAGAGTCTTTCTTGCCAAGTCCGTTTAGTTTATTTAATTGGCTTTTGTTACTCATTATTATGTCTTGTCTTAGAACTGTGAACTAATATATACTATAAGAAGTATTATTGTTTTCTTTTTACTTACATGTCTGGTGTCCTCTTGTTCTAAGATACAAAATGATTTAAACTATAGCTAGACTGTTGAAATCTCAAATAATTCCTAAATGTTGTGGTGTGATGCGGTTTTTAGTGTGATGCAATGCCAGTCACCTTGGGCGAGAAATAGTCGCCCCCGTGTTATAAACACTCTTACGTAACCCTATCATCAGCACGTCTACTCGAAGCTTTTACAAAGAATTACAAAGCAATATGTAGTAAGGAAATTGTTAACGGAGATCCGCCACTTTATATGGGGTCTTGGTGCCGAATTGTACAAAGTTAAAACTTTCTCCATTTACCGTTTTGTATATTAGTCTTTCATATCAACGTTGAATTTTATGTGACTTCGATAGCTAGCGGGGTTTAAGGAAATGTTAGTTTAAATATACCTCAACAGTCACACATATAAACATAATAACAATAACGAAGAAATTGATCAAAATGGGTCGAGAAGACTCATTTTATACGAAATGAATATCTTCATTTTCTACATCGTTTTTCACTGATATTATGATCATGAATTACATCTAATAACGTTTTTGTTGCAAATATATATCTTTGGAGCCTTGCCCAACCTAAATACCACCAATAGCACAGATAAAATAATAGTTACTTTTTCCAATACCAACCAACAAGCAGATTGACAGACTTGACAGAAACCAACAAGCGACAGGCTTTTTAAAACAAAAAGGGACGTTATTAACATAAACAGCGACTGTTAAATGATATCGACTTTCATAACGTACATCGTTCCATCGATAACAGCTATATTTTTTTTTACCAAAAAAAAAAAAGAATTATTACATACATTACCTACTTAGTGTATTGTTCTTTTTATATTGCATTAAATTATTAATAATGTTTTATTGATTGTCCTACAAACGTCAATGTATCTTCATTGCATGTAAAGAGAATCGATTGCCTCTTATTTAATAGTAACCATTACTGCACTATTGCACATTAACACGTTCCTACTATGTTCACGTTACCTACTATGGCCTATTGTAAATATGGTATATTATAAAATATGTTAAAAAAATACTGCCACCAACTATTGCTTCATATTTTATATCATAAGAAACCGCTAAAGGTAGCTTACTATTAGTGTACAATCCAGTACCATTTTGGTAAATCTCCTTAACAGAATAAAAAGTGTTTAAAAACGGTAAACTAAAAGATGAGTTAAAATATTGACACGTAAGAAGTCGGTTAAAAATACGTTTGATCGTGTCGGAACGCTTATCATTTTATGCCTGCGATAAACACATATTTTTAGGAATTCATGTCATGTGTTATAAATATGTTCTTAAACATTTATAAAATATGTACATTGTTAAACAAATGTTTTTATGGTAGATACCTATTTGTTCTTATCGTATGTAGTATGAACTACTCCTTCGCTATCTTTAGTTTGAAAGTGGTGGTCGTAGGCAAGACGAGGGTTGCCAGCGCAGTAATACCTTCTTTTTTAGATTTACATTGTGTTCGTAACTGCTCATCCTCGTGTAAATTTAGTCGAATACAAAACTAGTAAAGCTACTTGGAATTTAAAGCAGAGCCGACCAATTTACTACCATTACCTTTCTAAAAGTCGGATAACGTAGTAAAGAATTGTCGTTGTACATAAATAAATAAATATATTACACAACCGGACGAGAACATCCTTTTTTGAAGTAGGTCAATATATATATAACTAATACAACTATCTAATACAAAAACTTGTTACTCAGAATATCTTAATTGTTAAATCAATAAAACATGATTTGCCTAATTTTGGTTAAAATTATGCAAAGCTAGCAGTGGTGGCGTAATGGCTAAGGCATCGGACTTGCAATTAAGTGGTTGCGGGTTCGAATCCCACCTCGAGCACTACCGACCCCACTCCTAACACAAGCTTAGCTGGAGGGGTTAACAAGAATACTAGTAATGTGTGACCCACGTTGCTAGTATACTTAAAAAAAAAAGTGTGTGTGTGTGCAATTCACACACGGCAGAAGTGAAACTTCAGAAAAGTAGCTTACGAGAGAATGAGAAATAAAATATAAAAACAACACAAATAATTTACTAATGTTAATAAATTTAATTTTAGATAATTTATATAAAAGTTATTGGGTCAAATTAACACAGATGTGTTAATTTAATAATTAACATACACAAATTATATGCAGCAGACAGCAGGGAGTTACCTCGAGACACTGACGATTTTTAGTACTGTTACCTAGCTAGTAGCTATTTGTAACCCAACTGCTTGTACAGCGTGTAAGTTTGAGATACGCGAAAAACTTACAAAACCCACTTTCTGTTTATACTTATCACAATACAAAAGTCGGTTCATCATAAAAATGCGAGATTAAAGATTTATAGTCATTAGTTTCATTTGGCGCTACGCAATGTACGCGGTATTCTTTTAGTGCGGTACGGTGAATGACCTTAAACGTAAGGCGCCGTCGAAGCAGCTGATTGCATAAATGTTGTTCAATTGATTATAATGCAGTTTTTGGCCGTGGGGGGGTATGTATAATTTTTTTTCGGTAAAATGTTCTGTTTACTCATTGTGATATCACTAGAGATCGGATAATCGGATGCATATTTACCTAAAGTTATTTTTTGGATAGCAAATTATGGAAGCGGCTTCTAAGTATATTTTTATTTACGAATGCAGTTGTATTGTCGCGTCGCTACTTGCGCACAAGCAAGTATGATTTGCCGTCTCACTCGCACTTTTACAAATTGCTTACATTTCCTGGGGTTTAATAGGCCGGATTTGACAATTTTTACAACGTAATAAGGTTGTTTTTGCATCGTCAAAAATCACTGACAATAAAAGTAGGGAAAAGCAACCATTATACGTTGTAACAGAGCAAGTGTCATTTGTGTCAAACTGGGGTTTATTACATCTCACGGAGTATAGGTACACTTAAATTTGAATTTCCTGGAATCGCGGGATTCTTTCGATAAAAAAGTGCTTTCCATAATAGCCAACATCTCAACTTTAGGTAAATATGCATTCGAATATCCGATCTCTAGATATCACTTTTAACTTAAATTTTCCGGCAGAAAATTGTTCAACGCCTTAGCCATTACGCTACCGCCGTTTTATTATATTCTTATTTCTATTGTGTAAGGATTATCTGTAAACAATATGTATTTTATTGTAAATAAATACATACACACACTCATGCCTGTCCCCGAAGGGGTATGCCCCTGACACATTAAACACCCACCTTTTGACATAACTACAATTATAGTTTAGTCCCACTCACGTAATAGAAGCAATCCTATCGCCACCAACCGGGCATTTTGGGAATTAAAGATGGGGAAGTTATATTGAAAGGGTAAGGTATGCAAGAAGTTGTCAGGAAAAGGCAGAAAATTATATTTTTAAGCCAAATTTGCTTATACGGATGGATTGGAGATTATCGGTCGAACCGACCCATACGTGAAAAGGCATGGCTCTCCCACGAATAAGAAGATCTGGTTATTGCCGGGAATTTCGAGTGGTATAATTGTAGTGATTATTTAACTTTAAGTAAAAACAGTGAACAGAGGAGGATTAAATATCGTAGGCATGCTCTGGCAGTCCAGCAAAGTGGGTTTGTACATCAGCAAACAATTAAATTACAAACATTACTTTGCTTGAATGGGATAACCCTCTGAATAGGCACTAATGGGTTATTTAATGTTAAAACCATTACAGTAATTCAAATTAAAAGGCTGTAAATGCATGGGCGGCAACCAATAGGTTAATTATATGGGCGCTTGCAATGAACATTTAAGAGTATCAGTCGCTATGTCAGTTCTAGGAAAAACTAAAAAGGGGCCGTGAGTCGTCGTTCTGTGACTACAGAGGGTCTTAGGGGTACCTACTAAATGGTCAACTTTTTTGATGAATTTTTTAAATCTCTATAAATCCTAATAATGACTTTACCAATTATTATTTATAAACGTAACTTCTATCCAACAAGATCCTAGAGCTAGAATATGTCCGTGGTTTGTATTAATTTTGTAATTAGGCAACAATATCTAGACTTATGACGCCAAATAAACTATTTCTTTTTTCTACAATATTTATTATATTTTTTTATTTCTAAAAAAACATCTATCTTTACAGGTTTGCTCCCAATGCGATAGTGTTACACAGTCTACTTATTTATAGAGTTTACTAATATATGTGTCTGTCACACACACATCTGTATATATTTTACAAAACGAAATACCTATATATTAATTCAGTTGGTGATGCATATTTAAAGCGCGCAAGCGACTCCGCTGGACGTGCTAATATTTACGTAACGCAAACAGGCAATGACATCATTTTTACCATGCATTGTGTGTGTTTGGTAATGTATCTGTATTGCACTTACTGTACGTATCAACCCTATTTTTAACTGTCATACTGACAGCCAAATACTTGCTTCCTTTTATAGAGGAGGGGTTAGCCTCTTTTTCCTCCGAAAATTAACTTCGCAATACAAACTACATACGTTTCCAGTTACAAGTCCTGAAATCATTTTCTCACCTCCTCCGTAACAAGATTTTAACTTAAGATGTATTAACATACTTATTAGAGAAATAAATATAGGCAAGAATTATAATTCTTCATCAAGTATCTACTAAAAGATACCTGTATTTTGGATATGGACATTACTATGAAGTTAAATTAAATATAATTAAATTGTGAGTAGGGGAATCTCTGTACGTTGTACGCCTTGCTTTAGTGTCTTTTTTGTAAACACTTAAAATTAGGATTTATAAACTCGGAACAATCGACTAATGCCGTTTTCATACAATCAAGAAACCATTCGTTTTGCTTACGTACGGTAAAATTTTCGTTGAAAATTCAACGAAATTTTACCTTCCGTAAGCAAAACTAATCGTTTCTTGAATATAAGAACGCGGCATAAGTAAACTAGTAAAATATGAACGACAATTGTCCACACTACATACATACACATATGGATATCCACTGTATCAAGGTTTACTGAACAATAAGCTGGTCCAACCTACATATTATATAGGTGACCTTTACCACACTTGTATGACACCCACAGAAGTTTATAAGGGGCTTTATGCGCTATAGAAAATAGAAAAGGCTGCAAAGGATATTTTGCTTTTATTTTTAATTAGCTGCCGTTGGTAAGCGGTTATAGTAGGCAAGAGATTGTAAAACATGATTCCGGTTGGTTTATATTTGGGCTTTTCGCACATTCATGTGATTCTTAAAAAAAATTGCCCTTTTGCAGAATTGCTCTAGTCCAAACACTTCCTCTAATTTTGTTTCTGTTGTATGTATTAGGAGTGAAGTCGATTACAACTCCGTCAGTTTACTTAACTTTTAACCTTGCCTGGCAGTCATCAAGTACCACGTTCGGTATTCAGCATGAGCTATGAGCGTAAAACACTTCGGATATAACTCGCGCCAGCATCACGCGAGTTACATTTTTAAGCCAAATTTTTTTATACCCTGCGGCAAGAAAAATATTGCTGCTGAATGTTTGCTAATGGGCGCTAAGTAGGTATGTATACCCAGAGAGGTGACCCGTCTGCTCATTTGCCCCCATATAATATAAAGAAAGAGAGATTTTGTACAGCTTGACATATTGGTATTGGTTGAGGGCTCTGTTTCCGCATTTAGATTAAAAAACGGTCAATTATGCGTTCAGACAAGCCTGGCTAGTTGAGCCAGCTTAGCTCCTTCCAGAAGAACAGAAGCCTCTTGGAGCGTTCACAGATTTCTAGGAGCAACCTCTTCTTGCCCATTATGTGGCCACTCCCTCGTCCTGGAGATATCGTGGGCGGCCCTTTCCTCTGCATAGAGGGCTGTCTGTCGCATTAACGGTGAATAGATGCCGATTCAGGGCCAAATGTCCCGTAATGATTCCTACAACTATCCTATAGTCGATATAAGACCTCCGCCAGCACCAGTTTAGACTGCCTGCAGCCAAGTATGTTACAGCTTGACATAATTAACATTAGATGCAGTGGCTGCCTCGACTTAGAAGAACCATTTGTGAATCACATACATATGTATACTTTATTTGGCGTTTGGTTAGGTGTCCCTACTGAAACCCTTGCGCCATCTATGCCACTAATTTCTTGTCATAGAAAAATAGGACCCAGTTAAAGATATAGGCAGATATAATATGTACTCTAATAGACGTAAGTCTCGTATCGCCTCTGTGTAATAGGACAATAGGATTCTATATTCTCACCAAAACATGTTGTCGCCACATTAAAAACTCTTATTTATTTTATTAAAAATAGGGACAAACTATAATAGATGATAACACAGTTCACTATTTAATAAAAATAAGTTAATAGATATTATTTTGACTGGTTATACCGGTAACGCAATACTATTGGTCGATGGATAAATATTAACAAATTGCGGAATTATAAAAGGGTAGCAATATGTTTAGAACGATTGACTTGAGTGCAAACAGAGGTACGAACAACTTGGCAGTTGCTGTTAGTGATTTTCAGAGTTCATATCAGTGGTTTTGAGACTGTTTCTGACATACATGAATAGACACTTCCTATTACGAACATTTTTAATAGACGGATATACTTAGTTCCTTACTGCTACTAAGTAATATTTAATTTTTAAATTTAACTTTTTACACAGCACTATAAAAAGAATTTACATACAAATGAGTGAAAAGAAAAACAATACAAATGTATATTTAAAATTTGACACATGAAATGTTGTGCAAGATTATGTAAAATAAGTTCTTATCAGTACATAGCCCTTTGTACACTATTTATAAGATACATCTTCTGTTACATATTCTTTGTAAAACCCTGGTGTACAAATAAAGTGTAATCTATCAATCTATCTACATACATAGATTATTATCATTATGTAGATACAGCTGCTAGCGGCTATCTTTTGATCCACCCTACTTTAATGGTGATACTTAAGAATATGAACGCCATAGAAGCCTAGTAGGAAAATTACAAGGATGAAAAAGAAAACCTATTTCGTACTATTAACGTGTCGTGTCGATGTTCAAAGCACAACCATCAAACTAAACTATGCTAAAACAAATTATGAATTGCCCTTTCTAAGGCGTAAATAATTAATTAATTATACATATATTAAACTTTTTTGTAAACACCGAACACATAGAATTTATTTTGTTTTCATTTAATACGGTTAGTTATGTACTATGACGCACATTGGTAGTGGACTGCAATAGGCTGATTGATCGATATTTCTTTTTAAAATATACATATTATTTAACATTATGTGGCAATCAATTATATTGTTGGATTAAAAACTAAATGTAAAACCATAATCACGTATCGTAATGAAAACCTGTAAGTGTAGTGCATTTAAATGTATGAAAGAAAAAAATATGACTAGAATAACAAACGTATGTGTAAAATTATAATTTATTTATACACAGATGACGTGTCCAGTTGAGTTTATAGAGTCATATATCTTCACGACATCCCTTGGGGGAACGCCGCCAAAGACCTAAGTGCGACTCACGCTGCAGAATGAATTAAACTTTATGAGGTTGTCTTGATAAATCTTGGAATTATATTCTCATCATCTTGTCAATAAAAATGAGGTTTTCAATGTGCTGTTAAATTAAAACGTTATATACTTTTACGGTTTCATTTATAAGAGAAGTTTTGTTTAATTAGTTCTTTTTACCTGATCGAACGTTTTTTGTATCTAAACCTGACAATGTACGTATAATGACTTTTCATTTCAATATCAAATAATAGACGATAAAACAGTTCACTATTTAATCAAAATTAATTAATAGATGCTTAACTGACGCTATTCGGCCTAACAATGGTGGAGTTACAAAAAAAGGCTAGGCATACTTTTTAAGTTGACAACGATCACTTGAATGCTGATTGAGGTTACAAACAACATAGTAGTTACTGTTATTTAGTGAATTTGATAGTTTATGGCAATAATGGTAGTATCGTGCAACCAAATAATCTACATGCCATAGAATCCTTACCATTTATTTATTAGAAAAGCGAAAATGTGTTTATGTTCATAGAAAATAAGGCAAAACATACAAGATTAATATCAGTCTTGTTTATAAATTGTCCCACTGCCGAGATAAGCCTTAATCCAGTATAAGAGGGGTCAGGTTAGTTACAACCCAACGCGAACCTTATGGAGGTATGCATATTAGGTATGAAGGTTTTCCTTTCTGTGTGTTCCATCGCCATTAGAGTTAGTAACAAGTAATTTCTAATACGCATACGAACTTGGAAAAGTTAGAGGTGTGCGACAAGGGATCGAACTGAAACCGTCTTTGGATTAAGAAGGCAAAGGGTAAACCAGTTAAATGATAAGACTATCTTATGGTTGATTGGTAGAAAATATGCATTTCAATGAAAGTTAGTTACGAGGATACTTAATACAGAAAATCCACTAAATAGTTATTTTCTTAAATAACCTATGTAATATTTATTTTATGTCTTAGAAGATATAGTGACTTAAATAGACTCCCTTATTTCACCTTAATTAATACAGATTTCAACCTCGGTATATCGGATTCCAACGTATTAACGTCATAACATAAGCATTTAATATGATAATTTTGATCTAGTGATCATCAACTGTCACAGACGTCAAGACGGAAAGAGAAGAAAATGATCCTTGACAAATGTTTCAGTTTCTCCTTTTACAAAGTACAGAACTCTACAAAGCTGTTATCCATTTTCGTTAACTATGGTGATTAAAATTATCAACACTACCGATATCATATCTTTCCATACAAGCAACGATTGCTTATACATAAATATCAGAAATTACAAAGACTATCCATGACTATTTAATCAGTTGTCGGAGCACGTGCTACTTTACACTACACGGCTAAATGTTTTAATAAATGCAAGTTCTATACCTCCTACTAATATTACAACCGTGAAGTGTTTGTAAGTTTAGATATCTGTTACCACGCACAAACGGCTTGACAGGGTTGAATGAAATTTTTCACACAGATACTTTATTACCTGGAAAAAAGTTAATTTCCTGTGGGATTATCAAAAAACCCATTCACGCGAACGAAGTCGCGGGCACAGCAGTAAGTTATAAATCAGAAAAATGCTGTTGAGCGTTTTGCAAGTATTATTGTTATACAAAACCATTTCATAATCGAAACAAAGAGCTCCGCCGTGCCAGATACTCGAAGTAACCGGCGGAGACCAGATGAAATGGTAATTGGCAGGCCATATAGCCCCGAGAATCGACTATCGCTCTCGTGTGGCGATCGTACATACTGAAAAGCATTGCATGGAAGGTCCTAGGTAACAACCTGGTCAAAGTAGCAAGAGCAATTTGAGGAAGACGGCGCAAGAAGAGATGGCTCCAGATAGCTTGCCCGCTATTCTACTAACAAGTCAGAGGAGCGCGCATAAGGCATAAGCCAAGCGCGCACTACTCGAGAGGTATCTAAGCAAGGTTTAATTACTTCAAGAGAGAAAAAATTATGGCAAAAACGGAATCATAAAACATCTAATATCGGAGAACAATAAAAGGTACTAGTATGTTTGAGTATCTAATAAATAATGACTTTGACTTGATCTCGTCAAAGTGTTTTGTTGGTTTATCCTTTTACACACCCGAGCAACGGATGGTATTTTTGTATAGCAATAGTTTACAAACCGGCATACATGTGTGTACATTGTGTACCGGCACACACTCACAGTCCGCTCATTCTAACATAGCATATTTATAAATATTGAAGGAATTTTCCAGAAAGTTGATATGTACTTATAACAAAATATAATTTACTTACTATTTATATTGAAATATACAAGTTCTTAATGCGATAAGCCAAATAAATTAAGACCAGTGCTTTATTCCAGAGAGTTTTGATGTCACACGAACCCATAAATAATGCGGGCTACTTTCCTCAGGTAATGCAGAGTTACAAAAGACGGCAAAATCTAAGAAAATGGAGTAGCCTGCTTAATATTTTCAGTTTGACGTTAACTACATTATAGTAACTTAAACTTTCGCGTTCCATGATATAATTATTTATTCCCACGGGAATTAACGCGATCACGAAAAAGTATTTCAAACCTCTGAATTGCCTGATGTTTCGACCAGGTGGCACTGGCCATGGTTACAGGCTGACTTACATGACCTTTTCGTGATCGCGTTAATTCCCGTGGAAATACATCATTATACTATATTATAGGCTTATAGGTTATTCAACTTGTACCCCTATACGTAAGTAACCTTAGTTATTCAGACTATTATCTAGCCTATAGGCGCTACTACATAGCTACCCTAAAGGAACATTGTGCAGTTAAAACTAAACATTATACCTCTATCAAAAATAAATCCCCCACCTACAAACTAATACGAATCGCTTTCAAGTCTTACAACATTACATCAGCATCACATTAATTTGTCATCACAGTTAAGAGCACGTATCATATCGTTTCTGCAATGTCCGATTGTTGCTTATCTACATATAAAAATATTTCATCATACAACTACGTCACGAAGGCATAACAGTGAAAGTATGGTACATCAAATTTTCGTAAGCCTGCCGTATCTAAATGTCACCGTGCACAATACAAATGTTTACTATTGAAAGGTTTTAAGTCATTGTTTGGTCGAATCTAGTCATTGTTCTCAGTATTTAATCCTTTTGTAAACGCAAGCCTATTGGATACCGGATGACACGGATCAGAAGCGATAATTAGCATCTATCCTCAACATATTTATTTTTACACAAGAGAGATTTTTCTATAAAAAAATTAAAATAACACTTTTTATTAATACTAACTTTTAAACTTTCGCGTTCCATGATATAATATTATCTACGTATTAACGGGAATTAACGCGATCACGAAAAGGTATTACATACCTCTGAAATTGCCTGACGTTTCGACCAGGTTGCACTGGCCGTGGTCACAGGCTGACTGGCTCAGCGGTGCACGCACGGTCTGCAGTTGCAGTGAGAAATCTTTAACTGACTCAGATAGATTGCAGGTCTCGAAACCAATAATAAGAAGTCTCGAAAAGTATTGTCTCTTTTATGTTTCTGAGCACAATAAAAAAAAATCCCTAAAGGGTATTGTCTAAACAGTTTAAGGGCTAAATTAATGTTTGGAGAGGCTGTGGTATGGACTCGGTTGTGCGATGTTAGCGATATCTCCGGAACTTGATCAACAAACAAGATTTATGTAATTACTCTGTTAGACGGTAATAACATTTTAAGAGCAGCCCACATCTGTGCTTGTATTCAATAAGGTATTTTATATTTAATGTTGATTGAAGAAAATTATCGGGTAAATGAAATATGTATTTATTTAATGACATTTTGGTTCCATCCCTGTTTTTATACCTCTAACTTATCAGGACTGAGTTATTAACAACTAAACCCCCTCCCCCGACCCCCCTCTTTGGTGGAGTGTGCTAGTTTCTTTAATATTATCTATCTCACAGCTATTTAAACAGGTATGTATAACTATTTTAAGGAGCAGTAGAAAAATTAAATGAACAATTTGCATTCAGCCTCAACTTTTATCCTCTAATGTACGAATACACTTGAAACGAAAAAGAATGATTTTACAATTTCTGTAAGTAGGTACTGAGAAAGGTCAGTGTTGAAACTTAAACACGTAGTGCGTAGTGGACAACGTGTACATGTCCAAGAATGGAATCGTAGTTAATAAGATTGTGTTCCACATACTAACATTCTGTTAACGTGAAGAGACAACGAAGTTTTAATAAGCCTAACAACACAAACATGTTCCTTTAAGAGTTGTGAGAACCATTATTAGTATTTTTTTCTTCGATAACAATGTAGTACAACTGTTTTTGCGAACAAAAAACCAAATAGCAATTCTTACAATTATATAATTGCGCGCAATGTTTGTTTGTTGACTGGTAGAAAACACACAGTGTGTATCACCTTCGAGTGATACCGAGATGTTGTGTGTCTGGTGTGTAATCAATATTTGTTATTGGGAATAAAAATTCTTGATCGAATAAACTAAGTTAAATAACAAGGAGTAAATGTTTATTTTTAACAAATATATACATTAGCTTATTGTGCTACAATTATAAAAATAAGGGCTGGGAGAATTTCGCCTTGTGCTAAACCAGAGTCAAAACCAAGCCGAGCCAAACTGCTTGTCCTTCCAGATAGGTTAAGAATCTTTCCAGAGCAGTATTGATAAAGTACAATAGAAATTAAAAGTTTATTTTAAATTAATTTTTAATTTATTTTTTTATTATTATTTTTTAATTATTTATTTTTTAGGGCGTCGTGATTGGCATTAAAAGAGTTTAAATACATAATCAATTAGGATGAATACAGTGACGATTCTTTTTTAAATCACTAGTCACATCCAATATCACAGCGTCCTGCAACGGATAGATTAACATCTACTAGGATACATTATTTTATGTATTCATCTTTAATAAAAAAGAACAAACTGAAATTACTATGAAATAAAGTGTCAAGATATTAGAAACGGAGTTATAAAGCAGTGCGAAACAAATTACCTTACATAAAACGATCTACATAATACGAATTGAGATTACAATATCGCCAGCTGACAGGCCAAACCGTTCAAAAATTCCTTCTCACGGGCACAACGGTATCAACGTACGCGCATATTGCTAAGGCTATTGCGACACTCTTGACATCTCTTTCTACCATTATGTGCGATTAATATATGCGAAAGAGATAGCGATTAATGCAAATGTGTCCTCATAAAATCCAAGCGTTTGACTGTGGCCAGCATGTGATTGATTAGATGCACCTTCTTCTGGAATCAGCATTTACGTAGAAACGGACGCTGCTCGCTTCCATTGTTTGACTGTTTCGAAATAGCTTAACATTATAACAATGGTTTTCGTTTCACTGGACGATGGAGGAATAAATACACCATAACTTAGTGTGCGCACATAAATTTCTGAAGCAAGCTCATAATGTCCCTATTTGATGGTAGCCCGCTATCTCAACGGGGAGCAACTAGTCGGTAAAATTACATATTTTGTTTTATAAAACAAAGTAATGTGGATATATTATTCATAACGTTTTACGATATTCTTTATTATACTTAAATGTACAAGTATTGATGAATAATAAACTTAAGACAGCTCCATCTATTGGAAAACGAAGGCATCTTTAGTGTTTACAAAGATTGTTTATCAACACTGGCCATTCCAACACCGATAGATGAAAATAACAATTTAAGATGTGAGCTATGACGTTAATGTTTATTTAGTCGTTAGTTACAAAAATAAGTAAAGGAATAACTAAAACGAATAGGCCTAAATGAATTAAACTTTATAATGGTCTGTTTACTTTCACAGTTCATGGCCGTAATTAGAATCGGTAGTAACGAAGTGGTGCCGTCT
Source organism: Callimorpha dominula (assembly GCA_949752705.1). Lineage (NCBI taxonomy): Eukaryota > Metazoa > Arthropoda > Insecta > Lepidoptera > Erebidae > Callimorpha > Callimorpha dominula. Next base: position 11,747,552 of record OX457010.1, on the reverse strand, counting down.
CATTCTTGCTAGTTAATGTTTCCGTTTGTAACGTGTGTTTTCTGTCTCCCTCCTGATGTGATTTATAGTCAGTGAAGCTTTACATAACCGCGGTGGCTACTTACTGCATGTTGAGCTAGTGCCAGTCTGTTTATCATGATTATGACGCTATAAAATAATTATTTTATCATGTTTGCATAACTTATCATAACAAACTATAAACTTACGTATTTAGTGATTTTAGGGAGAATAGATGCAATGTGTCATTGTAGCTAATTGTTGTTCTGAAATTTTGTACCAGTTTCACTATTTTAATCCACTTAAAAAAGTTTGTTTAAAACATTAATAAGTAGATTCAAATCAGTTTCTATATGTACAGTATAATTTATGTATCATCCAAATCTACTCTTACCGTGCATTGCAAATTTGCACAACAATATAATTGTAATGGTTTGTGTTCGGAGAGACTGTTCGAGTTGAGGTCTATTGCTACTTTTTGCAACTGCATTGCTTGCCACCAGCAGGATTTACCTCCTTACCATAGACCGACCAAGAGTTTTCAAGATGTGGTGTTAAAACTTGCAGGCTACTGTGATTTTTATTCCAAAATATGTACCTATAGTCTGTTCATTTAATATCTTCTTTTGACAGTTTGATAAGTAATCAATTAAAAATAACAAATCAACTTAAAAAGTTTAAGTTAATTTTAGCTAAATATAATTTTATAACTATATTTAGCTTTAGTTACTGTGGACTCAGTGACGAAACTAGAGTGAAGACCCTTTCATTTTTTCATTACTCTAATTTTAAACTGGAATTTCAACAATAAAAATCATTTAGTTTGGAAAAATGTAATTTTTTTACAATATCATAATATGTACATACTGTTTGTTATATGTGCTGATCGAACTCGGTTTTAAAAAAAAAGATTTAAGACGACCTTCAATGACCTTATTTAAAGAAATTAGAATTAGTATATAAAATTGGGTCCGAACCGAGGGGCAAGGAGGTCTGAGGAGAACTGAGGTGCAGGTGTGGTTCAAGCCATGGGAATATCTAAATATGCTGCCTGGGATGAATTAAAGGGCTGGGTAGGCAAATGTGTTAGGGTTGTCCGGCGTAACACCTCCCCGACCAAGAGTAAACTCGTTATAATGTATGTTTTTTAAGGTAGACGAAATCGCCAACTTGGTAATTATTTGTTCTCGTGTGGGTATCGTAATATCTCTTTGACCTTTCTTTAGATTTATTAATATTTTCTACTGCTTTCTCCCGTGTGTGTTTTAGTCTATGAATAAGCATTTGTAGGTATTCAGGGTAAGTAGGATCAGAAGGAGAATCATATATGGAATCAGGTAAGAAGGGTCTATGACCAAATACGAGTTCATAGGGTGTAAAGTTTGTGGTGCAGTGATCATTAGTGTTGTAAGTCATGATAGCAGTGTAAATGTACCGGTGCCAGTCATCTTGATCGTTATTAACAAACGTTCGAGAGCACCCTGAGTCTGAGGATGGTAAGGACTTGACCATAACTGTTTAATTTTTAGAACTTCACAGGTTCTCTTGAAAAGTTCGGCAGTAAAGTTAGTACCCTGGTCAGTCAAAATAGTCTTAGGTATATCCAATAAGATGAAATGTAAGAGACAGTCGGTAGTTATCGTATAGGATAGGCTAAGGAAAACTTTGTAAGATCATCCTGTAAGGTTAGTATGTATTTAAATTTTGCAGGGCCTGCTTCTGGTAAAGGGCCTACTAAAGGGTCTTTCAACAAGGACGGGTCGATGTTAAAATTGAATAAAACAAGGTGTGTGTGAGATATTAACGAAATTTATTTTTTATTTGAAAGGCCCATTTATGCCATTATGAATGGAGTATGACATCGTTCAAATGTCCGCCGCGGCTTCGTATGGTGGCATGAATCCGAGAGGTCCAATTTTTAATGACTCTGCTGCATAGATCTGCCTGAATCTGAGCGATGGCCTGCGTTATGTTGGCTTTCAGGGCAACGGTCGATTGTTGCTTATTGGCATAGACCTGCGACTTCAGAAAACCCCACAAGAAAAAGTATAGCGGAGTCAAATCACACGATCTTGGTGGCCAATTCACGTCACCTCTGCGAGAGATAACCCTACGCAGAATGTCCATTGTGTCGTTCGCTGTGTGGCAAAATCCAAAATCCGCACCAAACAGTAACTTTTTGTGGATGCATTGTCACCTGGTGAACCTCATGTAGGTTGTGGTCATCCCATATACGGCAATTTTGCTTATTAACAAACCATTCATCCAAAAATGTGCCAAGTCGCTAAAGATTATTTTTCGGCCAAAATCAGGGTCCTCTTCCAAGCGTTCCGAGGTTCATTCAGCGACCACATGGCGTTGTCTATGGTCATTAACTCTGAGCTCTTGGGTCAGTTGGATTTTGGACGGATGCAGGCCCAAGTCCCGACGCAAAATTCGCCAAATTGAAGTCTGCGAAAGGCCGAGTTCTTGAGCACGGCGAAAAATCGACTGCCTCGGAGTCTCCTGAACACTCTCACGTACAGCGGCGATGTTCTCGGCCGATCTGGCGTTCCTTTGACGTAAAGGTGTTGGTTGGTTGTTTACCGAACCGGTCGTCTCAAATTTGGTGACCAACGTTGGAGAGTAGACTTTGAAGGGCCACCGCGTCTGCCGTAAAATAGGCGCAATGCGCGCAACGTTTGCACTAATGAACACTCATTTTGATAATAAAGTTTTATCATTTGCACATGCTGCTCAACCGTGTAACTTGCCATGGTGATTTGGCATCAGTGACTGAATAAGAAAAAACAGATTTGACAGATGCCGCCAAAACAAAATGGCCGCCACAGATTATTAACATCGACCCGCTCTATTTGAAAGACCTTTTATATCTACAGCTACCCGTTGAAATGGTTATGTGGAAGTGGTTGTTATTTGCATAGGTGCCCTATTAATTCTTCGGAGAGCTTTATTTTCTTGACAAAGTATGCAGGACTTGACATAGTCTTCCACATCATTGCGCATACCCTTCCAATGATATTTTTTCTTTAATCCTTTTAAGCATTCTTAATGTTCCTAAATGACCCGCGATGGGTATATTGTGGTTTTCACGCAGTATCTTTTTTATTTTGCCTAAAGATGGGAAAATAATCAAGTTACGATGAATAGTTACGAACATTTCCGTATTGTGGAACAAATATAGAAGTATATTGTATAATTTTGTGTATGAATGAGCGTCAAATGGGCTTTTGAAATCTGTAATGCTCAGGTTAGCTTCGGATCTTAGAGTTAGTTCATTGCGCAAAGCTTTTTAAGGCTAGAATATACGTCTTCATAAGCAGCATGATCAAAATAATTAACTTTAGTAAAAATAAAGTATATTATCCGACCCTTACATTCAAACCTTAGAAACGAATATAATGTTCTTTCTTTGTTCATGACGTCTTCTTTATTTGTCAGATCCTCTAAAATCTCTTCTACGTGTGGGTCACTGGTGATCAGGTAAGTTTGGACGACTAAAGTCGACGTTGATTTCATCGTCAAATGGGCTGATATTTTCGTCAAGGTTTAGGGCTCTATCGTCTTGTATAGGATTTACAGGGTAACGCGAAAGTTTTCCTTTCTGATAAACAATTTCATATTCATATTCCTCTAGTTTAAGGCGCCATTTTTTAATTTTCTACTTGGGTCCTTATGATTAAAAAGCCATTTCAAAGGTCTATGATCAGTTACAATTTGGAATTTTCTTCCGTATAGATATGGTCAGAAAGTTTTGCAGCCAAAAATAATTGCAAGAAGCTCCTTCTCTGTTGTACTGTAGCTAGTTTCGCTTTTATTGAGTGTTCGCTAGAGACTTTTCTTTACCAATAGGACCTCGATTCAAAACAACTCAGGATCAGGTTCGCCTATGAATTTTATCAAAATAACTTCGACTATTGCGCCAGTAGTGAGTGATAAATCATCTTTCTTTTCTTTTTTCTTGGTAGTCATGGTAATTAAGTAATTCGATTCAAAATAAAAAAAAAACAGGTTTATAACGTGGTTCAAGGTAATAACCTAGTTAATTAAATGTCTTTAAAGAGTGCACAGTGACACGATAGTTTTATCTGTTCCAAGAAGTTCGTTCAGGTGGCTACCTAATACGTGGGCGTTAAATAACGTCAAGTGAACCTCACGGCAATTATAATAATATAAAGGAATTATATACGAATAAAATAGTTACATTTAATAAAAAAAAAAATATTACAGAGTGGAATGTAAACAGTGGTTTTTATAAGAAAATGTTTACAAACACTGCGTAAATTCTTTATGAATAGTATTAACTGTTATTTAGTTTATAGTGAAACTTCGTGTTTAAGAAACTGTTTTAAATCACTGATTAAGACAATTCAAAGTTATAGGAATGAAGTAACTCACAGGATCGTCAGGAACATTCCCGAAGAAGGTTCCCGAGGAACTTTTCAAATCCCTTTACGCTGCCACCAAATGTTATACGTGCTGACCGAACTCGGTTTTTTTAAAAAAGATTTAAGACGACCTTCAATTACTTTATTTAAAGAAATTAGAATTAGTATGTAAAATTGGGTCCGAACCGAGGGCCAATGAGGTCTGAGGAGAACTGAGTTGCTGGTTTGGTTCAAGCCATGGGAATATCTAAATATGCTGACTGGGATGAATTAAAGGGCTAGGTAGGCAAATGTGTTAGGGTTGTCCGGCGTAACAGTACGAAAGCTAATAAATAGTATAATGAAATTAAAATAAATAATATATATATATATATTTGTATCTAACTAAAAAAGTTTCAAAAGTTTTATTAAAAAACTCTGGCCATGTTGCGACTTAAGCATGCGTCTAAAGGAACATAAACGAATGGACAGAGTATAGATATTAATTTTTTTTTATTTTTTATTTTTTTTATTTTACAAAAAATATTACTTCTGCCAAACTGTAAAGCAGTTTGTTGGCAGATGTAGCTCCCATATACACTTTTATGTTTATATCCTTAACTACTTGTACTTTTTATCAATAAAAGGTACTTACATTAAACATTACATAAAATTACACAAACACATGTGAATCTACGCATTTTCGTTTATGAGGTTTTGACAAAATATGTTAAAAAGGTATCTCCCTATTTATTTTTATTTTACTTTATTTTTAAAAGACATTTTTGTGGTACAGCTATATTCTAGATCGAATGGCATGTCAATAAAAATTATTAACATCAGATAGTTTGCATAAACTACACTGGTCATATTAGTCGTTTCACAAACAACGCATTACAATTAACACACTTTAAATGTGGGGATATTAGATTGATTCATCACAGAAACAAATTAATAATAGCCAAGTAGGTATAAAGTGAAAATGATCAAATAAAGGTAGGTGCATATTGCACGGTATACATTGCAATTAAATTAGAAATTAGAAAACGGCAACTTTCACGTAATTGATGTTCCTATACGCACCTATGTTAGCGAGTGAATAAGCGAAACTAATTATTATGAAGACTGCCGCACACGGTTTAAATACGAGTCTTTGTGTAATGAAATGAATGTACCTTTACTGTACATATACAAGAGTTTGTCTCTTTTAATCCAGTATCAAATGCATAGAACGGTTAAGAAAATGTATGTAAATATTAACATAAGAACACGATTCCATTAAGAAAATTGCAATAATACTTCTATTTCTTTGTTAACCTCACAATTATCATCGACCTCGTCCGTCTTTTAAACACGGCTTGAGTACGCCGACAGGAAAAGATACAAGAACGACATCAACTGTTGTTGATGCGGAAAATAACTATACAAACGAATACGTCGCCTACGGCCATAGTCTACTTACACCGAACACCGTGGCTTTTATGGCCCGCTGTCACCCAACAGTGTAATCTTACTCGTAATAATAATAATAATAACTCCACACTAGGCTAGTCTGATCCCAAACTAGGCAGAGGCTGTACTATGGTAACCAGACTGCTGATAAACGTAGTTATATGTTTCTAAATAATAATAATAATAATAATAATACGGCACGCATTGTGAGGAGGTTTCTATCTCTGGAACCCTAACCACCGGTAGCTTGGTCCCTGTACCCGATACCGGTGGGAGACTATTTTTTATATTTTTAAATATATTTGTTTATATTTTTTTATAGTGAATGTATTTAAAAATGAAATTTATATGTATATTAAGTAAATAAAGAGAATATTAATAATAACTCCACACATTTCACACACGGCCGTCTGATCCCAAACTAAGCAGAGCCTGTACTATGGTAACCAGACTGCTGATAAACATACTTATATATTTCTAAATACATACATAGTATAGATAAATTACACCGAGACACAGAACAAATGATCGTGCTTATCACACAATTATTTGTTCTGGGTGGGAATCGAACCTACGACTTCTGGCTTAGCAGTCAGTATCACTAAGCACTACACCAACAGGTCAGTCAGATGTAATGTATTATTGAAAAGGTGCAAACGTCAATATAGCCACCGTATATTTAACTGAAAACCTTATATCATTATATTAATACGGGAAGAGAATTTTTTGTACGCCTTTTTAAGAAAATGTGGCGAACGTAGCTTAACGTGAATTTTGGAGTATTTACAGTTTACTCGTATATAGAAGAAGTGCAGAAAGCTAAAATTTTTAATCAATATTTCTTACAACTTTAAAAATTACGTGAAAACAGCTTAATGAAATTACACGCGTCCTGTATATGTGATTATCTATCATGGTAAGTAAGTCTATACAATGACAGGTCAAGTTATACTGGCCAATGAAAAAAACCATGGTCGAAATTCGACTACCAGTGATCTCTAGTTGGAAATTAATGTGGAGCTATATTAATAGTTTTTTCATTCAAATGTTCAAAAGGATTCTATGAGGTATTTGCCGGTACTCACTAAAACCTCCCCTAACTTTGACGTCTATGTGTCAATGAGGAACTCCGGTATCTCCTTCGGAACAACCGGAGTCACTCGCTGCACCTCGCCCACTTTTAAAGAAATAGCTTGTTTTTTATTTGTTGACCTTTTTCGAGTTGACGATAGCTCTTATGTATCTGATGTTGTCACTTTTGCTGACTTACAATTGTGAATTTAAATAATAACCGGTATTAAATTATTGTACTAAAAGCAATTTGAATTACATACTTTATAATACACTTCTTAGCTCAGCTTATAAATCAAATGCGCTATACGATTTCATGAGCTGTTTAATCGTTATTACGAGCGAGGATCACTTACCGGCTCGACTCGAGCATCATTTTGTGTGGCCTGTAAACAAAAAATAATATATTTACAAAATGATACTACTGTCAAGTGAGGCAAAATATTTGTACGCAAATACACAGAAAAAATCTAACTTTACTGTAGCCCATATGACACATCTAGGCTGGCCCTTCACATGGCTTATTGGTACAAATATTTGTTACTAGCGTTTGTCCGCGCCTTCGCTCGCGATTTTGTCAACAAATTTGTATCCCTTGTTAATAGTATTTTTGGGTAATAATAATAACTTGACATATTCTTACACACGGCCTTCTGATCCCAAACTAGGTAGAGTCAGTACTAACGTTACCAGACTGCTGATAAACATACTTATATATTTCTTAATCCATAAGTACATATTATAGATAAATAACATCCAGACACAAAACAGAAGTGTATGCCAAAATTTCATGATGATCGGTTGATGTCCTATACCCAAGAAACGATTCGTTTTGCTTACCGTCTTTCGAAAATTTTACCGTCCGTTTAAGCAAAACGCATCGTTTCTTGATTATAGGAACGCGGCATGAGTATTTAAGGCATGAAAGTGTACAAAAAAACAAATAAACTCACTTTTGCATTTATAATGTTATTATACTAGCCGTCTCCGTAGTTTAACCTGCGTTTATGGACACTGCTGCACTCCTATTGGTCGTAGCGTAATGTTATGTAGCCTACAGTCTTCCTCGATAAATGGGCTATCCAACACTAAAATAATTGTTCAATTCGAACGAGTAGTTCCTGAGATAAGCGTGTTCAAACAAACAAACTGTCTAGCTTTATAATATTAGTATAGATGTATAAGTAAGGATACTAGTTGGGACATACGAAAAACTGAAAAGTTATCAGTCTTTATAAATTTAAATACGTTTTGCTTTGTTGATTTAAGTAAAAAGTTTACCTGGAAGACATTACTTTTTTTACGACAAGGCCATTCATTCATTCGTGCATTTTATATTATAGTACCTGGATGACCGCAGCTTTGCTGGGTTTTTTTCTTTACGTTTTCTGAAAATGAAACCTAGCTAGATCGATTTATCGCCCCCGATACACCCTGCACACTAAGTCTCATGAAAATCGTTGGAGCCGATTCCGAGATTCAGATTTCTTCTTACTCATGGCACTACTAAAGTGCTATCCTGTTTGGATAAGGTTTTTCAGTAAGGGGGTGAATCTCGTATCAACTATACATAATAATAACAAAATTAAGCGTCTAAACAATCACTCCACCCTCACTCTGGTGGTTGCGTGATCGGATTATAAGCTATATGTATCAAAAGTGTTGTTTCAATTTCATTCAACCGTGCGCATTTTGCGTAGCTTTACTTGTATTCATTAATATCCCTGCGGGTAATTAGTTTACATGTCATTATTTATTCATAGAAGTCATTGTGTTTACCTGATCTGTGTGATCAATGTGATCACTGATCAATTTAATGAATACTTCGATTATATCATAATATCAATTAAACCCCCTCCCGCAATTATTCATAAGCGTTTTAGGGTCGAGTTCAAGTTATGAGCATTTACCCCTTTTTAAACTTTTTATTAATTTTAATTTTAAATACATGGGTATAGTATTGTATATTAATATGATCTAAATGCTTCAGTTACCTTATAAATAGAATAATATATGTAAGATAGGTCTAGCTAGACACTGAAGGATAAACAATTTCGAGTTTTATTTGGTTTTGAATAAAAAAATATACCAAAAAATGGAGGATGATGACCAAAAAAAGATTATGTGAAGCATGTTATTATCATAATCCAAATTGTCGCATATATACTTCTTTTTAAATGATCTCACTTCGTCTCGCGCAATCAAGGAACTCATAGAACTGACTTTTTTTGCCTTACTGAGTGCATCACCAATTCCAAAAAAAAAACTATAAAATGTTTAATTCGTAAAACATTATGTTTAATTTAATGAAGGTATTAACTGTATTTATATTATTTCATATTTATCAAGTACTACGTAAGTAGGTATGCTTCAGAAAAACCTCTCTTTATCTTCGATCTTTCTGTACACGTATTTCCCCAATATTAAAGTTTTATTTAAAAGCAGGGTTTCCCATCTGACCTTACCTTTATTGGTCACTAAAAGACATACACAATCAATGTCTCCACATCATGACACAAAATTCGTGTTCAACGAAATCATCATAAAATGAGCTGTTATTCAATTTATGGTAATTCATGAATCGTGTCTGCTTAATGGTACGGCGAAGGCCTAACTCCTGGTACTACACTAATTATGTGGTTTACTACAAGGTTGTTTGAAAGAACAAAGTGAATTGTGGGCTGTTTCGAAGTCTCGGCTGGCATTACCTCAATAGTCTTTTCGTTTTTTTTTATACTAAGGCAACCCTTTACACCACACCACCTACAACATACGTAGAATTTTCGCACGTGATCAACTATTCTAGTTAGGTTATGATGTGCGGGTCTACAGTTACTATAATCGTTCTTCGGGAATAAGGGAGGAGTTCGGTTAAAAGGAGCCGTAGTCGTTTTACTTGCTGTACATGTGAGCAATTAAAGGTTGCCAGTTGAGTAAAATAACTCTATGCGGTTGGGGTCTCCGAAATTATGTGGAGACATTTATTTGATGCACCTATCTCGGTCATTGTATATATAAGGATATAAAACATTAGAAAAGTCATGTCAAATGGGATTGTAGCCCTTTCATAATATATATATATATATATATATATAAAATCATTTTACACATAATACGTACAAATTTTGTATCCTGTTATACAATGTGATAACCCTGAAGCTAACTCTTTAATAAAAAAATTGTGGAAGTTTGGTTGGGTATCTCTTTCATAAAGGGTTATGTGTTGATAAACAAAACATGAATGATGGGTTTCCTCTACATAAGTGTACTTAATATGTGATTTCTATTTAATATGTAGGTAATAATGAGGTTTGAAATAGACTACAAGACCTACTAAGACAAAAAATATAAATCTATAATATAATTTAAGTAAACATGACTACTGTCTTTTGTCCCTTTCCCTTCTAAACTGAGTGAAAGAAATAAGTCTACTGTGTTTACACATTCTGTGACTTCGGGAAAATAATCACAATATAATAATATAATATGTATTCAAAAGTAATCAGCACGTGACATAAATTAACGTTATCAGCTTATCGGTAACAATACTGTGACGACGATCGGGAGATTCCATTCGTTATTGCCTCGCGAATGGCGCGTCAAGGTCGTCGAGGTCATTGTCCTGTTGATTCCTTCGCCACGCTATTCTATACCGAGCCAATTAAATTTACGTATACATTAACCCTCTTGTGAGGTTGTAGACAATGCTATTACACAACTTACTGAGTATTTCACTTACAGTTTAAGGAAAAGTATATCTGAATATATATGTACCTATATCTATTGTATCTAATCGCTCTTTAATTGGCTGTTACGTAAAATCGAGCTCATTCACTGTCATAAACATTGAGAAATTTACAATTCCGATAATAGTCTTTTTCCCATCTCACGATTATTACAAGTTTTGATATCTATACGATTAATTTGAGATTCACAACATACTGGTCAAGACTGCATTCCCGCCAAGCCTTCCAAACCAGCATATCAATCCTGTCAATTATAAGTCGCAAATCCTAACCCCGCCTTCCATGGGGTTCTAGATAGCATAAAAGAAAACTAGAAAAACAGTACTTTGTTAATAGTGTCTAAAAGAGTTCTCACTGGAGGTTATTGGCGGCTCTAAGTCGAGGAGAAATCTACTGTTCCCCAGAGTAACTATTGAAGAGAGCAACAAGAAACGAAAGAAAAATATTCATAAAGTCTACATGTAAAACAGTTTTTTATATCATAATTCTATACACGAACGAACTCACGAATTCAAAGTACAAGGCTCTGCCTATCTATTACGATATATATTACATAATGTACAAGTCAGGAATAATTTGATAACCGGGTAATGTTCAAATCAACATCTGACGTCGGTTTAGTGGTTATCACATTCGACCACTTCCCGTTCATTTAGTTCTGCGGTCGGGCGAAGTCTCGACATGAACGAAACCGTCGTTCGAAGCGATATAAAAATATACAACTCCACTCGGTAGCTATCTAAAAACTGACGATGACTATACAATTGTAATAATAAAAATTACAATGGTCTCTAATTCATTTAAATTCAGTGATCAGTTCACTATAACGTAATTAATTTACGTCTATAAATAAATATTATCACGCGAAGTGTATCCGGTATATAGATACATTATACCGGATACGCTTCGTTGCGGCTCAATCTTATGATAGAATCATATCGAGATTGATAAATATAAGATAAATCGTTTGGGTTAAAATTTCAAGATAATGAAAATACTAGTATTTGAATTTTGCGAGCATACGGACATACGGAGGTTAAATTTTTAGGTATATATTATAACTTTTTTCTTACTTTATGGTAAGTTCACTCATTTATCAGTTAGAGTTCCGGTTTGTAGTGATCATACCGGATCTCACTGCCCTTGCAACATAAGGATACAACAAAGGACTTTGTCGTTATATGTAGTATTTTTATAGTAAAACAAGCAAGAGTTTGACTTGAGATAGTAAGTGTTTACAGGCGTAAATAGTCGCAGTGTCAAACAGGTCACGCGCGGCATTACGGACCTTGCAGGGGGTTCGTTTCGCTTGTTTGAGGAATTTATTTTAGATCCCTGAAATCAGAGTAAATATGGCCTTTTCAATTATATTTACAACAGCAAAAGAGTTTTGGAAAAATTGCTAGATAACAGAAGTTATAGACAAAATAGATAGATGCATATTTAAAACTTTATTTATACCAGACTTTCACAGAGAGTATCAGACACAAATAGGTAGCATCTATAATCTAAAAAAGCGGCTTAATCGCTTGGAGCTTACTGCTACCTAAAAGCCTTTGGGTGGAGTAGTATAATTTTAATAAACAGGTGGTAATCGTTGGCGTACATCGAAAACCTTGACATGCTTTGTCAAACTTATTATCTACTAGCAGCGCCCCGCGGTTTCACCCGCGTAAGTCCCGATCCCGTGGGAATATCGGGATAAAAATAGCCTATGCGTTAATCCAGGTCTCCAGCTATATACATACCAAGTTTCATCGCAATCGGTTCAGTGGTTTTTTGCGTGAAAGAGTAACAAACATCAACCCATCCATCCATGCATCCAAACTATTAGTGGGATTAGTGGGATTATACACACAAACAAATCTGTAACAGAAGCGCTCTATTAAATTAAATACTTCTTGACTCGACAGTTTTGAAACGATGCAGATAGCGCTGGACCTCAATAAATCAAATAGCAATAGAAAATATAACGGCGAGACCATCGCGGCCTGTCTGACATCCCATTCCACAGAGCAGGTAAATTTGCAAAGCCCCAAACTCTCTTCGGACAAATTAAATTGAAAATGGTGCAATCGATTTTGAACCTTAACTTAGCAGGGCTCTGTACAAAAACATGTCGCAGCTAGTAAGCTAATATTTACAAAGCGATAAAGAGGCTTTTGCATTGGTAAATTAACTGAGTGTGTCGGTAATGTACAAAGGAAAGGAACTATTCCAAACATTAAATCATAAAGAAACTTAAACAAATGAATGCTTCATAAATCTGTTTTTTTTTATTATTCAGCATTTAATGCTTGTTGTAAATATTCCTCATAAATACACAAAACACAACTTAAACAACATCTTTATTTATGTTTGCGTGTAGAGTGCTACTATTATACACAAGAATTTAAAGGTCTGTTCAGTTTATAAAAGGTAGACATTCAAGTATAAACAAAACCCAGAAGAGTAAAAAAAAATCATCTTCTGTTTATAACCTAATCATTGAGACTATTCCAATGAGCTCGAAGACGATACCACTGCTACACGTTGGTGAGGAGTTGGGTATCCTGCTGATTCAAAATGATGTGGCAGCATCAGGTGAAAGTTACCATGTTATTGTAATATCATTGAAGTCACAGGATTTCAAGTAGATCAGACCAGTAGAAGTTACGCACATCCTTTCAAGTATTAGAAAAGAGCTGAAGATCTTCAAACAACTGAACAGATTTTCTTGAATGATAGCTAAGAACACTCTCGATCGACAAGTCACCTTTCAAACAATAGAACTAAATCAAAATCGGTCCATCCGTAATAGGAGCTATGATGAAACAGATATACACACACACAGATACACACGTTAATGTTGTAATAACCCTCCTTTTTGCTTCGGGAGTTAAACATGGGCTCGGGGATATGGTGAGTCGGTGACAGTTGTATAAATGCTGTCGGATCATGAAAAGGAGTCCTAGCGCTGCAAATGATGAGACTTTGCTGATTATATTATTTAAGATATATTTTAGTTTCACTACTATTTACATAAATTTAAACCTTTTAAGCCAAGCCAAAACTATGTAAACAAATGAAATGTATTTTTTTTTTTTAATTATTTAACTCTCCATTTAAAAAAAAAAATCAAGATACCTGGATAAATTATACACTTAACTAGTAAGGTTTGCACAAAAAAAACTTTAAAAACTCCACAAATCTATCTGAGGACAAACATGTTTGAGATGTTGTTTCTTTACGGAATACTAAAAAAAGGATTTTATATTTTTTTATAAAATTAAATTACCAAACCGTCGCGCGTCGCCTTGATGTTGAGCGGTTAGCGTTGCCTATGTAAGCACTCGTAACACTAATAAGTAGTATCACTAATGCGTTTCAATCCTATCTACTCCGAAAGCTCTGGCGACGTCACTCAGTAGCAGAAAACTGGGAAAATTGGAAAATCGCTAGGTAACCGTGATCTTCAGAAATCTGTTGCCTCCTTAGCAATAGAGCGAATGCAGAGCTTAATGTCTGCAACGTGTTACACCTGGTAATACTTAGATATGATAAAGTCGATGCGATTTAATGTCATTACGTGTTTATGTCGAAATACGCAACGCAGCTCAATTATACAACGTCGGTAAATTTCGTGCTGTCACTGTTTTAAGTGTAATGTAGCTGCAGAACGAGTCTCCACGATATTTATAATTAAGTAGTGCTGGAATATTCGGTCATTAGTCTATAATTTTAACAGACTACAATGTACAAAAGCCGATTTTTGTGTGCTACCTACCGTAAAATGTCTTCATTTCTGTACCGACAACTACTTTAAAACCGGCAATGTTCATTTAATTATTTTCCCACATTATGCTCTCTTATTTAGGGAACCTTGTTGTTTTTATAAAAGTATTATACTCATGCAGATAGTCTTTTTACATCGGCAGTCGGCTCAATGGTCTGTAATTTTGTTTTGATGAATTAGCCAAACGGCGGGATACTAATAATTGAGGATGGACGGACAACGTCGAACCGTTTGAACCCTCCAATTTGTAGCGGATGTATCGAAAGCTTTTTGTAAATAAAAATATGAAATTTTCGGAAAAGAGTTCATCGTACGCTTGAGCGCTACGTCGACCTTGACGAGCGACGTCATAGAACTGCCGGCAGGTATTGTTACTCGCTGTATACATTTCCAGAAACCTGCTGGATATTTCAGGATTTTTAGTTTATATTTGCCGCCGCGAAAGGAACATGTCCCACCTAAGGGCACAGTACACAGACAATAGTAAATACCACTTGAAATATGGAGGAGTTTCTTTTTTTAGGCATAAAATCAATGAACATAGAATAAAAACTATACATGAAAATGTTTTGCGGCACGATAGCAAGCCTGTGAAACGGCAATAGAGAATACCTCTAGGGTCTCATTAGCAAAGCGAACGAAGTATGCTGTGGTTAGGGAGACATAGTTGCGCCAAGCGGCACTTAGCTCAAGAACGGCCTTATTAGTATTCGGATGGATATTCTGCCCATTTTGTTAAGGCTGAAGTGGCCTCTTAAAAGTTATACATAAAACTGTGACTTATGAAGTATATGTTTCAATTCAAATCAATAAGTACATAATTTACAATTGAAAGTATCCATCACATTTCGCTAATGAAACAGGGGGAGGATAGACGATCCCCTCTGGTAACGACCATGTAATAAAATCAACGTATTAAACGGGCAACTGAAAAATAGCAAGGCAAACTTTTGGACACCGTCGCTGAAGTAATTGTACGAAGGGACGTTCTTAGAATTTAGAGTGAGCTTTAGATTTGATATTAAAATGCAGGGAGTATGGTTGTAATAATAATATCAATGCCTAATTGAGTACTGTTTTTTGAGAAACAAAGCAATAGTGCTCGTAACAGAACATAGAATAACTCTTATCTGTTACGGATATGGGTTTATGACAAAAATCGGGCTAATTTCATAACTAAGGGGTTTAATTAATTTATATACATACATACATAACTGATTGTTTTGTGGTTTCAGACAGGGTCTAGCTGTAGAAATCAAATTTATGTAATTAAACAAGTCATTAACTGTTATAATGGGAATCAGGAGTACGAAGTAGCAATGTGTTAGACGGACAAAAATATGAGTAAGAGAGCCAACCAGTGCCAACAAAAGGGACTAAAACAAAATAAACAATTCAGTCTTATTACCTTGGTTATAAAATATGGTACTTCAAAAACAAAAAAAAAGATTTTATAAGTAAATCGTTTGGCGTGCACTCGCGCATGCATTGCTGAAACTGGTAGCGCTAGGCCACCCGGACCGACTGGTTGTCGACCTTGTTTGTGGCTTTCGATTCCGCACATTAACACACAGCATTATATATTTGGCTGGCTATAAAATGCATTCAATTTCATACTTTCCTACAATCCGCTGATTGACTGACTTTTGTTATTAATGTGTTTATTTTAAAATGATGTGATAAAGAATACTTCATAAATATTTTTGCAACCTTTTGCAACAGAGCAACGTGTGAGAAAACCGTATTAAGTACTTAAAAAAAATTAGGTTTTAAATTTACGTTTTTGTAAGTTAATGTATTTTGACCGGATCGCTTCGTGTCAGCAAAATCAACTGAATTGAAAATCGCGGAGTTCATACATACATATTACAAGAATTAATAAATATAGATTAAGTTAATACATCACTACATATTATAAAACTAAGTCCCCAGCCGCGTCTCTCTGTTCGCGATAAACTGAAAAACTACTGAACGGTTTTCACCAATATATAGAGTGATCCATGAGGAAGGTTTAGGTGTATAATTTGTAAAATATGATTATGATTGTTGAAGATGTCTCTACTACCCATGCGAAGCCGGGGCGGGTTGCTATTAGGTCATAAACTCACGTATTATCTACTGCTTATCAACGGCTAAAAGCTTCAATAAATTCACCAAGATATTGTGACTGACATTTATCGATTCGTAATATTGTTTTTAAATCATGAACAAGAATTTATTTAATACAAGCCATTAAATCTTAAAATGTTATTTTCGCTGTAAATTTCGTCTTGTTTTATTTTCCGAATGTTATCAACTTATTCGACATACTTCTAGCATTGTATTTTAAACCCATTGTTGAAATCTTAACATGTCTGAAGTACATCTATTTTTGTATTACTGTATTGATAAAGTTTTTTCATAAAGTTTTTTTAATATCCACATAATACAATACCGATAACAAAGAGAGCAATCGGGCTGTGATTGAATCCGATTACGGCCATGATTATGTTCTAAATAAGGTTTCACTAAAATATATATTTACTTTTGTGACATTCAATTTACATTGATTGTATTAGGTATTACATTTTTACATAATTTGATATAAGAATATACATTATTCACGAATCGCTCATTTTTACCCCCTAAAAACGAAGCCTCAATGTATATTGTTCGACATAAGTTTTGTAACTGTTTTAAGCGTCTGATCTGCATATCTTTTTATTCTTAGTGAAATAGTATCATGCTCGGAGGATTACGCCTGCCAAACATCATGCTTTTGTTGACGGATAGTGCAAGACTATATTGTAACGAAAAAAATTGGTTGTCTGTAAAGTCGGTTTGCTGACGATAATTTTACGTGATAACTTCATAAGAAAACAGTGGAAGAGAGATAGATGCGTCACAAGCAGAACGCTTAAGCCGTTCGTGCTTCTCTATTGCTTGTTCCGCGCTCTCGCTTGAACGCTCCGATCAGGCGGAACGTGACAATGAGTCATACTTCTTCGTGCGTGCAGCTGGCGTTCATCGATTTATAAGACGTTGGCACGTCAAAAAAACAGACACCCATAATATAATTAATAAGAATAATATTGTGTTAAACGGTTTACTAAGTGACGTATAATAAAATAGACATTGCAGACACTAAAATAATCAAGAACACTTTCGTAGATACCTCTGTGTATTTGTGTGATATTAATGAACTTAATTATTGGCTAGTACAAACGCGATGCTATTAGTTTAATTGCTGATGATATATTTAATATATATATTGGCATAGGTCTACATTGCTACAGACCAAGGCTTTATATAAAATACCGGCGAAGTGCGAGTCGAACTTGCGCATGAAGGGTTCCGCACCATCGTAAAAGATTTATAGCAATACAAAGTCTGTGAGCATTTCAAGCGTCTACTTGTTGCCATTATTAAGTTCGAGTAAAAAAGCTAAAAAAACACGTTTCTAGGAGGGGAGCCCCTTTAATTTTAATTAAATTTCTTATTTGTTGTTATAGCGCTAACAGAAATACACATTCTGTGAAAATTTCAACTGTCTATTACGGATCATGAGATACAGCTCGCTGACAACAGACGGACGGACAGCGGAATCTTAGTAATTCGCCTAAAAAATATTTTATAAAGTAATTGGCACTGTCATTGGGAGCAAGTCTTTAGTCATTACAATGTGCATTGCATACCATACTTTATGGCTAGTATAAACAAATAGTATAATAAATATGTTTCAGATAATATTACTTATATCTAAGTACATGAGTAGATTTAAGTCAATGCTGTAGTAACTAGCAAAACAAGTGTCCTTGAGATGTTCCTGTTAATCCTACTAATAGTATAAACCCGAATGGAGGATGCCCATTCATGGTTTCACTTAGACGTTCGCGTCATTATTTCAAATGTTAAAAAAAAATTTATGTGACTTTTCGACCTTCAATCTCTTCTATAGAACTTGGGGTTTGAAATTAAATCTTACAAGGACTAAAACTTGAATCAATTACCGTTTCCATTTTAAGTTAAATGTTGCCATTGTATAAAATAAACCATCAATGGTTGAATGCAAATAAACATCATTTTAAAATAAAATGGTTAAATAATAATATGCATGATAATAATTCGTAATGTCACATTAAAATATATTGCAGTTTAGTAATCTTATTATTTCGTGTATTTAGTCTTAGTTTATTTATGCCGCGTTCCAATAAACAAAAAACGAGTCGTTTTGCTTACGAACGGTAAAATTTTCGTTGAAAATTCCACGAAATTTTACCGTCCGTAAGCAAAACGAATCGTTTCTTGTTTATTGGAAAGCGGCATTAGTGAATGTATACTTCAGTGTTAGTTTTGCCTTAATTTATACATGGTATCCCTGTCAAAAACATGATGCCGCAAACATGATTAAAAAAGAAAACTGTCAGTGTCACAATATATTCTCGTTGTTGTTATCGTACTTATCGTGCTCATCGTGATTTCACCCAGTCATCACTAATATTCCAGAAGCTTTTGAATATGTGCAAATAGCTAAGATGAGGGTAAACTTGCCTTACCTTGTATCTCAATTCATTGAAGATAATAATTTAAATAGACAACGGACAACATTTGTGATGACTGATGAGGAGAACTCTATTTTAAATAACTTTCCACAGTTAACTCTTAGCGAATCAAAAAGGCTTGCCATATGTACCTATCAATTGAAGCAGGCTAGGTCATACGATGGCGAGCATATCCCACAAAATGGATTGTGCCAAGTGAAGGTAAGCGAAAACATTGAAGAAGATCTCCCTCTGGAGATCTTTCCTTTGGAGTTAACAATTATTTACTTCGCGGCCGCATCCAATCCCGACGTTTATGTGTATACGTTTACGTGTGTACTTTACGTATTTAATTGTAAACAGGACAGGAACTGGATTGGATGCTATAAAAGCCTATTGCTGTAACTGTCTTGTCGGAAAAAGAACAGTTGGAACAGTTGTCCTTTTTCCAACCGAAACTGCTAACATTCCATTTAATCTCTCCAGCTAAGAGTGCTTGGCGAGGGTCTGAACCTGTGACCCCTCGCCCACAAGTACGAAGCCTTAAACACTAAGCTACTGGTGGGCGCTACTTTTAATGTAATTTCCATATGTTACTTATACCAATATTATTACAGTTCATTCCTTCAATATAGCTCTAATCATAGTTTTTGTTTTTTTAACATAATTATTGTCATTTAATTTCTCAATAACCCCAAGTGCTGTTACAATATACGTTTATATTTCAGATAATATTGAATGCAGGCTTAATAATGCAGTTTATACATATTTGACATAGCAAAAAAAGTGTGAAACTGGACTTCATACTGAAATGGGCATACTCCTTTGTGAGGATTAATGGATGTTTGTTACTCTTTCAAGGCAAAACTACTGAACCGATTGCGATGAAACTTGGTATGTAGATAGCTGGAGACCTGGATTAACATATTTTTATCCCGATATTCCCACGGGATCGGAACTTACGGGGTGAAACCGCGGGGCGCTGGTAGTTATAATATATAGGTATTTTTTTTTTCATGGGATGGGGGTCAAACGAGCAGACGGGTCACCTCATGGTAAGTGACTATCGCATGGGCACATGCAACTCAAAAGTCACAAGTGCGTTGTCGGCCTTTAAGCTGGGAGTAGGTGAAGAGGGGGTGTGGAGGGAGAGGGGGAGTAGAGGGAGGGGGAGATGGGGGAGTAGAGGGAGGGGGAGAACGGGGGAAGAGGGGGAGAGGGAAGGGTTAGGGTCTCCGGTAACCTCTACTAACTCACCCGGCGATACACAACACAAATTTTGCTTCACTGCTGGTGAATGTCTGTCTGAAAATCTGTGAATCACTCCCGTTGAGCCGGCCTGGCCCATACGTGCCGAAGAACAGTCTCAAACACTTTCTTACTTGTCTTGTATAAACATCAAACAGTTTCATTAATTTGTTTCCTTATAGACTAATTGAACATTTTTGATGTTTGAGAGAACCCCAACCATGACATAAACATGAACTCTAGGTCCAACGTCTTGATCTTTATCTTAAAAATAAGTTTGTGTATCAACAAAACAAATTCTCAGAAGAAATGAATTGTGTGATAAACTTGATAACTTACAAAGCAGTAGTTAAAGCAGCTATAAGGCGATTACTATTTCATTGTTATGCCTTGGTATGTAAGGATTTCCGACCGTGCTATATTTTCAAGGAAGTGGATTATTTTAAAAATATATTAGTTGTAACAGATTGAATCTATAAGAAAGAAAATCCTAAACTTCTTAAAAGTTCAGGTAACTTTAAAGCATTTGTATTGCGAAAAACAATTGTCCTACTATTTTTGATAACCGAATGACCGCAGTATTATTTTTATCCTACCAAAATTTAATCATTGAATCACAATTCACCCGATCACAAAACAGATTACTGTTTGTTTAAACGCGAAAGTCACCAAACACGTGTAATGTTACTAAACACCAGAACGCTGTGACGAATTACAATGTTCTATGTTTCTAAATGCGTAATTCGCCGGTGATTGGCTTAAGTAAAGTACATGTACCGTTACTACACTTTACGACAAACCTTTCTATAAACCTTTAATTTTAACTAGCTCTGCTCAAAGCCGAACAATAGAGCAACAAACAGCAACAAGTCCCTCTCATTGTTACCAACTCATATTACACCTTTTGTACAAAGGCTATCGATTACTGTAGTACTCTTTGGCTACCGTGTTCCGACGGAATTAACTTTTATACGACTAGGAGAACAGTCTGGACGATTTACAATATTCCTAATCAAAATGCAAATTACTTGCCAACTATTTCAGATTCATCCAATCATTTTGTTGGAAGAAACTGGATATTGCGACGTATGGGGATTGAACTGTTCATTGGGCGTAGTATTTTTGACTTAAAGGGCGCGCCTTAAATTTACAAAGTTTACAGGCCGAACCCTCCAAGCAACCGTGAACCATGAAACATTGTCAACCGTACAATAAGATATTGTAATTATAGTATATTACTACATGCTAGGTATAAGTACTGTTAAAAATACACACGTTTACGCACATTTTTGTATAAAGGATGGACTTAATGCCCAGGACGTTATCGACCAGTCAAGCCTTGGGTGATGCAGAAATAGAACAAGGTTAGAGATTTTGCAAATAAATAATTATCTCCCATTGTTTCTTATTTTCATAAAATTATAGTTTTATATGTTTTTCTTCTGGAAAAATTCTAGATATCAAGTCAAAAAATGTTGGCAACCCTGTGTCATACATACTTACCTTCAAGGTTGTAAAATAATAGTTAAAATATGCGAAAGTTGGAGTAAATATTTTCAAGCGATGATTTATTGATTCCAGAATAGTAAATAAAAAATAGTAATTGGTATTGTAGGCTGGTGTTGTTAAATAAAACTATTTCATCCTAACGGAGAGATTCATTGCAAAAAGTCAAATTAATCTAAAAAATAGAATTTGTTCGAGGCGCTCTCTTAAGTACGCTGTGTAATATTAATATTATTAACCTTGATTTGTTTTTTTTTATGGAAGTTTACATAAAACTATAGGTTGTGAAATGATCTTTGCTATAGTGATATGGCTCTTTGCTATTTTATACTGAGATATTTCTTATGGGGTTCTTTAAAACGGTCATACTTTTGTTTTGTTATTTTGGTTTTGTTGGGTAGTCAGTAATTTTATTCATCTATCAGATAGCTGCAAAATATGCTCTGAGTAGTATGAAATAAAACATTTCACGGCGCGATTTATTATAAGTCAATTTTAATATATGTATTTCTTTTTTAATCTTGGCAAATGAAACAAGAATATGTTGTAATATGACGCGCATCATTTGGTAATTATCAATACTAATTTAAGTAATATGCTAGACATTTGAATGAAATTTCCACTTATGTCAAAATTTTACGTTTTTTCCCCTAGTTATTTGAAAGCTGATAAAATTAAACCGACAAGTTCTTCTGGAACTCAGTTACCTGAGTCTATCCTGGTTTGTTGAAATTTCCATACGAGTCTTATGCGTTTCTGCATATTCTTTGCATAAAATCTACCGTGTTAGTCGGATATACTAAACGCTCGCTACTATTCGATTATCGACACTTGCCTTGTCATTTTGACAGTCCATATTTTGTCAGCGTTGCAGCTATATTAGGTGGTTGATGCCAGCTTTTGTGTCTACTAACATTTTTTATTTCATAAATAAGTCCTGAAACAGTTATTGCCATAACAGAGGCACTTTGTCAAATTTATTGCCCTTCTGCACTCAGAATAGTAAGTTACTGCATTTTTAATAGACTACTTTATATTTCGTTTCTGTAATGAAATTGTTGAATTGCTGAAGAATTATTAGAGATATAGAATATACTAATACTTGTGTATTACTATGTATAAACATGACTTCAATGTTTTAGTACATGTAAACTTCGAAGAGAACACAATTACTTGACGTAAATCAGATTAGTTACCAGTTTGACTAATACCGATGTTTAACTAACTATAATCGTATATACGTTGTGCACCCACTGACATTTCAGTTTGATTAGAATTAGTAATGGATTTTATGTTTAGTATAATCTATCCGCATTGTGGAGTAGCTCTCGAACTCATTATTACAAAATTCTGCGCAATGCTGCATAGGATACATTTCGCTCTTAACCGTATTTTTATTTAAGCCTTTAAAACAGAATGAAGTTACGCGGTATAGCAGTGAACATTAGGCTTTATAGTGAAAATACATTTACCGTAACTGCATTTTGGTAATAATATATGTAATTTATATGCCATTTAAAGCTAAGCGCTATAATAATAAAGTTATGTGACCCACTATTAAAGCCAAAATTAATCACTGTAAATGTATTCGAAAAAAAATAAGTTATTTTATACAGTTTGTGGAGGATGGGTGTTGTGTCCCTCCATCGAAAAGGGAGGATCCTCCGACCAAGCTATCATGCCTGGCGGACCGCAGCCCAACGGTTGATGTTGGAAAATTGTACATTGACCAACCGGCGCGAGAAGTTTCATTGCGCGATGCAGGGTCAGTAGATACTACGTAGTTCGGCTTGTCTTCACTAGGTGCTGTTGAAAAATGTTTTTGCTGTATGTGGAAGTCACACAGCTAATTAAATAAATAGTGCCCGCCAAGTGACAGTGCCCGTGAAGGCGTGACATCATGCCAAGTATTTCATACCATACCTACCGTAATTAAACCGAACCGTTATGACGTTTACCTTAGAACTTACAACACGCAAGTAATACTTGTGAGTCATTAAAGACGCCTGTAACCCCACGTGGACAAGTCCTATGCTTGTAAGTAGTTAAAAATACTTATATAGGTAGACTTTATTATTATTAGACAACCTAAATTAGCGACTGATTGCTTGTGAGGATTATCGTTCACAAGGAGCGATTGGAGCGTAGATATAATCAACAATATGCTTCATCAATCTTTTCGATAAGCGATCATTAAAATATTTTACCTTCTCTTTCAAACAATAAGTATGCGTAAAGGCATGGATTCGATTTCAAGGTCGGATAAACTGTATACGGTTTTTCTATAGGAAGTTTCAGTAGCATCACGGGGTCTGGGAAGGTGCCATGTAGGTAATATAACGTAGAACCTTTGGGAATACTTCTTTATAAAAATAACTAAATTTCAGTGGTACTGAACATTTCTCAGGCACAAAGATTTACATCCTTTTAATTTTTGCAAATATTTTTCGACGATTTAGTATAAGGATATTTGGTCCTTCCACTATCAATGTTTCAGCTTATTTGTAGGTTTTCATAAAGTTGCCAACTTCGAACTATAAATCCTTATGTTACTCAACTACAAGAAAGAGTTATGTATTACATGAGTTCCTAATTTTACTTAAGCACTCATACAGTCAATCTTTGTTCTCGCAATACTTGTGATGTCATTAGCGCTTTTCTCGGTGGTGTGGTGGCACGTTGAGCTATAGCGATTCTACTTACCAGTGGGTAAACGCCATTCTTTCCTGTATAGTAAATGTACTAACCAAGTCTGGCAACTCTAATTCGAGGTAAAATGAGCTGTATCTGACAACCTGTAGACCTAATATGAAAGAATATTTTTTTTAACATAAGCTGATATAATCATGTCTCTATGAGTCAATTGGTAATCGCTACTACTTACTTTAGTCTATTGGCTTGAAAAACGCACATTACACAAAATCATAATAAGTGTAGAGGCCTATAACTATACTTCAGGAAGTTAATATCATGCGTCAACTGTGTAAAGTAAACTTAACGTGACTATGCCTAATGAAGTACCTAAGCCACGGCATACATGTCCTACGGGAGTGCATTACGTTCTTATGAGTAGTCTAGAACATATACTAAATTTGAAATATGATACATATGATCATAACACTAGATATTTTATTACACAACTAATTTGCTGCACTAGTACCTAATATAAAGCTGAATTGTTTGTTTGCGCGTCTTGGAACGGGGATTGAACGCGGCACTTCAGGATTTTAAAAAGAGAATAAATTTATTGTTGTAGACGTTTTTAGACACTTTCACAAGTCAATTTATTCGGGTAATACTAATTTGTATTTTTGTTACATAGCATGTTTATTGAATAGGGCTAGATGCTATATGTATGTATAATATCACGTTGTGGCTCATAGCAGACGAGCAGTGACCGTTACCATTATGTACATATACAAAACTTTGGGGCATATACCTACACAGCTATTTAGACCCAAATTATATAATAACTTCACACATCTCACACACGCCGTCTGATCCCAAACTAGGCAGAGCCTGTGCTATGGTAACCAGACTGCTGATAAACATACTTATATATTTCTCAATACATACATATCACTACATATTATAAAACAAAGTCCCCCGCCGCGTCTGTCTGTCCACGATAAACTCAATAGCTATTGAACGGATTTTTAAAGGGTTTTCACCAATGTACAGAGTGATTCATGAGGTAGGTTTAGGTGTCTAATTCATTACACCCAGACACAGAACAAATGATCATGCTAATCACACAAATATTTGTCTAGGGTGGGAATCGATCCCACGACCTCTAGCTGTGCAGTCAGGGTCACTAACCACTAGACCATGCCAGTCCAACTATGCACAGTTTATAGGTACGCACTTGGAATACTAGAATATAATTTTTGAACACTAGTAGGTGTGTTGGGGTATAGGGTTGCCAGACGTCTATTTGGTGACTAGGGTTGCCACCGCACAAGTAACACCATTTACAACAAGTGCTATTTGCTACTCTTTAAGGTATTCGTGTGTCATTCATGTGGTCAATTTTACCAACAGCTTGTCAATTGTAAGTTAGGTTTGTAGTAGGCAAGTTAGATTCATTAATCAATATACATATAAAAGTTATTCCATGAAATACATTGAAAAACCTATTACTCATTCTTAGTTAATCACTCAGCAAAACAAGAAGCTAGAACCTATAGCGCCTAATACATACCTTCTGGTAGGGAATGGTGATGTAACCCCCATATTATTAATACATAGCAGGTCAGAAGTGCACTATAAAAGCCAGTATTGCCATAAAACTGACATTAGTCAACTGCTAAATATGGACTTTTAATAATTATCACTGCGAGTTATTATTGTAGTTTTGTAATCAGACCGGCTGCGTTCCTACTACCATGTTACGCAACTGCAAGATAAAACTACGTATTCCGAGATGGGAAGAACAAGTATTTTACGATTAACAATATACTAATTGTTTTTAAACTTTCGTGACATTGTGACCACGGTAACCAAGAGGTATTGTACCTTTTAAACATTTTCGCGATTAAGTCCCGAATTATAAATCTTATATGTAACAATATACTGACAAACGGTGTAATGATAAAAAATCAAGTTTCTTTTACACGTTTTCGTTATAGTTCAAAGAGTAGAATAGAGAAAAGAACATTTCTAGCAACCACCAGATAAACACATCATTATCATTATCAGCCTTTCATCATCCACTGCTGGACATAGACCTCTCCTAATGTACACCACTGAGCTCGATCGTCAGCTCTCCTCATCACGTTTTACCCCGCTGTTATGCGCAGATCGTCACTGCACCTGGCCGCAGGGTGTCACTACACTACGTTTCTGTTGACGTGGTCTCCACTCCAGAACTCGTCTACCCCAACGGTTATCGGTTCTGCGGGAAATGTGGCCAGCCCACTGCCACTTCAGCTTGCTAATTCTTTGAGTTATGTCGGTTACCTTGGTTTTGTGTCGGATAACTTCGTTACGAATTTTGTCCCGCAGAGACACACCAAGCATAGCTATTTCCGTAGCTCGCTGAGTGACCTTGAGCTTGTGGACCAACTTCACGGTCAGTGTTCACATCTCGGCACCGTAAGTCATTACAGATAGGACGCACTAGTTAAAGACTTTTGTCTTGAGACACTGGTATTAATGACGTGAAGACTTGACGAAGCTTACCAAATGAATCCCAGCTGAATCCTCCTATTGACTTCCATCTCGAAGTTGTTCTTACGCAGTTGCAAGGTCTGTACTCTTGAACAACTTCGAGATGAACACCTTAAACTACTGTCAGCCCCGGGTTAATATAACTATTGCGCATAATTTTCGTCTCATCTATGTTCATTCCGAGACCGATGCGTTTGGAGGCGTCAGCTAATCCGGACAACATCTCTGGTCTCACAAGTCCGGTAGCGACTCCGCCGTTAGGACAATACCGTCAGCAAATCTTAGGTTAGAGAGGTATTCACCATTGACGTTGATGCCCTTACTTTTCCAGTTTAGCGTCTTATTCATATCCTCCAGGACACTCGTGATCAGTTGTTCTTACGCAACATCTCTTGTAAGTCCGGTAGCGACTCCGCCGTTAGGACAATACCGTCAGCAAATCTTAGGTTAGAGAGGTATTCACCATTGACGTTGATGCCCTTACTTTTCCAGTTTGGCGTCTTATTCACATCCTCCAGGACACTCGTGATCTGTTTCGGGGATATTACATCCCCCTTTCTCAAGATAAGCACAGGTTAACAGTAACTGCCACTACCACCGTTGTATTTTGTTGGCTAATTTTGTCCTAGTAGCTTCCTCGGAAAGGAATAAATAAGATAAGATGAGGTATGGTATATTGTTTGTAATTATTTAAGAATTCCTAATCACCATATTGCTTTTAATCTACCTTTAGCTGCTTTGACGCTCTGTATGCTTTTACTTATTTTTGTTACGACTTTAATGGAAAAAAAGCGTAAGTATTAATAAATAAATAAATTGATAACTATATACATTTGTAACAATGGTTTTAAAAAATCTAATTAAAGAAATAGAACCTACATATTACTAGTATCTTATGATTTGAGAAAACATTTCCATGCGAGCGAAGTCGCGGCAACAGCTAGTATTGTCATAATGTTGGTCAATTAACGGCAAATAAGCGAATTCAATAATTTTTTTTAGACCATAAGTCGAAAGACAACTGAACACAGGCCTCTCCTAAAGACATCCACAAAGACCGGCTTTGCGCCGCCTGTCCCAAAATAAAACAACTTCATAAAATTGTGTATTGTTGTTCTGTAAATTGTAATGTTGATTTTCGAACAAAATGAGCCTCAAATGTAACCGCTAATATTTTTTCCCTATGCGGCGGCGGTTCTGTCGCGACTGTCAGCAGTGATATTTCAAGATAAGCTACTTCGCTCCTGTGTTCCGTTCCCACGCAACACTCGTATAACAAAACACTACAGAATAAATCAAGCCTTTTCAAATAGTTTAAGTATAAGTACGCCTGGAATTAATGAACATTAAACTACGATAGAGTAAACACACTACGCAACAGAGCGAGCTGTCCATGTAATGTACTATTAAAGTTGACCTACTAGCATCATTTATGTAATTACACAGACCGCACAGTCTTAATACAAGCGACAGATCTGTGTATGAGTTATTATGATTGAGTATGAATTACTTTTAACAATACTATTGAAATTCAAGTTACCAGGATGATATATTCGTGAGGAGTAACGGAACTCAATGTGAGTGGCGAACGACGCGTCGCGGTCTTCGACCCGCGGCAGCGGTGGCGACGGCGCGAACCGCCTTGACCTGCGAACTGTTCTCGGCTTCCTATTGCCTGCTGCAAGCCTAGTATTAAAACCCGATTAGCTACGAAGCTAAGTCGATTATGTTCAAGTGCGGAGCGCCATCTTAGTTGACTTTTATGAGTTTATTCGATCACGCTTATTCAAAATGTTTGTTGTATATATTATATAACTTTATAAAACGTTTAAATTACTAGGATCTTGCATTTTAAATGAGAATAACAGGCCAAAATCCAATCGCAATTAAGTTAGATCCCGCGAAGTTTGAAGAGTTGTTTCTCGCTTTTACTCCAAATGGGTTTGCAGGAAACGTCGTCAACTATCCTTATGTCACTTTTTAGCCACTTCAATGACTTAATTTGGTAATATCACTCCATAGATAGAAAGGATGTATCTAAATTTACATATCAATATTTCTTAATATTTCTTCAGTGTCAGTATGGGTATCGTTG
This sequence comes from Callimorpha dominula, assembly GCA_949752705.1. NCBI lineage: Eukaryota > Metazoa > Arthropoda > Insecta > Lepidoptera > Erebidae > Callimorpha > Callimorpha dominula. Next base: position 11,718,606 of record OX457010.1, on the reverse strand, counting down.
CTAGTATTTAAAACTGATAAAACTTACTACTTACTGTATTACCTAATTTACTATGTTTTGTTTTTGTCATATGCATGCAAAGTCACATTATTTTTGTTATATACAAAAATAATCAAATATATTATATTCTTAATTCGAATGTAACAAATAAAGATGTATTGTTCAAATGATTGACTGGCAGGATTTCTACAGGGCCGATACCATATAAAATTAGCATCGTAATTGATGCAAATTGCGCGGTAGATTGAGTCGATCCCTCACAAACCTGGTTGATACATGATTGCGCATGGACATAGCTTGTGAAACAATGCCCTGCGTACACTACCGTTTTACTAACAACTTCAGACGAATGATAAACAGATGTTGAAACAAATTGTGGATTCATGATGGCGGGGAAAAATAAACAATTCTCATTCTTATGTTCTTTTATGATTGTATTATTTCCTCTTCATGAGGTAACTATTGTAAAAATTCTAATTATGCTTTCGACACATGAGTATTTATTGGTTGTAAGTCGAATAATTTGAAAACACTTGAATATTTTTTATACCATTAATTACTCAAACCAGTATAATGAATGGGACGGTTGTTCTAATAAATTATTTATAAACGTATAGATATCTAATATTTTATTCAACCTCGCTGCCAAGGCAGTGCTCAATGTCAATGCGTTACAAATGTAGAAAACTAAATAGAAAGAGACATTTCTTATCAATTAAGTCTTCCGTATTTACCTAGACTTAATTATGTTATGATATGTGCCTAGGCTGGGCGATATCTGGCAAAGGACATAGGGTACCTTTCATTAAAAAAATAAAGTACTGCTCTCGAGGGATAGAGGTTTAGATTACTTACAGTAGATGAAGGGTGTATTCCTGATTTAATGGCAAACGGCTACTGTTATCTATGTACATGCCGAGATCCGAGTGTTACATACGCATTGTAGACTCTTCCCCCAGGAGTTATATCCAAGCTACTTTGTTCTGTTGTTTTATTACGATTTTATGTAGAGTGCAGTATTTTAAATTTGATCGGGAATTTGCTTTCAAACTTATATTTCTTTAAATATACAGATTATAGTGAGCCTCTGGAAATATTACATACCATAGATACATCACCAGGTCGTTAATAACGCATTCACTATAACAGTCGGTACTCAGTGGAAAATAATGAGGCGCAAAAAACATAGGCGCCGATTTCAACCAGTAACAGATATCGCAGCATTTTGTATACTAATGCGATCTTTGAACCTGGTCAAAGATCGCATTAGTATACAAAATGCTGACCATGAGACGGGATCTTTACCACTGTAGTAACTCACTGTTATGCTAAACATGCCCTGATTTTGAAATCTTATTAATATAACGATATAAAATCTATTTTTACTCCTATCCTTTACTGCTGGTACGTAGCGTCATTACAACTTCATAGGAAGGTGGAAAGGGTTGGTAACCCACAAGGTGCGCTATTGGTGTGTTGTTATAGGCACCCGTAACTGGTAACTGTGATTGTATAATAAATCTTTGTAGATTGCGTAGTTAAACAGCTGCTATTTGCATTCATTTGAATAAATTTCCTGTACACACATCCTCTCCACAAATCGTCACTTTTATTTACTTTTATGTGAGATCGAAATCAAGAATGATGCATTTACGAGAGAATAAAGAATTTCTACGTCATGGGCTCGACAACGGAGAGCGAACATAGCTGTGCCAGACAGTCTGTGATCACGACCGTGGCTATGACCTCGTCGAAATACCGATATTTTGAATTTTCTAAATTTCGCATACCATGATACTGATATCATGATACGCGAAATTTGGCAAATTAAACAAGAAGAAAAACAAAGTACACGTACAATTTTGTCGTGGATATTTCATTATTCATGCGTGTTGTTTAGGTCAGGAGGTCCTTGCCGGAGTTTGACATTAGATACTTAAAAAACAAGTACGTATTTTAACCGGGTACTACAATCCCACTGTCACCGACACTCGCAACTTAAAACTGAAACGATCGCGACTAGAATATATGTGGTTCTTAAAAATCGGCATATATAGGGTGACCCAATAAGAGTGCACGGTTTAATTTAAAAATAAAACGCATGTTTTTTTGAGCGAGTGATGATATTGTTATTGGATTGTAAAGTAGACTTGTTCCGATTATGTATGGAATGAAATATCCGGCATATGGCCCCCTCGGCTCTGAACACAGGCTCTTGCTCCTTTCATTAAATTTTAGGATGAGATTTTGACACAGATGTGACTCTATCTCACCGACGACGCGTTGGATCTCCTTTGAGCTCAGGAATTGTTTGTGGTTTATTCACGTAGACCTGAGATTTTAAAAAACCCCAAAGAAAGAAATCGCACGGCGGCGTTAAATCGCACGATTTTGGTGGCCAATTGACATCGGAATTTCGGGGATGATTCGGTCTGGAAACCGTTGCTTCGATAAATCGATTGTTCCGTGCGCGGTGTGGCAGGTGGCGCCATCCTGCTGAAATAACATGTCGTTTAGATCCATACCAACCAATGGAGGCCACAAGAACTCCGTTAGCATGTTCCTGTAACGAATGCCATTCACAGTCACTGCATTTTTGTAATGGGTTTTCACAATGATAACGCGTTGTTCAGTTGTGTAGCGCTCATTTTTTAATAATCGGAACAATCGTTGATGCCAGCTGTCGAATATCAGAGCTGCAACCTCCAAAGAAAAAAAATGGCGTGAAATTTAAATCGTGCACTCTTATTGAGACACCCTTTACAAGGAGATTTTAGTGTTGGGACACACACTTTGAACCATTTCAGTCTATACTATATGTACTAATATTATAAAGGTGAAGAGTTTGTTTGGTTGAAAGCTTATCTCAGGAACTACTGGTTCGAATTTAAAAAACATTTAGGGTATGATATCCCATTTATCGAGGAAGACTACAGGCTATATAACATCACGCTACGACCAATAGGAGCGGAGCATCAATGAAAAACATTGCAACAACGGGGAAAGTTATCTCTCTCTCTCTTGTGTGACGCAGACGAAGTTGCGCGGGTATGCTAGTCGCCTATAAGTCCCTTCGGGCAGACTTCAGAGTGACCCATATTCTATAATAGACTTAATGAGCCAACGAATAGCCCATCTTTGTTTTTAATTAAATTGAAATTCAATAAGTAGGCATACTACTTTATTCGATGTGTTCACATGATCGTGAATTGAATTGTGATAGATATTAAAACAGAACGTTGCGCGATCTGCTCTGTGCTGAAGACAAAGTTAAAGTCAAATATCTTATTTTTATAAAATTCTTAAACAACGTCTTTTTTAACTATAATTTAAAAATTATAGATCAACACAATGTCACTGTAACAATAGGCTGCCTTGTGAAAAGTAAAACAAATAAAACGTAATAAATAAATAATAGCGTGTTGCAAATAGGTAAGATCGCTATCTGCCAATGCCGATCTATAAATGCACGTTTCCAAGTAGTTCAGCTTTGTCAGAAGAAATCGCGCAAACAAACTCTCCACTCTTTTACATCACCAGATTAAATAGTAATTAAATATTCCGATTGATTAATTGTTTAAAAAAAGACAACCCTAACGTCACGGCGTCGTCAGAACAGATAAGAGTTACGCGATAGAAAGAGAGGCAACATCTAGGTGAATACTTAATGTAGGTAATTAGCATTGTGCGACCTGAATTGCGACTTTATTGTGTCGGAACAAGAGTCGCTATTTATTCAAATGATTTGGCGCAGTGTGACTTCTGAACCTGTACTATTATGTACTTATTCTGTGACAAAACTACGAACCAACCCAACGTTTTAACGTGTCCAGTTTTATTTATATTAATAGTTACTTTATATGGGACGATAATTTGGAGTACGATAAAGTTAAAGTATCTTTATATTACCTTTGGGAATTGAATGTAACATTAGAACAAAATTATTGATTGCTGACATAAGAAAGTTCAAGAAACATAAACTTCTCGGAGAAGTATACATCTTCGTATAAATAAAGGCGGTTTCACTAATTTACAATTATAAAATAATATATGTTGTAGGTCACACTATTACGTCATATTTAATAGAATAACCGGCTACAAAATGGCTTCTGCGCTCATATGCTTGCGTACGCGCAGGCACATAACGGTGCGCGTGCACGAGTACCGGATACGGGCACGTCATCCGGCCGCTAGCACGACAACATCAATCAACACTGACTACGATGCGCGTGCCCAATCATCTGCTTTTTCCTGCACAATACTGGTTATACACTAATACCCACAGTACAGAACACATAGTGTACTTTGGAATACCCTGTCCATGACCTACAATATGATTCATGAAAGTAGAGGGGAAAATAATTTACTTGGGCCCAATTGAAAACCAGTGTCAGGCTTTCGTCTGACACAATGCTGAATGGGGTCCGTTTTTTTACACTAACGGTAATCACAGCTGCAAAATTGCTTATATTTCTTTTTTGTGTTGCCAAAAAATAAACATTTCTTTCTTTCTCATTTCTTTCTAAATGCAGGGGGTACATCGTGGATACTACTGAACCCATTTTCTTTGGCGATTACTCTCGGATAACCAAAACTCACCAATAGTTTGGTTGTTCTAAGATGTACTACACGTCGGTGTTTTCTCATGGTTGGCTCTTAAAGATTGCTATTCTGTTATCAATCATAGATTTATATAGTTTTCTATAAATATTTACTGAAAAAAAATATAGCTATAACTAAATGGTGTACTCATTTGTTAATCAACAGGATTACTTTTATTTCCGCAAAGGCCAAGCTAAAACCAGCAGTCTGCTCTTGATTAATACCATGTGGGTATATGGTTTATAACTTCGACACCATAAAAGTAAATAAGACCTTTTAGATATTAGACGATAAAACTGCAACATTTACAGGTATCCATGGTTAAAAAAATTGTTGCACAAGCAAGTACATTATGGAAATATTAAAAGTTTTATGTGAGGTCTTTGATGATGACATCCAGGCATTTGTAATACCACGCTATTTATATGAGTCAACCGAGGAAAATTGTTTATTATAGGTGTTGTGCGATGAGTGTGCATACCGAACCAAACAGATCATTAAAACTGTATTAGTTATAGCACTGCTATAAATTTAAATTATACCCATATCTTCGTATATATTCAAGCAATGCAAGCAACCAGCTTATTAGTTTGGCTTAGGTACAGTACGCCCTGTACGCTATAAACACCATGTTATTGTCATTTTTATCATCACCATAGGATGCTCACCGGTAAACATAGGCCTTTTTTTAAATTTTAAATCAAATTCACAAAAAAAAGATCTACATAAAAATCTAAATATTAATACGTGAACCGAATTTTTAGTACGCATTTTTAAGAAAATTTCACGAACGCAGGAATGTGCATTTTGGAATACTTAAAGGCTGTGTATAGAAGTGCAGAAAGCTAAAATTTTTAAACAATGAGTTACCAATTTAAAAATTACGTGAAAACGGCTACATCAATCTACATGCTCGAAATTCAACCACGAGGGAATCTTTAGTGATAATCATTATATATTTTTATAAGATTGAATGTTTTATGAATACGTGTCTGCCTATAAAGCTAAAGTAATTAAATAAGTACTCTTTATTCAACACAAAATATATATTTAAAAAAAAAACAGATTTTATTAAACATAAAATGCACAATGGGCGGCCTTATCACAACAAGCAATATCTATAAAGAGTTCGTTTAAACGTTGGGCCTTTTCATAAGCCAATAGGAGTACAATAGAAACCATACAAATGAAATTATTGTTTAAAGTCGGCATTTAACGCTTGTAATACGTGGCACAGCTAGTTCTGATATGTCCCTCCAACGCAAACGGAAAATCCTCCGATTTGGCTAGTCGGTTGTGCCTGGCGGGCCGCGGCACAACCGTTATCGAGTAGTTGTGTATATGTTATGGACCAAGTGATTAATAGTTCATTGTTTATAATGTCCAGACAGTTTCAAAAATGCCCAACCAACTTAACGTATAGGGCATAGTAATAAAAATGTGAGTTATATTAATTTTTTTAATGATAACATACCTTTTTAATATTAAATCATTGAGGCAGGCGTTACGTTTTTAAGTTTAGTGAGAATTCTGTTAACCAAGAAAAAACCTGAGCACTTGACGGAGTATTGCACCGTGTGGTTTTAGTTGTATCACTTTACCGTTCGACCCGGTGAGGTAACGATACGTCGTTAATATTGCAATAACATCATCTGTCAGAAAGGTGGTGACCTTTACATCCACATCGATTATACTCTAGACCTCTTGCTCCTGACTCCATTCTGACTCACTTTCATTACGTTCAATAAGTGATTTTTTTAAGTAATTACTAATTATAACACTAAACGTACTTTTGTTTTAGTTCTAAGTTCGATATATAAAAATTATAAATTGTCCGTTTTTATTCGCTTTTAAATTAAAACTGAATAGAAAACAACTGCGATCTCTAGAAGCTCCTGTTTGTAAACGATCATGGTCCTTCTATGTATGTTCTTGATCCTAGCGCCCTGCCAAATGTACTTTAATTATTACATTGTCCAATAGTTATGTAGCAATAGTCATAATGTCCAGTCCATGTGATAAATGATAATAATAACTTCACAAGGCCATCTGATCTTATAGACCAACAGGCCTCAATAATGCAGTTTATATAAGTACTAATTACATTGGGCTATTTTACTTATCATTACTGATTTTGCCCGGGCATTATAAATAGTTGTGCAGCAATGTTTAATCACTTGGTATACAACATGATATGTATACTTATTGACGTGAGAACTTTCATCGCGTGTTGCAGGATCTGTTGGTACTTAGTAGTTCGGCTTATCTGCGGCTAGCCGACATTGAGAGTTATTTGCTGTAGGTATATGATTGTCATAATATTACATAAGCGTTGAAACAAATACTTATATACCATTCCTTCAGATCTAATCTGAAAAGTTTAAAAGAAACAAACTGACGTAATAAGAATACTACCCTAAAAAATACACAAAGCGCTAAAAATCACATTAAGTGTTGTGTAACACGGTTGCCTCAAAATAGGCCTGCCATCACTGAAATTGCCGACGCCGGACAAAAACTTTAAAAATTCCGGACACAGGGTGAAATCGATATACTTTCCCAGACACCTAAAAAAAAACGCCGATTCCATTTAAATTTTTAGTTTGTTGATAATCCTCAAAATCCGTAAAAGCGCCCACATTTATATGTTTCTTAACATAACAATACACTATGACGTCAAATTTATGTATGTCATCAAGCCAAATTGCTTTTTTTAAATAATGACTTCTTAGGTCATGCACCTCATTTTTATCATCTTAATTCTTACCTATTAAATATAATTTGTTTCAAATTATGCTTTTTGTAGTACTTCATAACAAGTGTTTTTCTTACTTTTAATTATTTTGCATACAAATAAATCTCACAAAAGCGTGTGAGAGATCCGAGAAGTATTTAAACTAATACAGTCAGACAAAAATACGTAGTAGGTACGGGAGTAATTTAAATGATAATAATAATAATTTGAGACACCTCAAACACGGTCGTCTGATCGCAAATTAGGCAGAGTCTGTACTATGGGCACCAAACTACTGATAAACATGCTATATATTTCTAAATACATACATATTATAAATAAATTACACTCAGACATAGAACAAATGATCGTGCTCATCACCCAATTATTTGTCCTGCATGGGAATTGACCCACGACCTCTGGCTCAGCAGTCAGATTCACTAACCACCAGACCAACAGGCCCGTCGAGTTTGAATTCTGCCGTACTAGGTTTTTTTTACATCAATGTGTATATGTGTGTCAGATCAGAAACACTCCTCGAATGAAACAGACATGAGACTACATATACCGTATTTCTCAAGAACATAACAAGTTTGTGTCTAGCGACAAGCGTAGCATGAAAGCCGAGAGTACCTCAATAAGTGGGCAAACATTTATCTTTAGCGGGGAGTAGTTAATACTAGACAGAGCGTCGCCTACATCACAACTAATCACTAGAAAGGCTGCCCTATTATCAACGACACATGCATATGTAAATATTTCTCGTTTATTTATATGATTTACTAAAATTTTGACATCGCTATAAAATGAAGAGTAGATTACGGAATATTAGGAAACGAGTAAAGTTGAATGTCGTAACACCGTCGTGACTTGTGTCGTCCTCAGTTTGTTTTTATGAAGTAGTAATTTAGTATTGAGAACTAACTGTTTGCGATAGTTTCCCGAACAATCGAGGTTGTATTCCGGTGTGACGCAACCTCGTCTAATCTCTGAAATTGGGACAGATAACTTGGTGGATACTATAATCCTCTTCTTCTTTTACACTCAATTTTACGGCTACTTAAGTTGATCTATTTAATGAGACATTGATCAGACACACAGACCCTACAAATATCTCATGATTGTGTATTATGAATATCACTACATATATACTTTTAGTCAAGTCTATTGCCTATTACCGCTTACCGGGTATGTTGACAGACTCCGTGATCCTGCTGATAACTTCGAACCAGAAGAATCAAACCCCGGACTTCACGATCGTAAACGAACAAGATATTAATAAGGCAATATCTATACAGCTTAAACAATAACAGGATATAAACATGTTTGGAGGAGTCGTTATTTGAATACACTCGTATATGTTTCGTGTGAGTGTTGAGAACGTTTACCTAGAACTCGTAATGTGGCCCATGTTTCAAGTGAGCTGAGAGCCAAGATGCAGCGATAGACGCCAAGCAAGATTCTAATACAAGCCTTTCCAAGAAACTGGCCAGACAAAGGTGGACATTCTTTCATTAAACACATTTTCTCAGACAGTAGTTTAATGTATGCGTTGTGTACGATTTGGTAATGTAAAGTGGCTATTAATTTCACTTTACGAGCGGCTCGAGTTTTATATTTGGGAACGTGGCAAATGTCTGATAGGCATCTTAAATATCTCTATCCAAGCATAGCTTAAAGGTTTATCTTTAAACTATTGTTTATCTTTCTGTGCCTAAACCTTTAAAAAGTCTATGACATAATAAATTATGAGAATATGTTTTTTCGAAGTGTGGAATTACAAATGGATATGAAACGTGAAAGTTATATATAGCGTGGGAGATCCATGCTTCGGCTCGACCGAAGTGATACCACGGCCTCACAGAAAACTGGCAGTGAAGCAATGTTCGCATTGCTTTTCGCCGAGGGAGTGAGGTTACCGGAGGCACTAACCCTTCCCTCTCCCCCTCTTTCCGCCCTTCCCCTACTAACCTTAAAGGCCGGCAACGCACTGTGACTCTTGAGTTGCAGGTGCCCATGGGCGGCAGTGGTTATTTACCATCAGGTGACACATCTGCTCGTTTAGCCCCTTTATCATAAAAAAAAAACGTTTGTGAGGGATGTATGGATGTTTGTTGCTCTTTCAAGCAAAAACTACTGAACCGATTGCAATGAAACTTGGTATGTAGATGGCTTGTTAAACGCATAGGTTTATAGGCTTTTTATCTCGATATTCCCACATCATCGGGACTTACGCGGGTGAAACCGCGAAGCGCAGCTAGTTTAAAATAAATGCTCTCGGTATGCTAGCTACTTTCTTCACTACACACTGGCATATAAAACACTACAAACAAACACTACTTTCATAAATTCGTAGATTAAGAGAGGCCTTGATGTACATACGTCACCTTTTTACACAGTGATAAACATTAAAAAGATAATTATCTTATCTATTAGGAATTATACGATACACTCATAAGGCAAAACGCGTGGGCGAATTTTCGCTCCCATGATACGCGCTAATAACCTTTACTTGAATATCGCTGATGAAATAGGTAAATATACCTTTAAATATAGGTAACTTAGATTGAGAATCCCACGACCTTTTACTATACATATTTAAATCTGTACATGAAATGATATTAACAAGATAACGCATTAAAATGAACTTTAGTAGTAATGTGTAAATTTACTTGTACTAGTCGGTCGTCCAATGGTCTAAATTAGATTGTAATTTATTTTTTATTTATGTTTGAACGCTGAGATCAAACAAAAATTAAATGTGGAGCTTAAACTTCAACCTGACTTAAACCACACGGTTTACTACCTTCTGTCGTAAGCAGCGGTACATTGTAGTTCTTTTTAGTTGCAATAAAAAAAGAATAAGTAGAAAAACGCACCAAAGTCGTGTTTTCTTTAATTGTTAGCGTATAACAAAACCTTCCAGGGAGCTTGAGCGCGGATCGTAAGCGACAGTAGTCTTTAAACCTTATAATGTCGTGGAGCAAATTGTTCAGTATAAGTTTAAGGCTTCTGTAGTTGATCTAATATTAACTTAGGACCTGTAGTCTGACTGTATTAGTTTTTGCCTATTACATATTTATTATAGTGCACCGCTGAGCCAGTCAGCCTGTTACCACGGCCAGTGCAACCTGGTCGAAACGTCAGGCAATTCAGAGGTATGTAATACCTTTTCGTGATCGCGTTAATTCCCGTTAATACGTAGATAATATTATATCATAGAACGCGAAAGTTTAAAAGTTAGTATGGTCGTGTAACATTGTACTGGGATCGGTCTATTATCACTGACAGGACTATTGTTGCCAATAAGCCTGATATCGTGGTAATAGACCTATTTAGACCTGATTAGAGCGCCGAGCAATGATTGTTGATATCACCATTCCACATGACGACAATCTCTTAAGGGCTGAAAAGGAAAAACAAATGAAGTATTTGGATTTGGCCCACGAGGTGGTCGACATGTGGGATGTAGATTCGGCAATCATTGTGCCGATAGTCATACCAGCCCATGGGCTGATTGCGAAGAGCCTCGACCAACACCTTCAGAGGCTCACGTTAGGCAGCTGGGTTAAGGGACAAGTACAGCTTAACAGCTTTGCCTTTTTGTTTTTTTTTTAAGAGTAGGTAAAGCGGATTTCATCTCGTATTCTCGAATTGAAGCCGCCCGTTAAGTTAACAGTGGTGTCAAATCAGTTCGAGTTTCTGAAACGCTGCCCAAAAAAAAAATTACTAACAGGATTTAAATATTCAAAAATAATTGGATATAAGATATTTCAGTAAAATTTGACAGCTCTGTTAACGGATCTGATGATCAAATCAAAGTGCCTAAAACCATGCTTTCAGCAACTCACTTGACAAGAGATTTGAAATACGTTTAGTTATTTTCTACTTCACTTCTATTTAATTTAAACAAACAAATTAAATCATATTTAAAAATACGTAAAAATGCATTTTAAAGCGATCGATTTGAGTAATTTTATTCGGCAATCGATTTTTAACATGTAAAGTTAAAAAAAAGGTTGCAATGTTTCAAAAAGTTTTAAATCTAATAATTCCCTATTAATCACGTTTTACGTTAATAAAGCAATAAGTGTAAATATATATCAAGGTCGAAGATCTTGAAGTGTGTTTCATCAATGAAAAAGCAAACATAGTCGAACAGCTGACACAAATCTACATTCCTAGATACCTATGGTATAACGACACGGTTTAACTAAGTGATCTTATCATGTAATCTAAGCATAATATTTTACAACACTAATGTATACAGATTGCGCGGTTGGAAACTGGTTGCTTGACGCCTTACAACCACAGTATGTTATCTCTAAAGTGTGGTACACTGATATTTCTGCAGCTGATTGTACTTTGTGCATTGTATGTATATACCACTAGCCATTCTGTTAATAAAATTAACATGTTTTTTCATTTTTCAATAGTTCAAATCAGAATGTGTTCTTAGTAAGTTTATATTGTCATAATCGATTTAGATCATTTTTTACTCTGTGGTAACTTTAAGATTAATTAGCTAGAAAGGGAGGAACTAAAAGGTGGCTGGAGGCGAACGCTTGTGAAAAGGCTCAGAAATTTCATATTATTATCATTGTTTAGTTCAGAAGTGTTCAGAAAATCATATTACGGTGTCAGATAATCATAATAAAGGTAATCGTGTGAAAATTTGGATTTGGATTAAAGTGTTTGGATTTTCGCCACCCCGGAGCACACCTATCGAGCCGTCGACCTCGAACCCCGGCGGCTTGTGTGCCAGCCACATTCCCTGCAGCGCCTTTATGGTCACTGCTTCGCTCCTATGGGTCGTAGCGTGATGTGACATAGCCAAAAACATTCCTCAATGAATACTGTATCCAATACAAAAATAATTTGTCGAATATGTTTGGGAGGTCCGGAGATCAGCGCGTTAAAAAAAATAAACAATCGAACAAAAAATTCTCTTCGCCTTTTTATATTAAGTATAAAGTACCTGGAAGACCGTGCTTCGCTCGGTGGCTTTTTGTAAAATCGACATTTTTTTTTGTAAAATTGCGTTTTTACAGGAAAAACAATTATGCAGTTGAACTTAAAATGCAAAACTGTATCTGTATAGAAAATTTCATCAAAATCGTTGGGAGCCGTTTCCGAGATTCAGATTATATAAATATAATATATATATAAGAATTGCTCGTTTAAAGGTATCAGATAGATAAGCGCTATTTTTTTTCTGATGATAACCAAGTTTGGCATCTCACAAGTACCATACACTACTGGGTGTTGCAATTTCCAAGAGCTGACCGCGTACATTCAGGCGGGCGGTGTGCTGGTTTGCTAATTTAGTGCAATATAAAAATAATGTCCGCATAAATGTCATTATTGAGGAAAATGTTTTATCAAATTCGTGTATTGACATTAGCAACATCAAAGTATTGAGTACACTTAGCGCCATCTAGCGTACATTTGTAGAATTTACAAGTCATTGATACCTGTTTTCATAACATTGTGGATGTTTGCAAGGCGATTTGCTATTAAAACATGAAGATATTAATTATGCATGCTAACTCCGAACCGAACCGAAGTGTGACGATTATTTTGCCTAATGTATTTAATACACCCTGCACCTACACATGTTTAAAGCCAAATTGAACCGTCACCGTCGAGCTATGTTATTCGTGTGCGGAATCGTCCACTGGCCTAAATATTCTCTCTCTGGATTTTAGAAATTGGACAACTTGTTACGCACCATTTGTTTACAGGAACAAGCATTACTTTTGATTTTACTGTTTAAACCGACTTCAACGAAATAAAGACCTCATTGTATTATATAATTATTAAAACCTTCCTGAAAATATGTAGAATACGTTAATGAAAATTGGTTCATTACTTTAAAAAAAATCGCGGACATACAAACATACAGATATACAGACCGAATACAGAACTTTTTGAAATCGGTTAAAAAGGAGTTATTTTGTCCTCTTTCCCCGAAACGTAATAAGTATATTACTTCTGGCAATTTTACGACCGTGGCCATATTACGTCACAACATATACAAATGCTTCTGCATGTTTAATTTCATCTAAGCCCTGGTTCATATATTGATTAGTGCAAATGCTAAAGTAATCATCATTTGTTTTTTCTATACCTACTTACTATTCCCCATTTAAAGTTATCAAATTAGTACCGAACAAGTATCCTAGTAGTCCTAAGCGATATAAAATAACTTAAGAGTTACTTAGTTTCTTAAGAATTCTTTCTTTATTTTTCTTCTTTCTATCTATTACCTTATATTACTTAACTAGCTAACCCGCGCAACTTCATCTACGTTTGTAAATTTTCCCCGTTTTTGCAACATTTGTCGTATTTGCTCCGCTCCTATTGGTCGTAGCGTGATGTTATACAGTCTTCCTCGATTAATGGGCTATCCAACACATTTTTTTTTTTAAAGAATTTTTCAATTCGAACCAGGAGTTCACGAGATTAACGCGTTCAATGAAAAAAAAAATCCCTAAGGTTTATTGATATTAGTATAGATATAAAAGTGACCAAATACTTAAACCTTAAGAACTCACCTAACGTTTAAGTCAGGCAATTCAAACGCGTCAATTCCCGTTCGTTATACATAATTGTATATTAAGAACTCAAATCAATATCTCTCCGTGCGGAAAGTTAGTCTATCTAGAGGTAGCTAACGCAATCACAGCCTAGACAGAAAAAAGTCGCATATTTTCTATTTCAATACCTGCACTCTGATTATTTATATGAAAATGCTCTTGTGTATGAAACTTGGTCTCGACATAGCATGCATTCAACGATCCAGCCTACATAGGGAGATATTAAAGTGCGGGCGGGATAGGGTGGGTGCTATCTGAACTCCCGCCATCGCCACCCCGCCCGGCGACTAATTTCCGACGACTAGTATACTCCTTCGGTATATTCTGTTTTACACTAGTTCATATTTTATTAAGTAGTAAGGTGCTACGCGTGACTGGGTCTGACTGTATAATGACTAAATAATATTCTAAAGAAACATAATCATATCTACCTACATTATGTTTGCTTGTAGCTTTTAGATATAAGCACCATATCTACTTATATCTTAAAAGTTAAAGAAATAAACTGCGTTTTTTACAATTATTTGCATAGGCCGTGTTCTTACTTAAAAAAACATTGACCTTGATAAGTGTCACTCAGTCTAAATAATTGCAGATGTTAACCCATCCATCTCATTTATTTAAAGTGTGTAAATAATACAATTTGTCATTAGTTATGATTTGCTAATACAGGACATCATATTTGTTATAGAGGTCATTTGACAAAAACAAGTAACAATGCAATTCAAATTCAAAATGTAAGATGTCAGATTCCGCGTACGAAATGTGCTTAAGCTAGATTCAGACTTAAGCGAAACTTACTAATCCGATGAAAAGTGATCAATGAATGTGGACAGTATGTTCATTACTAAGACGTCAACAAAACCGTTTACGTACCTGAAACAAAAAGAAAAACCATTAATATTTCAAACGAATTATAATTACAAATGGAAAACCAAATATCCACCGCCAGATCCCAATTTAAAACGGTAATAATTTTAGACCAAAATCTGACGTTTTATCGCAATTTCATCGTCTTCACTTCGTACCAAGCGGCGATAAGTTCCTTTCCAACGGCCTTGTCTGTTTGACCTTTTTCTAACTGACAAGACCTACAGATTTCACTACTATTATGACTACTAGTAATACAGTGTGTTAATTGACTATTACTTTTTAGTTTGAATGGCTCAACGGTACTTCGTTTCTTATAATAAAGCAACTGAAACTTAGTTTAATTAGACGTTCATTCAAACAAAGCAGTTTGATTAACACTGCGTAGTTGCTTTATATATTAAGATGATGACCCAAATGAAACTTTTCAGCGGCTCCAAGGTACAATTTCATAGAACAGCGTCCCTTTCCAAGTAATAAATCCATTGGAGCTAATATCGACACATAGATGGCAGGCCGGTTGTTGCCAATTCGTCTGCAGTATCTGGTTCCCAAGACAATAACTAGCCGCTTTAATTGGCAGTTATAGCATTTCCTGGATATTATTCAGAGTTAAAGCCATTATGTTGTTTAAATTTTAATACCTTTTTATCAAAAGGTGAACATGTAAGGTTATCAAATAAGTGTTATAATGTTAAAACATGAATTGATAGAGTTGTTATGGTGAAAATACTGGTCTAAATATGACGTTCTCTCACACTGTTATTGTACGATTCAGAGTAATGTTTATTTAACATGTTTTTATTATCTTGACCTGTATTTGCAGGAATGTAATGGAATCTTTCAATTTAATTGTACCTACATACCCACATCTAGACTTTACAATTGTTGAAACCAGCTTTACCTTGCAGTTTTACCCCCTAAGACTATACTCGTGCGAGATAAATTTGTGTGATTACTGCATCGCCCCCTTTTGCTATAGTTTGATGTTATTAAAGCTTTCACAGTGACATAACTCACCAATGCAAAAAAAGAGTTCCAAGACTGCGCCAACCTGCACTTACGTTATAAAAAATTGCTAGGACTTGAGATAACTGCTCTCCAATACAAACAGTTCAGCTTTATGTTTATTATTATTTATTTTATTTATATATATTGAAGGAACAACCATAAACAATACAAAATATTTCTAAAAAATATAAAACAAATCGAAAGGTGTTTGATATTGTCAGTAACAAATTGATATTATTCATTCATTGTCACTAACAATAAAAAACCGGTCAAGTGCGAGTCTGACTCGCGCACCGAGGGTTCCGTAAGCAAACAAACTTGTATACGTCCACTTCGGGAATCAATTCTCAAAGACTTTTGCCCGTCTTCTTCGAAAGACAAGCTTAACTTTGCGGTTGCGATGTACGACAAAGTGCACAGTCCAACCGCAAAATATAAGTTTGTAATCACAAAAACTTTTCTTTATGTGATATAACAACAAATTAACGACATTCGGATTTTTTCCTTCACTTGTGCTGTCAGACCTTGCTTCTTAACAAATTTCATGATTCTAGGCAAATGGGAAGTGCCCAAAGGGTTTTCGACCCAAAACCTTTAGGGTACTTTCGGTTGACCTAGAATTGTCAATTTTCGTTAGAAGCAAGCAAACAAGTAAAGGGAAAATTCCGAAAAATAAAAAAGTTGAAAATTAAGGTAAATGGTACTTAAAATTTTTCGTGAAAATCTAAATTTGCCCATATGTTTTTATAGTGTTGACTCAGGACCTTGATTTTTATACATTTAATAAGGACTATAGACTTCAGTATCTGGTATAATTTTCAACTTGCTAGGTCCACCCATTCCTGAGAAAATCGGTGGTGACACACGGACAGACAGACGGACAGATGCACAAGAGAGTGATCTTATAAGGGTTCCTTTTTTCAGCTTTTGAGGTACGGAACCCTAAAAAACGATTTTTGCTTTTTAGTTCATAGAAGCGTATATTTCATTCAAACTATATTTCAATTGAAACACTCTCTTGGACTGTCAGGCAACCTAAGCTTAACGCTTTTACGAAGATATATTATTATTAAACAGTTATTCAATAGTTACCAGAGGTGTGTTTGACTCAAAACTAGTCAAAACTGTTATTGTCGAACTTCGTCTATCTAGACACTTAACATGGTATGTGTCTCTTACAAACTTGTATTCGCTATAAGTATGTCTGCATATCAAATACTGTTCATTTTCAGTACTATCATATAACTTTGAATGTGTAAAATTGCTTTCAAACACTTTGTAATAAAAAATGCAATGCTTAAAGCTATTAAGTTAATATAACATAATTTATACCCCTGGTCCTGCACGCCATCTTTTCGAAATAGTAAAAGGAAGATTAGAATTAAGATGCATGGAACGTTCCCATCATATCTAAGCTTGGTAGAAATCAAATTAGGGAATTCGGTTTTATTTAAAGGAGTATACGTAAGGATGACAAGCGAACGAAAGGTTTACATGGTTTAGAGGACCATGGCAGCCATGGAACCAGGCTAGCCTGTGACCACGGCCAATGCAGCCTAGTCGAAACGTCGAGCAATTCAAAGGTATGATGTAACCTATTACGTGATTTACAATTTACATTTAAAAAAAAACAATATAATCTGACATTTAGAGGGATTTTAATATTGTAGTTTGTCGGTTGAATGTTTGTCATTATTAGGTAGGTATACCTACTCAAATCACATATACAGTATGACTTAATTTCTTATTTAATCTTTATCCTTTAAACTGCTGCTCCAAATAGAAACAAGTAATTTAAAATGTATTTTTCTTATATCTGTCTTATCGTTTGATGACATACAGAATTTATATAACACCTAACATCTAACGGAGCATAATATCTTAAACCGATAAATATTAGATTAGATTGTTAAGTTATTTCAGCTGTTAAAATTTAGATGAGACGTAAGTAGACGTAGTACGGTCAAAATAGCTCAAAAAATAATGGTAAGGTTACAATGATTCGCAGAGAGAGAGAGAGAATGAATGTTGGGAACACCATGGAGAATACGACTTTTTCAACTTTTTGAATCGCTATATCTGAGAAATGGTAATTCTTAGAAAAAAAAGTGCAAGAACAATTTTATTAATAATTGCATGATCTACAATTTTTATCTGACCTATTTCATGATAAAACTTATTTGCGAACTTTGACGTTAAATAAATGTTTTTGGAGATGTGGGATCGATGGGGACTTCAGACATTTTATTTATGATGGCGTTCCCAACATTCGTACCTTACCGTCCCGTAGTTTTCATCTCTATGCGAATCATTGTAACCTTGAAATGTCTATTTTGACTATGATGAAATCCGATTGGATTTTTGTATTAGATTGTTGTATGGATTATTCAGAGAATGACTCTTTGAATCAGTGTCGTGTTGGATCCTCGAATCTGACATTTAAAGAGTTTAAGCATTTGATATTCACAATTTATCAAATAATTTAATAACAATCTTATATATTTAAATATGTATATCAGATTGTTTATTATTAATTTCTGTAGTTAGAACGTGAGATGGAGGCAATCATGTGTTGCATGTGTGTTAAGTCCTCACACTACATTACGTAGCACATTTGATTCTTATCTTATCGTTGAGATGATCATTACAATGCAATACCACCGTCACTTCATCTTCAGAGATAAAAATGATTACCTACAGATAAAAGGAGAGCAAAACTGGTAACGTATTGACTCACTAACCTATGACCTAAGGTGTACAGGTTAGGGCATATTCAAACTTAGGACGCTTTTGACATCTCACCCACGCTACTACACCGATGGGTAAGATAGCCTGGTCCCGTGGAAGAAACTTGTCCGACATGGGTTCCGGACGATGCCGATGGCGACTAAGACCATGAGATATTATTTTTAGGGGATTTCCGCGTCCCGTGTTGACTTTAAAAAAGATTAAAGAAAGCTACAGTGTATCCTACGAAGGCAAGCCTGTAAGAAGTCCTGGCAATAATACTTACTGCAAGGATTCATCACACAGTTGTTGAATACTACAGTCATCGACATTTAGGAAAAAGCTTTTTTGACCCCATTGAGCCTTGCGGCACATTATGTAGTACTAAGTTGTTAATTACGTCAGAAATCACGGATAACTGTAGGTTTATGAAACCTTCATTATTTTATAGTTTTCTTTTTAAATTACGATCCTTTAGTGTGTACAATTTACAAACAGACTAACATAAATCTTCTTTAGTTAATTAAGTTAACGATACTTAAATCAACAGAGTGGGTCGGGCTGGTGGGCAAAGCGAGTATCGATTTAGTTAAACTGTTGGCTGACGGTGATTACACATTAACTTACTAATATAATAATTAGACGCGCTTGCCTATCATTTCGGACATGACTTTAGCTAGCTATTTCGTGTCAATATTGTGCTAACTAAATTTGTGAATTTAAACACTGCAAATATAAAAATAAAACAAAAAAATACAATAATATGAGTAATGACGACCAAACATAAGTTTGTCATAGTCCGACCTCTGTTTTTTTTGTAAAATGTCTACTCGTGACATGGGTCACATATTAATAGTAGGTACCTACTCTTCCTACTCTTGTTAAGTCCTCCAATTAAGCTGTGTTAGCATGCTTAGACTTAATGTTGCAATGCAACCATTCGAACGCAATTCCGGCGCCTTAATTATTAGGTACTTATCATATCAATATCAATCAATTTTTTTAGAACAGTAAATCAGTAATAGAGAAGTTCTGTTCTACTTATTTAAATTCAACAAATGTTCAGTACAACATTGCGTATAAATGTGTCACCTTATATATAGAGCAAACTGATAGCCACAACCGTGATCAAACTCGTTTCATATAACGTGGTACGTGTATGATGGCGGACATTAGTTGTCCACCTTTTCTTTCAGTTTTATGGAAGGCAAGCAGAGGTTATTGACAAGAACACAACGTTTGAATCTTTACACTCTTCAAAATATGGTTATTAAATGTACAGTCGACAACCTGGAATCATAACTAGGGATGTCATCCGTCTGGGTTTCCTCGGATTTGTAGAAGTTTAGAGGGCGTCCAAGGAACGTTCTGACTCCTTGTCAGTTGAAAAATATAATTATTTAATTATAAATATTATATTTATAAATTTGTTTTTAATGTGATGCCCAAGAGAAGAGTTCCTAATTATTAAGTAAGTCTCCTTATCATTTTTGTCAAGTATCAGATTACCTTAGAAAGAGAAGAGTGTATTTTATTTTTGACGCTGTAGTTTAAATTAAGTCAACTTTGTAAATTGCTGTCAAACATTTTTACATTAATCGTTAAAAACTGTTTAAATTAATGAAAATTAAAAGTTTTTTTAGGGTGTCCGGGAAAAAATCTCGATTTCACCCGTGTCCGGGGTTTTTGAAGTTTTGTCCGGCGTCGGCAATTTCAGTGATGGCGCCTTCGTAATATTTTTTTTTACAATTGTTAATTAAATATAATTACCATTAGTTTGTTAAGATATCATATGATCAGTAACTATGATAATATAACCGTCATCCAATTACCACAGAGTTGATGTAAAGGGATATTCGACTTAAAAACTAATTGAATTAATTAATATATCAAATATTCGAAATGTGGATCATTAATCTATTACGTTGACTTTACTTTGGCAAATATTCTTACCGTCACAGATCTTGAACACAAATGTCACTTTGTTACTATTTTTAGTTATTGCAAATTTTTAGTTAAATACATTATTAGACACATAAATAATATAATACTTAAGCAGGAAAATCTTTCTAATATTATAAAGGCGAAAATTTCTGAGGATGGATGTATGTTTGTTACTCTTTCACGCAAAAACGTCTGAACGGATCTGGATGAAATTTGGCACAAAGATAGATTATAGTCTGAAATATACCACAGGCTACTTTCAATCCCGGAAAAATTTACGGTTCCTGTGAGAGATTTCGCCAAAATTCCCACGCGAACGAAGTCGCGGGCAATAGCTAGTTTTTAATTAAAATGACGTTTGTTCCATGACGGCGGAGATACGTGACGACCTTTACTTTTTTTGTTGGTTGTTGTGAAAACAATTTATTGTATGATACAGTTTTGTAAGCGTCTAATACTCTATAAGTGAACTCACTCAAATGAATGTAGATACTTTTGGACGAATCTAAACATGTCGTTATACAAGATGACCGATTGAGAGCAACCTATGGTGAATTCTTACAATCATCTTGCTATTTAGAATATCATCCTCCTTAGAAAATCCATCAAAGCTACAGCTACAAGCAAATTGCGGGCATATACTACGACCTAATTTATTTATGTTTATACAATAAGACTATTAAGTAGTCTCAAAAGAAATTTAGAGAAATATAAAGCTAAAAAAATATTTTATTTTATTATTACACTGCAGGCCCTCTTTACATATTATTATCCTTCCGTATACTCCTTTAAATAAAACCGAATTCCCTAATTTGATTTCTACCAAGCTTAGATATGATGGGAACGTTCCATGCATCTTAATTCTAATCTTCCTTGTACTATTTCGAAAAGATCGCGTGCAGGACCAGGGGTATAAATTATGTAATACTAACTTAATAGCTTTAAGCATTGCATTTTTTATTACAAAGTGTTTGAAAGCAATTTTACACATTCAAAGTTATATGATAGTACTGAAAATGAACAGTATTTGATATGCAGACATACTTATAGCGAATACAAGTTTGTAAGAGACACATACCATGTTAAGTGTCTAGATAGACGAAGTTCGACAATAACAGTTTTGACTAGTTTTGAGTCAAACACACCTCTGGTAACTATTGAGAAACTGTTTAATAATAATATGTTTCGCTATACATCCAATGGTTACCTGCGACAAGGTCTCCAATTGTAGATAATTAATCTCTACATAGTATAAAATAAAGTCGCTTCCGCCGTTTGTACGCTTAGATCTTTTAAACTACGCAACGGATTATAATTCGGTTTTCACCAATAGATAGAGCGATTCAATAAGAAGGTTTATACGTATAGTTTAATATTGTTTTGTGTTCATTTGTATTTTCATTACACGGATTTCACCCATGCGAAGGGTCGCTAGTATTACATGTACAATATTACAACAATGAAGAGTACATCTATCCCTAGATCAAATATATCAATCAAAGTATCTATCTATATTTCTTTGAACGCGGTAATTTCAGGTTTGTTTGTTTAAAGGCGCTAATTGTGATGTGTGAAATTCTTTTTGCGTTCAATAGCTTGTTCTGTTTGTGGGGTAGGTGGGTCACGTGTATAACATCATCCTAGAAATAATAGGAGCGAAGTAGTGTGCCCATAAAGCAGGTAAAGTGGGTCAATAAAAATATTTTGACGTTCTACGCAATACTATTAAACTCTTATATGTATTTAAATTCCGTGCAAAGCTTGCCATCAGGATCGACTCTTTAAAGTTTGGATTGGACTAAAAGATTTAGTTATAGAAATAAAAACATACCTAGGATTTAAAAACTTTTACTTTACACATTCCACCTACTGATATATAAAACGGGGGCAAAAATACCTGGAAATTTAAACGGTCAAATTGTAAACGGATAATTTATTTTCAAAAATTATTATTTAAACTGCATGATAAAGTCATGCCCTTTCGGTGATTTAAGTGTTCCTTTATCAAATACACCCTGTATATACTAATCGGCTCAAAAACTTTCATTGCGCGATGCAGAATTAGTTGTTACTGCGTAGTTCAGGTCGTCTCCGCCAGATGATGTTGAAGTATATTTTTTTGCTGTACGTGGAAGTCGTCACACAGTATTGTCATCGGTTCTTTATGTGTGGAGAATCTTCAGTAAATTTGACTTCCGGAAGTGGGCAAAAATTCAGTTTG
Organism: Callimorpha dominula; assembly: GCA_949752705.1. Taxonomy (NCBI): domain Eukaryota; kingdom Metazoa; phylum Arthropoda; class Insecta; order Lepidoptera; family Erebidae; genus Callimorpha; species Callimorpha dominula. Next base: position 11,695,898 of record OX457010.1, on the reverse strand, counting down.
AAAAGTGAGATATATATTTTTTATTTTTAGATAAATAATATGTTTATTTATTAGCTTTAACGATAACTATCTTGTGAGATAGTAATATTAAGAACATAAATAACAATGGAAATATTTATAGGTTTGAATGTCATAACAACTACCTTACTTGTAGGTACGAGAAAAAGATTGTTTTGTCTACTAAGTACATGCTTATATTAATTTTATTACATTTGTGGATTATAACGGTTAAGATACAAACAAGAACCGAACTTCTAATACTACTTTACTATTAATCCTGCATCGCGCAATGAAAGTGATGAAGTGATTAGTAGACCGCGGCTCACCAGCGGTAATCACTTAGACTGGTGGGAGGCTCATTAATTTAGGGCCGTTCGTAAGATCGAATAATCGCAATTAAAACATAAAAAAATATGTATGGCATGGAACAAAATATATTACCCTACATTTATGAAAATGTCAATAAGATATTTTTTTCCATTCACAAAAAACACATCTTAAAAAAAGCTAATGCATCCGAAATGTTCCAGAATCCGTTTGTACCACCAGAGTGACTTGAATAAAAATGAGGTCAAATTCGATCGGGAGAGAGATAAAATGTGTGGCGTACATTATGTCGAACTATGGGACGTTTGTTCAGTTGTTCTGCTATTCTAAAAAAATATCCACAATCATAACAATAGTACCTACGAACAATGAGAGAGCTTAATTACGTACGTAACGTGGACGTTCGCGTCGGCTAGTTAAATAACTTTATAGCTATGATTAATTTCTTCTTAAGGTTACTTATTATGTGTCAAGTATTTATTTCATTATCTTCATTAACCGCTAGCAGTAACACCATTATGTTATTCTAATCTAGTGACTCGCAACTATTCTGCGTGGATTTTATGGTATCCATCAATGTTCACATCACGTAAGTATCGAACAACCAACAATGTTATCGTGCAAGCGCCATCAAAAATGTCTTCTTAATTAAAAGACCGGCGGTCATTCCACCTATGATACGAGCCGAAAATAATAGTGCACTAAAATGTCTGTCAGTCTGCGAATCCAAAGTCAAGGCAACAAAAAAATAATCACTGATTCCAAAGTATGGCAGAAATTTGTGCCGACACGCACGCCCAAGTGAGCGGCCCCTTTATTTGACAGCAAATTAATAATCACACGGAACACCGAAACGCCTTAACTGAAAATCCCGTCGACTCAACATCGACTTTATAATATAAGTAATAAAGTCTAAGGTAAACATTTAACATAAAATAAATGTTCTTATGCAATTTCAATCCTTAGGTTGTGAGACATTAAAGCTTAAATCGAGCACCGGAACGGAGTTAATAGGATGTAATTTATCCGGGTTGTAGTGCTACGTTGCCGCTCCGGGAACTGTGCGATGGAGACGGTGACGGGACAACCAGTAAGCTTGAACAAGACGGAGATGTTTCTGTTGTTGCGCGCAGTAGTCATTAGTCGCCGAGCAGGCAGTCGCGGCCGCGCCACCGTCGCTTTATTGTGAAACGAGGTGCGATCACTAAACGTCGTAAGCGGCATTCTCATTAATTTTCAGGAAGATGTGAAATTCTCTCTCATTGGTCTCGCCCTTCGTTAAATAGCTCTCAGCCTGTTTCACGCTTCGAACGCTGCACGGCACGACTAACATAACAATGATTATGATTCAATATAAAAAGATTAATTTGTGTCCATAAGTTATATAACGTTTTACTTTCTAAAATAGTAAATTTGTCTTTTTATTATAGTTATTCAAGTTGCTCTGATGACAAACGATTGTAACAATCCAAAAGACTCCTGACAACCTCGAGGGCTCCCACATTGACGTGAGATGTTGTGTGTCACAGTTTTGTTTAATTTACTTTCTGCGGGATGACCCAATAGGGAGAAAGTTATATCGAAAAAAAAAGTTATATCGAAAAACAACGTAAAAATACAGTTATACTCGTATGGAAAATGTATCTTTAAAATTATTTTAATTTACTTAATTATTATTCGGTTATTTAGTGGATATGGACAACTAAATAAATTTATCATGTTACAAAAAGTATTACAAGACATGTTAAATATACATATTATAATCTTGTTCAATAATTGTTCGGTACAATACTACAATGGCAACTTCGAGTGTCAATCAAAAAAAATAGGAGCAAAGACAACGATAACCCAGGCGTGCGCTGTGAGGTCACCGGGAGATTTACATTCAGCCAATATACTGCGAGGCAGCCACAATTAATTTATGTTATAACTGATGCGCTGCGACATAGATGTATGCGAGTTACGTCTGTTTATCTTAGCTGTTTGTGGTACCACTAGCATGAATATAAAGTAGATGTGGAAGTTGAATTATATTTTGTTATAAAATTGTTACTGAATAAGTTACGGTAATTTTTAAAGCGAGAAAATCATCATTTTAATTTCGCATTAAAACTTTTTAGCATTTTATAATTGCCTATTAAATTAATATTGTACATTGGCAGTAGGTTGTCAATCCATTCCAAACTGAACCCCAAAGTTAAACTTAGGAAGGAGACCAAACACATACTAAAATAAGCAACTTATTTTACTGACGTCAGAAAATTTCTCAGGATTGGTGCTTACTAATCGAAATTTTCCATTACCCAATTCATGGCTTAAATTCTGATCACCTTAAACACTATAATTCATTTTGGTACGATACTTATCAGTATTTTACGATGTTCGGAAACAATGGAGCGACCTTGAATCATCTGTTTGTTCGTCCGTGATCGCTGTTCCCAAGTGTGAATAACTCTTATCAGTCTATCGGGCTTCGGGATTTAAATGGTGGTTCATTTTGAGGTTCAGAGTCCGTACTAGAAGATATGACTAATTATTATAGTCGATTGTTGATCTGGTGTTGAGTCTGGAGTTGAGTACCCGCTGGGTACTACCCAGATTAGTACTAAAATTTTTTCTAGAAACTATTTAATTCTGGCAAATAAAACCTATTCACTTTTGAACTCCGATCTGACTAAAGTTCATACCGTGGGAAAAAAATAAATTTAGATGTTGTTATATTGGCAGTAGGATTTTTAATTGCCCAAATAGTAGATTCTGGCCATTCAGTTGTCAGTGGGACAGTAAATCCTATTTTGCTTCATTTATTAGGATTTTAAATGTTATTTTCGGAAAATTTATTAAACTAAACTTTGTACACTCTTAATCTTTTTTGCTTATTCCCACGGGGGTTTCGGCTCTCCTAGTAGGTCTGGGCGAAGACTTTGTATTAAAATTTAAGACAATATTAAATTAAAGAACTAAAGTATCCACTCCAGGCTCCTCAATCTAAGTGACTACCTTACCTGTGGCAGTATTGCACTATTCATTACACATCATTATCAGGTACCTAGGTAATGTAATTTTTTCGTGTCTATGATTATAACATGTCACTCAAGTAACGTTACATACTGGATTCAAAGAATTTGTGGTTGAAGTAACACCAAGTAAATTAAAGTGGCTTATCTATGTAAGTATACATACCTAAGTGTTCTTAGAAGTATTCGCTCCTGCTTTATAAAAACAGTGGTAGGTCCGGGTAAACCCATCATTTTGTAATAACTGTATGGCATGCCGCCATGGCGGTCGAATGACTGTTATTGAATCCTTCAGAAATAATAAGGCGATACCGAATTACTGACTATTTGATGACAAAGGTTCAAAGACCCCAAGCAAGTAGTGGCATTTCAATGTATAAGTGTTTAAAGAATAAGCTTTTTCGAACCATAACACTAAAGTAGAGTATCTTGTGTTATCATTGCAAAAAGGCGTCTTTACCCAATCATTGCTAAATGTAAACCTTATGAGAATAAACAGTTCTGTGGATTCTGCTTGCCTGGATATTTTTGGAATATTATGTTCATTCGGAATACCTACTAAGTATAAACATAGCTCAGAGAGAAGCGTAAGTAAGAAATAACAATACTTTAGGATTAAGTATTTTAAATTAGTGAAGGGTCTGTAAAAGTAACGAGGAAACTAGCAGATATCAATCCGTGTAAGTATATCACTACATATTATAAAACAAAATCTCAAAAACTACTGAACGGATTTTCATGCGGCACCAATAGATAGAGCGATTCATGAGGAAGGTTTAGGTTTATAATTTGAAGATGTCTCTGCTACCCGTGCGTATAAAGATGTATCACCCGAAACGTGGGTGAATTCATCATCATGTTCCTACACTTGTATCATATTTTTGGAAATCTTGCCTCCACAACGATCTTCTTTGTACCCTGATCATATTTCACACAATCCATCCATCCTTAATTAGGATTACCTTCTTCTATATATAAAACTTTCCAATATTAATTTTATCCCTTCTTATGACTTCACTATACAGACGAGCACATTTCATATTTTTAGCAACTTATCTGATATACTTAACAATTCCTGTTAAGTAAATCGGATTCCACACCCACGTTTCAACATTCGTATCTCAGATTCATCTAATAGAATTTCATGAAACGACTCTAATAATAAATTCCCTTGGTTTTGGACTTGGGGATCTCAAAAGGTACCCGTGAGATGTCACGGGTGCCTTCTGAGATCCCCAAGTCCTGTCAACGCAAGATGTTGCGTTACTTCTTTGCATTACTGTAAAATCTAATACGCCACTGCTTGTGCATACGCCGAAGATTAGATCTGACAACTGAACATGTAAATGTATTTAATAAAAATGTGATACAACAAAAGAGCAGCGTAAAATAATTAGTAACTTGTAATCTCTACTTATTTACAAGAGATATTTCAGGTTAATATTATTACATCTTTAAATGCAATCGCCACAACTGATTTGCAAACATATTTGTACTTGTTTAGATAAGACCCCAGCCATAACTTAGGTAAACAAAACATTGTTTTTAATTTTCGCAACAGATATTGAATTTATTAAATATAACGTCTTTATCATCTTTTAAGGCCAATTTTATGAAGTAAGTAAAATATTACAAGTACTAATGTACTCTATCACTCTTTTTACGAAACTTAATCCTTTCGGAAGGTGAGTAAAATATATTAGAGCTGACCTAGAGCGTCAAATACGTTAATAAGGGTACTTCAACAATGTGTGTGAACGTAAATTAAATGAGGCTCTAAAATTGGACAAATAGAAGTATCGCACGTACAGATATTATTTCTATTTTTGTGACATCGATTGCTAACACGGGTGAACACTTGTGACGTAATAGGAATCCAACCTTAGGGGAACGTGCACCATTTCACTGCACACCTATCTCATAGCAGCTATAGGAACAACTTAAAGTGAATCAAAGTTTAATATTAAAATCGTTACTGCCGTAGTTACTGAGCGAACGTTAGCATCTTGCATTTAGAAGTACGCCGGGATGTACCCAGCCACTTCCGACAATAGGATCTGTGAGTGCTCTGTTCCGAGTACCGAGATTTCGTCCAGAATTTGATAGTAGTAAAACAAACCAAAGCTGTGTCGCAGGACTGTTGATTTATGAGATATTTATTTTATACTTACAAACAAGGAAGTCCTTGTTTTAAAACAAAATAAAGTGTGGACGCAACCAGTCTTCGTATTCTATAGTGTTCATATAGTGTAGCAATAGATCATGTAACTTTGTCACGATAAAACATCTTGCGAGTTCGTTTTAAGCCTAAATACAACTTCTTTTAAAATCAGGTATGTATATAATGTCGGGTATGTACACAAAATCGAAGGATGAAAAAATAAATATGTAAACAGTTTCAGGCGCATGAAAACAAGACAGTATCAATAACATACACCGTATAATACAGATTCCTAAACTCATTATTCAAAACATATGTATATAAAAAACAAGATTAAGATTTTTTTTGTACCTGTTGGGTAAACTTAAGTTAGACATGACCCGAAGCCATTGGGTTTCAAGCGAAGTTTATTATTCATTATTTGCTTTGTTAAGTTGCTATATCAGCGAGCAATATACAAAATAGAGTAGTTCGTTACAAATACTGTTATACAATAAATTAATAGGTAGTAAAAGCGTTTGTGATTGCATAAGTGAAACAATAGTTTCACTATTTAGTTATTATGTATGGGAAGTGATTGGGTTTCAGTTTTGACTAGTTCATTGTATGTGTCTTTTGTACTTCAGTTTTTAGGTAACAACACGTGTAACTCGATACAAATAAGTTTTAACATCTTATGTTTTATGTAAATGGACTTACAAGTTTCTGATATTCATAGGTTTCAAGTTATTGTAGTAGGCATAGTGGCGATGTGAGCACTTAAACCATTGCGCCATGCGGGCCACAGACTCCGAAGGGACCTTGAACATATACCAAGGCAATAAATGGCAGCGCACTGTGGACGCCCTCTGCCCCATCTAGGGGACACAGGAACATAAGTAAGTCAAGCCATGCGAGCAGTTTAATTCCCAATGTTCCCGGCAATAGGCACACAATAGGGTTAAGTCACGTAATATCGTGAGTGTGACCAAATTATAGTTTGGCAAAATGTGGGTATATAATACACTTCTGCCACCCCTTCATTCATTCAGGCGTGTATACATTAGATATGAAGTTGCCCAATTTTGGAAGACCCACTACCCTGTAGAAGACCGCAGTTATTATTTTCCGTTGTTAAGAAGGATTGCTAGAGCTGCATGAGAGGAGGGTATATATTTGGCAACGCGTATTATTCCAGTGATCTGACAAGAGTTTATAAACACCGGTAACCGCTTTTCACCAGGCGAATAGTGTGTTCTTGTTTGAATTGGCCACAGTAAGTGTAGCTAATTTCATAAACAGTATAAAAGAAAAAAAATATATTATACGGTCGAATTGAGAACCTCCTTTTTTCGTCGGTTAAAATACGTACATAAATGTATAATTTAGTTTACGTTTCGGGATTATAGCGTGATTTGCTAATTACGCTATAATCCCGAAACGTCTATCGGTCAATCTTGAGAGAAAAAGCTTTCATGATATGGTGTTGAATGATGTTGAAGTATGTGAAAATGGAATTGTAAAATTCCTTTATTAAGTGACTTCAAAAAAGGAGGAGGTTCTCAATTCGTCGGAATCTTTTTTTTTTATGTATGTTCACCGATTCCTCGAAGACGCCTGAACCAATTTGGAAAGTTTATTTTTATAAGTGGAATATAAAGAAATGTTACAATTCCTGTGTCGCGGGGGACTTTACAAACATTCAAACAACGGACACAAAGAACACCCAGACTCGGGACAACTATTTGTGGATCACAAAAATTTTTGTCCCGTGTGGGATTTGAACCCAACACTCGGCGCGGCGTAGTGGCGAGGTGACCACTTAAACCATTGCGCCATCCGTGCAGTCAAGAAGTATTTGTTAATTAACAACCGAAGAAAATACAATAATTTCCTAGCGATAACAAAAAATTTAAAATATAGTTTGTTACCAAAAAACACAACAGATATAATACCTACACTGCCGGTGGCCCCACACAATTGAACAAAAACAAGTAAGGAAAACTTAAACTAAAAATATTGTTTACATTTGTTATAAACAATTTATGTTACTTAACAATCGTCTTTCAGCCATAGCATACATCCGCTTTGTAAGACTTAATTCTCAAAACCAATTTGCAGTGTTGAATATAAAAGCTACGAGAATAACACTATCGAATTAGCGATCCTATAAAAATACATTGTACAGAACAGTCATATCTTTGTACTCTTAAGTATCTTTTGTAGATAATGAGAGAGTATTTGCTGGTAATTGGTGCTGTCCCATGCTACCTATTTATCGAGTAACCGTGGGAATTCCCGCAGCAATGCGGAAAGGCTTGGGAAGCGTATCGTACCGCGGTACTTTCAAATCGATAACAGATCCGATTCGGCCCACGCGAATGATTTGCTATCGACGAGTTATTAAAACCATTACAACGATAAGCTGTCAACAATACGTATAATTAATTTTGGTATAAACTATTTTAAGCGTGTATGCGGAATTTTCCCTTACTAACGCGCTATTTCTCAGTATTATGCGTAGGAAGGGACGAGTTAAATCAAATTTTCTAGAGACATGCTTCAGGTAGGCGAATATATGATTTTATTACTTTTAAATGCTCCTAACCGTTCATCAAATGTTTATATGCATTTTTCTAAAATCTTTACTTTAGATATGATTATCATCATATCTGAAGTAGATCTCATGATTTGAAAAAATATGTCAACCTTAGTTTTAAGAAAACATTTCAAAATAGATTAATAATAGGTACGTGATGTGATAAATTGCTAAGGTTATGTATATTTTTAATGACATAATCGCGAGCAGCGCTCCATAACTAATAAATGTAATTAAGTAAAGAATTTCTATGAAGTTTTTACTATGTTCGAGATAACAGAGCCTATTTATTTATTAATAAGACACTCTTGTGGAGTGCCAAGGGTGGACCTCGCGGCCGCTACAGGTGTGGGAAGCCTCTCGCTGGAGACCATGGTTCACAATGGGCTACGGAGAACGCCGAATGATCTCCGGCCTCTACTCTAAACCGGAAGGGGGCCAAGGCCCTCCGCACGCAATGGTGTGGCTGCCTTTAAATGAAAAGGCGGCCAAGGTGTGCCGTGGTTCTCGGAGACTTTCTTCTTAGGGTATACTCGAGTCCCTTGCAATAGACTCACTTGTGACGGAACACCGTGTGGTGTTAGTCGGGTCGATGCCGACATACATCTTCACCAGTAGCTATAGTGAGGTGATGACCCGTGGGGGTGTCTACACCAAAAATAAAAGGATTCACCGGGTGTCAATATTTTTTATTGATCTTTAAATTAACTTATGAAATTACTTAACAAAAAAATATAATGAATTCGTGTGGTATCTCTACAGAACAGGAGATATTTAGTGGATTCTGTTTTTTTGTAATTTTTTGTATAAAATTGACTGTTTATTGACAATTATTAAGCAGGATATAAATCCGTGGGCTGACGAAAAATCTACGTGCTTACATCCTCTTATTCGCAGGACCGTCCTTGGCGCTAATTTTCTTATACCCTACATATGTGGATTATTTAACAGCATCAGTGTACTCTGACTTACTTTGTAAGTTCAGAGGTACAAAAACTTATAAGGCATTTAAAAAATTTCAATAGAAAAGTAATGCATGATTTGCTTACCTGTAAGAATACGCTACACAAGGTTATAAGTCTGTATGATGTATCTCATAAAATTGTATGAGCGCATTCAAATTTTAAGTGAGCCAAATAAATCAAATAAAAAAAATGTTGAGTTTGTTAATATCGCAAAACAAAATATTGACAAATTGTTTACGAGAATAATTGTATATAATAACTGTCCTTGAACTTGATTATATTGAGGTCATATTTATTTGGTTGTTAAGCAATTAACAGTCGAAGCTGATATGACGCACAAAGATTACTACATTGTACTAATGAAGTAGGTAAATAGAAGGGAGCTAACTTAAAAATTTCAAATTTTGAGTTATGCGCACCATCGAATTCCTATCTCAATAACTGCCGACCAATAATACATACAAAATATCACCAACACTCGACGCTAGACGCTAAATTCACCAACACGGGCTCAACAAAAAAAAAACAAATATAAATACACTAGCTGCCCTTCATGGTTTTACTAGCGTAAGTCCCGATGCCGTGGGAATATCAGTTAATCCAGGTTTTCAGATATCTATATACCAATTTGCATCGCAATCGGTTCAGTAGTTTTGCGTGAAAGAGCAACAAACATCCATACATCCTCACAAAGTTTCAGGTTTATAATATTAGTAGGATTGTTATAATAAATAACTACAAAAATCCAATTTTCAGCCCCAAAACATGATAAAACACAAGATTGCTACAATATTATAAATAACAATTTTAATTTATTTAACAATTTTATTAAATAATATTTGTGTAGTGTTTGTGTTTACCACACAAATATTATTATTTAAAATTTAAAATTAAACATTAGGGAAATTTAATTTAGGTTTCTGGAGCTTGTTATTGCAAGCTCCAGAAACCTTTACCTGCCGTGGAGCGATGAAGGCGAAATTATAGATGTATATATTATGTAGGTGTTTGTACTTTTCATTAAAAAGAACAAAATTAATGACGTGCGACCACAAATTATTATAATTTATCGTCAAAACTAAAATCTATGTCCGCGTAATTCGACCTCCAAAAATAACATTATATATTATATTACATTTTTAATTCACTTTAGTTTCATGAATAAATTATTTCAAAGTATTCGATAAAATTATCTTAATGTAGGTATTTTGTTCTATTTATAATGTTTTTCTTGTGAATAGTTGGTAAATTATCGAAGTAAGGCCAGGGCTACATCACTCGCTCGAGGTCGCGTTTTATATACCTACCAATTTAGCTTCCCGTTAACGGTAAAAGTGTCAGTAGGGGCGACAATGCGTAGCTGAGAGCACGCACGCACGGCAGAACGGTATTCTCCGTAAATAAAAACAAAATGTCAAATCGAACTTATTATGAAGAGGAGATGTTTTGTTATTGCTATATCTATTTATTATGTTAAATTGCGTTATTGTTAGACGTTAGTGATCTGTGAAATCCTTTAAAAATTAGTTGCAAAAATGATTTTAGCTATTACTTTTTTGTCAATATAATATAAAAACATCTCCACTTCAGGTGTTTATTCTTTACTCGCCATTGCTGTGGCTGTACTAATAATAAATAATAGTTATCTTCACAGCAAAAAAATAAATGTTGCTTATATAAATTCTATACGATGTTGATAAATGATGATGATGTAATAAATGTAGTCTATTAAACCGTCAATAATAAACCCATAATTTCTACGAAAGGTAACGAACTTAGTAGGTGTGAACTGCCAGCGTATTCATTTGTTGTAACTTTTAGGCAAGGCGAACTGACGGCTGCTTCTCTCACACAATATGTAATATAGTTAGAAATGTAGTGGAAATAATAATAAGAGCTACTGAAATGTAAAACATATTGAGATAGGCACGGATTGAGGTTTTTATTTGAGTAGGTAGTTATTTGTTATTTAATACTTTTGTGTAACATAATATGTTTTACCAAGTTTAAATTATCAGAGTATCTTTCTCTAGTCTACGCAACAGCCATTAATAGCGACCCGCCCCAGCTTCGCACGGGTAGCAGAGACATCTTCAACAATCGTGATCATATTTCAACCAACTTACACAAATACTTAACAAATGACATGCCTAAACCTTAATCATAAAACGCACTATCTATTGATGAAAACCGCATGAAAAGCTGTTAAGTAGTTTTTGAGTTTATTGTGAACAGATAGACAGACAGACAAACGCGGCGGGGGATTTTGTTTTATAATATGTAGTGATGTAGTGATAGTGATGTATATGTCTACAGCATCAACATTTTATGTTACTATCGAAGGTTTAAGGGATACTTTAATTACCTATAAAAATTAAAGATATAAATTTCATATGGGAAATAATTTTATTTATCATTATGTAAAACTCACCCATAAATTTGATTATCAAGTGTGTGTTCCGATATGCAATGCGAGCACTATAAGGAGTGACGTCAATTTAATATACTGCGAAGCTGTTCCTTTATAATTACCCATACTGGTTACTGTTTAATACGGAACGCAGTTCAGTATACTGTCATTTATGTTTTTTGGCGCTGTTTTGACGTGAAAATAATTATCATATATATGTACAAATTATCTGTTCAACAAGAAAAAATATTGTTTGAATGTAATTATATTTAAAAATTTAATATTCAGTTCAATTGTCAATTGAATTACTCGCATAATATAAGTAAGTTTACTTTTTATTAAAAGAAAATATTGTTTTTCAAGTAACCGAAGGCATAATAACTTTATAACCGAATTATTTAAATGGGGATATGTACGTTAAAAGTGATGAACATATTTCGACAAATAATTGTTGTGTACTATTTACCTAAAAAAAAATTGTAGTTGATCACGTAATCAAAGCACTGAGAGCACCTTTCCTCGAAAACGCCAGTGCTCACAGTACAAAAATGGTGACGATTTATAACATCATTTATTTACCTAGGATACTGCGGCAGTATACTGTCAGTCCATAACGAAACGAATTTTTGCGCGGTAAGAGCACTGAACAGTGATCGCAGTGTATATCGGAACATACCCCAAATAAATAATTTATTTCATTATTTGTGTACTTTGTACAACCCTAGAGTGTCCGGCAGTTTGGCTACACACACAGACGAAGGTCGCGCGGTGGGCAAGGCGTTCTCAACTTTCGACAAGCGTAAATAAGATATATTTCTGGTCGCAGCTAACGCCAGGTATTATTATTTAAATTTTTTAGGCTATTATAACGTAAGTATTTTCAGTTTTGTATGGGAGTGATGTATCTGTTACGAAGTAACTATTATCTTATCTGTGGTAAGGCAAGGACTAAATGCGGTCAGAAATTTAATGGGTGTTATTGTGTTACCTTTTACGTTTTCGTGCTTTGATTCACGTTGTGTTATTGGTCGGCTGTCATAGCCATTAAGCAATGATGAATGCATTTTTAGTAAGTTCAGTAAGTACATAGGTACTTACAATATCACCAATAAGTGCGGACCGCATTTCACGCTGCAACTACTGTTTACGTAGTGTAACTACTCAGTAATCTGTTCTACTGTGACCTTTGATTGCAGGCCGCAAATCGTAAGCTGATATGAAACGAATACGAATCACGGACACGAAGATCCTGTTATTAAACTGCTAGATGAAAACCCGGCTTCGCTCGGGTGAAATGTGACTCATAATGCACAATCTTTTACAAAATCTAGGCATATATACGAGTGAATCGGCCTTAACGAACTCAAGATATACGTGTGTATCGGCCTTAACGAACTAAGGATATACGTGTGTATCGGCCTTAACGAACTGCCATTTGCACCATTAGAGTTTAACAAAATACTCGACAATCCGAATTTTGCGGATATATGTTGTCGACTCGAAATCATTATTTTTTACGTTTTATTATTTAGGTAAGGTTTCAATAGAGTCTACCGTACCCCTTGACTAAATTATTAATATAGATAACCAATAACGAAGACATACTTTCTATAAGATACGACGTGTTTAAATAAACAGTTGAATAATTTATTTTGTCTTCTTAGGCAGATCAAGATTTAAAAGCAAATTAAAACTAATTATTAACCTCCGTAAATGCCTCATAGACTTTCACGAAAGGAGGAGGCTGGAGGCTACACGACATATTTAATCGTACGCCCATTTGCGTCAACTAAATTGGAATCTAGAATTAGTATGAATCGCGTATAACTTGTTACTGAGAATCCATAAGTGACAAGGTTTCATCGAGACGAGATTTACATACAACGTCTGCGTTAAGTACATAAATAAATACAGTTCAACTCAATTAACCTCTTGCAAAACATAATATTTGCATAATAATTATAATCTTGAGAAAAGTACAAAGTGCAAAAAGAAATATACAAAATACTTAAAAGTTTATAACAAAATAAAACCGGCAAAGTGCGAGTTGAGCTCGCGTGAATCCGTGGTCGCGTGGCTCCGTACGATGAAGAACCAACTTAACATTGAGGTTGAAGAGCATGTTGTCCCATACATTCTAACTGCAAATGTAAGTTTGTACGCACATTTTGAGAGATTTACCATGTTATTTTGAGACTGTAAAGTTCTTATAGGTTTTCTTGTAATCTATAAGTAAAGAACTAAGGTAAGTATAGTTACTAATTGTTATATGTTTTAATTTAACCGAATAACAATTTAAGAATGCTGCGTTTCTTTTAATAGTCTTTCTTAAAACAAAAAACCAACTAGTTCAAATATGTAGAAATTAATGTTTGTTCATTATACTTTTTCGCTGAAAATCAGGTAACTTATTTAAATTAATATTACAAATGATTTCTGTTTTTTTTTTCTTCGCGTTAGATAGCCTGTTCATTGAAAACAATGTCCGCGACTATACTAATAAGTAGTAACAATAAGACGTGCGAATTTTGTGTCTTTTTAATTTCAAACACTCATTCACCGTTTAAGGCACCTACATAATTTACAAACTTGTAATTCTTTGTTTAACTTAAGATTAGATATTAAAGTGATAAATAAGTATAAAATGCGACATAGGTAAACAAAATTTATAGAACAAAGTCTTAATGTTGACACGAACAAAATCGAGAATTAAGAGATTACGGTGCGAGCGAGAAATAAAAGAAATCCGGCAAATTAACTAATACCAATAATCCAAGTTTCAAGGTACTCTAAAACACGATGTGCAATATGATGATATTATACGACAATGATCAATAATACATTTACAATAAGGTGCTAATTCGGAAGTACGTGTTAACGTGGTTCATTAACATGGGTCGAGTGAGCGCAAGGTCATTCTGCCTTTTACGTATGCATGTGTGAAATTATTCGGCGCCGTGACGTAAACAATTTGCTTCAATTGTTATTTTCCTTAAGAGAATTACATAAGTACATTGTTTTGTGTATGTGATATTATACTTTAGTCAACGAGTTTGTCGTTAAGGAATATATGTATATTATGTATATGAAAACCCAAAGTGTTGCTGATGGACGCGATAATGTAATGCCAGTTTGAGGGTATGAGGGCATGCAGCGTCATAAATATTTTTGTACATGGAAGCGGCGGTATTGATTGTTTCGGGGCCCGCAAGCAATGCCCACCACGTGCAAAATTATATATAGCCTGTCACTTTTCTTGCCGCACCATGTACGCTACGCACGGCCGCTAAATCCGCGTGCATGCTAGACGAAACTAAACGAGACCTTTGACTAATCGCTCTCATTTCCCACCATACGTTTGATTTCTCCGCATCCCGCGACGCTGAGCCCTTATGGCAATTAGTGGCACATTTCTTGCAAATGCCTTTATGCATGTTACAATTCTTGCAACTACGCACATTATGTGATAATTGGTGATCTCATTAAATGTAATAAATAATCTAAAACTAAATTTGTAACATTTATTTTACATTTACATTTATTTATTACGTGGGAGAACCGGCATGTATGGGCCGGCTCGACTCCGCTCGATACCACGGCCTCACAGAAAAACAGCAGTAAAACAATGGTTGTATTGCTTTTCGCCGCGTGAGTGAGGTTACCGGAGGCCCTTACCCTTGGGCGGCGGTAGTCATTTAGCATCGCTCGTTTGCTCCCTCCCTATACCATAAAAAAAAAGATTTAAGACGTTAATTTTGTTAAGGCTGTGCCTGGTTGTTAGAGAATTAATTAAGCACTTGTATTAGTGTAAACTGAAAAAAATATGAATATTTTAAGACAAATCAAGGTATTATAATGTGGAGCTTACATAAGTACAAGCCTTTGCGAAACTCATTGGCTCTCTCGCTGGTTCCTTAAATTTTGTAATGTATTATAAGTTCAATAACTTATTTACTATTATAAATCTAATGTGTTGTTATGTCTACAACGGAAACTATTGTATAGTATACAATTCGTACTGGGAAATACATCTAACTTGTCTGCGGTAACATGAAGCTTTAAAAACTCAAGCCTCTATTAAAGTCCTATATTTAACCAACTTTCACAATTCCTGGGTAAATGAAAACCTGTAAAGTTCTTTCCATTGACCTAGAATCATGAAAATTGGTAAGAAGCAAGATCTTACAGCACAAGTTTAGCAAAAAAATCCGAATGTCGTTATTTTTGATGTAACATCACATTAAAAAAAAAACATCGAATGCATGGGAGAGTATTTTTAGAACAGCAAAGTTCAGTTTTGCTTTAAATCGATATATCTAAATAAGTATATATTACAAAAAATTTAAAAACTGATTTTTAGGCATCATGCAAATAACTGTATGAGCTTAAAAATAAACTATTATTTTGACATTACAAACAGACACTTATTTGTATTGAGTATTGATGTCTTGATGACTGTCACATACACTTTTATGTAAACACATAATTCTTGGTTAATATATTATGTATATGAGTGCATATGTGATACAACCATTTTAAGCAAACCAATAACGTATTCGAGTGTATTATTGTTGGAAATTCTCCAAGATTAACTTTAGTCAGACTACGTGTTAAATTATAATGCAATAATGTTTGCATAAAAGTTTATAAATATCGATGAATATGAGGCCTTGCATACATTTTTCATTAATGTTGTTGAAGAATAGCTTAATGGCGTGTAGCATAACACAACAGCATTATGGAAAAAGGTAATTGATTAAGTCGCAAATCTTCTGACAGTGTAGGTACTAATAATTGAGCATTGTTGTAAAAGTTGAAGGGAGTCGCTAGATGACAAAGGACGTCGGATCGGCGAAAGACCGCTAAACCGCTTTTTTTTTAACTTTGTAGGAGAGACCCCTAGGGTTCAGGCATGGACATCTCATACACGTGATGATTATCTCGTGTTATGGAGTATTAATTAATATGACAATTGTCAAATTAATTAAAGTTTCGAGTTGAAGTGGAGTAAGAGTCGGATTTTAAATGACTTGATATTTTTCTATTTATTATTCTTATAAGTTATATTCTTGAAAGCATGGGCAGGTGTTTATCACAAATGTCAATTTTACAGTAAATTTTTTAGAATATTGAATCTATTTTCAGGCGTAATTTTAGACTCAATGCAATTTAATAACAGTAAAATCAAAAAAGGATTTTTAGACCCAGGAGCCTTTGTCCAGTCTTCAGTGCAAAACTGGTATGATTACATCAACTACCACATCATCCAATGACACAAACACAGTTTGAAGAAAGCAACACCCAGAATGATAAAGGTAGGTATCTACTTTGTAATACAATATGCGAATACATTGAAACAACGTTGTACTACAATTAAATTTATCCTGAGCTATGTATGTATGTAAGTGGGTAACTCATCTGAGTCAATTTCATTCATTGAGGTTATCCAAGCTGCATAAAATGAAAGATACTAAATAAATGTAGGTATTCTGAATACCTTCGTATTTTATATGGTTGCACATGCATTTATTAGCATTTTACGTCTCTACATCATCACAGAACTATTCTTGTCTGGGCAGAAATAGGTAGATTTAACTTCATAAAATTTGTAACTTAGTAGATACTTAATGATAAGTAGTTATATAAAAATGTTAATGTTTGTTTTTCGACTAGTAAGACATTCTCCGTGTATAAACAGAATATTCCATATCACTTTAATGTGAGATAATTAAAATGTACGACCCTTAGTAACTGATATACAAGAGCGAACATTTTAACAAATCCTATAAGGTATTATGTATTTCGTAAATTTTGGCCTAATAGGGTTTGAACAAAAATAGTTTACAGGGTTACTTTAACAAGAATTTATGCTATACTAAGAATGCCTTAGCGCTTCATGGCTAACAGGTATTGATCAAACACCACTTATCTACATGTTGTCGCCGCCTCTAAAAACTTGGGTATGAAAAACCCAATGATTTATATAGGCACTTCGGAAATCCTCTAAAACTCCTTTACAACTAGGTAGTACACGACCGCTATGTGTAAATATCTAATATTCCGCTGACGTGCCAATTTAATAACGGTTTAAGCGTCATCTTATACTTAGGGCGCGTTCCCACTTTGTCGTAACGATAGATAGTCGTCGTAACTCGTATCAGTGTAGTGGTTGTTCACATAGGTTACGGCGCGATTACCTGTCATCGACGACGTTATTACTGTATGGCGACAGACTTTCAAGACAATGGGAACATCTAAACGACAGTTTCAAACGATAAATAAAAGGTCGCGACCCGTCGTGATAGTGACGACAAACAGTCTGTCCGTCGTAGTTACGATAAAAATATCGTGTTGGGTTAACCTTCTTTTCTTTGTTTGCTTCCTTTTCGATATTTTTAAAAAGTAATACATTATTAAAATATCATCTTCATCACGAAAGCGAACACACACTTCTAATTGTTATAAGCACATAGAGGCGACTAACTGGGCGAGTGCAGTGCAAACGACACTACCGTAAAACAGTAAATTGTCGTCACGATCAGTGAAAACAGCCTAGATACGACAATTGTTTAACGATAAAACTTCGACGACACAGTGACGATAGATAGTCATTTCAGCTGTAAAAAAAGCGTTATGACTAGAGATCGGATAATCGGATGCATATTTACCTAAAGTAATTTTTTGGATAACAAATTATGGAAGCGGCTTCTAAGTATATTTTTATTTACGAATGCAGTTGTATTTGTTACAATGTAATAAGGTTGTTTTTGCTTCGTCAAAAATCACTGACAATAAAAGTAGGGAAAAGCAACCATTATACGTTGTAACAGAGCAAGTGTCATTTGTGTCAAACTGGGGTTTATTACATCCCACGGAGTATAGGTACACTTAAATTTGAATTTCCTGGAATCGCGGGATTCTTTCGATACAAAAGTGCTCTCCATAATAGCCAACATCTCAACTTTAGGTAAATATGCATCCGAATATCCGATCTCTAGTTATGACACAGTAGGAACGCGCCCTTATTTCTAGACTTATGTAGCCACACTTGTTTGACCAGTTGTTTATAGGACGGTTGGTTTTTAAAATGATTGATGTATTCTTAATCCTTGCATATTTTACAGAGTCTAGTTTTCTCAATGCCAATTAGTTAGCTAATAATCAAGAACCAACAAACACTTCGTCTCATTGAGAAGTTTTTTATGGTATAATTATAATGTACTATTAGCATGTTTCAATAAATAAAACACAGTACTGTAAAAAAAAATTGCTCCGGGCAAATGTGAATTTGTTGTAAGATAGCCATCATTTCCATAATAAGATTGTGTTTTTAATTTTATTTGTAATTTATTAAGAGTACGATGACATACCTACTTGACACATAAGATGAAAATACTAAGCACATTTAATACAGTTACATGTTAAAAAAACAGCTCTAACAATAGGAATTAATGGATTTATTAATGTATGCATACTCAGAACAACTATCTGTGAATCACACAAATTGACCTACGCGGGGATCGAACATACGAGACTCGATGCAGTGGCAATTGGTGAGATAACTCTTTGAACCACTGGCCCCATTCCAAACATTAAAATTATGGGATCTATACTGTTCTTTTTCTGCTTTCAGTTAGGTTATTAACTAATAGAGTACTGCTTCGTACATCAACTAAACTATATTTAGTTATTTAAATGTATTTATCAATTTATAATGGTCAAGACTAGGTAAACTACTTTTCGGGAACGTAATTAAAAGTTTGACTTTGAATTTTAAACAAACACTAACGCTTGATAACTAGAACTAGTTCGTACTGTTAAAATAACGCCTGGTTAAAGTACTAATGTACTTATATGTTAATGGTGATATACCAAATGTATGGGATATATTTAATTTAGACATTTTTGATAGTTAGACTTTTTGTCTTTAGTTTTTATGTCATCTTGCAGTTGTAGCTTTCGTATTAGTTAGAAATTGAGCTGTCGGCGCGCCACTCATATCCTGAAACTTATGACACGTACCCGTAAGACCCGTAATAAAAATATATTAAGGTTTTCACTTACCTTTACACAAGAGGTATTTTGGAATATCTGTATAATATTTTGACCTCAACCCCTCTTGTCACGGTTTATTATTCTTCAGTGGGGTATAAAAATAAAATTACTACTGACAATATCAAACCAACTACTTTTGAAAAATCTTGAATGTGGTGTAATTCAGAAAAAAAAACAATATACAATTAATAGAAAGAAGGTTATAATAGGCAGGTTAGTTTTATTTTTGTTGTCCATTAACCTGAACTGATTCTTCTTCATCTTGCCCATTCAATCAGACACATTCACGAGTACGTTTAGGGCAATACAAAGACTTCCACAAAGACATTTCCATGTTCACTGCTGTACAAAGACTTTGTCATAAACATCATCCTTATACTTTTCTATTTTAGTTCTATAAATTTGTTCTGAATAAAATATAATAAGCGGACCAATGGGCTCTCCAGAATCATCCGCGTATTAAGTTTGATTAATTGGATAATAAAAGGCAAGCTACGTAATATATGTGGTCAATATGTCAGTTTGAAAATCGTTACTCAGCACTACCAAAATACTCTTCCCCTCTCTCCCTCATTCTCAAAACCAAAACATTATTTCAATACTTCTGCATAACAGAATGTAAGCTAGTTTTCACGTAGAGGATTATTTTTAATCCAGTTACATTTAGTAAGATCTTAAAATAAATTCCTGCAGCCATAAATACGTCGTGGTCGAAAAATATTGGCCTACATCTCGAGAATGAAACGAGATGTTTTTTATTGCCTTGTCTGATATCAGTCAAATACTATTACTGTTTATCTGTACCCTTATTCGTTAATGGGATTACCTGAGGAGAGTACAAATAATAAACAGATAGTTGTTTGGCCAGATACTGGATATCCGGCCGAACTCGAGGCCGGATAACTGGATATCCGACCGAACATTGTAGATTGCCACACGTTGCTGCCTTAAGAGCAAAGATCTCTTGTTTTACCACTAATAAGGGTCTCGTTGACAACTGAATTAGAATTATGCCAGTCTAAGTACTCGACGCAAGATTTTAGACAAACTACGGGAGTTCTTAAAGCTTAATGACATTTCTATTGGAATTTAAAAAAAAGGCCTTAAATAATAAAAAATACAAATAAATAAGAAATAAGTACAGATGAAGAGTCAGAATCAGAATATTCTCGCGAAACTTACGATACGTTCTGCGCTTGCTTTAATGAGGTAGCAATGAAAACAACAGTAATCAGTCTTACGGTGAATAAAAAAACGCAATTTCATATGAAATAGAGTCTAGCTGCCACTTGTTTAAGTTCTCACATATCTCACGAGCCAGTCCGGCCTTTCTTCGGAACATCACCAATTTGATCATAGTATGTTCTGCGTTGTCGATTCCTAGCGGTTTTCTTGCTAACATTTGGCTTATACAAATACTTGTTTTGTCGTTATTTTTACGTGTCCAAACCACCTCAGCCTACCTTTTTTAATTTTCGTCACTACTAGTGCTTTCAAGTCACTCTGCTCTCGAATATCTACTTCCGCTTCGTGTCAACCAATCTCATTAGCTAATTAATGGCAATACCCGGACTTCACAAAGTTTATCAAAATTTATATGAAAGATGAACGTAGTATGTATACAGCGGAAGACTTTTCTAAAGCTGGCCTTGTCTATGAAGTCAAGCCACACTGTTTATTTCCTCCTAATGCAGAAAATTTTATTCACCATAATTTAACCCTATTGCTATTACAAGTACTATTTGTATTGTTGAAAATGAAACTAATTATAATTGCTATGCGGCTTAAATAAAGTACCCAAATTTAATATCCGGTACATGCTTACTATCCGGATCCCGATAGGTGGCCGGATCCGCTCCATTTCTACTAATAATATGCGAATAAAATTTCGAAGAAAACTTGTACTAGCACGTGACGCTCACGATTTTTGGTTTTCATATCTATAAGAAATTGCGTGTCCCAAAGATTATAAAGACACTAGCAGCGCCCCGCGGTTTCACCCGCGTATTTCCCGATCCCGTGCTAATATCGGGATAAAAGTAGCCTATATGTTAATCCAGGTCTCTAGCTATCTACGTATTAAGTTTCATCGCAATTGGTTTAGTAGTTTTTACGTGAAAGAGTAACAAACATCCATCCATCCATACTTACAAAATTTCCCGTTTATAATATTAGTAGGATTACTATAAAGTCACACTATCAATATCAGTATCGGCCCTGATGTTCTGTGATGATAAATTAAATCTAATACACAATTTAGATATTCGCATTGCATATAATAATTCTATTTGCTTTCTATTCTTCTAAATAAATCTAATAAGTCATAACAAATTTTGCAAGATAATGTGAGATACCCGAAAGTAGGTAGCTACATATCCACACTTGATATTACTTACTACAATAATATTTTAATAAAGTACCGATGTTTGTAATACATAAATTTCAGCTGTATTAGTATTGCTCATTAAACCTTCACACTCAGCTGATACGTACCCGCATTCACTACATATACATTATAAGGATATTTAATGTATATATCTTCAAGAGGATTAAGATGTGACAGTGTTTGCTGACTCGAGTAACGATTGATATGAAATTGATACAGGATTACGGTCCCTTCCTCATTGTGAGTTCGTTTAAATTAATCAAAATATTTCCCAACATTTTTCGACCAAATTTTTATTGAGAGACAGATAAGTTTAATAACTTAAACGAGCGATGAGAGATAGCTGTCGGTATGTTATTTTTCTTTCATATTTTATCTTTGAGTAAGGTCTTGGCGAGCATTTAATCCGATTTTGTTAAGGCCCAAAGATACTTATAAGGATAATTTTACAGTATATATGTAGTAACGAGTAAGATATGAAAGCAAACCCAGATCAGCTGATTGAAAGCGAGCTGAACTGACGGTAGAATGCCGTGGGAAATATCAACCTCCAAGTAAAAGAATACAGTACATAAGGTTTTCCAAAAATTAAAGCGTTATCTTGCGATATGTATGCATTTTTGACTTAGTGAAGAGAACCCTAGGACACGGGATACTTTCCACGTGGCGATGGACATTGACGGATACAAAGTTAACTACTAATCAACCTTTTTAGGCATAACTTAGAATAAGCATCTTCCTCATGTCAGTGCTCAAATCCACAGAACAAAAAACAACTATCACAACGACGTCTTCTACAAACTTGAGCGTTAGCGTCGGGAGTTTAATGATAGTTGTGTTCAGTACAGTATACAACAAACATGTTAAATTTTTTAAAACTTCCAACAACTATCTTACTAGATATCAAGTTAGGATTATGTCGCGGTAGATGACATCTTTACATTAAACAAAAACGTGCAAAATGTTTATTGATCTAAATTAATCTAAATGAAATTATAAATAATCTGAGTAAGTTGTTTTACCGATTTGCAAAAAGAACTCATCAAGGTCTTCTTTTTATATGCTTTATCGCGTTATGGCTTAACTTAGAAACGGTTAGTTTAAATATATCTCGTGATGGCCCTATATAAAATAAATTATAGATAGTTTATTAGTACATGCTATGTTCAATACCTATGAATTAGTTGAGGTAAAGGAAATCCTGGGTGCTTTAGAAAATTCGAACATAAGTCTGTCTCAAAGACGAAACAGCGCGTGAATGAGCTGCCTACTAACGTTTTGATTCCAAGGCGCTTCGATCTTTGTGACTGGGGCACCGTACAGCTGTGGCTCCCACAAAACTAGTTCGTTTAAGTTAAAGTTATGTGATCAATGTTATAAAAGGTGGTCGCATAAGAAACCGTAAGACAATTAAATGGCATTCCGCACGCAGCGCAACATTACAAACAGTTAATTCGTGACACGCAAGCATTACCCTTCCATTTTTAATACATCCCACCATTATGATAATATTTATACATAGAGTTGTGCACACAAATTGGTCGTGTAACACTTAACAGACTCGAAGGTACGACCTTTCACTTTCTCTAGAGAAGTTACATTAGTGTAGGTACATACCAGAGTTAAAGTGTCCCAATGAGGCATATTTTTACGAGGTTTTTATATATTTGAATGCAGCCTACATGAACATTACGTTGCTGATTTGAATACAAAATACTGTTGTAATTGATAAGAATGATCTATGGCATATATTTAACGGATTTATATTTTATTTTATTGTGAATACATATTTATATTTTGTTTTATAGTTAAAGGCAATTGCTTGTTCTATAAATGTATAAATACTTATTAAAAAATAACATCGATCAACAATATTTGCCACAATAACTTTGATAGCTGATACTGTTTTAGCTACCTACCCTCGTTATTAAGATGTAGTTGTTTTGTTTCAATAAAAAATAAATATGTATATCAGTTTTGATTCCTTGTTATACTCATAATTAGTACTACGCCTATAAGAGTACAGGATTTTCGGGAAGAAGTGTTCATTAAACTATTAATCTGCGATTCAACTAAAAAAAATAATTAGAAACTGCGTTAACATGTCGAAATAGTGTAGTATCGACCTTACTATCTGTTTTGTTATATATGTTTGTGGTGAACTGACTGATACAAAAACCAAGACGAAATTTCACAAAACTTGTCTTAAAGAGTTATCACTGGTATTTTTATTTCGCTGTGGCCCATCAAGACGAATCCTGGGCCTAGCATATTAGTTGCATAACGTCTGTGAACAATTTAACCGATTAGAAAAAAGGGTCCCGTCTTGCGCCGTTTGCCGCTACAGATTTGGACTGAACCAAGAGATCACATTTTCGACTGCTATTTTTGCCTTACTGATACATGGTAAAAATGGGTAAAAATATGTGAAGTATTTACCCCTTGTAGAGCTATCTCCAGTACTTCCTCCACCATTGCATATCAACTTTGTAAACGCAATGGGAATGGATTGGTGTATCTTAAACAAACATTCTCTAAAATAAGTGACGCAAAGATAAAATAGTATTTCCGTAGGACCTCAATCATAGAGTTAGTAAAAGATACGGTATTCCAAAAAAAAACGAGCGATTTCGAAAAGACCTATAGAAATCTTTTAAGAAACATGTTACAATTTTTTTGGGTTTGGGTAACCATAAGAGAGCCCGCTACAGAGAGTTGATTATCGTTGGCTTATCGGGGTTGCAAGATGACACTCAAGATTAATTTTTAGACTCTCCTAACTTTTTTCTGAGAATTTGAGGTATGAGAGCGATGCGCACGTAAAAAGGTTCAATCAGGACATTTCAAAGATGGAAAAGCGGTAAGAGTCTAAGTCGGGCTCAGATTTCCCTTGTCGTGTTGGCAGATTACTACTGGACGATTAACAGGGACCACAAAAAAAACCTAAAGAAGGGAGCTAAATTTACAAGAAAATCTCAGATCGTAACATCATAATAAAACTTGTTATATTTTTAGTTTACGTTATTGTTTATTTGTAATATTTCAAATTACTTAAGTTTATAAGATTATGCGCTAAGAGATTCAGGTTTAATATTTGTTTTTACTGACAACTACCTACTGAAGTAAAAATATCAAAAAAATCCGTGTGGTATGATAAAAATAAAATTTTGTTTATTAGCGATTAATTAAGTTTTAGCGACTAGCAATAATAACTGTTTGTTTTGTTTTTGTTTATTTTTTAGAAAAAAAACTTGTTTGTCAACAAATATATCCCATACCATCATTTTGATAATGCCTCATTAGTAAACACGCCATCTCAGCACACGTGGAAAGACAAATTCTCGTTTATTTTAAGACGGCTCTGTCACCAAAACGCGTGTCAAAGTACGTCCCTCATTTACGGCGGCCGGCATCCTGAAACTATTCAACAACCTTCTAACGATTAATCAGCTGCGACGAGCAATGAAAATAATTTATTTCCAACTAACAACAATATATAGGGTGTAGAGCGTTAACAGCTTCTTCAGTATTCCATATTTCCGCATGTTTCCGAGGTGAGCAGAAGTACTATAATAATTAGATACACAGCGTGAATTGTGAATGTGATACTCGGTATGCACAACGAAGCAAATCTGTTCTTCAATGCAGAGCATACTGTGCTTTTTATTAAAATGCAAGTACACCGTCACTTGGAGTACTACTACCATCTCTTGAAGAGAAGTGCCTAGAAATTTTGCAAACCTCATTCTTCAGTCGGATAGTATGTTTGTTTGAAACTTTAGTTGTACAAACAATATAACCATTTAATGCCTAATTACTGAGTTGTCCAATTTTGATAAATTTTTTTTTATTAAAAGGAGTATAATTCCAAGTTAAGCACAATCCCACTATATATATATACTATTATAAATGTGAAAGTTTGGATGGAAGTATGGACGTTTGTTACTCTTTCACGCCAAAACTACTAACCCGATTGCGATGAAACTTGGTATGTAGATAGATGGAGACCTGGATTAACACATAGGCTACTATTTATCCCGATATTCGTACGGGATCGGGACTTACACGGGTGAAACCGTGGGGAGCTGCTAGTATATTATAAAAATGATAAATGATGCAATGTTGATTCATTTGACAATTTTGAAATAGATACAACTTGTCACAGATATATAGTTCGGATTAAGTCACTTTGTTAAAAAGGTTTTATACATGCTATGATATTTTGATAGTAATATAATGGCAACGAAGGATATGCTGAACAATAAAATATAATATATTTATATTTTTCAGATTATAAAGTCAATGGGCGTACACGATAATCGTATAAAGGTGCGTTTAAACGGGTAATATTTTTACTGGAATATGTGGCTACAATCTTTTCAACTGTAGTCCGGCCATCACAAAAACATTTTAATGCAGACTGTGTCTGAAAAATTATATAACTCAGCAATATGTCTGAACCAGTATGGCTCATATGGTCATCTCGTACACGGGTTACAAAGTCAGACAGCTGTGACTGACGAAATCATCCGCTAAGAATAGAGAGAGTATAGCAACAAATAGCAGTGTCACTCACAGCAACCTTCATGTTACTTAGAAAGACTGCACCTATGCCACATAACGAAATCACAATAAAGATGGACGGGCAATATCTTAGTATTTTCTATTCCCATTGCGATCGCCTTGCAACGTGCCGGCAACACCACATTAGCCATACTGAAAAAGTGTGACTACATGGCCGGTCCAGACACCAAATATTGTCATGTATTGCATAGTCAGGCTGTAATTGCTGGCAATGTTGCCGGCAACTGGCCTGTTGGTCTAGTGGTTAGTGACCCTGACTGCTGAGCCAGAGGTCGTGGGTTCGATTCCCACCTGAGTCTGGGTGTTCTTTGTGTCCGTTGTTTGTATGTTTGTAAAGTCCCCCGCGACACAGGAGTAATTCCTAATGCGGGGAGTTGTCTTTT
The DNA here is from genome assembly GCA_949752705.1 of Callimorpha dominula. Classification (NCBI taxonomy): domain Eukaryota; kingdom Metazoa; phylum Arthropoda; class Insecta; order Lepidoptera; family Erebidae; genus Callimorpha; species Callimorpha dominula. Next base: position 11,669,032 of record OX457010.1, on the reverse strand, counting down.
TAAAAAAAAAAAAAACAAACTATAGTGTAGTAAAAGTATTGCCCGTTTGGACGCACCTTAAGAATAATTTCAACATTATTGAAAATGTAATGGTAATTTAAAAACATATTTAAATAAGATTTACAAGACAATCAGAATCCAGAAAATTATACTACTCATGAACGATACTTAAGAGTTCTATTCACAACAACAAACAAAAGATAATACGAACTTTAGCGAAGTAAAACTGAACGTAAGCAAAAAGTTAATAAAGCTGATGGAAGATACTGGTTTTGCAAGAAACGTGTGGACAAAGGTCAGTACGTTGTGTTATGGTGTTATACACAATCGGATGATAGAAAACATCCTACCGGACGCACGACATCGTTCTAAAGCCTAGACTACACTTCTTCTGACTATCAACTCAATGATGTTCAAACAAGTCGTTTCAGACAAAAATAGTGTAATAGGAAATACACTACACCCATTGTGGGATATCTCGGCTGTAGTTCATTGCCTTGTTAAATAATTTAACTCAAATGGAAACAGACAATAATGTAGCGAAAAATAATACCATCCCCAGGAGTGAGGGATCAAGGATCACAGAAGAATTTATCTCATGTATTTAGTACTAGCAGCGCCCCGCGGTTTCACCCGCGTAAGTCCCGATCGCGTGGGAATATCGGGATAAAAAGCCTATATGTTAATCCATGTCTCCGGCTATCTACATACCAAGTTTCATCGCAATCGGTTCAGTAGTTTTGGCGTGAAAGAGTAACAAACCTCCATATATACATACATCCTCACAAACTTTCACGTTTATAATATTAGTAGGAAGTAGGATTTGTTTATTATGTTAAAAGATTTAACTAAATTATGAGGACAAAATCATGTAGTGAACGTATGAGGATTTTTGTTATATAACGACTACTTAAATAAATGAAAAAACATTTTCAGTTCTTCTCTAGTCTCAAATCTAGGCAAGTAAGACTTTACTTAAATACAAGTTAAGCTCACTTACGTATAATATTTGTAAACTTACTAACATCATTTACTAAGCCTGAACTAAGCCTTATGTCCGATGCGAGTCTAGGAATTTACTTTCACTGAGGCGTTACGAGTTTGCCTTGCTGGCGGATTCATAATCGATCGAGACATGTTAAGACGCGACCTAGATCAAACGTCTGTGTCAAAATGCATAAAAGCACATACGTACAAAATACCAACACGTTTATTCAGATAAAGATATAACCTTCAAATGAATATAATACTTTGATAGCAATGACATTGAAAGTACGAAGGAGCTAAGTGTAGCACCAGAACTGTAAATGTAGCTTGTGTTAAGTTTATACTCTTTACACGTCACGTGTGAAGAGTGACAGAGAAAGAGAGATAAAGTAATGCGAAGTGGGTCGGCTTTCGTTAGTAAGTAGATTGAATAATATTGGACTTGGTGGTTGCGTTTTGAGTGCTTCAGATCTAATAATACAATGCTAATCCGTTGAAGTCTTATGCAACTTATATTATATATCGAAAGTTTTGATATCATGAAAAGTACGACCATGCCTTAGATGAAGATGAAACTGAGCAAAGCTCTCCTGATTGACCACGCATGAGGGTCTCATTGAAATCTGAATTAGAAAGTCAGTTTAATTCCTAAAGTCAGTCTAACTACTCAACGCAAGATTAAGTACAAACTACGGATAGTTCTTGAAGTCGAATGAGCTCCACAGAAGATTCAGTCCTGCAGGTAGTCTTCAACACGGGCTACAAAAAGTATTAATGATGTTAGAAATAAAAATATGGCGATTATACTTGTTATGCGGCTTAAATAAAGTACCTACATTTAATATCCGGTATGTGGCTTAAATAAAGAACCCAAATTTTTGGGCCGGTATCCAGCCGGATACTAGCTTACTATCCTGTATCTAGTCTGATAGTCAATTTAGGCCGGATTGTGGATAGTGGCTGGATATTATTGTGTCTTACATGTCTCGTTGGCACAATCATCATCTTATGATTTTCGATGTCGATGAACGAGAAAAACCTGCAGTATATATAAACAAACGAAGGTTGACTTTAAACCAAGTACTTTTTTTACATACATAATGTCAAGGTTAACTTAATAACTTATAAAGTAGTGTTACTCCTTAATCTTGCGTTGAGTAGTCCAAACGAAGTGTAAATATACCAAAGTGGCAAATACTCAACACCTAACTGGTTTCTGAAATCAAAGGTAAAGTCATCGATCTTTCTGACCTTGTCTAATGAAGGAATACTCAAACGCTACTCAATAATAGGGCGTAGTTAAGTCCTTAAAGTAAAAATACGAGATTAAACGATTTATTATAATTGAAATAGCATTTGTTGCTTATCAGAGTACTAACATGTTAAATGGTCAAATTTCTAACTCCATAACTATAACTAAGCATTTTTTTTTATTATATTAATAGGCAATCATGCGCGTATCATCTTTTATCCTTCTTTTCAAACAAAAGGTTGTTTGAAGAGAAGTCTATTTGACATACCGACACTACAGTGTCATTATACTGTAGTGTCGGTATGGCAGATAGGCTATCCGTTAAAAAATAAGCGAATCGGAAAATAGAGAAACAGATATGCGTGCCAGCTTCGAACTAAGTTAGCATGCACAAACTGTAAAATCGTTTAGAAAAGACCTAGACAACTTTACCAAGGCTTATGACCAGCTGTAAAATTAATTGCTATTGAGGTATACCATTAGCTTGCTAGCTGGTTACTTTACAAGTAATTATAAGCCTAGTTATTGATTTCTAAGTCTTTTCTAACCGATTTTACAGTTTTTTGCATAAAATTACAATGGTAATATCGATATTAGCTTCAATCCTCAAAACTCAGTTGTTGTATTGTAGCTAAAACATCATATCAGTTTGCATAGAATGTTTTTAAACTTTCGCGACTTGTATCGCCAGTCCACCCGAGAACACGATCGGTGCAAATAGGTCGAAGCGTCGGGTAACCAAAAAGGTTTCATATCTTCTAAATATTATTACGATTAGGTCCTCATTAACACATCTAATTTGCATAGATAAACAGGTTCTATAAGATTTATTTATATTAAAATTAAAATGTACAAATTATGTAAAAAAAACATGTATTTTAAAAGATAAACCATTACCACAGCATCAATTTAAACTAATAAATTAAATAAGTTCTTATCCCAAGGTTAACTAATTCAATTTGTTAGGATGAATAACTTTACCAACAACCTTAAGGTAATTCCTTATAAATAGTTAGACATAACTCAGTCTTATGAATAGCTAAAACGATAAATAGCGTTCCTGGCTGAGAAATACACATGGCTATAAAGAAAATGGCACATAGCACCTTAACATTTTTTTCTATTCTTTAAGTTTATTAGCTAACTAGCTGACCCGCGCAACTTCATCTGCGTCACATAAGAGAGAGAGAGAGAGAGAGAGAGATAAATTTTCACCGTTTTTGCAACATTGATGCTCTGCTCCTATTGGTCGTAGTGTGATGTTATATAGCCTATAACCTTCCTCGATGAATGGGCTATCCAACACTAAAATAATTTTTAAATTCGAACCAGTAGTTTCTAAGATTAGCGCGTTCAACCAAACAAACTCTTCAGCTTTATAACATTGGTAGGTATAGATTCTAATCCATGGTTGCGGCGTGTACCTATAAATCTAGTATTTTTTATTTTGTAGAAGATTGTGTTAGTACTCGAATATACAACATAGTATGTAGGTATACTTTAAGCACTAGAGCAGTGACAATTTAAATTTGCAAGTGGTATTGAAATAAAAATTGTAAACTACGCAAATCCGTGACTAAAATTGAGCTCATCAATTACAACTATAGCAATATCAGTATTCATTAGACCGCCTCTTGCCTTTAATGATATTCTGTTAGAATATCGCATTAATCAGTTATTATATATAGGTATTATACTTAAAAAACAAAGCAGATATAAGTAAATAACATAACGTATACATTTAAGTATTATTGAATTTATATTCCTTGATTTGTTTCTTTTATATAACATTGAAAGTCATGGACAGACAGACGTCGTAGTACAGCCGCTGGCCGTTGGCGAAATTGTAAATATTGTGTAATTGCAGAGCATCAGCAAGTCAGCGGCTTGATTTGATTGTATGTCGGCAACATGTGATTGGGTGCACTTTTAATGCCAGTAGTCAGTTACAAAAGTGGATGACTAACAAATAGTTCACGTCACCGCCAGACAGGACCGTGCGGTCCTCCAGTCGTGGCACGGCCGGCCCCGGCCCAGTGAAACATGATTCATCTATTAATCTTTAAGAGTTTATCACAGAAGCTGATCATCATAAAAGAACATCAACAAGTTAGCCATAAATGTGACGTCGTTAAATCCTGTTTAGTCTGACGGAATCAATAAAAGATTTTTCCCTAAATGAGCCTTTGTGCCCAATGTTTACTAACTTAGTTTATTAATTAAGTTCTCGCAATCTGTAATGCTTAGCTGTCTTAAAGTAGGATACCACTTTCTCGGCATAACTGTACTTATTTTTCAAGATTTGTGTTCAGTTTCTCGAACGATGGGTCGAAGGTTAATCATCTGGTATGTGTTAAATATTCTGCAATGTATTGCCATTACATTTGTTGACTGAAGTTGTAAGTTCTACACTATTTACCGTTTGTTACTCACGGGTGGGCCCTGAATTATGGGCAGGCTTTTATTTTATAGCTTGCCCCTTATAAAATATATTTCATTGAAAAACTCATTTGAAGAGAAAAAAAAATCGTGCCCGCAGCAGGCCCGCAGAGATAGATTTCGTGTTTTTTTATTTTTTTGAAAATCTGGCCCCAGTCCCCCCTGATTTACGAACTTAACCTCAATTTTTGCCCTGTTGATTTGCCGTCCAAGTTTGAAAGCAATAGGTGCATAATTGCGACCTCTATCGTGCCGGTAAAATTAAAGTACATACATATAAATAAACTTTTTATCTGGCGGTTATTTTGGGTTCTAGGGATCATAACTAGACCTGTGCAGAAAGCTTTTGGAAATTCGACAACTGGTACGAAACCAATAGGTAGACTTTTCTTCGAAATCTACCTAAAACTCGAAAATTTAAAGTTTATATTGTGATTTCCTGTTAAAACATCGCATTTGATTACGTCAAGGCTAGAATATGATGTGATTAAAGGTTTTAAAACATCACAATTCTGTAAACAATTAGTTAAAACCTAACATAAATTCGTAATGAGTGTTCACATCCCTATTCTTTGATGTTTATTTCGTAGTTGTTGTTTGAAAAAATAAAAGGTGAGGGCTTTAGGTTTTCAATTACTTTACAAAACCTAATGTAAGTAATCGTAATAGCTTTATCTAAAGAAAGAGAAAAGAAATAATTAATAACTGCATGAAAACTGTTAGACGGGAAGGAAAATATAGGTTTCAAGCTGTTATGAATTTATTCGTTCATGAGTTTATTACGTGTCGTAGTAATCATAATAGATAGATAGGTTCACTTTATTGCACACCAAAAAAGTATTATACAATCTAGAAATTTAATATAAAGTAACAGTACAATGGGCGGTCTTATCGCAGTCTGCGATCTCTTACAGACAACCTTAGGATGGACTATACTGACTATATTATACACAATAACCTGAAATAAAATTATAGACTGATGATTGCGTTACGTTGCTCTCCAGAACACGGATATGAACAAATTTCTTTATATAACTTAGGTGGTAAAGAAGTAAACACTAAAGTTTGATTGCACGGATGGCGCAATAGTTTAAGTGGTCACCTCGCCACTACGCCGCGCCGAGTGTTGTGGGTTCAAGTCCCACACGGGACAAAAATTTATGTGATCCACAAATAGTTTGAATGTTTGTGAAGGCCCCCGCGACACAGGAATATTCCTAATGCGGGAATTGTCTTTAAAACACAGTGGTATTAGCCATTCACTCACGCGTCGAGAATGAGAAATGATTTCTTCCTAGCCTTTGATGTGGGTGACGCGAAAATATTAGTCTCTATTAATTAAAAAGAAAAACAGAGTTACTTCCATTTATATTATAGGATATAGTACCAGATGGATGGAGAAAGTCAAACAAGTTTATTCATTCAGTACATTTATGTTTTAGGGCCTATTAATGGTACGAAAGAAGCAACTACAAAGAGTGGCTTGGGCAGTACGTAGCTCAATGATGGTGATAACGAATACCAAACTGAGTATAAATATTACTCTTGGATTTTAAAGTCAACATACTAATAAAAACAATAATTTATCAAAGGACCTACGAACCAGTACATTTACTTAGCTAAACAACACTTTATTATAAACAGTTACTTAACTGTATACAAACATTATCTTTCTTAGCCATAAAAACCGTCCTAACGCCTTGGCATGGCCAATATTTCACACAAGCTTTTTTCTTCCCTAAATAGACGAGCAAATGTCAACTTTCAATCATGGGGGAGAAGAAACCGAGGGGTTCATCTACCCCTAGCTGTACGCAAGTAAATACTCCCTGTCAAAAATAACAAAAACAATATGCCGCCAAACAATCAAAACCATAAATAGAATACAATTTCTTCAACTTAAGGCAATCATCTCAGATACTAAATTTGAGGTTCTGTTCTTAATAATTTTATTAGTCGTAAGAATGCACGATAAAGTCATATATTTTAAATATATAATATTATTATATTGTGATAATAATTAAGTATCGTTTTAACAATTACAACCGACTTCAATCCGTTACGCTCAATACTTACACACACAAAATGAAAAGCAGTCGAATCGATGAAAACCTAATTATTTTTTAAATGAGTTGACATTTGAAGAAAAAAGCTTCTTTATATATAGAAGGTTTATTTCTAGCTACGAACGTTTTAAAAACGTTTTACTTGCTTCTATGGATTCCCAGGAAAATTCTTTTCATATCCTGATACATTTTCTGATAAATACGATCTCTTTAACTTGTACTTAGCTGTACTGTAAAAAGTACTTACATAAATTGATGGCCCTTAAACAATAGTGTTATTTCCTTCGTAACAAATGTTGAAATAAATAGTTATTCTGAAGAAAGCCTTCAGAAATTTTGCTAATTTACTTATAAATATGCAAATAGGAGGCTAATAACTTTTTCAAGCCAAATTAAATAAATAAAGCGAATGCGCTTTTAACATGATTCCAAATACTTACATAATTGTATTTTCTGTCTAAGCTTTTAAATTAAGACTATAGAAACTGACAAACTTCTGTTTAAATATGTAGTGTGTAGCAAGCAGCCCTCACAAGTAGAGTTAGGAGAATGCCACGAAGCGGCGAAGGATATTCCGCGCGCTTCGACTAAGCGCCACTTATATGTCGGCAAAACATTTAAACTTTCGTGTTTCGTGATATATTTCTGTGGCGGTCAGCCTGTGACTACAGTCAGTGTAACGTGAAGCTAGTCTGACTCTAGTCGAAATCTAAAGTATCGATCTCTTATCGAAATCGAGTAAAAGGTCTACTCCTGTAAAGCAGTTTCTAATTAATGTTCTAAAAATAATGTTCAGGTTCAAAGATTTGAGTAATATTACAATATAAGGATATGCTGCCATTTTGGTTGATGTTTTTAGGGTTCCGTACATGTTGCATGTGCCCATGGATGGCGGTAGTCATTTACCACTATCGGGTGACCCGTCTGCTCGTTTGCCCACTATACCATTATAAAAACTGTGCTGTACCGGTATAATTTCAAAATTAATAGTTTTAAAGTTATTTATAAAAACTCGCCTCGATCTCTGAAACTACTGATCCTAATAGTCTGAAAAAATAATATGGTATGGGCATATTTTCTTTTTATATATTATAGGGGGCAAACGAGCAGACGGGTCACCTGATGGTAAGTGACTACCGTCGCCCATGGACACCTGCAACTCAAGAGTCACAAGCGCGTTGCCGGCCTTTGAGATAGGACAGGAGTACGCTCTTTTCTTGAAGGTTTGAAGGTCGTATCGGTCCGGAAATACCGCAGGCGACAGATTGGTTGTGCGAGGCAAAAAAAATCTGGAAAACCGCACAGTGGTGGATTGCCAATTATCCAGGTGATGGGGATGAAAGTTTTGCCGCGTTGAACGATGGCGAAACGTTGCGGCCGGTATAAGTCCGAACAATTCCTCGGAGCACTCCCCATGATACATGCGATAGAGAATGCAGAGTAAGGCTACATCTCTACGCAACGCCAAGGGGTCAAGCCGATCTGAAATGTCCTGGCAATCGATGATTCGAGTCGCTCTCCGTTGAATGCGGTCAAGAGAGAGAAGCTGGTACTGGGGTGCTCCTGCATAGATATAAGAACAGTAGTCCATATGCGGCCGAACATGCGCCTTATAAAGTTGCAGGCGGTGGGCCGGGGTGAAATACTGTCTCGATCTTCAAGTCACACCAAACTTCTTCGAGGCTAATTTGGCCTTACCCTCCAAGTGACCGCGGAACTGGACTTCGCTCGATATATCAACGCCAAGGATTCCGATGCTGGCTGTGGCAGTCAGGGAAGTGCTCTCAAACCGAGGTGATACGTCAAACGGTATCTTTTTAGCGGTGAACGCGCAAACCTGTGTCTTCGTTGGGTTAATTGGACTAGATTAATGCCGCGTTCCAATAAACAAAAAACGATTCGTTTTGCTTACGGACGGTAAAATTTTCGTTGAAAATTTAACGAAATTCCTTTCGACCCCAATCGGAAACTCCTTGTAAGGAGGCTTCGATTTCAGACACAAGTTTGGATCGACTCTCAGTGACGTTTTCCCGATAAACGTTAGCGCGGCCGGTATACAAGGCATCACTCGTACTATCATCGGCATAGCAATGAATGCTCCTGATTTATATATAACTTTATGTACTCAAACAACATCAATACTGTGCGTACAAACGTACATTTGCAGTTGGGATCTTTAGGAGAACATGCTCTTCAACTACAATGTTAAGTTGATTCTTCATCGTACTCGCTCTTGGCCGGTTTTTTTTTAATTAGCTGAAACTGTCATTTGATTTAAGCTTTGACTTTCAACGTTTTGGCGTTCACCTATTTTCTTCACGTACTGCTTGAATTCTATAAGCCATAACATTTTGGGGTATAAGAGGGGGATTCTAATACAAAAACTTCCAAATCGTACTGACTGTTATTGAGTTTTACGCTTTCAGGCGCATTAACTCTTCAACAAGAAAATAATTCAAGCGTTGAACTTTGTAATTAAATATTTTTTTTATATATAAATAAAAGTATAGCTTCGTTGCGACATAATTTAGGAGTTACCCACAGCAACAACTGCCGGAAGTATTTTGTTTGGCTTCGCTAACTCTGCTGGTAACAGCGTGGGCCATTTTTTTACGCAGTTTTTAATATTTATTTTTAATTGATTATAAACCGCAAATTGATCCATCACTATACATAAAAATGCATAAATAGAAAACATCAGAATTTAAATTCCACAGATTTGATTATAAAGTCGGTACTCTCATTTTAACTTAAAATAACTATTCACTTTAAAGCATCGTTTGATCGTGATTACACTTAGATACTTTTCTTTTAGTCACTCGTTCGTCGATCCGTGTTCTAGTAACCTCTAGAAACCGTCCCGTAGATAATATGACGAAATCAAACAGATTTGAAATCACAAGCTGAGAAACCGTGTAGTGGTGGACATCAGATCTTCCGGCATAGGCGATAAACACGCGGCGTGGCGATTAAGAGCGAGAACGCGACACATGCTAAACGCGTTCTCAGATGAAGGTCAAGGGACAGGCTGGCAGCCATCACCAGTGATTGTAATACAGTTTTACTTCCTCACAATCCCTAAAACTCATCGTTACTTCTGAGTCACGGGTAGGGCGGGGGTTTGTACTACACTATTTAAACTGCGTACGAACAAATTCAAAGACGCGGTACCAGCACACCCCATGCTAGATAAAGCAAGGTTTTCGACTCGCATCTGCTTTTAGAGTCAGCAGAACATTAGCCAGAAGCAGCTACGTCTTCACCAAAGAAAGCATAGAAGTGTTGTCCAGAATATACCCCGAGATTATCTAGAAAAACTGTCCAATCCAGAGCAACTTTAATAATTTTTTTTAGTGATTTGCGATTAAATAAGTATTAAGTATTTTTAACTAAAAATATACCCGTTATATTAAAGGTTGTGTCAGTGAATGATACTTTAAGTTATCATAAGCTTGCTTCACCCAAATCATATCGAATAAGCCATCAGTTATAAATAATGCCCGTAGTTGCCAAGGGTTAAAATAGACAAGTTTGTGAGGGAAATTATTCTAAAAATACACTGATACACGAAGTGTTATCTTGAAGGGATCTTGTTGCCAAGTATTGGCTTTGGAATGATATTTCTTGTAACGTATAAACAAAAAAAACATATCTTTAAAATAGTTATAACGATAACGGTTTCTAAAATTAGATAGTCTGGATAAACTTATTTTACTGCCCTTGCGTCGAATGTAAAGGATTCAATATCGATGGCTGTACCGTAGTAGTTGATCCCCGCGACACAGAAACAATTTTCTGGTCACAAAAGCTATTCATATGTATTACTAGCTTTTCATTTAAGCTATTCATATTATATAGTATTTACCTACCGATATAATATATTTGTTAAGAATTCCATAAAAGTAAGTAAATTTAGGTACCTACTTATTTTCCGAATTATAATTTGAACTAACAATTGTATTCAAATATATTATATTGTTAGGTAAATACTCCATGTACAATTTTGTTTAGTAAATCTTGTTATGCGCCTTTAACCTACAGAAGTGCAAATGTGTTAATTACGTAGCAACAGAAAAGGATGGAACATTCCAAATTAACCTACGTAAAGGACGTGGCATTGACTCTGTAATCGTAATTAAGTGGTAAAATTGTTCTATAATTATATTTAATTGGTAATTGATTTTAATGTGTTACAACCGTAATGATATGAAGCTAGTTTGTTACACCCACAGCTTGAAACTAATAGTAATCGTTTACCATACATTGTAGTAAAAAGACCTTATAACCATTAACAAATATACTGGAGCGTAATAAGGACTTGTTAACATTTCTTTATAGCTTTTTGCACAATCTTAAAATCAGACCTCTGCGACTCCCTTGGTCCAACGCCTGTCATTCCGTGCACCCAAATAGCCCACTGTCCACTATTTTAGTACCGTAATTCTCTTACCCACGTCTTAGAACTTTGTTATTTGTTATACTATACAATAGAGATACAATGTTAGAATTTAAGTAAATCAACAATAAAGTTTTACAATAACTAAAAATTATTATTGTTGCGTTTATACAGATAATGTTTTTGACGTGACAACGTCTTATAATTCGATGGAGCCGGTTGCACGCACGAAAAAAATCGGTTGTCTGTAAAGTCAGTTTATATTACGTTACCTCGCTCTGAGGCGTTCCTATGACGTTGTCACGTTCAACTATCGTCAGTAAACCGACTTTACAGACAACCGATTTTTTCATACAAATAATCTCATACACTTATGGCAAGAAATTATATTAAGATTTTATTTTATTCAATTGAAACAAAAACAATATCACTACATACTATAAAACAAAGTCCCCCGCCGCGTCTGTCTGTCTATTCGCAATAAACTCAAAAACTACTGAACGGATTTTCATGCGGTTTTCACCAATAGATAAGAGCGATTCATGAGGAAGGTTGAGGTATATAATTTGTTAAAGTTATTGTAAATTGGGTGAAATTTGATGATGATTATTAAAGATATCTCTGCTACCCGTGCGAAGCCGGGGCGGGTTGCTAGTAATGAATAATTTTGGAGTCAAATAAACAACCACTGCAAATACGACCAGATTATTTACATAATTAATAGCTATAATGTATATATATCTGTAAATATTTTGTTAAAATACATCAATATGCAAGTTCCGTCTTAGGTCGTACAGAGGCGACCTTCATCAACAAATTGTGAGGTGACGGGTGCTTCTGTTGTTTCCGCTGATTACGCAATATCGATATGCGATACAGTGCGTTACTATTACTTAGTGCAAAGATTATCTAAAGGTTATTTCCTACATGGGTAATAGACGGCTGGCAGGGATATAGGCATAATAAAATAGTAAACAAACCATAAATATATAACAACCTTAATTTTACGAATGTAAAGAACGAAGAATTCTTAACTGTGTTGGAGGAAGGGGGGGACCTTTTTTGTTATTCTGTAGTGATTTTTATAAATAAATCCTATTTAATAAGTTCAAACATGTAAGTATAAGTTATGACGTTTATATTTTCACATCATATACATAAGTACATATATTTCTTTTACGAGACGACACTTTATACATATATGCATATATTATGTAATGCTAAGAGCATTATATAATATATGTATTCACATCATATACATACATTATGTAATGCTAAGAGCATTACATAATATATGTATATGATGTGAATATAATGCATATGATGTGGATATGACATCGTCATGGGCCCATGACGACGTTTTGTAATGCAGCGGAATATTATTTACTGAAAACACACGTTGCTTATACATTCGTATATGTATATCTAATAAAGACCTATGCCGTACATTAATCCATTACGAAATCGTAAACCGAAAAAAAAAAAAAATTAAAAATGTTTAAGTTCAATTTACAACCACAAATGACAAATATGATTTTCCTTTTTATTATTAAATATACACACCGTACGAATACGATACTCGTATACATATTATATTGAGATATGCAGCCTTCTCTTATGACCTAGACGCGAGATCCCTGCCAGGCAGCCGCGATCAAGCCAACCGGCTGTCACGTGCTTACTATGCTTTCATCTCGTTACGACAAGTACATCTACTTATCAACCCTAGCTATAAAGTACTGGTTGTCGAACATAACATATGCATACCACCGTTATGCAAGGTACTTTGAATTTTATTGTGTAGAACGTAAAGTAGCTATTAGTGTGCCTTTACCGTAAAGTAAGTCTTCTGTACGAAAGTACTTTGCGTTTTAAGTGAATTTATTCTGAATCCTAATGATTAACAGTTCCTTATGTGAATATTCTTATAAATTATTTATCATAATGATATTCGGACGAAGTATACGCCATAACTTTAGAACTAACTTTACTTTACTGCATATGTTTATAAGTTTTTGTTTTTGTTTAACAAAGATAAGTCTCGCATTAGGAATTACTCCTGCGTCGCGGGGGACTTTACAAACATACAAAAAACGGACACAAAGAACCTCAGACTCAGATGGGAATCGAACCCACGACCTGTAGCATAGCAGTCAGGGTCACTAACCACTAGGCCAACAAGCCAGCCAACATTATTAAATAATTCAGTAGGTTAATAAGGGTAACAAATATTTGATTTTTTCATTAAGTATAGTGTCAAACAAGCATACGGCTCACCTTACAGTATGTGCGAAACTTCTGGTAACCGGTTACTCTAAGGTAAATATAAGCGCTTTCAATACCAGACCAGAAGTTACTCGTACGTCACTATACTGGTTGCCAAAACTCTGGCTTACTTGCTTAATAGGAAGAATGGACGGCTTTTTTATGAGTATGCTATTGTTTTGATGCATATATGTATCTACTTATGATAATAATACATATGATTTGTCAAAAAGTGTTGACAAGAAGTTGCATGTCTTGTCTATAAGACCTCTTTATATTAGCATTGATGAGTTACTGACTGTCGTTCGCTGATGCCCCACTAAAGTTTTGCATATCCCAGTTTAAAGGGTTTGATTTAAAAAAAAACCTCATAATCTTTACGAACCTGATTCTGCTCCACCCCATCTAACCTCTTATTCATGAAATTTGAAACAAACATCTTCGGGAATTGATTAACGAAATGGACGTACTGTACTATCTACATACAAGTTTGTTTGCTTACGAAACATTTTGAATATGTTGTCTTTTCCTTTCATACACTTGTAAAATAGAATAGAAAAAAAAACAGAGTATACTTAATTTAAATAATGTTAATGAGCGTTGGCAGCTAAAGGGCGTTAATTAATTTGAAATAAAAACGTTCCTTTTCGGATTATATCAAGAAAACGATAAAGGCTTCGTAAAGGGTTATATTACTCTCATAATGATATGTGTTAGATTGTGCACGACCCATTCATTGGTTAGTAGTCAGCCGTCACTAGATTCAATCGTCAGCACTTGATACCGATAAAGTTTTTAATCGATTTTAAGTTATATTGTTTATTCGTTCGTTCAGCCATTATTTAAGAATGGATACCACGTCAATTCCCGTACATTTAATATTTATTTTACAACAGTTATAAATACAAAATCATTAATATTGCATGTTTAATTAATTTATAAAAATAAAAAAGAATATATTATATCATTTCACTTGCGCGTGGTACAGCAACCAATAAGGACTTTACACTTTCGCGTTCCATGATACTTAACATAACGTATTTAAAAAGTATTACATACTCTTGAAATCAAAGGTATGTAATACCTTTTAAATGGAAATAATGCATAATAACCGTCATGGCGTCAGTCAGGCAAATGCCTGACGCCCTGACGTTTCGACCAGGTAGCAAAATTCAAAAGTAAATTGAAAATACAATTACGCGTGTTATTTTTTTAAAGGCTGACCATGGCCAGTGCAATTGCTCCATTGCTCTTTTAAAACAGTTAAGTACTCATATCTTTAACAAAAATAATGGGCGTAGTTGTATTTTCAAGTTTCTTCTGGATTGTGTTAATTCCGGCGAAAACAGCCCAGAGTTAATCCTTTAGTCAATTGCCACCAGTTGATAACGATGAAAGTTGTTATCGATTATATTTATTGTAATTATTTTTCACTTGGTAGACACTATTTGACCCCTTCGTAGGAAATCCATATTATTTTGTATTGTGCACTACAAAAGACAAATTTATTTAAAACTAGCAACCCGTCCCGGGTTCGCACGGGTAGCACATCTTCAACAATCATCATCAAATTTTAACCAATTTACACAAAAACTTAACAAATTATATACCTAAACCTTCCTTATGAATCGAATAATATGTATAGGTGAAAACCGCATGAAAATCCGTTCAGTCGTTTTTGAGTTTATCACAAACAGACAGACGCGGCGGGGGACTTTTGTTTTATAATATGTAGTGATATTGATTCCTTCGAATGTCGGTATCACGTGAATGAAGTCGCAGA
The DNA here is from genome assembly GCA_949752705.1 of Callimorpha dominula. Classification (NCBI taxonomy): domain Eukaryota; kingdom Metazoa; phylum Arthropoda; class Insecta; order Lepidoptera; family Erebidae; genus Callimorpha; species Callimorpha dominula. Next base: position 11,653,844 of record OX457010.1, on the reverse strand, counting down.
AAGCAGCTGGTTTATATACATAATAATATGGAATTATGCAATTTTCACATTATGAATGGTATTAAATACTTCCGAGTCTACAGTCAGCTTAGTTGTTATTCATAAACCAAGTTAGAATAGTCGTTTTTTAAGACAAACCCGGAATAAATATTTATTAAAGAAAAATAATTTATGTATGTAATAATAATAAGAATTATTTTTTTTTTCTCCCCACAATATACACAGTACAATGTAATTACAGTTTAGTTATATGAAACATCTAAAAATATTGTGGGAGACTGGTGCCTAAACTAGGCTATAGCCTGTATTTCAAGACACCAGGTCTCCACCCCTTCGAAGGTATTTATTACAATTGTGTTTTTAGGTACTTGTACCCTTGAATAGAATATAGGTCTTTATTGTGTCTATGAAGCTGGCATAGCCAAATCATAGGGCCGTAATAAAACTTACACTTTATTTTTTTGCTAATTATTTACTATTTTTTTGCCAAAGAATTGATTTTTTTGCTATAGCCATTTCCGAAAAACAATGGTCTGGCTGACTTGATACTTAAGCTAGCGTAGCCAACCCTATATCTCCGATAGCCTTGTGCTTGGTGTTTAACTTAATTGTATAAAAAACCAAACCGCTCACTCGCGCCAATCAATGTGGCATACCAGTCTTTAGAGAGATCATGCGAGAAATGGTCGTAAACAGTACCATTTGTAGCAGTGGTTTTGGTTAATATTAGCTCAGAAACAGAATATCTGTAATTAGTAACATAATATTTACAAACTAAAATTATAGCTTTGTATTATTTGTATAAGTTTCTTCACTGCGTCCGATACGATGGTACCAAAGCAGCACATCTATGCGTAACTACCGATTCTAACGGCTCCACAAAATTATTAAGTTCACTACAAATTAGCAACAAATTCCCCATGTCATTTGGTTACGGGGTTCGCAAGTGGATGTGCTGACTTAATGTACGTCCATTCGTGAAGCAGATGTGGAATTACTCAAATACCCCACGATTATTATTCCCTCGATGACAGCCAGTTATTTCTTTCCTTCCCTAAGCGGCAGCTTATCAGAAAGTAATATGTGTTAGATAAAAGGTGGGCATAATATTTTTTTTTAAAAAGACAACTCCCTCCCTAGATCATGTTGGAAAATAAATAAAATTTTGACTGATAAACATGTTTCATATCAATCATTATTCTTTTACCCGCGCACGTAGTAACTACAGTTAACTATTATCTTACCTGTGCTACAGTCTTTATTGATCTAGGCTAGGCGATCTTCTCTTCTATTCAATACTAGCTGTGCCCCGCGGTTTCACACGCGTATAATTTACTTAAAAGAAATCACTGATAGTTGAATAATTATAATACTCCAGTATAGTTAATATTTTAGTAATATTTTCTTGGCATGGAGGCGTTTACAGTTCGTCTCTTCTTGGCAATGCTCGTTTCTTATCGGGGGGCATTTATGCGTCACCTGCATGGTACCCTAGCAGAAGCGACGTGTTCTGCGCGCGGCTCTCTAAACCGGAAGGGGGCCAGAGCAAGCAGTCGCACGCAATGGTGTGGCTGTAGCTGCATACTGTTTAAGAGGCGGCTAGGGTCAGCTGGGGTTCTCGGGGACTTCCTTCCTAGGATGTACCCGAGTCGATTGCAAGACTCGCTTGTGATGGAACATTGTGTGGTCTTAGTCGGTTCGATTCTAACATACCACTTCCCCGCTAGCCCCGGTGAGGTGATGACTAGAGATCGGATAATTGGATTGCATATTTACCTAAAGTATTTTTTTGGATAACAAATTATGGAAGCGGCTTCTAAGTATATTTTAATTTACGAATGCAGTTGTATTGTCGCGTCGCTACTTGCGCACAAGCATAATTTGCCGTCTCACTCGCACTCTTACAAAATGCTTACATTTCCTGGGGTTTAATAGGCCCGATTTGACACTTGTTACAACGTAATAAGGTTGTTTTTGCTTCGTCAAAAATCACTGACAATAAAAGTAGGGAAAAGCAACCATTATACGTTGTAACAGAGCAAGTGTAATTTGTGTTAAACTGGGGTTTATTACATCTCACGGAATATATTCGCGGGATTCTTTCGATAAAAAAGTGCTTTCCATAATAGCCAACATCTCAACTTTAGGTAAATATGCATCCGAATATCCGATCTATAGTGATGACCCGTGGGGGTTTCACACACAAAAAAGGGTTATGCGTCACACGGCTCATTTGCGCCACTACTACTGTATGGTCATAGAAACAAGCCGTGTGTTGAAATATTTTAATTTTACTTACATTATGTCCTAAGCTAAAGAAAAATAACATGCTGTAAAAGGCAAAGTTCATATTCATAAAATTGTCTTGATGATGAAGTACGTTTGGTTCGTTAGGTTAATATGCCATGCATAGTAGTAATAATGCTCATAAATTTCAATAACTTTTTGTCACAAAATACCTTATTGTGGCTTATGTAAGAGATAGGCATAATTACGGTACTTTTTTTAGATGTGCTAAGACTATTATTTTTGTAGAATATTGGATTTACGTATAATTAACTATTACGGTAGAGCACGCGTATAAAGCTGTGTAGTAGCGCTTTTTCACCGACTTACTGAACAAAAATCGACATTTAAGGCTAGCTAAGAGGTATTACCTCATAGATCGCCTACTATACTAATCCTCATGGTTCTGGCTATAATACACAAAAAGATTTTATCGAATCCGCCTATTAGTTCCAGAGATTGGCGAGTTTAAACAAACAAACATAAAACTCGTTACCTTTATTAGAAGATGAACGAACTCTTCAGCTTTATACCTAATCTAGGTATAAAGCTGAAAGGTTCGCACACCGATGAAACTGCGAGGCTTGGCTGGTACATATAAGATATTTAGGTAGCATTGTGTGCGTTGGACGCAAGCGTTGTATGTTGTAACAATTCTGCCACGTAAATGTATACGATAATAAATGAGTACGTCAAGATTTAGGTTATTTTCACAAATTGTGGATTTTGTAATTACGTCGAAAATATCAAAGCAAAGTATTTGGTGAAAGGGCCCCCCCCACCCCAAAGGAGAGGTTCCTATGGCGTGCTCAACGAACGAAAGTTAATGAATTGGTTTCCCTTTTCTATTATTAGTTTTACTTGCTCGTTTACTGACGAAACTAATTTAAGGGAAGTAACAAATTTTGTTTTTTTTTTTCATTCATATTATTTAGGTACGTCTATGTATTTACAGCGAAAGTAGATATTGTTGTGGTTATTACGATAAGAAATAAAATCACCTATTGAATAATTATTCTTTTTGTGAGCGTGCATCAGTTGCAAAATTAGGCAGGAAATGTAAAATGTTACCTCCTTAATTTTCTTTTAAGTACACCACTTGTTATTGTATTCTTTAAACTTTACACACAAACTTGATAAAAAAAAAATGTGATGTGGCGATCAATTTAAACCTTCTGCACATTTGCACATGTCAATTTATTACCTAGCTACGTACGTTTTATGAACATGTATGTTTTTACAACTACTGTGAAGATGCATGGTTCACTCATTTCATTGTTCTATCATACCTACTTAGCTATAACACGTATTGACAATGGCATAACCCATTCGTTCGTTCATTCGTAAAAGACAACAATATGTGCAAAGTATATGCTATGACCACTCGTTAGTAAAAAAGAGAATAATTTTCTCACAGAAAAAGAACGAGATAGCGGCATAGAGAGAAGGTAAGAAACAGAGAGGAGATAGGCAAAAGAGGCTGAATAGGAGAGTTATATCGAAGAAAAAAATAAATCTAGTAAGAAGGGAGTAGAGGAGAAGGAGGCAATGACGGAATGTTCCATGCAATAATTAAGGAGATGTGGAATGAACAACTAACTATAGATAGATCGTCCGTTTAACTCGGACCTCGCCTGCGACGTTACAGGGGCGAGGGAGATGACGACAAAGGCGTTCTGTTGGAGGGACATGACACCCGTTACACACACAATATGAAAATATTTTTAAATATTGTTTTTCCGTCCGTGCCTTTTTTTGTAACTATGTTTAAACTTTTTTTGGCTTGCGTATTATTTATTAAAATACGTATTTAGTTTTGTATCATTTATTATTTATTTTTAGTACACACAAAATTGTATGTGATAGATTAGCACACTATTAATTGTAACACAAACATGACGTATCGTAAGATCCGTCCTTAAATACTTTCACCACTTGTGCATCGCACTGCCTCCCCCGTAACGTCGCATGCGAGAACTGAGTTATGCGGTCGGTCTATAGATTAGGTATGTGTTCTTTAATGGCGACAAATATTTCCGATGGAGGTATCACATACGATTTGTAGTAAAGTGTGTTTATAGAATAACTTCAGGCTTCCCTTCTGAAGTCTGAAGATAGAAGAAAGAGATTAGATAGATGAGAAAAGACAAAGAAATATTGGAGAGCGACAGAGGAAACGGAGTTTTCGTTCACTGATAAAGTGATAAAGGACTGTGCTATGTGGATTTAAACGTACCGCGTAGATGATCAAACTTTAAAATCTGTTCAAATTTTGTTTGTAACAGTCTTTTTGTGACATTAACTGACACCGTTTATATGTAGAGTTAGATATTAAGTGCGCTGTGTTTGGCTTTGCGCCAGCAATCTTACACTCAAGATCTTACTCCGTGTTCGCTGTTTATTGCATTATCTGCGAATCCTTACACCGTTCCCTCACGAATTTGAAGGGACTGTCACAATAATTCTATCAAACTCCCACTGTGTTTAAGTGTGATCGTGTGCTCGTAATATTTTATCGTCAATATATTTTATAAAAACACCCGCAAATATATTAGCTCGGGTACTGTTCCCGCTTATTGAAAGTGGGAGTGCCATGCTTCGGCACGTATGAGCCAGCTCGACCGGAGTGATACCACGGCCTCACAGAAAATCGGCGTGAAGCAATACTGATGTTGTGTTTCGCGAAGCGAGTGAGGTGACCGGAGCCCCAACCGCCTTAATTCCCTTCCCCTCACTTGTGACTCTTGAGTTGCAGGTGTCCATGGGCGGCGGCAGTCACTTACCATCAGGTGACGCGTCTCCTCGTATACCCCCAACGCGCAAAATGTTCAACGTACGTTTACTTGCGTTGGTCTGTATTAATCCGTTTTAAAATAAGTATTAGTATGTAGTTCAGGTCTAGATAACGCTGCATAAAAATAACCTACTGTTACCTCAATTTAACACAATACAAACACCACTAGACTGCTAATAAAGAATTTCATGGGTAATTAAATTACATTACTATCAATTACATCCTGTTTTAGAATTCCAATTCAAATATAAGCATTATACAAGTTCGTATTAAATACCATTTTTTACACGTACCGTAACTAGGGCTAAGTTCAGATAACAAGACTTTGTCGCACATCTTAGCAACCACCTTTTTTCACACGCAATAAAGGCACAACCGCTTTTACGTAAAACACCTCTAAACGGTGACACCACCATAGCAGAGCTATTCGCACGTTTAGACCTACATCCAAACTCTGCCGCTCGTCATCGCAACGTTTCAACGTGCATAACGCGAATAAGGCACTATCGACTGAATGATCAATTCTAATTTGTATCACACCACATTAATTTATTCGCCATCACCTTATGTTGTATGAGATATTATCAGTACGTCCATTTGCTTCATTTAATTTTACAGTCAGATTTTGTAACGAGTATGAACGCTTATTTTAATCCTCACGAGTGTACACAAATCAGTTTGTAGAAAACTAAATTTAATAGTCTATGAGTAATAAACCATTGGTTAGTGTTTTAATCAAAAGTATCAAAAGAACTTCTGAAACTCAAAAAATACAAAACCTGTACAGTAACACAGATCGTTACCGGCCACTGCAAACTCTGCAGATTCTGTCAAAAGGCAGAATGCAAAGGCATATGCACTTGTGGCCCACTAATGCGGTACCGAAGTATCAACCTAGAGTTGTACATCAAGCAACCGCAGGAAATACAAACATTCACTGCTCATAAGATCAGGAGGTTTCTCGAAGCCATAAGTGTGAGCAGTAAACAATTAAGCAAGAGGGCGCTACAAAAGATCAGATATGGTTGAGGTACGACTAGGCACTTAAAATAACAATAGGGTTTGAATCCGTTCGAATTACATAAATTTTCTTTATAAACAAAAGTTTTACAAATAATTAAATTTTATTCGTGTTTTTGTCAAATCAGCAACTTTTGCGAACGCGTCCCTAATTTGCAATTCAATTGATTTTCAATGTTTCAATGTACTTTATTGAGTTTAGTATATTGATAACAATACGAAGACAGCAACTTTTATTGTTCTCCTAAATTAAAATGCAAAGTACTAAAACCTATAGCAACTTTATAGTAATCGATGTATTTTTATGATATTTTCCACGCCCTCATAGACCTTACCTGTTTCGCCAGTAGAAATATAATAACAGTATGCTGCTAATTGTGTTTAACCATGACTTTTTTGTAGATTTAGATACTTCTACACTTGAGCAACTTCTATTTGTGCAGACATGACTGCGTAAATATCAATCACTTTTTTATTGTTTTGATTGCAATCTCCTTTAGATGTATTATAGGAAAAAAGCCGACGAACGGTAAAATTACTATTCAAGCAAAATCAATAGAAAAGTCTTTGTTTTTAAAGATAAACTATTCGACTGATAATTTTTTTGTTTGCATCAACACCAAACGTTAAACGGTTTTGTTTCTAAGAACATCAAAAGTATAAGTTCGATATTCTATTAAAAAATACAACCAATGTTGGCTAAAGTGTTACAGCCCGAAAGGATAGTTTTCAAAGTTTGGGTATCAAGAACCAGTGTAAGATAGCCCTTGGCATGTAATCAAAGTTCCCTTCGTTACTCCTCGTTGCTAAGCGCGGGAGTGTGTAGTCCAAACCAGCCAGTTATAAGACAGAAAAACAAACAAAGCTGGGTGGTCCCTTGTCCGCTATCGGTCAGTTGTAGAGTTAGGCACGTAATAGTCGACTGATTTTCGTCATTGTATTTTCACTAAACGTTTATAATTACTATTACAATATCTATTCGCAGCATTCATCAAGTGACACTAAAGTAGAATAAATCGACAATAAATTTTAGTCAACCTGTACGAGAAGAAGTAAGACGTATGCCATAAAACGTAATTTTATCAATCTCTTAGGAAATCTAAAGTTTTAACACCGTAATGTTGTACATATTATGAAATTAATAGAATAATAAAGTGTTTAACTTAAGTACTTACTAAAAAATAACTTTGTCTGCATAATGGCGAATGTAATAAAAAATACGTTGAGTACTATAACAAATGGCAATGTTTTATAAATTTCATTTAACTAATTTAAATCGTTTGTCTCAGGGTGTCAATAGAATTTATTCTGTATTGTGTAAGGAGGTAAGGACCAATTATTATTGCATTCAATGCCATAGACATAACTTCAGGATATTTTTACATTACGTATGTAAATACACACATAGAAAATTGTTAGACTTTTGTTTTAGCTTTACAAATATTTTTGTTAACTAGCTACTACCTCTTTTCGTGAGATATAACGTTAAGGCTGCGTTTCCACCAGAGATGTGCGAGGATGCGTAGCGAGGGATGTATTTGTTATGAACCAATAGAATCGCTTCATTTAACTAGCCTCGCTTAACGCAGCTCCTGTGGAAATGGCTTAGCGCTTAGGGATGGGTGTGAGGGATGTGTGCGAGAGATGTGTGCGAGAGATGTGTGCGAGGGATGTGTGTGCGAGAGATGTGTGCTAGACGGTGTTTGATAGAGGTTGATGTGTTTTGTACACATCCTCGCACCACTCATGTTCTCACTCACGCTTTGTTACGCATCCTCGCACATCTCTGGTGGAAACGCAGCCTTACTGTGAGCAGTAATGTTAATTAATTCCTAAACATACGATTATGTCGTTTTTTGAAACGTAAATAAGATAAAAAATAATAACTTTAAGTAATATGCATAGGTACATTTGCTTTATCAACCTTTCGTTTTGACTTGTGATGCTTCGTATAGTTATCGAATACTGCTTGCTATAGTGTGTACTATACATATACTTATAATTTTCTTTCAGGAGTAGGAATTAAGAGTCGACCAATCGTTAAAGTCCGATAACGAGCTTGTTACAAGATCGGCGCGTGCGCAAGTACGATAAATTTAATTGACCGCCATTATTGAGTATCGGCCACTAAACGTTAGATTTATGCTTTGCTTGCTTTGATTAAAATACATGTTCTATAAGAAACCCAGACATATATTTTCTTTATATTATACACTGCAAGCAACTATACGCATCTAAATCTATCTCCTATTTTTTAAATAAAAATCATCACCGCGTATTTTATATATATATATATATATGTATTATAGAAACAATTTTTTTGTTAAATGAAACATCTAAAAAGGTTTTCTTAGTGATACGACTTATTGTGATACAACTTATTATACAGATCAACTGGAAGCTATGATACTATTATAATATAATATATAAGTAACTAAAATTTTATTTATAAAGATTTATTTGATATTCACTTCATGATTCTACAAAACCTAACTCAGCTGAATTTCTATTCCTTGTTACTCTATGTATTATGTTATGATAATAACTGATGTGAACTGTTATTGTAGAATATTATAATAACAGGGGGTATATATTATCTTATGTTAATAAATTTAGTAAATAGGTCAATTTGATTATTTATTGCTTAGACTGCTTCTCTTGTTTGTTGTATTTTTTGGTATGTATTGTGTAATAAAATATCTAAAGTAGGTAGTATCATCTTCTATGGCTTTGTTTCCATACTTATTATTATACAACTAAGTTAAAGTATGTGTTGTTCTGATATGCCAACTAATGTTAGATTTATATTGTGGTTTATTACTCATAGACAAATTATTAGTTTTCTACAAACTGATTTGTGGACATGTGTGAGGATTAAAATAAGTGTTCATACTCATTACAAAATGTGATTAAAATGAAATTAAGCAAATGGACCTGTGAACATCTCATACAACAAACATCTCATAGAAAGGATATATATACATTTTAATGCAATAGCTTAGCTATATACTAGCATACTTATATATTTCTAAATACATACATATTATACATAAATTACACCCAGACTTCCCAGACACAGAACAAATAACTCAGAAAAAAAGCACTACAACATAAATTTGAATTTTGTTATATTAACCAGCTGTAACTAGAAATAATTCAAATATAGAACTCTGTAGAAATTGAAAACAAACAAATGAGTCATGGATGCAAATCAATCATCATAGCAACCTATCACACATACTGTTGAGTACAACATGATAATCCATAGATCTTTAACATACATAATACTTATTCCTCATACCTTCATAAGACAAGTTTGTTAAGTCCTCATAAGGAAGTAGTTGGCCCTTGACACAGTGCCACTTGACAAAGTTCAAGGTGAACTTGTCCAAAATGTTAAATGTGCATATGGCATGGAATTTTATGCAGTAAAGAAATTAAAATTGCTTCATATTATAAAAGCTGTAAACACATATGAGAAACCAAGTTATGGAATTCCTGAATTTGAGTATGTTAAAATATAATTTGAAAAGGCAAACACAATGTGTAGACTGAAAATTATTGAGATGAGGGTAGAAAGGATGGATGAAATGAGATGATGGTGTGATTAAGGCGCGATTATAAAGCTTTAGGAGCTGGAGGTTTAGGTCGGAGAGATTAAATAGTTATGATGGATAACTAAACAAAGAGATTGTGTCTAAACATCCTTTAGTGGCCAACCAAAATTAAAGTAAAAGAGTCTCTTTCCACCTCCTGGCTCCATCATCAAACCATTGTTACCCAGCCCAATCTGCCAATCTCAATCAATCGGATTATTTTTGGCATTTAATATAAATTACTATGTGGAGCTATATCATGGATGTGCCATATATTAATATGAGGAAAGTTATAATTTTTGACAGTGTTTTACAAGTTAGTACCTATTCAAATATTTTGTTCTAAGAAATGTGTTGTCTGGAGATTAAGCTCATAGAAATGTACACACTGCTACACACCAAAGCGCCAAAAAATGCGATTTCAACTGCAGTCTCATATAACGTTTTAAGAACATAACATTCAGGCACAGTATGCATAATAGTACAGGTACAGAAGTCCTACGCCGCCAAATCATTTAAATAAATAGTGACTCTTAATCCGACACAATAAAGTCGCAATTTAGGTCACACAGTGCTAATTACCGCAAGTTATATTTCCTAGAATTTGCCTCTCTTTCTATCCCGTATCTCTTATCTGTTCTGACAACACCGCGACGTTAGGGTTGTCTTTTTTAAACAATTAATTAATCTGAATATTTAATAACCAGTAAGTTGTGTGACTATTACTCTATTTTTGTGAATGAATCAACCTAGGCTAGGAACTAATAACTCGATAGGTTAGATCAGCGGCGGAATTACACATTTGCCGCCCGTAGGCTATTAAAATTTTGCCGCCCGGTCGGTCTATCTAATTCGATACCCCAGGACAAGACACAAAACATAATGTAGGTGCCAAAATTGCCGACCCTAAAGTCTGCCGCCCTAGGCTCCAGCCTACTCAGCCTGCTGGTAAAACCGCCACTGGATTAGATACGAACGAATGACGCGATGCAGAGTGAGCAGTGAAGTAACGTGGCAGCCCACTGCATTTTGGCACGTTTAGTCGACCCCGCCATGTACTTGTAGCTTTATACCTATACCGTGGAGTGGGCCTGTCCTGGTTCAGGAAAGAAGGCATGTCCATTAGGGTGCCCCGAATTTTTTTTTCTGATTGCGCTACACAAGACCCCTCAAAAGTTGCGTTATACTTGTAGATTATCGTAAAAACAATAAAAAAAAAATTATAAAAATATCTTGAGGGCTCTACCGGCAGTTTTATTTTTCGAAAAATCGCTCAAGTAACACTTCAGTACTTACATTTTTTTTTCTTTATACATTACTCTCATTTTATTTTCTAATCACAATGATAGTGGAATAATAAATTATGATTTCCAAGTAACGACAGGTTGTTTCCAGTTAAGAATAGGTTTCGCTCGAACTCGCGAAATTCATGTTTTGACTTGCTTTACTCAAATTCTCTACTTCAATTGTGAGGCAGTTCGTCTCATTTCTAGTGCTGAAACAGTGACGCTCCGTACTTTCTTGTGATAAATTAGTAGATAATAATGGGTTCAAGACGAAGTGAGACTACTTGTGCTATATTGGGACCATATAAAGAACTTGAAGATCGCCAGTTACCGGTGATAAGCGACGTTATAACATTTATTTTGTTCACAAAAAACGAACTAAAACTACAAAAGAATGGGAAAGATCCCTCCAACACTGAAGTCTTTTCAATCGTTTCTGAGAAACTTAATGTAATTTGGGCTAAAGCCTCGATTCCCATCGTTTCCAAAGAACGTGTTACCCCAATTGCTGAAATCATATTTTGATAAATACCTGTCAATAATAAGATATCCCAAAAATTCAAAACAACATAGCTACGAAAACAATTGAAGTGCTTTTTAGAATTGTCGAACAAGCTCTTCGACATTGCTGCTTGTTAGTGCACTTCGTTTAATGTTAGTTCCTGCATAAAACCTAAGAAAGTTTCTATAAATGAAAGAGACTTTACTGGACCAAAGAAGTAATAGAAAAATGGCCATAAGCGGTATAGATACAAAAGAAACGGCAAGACTTTTAAAGAAACATCAAAGACAAGAAAATTTGGAGCTGATGGATGCATGTTTACTAAGTACATCACAAGAAACCAATCCTGCTCCGTTGCGCGAGTTGCCGCCTCGACCACGGCGATCACAGTCTCCTGCAACAGAGCTTCCTCAAAATACTGATGTGCTTGTAAATGAGACTTCGTTTAGTTCATTGGCTCGGAATACTCTGGTGCTGCCAACGGTAGCTAAGGTATGTGATCGGTATGGACTATCAACGCGATCTGCGGCTGCCGTCGCTTCGGCGGTCTTAGTTGACGTAGGATTGGTATCTTCCGAAGATCAAAGTCTTGTTATTGATAAGAATAAAATTCATAGAGCTGTTTCAAAAGCACGGGCCAAGGCCATCCAAGACATTGATGCTATTTTAGTTAAAAGTATTTACTTTGATGGACGAAAGGATAAAACACTCGTAAATGAGAAAATAGGTAATAGGTACCACCGTAGAGAAGTCTTGGAAGAGCATATTTCAGTTCTCACAGAACCGGGATCGATTTGTTTGGGACACACGACGTCAAGTCGTGGGACTGCCAAAGCGATCGTCATTTTGTCATATCTCTATTAGAAAATCAAGGGTTTAACTTGGAAGAGGTGATCTGTGTGGGGTGCGATGGTACTGCTACGAATACAGGTTGGAAAGGAGGTGTCATTCAATACCTAGAAAACTATTTGAAGAGACCATTGCAATGGTGTGTTTGTATGCTTCACGTAAATGAATTACCATTTCGCCATTTGTTTATGTCTCTGGATGGAAGCACATCTGGACCAAAAGAATATTCAGGGCCTATTGGAAAAGAGCTAGCTGTTTGTGAAAGTAAACCTCTAGTGTCTTTCTGTGCAGTGACTGGAAATTTGCTCAAATTACCTGATAATATAGTGAAGGATTTAAGCACGGATCAAAAGTATCTATACAAAATGTACCATGCTGTGATGGTTGGTTCCTGTTGCCCCGAGCTAGCGAGCCGCCAACCTGGAAAAATGGCACATTCGAGATGGCTTACTACTGCCAATCGAATACTCAGACTTTACGTAAGTACTTTTTCGCCGTCAAATAATTTGGAACTGCTTGTGAACTACGTGGTCAAAGATTACGCTCCCGTTTGGTTTCTCATTAAGCAAAACCCATCATTTAAGCACGGAGCCAAGCATATTTTTAAAATGATTATGTACTCCCGATTTTTACCTGATAGACAAAGATGTATTATTGATTCAGTGATCGAAAGAAATGCTTTTTTCGCGCATCCAGAAACTTGCTTATTGCCATGTTATTCGACGATAGGGACCATATTCGAGAGCTTGCATCTCGAAGGATATTAAAAGCTAGAGAAGAGAAAAAAGCTTGTCGTCTCAGAGTATTTAAGTCACCGAAAATCAATTTCATAGCACAAGATTACATAGATATGCTATTTTGGCAAGACTGTGAAATATCAGCTCCACCGGTCCTGCGACACGTCTCCGACGATGAACTAATTAAGGCTAAAGAGCAAAGCCTCTTTATTGAAGACTTCCCTTGTCACACACAGGCAGTGGAAAGATGTGTAAAATTGGTAACAGAGGCTTCTCAAAACGCAACAGATACCACAGGTCGGGATGGATTTATTAGGAATAAACTGAAATCTCGCGCCGAAATGCCTTACTTTGGCCACAAAAACCAGTTACGTTTTTAAAGTATAAAATGACCTATTCATTTTTCTCTCTCACCACACTCATTGTTGTTCTCTTTGATTTAATAAAAATAATTTAAACGTTAGTTTTGTATGATTTATAGTTTATGTTAGGAACCCCTGAAAATTACGAATTTGTATAACTTCAAGGACCGGTAGAGGCCTCACGATGATTGATATCTAATTAAATTTTATGATAATCATAATGTGTGTGTCAAACCGCAACTTTTGACACCTCTTGCATAACCGTAGCTCAAAAAAAAAAAAACCCATACATCGACGGGACACCCTAATGTCCATGTTATGATATCATGATGCAAGGACAACGAAAGTACCTACATAAAATCGTCTCTTTAGGTGGAAAAGGTTTTGAAACTCATGACCATAAATACTAACCCATAGCTACCGAAAAATTATTTATTAACATTATAAAAATCTTATAGTTCATAAATGAGTTAACATAGTAAGTACAAAACTCAATGTATATTTTAATTGATAACCAATTATATTTTCAGCTGTGATAAGGAAGTACCTCCTGCGGTTTTATTGGTTTAAAACATGTAGGTACTACATCATACATACATATTTTACATTAATTTATCAATAATGAAACAGTCACTAACTTTTGTTGAAAATACAATTGCCTTCAATAGTCATAAGAATTAAATCCTTTACAAGTTCTCTGCTTGTTAGTCTTATATTATCTATGTATATATTAAACAATTTTTCTAAGCCCCTATTTAGTAACAAGAGATAACCCTTTTTGCTGGATGCTTAGCTATACATAAATTAATATCTACTAGAGTTTTCTATTATACACATTATTTGTATGTATTTAAAATAAAGCTGTATATTTTTTTAATTTCAGTATCAAAGTATTCATAGTTTTTAGTATTTTGTCAAATAAATAAATATTGTTAGGTACTTCAATCACTTCTGTTTTGATTTTGCTTGATTTTTTGATTGTAAGGACTATTAATTATATGGTTTTTATAAAAGTTCCTGATGCAAGTTATTTTATAGTCAGTATTTTTTTGGAAAAGCATGTTTCTTTGTTCAAGCAAAACTTTATTTTCTTGTGATTTCTTTACATATTAAAGCTGAAGAGTAGGTATGTTCGGTTTGTTTATTTGATAATCTCAGGTCCTATCAGTCCCATTTGATAAATGCATATTGGGTTACATAACCTGTTTATTGCAGAACATTATGGTACTGTTACTTAACAATATCATCCTACTAATTATATAAACGTGAAAGTTTGTGAGGATGTATGGACGTTTGTTACTCTTTAACACCAAAACTACTGAACCCATTGCGATGGAACTTGTTATGTATATAGCTAGAGATCAGTATTAACATATAGGCTACTTTTATCCCGATATTCCTACTGGATCAGGATTTACGTGGGTGAAACCGTGGGGCGCTGCTAGTATTTGTTTTAGCTTTAGCTTCTGCTAAACAGTAACCATACAAAACTGCTATGTTTGTATAAATATTAGTAATTTTAGATATTTACTATATATTAATCTTAGAGCTATTCAAAAAAGAAAATACTAGATACTTCTCTGTCTCACTTTCTCTTTCTGTCTATCTCAGCTAAAGAATATAATAAATTTATTCCAACTAGGGCAGTATTAAAAATGTTTTATTTTTAAGTCAATTAGTTGCATAAAGGAAGTCAAGGTAAATTTAGTTCGAAATGGCATGGTGTGACTATGGCATGCAACTGCAAGTGTTTTAATATTTTGGATTTTGTTTTATTTTGACTGTAGTAATCAATCTCGATAAGTAATCTTGAAGTCCTAAATAAAGTCATAAACTACTGGAATTCCTGTAAATTCATGGATGATGTGCATAAGAAGAATAACATTATTTTGACCAAAGATCATTAAAATATAGGTTCTTTTGTATAAAGAAGGTACTTTTGCCATTTGTTTATTATCTTTGGCCTACATAGGCCAAGAGCAACTCGTCTTTGCTTCAGGTCAAGTAGTTCCTACTTGATATTTATAATAACTTAATGATGGTCAGTTCTATATCCAAATTTTTTTAAGCAATGTTTCTTGTATTAAAGTATTTTTTAATAAATATTGGTTAGGCTACATTTTTGTTTACATTATAAAGATCATTTGCAGGATTATAAGCACCATAAATAGAACATTTTATAGCCGGACAACTTACACAGTACACAATTTATCGCAGAACTTGGTACAATGAGTTGGTAGTGTCATTTAGGAAAACAAAATGCTCCTTTAAATAATTGGGAGCAACTTGTGCAGCTTTCTAAATTCAGATACACAACTATAATTCTAGTATAAAAGTTTTGAAAGAACTCAAGTTTATCCAGTTGCTCCTCAGGGCTATAGAGATAACTGACATCAGCATAGTTGAGTATAGGAAGAAGGAGAGAAGGAGGAGTGCACAAGTGCAATTTTAGTAGTTGGCAGAAAATTCCCAAGATACAAGCTATCTGCCTAGTTTGGGTATCAGTATCAGTACCTACTATATAACTAGTAAATGTTTGTGCTTATCTATAAGAAAATGTATGAATGGCCAATAAACAATTTATATTTTTATTAATTTTTTTATTTTTATTAATCAGCACTTGTTTAGACTATGCAGTCTAAACAAGTGCTGATGCAAACTATTTTCGACTGACCTCACACAATTAGGAGCATCAGGATAAAGGGAATATTATCAATTAAAATTCCTAGATTTTTTAACACAGGTACTCATTGGTAATGCAGTACTGCTAAACTTGAGTCTTACAAGGTTTCTCTACCTTGATCGCTCTGTTCACACATTCAAAACCCTCAATCATAACAGTGCTTGCATATACATATTAAACTTATCTGCATAAAGGTAGTAGGATGAGGGTAATGACTTGGAGATGGAATTTATAAAAATGGTAAATGTAAAGGAGATAAAACGACACCCTGGGGCACACCAGCAGGCATATTACACCAAGAATAAAACGATTCTGCATAGTGCACATGCTACCTGTGACCAAACAGATAACTTTGAAACAAATATAAATTACTGTTGGAAATATGTTAATACAGTGTACTATGTCTAACAGAATCTGGAAATCCACAGTATTAAAAGCATTACTGAAGTCTAGTAAGAAAAGAACTGTCAGATTTCCATTCTCCATACCTAGCCCGATGACGTCTGTAACATTGATCAACGCACTAAGTTGGTTTTTAGTAAGGACTAAATTTAATTGGGTGTCCAGAAGTTGTTCTAAGACTTTTGAAAGAAAGGCAATATGGTAGGGATGATACTCGGAGAATGATGATGGATTGTTTTTTGGTTAAAGGGATAGTTTGTGTCTTTTTCCAAGCTTCTAGAAATATATTGCAAAGTAGGGAGAGATTTAGAATGAGACATATAGTAAGTAATAATTTATCAAGAATTGGTTGGATCATGTTAAGAGTTATGCAATTACTTCCAACAGCATTCAAAGTCATCAACATTATACACTTCTTAACATGACAAGCAGATAATTGATTAAAAAAAAGAAAGTTGGATAATGGGGAGCTGGAAGTGAAGAAAAATAATATAAGGTATTCGCTTGATTATTTTGGTTATATTTAGACGAAGAAGAGAAATATTGATTTAGCAACACAATGTAATTTTTTTAGGAATGGAATGTAAATTTGACTTTCCAACTCCTAATGTTCTAAGAAACTTCCAAATGTTTGCTGTGTTCTCAACCAAATTGTGAATGTATTGGCATTGCGCTTGCCTACAAACCTTACTGTAGAGATTTCATAAGGCAAGGTATTTTACCTGGTTACTAGATGTTGGCTGAGATTTGAACTTGCTTTTGGCTACCTCTTTTTTATATATTAAAGGTTTAATAACGCCCAGTAGCCATGGTGAGGGTAAGTGTTTAATCTTTGGCTCAATTTAATTTACAGCAAATTATAATGTAAAACAGTTAGTTCAAATTATGATTAGCTTTTTTATTTGGACAATGGACAACAAAAATATAAATATATCAAGAAATATAACATAAATTGAAATACTTATTTTAAATTTTTATTATATCTTTATCTATTCACTTATTGCTGTTTACATATGTTTAAATGATTAACCAGAAAAAGTTCAACAGCAAAAGTTTTCTTATATTATATTGATATCTAAACATGGCCATACAATTTGCCATGTAGAGCATCATCTCTCTCACTCGTCCACCAGTAGCCATGTAGCTGTCCCTGTCACTCCCTTCACTCCATAGGTAAGAGAAAGTAACAAAAGAAAAATAACACATCCCTGCCCCAATACACAGTACTAACTGCATCCGCATTAGTTGTAAGGCACTGACACGTTAGAAAATATCCCCCAAAGTAAAATCTATAAATTACAAGGTACTGTGTGTCAACAAACAACGACTGAGTCTTCTAACCTATAACCCATAATTAATCATAGATCGTACTTTCGCAATGATGCCGTAATTAGTATATAAATAGACATTACATGGATAATCTCAGGTGCAATGTATACAAAGTAAACATAAACAGGTAAACTAACCCTTTCTTCATGAGCCACCTCTGTTGGCCCCAGTTGTGGAAAGAAGGTTCCAATGGAGAAGACACTCATCCATTTTACGATCACTCATCTATTGACACAATTTATACTATTTATGTTTGCACTAGTTGTCACAATCAAACTAAAATTCCACTTTTTGCTGCGCTAAACGCAGACGTCATTGACAAACAACCGAAGTGACGAGTTATTGCACGGGATCACATAGTTGATGAAAACACTGCGTATTTTAAGAGCCATTGCATCGATATATCACAAATCTTATCACTTGAGGTTATTACATTACTAATCACTGTGTCTACATCGGTTATTATAAAAATAAAAAGGTAAAAAGCAAAAATTACTCGTAGACAGCGCTCACAACGTCGCACACTCACATATCGTAACGTGCGATATCGTTCATTAAACACACACATGCATACACAGGCAACTAAAGTCAAGGTGACAGTTCGGCGCTAGCGTCGTAAAAGTCGGTCCGATTCATGTATATTTACCTATTGCAACACTGGGCACAGATTTCGAGGTGAACAGAAATATTCCTCAGATCGTGGAGTGAATCGGACCGACTCGATTTGTCTTAGTTTTTTTTATTGTCAATCAAAAGTCAATGTCAGAAAAAATCAGAAGTTTTTACGTTAAGTTAGTGTAATGTAGAGATTAATGGTTCTATGGCCCACGGCGCTAAGGAGAAGGCAGATCTATTTGCTTATCTCTCGTCAGAATATTTTCGTCTAGCAAATGTAAAAGTCCACCTCAATGTTACCTCTTTTGATTTGATTTGATCAATACCAACTAGAAGCTCTGGACTTGACGTTGACCGAAGAGCCCGTAAGCGTAAGCCTATACACTCTTGAGCTTCGATGTAAAGTCGCTTTCTTGTCGGTTTTTTACAGTATTCACTTTGATGAGCGTGCGAAAGCTGTCTTCGCATTAATTGAACCCTCACCATTCCTTGATCGGACTACTAGACGCAGACAGAAGTCGTTTCCATTGTCGAAACACCAAAAACTCAAACTAAACCCTTTAACAGATCCTTTTTGATTATAAAATTGTTTTTAGTAGTATCGATATAACATGCATTTGGTTCAGTTGTTACTTTGTAAATAAATCTTGGAAGTTAATTTTAACCTACTGTTAGTTGTCGAACGAAACGAAACTTTGTATGTACTATAATTAAGCATCTGATCTGATGATGGAGTCAGGAGTTAGATAGTGGAACTCTGCAGTGGCTATTAGTAAGCCCCTCGAGTTTGGGCTCATATGATTCGTTGTAACGAGTCCAACAGTTTGGGGTCAGTATCGATGGTCTGTTACTTTTTAATTCGGTTCAGCGTTTTTTTTTTATTTTTACTAAACTATAATTTTGTTTCCTAAGGGGCGTCCACAAATTACGTGAGGCGTTTAGGAGGGGGGAGGGGATCGAGCCAAATCTCACCCAATCTCACGTGGGGGAGAGGGGGGCCTCGGCATTTATCACGTAATCTTTTTCCGCAAGGAACAGCGTAAACTTGCAAGAAAACTGAATTAAATTGAATAAGAAATGTTTCTCGACTAAAATAGTATATAATGTAAATAGTATAATAATGTAAAGTAGTAGGGAGATTCTCCTTACTACTTTACTTGGTGGAGTGAATGGTACTACAACCGCAGTTGCTCCTACTACAATTTATTTTCCGTGAACGTTTGCGTTTTGGAAAATCTCACGTGAGATTAGGGGAGGGGGGAGGGAGTCAAGTAAAATCTCACGACATCTCGGGGGGAGAGGGAGGTCGCAAAATCACCTCAAGTAATTAATGGATACCCCCTTATTAGCTTTGCAACTATGTAAACAAATTTTAATCTTGGAGATAAAACTTTTATTACTTCTACTTATCGTATCGAAATGTTTTAAGTGGGAGAGCCATGCTTCGGCACGTATGAGCCAGCTCGACTCCGCTCGATACCACGGCCTCACAGAAACCGGCAGTGAAACAAGCAAGCAATGCAAGCACTTTGCTTTCCGCCGCGTGAGTGAGCTTACCGGAGGCTCTAACCCTTCCGTCTCCCCTATTCCCGTCTTTCCCCTCTCCCCCCTCTAATTCCCCTCTCCCGTCATCCTGCCCTTCCCCTATTCCCACTTTAAAAGTCGGCAACGCACTCGTGACTCTTGAGTTACAGGTGCCAATGGGCGGCGGTAGTCATTTAACATCAGGTGACCCGTCTGCTCGTTTGCAACCTATATCATAAAAAAAAAATATATATATATGTAGACATAGTTCGGATGACAATATTATAATTTGGCTTCTTAGAGGTGCTCTGATGATGGGGTAGGAGATGGAGTGTAGAACTCTTCAGTGTCTACTAGTAACCTAAACTCGAGGGGAGTTTAGGTTCATATGATTGGTTTTAACGAGTTCAAGAGATTGTGCCTGGTCACGATTGTCTGATGATGGAGCCGAGAGGTGGACAGTGGAACTCTTCTTACTTTCGAATCAAGGCTTTCGTGACTGGTATTCTATGTTTCTATGTTTAATTAAGATATACGATTTTACTTACGTGTTATTTCGGGGTTGCCAGACTAGTTTCGGACCCGACCGGGGCCCTTTATCAAGGAGAGAGCCGTCGTACCGCATCGGTTGCAGGCACCAGACTTAGTAATTCCCGAAATCTACACTTGAGTAGAACCGTATATTCTTAATTAATCTTTTCTTACCTTGTAATTAGGTCCGCTATTTAAAGCGTGTTATTTTTAGATTTTCATCTTCCTTCTTTTATTTTTATTTTGTGGAAATCCCCACAGGTCATCACTTCACCGAGCTAACGGTGAAATGGTATGTCGGAATCGAACCGACTAAAACCACACGGTGGTCCGACACAAATGGGTCAATTGCAAGGAACTCGAATACACCCTAGGAAGGAGGTCCCCGAGAACCCCGGCAGGTCTTGGTCGCCTCTTACATATTAGGCAACCACACCAATGAGGGCGGGGGGCCTCGTCCCCTTCCATCAGAGGCGCGCGCGGAACACGTCACGCCACTATCTTCATCATCATCTAAAATCAACATCATCTACCCTTTTCCCAATTAATTTGTAATACAATACAGTAATTATTTTTTTATTATTTAAAAATTTAACCTTTTTTTTTCAATTTTCTCTTTTCAATTATTTTTTTAATATTTAAAAATTCAACATTACAAAAGGTTTGGGCTTTCTTTCTTTTTTTTATAGCCGACCGCCTGCGTGACGCCAACCCTCCTTGGGAATGTAGTCGTTTTCAGACAGGACAAAGGAAGAAGGTAATTGGGGTAATTCAGCAGTGGCTCTAAGCGACCGGAGTCGCGTATCCGTACGCCGTCCTGTGATTGGAGAGGCCACTAGGACTTCCATAAACTAGCCTAAATTATTATTTCACATGCACTTGTTATCAAGGCTCTCAAAAAATAATAGTTAATTAAACAAAGAGAATTTTTAATACATAGTTTTATTAAAAAATGAAAACAAAATCCCTTACACTACCTAAATAAGGCACGACGTGTTCAAACAACCGGTGCGGCGACCTCCCCCAACCCGCACTGACAGCGGGGAACAAAAAACACACATATGCACGTAAACTCTCAATAAACACCCTGTACATATATATGTTGTTTACGAATATACAATTATAATGCCACTGCGCAGCTTTATTGCTGGGTAAAACTTGCTCACAATACTGTAATTTGGCCGGAAAACATCGATGTACATACACATTTATAACGTACATACATTAATGCGATCAGATTGCGAGTTACTTACTGATATAGTTATTTAGTAAAAACCCGTCTTATTAATCGGTAAATAAATAATACTTCCGGACTTACACATAAGTAGGAATGCTGTAGGTTAAACACAAGTAAATTGACGTTACAGACAGGCAGGTAAGAGCTATTCCGTCTGGGCAATTGTAGCTAATCCTATTTCTTACACTTGCACAGACAAAGCAGTCGACGTGGTTTACTACTACTATTGGTTAACTACGCCTTACCTCTCGTTTGTCGTTTGTAAAAGTCCATAGTTAGTTAGTCAATATGACAGACAAATTAGTAGCTCGCAAGTTGACCACATTCTAAATTTAAATTAAGAAAATACAATATGTAGCATAAACAAGTCTCTTAATTCAGATATGTTATATTTAATTCACATACTTAGTTGATAGATATACAAGTTCAAGGAAGCGGATTGATATTTTCTTAAGCTTTATAATAAATACAGAAATTTACAGAATATACAACAGAACGTATTTATAAATATACATGT
The DNA here is from genome assembly GCA_949752705.1 of Callimorpha dominula. Lineage (NCBI taxonomy): Eukaryota > Metazoa > Arthropoda > Insecta > Lepidoptera > Erebidae > Callimorpha > Callimorpha dominula. The sequence goes on along the minus strand of OX457010.1, from coordinate 11,631,574 downwards.
CAATAACTTTGTGCGTTATAATGTGTGAGATATAAATTTGCGAAACAATTTTGCTATATATAATTTCTCTTCGTATTACAAATGCGTGTCAAATGTGCCGCGTATACAGACTTTCTATATTACAATAGGTTAGTATACAGAGGACCATAATTAGTAAGTCGTATATATTTTACAGCTTAAGCGTGAATATTAAATTACATGTCCCTAAACAATTTAAATATCTAAATTGAAACAAAATGCAAATTATCTTATTACGAAATAAATTACTAAACCAACATTTGATACATTACTCGCTAAATTTGTAAATAATATAGGAATAATATCTTAATTTGTATGTCTTTGTACCAAATCATGATTTAGACAGAAATGTTACAATTTTGAGCTTTATATTTATAATGAGAAAGGTGAGAGAGAGCATGGATCGAATCATGGTATAGCAGCCGGAGGGCGAAATTATCAAACTCTTCACTGTCTGAAAAGGTAATTTCGCACCCCCATTAAAGACATAAGCAAAATTTTCCCCTGAAAAACTTTGTATGCCGAAAATTAAATTTAACATAATTTTGTTTATACACTAAAGTGAACGCGGACAGCATACAACAGCAGCGACTCTGGGAATAGAAACGGTGTCGTGGTGGCGAATGATTTAAATGATCTCAAAATGTGAACGTGGTTCACAAATTTTCACAATTTATTGTCTTTGCATTTCAAACACGCTTTTGGTCAATACTAGTTTGTTAAAAATACTACAAGGGTAAAGTATTACCAATAAAAAATGTTATTAAAAATGTAGTAAACGCCAAATTGTTCTATAACGTCTCGTAGGCATCAGGACGGTGAGTGCAGTCACGGGGGTCAGTGCCGCGTCAGTAGTGCTCCAGCTCGCCCGCGCCCGGCGCCGCCGAGTACACGGACGGCGGCCTGCACGATACACAACACACTTAATAACCAATTAAGCTCTTGAAATCAAAATTTGGCACTTAGCTTTGCATTTTTTATTTAATGAAGTTTTAATGATACAGAAACAATGTAAATATTTTCGTGTCTGCAACCTCCGGCAAGGGCTGAAAATTTTAAAAAGTGTTTTTTACAATTGTTCGAAAATAGTAAAACTTCGACATAAAAGTCCTAAAATAAAAAAAAAATCGCCTTTTTTTAACTACCTACGACTTTTTATAATTTACGTTCATCCTTTAAACTTAAAACCTCTCTAACTCGGTTAATTTTGACCGGCTGAAAGAAGCCATAGAACCTTTTTAAGTAAAATTTAAAGCTTACACATTTTAATTAGAACTTTTTTGTCTAACTTTTACCGTTTTCGAGCAATTGCGAAACACACTTTTTAAAATATTTTTTCAACCCTTGCCGGGGGTTGCAGACACGAAAATCTTTACACGTTATTTTTGTATCACTTAAACTACATTAAATCATAAATGCAAAACCAAAACAGATTGCCCATTTCAGTATGAAAATCAGTTTCACACTTTTTTATGCTGCGTGTCAAATATGTATAAACTGCAATATTAAGCCTGCACTGAGTATTATCTGAAATATAAACGTATATTGTAACATAACTTACGCTCCCTTACTATTTGCGAGCTTAATATAGAATGTCACCCACTACGTCCAAGTCTACTATCTCAACCACATAAAAGTTTCTACTTCATTTTAAAAACTATTTTTATGATAGTAAATTTTAATAGATACTGTAATTACCGTAGCGCTCTCCGAGGTGCAGGAAGGCGGGAGGGTCGCGGTAGTGCGGATACGCGTACCTCGCCTGAGGACGGCCGGGGCTGTTCCGCTACTGGAGCCGCTATAATATGCATAGCACAGCATTAGATTCATATCGAATGTCTCTGTACCCCCAAGACCCAGTTAGTATATCACCTAATCGACCACAAAAATTGAGAAATCGCCCATACAAAAGCTATGTAAGTAGCTGGAAAGCATTCTTTTTTTTTTGCTCACGACTAATGCCGCGTTTCTATAATCAAGAAACGATTCGTTTTGCTTACTGACGGTAAAATTTCGTTTTAAAAAGAAAATTGTACCGTCCGTAAGCAATACGAATCGTTTCATCATTATAAGAACGCGACATAAGAGCCCAATGACAATAACGATAATTGTGACCACTTTAATACTAGGTAATCGTATGAGAAAAGCTCGTACTACATGTTCATATCGTTTTTTTTTTTAATTTTTTTTTTTGGGAGTCATCCGTGACTTAATGACAAATAAAACTTATATTGAAGAATCTAACGCAGGCTTGGTCTATATAAATAATATTCACACCACTTCGGATATGCCTAACCATGAGTCCGTGGAATATTGAATATTTTGTAAAAAATAAAGAAAAAAGTTAAACTAAAATGATTAATACTTACGTGGCGCAAGTTTGTGTACAGGGCCGGAGGTAGGTCGTAAGGAGCCCCGGGTTAGGGAAGAACTGGCTGTAGAGTTGGGGCGCGTTGTTGGGGGCTGTAATACGTCACACTAACACATAAAGATGATTAATTATGTTGTACATTATATTCATTTTGACTTACGTACAGGAATCGAGTCAACACTACGTGAAAGATGATATGGCGAGAAAGGGCGTTATTGTTGAAATGTTGAATGATAGAGTACACTAAAAGAAGAAAACATACTGCGCCGACCCCAAAAATAAAATTGGGAAAGAATAGGCAGACAAAACGACTTGATTAAGTGATAATGTAGTTAAAAATTGGGTATCCTGTTTAATGTTGAGGATTGTTTTCGTTCTTTGTTGCTGAATCCACTACAAATTACAATACATGGTAGGAAATCAATAATTTACATATGAAAGATAGATAATTTTTATATAATGCTCTATCTATATAAAACTATAGCAACAGCAACATAGTATTTTTAGGTTAAAGTATGAAATCAGTTTTGGAACATATTCCCGCGAATCCGTAGAACCCAGTTCTAGATGAAAATGTTCAAAAACTAAAATAATATGCAATCTATATTTAAACCACTCCAGATATATATCAAGTTATTAACAAAACACGTAATTTCATTAATATCAAAAAAACTATGTAAGAGCCGCTCTTAAACGTTTTGTTATGCTCTATTACGCCACACTCAATTGGAACACTAAGGGTTATACAGTTTCGATGTAATTTAAACTGTTATGAACGAAGGTGTCAATTATTGAATTTAACTGCAACTTTGGTACCAACAACTTACTAAATGTAATGCACAAAAAAGCCTATTTAAAATATTTATATGGTGAAAGAATATAAATAGAATAATAAGTACTGAGCTCTCCTTCCAGTTTCAGAGGTTAATCAAGAGTAACATTGTTTATAATCATGCAATATGAAAAAATGTTCTCCGACAATCCTGTCTTTTTTAGCGGCAATTCTTTGGTACAAAAAAACAGCCACTTTGTATTTTCAGGGTGGCTTATAGGACCGGGTTAATATTTCCTCTCAAGGTATTATGATCGTAGCCGAAGTCGTATTTATAAAGTCTTTTTACAAAACGCGTATCGAAGGCTTATATTTAATTATAATAACTGCTAACAATCTAATAAATTAGTAAGTACATCTAGTTTTAGGGCAGGGCAGGTGTTACTGGCAAAAATTAATACACAAATGGATAAAAAAACAATAAACGATGTAGCACACAATAAATATTAGTAAAATTGTTTTAAAATTGTAATATACAGTTTTAAAACAATTTTCGGCGGTGTTAAATGGAATAAAATTGTTTTAAAATTGTCATATACAGTTTTAAAACCACTTTCGGCGGGGTTAAATGGAATAAAATTGTAATATACAGTTTAAAAACAATTTTCGGCGGAGTTAAAGGGAATATTTTTTTTTAAATGATGATTTCAAGACCAGGTTACACTTGTGCCGAAATATCAGGAAATTGACATTTGTTATCTATCCGATATCTAATTATGATAAAAGATAAATTCAGATATTGGAAGAAGTCAAAGAATAGTATCCGCCACAAATTTTGTCATTAAACTTTATCAGTTTGTTTGACATGACTTTATTGAGCAAATTAATTTACTGATACCAAGCCAGGTCCACTCCGCAGTATAGGTATGAAGCTACAAGTACACGGTGGGAACGACTAATCGTGCCAAAACTCAGTTGGCTGCCGCGTGCCGGCCGGGCCGCACGTTAGTTCGATGCACACTCACGCGCTGCGTTTGCGTCATCCGTTCATATCTAGACTAGGTATCTAGTTATTAGTACTTACACTAGGTTTATTTGTTCGCAAAAATAGAGTAATAGACAAATTAATTCAAATTACCTAATTAAAAAGGGCCCAAATAGGTAACGGCCGTCTTATATTTGGTCAATAAAAACTTGACTTCCATGTAGTTACTATACTTGTGCATTAAAGCTGTTTCAAATAAGACTTATAAAGTTGGTTATATATTCCCAATGTTGGGCATGGGGTCCCGAACTTCAACTCTTTTAGGTGGGTTGCGGTCTGAACAACTTTTTTGAATCACTTATCTATAACATTACTTAGTCATAAATATTCAAAAACTTTAATGAAAAACAAAACTAAATAACATTTGTACTACGTTTGAAAGACGTGACAGCTATTGTAGTAAGTGTATTCATGCACTTTGTACATTTTTTTTAAATAAATGCCACTATATAAGATATGTAAAAGGAAATGGCAAAAGCTATACACAGAACCAGAAGTGAAAAGAAATCAAATTATATAAATATACAAGAAAACACTAAGATATCTCAATCGACGGCTGAGGCTAAGGAGGCTTGATACAAACAGATTGAAGTTAAACTAGTGAAAATGTAAATTAAATGAAAGTAATTATGTAAGAAACAATAAAAACAAAAAATTTTAGACATTATCTATGGATGTCCTTTACACCGATTGAGATTTTCTACATCTATACAGGGTGTAAGTGACACCGTACCGAACCCTGAAATAGTGTACTCAGACCATCACTCTGAGTGGAAAATCATTGGAAATTTCTGCCGGAAAATTCATATTTTTTTTTTTTGCTTAAAAGTGATATCACAGAGCAAACAACATTTTACCGAAAAAAATCAGTGATAAATACCCCAAAACCTGCAATGTAATCAAATTAACAACATTTATGCAATCAGCTGCTTCGACGCCGAGCGCTGAAGGTCATTCACCGTACCGCATAGTACGCGTTGTTGAGTTACATAGCGGAAAATCAAACTATTGACTGTAAATCCTTAATCTCGCATTTTTATGATAAACTGACTTTTGCATTGTGATAAGTATCCATAGAAATACCTTTTTGTAAGTTATTCGAGACGGTGATATTTACACGCTGTATAAAAAAATATGCAATATGAAATTAAGCTGTTTTTTTTTAATTAAGAAATTATAGGTATATAAAATGTTAAGAATATAATTTAAGTTAAAGTAACTACAAAAACGACAAGAGAGCTACACTACAAATGCATTCTATAAAATTACACGCTTGGTTAGAAAACAAATGAGTCTTTATAATGTTTTAAAAAAAGACAGGGTGAGATGTGGAATAAATAGAGAATATAAACTACGAAAGCAGCTAAGAAGTCTAGATGTGGAACAAAAGGTAAAGAAGGAAATATTCAAGAAAATTAGCGCAAAAGTGAGTACGAACAGAATAAATAACCATAATGAATTTGAAGTTGAGCAGTGAATGCTATCGAACGTCGGCACGAATGTACCCTACAGGTCACTGCTGCAAGTAAACGAACAAAGACTCACAGGCAGGTGCTGGGTGCGCACGGAGACGGGCACGCCGCAGCCGGGGCCGCGCAGCTGAATGGGCACGTTATGCTTAGTCACGCCACACCATAGCTACGGTTACAACTTCAATGCTTTCTTTCATTTGTAACAATTATACCATCTCCGAGCATGTAAAACTTAGTTCAACTTAATATTGTCATCAAATTTCTCTTTCTGGCCTTCTTCTAATCCTGATAATATTTTAAATATGAATTTATTTCGATGCTTCTTTCTCTATTATGATTTCAACGCACCTTTATAAAAGTTTTGAACACATAAATTTTGTATTGAACTGATGTATCTACTCGTATATTGGAAGCTTGTAATAATATCATAAATGTAACAATTTTTTTACCCAATCACATCCTGATCACATATAGACAATTGTATTCTGACCTTATCACGTAGATAGCCAGGTATTGAGATTAACATTCGCATTGAAAATGTAACCGTTCATGATATTAGTATGGTAGACACAAAACACATTTTAAACACAATTGATATAACAGACGCAATTAGAAAAAAATAATTAAAGTATATCCAACACCGATAATAGTTGAAATTAACATCCAATCTAACCTGTGACATTCGACTATAGCCTCGACAAACAACCGCAGTGGAATTACCCACGTTTTCGGCACAAAGGAGTCTATCTAAAGATTTATAGCAAGGCATGCCCAAACATTTGAGCAGTTTTTATTAACTCAAAAGTATCAAGAGGCAGAGTGCGAGTCGAAACAGAAGAATGTTCAGTGAAAATAGCTTTCGAGTTAAAGCAATATTGATCATCGAAAATATCCTACAAGGGCTGGATCAAACCGGGACACACTCGGCAAGTTACGTGTTGAATCTGAGTCTTGACTTAAAATATATCTTTTGAATCGAAAGATCTTAGATTAGACTGGATATTAAAATCACCCAAAAATTGTTAAACAAACATGACATTGATATGAAAGTAAGGTTCAATTACGCAGTTCGATTAATCAAACATACTACGCACGGGGTCTAAGCAGGCGTCAAAGTATAGATTAGACGGAATGTGTGTAAAAGCACATTTGAACTGTTATTTCTTATGGAAGCAATCACATCGTATGGACATCAGGATGAATTTCAGTTTATAGCTGCAGTGAAATATTTGTTAAAATTAATATTTCTATATTACAGGTGTTGCATCAGTTTGTTCATAAATGCGAGATTGAGTTTGAGTGTTTGTTACGTTTTCACATCTTAAAGGACATAGGGTACCTTTCATCCCCAAAAAAAGGTACTATTTCTTAGGGATTTCCGATTTTCCGATCTCTAATTATAACACTAATAATAATAAAAAAAAATACATACTAATTTTGTAAGTTTGAAATCAGTATCGTATTTAATATAAGACTCCAATTTGTGTCTCGAATGTGGTTCCCGTAATTGCTATCGAATGAAAATGTAGTGACAGTTAGAAGGTTATGGGTTGTCAAAAATATAAGGTGTGTTATCCTCACATCTCTGGGAGCGACGAGGTGCGAGGGCGGGCGCTCCCGGCGCAGGGTCTCTGTGCCCTGGCGGACCAGCGCGGGGGGGGCGGAGGGGACGTCGTCAGCCTTCGAACTCTTGTCTTCCGCTTTCTGTATACAACAATATAATATCCTCTTAATGATGGTCTCCTCTATTTTCTAAATAGCCCCTCAGTAATTTACTGTTAACGGTAACATTTTAGTTCACAATCAAATGTGGGGGAACTTTGTTAGATTTAGGGATTGATATTTAACATTTTATATTTTGAAACATATTATAGATTGAGGAATCAAAGATTTTGAATACAGTATGCAACATTCAACGCTAAGTTCATGACACTCTATATACTTTTCACTTAAAACGATAAAATAGCATAAGAGATAATATAGTAAATGAGAATGATGACATAGGGGATATTACACACACCTACCATACCATTTTTCAAATATCATGAACTCGGTGACACTTGATTTTATAGATTTCACAGAGTAGGTTTTTTTTTATAAAATAAAAATATAAAATACAAGAGATGAACCGGAATTGATAGATAAATGAAAATCTGTTTCAATTTTAAAGCATACTTTTGTTTTTATTTCACATTGAAACTTCTTATTTTAAATGATATAGTTCAAAACTCAATATGTATAAGAAAAAAATCAATTTATGATGCATGACTACGAGGGCGGCACTGAAAATTTAGGGAATCAAGGAAGTGACACAACATTACTAATTAAAAATGTATTTATTGCTTTTCGAAGTATTCTCCGCAAAATTTGACACATTTTTCCATACGATGGAACCAATCATTGAAGCAACCATTCTATTCGGAAGTTCGGTCTCCAAAATGGCCGTTTTGTAGGCGTCCACAGCTTCTTCAGGTGATGAAAATCTCTGACCACGCAATTTATTCTTTATTTTAGGGAAAGTATAGAAATCATTAGGGCTTAGGTCGGGGCTGTACGGCGGATGGTCTAATAATTCTATGTTTTCTTGCTTTAAAAACTATTTTGTTCTGTGCGCGGTGTGAGAACTCGCATTGTCGTGATGGAGGATGATGCGGCGGTTGCAGTTCTCTTTACGGAGTTCAGAAACGACCTGTGGCAAACAAATGCTAGCATACCATTCTGCATTAACCGTTCTTTGTCCCTCAAGAGAAATAGTCGCAACATGGCCGGTTTTGGAGACAAACGTGGCCACCATTTTTTTTGCAACACTCCGTGAACGAACAATTTTTGTTGGCTTTTAACTCATTTTCGAACACCCAAACTCGTGACTGGTTTTTTGTTTCGGGTTCGTACGCGTATATCCAGGATTCGTCACCTGATACGATGTTGTATACAGCATTTGAGGATCCTGCGTGGAATCTTTCGAGAGTTCTGACGCACCAAGTAACGCGTGCCGCTTTTTGCTCTTCACGCTCTGTGAAGAGCAAAAAGCGGCACGCGTTACTTGGTGCGTCAGCGATAAATTGTGGTTATGGATGGGGCTTCATCACCAAATGCAGAAATCATCCGGTCAACACACTGTTTATGCGTTAAAACACTTCGAAAGTCATAATAAATCATCGCTCTTGAATTTTCTCGAGTCAATTCCATTTTCTCAAAGACTAAACAAGTTTGACAAAACCTTGTGACAAGACCGAGAATCTTTTTTTAAATAAATAAATGGTATTCCATTTTTAAAACCAAGGAGTTTTCAATTAAAAAGATTTTAATATGACAGAAACAGTGGAAATATTCCATTCCCGATACTTTTAGTGCAGCCTATGTATAACCGTGTCGTCATAGATATTGATACAATATAATCGAACTCAGTCGCATAACTGTTATATTATTATTATTTTATTATAATATTAAGTCCCTGTGGGGTGTACCCAGCTTTATGCCCAGGGTCTAGTTTGTCAGTAGATCCAGGGGCGGGGCAAATCAATATTTTTTATGGTAGAGAGGGCAAACGAGCAGACGGGTCACCTGATGGTAAATGACTACCGCCGCCCATGGGCACCTGTAACTCAAGAGTCACAAGTGCGTTGCTGCCCTTTCAGGTGGGAATAGGGGAAGGCGGTAGAGGGGTATCAGAGGGGGGTAGAGGGGATGGATGGGAATAGGGGAGAGGGAAGGGTTAGGTCCTCCGGTAACCTCACTCACGCGGCGAACAGCAATGCAATCATTGTTTCACTGCCGGTTTTCTGTGAGGCCGTGGTATCGAGCGGAGTCGAGCCGGCCCATACGTGCCGAAGCATGGCTCTCCCACGTAAATTAATAATCTATAATAAAATCTTTTATCAAAGGTTTTAGAGGGTTCAAGCTCCTAGTAGAATTTTACTATAGATAATCTAGGATGATGTTGATGATAAAACCTACATACCTGGTAATTGGCAATGGTATAAGAGTCAGTTACGATAACAGGAGCTGCTGGACACACGCTTGAGGTGGGGGACAGCGCAGGGTTGGACGCGTACACCCCGCGCCTGATCATCGTCCGACCGCCTAGTGCTAGACCCCGAGACGCAACTGCCAGCCCTGATATCGGTTGAGCTAAAATCGCAAAAAGGAACATCATTGTGTATACAAAAATAAATCAAGAAGAATTAAAAAAAGAAAAAAATAGAATTTCAGTGGGGACTTCAATTTTTTTTGTTGGCGCAAACAATATGTTAGTTATCTATGGTTAAACTCATTAAATTAAGTGTTATTAGACTTCGAAAAAGTTGATTACTTATTATTTTCACGTTTGTTATTATTTTGAAATTGGCGAGTCAGACAATAAAAGTAAATGAATTGACGATAGCAAAGTATGACGTCAGAGGTTGTTATTTCAAACAAATATCTACAGAACGTACTGTTTTTGTTTTATAAAGAGTTTTGATTTGACTTGACAGTTAACTACCGTATTAGAAGATGTACAGTGGACAAAGAAAATGGTGTACCAGTTTCGACAAAAGTTTCTGTGTTATCACAATAGCGATAAGGTTGAACCTATCTTTAACAATCTTGAACTGTCAGAATATTATTGCACGGGAGATCTTCAACCGTAGTAGGGTGGTAAATGATATATTTGTCGATGGTACGTACGGCCTTAGCATGCCGTATGGTTGTTGGTAAGTAGTTGCTGACGTCCACCGAAGTTTCGAAAAACAGATTATGATTTTATTTTTTCAATTACATATATAGAAAAATATAATCTTTTTCTTTTTGATCCGTCCTGCATTTCTTAATACAGGGATCAGCTGTGAAAAATTAAATGACTTATAAGATAACGAGTCGACAAGCATTTAACTTAAATTGCGCTACTTTAATTTGATGGAAAAACAAAATGTATTTATTTAAAGAAAGACAATAATGTGAGATACTCACCGGGTGGTATTCTGTTAAGTTCTCTATGCGAACTGTACTGTCTCAGTTTTGATGTCGGCAAACCTGTTTTTCTGGGCACAGCCATTGGAGGAATCATATGACCGTATGATACTAAAAAAAAAACAAAAATGATGGGAAAATAAAAATAATATGATGTGATATGAAGTTAACACAAATATTATTACGCACACTATCACACTGGCCCTCAGTAGGATTAAGGTCTCCACTTTCTCTTCCACCTAGCTAGGGTGCTATAGGGGTATTCATCTATATATTATTAATACATTAAGATAATTCTTTGTCCCCCCTTTTTAGCAAATTTCGAGCAAGGAGGAATTTGGAATACCAATTTAATGGATGTGGAGAAGAAGTGTAGAAGTATGTAACTATGTATGTCTCATAAATGTGAAAATGTTTACATGTAACTACACATCCAACTCCAGTTTATGTTGAGCTGTCATAGTTCGGTAAGTCTAGACAATGCTAGGTCACAATAGTATAGTACAATAGTAACAATAGTATCTTTTTCTTCTTTATTTGTCAACCGCTATTGACGAGCGTTAAGTATTGCCATAAAAAAATTGTAACCATTTTTTCCCCTACATAAGAGCTTCATTGTTATTATTAATTTAATGAATTAGTCGAATTTCAAGCTTTGGGAACTTAAGCTTACATTTTCCGGTTGCCTATTGTCTAAACTATTTTACTTATGTATTTTTGATCATTACATTCATAGAGTAAAATACCCCATTCTTATTAATAGGCATCTAATTTGTCGGTTCACATCTAAGGTCCATAAGTAGACCTCTATCCTGTCTCCAAGAGACTTCACTTTCACGTTACGTTTTCAAAACTTACTTCTTCATACAAAGCTTTAGCGACCCCATTCACTTGTGTGACCTTTCTTCTTCAATAATAATTATACTATCCTTACCTGTAGCTGACGAAGGAGTTTTGTTACACACAGGTGACTTCAAACCGCTGACAGGAGGCTGTATTTTCTTCTCAGTACTAGTTTTTCCCGCCAAAATATCCCTTTTGACTAAACTCTTTTTCGCCGTGGGTACACTACTTATAATCGTAGTATTGTGCATGTCGAAGGTGCGTTCCATAACCGTTGAGTTAGCGGAAGTGACTTTAGAAATAGCGTATGACTTATCATCCACAGTATCGTAGATAGGCGATATTGTATTATGCAAATCTAGCAACTCGTTCTTGGAACTTTTTCGTAGTGACATTAGCGGTGTTGATGCAATCTGTGAGCCTGCAATAAGTGAAGGGTCTGGGTTTAACGAGCGCTAAACATTATAATAGAAAATAGGATTGCGTTATGATAACCCAATAACTGCATGAACACTAAAATCTCAGATGCGTTCCTGCACATTTACATATTTTTCTAATAAAACTGCTTTAAATACTTTGTATAAAGTCAGAGTGCACATGATGCATCAAGGCATTTGAGCGCGGATAAAAGAAATAAAACTACCATCACTATTTAAATGTTGAGTATTACTGTTTATAGCAACAGTAATCAAATTTAATAAAAGAAATAACATTAGTCTTACAGTAAAACAAACATACCGAACGAACACAAAAACACCAAGACCCAGCACTTCTGTATCAGTGCAGTGCGACCTACTGCTCATAGGTCCATTAGTAGTAGCCCCACATCCTTCTTTCCCCAAAAACCAATAACGTGGCCCATTGTCCAACCCGAAGCGATAAAGCCGATGAAACACTTACGTGGGTTATGTGACGGTATTGTATCAGGCACGCTGTCTGGTGGACTGGATGAACTGAAGGTGCTCGTATCTGTGCTCTCGCTCGACCCCACCATAGCTCGGTCTTGAGAAGTCCATTCCTGGAATGATTTTTCAACCACGGGACTAAATTAAGAAATATTTACTTTTTCTGTTTTATATTATAACAAATATTCCCTATATATATTTTAACAACTAGTTGCACGGCTGGAATAGGTTCTTTTTAGTAAGGCAGTCAAATACCCTGCTATCGATCTATTTATAGGTGTATTAAAATCCACAATCATTTGATGTAACTAACCTCCGTGAATGTAGGAAGATAAATCGATTACTATAAAATATGTTAAATAAAGGAAGATCAATTGTGGGTGGCAAATTTTAGAGATATTTAGTAATTTCGAAAGTTCTTGTTTTATCTTTAATTAGTGAGCTATTTGTACGTACTATTTATTCTGTATTAAAACTTTAATAAAAGGTTCTTTCATAGTGTATAAGAAGTCTGAATTCCATTACTGAATGGCGGAAAGGAGTTTCCGTTTCTGTCACTTTAATTGCAACCTTCAAGATGTAACAAATAGAGCAGTTAGGGCACAGCAAATATCTGATCGAATTTAACTGTTTCTCTACAGCGAACGAAGTAATTGTACCATACAGAAGACAGTAGACGCATTTCCTGGTATTATTAAAATGATGATAAATCAGAGTCCGAACTGAACTACGGTCATAAAATAACTATAGCAAGTCAGGTTCTTTCGATTGTACAGAATATCGCATTACACGCAATAAAAAGGAAATCACAAAAGCTTCTAAATAGTGAAATGGTACAGACTACGCAATAATTCTACATCTTCTCTTCACTGCTGCTGGTATACCTCTGTAATGCACTAATATGATGATAAACTTCAACATTTCGCAGCCTTAGTAAGGGCAACTGAAGCAACGAAACCCCTATCTTAAGCAGTATCTTAGTTGAAATGACTTTAATATTTTACATAAATACATACCCTCAGGTCCTGTGGTGCCGTTAGCTCACTGCCATCAATGAGGTTCATTGTGGCCGAATTTATATCTATTATATTATTGTCTTCCGTCTTCACGTATACAACTGTTGTATCCATAGCGTTCGCTCTAGGTGACAGCTTTTTAAACGTAGCATTCCTTTTTGGAGGCTCTCTGATAGGTTCTTCCTGTTTATCGAATCCATTAGTGTTAGCGTTCGTTGCTCTCCGCCTTGAAAGTAATTCTGAAGCGTTCTCTATACTTTGCCGGGGCACTGTGATAGTTTGATTCGGTAACTGGATAGTCTTTATGGGCGATGTATCCGTTTGATTTGGCAAAGGCTTGTCCGGCTCGCTAGGAAGCCCTTTTCTAGCTAATGAAAGTTTTTGGCGAGCTTGTATTATCTCATTCAGCTCCTGCTTTCCTAGAGTAACGTTAAGGCTATTTCTAGCCAGTTCCTCTGGTTTCTGAAGGCCCATATCTTTATAGAAGGTGTCGTCACGTTCAAAGTTTTCTTTCTCAGCGTCATTGGCTTTTATGAATCTGTTATTAGAATAGTAAGTTATTGTTTCAGCCATATCAGGGTTCTGTTTCTGGGTGTACTTAGGCGATTCCTTGTTATCACAATTTTCGTTTAGGACTTTTCCAGTATCAATTTGGCAAGCTTCTTCGCGGGCTTTTGTGTAACTTTCAGAGTTCTTTATGCCAGATTCTCGTTTAGTAAAACTGTTGTAGAGATTGTGTCTTGGTCTTCCTGTGAGAAGCCTTTGTGATTGTTCTAAATTAGTAAAGGTTGTTGAACTGAATATGTTTGAATCTGGACTATCTTTTGCTTTAGATGTTGTGCTGTTAGAGATGACATAGGATGAATTCACTGAGCTGACTAAACTAGGAGGCAGAGAGTCGATGAGGCTGTCATTGTCAGGATATGTGGTTTGAGAGAGGAAGCTTGTACTCATGTCTTTTTCGTCAAGAATACTTAACGTCATGCTTGTCATCATTGGATCAATACTTTCTCGACCTGTCATTGGTGGCCCTGTAAACGAGCAATCGGCGGAAAATTATGATCCATCTATATATTTGTTTTAAGTATTTGAGACATAGCAGGAGTGTTAAAAAAGACCAAGTAGCGATCAGTCAATTACCTGACTCCTTATATGGAAAAGATTTGCGGCCGTCCATAGACTCCGCGTTGAAGGTGCCGGAACTCTCCATGAGGAGTGACGAGACGAGGCTTGGCGGCGACATTCGCATCAGTGACTCCCCGCTTTGGTACATATTGAGGCTGCCACGCTCGTGTATAATGTTTGATAGCCCCCTGTTGAAAAGTTAATTTGTGTTTATCGTCAAAGGTTTCGAGTACCTTTTTAGCGTTTAAGTCGAATGTGCAGTAAACATAAACTCATGGTCTTGTCGGCAGGCCGTTTTGGCGAATGACTTAGGTCATCTTAAAAGTAATTAATTAGTGAATAAATTAGATATTTTTTTATGTTACATGTAAATATTTCTGCTAGCATACGTATAAAGTTCATTATTAGTAAACAGTTAAATTTTTAAGTTTTCACAAAAAAAGCAAAATACATATTTTCACATACAACCTCTTATCCCTGAAACTGAAATATTGCATTAGGTATACAATCTCTAAAATTAAGTTTAAGACAATAAAAAAAAGCTGATAAAACCTCGAGTCTTCCAGAAATCTCATATATATTTATTCTTAATATTAAAAAAATACTATATTGCAAGTACAAACAAAATAAAGATTTGAATTTAAATCGATTTGTAAGAATTTTTTATTAACTGAATTCATTTCGTAATTCAAATTTAAATGTGGAACTTGTAACCCCTTAAAAACATGAGCTTTTATATTTGCAGTTCTTATTTCTGTTTCAATCAATAACATGCTTAAATATAAAAGCGACAAAAAGCCAACCTCAACCGAACCGAAACAGGCTAGAAGCGACATAAAAAGTACAATAGACGCTGCAACGTAATATAAGCTTATATTTAACCTAAAACAGTGCAGCGCCATGTTCTGTGGTGACGTAACACTGTGAAACCTCCTTTGCGCATGCGCCACATTGAGGTAAGCACCTGTTATCCACCTGGGTAAACATTACATGCAAATAGGTAAGATTGTTGCATTTTTAATGTTGTACATTTTTAAGAATATATTTAATAGAATGTATATTTTTCTTGGGAAAATACACCAACTACTAAGTGTTCACCACCGACAACTGAGCATTTATGTTTTTTTATAAATTAAAGGGTAAAATGGGTGGGCTACTGGGTGTAGACCAAGGATTTATCAAGCAACTATTTATAAAGAAACAAGTTCTATGATTTATGGAACATGCATAGACAGGCAATAATTTTACGGTTTTCTTTTTAACACTCGCAATATGAATAGTGGTCGGCAGTGGTCACCCGGGCTTTCAACCCTAAGCAAAACTAACAATAACACTAAAGCTAAGAAGTTCGGCAACAGAAATGCGATCTTGATAACCTACGGCTATATTTTCTATAAGAATCTTATAGTCCATGATTCAACAGATTTACCTACTTATATTTTATTTTTATTTTACCCGGATCATAGGTTTAAATTCCGGTGAAACATCACTACACCTTAGTATACGTGTAATACTTGGTATAAAACGCTCTCTGTCACCGAACGTGGCTACATGTCTGTTAGTAGCTTGTATACATACATTTGTTATTTTAGGGACACAAATATCACAATTTAATAAAGTTACCAAACCAGATAAAAGTAGGCTTAATTGTCTATGGTATTCCTGTGCACCCCCATTATTGAAAGAATAAATACAATTTTAATTGATAGAACTTCAACACTTCTACACCTAAATCTCCAACTGATTTGAAAACGTATTATTTCTTTTTATTACCTTCGAAGATCTCGTAGAGAATGGGGATGATTATCTTGCTTTATCATTACATTCGGGCTTATAATGTTCTGGGACTTGGATAATTTTTTAATGTTAATGTATAAAAGTTTTTTAAACAAAAACTATGAAAATTGCGATAGCATTTAGTAATTGCTATATGCTTTCGCATTTTAGACGTCTGATTAGTCAAAGTCAATCACCTTTATTCCACAAAATTGTTCAAATAAACTTGCGTTTATGTTACACTAGCTGCACCCCGCGGTTTCATCCGCGTAAGTCCGTTTGAATATAGGGATAAAAGGTCTCCAGCTATCTACATACCAACTTTCATTAAAATCCATACAATAGGTAGTTTCTGCGTGAAACAGTAGCAAACATCCATACATCCTCCGATACTTTCACGTTATAATATTAGTAGGATTCATTTTTGGAAATGTATAACATAGTTACGAGTATATTGTTGACCTCGCCCTTTTATTGGTAAAGTAAACTTTTAAGAACTTTAGGTACTTCACTTTACCAATAAAAGTAAAAGTAATTAAAGACGCCAATACTTTCATAAGTCTAACGTTACGTCTTTTGCTACTTTCCCTATCTGTGTTCTGGGTTACACACAAAGCCAATGCTAAGTCATGCACATTAATTAAGTAGGCGTTAGGCTTCTATTTTGTTTCTATAATGCAATTAATGCTTTCAATTCTACAGCTAATGGTTTTTAAGCTCAATACACACGTTAATGTAAACAATCAATGTCATCGACCCCTCTATGCATTTGCTGGATCGCTCAAAAGATAAGGCTGTCGAACTAAAATAATGAAATATAAATTTTATCGCGATGAAGTCCCGAGTTACACACCTAATATGTACTTATCAAAGTCGCGATGGCTTGATCGCGATAAAAACAGTTAAAATAATGAGAGATTAAACGACTTTCATGGTACATGGTAACCTGTAATTAAAAAAAAAGTGTAACCGACTTCAATGTGCTGTTATAATGATGATAAATTATAATTAGAAGATATATGCAAAACGTAATAAGTGCCTATAAAATTTGAAGGTTACCCTCGATTTCCCTGGGATCCCATCATCAGATCCTGACTTAGTGACAATGGGACCAAATTGGAGTTTTTGAATCGGTCTACAGTTAGCGGAGATATCGGTGAATATACATAAAAGAAAAAATATACAGTGGAACATAACACCTCCTTCTTTTTTAAAGTCGGTTAACAAGGAGTGGCTACATTGATGTTTTGGTAAAGTATTTAGATTCTGTAACAATATCTATGACAAATTAATTTTGTAATAAGGTTAATTATGATTATAAGTAAATTATGTAACACAGTTACGATATAAAACATTGTAATTAAATAGAATACATTTAAAATGTCATAACTTTTAACAATAAGTAGACTATGTACAAAACAGCATAAATTATGCAAACATGTTTTATTTATATTATTCTTCTTAAACTGACGCTTTATTATAATAATTAATGCATAGTGTGAAGCAGAAAAATTGAACCACGCACACCGTAATGTCTACATTTAATACTTGATAATAAAGCAAAAAAGTAAAGATAATTAAGTATTTATATGCAACGTCGTAACTGAAAACTGTAACATATTTATTATTTAATGATTATGATTATTTTCTTTCTCGTCTGACTTTTGTGTAAGGAGGCATTAAGTAGCCATTTTGTATTTGACATTGGGATGCATTCTTTCGCAAGGATTCACATTAAATTGTCTGTAATTCTACGTACAATTAAAAACAAAATGAATAAACGCCAGAAATAACTACCTTACATCTATGGACGCCAGCTGTGTCTAGTGTTTTCACAACTGAGGTATCATCAAGCAGTGTAAACGCTTAGTCACATTCGTTATAAATATATATATAATTCAATAGTTATTGTTTTCACGTATTAAGCGAGTTATTAATCCCTAGCATGTTGATACGATTGATAAGACTGCATACATTATTTTAGACATTGGAAAAAAGCAGAACACCATAGGAAAAACAGGCTTTCTAGCTCCTCGACCGGTTTTACACGAATAAAAGCATGTTTTATTTGTCCAATCCATCTACGTAATGGTTAGTAGATGTATTACTTACTTGTTGAATGTATTGTGTAGGTTGTGTGCAGGCTGTGAGAGGTCGATGTTGATCGGCTTGGAGGGCGTGTGGTCCATTGACGAGCGTCCCGAAGCCAAGGTCACATCCATATCTTCTAACTGGAAATCAGTAACAAAGATATACGTTAAGGTTGAGAATCTCAATTTTAAATTTACCAATATAAAGTTATTTAGAATAATTTTATCTTTGTCCAATAGTTGAGGTCGTCATCGGCATCAAACAAGCTTTAGAAAACAGTTATCTATAGATTATGAAGTGTGAAGATGAATAGTGAAGAAAGTCGGTGCTGTATGAAAGGATTTCATAGTAATTATAGTATTAAGACCAGATGTAAAAAATAAATAAATCTGAGTGGTGTATAGCCGCATAACTCGTCTCTGCAATATAATAGGGCTACCTAGACAGTCAGATAGCTATCTCACACAACAATGAAAAAAATACAATAATAGTAAAATTACAAGAACACAAACAAACACGCTCGATGTTGATTGAATTGATGTTGATCCATTGATGAATAGTTTAATTAAAAAAAAATGTTTGTAATACCATAACCATACAAAACCATTTGAGCCTATTATAAATTTGTTAAATTACAACTTACTAGATGCATCCCGCGTAATCATAAATTTAAAATACCGAATCGAAAATCCCTTCAACGATTACAAAAGAGCTGATGATCTTTGAACGGTTGAACAGATTGAGTCCAATAACGTTATTATCGTTATTTCCCAAGTATTACGGTGAGTAAGTTCGGGAGTATATAAATGTGACATAAATGATCAGGTCTTTTGCCTTTACATAGAAGCTCCAAGAGCTGTGTTCACTTTAGTATTTGATTATATATATTTTTGTTTTTGTGGTATAAGAGGCAAACGAGCAGACGGGATCACCTGTAAGTGACTACCGCCGCTCATGAACACCTGCAACAAGAGTCACAAGTGCGATGCCGACCTTTGAGGTGGGAGTACGCTCTTTTATTGAAGAATCAGTTCGGAAATACCGCAGGCGACAATTTGTTTCACAGATTGGTTGTGCGAGGCGGATGGGGATTAAAGTTTTGTCGCGTTGAACGATGGCGGAACTCTGGACCGGTAGAAGTCCGAACAATTCCTCGGAGTACTCCCCATAATACAGGGGATAGAGAATGCAGAGTGAAGCTACATCTCTACGCAACGCCAAGGGGTCAAGCCGTTCTGAAATATCTTGGCAATCGACGATTCGAATCTCTTTTAACTGAATGCGGTCCAGAGGTAGAAGCTGTCAGCTCTGCATACTGGGGTGCCACTACATAGAGACATAAACATAATGGAGTCGGAGCATGCACCGTCGACAACAACATTGATGTTTCTGTCTGCAAAAAAACTGGTGATCCAGTTCATCGGGAAGACCATAGGAAGAAGGCTTGGAGAGAAGCGCTTTGTGCCAGACCCGATAGAAGGCCTTCGCTATGTACAAACTAACTGCCAATGTAAACCAGAATTTCGCGTTAATCCCATTAGTAAGAAAAGAGGTATTTATGTGTCGGACAGCAAAATTGTTCTATAAAGGTTCCGTTTATATCTTCAAGTGTACGGACCCCTAAACTAGTGTGTATATTTCGAGATTTTGTTTACAAGTGCCACTGTAATATTTTAATACACTTAATACCAATGCGTTAATATTTTCAAGAAGGTTGAACAAGGATGTTATCAGAAGACCTTTGCAGACAACAGGTAGCATAATATTAGCATAATATAATAAGAATAAGGTCAATTTGCAAACCTTTGAGCAATTTGGTAATTTGGGAAACAATTTTTGATTTTAACTGTAACAGAAAAGTAATAGTTCTTATAACACCTAATAAATGAGTATGGAGTATTACGAAGTAAAGCAAAAAAAAACCTTGACATGCACGCGAGAACTAATAGTCATAATAATAGGAGCTGAAAGTGTCGATCCGTATTCTGTTCTCACTTGCTTACGTAATCTACTTTCCGCTATGAAGATATTTTCGTAACACGATATACACGTCATGGGATTACGTCACGAGAATGCACTTATTTTATTCTTGGTGATCTTCCTAGTATTCCCATTGGCGTTGAGATATTGGATTTCAATCAAGTAGATAGTCCTGCAAATAGAGTACCTAGCTGACTGAACGTCGAAACGATAGGTTTAGTAAACTTGTATAAAATAACTATTTCAAATCATCAAATCGATTACTTTTAGTGTTTGGTTTGATAAAATATAACAACAAACGTAAAAATTGTAACAAATCTAATTTGTCAACGTTTTATATTTTGTTGTGTTTTAATATTTTATTTTGGCAATGGGAAATTACCACATAAACACATTACTAACCAAAAGATTATTTATAGAAATAGGACTAAATTGTGTATTCTAAGGGCTGACGTTGATTTCTTGAATATCAACGTTGTAGTTTAAGGATCTGATACATTATCATGTAATAATGTAGGTACGCAGTTCTAGCTACAGAGTTAGATTGCACGGGAGAAAGGTTTTCTATAAATAAATGGACTAGTAACATTAAGGGGTATACCTACATATCTGTGTATTTCACCCATCTGTTTAATGATAAGATTTGTTTACAATTTGACGATTAAACATGATAGATTATAAACTATCGAGAAATAATAAAATTGTAAACTGTTGGTTCAGTGCATAATGTTTCGTTGGTTTTTAATATCGCGAGATTGTTTATAAACTAACGATGTTTACAATCTTACGGTGACATATACATGAAAGAATTAGAAAGATTTATTTTTCATTACAGTTTATAGCTGAGTTTATGTATTAAAATGCAATATACATTCCATAAAAGAAAGTAGTTTGAAAGCTTTGCTAGTATTTAAACACGGTTTCAACATCTATATTATTATATTTTAATGCCTTGTTAGTAATCCTATGTGAAAGATGTCTAACCTATAAATCTGATACTTGATTGTGTATTATATCCTCAAGTGCACTGTCACTTTCATCGCAGAGTTTCGCAACTAGCGTGGCCAAAAGGCTCTATATTCTTAGGACATTATGCAGATATTATGTGTCGAATATCTACATAAGAGAATTTCTTTTATCGTGTGTCAATGCCACTTGTATTTAACATTTACATAGTGCGTGTAGGTGTAGTTGCCGTTATAATATAACATGGCGAGCGGGACAGCCAACTCATTCAAGCTTCCTTGAGAAGCACCAAAGAAGACGAAAGTAACCTTGGTAGGCATGACAAGACCATATTTTGTTACAATCATTATGTGGTATAATGAATGTAAAAGTTACACTTTACACTCACCATTGACTTTACGCAAGTTCAACTCCAGTCACAATAACGGTCTGCTTGATCGAAGAGGAAGCAAGAAGGTTTGTGTTAAAATGACGAAACAAGTACTGATTTTTTTGTGATAAGCACTGGTAACTCTACATGGGGCTCGTGTAGGCAGTCGTACATATATACTTCATCAATACTTATGGCTATTGACCTCAATAATCAATGAAAGCCCTGTGGGTGAGATTATAATCGTTTAAGAATTAGCTGTGAAACGTGCAAGTAGGATCATCGAGATTTATCCAGGTTCAAGTTATGGCTCCCTTCTTCTGACAATAACCAACACAACAAAAAAAGAGAATTAGCGACATCGTTCCTGCCGTTCACGCGTGATGCAAGGGAAATAGGGATTCATTTTTATATATATAGATTATTAAGCTTCTACTTAACATTTACGGAGTGCGTGTAGGTGTAGTTGCAGTTATAATGTAACATGGCAAGCGAGAGAGCCAACTCATTGAAGCTTCCTTAAAAAGCACCAAAAAAGACGAAAGACACGTTGAAAACTGACAAAGTACAGTTATATTAACTTTTAAACTTTCACGTATAGTATGTGACGGTACACGACGAAACCAAAAAATACAAAATATCGAAAATGTGCGGGTGGATGAAGAACCTTCTACACCACGATCTCGACGACGGAGGGCGTGCACCGCTGAGCCAGTCAGCCTTTGACCACGGCCAGTGCAACCTGGTCGAAATGTCAGGCAATTCAGAGGTATGTAATACCTTTTCGTGATCGTGTTAATTCCCGTGTAAATACATAATTATGACAATGTAGAAGTCTATGGTTTAGACGGCCCTGAACAGACGAAAGGAAGAGCCTCGAGATATCGATATATAAACAAATTCTATTCCACGTAAGGACTTAATAAACATTTTATTACCATAAGTGAATGGTAGGATCTATAACCCTGACGATAAACTACGAGTGTATGATTATTACCTAAGCGGCGATTGCTGACAAAGTTTGCAGTAAATATTTAGTCACAAGTCTCATTTTCTCACAATAGCCGAATATAACAATTTATTTGCCAAAATGAAACAAAGGTAAATGTTGCTAAGGTTTCTTTTTTAAGTGTTTTGTTTAATTCTCGTTATTCTAATGTTTATTTAATTTATGTTAAGAATTTAATGATTAATGTTGTAAATATTACTGTAACTTGTAATTAATTTTTTTCTTATATTTAAAATGATTTGCTCATTAGAATTATAATTGTGTGCTCATTAAATAATGTTCTAAGAGTGACGCTCTGCTGGTAATTATTACAGTTAAGCAAAATACTGCATCTATATCGATATTAATAAAAATGAATGTCCGTAGCATTTCAAAAGTCTGTATTTTTATTGTATTTTCTACTAAATTAGTATTATATTTTTGTAATTAAGGATACTTTATGCATATATATTTATTTACTTATTATAAATAATTTAAAGAATAATTTACATGAGTTGTTAATTTTAAGTCCGTATAGGTATAGGTAAACTCCGACACCGTTTGATATACCAACTTGCAAAACTATCCGTTGTTTGTAATTATGAAAAGAACTAGATGAAAACCCGGCTTCGCTCGGGTGAAATGTGACTCAGAATACACAATCGGATACAAAATGTAGGCAGATATACGTGTGAATCGGCCTTAGCGAACTCAAGATGGCATCCGAGTGGCCAATATAACGACTGCCATTTGCACAATTAGAATTTAACAAAATAACTCGACAATCCGACTTTTGCATATATCCATATGTTGTCGTCTCGAAATCATTATTTTTTTATGTTTTATTATTCAGGTAAGGTTTCAATGGAGTCTACCGTACCCCTTGACGGAATTATTAATATAGAAACGCCTTGTTATTGAAATTTGTGTTTAATAACATCTTGAAAATGTCATAACGTGGGAGGAATTTAAGGTCGTGTTAGACAGAAACCCGACCCGGCCTCTCTGTTTTTTACGCATGTCCGCCTGATTAGAGGAGGAAAGTGGAGAAACGCTATCTCTGTATTCTTTCCATACGATAGACATGGTCTTTTATAAAACCTCTTCTGGGCTCAAATCATAGTTTTGATTGGTTCCAACGAAAAAAAAAACCATTAAAATTTTTATCCACGAAGGACAGGCGAGGTTTGAGGTATTCGGAGGCAGTGTAGACGGTCTGGGATAGACCCTGTTCTAATCTGTAACATATGTTACATTTACGAAACCTCTCATTTAAAAAAACAGATATTAATCTATTCAGCTTGCCTTAATTTGGAAAAAATAGTCAGTGTTATTCAATAATTGTTGTATGCACATATAAAGTACTAGCAACGCGCCCCGGCATGCATGGGTAGCAGAGATATCTTCAACAATCATCATCATATTTCAACCAATTTACACAAAACCTTAACAAATTGTATACCTAAACTTTCCGCACGAATCGCTCTATCTATTGGTGAAAACCGCTTGAAAATCCGTTCAGCAGTTTTTCGAGTTTATCGCGAACAGACAGACAGACGCGGTGAGGGACTTTGTTTTATACTATGTAGTGATGTAGATATCATAAATATCTACATATTAATAACGTGAGGAGAATTCTTCGTACGCATTTTTTAAGCAAACGATATTTGGAATAAGTACTTAAAGCTTATATTGTGCGGAAGAATTGCAAAAATCTGAAAATTTTAAACAATATATGCTATAAAGTAAAATTAAACAATATGTCCTATAAAGTAAATCTATAGGGATTCAGTATATCTCTTGACCTGTCATGATACACAAGTCTTTACAATCATCATCATCATCATCACTTCAGCCATAGGACGTCCACTGTTGGACATAGGCCTCCCTTAATGACCTCCAAGAAGACCGGTTGGAAGCATCCACCGACGTCCAGCGATCCTTACCAGGTCGTCTGTCCACCGCGATAGTGGACGTCCTACGCTGCGCCTTCCGGTCCGTGGTCTCCATTCCAGTCTTTATTAAGTCTTTTACAATAACAGATCAAATTATACCTACTGGTCAATGAAATATAACAAAACATTTAAAATGGTCGGGCGATCTTTATCACGTAAGGTAGGCAGAGGAAAAGCGTTGTATGTTGGAAGAAATTGCTTTTAGCGATAAGGCCGCAATTTGCACATATCAATTCTGTATACTCACTGTAACCTATCTTGTAACAGTGTACAATAAAGTTTATTCTATTCTATTCTATTCTCTTTTATTGACACTCACTTTCCCAACCTTATATTTTCCGGTCTAAGTGTCTTATCTGATGTTCACCTCTCTTCACTTTTACGCAGTCGTATTTTACACTAGCTTTTGCCCGCGGTTTTATCAATTCACTGTCCCTCGGGAACAGAACAGTACTTTTTTCTGGAAGAACTATGTCCTATTCTGTGCCCTGGGCACGTGTATGTAAACTTCATGTTCATCGGTTCAGTAGTTAAGGCGTAACAAATAAAAGTTAGAATATATTTTCACGGTGAATACTGTAATTAATTTTCGATCACGTATTGTTCCATAACATGCCCTATTTGTGCAGCTGCATGCCCCTTATACAACTGGTAAGTTAATGTTAACCGTTTCACGTTACAACATCAGCAATCTAGTAGTAGGTTATACGTGCTTGACGCCATTATTTTGTAAGATGCTGTGTCTAGTCAACTGCGTCGGGTGTTTTACTCGAAGCAGTCGAGAAATCAAAAGTAATATGCCCGCATCATAAAACTTACCTTTAGTACGAAATACAACGTGTTTGTTACATTGTATTTCGTACTTTAAATTCCTTCAAATGAAATTAGTTGGGTTGCAAGACATTTCAAGTTTCCCTTGGGCTCGCGGAGTGTCATTTCCGGCGTTTTATGTTGAAGGGAATAGGCCCACATGAAGAAAATATTCTTATATTATTACCACTATTAAATTATACATACTCGCTATCTATAAAATTGTTAATATGTAACGAATGTAGTTTTTCGATGACGACAAAAAAAAATCATAGCAATAAAAGAGCACGAATCCGACGCGCATTTTATCATGGAATCGATCTTCAGATGACCACGTTAATGGATGATTTATTAACCGTGAAGCAGATACATTTGACTAGAACCATCGACTGAAATTCGATTATAAATATCTCGTGGATACTTACCTTTATAGGTTGAGGCTTACACCGTATATACATACACGTATAACAAAATTACTAAGCAACATTTTCGGGTTATTAGGGCATTAACAGAAAAGCAATTTTTACTACGTGGGCAATGACCTAAAACAGATTCGCTTCACTGCCTTTTAAAATGTTGTATTAATAGGCGACTATTGATGGGAAGTAATAGTTCGCGCTTAGTTCCTTGATTACATTCGGAGCACGTTTCCCCAATTTTGAGATGTCAAATCGATACTGTTATAAAACAGTTATAGGTTGGTTGCACTTTAAAAGGCACAAGGAATCCTCAGTGCGAGCCTTAGAAAATTGAAGAATAGAGTATTGATCCGTGTTCAGTACAGTACAGTACTAAGCATATTCGTCACCTCACCGGGTCAAACGGTAAGGTGGTATGTCGGACTCGAACCGACTAAAACCACACAGAGTTCCGTCACTGGGTCTTTTTGCCGGGGCGGCCTCAGGGTACACCCTAGAAATGAAATCCTTGTAAACCCCGGCAGACCTATAGTTATACATACTAACTTAATAAAGCTAAAGAGTTTATTCGTTTGTTTGTTTGAACGCACTAATCTCTGAAAGTTTGAGTCAGATTTGAACATTTTTTTTGTATTGGATTGACCATAGAGTATTCATTGAGGGAGGTTATGGGATATGTAACATCACGCTACAACCCTGAGGAGCGGAGCAGTGAGCAAAACAGCGGGTGAAATTGCGGAGAACAGCTAGTATAAAACAAAACAAGAATGAATTCCCAAATATTTTAAAGTGTTACAGTGTAAGTAGTGTACGCTGATTCACAAGCAGCCATGATCTCATTTATTATGCAAGTTCAGTGTCACGGCTGGCGTAGATTACCCGTCGACGATAAATGAGAAATTAAACTTTAGCAAAAAAGCCGTTAGCTACAGATCGCCATGATTGTACAGATACTAGTAGTCGTGTTCTAGATTCCTAAAGACATTAATAGGCTCTTACATACACCTACTTGTGTACCGGTATAGTGAAAACGAATCTTAATTTATTAAATAAACAAGAAACGTAATAAATAAGGAGGGTAATCTCTACTCGGTAATAAAACCAAATACATAGTAACCAATTACGTGGGAGAGCCATGAGACTCCGCTCGATACCACGGCCTCACAGAAAACCGGCGGCAACGCACTTGTGGCTCTTGGGTTGCAGGTGCCCATGGGCGACGGTAGTCATTTACCATCAGGTGACCCGTCTGCTCGTTTGCCCTATACCATACTCTATATCATAAAAAAAAATTATCCATTTATGTTTTTTTGGATATTCTATACGGGTCAAACCTTTTAATTACTTACACCAGTAAAGGAAGTGAGATGTCTTTTAATGAATAAAATATATAATACTAAATAACACATTAAGTACCCCTTGGAATGTGCATTTCAATATCCTACTAATATTATAAACGTGAAAGTTTGTGAGGATGTATGGATGTATGGATGTTTGTTACTCTTTAACGCAAAAAGTACTGCATGGATTTTAATGAAACTTTACAATGATATAGCTTATATATCAGAATAACACAGGCTATAATATATGAAGATATTGTGTATATTGGCCAATATATAACGATAAGTGTTAAGTAAGTCGGAAAAAAATCTGTCATCTGCGAGCTATTCTGGCGTGCGGTGTGAAAGCTGTAAGAGTTACACGAATATAATGTACGGTGGGATTGTTTCTCTTAAATAATTCTACATCTAAATAGTTCTACAAAAAAGTCCGCGACAGTATATATCTATCTTTTATGTGTAAGCCATTATTACCAAAATAGTTAACCATAAATACAATAAAATTTGATTTTTTATTTCCAATTCACATTTAGCAGTAACAAATTATTTTTTATCAAAATAAATACTTTTATCGCTTCTAATATTCAAAGTAGATAAATTTTGCCTTTTAAAGTACGTAATTTGGTCAAATATTTTAAAAGTCACGACGATATAAAATTAATATAAAATTGTGCGGTGCGGTGGAGGGGGGGACATTGCTCATCGCCGCGTGACGTGAGCCACCCGAGTCCCGAAACGTGAGGGCAGACGTTGTTGACGGTTGTGTCCGTAATGGGAATTTTCAAGACACTAGCGATTTGTTAAAAGGCTCTGTATACATATATTTATATAACACTAGCAACCCGCCCCGGCTTCGCACGGGTACAAATTATACACCTAAACCTCATGAATCACTGTCTATTAGTGAAAACCGCATGAAATTCCGTTCAGTATTTTTTTAGTTTATCGCAAACAGACAGACAGACAGAAAAACGCAGCGGGGGACTTTGTTTTATATTTTATAATATGTAGTGAAGATATTGAATGTGAAAAAAAATGGAAAGTTTGTGAGGAGGTTTGGATGTTTGTTACTCTTTCACGCAAAAACTACTGAACCGATTGCGATGATACTTCGTATGTAGATAGCTGGAGACCTGGATTAACACATAGGCTACTTTTATCCCAATATTCCCATGGCATCTGAGTTACGCGGGTGAAACCGCGGGGCACAGCTAGTGATAAATAATCATAAACTTAAAATACCCCCCACTAGAAAATCCCTTCAACGTTTAGAAAAGAGCTGATGATCTTCGAACGGCTGAATAGATTTTCTTGAATTATATCTAAGAACACAACACTCCCAATCAAGTCACCTTTCAAACAAAAAACGCATTTAAATCCGTCCATTCGGTTGGGAGCTACGATGCCACAGATACACAAACACGTCAAACTAATAACACCCCTCTTTTTGCGTCGGGGGTTAATAAGAATTGGACGTCTCCTTATGTTAACACGAAGACTAAGCTAACAAAAAATTTCTAGAAAAAAATCAATCCGCGTCAGTCATAGCTTTACAAAATGATACTAACTTTTACATTTCTGTTAGCTATTGCCTTTAAGCCTATTCGTGGGAGACCCATGCTTTGGCACGTATGGATCGGCTCAGCCGGAGTGATACCACGGCCTCACAGAACCTGCAGTGAAGTAATGCTTGTATTGCTTTTGCGCCGAGTGAGTGAGGTTACCGGAGACCCTTACTCCTCCCTCTCCTATCCCCTCTTCTTCCCCCCTTCCCATACTCCCACCTTAAAAGCCGGCAAAACACTTGTGACTCTTGAGTTGCAAGTGCTCTAGGGCCAGAAACCAATTTTCATTGATCGATAAGGGCAGCTTGCGTGGTGCTTACCTTTATAAGGCCCTTCTACGCGACCCAAAGCGAGTTGTCCAAATGTCCACTACTGTAAATAAGCTATAAACGCGGGTGCTACCGCAGTTTTCAGCTAGCCTTATATATGTGAGAACAAAATTTTCATATCAAGTATATCAAAAGCATTGGAGTTATTAGCATTCAATTTACGCTTTACACAATTACTTAATCCTTCTTACAAACTGTTTAAGTATGACTAACGTACTGACAGACAGTCATTGCGTTTTATAACATGTAAATAAGGAAGCATATTTAACGATGCCTTGCACAATGATATGAATATAAGAGAAAATATTATACTATATGTAATATTGAATTTTGAAAGGTTGGCAGTCATCATTTTTTATTGAAAGCCTTCCGCAATTCCAACAGTTAGATAGTACTGAATCATATTACGAATAAGTAACGTACAGAATTTTCGTACTTTTAAAATTGAACAGCTGCAGTATATTACATACCTCTGAATTGCCTGACGTTTGCACTGGCCGTGGTCACAGGCTTTTATGCACCTCGCTTTTATGCGCAGTCGGGTGAACACCAGAATAGGGCCACATCGGTTTGCTTACAGAATATGGACACTGTTAATATAGTATGTGACGGTACATGGCGAAACGAAAATATCAAAAATATCGAAAAAGTGGAGGTGGATGAAGAACCTTCTACCTCACGATGTCGACGACGGAGGGACCGCTGAGCCAGTCATCCTGTGACCACGGCCAGTGCAACCTAGTCGAAACGTCAGGCAATTCAGAGGTATGTAATACCTTTTCGTCATCGCGTTAATTCCCGTAAATACGTAGATAATATTATATCATGGAACGCGAAAGTTTAAAAGTTAGTAATATATGCTTATACTTATACGTTCGACAAATTTGGGTGGACAGTGGGCAGAAAGGAACTTAAGGCGTATCAAAAAATAGCTTCGTGAATGACTAGTATTGTTATCAAAATCATGTATCATTTGGGATTTTCCTTTTTGTCAGTTATAATACAATTGCAACTAATACCATTGGTATGATGTTTTGATAAAGAGTACTATTTAAGAGTTTATAAACATTACAGTCACTATTTTTTCTAGTTTAACTGTCGATATAAATCTGACGTGAAAAGAGACACATCGTATTCAATATAACATATTCCATGTTATACAGGGTGTATCCGACAATGGAACACTTACATAAACCGTATGAGGCACCCACAGGACAGGCTTGCCTAGTGTGGGGCCACCGGCAATATTCTTAATAATTACTTTTAAATAAATTATTTTCAATTTCAATTTTCGATCACTGAAAGGGCATGACTCTAGCTTGCCTAACCTTACACATTCTGCCTACTTTAAAGAGAAACGGAGGTAGCTGGAAATTCAAACGGTCATTACTTGTAAATTATGTGTAATTATTATTATATATTGTAATTACTTGTCTATAATGACAGTTATTTTAAAAAATCCTTTTTGTAACTGCATGCTAGAGATGCCCCCTTCCAGTGATCTAAGTAATTGTTCCATTGTCATATACAGCCTGTATACATTAAATTTTACACATAATTTTCATGCGGTTTTCATTAATAGATAAGAGTGATTCATGAGGAAGGTTTAGGTGTATAATTTGTTAAGATTTTGTGTAAATTGATAGAAATATGTTGATGATTGTTGAAGATGTGTCTGCTACCCGTGTAATGCCGGGGCGGGTTGCTAGTTGTTTTTATATAAGAAATTATTTATACTTATTGTGCTTAATTAGTTCACAATAAATATACAACCATTATGTCACACACGTTCAGCCTATGGAACATATGCGAAAAAGAAGGTACTTCTTTTTTGTGTGGAAACCTCCACGAGTCTTCACCTAACCGGAGCTAACGGTGAAGTGGCATGCCGGAATCAAACCGACTAAAATCAGAAAACCACACGGTGTTACGTCACAAGTGGTTCTATTGCAAGGGACCCGGGTATACTCTGACAAGGAAACCTCCGGGAACCCCTACATACCTTTGCCGCCTTTTGATCAGCAGGTGACCACACCGTGACAAACATAAAGCGTAAAATATAACCTATTTGCTTCAGTTGCGCGGCTCTAATGCGATTCGGTTGTTTTGGTAGTGGGTGTATTGTCACCGAAATTACCGAAAGAAGTAGCGTTGACATCGTTAACACTAAGCCAAGCGCCATCCATTGCTGAACTTAAACCTCTCTTAAAGACGACGACTCTTAACGACGATGCCTTCAAGGCAGAGTAAGGTTCTTTGTGGAATTTGAAAAAAAAATTAAAATGAAATAAAAAAAAACTCAAAAAAATTTAAGATCCGCTTTGAAGGGCAATTTTGAACAAACTACTACTAGAGCAAAAGTAACACACTGTACCAAAGTATGTAGAAACATCTGTAAAAAATCTCAATAAATATAATATAAGACTTCTTACATTGATGAGTAAATAAAAAAATACAATGGTGACATCATCCAGCTCGCAGGAATCGATCCAAAGGGTTTCCGAACTACGAGATGAGTCATATAAAACCCAACTGGGTTAGGTACATTATAAGGTAAACAAACGCGTTAGGAATTCCGATTAATATAAAATAAGGCCTTTCATCTCGAGAGCTTTATGGAATTGGAGATTATTCTGATCGATTGGATAAAAGATGTGAAAAGTATATTAAGCATATCCTACTAATATTACGTGAAAGTTTTGTGAGGATGTGTGGATGTATGGATGTATGGATGTTTGTTGCTCTTTCAGGCTAAAATTACTGAACCGATTGCGATGAAACTAGGTATGTAGATTGTTGAAGACCTGGACTAACACATAGGCTATTTTTATCCTGATATTCCCACGGGATCGGGACTTACGCAGGTTGAACCGCGGGGCCGCAGCTAGTATAATCAATAAATTGTGAATTACAGAATTATAGAACACAAATGTTTCGTAAGGTTTATAATATCGCTAACATTTGACCAAACCTCCAATATGTTTACTTTTATGATAAACATATTGGAGGTTTGGTCAAATGTTACCTATATCATTGTCGCACGTTGCAATTTATAATCCTACTAATATTATAAACGTGAAAGTTTGTGAGGATGTATGGATGTTTAGTTACTCTTTCACGCAAAAACTACTGAACCAATTGCGATAAAACTTGGTTTGTAGATAGACGGAGACTTGGATTAACATATAGTTAATTTTATCCCGATGTTCCCACGGGATCGGGACTTACGCGGTTGAATCCGCGGGGCGCAGCTAGTAATTCATATTTGTCGCTGCCTTATTTCAATAAACGGAAAATAAACCTCGACGACATCATGAACAAGGTTTATTTTGAATTACAAGTTTCTAGTTACTTAAGTAACTGATTTCTTTGGCACATTTAGAAGTAATTGCAGCAAGGAAATCATTAACGTAGAAACAAACAAGTTAAAATAATAAAAAAGACACATTGTTGAAAATTAGAGATAAAACGAATAGCTGTCCAGCCAACCTCGAGGCCGGATAGCCGGATATCCGGGTGAACATTATCGAATGCCACACGTTGCTGTCTTACAAAAATTAAATAAAGATGAAACGCAGAATACATGAGAGAGTAAAAAGAATGTAACCTTAGCAACCGCAGACATAAATTCTCCTCCCAATTGTGATAGGGAAAATAACATCCTTTACACTTCTTGGATGTGTGTGTTTCAAGCGATCATGAAAATTGAAAAGTAACTTTCACACTACTTGTTCCTATTCAATTAAAACACATTTCTTAAAACTAAATTAATTTTTTTTTGTTTGTTATAATATCTTAGTGTCAAAATGTAATCAATAAAAAGCAAAATCCAATATTTTACTAACTAATATTTAAATTGTTTAGTATCTTACTATTGAATACAAAACATCTACGAATGGGATTTGATTGAAGATATTTTTATTATTGCTGATGCTACAACGTATCTCAATAGTTAAAAGTTAATAGTTACAGCACTTCTACCCGAAGAACAAGAAAAAACTTCGATAAAGAAACAGATTTTCTTACCTGCGGATCATCATCTTGCACCAAACTCCTCCTTTTCAAGGCATACTCTTTCACCACAATACTGTTCTCCGAATTCGTATCTACGTTAAATGTCTTCAGTCTCAACATTGGACTTATGGCTCCCAATGGGTTATTGTATTTGTTGTACGTTAGATATTTGTTGGCCGACTGGTTGAGAGATGGATGTGGAGACATTGACGGTGGGTTAGAAACGACCTCCATGATATTCTGTATGCTCGGTCGTTGGCTTCGTTTTTTCGTCCTTACGAATGTTCGGGAATCGAATTTATGTTTATCTGGCAAC
This sequence comes from Callimorpha dominula, assembly GCA_949752705.1. NCBI lineage: Eukaryota > Metazoa > Arthropoda > Insecta > Lepidoptera > Erebidae > Callimorpha > Callimorpha dominula. The sequence goes on along the minus strand of OX457010.1, from coordinate 11,598,138 downwards.
GAGAGGATTTCGCCTAGAACAAAAATATTTATTTAATAATTTTATTTATTTATTTAATACTTTATGCACAACATGTACAGAGGCGGACTTAATGCCAAAGTCTACCTTAAGGTGGTGTAGAAAATAATGAAGTAGGTGCATTGGGAAGCATACGGATGAGTGTAATATCAGAAGAAATAAATATATATATATACGAATAAGAAATAAATAAATATTTACATAGATACATACATGAATATATAAATATAGTTATATAAATAATAGATACATAAACATATTTTTTTTCTACTGTTCTGATGATTCTGCTAGTTTACTGAAGAGGAGATCACGAACCTTTGTTTTAAATGATAGGCGACTAGGTGCCATCCTGATTTCCTGCGGTAGAGCGTTCCAGAGGAGGACAGACTGAATAATGAAAGAAGAGTTGACACACGCTGAAGAATGGCTGGGACATAATAGGAGAAGATTATTTGAAGAGCGGAGATTTCTGTGATGACTAGAGCAAAGATGCTGGAGAATGGAGGTAAGATATGTAGGAGTGGTGGGAGAGTTGAGAATTGAATACAGAGTGGTGAGGGCGCGCAGATGACGGCGCTGACGAATAGGAAGCCACTTCAATTCAGAACGAAAAGAAGAAACATGATCATACTTACGAAGATTAAAAATGAATCGAATGCAGTTATTCAGAAGACGGTCATATTTGTTGAGAAGATCTGCATTCAGATTATAGTAGCATACATCACCATAATCAATAATGGGGATAATCAGAGTCTGAACTAACATAGCTTTGGTCTTAGATGGAAGAAAGTTTTTAAGACGGTATAACGCACGCAGTGTGCCTGTAACTTTTTGGCTGACACTAGTAACCTGGGTTTGCCAGTTTAGGTTGGTATCAATAATGAGGCCTAGATACTTGACGGAGGGACTATAAGGTATATTGGATCCGTTGAAGGTTACATATGGTAGTCTATCTAGGTCTAGCCTCCTGATCATACGTTGACTGCCTACAATGATAGCCTGGCATTTGGTTGGGTTTACAGTCAAACCAAATCTGTCGGACCAGCCACTAATAACCTCCAGGTCGCGATTTATCATGAGAATAGCCTCAGATATCCGGTCTACAGTAGCGTGATAGTATAGTTGCAAGTCATCGGCATAAAGATGATACGTACACTGAAGATTCTGAGTGATAAAATTGATAAAAATAGAGAATAATATACTCTACATTATGTGGGGTTTTAAGCATACGGCTGTATGGTAGTAATTGAAGTACATTCGTGTCGAACACGAGGGTAAAAAGTTATAAAATATCCTTAACTAGCAACCCGCCCCGGCTTCGCACGGTTCGCAAGGTTTTGTGTAAATTGGTTGAAATATCATGATGATTGTTGAAGATGGTTCTGCTACCCGTGCGAAGCCGGGGCGGGTTGCTAGTTAATAATAAAGCAAGTACAATATAAAACTGCAAAAGAAACTGACATCGACTGCTATTTCAACTATTATAAATATCATGGCTGATTGAATGATTTATTGTGCACTTGTTATAATGATAATCGTACATTTACTTACGTAGAATGCACTAAAGTCTGTAACATCCCTACTGTATTGAATATGAATTCAACATACATAACACTCATCAGTCGGTGGTGTTGCTAAACTAAGACACGTCGCGCTCATTCTTCTGTTTGTAGCGCTGACCATACCTTTTTTTTTTACCCAATAGTAAAGAAAAGTGTTTTTTGCAACTTTCTTGGTTTATATCTTCGGAGCGGAGCATCCCAATGGCTGGATACCTATATATTTCTTGATAAGTTTATCTATTCTAATAAACTCATCGTTATTATAATATAATGGTTGTATATGAAACGCATGTCACTAAATTTGACTTATGAAATTAAAGAAACATCCATTAAAGAATTACATAACCTCAAAGTTGAACCGGAAATTATCAAACATTGGAAATAAGACAATCAGGTCTTATTTCTACTACTAACTTTTCTTTGCAATTGGGTAAAAAAAACCGGATAAGTGCGAGGGTTCCGTAAGCAAACAAACTTTTATATGTAGGTAGATAGTACGTCCATCTCGGAAATCAATTCAGAACCCGTTATTAAAACCAAGACTACTATAAATTTTGAACAAGCTCTAATATATTTACATGAAAGTAATCTTTCAGAATTAATGTTCTGTTACGATCCGAGTTTATTAGTCGATATATTTATTGAAAAATTTACTGACTCCATTAAAAATAGTACTACAATAACAGAAATTCCTACTAGTAAACAAATAATTAAACCATGGATTACCCCAGGTATCCTACGGTGCATCAGAAATTTCAACAATTACAGACCTATCTCGGTCTTACCAGTTTTATCGAAAATTATTGAAAAATTGATCAACACTAGACTCACAAACTATCTTAATAAATTTAAATTAATTTCATCAACACAATTTGGCTTTAGACAGGGAGTATCCACTGAGGACGCAGTTACTGCCCTCACTTCGTTAGTTACTGAGCATTTAGATAAAGGAAGGTAATGCCTGACGATATTCTTAGATCTCAAAAAAGCTTTTGACACCGTTTCGGTTCCAGCCCTTGTGGCCAAACTAGAGAGTAGTGGAATTAGAGGAACTCCTCTGAATTTGTTTAAGGATTACCTTTCAGGTAGAAAGCAAGGGGTCAAGATAGGATCATACGTTAGTAGTGATACAGAGGTATCTTACGGCGTACCTCAAGGCAGCATTTTAGGCCCAACATTATTCCTAATGTATATAAACGATCTATGTGACCTAAAAATCAATAATGCAAAAATAATTTCATACGCCAACGATACTGCTGTGACATTTTATGGCAGCACGTGGAGTGACGTTAAGTGCAGCACAGAGATAGGCATGGCCCTTGTAGCTAATTGGCTGAACGACAACATACTAACATTAAACACAGTTAAAACTAACTATATATGTTTTACCATTACTAATCGTACCCAACCAAATAAAGATTTTGCAATCAGAATTCATTCATGCGACAAAACTAACACAAATAATAGCTGCATGTGTCCTATAATCAGAAAAGTGTCACAAACAAAGTATTTAGGTGTCATAGTCGACCAGAGCTTGTCATGGAGTTCCCATATGGAACACTGGAAGAATGAGAAAACTATGCTGGATTTTTAAAACACTCAGACACATCGTTCCGACTGATATAAACGGTATTCTCTCGTTTCCCATAAATTCATTTGCACTAATATTGTTTGCCATAATCATCCCCGATCATAATATTTACTTGCACTATTATCATTTATACTAATAACGTTTAGCATAACAACTCAACAGTCATAACTTTTATTTGCCATAAAATGACTTTCTATAACAACATATATCATAATAATTAGTTTCCATAAGTAACACATCTCATAATCGACTCTTGACACAATCACAATTTGATATAATTATGAAAATAATACATAATATTGTTAGGTTGAAATTAATTATCGTTAACACCCCGACTCAGTGCAATCCGACTCGGATAGGTTAGGTTAGAAGGCTAATGCTAATGCTCCCGCATTAGGCCTTCGTAGTTTTCTTTTTAACCACCCAGAAGTAGGAGCCCCGCGAAGCGGGGCTCCGTCGAGCTTAGTTAGTAGACGCCATATGAGGTTTAGTTTTAAGTTTAATTGTGAATAAAAAATCTGTGTCGTATAATCATTTATTAATCAACATAATTCAAGTATAGGTAGATAATATAAAATGTTTATTTTACTGAAAACGAAAATTATAGCAAATACATTTATGGATTTTAATTATTATTCACTTGATCACTTGATCGATTATGACCAATGGAATTAGTGAAAGTCAGTTTATGTCATTTCACGATTATGGCAACTGAAGCGTTATTTCTAATGAAATTATGGCATATGAAATTATAGCATTTTAAATTATGGCAAACATTAGTAAACCGATATAAACACAACAACAGGTCATTCTAGAAATGTCCTGAATGAAATCTACATTGCGCTTGCACAATCAGTTTTAGTGTACTGTATCACAGTATGGGGTGGTGCTGTAAAACTAGATTTATGGAAGTGGAACGAGGACAACGGGCGCTTATAAAGATAATGTATTTCAAAAGGAACAGATACCCTACTGACAGTCTCTATCAGATTAGTGGCCTACTCTCTGTTAGAAAACTTTATATTATTAAAATCTTTTTAAAAAAACACAATACACTTTCATATGATCCTGGTGTAATGCTAGGAAGACGTAAAGATAATATTGTAGAAGTACCAGTTACTACAACTAAATTTGCTAATAGAGGATTTACTAAACGCACTGCCAAATTATATAATAGAATAAACAAAGAAATACATATATATAATAAACATTGGAATGAATGTAAGAAACTAGTAACGACTTGGTTAAAGTCACTGACCTATGAAGTCACTGAAACATATTTACAAGACGTTGGCTAACTCACACATACACGCAGTCACAAACTCGAACAACCTCGGACAACACACACACACACACTCACACACACACACACACACACACACACACACACACAAAACACACAAAACACACACACACACAAACATACACACACAAAACACACACACAAAACACACACACAAAACACACACACACAACTTATACACAGCTCATAGACAACTATTTAACAATAATGTAGGTATTTTAAGTTTAATTTACATTTAGTTATGGAAGACCGGAGTGTCCTAACACAGGCATTGTTTGCTTAAAAGGAGACTCCAATCACAAATTAATGTTTAAGGTGTTATTTAATTGAAATAAAGATATTTGATTGATTGATTGATTTGATTGATTGCCTTTGCGGTGCGATGTATGACAAACTCAACAATCCAACCGCAACATATAAGGTTGTAATCACAAAAACTATTATTTTATGTGATATAACAGCAAATTAACGCCTTTCGTATTTTTTCCTTTACTTATGCTATCAGACCTTGCTTCTTAAAAAATTTCATAACTCTAGGTCAATGGGAAGTACCCTATAGGTTTTGATTTATCTGCGAATTCTTCAAATTTGTTAAAATCTAAGGCTTAATGGCCGTATCTTTTGATTGCGTTGACTTAGAAGCTTGATTTTTAAAGCTTCTAATCATCAGACTCTAGTGCATTCTGTATAATGTAAGTCTTGCACGGATTGCACTCTTTAGACCGTAATTAATTCAGGAATTACATTTAATTAAATAAGTGACCAAATAAATGCGGCAGATAACCAAGTAGGAAGTTCAACAAACCCATTAAAAATCACATCTCAGCTTACCATTAGTTTGGTCGTTACAATATCAAACAAATATAAACTTTAGCAATATAAACCTAAGAAGTAATTTCGCGTAGTGAGAACATGTAAGAAAATAAAAGCGTCAAAATTCAGTTCGCAACGCACTAGCGTTTCAGAAACGTAAGTAATTGGTGCCCAAATCGGTGAGCATTTGCATTCCTTGTGCAGCTATGAACGTGGTCAGGAAATGACAGTGACAGCTGTTACAATGTTATGACAGTAGCACGTGAGGAGGTTGCAAACTCTATTTCTAACCAATAGAAATAGGCTATGATTCTAAATATAATTTTATGCACTACTTTTAAGGTTTTCACTTCTGCACCGTTCCATACTTAAATCTATAAAGGACTACAATTAAATATGCGTGTAAATACTGATACAGAGTCACAAACCTGCGAACAGTGATAACGCGCATTTAAATTAGAAAGATTGAATTTAGTAATCATATGGATATGTAGTAATCAACGCTAGCGTAACGCACTGCAATAATATGCATTTTGAAGGGCAAATATGCGCGTACCGTCAGTATATCAGTGGAACGCATGAAACGTTATAGTTATTTAGCATCTATAGCATATTACGAAGTATACCGTTTTGGCTTGAACATGGTATTAGTTGTTGATGGCGTTGCCTCTTTCTGTGTATCAACGGGTTAGGAGAATGAGCGTAGAGAATTTTTAGAAACGTTAACGTGATGGTCTAAGAGTTCACAATAAGCTGTATACAAAGGCAATAACAGACCTCAAAGACTAAAGTGTCGTCAGTGTTGCCTCGGTGTTACAATGTTATGAATGTGGACTTTAAGCACAGACAGGTTTGCAGCATCAGACGAATTAAGAAGTTTCGTTACTAAACGAGGATATTGTGTAAATGAGTGTTATTAATGGAGATTCTATAAATATTCTAAACGCCGGCTGAATATTTTCTGTATAACATTCTTCATTCTATAAACTACAGAGTAAATTTTAATTCGTGTAATTTCTTTAACCCACATTTTCATGTGTTGACGATGAACGGCCTTGACCGACGTGTAGTCCATCTACTTTATTTTTTAGTAAATAAACATATTTTAGGCAATAGTTGCGCGAGACTAGAGCCGCTATAACTATCTTTTTCAATACATATTTTGCTAGTGGCCTTAACTTTTCATAATTTCACCTTCTATTTTATATGAAATACTTACATTTTGCAAGTAAGGCGTAACTATAAAATGCGAACAAACATAGCCAGTGATAACTTTTACAATAAAATAATAACCAGTCTTTAAAAACAGATCACGCAGTTGAAAAGATTACATTAAATTAATTCAGTAAGTATAGACTATTAATAAATGTTATATTTACACTCGAGAGCAACGAATTGGGATCACATAAAGATACCTGAAAGTCTCGGCAACTAATAATGCTAGCTAAGTGAAATAACTTATGTTTAATCGGCAATTGAAAAAAATACTCCTTAAATGAAAGTAACAAAACTTCTTGGTTTTTATAAAATGATGTCATCGAAAATGTCTAAATAAAAATAAAATATGATTTTTGTAAATGAACTACGTATTTACTGCATCTGTTTTTGCTTTTGTTTCTACTATCATATAAAAATGTACGTGCACAACGTTCCTAGTGTTCAATATTCACTATTGAAACTGTTATAATGTCGCTTACACCTGAAAAATGCACCAGAATCAGCACAATGCTGGAAAACGGCCGGAGTCAGCGTGACACAGTAAGAACAGTCGGTGTGTCGCTGTCAACAGTACAACGAGTTCACCAACGTTACGAGACCACGAGTAGGGCCAGGGTGTACCACACCACGAGAAGATCGATACATGGTCAACACAATGCTTCGAAATCGCTTTCTTAAAGGAACTGAACTTACTAAACAGTTTCAAAGCCCAGGAGAAAGTAGTCCAAGTGCATGGACTATAAAACGACAACTTGCTGAAGCAAATTTAAAACAATTTAAACCTGCAAACGGCCCTAAACTGGAGCTTCGGCATCATATTTTAAGACTAAAATATGCGGGAACTACTTAAATTGGAGTCTTGAAGGCTGGTCAAAAGTTGTGTTCTCAGACGAATCAAAATGTACGCTTTATAAGCAGAGTATCTAATTGTCTACTAAACACATTTTATTTTACTAGTTTCCGAAGATTTCAGGTATTTTCATGTGACGCGGATTCATTGCTCTCGAGTGTATTTAGTTTTGTACTACCTATTTATTTCAATATTCAAATTTTTATTAAACCTTTTATATCGTGGAGACCCTGCATAACTGCATTTGAAATATAAAGTGGGTCGATTCCTATTGTTAAGAATTACGCCCTACGTAATGTGTTAGAAAATGACCGATAATGTATAATAAAATATAATGTCATTAATATTATCTTATTTTGGTAAAATGCACTTTATATGACCAAACGTGAATTTACATTTTATCAAATGTATTCGTTTAAACGGTATAGTCAGTTTTAGCTGCTTATATCATAAAATACGACCACTTCAGGAACTGGTCGGACACATCGTGAAGTGGTGAATTCTATGATCTAGACACGACATTTGTATGTACATAGACAGTTCGTCCTTCTCGGGATTAGATTCTTGAAGATTTTGATAAACATCTCAAGCCATTATAGACATGACACAGTCGAAGCCTTATCAAGCAGGTGGTTGGCTGACGCGTGGATTGAAGGATCGCATCGTTGAGATGTGTCTCACGGGTTATTCCCACTTTACAGTTCACCTTATACTTTATGACAGTGGTGAATATAGTAATAAATAATTAATACATTGACGTTGACCCAATGTCATTAAAATTGTAGGGTAATTATATGAAATGGTATAACAATTAATGTAATAAAAACACAAGGTCAGACACTGAATTCTGAATGAAAAAATAATTCGGTATTTATTATAAATTATTTTAATTGACGGTTGCTAACTTCGTTTCTAAACTTAGTGTACCTTTTAATATAGTCAGCTTATACCTATGCAACTACTACTAATTTCACATGACAAAGGTGCCAATCGTATTTGTCGAAATCTTACAGAAAATCGAACAGACAAAAAGAGAAATTTATGCATTTCTATTATATTTCTGCTGTGTCTTTGCAAGCAAGACCATTAAAGCTTTGAAGCCTGATAGCATGCAAGTGATCGTCAAATTATATTATAAATGCTGTGACTACGAAAGAAGGTTATACCTCTAAAACCAGGGTTATTCAAATTTAAAATAGAGATGTAACCTCACGTTAAAGGTATGACATGACTTCCATTTTTTATAAGCAATCTGTCAGAGTCGTTAACCAGATGTAGGTCTCGTCCCTAGAGTGTTTCATCAGCACAATGGTCGGTAGACAATAGGCGTTTGCAATATATTGTTTAACGACAGTAATCAAACATAATAGAATATTATAGGTCCATAATATATTATCTTATATTATTATCTGACAGCCGCCTTTGAATTTGCCAAAATAGTTTTTCTTATTTGTATATTATTCTATTGCTTTGTTCATGCATTATCTGCATCAAGTGGGTCGATTCCTATTATTAAGAATTGCTTCCTACGTAACGTGCTAGAAAATGACAGACTTCAAAAAAGGAGGAGGTTCTCAATTCGTCGAAATCTTTCTTTTTTATGTATGTCACCGATTACTCGAAGACGCCTGAACCAATTTGGAAAATTCTTTTTTCCTTTGAAACTTACTATATATATAGTATATAGGTATACTTCCCAGGTGGTCCCATTTAAAATTTATCGAAATCGGTCGAGTGGTTTTTCAAAAATCAAGAAACGTCTAAAAATTGTATACATCGATGAAATTTTCGTTTACTCCGAAACCACGATGTCTCATTGGAGCAGTGCGCTAAGTTGGCCTACCCATTTTATATTTAAACAAAATACATCTACTTTTGACAAAAAAAATCAAAATAACATTAATTTTTAACCTAATTCAAAAAAGGAGGAAGTTCTCTCACGGTACCTTTCGTCAAAAATGAGATTTCTCAATCGGTGCATTTCTGCTAATGCTCGTTCATTGTGGGGTTTACTTAACAGTTTAGAGAGTTCTAAATCATATAAAGCTATTCCTACTAAAGTTTTGACTCTGCTGAGAGCTACGCATACTTGTCCCTTCGCAAAGTTTAATTTGTGTGACTTTTTTTTTTTAAAGACAACTCCCGCATTAGGAATTACTCCTGTGTCACGGGGGACTTTACAAACATACAAATAACGGATACAAAGAACACCCAGACTAGGATGGGAATCGAACCCACGACCTCTGGCTCAGCAGTCAGGGTCCCTAACCACTAGACCAACAGGCCAGTCAACACAACAGTTAATTTAAGGATAGCCCTTTTTTACAATTAATCATGATTTAGGCACATTCAAGTCGGTGATACTTTTTTAAAAAGATAATTATGGCAATAACCTATCTATTTATAATATATATATATATATATCTATCAGTTCTGTTCAGAGGTTACGGAGAGGTTAAGAAACGCACACCTAAACATGTTCACAAACTTTCAAATGCAGTTATAAAACTAATAGAACTTAGATGAACCGTTTATATCCAGATTTTTCACGAGTCTATATATAAAAACAGAATAGGTTTTTATATTGTTGGCTGGCAGTTCATTGTGGGAAGTAAAACTACCAACCATAGTTATAGTGCGCTTTACAAGTTGATAATAATGAGGTCGAATAATCACTTAAACTATCGATCACGGTGCCCAACAATGACCTAAGCGTTTTTCTTTATGATCAGTAGGATAATGACTTACTTGGAGCTTCGAAGAGCATTTCGGGCAACTAGTCCCTCGAGTAAGAGGGGTAGCAGCGGCGTTACATCGTCTGCTGCCCAATCTCGGGGGACCACGGGAAGAAGTTCGCTGCCTCTACATGGGTGTCGTGCGATTCATGGTCCTCTATGGGGCACCCGTCTGGTCAAAGAACCTGTCGGGCTCCTCCCGCTGTAAGGCTCAACTCAGGAGTCTGCAGCGGCTGATGGCCATACGGGTCGCACGGGGCTACCGCACGATCTCGTACGAGGCAGCGTTGGTCCTGGCGCGGTCTCCGCCCTTCGACATTCTGGCCGACATGGACACGATGGTCTACGACCAAATTCGTTCTGTCGGTCAGAGTGACGAAGGGGCAGCGCCGGATCACGAGCCCGGAATGCTACGGCGGAACGCACACACGCAAGCCCTGCAGGCTTGGCGGGCACGGCTCGAAATCCAGGGCTGTGCCAGCCAACGCGCTGTTGGAGCTGTTCTGCCGAACTTCGAAGCTTGGGTAGGGAGGACCGACTGTGTCACCTACCGATTAACTCAGGCGCTCACCGGGCACGGTTGCTTCGGTGAGTACCTGAACAGGATTGGACGAGAGGCTACGGCACAATGCCACCACTGTGGATCCGACCGGGACTCCGCCCAGCACACGCTGGAGGACTGCCCTGCGTGGGAGTCCGAGCGTCGAGTTCTGGTCGGACAAATTGGACGAAACCTTTCACCGATAGCATTGATTGCGGCAATGCTGGCGAGTAGTGAGGGTTGGGAAGCCGCGGTCTCCTTCTGTGAGGACGTTATGCTCCAGAAGGAGTCCGCAGAGCGGGATCGGCCCTTTCCCGATCCCGCTCTGCGGACTCCTTCTGGAAGAAGGCGACGAAGGGGACGCGGTAGAGGCCTCTAGCTCCAATCGTCGCCTAAGGGTCGTTTGTGGCCACATCTGGGGAAGATGTGACCGCTGTAGGCGACCCGAGAACGGTGACACCCCGGTGCGGCCGGGGGGTGTCGTCCAAGGCGGGTCGGTTTTCCGCGTCTTACTGTGTAAAGCGGTGAGGGGCGTGACACCGACCTGCCACGGGGGTGACTCTGGTCACCCCGGGATGTACCTCAGTGGTGAGGTACGGCAGGGGGGACTCCAGAAGCCGCCGATGCGTTCCTGGAGCTCCTCCCGACTGCCGAGGTAGGCCGCCGCGGTGGTTTAGTGGGTAGACCGGTTCGCCGGGAGTCCCACACATGCTCTTCGTATCCCCGACGGAGGGTATGGTGCGAAAAGCATTCCCCGCGTTAATAAAAAAAAAAAAAAAAAAAGATAATGACTTACTTGATCATTCTAATGCATACAACAACCTTACTAGATTTGTCATATTGTACACACTCGAACTAGTTAACTCAAAAACATAGTCAATGTCTTCAAACTCAAAGTGGATACCTACTTGAACAACAGGATGGTAATTGATAATAACTTATTCTAGTTTTACTGGATGGATACTATGTGTTTGAGATGGTTTAGGGTTGAGGACTGTCTTCATTAGAACCTCCAAATCCCTAGGGATATTGCAAAGGGGCTAATAGGTACGACGACCTAGAGGATTGACATTTATTTGACACAATTTATAGGTATTGTCGTGGCGATACTTCCAGCCTGCTTCGAACGAAGACTCCGATACGGAGGAAATGCATTACGCTTATTTTGTATGCTTTAAAATGCATTGTCTTTTATGTTTATCATATGTGTTAAAACTAGGCATGAATCAAACGACATTTATTATCCCTTACATCAAAACAACTATAAAATATTTTTTAATAACTAAAATTCATGTTACACAGGGCGGAAGAAGTGCCATAGATGGGACACGTCGTCGAAATAAAAGTGGGAATTTCTGTATCTCTTACACGTCTGAAGGCTAATTCACGTAACACCGGTCCCTACGTAAAATGAATCACCTTTTTACATAAACTTGACAACTGTAGCAAATATCTAGAGAATTTGAATTTGTATTTCGCCTTTAGGATTTAGGTATTGGTTCAAAATGAACAACTATTCTAGTTATTAAACATGATTAGGCGTTTAGTATATGATTAATTGTCTCGATTCACTTGCTATGCATGGAAAGTGAAACTTTTTGTACCAATTTAGAATGCTAATTAAAGTGTGGGCCGCACTACCGCAACCATATTGCTTCGTACAGATTACGGCCACGGCTTGTTTGTTTCAATAAACTACATTACCTATAACAGATAATACTTCTTGTTCATGACCCACGCGTATCCGATTATGGTCCTTATTTTTTTTTTTTATGTGCTGATCAGTTGCAAACTATAAGCAGATAACTTGTTGCCTGAACGCTTTGCATCGAGCAAGCTCCCCAGTGCCCATCGGAATCCCTACCCAGCAATTGTCCACTTTCGCAAACCCTTATTGTTTATGGAAAATAGTGATTAGCTAAAATTATATTTTTAAAAAGCGATTTTGTCCTAAATTTACTGGGAAAGGTTTTCCACTAATAATGTCAAATTACAGTTAAGTAGAACAATGTATGACCAGACTCGCATTTCAAACGATCAAACATTCCAGAATATCATAAACTTGTTACTTGAACCTTGGCCACACAAGCTTATAAGCTATAAAGAAAACGATTCCCTGACACAGAGACATGATTAAACATGTAATAAGGAAAATCGCTTTGCAGCAGAAGCAATTTTCCATTCTAAAACAAAAAGGTCTTGTCGACATAAATTAGGGCCGAAGCTCGTATGCTTCTTTTACCGGAGTACTCAAAAGACGACGTAATTGAAATCACTAAGGACTGACACTTAACTAACATTATAATATATACAGGTTGTTGGAGAACAGTTTAAAAATAAATCTGTATTAAAAATCAAGATTTTTTCCTAAAGGAGAAACCCAAAGTCCATAGAAACTTGGGCCTGGCGTTACAGGACTGAAATTTGGTCATAATTTAGAGCACTTTGGAAAGTTTCACGAGCCCAATTTTCACGTCTCCACGTGGCCAAATTGGTAAAAAAAGACAATGTTTACATTTTAGGTTATTTTTATTATTTGAGTATTTTAATAAAAAAATATATTTTTGAGTCGGTTTCCTACGTAAATCTTGCGATGACTGTGCTGCAGCGCCGGCAGACTATCACGATCAGGTTGTAAGTAATTAAAAAGTGCTTAGGTGGTGACTTCAGATTTATCTGATTAATATTACCGAAAACCTCAGTTGAAAACTATGTTTAATAATGAAGACCCACTTACATCACTACTGGCTTGCATTTATTAATATTGTATGTACTAGGGGATCTGATTACAGTAATCTGTGATTACAATAATATATTAAAAAAAAAACTCATTATTGTGATAAATGAAATGTGTACCCGTTTATAATAATATTAACAGTTTTTTATCAACTTCCCCGGAATGTTATTGATGAAAATCGAGCATTCAACATCGAGAGAATATTACACGAGGAATTTGAATTTATCACACATCTTGAGAACTTCCTTATAAAATATTTCCATCGTCATGAACCATCCTGTGTACTCAGCACAAGCTAGAAATTAATATCACAGCCGGTTCCAACATGATTACTTCTTTCGGTACTTATCAATTAACTTGAAAAACAGCTTTTGCCGGTTCTACTCTAATACGAAACTAGACAACTTTTTGTATATTTATCCGGCTAGCTGACTGTCGGTAACTTTTTTAAGAATTATCCGTTATATTTTATTTTTTATTGGCGATAACGGATGATGCTTTGTATGTCGCGTTTTGACAACTTAGCTCAATGAATTCAATAGATGATCTCAATAAGTGGCCGGCAAGTTACATAGTAGCGAATTTTAAGGTATTAAAGTTACAGACCGTTGTTTATAACGTTTAATACCTTAAAATTCCTGATGAAGTTTAGTGTCTAAAGTGAAATATTTCTGATTTTTCGGTCTACAGGTCGATTTCGATATTTTACTTGCTAGAATGCTAGATGATAGTTTTTGTCTATGAAGCTGCGTCTCGCCAATAAGAGCGGACCTCCGTTTCTGTATAATTTTCAGAGAAGGTAATTAATTACGCTTCTTTTAATTGACAAATTATATTTGCAAGCGATGACCATTTTTAAATATTAAAAAAAAGATGTAACAAAGTAAAGCAAGGAGTAAGTAGAGATAACCATTATTTTATGTGACAGCTGCAGTAATTTTTAGATTCACACGCAAAAATCGCAATACAAAATTACAGTTTTCGCGTGCTGATGATGGTAATAAAGAAAATGTGATTCGATAGTTTAGACCAACGCTAATGGATTTCAGAGACCACGTTACAATCATTAAATATCAGTCTACTCCGTATTTCTTCTCCTCCATTTTCTTGATTGGAAGCAAGTCTACTTATCGATCGCTATTTAGTCTCCTTGTTCGTTTAGACGATTATTAGTGATATTTATCAAGGTTGTTACGATAACGGAACAATAGCAAGTACTGATAATTAGGCAGATTATAATATACGATATTGATAAACAACGCTATTTACGACATATTATAGGTATTTACTTAGAGAAATTACGCTACTGAATTAAAAGGAAATCTATTTGTACTTAACCAGTTGGTACTGAACTTTCTTGGGAGACATTAGATATCGAAAACGCGTAAAATTCGTCTCGATGTTATGTTTCGAATGGCTCATTACCATTCTAATCATCTCGCGACGAATTCGGTTCAACTCGGCATATATAACTAACTGTATATAATAAAACACAGCAGATACTTAAGGCCATTTTCGGGAACACATAACGCCTATTATACAGATTCAAAATCAGAACACAAGTTTATGTTCTTTCGTATCTTATTACTTTAAACGAGCAATTCTTGTATCCAATGTATGTATTTATTTTTGTATGTATTTTTTTTCGGGTATCTCGGAAACGGTTTTAACGATTTTGATGAAATTTCGTATAGAGATACAGTTTTGCATTCTAAGTTCAACTGCATAGTTGTATTTCCTGTAAAAACGCAATTTTACAAAAAAAAATTACGATTCTACAAAAATTTACCGAGCGAACTAGCCAACCGAGCTACTTGATCCCCCAGGTACTGTTCTATTTATTAGTCTATATATGTGACGAGCGTTAAACGCGTGTTTAGACACACGTTCACGAGTTTTGTTCAAGTGCTTGCCACGTGAAGACTACACACAAACAAAAATATTTTTTTATTTATTTACCGTACTGCAGGTTACAAATAATCCATTCGCTATATTTACAAAAAGCACAAAGGAGATAATAGTGCAATCATGCAATTTAGTATGGACTCCAGTGGAGAACAATGATGTGTCACGAATGAATGAACAATATGTGCGTGTAGGTATACTATACAAAAATATATGTCATAGGATTTCCGTATGACCTTGAGCGAAGAGTTTGAAAAGCAAGGTAAGGAAGTGTATAAGTTTTGACGTTGATATTATTTCTTCAAAAATGAGATCATTACGCCAATTTCGCTTCAACTTAAAAGACCGATTTCGCTAATTCTTTTTTTTTTGTTTGTTATTATCAGGAGAAGGTGTATCGTCAAGAAAAAATTAAGAAAATTGCACGGAAAATTAGTAAATTTAAGAAAACCTAACGACCATATTACTTTTTACCATAGCACTTTTGACATAACTGTCAGTAGTTTGACAGTTGGCGCGATTGTTCAATATTCATACTTAAGACAGGACGTTTGTCGGGTCAGCTAGTCCCACTAATATTATAAATGTGAAAGTTTGTATGGATGGATGGATGTTTGTAACTCTTTCACGCAAAAACCACTAAACCGATTGCGATGAAACTCGGTATGTGACTCTGATAGCTGGAGACCTGGATGAACGCATAAGCTACTTTTTATCCCGATATTCCCACGGGATCGGGACTTACGAGGGTGAAACCGCAGGGCGCTGCTCGTAAATAATAGATTACAAAAATAATGAAAAAAACGCTTAATAGCAAATAGAAATAAAGTAGAAAATATATTTATTTTTTAATATGAAGAGTTATGTAGTTCTAAAGCGATATAAAATCCACTGATTATGCCTAATAAAAAAAAGTTAAAAATAAGATTAAGTTATTAACAAAATAGTTAATTTGATTGTAAAAAAGCGTGAGGTGTTTGACAATTGACATAAAATGCTACAAATAGCCTACTGGTACCTATTTATAAAAGTAAAGTTATTATTAAAATATAGTAAAAAACACCCCACGCTTTTTTAATTTCTTTAAAGGCATCCTGGTAACCTGGATTACACATTACTAGTATTTTTGTTAACCCCTCCAGCTAAGCTACATGCTCGTATTAGGAGTGGGTTCACGTCTTTAGTGCACTGGGTGGGGTTCGAACCCGCAACCACTCGATCGCCAGTCCGATGCCTTAGCCATTACGCCTCATTTTAGTTACCTATATCGCAATTTATACGATTTACACTGTCAATACTAAAATAGCAATATCCGGCGATATTTTCCGGTGCAAATAGGCTTAGACTACCTAATAAAAATATCTCTTATTGCTACACAATAAAGAGCAGTTTCCCGCATCAATAGTAGGTCCACCTAATGATCAACGTAATTGGATGATTGTATATGACATTGAACGCCTGTGCGACATATTAACGTGCAACTATAGCAATTGAAACCATTCACTGATAATTCTGATAAAAGTCAGAAATATTCGTTGCTTTATTAAAACTGAGTATGTTATGATTTGTAGGCAAATTCTTATACCTTATATAAGAACTAGCAAGATATTAGTATTTAGTCATTTATAAAGCCATAAGCCTATTTTCCATCCACCACTCAGACGTTGCAAGAAAATATCTTCTGAAGCGACGCATTGGTATGAAGCCTTGTTAACGACTGGCTGGCCTGCGCAACTTCGTCTGCGTCACATAAAAGAGAGTGATACATTTTCCCCATTTTTGCAACATTTTCCATTGATGCTCCGCTCCTATTGGTTGTAGCGTGATATTATATAGCCTATAGCCTTTCTCGATAAATGGGCTATCCGACACTAAAATATTTTTTCAATTCGAATCAGTAGTTCCTGAGATTAGCGCGTTCAACCAAACAAGCTCTTCAGCTTTATAATATTAGTATTAAGAATAGATAGATATCCCCTACATTACAGTACTAGTTCTAATGCAATTCTGCTTTAGAATTGAGAACGCGCGAATAAGGCGCGCCGTATGTTTGTTTTAAGTTACTGGTTTATCTCACCTGTAACTGGTTTTATTTTTAATGTTTTTAAATTTGCCACTCTTCCTTCGAATCGGCAGTGATTATAAAACAAGTATGCATTTACGTAGCAGTTTCAACGTGCTTGTACCAATTATTACGCTACCTCTTATAACTCTGCTTGTACTCATCTATACAACTAACATAACAGACAGATGAGTAATGCATCGTCGCTTCCCAGATTTCAAGAACATTTTTTAGGCACTAAACCCTAAACGACTACTAAGTATTTAAATGTATTGCTGAAATCAATCGCATAATTACTTTGTAATATAACGTAATTTTAATAAAAAAAAAAAAAGTTTATTAGAAACGACGTAGAACTGAACGCAAGATAAACAAACTACTTAGTGGACATTAGAATATTGTTTTCATAAGACAACATACCGATATACAAAAATACAGAAATGTGTTTAAAACACTTGGCCTGTATATTTCAGTGTATAATTCAGTTTAAAATATAGTCCTAAAACTCACTCTCAAAAAAAATGGCAACGTCACAACAAGTAAATTGCTGTCATTATGTCATTTATTTAATTGGAGCAGGCAAAATCTGGCGAAATTAGACACCGTAACGAAAATGGTTGTATTATTTACATTACAATACTCCATATTACATTACAAATTCCTGTCCTCAAGGGTTTATGTTTACGGCTCCACCTTAGATATAGGGTTGTCAACGCTCGATATCTAGAATCTGAATTTAGTTTAGTATATTTTTACGTTTTAATGTTTTTTTTAACCGACGAAAAAAAAGGAGGTTCTCAATTCGACCGTATTGTATTTTTTTTTTATGTCTGTTCAGCCCTCACTCCCTTATTTATGAACCGATTTTGATTATTCTTTTTTTGTTAGATAGGATATACCTCAAGGGTGGTCCTATGACAAGGAAGTCATGATCTGATGATGGGATCCTGAAAAAATTGAGAGAAACCCTCGAAAATTGTAGGAACGAATAGTGTTTCTGTTTACTTTTCATTACTTTATCAGGTATTGCTTTAGAAATCATCATCATCATCATGATGATGAAAAAAAACTAAAATCTTTTTAACAAAAAATTAAACCGACGAAAAGAACTAAAAAGCAAAAAATAAATAAACCTTAAGTCTTGAGTATTGAGCTTATTTACATAAACTATCAAATTTTATATAAACTTATTTTGAGTCGGCGCCAAATAATAAAATGATTAATTACTTACGTAGGTACATATAAAATTTTGATAATTAATCAGTTTTTGCTTTTTAGTTCTTTTCGTCGGTTTAATTTTTGTGAAAAATATTTTTTTTCTATAGTTGTAGTGACCTTAGTGTAGGTTACATGTCTTAATAAAAGTTGTTCCCGGATCCCTTCTACTTAAGGGCGCAGTATGGCACACCGTGTAGTTTAAGTCGGTTCGATTCCGACACACCCCCCAAAAGTTACATTCTAGCATTACATCCTCTTTTTATCAGCAAATGACCAGGATCATTGTGACTCGCTACTTAAAAGAGGGTAAGCCTTTAAGGTATTCTTACACTATACATAATAAACAGAGCAAGTATTTATTTTTCCAATTGAAATTGTTTTTATCTATTTCTACCTGTTTGTTTGGATAAATTCTTAAAAATTTTCAAACACCGCTTTAAAAGTTTCAGACGATAATGTTGTACATTCCGTAAAAGACACTACTATCAACTTCCTACCAAACTCGATACAAATATATATTATTCTCAGACATCGTAGACTGACTAGGTCTAGATCCTCCATATTTGCCTGTACAAACCACTTACTTATATGGTGCGGGCCAGTATTAGTTCCCAATAGAATCAGAGGTCTCCATGGCTTTAGACATTAGGTACCTACATATACTTATATAGACAATAGATTTATTTATTTTCGCTTGCTTTATCACAATATGCCCTGTTCGTCATTTCTTACCTTTGATCATCTGCGTTACGTCATATCACCTAATGTCAAAATTTAAAAAAATTAACATTTTGAGCTTCTTTAAGTGTTAAATATGGAGATGACTAAATGGCACAGTATAAATTTTAATGAACACGTTCACACAAAAATTATTGGTTTTCTGTACGTGTCCCCGCAAAATGTAAAATTTATATATGATATTCTGAAAGTACATATTATTGAATATATGTACATAAAATTGTATCAAAATATTGTAAAAAGTATCGCTCAGAATCCACAACAATTACGTAAATAAAATAAATCCACTCCCGGTCTTTTGTTCAGTTCCGTTATTTCGGCCCCGAGCTTATGAAGTGTAAACGTGGATTAAGGAACTTTGTTCCAATATTTATTTTATGCGGGATTGATAACTTCTGCCGGATTACGTGTAAAAACAAACATATTGTTTAGATGTTAAACACGACAGTAGCGTTTAACCGTGCAAAGTTGCATGCATACCAAAAACGTACACGTATTAAAATGTTACTATGCCAATTGTTTGGGCTATGCATAGTTTTAATCTAGATACAATACAGAAAACGATAATGTAATTTAATTTTATATATCGCGGTATAAGAACCAGATGAACGATCTACAAAAACGTCAAAAATCGTTTTTTTTTCGTGGTACGGGTCACAAAGTGCTCCTTTATGAAATACCAAAACGACGTCCAAATTCCTAAATAACACAATAGCTAAGGAACCACAAGGAACTAGGTAAATTCTCGGAGTATTTTGCTCTCCTGTAAAATTAAGAAAATGTAGATACGTTCATCTGGTTCTTATACCGCGATATGTATGTCTATTTTGTTACCCAAAAAGTCACTTATTTAAAAGACGTTACGCTGAGTTTTTCCTTGCAAAAGTCGCGTACCAAAGAACACTTTTAACAACTGGTCTGTATTGTTTGGTTTAAAGGCGAAATAATCAAAGTTTAAATATTGACGAAATGCAGAACGGAATATAATGCAGATAGTTCAATTT
Organism: Callimorpha dominula; assembly: GCA_949752705.1. NCBI lineage: Eukaryota > Metazoa > Arthropoda > Insecta > Lepidoptera > Erebidae > Callimorpha > Callimorpha dominula. Next base: position 11,577,843 of record OX457010.1, on the reverse strand, counting down.
AATAAAAATACGTAAATAATCATCCCAAAATTCGCTTAATTTAAATATGTGTGTGTATGTTTAAAAATATTTTCTAGCAATATTTTTTAGTTATGAGTTAACCTTAGAACTTTTTAAGAGGAAGAATGCCGTAATATATTGTTTTCAAATAACTCTATTCACTATTGGTTTACGCGACGCACGCCAGTAAAGCTCCCAAGCGACAAAATTTTTATCCGACATCTTCAACAATCGTCATCATATTTTAGGCAATTTATTAGAATTATACACCTCAACCTTCCTCATGAACCATTTTATCTATTGTTGAAAACCGTATAACAATCCTTTCTTTAATTTTTAAGTTTATCGCGTTTAGACTTTGTTTTACAATAATATAAAAGTATGTAGTGATATCGCTGATGCTACGAAAATCGAAATTCTTTGGAAGAATTCAGGGCTTTCGCCTCCTCCGACTTACATATATAACTAATTAAAATACATACATGTATATCTAATTAAACACATACATATATTTTAACACCATCATATCTGTACCACTTTTCTCGAAAATACAATGATATGATTCCATGGTCGCCCAAGCCTGTAAAGTTGCCTAGTGTTAATAAATTTAGTTTATACATAGGTAATCGGAAGCCCTAACACTGACATGATATCAGATCTTTTGTCTTTAGCTCACGAGCCGTATCGTATCATTAGATATGCTACCAATTGTTTATGATCAATATCCTTAACTTAATGCTCGATTGAAATCATTCTGACGTAATTAACATTTTGTTTTTTAAAAGAATGGGGAAGCGATACTTCGTTCTGTTAAGATTTTAGCTAGATAATAGTTTTTTTACACAGATGTAAATTATAATATTCTTTAGTTGTGACGATGATATCTTTTAATGTCTACTTTCTGTGCAGGACATTGCATTAGAACTTTTTTATGACCAAAGTAGGTCCTAGGTTGCCATTGATGCTGGCATACTGAGTCTAGTCTTGGTTAGACATAAGTAATATGTCTTTTGTCTTTCATCTTTTGTCATAGTGAACGAGGAAACGAAATTTATCATTTCTACTTCTTACTACATTAAATTTTATTCCAAAGAACGTACCTTTAAATTTCGAGAAAAGACTAGAAAATAACTAACAAATCTGAACCCTCCCTCTTATTAATAAGGAGCTTTGTTACAAACTAAAACTATTTGTTTCTTTCTTTCTTTCTGTATGGGCTACTATATTTCAGTTAAATTTCGCTAAATTCTATGAAAGCAGTAGATCATTATCGAGTAAAACGAATTAAACTTTATGGAGCACTAATGTCGGTCAGTTTTTACTACGCAATATCATTAAACTTCTGAATGTTTTACACGTTTATATGATAGAGTTTACGACAAATCCTCTTTGGATTTGCTCTTAGAGCGGCAAACGAACTGCCACTCACCGTGGCCCGATGAAATAATGAAGAAATTATGTAATTTTTAATTTCGTTGTATGTTTTGCAGAATTGAACATAATGCTTGAAGCCAACTATAATAGGTCGTCTAGACCAAAAAAAGCACGTGAGTGAGTGCGCCAATTTTCTCATTAAGGCTTGTTAATAGTGTAAACATGTTCGTAAAAATGACAGTTAATTTCCTTTACGAACATGTTTATTGAGAGCTATTTTTATAACCCTATTTCTTTTTCTCATAAATGGTTTCGAAACAAACGCAAGCTTGTTAAATGCTTCTTTAGATTAATCTTCAAGTACAATATAAAATAAAATCCATTTCAAGAAAACTTTAAAGGAATAGTGCATAGGATGCATGGATGACACAGTGGTCTAAATTGTGACCTTGCCAGCTGTGTGTTCGTCGAGTGTTATCGGTTCGAGCTAGACATCAATAATAATGTTTTGTTCACAGATAACTAAGACTTTGTGTACCTTGCCTATTGTAGAAGTGAAATAAATTATTAAAAAAAAAACAAAATTTAGAATTGAAATAACGTAACGAATGAGTAACGTAAGAATAATTTCAGTGAACCTAATTCAAGTCCAAAACTGTTCAATTACATAACGTTTGGGTAAAAATCGCGAATAAGCTTAATGCCTATCTATACTATCGTCAAATTTCGATCAGGATTCTCAAATTCATATTCCATCTGAAACTAATTTTAAATGGTTCTCGTATAAAGTTCTGTAATGTCGTTTTTAATATTCCACTAGTCCACCTTCCTATTAATTAACCTGTCTGTATTTGAGCAAGTCAATTATCGACTCACTATCTCAACTTTCGGCGGCAATAACAATGTCAATTTATTTAAAGGTTAACTCTTTTTCCTACTATTCCTGATAGTAGAACTCTAACGTCCAGCGATCTGGTAAACTTTAGACAAGTTTGTCGCGGGTGAAGCCGCGGTACCTATTAGTATTTTATGCGGTGTACACACAGAAATAAATTGATGCAGCTTTATTTTGTTGTATGTAGTAGTGTAGAGGGCCAGGTTAAGTGGGATTAATGATCTGCAGTTAAAATTAGAGTTGGCGACGGTTAGTTTATAACTACTACGTGATCTTTGCTTAGAATAGAACAATACATGGTGCCTAGAAATAAAATAGAATCAAGAATATTGTGTAGTTAGGTATAGTTTTCGACTTTAACGATAGTCATCACTTTCTGATTCAATTTGCGACCCAGCGGAAAATTTAGCAACTTCATCTTAGACGCAAATTGCACATTTCAAAAGAACTATGATTTACCGGTAATCTGACAGTAACCTGGCTGTTGTGCGAATTATGGATCTCAAGTAATTCCGATATAGTCAAAATTAGAACAGTAAATGCCTCAAATTGTATGCTATTGAGTGAGTCATCAAAATCATGCTAGGTCAAATTGCAGACATTCTCTCCTTGGGGTGTACCAGTGTAGTGAAGCACCTTCACTGTGCAGAATGCACAGTTAACACAATAATTAAACAAAGTGGGAAAAGGGGTACGTTTGACACTGTTGGTAAATGTTTATAAGTACCTATAACCACAAATCAACATGCAGGCTATAAGCTTTCTGTATAATGGTGGCTTATGCTAAACAATTTTTATTCCACTAAAGAATTTCTTACAAACAAGGAGTTGTAAGAATAATAAATGTAACTAGAGCCAACTTAATTAACTAATTGATTTATATTTGACCTAATGAAAAATGCCAATAATAATAAAAATAATAAATATACCATAAATAAATATTCATATGAAAAGGAAGTTTTAAATATGTAAAAAACCAAAAATGTATGAGTACGACATGACGTTTATAACGTCATGTCTAATATAATTGAAATCATCGATAAACGATGGAGCCATTGAATTAAAAGAAGAAGAATATGACTGCTAATGTTAACAAGATCCAGAGCAAGGACTGCACCCTTAACATCCCCGGACTCGTCGCTCAGCTCCGCCGCTCGGCCCCCGGAAACGGCATCAAGCATACCGGCCGCTGTGGATGCGTCGAGATCAACATCGAGTGACGAGTTTTTCTCTCCGCCGACGTCGCCAACACCTGTACGTCGGCAGGGGAGAGGCCGAAAACCGACCTGCTTGGGACCCCGAGGCCCACCGGCTTCGAATAGCTACCGCTACCGGTGGTAATGTGCATCGCATGAAATGGACATCCTCGATAAACGAGAACGTCATGCGAGCATATTTTGTGGTTACAGAGGGAAGAACTAACCTCACTGCGTATCGTAATCGAATGTTGTCTCTGTTTCAGGAACTTGAACCAGCTGTTAACGTTACGGCACAAAGGCTATCGGATCAAGTACGGGCTATTCAACGATGTCATTTGTTGGATAACTCCGTGCTTGATAGGCTACGCTTGGACTTGCAGAATAGCATTGTTACTTCTCCCCCTTCACAAACAGTGTCACAATCAATTTCTGGGTTGCTACGACCTTACCCAGCTGAGGGTGGAGAGGACAGTGGTACTTCATCATTTCATTTCATTCATTATGACAACAGACCTCGTTTACCGCGTTTGCCAATGCATAAACGAAATAAAGCGCTAGTGTGTGCCCTTGATTCTATATTAGGTATTTATTTAGAAGAAAGCACAGATCTCAGTGATACACACTCAATTCTGTACTGTGCGGCTGTTGCAGCATGTCGAGTAGCTGGTGTTAAATTTCCAGAAAATGATACCGCTACTCGATCAAAGCTTGCTGCTCCGGCGTGGCAGTGCAGGATTGAACGTCGTATCGCTGAGGCGAGGGCACTCATTGGCAAGCTTATCTGTTTCAGATCGGGTAACACGCGCCCGAGAGTAATGCGTTTTGTGAACCGGGCTTTTTCGGGAACTGATATCAGTTCCTGTAATAATGCAGCGTGAGTCACAGAGCGCATTGACTTTCTGAAACAGAAAGTTTATGCCCCATGCATAAACTTTCTGTAACTGTAAATGCATAAACTTCAAACCGTATACGAAGGTACAAAAAACGAGTGGACCGATATACTCAGAATCGTTCATTCCAAAGGGATGAGAGGTGGGTTTATAGAAGGTGGGAGCAGCCTGATTTAGTGAGTGACACATATTTCCCAGATGCTGAAATTACGAATACCTTTTGGCGTGACATCTAGGCGATGCCTGTCACTCACACAGAGGGTGATTGGATGCGAGATGTCGAACGTTCGTGTGAGTCGATTGATACCATGGAGCCAATAACAATATCGAATACTGATATAGCTTATGCAGTTCGTTTGCTGCCGAACTGGAAATCAGCGGGACCGGACGGACTGCATAACTTTTGGTTAAAGTGGCTCCGTAGCTCACACGTACGATTGGCATCTCAATTGCAATCATGCTTAGAATCAGGTTCGCTTCCGACTTTTATGACCACAGGCGTAACTCACCTGCTCTTTAAGTCTGGTAGTGCCACGGATCCCAAAAATTATAGACCTATAACGTGTTTACCCACACTTTATAAATTACTTACGTCTATTCTGAGAGTGAAGATAACATCTCATATAACTAACAATACTATTATGGCTTACTCTCAGAATGGATGTAAAAGTGGGGCCCGTGGCACTAAAGAGCTCCTTATTATTGACACGACCATTAACCAACAAGTTCGTCGTAATCGAAAGGATTTGGCGACATGTTGGATAGATTACAAAAAAGCCTATGACTCTGTACCGCATACGTGGCTCTTGAGAGTGATGGAGTTGTACAAGGTAGATACAACTCTATACACTTTCTTGAAGGCATGTATGCGGCAATGGAGAACGGTGATCTACTATCCAGGATGTCGGCGGTCTCAGGGTTACGGCGAATATATTAAGATCAGGCGGGGTATATTTCAGGGTGACAGTTTGAGTCCCTTGTGGTTTTGCTTAGCTTTGAATCCTCTCAGCACTTTACTGGAGCGTTCAGGGCTAGGCTATCGTTTACGGAAAGAAGGTCAGGTTATATCCCACCTCCTTTTCATGGATGATTTGAAACTGTTTGCCTGCAACAATTTCCAATTGATACAATTACTTGAGGTAACTGAAACCTTTAGTAAATGTATCAGGATGGAATTTGGTGTGGATAAATGTGCAGTCATGCATGTAAAAAGAGGCAGGATTGTGGAATCTGAGGGGATGGAACTCTCAGATTCCACACACCTTAGATGTCTTTCCGCCATCGAAACTTACAAGTATCTAGGTATGACACAGGCGTTAGGTGTAAATGAATTGACTATGAAGCAATCGTTACAGGAACGTTTCTTTGGCCGCCTGAAAAAAGTATTGAAAAGTCTTTTGTCAGGTGGTAATAAGGTGCGGGCCTATAATGATTGGGTCATACCAGTCCTAACCTACTCCTTTGGCATACTTAGATGGACTCAGACTGAACTAGATGCCCTGGATAGAAGAGTTCGTACACTGCTTACCGCGTACCGAAGGCACCATCCACGTTCATCGGTCATGAGATTGTATATCCCGCGGAAATGTGGGGGTCGTGGTTTTTTAAATGCCAAGACCCTCCATAACCGCGAGGTATGCAACCTTAGAGATTACTTCCTCTCCGTTGACCTGGATGTGTATCGAGATGTGGTGGCAGTTGACAACGGACTCACTCCGCTTGCTCTAGGAAAAGAGAACTGGCGCAAACCAGCAGTACTTACTATTATAGACCGCAGGGAGATATGGAAGAGCAAGGCGTTGCCTGGACGTTTTTATCGGGCCTTAAATGGGCCCGATATAGATTTATTAGCATCAGTATCCTGGCTACGGTTCGGTGACCTCTTCGGAGAAACTGAAGGTTTTGTCTGTGCAATTACAGATGAAGTTGTTATGACGAATAACTATCGGAGATATATCCAGAAGGACGGCACAATTGACATTTGTCGGGCGTGTCATCGTCCCGGAGAAACCCTCAGGCATATAATTTCTGGTTGTTCTCGTCTTGCCAACGGCGAGTACTTGCATAGACATAACAAAGTGGCCAGGATAGTCCATCAGCAACTTGCTGTTAAATATAATCTTGTGGCTGTCGAGTTACCGTACTACAGGTATGTGCCCGACCCAGTTCTCGAAAATGGTCGTGCAACATTGTACTGGGATCGATCTATCATCACTGACAGGACTATTGTTGCCAATAAGCCTGATATAGTGGTGATAGACCGATTAGAGCGCCGAGCAATGATTATTGACATCACCATTCCCCATGACGACAATCTCTTAAAAGTTGAAAAAGATAAAGAAATGAAATATTTGGACCTAGCCCACGAGATTGTCGACATGTGGGATGTGGATTCAGCAATAATTGTGCCGATAGTCATTTCGCCCCATGGGTTAATTACTAAGAGCCTCGCCCAACACCTTCAGAGGCTCACGTTAGGCAGCTGGATTAGGAGCCTGATGCAGAAGGCAGTCCTCCTTGATACGGCACGCATAGTGAGGAAGTTTCTATCTCTGGAACCCTAACCACCGGTAGCTTGGTCCCTGTACCCGATACCGGTGGGACACTATTTTTTATATTTTTAAATATATTTGTTTTTGTTTTTTGATAGTGAATGTATTTAAAAATGTAATTTATATGTATATTAAGTAAATAAAGAGAATAATAATAATATAACATACTCACATTATCACTTAAGTTATTTTAATAATTTGTTAAATTTTTGCATGCTATTTTCATGGCTAAATGGGCCTGTTTGATTTATTTCAATTTTGTAATACCACACTTTGTTACCCTATTTAAAGCAAATAAATAATTTGAATTTGAATTTAAAACTTTCTGTATCATAAATCCCCATTAATTGTAGTTCTTAAAAATGTAGATAAACAGCTTATTAATACAAGACCTATGCAGAAACTTCAACAAACCAGGATGTCCCAACAATATTGTGAATGCGAAACACACCAGGTTTTAGTTTGAATATTTGAACATCAAAAAAGTATTCAATATCCATTTAAAGCCTAGTGGCTTTAAATGGATATGATGAATTTGTATGGTATGATGACTTTGAATGGATATATTGCTATATTGGTGATTATTTAAAACTATTATTCAGTAAATATTTTACAAATATGATCATAATAATCACATTCTATTTGTGTAAGTGACATATTATTCCTATTATATATTAAATTCATAATTTCTGTACATATTATTTTATATTTACCTACTGTAAGTTATTTCTTATTGTCAGACTTATGTACTCGACCGAGCAAGTGTAGTAAATATAGTGTAATTAAACGTTATAGGCACCCACTGGACAGGCTTGCCTAGTGTGGGGCCAATGGACATAGCGTGTTGTTTTCTGTATACTCTTTTGGCAATAAATTATTTAACTTTAATTTTAAATGTGGACTTAAAGGTCTAATGTACTCACTTTTAATTATGTTATCAAGCACTGTACATAGTTCTTTTTCAAGTTTAAGATAGTCATTGTCCTCATTGCTGGGCCAGTCACAGGAAAGGTTCCAGTCCACAATGTCCACATGCTGGCCTGAATCATCTGGGATTGTGTACAACCTGCAAAAAAATAATAATGATAAATTTCAATCATAATTGGCTGGCATACCGTAGGGGGCAAAAGGAAATTTAATATTAATTATCATATAATCAAAATACCTACAATGAGATTTTTATATTTGTATTTAAATTCAAAAAAGCCACAATATAGTAATTTTAGTTAAAGTATTGTTACGACAGAAGGAATAAAATGCATATTGTAAAATTTTAAAAACATTTTGTTAGGATAAATATGCATGGGTGTCCTGGCAACACTTGTCCTGATCAATATTAAACAACATCTGACCTCAGTCTGGCTCAAAGGTGCAATATTTAGAGGAAACCAAAGAGAAAGAGTTGATTAATACTTGAGAAATAAAATACAAAAAAGGAATTAGTGTTCAGATTACCATATGCATTTTTAGAAATTGACACAAATCTTCTTATGATCTTATTGGATTTTGAACACAAAGAGTCTTAAAAAATCTGGTACCAAAACTTTTCTAATTGGATGTTTAAAACATCAATACAAAAAGAAACCTGTAGGAAACATTTTTGGATCCCAAAATATTGTTACTATCTATTAGCGAGCAGTAGCTCATGCACTGTTTATTTTTTATAAATAAATTCCACATTCAATACAAAACATTAAAGCATGCCCTTATTATGATGAAAGCCACATATTCATAAAAAAAAAATTATTATATTATTTAAATTAAAATATGTTTAGGTCTCTTTTACCCAGCAAAATATTTCATAATTGAAGCATGCAGTAAATGAGGATACTGTTTTCATTTCAAGAATAGATAGATGTTTAGCTTTTATTATTTCAAAAGAGATGTATAATAATAATAATTCTATTTTTTTTTTTATTAAATAGCTTAAACTGTTTGATTTAAAAAAAAAGTTAATAATTTTAGTAAAATCTGTCAAACATATATCTTAATCAGGCTTCAAAATAATAATTTTAGTGCAATTTATGTCAACAGGCACTATAAACAAATAATCTTATCAAACAGATAGTCTAAAGATATAACAATTAAAATAAACATACTACAAAAATATCAATTATAAATTCATTTAAAATATAGTAACATTCGCACATCTCACACATGGCCGTCTGATCCCAAACTAGGCAGAGCCTGTACTATGGTAACCAGACTGCTGATAAACATACTTATATATTACTAAATACATACAAGGATTTATTACATATAATTATAGATAAATTACACCCAGACACACAAAGTGAAAAATGTGTCTCTTCTAATAGTGCTGTGCCTGACAGAGACCATAATTGTTACCTACTTTTAAGCCTACCACTTGTAAATGTACATTATGGAATGCAATAAATTGAATTGAACAAATGATCATCACACAATTATTTGTACTGGGTGCAAATCAAATTCACAACCTCTGGCTGAGCAGTCAGGGTCACTAACCACTAGACCAACAGGCCAGTCAAATTTAAAGTAGCTAACATTACGAAATATGCAATTTACTTTAGCATTGTTAATGACAACTCCATAGTATGTTTTATAAAACGAATATGATGTGAGGGTACATTTTTGTTTGAATACATATACTAAAGTAATTATTATTGCTATTAAGTAATATCATTAGCAATGCATGTGCAATTTATTTGGATGAATTTGGTCTACTTTAAAAAAATATCTGTTTATCTAATAGAATGTAAATCATTGCTTAAAAATACATATGAGTGTTTGTGTGGAAACCACAGTTACTTAATTGTATTACTTGTATAAAATCTAGTCTTTTGAAACATAATATGGAATACAACTTTTGGCTCAAGTGCATTAAAAAAACGACACCATAAGGGTGAAGGTGATTTATCTCTAGAAAAAAAAACATAACACAACACCACCTGTGCAAGGTGGCTCATGTTTTAATACTGGTTTAACTGGAAATAAATAACTAAATGATTAATTAGATCAGGCTAAATAGTATCAAACAGATACCTGACAAGTCGCTTGGACAACACATGCATGACCCCGTAAACGGTTTCTATAAATTAGCTTTAACAGTTATTTTATACATATACTATTTAATAATACTTACCACGTCTGATCATCGGAATAATCCAATGATTCCACGTCAATCAGATCAGAATCAAACATATCTTTGTTTATATTTTGATCAATCTGATTCATGATACCAATCAAAAGGAGACATCAATTTGGCACTTTACGCAAATCACATATAAATTTCACTCTTGTACAACATTTATTATAAGGAAAACTGTAAATATAATTATGAAAAAAGATTTAATATGAACCAACACGAATTGTCCCAGGCAAGTTTTAGTTTGGAATTTGACATATCACCATAAGCAAAATGCCAAAAAAGGATGAAGTTAAAAGAAGTCAACGGTAAATTGCATAGATTATAGAAGACAGTAATAATAAACAACTGTTTGTATGAGGTTTGTATGTAACGAGTGTTAAATAAATAAATAATAATAACGTTTTTTTATGTATTTATGAGTTTGATTGAGGAAATAGTGTAATTTAAGAATTATAACTAATAATGTCTTCCACCTTCCAAACCAAAGAGTAAATTTATTTAGTAAAATAAGTTTACTAAATAAATGTACTCTTTGGTTTTGATAATAATGTTACAATTGAACAAAATGTTTTTACCCGTGGATGTAACTTTTGTAGTTTCTACCACAAATGTCAATGTTTCCTGAGCTATTCTTTTGGTATTCTTGTTGGAATACATTATTTTATGAAAACATAAATATTATAATCATAAGTCATGGCGTATGGACATCTGAAGAACAGAATGCTGTATACAATTCATAGGGATGTCTAACGAAATATATAAATCAAATAACAAATGGAAACTAAACTACATACATACACACATTAAAAAACGTGTACAGTTTTAAACTTTGAACGATTTTTACTATTGTAATATATTTATATTTATTTTATAAATAATAACTAAGCATTTTTGATTCATGTGACTAAAGCAACAAAATTCTTCATATCGCCATGATCATTTACGTGAAGGTCAGCCGGCGAAGGCGACTGCGGTTACAGTATCCAATATTCACACCGTACGACAACTGGTTGAAACTGACTGACATCTGAAGGTTTGGTAGCTTTGCACTCGACGAATACCACTGAATATCACATGTTTTAAATGTATAAATTGTGAGGGCATATACTTTGAAAAACAATAAAATCTGTATTATAAGTCTAATATCTGGTCTTATTTATCAGAATACAGAAACTTTCAGTATGACCTAAGTATAATAATTCACTGACGCAGAAGGCATAAAATGACAAGTTCATTATGTATCCGTTCCGTACTATCCGTTATTAAGGACTAGGGACTATCGGCATTTGTTTCCAATACATCAGTGTGTAATTGAAAGAATTTACTATATTTAGTGTCTTTCTTTGCCTATCTGAGCTAATCTATGAAGTACACAATATGTAAATATTAAATCAATGCATAAAACGTAATGCATGAGAAACTCAATAAAAATTGAATAAAATAGAAACTAAAGTAACAATACATGGCAGCATTGGTATGACACTAAGTTTGACAGTAAGCAAACCATAGACAACAATCTCCTTCCTTTTTGTCTACAGACACGTTGAGAGCACGTTGTATTCGGTGTAGTTTTCACCAATAAAACTACGAAAATGTCGAGTCTAAACTGGATGATCATCCGCAACAACAACGCCTTCCTGGTGAAGAAGCGTAACATAAAGAAACCCTTCAGTAAGGAGCCTAACAACGTTACTAACCTCAGCTCCTACAGATACAATGGCCTGATCCACAAGAAGGCCGTAGGCGTCGTAGAAAACCCAGACAGGAAAGGTTTCACAGTTGTATACAAGAAAGCTAAGGCGACTAATAAACCCGCGAAAAACTCTGTACGTCGCACATACAAAGCCGGCGCGAGGAGATCGCTCTTCAAGGTAAAGAAGTTGTTGAAAGCTAACCACTACCGCACGGATCTGTGCAAGGCTACCCTCCGTCGTGCATCCGCTATCCTGCGCTCACAGAGGCCTATCAAAGCGAAAAAACCTAAAGCGGCTGCCGCTAAGACAGAATAAGTTTTGTATGTAAGCTGACAATAAAATAATTTAAAAAACTTCTGCTTTATATTTTTTAGTATAACCTCTCAACACTTTTTAGTTGAATTTCGAAGTTATGTCAGGATTGCGTAAATTGAAAAGTAGTAAAGATAAAATTAAATATCATTTTATGTTAAGATGTTTTATACAGCATATATATATCCTAAACCTATGCTTTAAACTTTATAAATCTTTTATGTCAACTAGGTACTTATCAAAACATTCGTTGACTTAACACTTAAGAATTATTATTAACCAACATCAATAAGTAGTTAATTGATTGTGTACAATATTTGACACCTTTTTATTATAATACTAAATGGTTTTTCGAGTTAACCATTCTATAGTTATCTATTACAAAAATTGGAGTTAGCTAGTTTGCCAAATTAAGGTATTGTAACTCAATTTTCAGATAAGTTGATTAGGGACAATCTTAAAAACTGATAAAATTTGTAATCTTATGAAAGTGCAACCAGAATAACCCAGCACTGTTAAATGTGTTACAGGTTTACTACAGGTGTGAGTAAAGGTAATGTGTAAATACAATTAAAATCATGACTTTCAAAGGTCAAAAGAAAACTGTGTTATGGTAGAAAATCTTGCCTCAAGTGTTAGGTGACTAGGAGTAGCTGGCTGTTTCGTTGTAACTTTACATATGATACTTGCTGGTCTTTGTATTTGATGATCTTGATGGGGGAATTTTTTTATTTGCTTATGAATGAGTAAACTTTGTTGTATGCAACTGATGGTTTTCATTTTCTATGGATATAGTCAGAAGTTCAGGGTAAAATCTCTAGTGGCATGGAACCACGGGTAATTAAAATTACCCCTGGACCTGATAATGGGTTGACCCACCGGGACCACAGGTAAAGAGTGCTTAAGACTGGTAGCTACTTAAATACATACCACATTTAATTCTAACTATGGACCTTAGTAATGTGTGGCATTCTATTCTATTTTAATTAGCATTGGTCGCATAAATAATTAATGTAAGGGCTGCTACTACTTCATGGAAAATGTTAATACTGTTATGAGCTGAGGTTCGGGATTAGAGAATTATACCAGATTGTTACCGAAATAGACACAATTTATTTTAATAGATCACAAAATACACAGGGAAACCAGCAACAACACAATCACAATAATTTATTATCACTATTACACTTTAGTTGCTGTTAATTCACTTGACACTCACTTGAAAACTAAACTCACTTGACACCCACTTGAAAACTAACTCATTTGAAAACTAAACTCACTTGACACCCACTTGAAAACTAACTCACTTGACACCCACTTGAAAACTAACTCACTTGCCACTCACTTGAAAACTAACTCACTTCTCTGCAATGCCATGCTTTATGGTAAGTTTACACGCTGGCGTTCAAACCGACATTCAACGAGCACATTCAACGACGCAAGCATGTGAACAGGCTGTTTGTGCATGCCTGCGTGAATGTGATCGCGCTTGCCGCCGATCGGGACGACTAACGGCTGCGTTCACACGCTTGCGTTCAAACCGACATTCAACGACGCAAGCATGTGAACAGGCTGTTTGTGCATGCTTGGGTGAATGTGCACGCGCTTGGCGCCGATCGGGACGACTGTCGGTTTTTTGACACACTTCATGGCGCGTTTACACGCTGGCGTTCAAACCGACATTCAACGAGCACATTCAACGACGCAAGCGTGTGAACAGGCTGTTTGTGCATGCCTGCGTGAATGTGATCGCGCTTGGCGCCGATCGGGACGACTAACGCCTGCGTTCACACGCTCGCGTTCAAACCGACATTCAACGACGCAAGCATGTGAACAGGCTGTTTGTGCATGCTTGCGTGAATGTGCACGCGCTTGGCGCCGATCGGGACGACTGTCGGTTTTTTGACACACTTCAAAGGGTGAATGTGCTTGTGTGCCTGTTTACACACACACACACACGCTCTCGGCCGCGTTAGTATAGTTTTCATCTTCGTGGCATACAGACGACGTGACGATCGAAATTAATTTTTGACGACACCAAATATATCGGAGTGGTCTGAACCTTTATCATGCATGAATCGAAAGCAAAAGAAGACTTCAGAAAGATGTTTCTGAACTATTCTTTTAGTAAAAATAAATATTGTTTATCAGGGCCCAAAAAAATATGAAACAAAATAGTGCCAATTCTTAGGATTAAAGTTAGTATTGATTGATTGACGATTAGAGAATTGTAACTAATCGCATATCAATGATGTGCAGTAAATAAAATAGATTTATGTATGCCTTAAAACAGTTACGAAACACATTTAATGAAGAACCCGCCCCCAATGCTTATCATGGTTAATTATGTTCATGTTTATTAGAAATAATAAAAAATTATATTCAAAAGTTAGCGAGGATAGTAAATTCATTCAAAGAGATCCCACTAAAGTAAGAAACGAATTATGTAAAAGCACTCTTCGATGTAAAAATAGTTATAACGCATGTCAAATAAAAAAATCAAATTTAAAGTTTTGGCTAGTTGAAAAGTGTTTTTACACCATAAATGATTTTTTAATTGTAAAACCTAATAGTTTTAAGTAAAATTTCGCATGCATAATTATGTCGGGCTGTTTTTTTTTTCAATAAAAATAGATCAAGGCCAAAGCAGTAGCTCCCACGAGATCTACGTCTACATCGTCTCCCATGTTTGCACTGACTACCATGTCCACAGAACACTAATACCCTACGGACCATGCCTGCAAGTGTGTGAAACAGGGCTGCCAGATTGTAAATTGGATACAAAATTGGTATAATATCGGTTATCTTTTGTATCCTGTTTGTATAGTAGATTGCATTGCATAATTGGATACAATGTCATTGCTGATGTTATAGCGTAAAAAGTACGTACATACACATAGAGATACTTAAAACAAATCATGTCTGTGATAAACTGTTAAATCCTTATACGTTAAAGTTAAAACACCTTTTACTAAAATCCCCAAAGAGTGACGTTCTATAGTTGTACAACACTGATTTTGTATAATAGTACATGATTTTGTATAATTTACGAGTCTTAGCGGTATAAAATAAGTTGTCTTTACTGGCAGCCCTGGTGTGAAAAGCTTGCGTGGCACGCTGCGTGGCAGGCTGCCCGCCGAGCTGCGTGCCATGCTGCTTGCCAGGCTGCACGGCGTGCGTGTAAACGTACCATCAAAGGGTGAATGTGCTTGTGTGCCTGTTTACACACACACACACACACGCTCTCGGCCGCGTTAGTATAGTTTTCATCTTCGTGGCATACAGACGACGTAACGATCGAAATTAATTTTTGACGACACCAAATATATCGGAGTGGTCTGAACCTGTATCATGCATGAATCGAAAGCAAAAGAAGACTTCAGAAAGATGTTTCTGAACTATTCTTTTAGTAAAAATAAATATTGTTTATCAGGGCCCAAAAAAATATGAAACAAAGTAGTGCCAATTCTTAGGATTAAAGTTATTTTAGATTAAAGTATTGATTGATTGACGATTAGAGAATTGTAACTAATCGCATATCAATGATGTGCAGTAAATAAAATAGATTTATGTATGCCTTAAAACAGTTACGAAACACATTTAATGAAGAAGCCGCCCCAATGCTGATCATGGTTAATTATGTTCATGTTTATTAGAAATAGTAAAAAATTATATTCAAAAGTTAGCGAGGATAGTAAATTCATTCAAAGAGATCCCACTAAAGTAAGAAACGAATTATGTAAAAGCACTCTTCGATGTAAAAATAGTTATAACGCATGTCAAATAAAAAAAATCAAATTTAAAGTTTTGGCTACTTGAAAAGTGTTTTTACACCATAAATGATTTTTTAATTGTGAAACCTAATAGTTTTAAGTAAAATTTCGCATGCATAATTATGTCGGGCTGTTTTTTTTTTCAATAATAATAGATCAAGCCCAAAGCAGTAGCTCCCACGAGATCTACGTCTACATCGTCTCCCATGTTTGCACTGACTACCATGTCCACAGAACACTAATACCCTACGGACCATGCCTGCAAGTGTGTGAAACAGGGCTGCCAGATTGTAAATTGGATACAAAATTGGTATAATATCGGTTATCTTTTGTATCCTGTTTGTATAGTAGATTGCATTGCATAATTGGATACAATTCATTGCTGATGTAATAGGGTAAAAAGTACGTACATACACATAGAGATACTTAAAACAAATCATGTCTGTGATAAACTGTTAAATCCTTATACGTTAAAGTTAAAACACCTTTTACTAAAATCCCCAAAGAGTGACGTTCTATAGTTGTACAACACTGATTTTGTATAATAGTACATGATTTTGTATAATTTCCGAGTCCTTAGCGGTATAAAATAAGTTGTCTTTACTGGCAGCCCTGGTGTGAAAAGCTTGCGTGGCACGCTGCGCGCCGAGCTGCATGCCATGCTGCTTGCCAGGCTGCACGGCGTGCGTGTAAACGTACCATTATATAGTAAAACGGTATTTCTAGAAACATCGCGACACCTCTTGTAAATTCTATACAACAATAGAATCCGCTAATACATCGTAGAATATAAAAAAAAAAAAAAGAGTCACAAGTGACTAGTAATTCAATAGTTGACTGCAACTAGTCGGTTCATCTTGAACATTGGGTGGACGTGCAAAACTTTCGGTTTGAAATAGCGCTCTCAACATTACCTTGTAAATATGTATTGAAATTGAGTAACAGCCTAAACGTTAAGGGTGAAAGTGCTGAACCAGCCACTTGAAATTTTGTGTTTGCTAAAAACACAAAATACAGGAAGTGATTTATTTACACAACTCAGTGAGTATATTTTCTCTTTAAGATATTTTGTTTGATTTAAAATCTCCAATGGTTTACATCAGATCACAGTGATGTAAACTTATCACTCATAAATACTGGTAGTTTTTTGGACATTTTAAAGGGTAAGCACCTTACATTAGACACCAAGCAAGCTGCTTTTGTCATAGGCGTGCCGCGTAATTCGACAGGGACGCAGCATACATAAAGATTAAAATAAAAACTCATTGCACCAATATCATTTATTGATAACAAAACATGATTTTTATATCACAAACGAGGAATGTCTTGATAAATACTTGTCACTGGTTAATAATGCATTATGATAAAGTTACAAACATGATTTTTCACAGGAACCAATAAAGTTATATCAAATATGATTTCAAAATCATTCTAATGGACATCAAATGCATAGTGCTTGGCTAGTTTTCATTTTAACTCCTTGCTTACAAATAAGTGTGTCAATATTTCATTAGGTACTTTATTTACAATAGAGATATCACAAATATTTTTATACATCAAAAATGTAAAGACAAATATCACTAAAATTAAGTATAAAGTTAATTTTTAATTACAGTAAGATATTGTAGTTCACGTGTTAACAGGAAAAAAAAATTATGAGAAAAGCTTTTTGTTGACAATAATTCAAATTATAAGAATATTACACATTTAGATACGAGTTGGCCCAGCAGTCCCAAATTGTCGTTTTATCGGTTCATAGACAACTATGGGATGAAATAAAAAAACAGAGCCAATATGCTAATTGAAAAGTAGAAAATTATTTTTTCCATCGATTAAATGTTGTGTGATCGCCGCATTCCAAAATTTTATTTCAGGAGAATATTCTTTGATGCCCAATTCAAGGCAGTGGCTTCCTAATCTAAAATGTAGAGTAGGAAGTCACACTACTCTACAATGTGGAGTCGTCATCGACTGATCTAGATCTTACATCACTCTGGCTCTGAAGCATTGTATAATTTCATAGGTACTGGACGAACTCGCGTCAATATTGAGATGTCTGCAGTAACTGTAAGCCAGCTTCGAAAAGCTTCAACATATTTAATTACTGCAAAATTATAATAATCAGTAAAACCTTTATAAATTAACAAGTTAAAGGATATTCTCATGATTTTTTTAAGAACATTTACAATTTACAGGATTAAGCCCGATCAAGAAATTATATACACACATTGTGCCTAAATTTAGTTCTTGTAATTCAATGGATATAATAAATTTTAACGTTTCGTTTTCTTGATCAGGCTATTATTTTATAGAACATTCATACTAAGACGATTATACTAGATCTAAAAACAGCTTTGCGCGTAAAACTTGCTCTAAATACATTATCTAAACATCTTCAAACGTGTAGAAAGCAACTTGTCTTCTAGTAAAGTGGGGGTTAGTCATTCTGTCTACGGTAAGCTTCAGGTACAAAATATATAGTAGACATGAAAACAAAAGGCACAAACATTTAACCTATCGTTACCAAAGGCACAATACACCAAAATTTATACTTTAGTATTTACAATTCTACTTTGAAATGAAATGAAATTGTCATCGGTTGTGAATTTACATAGTAGAATATGAATTCTAAAAAGGGTGATGTACTTTAGTTAAAAAATTTAAGTCTTTTGGAATCAGACGGCACTTTAATTTTTAAATTATTATTAGCCGTTTAATGATGGGGTAGGGAAACTACTTTGAATGGTGATGACAAGACGCTTAATTATATAAGGGTACATAATGTAAAAATATCATGTTCGTGGCTAGATGAGTCCACTTCGTTTTTAACGATTTCAAAGTCAGTTTGTAGAAGATTTAGATATTGTTTTAGCATGATAACCTTGTTTAAAAAAAATATGCATGAGTTTATTTCTTACGGGTATTATGTAAAAATAATATGCTGAGTAGACAAAACAGCTCGGCTAGAATAAATTACACTTTCTAATAGATTAGAAATGTCATTAGCAAATTGGTTTTAATTATTCCAATGGTTTAAAGATATGATGCTATTTTTCTTTCCCACTTTGTTCATATGAAATGACACTGTCAGAGGTATCTTAATTAATTTAGTACGTAATATTATTCGATATTACCTACAAGCTCTTGATATATCGACGATTTAATCATTTTACAATTCATTTAATTTACGAATTAATTTTTAGTTTTCCATTTAGCTATCTAAACACATAACCTATTATAGGCACATTTATTTATTTAAATTTTATTAGCTTTTATTTTGGATGAGATAAATGGGTTTTTTTTTCATACTCGAATCTTTAGGGAGAAGGCAGTGGATACTGTAGAAGTACATCATTATTGTCAAGTTCATAAATTAATGCGTAGAGTTTAAATAAAAAAAATAATAATACTGGTATGGTAAAACTAACTACTGACGTACATGTAATAAAAACAGTCGTAATAAAGAGACGATAGTTCACACAAACCAATGATTTTATACACAAGAAAGAGCAGAGGTGTAGCCAGTGAAGAAAACTCGAATGTATCCTGGGTAATAATTACTACTATGGCTATCTCTTTTATTATCGCTCTTACCTTATCTTTTGCTCTACTTAATAAGATTATAGCAGTAATTACATAAATCACATACACCCACGCCCGTATTAGGCAGAGGTATTATACGCCTACGTTTAAATTAATTCCATTTCTAGTATATAAAATCATTGATATAACCACAGACACGAAAAAAATTATGTTTTACACCACATGTTTTAAACATTCCAGCATTTTTTTGGCATTACCATCAATACAATATTTACAAGCTTAATATATTAAATTGTGTAGGAAACAATTATTTGTTCCAATTCCAGAGTACTATGACACCAAACATACATAATTAAATGTCAAAAGCGCAATTCTTAACATAGTTTGTGCTCTTCAAATATAAACTAAATACTATGGTACAGTGCTAAATTAAATAAAACTAAAACCTACAATGACTAGGAAACAATACTGCCGTCCTTTAACTAAAAAGCCGTTAACCCTTAAACAGCTAATTTTTACTTTTAAATAGGAAGCGACAAAATTCAAAATTCTCTGTCTTTGTGTATAATTATTATGAATACTATATTGCCAACAATCATTAATCTAAGTTTCATAATTTGCAGAAACAACGATTCTCGCGTTTTTTGCTATTTCCTCGAAAACAACTTGTTGGGCTTAACGGCTTTCTAGTTAAAGGACGGAATATTTAGTCTATGTGATGCTTATTAATAGTTTGTACATATAATTGGTTTTCAGAATGTTTCATGGCAGTAATTTAATATTGCAAAAAAATTGTCAATTTTTGACAAAATGATTTCTGAATAGATAGTAGAATAGTATAATTGTTGATGAAGAGACAAAATTGTTAATACGACTCCGTTGACAAGCTTGGAAACGGAGTCTATTAACAATTTTGTCACTGATAAACTTTTTTACTACTAAGCTAGAAATTAAGCTCATTTTCTAGCTTAGTTGTAGAAAAGTTTAAGAGGGAGTCGCTTCTAAGTATATGATGGAAGTCCGTTGCCACCAGTGAAAGTGTACGGATATGGCGAAAGTTTAAACAACGCCTAACGTTCGCAGCTTGAAATTAGTGTGTTCAAGTGCGCCTACTGAATTGATATGGGCAATTTTTAAGATTAATGTAAGTAATTTTTATCACGCCTCCGCTAACTGTGAAACCAATTGAATGAAAATATGCCATTGGCTGTGTGCGTGTATAGATAAAAAATGTGATCATACACATTGCCCATGGATGGTGTACCTAAGTAATTTCCTAAATAAACAATGTTTGCACAAATGTAAAATTCAGTTCACGTATTGTGATGTTTGAAAATGTGCGTTTGTTATGATTAATGTGTATTTTTATAAACGTATAATAAAATACTCAATATTATAATTTTAGAATTTAATTTGATGTATTTGATATGCTCAATTCAATATTGATTCGCTGACAATTTACTAGATAATTATTTTAATTCGAAAACCCATAATAATTATAACTGCTTAGTTGCAGCGTGTTTACTTTTAAATTTTATCAAGTTTAATAGTATCTTCGATCATGGGAAACACTGAAACAAAAGACGTAGATTTACTGAAGTGAGATCTTTGAATACGCAACCGTAACGTGTACACAGAGTAAACATAAAATGGGTTGCCCTACAAAGCGGATATGTATGTAGGAGTGTCAACGTAAATGAAGAAACTATGTCGAAGATGTATACATCAAACAAGACATAAACTTTGAATCAGTATGGAAGATCAGACCGTGTGCGACATTGTGCGTTTAAGTTTTTAAGGGTCAGTAGACCATTCTGTATGCAGTGTCCAATAAATCACTATAATAAAAAAAAAGTAGGCAGTCATGGGACTGCCGACAGAAGTGAAAACTTCAACGAAACGACGAACTTAGAACGTCATTAGCAGGTTGGTGATATTAATTAATAAGGAGCTGACAGAACTCAATGTTTAGATGAGCGCCCTCTAGTGGATCTATATATGTATTATTAGCGTGACGGTCACGAGGTCAGTGCTTTTTCCCCATAGCAAAAGTGCACAAACGTGCCTAAAGAAGATTTCAAAAATGGTGGCATTACGTAAATCATTAAAATCATAATTTGAAATTAACTGATCTGTTAGACTAATTTGCAATTTATTGTAGTCAGTGGTGTAATTTAAATTTTACACTATTCTTGTCGATTTTCATATGACTATTAACATTGATTTTGTAGGCTTATTTTTTTCGGTGGGTTAGCGACATACGCGCTAGGCGTGTAGCTTGTTAGTAAAAACTACTGTTTAAAGATTTTAGTTTACGGTGAACATAATCTTTAAAATTACTGAAGTATTAAGGTTCTTAACCACCCTTGGTAAAACACCCTTTGAGAAATAATACGTATATAAATATTAATACAGTACGTAGTAGCATTCTGACTTCTTAAATTACAGTTTTAGCATTAAAAGTAGAACTGAAACGTTAAATTGTCATTTGCTTCTTCACGTCTTTTTTTCATTTATTCAACCATTATTTTATATATATTTTGACGGACACTTCTAAAGTTGAAAATCATGATTCGTTCTCTATAGCCTTAAAATCTTCATACCTTTTAGTAAAGTGAGCATATAATGTAATATTGAATCGAATTCGGTAACATTCAGATTGTGACCAAAAAAAAAAATTGATCATTGAAAATTGCTCAATGACCATTCTATACTAATAAATTACATACTTCTTCTTAATTATGACTTATATACACCACATAAAACAGTGAGACTACATTATGTGTTGTAATATTCTTCGCACACTTAAAGCACAACACATAAATCGTGTTAGAAGATATAAAATCCACAATTCTAATTATATCTACAGTAAATATACATAAAATATTCCAATCAGTACAAAATAAATTCTGACAATTTCTACTAGTTTTGCTTTACATCATAAAACCAAAGGAAATTACATGATTTTTACAAATGCCTCAATTTCCTTGGACCGCAGTAAATAACATTCAATAAAAAATCAAGAAATATGATCACATTTTAAAGGAGAAAAAAATTTAGAAATGTAGTCAAAACCTAGTCTAGGGCAGGGACCTTTTCTCGAGTTGAAGCCGATCGACTACCGCAGTTAACTAGTACAACACCAAAAGGTTTACTTCAACAATATATTTCAATAAAAAACTACTCTCACAGCAAACAAATAAAGTTCAATATCGATAGAATATTAATAGATAAATATGCCTAAAGGTCGCGCAATGGAATGTGTGCGTGATCACTACACTGATGTGTAAAAAGTGCTGTCGCTCATAGTAATCAATAGTGGTAGTCCTACTGATGTTTATATTGTAAGACGTTGAGAACGTCACGGACGCAACCGTTCTATAATTAGCGAACAGCTGAACAGCGGCCGTCCGGCGTGGTAATCTCTGAACTTAAAAGTCAGCTCATAGCGCAGTATTCATTTTCTGCTGGTTAGTAGAATTAATTCATTGTGCATATTGGGAGATGACTATGTTCAGCAGTGGACTACAATAGAGAGTGGACAGGAGGATGAGTGTTTAGAAGCAAGTTGAAAACCAAATCCTTTTTATAGACGGTTAAATATACTTTTTTATATTATAATCAATCAAGGTGAGAGCACAAGGTCCGTAAAATGGTAAGGGATTACCAGCGCCCATAAACACTTTTAACATCATTTACAGTTGCGAGTTGCCAACTCTACTCATCAAGAGAAAAATAACATAAAGCGATCAGTTTAATTTAATCAAGTTTTCTGAAGGGTACCTACTTGTTTAGTCACGCCACTTCGATAAGAGAACAAATGGCCAACCTCCCGTCGGTTTATCATTCCACGTTATATAGTTTATGTTAAATATGATCATATTTCTTCGAAATCATAGCCTAGTATAGGTCCAATATGCCACTACTATGCTACAATTCGATCAACACCGTCGATGAATGGCGAAACACGAATAAACACAACCTACATCACAATAAGCACCAAAACTCAACTATGTGCGTTTAGTTCAAAACGAATTGAATTTATATTTAGTAGCATCATGGGGCTACAAGTGAACCTAGCTAAAAATCTTTATCCAGTTATAATCAAAATCATTTTTAAGCCTCTAAAACTGACTACAACAGAGCAAAATTCAATATGACTACTCACTGACGAACAGAGGTAAGATTAAAATATATGTATAGTTATCCAAATATGCTATACATGTAACCAGTTTTAATTAAAATTTATTGATAAGGAATATTCTAGACCAATTTGTATCAGCTAGAGTGCATTCGAAGATTCCTATAGCAATGTGCCTTTTGCTGCACTGGCACCTAGCATTTCAGTACAGCTACACAGCTAAAACACAATACATTTCTGGGGGTCGGTAAGTAACATGACACTATGTTCATTTAACTCAATTTAACCTCTGTAATACTGATAAAAAAAAGTTCATTTCGTTCTTACGAAAGAAACGAAGTTTCAATAGGAATAAAAACTCGTAAACAGTAGCCTCATGATTAAAATATAAATAAATACAATGACGAAATCTGCGCAAATACTCACTCGCAAGCAAGTTTGCTATCAAACGAACTGAGAGCTATCCCAAACGCTTGCAGCGCACACAGCGGATATCTAAAGTCCATAGTGAACACATCTTCAGATATGCGTCCGAACTGCATGACCACGTAATCAGGTTCAGAGTCGTGAACAATTTGGAAGTTTTTCACACTTGCCTGAGTCACTCTGCCATGGAAATTCAGGACGTAGGATTGAGTCTCGTCGTTCCAAACTGGCGTCTTGTTATGTAGGACTACTATGTCATCCAAGGTCTGGCTTTTCCATCGCTCGAGTAATGTTTCGCTGTCGTCCTGTGGCGCGATGGTCACTCGTTGCCGATCTGGAGTCATTCCTGGTAGAATAACTGTCATTTTTCTTGGACCTTTGAATCCGAGAACGTTGGTATCCTGCAAGAATTTTAAGAGTAATGAATACGTTTTACGCAATTCATGTCAGCAAGCGATTATTTTATATACATATCCCATACCTACAAACTTAAACAAGGCTCATTTGTAATAGCTTCATTGTTTTTGTAGCCTTAGATTAATGGCCTTGCAAAATGCATTGGGGCTTACTTTATGGGACATCACTTAATGATTTTAACTCAAACTCTACTGATTAATTTTACTTTTTTACTTTTACAAACATTAATATAAACCGTCATGTAAGAGTTACAGTATCCTGTAAGATATCCTGATGTTAAAATATTAGAAGTGTACCGCGTACAAGTTGTAACCAAATACTGAGGTTTAATTGCGACTGGCCTGTTGGTCTAGTGGTTAGTGACCCTGACTGCTAAGCCAGAGGTCATGGGTTCGATTCCCACCCGAATCTGGGTGTTCTTTGTGTCAATTGTTTGTATGTTTGTAAAGTCCCCCGCGACACAGGAGTAATTCTTAATGCGAGTTCTCTTTTAATAGAAAAAAGAATTAGTTTTTATTTCACCGTGTGAAATTCTTTACTCAAGCAAAGCAATTTAGGCGTAAATACTTCACACACACTAGGTATATTGAATCAAGTTTATTCGGCCCAATTACTTTTCCAAAAACATCGCGAATTCCGAGTAGTAAACGATACAGTTCTGTTTAAGTAGGTATAAATATTGAAGCGATGAAACATTATTATTATTTGCACAAAACCACAAACCGCAAATTATCTCTTAGTAAAAGTCACAAACTCAGTGACGTCACTCTCTGAATAATAAATTACAAGAAATTGATTGTCAGTCTCAGTAGGTTACGAATAAGGAGAGAAACGGAAAAACATGTATAAAAATGCATCAGAAAAAATTCTGATTGAAGTGTGACTTAAAAATGAACAGAACTTAGACGGGTTATGAATCTAATTTGCTAAAATCATACCTATGATTTTAGCAAATTGTGGAGTTTTGACACTTGAGGCTTCGGTTCGGTGGTTAAAATTTTTTGTTGGTCTGATTCGGAGATAATATATTAGGTGGACTATTGTGAATATTTCACATTCTATATATGAATTCAATAAAAAAACAGGGTCTCATTGTAAGAATTTATAATACCTACGCTCAACAATGAACCAACCAACCAACGACCTATGATGTCGGACAAGGTCGACTCTTTCAAGCCCAAGGTTGCTACTATGTATTGGGGCCTGAACGATATCTAGAAAGCATTTTTATGTTATAGTTGTGCATACAGTATGGTGATAACTTACATAAACTACAGCTGCCAACTCATGTCGCGTATGTGCGTGGTCGTGTTTCCGCCAAGCTTTACCGTTGTCGTACACAGTGAACGCCGTACCAAGAAGATTTGAGCGAAGTTTTCCGGCGAAACTGTCTGCTGTCCGCGTCAACTCGGTGGGGTCTGTTGATATCAAGTAGTTGGATGTCGCTGACTTTTTACGTTTGCGTGCTGAAAAACCATTGTAATGTGTTAACAACGTCTTAATTAATTTTTTCACTCCACAGTGTAGGTATAAAGCGACGAGTACACTGCGGGGTCGACTAAAAGTTTTTTTTTTATGATATAGGGGGCAAACGAGCAGACGGGTCACCTGATGGTAAGTGACTACCGCCGCCCACAGGCACCTGCAACGCAAAAGTCACAAGTGCGTTGCCGGCCTTTAGGCTGGGAGTAGGGGAAGGGGGAAAAGAGGGAGGGAGTGGGAGAGGGAAGGGTTCGGGCCTACGGTAGCCTCACTCACTCGTCGAAAAACAATGCAATCATTGCTTTACTGCCGGTTTTCTGTGAGGCCGTGATATCACTCCGGTCGAGCCGGCCCATACGTGCCGAAGCATGGCTCTCCCACGAAAACTCAGTGGGCTGCCCTGCACCGGCCAGTCCGCACGTTAGTTCAATGCTAACTCACGCGCTGCGTCGCGTCATCTACATGTAAGTCTTTTTGCTTACGGAACCCTCGATCCGGGAGTCAGACTCGCACTTGTCCGTTTTTTAATCTTAATTTTTAATGGCATTAACTTGCCAAACAAGCAAATGGCCCGTCGGATAGTAAGTGGTTACATGTGGTAGTGGGTGCACGTAAATAATTCCCCCTTCGAAGCCCTGGCGATTCTACTCCCCAGCAGAAAAAAAAACCGGCCAAGTGCGAGTCGGACTCACTCATGATGGGTTCCCCGCACCATCGTACAAGATTTAATACTATAAGCCAAAAAAAAATCGTCTCTAGTAGGGGAGCCCCCTTTAATTTTTTATTTATTTTTATTATTTGTTGTTATAGAGGCAACGGATATACACATTCTGTGAAATTTTCAACTGTCTACCTATTTCGGATCATGAGATACAGATGGACGGACAGCGGAATCTTAGTAATAGGGTACCGTTTTACGTTGGGTACGGAACCCTAAAAAAACATAACCATTTTAAAGATTAACCCAACTAAATTAATTGTAATTTTTTTTTAAACAACCTTTTATATAAACTAAGTTTCATTTTAATGTAGATTTGATGTTTAAAAAAGTACTCCTCAAGACTCAAGACAAATCAATCGAGCCCAAACTCGATTGGTTTATCTTGTTTAGTTAAGAAGTTCCTATGGCCGTCCCTTGGCTCCGTCATCAGAACATCTCCATGGTACTATATTATTGTATTGTCACCAATGATACATATGTAGGTACACCAAATTTGAGCCGAATCGGACATCGGGAAGTGGTTCTAATTTAACTTCCAAGATTCGTGCCGAACATATACAAATATAAACATAGCAAGTTAAATAATAGCTTGTGAAAATAATTTTAGCCCATCTGTACCTATTAGTCCATAACTCTAACGCGAATTAACTCTAGCCCAAATTCCCAGTTTTTCATTTCTTTAAAAGGGTTAAAAAATGGGTAGGTGCTTGTTTGCCACCTGAATGTTTTAAAAACGTGATCAGACTAGTAGCCAACCTATTCAGCTAGATCGTAATCGCAACAATTATTGGCCACTGTAGACTGAAAACCGCACTTGGTTGGCAAGGTTAATAAACCATAATTACTATTTAATACTACAACGGCGTCCCTTAACTGCTAAGCATAATCACTTGTTTGTATTACACTAGCGTGACCTTTAAATAAATATGTATTTGAAAGTAGGTACCCTTACATAAGTTGAACCAACAGCGTTATGTACACCAAACGTCCGAGTTTTTATTGAAATTTTCTATTTTAGAAGGCGTTTGTCTACTTCGTGTGGTCAGAGCTATTTCGTGAAGAAAACAGATGTATATACCTATGTACCTTATTGATTTTAATAAGAGTTGGTTTCGGCTAAGAAGCAGTCGGATGTGTCTATGACTAGGGACGTAACCAACTACGTACCCAATGTGACCCGTACTGAAGAGGGAGGGGAGTCTTCAAAATACCACGCTTCGTCACAGAGGCGGGGGGCTTAGGTTTTCGTCACGTAGTCAATATCCTCTAGGGAAATCTAGTGTTTTTTCGAGCTATATTCAAATATGGCGCGCAGCGTTTAGCGCTTTTTAAACTTACAGGTGGCAACAAGCAAGCGTTTAGTGCTTTTTAACTTTAATTACTACGTGAAAACTAGAGGGGGTGGGGGGTCTTGATATATATTACGGGTGGTCACCGAGAGGGGGAGCGGTATAAAAAACTGTAAAAAATGGGTCTCGTAGTATGGGTACGTTCCCCTAGATCATTTTTTCTCACGTACAATCATCAGATTACAACATTGGCTCGTGAGTATAGATTGGAATTAGCCTGCCAGCGATGGAGCCATTTCGCATTTTAATACGTAATTAGTAGGATCGTTATCTATTTAAGGGTCTAGAGTCCGTATCGATCAGATGCAGGGCACTGGATACAATCCGCATATGACTATGACTGTCATTAAAAGCAGAACCATAAATTTTACGTGCTCTTCAATTACGGTGATACAAAATCCAATCAATCCAGTTAAAATAATACATTTTGAAAAGAAAACTTCCAGATAGTAGTCTATTATATATTATAATTGTAACAGCCCTAATATAAACGAGGACATCGCTAAAGTACACAAAGAAATTGACAAATTGAATTAATAAAACTAAAACAGAAGACTTGCCGAGTTCATGTTTATTGTGAAGAGGTAAATATTACAAGAAAATCTTGGGGAAAAATATCAAAATCTAAGAAACTTGACAGTTAGATGGAATTATATAGATAACTAAAGAGTACATATTTATATATTTTGTGCGGAACCCTAATTCTTTAAAAAAAAGTGTCTGTCAGTGAAAGTTCCGTGGAAATCCACCCGTTCCGATGATTAACCGGAACAAACAGACAGACAAAAATTTTAAAAACTGATTTTTAGGCATATATATCGTGCAAATAACTGTATGAGCTTAAAAACCCTATTATTTTGAGATTACAAACAGACACATCAAAATTTATTTAAGTACCTATTTGTATTAATTGGAGATATATATTTACTTACCGGCTAACAAGAATACTTTCTTTCCGTAGTCCTTCTCTAGGTGTAGGAAGTAGGTAGGGTAAAGGCCACGGTCCATGCCCTTCCGATCGCGTGCTATCCGACACTTATACAACGTGCCGTGTTTCGCTGGCGTCACCACGAAAGTTTCAACTGCACCTTCCACTGAACCTTCTATTTCAGTACTCTGTTTAGTACAAAAATAATAATTATTAATAATTACTTTACACATCCCACACACGGCCGTCTGATCCCAAACTCGGCAGAGCCTGTACTATGGTAACCAGACTGCTGATAAACATACTTAAATACATACATATTATAAATAAATTACACCCTGACACAGAACAAATGATCATGCTCATCACACAATTATTTGTTCTGGGTGGAAATCGAACCCACGACCACTGGATTAGCAGTCAGGATCACTAACCATTTGACGAAGTTAGTCAAAAGTTAGTCAATACAAAAATAGATAAAGTAAAAAGGAATGATGCTTGTGACTATGACGAGTTAATGGTCAGTTCGATTCTTGCTTAATATGACCTGATGCACACTTCCCAAAAGGATAGAACTCAGTTTAGAGTGACGGAAATCGAGAAAAAATGGATCACCCTCATGGTTACAATAACAGTGATGAGGCACTATTTTGATACAAATAATTTAATCAAGATTATAGATAGATTGTTTAGAATTTCACATTGTCTTTTATATTGTTATATGTTTTTAGGATTTGTAATTACAAATATGCAAGTATAAGGGAATGTGTGCTTAAAAAATTGGCTCTTAGGTGAGTGCAAATAGTTTGGCATGTTCTTTTCGTACATTTGCTGTTGATATTAACTTTATTTAATAATATAGTAGATTAATAATACAATATATAAAGTAATATGATTGACAGGCAAAAACAACACCTAAATACATATTATAATAACCTCATTTGGCACAACTACGTCTCTTAAGTTAATATTGTACTGTGTATCGTTATCGCCAACATAACAAGTAGCTGTGAATATGAAAAACTTATAACTACTGTTGAGAGTCACACTTGTTTACTTTACATTTTTTTAACTTCTTTTCAGTTCTAGGAATATCTGATTCCGTTCAGCTTACAACATAACATTTCTATTTCTCCTAAGAGTGAGAGAGTATTTTTATTTTATTCCTCACGGTTAAACATGTATTAAAAATGATAGATTAAGCTAAACCAAGCCAATTGATCATGCTTGGGGGTTAATGTTGGAAACTTGAACCCTTTTTAATAAAATTTCGCGAACGCAATAACTTGAAATTTAGAATACTTAGTCTATATATAGCAGAAGTGCAGAAAGCTACAATTTTTTAAGAATGTTTTACAAATTTAAAAATTACGAGAAAGCGGTGTCATCAAGTTATACGCGTCCAGCATATGTGTTGACCTGTCATGGTACGTAAGCACATACACTGACAGTGCAAGTTATACTGGCCATTGAAATAAACCATTGTCAAAATCGACCACCAGTCGATCTCTAGTCTACGTAAACAGGGATAGAAGTTTTATTCCGGATCGATCGATCAATTCGATGCAGGATCAGCCACTAACTGAGTTCAGCTTGTCATGGCCCTCGATGTGTCGCAACATTATCATTCAAATAAAACAGGACAAGCTAACATACTAAACCCTCTTTTGTAATGTTATCAGCCCCTAATTTTTATTAGATAGTTTCTAAGCCGAAAGTGATTGCGACCGACAGCTGCGTACGTGTACGCAAAGCATGCGTCATCAGCACGCGCAAATTTTAAAAAGCGAACTTTTAGACAGTAGTGCACATGTTTGTTGACTCAGATAGCTCTATTTTAATGTTATCAGTTTTCCCCTACCTCATTTTCCTGTGTAGGTGAGTCCTTCCTAGCCTGACCTTGGAGGGGTGCGACAGCTGCGTCCGCGCAAATGTCATCAGTGCTCGCGTCGCGCCCCACGCTGCACACAGGCACGCTTTCTTCCTCCTCTTCCCCGCTGCCATCCCCCTCGCCTACTGTCAATACTTCGATCTGATTACCTAGTTCTGTAAATGTAAGGAGATCATTATACTACAACATTAGATTTAGAGAACATGCAACTGTCGCAAAGCTCGAGCAAAGTACTTAATCTTAAATACAAAATATTAAAACAAAAATCTAAATATAAGATATAATTAATAAAAACTTCTCTCTTATTTTAAAATAAATAATTTGATGTATTTTTTATTTATCGGACAATGTTTTTTTTACGATTATTGGATGGAAACTTCCGTTTACTAAAATCAGGTCCGCCTGAGTCAATGTAATCCACCGTGAATGACCAACAAATAATGGTGTTATGTGGTACTCCGTTGGTATTTGAAATACTAGCCTACTTACTACTTCATAATCGGGGGAGGAGTCAAAACATTATTCTACCATCAAAATATCCGGTTAATATAAGCCAGAATCATCAACACTTTTGAAGACGCACTGCCACTTCCATTGTACCATTAAGATGTGTCCAGCCTAGGCTAACGCCTTTTTTGTAGTAATATGGGATCCCTAAACTGGTCGGTCCTGTTTTCGTTGTTATTTTTAAGTTGTAGCTTTTAACTTAATTTTATTTTCATACCACTGTCTCGTATTTACAGTTAATTTACTTTACCGCATCCTTCGTTAATAACTACGAAAAAAAAAAATTTAGAGAATGCCAACACTTTCTTAAACAGCTTGGCCGCACATTGTGACATAAATTCTTTAAATTAATTGCTAAGACAATAGAGCCTGTCTCTTGCATATCAAATCATTTACACAATAATGGTATTGTTAGTAGAAATACAAAAATAAATAAAAATTGTAGCAATAAAGTAAAAAAGTCAATGACCATAAACATAGTTCATCAAAATATTCAAGGATTATCTAGGAAAGACTTAGAAGTAGAATTATTTTTTGATAAATATAATGTTGATGTGCTCTGTATCACAGAGCATTGGCTACAGGCACACCAGTTAATACTTGATAATGAATTTTATTCTGCTAGAAGTGTGTATGTAAGAAGGAAGTCGATTCATGGAGGGTCGTTAATTTTTGTTCGTAATAGTATTAAGTGCAAAAACCGGAAAGATGTTGTCTGCTGAGCGCACTGTAGAACTTTCTTGTGTAGAACTGGATCACCATATTATAGTTAGTGTGTATAGGCCACCACAGAGTGACTTTAGCATATTTGAGATAGTTATGGAAGAAGTTTCGAAGCGTTTATGTGTCAGTAGTAAGGTTTCGGTAGTTTGCGGAGATTTCAATATTAATATATTAGAAAAGTGTCCTATCAGTATAAGATTAGTGAGCCTATTTGAATCATTTGACTTGAATTATTTATTTTCTGAGCCAACAAGAATTACTTCTCACTCGGCAACTTGCTGTTATTTACATCTTTAGCAATGGTGAATATTTAAATAGGTCAATTTTAAGTGATTTAACATCTGATCACTGTGGGCAATTTGTTACATTTCCTTGTATGAAAGAAAATAGAATAAACAAAACTATATGCAGGCCCATGACTAGTAACCGATTATTGAATTTTAGTAATAACATTAGTGATAAGGTTTCCAATTTAGATTGGACTCAAAGAGATAGAAATCGAATTTAACAGTATATTTAAGTCAAAAACAATAATGCAAAGGCCAAAAACGACATTCTGTGACTGGGCGACAACAGGAATATACAAAAGTAGAGAAAAGCTGTATGATTTATATGCTATGAAACAAAGTAATTTTGACCCCAAATTTCATGAATATGTCAAAAATTACTCAAAGATTTTTAGGAAAACATGTACTATGGCAAAGTCTTTATACATAAGTAATAAGATTAAGTCTTCAAATAATAAAATAACAGCTACATGGAACATTATTAATAATGAAACTGGACGTAGTAAACCTCGAGATAATGATTTATAACAAACTAAAGTTAAAAAAAATTAAATATTAATAATAGGTTTATAACAAACAACTTAGACATAGCTGAATCATGTAATACCTTTTTACAAATATACCACTTAGTACAACCAGTACCTTGAACTCTTGTGCGTCAAGGTCTGAATTGTTGTTAAGGGCCAATGTAAACGAATGTAAGAATTTATTTGAATTTGAATTCATAAACCCCACATACATTATAAAAACGTTTAAGTCTCTTAATTCTAAGAATTCAGGGGATTTATGGGGAATTTCTGTTAAATTAATAGAAACTATTATAATTGATATAGCAGCATTTCTAGCTATAACATTCAATCGATGTGTTGATTCTGGTGTTTTTCCTTACCTGATGAAGTATAGTAAAGTAATACCTTTATTCAAGAAGGGTTGTACAACTGAACCCAGTAACTTTAGGCCAATCTCAATGTTGCCGGCTATTAGTAAAATTTTTGAAAAAGTTATTTTGCAACAACTAGAAAGCCATTTTAATCTAAATAATCTATTTCACAAAGAACAATTTGGCTTTACAAAGGGTCGTTCAACAATTGATGCTGGTGCAACTCTTTTGAGACATATATTTAATCAAATAATGGGAGAATTCGCAAGATGCGATACGTGTATTTTGCGATCTATCAAAAGCTTTTGACTGTGTAGAACATAACACGCTTTTTCTTAAACTTAAACATTATGGTGTTAATGGTATTGCTTTGGAACTAATTGTTTCCTACTTGAAGGATAGAATTCAACATGTAGATGTCAATGGTGCGAGGTCTTCTGGATTACCGGTTACTATGGGCGTTCCTCAGGGCTCTATATTAGGTCCTCTACTTTTTCGCATATATATAAACGATTTACCTTATTATTTAAAAGATCTCTGTGATATAGTTCTATTTGCTGATGATACGTCACTTATTTTTAAAGTCGATCGTAAGAAAACAGTTTTTGACGATGTGAATAGGGCACTAAATGATGTATTATATTGGTTTTCAACTAACAATCTCCTACTAAATTCAAATAAAACAAAGTGTGTGAGATTTACTATGCCAAATGTAAAACAGCTAGGTACTAATTTAACTCTAAATAATGAAATGTTAAGTATTGTAGACTCAACAGTATTCTTAGGAATTACATTAGACAGTAAACTACAATGGGGAGCCCAGATAGACAGCCTTGCAGGTAGGCTTAGTTCGGCAGCTTATGCAGTTTGGAAGGTACGTCAGCTCACTGATACGGACACAGCTAGGCTAGTTTATTTTAGTTACTTTCACAGCGCTATGTCCTATGGTATACTACTTTGGGGCAAGGCGGCTAATGTTGAAACGATTTTTATTCACCAAAAACGAGCCATCCGCTCCATATACAACTTAAGTGCTAGAGTCTCTCTTCGAGAGTTGTTTAAGGATATAGGTATTTTAACTGTTGCATCACAGTTTATATACAAATATTATGTTTGTTAGGCACAACATTAATAATTATAAGAAAAACAGTGATATACACAATATTAATACAAGAAACAAGTCTAAACTCGTTGGGACCTATCATCGCTTACATAAAGTACACAACTCGTTCGAAGGTCTTGGTATACGTTTTTATAATAAAATTCCTATACATGTAATCGACCTTCCTGTAGATAAATTCAAGCGAACGGTAAAATATCACCTTATTAGGAAATCCTACTATACGATCAACGATTATCTAAACGACAAACAGTCTTGGGCTTAAGGTGTCATTAGGTATATACACACAAACTTCTTTGTCTTATAATTAAGCTAAATTATTAACAAACCATTGTCAGTTGAAAGTAATGCGTGACGATTATTATGGTAATTTGACTATTAGTGATTTTTATCAGTATCTCGACTATGGTTCGTCATGCTCACTAAAATGTCATTGCTTGCGGCGTCGTCATGGGGCGGGTCATTTCTTTCCCTCTGATATGGCGAAGGAGATGATGGCTGGTCCATGCGTCATACTCGTGAACGGGTGCTGCTTGGGGTGACTTCAGCCTAGTCAGCGATGCTTTAGCCTATACTATTATTTTGGTTCGATCAACTGCAACTCTAGCCTCTTAATCCAGTCACGAATTATTTTTAACAGTAGATTTTGTAACTGAATGAAGGTAGATGTGCACCTCGAATGATTTCTATGTTTAATAGGTTCAAACCTTCAACGGTATCACTGAATGATTTTTATTTTTTACTACGTTAGCTTTTGGAGCATTTCAATAAACTGAAATTCAGGTGGCATCAGCTTGCATCCTGTTTACCTCTCGTGTAACACTAACACTATTGTACCTCAAGATCTGACTTTTAAAAAGAGTGGCCATGAGTTTATTTGCCAGTATTCTTCTCATAAGGCCCTACGCATTTTGGAAACTGAAAGTTATAGATCGACACAAACAGGCAGTAGATTTTCTATCTGTCTGTGAAGATAGATGATTTCAACTCTTGCTTCAATTTAACGTTCATAAATGTCACTTAGTGTCTTAATTGAATAAATGATTTTGAATTTGAATTTGAATAAAACCATTTTATTGAGTCGAACGTTGAGCCTTCGATTTGGGTCGATTCACATACATATTTATGAAATTATTGTAAAGAAGTTCATATTATTGTTGACCAGGCATTATCACCTCGCCTAGTCGGAGGATCCTCCCTTTGTATTAGAAAGGACATAACTAACGTCCCTCCGCGGTAACAACAATAGGACTTGTTCAGAATAGTTATAAAACGATTCTCGAATATATCACAATGCGATAACTACACCCAATTTAAGCAAAAAAAGTTCAAGAACACTAGATTTTTTCATTTTTGTAAATGCTTTAATGTTATTCTTAGAAAAATCCATTTGATTGGGCTGTTGGTCTAGTGGTTAGTGACTCTGACTGCTGAGCCAGAGGTTGTGGATTCAATTCCCACCCAGGACAAATAATGGTGTGATGAGCATGATCATTTGTTCTGTCTGGGTGTAATTTATCTATAATATGTATGTATTTAGAAATATATAAATATATTTATCAGAAGTCTGGTTACCATAGTGCAGGCTCTGCCTAGTTTGGGATCAGACGGCAAATAGTCATAATCATGCCTACAAATATTTGCCATTGACCCAAGACATTGCAGTCAAATGCTAGACCGCTGTGCCGAATAGCTCATCGTCCTTATATATTTTAACCTTAAGAAAAGTTTGTCACTAAGGCGTTTTCATATTCTAACTATGTTTTTTTATGGATAAGCCATGAGTTGTAGGTCACGCAATGCTTCAACCAACGAACATTTACGTTTCTATACAATTTATGGCCTGTAGGATAGAGAACTGGCATAATGTAGGTCTATGTAGCTCAAGCAAAAGGCAAATTATGGTTTAGTTTAACCAACAGAGACGACCCAGTGGGGGCGGCAGTTACATAATTAATATATTTTGTTTTCGTACGTACGTAAACATATTTGGCAGATTTTCAAAAAAAAATAAAAAATACGAAATCTACCTCTGCGGGCCTGCTGCGGGCAAGGGTTTTTTCTTAATCGCGATTCTACGCAACACATTTATTTTATTTTTTTCATTATGAAATGGAATAAGAATTCCAACTCACCTTATAGAAAGTGACGATGAAGACGAAGATGGTACACGCCTATTCAAGAGAATCCTATTCACTCTACACTTGAACGTTATTCTAAGGTTAAAGGATTATAATTGACTGGAAAAATAGACGCAAGCAGCCACAACGTTGTGTATGTTTAATTTATTTTATTTGCTATCACAATGTTGCCTTAGAAATAAAATGACAATAATGTATAGCTATAATAATATAGTTTCCAGGTTTAAAGTGTGAGACTGGTGCCTGAGATAGATTTTAAAAAATCTGTGCTCATCCCACACCTTGGCGACTCGAACCAAAAAGGAGCTTTTAGTTCGACGTTTTGTTGTTTCGACAACGAAAGGATGGAACCTCTGTCTACGCTTATTACTCCGATAAAGGAATGTTGAGGGTTCAATGAATTCGAAGAGAGCTTTCGCACACACTTACCAAAGTGAACCCTATGAAAAAAACCGATAAGCAGGCGACTCGACTTCAAGACAATCTTGTTTATAACAAGATTATAAAGGTCCAATTTGATAAGTGCGTGTACCTCTTCTCACGTTCTACTTACTAACATGTTTACTTTATACACATACATTTATTCCGATCATATAACACAGGAAAAGCAGAAGATAAAATAACTTGTATTATGTTTTGCTTCCTGTCGGATTATTGATTACTGTATTTTAACCATGACATCGCATTGATTTTACACATACAATGGAGTTATTACTTTACAAACCCTATGATGTACCTACTATTGAACCATTGTACAGGCTGGCCTGGTGGCAGAATATTTTTGCAATGCCGGCCCAAAAACATGACTGTCGATTATTATTGGCACAAATTTGGTATGCGAAGCTAACCTATATTAATATTATAAAGCTGAAAAGTTTGTTTGTTTGTTTGGTTGAACGCGCTAATCTAAGGAACTACGGGTTAAAATTTAAAAATTATTTTTGTGTTGGATGGTCCATTTATCGAGGAAGGCTATGGGCTATATAACATCACGCTACGACCAATAGGAGAGGAGCATCAATTAAAAATGTGAGAAAAACGGGGAAAATTTACAAACGCAGACGAAGTTGCGCGGGTCAGCTAATCTATACTCATATAATAAAGTTGAAGGGTTTTTTTGATTGTTTAAACGCGCTTATCTTTGAAACATCCAGTCGGATAAAAAAAAATTGTATTCGATAGAGAAATAATTGAGGAAGGTTATAGGCTACGTAATATCACGCTATGGCCCTTAAGAGCGAAGCAGTGACCATAAACGCGGGTGAAAATTCGGGGAAGGTTAGTAATCAATAATACGGGGATTTTATTTTAACTCTTTCCATTAAATAAATCTACTTGGATTTCTTTAGACATGTCTGAATATAATTCTCGATGGATTTTGCGATGGAGGCTCTACTTACGTTATTATTTTCATTTGAAACAATATATCTTTGGTGGTATAATTTTGTATTATATATAATACTAGCTGCGCCCCGCAGTTTCACCCGCGTAAGTCCCGATGGGAAATAAAAAAGGGAATATCGGGATGAAAGTATCCTATGTATAAATTCAGGTCTCCAGCTATCTACATACTAATTTTCATCGCAATCGGTTCAGTAGGTTCAGTAGGTTTTGCGTGAAAGAGTAACAAACATCCATACATCCTCACAAACTGTCACGTTTATAATATTAGTAGGATATGATTTTTGTGGTTACTATAAAGTGAAAAGTGGCCTGATACCCATGAGATGGTTATTGGTGCGTACAAACACTGGCATCACCACCAAAATTGATATGTGTTTGGACCTGAATAGTAACCAACCGAATTCACACTAATCGATATATTCGACTATCGATTTTAGTGTATTCAAACCAAGTCAAAATTATATTTTTTTTACGTTTTGTTAAGTTTTGTAGAATGGGGATGGGTACCTCGATAGTTGGGCTAATTCTGATTTAATTTACACCAATAAACTCATTACGCTCTCACTTTTTTGTCTATATTCTTTGAATATAGATTCTTTCATCCAATATCACTTGATGGTAGATGAAACGAAATTGTTAGGAAAATAATAAATTAAGTGCAATAAAAAAATTAATGAAACTAATTAGCGCAAAACTTCTTCGCAGTATCGCTATGATATACCTATATGGTAATTGATATTGGGGCATTTTCCAGAAAAAAAGCACCAACGAAGATTTGACGTGTCCTGTGACTTTCATAGTTATTTATTCAGAGATTATTTTTGTGCCCCAGTTGTACTTTTTTTTATTATAAAGTAGCTGTTTTGTATTAGCATAGTTGATTTAAATTAAAGGTACTAGTCGGCAGTACTTTGTAGATACCATACCTAATATACTAGACGTTACTTAAAATTCCCCTTATGTTGCATGTCCTAATAAATGTATGATTTAAGAATAAGTAATTAGGAGTAAATATCAATCAGTAAATATAATTATGAAGGTAAAATGCGTTTAAATTTATTATATATATATTTATTGTATGTGTCTTTAGTTCCATAGAAATTGAATTATTTTGAAGTGTAAAGTACCAATATCTACCGTATGGATAGTAACTATATGCACTTACATGTCTGAGGGTAATGATAGTGTTTATATTTTATTGAGAAGTTTATTATGATAAATTGATATAACAAAGGTAATCTTCAAAATTTTCTTTAAAAAAAAAGATTCTGTATACTTTATGACGTATGGGAATTCTCTAATGGGAACATCAGTTTTAAATCAGTGTTTTTGAGAATTTCTTGATGATTTTGATAATTATCAAACACATTTAATCACAATTAAATGAAAATGATTATTTTTTGAAGTGGAATTCCCATAATGTGACATTAAAAATTTCTGAAAAACGCCCATTGAAGTATTCAAGAGTACTGGCTGTATGATTCATGTTGATTAGCGTATGAGTAAGGCGTCTTTGCGTAATGCTCAAAAGGTAATTTCTAAAAAAACAGGAAAATCTTTGTTTCTTTGACAATCAAATTCTGGCAAGCAATGAAATAAGGCTGATAGAAAGTTTTAGTAGTAAATTAAATTTCATTGTGTCAAAACTGGTTATTATGGCTTTATTGATAGGCTTTTTCAATCAAAGTTTTACCTTGCCAAATTGTTTTCCCAACCATAAGATGCATTGGAGTAAACATAACATGTTATTATGTTTCAATTTCATCATAAAAATTAGTGTATAAAGCAAAGCCTTCACCTATTCAATAGTACTTGTGGTAAAAACTTGTTAGGTAGAATTTATGAATGAATAATAAATGTTTTTGTACAATAACTATGCCTCATCCATTCAATGCTTGAGTCATATTAAATAAAAACCTATTTGTTAATCAAAGCTCAATGTCAATATTTTACTTGAGATACTATTATACATGTATTCTTTGAAATTACATAATTATTTTAGGCTAATCTTTTATTTACGAGAATACATTTACTAGTAGTATATGTAAGTAGTTGTGAAATAAACTAAATATTTATTGCCCTTTTTCAATTTAGCAGCAAATAAATTACTTAATACCATGACAGCAAAAGGCATATAAAATATGTTGGTTATAAATACTTAATTGACTGGCAAAACAGGAATAATTTTCTAGATAATGTAGATATTGCAATAATCTCAAATAAATTAAAAGTATGCAGCATCTTAAAAGATATGGTCACTTTAACAAAAAAATTGGTTTTACAGATAACGCAATTCTGCAACAAGAAATGCATAACAACTTGCCTGTTGGTCTAGTGGTTAGTGATTCTGAATGCTGAGCTAGAGGTTGAGGGTTTGATTCCGACCCACGACAAATAATTGTGTGATAATCATATTCATAATCATTTTCTTCTGTGTCTGGGTGTAATTTATCTATAACTAGCAACCCGCCCCGGCTTCGCACGGGTACAAACTATACACCTAAACCTTCTTCATGAATCACTCTATCTATTAATTAAAACTGCATGAAAATCTGTTCAGTACTGTTTCAGTTTATCGGGAACAAATGGAGGCGGGAGACTTTGTTTTATAATATGTAGTGATATGTATGTATTTAGTATTATAAGTATGTTTATCAGCAGTCTGATTACCATAATATAGGCTCTGCATAGTTTGGGATCAGACAGTTGTGTGTAAGTCGTCTCAAGTTATTATTATTACAATAATGTTGGTCTGATAAGGCAAATGTGTTGGAAAATAACTCTAAATATTTTTTTTTATTTATTATTTCTGACTACATGATCCATAATTCATTTGTAGTGTAGTTGCGGCTCTGTAGTTACTATAATAAATAAAGTATTCCTTGACTTAATTTGGCTATATGGTCTTTTAATTATAAATGTTGTAAGCACACTTATCTCACATGCTTACATATAGACAGAGAAGGCGCATTAAGACAGTCAAGCAGGATGATTTAAAGAAATAAATATAAGCATAGCAGCTTCTACTTACCATCATAAGTTGATATTCTATTTGTTTGAAGGGGTATTACTTGGTCCGGATTGATGGGCGACATAAGATATTGCATCGGACCATCGTAGCCTGTCATAAAATGAAAAAAAAATGCGCATAACGAAAATATACATAAAAATCCATGCAACAGTTAACTAAACACTGACCAAA
Organism: Callimorpha dominula; assembly: GCA_949752705.1. Taxonomy (NCBI): domain Eukaryota; kingdom Metazoa; phylum Arthropoda; class Insecta; order Lepidoptera; family Erebidae; genus Callimorpha; species Callimorpha dominula. The sequence goes on along the minus strand of OX457010.1, from coordinate 11,536,862 downwards.
TCCAATAATAAGAATGATATATTGTGCTTTACTTACCATGAAGCTCCCGAGATCGGCTGCCTGATATTGGACGTTTTGCTGATCCTACTCTTAGGTCATTAGCTTGGACCATACCAGAATTCTGGCGTTTCTGTTTCATTTTTTGTTCCATCAACTGACGCTAAAAATGAATGGGCCACCAAATTTTAATTACATTACAGTAAAGACTTTGATTTTACTTTGATTGAATGAAAAGAAGACCACCACACCACTGAAAATTTATATTTCACAAAATATAAATTAAATTAGAACTAACTTGCTGCTCGATTTTTTGGTCTCGCATCGATGCCATCTTTGAGCGGGTTAATTATATTGAATATTACTTTAACAGTCTAATTGTAAACGACTTAAGTTTTATTTAAAATTCAATACAATAATTGGCATTTTGTAAGCTCATTTTTTGTTTATAAATCATCTTGCCTACCGTTGCCCAGGAAAATAGTGTTGTCAGCTCACATTAAACTTTTTCAACTGAAGAAGTAGACAATAGAAATATGATGGGTAAAACCCATAAACTTAGTACCTATTTAGTATTTTAAGTTTATGGTAAAACCAAAGGGTATACAAACACTACGGTAATGAAGCTCTACTATAATACTAGAGGCCACACGCCGAACATTTTCATGCAATAGGTTTAAATGACCGCAAGTAACCTTTTATTGGAATTGCATCTCTTTCGTACAATACTCTTTCTCTTTCAAACTTACGTAATACGACTACAGTGACCATAAAATATCGTTTATCTGGAAACAAATTAAACTTCTTTATTTTTATGTCTTTGTAACCACTTTTTAATTTTCAAACAACGCTTAAGAAAGGTACTGTAAAATTATAAAATACATGTGTAAGACCAAATATTGGGAATATAACAATAATATTTATTCTCTCAAAACATTTTAAAGTTTACACAAATTTTCTTATGCACTAGTAATTTTATATCTGTTGCAATCAGTTGTTGCTTCTGGTACTGAGCTAGGCTGATAGCCTCTATTTCAGTTCACAACTGCTACCCCAGCGGCGGCTCCAGGGTGGTGCAAGAGATGCAACCGCACTGGGCGCCGTCATGCGGGGAGCGCCGAAATCAACCAAAACATTACCACTAGGCGCCGGTCACCGTTTCTTCACTATAATAATAATAATCTAATAGTTACGATCATTTGGGCATGGACAATAGGAGCAGGCAGTCAGGAAGACATATCAGCCATACCATAGACATCAGTCAATGGTAAATACTTACGTAGTCGTCTAAATACTTGTACATACTAGACAATGTACTATTGACGTGACAGTCGTGACACTAATGAAGAAGAAATCGAAGTACGAGAGTGTTTTGTTGCTTATAAGCCGGTAAGTGACTCTTTATAAACAGGACTTACTGGCCTCTTTTTTGATGCAATTGTTCAAGAATTTGACGTATATGTGAACCATTGTCAAGATCAACTGTACCAGAATAGAGAAATAAATAAATATGTCAAAGCCAAAATTAGGAAATATTTTTAACTGTATTAAAAAAAAGGAGGAGGTTTTTTTTTAATGGTTAACACCGATAACTGGATAAATTAAGAAAGAAGATATGCAATATGGCCATTGGTGATTGCCGCTGCCGCATTTGTTCTTCCTCCACGAAAACGCCGGGACCACGAATGAGCGCCGCGACAGTAAATGGGCGCCGCGACGATGAATAGGCGTGAAGCGCCGCGACTATATAAAAAAGCTAAATTAATTGTGCATTCATATTTAAGCATGCGTTTGCGAACATATCTAAGAAGTCTCACTGATAAAAAATTAAGTGCTATATATAATGGTTAGCCATATATAATCACGCGTTTATTACTTACATTATAGGGGCAAACGAGACAGAGAGGGGTACTTTCACATTTATAGTATTAGTATAGATTATTACTAAATTATGAATGGTAATAAATATTTTATTTATGAAGCTCACTTAACAGTTTTTCTTGTATGAAGATAATAAAATTGACCTACCTTATTTTCAGGAATGTTCATATGTACAAAAAAAATATGGGCACCCTTTAAGAAAAGGATAAAATACCAATCTCAATTTTTAAGGTCATACTGTTTGATTCTCAGTAAATGTTCACTGTGTGGTCACCAGTGTTAGTAGAACTTGGTAGGTAAACCAATGTAATGGTAATGGGTTAAATAATTTTTGTTTATGTTATAGGGGGCAAACGAGTAGACGGGTCACCTGATAGTAAGTAACTACCGTCACCCATGGATACCTGCAAATCAAGAGCCACAAGTGCGTTGCCGGCCTTTGAGATGGGAGTACGCTCTTTTCTTAAAGGTTTGAAGGGCGTATCGGTCCGAAAATACAGATGTGCGAGGCAAAAAGTTCTTGGAGAACCGCACAGTGGTTGATTGCCAATTATACAAGTGATGGGAATGATAGTTTTGTCACGTTGAACGATGGCGAAACGCTGCGGTCAATATGGTCCTGCATTGAGATGAGAACAGTATTCCATATGTGGCCGAACCTGCGCCTTTATAAAGTTGTAGGCTGTAGGCCGGGGTGAAATACTGTCTCAATCTGTTCAGCATACCAAGCTTCTTCGAGGCAAGTTTGGCCTTACCCTCTGAGAGACCGCAAAACTGGACTTTGCTCGAGGTGATACAACAAACACGCACGTTCGATGAACGCGAAACACCTGTGTCTTCGTTGGGTTAAATTGGACTAGATTGAGTTGATCCCAATCTCAAACTTCTTCTAATTAAGCTTCGATTTCAGACACAAGTTTGGATCGACTCTCAGTGACGTTTTCTCGAGAAATTTTGGAGCAGCCTGTATAAAAGGCATCACTCGTGCTATCATCGATATAGCAATGATTTGCAGCATGTCATTGGATATGCAGAAGAAACAGCGTGGGTGATAACACACAGCCTTGTGGGACCAGCATTAAATGACTTTGAGTCGGAGCATGCACCGTCGACAACAATCTTGATGCTTCTGTTAGCGAGAAAACTGGTGATCCAGATGCACAATTACTCAGGAAACCTATAGAAAAGAAGCTTCGAGAGAAGCGTTTTGTGCCAGAACTGATCGAAGGCCTTCGCTATGTCTAAACTAACTGACAACGCCTCCCCCTTGGTCTTGATCGCCTGAACCCACCGGTGAGTCAGATATACGAGAAGATTGATGATGAATGACCCTGATGAAAGCCGTTTTGTCGGTCATTGAGTAGCTGGTGTATGTCATTGAATAGCTAAGAAGTTGTACGTGTTTTATAAATATTCCGCAGATAAAGTACTTAAATGTTTTTTTTTGGCAGAAAACGACATTTTAAGTTAAAAAACCTAAATATGAAAATTGTAAAGTTTCATACCTCTGATTTACTTACTGTGTAAGTAAGCAAGTAATATCTTATGAATTCCAAAGTTTGTTGTGAAGTTTTTAACTTCCCACGGGAAGGTTTCATTAGAGTTGCAATGCATTAAGTTAGTAATATGTACATTTGTATATCAGTTTTACAATAAAATTGTAGTGAAACAAAGCGGTTTATTAGTTTTCTCCATTTGTACAATATAATAATAACATAACAACAAAAACCACTTTCGACTAAAAATATTTTAGCTCCCTTTTGGGCAAAATCTAAAAGGATACGCCTATGTCGACTACTGTATAACAAAAAGGAGCCTCTATTATCAAATAGAGGTCAGTCTACCAAGCTAATGATTACAGACTACTAGTAACGTGAGTAGCATTTTATTTGTATGTTCATTAACCCCTCCAACCAAACTACTTGTTCTAGAAGTGAGTTTACCTAGATAGTGTTCTTTTGTGGCTAAGTTTCATTTTCAACCTCCTGTCTCCTCCTCTAATGTATTCTTTTATATACCTACTGTAAGTTTCTAAAAAAGAAACTTTCGTTGTATAAGTAAAAAATCAAAAGTATTCTTGTTTGAATTTCTATCGATTCGCCATAGTATTCATTCATAAGGTTATGTCTTACCATCCATGCTCGTTTTTAACACCCGATGCAAAAAGGAGGCGTGTTATAAGTTTAATATTACACACGTTAAACTCTTTGTATATGTGTATCTGTCTGTGACCTCATAGCTCCTAAACGTTTGCCAATTTATATGGGTATGACTATACATAATGTTGCTTTAAAAAACGCAGTTGAGGCATAAACTTAGTATAGAGTATACTATGTTTATGATTTAAGGCGTCCCTAGTCCAGGTTTTTTATTTTCATGGTCAAGCTAAACATTTAAAATGACCTTTTATTTCTTTATAAAAACTTAAACGTCTTCTTAACTTAACGAAGAAGACGTTTAAGTTTCAAGTTATTGGTTCCAACTTTTTAATAATTTTGTTCGCTGGGGTGGGAATTATCACACTGCCTGACTTACACTGACTTTCTGAATGTCCGCTGCTGTCATCTGTCATTTATTTTTCAAGATGGCTCCTACCCGGAGTGTTTTAGGATTTTTAAACCCAAAAACCCTTAGTAAAGTTTTCACTAATAATGTAGTAAAAACTCCCTATCGTTTCGTGCATGGGTGTAATAGCTGTGATCATTTTGTTAGTGGCCCAATTTTATCAGTTGCTTCGTTAGCACGTACTAATTGTAAGTTTTACATACTTTAATTACATCACCGGTTTTAATTCGAAGGAAAAATATGATTACATACCATGTAATAAATACCTCATGTACTTTTTGTAAATTCCCATTGTTTTTGTATTTTTTCTAAATTTTGACATTGCTTGAAGTATAACCTCACTTTGTTATTTCGTCATTCAGATAGTGTCTGTGGTAGACACCGATATATCCATACGACTCAAAGCTTGAATAAAAGCGACTATTACAAAGTCCTTGGCGTGTCCAAGAATGCGTCTGCCAAAGATATCAAGAAAGCCTACTATCAACTTGCTAAGCAGTATCACCCTGATGCTAATAAATCTGATCCAGAAGCTTCTAAGAAGTTCCAGGAGGTGTCTGAAGCTTATGAGGTATGTTAGGGGTCGAGTATCTGATATTCACAAATTTGTTTAAATGTTAGCATTATTAAATTCAGCTATTGTACAGATTAATGACCGGTTACCTTAAATGAGTAGTGTAGTTATAACAAAGTATCATTTTGCTTCATATCTTTTAAGTAATAAGTAAATATTATACAAATCAAAATATGGCATCATATTAAGTTGAATCTAAAATTGATCTTCTTTGTAGATTCTCTCTGATGAGGGTAAACGCAAACAATATGACACATTTGGAACCACTTCGGACCAAATGGGTATGGGTAGCAGCTCAGGAGCTGATGGTTTCACTCACCAATGGCAGTATAAGTCCACTATTGACCCTGAGGAGTTATTCCGAAAGATATTTGGTGATGCAGGATTTAAAAGTGATGTGTTCAGTGACTTTGCTGAATCACAATTTGGTTTTGGAGCTGCTCAAGAGGTAAGTACTGTCACAAATTTTATACAGTATAATTATGTATTTAAATGGGAATTAACGTGATCACGAAAAGGTATTACATACCTCTGAATTGCCTGACGTTTTGACCAGGTTGCACTGGCTATGGTCACAGGCTGACTGGCTCAGCGGTGCAGTTAATTCCCGTTTAAATACAAAATTATATCAAGGAATGCGAAAGTTTATACAGAATGTTGTTAATGTTTTAATATTACATTTAAATTTTTTTAAGTTTGTAATCAAACTTTCCAAATGATCAACATCAACCTCTTATCGTCCATTGCTGGACATCTTCTAATGTACCCCACTGAGCTCCATCATCGGCTCTTCTCATCTAGCTGTTTCGTGCCATTTTGTGCAGATTGTCACTCCACCTGGCCGCCGTGTTCTGCAGTCAATGTGGCTAGCTCATTACCACTTTAGCTTACTAATTCCTTGAACTATTATGTTTGTTACTTTGTAGTAAATGATAGTAGGTTCAAATTATTTTAATGTTGATATTCTTATAACCTTATATGAGCTCAACAACTTGGAAGTGTCTATTGAGAATATGATGTTGACAACTACTTCATGGGAACAAATCAGTGTTGTGTAAATCATTATTTCAGTTGTTTGTATTGTTGTGTAATTGTCATAATTTTAGAAGTAAGTATAAATATTTGGCTTTTACAGGTTGTCATGAATTTAAAGTTTTCTGAAGCTGCCCGTGGTGTGAATAAAGAAGTAACCCTTAATGTAGTAGACACTTGTCCTAAGTGCTCTGGATCCCGTTGCGAACCTGGCACCAAAGCAATTAAGTGTACTTATTGTAATGGTACAGGCATGGAAACATTTTCCCGAGGTTGGTTTAATTAATTAAAATGTGTGTATCTGTCTATATCCCAGGGAATACAAATAGCGGTGCCCTGCACTGGGTTCCATATAGTTACATTAAGAGTTTTAGACGTATGTATGTAGAGGATAAAAGCTAGGAACACTATACTTATTATTTCCATTTTCTGACCTGTTTTGGATGGAGAACTTTGCATTTCTCCGCTTGAGTTACCGGAGGTTCTAACCCTTCCCTATTCCCGTCCTTCCCCTCTCCCCCTCTTCTCCTACTCCCACCTTAAAGGGTGGCAACGCACTTGTGACTTGAGTTACAGGTGCCCATGGGCAGAGGTAGTCATTTACCATCAGGTGACCCGTCTGCTCGTTTGCCCCCTACATTAATGTGAACCTACTAACACAAGGTTTTAGGTTTAAGTTAGCTGGAGGGATAAACAAGAAATGAAAGAAATAAAATAAAAAATTAATGTTTACCAAGGTGACATTGAATACCAATGTGTATCCCACAGTCCTTTGTAAATTACTTGTTTCACATATATATGATACTTCTACTATAACTATCTAGATATATCCTTCTGTTTCAGCAGTCCTTTGTTTAATGGTCACCGTTGTGGATGTGTGTTACAGGTCCATTTGTGATGCGTTCTACATGCAGGCACTGCCACGGATCTAGAATGCTCCTAAAATTCCCTTGTGGTGAATGTGAGGGTAAAGGCTCATCAGTAAGTACTTTTATATAAATCCTGTTTTTTCAGCTGATTGGTTAAACGCGCTAAATCTGGAGAGCTACCAGTTGTATGTTATTTCTTGTGTGTTATTTCATTTGATAGCCCAATAGGGATGTTGATGCTAATCACATGTTATGTTGAAACTAAATTATTAATTGTTATGTTTCAAAACTCTTAAATAACAATTTATAACAATGAAAATGCTATTACTGGTATTAACCGATCAATAGGTATTACATGTTGCTAGTCAGCCTGTGAACACGGCCAGTGCAATCTGCTCGAAATGTCAGGCAATGTAAAGGTATGTAATACCTATTGATTTCGTTAATTTCCATATAAATACCTAAATATATATTATGAAACGCGAAAGTTTAAAAGTTAAAGGTTCAAAAAGCACCGACTACTGACTGCAAACACCAATCACATCGAATACATCATCAACCGATGAATATATATAATAAGAGTAGAGAAGTATCAATTAATCGGTTAGTGACGTAATAAAATGCGATGAGACTGTTTTAACGGGAAATTTTAAAAGTAACTTTTCTTTGGATTTTTCTCTTCAATAAAGTTGTTTTTCAATAAAATAACTTTTTTTTGTTAAATAAAGTAAAAAAGCTATAAAATAAAAGCAGTTTGGAAAATTTTTCGACATACCTATTCTTGATAAAGGAAGAACATGGGAGACAGAGAAAACCGGCAGTGAAGCAATTGCATTGCTTTTCATTGAGTGAGGTTACCGGAGGCCCTAACCCTTCCCCCTCTCCCCTTCTACCCTTTCCCTAATCCATCCTTAAAGGTCGGCAACACATTTGTGACTCTTGAGTTGCCCATGGGCGGCGGTAGGCATTTACCATCAGGTGACCCGTCTGCTCACATCTCACGTCTGTTAACATCACGCTACGACCCTTAATGAAACTGGTGGGAATAAACCTCTGAAATCTTATTAAATTACTTTTTTAAAGGTACAGCGAAAAAAAGTGACAGTACCAGTACCAGCTGGCGTAGAAGATGGTCAGACGGTTCGCATGTCTGTCGGTAACAGCGAGGTATTTGTCACCTTTAAAGTGGAGAAGTCCAATTACTTCCGCAGGGATGGACCTGATGTTCACACAGACTGTAGTGTAAGTACATATTTTTTTTGCTATGATGATAACCTTAATTGCAAAGTCATAAATTGTTGACTTTTAACTGGATTTTGACAGAAAAACTGATTTATTTTGACATTGCGAAGTCTTTAGTAAATGTGCATTCTGCACTCGCGAATGATGTGTTTGCATTTGTGTGTATATGTATTTACAAAAATCTTAAATTTCAGATTTCTGTGTCTCAAGCAATGCTAGGCGGTACTGTCAGGTTACAAGGCTTATATGAAGATCACACGTTGCAGGTTAGTCTGGTGCCTTATAGCAACCTTGAGATGTTGTAAAACAAAATAATAATAATAATAACTTTACACATCTCACACACGGCTAGGCAGAAGCTGTATTATGGTAAACAGACTGCTGATAAACATACTTATACATATTTCTAAATACATACAAATATTATAGATAAATTACACCCAACAGAACAAATAATCGTGCGCATCACACAATCATCTGTCCTGGGTTAGAATCGAACCCACGACCTCTGGCTCAGCAATCAGAATCATTAACCATTAGAGCAACAGGCCAGGCTGAAAGTGCCTCAAGCCTCTATACTATAGTCGATCCACTCCACTTAAAATTGTACTTTTAACTAGAGATTCTCCCTCCTCTGCAGTACACTGAAATCAAAATAACCTAATGTTGAGCTCCATAAAAAGTTTATGTACCGTCATAAGAAACATCTTTGTATTTTTTTTTATATTATCAAGTTGCAAACAAGCACCACTGCAAAAAACGCGATTTTACAAAAAAAAAAACTCCGAAGGTCACCCACGTACTATCTCTTGAATCTGTTTATGCTCGCACAACTCATTAATAAGGTTCGAAGTTCAATTGGCTTCATTAGGCACTGTTTTATGAGTCCATTCATTCTTACTGCATTGTTAAAATTGATGTCAACAAAATAAATATGTTTACATAAACACTATTAATAGAAATATGTCAATTTTTAAATATTAAACGCTATTTCTCATTTCTTTAGAATATTTAAATGTAATACTACATCTGAATTTGCATTCGATAGATATATATTGATTTTATATTCTGATAACTCTTACATTTTTTTAGTTAGTCTTTATAATTGAAACTGTTAAATCTTGAACGCCGTCATTCGTATTGTGTAAAACCGTATAGTTTAGATAACAACATATACAGATATCGATCACTACATATTATAAAACAAAGTCCCCCGCCGCGTCTGTCTGTCTGTCTGTCTGTTCGCGATAAACTAAAAAACTACTGACCGGATTTTCATGCGGTTTTTACAGAGCGATTCATGAGGAAGGTTTAGGTGTATAATTTGTTAACGGTTTGTGTAAATTGGTTGAAATATGATGATGATTGTTGAAGATGTCCCTACTACCCGTGCGAAGCCAGGGCGGGTTGCTAGTATAATATAAATGTATTGTACTTCCAGATAATGCCAGGCACTTCTTCACATACCGTTGTCCGTTTGTCACGGAAGGGCATGAAGCGAGTCAGTCACACTGGTTATGGGGATCATTACGTGCACATCAAAATACAGGTTTGTGTATTTGTTTAAATTACTTACTTGTCTGCAAGTTTAATGAAATCCCTATAGAAGTTAGAAAATTTAATTCTTTTAACTCAATGTATCCAAGGCTTAATGTTTTAATGGATAGCAAATTTGAATATTAATTAAACTATAATAGGCAGATCTGCAAATGGGCAAATACACACATAAAAAAACCATGGTCGCCCAGAGATTGGAATTTAAATTATTTTTTGATAACACAAGCTCGTTCTATAAAAAATATAGCTACTGTAAAAAAATCCTAACACACATCAATGTCAATTAAGAGATGGAAAGACCACGTTGGTCTAAGACACTCGAAAGCTTTAATAAAGGCCTATGATAACAAATTATCAAAAGAACTTCTGGAGCTCAAAAGATACTAAACCTGTGCAGTAAAACGAATCCTCCACGAAGTCACGAATCCTAAAGTTGGGAGAGAACACAATATGCAGATTCTGTCGAGAGGCAGAAGAAACTGCAATGCATATTCTAATGCAGCACAGAAATATCCAAAGCAATCACTGCTGATAGGATATGGAGGTTTCTCAAAGCCATAAGTCTGAACAGAACTATAAAGCAAGAGAGCTACAAAAGACCAGAAATGGTCCAGGTAGTAGGCATTTAAACAATAATAATGAATAATACTATAAAAATATAGCTACTATAAAAAAAATTAATCAGTTGACAAATAGAGAAAAATTATATTGTTTTGGTTTTACCCTTTTTAATAGATAACATTTATATGCCTTTTGTAACAGTTAAAAATATTACTAAAACATATAATTTTACTATTAGGTACCAAAATCATTGTCGGACAAGCAGAAGGCTTTGATCTATGCTTATGCGGAGGTGGAAGAAGATACACCCGGTCAAATATTGGGTGTCTCCTATGACAGAGATGGTAAGAAATGAGAACTGAACTCCAAAGTATATGTGATGGCATTATCATCTTAACTAGTCATAACAGATTTTTGAAAATAAGTCATATGTATGAGGGAGCTTATTGACTATTATTCAGTTGACAAGAGTTTAGGTTTCATTGCTATAGCTTTAAATCTGTTATCTATTACATAGATGTGGCTTCCAATAAAGTCTTAATATCCAGAATCAGACCATACATTTATTTTGCAGACAAATCAAAAAGTAGCGGTAAGGAGAGTACCGGTACTGAAAATATTCACAGGGCGAACCGCGATAACGATGACGTCAAACATAGTTCCAAAATGTGGACGCTCTTAGGAAGTTTCAGTGACGCTTATAAACAGAACAGAACCTTTTTTTTAATGGGCTTTTTTATGACTGTTATCGTATGTTTTATTAGTATGATGCAAGATCCTAGAGACAAGTATGGGATGCATGACTATGTCAATAAGTTGGAAAACCTTGAGACTCAGGAGATGGATAAACCTTTTGGGTATGAGAGAGCTTTGAAACGTGAGAAGGAGAGAACGCCCGAGTTGTACCAAGCGTAAATGTTTAATTAACCGCATTGACCGTAGCGTATTGTATTGAGGTGGTAGGTTCAGTATCGAAGCAATAGATTAATGCCCGGTTCCTATATTCAAGAAACGATTCGTTTTGCTTACGGACGGTAAATTTTGTTGAATTTTCTACGACTATTTTACCGTCCGTTAGCAAAACGAATCGTTTCTTGATTATAGAAAGCGGGCATAAGTAAACACATAGTAACCCAAAAAAAAAAACAATACAAAAAAATAAATGTCAATCTAATTTACAGATTCTACGTATTTTATTTATGAAGCAGTGTTGTTGCGATAGTTTCTCTATCGATAGTTACCTTGAAAATAATAACTTTCTCAATAATGTTATCAAAAAAACATCGATATTTCAATAGTATCGATGGACAACATTCAGAAAATACTATTGCTAGAGATCATGATACTATCAATAGTATTGTTGTTAATACTATCGATAATATTGATAGTATTATCAGTCAATATCTTTGATATGACCATCGATAGTACAACCGATTTTCAAGGACACGACAGTATCACGATACTATCGCTAAACTATCGCTATCGTAACAACACTATTATGAAGTATGAAGATAAAATTAAATTTTGGATTGTGTTATAAGACCAACGAGTCGAGCCTTCAGAAACAGTCCTGGCCATTCCGTTAAATTTGGAACGGAATAATTCTTTATTGGGACACAAACTTTCTCTGGCTACAAGAACTACTCGCGTCTTAAAACAACTATTCTGCTCATTCCTGATTACGTCGGATCGTTGTCCATTGCCGGGAATAGTTATAGCTTGGGGAGGTTTGTGCTAGGTTATGTCCACCTCTTTGCAAATATGAAACTGTGGCACCCGCCTTTCGTGACGCAGTCTCCACTGCTCTCTCTGTTAATCAGACACACACGGAGAAGCAAGCTAGTAGAGAATAGAGAAAGTGGTAATACTTCTAGAAGTTTTTGTCGAGCGCCCTTTTGTAACTCACTAAGGTTCTGTCTCTCTCGTTTGGCTCCTTCTACTTTTTTTTTTTTTTATTAAAATTAAAGTCATTGACAAAAGGGTTGGTTATATATAACAACAAAAACCATCCAGAGTTTGACATGATAAGGAATTCTCTAATGTTTTATTAGTACATTAGAAATTTGTTTACAAGTACTTTATTTCATCGCATTAGCGCGGGTACATGTAATAACAGTTTTTTTAAAGGCAACTCCCGCATTAGGAATGAATCCTGTGTCACGGGGGACTTTACAAACATACAAACAACGGACAAAAAAACACCTAGACTCGGGTGGGAATCGAACTCACGACCTATGGCGTAGCAGTCAGGGTCAGTAACCACTAGGCCAACAGACCAGTCATCATATTTCTTTTTATATTATTAACTAGCAGCGCCCCGCGGTGTCTCAAGCGTAAGTCCCAGTCCCGTCGGAATATCGGAATAAAAGTACCCTATATGTTAATCCAGGTCTCCAGCTATCTACATACCAAGTTTCATCGCAATCTGTTCAGTAGTTTTGGCGTGAAAGAGTAACAAACATCCATACATCCATACATTCTCACAAACTTTCACGTTTATAATATTAGTAGGATTATTTCTATTTAGAAAAATATTCTTTTTCCAACAGTATAATTTTGACACATATGTATGTATAATAGTAACACGTTGATTGTCATTTCAATGTTACGTTTAAAATTTAAAACATTGGTTACTATGTGTTTACTGATAGCCCTTTCATGTCGACTTTGTTTCTATGACTAGGAGTGTTACGTTTTTGCGATAGACGATGTACGAAGGACTCATATCTGCGGCCGACCGTGGCCATAGATAACGTATTTTGAACTACAAGAGGAGTTATTAGAATGAAATCGCGGTCAATAAACTAGTTGGAGGAACACCCCCAAAAACTGTTTCCATTATCTAGATACTAAAGTGGTGTGGTACACAAAACACAGTAAAGCCTCGACACGTTACTAAAAAGTTAGAGACTTGAGGCTTTCAGTCTATTCCTATGCCTTAATTGAGATAATGCGTTACCTTTTATGTTTGTCCACTGATATCTTTATAATTTATCTTCATTGTCGAATGTACTTATTGAGGAAGTCCACCAGTTGTTCTTACAATGTTGGTCTAATTCTGACTTTAGTCAAATAGACAACTTGCGTCATCTTTTATAGCCAGAACATTTACGAAAAGTACGTGTTATAGTAAAATAATTTTTTTCCCGAAAAAGTGCTCAAAGCTTTTAACACACGAACGTTATTTATTTGTAGACTTTAAGTACGATAATGTTTCCTAAAATTGTGATTTCGTTCCATAGACTTGTTCATACCTAATCTAATTTTAAAGTTGAAAGGAAAATATATCTAACCTTGGAAAATAACTACGATCAAATCCAGTCACGAAATATTTAGTAAATATATTATAATACATGTATGTTATTTGAATGTTGGTTAGTTTTAAATTATATTTATGCCATTTATATTTATTACGAAAGCATTTGAGAGATTTAGTGTACCATTGTATTGTTAAAGTCGCGGTTGCTCTTGACCGTAAGCATCCGCAACGATTCGTGCAGCTAGAAACAGGAGGAGAACTTGTCCAAAAAATAGACTAACCAAGAAGTAGTACTGGCTTTATACCGACCTAAAAAATTTAAATTGACAGTTTAATCCTAATATTTCTGTTAGTTCTACCTGTCTTGTGCGCTGGGTAAAACAGACAGTCCACATTTAATTTAAAGTGTAGTACAACAACAATATTGCAACAGTTTATAACCAGTATCCTTCAAGTCGACATCTGGGGCAACTCATAAGCCTTAATCATTACTAATTCTATGTCTCCAAAAACACCTGAAAGTTTCTTTGTAACATAATTTTTTTTTAATAAAATGTTTTTACGAGAGTTCTTGGTTTGGGAAGTAGTCCTTTTGGGCAATACTGGTTTTAAGAAATATTCCTTGTGGGATGTTGACCTTAAAAAAAAATGATCTTGCTGGTCTTGAAAATATGAACTGCACGAGTCGTATGTGGCTAGATTTGGTCCTAGGCAATTAACGAATTGTTTATTTGTTGTTTGGCGTCAAATTCGTTATTATGAAGGTCCATTGCGATATATACTTGAGCATACAAAAGCGCGGTGTTTTTTTTTTTGCGTACAGCGTAGCCCTTGTTGGACTGAGATTGTTGAGCTAGTTTGTCTGCCGTTCATACGAAAAAACAAACACCGCCCTTATTGATTATAGTATGATGGTCATACAGTAGTCGTTACAAAGGAAATGTAAATAATGTAGACTGTTTCATGAATACATGAAATTCGATAATTATGTTGTTTCATTTCAAACCTTTCGGCATCCCTACACCATACCATCATGCTATAATCCAAAATGTCTTTAAAATGGGGTAGGTATTAATTAAAAAATAAACTTGAGAGAATGTGCCATATTAAAAAGTCGAATTGCAGTCAGCTTCGGAATTAGTTAAAGTTTCTTATTGCATGCATGAAAAGAATTTAATGCGCATAACTGCACATTAATATATGCTTATTTCCTGTAGACACATCATGCACATTAAATTTTAGTCACATCACTAGTGTCGCTTACAAATATTTCTAAAATATTAACAAATGGCAATTTTACAAGCGGTGGCAGTATTCCATCGTGTTTACTACTAACAGTTTAAACTTAACAAAATTGAGAAGTATAAAAAGACATTGAAAAGAGGCACTTTCTACAAAATACATTCGGCCACCATACGACATCATTTCGATAACATTCCTGTTTAACTCTGATCGCCAGAGCGAAATGCATAGGCGTGACTCTCACGCCAAGCCATAAATTACAAATCAAAACCCTCAACTTCAAATACATACAAAAATCATAGGAATTCCAAGATCGTATCGACAACCATCTAATGAAATATCGCTTACAACATGAAGTGAATGACGATTACACAGTAGTTATCAAGTTATTTAAGAGTAAACAAAAGAATAACAAAAAGTAATACATATAGTTCAAATTACTTGTCAAAGTACTAGTCACTTTCGTCCGCAGTCGGTAATTGCCGACTGGGCCGTGGTGGGCTCAGCATTTGTTAAATTCACAGCATTCGATTTAGGGATGTAGCAGCGTGTCAAACTACTTATCGATGAAATAAACGGAGGACTGACGAAAGTTCTTAATTTTATTTCATTGTTTGATAAACTTTGTTATGAATTATGTCAATTATGTTTTCAAATTTTACGAATACTTATATACATATATAATATTATTCTAGGAAGTGGGTCAAATTTTACTTGCAAAAGTTGGTTAAAAACTACATAAAAGATTAATAACACATAAAATGAAAAGTAGTTTAAGGCACAAGAGCGTAACCTTTCTTGTAAGTAACTTTTTCGATAACATTTCGATATAGTTTGCTTTCTTACCCGTCACTATGTGTTGGTTATTGCAGCCTACAAAAAAGGTTGTGGGCACATCCACCCGGAATTCGTCCAATTTCGTCAGACTACAGACTTGCTTACTATCGATTAACATATTTCATTCTTACAACTAGTCCAGGCGGAATCTATTTTGTTAGTTTTGGATAAATCGGAAAGTATTCTCTTTTGGTCATCCAGAGGTATTGGCTTATTATATTACGGTTGATTCTGAATCCTTAATAAATGGCCAGTACATTTGGACCAATTTTTTCACTGTCTGGATATCATATCCCAGGTTCTGACACTGTCGTTTTATTTAGGTAGAAAAACTCCCAACTGAAATAGGTCCAGTATCTCCGGAGTCTCTGCTCTAAATCATTAGTATTAGTAACGGAAACTAATAAAGATATGTAAAGCGAGAAAGATATCGACCTCAAGGGACAAAAATTTGTGTGATCCGCAAATAGTTGTCCCGAGTCTGGGTGTTCTGTTTGTCTCTGGAATGTTTGTGAAGCCCCCTGCGACACAGGAATATTCCTAATGCAGGAGTTGCTTTTAAAAAAAAATAGGGTTGTGGGCATGCCCACTGTGCCCGCAACGGTGCATCCGCGCTTGGTGTTAATATATATCTTAAGATTTTCGGTAGATTCTAAAATGTTCTTAGACTAAATGGGGGACATAATTAAAAGCGGCGCAGTCACTTGTTCTTGACCCGTCCAGAGATCCGACTTAAAAAAATAATAATAACGTAATAATTATTGTTCTAGGTAAAACAATATAGGTACCTAATGATAGAAGAAATTTTAAGTATACACCTTTTTACTTTCATTACGTAGTTATAGCTTCTCTTATTTAGAATGACTTTTGGTAGCGTTATAATTGGAACATGTAGATTTGTGTTAATAGGTTAAGTAAATGTCTTTAACTCTTGCATAAAGTAGATCTAGATGTGCTTAATCTCTCCTTGAGAAAAGCCAGCATTGTGAGTTCAGTATTATAGGTAAAAAGATGATATTTGAAATATGATGATATTGTCATTAATTTTGCATTTTCATAAATGAAATAAAATGGGTTCTCCTATGGTTACCAAAAAAGTACAAGCTTAAAGTTTTCAAAAACAACTAATATTGCAATCGTTAGAATATTGTGGCAGCCCTAGTGCTTTTTTGCTCTAGTAGTGTTAAAAAGTCCAAGTTCAGAAAGTATTGTTATGTATATATCAAAGGTGTGTTTGGCAAGAGTAATTAAGTATTTTAATATTACATTTGTAACTTTCTTACCTCTCAGAAAATATACCCTTAGTCAGAGAGATCAGTAGTTTATATTAGTACGTAGGGATATTATTAATAATAGACTTAGTTATAGTTGAGTTTTGTTCCGGTTAATCTAGGGTAGTATATCGTCGGTCGGCACGAATGGGCTGGCTCGACCTTAGTGATACCACGGCCTCACAGAAAACCGGCGTGAAACAATGTTTCTTTGTGTTTCGCCAAATGAGTGTGGTTCCCAGAGGCCCTCACCCCGCTCCCCCCTCTTCCAATGCACCCACCTTAAAGGCTGATAACGCACTTGTGACTCTTGAGTTACAGGTGTCCACGGGGGGCGGTAGTTACTTATCATCAGGTGACTCGTCTGCTCGTTTGCGGGGGCAAAATTAGATGATAATTTTATACCATAAAAAATCCATTCAGGCAATAGGTATACAGGTATTCCACTTTGCGAACAATTCTGTACCTTAGAGGTATACAATATTAAATCCGTTTTTTTTTCAAATCTAGTTTTTTACACCAATAACATCGTTAAAGCGAGCTCTATCTTATGGTATAAAGCATTAAGTCACACGATGTCAACGAAAAGAAATTTCGAATGATATATGATATTAAATTCAAAATTAAAATGTGGTTTACGATCTTAAAAGATCATAAGTTGACGCATGATTCCAAAAGATTTACTAAAAAAAAAAGTATCAATTCCCGTAAATAGCTTTAAAAATAATAAAGAACACAGTTTATATCATGCCAATACTTTTAACACTTCCTGAACAATGTTGCATTAAAGTTTTATGCTGCGTATTTTTGTATCTATTGCAATATTTACGTTTTGACACTCAATGTTATGTACCTCTGAGGTACAGAATTATTACGTAAGCACTCATTTTCGATGTAGCTCTCTAATATACGAACGGTTTTAAAAGGAGTGGTAGGTAATTACTTCTACGGTTCCTACTCATACTCGGTTAATTAACTTATTAGGTAACTGATTTCTTATAGTAGAACTCTATGTAAAAAAGTATCGACTGTGATAATTATAAATATGTATATTTTTTATTCTATTTTGAGTCACTGCACACGCGATACTGTTAGCATCAGTGGTGCTTAGCAATTTTGTCGCTTTTCGGAAGCCTCAAACAGCGACTGATTTCGGAATTGTCGCCCCGCAGTCACTCAATCGCTGGATTTTGGCACAAAGTTCGAAGTTAACGAGTCTAAAAGCACTGGTTACTGTTACTTAAAGTTATGAGTTAACTTAATATACCTGCATAGGAACTAGTAGTTAGTCGTAAGTCCTTAGTATAAACCGTAATTAATCATTTGTATTGTAATTGACAGGTAAGAAAGTGTCAGTAGCCGAGCCGCACAACCTGGTCGATTCTGTCAAAGAAGCTCTTAAAGACAAGAAGTCCCTCGAAGGGACCACCGATGAGGAACCGCTTGAACAATCTAAAAGAAGCAAGGGATAGATTACGAGTTTTGCATTATAGTTCATCGTAAATACAATTCTGAAGTCGGCAATATATACCGTCGTTGTATGTATGTTGGGGCTAATTGAAGGAAGCTAAATTAGCTGGTAGTGAAAACTGGCGAATATAGCTATATATATATCCCAAGGTGTTGTGTATTTCCTAAAGTACTTGTTCTTAACCTGGCTTGTTAGTCGCGGCAGTTTTATTATTTCAGTCATGTTAATAAACTTTAGAATCTTTTGTAAATTATAGTATTCAAACAGCTCGTTTATTCGTTGGACAGGTTATTTTGCTCATATTATAATGTCATTTGTGCACTCATGTCGTGGATTTTCCGATATGTATCTCCTTGTAGGTGTGAAGACAAAATGTTTAAAATATACTATTTTAGTCATCGGTAATGTCTATGTTAAACCGCGTACAAATAT
The DNA here is from genome assembly GCA_949752705.1 of Callimorpha dominula. Lineage (NCBI taxonomy): Eukaryota > Metazoa > Arthropoda > Insecta > Lepidoptera > Erebidae > Callimorpha > Callimorpha dominula. Next base: position 11,518,072 of record OX457010.1, on the reverse strand, counting down.
TTTAAAGCGGTATTCCACCATGTTTTTTAATACGAACTGCTTAAAATATGCTTGTCTATCTTCGAGAAATGATCACCATCATTGTACTAAAATTTGTGTCTGTGTTTAGCAAAGTACTACCTCGATGTAGTTAAATTGTTAGAATATAATATGTTATGAAATTTTTTCTTTCTTCAAAAAAAAAAAACTTTTTTTTTTTCTTTAATTTACCAAAAGTAGATTTTCCTCAATTTGTATGTTTTATTTTACGATTCTGTGATACTTGTAGCACTGTATAATTTTGTCAGGGGTGTATGAGAATATTGCTAGTTAACTCGTGAAAATTTCATGTTTAATTGGACATTTCGCTATTAATTATAATCAAAGATGCTGTATATAGCCGTTGACTAGTGTGTAGGAAATGGTAGGTAAATAAAAAACAAATTTAGTTATACATGGTGTTTTATTTATATTAATCCTCTTATTGTTGAGACGAATAGTAACAAAATTCTTAACTGCTAATGTAGACTAAAGTACCTATTTACAAACTTTACACAAGTTGAGTATCAACGCGGCGCTAAATAAGACGTTTCTCATTGCGTTGTTGAGTTTCACAGTGGGAGAGCCTTGCGTCGGCATGTCCTATGCATAAACTAAAATATATTATATTGAAACATGTATGGGCCGGTTCGATCGGAGTGATACCACGCCTCACAGAAAACCGGCAGTGAGGCAATGTTGGCATTACTTTTCGCCGAGTGAGTGAAGTTACCGGAGGCCCTTACCCTTCCATCTTCCTCTCTCCCTTCCTCGCTCCTTATACCCCCCTTCCCATACTCCCATACCTTAAAGGCCGGAAACGCACTTGTGACTTTTGAGTTGCAGGTGCTCATGGGCGGCTTTAGTAATTTACCATCAGGTGACCCGTCTGCTCGTTTGCTCCCTATAAAATATATTAAAAAAAAAGAAAAGATAGTCATTTTATACAGGTTGTTACAGAAAGGTGTGGTCATATTTTAAGGTACAAATACGCCGATCATCATTAATAAAAATTTACATTTGCACTCATCTGTAAAAAGCACCATGCCCCACGTGTGCGTTCGCGCAGCGGAATGTTGTTGAATTTAAAGATTTTGATTATGCAGATATTTAGTGTATGACGTCGTGTAATTGTGTATGGTAAAAAAAAATTTGTGCATGCAGCCATTGTGGAGAAATTCGTTAAAAACTGATTCCGCTGGGCGAACGTTGTCCTGGCGGAACTTTTTTTAATCCATGGACTTAGAACAAAAACAATGTTTCCAAAAATTAGTGTGTATTTGTGTGTAATTGTGTATGTATGAATAAAATTAGTGCATGCATAAACTTCGGAGAAATTCAAGTTTCCGCTACGCGAACGTTTGGCCATTAGCTAGTTTTCATATAAAGCGCTTATATAGAGAGCTGTAGATTTTTACATACGTTGTTTTGAATTTGTTTATATTTGTTTATATTTGTTTAAAAAACAGATTTAGAAAAAAGTAGGGTTTAAAAGATAAAAATGTAAACGTAAAATGCCCTTTGGGGTCTAGATTTTCACGTTTATACAAACCTTGTAAGAGTGTGCAACATGTTGCCAAGTATCAATGATGTTCCGTTAGTAATTAAAGAGTTATAGGACAATTTACCATGAATAGACCACTGTTCACAAAGCAGTCAAATATCACTACGTTCTAAAGAAATTGCGTAGTAAAATGTATTCCAATAATTAGTGTATTAATTCAACTACTCACATGCAAAATTTCGTCAAGTCCATGGATTAAAAAAAGTTCCGCCAGGACAATCGCCCAGCGGAATCAGTTTTTAGCGAATTTCTCCACAATGGCTGCATGCACATTTTTTTTTTTACCATACACAATTACACGACGTCATACACTAAATATCTCCATAATTAAAATCTTTAAATTCAACAACATTCCGCTGCGCGAACGCACACTGCCCCACTCATTAATCTCCCAGTTCAAATACTGACGGGAGAATCTTAAACGGTTTGCACGATGATCCCTGGTCAGAGGAAGTCGAACAACTCGTCGTCTTGACGAATGCCGGTCATCGTGCAGTCGATTGCGAATAGTTTGGTCACTGTACGTTATAGGCCGTCACTGTACGATTCCGAAGAGCACATAACTGGACGTACCAGGTCTTCTGGTAACTCTGCTGGTCTCTTGGAAGCGGTTCCATGCGTGCATACACAAAACATTAAAACCATATCTAAACTAATATTATAAAGAGAAAACATTTGTGTGTATGTTTGTAATGTTTTCACACAAAAACTACTGGACCGATTGCAATGAAACTTGGTATGTAGATAGCTGGAGACCTGGGTTAACGCATAGGCTACTTTTTATCCCGACATTCCCTAGGGATCGGGACTTACCGCGTGTACCCAATATAAAATTTTCTTTAAATTATCGACTGTAGATACTTTAACTTAGGAACACGAACACCATGAAAGAGATCAGACACCAACGATTTCGTCATATTAATTTAATACTACTCATCAGTTACTTTCAATTCACTAAAGCGCACTCAAACATAAACTAGTGAACCTTATTTTGTTTTGATTAGTATAGTTTTATTGAATCATAATGATATCATAATTTAATTAATGTATCATCTTCACTTTGACATTATATTATAATACTTATGTATATCTACTAACATATCATGAATTACAATTTAGAGTATTTATATATTTAATCTGACATTTTTTTTTATGAATTGATATTAATTAATAAACGTGTTTCAAAATAATTTAGCAAGCACTACTTGTTTTGGCTGGTTTAAGTTCTAATTGTTATTTTAAAACAATACCTAGTAAATACCAATAAAATAAATATTTGCACAGCATTGGTAGAATGGAAGATGATACATTGTAAACCTGCTTGCAAAAAATACTTAAATTTAAGTGTCGTTATTATCGTAACGTCAAAATACTTGGCTACAGATCTTCGTATTAACTCTTAATAAAGATTTACATTACAATATTATTCGTTCGCACTAGTTCCTGGTGCGTCAACAAAGCTAGGTAAATCTACGCGATACGAATGATCAAACACTTTTCCTGAGGCAATACTGCACCTGTTTTAAAAAGTAGAATATTGCAATATTACTTCCTTTAATGTTGTCTCTTACATTAACATTATTCTTACAATTTATCACACTGTTTAGTCATAACATTTATAAAGAATGAAAGTGTTAGAGTGGCGTCAGCAAACAGGTCTAGACTACAGCCGATGTGGTTGTAAAGCTGGTGTATGTCTGACAGATGAAGTATTGTAATAAAAAAACTATGCAACCCCAAATGCCATCGAAGTGATAACGGGCGTGTCATCACCTCACCAGTGCTAACGGATAAGTGATATGTAGGGATCAAACCAACTAAACCACAGGGCAACTTGCTAATCTTCGTTTAGGTACAAATTAGGTTACGCAATGGCGCGATGAAGCATCCTTCTGCTACACACTACACGAAATCCTCAGTAGTGAATAATTTGTACTTCTGCGATGCCCGGAGAATGCCGGGCGTGCTGAACCGGCGGAGAGTTGCCACTGCACATGCTAGCAATACCATAGCGCCCTCTACGTAGAATGCGTATAGGATACGGAAGTGGCCTGGTATCTGTTTATCAAATATATGTCTTGTTATTAAATAACAATCGATTTGTAACGTCAACTAAACGTGGGGAAATAGAGGCGTTCTCTGATGGCGATCAAAGACCAGAAAGCGAAGTGTAAAAAGTCCTCCTACTAGGAATGTTTATCGCTTAGGTATCTGCTGAAATTAACAGGTAGCTATTTTGGAAGATTTAAAGATGCCTAGACGTCTCATGGGTGAGATGATGATGCTGAAGATCAATATCGAATCAGCGAAGCCAATAAGAACTTTATGAATTTGGAACATCAGTACATTTAAAAAACTGGTAGAATTCGGTATATTGATAGCATAAAATCGATAAATATTTTATATGCATCTGAGATATAACTATTTATAGTTACAAAACATTACTATCTGCCACCGCGGATCCACCATTAAGCAAAAATAGGAATTGCAAAAGTATTGAATTAAATGTTGTAGGTACATGAGCAGACTAAAGCAAAAATTTACAAAAAAGTTGGTAGGTCAGTGCCCAACAATGGTAATAGGAGTAATTACAGGAAATTTACAGGACTTGGTACGCGTACGGAGACAGTAGTGAGGCGACTGATAACCGTACGACTATTTACAACTATTATACTTACATGATCCAATCCTCCACTGGTAGTAAATTCTATGGGGAACATTAAGAACTTCAGAGGCTCAAGGTCGTGTAGCATGCCAAAAATACACGCGCCGGCCAAATAGTACAGCATAGCAGCTAGTGGCACGCAGTGACATGCATTGAGCACACTGAGGCACCGCTGTTGCAGAAAATTCTTCAGTTATCCACATAGGCCTTAATTAACATATATTTAATGGCTGGATTTTTACGACTAAGAAAACTAATGTACATAGTGTTGAAAGTTAATTAATACCTACTAACTTTATAACTTAAGTTTCAGTCAGTCTGTGACTACGGCCAGTGCAACATGGCCGAATCGTCAGGCAATTCTAAGGTGTAATACTTACCTCTATAATCCCGTAATTCCCGAATACATACTTATGACAGTTAATTAAATTTAAATTTATTTGTAAACAGGCTATCTCAGTCTTAATGTTTGACAAACTCGTTTAGACGGATAACAAAATATGCAAATAAATCGTATTTTAAGAGTACCTATCTCTGTACTATATTATACTATATTTGGTAGGAAAATAGTAAATGTAGGTAAAGACTACTAAAATTAATGCCGCATGACGGTAAAATTTCGTTGAATTTTCAACGAAAAAGTCAACTGCTGGGGATTCGAGCGTTATGAGCTTGACTTGGCGTTGTGAGCTTGACCCAAACAAAATTATTGTCCTATATCAGACCATATTATAACATAAACCTGCATGCAGGGATATTTATCGAATGAGTCTCTCATTTTAAGAAATTAAAAAACTTTACTAATCTAGTCGATTTAAAAAAAAAACTTTTTTTTATAGGATCATCTGTTTACGTGCATGTTGCCTAATAAATTAATTATGCTGGCATTCAGGAACTCCTTGTATACGGTAGGTACCTATGTATACGGTTTAAATAACCATAACAATTCATCAACGAAAGCCTACCAATATTTTCCCACCAAGGCAACAACGGCTTGGTGCCTTTAGAACTTCCGAGTGCCGGCTACAGTTTGGATTCTCTGAAACAAAACATTTACAGTTAATCATTCAGATTTAGTTGCTCGTAAATATGTCCAAGTTAATTGTTTTTAAAATAGTTACCTTGGGCTTACAGTGAGAAAGTATTTTTTAACGGTGAATTTAAGAGATTTGTGTATAAAATAAGAGCATTTATTCGACGTTTTTTTTACGTTAATTTGACTTTAAGTTTTAGTTTTTATTCAATAATTATAACCTAATTTGCTGTAATTTTATATGTTTGTTGTTGAAATGTTTTATTTGTGCTCTGGTCGTTATCGTCAAACATAGACTTACCCTGCAAACATTACTGGATACGTGTAGATTTTAGTAGCGGTTTGCACATAATTTTTAAGTTTATAACACAAATTGTTTATAAGTTTTACCTTTTTGCCCTTCTTCGACATATGAACTTTATTTCAAATTACACACTCCTCCGTTCGGGCACAAAGATTTCTCTTCACTTATTCATAAATAGACATACCTACTATCTACGGATTTACAATGTAGGTTATAAATGTTCGTTAGTCGATTACACAAACACGACACAAACACAAAATAGTGCCCACGTTGTACACACACGCATTATGTGTACCAAACTATCCCTAAATAAACAACTAACTGGAGCGATACAATATTTCATCCAATATCGCCTAGACTATCAGGGGTCCAATAAAATGCAGCTTACTATGAAACCGGACCGTAATAGCCTATTATCACCATTATCAGTGGTCGCTGGCTGTAATAAACACGGCTAACTCACTTATTACCTTGTTTAATCTGTGCTCTATTGCGACCACGTCGTGGTTATAGGAATATTATTGAGATCTTCCAAGAAATAGTTTTTAGTAAGGAAGATTTAGGCATGGGCATAATATTAAATAAACGGTCTAATTTCCGAAAAGACTCATACGTCTCATGATTTGGTTTCAGACCACTAATTGTATTGTATTCAGCCTAAACCGTTGGTGGGAGGGAATTTGGATCATCTCTTATCGGATTTTCCATGACAGTTTAAATTTATTTATTTTTCACACTACATGGCCTTTTCTGAGACATTTCTGGTTTTAAAATTTCTCGTCGTATGAACATGTAATTAACACAATTTGAAGTGTGGGTGTGATAGGCTTGAAGATGTAAAGAAAAATAGAGGGTATCTGGTCAAATAATAGTTTGTTAAACAAAAAAAAATGAAATAAGACTCTCAGTTGGCAACATTAGTTTTATACAAAGCTCTAACTTTGAAATAAAAAGAAAACAGTTTAATTAAAACATAAAATGTAGATAATAAATTATTTTACAACACCGCGTATTTAAGCTCTTTATTAATAGACCGGGGTTAATCACTCAATCTTGCTAAGTGGAAAACATAATCTATATTTAACATGTAAGCAAGATTAAGTAATTCGCCCTCGTCTTTACTTGTTCTAGTTACATATAAATGTGTTGCCAGTCGATAAATGGTTTATTTCGAGACGAAATTAAATGCGGGAGTTGTGAGCACACACTGTGAGCACTAATTGGAACAATCCTGTTCGAAATCACTGTAATAACAGCACCACCACATGCTGCCAACATATTGTTTAAAATTTCGAGTCAGTTGCAGTAGCAAAAGCTTTATCAACACTTTATTGCATTGTTGCAGTTAGCGTTTTGAAAATTAATGTTAAGAGAAACTAAGCACTAAAAACTTTCAGCAGATTTTTTTTTTCAAATTTCAATGAGATTAGGCTATCCATTCTACATATATCAAAAAAGAAATGTCTCCGAGTTGATTCTCCTTACATAGAATAGTAAGTCTCCATCGAGACGCTCCAACCTCAACGCTCTAATATGACTCACGTTATTATTATACAGGGTGTATTTGAAAAAGGAACACTTACTTAAAGCACTGAAAGGGCGTGACTTTGAAAATGCAGTTAGTTTCAATTACACACTGTAGACTAGCTGAAATGCGCAACTTTGTCTGCGTCACTTACGAAACACAGATAATTTTTTCACTGATGCTCCGCTCCTATTGGTCGTAGCGTGATGTTATATAGCCTACCTCGATAATTGGGCTATAAAACACTAAAATATCTTTTCAATTCCAACTAGTAGTTCCTGAGATAAGCGCGTTCAACCAAACAAACGAACTCTTCAGCTTTATAATATTAGTCTAGATTACGAGGTAGGAGTATTTTTCTGTTTGGAGTTCTGTCAAGTACTTACTAAGGTACTTTTATATGAGAGTCCTCGACTGAGCTACGACGCTAGGCAGCATTTCGACGATAGCATTTAGCTTGAAAATATCTCCAAGTAGAAAGGATTGTTTTACTGTCGAGAAGTGCTTTCGAGAAAGAGTGCATTCGCACTCTTAAAATAAAATTTTTTTAGTTATACAAAAAGGCTTAAACCTTATTATATTGTATGTATATTATTAGCTGCGCCCCCCGGTTTTAGCCCGGATACCGTGGGAATATCTTGATTAAAAGTAGCCTATGTGTTAATCCAGGTGTCCAGCTATCTACATACCAAGCTTCATCGCAATCGGTTTAGTAGTTTTTGTGTGAAAGAACAACAAACATCCATACACCCATACATCCTCAAAACACATTTAAAATATTAGTAGGATGGTAACAGCAATGCTTTAAAGCGATCCTCAAAAATTGCCACAAGAAAGGATAACAATCCGAATCTCCTCGGATTCAACCTCGAAACCTGTAAAATGTCCTGTAATAAACCTGTAATATTACAGGTATATTGGCCAGAAATGAAACTTCGCCACGTGTTTCGACTCACGCAAAGCGTCCTCAGGTTTTGCCATTTTCATAGCTATTAAAATGACAGAGTTTTGCAAGATCAAAGTTATACTGTGTATACTGTACCATTGTCAATAGCAGTCTCCCCAACTACAAACGGTCTTTTATCACGTAGCCTGCTGCTGAGTTGTTTCACATAAGCCTGCGCGTGTACCACAATGCACATGCTCGCGTTCATCACTGAAATATAAAGCATATGACACTTATATTTTAAAGTCGGTTTTATAGTTCAGTTCACTGGTTAGAATGAGAATACACACGTTAAGTTTTAGTTTAAGCGTATATATTTACAAATTTTTGAGTGAATTTTTTATTTTAAAGTTTGCTTTTAAAACTCCTCCGCATGATCTCTGCGACCCTCTCCATGACCCTAAGTCTCAACCTCAAACGGCTCATAAACATAATTAGCATCTATTTATTTATTGATAAGAACACATTTTGTAGATTTCAGGTTTACGGGAAATAATTTCTTCTGTGTATGTTTCTGAACTCCTGAACGGCTGGACCGATTTTCATGAAATTTTTGGTGTGTCTTCAGGTGGATTCGAGAATGGTTTAGATTTACAATTGGACCCGGTAGATGGCGCTGCGATAGGGTTCCATTAATAATATTTTTTACGTTCCGGCAGGACAACGTCTGTCGGGTCCACTAGTAAATTTATAATTCGGTAGCCAAATCTGTCAACTGCACCTTTAACCCTGTAGCCTAAGAAATTAGTTCTTTAGGATGAGGTTCAGTGACATAATAAAGACAAATACTTCTAAAACACAGCTACTTTGTTCAGTTTTTCTTCCAAGTTCCATATCATCACCCAAAAATACGAGATTTCATTGATTAGCACGCATAGGTACTACATGTACCAGTCAGCCAGTCCAATTAAAATTTATTCGTTTGTATGAATCTTGAAAGCATTCTACTTTTATTAAAGATAAACATTCGATGCAGTCTAGATACTTCTAATAAATGGTTTAGAATTCCAAATTGAGAGCAATAGAAACAATTTAAACGAGGTCTAATAGAGCTATATAAAATTAATTCAAATCCAGTTCAATGTTTCGCTCTGAAAGGTCAAAAGAAATATTCCTTTAAGCGTCCTCCAATTTCTGTTTGTTTGTTTAATTCTGGACACATTACACAGCGCTATCTAGAAAAAGACTAACTTAAGAGCCGCAAAAACGAGTATATACCGATTACTTCCACTTTGCAGTTTCCTATAAATCACATGCCCTGAGCATTTTTACCGCATGTAAAATCTCTGTGGATTATATTGTAAACCGTTTCATTAACGAATTATAATGTATTTATACATAAGTGACATTATAGATATAGAATTTTTTTTGTCTACTTACTGAGATAAAAATGTATGGGTATCGCCAAGGCGGCATATACTAGTACTGCAGTTCTGCCTTCTATTGTCCGCGGCACTGGGGCGCCAAATCCTGCAAACATAGTAAACATCAATTAATCATCTCAGGCTTTTAAATGTAAGTCAATATTTGGCAAAATATATTTCATTATATTTACAATATTACAGTGAAAATCTTAGTACCTACCTAAGTCAGATTGTGCTATTAGCTCTAGTCACTGCTGTAATGCAAAGACGGTTGTGTAAAATAATCAAACCCCAGGGTTTGATTTGAAAAGTAGTTGGTTTTCGCCTGCGGAACCCCATCGCAACCCAAGCCACATTCATGGGGAAAAATGAGGTGATTATTTGGGAATCGAACTACCAGTAAATAAACACGGCGTTCTATAGAGGGGTTATTGTATGACAAGGGGCCCGGAATATGTTCTAGGAAGCAACACTGTGGGAACCTTCGTATTTTTTTTTGTTTTTTTAAACGAATGGTGCATAACCCTGGTGATACTCTGCTCTATCTGTGACCCGTCCTGGTATTTTGATCATTTCAAAATCTCTTTAACCTAACTCTCGTCGAATTTTACAATATTATTTAAAGGAGCAGTCAGTACCCAACGCCGTCATGACGTAGATTGTAAAGAGGAAGGTTCCAGAAAGATTCCAGTACTGTCCGGGCCGAAGACGAGCACCTTTTAGCACCGCCACAGACGTCATTTGGCTAGCTTCTTCGATTCTTTTTTCTATTGCTGCCTTCCAGCGATGTGATAGTGGCGTAATCTGGAAATTAATAGTTCACGCATCTGGAATTTCATCTGGGATGTTTGGAAGCTGTGGTTTTGTGTTGTAAACCTACTGATTGTTTTTTTCATTGATGGTGTTGTGCGCTGAGTCTAAATCAAAACGCTTTGTGTCATATTGTGTCTAAAATAGGATTAGGACTTATATGTAGTTAAAAAACCGGTTAAGTGCGAGTCGGACTCGCCTATGAAGGGTTCCGCACCATCGTCATAAAAAAAAACGACTCTAGTAGGGGAACCCCATTTTATTTTTAATTTATTTTTATTATTTGGTTTTATAGCGGCAACAGATATACACATTCTGTGAAAATTTTAACTGTCTACCTATGACGGATCCTGAGATACAGCCTGGTGACAGACAGACGGACGGACAGCGGAGTCTTAGTAATAGGTTTGCGTTTTACCCTTTGGGTACAGAACCCTAAAAAGAAGAAAATAAACAGATTAAGACCAGTGGCAGTGATGAACAACAAAGTAGTTCATATATAAAAGAAACCGTAAGAGATTTTCCGACAAAATACTGTTATATGAAAGGATTACATACAATATGTTTAACCACCTGTAACAATAGAGATAAACATATTTGAGGCATAACGGCTAAAACACATAAATCTTGAGCGGTGGGGATAACGGCAGTAGGCCTGATTAATTGCCATCCCTAACATCTAGCGGTGAACGGACGAACAAATTTAATTCAAGTAAGTACGAACGGTTTCTGCTCCATTAGCTGACCTCATTGCCCTGTTAGGTAAGTTGGAACGACTTTCTACACAGTACGACGCAGAAAGATAAAAATATACAGTTTAGTGCAAGTTTATTATTGGAAACTGAAGGAGAATGTTCTATGTATCGAACCACATCTTTTAGGGTTCCTTATTAGTTCGTTTATCTGTTTCCTAGTGCATTAATGTTGCCTTTTTTCGGGAATGAAGTTAAAGGCGAACTCAGTCTGATAATGTTTGTTGATGTTGATAATGTTATAGTCCCTAAAAAAATAGGTCATATAAGTCAAAGCAATGAAACATGGAAACTTAGGCTATATGTACTTAGTATACTAATTATACTTATTATATTTTAAGACTCTCGAGTAAACTAAAACCTGTATCGTAGAAAAAATGTGTGTGTCAGCTCCGACGCACGACTGGAGTTTACAATTTACTGGAGTCTCTCTCTCTCTCTCTCTCTCTCTCTCTCCCCCTCCCTCCCTCCCTCCCTCCTTGCCTCCCTCCCTGCCTCCCTGCCTCCCTCCCTCCCTCTATATATTCTGTATATATTTACACATATTTATAACATAAAGGTATACACATATCTACTTACATGCGTCGAGAATAAGGAGTAAACTCCAATAAAGCATAAAAAGCACAATAAAGCGTTACGCTGCCCTCCGATCAATAAATTTTTTTATACCTGGACATGCCATCGTTAACTTGTAGTTATATTACAAAGTAAATATTTGTTTACGATTACAACATAGCATAAATATGTATGTTTATGTATGTTAAAGAATTTATCGTGACGTATGTTTGGAAAGATTTTTTTTTACTGAAAAGTTAAGTTCTAAAGTGCTAGACCATATTGTGAATGTTCTAAAGACATTCAGACTTATGATGCAACGAAAGTCTGAACGATCGACTACCTATCCATAAATGAAGACTTAATAATTAAATAATTTAATTTAAAAAAATATTTTAATATGTCTGTTGCTGTGAGTCCGTTATCAAAGCTCCATAAAAGTTTCAGCAAATTGCCGACAGAGGAGAAAAAGAGCCTTGCCATCAGAGAGGCTGCATACGAACATGCCACATTAGATTCAGTCTTTCTGGGACATAGAGACTAAAACTGATTGCTCGAATTTTATTGAAGCAGATAGTTATGTCATTTTAATTACAAACCCCTATGTTATTAAGTTACACGAGAAACTTGGTTATGCTGTTCTATACAATAAATATATAAATTGCACAAAAGTGTCACATTTCAGAGTCGTGATAATGAAAAGTGTAAATTTTGAGTATTCGTGTTTTTGTTATAGAAACTTTTTTTTTTGACTGAACATATGAACTTGAAAATTTATAGAAAAAGCTCAAGTTTATTAGGAGAAAGGGTGACACTAATGAAACTTCAGGCAATGAATACCAAAGATTATAATAAAATATTTAAGTTTGTCCAGTAATATCCCTCTAAAAAATTATAATATATAAACTAGTTCTTTAATGCAAATTGAAATTGCTTGAAAAATTGATAAGACGTTGCTTAGATATGGGCATTTACTTAACAAAAGGTTGTTTTACGAAGGAAGAATATTTCAAAATCCATTATATTTCAGTCTGGCTTGTCAATATATTATTTGTCATAACGGTTCTAAAATATTACCACTATGTTGTATATCAGGGTATTTTTTATTTGGTAACAAATAATACTTTTGGTTGTAACGAATACACGGATTATGATACTAGTACTATAAAATTAGAAGACCACAGACTGCCTCACACAATTAATAACAATATCCGTAAGGTTGTCTGGGAGAGCTTACCATAATAAGACCCCAAATTAATATGCTCAAGATGCTGCAATGATTACCTACAATCATGAAAGGTCCTAATGAAATACCAATTACCAACGACATTATGCAAAAAAATATTACGGAAAAGTAACTTCACTCGAAGTATTTTCCTTAATTTGCAAAATTAAATCTAAATAGTCTATAGTTGCAACTCATGCAGAGTTGCAACCAGCCGGACGCTGGCAGAAGATATTAGAAAAAGCTCTCGAATAAGCAAACGAGCACAACAGACTATAATAAGATTGTCTTAACATTCTCTAGGAAGAATGGATCGGGTCACTTCCGGACTCGTTTCAAGTGAATCCCAACGTTATACCATATACGCTAAAATTTCCATTCGCTTATCCAGCCTACTTATTTGTTAAGGCTGTTTTGAAAGTACTCTTTTGTCGTGTAATTTCTTTTTTTTTTTGACATCGTTTTCTAGCAATGTCCACACCTTCTTATCAAAACAATATAATATATCAAAAGCTAATTAAACTAAATGTCACTTCAATTTTAAAACATAGATACAAACACTCGCGCCTGTATCCTTGAAGAGGTAGGCAAATTCGTATTTGCCAATCATAATTTGGCCCCACTCGCGTAACCGGGTACTTTGGGAATTAAAGATGAGAAAATTTGGAGTGTATTAAATGGGAAAAGCAGATAAGAAGAGAAGGAGAAGGAGGAAAGAGACATGGATTATATAGAGCAAGTCAGTGTCGCAACTCGAGCTGGCTGTTGTCGGGAAGTCCGAGCCCTGTAACATTATAGGGATTATAGAGCCATGCTTCGGCACGTATGGGCCGGCTCGACCGGAGTGATACCACGGCCTCACAGAAAACCGGCATTGAAGCAATGCTTATTTATTTATTTATTTAAACTTAATGCACAATTTGCACAAAGGCGGACTTAATGCCCAGGGCATTCTCTGCCAGTCAACCTTGGGGTGATGTAGAAATATTAAACGGTAGACGCTCGAATAGAATTTAACATTTGGAGTTATTTATAACACTTAGATAGTCATAACAAAGTAGATACACATATTACATTAAATAAATACTATTACTTACATAAATAGCTTGCTATACGTCATTACAACATAAAAATATATAATACATACAGAACCTATAAAAGAAGTACACACATACACAATATACATACACATACATATTAATACTAAAATACGCCGTCGTGTAAGTAACTATCGTTGTGAACGTTCAGCCAACTCATTGTGAAGAAGATCACGTACTTTCTTCTTGAACAAAAAACGGTTTGTGGACATCCTGATTTCGACCGGGAGCGCATTCCAAAGAAGAACTGATTGAACATAGAAGGAAGAGTTGACGAAGTCGGAGGTGTGAGGAGGGCATAACAGAAGCATATGTTTGTTGATCGAAGATTTAGATCATGATTGGAGCTTAAGAAACGGAAGTAGGGAGCTAGGTAAGCAGGTAAAGACGGAGAGTTGAGAAACGAGAAAAGAAAAGTTAATGCTCGCAGATTGCGGCACTGACGGATTGGGAGCCATCTTAGTTGGGAACGTAAGGCAGACACATGGTCATACTTTCGAAGATTGAAAATTAATCGAATGCAGTTATTGAGAAGGCGATCTAGTTTATTGAGAAGGTCTGCATTCAGGTCAAAATAACACACATCACCGTAGTCGATCAAAGGAATGATCAGGGACTGCATAAGCGTAATCTTAGTTTTCGTGGGAAGAAAATTCTTTAAACGATATAAAGTTCGGAGACAGGTAGTGATTTTTTGGCTTACGTGGGTAACTTGGGCTCGCCAATCAAAGGTCGAGTCGATATGCAAACCCAAGTCCTTAACCACTGGACTCAGAGGTATAATGGAATTGTTGAAGACAACTGGTGGAATGGCGGCACTATCTAGCCTATTCACCATCTGTTTGCTACATACGATGATCGCTTGACATTTCTCTAGGTTTACTGATAAACCGAACCTCATCGACCAGCATTTAATAAAATCTAAATCTTTGTTTACTTTGTCGATAGCTTTTTGACCTTTTTTTTAACCTTTGACTGTTTATACAACTGCAAGTCATCAGCATACAGGTGATACGCACACTGAAGGTGTTGGGTTATGAGATTAATAAATATTAAGAATAATAAAGGAGATAAGATACCGCCTTGAGGGACGCCAGCAGAAAGATCACACCAACTCGAAGACGAGTCATCAATACGAACACATTGCTGTCGTCCCTGAAGATAAGAGGAGAACCATTCCAGTGCATCTGAGGAGATCATAAGATATGAGAGGATGGATAGTAGGATGTCATGACTGACGGTATTAAAGGCATTCGAAAAATCCACCAAAGCCAGCACTGTCACTTTGGTGTTCTCCATGCCCTCTCTAATATCGCCAGTCACTTTGAGGAGAGCAGTAACTGTACTGTGACCGGGTCTGAAGCCAGATTGTAAAGGGCTTAGAAGATTGTGCCGGTATACAAATTGCGAGAGCTGCCTATGTACGCAAGCCTCAAGCACTTTAGAAAGAAAGGGAAGTATAGAAATTGGTCTAAAGTGGTTAGGAAGAGAAGGGTTCGTTTTTTTAGGTAAAGGAATAATAAAAGCTCTACGCCAGAGTGAGGGAAAGGTTCTAGAGTCGAGCGAAAAGTTAATTATATGGGCTATTGCTGGTAGAACTTGATCCAGGATAGTAACAATCATACGACGGCTAATACCATCATAGCCAATAGCCATTGGAACGAATAGACAGGATAATCTTTTTGATGTCCTCAGAAGGCACTGGAGAAAAATTAAAGTATTCAATGATGGGACTGATTAAACCAGCTATATAGTTCAAGGTGTGACACTTGGTTTGAAGATCCAACTGAGTTGTGGATGAGAAATGACGGTTAATATCATCCAAACCAATTGTCATTTGAACCTCAGGACGCTGTTGTTGGCCAATGCCCAATGTTCCAAGAGACTTAAACATACTGGAAGGCGAAAATCACTAGACTCTTCTTCTTATTCCACTCACTCCATCTCTTCTAACTATTGATGGTTTGTTAGAAGACAAATCAATGTTGAGATAAGCCATCAAATAAGTAACACATAACAGTGTTTAACTTAACGTTGTTATTACCAAATGTGTGATGATTTGGAATAACTTTGTTTATTTTACTTGGTTTTTCTATGTTTAAGGATGTAATAATATCATGTTTATATTTGTATTCTTTATCTATTTATGTGCCTTTTGGGCAGCTTCGGGCCGAAGGCAATGGGGCCGGGTTGTATATCTATTGTGATTAATTGAATGTATATGTCGCAGCCAACTAATTTAATTAGCCGTTTAATTAACTGCCTAGCCTTTTTACTATACGGCGCCGTTCAACTAGCGGCCTGAATGATATTCAGGCATTTAATCAAACAGCTACGCAAATGATTCACTTCAAAATGTTACTTAAAAGTTCTATTTTCAAAAATAGCAACAATTTTTTTTTTTATATCTTTAACGCAAGTGGCTCGTAGGTAATCGAAATTTTTAGTATGGTTGTATGAAATGTACAACCAATCATAGCTTAGAAATTACGACAATAATATATTTACTTTAAGTTATACGTCCACGTCCTATGTTCACACATATTCGGATTAACCAAAGTTTTGTGTAAATACTAAAAGGTACTATGTAGTCTAACAATACAATAAACTTCTTGTCTTTATTGACTTTGAAAACTTATTCTGTTTACAAACTCATACAGATGTTGTGTTTGTAGTACGAATTGTAAAATATTGTTTTACCGACTAAAAGGTTTCCCGTTATGGAGAAGACGCTCTCTAGCCTCCAACGCTTGCCCGAGGGGGATGGGCAGAGTTGTCCAAAATTTTCAAAACTTCGTTTCTACGATGAAGAGTTCTTATCTTATCTCACCTCAATGGATGCGAGATAATGTAGAACTTTCATATGTATCTAGTATTAGCGCGTATGTATGTATGTATTTGTATTTGTTAACGCTCGGATAACATTTTGAAAACTGATTAAAACGGCATAGGTATCGTGCAAATAATTGTATGAGCTTAAAAAAACTATTATTTTGACATTACAAACAGACACTTCAATTTTATTTATTTGTATTGGTAATATTCATAAAACACATAAGTTTAATAACTTTAGTCAAGTATTTTTTGGCTCAGGTTCTTTATGCAATATGTTTTTTCATTAGAAATTATGTTCATAATAATATCATACTTATATAAAAATAATGATAGTAAGTATATCGTACGCTATACAGTCATGCTATTTGAGTTTAGTTATACAGAATGTATTTGGAAAACGTTCACTTTACAGGTTTACAAGTTATGACCTTTTGAATTTCCAGGTGTTTTTGCCTGTTTATGCCATAGAAGTAAGTGGAACGTGTAAAGTTAAAGATTTTAAACCGAACGTAATTTTTTTTTGAATTTTTTATTCAAGAAAATTCATAAAAAGTAACTCCGAAAATCCATAAAAGTTACTTTTTATGGATTTTCTCTAAAACTGAGCGAATAGTTCCAAAATAAGAAAAAGTATGATTTAAATCTTTAAGTTTACACATTCCACTTGCTTTTATGAGAAGCGGAGTTAAAAATAGCTTTCAATTTAAACCGTCAAAACTAAAGTTTTTTTTTATTGTAATTGCGTGCTACCCTTTCAGTGATTTAAGTAAGTGTTCTATTTTCAAATACACCCTTTATTTTATCGCGATTACGTCCCGAGTTACACATAGTGTTTGTATACTGCTTGTTACACATCTAGAACATATTATGAATGTTCATGTCAATTTCAATGATTTTGTTATTTATTTTATGCAGATATCTTCACAAAATCTGGACATGCCATCAACAACCTTGGTATCAAATATCTATAGTTTCATGAATGTCAGCGCTCTATCATACGAAGTATTAATTTTATCGTAAATTTATTAAATTTTAAATTTGGTAAATTTTCAAGTTCAATTCGTGAACCCACTCCTAACACAATCGTTAAGCTTAGCTGGAGGGGTTAACAAGAATACTGATAATGTGTGACCCACGTTACTAGTAATATTTAAAAATAAAAAAATTTACAGTTTCAAAATAAGGTTTCACAACCACGAATTTTACTAATATTTTTCGCGCTTTATTTTATTTACGGGGTCTACTATAAGACACTCAATTATGACTACATCTTTTTTAAACAACGTGTATATGACACGGCGGTTGTACAACGTCTTTGAAGTCCTGGTTCCTGCTTATTGCAAATACTTGTATGTATTAAAAAAAATCTGTATGTTCTAGAACAAATAGTATCTACAAGCGGTAGGAATATCATATTCATATTTCATGTACCTACTTCGTTCTCTTTTCTTAGGTATTCAAATAAACCGCAAGCAACTAATTAGGCTATGAAAATACACATACTATGTTAAGCTTCACCCTCATTATTTTGAAATAGAATACCTCCATTGCACAATTATGGGAGAATGATATACAACCCTCGTTGAGTGCCTCTGAGGACGTTACGTTACGCAGTTACGAAACAGCCTAGAAATTATTTTTAGCTGCAATATATGAAATGTTTCATATTTCTCTATAAATAACTTTTTACTGCCACCTATTTATTATATCTTGGCAGTTGACTTTACAAATTAAAATAACCCAGATAACGAGTGTGTTGTCGCTACACCAAAAACTCTTATTTATTTTATTAAAAATAGGGCCAAACTGTAATAAATGATAACACAGTTCGCTATTTAATAAAAATAAGTTAATAGACATTATTTTGACTGGTTATACCGGTAACGCAATATTATGGTCGATTGATAAATATTAACGAATAGTGGGATTATGAAAGGGTAGAAATAAGTGGAGATCTATTGACTTGAGTGCGAATAGAAGTACGAACAACTTGGCAGTTACCGTTAGTTAGTGATTTTCATAGTTTATATCAGTGGTTGTGAGACTGTTTCTTACAAGTGTAAGATTTGAATAAATAAAATATTTATTCAAAACTAACTGTTCTCCGAAGTTTCACCCGCGTTTATGGTTACAGTTCCACTCTTAACGGTCGTAGCGTGATGTTACATAGCCTATACTATTCGAATCCGAATGATAGTTTCAGAGATTAGCACGTTTAAACAAACAAACAAACAATCAATAAAGATATCTTCAGCTTTATTATATTAGTATAGATATGATGGTAGGTGGTGACGATGACGCTGGATTGTTTTTGGTATCGTTTCGATATTCATATTTATATAGTAATATTTTTTTATTTATTTTTCATTTCTTTAAATAAAATAAAATTCCAAAACTGTGTTACCATCCTTGTTTAATTATTTTGTGAAATTCATGTTTTTAACTAGTAATTAAGTAGATACACTACTTAAAATAGTGTCGCGTCCGTCTTGTCAGGTTCAGCACTTTAAGTAGTGAGAGTTTAAAAAGTTGCGAGTTACATTATTCGCTACCGCTTGACGGCGTTTGTGGAAAGTCCAAATCATGAAGAAAAATTTTTTTTAGCTATTAAGATGTTTTAGTAATCAAGTCTAATATTTCGTTATTGTCGTTTTTATTCAGCATAGTATTAATGATCTAAATTTAAACAAACGGTTAAAACCAAAGCGGTACGAGCATCATAACGTTTCGTATCCAGTAAAAGATAACTACATGTTAACAAAAATGTCATAAGTTAGATTAACTTAAGAACTTTACCCTGTTTTAATACATGTATGTAACATGTAGCCTACGTCAAATAGAAAAGAATTTACCTTTAAATAGCCAAAGAAGTTTTGAAATGGGTGAAGTGATTACCATCCGCATGAAACAGACAAAAGAAAAATACACTCTTTTGATACTTTAAATAGTGAATTGATAGAGATAACCAAAGATAATGTTTTGTGATTATTTCTTTAGATACAAAAGAAAAAAAATTACAGTAGATATAACAAAAATAAATAGAAAAATAGATAACTCGTTGGATTATAAACGCCAATAGACTAAATTTATTTAAATAAGCTTATTTCGAATAACAATTTTTAGCTAATACCGACATAGGGTTGTCAAACTGTTTACGCTTCCGTCCGGTGAGTTTTAGGGTTGACACTATCTCGTAAGGGTCGTATGATGATAGTGTATATAGTGTACTTGACAAGGGTTGAAAAATTGAGGGCGGGTGTTGTGGTCCTAGCGGCTGATTATGTGATGCCAAATTCATTTATCGGCATCGGTTTTCCCAAATTTAGTTTTCATGTCGTGTCCTTCCCGTCGATATCCCACATCAGGGTTATTTGGTCAACTTTCAAAGCTCTCTTTGTTTTTGAATTACATACTGTGAAACACTTTCTTTTTCGTCGATACCTTTTATGCTGCGTTCCTATAATTATCAAGAAACGAATTGTTTTGCTTACGGACGGTAAAATTTTCGTTAAAAATTCAACAAAATTTTACCATCCGTAAGCAAAACGAATCGTTTCTTGATTATAGGAACGCGGCATAAATGTATTACAGAATGTTGATGACACGGTACGACAAGTAAAATTTCGAACCGCTTTCAAAAAAGGATGACTTTTTTAACTTGACTATAATTTATTCCGAAGTATCTTTAGCAATCTATATAAATATAAATGAATTGCCAAATGTGTTGCCAAGAGCAAAACTCGACCAATTCGGCTATTTTCTTTTTTATATTTTCGTGAAGGCACAAGGAAGGTTCTTGTGGAGAGAAAAAGCGTAAAAATAGCGAGGAAAATAGCAAAAACAACACTTTTCTTTTCCTACACAAAACACAGAGTAAATAATAATTAAAACACATCTCAATCAATAACTTTTGACAGAACGAAGTCTGTCGTGGCAGCTACTTCTAAATAAATATTATCATGTTTACCATAAGTCCGGGTAAAACATACGAAATAAGTCCCTGAAAACCTTAGGCTGGCTGCGGCGATCTCTTTTTACTCTTTAGTTCAGAGCGCAAACCCAAATATAAACATTTAGTTGAAGCCCTATCATATCAAGCTGTGTAATCCAATTTTAGCTAATATTTGTGCTTTCGAATTGCCTTCATTACATACCAACGCTACTGTATATGAAATAAAAGAAAAAATAAATGAAAGGTGCTCTAAATAAGTTTCCTACACATGGCGTTTGTATTTCACTCCCGGTGAACAATGAATAATGCAAAACCGATGACAGGGAAGGCGATCGCGTTCCCTATGACCTAATTGCCCATCGGCTTCATTGGTGAATTGAAAGATGTTTTTTTTACCTTTTCAAGTTATCTTTGTGTGTGAATGTGTAAACAATATATCGAAACTAAGTCTTTATTAGAATTATGTTGAAAAAAGTTGTCCATGAAAATAAAAAACTGCTTTTTAGGTGGCGGATATTTTCGAAGACAATTTATGTAAGATTTTCTAACGCAGGAATGCGTGAGCGTGAGCTATTCTAGGTATTGTTTTGTTAATTATTTGTCTACACTACATATTATAAAACAAAGTCCCCCGCAGGGCGTTTCACCAGTAGATAGAGCGATAGATGATTTGTTAAGGTTTTGTGTAAATTGGTTGAAATATGATGATGATTGTTGAAGATGTCTCAGCTACCCGTGCGAAGCCGGGGCTGGTTGCTAGTAAGATCATATTAATATGTATGTATGTGTATGTAACCGTTATAATTGGTTGCTTTTAAACACAGACGACTGCATAATGTATCTCTCCGCAAGTCATCAGTCACGCTCATTCCCAGGGCTTATAGTAATATGTCCTACTTAGGAAGTACTCGAGTCTTCACTTAAGCGCTAGTAACAAATCTGCTTGTATACTATCAAAACTATTGTGATGAAATAAGAAACAGGTTCCATTAGAGTCGGTTGAGTTTCCTCGTAGAGCAAGCTATAGATTATACACATTTACACTAAAAGTCACGTCCTCTAGTGGGTGCAAAGTATAATGCTTATATGTGGAGTGGCAGATCCATTTTTAGGGTGCCGTACCCAAAGGGTAAAACGGGACCCTATTACTAAGACTCTGCTGTCCGTCCGTCTATCTGTCCGTCTGTTACCAGGCTCTATCTCAGGATCCGTAATAGGTAGACAGTTGAAATTTTCACAGAATGTGTATATCTGTTGCCGCTATAACAACAAATAATAAAAATAAAAATAAATTAAAAATTAAAGGGGGCTTCCCTACTAGAGACGTATTTTTTTTCGCTTATAGTATTAAATCTTGTACGATGGTGCGGAACCCTTCATGTGCGAGTCCGACTAGCACTTGGCCGGTTTTTTTGGTAGCGTTGAGTAAAGAGAAAGTAGAATTGATGTACTTTGGTTTTAAATGTATCTATTGCAGATTGTTGACACCAAGAACCTTATACAATCACAAATTAAAAATACTCGATAATCCCTTTAAAAAATTAGAACAGAGCTGATGATCTTCGAACCACTGAACAGATTTTCTTAAATAATATCTGTGAACACTCGCGATCAAGTCACCTTTCAAACAAAAAACCGCATTCAAATCGGTTCATCCGTTTAGGAGTCATGATGCCATAGACAGACACACAAATACGTCATGTTAAACGTATAACACCCCTCGTTTTTACGTCGGGGGTTAAAAAAGAAAGAGATTCCTAAAAGAGAAGAATATTTATGTTATGATATTATCTATATATATATAGTACTAGCAGTTCCCGCGCGGCCTTACTCCCGGCACCCTAATTCTTTTCATAAAATAAAAGTAGCCTAAGTTACTCCTTATAACACCAGCTATCTGCCAGTGAAAGTCCCGTGGAAATCGGTCCACCCGTTCCGGAGATTAGTCTAAACAAACAGACAGACTGACGGATAAAAATTTTAAAAACTGATTTTGAGGCATAGGCAACGTGCAAATAACTGTATGAGCTTAAAAAAAGCTATTGTTTTGACATTACAAACAGACACTTCAAATTTATTTATTTATATCGATTTAAAAATAATATTTAAAATCAGTTAAAATACCCCAATTGGCCATATTTGCTTGAGTGCACGTGCTTCAATATTTACATGAAACCAATTGCTAAATCAAATTAAATACTTGAGTGCTCTCCAAAATTTGGTTACGCTAACGAAGTTATGCGCGTTACTTTTATCTTAACAAGTGTCTGGTTTCACAACAAGTAGCGCGCTAGTGCAGTACATTGGAATTTGACTGGCCTGTTGGTCTAGTGGTTAGTGATCCTGACTGCTAAGCCAGAGGTCGTGGGTTCGATTCCCACCCAGTACAAATAATTGTGTGATGAGCATGAAATTTTTTCTGTATCTGGGTATATATTAGTATGTTTATCAGCAGTCTGATTACCATAATGCTCTGCTTAATTTGGGATCAGATGGCCGTGTGAGGGATGTGTCAAGTTATTATTACAATTAAGTCGGCTCTTTCAGTGGCACCATTCACGATGCTATTAGCACTACTTACCATCATTATATAAAGTGCTCTATTCAGGTTTGTACACAGTAACCAACCCTACATAATTGTTACATTAATTCCTACACGTGAAGAGTGTGTGAATTTCCCATTGTCTTTGCACAATGTGAAGAAAGTAAGTTTTCGTAAAATAAATGCTGTTCGTATTAATACACATACCGTTTTATTGACGTGTGGAAACTTATAGTATAGGGTAACCTAAAGTTGGAAGCGGATTGACTAAGATCATATTGGAGGAGGTCCTAAGTGTAAGGGCTGAATCGCAAAGGGTTTTCTCCTCTTCATATCAGGTAGGCGCGTTTGGAACATATTGATACACCGTTTCGTCCTACTTCTATTGGGGCAATAAATCTAAGATGTACCTATCATTTACACAATACAGTAAAACTTTAATTCGTGTTATAGCGTTTAGGCGTAGTCTGTTTTTTTTTGTTTCATTTTACCTAACGTGAACATAATAACATGGGACTTTCAACTCTCTTAGGGCGACTTATATCAAGAAGATTATTTAATGTAGACGCGGTATTATTAATATTCATAATACCGAATTTGAATGTCAACTCAAATTAGTATTCTTTTAGGATTAAAAAAAAATAATAATAAAAGTAAAAATACGTAATAAATTTAAATAATAAGAAATACTTTATTCCAACTTTGGCATGTCATTAATTATGAACGTTCAAACAAATTTCTATAATATTTGTTGGTGATAATCGCAAATACTTGGTGTCTTAAATGTTATTTCGTCAAAGGACAAAAACTAATTTCAACATTTAAATATTTTCTCGACCTCAATTTTCGGTTCACACCTAAATGAAACGGTATTTAATAAAAAAGTTATCCGAATTCAGACTTCGCGTAAAATCGTAAATAACAATTTAACTTTTTGTTGAAAGCGGAAACGGTATTTCAACATTCTATATTAAATATTTGGAGTTAAGAACTGATATTATTAAAAAAAAGAGAGAAGCTTTTATAAAAAACCAACTTTTAATAGGAAATTGAAATTTGTAGTTGTCAATACAAGCCTATATCTGACATAACAAAATGGCACCGAAAATTAAGAAATGTCCGACAGTTAATTTTAGGCTTCTTAATGTACATAATGTAGGTATCTTCTGAGAATGTATGGATATGTATATTCCTCTGTATATGGGTATGTATAGGTATATACCATTAGGTTAGGTAGCACATTTATTAGTGCGAGGGAGGACTGAAAGTACTTTGTTTCTATTCTTTGAATGAATATACCCTTACTTTTCCCTTAGACTAATCTGGGCCGAATAAGTCTTTACTTCTAAAAAAAAAACATGTAAAACAAACATTGCTGTGACAATTCAGGTGAATTATTGAAGAACACTTTTGTCCTAATTTCGGACGCGCTTCTTACAACTAGTTAAAACTGGTAAAGGTACCTAAGGTAGGTTATAAGTAAATTGTAATATGAGATATACCAGTGTTTGTATTTATTTGATTTAGTGCTTAGTTAATAAACTTCCTCGCGCCGTACGCTGGGTGCACAAAGTAACAACGCCTTTAATTTTAGCGGAATCGATTCTGCTTTTTGACGTTCTATCGAGGCAGAACTAGCCTACATTTTAAGCAGCTCAATTTAACCGAGAGTTCTTAAATATGTGTGATACAGTGTGTTACGTTTGGCACAAACCTTCACCTTTACTGGCAACATGCGGGAACGGTTGTTTTTCTTCTCTTTTTCGGTGTCAGAAGCAGTGAATTCTGTCTATAGGAAAGTAGCTACTGCTCAATCAACCTGCAATCCTAACTAGGAATGTTGGGAAGGCAAGGAAGGAAGAGAAATTGTACCTATATCTTAGTACTATTATTTGTATATCTAACTACGGAAATATGAAAATGTTAGCATTAGATTATAGACAAATAGTAAACTTCTAATGGTTTTAATAAGAAGACTTAATAACCCAATAAACATTCTTCTAAAACCAGTAAGATAAAACCATTTTCGTATATAATGAAATTAACAAGACAAATTATTTAGGCACGTAAATCTGGATGTAAGCCCTCGAGGCTTTTCGCCTGGCAGCCTCTGCCATTTAGCGGTGAATTCTTAACATGAAATCAAAGGGCGGTATTCCTTGAGGAATTCGATGAATTTTGAGACTACGTCGCCACCGACATGGTTGTCTGCACTCTCCCCTTTGTCATGAAACACGTTGCTGTAGAGATGTGGGTGTTTACACATATACATCTACAGCGACTATTTAGATTTTTAAAACATTGTTGTTTAAATTTGCTCTTTTTTAAGTCTTTTTTTAGTTTTAGACATGTGTTAAAGTAAAAAGTCTTAGTCTAGGTCACATGACTAGATAGGCCGCTTACCGTTGCCTTAACCCAGTGGTGTCGCAGTCGACAGCAGTGAGGACTCGGTTCAACATACGCAGGCGGTTTGCTCCAGTTGGGCGGCGCAGCGTCGGGCCCTCAGTGCAGTCATCGGAGAGGATCTGTCGCTACTGGCTGTCATACGCCCCATGGCCGGTAGTGACAGGAATTTTACCGCGGTGGCAACCTTCTGTGCCGACGTCATCTTGCAGAAGAAGGCGGCGGAACGGGTCCAGGAGGGTCCCTCCTCCTCATGCCGCCCTGAGTGTGGCCGCAGGTGGACGGGACGGGTATTTCCCCTCCACCCGCTATAGATGCCGTCCGCGTGTACCTGGACGTCGCTTAATTGAGAGGTTGTTACCCGAAGGCGGTGCCCGCGCTTTTGCGGACAGGCGCTAGGAGGAGGGGTTCAGATGTCTTAATGAAAGCTGTTCCCGGATCCCTCCTATTTTAGGAGCAGTACAGTGTAGTTTTGGTGGTAACAAGGACGACTGTGACAGCAATTTAAACTCCAGAACCCCGAGAACCCGGATATATTGATTAATTGGTCTCTTTGATATTATTAGTAGAGGGTACCGTGGAGAGGCTAAAATTAATCAAATTTCAATACTCATGATCCTTATTCTGACTGGTTATAATAAACTATAATAATTAATGCTTATATATATTCCATAACAATTAATAAGATAATATATATCGATGCTGTACCCTGGAATTGATAGATGTCGTTAATTTGCGTTGCGTTCCGCACACTAATGGTGGTTTGTTGTTTGTCGTGATGATAAATAGCTAATTTTATGTGCATGAATTACGCAAATTTGGTATCTTTCTAACTCGTCTACTCGTGCAAAGCTTGCAATGTTCCGTTCTGACGACTACGACAAAGCATTTAGAGATGTATATAAACATGGCATAAACCGGTCAGTCTGTGTCTCATGATGCGTAAATAATACTGTTCACAGAGCCATAAGTTAGCGATATCAATATGAAACAAGTAACAACACGGTTCCAGCAGTCTATGAGTCTTCGATACCGGTACATGTAATAAGTGCACTATCGGAACCACAATAGCTAGCTTGTGAGTGTGCTTACACTGTCACCTAAGTTCTCTATTGTAAAATTTTTCAACTACTACGTTAGCAAACAAACTTGAATACTTGCTTCGTATTCTTAATGCATCTGTACATGAAGAAAAGAAGAACATGCAATGGTGCGCAAAATAGTTTGCACTTTATTGTGAAATTGCGAGTCGCTAGTTATTTGTCAGAACGACATAAACTTACACTGTGACACCCTAGTTTACCCACCTTACAACTAGTCCTGTCATGAATTGCGCTACTGCTCCTTAGTTGTGAACGGGAAAATCGTTATGGTATGTTATAGGTAGCCTCAGATAATAGAAACAAATCTGTGTAGGTAGCTCGGTTGGTTAGCGCAACGCCCTCGATATTATTATCGCCCCTATGTTTTGGAGACGCGTCCTTTTTTTGCGCTCTTTCCAAGGACCATAAAATTTAGGATTGTAATTTATCGCGAAACTCTAAGGTCGGTCCTGGATTGCAACGATGGCGGAGTGATTTCTCGATACAAATAACGCGTTATTTATTATATTTTCTTTATAACGAATATCAAAGCCCACCGGCTTTGCGGCAAAGGGAGATCCTACTAATATTATAAACGTGAAAGTTTGTGAGTATGGATGTATGGATGTTTGTTACTATTTCACGCCAAAACTACTGAACCGATTGCGATGAAACTTGGTATGTAGATAGCTGGAGACCTGGTCTAACATGTAGGCCTCTTTTTATCCCGATATTCCCACGGGATCGGGACTTACACGAGTGAAACCGCGGGGCGCAGCTAGTATTTTATATATGCGTGTAAGTCGTAAAAGCATCAAGTAAATTGAAGCCTGAAACCACTCCTATACAACATAAACATAAACTAATGACACGCCGGTACGAATACACGTTCTTCATGTATAAAATGTAATAGGTATACGAGTTAAAACAATTCTAGGAAAATACGTCGCGACGTGCCTCCATTAAAACGGGAATACTGCCTAAGATTTATTACATTTGAGGTTGAGTACAAGGAAGAATACGAATGAACAGTACTGTCAGTTCGTTACGTTCTTTTAAAATACCTATTAAAATAACACGCGAGGGGCAGAACAATCGTTTGGTACAGGAAAGATATTTTTCAGAGAAAAAATCTAAAGGAGTGAGTAAATACGGAAACAAAGTAATAAATAAATAAAAAAAGTCTTATTGAAAATGTAACAGTACAACGTATCTCACTAATCCTACTAATATTATAAACGTGAAAGTTTGTGAGGATGTTTGGATGTATGGATGTTTGTTACTCTTTCACGCAAAAACTACTGAACCGATTGCAATGAAATTCTAATGAAATAAAAAGTATTTAAATAGCTGGAAACCTGGATTAACGCATAGGCTACTTTTTATCCCGATACTCTCACGGGATCGGGACTTACGCGGGTGAAACCGCGAGGGCGCTGCTTGTAATTTATAAAATACAAAAAGAAAACAGAAACATCGTAGACGAGGCCCATTGGAGACGAGTACCATCCATTGAGAAACACCTAAAGAATAGAGAAAGTCTGAAAAAAGGGCATATAAAGAGCCAAGTTTCCACAAAAGCAACATAATACCTGTAGATAATATTATCCGTGGATTATACTTGCTGGTATTGAGTTTAAGTGTTTGAAGATCAGTGTCTTTTCAGGAGCTTTATGAATGTGATGTAAGTTGCATGTCATTATGCCAAGCCTAGTCAGTTTCTTGACTTATTTCTATTAATTAATAAACCAACATAGCAAAAATAGGCCTGAAAACCATTAATAGCAACGATTGCGAGAGATTTCTCGATACAAATGACGCGTTATTTATTAGTAGCTGCGCCCGCGGTTGTTAGGTATGTAATAATAAGTTTATTATGATCATGTCTACATTTATGTATGGATGAATGTATATGATAAATATTTATATACATAGGCTCCAAGTTACTTGGTTTGTACTCCATTTATTTTACAATTACATAACATAATCTTTAAGTGTACTGGCAGCAACATGCTTTAGGCATTAAGTCCGCTAATGTACCAAATGTGCATAAAGTGTAAAAGAAATAAACAAAATACTTGAATACGTATATGTGTTTATAAATAATTGATACCTAAATTTTTAATATTATTATTATTTATTAAATTAATTGCACTAAAATTGATGATTAGAAATCCTGAATTTCTTTTTAATATGATCTCATTCTAAATATAAATGCCATAACTGCTTGGCAGATAGTTTGTCCCAATACTCTTTTACCTGTTAATCCATTCTCTCAGAGGCAATGGGACGCGCCGTTATGCACTTTAAGAAGGGATTTTTTAATTAACACATCATCCAATGTTGCAGAGCGCTCTCGTTTGTTGGCTGTGGGAGAATGGGAATCAGGCCTATGGATTCAGGCACTTCCATCGCCCAACATAGGCACCTTGTTAGACGATAACACATTCCGCCTTGCCACTTGTCTTCGTTTAGAAGCTCCTTGTGTTTCTCCGCATCATTGTTACTGTGGAGAAGCTGTTGACAGTCTCGGACATCATGGCCTTTCTTGTAGTAGAAGGCCGTATATCTCGACATGCCAATCTTAACGACATAATCCGTCGTGCTCTTGTTACTGCCGGCGTGCCAGCAGCACGTGAACCCAATGGTCTGGTACGAGACGATGGGAACAGACCAGATGGTATGGACGCAACCTGCGTTGACACCCTCGCGCCATCGCATCTTCCAAGTACAGCTGGTTGTGCTGGCGCTGCTGCTGCATTAGCAGAAAGCCTCAAACTATGTTTTTGAGCCGTTTGGGGTCGAAATGCTAGGGTCATGGGGTCCGTTCGTGGTCGTGGTCGTTCCGTTTATAAGGAATTAGCTAAGCAATTGATCGCCACTTCTCGTGACCAGAAGGCGGGCCTTATTCTTGCACAGAGAATTAGCATTGCCATTCAACGTGGCAATGCTGCCAGCCTTTTGGGAACACTGCCAGTAGGCGACGATGCGGAGGAATTTTATGACGCATGCATGGGAATAGTATGTATATATATATATTTTAATTAGTTTATAATCACAGTAAAAATAAAAATGTTAATAAAAATTCTAAATATTTTTTTTTTTACTAATATATGTTTAGCGTGGTTGTGATTGTAATTTTGTTGTTGTAATGGTGTTGTAATATATCAATATTTTATTGTAAGTTACTGTAATTGATATCGATGTAAATTAATTATATTTGCATGTCTAAAATTAATGAACCAAGCATGTTGGAACAAATTTTATACCTACTGTAAAATCATCTGAACACATGTTTAGACAAATAAAGTTATCTTATCTTATAAATGCTATAAGTAGGTAGTCTAGTCTATAAATAAACGTGTGCTTATTGTTTAAACAGTAAACGTAGTTGTTGACAAATATTCTATACTCCGTGATAAAAATAAACACATTGTTCTTTAGAATGTTTCTATGTACATCCAGGAATAACAATTAATATATTTTTATTACAGTCTTAGAAACGGTTTAATCTGGCTCACTTCCAAGCTGCATTGTTTAATTTTAAAGCCTCCGTCCGGAAAGGAGCATAGATAAAGTGGCGTTGTGGTATAATTTTATCAGCTGTGGTGTTAACTGTAGTGTTAACAAAAACATTAACATCGTTGAATCTGAAAGGAATTTTAATTAGACTTTTTTTTAGACTTGCAAGTGTTTTCCTTTTTAATCAAATGTCAAAGTGTCAGGAGTATTGCGATAAGCTTAGATTATATACATGTCTACAACCAAAGGCGATTATACTCTTTATGTCAGGTTTTGTAAGACATTAAAGAATTGTTTCACTTTTGGCACGGTTTTTTTTAAAAGACTAGTAGTAACGTGGGTCACACATTAATAGTATTCTTGTTAACCCCTCCAGCTAAGCTAAATGTTTGAGTTAGGAGTGGGTTCATGTCGGTAGTGCACTGGGTGGGGTTCGAACCCGCAACCACTCGATCGCAAGTCCGACGCCTTAGTCATTACGCTACCGCCGCTTTCTATGTGACGTTGGCGGGTTACCTTTTTCTGGAATTGTTAAAAGGCAGAAGACATAGTCTGGCAGAATACTTTTCCGTCAGAGTGGATACTGCCGTCGGTCAAGGTGCACGAGGAGGCTAGCCAAGCACCTTAATCTAATATTTTCCTAATTACTGTGCAAGACAATATGACAATAAGACTTTTGATGTTCCATTTAAACTCCAAAAATTTCAACTTTCATTTCTGCAGTTACTTTACAGTAACACGAGCGTGTTCTTTTCAGTGTGGATACATTTTTGTGTGGATACATTGTTGTGTGAATGTGTGGACACATTCAAGTGAGCAGGTTTTCTTCTATTCTTTTTTTTAATTCCTACGTACCTCTGTTATAAGTTTTTTTTTTTAATATTTAGAACTATGCTTGGATAACGCTTTTATTCATCTAACATATTTTACATTACAAAAGCAGCCACTTTTAAAATAAACAAAAATAATTCAAAGATTGAGATATGCCTTTTAAAATATAACAGAGAAAAGTTATGACCTACACGTACCTTTTGATTGGTTCCTAAAGCACTAAAGAATTTATGACTTCTAATTTCAACTTCGTAACATACAGAATTCCAATCTAAGTCAAAACTACGTCTAACCGCTTTAATCTAACCTATAACGCTTCCCCTAAATATGCATACCGACTGAGTTCCCGTATCCACAGCCATTCTAGCATATGCCGGATAATATTCAAATCAGAATCACTGGACTGCTTAACAACGGTAAAGGAATTCTAATAATGTCCGGTGTCAGGACAACTGAACCGCAGTTAGACCTCTGGAATAGTTGGCTACCTTCCGTATACCGAACTATCTTGAATTTAAAGGAATAGCGGCAATACTGATAAAGTTTGGAGTCAGTAGTGGTGTTTCCCTAAATATATTCGTGTTTAAACCGTAAATGAGTTTTAATCATTTCTGGGGCATACTTTAGAAGATTGCGAAAGAAGAATCTATACGTTATGCAGGTTTAACTATGTTCATATAGGTTATATTTTTAATGTATTGATACATTTTTCTCTGGCGTTGGTTTCGTGTAATAGCTAATCAATAAAATAATGAAACAATGTCTGGTCGAGCCCTTTTTAAGGATTGAGTGTATTTAAAAATGTAATAAATTGAATGGTGAGGAAATTAATACTTATATTGCATGGTAGAACTGATCAATAAATTATATTGATCAATCGAATTCGACAAGAAAACTAATTGACTGTACTGGAAGTATGATCTGTGAATATAGTATGGGTTTCAAAATACTCTCTTTTCCGTGTTCTGTGTTGTTGACGCGGATGTAACCTAAACCAGGTGCCAGACAGACAATGAGCTTTTGGGAATGCCAGACAGAACACTGGGGCTTAAGAGGTGTTGGGTCTCGCCAAGAGTTAAGCATTCTTATCAATGGTAAACCTGGAAACTGGAGGGATTATCGGTGCCAATTCCTAATACTTTTCGCAATTTTATTGGACATTTCCTATCTCGAAAATTTACCTGGATATAACCCTGGTATTGGTATTGGTGTAGGGCTCTGTTTCCGCATTTAGACTCATAGATGGTCCATTATGCGTTCAGATAAGCTGACTAGTTGAGCCAGCCTAGCTCCTTCCAGAAGCACAGAAGCCTCCTGGGGCGTTCGCAGGCTTCTAGGAGCGATCTCGCACCTGCGAGGATGTTTGCCCGTTGTGTGGCCACTGCCTCGCACTCAAGGATAACGTGGGCGGCCGTTTCCTCCGCGTCGAGACATCCTCTGCATAGAGGACTGTCTGTCGCACCGATGGTGAATAGGTGCCGGTTTAGGGCTAAGTGGCCCGTAATGGTTCCTACAACTATTCTGATGTCGAGTCGGTTAAGACTGAGCAGTCTGCAAGTTAAACGTGGTAAGACCTCCGTCAGCACCAGTTTAGACTGCCTACAGCCCGGTGTGACGGCCCAACGGCCGTTGTACGCTTCACGAGTGCGTTGTCTTACCCAGAAGCGAAGTTGATTAAAGGGAAGTGGCAGTAATATAGTTGGGCCTGCCACTGACGTTGCGGATCCCTTCCTTGCCAGCTCATCGGCGTCGTCGTTCCCTAATGAATTACTATGCCCTCTGATCCATTGCAGAATCACCCCCTTGGCAGAGGCTAAACGCTCTAGCGTCTGGTGGCATTCATAAATGAGACCGGAGTTAATGGTGTTGCCCTCCAGGGCCCTTAAAACGGCCTTACTGTCTGACAGTATTCGGATGTTGTACTCTTTTATACCTTTTGACATGACCGCAGTCGCGGCGTAGGTTATTGCAACACACTCGCATTGAAATATGGAACGGTGTTGAAGGAGCGCCAGTGATATTTTTATATTTAAATCTTGTGAGAAAACTCCGGCTCCAGTCCCTGACCCCATCTTAGAACCATCCGTGTAGATTCCCACTTCATGTATGCCAGATTGATCTCGGTCGTTTTCAAGTAGTTGTATTTGATACTTCCTCTCAAAGATGTGTTGTTTCGGGATCCTGTCGCATGGGGCAGCGATTAGTGGTTGATATTCCACTACTTGATTCCATAGTTTGATATTGGGACCCTCTCAGTTATACCACAGACCCAAAAGTTTAAGTCTGATGGCTGCCACAGCTGCCTCCTGTTGTATAAACAGGTCCAGTGGGGCTAGATCAAGAGCCACCTCAAGGGCAGTTGTGGGAGTTGTGCGCATGCAACTAGTGACGGCAGTACATGCTAGTCTCTGGAATTGCTGTAGTTTGTTTCTGACAGTGCTTAGCTCCGTTTTCTCCGCCATCAGGCAATAGCACCGTATGTGATGATTGGCCGTATAACCGTTTTGTACAGCCATAGTGTGATTTTCGGTGATAGCCCCCAGCTTCTGCCGAGGAGTCGCTTGCATTGGCAGAAAATAATGCAGGCCTTATTTAGTTTTGCGTCCACGTGTCTGTTCCATAGGAGTTTACTGTCCAGTATCACTCCTAGATACTTGACCTCCTTGGTAAGGGTTAGACGGGTGTCGCATAGTTTAGGTAGCCTCAGTTCTCCTAAACTTCGTTTATTTGTGAACATAATCATCTCCGTCTTTGTCGGGTTCACTGTTAGGTTGTGTTTTTCGCACCACTGTTCTACGACCTTCAATGCCGACCTCATTTGGTCGCATACCACACTCTCAAAGCGGCCACTGATGAGGATGGTCAGGTCGTCCGCGTGGATATAACCCTGACAAATTCTTATAATTTTCATTTTTATTTTATTCTGAAAAATTTCGCTAAAACTACTTTTTGAATTCCATACATAAATAATTTATATTCGTAAAACAATTTAACATTCACCCCGTGTTTGCATTCAAATGAGAATAAAGTCGACGTCGAATGAGCTGCTATTTTTTAAATGAAAATTAACGGAGAAAATAAAATAAGCGACCTCATTTAACAACGTCTTTTATTCAATTTACTTTGCACAAAAATATTGTTGGTACACGGCTAATAAGGAATAACATTTATATTCTTGTTCCAAGGATTACATATTAAGGTCCCTGGAAGTAATCTTGGTTCACACAATACGGAGGCAATTTATGAAATAAGATGTCAGATCGTTTTAATGAGATATGTGAGTAATTGGATATGGCAGTTTATAGCTAAGTAAGATATAAATACAAATGTATTATGCGGCATAGCGTAATGGTTAAGGCGTTGGACTTGCGGTCAATGGATCCACTCACACAGTACACTACCGAGGTGAATCCACTTCTAACATAAGCCAACGCTTGTTTTAGAAGTGGTAATCTTCAACTGAGCTCAACAGCTTAGCTAGAAGGTTTAACAGGAATACGAGCAATATATGACCCAGAAGAAGAAGTATTATTTTAAATAAAAATAATATTTGGATGACTATATACAACAAATATATTACTGTGCCAACAGATATACTGACAATTATTATCTTAATTGAGAGCACCCATTTAACAAGACTCCCTGTGCGTTAAAATAAAATGGTATGTTTTCTCATAAAAAAAACGAAAATTGGTGGCAAACCGAGACGTTAGAATATAATTCTCTCATGTTCTCATGAATTACCCCTTACTGTATCGATTCAAAACCAAATTATTAAACTTACTGAGATAATTATTATGTTAACGTTATCAGGCTCTTATTAGCGAACTTGTTGTAGTACAATTGCATTAAAATCAGTGTTGTAATGGTATGGAAACATATCGACTACCGCAAAGTTAACCCAAATGATAAAAGGTCATTCGTATCTCTTCATTCAAATAAAAATAACCCTTATTGATTAGGAAGTTTAAGCGGATTTTCAATAGTAGCTTAGGGAGATAATAAGTTCCTTAGAAAACTACGAGTTGTTATGTTACTCTTCCTATTGCAAAATATATTAATTTTGTTATTATTAAGCCAAATAAACATACAGATCTTTAGTAAAGAAAAATATTCTTTGTTAATATAAATCCTACATTTTATACCTCATCAGTTCTACGCCTTATTTTACTCGTGATAATATTTGTTGGTGAATGTTAAAGTACCGTTATCCATCTACTTTTACATAAACGTGTTCACTGCGACGTGACATGTAACGTGTTCGTTGATTTCTCACTAATGTAAACAGGGGCGTGCAAAAGACAGGATTAGTGCTGGCATATCAGGTATTTTAGACAATTATCAGAAAACCGCCAAGAATTGAAACATTTCTAGATTTTTCTTGTATGGTTTAACGTCGTATTTCAATTGAACTATACCATGAATATAAAACATTAAAACAATATCCCACTAATATTATAAGCGTGAAAGTTTGGATGGATGGATGGATGTTTGTTACTCTTTCACGCTAAAACTACTTAACCGATTGCGGTGAAACTTGGTATGTAGATAACTGGAGACCTGGATTAACATATAGGCTACTTTTTATCCCAATATTCCAACGGGATCGGGACTTACGCGGGTGAAACCGCGGGGCGCTGCTACTACTTAATAAAATAGAATTAAGCAAAGTGGTCTTATTAAAACAGCAATATGTTACCCGGCAATACTGCTTGAAACAGTATCTACCAGATTAGTTGTAAGGATATCCAACTTAAGGATTATAATTATTTTTTTATTCTTACTTGATAAAAGTAAATTAAAAACTTATTCGACATATGAGTTCAGCTAACGTATAGAGATGTGCCAAACTATACAAAGCATGACTTTTAAGTTAAGTAGGAGTTAGGTAGACTTTTCATTTCAAATAAAGCATTGGACTACGTTTTACCATTATGCTTAAATAAACATTGTAAAAAGTGGATACGGGGTATAATAATGCACATTTTAGCCACACTCGGTGAGTTACGTCTTAGAAACGAGAGAGAAGCAAAGGTGTCACGAATTTATGTGTCAAGTGAAGGTCCGTTATGTACTGAGAATCCTACTACATATGAATTTGTCGAGATGCGTTTTCGAATAAATAACGCTGTATATTTTACTTATAAACGAAAGCGACCCACATTTTCCCTTACCTTAAACCCTAATTTCTATCTACTGGATACTTAAGCTTATTTTAGCATACCTATGTTAACATAGGTATGCTATCGTTTAAGCGAATGTTACAAAATGTAATACTGAAACTATGTAAGTATAATCTCTGGTCAAAACCGAGATTTTCTGTGGAAGATTTTTGATATAGTGGTACAGAATACATAATAGTAAAGATACAGAAGTCCCTCTCCGCCAAATCATTTAAATAAATAGCTACTCTTGTTTCGATATAATAAAGTCGCAATTCAGGTAGCACAGCGATAATTACCTACAGCTATTTTCACCTAGAACCAGACTTTTTTGAAAGAATTAATTAATCTGAATATTTAATTACCAGTCAGTTGTGTGCCTATTACTCTATTTTTATGAACCAATAAACCTACGCTAGGTACTAATATAAACTTGATGGTCTAGATACGAAAGGATGACGCGACATAGCGCGTGAGTGCGCATCGGACTAACGTGCGGCACGGCCAGCGTGCGGCAGCCTACTGAATTATGGTACGTTCAGTCGACCTCACCTGGCCTGATAGTGTTTTTTAAACTGAATACTGTCACCATTAACATCATCAGCCTATCGCCATCCACTGCTGGAGCGCTAACTATTCCGGTCTTGGGCAGTCCACATCCATCTGCTGCCAGCCATATTCTTCAAGTCGTCGGTCCATCGTGCAGCAAGGTGTCCTACACTATGTTTGCCTAATCGCGGTCTAAATCTAGCGCATATCGGCTCCAGCGACCATCAGTATAGTACACTGAATATAGTCTATAGAAATTCATAGAAAAGTTCTCTGGGCAAGCTATCCACTGGTCACTTTTGCATTTACGTAATCTTCTCTTTAAGCAAGCTGAAAATTATATTGTCCTTAGGGGTACAATAAGGCAATGTCAGATCCATAAACTCCAATAACCATATGAGATTCAAAGTCAAATATAAATCGCACTTTGAATGAATTTCGATCACATTATTTCGAGAGGCCACAAGATCTCTCATAAGTATTTTGACGATACGATTCGAAATTGCCTACCGATCGGTGTATGGGTTTATATGTATTTAAGATATTCGTGACGCAATACCGGTCTCGGTCCCTTACTAAGTGTTTTACTAAGTGTTCTTGTGTAATTTGAGCAATATACTTTTCTGTTATCTTAAGAGCCATCACTGTAGTCTAAAGATAAAGTCGTTAGGGTGGCCCAAACACCTTCTTGTAAATGTACACTGCCAGTGTCAACATAATTAAAAAGCGCTTCGCAGCGTCAGATTATGCAGAGTATTAGCCATTTCAGTGTTACTAATTTTTTTATATTTAATCTTTATGAAAATTATATTTAACGATATATATGACCCGCAAGCAAAGTAGGTTGTCGTGAACCCTATAATAATTGCCTACAAATATTTTATAACATTAAATATTAGGATTTATATGGCTAGGTAATATGTGGACGAAGAAGAGACCAACAGAAACTATAATGTTGCGGTAGTTTCGTAACGTCTAAAGCAAAACGGTATTCGGAATAGAAATCAAGAACGTATATTAAAAGGTATTACAGTTGTGTTAATTTTTATATCAGATAGACCAATAACTCTATTGGCCTACCTGATATAAAAATGTTATACTCATAAAAAGTCAAAAACATATCATATTAAATTTATAAACTATTTTCTAATAAGCTATGTATTTAAGTTCTTCTTACATGATGATAATGATATACGTGGTTAGGATTTCGTGGTACCTACTAGGTGCTAAACTACGAGTGTTTATTTTCATCTTTTGTTTTTATAGTGTGTATAAAGTCATTAAAAATTTGCCTACTTGCACGTCCCCTAAGTGTTTTTTATATTAATGTGTGCGTTTGTTTGCTTGGGGTCAAAGTTAAACTTAAAATCGTCGCCCCGGATATGCGGCTACCCAACAAACATTTAAGGTGGCATTTATTGAGGTCATCGTAACCGCTAGGGGTACAGTTAACATTATGACGGCAATAATAAAGTTAAGTTTAGAGTTGTCAATTATTATGTAGAGGTCACTTTGAAGTGCGATAATATTATCAGAAGATCTATAGCTTAGGTAAATATATAGTATATATTTCAATTGGTTGGGGAAATAATAGTAATAATATTATTCGTCAGATCACACAGCGCTATCTAAAACCAAACTAGAACTTAGTTGTAGAACACGGATTACATACTTAGATACATTTCTTTTTGGAAATACATAAATATATTATTATTCATACAAACATGCAGAGCAATCCAAAATGGGTATATTCCTGTTAGTATACAGGGTGTAATGACAATGAACACTTACTTAAATCACTGATACATCTAGCATACAGTTACAAAAAGAATTAAAAAAAACTATCCGCTTACAAGTTATGACCGTTTGAATTTGCGTTCCGTTACTAAGAAAATCCATAAAAACTAACTTTTTAAGTTAGTTTTTATTGGATTTTCTCAATAACGAGTGAATAGTTCCAACATAAAAAATATGTACGTTTTAAAATGTTTAACTTTACATCTGGTTTTATGAGAAACTGAGGTAATAATACCTGGAAATTCAAATGTTCATAACTCTGAAACGGATAGTTTTATTTAAAAAATTCGTTTTAGTAACTGCACGCTAGAGGCATTCCCTTTAAGTGATTTAAGAAAGGGTTCCATTGTCAGCTACACATTGTATATGTATTGTTACGAATATCCCGCTATCTATTGGCGACTGTGGGAAGTCGTATAGAGCTACAAAATAAAGATATACGTCATCTGTTGAGACAACACGGAACTAAGTAGTTAGTAACCCGTTAATGTAATATTCCACGATGTATGATTCTATTGTTGTGTAGAATTTACCAGAGGTGTCGCGATTTTTCTGGAAGTAAAGTTTTGCTATATAAAGCGTGGCATTGCGGAGTAGTGAAATAGTTATCAAGTGAGTGTCAAGTGAGTTAGTTATCATGTGAGTGTCCAGTGAGTTAGTGATCAAGTGAGTGTCAAGTAAATTAACAGCGAGTAAACTGTAAGTGAATTAAGAAGTTTAGTGTAATAGTGATAATAAATTATTGTAATTTTGTTGTTGCTAGTTTCCTTGTATATTTTATGATCTATTAAAATAAATTGTGTCTATTTCGGTAACAATCTGGTATAATTCTCTAATCCCGAACCTCAGCTCGTAACAGTATTATACCTTTCAGGTTCAATTCTTGGCCCCGACGTTGCAGCAGAATACGACGTTGCTGCCAAGATTTGTTTACACTGTTAGGTAGTCTTTTTTTTTAAACTACCTGTATCGTGGGTCACACATTACTAGTAAACACGTGAACCTAATAAAAAGTATTAAAAATGGGGATTTTTATAAAACTTCGATGACGCATCATGAGTAATGCTTTAAGGTTTGTATAAATTCTAAGCCAGTTCTGTATTATTAAAACACTATATTGAAATACTCCGACAGATACTAGACATGACTTCAGCATTTATATAACTGTAGACACACATGTTCAACGGGTAGAGCGCTTCAGTTAGTACACAATAAATAATATATAACGTTAATATGCTACTCATGTCTCGTCTGCCCCACGTGTAGGGTTTTGTCTGCCCTACTGTAACACACACGAGCTCTGAATACGTTAACATTTCTTACTTGTTGCCTTAAATTAAGTCTTTTTTATTATACTCGATTAGCAGACAAGCTCTCGGCTCAGTTAACGGTGACTTTGAATACTAATCATTAGCCCGTTGCGAACTTTTTCACCAGGTTTCTTCGCATTGAAACTGACTACCCATACCTTCAGACATTCAGGAAGGTCTAAGAATCAAATTGCACTTTCTTCTTTTTCATATTTTTAGGCTACCACAGTGTACATGTTGTGACACGAGGAGCCTCAACTACTTTTTACCTCGACCCTGGAGAGGAACCATTGTCCTGAAATAGGCTAAACTCACAAATAGATTTTAAAACAAAAATTTGCTTATATATTATTTTTATTACCTTCCCTCAGATACTTCATAAGCGACCTTGTACAAAATTTGTTATGAAAATAAAATCGCAAACACGTAGCCGCTTATAATTCTAGTCATATGTCCACATCCATCAATGTACAGACTTCAGACTAATTCGATATAGGACATTCCACATAATATACCTACATCTAACTTGGTATAATTTTGCGCGGCATAATATGGAAATATGTACCATTAATATTAAACCGTCTAAATTATGCGGTGGCAGAAGATACGTACCCAAAATATCAGATAGTATTAATGGAACAGGTTACTTACAGAGTACGAAACACAAATGATCTACTGTAGCACATTTACATAAAAATTGTGATACAATAATGCTCAACCTTCACCGGTATCTTTCCAGCAAAGAAGGAGACGGAAAAATTTACTTTGCGATGTAAAAGATCACGATATACGATTATGTACTCGTATGTACATATATTTTATAAGCAAAAACAGTAATTAATCACTGGTTCTAAAAACAATACTGCGATCAATTCTGGTGATCCTTCAGACTAGATTGTAAAGTTGTTGATATACTTCAATTTGTCAAAACACTGATATCTGATATCTAAGCAAAACTTTGTAAGAAATTAATTAAAAAAGTTTGCTTATACATAATTTATTGTAGTAAGAACATTTCTGCTGAGAGATCTCACATCTGTCCTCGGAAAGGGCATTTACATTTTATCGTACCAGTGTTCAAGAAATAATAACTACAAGAAAAATAAATAAAGCTACGAGTAAGAGCATAGTTAAAACATTTGATATCGTAAACAAAATGGTAATACCGGGAGGGTCATGCCCATGAAGGACACACATGAATAAAATCAATGATGCTCTTCAAAGAGAGCTCGGTAACACTTATTGTTACTCTGGACCGGCGAGTTTATATGACAAGGTCAGTCGCAAGGGAAAGGCAAAATGAATTTTTCCTCAGTATATGTAGTCGTAGAAGGAAAATATTCTTATAAATTTACTATACGGAGGAATGTTAACTGCTGGGACCGTGGTAAGGATTTTATTTGATTTGACATCTGGATAAAGCTCATCTAAAAGTTTTTATGAAATCTGCTGTAAGTTTGATTTATAGCTTTAGATTTCTAATAACAGAATTCATTTTATTTTCTCATTTCTTATTAATTTTATACCTACCAAAGTCTTGGGGCACAAAGTTTATGTAACAGTAGTAAATTTACCGTTTACGTCGCAGCAAGATTGTAAAATTTACTTTTATTTTTGAATTATGATTTGAAATGTGTGCTATTGTTTAGACCCCGATAAAAAAATATTCGCTAAGATATTTTTGCTCAGAAAAAAAAATATTTGTGCGCGACAATTTTTTGTGAGTTATAATATCGCGAGAATTATTATAAACTAACGATGTTCACAATCACAGCGTGATATGTACAAATAAATGTTAGCTGTATATTGATACACATGGTAAGGTAATGAGATAAGGTACGTTGAATGTTACCCAATGAACACAACAAACTGGAAGTTATTGGGAAGAAAAGTCAACACATTTCCCGCTGGTCAACAGTGGTTCTAATTATTTTGAGCCAACGAATCCCTTATCAAGTCTTTTATCGTGCCTATTCACGGTCAATAAATGCCAACACTCACCGAACAGAGACAACTAATTGTTAGTAGTCGGCCATGATAATTACAGTGAAGTCAACATTGACTAAGCCGTTTAAACAGCGTGAAGCTGATTACGTGTTAATTGTTCTCAATGAATATTTGTTTATCGCTGTGAACAGTGAACTGGGGGTTTTGTTTATTGGTTTGATATGCTGCGAATATTAGGTAGATTTCGAAGAAAAGTCTACCTATTGGTTTTATACCAGTTGTCGAGTTTTCCAAAAAAATATTTACAGGAGGTCTAGTTATAATCCCTAGACCCCAAAACAACCGGCATTTAAAAAGTATACTTATACATATATATGTATGTGTACCTCAATTTTACCGGCACGATAGAGGTCGCAATTATGCACCGATTGCTTTCAAACTTGGACGATAAATCAACACGGCAAAAATGAAGGTTAAGTTCGTGAATGGAGGATATTCCCCAAAGAATTTTTTTAAAAATCTGCCCCCAGTCCCCCGACTGGGGGCAGATTTAAAAAAAATTAAAAAGCACGAAATCTACCTCTGCGGGCTTGCTGCAGGCCCGGTTTTCTGTGTAGTAATCGTAGTGTTGTCATAAGCTGCTGAAGTGTCTAGGAAAATATGATGTATTGTCGGTTTATTTTTGGTCTGTTGTTGGTTATTTTCACAGGATCTCAAGCAATAAGTAACAGGTTTCATATGATGTTCAGTCTTTTTTGAGGAAACTGATATCAAAATTTACTTCGGAAATTCATGTAATTTGCATAATAAAATATTCCTCTTTTTCACACTTTTACCCATAAAATAAGAATGCACCTTAATAAATTATGAATGCGTTGTTAAATCTATATGTATATAACTTTAATG
Organism: Callimorpha dominula; assembly: GCA_949752705.1. NCBI lineage: Eukaryota > Metazoa > Arthropoda > Insecta > Lepidoptera > Erebidae > Callimorpha > Callimorpha dominula. The sequence continues at coordinate 11,475,376 of OX457010.1, read as the reverse complement.
AACACGTCTCAATGTAAGCCTTTTGAAATCAAAAGCATCAGCACCTATCTCTCAAGTTAATTTAACATACAGTTCTTGTGAATAGGCTGTCCGACGAAAGCTCCCTTCACACACACGTTCCTGACAAGTAATCATTGTCACGTCACTGAGATACATATCTGCGTCAACCGCGATGTTATCTGACAAGAAATCGATCTAGTAAACATATACATAAGGCTCCGCTCTTATGTAGGCCAGCGGTCTTCCCTTGGGATGCCGCAGTATCACTCGCGAAAGTACCTGCGAATCCTCCAACAATATTCAAACTTTATTCGGCGATGTGCAAATTGGCGCGTAACATATTTTCAGAATTCCTGTTCTGATATTGAAAGGAGCTAAATGTTGCTTTTAAATTAATGTACAAGTTGCTTTTAAACGTATTCATGGCGGCAGTTAAATAAAGTTTAAGAAAAATAACTTACTCTTTGAAGTCTTCATGTTAAAGAAAACTATATTAGGAAAATATTCTTTATTCATTGAATACGTCGTAAATTCACATATTTTCAATTTTAAGACTTAGTTCGTGTGCTAATGCACGAGTAGTTAGTGATCCTGACTGCTCAGACAGAGGTCGTGTGTTCGATTCCCACCCAAGACAAATAATTCTTCTGTGTCTGGGTGTAATTTTTTTATAATACATATATACGCATTTAGTCATATTGAAGTATGTTTATCAGCAGTCTGATTACCATGGTACAGGCTCTGCCTCGTCTGAGATCAGACGGCCATGTATGAGATGTCTCAAGTTATTATTGACTAATACTAAAACTAAAAAAGTAACTCAACCTGCAGAGAGATGTCCGTGAATCATATAAATACTTGTCCTATTTAACAATTGTGAGGTGACTCCACCATGTTAGGCCCAGGTTCACAAACTTTATACCTACACCTATCAGCCGCTACCTAGTGGTTCATGCAGTACGGCCACACAATTCCGGTGTGACGTGCTTACGACTGAGCGTATGTATACTGGTCTGTAGGCTGATTATTGATCGATTAGACACATTTTAGACTATGCATACGACCTCTACCACAGAATACATAATAGTACCCTCTATCACAGAATACATAATAGTACCAGTAACCTCTACCACATAATACATAATAGTACCAGTACATAATAGCCTCTACGTAAATTTATTTTATAGTGGCATGCTATCGCAAAACAAAACGACGTTGTGACGAGAGTCACTATTTTCTAAGTATATTTCTAAAGTATTTGTTTACTATACATTCATCTATGATTATTTTTGTACATAACTGCTTATTATGACAGTTTGTGATTCATTTAATAAAATACACACTTGAGTATTCGCATGTTGTGTCAGGAACCTGTTAATTCTTTGTTAATGTGGCAGCTAGGTTGAGATAGATTAATCGACATAAATATAATGTAGAACTTCACTGACTAATTAATATGTTAATTAAAATGTATGCCTTGAGGTATAATTGCGCAAAATATCGTATCCCTTGACATCAAACGACGGTATTATATATATACACTGCCATATAATTAACAATTATTAAGTAATTACCTATCAATTAATCAGAAAACATACTTCGTCCCTCCCTTAAGGACAAAACCGTTTCAAGAATTAGTAATTGAGCAATCTTCTTTTTTCCTAAAATGTATTAAATACATTATTGCAACAGAGATTAGTGTAGTTTTTGTAGTTGTAGGTGACTTGAAACGTCCTTTTATGATGCCTACCGTAACAAGGATGTGTTATATATGTAGGTGTTAAGAGGCTGTGTATGTGGGTAGTCACTCTCGGAATAAACCTGTCACGAGTAGCACGTCTTTTATTCACTAGTTGTTGTAATAGGACGTTTACCTAGTACAGAGTCTACTTCTAACTCATATAGTTACTCTTAATCTATGGGTTATAGTTTTCTCCACGCGCAGTAGATCGATATAATAGACCTGGTTGTTTTTATTTGTTTTTTTTTTTATTATGAAATGGAACAGGCTTATGTCTTCCAACTCACCTGATGGAAAGTGAAGATGAAGACGAAGATGGTACACGCCTATCCAAGAGAAATCTATTCGCTCTACACTTGAACGTTCCAAGATTATAATTGACTGGAAAAATAGATGCAGGCAGCTCATTCCACACCTTGGTGACTGGAACCAAAAAGAAGCTGTCAAAGCGTTTAGTCCGACTTTTTGGTGTTTCGACAACGAAAGTATGGAACCTCTGTCTGCGCCTATTACTCCGATAAAGGAATGGTGAGGGTTCAATTAATTCGAAAAGAGCTTTCGCACAATCACCAAAGTTAATCCTATAAAAAACCTATAAGCTGGCGGCTTTACGACGATGCTCAAGGCTATGTAGTTCCCTAATTAAATTAGGTTAAATTATAATATATATTATGTAACTACAAATTGCATCGAAAAACGCCGCGAGTTTGCAGTATTTCATTAAAAATTATACTCTATCCATTCATTCATTCTATACTCTATAGAAGGATTTTCTTAAAACACGAAAAAAAAAACTTTTTAATAGACTTCAAAAAAGCAGAAGGTTCTCAATTCGTCGGAATCTTTTTTATGTATGTTCCTAGATTACTCAAAGACGCCTGGACCAATTTGGAAAATTCTTCAATTGTTTGAAACCACCCGGTCATCAAGTCAGGATCAGATGATGGAATCCTACAGAAACCGAGCAAACTGTTTTAATTTTATAGGCACACTTGAACCGATTTAGGTATTTTATTATAGTGACCCGTTAAAGTTAGACACAAGATTAGTCTTATTTAAATTTAAAGAAAATATTACACTTCTAAGGATGGAAAATTAAGGGATGAAAAATGTAGCTTATTAGAATTTATCATGATTTAGGGAAATTGAAGTCGGTGCTATCTATATTTTTTGAAAAGATAATTTTTAAATAAAAGAATGTTTTCTTTTAAATAGGCATTGGGTTCTTTAACCTGATATGTTTCCATTGGTTGCTCTAATATTATTGCCGCGAATTAAATGTTACACTGATTTCACGTTCTCAAATATTTATTTAGGACATGTAAATATCATATAAAATGTAGGAGCAAGTTGTGTCAATGTTGGTTGTCGAACATGATTTATATTATTGGAATAAAAAGTACATATGTACCGTGTTAAATGTAAGAATCAAGGAACCATTGACGAAAGAAATTTTTATTGGGAAATGTGTGTTCTCATTTACTATTTGTACAAAAGAAGGGATTTTTTTTTCCTATTACGCACGTAATTTTTTTTGTGTGTTTAGTACTAGAAATCCTACGCCAATACGTCCCGTCGTGCGAGCGACGAATAGGATGAAGGTTTTTTACTTAAAATCCTACTGCAGTACTTTGCCGTCGAGACGTTTCGAAGTAGCATTTAGGCGTGTTTATCGCCTGGAAATACTAATCCCGATCGTCTTAGCCCGCGAGGACGTACTGAAGTAGCATTTTCATAAAGTAAGATAAGATAAGGCCGTAAGATTCTCGTTAACTACCTAAAAGTACCATTACTTTTATGTAGTTATCGAAAACCATAGCATAGCAAAAGAACCATTTCTTCTCAACACATACTTTGTGCTATTGCAAAATTATGTTTGTACCTAACTACATACATAACAAAATACTCACGCCTTTATCCCCAAAGGGGTATAAAACAGTACGAGAGTACTCACGTAATAGGGGGCAAGCCTATTGCCCTCAAACGGTCTCTTTGGGAATTAAAGATGACAGAATTATAAATATATTAAAAGAAAAAAGTAATTAAGAAGGAATTCTATGGATGTAATAAATCCTGGTGACTTTACCACGGAACCAACTTTGGGAAGCGCTGGTCTAATGGTTAGTGATCCTGACTACTGAGCCAGAGGTCATGGGTTCGATTCCGATCCAGGACAAATAATTGTGTGATGAGCACTATGTCTATGGATGTATTTAGTGATATATAAGTATGTTTATCAGCAGTCTGGTTACAATAGTACAGGCTCTGCCTACTTTGGAATCAGATCAGATTGTTTGAGGTGGTCTCAAGCTAAGTCATTATTATTATATTACTTACTGATACAATAAAATACGAGTAGGTATATCGTTGGATTACTAGTGGTTAAGATAAAGTCGCATACTCCTAAATAAGATTTTCGAAAATGAAGATATCGTTGCTTTTAGCTTTTAGCTGTTATATTATATCTATACAAAACAATCAAAATATTAAAATACGTATGAAAAAAGTTTCCGAACATTATCTTGTTATGTAATGTACTAATTAATATTATAAACGCGAAAGTTTATTAGGGTGAATGGATGTTCGTTCACGCAAAAAGGACTGAATAGATTTGCATGAAATTTGGCACAGAGATAGTTTATGACCTGGATTAATACATAGGATATTTTTACAGTGGTAAACGAGGTCCACGCTGGATGAGACGCGGGCAGAGCCTTACCCTCTTTTAGAAATGGATATTAAACTAATTAATGTTGAGAACTGAAGACAGCTAAAGGTCCAGAACAGTATTGCCGTGTTAGTCTTTGCCGTTATTAGTAATCAAAACCTTTGAAGCAAACAGACTCGCTTATCACACTGTATTACTGTTTAGTGCAAAGCATTTTTGAATACTGCTTATCTGTGTGGGCAATAGGTATATAATACTCACGTAGATCGAATTGAGTCTATACAGAGACGCTTCGTTAGAGCACAATGCACGAGAAACGGTCCAAAGTAAACTACCTCATTAACGAAGATCGACTTCAAAAGTTAGGGATGACCAGTCTCGAGAAAAGAAGATGGCTGAGCGACCCGTGACTTTACATAAAATAATTATTTGATCTTTGGATAGGGATCTTATAAGTTAGATACACTTTAAAATACCAACACGATCTGAGCATACTCCACAATTGTTCAGCATTTCTACTTCTTACAACAATGTATCCCTGAACAATCCATTTGTTAGAATGTGTAAGCAATATAATAGCATATTATGCTCTCGAGTAAATGTTTTCCATGAAAAATATCCTAATTTAAAAAAGCTTTATATAAAGACATTTTACAACCGAGACAATGTATTATGGTACAAGTCAAGTTATTATTTCATACTCTTAAATTTTTTTTGGTTATTACCATTGCAATATTTTTTTTACTCGACGAACCTAATTAACTAGTAAATGTTCTGTACAACTGTAATTGGACTCCAAGTTTATAATTTTATAAGGTTTCATTAAGCTTAACAAATAATAATTAATCTGTTGTCTGTATCTCTACTTTACAAATAAAGTAAAAGTGAGAACTCCGCAGCAGTATAAACAATTAGAGATTGCGTTGCCATAACGCCGTACAATACCATACAATAAGTATATCTCTTACCTGCCTTAACTCTGTTGCTAAATCAATTACAAGTTGATTCTTTTGCTTTCCGAAGTCGTTGTACATTTTCATTTCGGAAGGTCCTAGAATAAGACACAAATAATTAATTCTCTATATTTAAAGCAGCTACATTCAGACACCACGTGTGAGAAATAAGTAATTAGATAGATAGCAAATCTATCTAATTACTTATTGCTTAATATAGCTTATAAGAACAGAAACAATGGAACGTCTTCATCTCTAATTCACTTATCTAATACACTATCTGACACGCCCAACTTCGTCTGCGTCACATAAGAGAGGTCCAAAGTGAGAGTGCTAGGGATTCTGCCACCTCGTTTTGTAAAGAAGTGATGTTCGCTATTTTTTTTTACTTTTATTGATGCTCTGCTCCTATTGGTCGCAGTGTAATGTCATATAACCTTTAGCCTTACTCGTTGAATGGGCTATCCAATACTAAAAGAATTTTTCAATTCAAAGTAGTAGTTCCAGGGGTTAGCGCGTTTAACCAAACAAACAAACTCTTCATCTTTATAATAACAGTATAGATTACTCATGTATATAATTCGAACCTAACAGGGGTCCTTTATCAATCGGTGTAACAGTACATTCTGCTCAAAATCAAGAACTAGTCAAGCTTTTCCGAAATATATATCAATTCATGGTACTTTTATACCTTTAGTAAAGTTATTAATACTGTGCCTGTCTTTCACGTTTTGCCGATGTGCTCATACACAAATACAGAACTCTTGGGAGGCACTAGTCTGAATGCCTATGAAGAGATTTTAACATCTGTTTTATATCACAATTTAAATTTAACTCTACACTCTATTCAAATAATAATTCTGTCGCCCGCGTTACAACAAGAGTGACAGAATGTTTCTCCGAAATGTGTGTGGTTGCAATCAGTACGTTCACAGCCCCGTGTCGTTCTGAGGGCACCATCAATCAAAACTATTCCAGCTTTGGGTAGTACAGTATTTTAGTACTACACCAATTACATGTCTTCTGAAAACACAAAGCACAATATGCGAGTACACGGGCGTATTTTTGTGCTTAGTGAGTTTCAGAAGCTGTACTGTCAGTTAAGATATCATTTGTAATTGATAAGTTTATTTTATTCATGTTTCCAGAGTGTGGTGGATGTGATAATGCCCCTTTCAATCAATTGAAAACGAATCCATTGAGAGGAAGCGTTGAATACGACCAAGATGTTTTACTAAAGCAATGCAATTTGATTGATTGTTTAGATGTAACATGGTCCTAATTTTCAAAGTTAATAGGAATATCCTATACACCCCATACCATAGGCACATTGTTTTCCGTGTGAGAATAATAGCCTGTAATGGAGACAGAAAATTATCACCACGGGTGTGTTCATTGATATAATTTCAGGTATGTTAACTGCCTGAGCCTCCTCTCACTATACGCACTGTTATAATGGTTAGTACTATTGAGTTGAATAGGATATAATCCGTGCGGTTTGTGTGGATTGGAAGACATGACAAATAAAGCAACCAAGCACATCATTAAAAACCTTTCCGGATGCAAATGTCTTCGTCATATTTCTAACAGATCTAAACAGGTATTAACTTAAAAAAGCCCTTTTTTTAAACGGCGCAATACTAATGACTGTTTTGTATAGATTTATGCTTTTTATATGCAGCTAGAGGAAAGATATTGTAGGAATCTTGTGTTTTAATCAAATTTTGGTCCCTATTGCTTAACAATGTGTGTATATTTGTTTTATTATTTTGAGTTGAGCCCGTGATGGTGAATTTAGCGTATAACGTCTAGTAGTGGTGATATTATTAAACCTGTTTTTTTGGTCGGTAGGTGTTGAGATAAGGAAGTCGATTGTGTGCATAACTAAAAAATTCGAATGTTTAAATTAGCTCCCTTTAGATTATTAGTAGGTATGCGAAATTATATTTATTTGTTCATCGCATAACAACTCCGAAAAAGTTAGGGGCGTGAGACACTAATGGTTAAATCGCTCACCTGTCACACCTGCCTCAAAAATCGGCAATGTTGATGTACCATTGGCCGTGATACACATATACAAATAGAAAGGACTTTAATTGTTTAGAGTGTGATGCTTAATCCATGTGGCACAGCATATCTAACTCCCGATTTGTAAATGGAAGCGTTCTGGTATTTAATCAAAAAATTCCTAACAAACAATGAAAAAAATTCTGCAGGCGTAGTTTCCAGCACCAGTCGATCAATACTTTCGTGGTTGTTTTTTTGTGTTCTGTAGTGACTGGTTGATTTTCAGGTCGTGGTGTTAGTTCTTGAATGTTATTTAGCTTAATTACAGACAACAGAAACCCTCGTGATCTTTTTACTTACAACAAATTAGATTCGTTATTATACATACCTAGAAATTACTAAAACTTTTCAAATTAATATCCACTTTTTTGTGACGTCATCTGTATGTAAACACAATTACTTTATACTATAGATCGCCGGATAGTCAAATTCCGACCATATTTCAATAAGAATGTTTTGGTGGGGTGCAGCTAGTTATTTATACATTTTAGATTACTACATTTATTCGACAAATGATCTTTAAGTATTTCAAAATTCACATTCCTCCGTTGGCGAAATTTGCTTAAAAAGGGGTTCAAAGATTTCTCATCAATTATTAATGTATTATTATAGAAGATTAAACAGTGCATCCCTTTAACTAGTGGAGGATTATATGATAGTCTAGCCTGTTCAGTATTGTGTAGGTAAACAGTGGACGATGCCGATCAATATATCAATAATGAAACACTTTTTCTTAGAATTAACTTGAAACAGTCTGCGTCTTTGATTAATTGCGTCAGTGGACGTCGTAGACGGGCTGACAAAAAAAAGGTAATATGCATATGTACTTTTTTATCTTAAGCGTATCATACAGAAGTATTACAGTTTACAAGACAAGTTAACGTTGCAACCTTAATAAATTGAGATTTTTTAGATTATATTGTAATGTTTACTAAGTTCCCGCTGAGGTTGAGACTTATAAATAAAAAATACAGTATAATATAAAAAACTGATAATCAAGTGCATGCATAGATGAAAAGCTATAAAATAAGTAGTTTTGCTGTAGTCAGACAATTATGAACTTCAAATGTACCTTCAAAGTAATGTATGACGAATATCCATATTGTGGTCCACATAACAAGAAAAATCACCAGTCCGAATTGGCAAAACGTACACCTTAAGATCACAGAGCCGACCGTCTCTCCAGGGGACTGTGGCAGGGGGTACACTCTCAACCACGTACACGGCACCTTTGGGAATAAATTGAATTTTGTGCAGGTTGTTTAAAGCCTCGTTTCACTGTCATTAGTGCAAGTATTACTACATTGCTACTGTAAACTTGATTGTTTAGGAATCAGCAATGTTCTTCTACGTTTCACTTGCACAATCTATACTGTAAACAGATGATTCTATTTTCAGGAAAATTCATTCTGTAAAATGTTCTATTGTGTATATGTTACATGTGATTATTTTTTTATTATCTTGCATATTTTACTTCAATCTTTTAGATTCAAATTAGGCATAGCTTGTAGGGAGAACCATTTTTTTTGTAAATGTGTACATAATTATACTTATATTAGACTAAAGCAAATATTCACGGAAACCAAATCCGCGAGCCCAGACGTTGTAGTAAAATGCTCTAGGCCGCATCATATGTATGCCGTCTAGAGCGTTATATATTCTTTAAAAAAAGAAATGAGATTCCGTCTCTATCATCGAGGAACTACCTTGAGTTCTTACTGAAATTCTCAACTATAAATAATAATAAAAAAAAAATATATAGTTATTATACGAGGTATTCAAATACGTCAGAACTATATTGTATAGTTGAGAATGTTCTATAAAAACTTTACATATCATAGTCAGTTCTACTCTGTAGTACAGATATAATATATTATGCGACTGTATGTATTTTTTTGCATGTATGTTCACTGATATTTCGGTAATGTATACCCGATTTCAAAAAAAAAAAAAATTTGTTTGAAAGGGTATGGTCTCATTGTTACTAAGTTCGGTGGTGATGGTATCTGAGGGAAAACGAGGGAAAATCTCTGAAATGAAGGACAGACGTAGCGGTTTTCTTGATTTTTATTAAAGTGATGAGTGTTATCATTTTTAACCGACTTAAAAAAAGAAGGAGGCTTAACGATACAATGTCTTTTTTATAACTTAGCTAATCAAGGGCAGTAAGTTTCAAGCGCCTCGCAGCCGTCGTGGACCTAGCTTTGAGAGATAATCAAGTGTATGTATTTGGCTTGGCACCGACTTCAAACAGACTAGGAGGTACTTAGTGTCTTTATAATGTTACCTATTATATTAAAAGTGTCACATGTATTGTAGTATTTTCAATAAAGTTTGTAATCGATTATTTTTCACTTTTTAGTGCCCTTTGTTTTATGAAGTCGGTTTAACTTTTTTTAAGGGTTTCTTTCGTAGGTAACAGGACAAATTATTGTTAAAAGATAACCACACTTACTTTATGTATAATATCTTTGTTGTCACCAGCTTGAATTAATTTATTTGCTTTATCTTCTATATCTACTTCGTTATTAACCTCTCTATTGGCCGCGGTGTTTACCATTTTAAGTCCTTTCAATCCATAGTTTATTAAATTTCCTTTATGAAGTTTATTAAATATGTTACTTTTATTTAATCTTTCACATCCCTCACATGTAAATATTTTCTTCTTTGAGTTATCTGTATGTTTTAATTCGAACACTTCACTATTATGGCTAATATTATCACTTTTTATTTTTATACCGAGGCCATCTAGTTCGATATTGTTTACAGATATAAGTACTGTTGGTTTTATTTTGTTATAATTTTTAAGCCTTTTATACAATGGTTTTACCAATACGTTATTTTTGAATTTCTCTTTCAAAGCGTTCTTCATGATTTCGTGTAACGAACTGAACAGCTTTGAGTGTTCCAAAAACTGTCTGTGGCGTGTTTGTAAGCATGGCACATCTAATTAAAAGTTGAGCGCAATTACAGGCCGAACTTAAACCCAATTTACTCCCTATCTCGAAACAAGTAATTAGAATCTACTGAACGATTTTCACTTACTGTCGTACTGTTGATATTATATTTTTTAACACCAAAAATGAGTAATTTGTCTATTGATTAGTAATATTTTTTCTTTTCTTTTCATTAGCTTGTGATGGATAAATATATATAATGCTCAGATAACCTAGGCATCGGATGATTAATCAACAGCTTGTGGATTTTTATCGTTTAAAAATCGTTTAAAAAGACAACTCCCGCATTGGGAATTACTCCTGTGTCACGGAAGACTTTACAAACATACAAACAACGGACACAAAAAACACCCAGACTCAGGTGGGAATCGAACCCACGACCTCTGGCTCAGCAGTTAGGGTCACTAACCACTAGACCAACAGGCCAGTCTAACTGAATTCGAATGAAATACTAAATGTACACTAGTATGTATGTAGTGTTTCAACATAGATGAACATAACAGAGTTTGTTTGTTCATCTATGTTGAATCACTACTATTTAAAACTTTATTGGTTAACAATATGATTACAATATTTAGAGGAATAGAAGAAAGCGTTAAGGAAATGAGTTACTAAATACTCTGTTAAACTAAAATTATAAACATATTTTTATCAAAGCATAAACGTCAGTTTAACATATATTATGTACTATATAAAAAAAACTTATTTATTTGTTGTGATAAACAATTTACGAAAGGATTTAGAAATCAAAGCCAACTTAATATTTGTCTCATTTTTGAGAGACAAAAAAATGAGGTCATTTAACTAATGTTAGTGTTAATAGCGAATCAAGTAGATTAAGCCCATTAAAATGGTGTAACGTTCTAATGATAGCACCTCAGAAAACCTATAGACTTATTATTAATAATAATAATAATATATACTCTTTATTACACCAAAAAAAAGAAAACAATACATAAAAAAAATATACACAAAATGCACAATGGGCGGCTTTATCGCTAGAAGCAATATCTTCCAGGCAACCTTTGATGGACAGGAGTGTTATGATATACGTGGGTGGTTATGGTGTCGAAATGTCAAAGAAGACCTTTGTAGGGATATGTTATTGATAGCTTTACTCATTTATATTCATCATTGAACTTCCTTCCAAACTTTCAAGCAAGAACTCCAGTCGAAGTATGCATATTTCAATACCTTATTTTAAAAATAAGATCATTAACGATAAAAAATACAAATGTCGCAACTTCATCTATTTCTCTCCACATGTTATTGAGCGAATGTGACACAGTGTAAAATGGATTTATCTCGAGAACATTTCCACGCGAAGATATTTTACGATTTCAAATGTTGCCTAAAAGCGGAAGAATCGTTTCATAGACTTCAAATTCCATTCGTAGACGGAGGCCCTTCTAAGCCAACTGTATACCGAATTCAAGCTCGATAGCAAACTTTGGCCGATGAAGAAGTATGTGGTGGGAATTTTGACAGCTGTTACGAAAGTAAACGTGTCAGTAAATAAAAATGTGATTGAAGAGAATTGGCGAATCATATTCATCAAGATTTCACAAGATTTTTACATGAGCCCTTTGCACGAAGAGCATAGTTTCGCGCTGGTTATCGTACAACTACCATCACCGGCGACGTTCAGAAGCACCCTTATGTAGAATAGTGTCATGATAAGATAGCTCAGTTTGGTGCATGCTTGTCTCTGATATTATGACAGGTGACGAATCTTGCATTTATCAATACGATCTAGAACCTAAGCGCCAGTCAACAGTTAGCTGTTTCAAAATAGGCCAAGGCTTACCAAAAAAAGAGATCGAAGAGCGCAGAGAAGATTTTGATCGTTAGTTTTTCACTATGACAGGATGTCTGGTGTAACCTTTACGTGATGAAAATTGCATTCATGTCGATTAGTGATTCGAGTATACTATGGCTTAACCAGGAAAATAAAAAAACCTGGTTAAGGGGCGCCTCAATTACGTTTTTTTATTGCAACACTAAGTATAGTCACACTCATGCAAATTGGCAAACATTTTGGAACTTTGATGCCACAGACACACATTTACACACGTTAAACTTATTACCCCCCTGGCATCGGTTTTTAAGAATTAACATGTATGGTAAGACGTATCCTTATGAATTAATACTATGGAATCATTGGAAATTCAAATAAGACATTTTTGATTTTGGACTTTTTCAACGAAGCTTCATTTTTATAAACTTACATATTGTATATTGTATTTATTTTGACACATATTGTATATGTGTCAAAATAATAAAAGGCATTTTATCCAGGTCAAAACATGCAATCAAATCATGAAAATAGAACCATCAAAGTTAATATGATATTTAATGTGAATCATCAAAATCAGAATCTTAAACTTCAACTTCATTTGACATTTTCATCTTCTTCATTTCTGCAATGCACCAATGGTTGGATTCCTAAGACATCAAACTCATTGTCACTGTCATTTCTTGATGAATAATTTTTATCACCACCAACAATAATAATAGTTTTAAAAAGTTCCGTTTCCACCATGGGCTTTCTGCTTCTATGACTTTTATTTTATATTTATGATTTATATATATGATGTACGTATCAGTCATATTGACAACTAAATCGGTAATGTTATGTAGAGAAATTCTTTACAACTTACTTAGATACATTGGTAACCACTTTTCTCTCACGGCTATGAATAGTTTTTTTGGTATTTTAACACATAAAAATCTCACAAACTCAAAAAGAAACACACAAACAGCCTTAAAGTTTTACAGCAATCATCAATAAATAAACAATGATAACATGTTAACGATATTTTAAAGTTACTCTTGCCATTAAAAGAAATTAGTTCCATTTGTTTTCCGCAACATTACGCGGTTTTTTAATTTCCTGATCAGGCTATATCAAATGCTTGTCAGAAATGTTCACTGTTGTCACCAGCAAGCTATCGAATACGGGACTCCGCGGACCGGTGCTTAACCACGTTAAGGCGCCCACGCACTCGGCGCTCAAGCGGGAGACTTCCTGTATCATCCTTCTGTAAAATTCTGTGTCATCCTTCTTACAACCCTGATTTGGCAGTGCGTGAATTCGTTTTATTGTCTAAAATAAAAAGTCAACTCAAAGGGAGTTTTCATCGCTGGAAGATGCGCTAACTACGTTCGAGCAGCCTGTGGAGGAAGTATTTGACGCGCGTCGGAAATAGTGTATTGAAAATTGGTTTAGATGCAACTTTGCATAAACAGCGATGAGAGTTACTTGAAAAGATTTAATTTATAATAAATGGGTCTGTAGATGTTTTTAAGGTTTCGCACGTAAGTTGTACATGTAAGTAAAGTTGACAACGGACAAAATAGAACGACAAATATCTTTCTTACTGAAATATTAATATATTGTTATTAATTAATCTTATTGATACCTTTAACATACATTTTCAGTTCGTATATTTTATTTTGTAAACAAGAACGTACTTCTTTTCACTGACTGAGCATGGCGGGAATATTGATTTGGTGGATGCGCGCAATGCCGGCAAGCTGCGCGCGCAACAACTGTCAAAATATACAATTGCATGGTGGATAAATTTCTAGATTCGCGATTTTAAATTAATAGATTTATAGTAATTTGAGTTATCTAACATGTTGTGAACGTATATTGTGATTTTATCGTTGTTTTGTCATGTGAATATCTCTTAACCCAATCATATAAAATGTGTGTTTAGCTAACCGTAATCCGTTTATTCGTGTTTTGACGTCATTCTGTGTTGTTTACTAAATTTTATTGTTCGCATAATGGAAAATGTACATAACATCTTATAAGAGAACAAATAATCCATCGCAGGTATTCTTAAAGCGCATACCAAGATTTACGAAGAGAATGTTCACTACAGTAATCATTTAATTAGAAAACAATGAACGTTAAAGATGTCGAGATGTCTGCGGATATTTGGAGCCTACTCCTTCAGGTTAACAAGAAGACACTCGACTATATTGATGATAGCTTCCTTCCTAGTTGCGTTAACCATGGTGTTGCAGCTGTACGCACACAGACACCACGACCAGTCGCAATCAAAATTAAGAATGAACTTTATCTACAAACCCGGTGGATTTTTAAAACACAAACGGCCCGGGAATATTAGTTATTGTTATTTTAACTATGGCCTACCCGAAACACTTCGTTTTGACAAACTCCAAATATGTCCGTCCCCAGAAAGTGGTAATCAGAGCTCCTACAAAGTAATTTATGACGCCATTATAGGCACAGCCTATTTGAACCGCACCAAGAGCCAGGAAGTCACGTATGTAACTCATGCTACCCCCGAATTTCTGTACCATCTCATAGAAATAACTAGATACTGGCAGGGGCCTATTAGTATTGCGGTATACGTACCAGGGTTTGATTTAGATATTACAATGCAAATAATGAACCAGCTGTGTCACTGCTACCCAGGGATGATGAAGGTATCTTTGCATTTATTTTATCCAAAACGGTTCCCACCTCAAATCAGAACTTTGGAAGAGAAAAAAATATCTCTGACAACAATGAAGCCATTGGAACCTCTAAGTAGTGAAACGGTGGCAAGATTGATAAGTAAGAGATTGGGCGATTATAGAAGGTTGGATAACAGCACGAGGGGAAAATATATTCAGTGGGTAAGGAAAACAAAGATAGAGCGTATGATGATGGGATTAAAACAAGAAATAGTAGTTCCCAACTTACAGTTCAAGGATTGCTCTGGTTTGGATAACTACAATTTCTCGACATATAGAAAAGTAAAGTTTTTGATGTATCCTGTAAACGTGGGTAGGAACGTTGCAAGAAATGCATCAAAGACTAATTACTTCCTGGTGTCGGATATAGAGTTGATACCAAGTTATGGTTTGGCGCCGAAGTTTCTCAAAATGATTAGAAAGCTTATGGGAGATAAAAAGAGAGACGCTGGCTGTGTATTTGCTAAGACGGTTTTTGTTGTGCCGTTATTTGAAGTGGAAAAAGGCGTGATCATCCCGCACGACAAAGCTTTGTAAGTTGAAAAAATAGTGCTTTTGATGACAATAGTGTAAGACCGTTACAAAGGAATGAGAAAGTGTGCATCTGTAGTTATTGTTGTTATTGTTATGTCTAGTGTGGGAGGATGCTATAACTTGCTCTTTTCATCTAAGTGTAGTCTAAAATCTTTAGTTCAGAAAAATCTAAGCAAGTTAGTGGATATCACTTCTTGCGGTTGTGCTGTTTATCTATCTAATATCGCGTTTGTAAATCTTAATTGAAATAATGAACAAGGGTTTTTTGTTTCTGATTTATCTCTAGTTTACACTCCATGCAATTGAAAAACAGTTGTTTATTACGTAAATAAGTAGATGAGAGTTCCGAAAGCGGAATCTGTCTCTTTTCTGGTTACGTTGCCGGTGTCATTCGTGCTAGGTACTTCAAATAAATAAGTAGACTGTGTAACACTATCGCATTGGGAGCAAACCTGTAAAGATAGATGTTTTTTTAGAAATAAATAAAATTGCTTGTTGTCAAGCGCGTCGTACTCTTTACCTATCAGCAGTTTAAGTTAACAATTTTTTTAATAATATGCCTGACAGTTATCCGAATTCGGGTGTACACCCGAAATGAAAAGAGTATGTTACGTACCGTGTAATAGAGTGAATAAAACATATTTTTGACCACACGTTTTCAGTTTTTAAAACTGACCTTCTTAGAATCAATGAAATAACAAAACAGGCATGTCAGCAGCCGTTCCAGGGGTCTAGTAGTAAGACTGCTACGAACAAGATAATACTACGCCATTCGTTTTGTTGGTTTCTGCTGGTAAGGAGAGTCTCCTGAGACTATCGGGGAGATGGTGGTTTCGGGTTAGGAACCACAAGTGACGTCATTTGTCTTACAAGTCTTATTAATCACCGGTAACCTCTTATAATAATATTACCCTTTTGGTTATTTGCCATTTTAGTTTGTTACAAAAAACGTCCAACCGCCTAAGGTATTTTTCTAGTTATTTGTCTAGTTTTCTTTTTCAGTAATATGTCTATTTATAAGAGCTTTACATACGTAATGGGAGTTGAAACGATCAAATTCCTTTTTCGTACATACGAAATACACTTAGTTCATTGAAGCATTAAGCTTCAATATCTATACCTTTCTGCGATCTCGACGGAATAATTATTTATGCCTATACCATAAAACCAGAATGCAAATACTGGGGATTTGTACAATTATCACTGTCTACAAATTTTTAACCCTGCTGGAAAAAATCCGAATATCGCAAGGTCATACTCGCAAAACTAATCTGGCAAGTAGTGCAGATAGCGTTTGGCTCCAAAGTACAGGTCTTGTGATAAAACAGCTTGTGGAATATAGTGGGTTCTTCCGTGATCATGGATTTGAAACAATCGCTGGACGAGTTCCGGTTTTTTCTCTGAGATTTTAGCCGTAATTGTTCAAGGTTCTTCACAGTAGACATTCTACTGTTATTGAAGCACTGTTTGTCGCCTCTATGGGTAGGTTCGTTTTATGGCATCCCATTAATTTCTGTACCTTATCGTCAAAGTAAGGCACATACTAGTTAACTGATGAGCCTGTTATTTTATTATTTACCAACTTGGTGCAAATGAGGTCAATTTGTGAATAAACTAACAAACGGCCCTATGTCAAAATAAACAACAAACTAAATTATTGTGTGAAATTAAATAATATATTTTTGAGTTTTATGTTGACACACTTGTTTTACCAGAACCTTGGTTTTTGAGTTTCAAATCGTACATAAGATTTTACTAAGTTTTGAGTAAGTTACGTTTGCCTTTGTCTTCGTATGGTCGTCATTATAATTATTTTACCTGTACTAGTTTTAGCTCTTCATCACCTGCGACTTCCAATCTTCGCCATCCTCCACCAACACCACATTTCAAATGTGGCCAGTCTCTCTGTATTTTTTGCGTTAACTTCCAAGTCGTGACTTTTAAACCGACTTCAAAAAAGGAGGAGGTTCTGTGTTTGGCTGTTTATATGTTTTTTATAACTTATTCAATCAAATGCAGCAAGTTGCTAGACAAATTAAAAATCTTAGCACCTTATCTCAATAAAGTATAGGGTTTATTAAACTTAGGTTAATATAATCCAACGGACTACATTTCGGTAATTTGCATTACAGTAAGTAATACTTCTACTTAGTCATTTATACTAAATGAAAAAAGAAACACTTAAAAAAAATTTAAACCGAGATCAAAAAGCACTAAGAAAGGGCACTGAAATGTAAAAAATAATCGATAAAACTTAATTGAAAAGACTACATACATGTGCCACTTTTAAAATAAAAGGTAACATTATAAATATACCAGTTACCTATTACTGGTCTGTTTGAAATGTTTTTGTAGTTGTATTTTTGTTTCATTGATATATTTGTTTAAATATTGCATGTTTTTAAATTAATTAAAGTCCGTGCACTTCGTGCATATAGTATTTTTCAGAACAGTTTAATTGTACTAATGAATTTCCAATGACTGTTTTAAACGTTGTCATTTAGATATATGATTCCCATTACCTATATTCTCATTACCGTATTATTCTATAAGTTTTTTTACGAGTATATAAAAAAAATATAAATATAAAATAAAATGAGTTCAAATAAATGAGCTGTTCTGGGGATAAGTAAAAATTTATAAATACCTATATAACATTACTTATTACTAGTGTAGTTCATTTATAGCGTTTTAAAAAGACAGTTACGATTGATGTTGTTTTTCAATCATTACGTGTTGTACGACCACGGTATCTAACTTTTCTTGAAAGAATATTTTGCTTTGACTTTGCTATTCTGCACACATATCATTTAGTTCGTATCAGAGGTTTCCCCGCGATATTCTTCTAATACATAGCCATCATAATTTCGTTTCTTATTTCTTGTACGTGATCAGACTGGGGAGGAACTTAATAATAAATATAATAGATATTTAAAGCTTCTAAACATAATATATGTGCGCGATTACATTGTTCCTGTTTTATCTCGTTCGCAGTACTTTCTTCATAAAAAAAAAATATTGTAAGTGCTATATATTATATCGATCGTGTGTTTGTTTTATCCGATGACGGTGACCCCTATTGTATCCGATACCGGTACCAATTCCTGAGTTGTGTGTGAGCGGTGTGTCAAGAAAGGTAGATATAAATGTAATAAAAAAGTCCAAATGCGCATAGAGTTTTTAATCAGTTATTTTTTAACGTCTCTGATCTTTTTAGTTAGGGGCTGCGAGGAGTTTGGTAGTTTATATTTTTACGCCGTAGTACTTATAAGAAACCCTAAATATGTAGATATTAACATTTGTAGTATTCTTGTAATAAACAGATATGTCTACTGCACCAAAGTTAATAATAAATCAATGTCTGTGTATTTCTGCTTACAATTACCAACCTATGTAATATATGGCCACTGGCCTTTAGAAATAAAGGAAATTTTTAGGTTGTGTAGAGACACATTCTAAAAAGTTTTCTTTTTAAATGCCATATATGAAGGAAAAGAGGTATATCAGAGGTTTTCGATCTTTCCTTTTTGTGTACAATAAATGAAAAACCTACCATGAATTAAAGAGGCTTCTATGGAATTGGAAATGTAAACAACCTTTTTACAATATCAATTTCATTTTATTGAAGGAAGACCCTTTATAAATAATATTGTGAAAGTCTTACATTTAAAACTTTACAGTCAATTTTATTGCCATTGCTTGACAAATATTGGCGGCAAATGTTAGGATACTTTTCAGTTGGCTGTTGTAAAACGTGGTAAAATTTTATAGAGGCGAAGTTTTACTGCCCATCATTCAAACAGTTTGATGTATAATCGTTTAAACGTTGTTATCTGAGTACTGAAATAAAAGCAATAAGGCAAATTAGCCCTGCGGAGGAGATGGGAACTCGTAACCAATTACTGAAGTTGTAATTATTTTTTTTGTTTATACAGAGTGAATTTAAATTCAGGTAAATTGATTATTGAAATTAGGTATTCTACTGATGATTAGGAGAATCTCTGATTTATTTATTTTTTTGATTGGTTGATAATTAATTATCAAAAATGTGATATTTTTTTGCCCGTTTTCTTTACATTTTCTTTGAACTTTGAACATAAACATTTATCAGTTTTTCAATAATTAATCAATTTCAGTATCTAAACTGTATGTTCGGGTTTTAATCGTAAACCCACTTTACTTAGTATTAAAACTATCTTTTATCATTCAAGTTTCGATGTTAATCTTTTAAATTGAGAATATTTTTTTTTACATTTAAGAGTTTTGATTTGAGAAGTGCGTGAACTTAGGTAATATTAAATAACAAGCTTATATTTATAAATACATTAAAGTCATATTTTATTCACCAGGTTAGTGCAGATGGTGCAGAGAAATTTGGCGAGGTATTTCCACCAGAAGTTGTGCTCTCACTGCCAGCGGTTTCCTGGATTGCAGACGTGGTTAACAAGACCAGCTAGAGACGTTTTGGAGGTTTGCTTTACTTTATATTCTAATTTAATATATTCATGGGTGGGTCTGCTTTTGGGTTTTCAATAAACAGTTCTTCGAATGAAAGTAGGGTTAGTGAATCAATTTTATGCCGACATTGTTGTATTGGGTATTATTATTGTAATGGCAATTTTGGAAATAAATAAATTTGCCAGTACCTATCATTATGAGCTGGATTGATTTTTTTGTTCCAAGATAAGTGGGGAGACCTGTGGTTAATGTATAGTACTACAGTAATCACATGAAGTAGCTAAAGCATCTTTGAAATGTTGTATCATGTTATTCGCTGGACATACCATACATTTTGAAGACATTTGAAGGACTCTCATGATTTTCACGAGCTTATATAAGTATTTTGACGAAAATATTGCATTGTTCATCTTAATAGTCTTTGAATAAATTGATAATAGGCTCAATCCCAACTTATATTAAAATGTGAGGTAACACTATCTGTCTGTTCCTTTATTACCTTATCAAAAACAGTTTGTCCAAGAAGTAACCGGGGACCTGTAGAACAATATATTTATTATATTTCTGAAGTGATCGAGGGTAAGATTTAATGGCCTGATAACCAATATTCTTGCAACCGGCCGCGGCGGCTTCGCAATATTGTAGGTAAAGTTGAAATATATTACAATTGTTCATAATATAATGAGATTGGATATCGGATAATCTGGGATTGTTCGAACTACTTGCCAGATGAAATTTAATATTATAAATCCATTGCAGATGAATTTTATACCGTATTCTGTCGATTGTGATATTTCTGTTTCAATCTCGGAATAGTATAAAAAAAGTTTAAAGGCCTTTTTTTTTCGTGTGGAAATCCCCACGGGTTATTACTTTACCGGAGCTAATGGTGAAGTGGTATGTCGGAATCGAACCGACTGAAACCACACGGTGGTGGGCCTATTGCAAGGCTATACCCTAAGAAGGAAGTCTCCGGGAACCCCTGCAGACCTTAACCGCCTCTTGGTCAGTAGGCGGCCACACCGTGGAGTACGGGGACCTTGCTGACCTCCGGTTTAGAGAGGTGTACGCGGAACATGTCGCGGCACCTTCTCAGGCCTGTAACTGCTAGGGTAACGGACAGCCCTACCAGTTACCCCCAGGCTAGCGATCATGGAGGCCAAAGATCGTTCTGCACTCTCCAGCGCCTGGTGCGTCTTCTGCGGGACGGAAGAGTACTTGTCCTCTCAAACAGGCGGCGCAAAGGGTACGGCTTTCCGCCGCCTCTTTAGCCAACATCACCTCCTAGCAAAATGAGGTAGCGGATTCCCACGCACTCTCGCTTTGGATCATAGAACCATGGTCTCTAGCGAAAGGCTTCCTGCACCGATAGCCGTCGCTAGATTGAGGCGCTGCTGCACCCACGCTGAGCACTTCACTAAGGTGTGGAGTGCAGTGACCTCGCGACAGCCTCCGCAGTAGTGGCACGCAGACGTTGGCTCCCGACCTATACGACATCGCTTTAAGGCCTACATCACTAGCTCAGCTAGTCCTAGAGGATTCCGGTCATATTTTAGTTCCGAAAATTTCGGGATCAAATTTAATGAATCCTGGGTTTTTCGGGATTGATACATTTTTAAGTCAATAAAAGTATGCGAGTGAAACGCACTTACCTTGATTTGACATTTTGACAGCCATCTTGTTTACACAGCTGATTTCATTTGTTTTTGCTAACGACCGGTACCGGCGTATGCGTAAAAGTGTGTAAAAATTCCCGCTTCACGTCGTGTAAGTATTGATATTTTTTGTGTTAATTGGTGATAATCAATGTTATTATTAAAAAGCAACAATGCATTAATGTGTCTGAGTAAATATAGATGAAAAACAACAAGTGTTATTTTCTAGTCTAAAGAAGTTGATTTTTTTAAGTTAATTATCAGTTTCATAAATTATTTACAGAAACAAACTAGCCACTAGTTTGTTTATTTTATAAGAATAAAGTATAATTTTGTTCAACCGCCTTTTTAAAGGCGTAAACTTTAATATCCTCAGAAACCTAAAAGATAAATAAAAATTGGTTTTGATATGTTTTCTGTCTTTTGGTTACCACTTTCCATTACTAATACAATCCCGGGATCCCGAGATTAACTGTAGATAATCCCGAAATCCCGGGATTAGAAAAATCGACCGGGATCGAATCCTCTAGCTAGTCCTGATATTGCAGCCATTTAGGTATTACTTATTTTTTTCTTAAATATTTTCAAAAACGTCTTTCTGTGGATACTTACACAAAGCAATTTTTTTTTTATTAAACAATTTCTGGTTGTGGATCGCTGGTGCCTGTGGTGGGTAGTTACACCTGTAATACAGGACACCAGGTCCCCCCTCTTTAAATATGCAAATTTAATTAGCTTGCTTTAATTTGATAATGAATTGTTATACCAGATACAAAAATTCTAAAACAGTAAATGAGTTTGAAGACAACATATACTTAGAAACAACCGAAAATATAATCTAAGATTAACATGGCATGTATGAGAGTGTTGAGGTACTTGTGCGTACATGTGTGTGTGTGTGTGTGAGAGAGTGAGTAAGTGTGTGTGTGTATGAGAGAGATGTTATTGTGAGTATAGAGCTGGAGTTTAAAGAGTGCAGGGACAGACTTTGGTGTAATTTACTGTAAAGATAAGGCCCGAGAAAGATAAAAAACCTATGACTAAAAGTAGTCTTAAGTGAGATGGCTGAAGGGAGCAGAGAGTTATGGGGGGGAAACGAGCAGACGGGTCACCCGATGGCAAATGACTACCGCCGCCCACGGGCACCTGCAACTCAAAAGTCACAAGTGCGTTGCCACCCTTTAAGGTGGGAGTAGGGGAAAGGGGGAGGGGACGGAGAGTGGTAATAGGGGAGAGGGGGATTACAGGGGAAGAAAGGACGGGAAAAGGCTAGAGGGAAGGGTTTGGGCCTCCAGTAACCTCACTCACGCGGCGAAAAGCAATGCAAAAATGGATCCTAGAGAGTAATTAGAAATGGGGTGTTGTTTGATTGCAGTGGCCAGTACGAACAACTGCCGCACATTGCAATAGTCAGTTCATCATAAAAATTAAATTAATGATTTACAGTCATTAATTTCATTTTAGCTACGCAATGTAACCGCAACAAACGTAGGTATCATTTTTGTGCTGTACGGTGAATGACCTCAAACGTTCAGCGCCGTCGAAGCAGCTGATTACATAAATGTTGTTTAATTGATTACATTGCAGTTTTTGGCCGTATGGGGTATTTGTTGTTTTTTTCGGTAAAATGTTTACTAATTGTGATATCACTTTTAACAAAAAAAAAAAAAATTAAATTAAAGAAAAAGTATGAATTTTCAGAAAATTCCAATGATTTTCCACTCAGATACAAGATTCGGCAGGCCGTTCCCTACACCCATTATACTGATATGTTGCAGTCAAACTCTTTCAGCAGGAATACATCAATTCACATTCGATGAATTATTTCAACAAATATTGAATCGGGATAATTGCGTCGGTACTGAGTGAATATCGCGTAAATATCGAGGGAAGCTTTGAGTTTTCTCGTTGTAATTGACCTGAAATTTTTTTTGACAAAGTTGCCAAAGTATGTTTTTCTGTAAAAGTGTCTGTTTCAAGTACTTTTAATGCATCGTAAACATGTATTGTATTTTTTGCTATTCAAATGTCGTCTTTGTATACAACTAGTAACCAATTTAACTAAAACATTTTCAGAGCATAAGTTAAAGAAACCCAATTTACCAATATAGCTCCGTTGGTTAATCAGCGTTATAAATAATAGTGTAATGAATGGTAGTTGCAGTGGATAATACTAATATAAACATAATAATTTGTTTACCTACTTATAATGTATATGACACATGTTTTTCAGTACCTTGAACAAAAAGTTCCACACATTTTAATACGTAAACTCTTCTAGAGTCAGAATATGATGTCTTTTGATTTTACATTACATTATACATCCATTTTGAAACTTACTTTATGTTTTTCTTCACCAGAAAGAGCTTGTTAATTCAAACTTGCACATGATTCTAGATTCTCTAAACGAGCGGCGTGTTGCTTTGGGATCGAAGGAAATGAATAAATAATTAGCCTTTGAATTCCAAAGCTAAAATAAGCCGTGGCTGTCGTGTGTACTCTATAGGTGCAGCAGTGCGACAGTTCAGATTTAAAGCAATTTGCATTTATGTTTGGGTTTGCTTAGGGATAGTAAAACTATCACTAAGTCGAACCTCAACATTTTGAATCACATACATCCGTTTAATTTCAAAATTTAAACCCACATCTTGAGCTTTAAGACGTTATGATCATATTAAACTTTGGAGTTTTAATGTAGAAAGTATGTAACGCTGATGATGTGTCACCAGATAATTTATCTGGTGGTACATATCGTACGGAGAATATATTAAGAGGTAATTTTCGAAAATATCATAAGGTATTTTGAACGCACGCACTCATCGAAGCATGACTGGCCTGTTGGCCTAGTGGTTAGTGACCCTGACCGCTAAACCAGTGGTAGTGGTTCCCACCCAGGACAAATAATTTTGTGATGAGCATGATCATTTCTTTTGTGTCCGGGTGTAATTTATGTATAATATGTATGTATATTTATGTAAGTATGTTTATCAGCGGTCTGGTTACCATAGTACAGGCTCTGCCTAGTTTGGGATCAGACGGCCGTGAGTGAGATGTGTCAAACTATTATATTATATTATATTATTATAATAGTTTTCCCACTGGTTACTCTTTAATATATGCAATACCAGTTGCAAAACTAGGCATAATGATAAACACAGTTTTACAATCGTCTTTTTCTTTTGGTCTATTGTTCAAGTAATCAATAGAATTCCCAAAATCGGCGTCTCATTTAGGTCTTACAACTGTTTGCAGTAGAAAAAACTGCATTGCGACTTGCAAAGCTTGGGTTTTTTAAATGTTACGTTTTTGATGGGATCTCATGTCTTTTTGCAGGTAAGTATATTTAAGGAAGTATCGTTAGACAATGACACTGTACCTATCTATATCTACTATTTACCTACCTATCTCTTTAAGTAGTGTAAGTAAGAACGGCGAATAATGGTATGAACGGCAAAAGTAATTTTTACCTACCATATCTATTATACAGAGTTACAAAGTTACTTTTGCTGTCAATATATTTCAGTTTTTCCTTGGTCATGCGCTATATACTAATTGTGTTCAAATTGAAGCTTGTTCGTCTGCTAAAGAATTTTGATGATGGGTGAGTAAGTCAGTGACAAAATTAACTTGCAATAGTTTAAACTATATGTTCAAATTGAGTGTAATTTGTGACTATGCTTAGTTAAACAATACCCTCTTAGTCACTGAAAATGCAGGTATCTAGTAACCACAACGAATTTACGGGGTCGAATATGTCCGAATGGTTTCGAGAAAAGGATACACCTGTGTCTTTGTTTGTTTTTGATCGACTTAGAGAGGTTACTGCTATGCCCCACCTAACTTGAAGACAACAGCGTTCAGTACCTTTTTCCTCTGAAAATACAGGCTTTTAGCTTTTTCCATAATGAAGTTAAAGGGGGTCGAAAATATCCCGAATGGCTTCGAGAAAGTATTGTACGGCTGATCCTTTGTTTTTCTCAGATCGACTGTGCGGGGGTACCTCCAGATTAGGTAAAGACAAGGCACCTTTTTTCCTCTGCTTGTCGATCGATTCTTTTTTTTACTTAGTACTTTAGTACTGACAAGCTGCAACTGTTATCAGTATCAGTAAAGAATTCAACCTGTGGCCGACCACATACACGACCACAGTTTTATTAACTTATTTGACTTCACAGTTTAAGTAAAAAGGTATAATACAATTGCAGCTATCATTACAAAGCGGTATAGTACCCCAGTTATTATTACACGAAGTTCTAGATAATTAGTAAGCAATTAGTTGGCGTCGAGACTATGACACGAGAGGGTGTAGGCCGGGGGTAAGTGGGTTACAATCATGGCTGACACGACAAGATGGCACCGCCGTGATTGGGTCCCAGATGAATTAGTTACTAAGCCATTCATACGGGATTTCGACTTGGGTTTGCGACTTAAGAATAAACGTTTTGGAATATATTTGAAAGAGATTAAAACCATTGATCGACGTACTCGGAATGATCTCGAATTTGGCTATAGAAATAGCTTTGATTTAAATCTGTAGAACTTACACGGTAAGATTGATTGATTACTATACGGTCGGATCTCTAAACGGTCCTCAATGAAATTTGTCTCAGAGATAGATTATAGTCTGGAATAGTACATAAGATACTTTTTGTCCCGAAAATTTGATTATCCCTGTGGGATATTTCCTAGTATTAAAATAAATGCATATGGCTACGTAATACAAAGAAAAACTTTTAATTTCCCAAGTTCAGTACGAAGCCTGTATATACATTTGGTATCGATTTTGGAATGCGTATACTAGAGACCGCCTGCTGGTCGAATTTCGACCATAACAACAATGTTGAACTTTGAATGTTGTGTTCGTTTTGTTTTATTTAGTTAACCAGACTAAGTTGAACTGCCATTATATACTTTATTTACCATGACGGGTCCACGTATGTACTGGACTGTAGAGATTTTTCTTGCCTTGTTTAATTTTTTTAGCTTTCTATGTAGAATTGCAGAAGTGAAGTAACCTGTAAATGTTCAGCATTTCACATTTTCCCGCGAATTTTCTTCAAAAGTGGCACACAAAATTCTCTTCACGTTTTATATATAGATAAATTATTGAGCCAAAAAGCATATAGCTGGCAAATGGTACTAAACGTAAGCGTGCTCTTGTGTATTTATTTAGCCATAATTGAAAAAAAGTGTCGTTGGAGTTTCTTGCCTGTTCTTCTCCATAGGATCTACGTATTGGAACAGGCAACTAGCTTCACGACTGACTTAGTCTGACTGACTCCTACTCCTGCCAATTCAAAAATACCTATTATTGGTTTAATTTAAATAAATGGTTTTGATTTGATTGATTTGACATACACATATATGATATATGCGTATATCTGAAATGGATAACCCGTATGTAATGTAGAGCCGCTCAAATCAAAGTGTCGCTTAAAGATAAGTCAAAGAGCGTAACTCCATCACTTTTGTTCTAGAAATTTGTAATTGAAACTTCTTGAGAATATCCCAACCATTGAGCTATCCTCGAGGCGTATTAATTCCTTGTATTTTCTTCTTCAATAGAAACACATCCGTATACCTACTTACAGCTCTCGATTTCTACAGAACTTTATAAGTCGGGTTCAAGTTTCTGTTATAACAGCTATCCGGTACAAACGCGTCAGTTTCCGAACAACATTTGCGGAAAAATATGTTCCGTTTGTTGAAAGTCAATTCCACGAATATCTACGATATAATAGTATTTGTATGTGTTTCGCACGTAAAGCTTCCAGTTACTCATATTTAAGTGGGATTTGCTTGATAAACTTTTTAGACAAAGATGTTTATTGAGTAATAAGTTTTATAGTTGTGTGTTTGAGCATAGTGTGTGTTTAAGCACTTACACTATTTACTTCGATAATATGAAATAGTTTCACTTACAATTAAGCATTGTCGTAACGTAACGAGAGTAGGATTTTTTATATGTTATGTTATGCTATGTTATATTTTTAAATTAAACAACATTGATGTTAAAAGTGACCAATGTTATTGTTATTAACCGACTTAAAAAAGCAGGAGATTTTACGTTCGGCTGTTTGTACGGTTTTTAAACCGCCGTCGCAAAAAGAGGGCTGTATAAGTTTAACGTGTCTGTGCTCCTAAACGAATGGACCGATTATGATGCGGTTTTTTTTTTGTTTGAAAGGTGATTTGATTGAGAGTGTTCTTAGATATAATTCAAGAAAATCTGTTCAGCCGTTCGAAGATCATCAGCTCTTTTCTAAACGTTGAAGGGATTTCCAAAATACCCCCGGTATTTAATTTTTTTTATTTATTTTTGATTATTTATAACTTATTCAATCAAGTGCATCATGTTGCTTGACAAACTAAAAATGTTACCTCCTTATCTAAAGAGAGTTTCGGGCTTATTAGTTCGGTAATTTACATTACTGAAAGTAATGTTCTAAATATCACTAAAAATGAATAATTAAACACTTTAAAAAAAGTTAAACCGACTTCAAAAAGAACTAAACTAAAAAAGGGCACTGAAAAGAAAAAATAATCTTCTTTAAACAGACCTGTAAGTACCTAGTGCCTTAATAACATTACCCATTATTTTAAAAATGTCACATTTATGAAGTCTTTCAATTAAGTTTGAAATCGATTATTTTTTACTTTTCAGTGACCTTTCACAGTGCTTTTTGAATTCAGTTTAACTTTTTTTTAAAGTGTTTATTTGTAAATTTAATTGATGAAAACTTTATAATTAAAATTATAACGTAGCTCTATGGGGACAAAATCTCACCCTGTTTTAAGAGTACTTGTCTTCGATTAAGGAAAGTTCTGACGGCGTCCTTCAGTTCAAATCACTCAGCTTCATGAATTGTGCTCCCTCCGTCGTTTGTCTAACAATATTGTAAAAGCCATTTGTCTTAAGGAGAGGAAGGAGTTGTCTCCATTTATTTTTCAAGTAATGACATCATTTTAGAATGGTTTTGAAAACATCGTTGTTAATACATTTTCACACTGTGTATACGTAGCCCTGTACCTATTTATTACTTTACTATATCACTATACTATATTACTATACTACTATACCGTCGATCTGTTTGGTTTTGTGCTGCCATATTAAGCTGTACAATATAAAATACAATATTAAGAGATACTGTCTCGTGTAAGTAATGGTGATTTCTTATCATACTTTTGACGTGAATATGTTTTTAAAATTACTTCCATAGAGGCAATTTAAAAAACGAATCATAACGAAATCGGGGGATAGAGTTTGATGTTGTTGGTACATATCTATTATCTCCATCCAAAATTTAATTACACCAATAGATAGCTAAAGAATCAAAGATTTCGTTACGCTAAGTGAGGACTGCGACGCACCGCGAGGTCATTTTGCTGCGTTTCGAGATTTCCATTTCCATTTAGTTCCATTTATTTCCATAACTTTTGACTCGGAGAAGCTACGACAGTACTCGTCAAAACCTATCGATTGCATATATAAAACACTAGCAGAGCCCCGCTGTTTCACCCGCGTATGTCCCGATCTCGTGGGAATATTGGGATAAAAAGTAGTATATGTTAATTCAGGTCTCCAGCTATCTTACATACCTTGTCTCAGTAGTTTTTGCGTGAAAGAGTAACAAACATCCATCCATCCAAACTTTCACATTTATAATATTAGTAGGATTAGTGTAAAATAATTTCACGTACAACACATGGCCGTGTCAATGACACAGACATACCCCATTTTTTAAGTAAAAAGTTCCTCGTTGATATTGTGCCGAGTAGGTTTTGCGAGAGCTTATGAACGGGGTTCTACTTGGTTAGAGTAACAATCCTGTTACCTTTCCATTACAATAGGTATCAGTGATAGGGAATTGATGATTATGGCCTCCTTCTAACCGGCTCCGTAAGAAAACTTAATGTTAGTATTTTAAAACAAACACAAAAGATACATTGGCCCCAATTCTGTTACTTCACTCGCTGAATTAAAATTCACTAAATTTTCTTCATATAAGAAGTAAACCTTGTACTCTTAGAAACAAGGTCTTATTTCAAATTGAAACAAGTAGGTAACATATGTCGCTATCGAAATAAGCAATTTATTTGTCGACTAAAGTCTGATACGCTTAAATAAACTTTAATACCACGTAGCGAGAGCCGCTATGCGTTGAATGCCATCTCTTTTGCTCTGTGTTTTAGTAAGCGTCTTCGTAGGTGTAGATTAAAAACACGTCATCCTTGTTTGTTTTAAACAAGTTTTTATACGGCAATTATACAGCGTTTGAATAAATGAAGACTCTCGCTGCGTGGAAATAAAGTTGAGTATACGTTGACAGGTTTTATTGAAATTTAGTGGCGATGAGAAATAGGTGCTAGTAACAAATATACCTTATTACGAAGAACACTAGGTTGATTTCATATGAAGAAATTAAGTCAGGTTTAAGTTTAGTCGAGTGTACAATAGAATCGGCACCATTGCTCTGCTTCTTAGGGCTACTTGTACATTTTACATAGACTAAAATAAATACAATAACATGCTCATACAGCTACAAAAGCTCTCGAAATTAGAAGAAATACAATAATTCTTGGCAAAAAAAGTACTATTGACAGAATTTTTCTAAAATAACTTAATATGAGTATTAAGAATCTCGCGTTTATTTCTTTCTAATATCTTTGTTTAAAATTACTTTCAATTATGTTCTAAGATGAGCGTTGTCGCCAGTGTGTCCATATTCCTGAAAGCAAAAAAATATTTCATGTATTAAATTTTTACGTAATGTTTTGTTAGATCAGCAATATGACATGGGTAAATAGGACGTGCCAATTTTGCAAAAAGGCAATCGTTCGAAGTCAAGAGTGCACTGTACCGCCAAGGAAACACGGTACAGTGCAGTACTTCGGACTGTTAGACTGGCAGAACAATAGGATGAGACGGTTTGTCCGCGCTTTTACTATATGTGGACTCTAACACTCACCCCTTGTGGATTTATTCTTATCTGACAATAAAAACTTCTTCACTTCCGTAACCTTTATCAGTCAGGGGCTCTTGTCTTGATGCCTGAACGGAGTCAACCTGAAAATATTTTTGAAGTGAAACTTCTTTAAAATCGTTGTCATTTGAAATTCGATGAAACGAAAAACTCACACTGACAAGAGACAACCATTCATAAATAGGATTTAGCCTGCGAGAGAATGAGATAGAATACAAGTATACAGCACTAAAACGAGACAAACATATTCATAAATAGGATTTAGCCTGCGAGAGAATGTGATAGAATACAAGTATACAGCACTAAAACGAGACAAACATATTCATAAATAGGATTTAGCCTGCGAGAGAATGTGATAGAATACAAGTATACAGTGTTTTCTATAATCTTCGTATGCTAGCACGTGTCTTTGCGCCTGCGTACTACGAAGCCATCTAACTAACTAACTAACAAAAATGATACGTGAATGACACACATTCACGTATCATTTTTGTGCATTTGCGTATTAAAAATTAATTTAGAAGTTTCAATTCTGCCGTGTGTGAATTGCACATGTAGACGACAGGGAGACAAGTGCAAAATAAAACATTGAGTGCACCTTAGGTTCGCCGTAGACCAGCGGGTCATTAACTTTTTATTTCTCAGGTCAATGTACTAATTTTAATTTTATTGTCATCTATGACATCGGATGATCTTCTTCTGGCGGGGTATACCGCACCCCCTTTGCCGCCTGGACGACCATAGTGTACGGCGAGTACTTTATTATAAAAAAACATAATAATGTAAGCAGGTGGTACATATTATCAACGGTCAGTATTCTGATATATATTTCATTTTGCATCGGCAACAGCACACAAGCACTTTTTTTTTCTATGGCTTGTGTATTAGGGTGAATGTTTAATCTTGCCATAACTTACGATTATATAAATGAAAAAGATTTAAAGTTCTTCTTAATGATCATTGAATCAAGTCTTGTAATTTGAAATTAAAAAGAAATTAACACATGCCGTTTATCCTTGGAGAATTGTAAGGATCCCGTGAAGTTTGACTATACGGAATCCTTTTTATAGGCTCATCTTTTAAGCGATCTTCCAACATTTCATCCTTAAACATCGCGGAGAAGGGTTGAGGTAACAATTTTTTATCTTAACAACGTATTGCCTTCATAAGCTAATCTTACATTATATACAGTGTTTTTAGAATGTCATATAAATAACCATAATGCGCCCATTGATTTCACAATGTACATTGTTATCGTCCATTCAACATGTAAATTCGTGCTTAATACTGAAGCCCTATATGGCTGATTGCTGCATAATTTACACACGTAATCAGTTGTAAATGCTGTTAATTCTTTATAAATAAAGCAATAGATAGCGTGTATAAATTCAGTTATAGGTATTTTGAGTTGTTTAAATCGTATGCTACTAATGGAACTTTGAAGACTTTGGAGTGAGTAACTCGTTAAAACCACTGTTACGGGTGTTGTGGCTCCTGCCCCCAAGGCACAACTATTTCTGTGATTTATGGATAGTATGTCTGATTATTGTGTTTGTAATTCGCTAAGACTATTTACAGCTCTAGAGATTTTCTAAGCAGAGCTTTTTCCAATGAATTTCAAAAATATTTTTCATTAAACAGGTTTAGTTCTATTAGGTACTTGGTGGTTCCCAAAACCTATTTAAGAAGCAATGTAATATCAGAGTCCTTTATAGGATTAGAAAGTGATCACTGATTTTGCTTGAATTCAGTTTGGGTAACTAATAAAAAGTAGGATGTATGTTGATTTGAGATGTAAGTACGTATCAGTGTCAGCACGTTCTTTCTTAAGGTGCACAATAAACCTTCAAAGGCAATAGATATAATGCACGGGTCTGATTGATATCATTTTAAGCTATTTTTTTTGTTTGGTATATGTAAATGTAGACTTTATATTCTGGAGCAAAAGACACAATCAGTCTTGATAGATTAACACACTTGCTGCACACTTCTTTACCTTGTAACGAACGTATATTGTTTACTTTTTTTTTATCTGAGAGTCGATATAGGGAACGGGCTGGCCTGTTGGTCTAGTGGTTAGTGACCCTGACTGCTGAGCCAGAGCTTGTGGGTTCGATTCCCACCTAAGTCTGGGTGTTCTGTGTGTTGTGTCCGTTGCTTGTATGTTTGTAAAGTCCCCCGCGACACAGGAGTAATTCCTAATGCGGGAGTTGTAAAAAAAAAAAAAAGAAAAAAAAAAAAAGAATATTGTATACATCGAAATATATATTTCTATTGTTTCAATCTTAATTTTAAATTATTAACAGAATTTTGAGAAAAACAAATTTATTAATCGTACAACCTTTTTATTAAAATGCTTTTTGACGTCGGTTTAACTTTTTTTAAGTTTTTATTTCTCCATTTTTAGTGTAAGGTGGTAAGAATTTTTGTTTGCATAGCAACTTGCTGCACTTGGTTGAATACGTTATAAAAAAAAGATACAAACAGCCAAACATAAAACCGCCTCCCTTTTTTAAGTCGGTTAATAACAATAACATTCGTCACTTTAAACGTCAATGTTGCTT
Source organism: Callimorpha dominula (assembly GCA_949752705.1). Classification (NCBI taxonomy): domain Eukaryota; kingdom Metazoa; phylum Arthropoda; class Insecta; order Lepidoptera; family Erebidae; genus Callimorpha; species Callimorpha dominula. Next base: position 11,442,304 of record OX457010.1, on the reverse strand, counting down.
AATATCAAGCAAAATCAACAAACACTACATCTGTCCTTACTATCTGAGGGTTTGCCTCGTTTTCCGTCAGATACCATCATCAGATCCGAACTTAGTGACAATGGGACCACCTGGGGAGTGTATACTCCCAAACAAAAAAAAAAATTTTGAAATCGGTCTATAGATAACGGAAATGTCGCTGAACATACATAAATACATACAGCCGAACATAGAACCTCCTCCTTTTTTTTTGACGTTTCCTAGATATAATGTTAGGGACTATAAATTGTAGTAATTACGCAAACACATCTTTTACTAGATAAAATAGAGGTACCTACCACAATTGAAACCTTTAGTCGATCGTTCTTTCAGCATAGTACACATGATATTTGAATGTAACGTAGTGAAACATTAAGTTAGTCATAAGTGAACAGACTTTTATTGCATCCTATGTCACCATATTATGTTAACAGGCAGTTTAAATACCGTGACGTTATCCAATAATTAAGTACAGATTTGAGGTCCACAATTTATATTCTGTAATTAAAATACATTTTTTTTTTACAGCCGATGCTGATTTCCAAGCGAGAATATCCGTATCATAGATGGGAGCCTCTCTACTTTGGGACTAATAAGGAGCCCTGGTACAGCGAGATGTTGACATGGGAGGGACGCCAGGATAAAATGACACAGGTGATATATAAATTAGTCATTTGCATAATATTATCTACGTATGAACGGGAATTAACGCGATCACGAAAAGGTATTACATACCTCTGAATTGCCTGACGTTTCGACCAGGTTGCACTGGCCGTGGTCACAGGCTGACTGACTGACACAGTGCAACCTGGTCGAAACGTCAGGCAATTCAGAGGTATGTAATACCTTTTCGTGATCGCGTTAATTCCCGTTCATACGTAGATAATATTATATCATGGAACGCGAAAGTTTAAAAGTTAGTATAGTCATTTGCAGTTGTAATTAATATTATTTTTAAAAGCTAATAGCCTTTGGAAGTTTAGTCTATTTTACTATTGAAGGTTATATACATCAGTCCATCTCCAAAAGAGCATTAAACTAAAGCCTACATGAGAAATAGAAATGTTTATAGATGACAAGTAATGATACACGTTGGGAAATATTTTAACTGGAAAACATCTAGAATTTTTAATGGTACACTTTTAAAGGATACCACATACTTTATATATTTTTAGTGTATACAGGGCTAAAATGTTGTTCTGTTATAAAAAAAAACAATTTTAATAAAGGACAGTTCATTTCCCTAATGTTTACCTTGTGCCTATAGCTTTAGTTTTATGGTAGATTGCATCATTACCTAAAATGTCTATAGAAATATACATATTTGAAATGCGCTGTCTACACCGACAGCGTTGCCCAATGCGGATCATGAGTTTAAGTGGTGGTTAAAGACTGAAATTTCAATATTCATTTTAATATTTTTTTTAAATACCTATGTGTAACAAATGCTGAATAATACCTTATTGTGAATTAGTTGCTCCCTCGGGACTCAGGGTCGTGTCTCATGATCTTATAATTATGATGATATGAGTAGTTATCCTTGCCTATGAAATAGCCGTTTTTTAATGGTATCGATATTGATTATTTGTTTTACTCAGAATTCCATTTTAAATTTTTTTGTTGATATAACGAAGACATTTTTTTAAGTCAGAGGTTATTTGGTCTTTGTGTTGTTATATTAGGTAGATTTCGAAGAAAAGTCTACCTATTGGTTTTGTACTAGTTGTCGAATTTAAAAAAAAAATCTTTACAGGAGGTCTAGTTATGATCCCTAGACCCCAAAACCACCGCCAGTTAAAAAGTATATATATATGTATTTTACGGCACGATAGAGGTCGCAATTATGCACCGATTGTTTTCAAACTTGGACGACAAATCAACACGGCAAAAATGAACGTTAAGTTCGTGAATGGATGGCAGACTTTCAAAAAAATTAAAAAAAAACACGAAATCTACCTCTGCGGGCCTGCGTGGGCCCAGTTTTTTTTTCTTTAATATCGCCGATTCCGTCACCATGGTAAAAATGAATGCGTGCTATTTTTCGAATATACGACTTTTGTTGTGGTACATGTATAGACGGCACGCAATTATAAAGACGTGAAAGTACCAGATAACTCTAGTGCCTTCATGAAAGTCGGTATCCATCCTAAAATTACATGGCTAATGACCGTTCACCTTCTCATCAGACCTGTTTCTGATTAAAATTTTAATTTATTTCAAAATTAGAATAACATTTTGAAAAAGATAAGATGGTTAAAAACCTCCAAGATTATTTTAGAAAAGGCGTCAATAAAATGCAAAAAAATGCACTAAAAATGGTCAATGCTTCTATTAATGTAATAAAACTATACTTTCTTTTACGGCCTTCTTAAAAATATTTGGTTTTTTTTTTTAGTGAAACGGCAATTTTATAGGTCCAATATTTCATAGAAAAACATATAAAACTTTTTATGTCAATGTGTTTAGTAGCTATGGTACGATAATATTTAATTTAATACTCTGTATGGCACCTGTGTGTTATTATTTATTCCTAATTCCTAAGTAGTTGAAGATTATGTTGTATTGAACTCTACACGTTTGGTATTTTACGAAGAGTAAGTAAGTGATACTTAAGAGGGTTTATGAAAAAAAAGAAAGAACATATATATATTTACATGTAGCATGCCAGTTCTGCCAACCATTTCATGCATGTTTCGGTAGGATTTTTCGGAATTTTATCTTTACAGACGTGATTTTTGTTCATCGCGACGTATTTTGTACAGTTTGTTTCGAAAAATGTTTGGTTACTCTCAACTTCTTTACCAATATACGAAAGTAAACAAATTGTTTTTAAGTATGTATCGTACCGGAAACCATAAACTTTTTTCATTTATTGGACAAGCATTTGTACATATTTAATTTAAAGAATTCATAAAAATACCACTCAAAATGTCAAACGTGTTAAAACCGCCTAAATATTTTGTTGAAATTTAAATTTAAGTATGATTTACAACAAATGAGATATATTCTGAGTACAGTTTTAGAATTAGAGAATTTTAGCTTGAAACTGGATATAAAAAGCATACTTACAACTAATTTTACAATAGGTCTTACATATCAATGGAAAAGAAAAGAAAATATCTAAACAATGATTAAAATATATGTAGTATGTTTTGTACGAAGACGGTTAAAAGGGTACATTTCGATAAACAGTAATAAGCCCTCTTAATTATTCCTTAGATAATGGAGTTGTGTCTCCAAGACTACGAGTTCAAGATCTTGGATGGAGGATTCCTAGTCCATGGCCCCGACAACCCTGCACTGCACGGTTTTCAACTTATCACTGGAAAATCAGTGTACAGTAATTCCGTGAAATTGAATTGTATCATCATCTATTTCAAGGAAAAATATAACAACAATTCGAAATCAACGTGCTTTTTAGACAGTGGATACTAATCGGTTTTAATATTAATTTGTTTTGTTCTTTTAATCTTTTTATTTTGTATTAAATTATTTTAAATTTATTTTAAATTTCTGTTTTTATTCAAGATCTATGCAGTTGTTGATTTGATAAAAAAATACGTTAATGTTCATTTTTATATAATAAAAGTACAAAAGTATTATGCGTTCATTACACTTTAATTACAACTAGGTTGTTTGTTGTTGGGATCTTTTAAGTTTCCGCAGGTTTGAAAACATGTGTAGATAACCAATGGTGCTTTTAGTATCCATACCTCATTATACTCGCTTATCAACGGGCTTATAAAATTCATAACTGTATTTTTACAACTAAATAAAGAAGACGCATAAAGCAAGTTAAAATTGTTTGTCAGTTTTTTGTGGTTTCAAAGTTACGCCAAAGTTATACAAAGTCTCTCTAGCCAGTGGCTAAGTAATACCCAACAGGGACTTTTATCTTGATTAAGGCTTCTATTGAAGGCATATGTCTGACTAAACTCGCGCCATGACGTGAAGAAAATAAATATGAGTATAACTTAGTTTTGTGCGAGTTTTCTTGTAGGTTTTTGAGACGTAATTAATTGTTTTGATAAAGAGCTAAACAAGAACAGTTTTGAAAGTAGTCTAATTTATGCCATAATTGCTATGTTATTCTAAATTTTAGTCATCACGGAATCCGAAATATATACTAATATATAAGCTGCAGAGTTTGTTTGTTTGAACACGCTAATCTCAGGAACTACTGATCCGATTTGAAAAATTATTTCAGTGGTAGATAGCCTATTTATCGAGGAAGGCTATAGGCTATATAATATCACGCTACAACCAATAGGAGCGGAGCATCAATGAAAAATGTTCCAAAAACGGGGAAAATTGGCTCTCTTATGACGCAGACGTTGCGCGAGTCAGCTAGTATAAGATATACTTATTGGTACTCGAGACTCAGATTGGTCAATGACGGAAGAAATTTTAAATATACTTAAATATAAAACTTTGTTTTTCAGTTGAGGCAGCTAGTACCAAAATTTATTTAGTTGAGTCCATTAGCCTTTACGTGCTCAGAATTGCAATGCTTTTGCGCTCACTATGACAACAGGTCTAACGTGGAGTATCTTGGCGAAATAGCATACCTTCTAATGGCGGTATTCCCATGGTTCATTCCAAAGAACAGAACCAATTCTGTAGTTTATCACCCTGTGATTCAGGCTTTGTAGACGATACCAAGATGTGTACTTGATGTTTCATTAGTACCATTCATTCATATTTTTTCAGACCTTTTAAATCTAAACCTAAATTGTATTGTCTGCTTTGGAGTAAGTATGAAAACGAATATTACTTAGCTATCCTGACTCACATGATGAAGTAGTTCATGTCAATGCGTATTCAAAATCATCATCGACTAGAACGAATGCAGGTAATGGAATTTCCTCGTGTTCTTGTGTTCGGGAATGACCTGCTATGATTTGGATTACTCATCTCTCACTTACTCGATTCATACAATCGTAGTGGCCTTAGCTTCCTGGCCACAAGCTACGTTAAGCTGTTACCATCAGGGGGGTTGTCTATTTGCAGAGCATTTTAGTGGTACATAAATAAAATAAACAATAATATTTGTGTGATATCATCCATGCCAAACCATGCTTCTGCACGTATGGGCCGGCTCAACCGGTGAGATAGCAATGTTTGCATTACTTTCGCCGAGTGAGTGAGGTTACCGGAGGCCCTAACCCTTCCCTCTCCCCCTACTCCCATCTTAAAGGCCGGCAACGCACTTATGACTCTTGAGTTGCAGGTGTCCATGGGCGTGGTGGTAGTCATTTACCATCAGTTGACCCGTCTGCTCGTTTGCCCCCTATACCATAAAAAAAATATCAATTAATTTACTTCACGACTTTTTTGTCCTAGATGTTGGAGTTGTGTCTACAGGAATACCGCATGGTCGTCCTCGACGGTGGATTCTTATGTCATGCGGCCGATACAAAAAGCAAGCGTCTTTTCAAGAGATCTATGTGGCTAAACAGGCAGAACTATATAAACATTGTTCAAAATTTTAAAACAAAATACAAAGATATAGAAGAGTGCAAAGTGATGTTTGGCTGTACTAAAAGATAGTGACACATAATCTATTACTTTTTGAATAAAACACTACTTTGCGAATATTATGTTCTATTTTATTTAATGACTAACTGTAGCTCGCAACTTCGTTCGATCTATCTCCCCGTATTTCTGTGCCAAATTTCATCTAGATCAGATCCAGAGGATATAAAGCGGCGGTAGCATAATGGCGTCGGATTTGCGGGTTCGAACCCTACCCAGTGCACTACCGACGGGAACCCACTCCTAACACAAGCGTTTAGCTTAGCTGGAGGGGTTAACAAGAATACTAGTAATGTGTGACCCACGTTGCTAGTACGCTTTATAAAAAAAAAAATATTACTAAGATTGACACATTAACTGTACAAGCGAAGCTGAGTTCATGCAGACGGCTAAATATATTTTGATTGGAAACGACGACAGTTGCTAAAGCGATGCTACTATACACACTTTACAACTAAGCACTTACATATGTAAGTACATGAGTATTTATAAACATAACTATGAGGTCCCTCAATGCATAGGTACTATTCTTCATAAATGGGGTTAATTGATCCTATTCGTTTGTGGTATTTGTAAAGACCACAAATTCTATACCACAGGTTAATGTTGTTCGATTGAGCTCTGGCTGTATCCTTGCGTGATTATATTTACATTTTTGACGGGTGTTTTTTGTAGTAATCAAAGACTTTGGTTATTACTTACAAATGGAACAGGATGATTAATTTAAACATTGATCGTGTCATGACTTGAAAAAATACAAAAATACCTGAGTCATTAAAATAACTGTTCATTGTTGTCTAACGCCTTTGAAAACAACATGCCCACGGAAGCCTTTTATAAAACTAAGTACATTTGTTACACAAAGGAAAATTCAACTATTAAAGGAAAAGTGACCTTAAACGGTTGTGTTTCTACCTCTTAATAAAATTGTTTTAATTTTTCTTTGTTTTATCATGTATAGATACAAATAAATAAAATGTTTGTTTGTAATAACAAAATATTTTTTTTTAAGCTCATACAGTTATTTGCACGATACCTATGCCTTAACATCAGTTTTAAATTTTTTGTCTGTCTGTTTGTTGCGGCTAATCTCCGGAACGGATGGACCAATTTCCACGGGACTTTCGATGACAGATAGCTGGTGTTTTAAGGAGTACCTTAGGTTACTTTTATTTTAGAAATGGATTAAAGTTCCGCGCAAAATGTATAAATATGTACACGCGAAGTCGCGCAGGAACTGCTAGTGTAATATATAACTATACCTACTAATAGAAATATACTCTTACTGTCTTTTAATTCTACCAAAATACTTACATATTTCCGATTAAATCTAAACCCCAAAGTTCGAGTGCCAGAAGACGCAGATAGATTATGCGCCCTTAAACTGATAATCTAAAACTAGATCAAATTAGCCTAGTTCAGAGACGTTTTTGTGTTAGATAAAATAAATATGTAAAGCGGACTTTTTTTAGGTTGATTAAGCAATACACAGACACAGTATTGTTTGAAACGATTTGGATCTTCTCTTGGGATCGCGTTGCGCTGTAAATTCAATTCGAAACGGTGCGCCACTGAAACGGCAACTTTAACGTTTGCTACTTGCGATAAAACCGCTGTGTTCAAAAATCTATTTTGAATGTTGTTTTTATATTAAGTAGGTACTTATCTATTTCTTTCTTACTTGTCACAACCAATGCTTACAGTGATACGATCGAATTTACGTCGTCACGATCATTAATAAAAGAAAAAGAAAGGATTATTGGAATATATAATTTCTAATTATACAAATAGCATGCAAATAAAATCTAATAATAAAAAATATATTTATTAATTGAAATCTTCAAGCATATTTTGTACAAAGGCGGACTTGCCAAAGGTATTCTCTACCAGTCAACCTTGGGGTGATGTAGAAATGTTATAAGGGAATTGCACATAAATGACATTTGACTGGTCTAGTGGTTAGTGACCCTGACTGCTGAGCCAGAGGTCGGGGGTTTGATTCCCACCCAGGACAAATAATTGTGTGATGAGCATGATCATTTGTTATGTGTCTGGGTGTAATTTATCTATAATATGTATGTATTTAGAAATATATAAGTATGTTTGTCAGCAGTCTGGTTACCCATAGTACAGGACCATAGTACATAATATCTGCCTAGTTTGGTATCAGACAGCCGTGTGGAAGTTATTATTATATTATTATTTGAATTCACCAATAATAATCTGTTAAATCAAGGCAAGCTATACACAATTATGTATAGCTAGGAGTACAAACTATTACTTACATAATAACGTATGAAAATAATAATATATACACAGATTAACACATACACATTCGTATACGTATATAAATACACACATTTTATTCTGACACTATGAATAGGTAATGAAATACAGAGTCGTGTGCTAGTATCCCAATCATTCAGCCATCTCATTGTGAAGGAGATCGCGTACTTTCAGTTTAAATATAAAAAATTAAATATAAGTATAAAACGGTTTGTGGATATCCTGATTTGGAGAGGGAGTGCATTCCAGAGTACCAGATTGAACGTAGAACGACGAGTTTACGAACTCGGAATTGTAGGAGGGACATAAGAGAAGCAGATTATTTGCTAAACGAAGATTTCTTTCATCAGCGGAGTAGGAAGCTAGGTAAGAAGGTAAAGATGGAGAGTTAAGAAAAAAAAGAGTAGTTGGTGCTTGCAGATTGCAGAACTGGCAAATAGGTAGCCATTTCAATTGGGAACGTAAAGCATGATCATACTTGCAAATATTGAAAATGAATCGAATGCAGTTATTGAGAAGATGGTCTAGTTTATTGAGAAGATCTGCATGCAGGTCAAAACAACACACTTTACCATAGTCATTTATAGCTATAATAAAGGACCGCATGAGCGTAGTTTTTAGTTTTAGGGGGCAGGAAATTCTTAAGACGATAAAGTGTTCACAGTGACTTTTTAACTCACTTAAGTAAATTGAGCTGGCCAGCCAAGGGTCGAGTCAATGAATAAACTCCTTGTCTTAGGTCCTTGGGCTTAGAGATGTAATTGAACTATTGAAGACAACTGGTGAGATTGAGGTAGTATCCAACCTACTCATCATCTGTTTGCTCCCTGCAACAACAATCACCTGATATTTGATAGGGTTTACAGATAAGCGAAACCAGCATTTTATAAATTCTAAGAACTTGTCCTTCATCAATGGCTTGTGATAATTTACGCTTGTAAAAGAGTTCAGTATTTGATAAGCTATGCCTTGAAGACACTTTTGTGACAAGACGCTATTTTAGGGTTGCATATTTAGTGGTAGATCATCGCATCTGTCATCGAAAGCGTTCACTGGAGTTTATTTTCGATTTTTATAATTTTTAATTTCGAATTTGATATTCATTTACAATTAGACGTGAAATGGTTTCATACAAAGGAGACATCTTGTTGAAAATGTCGCAATTCTGACTCTTTGTAAATTTTTAATAAATGCTCTTTAAGCGTGTAAAATTTTCGCTTGTGCTTGAGGCTTCAGAAGAATGACACTGACCTGTTGCACTACGTCTTTTCTTAAATTCGTTATAACTAAATTATATATGACCTCATCGCTAAGCTTCTGTGGTCCCAGTATGACTTTGCATTGCACATACCATAGACGTGGTTGGGCACACCAAAATTCGGGAATTCTTGAAGACACGGTAACAACAGTTCCGTAGGCACAACTCCAACTTAATTACCGCGCCATAAATGTAGTCTTTTCTGTTGGTTACACTTATTACTAGTATACACTTATGGAAATATATCTGTCCCAATTCAAAATCCAACGGTTCCCTTTCAATGAAATTTAACCTATATATAGAACAATAAAAAGAAAAGTTAATCTACTTTTGATAAAATAGTTACATAAACACGCTCACGGACAATGCACAAATATCCCCTCATTGACCTAAAAACTTCGACCATCTATCGGAATCTATATTTAATAGGAAGTTTTGTGCAATCGAAAAACAGTATTACGACGTAAATTGTTTCGATTCAAGTAGTCGTAAATACTTATCTGTTCAATATTACCTTGGCTGTTATCAGGGAAATATATGTAAAGCCATACTTTAACGACATCAAAGATTTAACGCAGTTTTATGTAAAAATGGCTTACCGCTGAAAATATTCCAACGAGCTTCAACGAGCCTGTGATAAATTTCCCTATTAGAATTGTTTTTTTTTTTGTAGAATAAACAATCGATTCTTTTTCAATGCCATAAAGACACATTCACTATGGGACAATTAATAAAACATTTTTATAATGTACGTCCCTTTTTAACCCCCGATGCAAAAACGAGGGGGTGTTATAAGTTGGACGCATAAACTTAATATACTAACGTGACGTGTCTGTGTGTGTGTCTGTCTGCGGCATCGTAGCTCCCGAACGGATGAACCGATTTTGATTTTGTTTTTTTTGTTTGAAAAGTCGGGAGTGTTTTTAGCTATGTTTGATGAAAATCGATCCAAGATGGCCGCCGCCACAAAATGGCGGATTACATATTTTTTTTACAACTCCCTGAATATGGGTATCAAATGAAAGGGTTTGACTAGTACAATACTATACACAATGATAAATTTAAAATCCAAGATGGCCGTTCATATTATTCGTTGTCGGGAATTTTTTTTTAATTTAAGGTTATTGTTTAAAAAAATATCAGTCGTTTGTATGTCAATGTCAAGACTGTCAACTGTCAATCTACTTGTTGAAATTGGCACAGATTACTAAGTAGTGTATTGGACGAAGTACCTACCTATGTATTGCTTTTTTTTTTTTACATGCAGACTGCTAAGTTTCAACCGACTTGACATCGGAATAGTTGTAGAAACCATTACAGGCCATCTGGCCCTTAACCGGCACCTATTCACCATCAATGCGACAAGCAGTCCTCTATGCAGAGGCTATGGAACGGCCACACACGTTGTCCTGGAGTGCGAGGGAGGGGCCACACAACGGGCAAGTATCCCCGCGGAAGCGACGTCGCTCCTAGAAACCTGTGAACGCCCCAGGAGGCTTCTGCGCTTCTGGAAGGAGCTAGGCTGGCTCAACTAGAGTTGTTCATGAATTCTTTTACAAAAACGGTATCATTGCCAAGAAAAACGACACTTGCTCTGTTATTGCAGGCAAAATAACTATCAAAAACCCTAGCCTCATCGACATGGCAAGTGATGTTGAAAAGTGCTCTGTTGAGACGACTATGTTTGAATATCGGATCATAAGCTCAATAGGGAATATGCATGTATTTTTTATTTATCTTTTATTGACTTGTTCCATCATTCTACCCTAATAAAAAATATAAATAACCTTGGCAATGTTCAAATTAATTTTTAAAATAACATTGAAAACATCGATAAAATTTGATCTGTTTGAACGCCGCCATATTTCGCGGGCCTTGGATGACGTCACGTACCACGCTTAGTGTTTGTTTCATAAACTTACTTGAAGTGTTACAGTAATTTTATACCGATTTCCAGTTGTAATTACTATTTATTGTAATTAATGGATGATGGATAAAGTTAAAAAACCATTTTATAGGTATTGCCTTGTCCCTAAGTGTAAAAACACTATAAGAAGTACACCCAATACAGTATTTTTTCCTGTACAAAATAGTAATGTAAAATACGAAAACAATGGTGTACATTAATGAGAAGAGATGAAGTATCTTCAATATCGTGTTTATATTGTTGTGAAGATCACTTTAATGTAAGCATATTACAATTTAATTGCTAGTATAGTGTGAATTAGTCAGCAGTAATTTATGTTTTTTTTAAATATCAAGCAGTAGGCAAGTAGCTTGTCTACTTAAACTAGGTAACTTAAGTCCAACAAAACTTCATGAGTATAACTAACTATACATATCTTACCTATCCTTTAGATTATAATATAACAAGTATTGTAATAATTACCTTGAGACTTTCACTCCTTTAACCTCAGCGGACGTAAAATGTGGATTTGATGCAAAATATATAGTCATCATGAATGCACCTATTTTCGATAGATTTTCCGATTGTGCTTTGACAAAACTACATTCAGTCATTGTCCTTGATGATTTCTAATATCACTAGAATGCTTAAATTGCACTAGTTAAGAGCAAAAACCACAGGAACACCTATCTTTCTCCGTAACACTACGAATATAGGCGCCGATAAATGACAGAACGTGGAATGTCACGTCATGTTTTGTTTCGACGTCCATATTTTGCATATTTTAATTAATATTTTTTGCAATTAAACACGAACTAAATAAGAAAATAATTGCTTAGGCATAATATCTGGACAATAAAGATTCAAGGGAAAATTAATCAAGTAAATTTTAACAACATGCATATTCCCTATTCTCTCTCTCAAATAAGATAGCCAGTATGTTCAAGACACAAAGGTTTTTATTTTTATGTACATTCTTTTATCGACTGGTCGTATTTACACAGTACGTCCAATAGATTCTTTTGTTTGAGATCGTTTCTTTATAGCCTTTTTGATATTTACTTTGGACGGTCCCTAAAATATATTTTTATTAAGTTTCCTGAAATACTAGCCGTATTTATTTTCGCTTTCTTTCTCCTAATAGCCTGTGTGTAATAGTAATATGTATATAATATAGTTGCTAACTGTATTGTTACCTGTGCCTACCATGGAGTATTTTTTAAACGTCGTCGTGAAAAAGTCCGTATAATTGCGTTTTAGAATCAACTACCATAACTATTTCCTTTTGAAAACTATCAGTACTATGAAAATAAAGGTAGTGACACCATTTGATATACAATTGTTATATCGACATCCTTTTTGCTTATACTTTTCTAGCTACCCGCCATGGCTTCGCACGGGTAGCAGAGACATCTTCAACAATCATCATCATATTTCAACCAATATACACAAAACCTTAACAAATTATATACCTAAAACTGTTTTATAATATGTAGTGATGAAGTGAGGCTTCCGTGTAGCAAAAGTTTAAGTATATGAATAAAAATATTATAAGAAAAGAGTGTGAATTCGTAAAATCGTGTATTTGTGGCGGGCTATCTCCGGAACACCTATTTGAAAGGCTTCTGTTAATAAAATAAATTATTTATCCCTTGCCGCATACCTACCTGCAGGAGTCATATTATTGTAGTCATTTTGAATCTGCCTTGCATGTCACTTAGTGTAGTTAAATATATTTATGATTCGTTCAATGCTTAATACACTATTTGAAACTAATTTACATTACATTTACTTACATAAAAACGTAAACAACATTTTAATGTTTTGATTTAAAATAAAATTTATTCACATTTCATTCAGTTTTTTTTTATATTTTATACATTTTTTTTAAAGAAAACGTACACTATATAAGTCGTCAAAGGCTTGGGCTAACTTATATTATATAACCGAACAATGAGGAAGATTGAATAGCTAATATTTCTATATTTTAAACACACATAAAACTGTAGAACTTAGGTACCTCTACTTAAAAGCATCAACACCGAAATCGTATTGGGCGTAAACTGTTCTAAATCCGAGTGCACAAGTAATCTATATTTCAGCCAATTGTCAAAAGCCGTCTAGTATTAAACAAGCCACTCACATGGTTTCAAAGGGCTCCTCTCCGTCGTACACAATTGCTTTGAGAAACACGTAGGCTTGTTAGCATAAGACAACAACGACTGACATACTGACATGATATGTGAGAGAATGACACCAGTGTTTCACGTTAAATTAGAAAATCCCCTCCAGTTTTGGAAAGAAAGTAGAGCTTTTTATCATGTCTTTAACTATTTATTTCACAGTATTATTGTGTGGAAGTGTCTTTAATAATTCTTTATTTTGGACCTGAAATGTTTAGATATGTAAATATTTGTTTCGCAGTAAAGTTTTTTTCTAATTTCACATTTAATTTTCATTTCACGTTTATCATAAGAAACAAAATCTTATATTTCATTATGAACGGTTGAGTAGTTAAGGCGTGAAAGCTAATAAACAAACAAAATCACATTTGCATTTATAATATTAGTTAGGATTATTATCTTTTTTTTTAAGTGGTCTGTGTATGATGGTCTAAAACAATCTAAATAAAGCTCCGTCTTCCAGAAAGGTCTGGGCTGTCCTTCTGTTTACGACAGAGTTCTATTTCAGTTTCGGCAAAATATAAACTGAAGGGAAAAAAAGAGAAGTGCTGTCAGTCCCATCGTCTGGAATTTTCCACGAGGGAGTTTACAGACTTTACAGTCAAGCACTCCAGAGATGTTGCAGTCTTCACAATGGTTCTTAATGCTAAGAAAAATTTATCCGTTACCAATATTACTTTTTTATTTTTGTATAGATATAGTACAAAGCGAAGCCGTATCAGCATATATATTTTACCATCTAATGTTACCATCCGGCGAGAAATATAGATATGTTCTATACCTAAATTAAATACACTAATAGAGTTAAGGCACATTTTCGGGTGTCTGGATCGAGTTCAGGCACTCTTCTTTATTACAACAAACATAAAAAAGTATTTTATTAAAAAAAAAATATTAAATAAAATGCTCTGACAAACAAAGGTTCAATGCATTATAACATTATAACGAACGCCGCAATGATGACGAGATTTACTCGTACATGACTTTATTATAATAAACCGAAAAACAAAATACAAAACATGTGCTTTGAATATTTTACATGTCATGGTTCTTTTAGATAAAAGTGTTGGAACGTAATAAACGCACATAATATCAGAATATCAGACGCAAATTTTATAAAAAACTATTTTAGAGACGATATTTTCTCGTTTATAATGTAACATAATAGCATATTGGTTCTTGTTATATGCTACAAAGATTTCCCTAGCGACAAACTGAAATACATCGCAAGAAGGTGAAGGTTGAGAGGTAGAGTGGCAAAAATCTTAACCATTACGCAAGGCCGTATTTAAGGATTTGGTTCTTAATAAAGAATTAAAACAATTTGCTTCAGCGGTGACGACATATATTTATTGCATACTCCATGTTCCGGCCCTGAATATCGGAACTTACGCTAATTAGCTGCGTATTAGTAATGTCTATGATAACGTATATATATAAGAGCAGTAGGCTCATAATAGTTTTTGTATTTTTTTACACAAACTAGCTCAAAAACCTGTAATACAGCTGCATTCGAACTAAATCTCGCTTCTATCGAATCACGTTAACTTTGTGCCTGGTTTTCAACATCTATTAAAACGTGTACTTAAACAACAGTTATCACGAATAGGTTTATTAAGAGACTTTTGCGATATATTTGTGCGGTGACACACATTTATTTTTTTAGGTTTAGATATGATGTCGAACTTCGTAGTAGGTAATTTCTGATCTGCATGTAAATAATAATAAATAAATAATAATAACTTCACACATCTCACACACGGCCGTCTGATCCCAAACTAGGCAGAGCCTGTACTATGGTAACCAGACTGCTGATAAACATACTTATATATTTCTAAATATATACATATTATAGATAAATTACACCCAGACACAGAACAAATTTTCGTGCTCATCACACAATTATTTGTCCTGGGTTAGAATCGAACCCACGACCTCTGGCTCAGCAGTCAGGGTCACTAACCACTAGACCAATAGTATCAGTTTTTATTTTGATGATGAGCTTAAACCATCAATAAACTTGTCTATAAACAGGATTTATACTGGACAAGCTTAGAATTAATTACTTTTATTTTAATATTATTCTTATTAAGTTATTCTGTACGATATACAGTTACTACATATACTATAAACGACTTAATAATATCAGGAACTACTAAAACACATACAAAAAAATTCATCAAAATCGGTCCTGCGGTTTAGGAGGAGTTCAATGACATACACACATAAAGATAAATGTTAATTGCAGGTTTTTCTTTACTAACTTTTACACTTTCGCGCTGCATGATATAATTATGTATTTCCACGGGAATTAACGTGATCACGAAAAGGTATCTCTGAGTTGCCTGACGTTTCGACCAGGTTGCACTGGCCGTGGTCACTGGCTGATTGTTTTTCTTTGCCTCTGAATCGAATTTTTAACCTTGGTGCATCCGTTCTTAAACATGTAGGTACAACAAAACTAAACTGCTTGTTGACAGTTATTAAGGTTGTATGTTACACCTATGGTATGGTACTATGTTAATAAGTTGCGGTACGAGACAGGATGGCACTGAGGCGGGAAATAACATGCTAATGTATTTCCCGCATATTCCCGCCTCTACGTGAACAAAAATATTCGAAGTGGTTCTACCCTGGTAAAGTCAACCTTTGAACGTTAAAGACGACTTCGTTAAATATATTAAGTAGTTGGAAATATCAAGATGTCTAATGTCACTTATTTAACAATAATGGCTATCATTAATGTATTATTGATGTGTAAATTACACGCGTCACATTAAATACAAATATATATTAAAATTTTAATTAGCTCCCGTCTCAAAGATTCCTTAAACGATTAGGAAAGAATTGGTGATCTTCGAACGGTTTATCATATTTATTTACTAAGAACACTTTCGATCAGTTCACGTTTCAAACAAAAAAAAAAACTAAATCAACATCGGGCCGTTCGTTTAGGAGCTATGATGACACACACACATGTTAATCTTATATGACTCCTCCGTTTTGCGTCAATGATAAAAATAAAAAATATCCAATAACAAAATCATAAATGGCAAGGATATGGGGATTTTTACGTAAAGTTACATAATGTGGGATTAGGGTCATAATTACTATTAATAAAAAAAGTCTGTGTTCACAAAGTTATTGCAGTGCAGAATGAAACCTAGTTGCAAAATGACATTCTGAAAACTTTTTTTAATACAATTTAGCGAGCCATTAATAAAAAAATACAACACAGCCCACATCCCAATTAGTTCTCGGTCTCAGTTGTCCACTTTTAAATTTTTTTGTGGCCAACTCGGGCTCACTTCAAAACAATTATTTTGTGTTTAACCCAAACCACACGCACACTTTCATGAACATTTATTGTATATCATGCTATTATTAAGGTTCATGTAAGTATTTTTTCTTTTGTTTTCAAAACATGAATAATATTACGAATTTAAAATGTAACAACAATTCTGGTAGTCGGTTTGCTACGTCACTGTAAAACGCATAATCAGAAATTTCAACAAACCAGCATATAATCAAAGTGGGCCAATTAGAGCATTCCTATCTACGAGCATACCTAATTATCAGAATTAAAGTGTACCAAGTAACCTTTTAACTGAACGGCTGATGCGAACAAAAACTATCTATTTCCACTGGGAAATGTACATATAATTATAATATCGGGGTCAAACATCTTGTATAAAGGCCTATCAACAACTTTGGAGTGTAAAATATATGCATATAATAACATATAATATTCGCCTTTTTGAGACACGCTCTTGACGCGAATGCTACATTTATACCTAAAACGGGCACATAATGAGAGGGTGCATCGGTTTCTTGTAGGTACAGCAGAATCTTTTGTGTTTAATCTATTTAGTAACTATGAAAGCCATAAGGCTAATAATAATAGTAAGGAACGAAAGTCTATTTGTTGAACTACCATAGAAATAAATAAACAACTCTGAGTACCTATCTCGCGAAATGAATGATGATCTATTTGATCAATGATATTTGCTCACAAAGCTCATGAAGTTTGTTCTTAAACTTGAGCTCTCCCCCTTTCCTTTCATTTAGCTGTTGTTTAATTCTTCTAGTTTGACTTACCCCTATCGAGTTCGTTGCGTACTTTGGGACGGAAAACTTTTGAAAAAAAGACCGGAATATAAATGAAAGTCTCTCAAGTTGGTTAGTAGTTGGGTCTCTTAGGAAATTAGTTAATCAGTTTATTTATTTAGCATTGACCAAAAAACGGCTTGTGACTAGGAAAATAACAATTTGAAAAATACAGGTGTAAGATCGATACAGATGAAATAAAAAGCACACACAAAGCACAACGTAGTTATGAGTATGACCAAAAGATGTCTCCGGTAGTTGGTCAAAGCATATGAATCGCGCCATTGTATCGCCTGCCAGCTTTTTTTTTATTCGATCTTCGTGCATTTTTACGAATTTCAATTATGTAAGTGTCATGTTTTACCCGTGTAGGTGTATTTTAGCTGAATCTCAGGGTTTTGTCAATACATTTTATTACTTATGTTGTTTGTGGGAGCATTGATACAGGTAACAAAGGGGTGGTCTGATACACTGTATCAATTGTCCCCCTGCTAAGTGGCTTGATACGACAAAATATATGTATATATTGTATCTCACATGAAAGGTGTACAATAAATAGATAAATAAATAAATAAAATATAATACTTTACATTTTGCTGTTTTTCAGCACGAGCTGCACTTAGTAGCATAATTATAAACTGTTTTTCAACGTAATAATAAACATACTGATTAATTTATCCATGTTTCTTTCCTACCCAATCTCTGTATCAATCCACCCCTTGGAGGGGGAGCATTGATACAGAGGCCATTTTATTTTTAAGTCACTTTTTACACTACTACATTTTACAATTTCACCCAAATTAGCTCGTTAGGTTTTAAATAAAGAACCAATATTATCGAGCAAATAATTTTCATTCAGACTAATTAATGGTAAGACACCTAAACATGGCATGGTTTGAAAATCGTATCAATCCTCCCCCACTCCCCTTATATTAGATTTGCTAAAGTTGATCCTTAACTATTTGTCCTCCATCGATGGGTATAAGAAGGATTTCGTAGAACATGTACCAAAGCATCCAATCATATAAGGGTTATTTAATCTTCGGTGGAAAAGGGTTCGCATCGTATGGGGTGGGAAAAAAAGATTATGTTCAAATTGTCGTCATATCTGCGAAGTCGATGTATATGGGATGAAATGAAGATGTAAATAGTGAAAGCTGTTTATAGCTTTATGCAAGTTTAGTTATAGTGTATCTTTTAAGCAAATCACGTCTCTTTGTGGCATAATATCAGTTTCTTCTTTGACATAAACTTATATGTTTGCACCTGTATGTTTGTGTAATCTACGTTAAGAAGGTTCCTTCTAATAGGGATTGTAGAAAGGAAATGTGTGCCTTTTTAATGGGATGGAAATAAAATCTTAATGTTTATCTCCGTTGCCGCACTTTTAGTAGAACTCTAAAGTGTAGTTTATTTGGAATTTCGAGTTTTATACTCACGTCTACAATTTTTGGTTTTTAGTTAAAATAGCTAAATCGCACTTTTTCTTTGTTTTATTTAGCGTTATTACTAGATACATAATGTAATATCTGATTGAGTTATAATTACATACGTATGAGAGGGGTGTACGGTTATGTATTCAACTTAATTTAATTTAGTTTTATGTAGTTTATTTTAAAAATATAATTCAGTTTGAGTATCATCTGATACTTTCGGTAAATAATGGAGATTTTCTACTTGTAACTTATGTAGTTTTGAGATAGTCCGTGTTGCAATGTGTGGACGAACGTAGTCGTGGAAAAAAAAAACCAATCGAATTGAGAACCTCCTCCTCTTTGAAGTCAGTTAAAAAGAGTGGAGCTCTAGAGCAAGTGAAAAGTCTCGTTAGTTTGATAACGAGCTTATCCATCATCATTTTACAGAACACCTGACCAAATTTTTATTTGCACATTCTCTTTGCAATACATATCGGTAATAATTGTGCCGCCATGTCTGAATACATTTTTTTTTTATAAAAGACTACTAGTAACGTGGGTCACACATTGCTAGTATTCTTGTTAACCCCTCCAGCTAAGCTAAATTTAATGAACAATTCTCGTATCACCAGTTTCAAATCTATACTTATGATAAATCTGTAGCGGCATTAATTCTGTAGGTACATTGAATATATTTAAAAAAAATCGACTGAGGGGTATTAAGATGTCGATACTGATGCCGAATATGCGATTCAAACAATTTTTGTCTGTCTGTCTGTCTGTCTGCCTGTCTGTCTGTCTTTCTGTTTGTATGTTCACGATAAACTCAGAAGTTACTGAAGGGATATGCTTGAAACTTAGTATGATAATAGTTTGAGTGCCTGCGCAGGTTATAGGGTACTTTTTATCCCGGGTTAGACTTTGGTTCCCACAGGAAAATCAATGAAAGCTGTAATAACATTGTAACGTTAGTAGAATGTATATACTTATTTCGGAATTCACTCCAGCGAGCGTTTAGCTTATCTGGTGTAGAGTACGATTTTTTACTACTACTAGGATGGGTGCCGGATCGAATCACTCATTGACGCTCTTTTCTTTTTTTGCACCTTTTTTAATATATAAACTAATTTACTTTTTTCAATTAGGTATCGTTTTTAACCAATGAAAAAGATGAGGTTCTCAATTCGACCGGTTTTATACATATTCTTTTTTTTATGTATGTTCAGCCAGAGCCAGAGCTGATTTTGATTATTCTTTTTTGTTAGATAGGGTGGTATAGAAGGGTGGTCCCATGTCAAGGAAGTCAGGATCTGATGATGGAATTCTGATAAAGTTGAGAGAAACCCTCGAAAATTGTAGAAAGGAATATTTATTCTTTGCGTTTTAGTTCTTTTCGTCGGTTTAATTTTTATTTTATATTTTTTATAAAACCACTCAAATTAACTGATAAATATTAAGAGTACAAAGAATCGATTTTTACCTGTGATTTAAAGAAATATTATTAGTTACATTAGATTTCACCTGCAAATAGTCATGTCTGTTTGAAGGATTTCGAGTGAATGTATATTTTCAATCGTAGGATATCATAGGGGAATATGCTTTTCTGTGGTGATTGCTGAAGCAGCAGGAGTTTGTTTTTTCTTTGTTTGGTGATCCCAGAGTAATCTATAGCTGGTTCTTGACTATGCCAACGAGCTATTTGGCCTCTCCCAGCCATTAAATTCATAAATATGTTTCAGCGCATTAATAATAATAACAACTTCACACACCTCATACACGGCCGTCTGATCCTAAGCTAGACAGAGCCTGTACTATGGTAATCAGACTGCTGATAAACATACTTATATATTTCTAAATACATACATATTATAAATTAATTACACCCAGACAGAGAATAATTCGTCGTGGGTGGAAATCGAACCCGCGACCTCTGGCTCAGCAGTCAGGGTCACTAACCACTAGACCATCAGGCCAGTCCAGTAAATATACATATATTTATAAATATAGTTATAGAAAAAGAAGATCCAAACTTTTAAATTTTTGCGTTCCATGATAATATAATTATGTTGACGGGAATGCACGCGATCACGTATTTAAAGAGTATAACAGTACCTACAGGTCTGTTATCACGGCCACGATCACGGCAAAGCAAAGGTATGTCATCCCTTTTAAATACGTCGTTGATTCCCGTCAACATGATTATATTAGAATAGAACAGAATTTTTATTTAAAGCATCTATGACTTAGTTGTTAGTTTAACTTAACACTTTCTTAGTATTACAGTATTTTACTATATTAAATGCATGGCAGACACTATCGCCAAAAATTACATCTAAGCTGAAATATTGACACGTAACCGGTGAAGTTTTTTTTACACTTTCAGACCATTTATTTTGCGTTCGGTTACAGTACTGTGAAATCTTAAGTTACTAAACCGTGACTAAACAAAGCTCAGAAGCAAATATTTGTCTGTTAGGTATACCAAGGGGCCCATAGTTTCTAGGAAGCGGCACAGTCAGTGCCGCTGCCTAGAAACTATGGTCCCCCTCGGACTCTGACTACAGCAAGAGTCTCCCAATTGGTCGGACGAATCGAGATGTTAGGTCGTCACAGTTGTTTTATGACGATTTTCTGCGAGGAGAACATCTCGCGCAAGGAGGATGTGACGGCGTGGATTCGGTAGAAAAACTTCCAGGTGGAACCTTTTCACTCGCGCTCTCATGCGTACGCTAAGAGTGGCCGTGGGTGTATGAGACGAGTTTTATGTTCTTCACCCAAAGCAGAGCCTCCCCTGAAGAGGGTGTCTGGACATCTACAGACAGTTGCCGTCCGCTAGCCAGCGCTGGGTGGATCATTGGAGGCAAAACGTCGCCGTGCCGACAGTCAACTCATAAACGGTGCTGTGAGACACACCGTGTGGTTTTAGTTGGTTTAAGCCTGATATACGGCCTCACCAATAACCGGGTGAGGTGAGCTTCCACACAAAGAACAAATGAGTAATGTTACCACGGCCAAATTATGTCGTTATTTCACGTGTAAGCAACCAAAACAACCTTTTTTGTACGCTCCAAAAAATCCTGCCTGGAGAAAGAGGTACTATGCAATAAGCGACAAATTGCTGTTTTCCGAAAAAAACGCGAACGAAGTCGCGATCACAGCTAGTTTGAAATAATTTTGTATTAAGTCCGTCTCTGTACAAACATTTTCATGATGATTTCATTCGCAATGCACGTGTAAGACTGAAAAAACTGGTTTGCTTCCATTAATACAATCTGCTGTTACATCTGACAGGTTACTGTATGGAATTTTTATTTTAAAGTTTATCATCTCAAAGTCTGTTATTGTTTGCTCTAGTCAGAAATCACAGTACCAATATCTGACAGTATAAATCAGAAGCAGCTTTGTTTGGGGTTTTGTTCGGAAAAATAACATGTATTTGTGCGTAAAGCCGTAGGTACCAGGTTCTTCTTTTGTTTACTGTGCTTGGGAGTTTACTTAAAGAGACATTACCTTAAGTTTACTTTTAAAGCAATGTTTCATGGAAATGTTATCGAAAAGTTAAGCTTTCTTTTATGTAGTCATGTTCAAACATAGAGGAATTCGTATGAGGTCGTAAAATATACCTATAATGACAGTTATAGTGTTGGGAACGGTTAGTTTTGGTCGTTTTGGAAGTTGTTTTGAAGGAAATAGGAAATTATTGTATTGTCTTTAGCTTTTACTTTAGGCTAAAGAAGCTTCGTAACTGTTAGAAAAGTTTTCTTACCTATTGAATTGTATTTTTTGTTATTGGATTAACAAAGCTCTTAAGAAGAAAATTTAAGGAGGAAAAAGAAAAAGAATGGAGATATAAGATTGAAGTTTTTTGCAGTTGGTAACTGAATAAAGAGTGAAACAATTTTTGTTATTGGATTAACAAAGCCCTTAAGAAGAAAATATAAGGAGGAAAAAGAAAAAGAATGGAGATATAAGATTGAAGTTTTTTGCAGTTGGTAACTGAATAAAGAGTGAAACAATTTTTAGTACGTCATTAATTTTTTAATCTAATTTTACAAGGACGTAACTCTATTACATCGGTTGGAAAAGGTAATTTTTTTCTTCTTAAAATAGCTTAGATTTGAATGTTTTGTTGATCTATGTATAGACTTAATGTGGAAATAAAAACAAATGGTTAAAATATGGTTTCAATAATTTATTACAAATCATATACAATTTTGTAACAAAACTTACATTAAGGTATAGATTAAGATATAATTATTTATCTGTTTTGACTCGTTCTGATTTCGGCAGGTAAACTGAAACGAAAAAAGTTTTATGAAACACGGTTCTTTTAAGCGAAATAAATTAATGTATGAACACGTTGACTCATTGGTCTTGCTGCGGTTTTAAACAGCATCTGTGATAAAAACATTCTGACAACAGACCTATATCTATAAATAGTTTTTTTTCCATGGAGCTTTGCGGTTTTTACTGTCACAATCCTTTTCTATTTTTCATTATGAAGGGGCTTTTTCGAAGATGTACCAAAGTGTTTGTCGGAGTCGCATGGGCTAGTCTAGTGTCTCTATCTCTAGCATGGCGTAGTATACTAGAGAAACAGTGTAATCACGATGCAATTACTGACGTGAAAACCCCTACCGGGACCTGGCCACCATTTGTGACGAAACAATCAATTTAGAGGAGCGAAAAACCTGCTCCCCTGTCTCAAGTATTAAACAAATGATTGGCTGTGCTTTTTACCACTTTATCACCACTTTTGGGTATGTAGGTAACTTTTCAATTTTATTGGTAAAAAGCACCCGCTGCTCTTTCGAAAAAGAGACTATGACTAGACTAACTTAAACTTCATTTCTGCGTGGTACATTTTTGTTGTTGTTTTTTTTTACAAGGTAATTGATATAGGTGCATTAGTTACTGCAGGTGTCTGCAGGAAGGCTAATTCGTAAGTTTAACCAGAGAAAACTTTTTATTAAAGTGCACATCAGTGTAGTACACTTTGATGATATGTTTGTGTGAGGGGTTGATCCAATTCTACAGGATTTCAAGATTATCACGATGGATGACATTATATTAAGTATTTAGTAATAACGCTAAATGAAACAATGTGCAATTTGGCTGTTTTAAAAAAACAAAAATTGTAGTCGTTGTGAGTATAAAACTCAAAGTCCAAATAAACTACACTTTAGAGTTCTACTAAAAGTGCGGCAAGGGAGATAAACATTAAGATTTTATTTCGACCCCGATATAAAAGACACACACATATCCTTTTTACAATCCCTATCAGAAGGGACCTTCTTAATGTACAAGACACATAATATAAACGCTGAAAAATTATAAGGGATTTACAAAAAGTGTTATCTAGGAAATTGGTATATAACATCTTTTACAACCGTTTTCCGTAGCCTTGTAGTAATTAAACGAAAAATAAAAATGGTACGAGTATGATAATCCCGGTGGAAGACTTAGGTCTTTCATAATGAGCGTTGAAATTAAGTTTAAATTTCATATTGAAATCTGAGTATTACAAGAGAAATTAAAGGTTTGTAATAATGGCTAATTTAGAGGAAAAAGAATTTTCATAAACAATAACAACTTGTTGTTTGAAGTTTTCTTCACTATCTATGACTATCTATGATTACAATACTGCAAATCAAGGGCCTCGTTTCATCTTGAAAGAGATTCAAGTTAAAGTAGACCTGTAGCGACATATATATTTCGTCCCGGTTCACTGCAAGAGAAGCTTGTCACTTAACAAATCGGATGAACAGGGTGAACTATTCTGAAAGAGTTCGCCAATGCACTATTACAGAGAATTGTAATATTAACGTATTTTAGCCATTTTAGTTCAGCGAGAAGGCGCCAGCTCTCAACGACCTATGTATATGCAAACGTACAAAAACTAAATTGAACTTTTAAAAATGCAGGATACTTTATAGGTCATACATTTTAAATAACAACTTAGCATTACAAATTTCGAGATGCCTTTGGACAAAACTCGACAGACGAATGAATTTCACGAAGCTTTACTTGTGAATTTGGTTATTTTAAACGTCTTCCGTTGAAATAAAGATGGATGTTGATGGAATGTACATATTTTTTAGAACAGTCTGCATACAAAAATAAAATAACTAAATCATTAAAATTTACATGAAATTACCTTACCTCCTGTTGCTTAGAAATGTACATTTGCATAGTACCTTTATAACAGTATTGTACCTTATAAATATAGAGTGTTAAGTTCCACATCTTATTTGTATAAAAGACCAGAAATTTTAAAACAATTATAAAATATTAATTTACTTAACACTATAATACATTCATGTTATAGTTATATGATTATAGCACATACATCAAACTAATATTATAAATGTGGAAGTTTAGATGGATGGATGGATGGATGTTTGTTACTCTTTCACGCCAAAACTACTGACCCGATTGCGATGAAACTTGGTGTGTAGATAGCTGGAGACCTGTATTAACATATAGGCTACTTTTTATTCCGATATTCCCACGGGATCGGGACTTACGCGGGTGAAACCAGAAACTAGTGTTATATAAATGTTCAAATATGGAGCCTACTAACTGATAGGTAAGCGGTTTAAGTATAACCCTAATTGGTGTCGCTGAATCATTGTGAGTGTGTTATAATAGTAATAGTAACAAACTCACAAGAATCGTAAATCTGTTCCGAATCTTTTTTGCACACTGGTGAGATGGGGACTGATATACGCTATGTCTCAGCTAGGGTCTGCGGCTAATTCAATAATCTAAAAACTCTTTATTTTAATTCTGAGTTTAAAAATTGTTTAAATAAGAACGACTTGTTTGTAAAATTATAGAAAAGCTAAGGCTAAGTAAGTAAAGGTATGGAAATGTAATTTTTTTTTTAACAAGTTGTTGGATTTAAACCTCGTTTATTTCCGGAATTAACCAATTGTTTACGATTTACGATAAACAAACTGCGTCTTACGACACTGGAGTTTTACGTTTCCTAGCTGACATACATACTTATATGCTAGTGACGCCTCAGTGCGTCAGAAAACGTATGAATTTCATTGTACAATGTTGCTTTAATTTTATTTCCTCCAATGCGGGATCACAACGCAGGCCTCTAGGGATGACATAAATTAGTGAAACGGCGTGGTTATTATATACGGCATAAGTATTTTATCAGTGTGCAAATGTACAATTGTGTTAATGAATCGCAGGAATATTTGAAATTGGGAGTGGTAATATTGGCCTAGGGTATAAATTAACGTACGGCCGTCGGGGTATTTGTTCCCCGCCCCCATACTTCTAAGGGTTGATTCCCAAGGCTCAGGCTGAGCCGTACGCGGAATTGGTAAGGGTTTACAATAGTCCGGTGTAACATGAATCATTTCTTAATATATTTTTGGATACCTACGACATAATAGATTGCTTAAGGACTCCGGTCAAGCCCTTCAGAAACACAAAACCGTTGTTTGGAAGTACGTACGGACCGTTTGAAATATTTCCAAAATAAGCTTATAACCACGTTTTTAATAATACTGTATATACAATTGATCACACTAATTAAAGCAAGGGATCATCTACAAGAAGGGAGGTGAGGGGTAAAGACAACAATTAAAAGAGACAGAGGATATTAAAAACACTGAGTAAAATAAAATTCCAACACTTATGACTTAAGTCTGAAATCCTAAATTTTATGTGAAGCAAAGGACTCAAGCAAGATGATTCCTATTTTCGTACCCTTTAGGCCCAATACTGTTTGTCTTTACAATAAACTATTTTTAAAACCGAGTAGTACGGGAGCATTTGCAATTTTACTATGATAAGTGACGTCTAACAATGGTGTTATGTTTTATCCTGCTTACCTTAAAAGGAGATAGGGCGATGATATCTACTAAGCACCGGCACTTTTCTTCAAAAGTATGCTGAAAACCAACATGATTGTTTGTTCATGTTTCATTTTCAATCGAACGTTTACACATACGAGCTTAGAAGGTAAGCAGAGCAAGTAGTTGCATTAGATAAAGTTTTTTATCTTAATTTAATGAACTTTTGTAGACAAAGTCTTAATTCACTTAAAATAGAAAACAATTAACAACTCAGTAACTTGCCGATCATAATCTGGTTAAAAATCTACTCATGAAGCGAATGAGAATGGATTAGATAGAAAAATATTCATGTTCTACCATCTACAGAGTTTTGAGTGTAGGTGTTGCAGACAGTAATGCAAAATTTTGTGCCTGAGATATTATTTTATAGTAGTATTTGTAGTGTATTTACTTATATATGGACGCTGATAAGCAATACTGTGTCAAGCCACACATACTTTATTTAGAGAAAATGGCGTTTTAAGATGTCATTCCAATTCCTAATCAATTTGTTTGAAAAATATCTAAAAATCTACCTGAAAGGTGAATAGATATTTTTTCAAACAAATTGATTACATATTGCTTATCAGCGTCCATGTATGATATGTGTGAATATATATGTACTCTGTACAGGTATAATATAAGTACTTATGTATGTTCATGTATAAGTCTATGAAACTGTGTTTATTATGTAGTAAGCGTGTATGTAGTAGTGTAATGATATTTAGAAAATTGTACATGTCAGTAATGTAAATATTAGTTTGTTTTATAAATAATTTCAAATGTATCTTTGCACCTACCTTATAGCAGTTCTACACCACTCTAAGGTTGACTGGTAGAGAATGCCCTAGGCATTAAGTCCGCCTTTGTACAAATGTGCATAAAGTTTTAAATAAATAAATAAATATTAGCTAATTAGGTACCTATAAAGTATTTAGCAAATACGGCTATTTAGTTATAAAATATGAATTATTAGCTAAATTGAATATCGTCTCTCTTTGGAGATGGAGACTATTTTATAACATGAGAAGCGATTTTTCAATTGTGATGTAGAATGTTATTATTCGGACGAAACGTTCAAAAAGCCTTTTAAAGTAACCATGTGCTAACGTAACTAATGTAAGCAGGATCTTCTTACTTTCCAAAACGAAGGAAGTAGTAGTTGCTTTATGATGGCTGTACTCAATAACAATTAAACGATTCAGCATGTATTGCAAATTCAATCGGCCACGTAGAGCTTTGCGTGAGGAGGATAGTTAGTTGGGAAAGATCACATTGGCTGACACAAAACTTTTCTTGTTAAAATTCAGCCGTGCCATGGCAAGGTTGCCTTTAAAGTCTCACCGTGAATACGACGGTAATACACGATGCACCTGTCGACGGTAGGGTAATTTTAAAATAAACCAACTGCAGCGACTATCAAAGAGAATAGAAAAGAAAAGTCCAGAAGCGCAGAAATCATTATGATTAAATTCCCTTTAGGAAAGCGAAAGTTATAGTTTCATCGTGGGAGAGCCATGCTTCGGCATGTATAGACCGGCTTGACCAGAGTGATACCACGGCCTTACAGAAAACCGGCAGTGAAGCAACCCTTGCCTCTAAACTTCCCCTCTTCCACCCTTCAATTCTCTCCCCTCCTTCCCTCTTCCCTCCACCCTCCACCCCTTCCACCCTTCCCTTACTCCCACCTTAAAGGCCGGCAACGCACTTGTGACTCTTGAGTTGCAAGTGCCCGTCCCATGGGTGGCGGTAGTCATTTATCATTAGATTACCCGTCTGCTCGTTTGCCACCTATATCATAAAAAAAAAAGTTACTTTTCAGCATCGGTCGTCTGGACTGAGGAATTGATGATAGCAACAGGACATAATGATAACAATGAATCGCAAAAGAATACAATAATTGTTTAGTAGCAGTTGCAGTAGTACCTATCCTATAAGAATATACAAAAAGAAGATTGTGAATACTTACTTAGGCTGTATTAGATGAAAAGGCATTTTTCTGACTGCTTCCTCAGCGATGTCTAGCGGGAATGCGAATTCTATCATATTCTCATTGAGACAATCATTATATGTAGATGCCAGCTGGCACCTATCCGACATGCCGTCAATGCTGTCGAGGCAAAGCCGGGAGACAGTGTTCAATTTGCGAACTACACGAGAATTCTTTCCATTAACTAGGCTGGCAAGGTGGACAAGGAGTTCTCGGTTTACCTGTGAATGAAATATAATTATATTGATCATTTAAAAGTTTAGAAATCATTTTCTAAAATTAATTTAGAGATTAGAAATATATACTAATATATACTGAGTGATATTTCAAAGCTAATAAAGCCTACAATACTATTTTTAGCAGAGTACATTTACGGGTATCATCTATGATTTCGATTCTTTCAACACTGGTTGAAAGAGTGTTCAAGTCGAATGAATAAATATACTCTAGGCAAACTCTTCGCCTAATATCAAGTGATGTAGAGACAAAATAAATAAAGCTTATCAAAAATAAAAATATTTTTATCAATTATTTAAATCCTTCTTAACTGGTGCAAGACTTACTGCATAAGGGCCGCTTACTAGAAGAGTAATTGGTAGGTTTTTTAACTCTATGTAAGACAGTAATGTCATCCACATAATGGTAAGACGTCATAAGTGATAGAACCTGAAGATCAACATACGCAAAGCCTGGCTAAAAATGTTGTATGTGAAAATTAAAAAAAAAGTCGGTATTAAGAAACATATCTAACGCTTACAACGTGAAAACCCAAACTAGTTTTTACTCGTTAAACATAATATTTTATAACGAATATATTATGTTTATCCATCTGCGAAGTGACTAATATATCACAAACAGTTCATAGTTGGAGTGTCCAAAAATATCTCACCTTGCCATGATTAATCACATCACTTTGTTCCAGCATGCAGGCAGCGAAGCATTGGCCAGATCTGGAAACTGGGGATGAGTTGGTGAAGTAGGCCCTCACATCCTTCGGAGTCGCTCGGACTTTGATCACGCAGGATTGTGCCATCCGAACAAGTGCATCTAAATGGCCTTGTACCTTAGAATATAAAACTTTTTATGAATTATTAGACTTTTGAAATATCGCGTGTCATGATATACGATTACATATACGGGTCATAAAGCGATCGTTTAAGTATATTCATACATTTGACCTGCCTCACGTTTTGAAGAAAGGGATGAACAGTTGTATCAATTCCCGTTACTGTAATCGTGTACAGGAGGTTAAATTATATAAGTATTAAAAAAGATTAATCGATCAGTGTGGGTCTACCCTAATACTTCAGGCCACTTCGCAAGTAAAAGATTTCTGCATGAATCGCCTGGGGAAGTGCCTTACAGAACACAGTGGGAAAAGTGCAGTATTTATTTCTGTTGGTCGGTTCGGTTGTACGGGAAATGGCTTTTTATTAAACATGTACAATCGGGGTTCATATCAGCCCACATGAAATATGCATAATGATACTGGCATACTAGGTTCGTAATAAATAAAATTGTACATATTATTTTTTTCTATAAGTTTTTATGCATATTCTTTTTCCCAATAAAATATTCCTAACCAATAAATTTATCGCATAACCCAATTATGGTATAATAAGTGCAAAATATCAGAATGTTAGCTAATATAAAAATGGAATTGAACAAATTATATACCAAAAAAAAACAGAAAGTGGTAACCAAGCTGTGTTAGAGACTGGTCCGATTAAATATTTACATGGATTAGCTGACTAATACCATTTCTCATTACTAGATTGAAAAAGATCTGACGCGCTTACGCTTGTCCCATACATTATCATGAAAATACATGTTTGCACGAACGAATATTGCGCTAAGAACTACGTATATTATGCTGTGAAGTTACTTATGTCACAAGATACATTAAGTGGTTGTCGTGGTGTTATTAGCAGGAGAGCCATGCTTCGGAAGGTATGGGCCGGCACGGATATTTATTCAATTATGAAAATTCAATTATTAAATATTTTTTGATGAAATAAAATTCTGCTTAGTAGAAGTATTATTGTAACTAATGGCTCATAGGTTCGTAATATACATATTTATATACATTACGTACATAATGGATACAACATTTGTAGAAAATGTTATATAGAGCGATGTTATGAATAAACAAAATTAGGTAAGCTGTGAGAGTTTACTCACTGTAATGAAACAATGAGAACTTATGAGAGAGAAAGAGATCATCTAAACATATTGTACACTCACAATAAAAATAAAATCCATTTCTTTAATAAATAGTACATGTCCTGAGTCCTGGTTTTTCTTGATTATAAAAGGTGTGCTAAACATCATTATCAAACGGGAAACAGGTGCTATAAAGGTTTTTTCATTTACTCTTGTCTGGCTGATATTAATAACGGTATTGACTGATTGGTATTTTTCAAGGACGATAACTTTAGGTCGTCCTCAAAAAATAACCTGTAGGATCTTATCAAAGTAACAAAGAATAATCTTGGAAATAAATTTTGATTTTAAAGCAATATTTATTAATTTAGGTACAACTATTATTACAAAAGTTACCTAATTCAATAGTGTAGCAATCTGGTACTGATACCTTACTTAATATTATATTATCTTAAATATGGAACACTGTATAATTATATTGTCTATAAAAAAATATCCACAATGCTACCCTTGTGAACTCATCTAGAGCACGGCAAAAAATGAATGTTTCTTCGCTATAAGGTTAAGAGTGTGAATATATTTTCTTCCATGTCATACTTTCTATTATTAGCAAAATGGTACCACTACAGTTATTAAGAATAAATATTTCAACTATTAGAAAAGATATTCTGAAAAACAATACCAAATACAATGTATTATTTGTTTTGAAATCCAAATTCTATTCAGATTATTAAATAAATCTGATTTGAATTTGATGACCAGTGAAATTCACATTTATGAAAACGATGAACGATATTTAAAAATGATATAGAAATTAAAATTCAACACAGTAAATGTATTGAGCCAGAGGATACTTTATCAAAGCAAGAATACTAGAGAGAGAAATGTAGTAAATATACCAAATATTTAAATACGATAATCGCCTGGGCATTATTTAATTTTTATTTTTTTATAAAGAATACTAGCTCTGTGGGTCACACATTACAAGTATTCGTGTTAACTCCTCCAGCTAAACTAAATGCTTGTGTTAGGAGTGGGTTCACGTCGGTAGTGTACTGGGTGGGGGTTCGAACCCGCCACCACTTGATCGCAAGTCCGACTTAGCCATTATTATATTTACTTAATAGCTATTTCTCGCAGTTTCGACCGCGTTTATGGCCAATGCCCAGACTGTGTGGTTTTAGTCAGTTCGATTCCGACATACCACTTTACCGTTGGCTCCGGTGATGTGATGACCCGTGGAGTCTTTCACACGGAAAAAAAAAACAAATACGGGCCGTAGCCTGAATAGCTTTCCTCAAGAATTGGATTATCGGATTTTTTCAAGTAGTTGTTCCAGACATTAGAGCATTTCATAAAAAAACAATCTTCAGATTTATATAATAGGTTATGGACCAAGTTATTATTAGGACATTATTCATAATGTCCTGGCTATTTGAAAAATGTCAATTAATGCTTTAAAAACGATTGCAATAAACAAATTGACCGAGCTATATTAATAGGGCATTAATAAAATTATGTGTTTTATTAAATTGTTTTAATGATAACATACTTTATTATTTATTTATTTAGATGAGAACAAATACTATCTGTTTAAAAAATCTTACAATAAACAAGTATTCGGTGATTAAGCTTAGTTAGACTTTTGTTTAACAAAAAAAATCTAAACACTTGTGACGGAGCATTGTATTGTATGGTTTTAGTTATTGTTTTAGTGGCATACCGTTACTTTACCGTTAGCCCTGGTGAGGGGATAACTCGTCGTTATAACTTTGACGGTATTTTGGGTTACACAGTTTTTTTTTGCAATAGCCTACAATTATCAGACATACACGATATTTATAACCACATCGACTGTATTCCAGACAACTTTCAAATTCAATATCTTCGTTTCATAAAATTGGTCACCAATAATGAAGTCGTCCAAGACCTTATGTGACGCCACCCTAATACTTTTCATTATATACATACACATATTAATTTTAAGTAATTACTAATTATAACGCACTACTACTTTTGTATAACTTTTCAATTCGAGATATAAACAATAGAAACCGTTTAGCTTTGAATTCTAAACTAAATAGAAAACAACTGCATTATATATCTGAATTACCACATTGCCTAAAAGTTATGTAGCAATGTTCATAATTGCCAGATAATGTGATAAATAAAAGTTTAGTAATTCGTGACGTTGTTTTTTAAATTATAGTCTTACCTTAGGATCCGCAAAATCAACTAACGTTCCCGAAGATCGCTGCATTCGAAAACCCGAAGCTAATGGAGTCAAACATAATATAATCTGTAGTAACTGCATATTGCTGAAACAATAAGAAATAATTAATAATATGATCGTAAAATTTTGTATTTTTGTAAAGGACCTCAATATTCGTTCATTCACAGAAATGTTATATTTGCTAAATAAGCATTTTCAGTTGTTTTAAAAAGAGTTCTTATACAATTTTATTTTATTATAAATAAATGTTGTCGAAACACCAAAAACTCGTATTTATTCTATACAAAATAAGGCCAAACTATAATAGATGATAAAACAGTTCACTATTTAACAAAAATGACTAAATAGACATTATTATAACTAGTTATAACTACCGGTAACCCACGCTATTGGTCTGCCTGACATTGATGGTCGATAAAAAGGCTAAGCATGCATTATAAGTTGATCACTTGAATGATGATTGAGGTACGAACAACATATCAGTTACTGTTATTTTGTGAATTTGATAGTTCAAAGTAATAGTGGTGAGATTGTTGCTAACATATACGAGACGAGACCGTTGTGCCACAGTATACATATATACAGTGTTGTGACTCAGCCCTTTCCTTGAAATAATTACCTACAGCCGGACGGTACATAAACATGCGATAGGGCTGCCCATAATTTCATCTACCTACTTGAGTTTCCTCTGGGTGCGTTTTTGAAGAATTTAAGCAACCAAAAACAGCACAATATATTCTATCATTTCTAATTGCCATAATAAATAAGTAAGTTAAGTATTTGTATTTATTTCAATGAAATACACAAATCGCACGCTTACTGCTCGTTCTTCACTGCGGAGCAATCGCGACTGTTTGCGAACTGAGTGTTGACCGAACGCAAGGCGTGTAGGCAGTCTCGCGATTCGACCGTTTGTATGAAGATACAATACTGTTTATATTTATACTGTGGTTGTGCGTTGGGGAGATTAAATAAATAATATTAATAAAGATTAATAGCTACACGGAATTGCGAGCCACCATTACTACCAAAAGATGATATATGCTAGTTCTGCTTTATGTGGCACATTTAATACGATTCATGAAAATGTCGCTCTTGACATACTTCTAAATATTGATGAGTTGTATACCTTTTATTTGTAATGGGTGGTCAGCCTTGATATCTTACAAAATACAGATTTTTTATTTGTATGTGTCGAATTCTGAACAAACAATGTGTAGGAGTTGAAAAGGTAACGAACAGCCTATTTTATCCACATTTATAAGTAACAATTCATACAGAAATATTACTAAATGAAATCAGTAATAATTGTGTATTTTGGGTACCGCTACAATACACTGAACAGGAATAACTTATTCCTATTTGTTTTTCTGTTTCTTTAACCAAATTAATGTTAAAAATACAAGTATTTATTTGGAAATATATAAAAATAGGAAGAGGGTAGATTTAAAAAAGTATAGTAAGTAGTAAAGTTTCAAATTATGTACGATATTAAAAACACATATTATACCAATCTGAAATAGGACGTCCCTAATATAATCATAGAAATTTGCGCTTACGAGAGAGCATAAATTACATTTACTAGCAACCCAGCTTTGCACGGGTACAAATTATACACCTAAACCTTCCTCATGAATCAGTCTGTCTATTAGTGAAAACCGCATGAAAATCCGATTAGTAGTTTTTTTTAGTTTATCGCGAACAGACAGACAGACGTGGTGGGGGACTTTGTTTTATAATATGTAGTGATAAGAAAAAATACATACAGCCGAACATGGAACCTCCTTCTTTTGTTGAAGTCGGTTGAAAATAGGTTTCAAGTCTCAGGATCGTCTACAAGTTATTTTTCTATTCCCTCGGGAACATTACTTTTTATTCTCCATAAACACTGTCTTTTTCTGTACTCATGATAACGTGTGAGCAAAATTTTATAATGATCAGTTAAGTAGTTGAGATTGAAGAAATGTTTTAATTTAACTCCTACTCTTACTTAATGACAGACTAATCGTATCTTTTGGTCATTATCGACTTTCATTTCTAACTGACGACAATTCTATCTTCGGTCGGTCTAAGTCGGTGTAATCAATCAGTGTCGCCTACCTCACCTTTATGGCAAATGGTTTCTATTTCAGTATTGAAATCAACTCCAGTGATTTAGTCATTAAATTTTAATTTATTTCTGAAATTGAAAAGATCCGATGTAGATTGCTATTAATTTACAAGTATATTTCGAACGTCTAAATTAGGAGGGAAAGAAAATAACTCAAAAACTTCGTTAACAATTCCAACCAATGAGCTCCTTCGACATATTTGATCCACAGGTTTTGGTTATAATGGGTGCTCTGATCCGAGCGGTCATTATATTGGCAGCGAAAGAGCCCGTGGGCAACGGTGGTGCTAAAC
The DNA here is from genome assembly GCA_949752705.1 of Callimorpha dominula. Lineage (NCBI taxonomy): Eukaryota > Metazoa > Arthropoda > Insecta > Lepidoptera > Erebidae > Callimorpha > Callimorpha dominula. The sequence continues at coordinate 11,406,948 of OX457010.1, read as the reverse complement.
TCTTCCAAGAGGATAACGACCTTAGTACAGGTGGCAAACGACCGTAAAAATATAAGCCAAAATATCATACCAATCATGATATTGTACAGGTACAGAGGAAAGGTAAAGGGCAGGGCAACCCCCTCCAGTAACCAAGAACATGGAGCTGCAAAAATTGCGGAAAAATGAGTCAACATAATATGGTGTCAATATTTGAAATGCGCAACCTGTAATATTGGCACGATTACTAGACGCAGTGCCAAAATTAAGCAGCAACTGACGATCGACCTTGCACGAATATTTGCTGTGTGCAAGAAACAAAATGCAAGGGCGCTAAATCACGACAAATAGAAAAAGGTGTCTAATAAATGTAAAATGGGGTGGGCATAATATTGGATCAGTACTTCAGTCCAAATGTAGTTGAAATAAATAACTTTGATATCAAAATATCAAAGTGGGCGTACATCAAGGCAGTGCGCTGCTTAAATACCGTCATAAATTACCTAAGATCAAAAAGCGGGATCATCAGCGCATCATCAAAAAGCGGGAAACTCTGTGGAGCATTTTATTCACCGATGACGTGGTTCTTATTTCTGATAACCTTCAGGAGGTTCAAGAAAACTTCGAGAGATGGAGAGAGTTGCTAGAATGAAGTGGGTCACGCATTAGTGGAACCAAAATGGAATACCATGCTATGCACCAACCACAATGCTATCGACAGCATGCTTCGATGTAGAGCCATACAATTTACTGTAATAAGCCGAGTTCTCCTATAGAACATTGGGGTCGAGGAGCTCATCACTCAACTCCTTAAGTTGAGTGATGAGCTCCTCGACCCCAATGTTCTATAGGAGGCCGCAAGTTCCATACAGCGGACTATGCAGACGACCTGACCATTCTCATCAGCGGCCGCTTTGAGAGTGTGGTATGCGACCAAATGAGGTCCACATTGAAGGTCGTGGAACAATGGTGCGGAAAACACAACTTAATAGTCACTATTCAGTTGTGTTTTTCGCGTTAGTTTTCGTTATTAAGTTGTGCGTTTCGGGTTCATACCCGGATATGATTATGTTCACAAATAAACGTAGCTTAGGAGAACTGAGACCATCTATACTATTAGGCACCCGTCTAGCCCTTACCAAGGAGCTCAAGTATTTAGGAGTGATACTGGACAATAAACTCCTATGGAACAGGCACCTGGACTCAAAACTGAACAAGGTCTGCATTTGTACTGGTATTAATAAATGTTTTAAGTTGTTAGACATTAAAAATCATTCCATATACAGTAAAGCTAATTTCTCCAAACGTAAGGCTAAACCACGTAGGTTCAGTACAACAGCGTGATCGCCAACAGAAAACCAGTTTCTGTAAATTGTAATAAGCACCTTATTTCGTTACGAATTTCTACAGAGAAGTTTGAACATGACGTAAATTTCACCACTCAGAATATTGGATCATAATCCAGTTATATAGCTGATCACTCTTTTTATACCGTTTCGGTATATAAAATTTATATAATAAAGAGTCTGTCAGCTAAAATTTGAAAAAACTCAAAACACATCACCTATTTTCTTTTAAAAAACGAAGTGTCAATAACTAATTCTCATTAGACTTATAGGTGTGTTTTAAATGACTGCGGATGGATGGCATAGAGGTTGGAATGACAGTTATTTGCGTGACTCATTAGTAGTTGATTTCATAAACTTATTATAACATCTAAAGAATACTAAGTTTATAGTCAATCCAGAATTGTAAAACACTCTCTTAAAATTATCTCTATTAATTGTTGTTGTTGTAATGGGAGTACTCTCAATACAATTGGTTAAGAATGACGTAACGTACTTACCAAAATGAGATAGCCAAAATGGCATTTCGTATTTCAACCAAAGATGCTACGATAGACCTTACAAATAGATATATTTATTCCTTGGAGAATCGATAAATATGCCGAAGCTTTTACATGGAACTTACATTAAGTGAAAAAGTTTCTTAGTTAATATTTTTAGGTAAAATGAAAAAGGGTTTTAGTTTAAGATTATAAGCCAACTGACTGGGTCTGTGTATTACGTAGGTTATGACGAGTCTGACACGGAATGAAAATGTAAAAGCATAATTATATGGTCATAATTTTTTTGGGACGTACCTACCTATTATATGTAATACCCGGTACTACCTGTATTCTATGTAAATAAATATATTTAATTTCATTTCATATAAATAAAAATATTTTCAATTCCTTTTATTTTAATTATATGAAATTACATAAAAATGTATATATAATATCATCTATCAATTGCACGGTTGAAAAATGGATTACGTCAGAGTTGCAAAACAATCATGTAAACATCTTAATAAATCTTAATAAATACCTCCAATTACTTAATTAGCAACTCGTCTTTATACACACCAATGTTAATCAAACAATAAACTAAAACATTTAAACATAAATCACAAACATGACTGCTTACGTGTAAATGCTAACAGAAATAGAACAGAATCTTATTTCCGGGTTCCTTTTGGTCCAAGTATTTCTCACTCACCTGGTATTCACTTTGACAGCAAGACTAATGCATTTTCAAAAATGTCTCGTATAAAGCTTATAAATCGTAGAAGCAACTCATTGTTTTGCGAAAATATAACAATTCTCATTGTTGCGAAACTATTCGGTTGACTTTTTATTTATTTTTGCAGAGGCCAGATGGTTAGTATTGAATACGTAACCGTTTGTTTGTTCATGTCCTTGGAGTGTCAACGGTACGTGAACCATGTTATTATGTGTAATTTCATTGATGTCTATGTGTTGTTTCTACATTTTATCATTAGTTTGTGACATTTTATACAGGTTTTTTTACAATCTTGCAAATCAATTGTGGTTTGTAGTTAGATCATAGCTTGTGCGCATCCAGATATATGTACAACAATGATTTGAATTTGAGTTGTATCATCAGGAACTATCACATCACATATAATCATATAGTCCCTGGGAGACCGAGCTTCGCTCGTTAGCTTTTTGTAAAATCGTAACTTTTTTTAATTCTTTTTTTTTTACCGGAAATACAACTATGCAGTTGAACTTAAAATGAAAAACTGTATCTGTATACAAAATTTCATGAAAATCATTGAAGCCGTTCCGAGATTAAGATTACATATATACATATACACGAATTGCTCGTTTAAAGGTATTAGATAAAAGGAAAGCCCGCCAATTAACAGACATAGATACTGCACGACTAGTTGATTTTAGTTATTTCCACAGTGTCATGTCTTATGGGGCGTGCCGCAGATATAGAATCTATATTCATTCTGTAGAAAAGAGCTATCAGAGCCATTTATAATCTACGTAGTCGCGAATCCCTCAGGGATCTATTTAAAGAAATTAACATTCTGACGGTGCCTAGTCAGTATATTTATGAAAACATCATGAATGTAAGAAAAAAATTGCATCTCTTTATAAAACGGTGTGAAAGACATAATTATATTACTAGAGATGGAAATAAATTAGATCAACTAAAATTTAAATTAACAAAAGTGCAAAAGTCTTTTATCAGGTACTGTGTATCTGTTGCCGGTCGCATTACTCGCTATCTTCACTAACAGGTCACAGCCATGATAGTGATTTTTTTTGTTCCTCGCTGCATAAAGTCTTTCTATGGTTTGGGTCGAGTGGAAGTCAGTCAGACCATGTCCACTGCTGCGAGATCCAGAGACGTCTCACCTGTCAGCTTTCTTGCCTTTTCTCCACTTTGCTAATTAGAAATAACCGCGAAGGAACAGAGTGGTCTAGAGGGCCTCTCCTGTCTCTAAAACCATTCGCCAGGTAGCAACATGTAATCTCCTAAAGAACAGAGGCTTCGCCGCTTCAGTTTTCCCGGGTTCATCGTGTAGAAATTTTCTAACCAAACTCCCTGAAAGACTGTTATCCTAGAAACAAGACTAGCCTTTCCATTAGTAGATAAAATAAGGTAAGATATTTATCCACCAAGAATATGGTACATTAGGTGATAACATCAAGAAACAGACCGTCATGTTCGCCTATCATAGGCATCCGAAATCGTACTTATTAGGTTCCAATATTAATAAAAATATTTACGGTGTAAAAACACTTTTCAAGTAGCATTCTTATTAATAAAACATACGCATACAGGTAAAACATAAAGTATATACGAGCGAACGGAAGCTATACGAATACAAAACACAAATAGTATACAAAATTACTAATATGAAAAGCAGGCAAAAGAGGAGTTCTATTTCTTCAACAATTTTAACTTGTAATGTTGCCATTTCCTGTAGATGTCTCCTGTCTAAATAAAAATAAAAATTATTGACTAGTTTCCGAAGGTGTATTTCATTCTTTTCAAGTTTTTTATCTTTAGCTTTGTTGTCCATATCCTAATACTAGCATAAGCTGGTTTCTAGTTAAGAGTCATATATATCGCACTGCTATTACGAGACTGTATCAACTCAAAATAGGGTAAATTTGAGATAATTCATTTTTCATACGTAAGTATCAATTCCCTACGCGTCAGTAAATACAAAATAATAATAATAAATTGTAATAAGCCAAATTTTTCAACAAAACGACTAAAAATAATTCATATTTTTTTTAAAATTTGTTAAGACAGTAGAGTATTGAGTCAAAAATTGGAAATAACTTGATAACCTGCAATCTCTTAAATGATTCATTAATACAGAAATCCCTTAATTTTATCAATAATCTATATACAGTGTTCACTTTTTATAATCTTTAACAGGAAGAGAGTAATCAGTTTTCTGTCGTTTCTGAAAAAAGCTTCATTTTGAGTTGATACACTCTTGTAATAGCAGTGCGATATGTAAACAGTCATTATGACTTCAGGGTAGCCAAATAATTAATACATGTTTTGGAGATTTTATATTAGACGTATCGAAATGAGGATACGATAAAGATATCCCTGATTCCTGACCTAGTTTCGAATGATTTGTGTCTTGTAAGGAGTTGAGTTTAGCTGAAAGCCCTAAAAAATCGTCCAATCGTGAATAATGATAGTATGTTTATGATATATATTTGCTTGGTCTTAGGTTAAAGCCATTGATTCTTTTCATAAAAGTGAAGCCTTACTGAAGGATGATTGACGAATGATAGATGGATTTTGTATAGAGTACATTTGTATATCTGTTTTGCATGATCCAAACAACATGTCATTTTACTAAATTTAATAAGAATAATATGCTCTACAATGTACGGTCAAATTAACATTGAAAGTGAAAAATTATGTTAAGTTTTATTAATTTCAAAAGCATATCGGATCACTGGTAAATTTTTACTGATATTCAATGAATATGAAAATATAACACACTAGCAGCGCCCCGCGGTTTCACCCGCGTAAGTCCCGATCCCGTGGGAGTATCGGGATAAAATGTAGCCTATATGTTAGTCCAGGTCCTCAGCTATCTACACACCAAGTTTCATCGCAATCGGTTTAGTAGTTTTGTAGTGAAAGAGTTACAAACATCCATACATACATACATCCTCACAAACTTTCACGTTTATAATATTAGTAGGATGAGCCATTCATTTACACTCTGCCATCAGCAGAGCGCAGAAAAACCAATTATGGTTTATAGTGCTCTGTTAAAATTAACTACAAAATACAATATATTATATTATAATTATTGTAATGTAATCTGTAGTGGCATCAAGTTGAAATTAATATCAAAAACTTATGTTAGCGATCCCTTGAAGGTGTAAATAAATCAAGGTTCTTAGTCAACGCAATCAAAGGATGTTTTAACGAATTTGAACATTTCGAAAGTAAATCAAAACCTATACTTATATCCTCCCCTTTGACTTTGACCTTGAAGCTTGGTAAGAAGCAAGGTCTTACAGCACAAGTAAAGGAAAAAAACCGAATATCGTTAATTTTTGTGATAACAAACATGTATATTGCGGTTAGAAAGTTGACTTTGTCGTAAATCGATGTATGGCAGAGTATTTTCAAAACTGCAAAGTTAAGTTTGTTTTCTTAAATAACTGGCAAACATCGTCGAGAATTGATTCCCGACATGGACCTACTATCTACACACAAGTTTGTTTGCTTACGGAACCCTCACTTTTCACGTTTGTTTATAATTCTGAAATTTAATAATGGTAGGTTAAGTTAAATATGAGCGCTTTCTCGTGAATAAACTCCTATAACTATATATTATTGCTTTAAACCAGAACGTGGCCGAAAAGTTGCACTGAACGACATTCAATTCATAATATCAAAGCAATCCCTCTATAATTACGGAAAAACTTAAACTCGAAGAGGTGACTTATATTGAATTTGTGACCTTGATATTCAAGTATATCCCCAAAAAACTCACCCACTGTTTTACATTTGCTCATCGAAATAATGATTTCCTTTCATATAAATCAATTTATTTACTCGATGTTTCCGATTACGATATAAATAATTTTATAAACATAATTATTATAATACACATAATTTGAGAGCATGAAGCATAACAGATCAGAATCAAAATGATAACGATACAATTACGAAACATTAAAAATAACCAAAAATCATTTGGTCATTACGTTTCGTTCGCTTTCGGAAACGCACATGTAGACAAAAGAAAATTAGAACATCGAGATACTTATAAAAAAACATGATGTCGAAGAAAATTGTGCAGCTGCTGGTAGTAGCCTACTTAATATTCTTCATAGGATTTGTGGTATGTCAAGAGGAGACCACAACAGCGGCGACCACGGGGGCTGAAGGAGAAGAAGAGGAAGAAGAAGAACCTCAGAAAAAGGGCTGTTCTATTTGGTGCTGGATACAAAAGATCGCCATGTTTGTTATCTCTCAACTGCTGAGCGGTAAGTTAGTTTACTTCTTAAATTATTGCAACTATTATTGCTGTGTTATGAAACATTTTCTGTTTCTTTCTCGAAGTCTTCTGTTATGGAGTTTCCTTTTAAGCCTATGCTTATAGGTATTCGCTTCTTTAGTGACCGACGCGGCGACGTTGCGACTCAAAATATCTGATTGAGAAATCCTTCTTACTAATTTTGGTATTTTCTTTTCCAGGTTAATCTTGTAGCTGTCTATCAATTCTTTTCAATTTACAAATATCTTTGGAAAAGATAACAAAAAATATTTTGCTTCTTCTTGAAAATAAACGTAATTGATAAAATAATGTTGTTTTAAAATGACGTCATAATTTGCCAGTTTTCAAAAATAAATAGCTAGGTTTTCCCACCTAAAATTTTTATTCCGATTTTTTATCCTCATCACTGTCATGATCTCAGCGTTTAGAAGTCTACTGCTTAACGCAAGTATGTCTAAAAGGCTAGTACAAAAAAAACAGCCTGATGCTGACTAATGCCGCGTTCCAATAAACAAGAAACGATTCGTTTTGCTTACGAACGGTAAAATTTCGTTGAGTTTTAAACGAAAATTTTACCGTCCGTAAGCAATACGAATCGTTTTTTGCTTATTCGAATGCGGCATAAGTGTTGCAGTATTATGTTTACTGACGAGCTCTAACAATACATAGTTAACGACAAATTGTAGGTGCTGGTGCATTATAATTACCTTTTAAAAATGTATAACCGACTTTAATGCGCCTCAAAATACCCAAATCGGTTCAAGTGTGCTTATAAAATTTGAGGAGTTCCCTCGATTTAGCCAGGATTCCATCATCAGATCCTAACCTGATGACCATGGAACCACTTGGGAAGTATACCCTTTCAAACAAAAAAAGAGATTTTCTATTCGGTCCAGGCGTCTGTGAGTATTCGGTAAACATACTTAAAAAAAATATATACAGTGGAACATAGAACTCTGCCTTTTTTGAAGGCGGTTAAAAATATATCTAACCACACCTTTACGGAATACACATTCGAGGCGGAATTCCCTATCAAGACGGAACCTCTAATTGTTACAGACAAAACTCAAGTAAACAAATACATTGTAGGTATTTCTTTTCTCCTAAAGTATAATACTTTAAATCTTTTATTGTCACTAAAGAAAGCTTTTAAATGATATAACAGTACTTATCTTTTAAATGATATAACAGTACTTATCTTTTAAAAACACAATAAAGTAACGCTTTTAGGAAAAAAATGGTTTAATTTTAAAAATCGTCTCTAGATTGCCTTCAAAGGATTTCCAATTTGAATTTCAAATAACTTCGGATTTTATTAAGCCTGTTTTGTGTAGAAGCATTTCAATTATGTGTTTCTTAGGTATAAAATTTTTCGCGACAGGATAAAGTAGTACATTTTCCTAGTAAACTTGTAAAATAACAAAGTATTTATTAAATAATTCATGGGAATACATACTGTATTTAATTTATTTTAATCTTTTAATATGATTAACCAACAGCTGTAATTAGTTGTTAATTGGAATGACCACTCCTACGCTCGTTTAAAAAAATGTGCATTTAGTCTCATTCAATGCAGAATTTATTGTTCTAAAACTTTTATAATGAATATGTTTTCGATATTGTGAGTCCTTTAGGAGGTGTAACCGTAAAACCTCACTTTAGCACAACTCTGCCCGGGGGGGGGGGGGGGGGGGCTGATTTAGGATAGTCATATTGGGCTACAAATGAAGCCATTGCAACAAAAAAACCTTTTGTAGCAATTATTTCCGGCCTATCCCCACGAGGCCTGCCCCTACTCTGCGACGTCGAACGAGGATGTTGGGTTATTATTGTCATGGAAAAACATTTTACAATAAACCATGATATGATTTATAGTCTTTACGTATACTTTTATAGTACACGCGGATATTGTTTTCTTATAACTGTAAGATGACTTTCCTAATAATTTTTATCCTTACAAAGAAACCACAAGATTAATTATGTCCATAACAAAAAGAGGACTGTTGTAGAACAGAAATCTTAAAACCAAATTACGTTTTTGAACTTATAACAGAGAGAAAACATAAAAATGTAATGAAACAATTAGTCTTTGAAAGCAACTTATTAATTGATGTATAAATACAAATTTATTAGTAAATCTTGCTCTTCGGCTCCGGCCTCCGAGAATTTATACACTTAATTGAGCTAACCTTTCTTATAAATGATTTCTTTGTACAGACTTAATTAAAAGTACCTAAGGCAAAATAATTTGAGGTCATTATTTCAAGCATTGTAAATACGATAAGCGATTTCTTAAAGACATTAGAAAATCATTATTACAATAGAAACGCAACTTAGGTTTATAATATAATGTAACAAATAAACCTCAAATTAAATTAAATATCAGTTTATTAAATTGGAAGCTAAATGAATTTTCGAAAATGTCACGTACATACCAGTGTATATTTTACACTCGGCTTATTTGCAGTTCATTGAAGTGTGTGTTTTAGCTTTCATGAGGTTTTGATTAATCTTTTTCATACGAATTAGTGGGAAATCGTAATTGCTCTTTTGACAAACCATCTGTGCAAAAATTTAAATTTGATTTGTGCTCTGAAAAGTTACGTATGTTATTTGTTCGTTTGCCTTAATTTTTTTATCAAGTTGCCAGATGTAGAAAAGGTTTTTAAAATATCACCTGCCTGTTAAACGGACCGTCGAGCACTTTTATATTAATTAAAGTTTTCTTTACAATTGGAGTTCATTCTTGAATTTCAGCGGAAATGAGAACCGAGTTTAATGTTTATCAACCAAAACTTTTGTTGAGGCAAATCGTGGCTGTAATTCATCCCAGTTTTTGCCTCAGGCGTCAAAGAAATTACTTCGACCCGACAATCTAATTAATTAATGGACAGAAAATCTCAATCCGAAATAGTAAATGGGTCGTCGTCTGAAGAAATGATAGATTAGGTAGACAACATAGTGTTTTATTTCAATAGGATTTTGTACAAATGTGTGCAGTCGTTGAACACTTTGGCTTTTTTGCACACGTCTTGTTTGTGTTGCGCCGCTTCGGCGCTCTCCATACAGGCACCTCCGTAATCGTTTAGTATGGTCCTTTGATCTAATTGATGAGCAACCTGGACACGTTTCCTAAAATAACAGAATCATTTTTTTAAAGACAACTCCCGCATTGGGCATAGCTCCTGTGTCGCGAGGGACTTCACAAACACACAATCACGAAATAAAAGCGAGAATGTGGGACACGACAGATTGAATGATATCGTGTTAGATAATATACCAAGAGCCCAGGGCCGCCCAGCCCTTACTTATTTTCTGTCGAACAAAATGTGTCGTATTATGTAGTATGCTTGATAGCTTACGCCTTTTTAGATATATATAGTACACAATATCATTTAAAAGTTGTTATTAATATTGCCAGATAGTTTTCGCGGGCGGTTATTTACGCCTGACGCTTTAAAGCTCGAAAAAACATGCAAAAATTTATTTGTTTAGGGGAGTTTTGGCCTCCAAGATTTGTCTGGCTGCTTACAAATAACATTAGAATAGTTCTCTGCACATCAAATGTAAAAATCAAGACTCAGACTGTAAGTAAATTTACGTTATTTTTTCGACTTTTATTAGTTACGTGTGCACATTTTGTTCGTTAGAAAATAAATAAGGTCTGACGGCTTTGCGTTGTAACAGGTTCGTTTTCCTTCTATGGAGAATATAATTAGAATAATGGTAGGTATTATTTCATAATAGATTTTCCACTTTGTAAGGCTTTGATTGAATTCGTTAAGTAATAAAATCAGAATAAGTTATTAAGATATCACTAGTGATCCACTTTTGAATAAGCATTACTTTAACCTCTTACCTGTAAATTTCTAAATTAATAACTCCCGTAGGGCTCATGATACCGAACTTCTTTAGCACACAAAAAATGATGCAGGGTTCATCTGATTCTTGGAGCTCAATCCGTTTGAATTTTGGGTACATTTCACTCAAGCATTGTTCTGCAACAATATCGCTTAGCTTTTCGTGAGCATACATTACTGATATGCGCGCATATGAGGAGTAGGCCATCAGCAGTGTGAGAAGTACTAACTCTGGAATAAAAATAAAATAGTTTCACGTAAAAGTAGTAACATATTTACGAAATACGTGACTGGACTTTTGGCATCAGATTTGATTTAGAAGTCACCCTATTAGAAATGAAAACTTCATTATGAGAGGGTAACATGAAGATAGATTGCTGGTAGTTATGTTTTTTAATAATAATAATACCTTGATACATCTTTCACACGGCCGTCTGATCACAAACTAGGCAGAACCTGTACTATGGTAACCAGACTACTGATAAACATACTTTATTATAAATTACACCCAGACATAGAACAAATTATTATGCTCATCACACAATTATTTGACCTGGGTGGGAATGGAACCCACGACCTCTGGTTTTACAGTCAGGATCACTAACCATTAGACCAACAGGCTAGTAATTTGACGATTTACCTCAAAGAGGACATGGTATATGAGGGGACATTCGTGGCTTAAATGAACTTGACATACAATGGACCTGGTAGGTCCATAATATGTATGAGGGGCTCATGGCTAAGTGGTAACCGAGTAGGTTAGCACATTACGAGGTTAAGTAACACTAGTCAGGTCAGTTTTAGAAAAGGTGACCATTCTTAACACATTGAGACCCACGGCACGGAGCCTCGGAGAGCACGTTAAGCCGTCGGTCCCGGTTGCCATACGAACATCTGTGGCATTCGTTACAGGTAGTTGGAGCCTTAAAAAGTCCGACTATCTGGTCTAACTACAGACTTCTATATCGCCTAGTACTGGGGTTGTGGAGGTCTGATGTCAGTCATTTCACGTAAAATATCGAAGTTTGACCGTATCGTAGTTAGACTGAAAGCCGACCCCAACTTAGTTGGGAAAAGGTGCGGAGGATGACGATACTATGGAACTGGCAGGATCAATATGTACTGTTGTGAGGTGTTAATAAAATACGGGGTACAGATTACACACCCCAAAATGATAATAAATATACATTTGTTTCCTCAGCTGATACTGAGAATACAAATCTAAAAGTAATAGTAGTGACAGAGCCTACAGTACCTACGGCAATATTGCATGTATTGCAGACGACTGAAAATTAGATGATTTTCAATATTATCATACGTGCTTGACAGGATGTCTGACAAAGTATATGTGCACACTATGGAGATATTAATGTCAATTTACTTACTCTACTTACCAAGCGAAACTGACTTGATCCAACGAAAAGGTCAGTGTTAAAATACAGTAAATTAAAAGCTTTATACACGAATCCTAGTAACATGTTCAATATCTTTTTGTTTAACCGAAATTTTGATCGAACTCATCCAAATAGTAAACCCGCCAACCATTGAGTAATTTATTTTCAAAATTCTTATATCAAGCTTTGGCATAAGATATATTATAGTAGGCGAATATATTTAGACAAATTTCTTTTGGACGCAAGTTCTTATGTAACATATTTATAATTCAGTGAGACACGCAGATATTTCTGAAACGACTAGAGGAGGAATGAAGAACATTCCGTACATTAACCATTATAACATCCCAGAAAGTGCGAGCTAGCGTACGTATACCATTAACACTTAAATGTGGAGGAGTGCTGTTCATAAAGCGAGCACAATGAAACAAAACAATTTTCCAAGACAATGTTGGTTAATAATTTAGTTTGAGACCGTTACATGAGGTTATATTATCTAGCAACCGTGGGGATGTGTAAAAAGCGTGTCTTATCTAGAAAGAGTTCTTAGTCAAGCACTCCGTTGATTAAACAACACAATTCTTGTCTGCAACAGATTTCTTGGGAAGATTCTTTTAGAACATTTTAATGACGTTAGCAAGTCTAGAACTTAAAAAAACTGAAAACGGGAATCCTTTCTTGTAAAAACGTATTACAACAATTGTGTTGGTGTTATAATCTATTTGTATTTCTTGTCTAAAATATATAAATTCGTAAAGACACTCTTATTTAAGAGTTAACGTCTTATAAGAGTCAATGTAGTGCTGATGTATTTTATAAAAAAATATAACGATGCTGGCAAAGGGCAATTAAAATATCGCATCATTTATAAGTTTTAGTAGACTCTTTTTTTTCTCTTGAAGATCTAAACAGTACTCGTGTGCATAAAATTCGAACGTAATTGTATCATTATCACGCACGAGCACTCTCATAAAACGTGTACTGCTCTATATCAATGTAGATTTTTATTTTCAGATTCGTTGTATCAAAATTCCATACCTTAAAAGAGTTAAAGAAAGCGTCATGTACAGATTTAATTCGATGGTTCCTTGCCACTTCATCCAGTAGCCATGTTGCACAAATATTTTAGTTCTTCAATATACAAACGATCGATTTAGCATTGCTGAAGGGGTTGCAGCATTGCTAGTGTCTCGGTGGATTAGACGGCTTTATAATTCCCACAAAATTAAAGTACAATGGCAAGTTACGGCACCGTCGCAACACGTCACAAATTGTGGGTGTGCGAAGCTTAGATACTAACCCACCTCATGCGAGCAGCTGCTTTTGAGTCTACCGCGTTCTTGTGTTGGACAAATATGCACGGGAGCCATTTGGCTGGTTTTGCCCATTCACATGTAATGGTAACTTTTTACCCCATGTTGTTGGCCTATGATTTAGAGTAAATCTAACTGTTTCTTATGCGATATGTTAGGTAATTCGCTAGAGCAAACCGAAGGCGGACTTCGTCTAATCCATCAATGACCAAGTGTGAGAACCGTAGCAAGCCTTTGAAGAAACTTCCAAGATTATATGTATGTTGCCGTTGCTGTTGTTGTTCTCGTCAGTCCTTAAGGTTTGCATTGTACAGGTCGTTGAGGTTAAGGAATAGGTTTCGTGCTTAAGTAGACAAAAAAATAAGTTCAAAAGTGAATTGAACTCATTGATCCTTTTAGAATAAATAAACATAAGCATATGTAACGCAATTATACCTGCTCCTAATTAACAACGTAAAATAATACACTACTGTACTACTATTTAATATTTACATCCATATTCCTAAAATTAAGCATAAAATCTCAGCCATGTCTTATGAAAATTTAGTAATATGTAAAAACGTAACAGTTATGTTATGCAGAATGTTAAAATAAATGAAATCAGGTTCCCAAAACGCAAGGCAAAAATATTATTTAATTTGCATTATATGCAAAACAGATTTGATTCTTTGGGGACACCCGAACAATGAAAGAAGAAAAGATCTTTACAATTTTATTATTAAGATTATAAAAATATAAATTCGTCTAAAATACAGGTTAGTACTATTTCATAAAATCATCTGGATCTCGATACGAAACTGCGTACAATTGCGTGCAATCGTTGAATACCTTTGCCTTCTTACATACATCATGATCTAAATTCATTCCATTGATATTCTGAGCACACGTTTCTCCGACATCCGAAATGAGAATCCTCGGGTCGTACCTATGAATTGCCTGTACTCTTCTGTAGTAATTCTTTATATTAATGTACCCGTCGTTTGTCATGATACCGAACTTTTTAAGTACACAATGAATTATGCAAGGGATATCGTTCCTATCGATACGCAACGGATACTTGTACAAGTTGCGTGGATACATTTCTGTTAAACAACTGTTTGTTACTTTGTCACTGTTCTTGTCACGCGCATACAGGATTGAGATTGGAGGTTCTGAATCCAAGCTTTGAGAGAAAAACTTGGTTTTGTAGCTGCATACTACAGCTGATAATGATATAAACGTTGTAAAGATGAGTAATTCTGAAAGGATTTCAATATATAAAATTATCAACCTAATAATCTGCTTACTGGATCATTACATTTTTTTATTCATACACATACCAGTATAGTTTATTTGTTAGATTTTATTACTTTTGACAGATATACTATATTGTGCAATAAAGTATCCATCAATGTAACCAAATATCACAGAAGCAGTCAGTTGGATACAATAGTTTGTAACAGTGTTACAAAGAGCAGTCTTATCGCAGCCTGTCTCTTCCAGACAACCTTCAATGGATTTTACTAAAAGGTAATGGGCCGATTGTAGTGCACAACTACAAGGAGACTTTGGATATTTTACTGTTAAACAATCACAAGATTTACTTATACAGGACAAAGAAAATACATTTCTTAATTTGAGAAGACATATATATACACATATTGACTTACACATATGTATATATTACGTACACACATACATATTCAGAAGTATAAATAAACTTTAGTAATTAGCTTCACAAGTAGGTGCACATACGTACACTTATGGTTTCGTTTAAAGTGTAAACTGACCCCTGGATGGTGATCTACTCCACATTATATAATATACATTCTGATTATTATTACGGCATAGAAGATATTAATATGCGTATGATGATAATTAACATATCTTTCATAAAGCAAAATGAATTCTCCTTTTAATATTACAATACTTTTATATACGAGTGATATTTACACAAAATTGGAAATCTATTTGTGTTAAATAAAACATTACTTACTTTCCATTGCAGATCGTAATCTATGAAGTAGTTTGTTGAATATCACAGTAATGTACGTCACTCGTTTTGCTAACTTGACATTATTACTCAAACTGAACCAAATGACTGTGAGCTGAAACAGAAGTAATTCGATATTTTTCTTTCGTAACCCCAAGAAACGAATTGTTTCCTAAATTTGTAGCCTAATGTTTTATATACTCTTAGAAATCTGCAAAACAATCGGCCATTGTTCGGAAGGCTTCGATAAGGAGCGGAGGAAAAATGACGAAAAGACGACGTAACGTAAAAAATAACTTCATTTTGCCAGGTGTTGGATTCTTGAAAATATCGTTATTAAGGTTCCGTCGTCAAATTGGAAATCCTTATTACCGGGTGTATGTTTTCTTATTTTATCAGCTTAGCTTACAGCTATACAGCTAAAATGATAATAATAGTTTATTTCGGACTTAGACCATAAATTCGTAAATAACAATTTTCTTTTCTTCCTTATTATAATATTAGTGAGGCTCTAGGTGTCACGTGTAGGCCCTATCCAGTGCGCCATCAGCACCGAATCCATTCGACTGGCGCAAGCAGCCAGGATGGCTCTGGGACCGTAATTATTGCAAGGGACAGGTCTAGGAAACACCTGTATATTGGCGTTTCATGATCACACCATTCGTGGAAAATCTGAAAGCGGAACTGACCGACAAGCAGTTTTAAATGTTGAGATAGGTGACCGTCAGGAAGACTGTCTATTACCTTCGCTACAATTTGTGACAGGTCTATAGTTTGATCTGTCCGGGACATCGCCGTTTTTTTATAATGGGGACAACAATAGTATACATGAGATCTCCTGGCAGGTAGAAGCGCTACACATTAAATAGCAAAGCTAAACTCTAAGTATGTGTACTCCAGCATAGCGCAGGTGTTCGATGCTGAGGCTATCATATTTGAGACATATTGGAGACTTTCATCTTTTTATAGATTGGGTAGTTCTGACTGTGCGGTACTCATAAGCGGTTCAACTTTAACAGAAAGGGAATAGTTTTTTTACAATAATTACGAATTCAATTAAAGTATTCTTCACTACTTTTGACAAGACCAACTAACTACAAGTACTCATAAACTTCGTTCAAGCTTGTTTGGATAGTTGGATTCTTCACAGTAATTTTCTTAAGATAATTTATTTTCTCTAGTGCTGATAATATTAACATGATTTTTCACCACCGATCATCAAAGTGATTGGTGGTGAAAAATCAAGAAAAAAATTGAGTTGAGGTAATAAGTAAGAATCTAGCTTAGTTACTTATCGCAAAAAATCATAAATGGATATGTATATATGTAGCTGCTATATTATAACAGAGACTTGATTGATATATTTACTTGTAAAATTGTTTTATTTGCAGCTATTGAAAGATCATGTCATGTCGATATCGCCTAGTAGTTTGGTTGTGGAGGTCTGATGGCAGTCGCTTCACGTAAAATATCAAAGTTCGGCCGTATCGTAGTTAGATTGAAAGCCGACCCCAACTTAGTTGGGAAAAGGCGCGGAAGATGAGGATGATGAAAGATCATGTCTCTTTGTAAAATATATAGACACGTTGGCACAAAATATGGTATTTCTGAGATTTGTTTTTTCTTAAAAAGACAACGCCCGCATTAGAAATATTCCTGTGTAGCGGGGGGCTTCACAAATATTCAAACAACGGACACAAAGAATACCCAGACTCGGGACAAAAATTTGTGTGATCCACAAATTGTTGCCTTTTGCCTGGGATTTGAACCCACAACACTCGGCGCGGCGTAGTGGCGAGGTGACCACTTAAACAATTGCGCTATCCGTCCAGTCTATTTTATTTATTGGTGGCATTGTTGTGTCTACTTGATGTTGATGGATAATTAGGATGATCTTCTTGATCCGCCTACTTATACAAAAACTATCACGAAAGTCGGTCAAGTAAGATATTCATGAATAGTGATAGACACGAGTGATGTCATCGAAGTTGAAATTCCGTTTTTGATTGCAAATTTAAACTGTCAGTTTAAATCTACATTTTTTGGCAATCAATTTTTAAATAAACTTATGGCCTATTTCTACATGAAATTCTTTAAAATAAACAAAAAATGGCATGTTCCCTATTTATGCATCATTGACATTTTTATAATTAATGATGTTTCAGTCACCACCAGTATTTAGACCTTTTTATATGAAATATCCAATTACTTTCTGTTCTAATTAATTCAGCAAACGGTGTACCCACTACAGTTGATAATGATCGAACGTCCTTGAGATACAAATAAAAAATTATAGAAATCTCGCACAATTCATTTCGAATTCTCACAGAATTTTTTCAACGATCCTTTTAACCATTTATTTTTTATGATCAATAAGAAGCGGCAAATAGGATGGCCTTATGATTATTTATTTACCGCCTGGGACTTGATTGTTTTTTCTTTAAGTAGAAAGTTTGTTGATTCACAACACGAACAAAACAAAAATAACGCGCTGAAATATATGTACGAGAAGCATTTGTCAATCGTAGCCTGACCAGGAAAATTAGAATCTATAAGTTTTTAAAAATCTTATCCCGGATCAGATCTGGTTCATACGAGGATGGATGCAAAAATCCACCAGTGTGGCTTAGAAATCGTTACCCCACGGTTTCTAAGCCACACTGGTAGATTTTTACCGTACTTTCAACTAATGTGTGAACTAACGTATTATCCCGATGTAACGAAACTTTTCTTCTCAGCAAACCAGTGCGATTTTCTTTAGTTACATCGGTTAAACATCGCAGTAGATTGCAACAATAAACAAAGTTTATAGCTTTACCATAATTATACTCTTATGCATCCCAGAAAACTGAGACCATTGCTTTACCGGTGGGTAAAGCCACTTTTGCCTTTTTCGGAATAGGAAATCCTAGTCTTTCCCACTGTTTAGACTATAGTTTTGTGTCTGGAATATAGTGATTTATCCAGGTTTCATCCATGGTCACAAAAATATTCTTAGAAAATCGTCATTCGAACGCGTATTAAAATTTGTTCAACTGAAAACAGCTAAGACACCCATCGCGCAGACAAAGACTTGGAAAAGTGTAATGCATTGGTGATTATATGATGCGTTAAATCACTTGAGATACCAATATCTCTGATCAGATAAAATCATGTCACGATAGTTTTCAATGCTATCGTCGGTGGTATCGACGTTGATGGTCGACCATTACGTGGGTCATCTTCAACGCTTTTTATAGCTTTCTTTCTTTATATCTCCGGTTCTAATTGAGGTACTTTCGCTTGTCTAAGAACACGCGCTTCAACAACTTCTTTCATTTAAGATTTTGCCCACTTAAATTGGTTGAGTTGCTCGAAACAAATGAATGAAGTTATATTTACCTATTGTGCCAAAAGGAGTGATTTGAGAACTGATTAAGTACTGAGGTACAAGAGAATCCAATACTTATTTTAATTTGTACACCATAGAAAGAAAAACAACATTTTTAGGCAGTATAATGTAACAGTACAAAATTAAATAAGGTTTCTTTTGTTAGCTTCGATTTTTCCGTATTCAGGTCATTGTGAATGGACAGCTGATGTACAGAGCCTTTACTAGTGTAAAACCCGTGAAATTCGTATATAGATAATATAGCTCGTACATGGTAACGACGATTTTAAGGTTTGGTACTTTTTAATTTACGAGTACCTTGCATATTCCTGGTCCAAAATTGCCCAGTAATTTAAGTATTAGGGCTTTGACTGTGTACCATGACATTGGTGTAAGGGATATTGATTATAGCATAGTTTGAAGGCATATTTAATTATAAGGCAGGCAGTAGAAATCGATTTACACAATCTGTACTAAACATTTAATGTACAAGTGTGTTCAACGAGGATCAATAAGTACTAATAGATGCCGATATCCGAGGATTTCTACTTAGCCAAGGCACGTCTATGCATATAATTTTAATAGTTTTATCTACTTTGTTTATACATATAGTGACTGAGTGAGTAACAATGGGCGAAGGACAATTATTGCTTTCTATCTGAACAAGCCCTCAAAAATAGTCAACGTGTAACCGAAAACCTTTCCACTGACATAATATAATCAGTATGTGTGGGATCGTATATTAAATCCCTAAGAAAACAAGAAACTTCAAGTAAAGTTTTGATTTCTCTAATATCTTGAGTGCTTTCTGTGTTATTTACTTTAACTGAATCAAGTTTTTTTTATTACTTATAAACTAGGCTTAAACGCAGGAACTTTGCGGCCACATTTCTGTGCAGGTACAAGTGGAAATAAGTTGTATCCACTTTGTGCGTGACTGATTTATTTCCTAACTTTTAGTTATTGGTATTTTTGTATGGAGTGGATTCGGTATTTGCTTCTGAATGTGTGTATAAAGATATGATCTATTACTATTACATCCATCATTATTACATTAACTTACCGAGAACTAAGTAAAATAAATTACAACTTTGGTGAACCTTTCTGAGCAATTTATGATAGAAAGTATTTTGTGTAATAACGAAAACATAAATATCCAAGATCGTATATAATTTAATTATTTTTATTGCTTTCTCTTCATTTTAAAATTATGTGTAAAATACGTTTTAAGCGATCAGACCGCTGACGTAAATGGTTAAAATCAACTGTGTAATATATATATTTTTTTTACTAAGACTTATATTATACTACCAGCGCCCCGCGGTTTCACCCTGTAAGTCTCGATCAAGTGGGAATATCGGGATAAAAAGTAAAAAAAAGTAGCCTATATGTTAATCCAGGTCTCTAGCTATCTATGTACCAAGTTTCATCGCAATCGGTTCAGTAGTTTTGGCGTGAAAGAGTAACAAACATCCATCCATCCATCCATCCATTCAAACTTTCACATTTATAATATTAGTGGGATTCTTTAACCACTTTAGGGAAAACGTATACCCTTAACATGACATTCTAACACCTTTGTGTGTGGTACATTCCCGAGTAAGCACACGGTGTTTCTGAGATTGGTTCTTTACCGGCAAAGGTTTAACTGAGGCCGATCATGTCATATATTTTGATAACCTCCTTGCAGTTCTTAAAAGCAGTGGTCGGTATTAATTAAACTGAGTGCGGTCTTAAATGAACACGTCTAAAATGGAGAAACCTTGATTGTGGGCCTTTCTGTCTCAACACAACCTTTGCTTAAATGCCCAGAGAGAAACAAAAGAGGTAATTTTCATTACCCCTGATGCACCAAGAGAGGTTTTCTAGTCAATAACCCTGATAAGAATTTCAAAAATTTGGAACATGTTAATCATCCTCCGCGCCTTTTCCCAACTAAGTTAGGGTCGGCTTTCAGTGTAACTACGAACTTCGATATTTTACTTGAAGCGACTGCCTTCAGACCTCCACAACCCAAGTACCAGGCGATATCGAAGTTCTGTAGTTAGACCAGATTGTCGGACTTTTTAGGGCTCCAACTACCTGTAACGAAAGCTACAGATGTTCGTACGACTACCGGGACCGACAGCTTAAAGTGCTCTCCGAGGCACAGACGGGTCTCAATGTGTTAAGCTAGCTGACAATACTAAAGATTGTCTTCGTATCACTTTCAAATCACAGGTGTTCAGTCACAGTTCCACATAAATGTATGCATTGAAACGCGCCGCTCCCCGCGCCGCCACCGCTGCCGCTCCGCTCCTGCTGACTTCGTGACCACTATTTTAGACGTTTACAGATCCTTCAGATTACAGAGATTCGGTGTATTTCTAATAACCATCTAGAAATTTTAAAAGATTCAGGGTAAAAGACACAACACTATTAACTATTTAATCAATACAAAATCCCACTGATGCTGCTATTTATAGCATTATTTAAAATTATTCGCATTTAAGCATCGTTCACTCCTCCCTAAGAAGCTCGTTAATTCCTAAAGTTTCAACCGTTTCTTAATTCAAGTTCACCCCTATTTGTTCACGAACTTGGATAAAGTGTTGTTCTGAACTGCTTGAAGTCCAACTGGTGTTGATTTAAGATAATACTCCTTTGGGGCCGTCTCCATAAATATTTGGCCATTAAGTTTAATTTTCCTTTGTTTACTGTTTAATTTAATAACAAGATTTTTAAATAATAGCTCTTTGGCTTATTTTATATTAAAAATTCTGTGTCTTCCGTGTTTAGAAAACTCGCTTAGAAAAGTAGGTCAAACGAACCTAAAATTAGCGGATCATACTTTTGTAATAATACAACACGCAATGATAGTCTAGTGGTCTAACTATAGATGTCACTAGTTGATGGCTCGACTTCAATCCTCAGTCTTCTAACATTGTAAATTCGTGTGTGTATTAGCTGACAGTGAGAGTTTTCTCAAGTCGTTGAGAAGTCTACCAAATCAAAACTAGGAGTGGACTACGTACAGAAGCCGGTACCCGTCAAATGAACATTGAATAATATAAAACCAAAATTATTTTCCATAGTATTATATTGTCAGTTTCTATTATCAGCTAATAACTGCTGCACAACAAAAAAACCTACTCTTCTGATCCAACACCGTATATTACAAGATGTTCTAGTTTCAGGCGCAACAGTTGTTGACATTTCAGCAGGCTGCACGTAAACTGGTATTACCTGGACGGTATAATTCGTAGTATAGTTATGAGGATTCAATTCTTCGTAATCGTAAGAGGGATAAAAATAGTACTGGGGATAAACTGGTAATACATACGGATGATATTCGTAACATCTTAAAGAGCATATTAGCAATGATTGGATATAAATCATAAATAAGTTTCTACCAAACATTTAGTTAACTGTATCTAATTGCGGTCTAGTAAGGTTCGTTAGCTAGATTAGATTGTCTGGAGATAAGGAATGAGTTAGTATTCCGTTTGGTGGTCGTTATTCATTTAAGAACTCTCCAATTCTGGTCATTGACAATTAATCTCAATAGTCCTATATGTCTTCGGATCTTCTGGGTCATTGGCGATAAAAATTGGCCTTCAAACTGTTGTTAAGTGTTCCATAAGTTTATAGTGCAAGATTTTTTAAAATTAATCGTTTTCCGTTATAAGACACCAATATAGTGTTTCCAATAGTCCAGACACCTTAATGAATTTCTTTATAAAACTGTTGCACTGCATGGAGCATTATTATATCATAAATCTGGAAAAGAAATTATTCAAATATAAATAGGCTACTCTCCATCTTGAAATTATGTTTGGTTACGATATTTTACGTGAATCGTCTGCCATCAGACCTCCACAACCCAAGTACTAGGCGATATCGACATGACATGATCTTTCAATAGCTGCAAATATATATATATATAATTTTTTTTTTTGTGCGTGTGGAAACCCCCTCGGGCCGTCACCCCACCGGGGTTTTCGGTGGGGCGGTGTGTCGGAATCGAACCGACTAAAACCACACGGTGTGCCGTACTGCGCCTTAAGTAGAACAGCTTTCATTAAGACATCCGGATATATATATATACCTAACCTAACCTAACGCATGAAATACATTATGTTTAAAAAATTACAACTTCACACAATGAAGCCAACATCCATCCATGGACACACACACACATAGATACTTAAATGTTTAATTGTACTTACATTTTTAACGCCTAAGGCATTCTTTACAAGTGATACTAAACAAGGCAAATTCTGTGGTCGATATTTAAAACTTCTTAAATAAATCGTTTGCTGCTCTTCTGAGAGACCCACTCTTTACATGATACGATTATATTATTCTATAACCATAATATTACATGTTATTACAAATGATGCATCCATTACTTGTGTGACATGATCGTTGTGATACCGTGATGTTACAAAATCAGGAGACTAACAATAGACGTGATATCTGATCGACGTTATTTTAATTGGTAAATGAATGCCCTACTTTCAGCTAAATTACAGTAAGCGTTGGTATCTAAGTCAATGTCAATTGAGATATTTATTATACGTATGTTGAAATACTCACAGTTCAGTTTAAACGTCAATGGATAAAATGTCAATGTGTATTTAATAAGTGCACACATATTAAAAACACATCAACATGTGAGATCGATAAGGGCTGGTAATTTCAAATTGAAAATAACTCAAATCTATCTTGGTTATACTAACTTTTAAACTTTCGCGTTCCATGATATAATTATGTATTTACACGGGAATTAACGCGATCACGAAAAGGTATTACATACCTTTGAATTGCCTGACGTTTCGACTGGCCGTGTTCACAGGCTGACTGGCTCAGGGGTGCATGCCCTCCGGTCGTCCAGTTCGTGAGGTAGGACTCGGTAGGAGGTTCTTCATCCACCCGCACATTTTCGATATTTTTTTTTCGCCATGTACCGTCACATACTATACTAACAGTGTCCCTATTCTGTAAGCAAACCGATGTGTGACCGAACCCTATTCTAGTGTTCACCCGACTGGATTCCACGCTGTAGACAATTTGGAAGATGACGTTGGGTACTAATAACAATGTCTCGCGTGTTTTTTTTTTTAATTATTTAAATACACGTATCGCAAAGGTTTGGGGTTTGATCTCTTTATAAAGATAGTACCTTATAATTGAAAGTAATATTAGTCATAGTATAACTCACTACATTGACTGCATTTACTTTCATCTATATCACATGATATATGCTATATTATAAGTGTATTATGATTCTTTAAAATTAAAAATCTCCAATATCAGCACCTCACACATGAGGACATGATTTGTCCAACCAAAGGTTTCCTGGAAGGAATTGCTTTCAGTGATAAGGCTGCCCTTTGTACATGTTCACCTGATGTATTTCTTGTAAAAACATTTTTGTTGGTGTACAATAAAGTTTATTTCTATATCTATTCTATTCTACATTAGATATTGAATATTTAATTTAGCAAAATAAATTTAGAATTTCATAAGCGTAATCCCGCTAATATTATAAATGTGAAACTTTGGATTTATAGATGGATGGAAGGATGTTTGTTACTCTTTCACGCCTAAACTATTTATTTATTTATTAAATTTTTTGCACATTAGTACATAGGCGGACTTAATGCCTAAGGCATTCTCTACCAGTCGACCTTTGGGTGATGCAGAGAAAAGAAGAAGTAGGTGCAATTAACAATCTTGTAAAAAAAATTCAAAGAAAAGAATGGGATACATACAAAATTCGATACGAATATACAAACACATACACAAATACTTGTAACTTTAGTGTAACATATATATATAATACATACATAGCTATATAATACATATATTATTATAAGTACAAATAGCGACATTAATGGTTCGAACTATTGACGAGTTGATTCTGACAATTCTTTGAATAAGAGCTCCTTTACTTTTACCTTAAAAGTGTAACGATTTGAAGCCGTCCTGACTTCGAGAGGAAGCGCATTCCACAGAAGAATCGATTGAACCGGGAAGAAAGAGCCGACGAACCCAGTGGTGTGAGACGGACAAAGTAGTAGGAGGTTGCTTGACGACAGAAGATCTCTGTCATGATTATTGCATAAGAGTTGGAAATTTGGTGTCAAATAAGTAGGGGGAAATGGGGAATTGAGGATAGGGAAAAGGGTAGTGAGAGCGTGCATTTTACGGTGTTGACGAATGGGCAACCATCTGAGCTGAGAAAGGAAAGTGGAAATATGGTCATATTTACGTAACGTAAAAGATCCGTTCAAGATCAGCCAAAAACTACTAAGCTGATTGCGATGAAACTATGTATGTAGATAGCTGGAGACCTGGATTAATATATAGGCTACTTTTTATCCCCATATTTGGACGAGATCGGGAAATACGCGGGTGAAACCGCGGGGCGCTGCTAGTAAAATATAATGACGTAAAAGATCCTTTCAAGATCAGCCAAAAAGTAACTTATACGGATACAGATCGTTTTCCTCCCATACGCGAATACGAATACGGATATCTGACACATCACTAGTAGCCACTAAAGAGTTTCACTTTCCACCTCCTGGTTCCATCATTAAGTCAGCTCAAAGATGCTAAATTATAATATTACTAGCAGCACCCCGCGGTTTCACCCGCGTAAGACCAGATCCCGTGAGAATATCGGGATTAAAATTAGCCTATTCGTTAATCCTGTTCTTCAGCTATCTACATACCAAGTTTCATCGCAATCGGTTCAGTAGTTTTGGCGTGAAAGAGTAACAAACATCCATCCATACATCCATACATCCTCACAAACTTTCAGGTTTATAATATTAGTAGGATCATCCAAACTTATCCATATAGTTTCATTACGATATGTCAATTAGAAGTAGGTTAAATTGACTTCCAAAGATTTGTTTACATAGTTAGTTACAGGTAAAGCCATTAAAAGCGTGTCAAAATACTCGTATGTAATTCTAGAACAATCTTTGCGGATTTTTTTCTGTAATATAGAATTTATTCGATATCGTCGTACAGGAGCATTACGGCGTACCGTCTCGAAGATAAATAACCTATCCAAAGAAACAATTACAAACTTGTTTCATTTAGATAATTAAGCTCGTCAAAGGCTTTACAGACTTTCCATACAAATTGGCACTGTCAGTAATGTTGAGAACTTAGACTTATGGCTTTGGACTTCGGTGAATAATAATGCATGGGCTTAGCTGTTGATTAATGATTCGGAGAGATAAATTGCTAGCCATAATGTTTTTTCTCAAGTAAATGAACATTTGTGAAACATTTTTATTATTATTGGTAGAAATGACTCAATTGACAGGTTGAAGTCGGCTGTCTTTATTTCCTTAAAGAGGTAAATATATTATTTAGGGGATTTTTTGTCAAAGAACTACATTAAGTTTCATTAATACAAGCAAAAAGATCTTGTACCTATTTACGTAGTATTATTAATATTACTGCGTACGTATTCACAAATTGGTTTTCTCGTTTATTATCTTTAATTATATCTTTACCAGATAAAGATTTTCCTATGATTTATGATTTATATACATTTTTTATGCTTTGACGATATAAATAATATCATCTGTAATAAGATGTTATTTTTCAATAGACATTGTCTATTGTCTTATCCCTTCAACGATTAGAAAAGAGCTGATGATCTTCAAATGGCTGAACAGATCTTCTTGAATTATATCTAAGAACCCTCCCGACTAATTCACCTTTCAATCAAAATATAAATCGGTTCATCTGTTCGGGAGCTACGATGCCACAGACAGACACACACACACACACACACACAGACACGTCAAACTTATAACACCCCGTCGTTTTTGCGTCAGGGCCCCGACGCAAAAATTCATGCCGTTGAATAACATAATATGGTGTTGTTATATTGAGTAAACATTCACAAACATTTAGTGTTCTGAAACTTAATTTAAAGTACGCGAAACTTGTAATAAGTTTGTCTTTAAAGTAAATCGTTTTAAGCGGTTTACTTTAAAGACTAAGACTAATAATATAATTAAAATTTAAGTTCAAAGCTTAAAAGCCTTTACAAGTCATTTGTATCGAAGTCTTCAACTTTGAAAATTGTTTAAAGACGTCTCTTTTCAAATAAAATTTAAAAATTATACATTAACTTTGTGAAAAGTAAAACAAATGATATATTACTTATATATCATTTGTTTGAAACAAATGATATAAGATTAATGACTTTTGGTCTGAAATTTTCATGTACGATAGTTAATCTATTGTAGTGTTTTTGTACTACGGACGTGAACCATCTCCTAACACAAGCGCTTAGCTTAGCTGAAGGGGTTAACAAAAATACCAGTAATGTGTGATCCACGTTTGTAGTATTCATTAAAAAAAAGTAAAGGTTTGAATGACAATGAGAGTCTATCAATAGACAGTCGTTATAGCAAAGGGGTTCTCTGTTAATTAAGATAAATAGGTACTCTTTATAGCACATCATAAGAGCATTATACAATTTAGAAACATTTAAAGTAACAGTACCTACAATGGGCGGTCTTATCGCAATCTGCGATCTGTTACAGACAACCTTAGGATGGACTATAATGGATAGTATTAGGTATCTCGTGGTGCACAACAACTAAAAATAATAAGAAAAAATATACAATTTGTAATTAACAGTCTGTTTAGGTAAACTAAAATTTGCATTATTTTCTAATTAATTTCCAATCATTACATATACATAAGAAATTAAGAACACGTGGTTCGAAAAATATCTAAGTCCGATTTTCTTTTTTACGAAAAATTAAATAACACTTAATATTAAGATCGAATGAGGTATCATTTAGAGCCTCGACCTCAGAGTATCGCGTTTAGAGAGGTATCTCTAAACGCGAAACGTCGCTAAACCGTAAATTATATATATCGGAATTTTGAATAAATTCTTCATCCTAAATCCCCTTAATTATTATTTGCTTTCTCTAAACTCCGAAGTTATAATTAATTCAGTAGTTTGAATACTTAAAATCAACGAAGACAAACTTCGCCTTTGATTTTCACATAAGTTCTCTGTTACATACATAAGTTACAAGTAATTAATGTGTTACAAGTGTCGCACTGTTTGAAACATGGAATTATTTAGAGGTTTAAATTGATATTGAGTTTGTTTCATTTAGAATGAATTTACAGTTGACGTTCAAGACGAACTATCTTTTTTATGTCAGAGAAAATGTCTTTCGATTAGGAATTGAGTTACGTATTTTAAATTTTTATACGCATTGCGGGCGATGCATCGGATACTATTAGGGACATTTGGATATTTATCTTTTAAATAATATACCTACAGTTGTTGAAGTGACAGCCTATTTCCCATCACATCTGATTCTTGTTCAAATCGATGCCACCTTTACCAGCCTTTACTCCATGAGGGCAAGATAACTGTAGTGGAACTGGCAACTGTATTCCGTCAAATGGATTGTATTTGTCTTGGCTAATCACACTACCATAAATAAATATATTCTGATAAATGAAACAGATTATTATATTTTGAATTTTTATTAATAATCGTGAATTTCGTTTTAATATATTATGTGTCCTCATTGTATTTTAAAAGAGTTCCTTGGCATTTTTTATTATTTTTACATATTTAAAATTACCTTTATGATAAATATGTGGTATAAATAGTTTATGTGGTGTTAACCTGTAAATAGCTGTTACACTAATTGTTAATGTCGATATAGTTGTATAAGTTGCGAAGTAGTTGTAGGTTGCTGGAATAAATCTATTTAAAAAACCCACTTCTAATAATATAGTATCTAATAAAGCAGTAAATACTAGATACTATAGTAATATGTAACACTTTCTTGGCTGTCTTTTAATCGAAATATTTCACAATAGATAAACAATGTAAGTAAATCTGAATGCATTGATACAAACAGATGCTCAACACAGTCGTAAAGGTGGAATTTAATTAATTTAATCAACTGGGCTCGTGTCAAAAATAAACATTTATTATTAATGACATTATTTAGAATCATACATGAAAGGACTTGCAAAGGCAAAAGGGATACAAGAGAGATGTAACAATTTATCTATGTTATAACATCAAAGCAATGATACCAAACAAAACACTACTCTGAAATGTAAAAATAAGTAATTACGTTAGCTTTTATGTAGTGAAACAGAAAAGGTGTGTAGTTTATATTTTAATTAAGCTTTAGTTATATATTATTATTTTTTATTGGATGGCCGTTTCTCTTTATTAGGCTTGATCCTAATTGTATTGAGTTTACTTAGAACGAAAGTTATTTACAGAGGTAACTAAAAGCTTGAGATGTAATAAATAACTCGAAGAGAATTACTCTACAAATTGTTTTTTTAATAATTAAACAACTAGAAAAATTTAAAATGTTTAGATGATAATGTAATGTGTGTTTTAATATTTGATTTTTAAGATGTTTAGCTTTCATTACTGCTAACTTCTCCAGAGTACAACAAAGATAATATTTCAAATAAAATCTATCAAAAAGTGGAAACGTGTCGAAAGCGCGGACGGGTTCCCAGTCTCTCGATTCTTTCAGAGTAGTGAAAATACACATACCGCCATTTGGCTAAAACGGAATCCTTCATTAAACAGTGAACTGAGATAGGTGAAGGCATTAAGGGTCGCCCGTCAGCCTATCATTGAGTCAGAAAAGGTGCTACGCTCGCGAATCATGCACGTTTCTCGAGAGAAAAGGACTGTTTACTCTCCTCTAAGGCGTTGTAGGCGGTCGCTAGGTTCTGCCTGTTGGTTGCTGGTATAGTCACAACTTTAGTTGTATCCGGTTTTATATGCCTGATGTGTAGTTTTAGTCGTTTCGCCTTTGACGTAATCACTTCGTCGTGTTCTCGGTGAGGGCGAACCTGAAAGTCCTATGGATAAAAAGCTATTTATATACACCGCCTTAAATGAAAGGCAATCACTTAACGATGGCCTAAGTAATTGTCCATTATAACACTCCTAGATAATATAGTTATAGAACATAGACAGGATATCAGTGGACGTTTTCCATTCATTTAAATATTGTTTAACCCCATTTTATTTCTTCTTGAAAGATTTATCTATATCATTAATATTAAATAACAGTCTTTGTAAAAAGTTCTCAAGCTCCCGTTGTTGAAAAATTAGGTCGGGGTTGAATATAAATTAGTTTAAAATTTGAATATGTATATTATGACGCATATTATGATAAAAAGTGCTAGAAATAGCATAGGTTGTAGTGTCTCACTTTACATTATAGATTATGAGCAACTAAGTAAGTAAGGTGAGCAATATTAGGACTGGGACTGTACTCAACATGTCTTTCTGTAACTTAATTCTTTTTCAAAAGGGTAGTGTTCATGTATGCACAATTGCACACAATAAAGCATTACGTAATGTGTATCTAAGTGTTAGCAAAGCAAACCCGTGACTATCGTTGCCCTGTAACTACCGTGCCGCGCGTCCCTGCTCTCTGCCTCAACTCCCCTATAATCTTAAATAAATTTTATTCAACAGTCATAGAACACGCAGACATCCTAGTAATCTAAGCTAACTTCTGAGATATACTAATATAACATAACCAATAAACCCTATATGTGAATAGAAATGACAATAATTTATCTTCACCAAAATGCAATAAAAGGTCAAAAGTTTAC
Source organism: Callimorpha dominula (assembly GCA_949752705.1). NCBI lineage: Eukaryota > Metazoa > Arthropoda > Insecta > Lepidoptera > Erebidae > Callimorpha > Callimorpha dominula. Next base: position 11,376,553 of record OX457010.1, on the reverse strand, counting down.
TATTAGCAGTACATATTCTAAAGTGTTACACTAACTCGTAACTGTTATTATTTGGTATTTGTATTTATTTTTGTAAAGATTTATCCTTTTGTTGATGACTGGCCTGTTGGTCTAGTGGTTAGTGACCCTGACTACTAAGCCAGAAGTCGTGGGTTCGATTCCCACCCAGGACAAATAATTGTGTGATGAGCACGATCATTTGTTCTGTGTCTAGGTGTAATTTATCTATAATATGTATGTATTTAGAAATATATAAGTATGTTTATCAGCAGTCTGGTTACCATAGTACAGGCTCTGTCTAGTTTGGGATCAGACGGCCGTGTGTGAGATGTGTGGAATTATTATTATTATTATTAATTATGAGAATCACTGAATACTCGATTATATTCATTCCTTCTTATGTTTCATTCACAGAGTCGTTTATGAGAGTTTGACCCAAGTGGTTTCTAAAGTAGAGATTAGCTACATCATCTGTAAATATAGTAAAATTGTTAAACTAATTGCTATAGTTTTGACAGTAAAGTTGTTGGTTTATGGTAGTTGAATTGACGTGTTCAGTTAATATACTTAGTAGTACAATATACTTAGTAGTACAATATACTTAGTAGTACAATATACTTGGTAGGCGGTACTTTGTATACACTTCGTATACAAAGTAGCGCCTACCAAGTTTTCTTAACATACGTTATTCACTAAAATGGGCCTTAAAACGATATTTAACTTATCTTAAAATAAAATGTTATAGGATGGCATTTAGTTTATTCTCAAAGAGGGTGTCTAACCACACGTAGACATTTTTTCTAGTGGTGGTAATATAATTTATCATTGATGTAATCAAAACTTTTATGTTTAGTTCCACAACATAAAGAGTTAGAGGACTATACGTCTTTTTTTTAATGTGTAATGAAATAGGCGTTTGTCTTTCAACTTACCTGATGGAAAGTGATGATGAAAACGAAGATGATACACCTCTATCCAAGACAAACCTATTCACTCTACTCTTGAATGTTCCAGGATTATAATTGTCTCAAAAAATAGACGCAGGCTGTTCATTCCAGACCTTAGCGTATCGAACCATCTATCGTGGCATACCGCAACTTTGCCCGAGTTGAACAATCAATTATAATATACATAATTATATCTAGAATCGAGTATCTACCGTTTCATTTGATTTAAATACGTGAAGTATGTAAAGGTCATAACTTTCTAGTAAACTATTAAAAATAATAGACTGGAAAATATTACTTAACGGATAACACGCCACCAGGGGAACAGTATATTTGTAGACTTTTACCTTAAAAAGACTTCGCTGAGTGCTTTCGATCCAGGGGTACAGGTGGAAACATGTTAAGATCAGACGTGTTTAGAACACAATATTTACAATACTTGGTGCAGAATATGAGTGTCACATTTTAACTTTGAATTTCGAATACTGGATCTACTCCTCTCTGCCGTGAGAGACTAATGAGGTCTGACTTGCTAATTAAGGTAACTTTGTATTGCAGTCACATTTACCTTATTCTTCAAACAGTATGAATAAAAACATGGCCACTAATAAAACACCGATTGAGTCGAGTTAAGCACCGAATTAAAATGTACAATAAAATCGATTGAGACTATCTGAAGTAGCAGTAGTTAAATACAGGGGCCTTTAACATCCCCGTCACGAGGGCAATTAAGTTCATTGTTATAGACAGGCTCGGGTATTAATACAATCCTAACAATTCAATTATCAAACTGAAAGCAAATAGAGGGTGTTCATTATTGATGCCAAGATAACGTTGATTGGTTTCAAACAAATATCTTCGAACATTTTCAGACTTTAACTTCATAACACTTGTCTCAGTCATATACAGGCTGCTATGGAAAGGTATGGTATAATTTTAGGAGCGTTATAGCAGGCAAATACCTGAAAAAAATAGCTTTTGAAAAAAAAATTTTTGGTAACAGGGTTTTCTGGTGTTTTCTTTGGCAGTTTCTGGCACGTTTCTAAACAACATGAATGAATTTTGAATTTTCATATCAATTTCAATGATTTTCTTATGTAAGCATTTTCAGGCAAATCTTGACATTCCATTAACATGTTAGGTATTAAATACTCATAGTTTCACTCAGGTAAATTTTCGAGTTAAATTTGTGATTTTCAAAATATGAATTCTGAATTTAAATTTTTATTAAATTCTTACGTTATTTACGGAGTCTACTATACGACCTCAAAATATGACCACATCTTTTTGTAACACTCTGTATAAAAGGAGCGATGAAATTCCGAATTGTAAAGTAGGTGATATGTCGCGAAATTCTTAAAGTATAAAATCATTTAGAAATAGCTTTGGAGCTTTTTTTAGTATTGTTTAAATCCAGGTTTATAAAAAAACGGTCATAAATTGTTATATATACCTAAACTTTAAATATTCTAAATTACATGTTTATGATAGCGAAATTTTCTTGAATATGAGATTCAAGAAAATTTCGCTAGCATAAACATGGAATTAAAAATTATTTTCAAGTATTCATACATAGAAGATTCCATTTGATCCATTTCAGACTCAAAATTGTTTATTATTATTTGCATTTCCTAAACAATGCATACGCCACAACTTATTTACCTTAACTGAACTGAAGCCTTAACTATTCACTATAACTATTTTGGAATCTCTTCATTGTCAACAATAGTTTTATGTATATATAAAGTCATTCGTCGAATTGATGGCGATTTTACTACCAAATGACAGTAAAAAACCGATCACTTAGTGCGGTGGTTTAATCCCATTGGTAATTACAACGTACCAAATGATGTTTTTTTCCTGTACCGTAATGACACTACTGTTTTCCCCATGAAATAATGGGATGGCGTTTCTTATCTTTATTTTACACAGAGGCTTTTAACTTCGTCCAGTAATATATTGCTTAAGCAATTTAAGAAAGTGTAGGATAAAAGTGAGATAGACAACATCTACTAAGAAGCAAGTTCCGGCAAAGTGCAATAGTTTGTCTTAAGGATAGCTGACGCAGAGTATAAATTCATTAGTAAAATGATGCGGCCTGAACTGTTTTATTGCTGATATTAGTCTGATCTGTAATAAGCATTTCAACATATATCATTGTTTTCTTCAGCGGACAGAGTACTGCAATCTATACTAATATATTATAGCTGAAGAGTTTTTTTTTCTAGTGTCTAAAATTCGTTAAACTCTGGAACTAACAGTTTTTTTAATTTGATATTAAAATTCTTAAGGCAAGCTAATGGCTATTTAAGTTCACGATACGACGCTATTTAGCGGAGCAGTGATCACAAACGCGGGTGTTACTTCACAAACGATTATTCAAAAACTTGGCAGTCATGGGACTGCCGACAGAATGAAAACTTAAACGAAACGACGAACTTGAAACGTCACATTAGCAGGTTGGTGACATTAATAAATAAGAAGCTGATAGCACTCAATGTTTAGATTAGCGCCCTATAGTGGATCTATATGTGTATTATTAGCGTGATGGTCCCGAGCTCAGTGTTTTTTCACCATAGCAAAAGTGCAAAAACGTGCCTAAGAATTTTTCACTTCAAAAATCCCCAAAACTAATTTCTGTTTTTAATAGTTATATTGTTAAATCGTTCATTAAAAGCTGCTGACTCCAGGCTTCATTTTAAAAGTAGCTTTTGAGTGCGAATAAAAACTGATACGTTTACCATATTAACAAAAACCATCTATTTACTAATCCTACAAGACCCACTCTAGTGTTACATTATATTTGACCCCCGACGATAGTTAAGCTGTCCCTTGTGAAAAGTATATATAAATAAGATGGTGGATATTGCTAAAGCAAGCTCATGATTTTAATTTTAATCAAAAGCGGCATAGAGTACCATATATTATCGCAATTACTTTTCACGCAATATCCTGCAATGAAACTCTTACTTAGCAATAATTTATCTGAAGGCACCAATGTTTAAAAAACAGAGCACAATGTGTTTGATTGATATGACTATGATACTCAATAAGTACTTCACTATATAATATGTATATGTATAAATTGCCTTATAATTCGAGCACAGTTCATGATTGTACCATTATTCATCAGCCATTGTTTGGCAAACAAAAACTTGGGTTTTGCCCCAAGAGGCTCATTATATTCCATACTCTGGAAGTGATGTGTATTGTCAACTTTATGTAACAGTTTCGTGCATTTTGTCAAAACTGTTGTTTTAATGTGTCATGATAAAGTATTTTCTTCTGAGGTTCCGTATCCTTTCAAATTTCTATTTCCATCCGCTTTAAATTTTATTTTTGTTACGTCTCACTAACCACATGGTTAATAAGTAAAAAAATAAGAGGGCTTTATTTAGTTATCATTAAATTAATATGTAAATAAAATTCTTTGTACCCCTTTTTAATAAAATTTCGCGAACATAGTAACGTGAATTTTGGAATATTTACAGTTTATAAAGAAAGCTAAAATTTTTAAACAATATGTCTTACAACTTTAAAAATTACGTGACAAAGGCTTAATGAAATAACACGCGTCCAGTATATGTGATTACCTGTCATGATAAGTAAGTCTAAACAATGATAGCTCAAGTTATACTGGCCAACTAAAAAACCATGGTCCAAATTCAACCATTAGGCGATCTCTGTATGTTTAATTGAATCTATCTAAGTACTGAATTTGTTAGCTAATCATTACGTATGGCCTAACGTTAAATACATATAAAAACATCCAAATAAAGTTAAATATAATAAAATTGTATTAAAATTTAAAGTACTTATGAATAAATCATAAACATGAGATTACCAGTTTTTACGTGAGGTGAAATTTAATATACTGTGGCAAATGCGCCACGAGTTTATTGTAGGGTTCCGTGACTTAAAACATAAAAATGGAACCCTAATAAGGTCACTTTGTTATCTATTATCTTTCTGAGAGTTAAAGATCTTGGTTTAGGAGCAGTGTAAAGCTATCAAGTTGAAATTAATTTTAATTACTAAAACCTTTGGTCCGTTAAAGGTAAAAGTAATCTTCTAAGTCAACACAATCAAAAGTTACAGATAACCTACTCATGATCACTCACTTATTAAAATTTATTAGAGTAATCTTCAGTTTTCTAGTTCTGTCATAAAAATTATAGATTTTAAAAACGTATTTTCAATCATAAACTATACATATACTGATATTGCTACATTCAGACCAAGATCCCAGGGCCGCCATATCTTACTTATTTTTTATTAAATTATTAGATTACGCACTGAAATTTCAATCATCAGACAATTATGTACTGTTTTTTCTTTAGAAGAATAAAGATAAAAAATGTTAAGTTAATTTGTTTCTTGTCATCGTACTATTTCATTTTATTTTTAGGCAAGTTTGATAAAAAAAATAAAATCTTACTGATGAATCTGATTGTTATCCCAAATTAGCATAAGTTGGCGGTTATGTTTACATTCGATTGTGAGAGGCTTTAAATTTAATTACCAACTTTAGTGAATTTAGGAATTTCTCAGTATCGCAAGTTGTATATTGAATAAATAAAATGCTATCTTAATCTTTACTGCAATCAGGTTCAGGTTACTTTCACGCTTTTATACAAAACAATCAATTTAACTGCACGGATGGCGCAATGGTTTAAGTGGTCACCTCACCACTAGACTAGACAACGGATAAACATACTTAACTATTTATCCATAGAAAAACGCAGACCAAATGCAAATAGATATAAATCACATAAAGATATTTACGCATATCATAGCAATGACTTACGGTGCAGTCGAATATTCTACCGCCACGGGTCTTTAAATACATATAGTGAAGATGTTGGTGGGAGAGACATGCTTCGGCTTGTATTGGCCGGCTCGACCGGAGTGATACCACATCCTCACAGAAAACTGGCAGTGAAGAAATGATTGCATTGCTTTTCGCCGAGTGATTGAGGTTACCGGAGGCCCTAAACCTTCTCTCCCCCCGCCTCTCCCCCTCTCCCACCTTAACGGCCGGCAACGCACTTCATATCAGCGAACATTACACTATGGCAGTACTGTATGTGTACAATAAAGAGTACATCTATCAAACCAACTCACTTTCGCGTTTATAATATTAGTTAATAATAATTATTTAATAGTATTTAATAGTAATTACAACTGGCAACATTGCCTTTAAACTATCATACGAGTCCCTCATGGCCTATTTTACGAGTTACATAAAATGTCCATAAAAGATATTGGTAAACGGTGTCCATTCGGTTCAAGTATTTTCAATGTATGATATTTTACGACGACAAAGAGTCTGATAAATATTTCTAAGATGAAACTTTATGCTTTGAAGTATAATAAATTTAAATCATAAACAATATCTAATGTATAATTTATATATGTATAGTATATTTAATTTTGGAAGATAGACGTGCTTATATCACAATATCGATGTCGGCATGTTTATTCGCTAATACGAAGTTTGAATGTTTGTTATTTATATGTATATTGAATAAACTACCGGATACTATAAAAAATGAAACTATTTATAGATTTAAGAAACAGTTAAGATTGCTATTGGTTGCCAAACGCTACTATTCCGTAGAAGAGTTCCTTAATGATAATTTTATATAATGTGCATGACTGATAACGTTGATATTGATCTTACACTTACTTTATTACTGTAACTTTAAATTTAATATTTTTTTTTATTTCTTCTCAGTATGCGCTACTGCACTTGTACGCCACATGGCATATAAACATAGTGGACATAATAAATGTTATCATCTATAGCTATATGTATACCTATGTTAAACAAATGAATAAATGATTATGATTATGTATTATTTTCGCTTTCATTAATATATATGATGAAACATTGAGAAATGATGATTTTTACATTAATTGCATAACAACAGCTAACATCAGTTAAACGTCAATGACTCTAGTTTACAAAGCAGTATTACTTTAAAATACCGATGAATAATGTTCAATTGAGGAACAGAAACTTAACTTAATAGTGGTAATATTTATAAAGTACGAGTATTTGGTTGATTCGACGTTTCAAACGGAGTACGCCAATCGGGGTCAGGGTTATTTTGTTTTAAAATTGGGTTGCGTTAAAAAGGTACGAGGTCGTTCTTTAAATACTTATTTTGACGCAGGTTTTCGATGAACGTAGCTACTTTAGCAAATAAAGGAAGGTAGCTTACGTTTTCGTTCCCTCGGCTGCGAGGACACCACACCATACAGTATATCGCTATAAAACCTTTTATGGTTTTGTTGGAGAATTGGTCATGGCAGGCAATGCATGATTTTTTTATTTATTTATTCAATACTTCCTGCATTTTACATTGCATGGGGCGGACTTAATGCCACATCGCATTATCTGCCAGTCAACCTTTGGATGATTCAGTGAGGGACATGGCAGGTGCTAAGGGAGAACAGAAAAAAATCATAGTTGACAATAAGCTGATAATACACTCTGTATTATACACAAGACAATTTAAATGGTCATGATCGCTGTCTTAACTGAATATATTCGAAAATAAATCCACAGGCCCGTCGCTGATGGATTTTTTATTTAATCTAGGTTTTGCCGTTGCTCGAGTAGTGTCGCAGTTTGTCCTATGTAATCTGTTTATCACAAGGTCAAGGTCACACCTGGTTCATCTAGTAAACAATTCTAATATACTTGGCAAGTGTATGAGCATAAAGCTATTAGCAGGAAATAGATTTCCTACTTATTGGGTTAGGAATCACTTCGTTTTCCAATCTTGAATACACTCACCGGGCACTCCGACTATAGGTATTCCAATCCCACTAATATTATAAATGTTCAAGTTTGGATGGATGGATGGATGGATGTTTGTTACCCTTTCACGCCAAAACTACTGAACTGATTACGATGAAACTTGGCATATAGATAGCTGGAGACCTGGATTAACATATAGGCTACACTACACTACTTTTTATCCCGATATTCGGACGGGATCGGGACTTACGCGGGTGAAACCGCGGGGCGCGGCTAGACCAACATAAGTCCAAGCGTTTATGATAGAATCACACTATCTCGCCCAGGTATATATGAAATTGATTGTTTTCAAATGTCAAGCGAAAGGAACACGATCATAAAATCCTTTTGTGTCCATTCAATATTTTTTTTAAACTTCCTCTATTTTTGGCCTGTGATTTATTAGATTGTTTTGAGAGCTACTACACAGAAAATAAACATCCTAAAGTGTAAACAAACTTTAACATTAGCTTTAGAACTCATAACACGCCACTTCATATGAGCCGTCCCTTTAAACGCTCGCTCGAGTTACCAAAAGGATCCTTACCTCTCTTAATTCGTTTTCATTAATTATTCCCAGAATACTTAAGGACCGTTAAAAATTCCCAACACGACCTAAAATATTAATATAAACGATTTGCATCAGCAAATCGCGCAAGTTGCTTGGTTGAGACAGTTTTGATCATTTTGAAATGCATAATAAATAATTAAAATAGAGTTTTAATTTTTATAGGAAAAGTTAATCAAGGCTTGTTTGATGGCACTTACAACACCAGTAGTGTCAGTCCTACGCACTTCCCCATTGCCATAAAACTGGGGACTGTACGCCATCAGCATATAGTTGGTTTCCCATCAGTCGGCTCTAATTCCAGCAGTAATTAGAGCCTGCTGTGTAATTTTTTCCATAGAACAGTAAGATTTACCGTTATCTATTATGCATAGTACATTTGATGCGCTATTTCGAATAATAGTTTTCCATTTGTATTTTTTTTTAATTTATAGGTCCTTATTTTGTAGAGCGTACAGGTGAAGAGCTTGTGAGAAAATTATGTATCTATAGAGAGTTACGATTAATCCTCAACTACATGACTGCACGGATGGCGCAATGGTTTAAGTGGTCACCTCGCCACTACGCGGCGCCGAGTGTTGTGGGTTCGAATCCTACACGGGACAAAAATTTGTGTGATCCACAAATAGTTGTCCCGAGTCTGGATGTTTTTTGTGTCCGTTGTTTGAATGTTTGTGAAGCCCTCCGCGACACAGGATTATTCCTAATGCGGGAAGTTGTCTTTTTAAAGAAAAAAAAAAATAATTACCAGCAATCACAATAACTATGGTTATAAGTATTTATTATTGCACTAAGGTGTGAAAAGCGATTAATACATAACCCGTAAAAGGAACCCAATTATAAAGTACTTAAATGTCAAATTACATTGTGACTTTATTTCTTTATTACATCGTTACTGTGATAGAAGCTTTAGAGAAGAGAATAAGGGTAGTACGCAAATTATGGACCAAATGAACATTAATTTGGCACAGTCCACTACGAATAATAATACTTCTATTAAGACGCAATTACGGAGACACGTAATGGTCGCTGGGCTAAGCTAGACGGGGCGTCAAGCGAATTTTCTTGCGCCCCCTACATAATTGAGGATTTAAACTTTGTAAGACGTTAGAGCTGACTACGAGCGCCAGAAACCTTAATTGATTAATTATTAATCACCCTTATTATTTTTAGAATGTCGTGTTACAGTATTTAGATCCTCTTCTGGAATCATCAGACCTTACTGGTTTTCTTGAATTTGCTACTCTTCAAATCGAAACAAAATTAAGTATAATATTACGAGTCAAGTTGGATTCATAGAAATTTACCTATTATGTAGATACAATACTTACAATGATAACATAGAAACTAATAATAGGAACACAGGCAGGTATTACTTATTGCACTTGGAGCGTGGTGCCAATTTTAACCAGTACATGTGCCTTTATAATGTTACTTATTATATTAAAAGTGTCAGATGTATTATTTTCAATTAAGTTTGTAATCAATTATTTTTAACTTTTCGATGTAAATATCAATGTATTCATCTTTTGACGGCTGTACGGAAGTGTTAGAAATTAAAAGTTTAATTAAAGGTAATAGCCGATTCACAAATGAAGAGCTTCAGCACATATTGAAGATAGGTTCAGGAAGCGTTCACAAAAATTTACACGAGCACCTACGTGAAAGAATATAGTTTCGTGCTGGGTACTGCACAACCTCGCCGACGTTCAGAAGTAGGCTCACGTTTAATAGTACCATGATACGATAGCTTATGTTGGTATAGGTTAGTCTCGACACGTTTACAACATTATGATAGGTGACGACTCATGGAATTATCAAAACGATCCCTGTCGACTGGCCTGTTGGCCTAGTGGTTAGTGACCCTGACTGCTATCCCATAGGTCGTGGGTTCGATTCCCACCCCAGTCTGGGAATACCCAGACTGGGGTGGGAATCGAACCCACCCCAGTCAACACAAAGAATACTTTGTGTCCGTTGTTTGTATGTTTATAAAGTCCCCCGCGACACAGGAGTAATTCCTAATGCGGGTGTTGTTTTTAAAAAAGAAAAGAAAAGAATCCCAAAACTAAGCACCAATTTATTGATTACGCTATAAAAAAGCTAAACAGCCATGTTTAGCTTTTTTAAAATAAGCCAAGGCCTACCAAAGTGTAACGATCTAAAAGCGCAGTAAAGGTTTTGACTGCAGGTGTTTTCACGTGTTAAATCAAGGTTCCTATCAGGTGTTAAATACCTTTACGATTGGAATAGTACAAAATTCATGCCAGAAGTGTCAGCAGAAAGCTACCGAACACGGGACTCCGCAAGTTGGTGACAGCGCGCTGGCGCATTCGTCGACTATCTGGAAAGCATACTGGTCAAACAGCCCTGATTTAAATCAACTCAAATAAATAAATAATTAACTTAAAAGGATATTGTTGTCATTGCCGGAAGATGCAGTGTGGAGGACGCATCTGAGGCACATTGAAAAAAGTGTTTAGATACATGAAATATTATAAATGTGAAAGTTTGAAGATGTATGGATGTTTGTTACTCTTTTACGCAAATACTACTAAACCGATTGCGATGAAACTTGGCATGTAGAGAGCTAGAGACCTGGATTAACACATAGGCTACTTTTTATTCCGATATTCCTTCGGTACCGGGATTTACGCGGGTGAAACCGCGGGGCATAGCTCGTTTAAAATATTATCTTTGTCATTCTCTTGCCACGTCAGCATTAATGGAAACTTTAAACATCTTAAAAACGTTTGTTTGTTACGCGTGCCTTACTATTCTACCGATCATCATTAAATTTCGCAGACACGTGGAAAAAGACATAGGGTACCTTTCATCGACAAAAGGGTATTGTTTCCGAGGAATAGAGTGATTAACAAAATGTACTGTAACGCGAGCGAACACGCGATTAAAAGCTACGTCCTTTTCTGAAATATCCCATAGGTAATATTAATTATGTGCTGTCCTGATAGCAATACTATTTCGTTTAATGGTTATGTACCTCTGATAATGTCTTTGTTACAGAAATTTGGATACGAAAAGGCTATTGTATTGAACCTTATTATGTTTAAGTAAGATAAGAGACAATGTCAAAATTTTACAAAAACTCGTTCAAGTTGATTTTATAGAAATTATCAGAATAAAAATTTGGTTAAGTCGTTTTAAAAAAAATCTTGGCAAATAAGGTTGTAGCTGAGATGGACCGTGGGGTCCTCGCTAACCACAATCATAACCTTTCCTTATAGATATTGCAATACCAGTTGATCTGATGACACATCTCATTAACAGAACAAATTAGATTTGCTATCTAATTTCAATGATTTATAGAGTATACATGCTGGACCGTTTGGGTGGCTAAAATCCAAGCAGAACTATGCATGGTCCCAAAGTAAATCAAGAAACACTGTGAAAGTGGACAGTTATTTTCACACCACAGATAAGCTGATTCGCAACACTAGTTTGAACACAATGTAACTGAAATTCTGTTCGTTTATCTTATATAAAAATGGTATGTAATTACGGTCCAGTCTGGGCCGCAAACCGCTGTACTGAGTGCACAGGCTGTGCGGGTTGCTGAGTCATAATAAATTACTGAACCTACATTTGTATTACTACAGCTTTGGTTTTGTTAAGTGAGCGTCGTAGAGTGACCATTTCTTGGTCCATTGTATGCGAATCACAGGACCCGCCTGATGAGGAGTAGTTACTGATGCTTTAAAACACTTACTCTAAGGGTGTTACCCACACAATCTTTGCATGCACTAGGGTGGCTCGAATTTTTTTTTTTACGCTAACGCAAAATACGCGCTATGACGTTTAGTTGTGAAAATCTGTTCGCGAAAACGTAACTTAACCTATGGACCAGTTGCGAAATAGTTTCTTCTGGTGAGTAATTTAGCACAGCCTTATGGGAGAAGAAATAGGGTTGACAAAGTGCTAATGACACCATACTTAAAGTTTTTATGTACAGGTAGCGATAACCATTTACCAGGCGTATCTTTGTATAAAAGGAAATAAAAAATCCAAAGACACAAAAATAAATATACTTTTTTATTTGGGCCACATGTGTCTTACATGAAGACTTATTTCACGACTTTGCTTATCTAAAAATAAGAAGGTGTATTCGCTACCATGATCCGATAATATGATATTATATTAGAAGTCATTCCACTGTCTTGCCTTAATACGAAGCAAAAATTGGTATCGGCCTTAAGTCTGTCGAAGTCGAAAGGTTACATTCATAACTGTAGTGAAACTAGGCGAAAATCTTTGCCAATCCTCTTTTCCATTGGTGCATATTTTCTTTTGATCTTATAATAGTGGTTTAGGATCAGTCTCACTTTGCAAAGAAAAAAGTTGTAAAGGTTTCACTGTAGTAATATTCGTAAGATATTAATTATAGTTAATACATTAGTAGGAGAGCCATGCTTCGGCACGTACGAGCCGGCTCGACTGGAGTGATACCGATGCTTACAGAAAACCGGCAGTGGAGCAGTGTCGTTGTGTTTTGCCAAGTAAGTGAGGTTATCGGAGGCCCTAACCTTCCCCCCTCCTTCCCCTACTCCCCCCTTAAAGGCCGGCAATGAACTTATAACTCTTGAGTTGCATGTCCACGGGCGAAGGTAGTCACTTAAAATCAGGTGACCTATGTACTCATTTGCCCACTATCCCAAAAAAAATCTCCGTTTGGGGTAAGTAGAGACAACAGCTGGGCATAGGCTAGATAGGTTATCATAAGACAGGTTAGGAGGAATTCCAAAAACCTTTTTGTTTTACTTGTTAGTGTAATTTTTAAAATTACTTTATGGTATTTATTTAAACTTTTTTTTTTATTTTTGAAAAAGACAGTTTAAATAAATCTCTAAATCTCTCGCATTAGAAATATTCCTGTGTCGCGGGGGGCTTCACAAACATTCAAACAACGGACACAAACAACACCCAGACTCAGGATAACTATTTGTGGATCACACAAATATTTCCAAGAAAAATTACAAAACCAACCCACACGGGTATGGGTTGGTATTGTAATTTTTCTTGGAAATATTACTATGGTAAAATAGAAAAAATAAGAGAAAGTAGACATCTACCTATGAATATGTTGCTTTATATTGATATTAGGAAATCTTATTTTTAATAACAAATGATGTCATTGAACACGTGATATGAACCTGACGTCAATACCTGCAAATAATATTGCGAAGTCGTATTGGAATCAAAGAAACGATCGCGTGCAAGTGCTATTACAATATTAAACTTTCACATTTTTTTTCTTTTTAAATCTTTATTACAGCGTATTCTTATTACGGTATTTATGTCTAGAACAATAATATATTATATATTTTTTTTATTTTATTGTAAAAAGACAACTCCCACATTAGGAATATTCCTGTGTCGCGGGAGGCTTCACAAACATTCAAACAAGGGACACAAAGAACACCCAGACTTGGGACAAATATTTGTGGATCACACAAATTTTTGTCCTGTGTGGGATTTGAACCCACAGCACTCGGCGCGGCGTAGTGGCGAGGTGACCACTTAAACCATTGCGCCATCCGTGCAGTCAATATTTAATTCGTTAATGCATGTGTTAGATATAAATTGGTCCTATTTATAGGGTACGATGCCTATTCTATGAAAAAAGGGACACGAAGTGTTCGTAGTTGCAGCAACTTTCGACTGAAAGCGGAATTACTGAGCACCCAAGCACAATCAATGCACCCGTGACCGATATAGGTGCAATGCGATTGAAACGTCAGGTAAACACAGAAAAAATAACGTACATTCTGAATAATATAGCGATTTAGTAAAAATAATTAATTCGAAAAATTAATCCAACATAGCAGCTTTGGCAGAATTCATGTGGTTTTCTAGTGACATGGAAGGCTTTTTATATCCTGGGACGTTATTAACATACTTTAAAGTAATCCATATCTAAAACTTTAATTGGATGTCAGAATAGATATTTTTTCAAAGATCAAAATATTATAGGATTTTCCTACATACCTAAAAGAAAGTTACATTACATACTGATAATTCTACGCTCTAAAGAATTAAGAATAGGTTGGGGTGAACCGACACCGAAAGAGGGTGCAATATTAGTTAGCATGCCTCATTTTTCTGCTCTTGGAAGTGGAATCCTTTGCTTCAATTTAAATATCTCGACTAGACATACATGACTTTGAATGAACTACGCTACGACTAAGTTCAATAATAATACTTATGACGTAGATAAGATCTGATTATATAGTACTCGTTGGCGATGAAAAAGGAATGAATGAATGAGTTTTGTACAATTGACCGAAAATCTATTAACACTTAAGAAATCCTCGCTAATAAATAATTATTAATGTGTTTCATATCAATAGAACTTTTTATTTAATTACCGCATTCACGTAATCGGTATTGTCTACATACGTGACCACGGCCAGGGTAAAATGGTCGAAACGCCACGCAATTCAAGTATAATGTAATCATGGAACGCGAAAGTTTAAAAGTAATTAGTACTACCAAAAAATAATTATTTATAGAACATTTGCAATTACGCAACGTGCAATAGTATTGTAGAAAGGTATTATGCGGTTTTAAAAGGTAAATGTCAAGTCCTTTACGGAGAAAAACGACAAACGAGTACAACATTAAATAGGCGTGAGAGGAAGAAAATTATCATATATAGTGAAAATCCATTCGGCTCATTTTAATATACACGGTTACAGGATACGGCCTCCATGAGTAAGGATTTAATGTTATAAATGTGTTTGACTGTTTATTTGTTGCATTCTACCGTATACTGAACATGTTTATTTATAATATCAAAACACTCTAAACACTTATTTACGTCGAGATGATTTTGTGATTATTACAAATGAATGAGTTTCGGATTTTTCCTGTACTTGTGCCAAACATATTTCTTGGTCAAGAAAGAGTCAAACAAAACCCTCAGAGTATTTTCTACTCTGAGGATTATGTTTCACGTGGGAGTATAAAAAATAAAGAAATAACCATTTTTTTTATTTACAGATTTCTTTACAACGCAAATGGACCTCAAATGACTCAAACCTAAGAATTTGTTATTTAATTTTAACTTGATACTTTTGTGTGTTTCAGAAGAAATCGATGGTCCCTAAGTAAAGTATCGAATTTACAAAAACCGCATTTTTTTTTATAACTATTTTGAACTATCAAGAAAGGTAATTTTACCAAAACGTATTCAAAAATTAAAAAAAAAAACAAAGTTTACGTGGTTTTAGAGACGTATTTTATCGAAACGTAACAGTTCATCCGGCGTATAACAACGACTGTTAAGTTTCGCGAGATTACGCTGCATCGGCGAGGGTGCGACAAGCACGGAACTACCACTATCGCAAGTGTACACCGGAGTGCATGCGCCCCCGTCATTGGAATTGCGTATTATTAGTCTTATAGTGGTATTTTATTAATGTTTTCTTAAACTTTATAACTAAAATACTGTGTGATGAGTCAGTTACCTTTTGTGTGATTAGTCAGTTACCCTTAAATATGTCAAGATCGAAGAGAATTCTTGATTCAGTGCAAATAAACAGTGAGAATGAGCAACAAAACTTTGAAACAAAATCAGTTATTTTGAATGCGGGTAAGTTTTAATACTTTTATTTTACTAACACGTAATTGTAACTTATACTATTTTTGATTTTAAAGTATAGCTTACCTAGATGAGGTTTTATTTATAATTATAATTATTGTATTACTTGCATTAAAAATGTTTCCCGCGAAATATATGGAATCGGGTAGATTCGATTGTTTATTACGGGTTGTCATATTCTTATGTAACGAAAGTGGCGGTTCCGATTATGTACGTGGTTTTTTCGTAACGTATTTCTATCGAAACTGACCATTTCGATACTGTACGTGGTATTATAAATTCAAATCTTTATTGAAAGTGCCACTTTCGTTTATTTTGGATGAATTTTATTTATTTTTTTGTAAAGATTCGATATGCGTGCTTAATAATAAAAATGAAGTAACTTCCTTTTTCTGTGTTTATTTTCTGTGATTCATTAAACTGGGTTTTTATAAATGAAACTTTAATTATGTTATATATAAACAAGAACCCGAGCCTTCAGAACAGTTAGGTGAAATGAATTATGCTGAATCTATAGCATGATTACCGAGTACAGACTGTTCTAACAAAACAAACTGTAAAACTAACATCGGAAAGATCTAGGTGCCCCGAAATGTGGATTGATAACAAACGAAAATACTTATGAAACTCTGGCCAGCAACACCTCAGTAGAAACGGAAAGATTAAAAATAAAAAATAACTGCGCCCTATTTGTTTAACTTCATTTAAAATAAAATGTTCTGATACAGACACTCGTCAAAATATTCTTAACAATTTTGGGCACTTGCGGATCATACTAAGCAGTGGGAGTTCATCAATAACCAGACCAGTTTGTTAGCACTGCTTATTATAAAATTAATCAAGAAGGGATAACGTTATCGGATAATAGGGGCAAACACTCCAACCATCGAAACGTCGTAGATTCTGCAATGATTAAAAGTGTTTGTGATCATGTAACTTCCTTCCAACCTGTGAATTGCATTACACACTTAAAGACACCAGTAAGCTCTATTTAGATAATAATTTAAATATGAACAGGATGTTTTTTATATACAAAGAATGGGAATAGCTTTCAAATTATGACAATCAAACACAGACCTCGGTTAACATGAACGTTGGATTTTTTATTCCCAAGAAGGATATAATATATGTGGTAAGTGTCCAAGTTATTCTAACAATTCATCTCTGACAGAAGAACAAATACAGACTCATAATTAACACTCAAAGAATAAGACAACAGCTAGAGAGATAAAGAATTATGACAAAAAGCAATCAAGAGAATCATTTGATACTGCGTGTGCTAATTTCGACTAAATTTTTTTTTTAATTGTCCACATGCAAACGTTGGTTTGTTTTATTATAAGCGTAAACTTTCTATGTTTATCTTCACCGTTTTTCAATTTAGCTTTAAAAGAAGGTACATGCTACATGTGGATGGAACGTACCGGTTAAAGAGGAACTAACGAAGGCGAAGTAAGTAGCTGTTTAATGCATTTTGTAAACGCAAAGATAGAACAAGGTGCTAAGAAGTTCTTATTTTGGTCCAATAATTGTGCGGTCCAGAATAGGAATAGAGTCGTATATTCGTTATACATGTACTTGTCAAAACGTTTTGGTGTAGATATTACTCATCGTTTCTTAGAGCAATGCCATACTGAGAACGAAGGTGATAGTGTACATGCCCTCATAGAGAGAGAATCTAAGAGAAAACTAATTTACACTCCTGACCAATAGTATGCATTAGTACGATGGGCAAAGGTTGAAAATAAACCCTACAATATTGTAGAAGTAACCAAGACTGATATTTATAATTTTAAAATTTTATTAAACGACAAAAATTGGAAAAAGACAATAGAAATGAAAATGTAAAGTGGAACAGCATTAAAGAAGTTGTAAGAAAAAAGGAACCAGATATTCTGTATTTTAAATACGATTTGAAGTGGGATTATTTGTGAAAATACTACTGTAGAAACAAGAAGCCACAAAAGTGTCAGCCTACGGAGTTAAAAAATCTTTATTTGGATTGGTTGGACACTAGCTTTGCCTGCAGCTAAGTATAAAGATTTGATTTCTTTATGTCGTTCGGGAGCAATTCAAAGAATATCATAGGTTTTACGAAAACTTAAAATACTCTACAGTCGCAGAAGATTCTGAAAATGTTGATGAGTCCGATGAATAAATATTATTTTATTAACTAAGGTTTCTTTTTATCTCAAAACTACAATACATTTGTTAAGACGAAGTTCGTGATTAATTATGTTAAAACATATTCTTTCTGAATTACTGTTACCTACTATTTCCAAAGAAGTCATACATTTCGGTTTGTTTATTAGATTTAAAAAAGTACCTATCATATTTTTAACTACCATTAGCATTTATTTCGCATTTATTTAGTTTATATTAATAAAATTATTAATAAAATACCTGTCACGAATAAAATGAATATAATATTATTAGAGGTTATAAATTATTTTTGTCACATTTATTTTAGAACTATTATTGCTAAAGAAGTTTTACTATTGTTGTTTTGTATACGTAATAATTGTGTTTTAATTGTGATCTCATTCTAAAAGTTCTTATTATTTTAGCTTATTAAGTACTCACAGTTCACATGTGTTATAACTATAAGTATAACTTAGGTAATACATTATTTAATACGACGTGATCTCAGTTTACAGTTAGTTAAGGTAACAAAGACTGATTTAAAATATTCGTTGAAATATTTAGATTAACAATTTATATTTTTCTCAATTTGTAATACTCCTTACTTGAATAAAGATATTTTATTTAAATTTTGTTCTTGTCAGTCGTTTAAAATATAATTGTAAGTACAAGCAATCTACGAAGTAAATAATCGAATGTGACACTTTCGATAAAATATTCCTGACATAAACCAACATAGACTATCGAAATAGGTAGATCTGATTCATTGTTGTATATAAGCTTCCCTGTAAATAATCGAAAGTGCCCGTTTCGATTCATATAGCAAGTTCAGTTACGTGGTATACTATCGTATCTCGATTTTCTCAAAAACTATTCATAATTATGGATTTTTGCTGTGACGTAATAGTTTGTAATCCCAACACAACGGTGTATTCAAATTTTAATGAAATTCTAATCATTAACGACAAAGTTATGCAAAAAACTAACTTCAAATCGCTCTCCTGAAAAGTAGCATTTTTCACTTTCGATACTTTACCTAGGGACCATCGAAATAGGTCTTGGTCGACAGGCGGACAAAGAAACGCTGTAAGGGTCCCACTTTTCAAGATAGGAAGCCCTAAAACCCATGAAATGTATTTTAAACGCTGGTCACCGTCATTATAGGACTGTATGTTGGTAAAGAGTGTATATGTTCTGTATACAGATCTTAAGCTTCATAATGAAACTAGCTTTTGCACGTGGCGTCGTTCACGAATGTTTTCAATCAATTGAACAGTACTTATTTCTGGATATCCCATGTCCTTCTCTGTACTCCTTACAAATTTCATGTTGATCGATTTAGTAGTTAAGGCGTAAAATCGTAATACACAAACTAATAAATAAACACACTCACTTTTGCATTTTTAAAACTTATTACTTAGGATTTAACGTGAGAGAGCCATGATTCGGCATGTATGGGCCGGCTCGACTCCGCTCGATACCACGGCCTCACAGAAAACCGGCAGTGAAACAATGCTTGCATTGCTTTCCGCCGGAGGCCTAACCCTTCCCTGTCCCCTATTCCTCTCCTCCCCTCTAATCCCCCTCTCCCGTCTTCAGCGGCAACGCACTTGTGACTTTTGAGTTACAGGTGCCCATGGGCGGCGATAGTCATTCATCACCATCAGGTGAACTGTATGCTCGTTTGCCCCCTATACCATAAAAAAAAAATTTGCCAATCTCTGTACAAATAAATTGTGAATAAACCGCGCAGACGTTAACGTGATTGGAATTATTTTGATGTGATGTCTATGGTTTTGATTGCATTGATTAATTTATTTATAAAAAGTGAAATTGGGCTATAAATGAAACCATTAAAACTACAAAACCTTTTCTAGCAATCATTTCCGATTTGGAGTTTAAGCCTACTGGCCTATGTATCTGACCGCGGATCAGATAGTTTTTTTTTTATGGTACAGGGGGCAAACGAGCAGACAGGTCACCTGAAGGTAAATGACTACCGCCGCCCATGGGCACCTGCGACTTAAGAGTTACAAGTGCGTTGCCGGCCTTTAAGGTAGTTCCTGTCGATGTCCCATACGTGCCGAAGCTTGACTCTCCCACATTAATTGGTACTGTAAAGTAAGATTAAAAAGAAAATATGTATTGTATTTTATGATTTCGAGCACAAATTTTATTATAAAGGTGGGTCTAGATCTGAATATAAAATACGTTACGTTTGAACATACAGTTACGTACATAGTAAGTACTAAAAGGCGTCTGAATCAAGTTTTAAGTAAAACAGTCTAGCATCTCTATGAAAACTTAACTATTGTGGCGGCTATCCTACGGCCACAATTACGGGTCCACTGCGTGAACGAGCCCATCGTTGCACCTAGCTTACACGCGCCGGCGTGCGATGCATGCGGACTGCTCGTGATACCGGTCGGCGCGCAACGGAGACAGCGCGACGAGACACTCGGCTCCTAACTTTGTTCCGCGACAGTCATTCATGTCATATTCATTGTTGTTTATATTATTGTGTACCCACCTTGCCGTAGCTGTAAATAAATCATTATATCTCATTACTAATAATAACATAATTCATTGCTTAATCACTCGTCACTCTCTTACCTTCACTTCTCTGCATCTATCCACTGCTTACACTGCTGACACTGTTGCTACTGTTACTTGGTGAAGTATCGTGTGAGTTACTTACCTACTCCACAACTGTTGTTACTGTGCCCTAGCGAAGTATTGTGTGAGTACATACTTACTCCACACTATCATATATCACAATACTTATGTAGTGTCGTGTAAATTTGAGCACAGATAGAACAAGGTATTTTTTAAGAATTACACTTTTTTTGTTACTTAAAAAAACTTAGCCTAAACTTAAAAACATGAAACAACGCCAATAATCATAAATTTAAAACACCCCTTACTTACGTTAAGTCGTTAAGTAATATTAATTTAGCAGGCAGTAAGCCTCAATGAATAATACTTAAGGTTAGCCTTGTCAATCGTCTGAAATTACTAAGTACTAAAAGCAATTACTATTCATTCGTCTCCGTGGGTTGTCTAGTACCTTAAAGGAATAAATTATATCTAGAAAACACCCTGTTCGGGTGAACAAATATGCATAACTAAAAATATCATAGGGAGCACTGGTATGAATAAATTCTATGAATAAATAATAGTTTAGTGAAGGAACCTGTTGAAGGAGATGGGAAAAGTTTTATACCTTCAAGCTAAATGTATTCATGACACCTGACGAAGCTCTTCGTTATTGCTTTCATAACTTTAGCAACAAACAAATTGTTTGAAAGTAGTTATAGGATGATAGCAATTTAATTACACGATATTTTCCCTCGCTGTCATTCTTATCTGATATCTTAGGATATCCTTTACCTTCTATTTTAAGACAATAAGCTAGTTTCTTTTACAGTATACTGTTTAAGTTAAAAAGATAATTGCAGCGTATGAGACAATGGTATCATTCGTTGTGTTGTTGGTCAAAATAACATTTCTTCTCACTGTTGGACCCAAGAGTATTGTTGCTTCCAAAGGATTTGTAAGGTCTCTAGTTGACCGCCTAAAATATACGTAATTAGTGCGTAGTAATTCTCCTGGTAACGAAAATACACAAAAAAGACAGTTTATAATGCTTGTGGTCGTAATTTACAATGGCTTTTGCACAAAAAGTTTGGCCTACAGACCAATTTGGGATGAAATTAGTTAGACGGTATGCTTAACTTACGTGCGTAAGTACCTTACACTTAGTGAATACGAAGTAAAATCTAGTTGACAGCTAAACTGTTATAAATTTATTTTAAATAGTTTTTTTGGTTTTAATTCGCCTTCGTCCTAAACATGAAAATAATTTTAGTTTCATTAATTAAACTGTGCCGTAGTAAATTTTGATGTTCCAAATTACATAATTATGTACATATACGGGAATTAACGCGATCACGAAATAGGTATTACATACCTCTGAACTGCCTGACGTTACGACCAGGTTGCACTGGCCGTGGACACAGGCCACAGGTGTCCACGGCCAGTGCAAGTGCCAGTGCCTGAATATGTACATAATTATATCATGGAACGCGAGATTTTCAAAGTTAGTATTCAAAATTATTTCAATGAAAAGTGCATAATAAAAGACTCTATATATACTCTAAATTATGTATATTTGTTTCAGTTGAAAGGAATTCGCCAACAAAGGAGAAAACAGAAAAATACTGTAAAATCTTGTGATAAAAATTGATTTAAATTTAGTGGAAAGTAATCAGAAACTAACGGCGATTGCCAAGTACGTACGCTTTGCTACAAATTAGCAGTCAACGGAATAGTTTTAGCCACATTGGATTCCTTTCACTTGCAACGAATTTTAATTCCAAAGTCAGTTAAAGATTTAGACACACATACAGCGAGATTAGTTTAGTCATTTATTGTTTATTCTAGGACATAGATTGTAATGTACGGAAAAATACAATTATCGACTTCACCTCCTGCCATAAGATACAATACTATGAGAGAAACGTTTTTCTCGTTGCGGTTTTTTGTAGGTTGGAAGCACTTCTTAAACTTTGAGCTCTCTTATTATTGACCAGAGTCCAGGGCTGGGCACTCTGGGCAGGGCCAATGACTTTAAGAACTGTACACGTTTTCAGTAAACCTTTCGGTTTTGTATAAATATTTTGTATTAGTACTGAAAACATTAATTTATATGTTTCTGATAAAGAAATAATACATATAAGAAAAAAAAATCAAATTTACGATGTTTTCTTGATGTTTAAAAACAAAATAACAAAAAGTAATGAAATAAGCTTTACCCCTGAGTTAGATATAGATTTAAGTAACACGAAGGAATGAAACATGACAGACGCAAGAAGTTAATGTTATCTTTCTTTGAAAGGTGTAACATGGTTTGCAAGTCGTATCACAAAAAAAAGTGTTTGTATTTGAAAGCATTGAGCACGCGGATGAGCAATAATGAGTAACTTTAAATCACAAAAAAAGATCCACATCTCTTGACGGAGAGGCAGGTAGCACGATGACCGCTTAAACCATTACAAAATCCGTTAGAACGTTACAATACTAACTTGACGTAGGTTTGACAACAATATCTGACAGGATGGTCTCATTATACTTTGGGATAAAAACCTTAGTATAATAAGCAGAATCTTACGGCACATTTTGTATGTACCATAAGCTGTTACGGTAAATTTTTTATAAATTTACTTTTAAAATAACTATATCCTTAGTGTAAATAGTAAAATATAAAGAAGTTCCTAGCCTGCCTTACGTTCCCAACTAAGATGGCTTCCAATCCGTCAGCGCCGCAATCTGCGATCATTTTCCTTTCCTCTTTTTTCAACTCTCCATCTTTACCGGCGTACCTAGCTCCCTACTTCCCTTTTTTATGCTTAAATCATGATCTAAATCTTCCATCAACAAACAATTTGCTTCTGTTATGGCCTCCTCACACCTCCGACTTTGTCAACTCTTCCTTCTATGTTCAAACAGTTCTTCTCTGGAATGCGCTCCCAGTCGAAATCAGGATATCCACAAATTGTTTTATATTCAAGAAGAAAGTACGTGATCATCTTCTCAATGAGTTGGTAGAACGGTCACTACGCTAGTTACACGACTGTGTATTTTGGTAGTCATATGTATGTGTATATATGTATATATATATAGTAACGGTTCTGTATGTATATTATATTATGTAGTAATGACGTATAGCAATCAAATTATGTATGTAGTGTTTATTTCATGTAATATGAATATCTACCTTGGTTTGATTATCTAAGTTATTATAAATAACTTTAAATCTTATATTTTGTCTTATACATCTACCGTACCGCATCTACTTTATAATATTTAAACATCATCCCAAGGTTGACTGGTAGAGAATACCCTGGGCATTAAGTCCACCTCTGTATAAATTGTGGATTAAGTTTTAAATTAATTAATAAATAGATAAATGATCATACGACGTCCACTGTTGAACTTTGGAAGAAATTGGAATCAATTTGTTCCAAAGTGAGTGGTTTTAACTTTTGTAATAATGCCTTTAAACATAAAAAATCATATCCAATTCCAATTTTACGTTCGAAAAAGGAAGACAATATGAAACATATTTTTGTCTTTTTTATAGTCCATAAAAAGTAAACATTTATGGTTTCTTTCTAACCATGAATGTATTTATATGTTCTTGTTCAGTGTATATTTAATTATGTGCCAATTTAATTTGCAGCCTGTAATGGAATGTCGCAAGAAAAGGTATTTTAAGCATTTTCCGGAACAACACTCAAGGAATTTTCTGAAGCCAAATGGCAAATAAGGAATCCTTATAATTCCGTATGCCTCAACATTTCTCTGAAACCACGTAGATAAAGTTTACAAGGTCAGTCTTGAACCTGATAACACATAAAGATAAGGTTGGTACGTATATACATTTATGTTGGTTGCTTTTTGAAATAAGTCTGTCGTTTCTGCGTCTGAATTGAACTTTCTTTTAAATTAATAGTTTGAACAATGTGACAAAAGTTTTGAAGGGCACCTTCATTTTTGCCCTGTATTCGACTAAAGAAGAACCTCCAACATAAATAAGACGGCGGTTAGGTTAACGTAGTGATGTTTTTTTTTGCCTAAAGTACATATCTCTGATAAAAGTATTTTCTTAACTACTTTCTAACAAAGAGGTTGTGCAGAATTGTAGTGTCAGTGAAATGCATTGTGCCACACGCTCGACAATACTGTTCTAAAGAATTTCACTCTAAAGTACTGCACTTAGGTATTGGTATTGTATTGTGTCGGTGCAGAAAAAAAAAACACTTACACGTGACATGGTGCAACAGTTTTTTCCAGAAACAAGCCTTAGTATAGGGCCATGAAAGGGCCAGGTTCTCGAGAGGAAAACACAAATTAGGACCAGTTCTTTTTTATATTTTGTATGGGTAAGTGTTGCCTGTGAACTGTGCTTTATAGGGCTTGGCTTTACCTGCCAAGTTCTCTCTATGAAATATACGTAAACAGCGTGAGAAGACGCAATTATTTCCAAAATTGAAGCAAATACTGAATTTATTTAACAATTGCACTGATTTTTACTACTGTTTCGTCCTTACGAGAAAAAAAGAATAAGTAGAACACTTTTAAAAAGGTTGTATATTAACCAACTCTGGACCGACCTTTGACTAGATTTTTAATCAAAATGTTAAAACGTTTAAGAAATTACTATGAAATAAGCCTGTCTAAAATCTGATTAAGCTGTCTGGTAATTTACAGCGTAGTTAACGTCCATTGCAGCATTGCATTGGTCAGCTTGGCTACGACGTAGCATTAACTTGAATTGTAGACATGCTACGAAACTACGGTGCAGCTAATAGCTACAGCTACAGTCCGGACACCTTCATGCTTTAAATAAATCTTATTTATTTACTAAACTAGTAGGTCTATTAAATCGTGGTTTGTTGTGCTGTGGTATATTGTCAATAATCTGACAAAGAGATATCACGTGTCAAGCGTCAAGGTCGAGTGTCGTAAAATATTACTTCTGAAGTAATTAACTCCTGAAGTATTGCTCAGCTCAGCAATAGAGCATAGAAGTACCTATCTGTAAGGGTTGATTTACATATTCATTAAATTACCTACGATACCCGAGCCTTATTTACATATTATAGTTATAGTGATACTGAAAAATTATTAACTCCGGTAGTATAAATTAAACTAAGCACAAATCAAATTAATTTAATGGGCACAGCACACAAACACACACACACACGCACGCATACACACACAGACACAAACAAACTCTCATAGAGACTAACACTAGGTTCTAAAGTCAAGTCTATTTCTTATTCAAAGTGATTGTAAAATATTCTAGAAATTAACGCCGTATATCCAAGAGGTGGGAGCTTGGGGATCCGTACTACGGGATTCCCTACTACAGACACCAGTCTCTCTCAAAGGAAGGAATAAGTGTTGATATAATTATTGTAACAAGTATAAAAATGGTATTGTACTTTACCTTAGTGAAAGAGAGAAATAAATATAATTATTATTATATTATTACATGTATATAATATATATTTATACTGTGCCAAAAGTTCCTTTGTCTAACAAAAATACTAGTAGTATCAGTTAAAAATACTATTCCCATATTTACTTAATCATGAAAACCAATTAATTTATAATTCGTTGGAGACTTTATGTTTAGAATTTATTTGCAGTAGCAGACAATGTTGCTGCACCTAAATAAATATTTAAAATAATCTTATTACATTAAACGAGAATTTTTTCTATGTATGTATGTATTTATATTTCGGGTGTCTCAGAAACAGCTCTAAATAAATAAATTACTGGATTTCCCAGGTACTTATATTAGAATGAGATAGAACAAACGTTCATAAAAAAAAAAATAAGATCACGGTCTTATTCTCTATTAAAATATGTTGTAAGAACTCCCAAGTATTTACGATAATATTTATCGTTCATCATCATCACATTACAAAATTGTTTCTGAAAAACTCAAAGCATTCTAATTTTATGATAAAAGTATAATAGGATAAAGGAATTGCTCCTTTTTTATATAAATTGATGGATTTACATTATATTGAGCAAACAAATTAAAGGCATGAAATACTGTTGAAATGAGAAAAGGTTCCAAATAAGAAAAATAAATATGTCTAGTTATTTCTTTGTGTAGTCTTCACGTGTCTACATATCGTTGCGATGGAGAAAGATCTGGCAAAGATATCAGGAGTATTACATTGAGTTAGGGACCTATTTATGTGTCCTTTTAACGTCCACGTGTTTACCCAAAGAAATATTTCCATTTCTGTTTTATTGCCATGACCTCCTTTTACTTTTACTAACACTAGAGAACAGTAAAGTAGCAACAGCTCTTTCATTTATTTTA
The DNA here is from genome assembly GCA_949752705.1 of Callimorpha dominula. Taxonomy (NCBI): domain Eukaryota; kingdom Metazoa; phylum Arthropoda; class Insecta; order Lepidoptera; family Erebidae; genus Callimorpha; species Callimorpha dominula. The sequence continues at coordinate 11,349,565 of OX457010.1, read as the reverse complement.
GACCAGCAGCGCCCCGCGGTTTCACCCGCGTAAGTCCCGATCCGATGAGAATATCGGGATAAAAAGTAACCTATATGTTAATTCAGACCTTCAGCTATCTACATACCAAGTTTCATCGCGATCGGTTTAGTAGTTTTGGCGTGAAAGAACAACAAACATCCATCCATCCAAACTTTCACATTTATAATATTAGTAGAATTTATCTTTCATTGATGTATTTTTGAATTCCCTGTGCTTATTTTTACAAGCTCTTCAAACATCCGAGATTTCGAACTTTTCAAATAGAGTATCGACTGAGTTAATTTTTCCTTTCAGTTGATTATAATTTTAGGGTCACTCAAACTTTGTCAAGGGTCCAAAAACTTCTCTATGAGCTACTGTAAACCATCCTTTTAGAGGTTAAGTACTTTTCATCTCTATTCGTCGATCGTTTAAACTTTAGGAGGTAATTAGTTCCCCCTGTGAAATTTTTAACAGACTTAAAAAATAGGTGGAGGTTCTCAATTTGCTGGATTTTTTTTTATGTATGTTCCTCGATTTCTCAATGAACCGACTTGGAAAATTCTTCTTTTGTTTGAAAGGGTATACTTCCTAAGTGGTTTCATGGTTACTAGGTCAGGATCTGATTATGGGATCCTGGAGAAATGAGAGAGGGAACTCTTGAAATTTTTTAAGCACACTTGAAGCGATTTGGGTTTTTGTTATAGTGACTCGTGCATTTTTAATTGAATAAATTTTACTCAAGGTTGGTCTTATATTAAATTTAAAGAAAATGTTACACTTTAAAGATGGCAAATATATTCATTAAATTGTTTTAAACTGTTTCCAAAAAGCGATTTATCATTTTGTTACATTGTACCATAAATTATCTCTATTGTGTGGGCAAGAGCAGAGAAGCCAAGACAGCTTACGTTTTAGTTTCATATGAAATGATGACTTCGACGTGTCGACCAGCGTTCTCTCATTATAGGTGAGTAATTAAAATATCTTAGTTTATTATTAAGTATTTGGTACATAATTAAAAAAAAATTATATTATTTAGAATCATATCCGCTCGTCTTTTTTTCCAATTCAGTATAATAACAATGAGTGTGTCTTATGTTATTGCACAATTATTTTGTAAATTTTACTTATATACACTTATTTTGTACCAGTTTTACCAAGTTTTGAGTTACAATTAAATATTTATTTTAATTTATCAAAAATATCAATAAACCCATACAAATTATACGTTCTAGTTGACAAATATTATCCCTAATCCATCCATAATTGTATTTGTCGCTGAAAAAAAAAAGTTTTCAGTGTCTAAAGTGGCTTAAACTACCCTTAACCTGGTTTTATATACCGTTTCTTGGCACAAAATAACTTAGAATGTTCAGTAATATTTGTGTAGATGCGTTTGTTTTTAATGGCGTATTCTTGATGTTTAAATTAATAAGACAAACATATTTATTTGCATTTAAAAAAGTTATAGCCACCGTATATATCGTTACAGCTACCGTAAAATATATTTTTAATAAAATTAATATACTTTGTAGCCAAACACTCCAATATTTTTTTAAATGTACGTAAATTATAACTGTATAAGCTTTTAACTCCGTTAACTGCCTTAGATCCAGTTTTTAAAAAATTAAAAGTTTTTCATAAAGCTAAAATAAAACAAACTGCAATGCTTTTATTTTTTGATTTCGTGTTAAATATTATCACAGAAAAAAAGTTAAAAGTAATTATATTAGTAGCGATACTTCTGTGTGAAAGGAACCTTGACTTTTTGTCATAAAACAAAATATTTAGTCGACGCGAAAACCGCGTTTGTACGTCTACGACCACTAAAGGCACAACGTAAACGTTATATCAAAGTCAAAGAAGAAAAACCATCTTCCCCAAAAATATAAAGTATCGCCGCATTCGTTGTTTAAGACACAACTCATAATAAAACCCAGCATCCAAATAAAACCCTAGCAATGCTGTCAAAGCGTCGTGACTGAAGAACGGAATATAGGCATTATAGTTTCACCCCATTAATTATAGCAATAGCATGTTGTGGAAAATCTGTAACGACGAATCATTACTTAAAGTACCATGTTTTAGTGAATTCTAGAGTTCCACTTAACTACATTTTTCCTTTATTCTCCCTCCTCCACGCCTTTTCCCAACTAAGTTGGGGTCGGCTTTCAGTCTAACTACGATACGGCCGAACTTTGATACTTAACGTGAAGCGACTGCCATCAGACCTCCACAACCCAAGTACTAGGCGATATCGAAGTTCTGTAGTTAGACTAGGTTGTCGGACTTTTAGGGCTGTAACTACCCGTAACGGATGTCACAGATGTTCGTATGGTACCCAGGACCGATGGTTTAACGTGCTCTCCGAGGCACAGAGGGGTCTCACTGTGTTAAGAATGGTCACCTATCCTAGACTGAACTGGCTAGTATTACTTAACTTTGTAATGTGCTAACCTACCCGGTTACCACTTAGCCACGAGCCCCTCTATATTCTTCCTTTATCTGTAATACAAATATACTATAATATTTCTTAATTCATATCACGTACACCACATTATTATGTTGATATCGTAAAGACAATTTATCTTGAATGTTACATTTGTAAATGATTCCTCTTTGTATCACGTAACCCTTTATCACGTACACGGGCATAGTATATTCTATTGAATTGTCAGAAAAAATTTTCAAAAGTTTAGGTAATTGTGTTTCTTCTGGTACTTTTCCAAGCTAATTTACTGATATACTGTTTTGAAAGTGTTTATTTTTTTATTCAAATTCGTTCATAATTGTTGCAGTGAGGTAAGCTCTCGTCTCCCGCCACAGATAGGGGGTTCGTAAAGGAAAGAGTTAACTCAGTTTAGTTTTTTTTTAATGTAGCCAAACTCCTCACGTCAGTTACAAAATCAGGGGACAGTGGCCTTTGTTAATAGTGCTATTTTCTGCCGTCTGTTGACGTCGGCCGCCAGGACACCGCGATGGTATCCCGGGTAGTAATCCGAGATGCAATGTAAAATTAAATGGTGTAGTGTAACGACGCGATGTTGTATATATTTATTTAATTATTTTAGTGCTAATGTTATTCTTTAGTATACTTCAAGAATACAACTTTACAATGTATGAAATGGTAAACCACACTATTGCAGCAATAAAAATCGCATACAGGTGCCATAAAGTTAAAATAAATGGCAAACAAACAAAATTTCTGGTAATGTTTTATAGTAATCTATTGATACACTGTTTTGAAAATGCTTATAATAGGGCTGTTGACACTAATCAACAATTTATATTGCATTTTAACTAAATGATTCACTGTGATATATAAAAACCTAAAACAACGTTTTTTTCATTAAAAGACTGTTAAAATATATATTATAGATGATTAAAAAAGGCTGAAATAGAAACCATAACCACGTGACTGAAAACACCAATCAGATTCTATTACGTAATTATCCGAGAGACTGACAGTTGATACTTGATAGACAGCCAGCTGTCAGCAGCTGTCAGTTGGTATCCTAATAATATTAACTGTTTGATATTAACATAGAAAACGTCACTCCTTGCGTGAATTATCTCCAAGTTAGTTGCAACTCGGTAATAATCTTATCACTATGGAAACTTGATTTATCAAAGGAAACTCTTCGAACTTACCGAAGATAGATTCGTTGATGGTGGCAAATTTTTTTACAGGAAACCAAGATTTTTGTGCTGCTGAACAAAACGCTGTGTATTATGTCCCAATTCTTTTTTAAGTATATTGGCATGCGGTCACACATTACTAGTATTCTTGTTAACACCTCCAGCTTAACTTATGCTTATGTTAGGAGTGGGTACGTCACAAGTTTTACTGGCTGGGGTTTAAACCCGCAACCACTTCTCAAGTCCGACGCCTTAACCATTACGCTACTGCCGCTTCAGAATATATTATTATTACTGAAAAACCTCTTTATGTGTCATTTTTATCTCTGCTTCTGCCCAAAAAGGCTATTATTAAGCACATTCTCACATATGTGGATTATTGCTGTTATTCTAAGAAGTATAATATTACAATATACATAATATTGTCCATTCTACTCACGACCAAAAGCACTACATTCGACGCAGTGCCCGAGGGCGAGGCGACAACATCTGTGTGCGGCAGCCATCTGACCCGTATTACAATATCCGAACCTATTTGCTATTGTAACAAATATTTATACATCAAGAAATAATACCTTATTTGTAATAAGGAATACCCGGGACATAGAAATTCAATTTCGAGATATACTTTTAGTATTGTCTTTTAGATTTAGTAGATACTCCGCTGGTCAGTACGTATTTAAATTAAAGTAACAGAAATATAAATAACTAGCTGCACCCCGTGGTTTCATCCGCGTGGGTCTCCATGCCGCGAGAATATCGAGGTAAAAAGTAACCTACATATTAATCCAAATGTCCAACTATCTACATACCAAGTTTCATCGCAATCGGTTCAGTAGTTTTTGCGTGAAAGAGCTACAAGTATCCATCCATCCATACATACTCACAAATTTTCACGTTTATAATATTAGTAGGAAGTAAAAATGCATTAAAAATGCTGTTTACATGTGGCGATCTTATAGTAACCCGAAACCCAGGAATAAAACGCTCGAAGGGAAGTGAACTCTATACGTAATGTAAAGAAGATATAAAATAATTTATGTCGCAATACGATAATATACAACTATGTATATTATTATACTGCGCTCAGTACCTGAACAAGTATTGTTTAAGTGAAAGGCTAAGGGCTGTACACTCCACTTGAGAAGGCGTAGAATGTACACAGGGCGAATTGTTTCATATGTACAAATGAAAATCGCTTCTTGACATTTTCTACATTCCTGTAGATTCTCTCAAGTTATACCAAACTGCACACATTGCGCAAATATTCAATAAAATCGGTCCATTAGTTTAGGAGTTCATAGCGAACAAACATCGTGATACGATCTTTTTATATGGATAGACTAGCTACCCGGCCATGCGTTGCTGTGGCTAAGTAATTTGCAATTAAAAAATATTGTGACCATAAAATGAGATAAAAACTATCCTATCTCTCAAGTTGGACCAAACTTCACACAATGTGCAAAATTTTATTATTATTTAAAATCGGTTCATTAGTGTAGTAGTTCAAATTTTTCTATATAAAGAAACAGTACACAATTTTTTTTTTTTTATGGAATAGCGGGCAAACGAGCATTCGGGGCACCTTAAGGTAAGTGACGCTGCCAATCGGCACCTGTAACTCAAGAGTCACAAGTGCTTTGCCGGCCCTTAAGGTGGGAGTAGGGGAAGGGGGGGGGAAAGACGGGAAGAGGGGGAGAGGCAAGAGTTAGGGCCTCCAGTAACCTTACTCATTCCCCGAAATACAATGCAAGCATTGCTTAACTGCCAGTTTTCTGTGACGCCGTGGTATCACTCCGGTCGAGCCGTACGTACCTAAGCTTGGCTCTCCCACAGTATGCAATAAACAGCTATTGTGTTAAAAAAAAACTTTTTGTTAAAAAATATAATTTTTCAAATCTTGAAGAATCAGGCCCTCGGGGCTTAATTCGATTTAATACATCTGTCTTACATAATTTTAATATAATTTCTGGACTTCGTAATAAACTCATTGCTATACCTTTCAGTTTGGTGGGCTTTCGTGTTAAAGTAAGATATCGTAAAATTACACACAGTTTTATGTAATTTTTCTTCAGATATTGTTCTTTTGAACAATAAATCGAAGAAAAGTGCCAAACTTTTTAAGTGTTTTCAATAAATAATTTTTTTTTAGCAAAATACTGAGGTTGGATTTTTAATGCCCTTTTTAGTTGATTTACTTCCTATCAGAACTTTAAGAATAGGAAAAGTAAAACTACTGATGAATGACAATTAAAAATATTTATTGATTCTTGAATCCCGTTCTGAGCTTCGTTCGTTTACTGCTGTATAGGGTAAATAATAATTAGAATATATGTATATAATAGTATAAAAGTTTGGACTGTTTTTATATTTCTTTCGACTTCATACTTGAACTGAAAACAAAAGAGATTTCTAAAGAAACCTTGTACGTGAAAAAGTTTCATGAATCCATTAAATAATAATGGGGCAACGTGTTCGGTAATAAATTACAGAATTTCAGTAAAATGCTTTCAAACTTGAAACGAGGAATGAAACGGGCTAGAATAAATTAGGATTTCATATTGAGTTTAAGACATAGCAAATGTGAATTTCACTTGCGAAATTTGATTCATAACATTGTGTTGCCTTCATCCTTTGGCTAAACGGTGAATGTATTTGTCATATGTTTTATCGCTTCTGGATTATCGATTTATTTACTTGTATTGAACTGAGAGTCCAAAGATATTGTAAACTATTTCGACAGATTGAGTGAAGGAATCTATTCTTATTACAGGCACGATGACCTATTCAATGTAAAATTACACGATGCTCCGTTACATAGCATTAATATCGCATTGCAGACATATAATGTATGCAATACTAATGTAATCTTACTAATCCTACTAAAATTATAAACTTGAAAGTTTGTGACGATGTATGGATGTTTGTTACTCTTTCACGCAAAAACTACTGAACCGATTGCGATTAAATGTTGGTATGTAGATAGCTGGAGACCTGGATTAACATATTTATATGCTACTTTTTGTCTCGATATTCCCACGGCACCGGGAACTCGGGCCGTAGCTGGTATAAAATAATGGTACATCGTGTAAAAATATAACCACACTGAAGCTTTGATGATGCAGGTTATTATTTGCTTGGTAAATCTTAAGGTGCATTGTATGTACTTATTTGTTTAATGGCAAAGTTAAACAATAATATACTTTGATTTACCTAAGTTTAGTTTATATATTAACCGGAGTTGAGTCATCATTATACGACTTTTGTGTTTTGAGCCTGTCATATTATAAACTCGCTAGGAAGGCTAGAACTGTATACTCGGATTTATGTAAGTAACTTTGATTATATACATGTCGTAAGTAATTTATTTTTCGTGGGTTTTAGCTGAATCAGATGTTATAATATTTCAAACTCTTCTAATTAAAATTATATTAAATACCATGTGGATTATAATTATTGTTCATGCTAGATCAGCTCTTTTCCGCTGCTTCACGGCTACAAATATATTTTCCTGGATGAATAAAGTCTAAAGGATATAAAGTCTTTTCATATATTCCTGGACAGGTGTATTCAAAATTTAATGATGATCAGATGTACGGTACGGCTATGAACAAGGAAACATTGATGTTTGGTGACGTCGCTTGTCCCTTTTCCTGTATCTATATAAGAACATTTTTTTATGAATAGCCAATAAGTTGATGTTATTAGTTTCAATAGTACTTGTCCAGTAAAATGTATGTAAACGTTCTAATTTTACAAGCTACTTATTCCTCAAATTTACTTCTTAAAACTACAATGTGATTCTTAAGGATGTATTTTTTTTAAAGAATACTAGTAATGTAGTCTCGCATTACAAGAAATTAACAAATTATTTGAAATATTTGTGTTAGGAGAGCGTTTAAAGTCGACAGTGTATCGGGTAACAATTGGTCCGCAACCAACCAAGTGCTCTTGATCGTTACTGCGATGTCTTAGCGATAACTTTACCACCTCTTAACATGTTCCTTCGTATGGTAATCTTAATCATTAGTTATCCTTTCAGAAAATGTATAAATTTATGAAACATAAAAATGATGACCATACATAACGTGTATTTCATTCTATATAGTTATTTAAGTACTTATTGTTCTCCTGATATATAGGTTGCATGTTTAATAAACTACAATATTTCTAATGCACCTACTTCCTGTGTTCCCTTGCATCACCTGAAGGCTGTTACTGTGTACTTTGTGTGTAAAGTTTAAATAAATAAAAATTCTCTAAGAACGAGAGAGTAAAAATATTTACTACTCATAGTAACGTAAAGTCAAAATATTATCAAATCATTAAAAGAAGAAGAATACTAAACTACTCTCTGTACGAAGCAATCCTACAACTCGATTAACGAGGATCGCATCATTCTAATCCTAATCCGTTAATGAACACGACACGTACGCCGGCCATCGACTTAATGACGTTATCACACCACTACAGGGACAACTAACGTAACTAACAGCTTTTATTTCGTTATTCTCTGAACTAGAAAAAAATAGTTTATAAATATATATAATTATAATATTACTAGCAACCGTCGCCGGCTACGCACGAGTACAAATTATACACCTAAACCTTTCTCATGAATCACTCTGTCTATTAGTGAAAACCGCATGAAAATCCGTTCAGTAGGTTTTCAGTTTATCGCGATCAGACAGACAGATAGACGCCGCAGGGGACTTTGTTTTATAATGTAGTGATTATTCTATTCTTTACCATAACTAAGATCTATAGATATAATACTAAATTATCTCCACTAAGAAACTGTACATGTGTTGAATTTGTATGTATGTATATATATAAGTATTTGTCTATATCTCGAATAGTACGCCATCTACTATTACGTTTTTATTTAATAATTTTCATATTATCTAAATCCCAAGATTGTCTGGAAGAGATCCATTTTAGCGATAAGACCGTCCGTTGTTCTTTGATTTGTAAAATAATAATTTTTTCAACTGTATTTTATTAATGCTGTACAATAAAGAATAGTCCATCTATCTATCTGTCTACGTTTTTAAGTTTATTTATCTCCAACCGATGTTAACCTTTTCTATTTACGGTAAGTAAATTAAACTTGAAGATTTAAATGATGGTCTAGTTCACTTTTTATCATAAGTATTTTAATAAACTATTGTATTTGTCCATTTCTTACAGTGTACTAATCAAAATAACCGGAGTGTTATGAGACACTTGGGCTACTGACCAAGTTCTTTATTTAATTTTGGTTGTCTTAATCCATAAAAGTACATCCATATATGGAACAATGTATTGTTCCATATATGGATGTAGAGTAATAAGTATTCAAGTGATTCATATGTATATGAATCACTTGAACACTTATCTACGAGGGAATTGAATCCATAACTCTCGATATAGTAGCGATTGGCGGTGTTACTTAAGTCATACCCAAATAAAATTACTGTGCCATCTTTAAAGTCGTTATTTTTTGGGGTTGTTGGTTTAATATGCTTTATTATCTTCTCTAGTAATCTTGTTTCCATTTATTTCTCTTCTATGAGTAGGAAAAAAACAATGTATGGCTTTTACGAGCATATGTAATTAAAAAAGTAAACAGAAGACTATTCCACAGAATGATCGTCTATATTTATTTAGCAGTCTCTAAATGTGAACATTTAAATGCATGAACGACTCCTATTTACACAATAAGTACGCACAACAGGTTGTTGAATTTTACTTTTAAGCAGTATTTTTAGGGTTCCGTTCCTCAAAAGGAAAAAAGGAATCAAGTCAACAAAATTTCCATTCAAAAATATGTATTTACTTGTCTTTACACCTGTATTACAGAGTCTTTACACCTGTATTACAGATTCCGCAGTTAATATTATTGGTAAACAAAATAGAAATAACTATTAAAAATTTATTGCTGGATACCAGAAGCCTTAAAAAATCGTGCGTTTGTGCGGTGTGAGTGTATAAACGTGCGTGTGGTATGTACGCATTACGCTTGTTTGTAAGATGTATGTTGGTGTGTTTTACGTACGGAAGTATAATAAAGAATTATATATTGGGTGAACTCAAAAGCTGTTCAGTTGCCTTATAGCCAAGGGTTTTGAAGTATCGAGTTACTATGGCTATAAATTTTGTTTTTAGCAATAAGTACAAATTTAATATTTTATTTGATTTATTAAAGAGGTAGGGACTGGCAAAACAGGAGAAGCGTTAACAACGGTCCCCCAAATCATAAAAAATGTAAATATCACCAATACCTCTATATGCGGTTTGAAGGTGAGACTCTAATCAACAATAATACCAAGTTACTTCACAGTGGCTGACCTCTGTAAAATATGGCAGGGTCTGAGAGACTGGTCAGTTTCGCACACATGAGCCGTGATCCTAATTTTAAGTTTTTCTGTAGGTGAAGGCCAAATATTTTGTTTTGGTGACGTTTAGGGTTAGCACATTACTCTTCAGCCAGGACCTGACCCTGTGGAACCCAATCTGAGTAATATGGAAAGAAACTTCTTCCCAGTTATCACCACTAAAGAGAAGAGCAGTGTTATCAGCAAAAGTGATAATTTTGCTTTTATGAAGTTAGAGTTGACATAGGTTATTGATATAGACTTGGGGCGACTCTTGCCAAATTTGAGCAGACCCAGCATCGTTACGAGACGACTGTACACGGGAGTTGTCCGGTCAATAGCACTTTACGGTGCACCGGTTTGGGTTCGGGTGGACGGCCCGAGTAGGTCTCTACACGAACAAAAAACAACTTTTGATATAGACTAGAAATAACGTCGGGCCGAGTATACTGGCTTGAGAAACTTCGTCTTTCCTGGCAGCTTATCGCTTAGTGTGTAGTCTATTCTAACTATCTGTCTTCGTTCAGTCAAATATTCCTCCAGTAACTGTCTGTCTAAATTGTTTGGGGTATACCTTAAGTGGTATACCCCAAACGCCAACCGCTTCCAGCCTCTCCACTAAGTGTGGGACAGAAACCGTGTCAAAAGCTTTTGCCAGACCTAAAAACAATGCCAAGGATTTCTTGTTACACTTCAGCTCGGTGATGTGATGACTGAATGGAAGAGTTTGTGAGCTGCATCATTAGTCGACTCATGATGTCAGAGTCAGTAGATGTCAAGTTGGGCAGAAGTTAGAAGCCCATTAGTCTCCATAAAATGAATTAGACGGTTGTGAATTAGTGGCTCCAAGAACTTTGACAGTGTCCGTAGTTATCGTCATAGCTTCTATCACCACTCTTGAGTATTGGCTTGATCAACTTTACTTTCAAAGCCCTCGGAAATATACCAGTTCGAAGGACGCACGATGATCGCTACGCGCGTCGTTCTTGTGAACACGCCTTTACGCCGAGCAACATATTACTTTCAGAAATGGATACCCTTGTTTTTTATTGAATATTGATATTACATTTGCATTTTGTATGATTGGCTTTGTATTTGGTATTAAAGGAAGAGTGAAATGGAAAGAGAATTTAAAGGAATTTATATGTTTTCGTTGATTCCTTGCTGATTGTATTGAGAGGTGGGAGCATCTTTCGAACATCAGTACATTTTCTGATATATCAAACTCTTATATTTATCAGAGGTGCGCGAACGGTGATCAAACTAGCAAGATACAGTAATAGTTAAGACACTAATAGTTATCACTCTCAAAGTCCGCTTGTGCTAAATTTATAGCCATAGTAACTCGATACTTCAAAACCCTTGGCTATAAGGCAACTGAACAGCTTTTGAGTTCACCCAATATATAATTCTTTATTATACTTCCGTACGTAAAACACACCAACATACATCTTACAAACAAGCGTAATGCGTACATACCACACGCACGTTTATACACTCACACCGCACAAACGCACGATTTTTTAAGGCTTCTGGTATCCAGCAATAAATTTTTAATAGTTATTTCTATTTTGTTTACCAATAATATTAACTGCGGAATCTGTAATACAGGTTCTGCAGTTGCACAAACAAACTTCAAGCACTAATCTCTCACAAAGATAATTGTGAAATGTGAAAAATAAAAAATGTATTTATTTATTTTGGAATTACAGATAATATTCCACCATAGTCATGCTTCTCTGCAGAGTGGACAACTTCGGTGGAGATAAGTTCAGAAGAAGTATATTTGGGACTTTCCGTTTTGATTAAGTCATCATCCTCATCCTTCGCGCCTTTTCCCAACTAAGTTGGGGTCGGCTTTCCGTCTAACTACGATACGGCCGAGCTGTGATATTTTACGCGAAGCGACTGCCATCGGACCTCCACAACCTAAGTACTAGGCGATATCGAAGTTCTGTAGTTAGACCAGGTTGTCGGACTTTTTAGGGTTCCAACTACCCGTAACGAATGCCACAGAAAGATGTTCGTATGGCATCCGGGACCGACGGCTTAACGTGCTCTCCGAGGCACGATCCGTTTTGATTAAGTATCAAATTATATTCAGCAACAATTCTCGGTATTTGACTGAAGTAAACAGTTTCCTAACGTTGAAAAACGATTTTATAAACGCCAAGCTACTAGCAAACGTCGACACAACTGTTCCTACAAGTATTTATAGACACCATTAATTATTTTTAATAGTTCAGGCAGTGTTTCTTTTCGTTAATATAGCAAAAAAGAAGAAAATATTATAATAGTTATTTTTGTGTCAGAGCCTTTCCCCCTTTTTTATACATTAAACGCTATTTCGCAATCTCTAGAAAAGTAATTGTGCTGCGGAAAGTTTAAATACAGTTACAGAACAATTATCTACACAGTCACAACTTTCACGACATTCTTATGTAGCTAGCTTTTATATTTATTTTGATAAGTTTCCAGGGTGTAAAATTTGTACAAATAACTTCTAAAAATTTTACAAGATTGTAATAACGAAACTGAAATTCTTGTTTTGTATGTGGTGTAATCCGACCGAAAGATATTAGTGAGATAAAACCATGTTGCAGATTTGTTTCAGGTGGAGTTAAGATTGTGCTATAATACTGATATCTTTGGAGTGTGAAAACACGTAACTTTTTCTTATTATAATATTTCGAAATTCACACGCTGATTAAAAATAAGATTAAGAATTTTTATTTGCGAGAAACATGGTTACAGGTTGTTACAGTAATAATGGTGTATAGTACAGCATGCCTCACCGATAACGGTGTGCAAAATTATTATTGTATTGGTAGTACATATTATTATCATGCAACAATTAGAAGTACATTAAAATTAATTAATTATTCATTTAAACATTAATACCTTATTAATCAACATTATCAATCAATTTACACATTAATAACCAATCAATTTATATGCAACTAATCAATTTAGAATTGAATAATCAATTTCAACATTAATAAACAATTTAACCTAAACTTAAATAATCAACTTCATCGTGAATAAATAATCAGTTTAAACATTAATGATCTATTTAAACATTAGTAATAATCTATAGAGTAGGAATTTCGAAATTCAGAATTAATTAGGGTTTGTGTCAGTTTCTAATCATTTTATCAAAAGTACTTATTTTATTTATTTATTTTTACATGTCATAAACTCCTTCATTGTATAAAAGCATTTATCATTAAGCCATTTTTTAAGAGTATGTAAGAAGCCTGTTTGTGGTAAATCTCTTATGTCTTTTGGTATTTTATTGAACACTTGGATACACATACAATGACTGTTATTTTTATATAAGATAGTTGGTAGCAAAAGTTTAGTTTCGTCTCTAGAGAGATATTTTTATTTGTGCATACTTTTTCAAGTAAATCAGTACATACTTCTTCAATTAGTTAAATTTGAAAGAAACACAGTTTGATGAGAGTATTTCAGAATATCTGTGACAAAGCATTAGATAAACACGATTCCTACAAGCTTCTGTTTGCGACCTATAAGTAAAAAATATATTTATACATTTTATACTTGCGCAGTTAAATAGTTAGATAAAATTGTAATAACTTAACTACTTATTACACATAAATCGAGCACTCAGGCGAACTCGAAAGCGAAAATATGGGTTTGAAGGAAAAAGAACCCTTTATTTAACCGGAAACCACTGAGCTAGGAAGTAATTTTTGTCGATTCTTAGCTTTACATTCAACGGTTATTGAGTCTAATTTTATAGCTTATTGCTAAGTCTCCAAGGCAGCCCATAAATGTCTTTCTACAATCTCAAGTATACGTGTTATAAATTGTTGGTATGAAATCGCAATTTACCCGGATGCGATACGATCTTACGCACGTAATTTGAAGTTGTATTTTACTCTTTTACACGGTAACGTAACATAATGTAACTTAGTGTAACTCGGTAGAATCTTATTACAACTTGGAGATGTTATTCAATTAAAGGATATATATTGTTGGAACTAACTAGGATATTTATTTAGGATTTTCAAGGCCAAAGGAGCAGTAGTGTAATAACTATTGCATTGGGCATGAAATAGAGAGAATATCCCGCACGTTACCATAGAGAGTCATTTTCTAACACCTTAGATGGATTACTAGAGACATTACTCATTACACATACTCTCTATACACTACCTTAGTTACAAAACAAAAGAAAATGCTACAATTTTCAGTTTAGAAAATATATACATACATACTTCACAGTGGGAGAGCCATGCTTTGGCACGTATGGGCCGGCTCGACCGGAGTGGTACCACGGCTTCACAGAAAACCAGCAGTGAAGCAATACTTGCATTGTTTGTCGCCGATTGAGTGAGGTAACTGGAGGCCCTAACCCTTCCCTCTCCCCCCTCTCCCCTCCTCTCCCCCTCTTGCCCCCTTCCTCTAAACCCACCTTAGGCCGGCAACGCAATTATGACTCTTGAGTTGCAGGTGCCCATGGGCGGCGGTAGTCATTTACCATCAGGTTACCCTATAACATAAAAAAAATATGTGTGTCTTGACTATGAGTCTAGCAACGTCTAGACTTTTTGATACTTATAAGGCTACACGGGTATGAAAAATAATGGTTCGAATAAAATAGTCCAACCTAGTCTGTATAGTAGTAAATTATTATGATTATCACCTTGAATTCTAGGTACACGGGTAATAACAACCTATAAATTCCTGAAAGAGATTGCAATTAATGATAAAGCTACCCTTTGTACATTATCTGCGCGACACTGAATACCTATTCTAATCCTTACTAATGTTATAAAGGCGAAAGTCAGTTTGTTCGTTACACTTTTACACTTTAACTACTAAACCTATCATTATGAAATTTTGCACGTCACATGTTGTCACGGGTACCGAAAATGACGTAGGATACCTTTCATCCAGAATAAAAGGGACTGTTCCCGAGGGATACCTGAAATGATTGACAAAATCTACATTAGCGCTCTAATCTAAATTATAATAATAATAAGCCTC
Source organism: Callimorpha dominula (assembly GCA_949752705.1). Lineage (NCBI taxonomy): Eukaryota > Metazoa > Arthropoda > Insecta > Lepidoptera > Erebidae > Callimorpha > Callimorpha dominula. The sequence continues at coordinate 11,334,551 of OX457010.1, read as the reverse complement.
GATCAACACCTTAAGAGGCTCGCGTTAGACGGTTGGATCAAGGGACTGATGCAGAAGGAAGTTCTTCTCGACACGGCCCGTATAGTGAGGAGGTTCCTGTCTTTGGAGCCCTAACCACCGGTATCTTGGTCCCTGTACGCGATGTCGGTGGTCTACTATTTTTTATATTTTTAAATATATATTTTTTTATGTACATATTTAAAAATGTAATTTATATGGTAAAAGATGAATAAAGAGAATAATAATAATAATAAATCTTTATTAATTCATTAAAAAGTGCATTACTTAAAACCACATATTATTACTTAATATCATAAAATTTCATGTCCACTCCCAGTCAACGGCACGACAGACACTCATTCCCAAACTAGGAATGAACCTGTATTACGGGTAGTCAGAGCCGTTGCGCCGATGTCCGCTCAGTATATCACAAATTTTTTTTTTTTTTGCTTGATATGTAATAGTGGTAATTGAAATCTGGTTCCTAAACTAAGTATGACTGTTTTTTAGGATCCAGTAGTAAACTAAGGTAAGTGCATGCATATTCACCTTCTATTTATATTTATTTTTGTGTATAAAGATTTGAATGTGTATGTATGTGTGTGTATAGATTTGCGGTGGATTTTTCCGGTAGTATATATATATTATATACGTGTGCATGTTGCTAGCATTACAATAATATACGATTTCCATGTAGAATCGCTCAAAATTCCCTGTCATGCAATAATCATCATCATCAATACAAATAGATAAGATTGAAGTGTCTGTTTGTAATGTCAAAAAAAAAGTTTCTTTTTAAGCTCATACAGATATTTGCACAATAGCTATACCTAAAAAACAGTCATAGACATTTTTCAATTACAAATAATTACAGATTAATTGTGAACAGTCTTAGACATTTCACAATTAATCTACATTTGACTGGCCTGTTGGTCCAGTGGTTAGTCACCCTGACTGCTAAGCCAGAGGTCGTGGGTTTTACCACCCAGGACAAATTGTGTGATGAGCACGATAATTTGTTCTGTGTCTGGGTGTAATTTATATATAACATGTATGTATTTAGAAATATATAAGTATGTTTATCAGCAGTCTGGTTACCATAGCACAGGCTCTGCCTAGTTTGGGATCAGATGGCCGTGTGTGAGATGTGTGCAGTTATTATTTATTTATTTATTTATCTACATTAGCATTCAAAGCTAGAAGTATACTACAAGTATAATTACTATAGTATATAATAAAATTCTCAAAAATCCTTGTAACGAACGAAGAACGAAAACGAGGCCCACACGGCTAAAGCCGCGGGTAAAAGCTATTAATAATATAAACGTAGCCAGTCTGGTTACTGACAGATCGGTGTCTATCTGGCATCGCCTCCGGAGTTCGACTAAAACCACTTACATTTTGCGCTGTTGAAATTTAAACTGTTTGTTACTGACATGAGGAAATTTATTTTACGGATTTTAGTTATTCTATGCTTAAATGGGAAATGATTTACTATGATCAGACAAGTTGGTTGAGGCGATTGAACTATCGTTGCCTGAGGATTATCAGTAGGCCACACCTAGTTACTTGCAAAGGTTATCTACATTAGTAAAACATACAGTTTTTTTTACAAGTGCAACTTTGAAAAAGCCTTTCAGTTGAGAGCCTCTTTGGTGCAACGAGGGAGTTGAAAAGTCAATAAAAATACCAAAAATTTCCTCTGAGTTGCTTATGACGAGCGGAATAGGTGTTTAGGAATACGTGTAGGTATGGAACTGTAATGAATAACAGATATATTGTATGGTATGTGGTGTAAGACGTGACCAAATGTTGTATTTATGTAATTGTATAGTATAAATATATAAGGAAGATGTAAGTTAAGTAGTTAGTCGCTAGTTGCTAATATCAGTATGTTGTAATAAACACAGTTGAGTTCATCGTATATTTTCCTAGTCCCCGCAGTTTCACCTGCTTTTATGGTCACTGCTCCGTTCCTATTAGTCATAGCGTGATGTCATATAGCCTATAGCCTTCCTCGATAAATACGCTATTCAACACTAAAATAATTTTTCATTTCGAACCAAATCAACAAACTCTTCAGCTTTATAGTATTATAGTATAGATTTGCATAGATACTCATAGCTACTCCACTTTACTACAATAAGGTAAACATTAGAGATGGGTTAATACCGATATTTGTTAGTATTAGCTAATATGAATATATTTGTTGAGAAAGATTATAATATTTTAACTAATATTTACGAATTAGTGATATCTACCTGAGTTCGAATTAATATAATGTATGGTATTCATAAATTATTGTGTTCAATGACCTTCAGTTAGGTATAGGTGCAGAATGATACTAGATTTTTATGCCAATGAACAATTCGTCCAATTTCGTCCAAGGAACAATCCATTACCTAAAATGGGGATATATAAGTTGCACTGTGATCTAGGTTAAATGATATGCGGATTTCTCAATAGTGTATGTTTTACATATTGGTAGCAGTTACGAATATATACATAATACATAATGCAGCGATCTAACCCATTACCTGAGTTTATGTAGATAACAGGAGGACTGACACCTTTCGAATATACGTTATTAACGCATAAACATTGTGTGGATACAACATATTATGCTGACCCCATGTTATTTGAATAAGGGCAAGCAAGCAACAGTACTGGAGCAGGATAATATTGCTGATACACACTTTTGGAATAAAATCTTTACATCGGTATGTATATGTATAAAAGTAAGAAAGTTTTAAGGTTAAAGAAATATGATCATATTTATGTATTTTAACAAATTTATGATTATGCTGGTAATTACGAAATGAAACTTAAGGTAAAACTGAAAATGTTTTATTTCCTCATTCATTTCATCGTCATCATCATCATTTTAAATATTGGAAGTCCACTTCTGGACATAGGTTCCCTTCAATAACTTCTTAAAAGACCTGTTGGAAGCGGCTTGCATCCACCATTGTTTGTATTTTCTTATTTACTGGTAGGTAACGTAAATCGGAGAAGTTAACAAAATTAGATGTGTAAATCGGGATTTAATCGCGATAACAGTTACAGGGCACAATACCTTCACGGAACACTATCGGTGCAATTCGATGGAAACGTCGTGTAACCAAAAAATGTATTATGCCTTGGAAGGAAAGGGTTATTATTTATATATTTATGTTGCTTATATGGATGGATTGAGGAATGTAAGAGTAGCTGAAGCAGGTCAGGGTCGCTTTAATATAAATCGAACTCGAATAATAAAACTGGTTTTATGTTAAGCAATGTTCCTTGGAATATTGTCTTATGTATGGTGCCTGTAGACGATAGAAAAGTGCTTGGTATTACAAAAAGCAGTTCAATCCGTCTACCCTAGCTTATTTAAAGCCACGTTTTGTGGTCCTCAATGACATCCATCTAAGATACTGAAGGTCATCGGAATCTTTGGAGCTGACAGTACCAACTCACAGTACTAAATTTTATGACAAATCTTTTCCAGTTCAGGCTCACGTGAGACGTGCTCAAACACTAACAGCTTTCAAACACATTGTGTGGTGTATTCAAACACACACTTCTTGAATTCTTAATTATATTCCATGGCCTCATTAACTGTATAATCTGTATATGTATATATACCTACTGTATCTATGTAAGCTTATGTACTTAGTATCTACGTATATATGTATGTGTGCGCACGGTGGACAGGAAGCAACGATAGGTTGAATAAAAATGTCGACAAAAACTGAAAGCATAGCTGCATATTATAAGTGAAAAATTCGTTTGAATTAAAATCCTAGCTGCTCCTGTTTCAAAGATATCAACATTGTGCATTTCTGATCGCATCACTTTTTACAAAATAAGAAAAGCACGTTCCTAGATCGTTGAGGGCGTTCACAGGCTTCTAAAGGGTGATTTTTTAGCTACTTTCTTTTTGGCAACGCTGATTTTGACAGCTCACACACGTTTCGCGTTTTGTGTTACTGTCCAACATCTTCAGTTTGGCATATTATTTAACCATGAATCGTCTTATAAACGTACAATGCTTGCAAATCATTGAATTTTATTACTAAAATGCGTGCTCTGTTAAGAAAGTTCATCGCGCGCTTCTTCCATTTTATGGTCAGTTTAATCGACCCACTGAAGCGGCTATTCGGGCTATTGTGACTAAATTTCGCACCAAATTTACATTGTTGGACATTAAACCACCAACAACATGACATGTGGTTTCAACAAGACGGTGCCACATGCCACACATCACGCGAAGCAATGAACCAATTGAGAGGAAAGTTCGGTGAACTGTTTATTTCACGTTTGGGACTGGTCAATTGGCCGCCTAGATCGTGCGATTTACCGCCTTTAGACTTTTTTGTGGGGCTATGTTAAGGCTCATGTCTATGCTGACAAGCCAGCTTCGATTGACGCATTGAAAGACAACATTGAAGCGTTTATTCGTTAGATACCGGCCGAAATGTTGGAAAGAGCATGCCAAAATTGGATTAAGCGGATGGACCATTTTAGGCGCAGTCGCAGTCAACATTTGCATGAAATAATCTTAAAACATTAAATTATATGGACCGTACTATCGATTTAAATAAATATTTCAAGATTTTTTTTTAATTTTAGGTGTTTATTTTTTAAATCATTTCCTATAGCTATTAAAAAATCACCCGATAGAAGCTACCTCGGCTACTTGGTCGTTGTGTGGCTACTCCTTCGCACTCACTATTTCCTTTCTATCGTAGCTATCTGTCGCATTGATAGTGAATAGATACGGTTTCAGGGCCAAATGGCCCGTAATGGTTCCTATAATTATGGAATTGGTTGAGACTGAGCAGTTTGCAGTTAGGTATGTTGGTCCAACGACCGTAAAGCCTATCGATTGGCTAGAGAGCACGTCTCTAATAGATTAAAATAGAAAGCGCAGGTAATATAAATAGTATAGTATTTACGTCTACCCTAAATCTAGATCAAATCTCTGAGCTAAATTGAAATTAGTGTTTTCAGTAGGCCAGCTTCTTCAGGCTTATAATAAATTATATGTTTGCTATTCTTTGCTGAAAAGCCTCTCTCAGAGTTGTAATCTCGTAATACATATTTTTCATCGTACATACGTTTGTTTATCGGCTGTTGCTTTTTACCTGTTTTTATCTAACATCATAAAATTACATATTCCTTTTGTTGATATTTATAATAGTTACCATATAATACGAATGAGAACATTCTTTATTTTGTAAAAACAAATAAATTATTTTATCAACACATCTCATGACCACAATGCGGGGCCTTTTCTTGCACAGAGAATTAGCATAGCCATTCAACGTGGCAATACTGCCAGTCTGCTGGGAACACTGCCAGTAGGCGACGATGTGGAAAAAAATTATGACGCATGCATATATATATATTTAAATTAGTTTATTTAATGAAAAATCAAGTTGGATAAATCTAATTTAGACTGAATATGCAGTGCTGGTACAAAATAAGAAACTAGTAAGCAAAACGTAAAACAGAATAAAAAAAAATCACTTAAAACTCGTTAATAGATATTGATATACATTTTTTTGTTTGCCTGAACTTGACGTATCATTTAATATAAGGACGGTATCACCCGTTCACAACCCCAAGAACAAAAGAGGATTATAACATAATATTGAATTTCCGAGCCCCTCATATGGCCCTGATCAAAGCCCTAACGATTTTCATACGTCATATTTCAAAATTGCGTGGTTAAAAGTTTTATTTAAATACCTGGAACAGTGAACATAACGTTTCAAAGCTTTTAAACGAGCTGTATTTGATTGCTTAGTTTTAGTAAAAATATGTATTTTTAGTAATGTTATACATTAAACCTAGTTTTTAAAGCACATAACATTTATAAAATAGTGACAACTCCAATACTGTAAAGAAATATAAATCTAAACATAAATCGAGGGAATCTAAATCGAATCATGAACTTAAATATAGATCAAGAGTTTTAGAGTTTCAATTTAATAAAAATGTCATACATTAACAACCTAAGTTTGCTCCTCATATCATTTTAAATAATGATTACATTGGGAAAGTCTGGCTTGGACTGATTAAATTTTTCTATAGTGAAATGAGAGTGTAATCTTGTTTAGAAACTTGATAGTTTTGTCTAAAATTACAATGTTAAATCTATATAATAATTGAAACGAATTTAATATTTTTTAGTTTTATGTGTTACAGTTTTCATCATCCTTATCCTCCGAGCCTTTTCCCAACTAAGTTGGGGTCGGCTTTCACTCTAACTACGATACGGCCAAATTTCGGTATTTTACGTGAAGCGACTGTCACCAGACCTCTACAACCCAAGTACTAGGCGATATCAAAGTTCTGTAGTTAGACCAGGTTGTCGGACTTTTTTAAGGCTCCAACTACATGTAACAAGTGCCACAGATTTTCGTAAGCAAACCGGGGCCAACGGTTTTACGTGCTCTCCGAGACACGGAGGTGCCTCAATGTGTTACGAATGGTCACCTATCCTAAGACTAACCTGGTTAGTATCTATTACTTAACCTTGCAATGTCCTAACCGACTCGGTTACCACTTAACCACGAGCCCGTCCGTGCTCGTTATAGTTTTATTTACGTATATGTAAGGGTCTACAAAAATAGGTCTAAGTATGTAATTAGTTTGGGTTTAGACCGCACTGTGTTAATACGTCTTGTGACGTATTTACACAGTGCTGTCTAAACCCAAATTCATAGCATTACTTTTCATCAAGTCTAGTAATCATTTCACTAAGTATTAATGATATTCATAATATTGTCAATACTTCAAACCATACTAGAAAATAACTTATCTTTAGATTAAATTCTTTGACGCCTACGATGACACATAAATTTAATATAATATCAACGTTGACTCAATTTTGCAGCATGAGGTTGCAACTTTACCTTTAGTTTTCCACTCAGCTACTCGACAATTTTTCCAGTTAGCCAGCCCAAGCAGACGACGACTAATAACATTCTGTTGACAACCCACGACCGTGCGACAAGGATGGCACTCTTAGATATACTTATAGAGTGGTTAATACCACTAGAACCGTGGAAGGAAAATTTAATTTCACTTAAATCAAAATCAAAATTTGATGAAACTTAATCACCCTATAAGTTCAAAGGATTTTTTACATGGAACAAAAATTTTCAAATATTTAGGAATACATTTATTGATTTATATATTTTTTTAAAATGGTATGCAGTTTCTTCTAGAGTACATATATTAAGAGATTTTAGGCTCAGCATAACTATAAAGTTATGTAAAATTTGACTGCAGTTTCTAGTGACCAAAATCCTGGACAACGCAACTTAACTTTAATTTTTGAACCATCTACCTCGTGTTAAAATACTATGTACATAAGTAAAAGGATAATGTATTGTCTATAATCAGGTTTATTATTTGTAAATTGGTAATAAGGAAAATAAGGAACACTAATATATACAGCTCTATGAAATGCCGCCCACCGCTATAGCGTTTGGGGTTGAGGGCGCCGGTATAAGGGCTGGAGCGGTGTCGCAGCGCTCAATCGCGCCCCAAACCGCGCACCGATCACTCGGGCGCCGTCCAACTCCCGTCAACAACGACCGCGCGCGTATGTATCCTCAAAGTTTCTCAAATTAAAATTCCATTTTCAAAGTTTAATTGCAAAAGTTTTATATTTTAATTTATCTGATTAGCTGAAGTTTATTTTAAATCTTCGTGGAGGTGCGTAAGTGTCGTGTGTTGTGTGTGGCGATTTCGGTGAGTCAAAGTTTGGGTTTTGAATTGGTGGTCTTCGGTTGGTGGGTTTGAATATGGATGATCTTTATTGGCCGATCAGATTCGATTTATGAATTAGGTAATGTATGTTATGTATGAATGTTGGGTGATATATTCTGGAACATTTTAGGATGATTTTGAAAGGTCGTGAACGTTTGAAAATAATTTGGCAGCAAGCTTTCTTCTTCTGTATTCTCTTTTTAAATTACCATCCGCATAATGTTTATACAATGTCATTTCATTTCGATTGTTAGGCGTAAAATGGAAATAGGGAAAAATTCAAATATGGCATTCAAATCTGAATTCATACATTTGGATGAGGTTTTTTTTCTCACACTTGTACACCTACACGATATTGGTAATTGTTTCCGGAAATTGTTTTCGATTTGCTGCTTACGTAAACTGGTAAAGGTAAATATGGTTTGGCTAATTAAGAAAATGGATCTAATTTTATCGTCAGGGCGTTTTTATTCCTCTGTGCCCTTGGTCTTATGCAATTTAATTAATTACTATTACTTGTTATTACTTTATTGTGCTGGTTATGTGCTTGTTATCAAGGTAAGGTACACACTTCTTCTAACGAGGGTGAAATAGACGTACTGGTAGATGATGTTTTCTTATTAAAGGTTCTTCAAGATTCATTTTACTATTACATTATGTTGTAATATAACATTTATATTCCAAATCGTATTTAAATAATATTAATTAGGTGCTATACCTTTTTTGAAGTTCAGCCTTGATTATTTCACTTCACATATCATATCTACATTGTAAATTTCAAATATATTTTAATAAATCTTTTCAAATTCATTAATTTCAATTTGATAATTAAAAAGATAAATATGGTATAACGTTCGCTTGTGTGGCTGACGTTTAAGGCGTTATACTTGTAGTAGAGGATATAAATCAAGTTTAAAACCCACTAATTTACGGCCTTCATGAACATAGGTGAGTTGGTGGATGAGACTAAGTTATAGTATTTCTTTTAAGCTTGTCAATTCAATTTTCTAACAAAAAATATTGGTAACAAGAGCGGTATTTAGCTACACAATTAGTATAACTGGCGAATTGTCTTCCCTATGCCCTCCCCATAGAGCTCTGTCATGATATTCACCTTCAGAAATACAACACTATGTCTATTACGGTCAATAACTATGCTGCTGCTGCCGGTAAATTGCGTTCTTCTTTAGTGTAAGTACCTTAACATTTGGGACGATTTCATATGAGCAGAAAGCTGCTGGCATCTTAGCAATCGATTTGAACAGAATATAAAACAGTCCTAATTATTAAATCAATCAATCAGCCTATGGTAGTCCACTGCTGGTCATAGGCCTATCCCAATACGCGCCACAGCAATCGGTCGCCCATCTTTCGCAGTTAGTCCATCCCTGCTACCTTCTTCAGGTCGTCAGCCCATCTGGCTGGAGGGCGTCCTACCTTCAGTTTACCGATTCGGAAACTCCGCTTTATGACCCGTCTGCTCCAACGATCATGGTGGAATTCGTCCGTCGGCAAACGTGACACCTAATTATAGTTCATATAATTTAAACATTTTTATCCAAATTTTCAATAAAAAAGTTACTTGTACCACGCATTAGTATCTAATAAATGTGTAACAGAAATTATTAACATTTCTTAACTTATTATTGGGACATGCTATAAAAAGGTTAATCTTGTAAATTCTTATTCGAAATGAATAATAATGAAATCAGTGTTCTCTTTTACGCTGCCGGCTTAATAAACTTCGTCCACAGCCCTCGGCAATGACAATTTCTTTTACAAATGAAAGATAGTCACCTACCTGATATCGGGTAAACGCTACGAGAATAATAATAGGGGCAATCAATTTTCTACAATTGACTCAAAACGTGATGTCAGCTTTGAGCCTGTTTGTTTAGCTGCGACTCTGCGAACTTACCTACTCGCACTCTTTCATAGCAAAGTGATTTTCCAGGATTTTCTTTCTCTAAGTGTGTTATTTTCCACTAATTCCTTATTCAGGAAATTCACTTGTAAGGATGTTCTTTATCCTCCAAGCGAGAGCACCAAGGCGATTAAAAATCAACCGTTAATAAATCGGAGAAACTAACTAACTGACTAACCAAATGTAAATGTAACGAATGTTATAGCAAAGTATATTTACTCATCTCACGTTATCCAATGTTAATAAAACTTTATATGCTTATTGCAAAAAGTAATTATAGAGGAATAAATAAACATGTTTAAAATATGACTTACACTTAAAAGTGCACTACAACATAAAAAATAAATATATAAAGTTTAAAATGGTTTGTGGTTTCAGACTTGTTAAAACAATTTGCAACTGTCCAATCCGATACAAAGTACACTATTGTACACTATTGTAAACATTTTGCAGTGCCCGTAAAACGTAGGTAACAAAAACAGAGTTTCCGAAAAAAGATTAATTTACAATAGTCGTTTACAAGTAGATTTTAATATCGTCACCTAATAAATAAATAATTAGTAAGACCTAGATTTGTATTAAACTAATAAATTGAAGTGAAACACATTAATGTAGTCGATACTCGTGGAAATGAAGAGATAGGAAATTGAGTAACTATTGAAAAATCTATTGCTGCACAACGATGGCTTGAAGTTGGTATCCGTACTACTGACGATCGTAGACTGTAGTCTCGTTCTTCAGTCATGATTTCAGAGGTATGGTGGTATCATATTGTGAGAGGACCATATGAGGGGAATAGTATCATCAGGCAGAGCGTGTTATTATCGTCAATATCGGCTTTCTTGTGAGTATCGCCATTGTTGCTAGGCATCGATCGTTATGAGAAAGTATCAATATCAGTCATAAACTTTTTTAGTTAGCCTTGATTGACAGACTTGGCACACCTTTTAGAGCTCACATAATATATGGAGGTAACTTAACGATGTTTTCAACCTGAAATCAAGTGATAATTTGTTTATCTAAAAACAAATATTTAAGGGAAGACTCGATTTTTTTAAGCGCAGTTGAGTGGACATGCATGTCACTGAAAAATAAAAGCAGTTTTTGCTAGATGCAGCCAGCTTTGCTTATGAGTTCAGTTGCGTAAGCGTAAAACTGTTACGAGTACCAGTTCACGTCAAAAATACAACGGCTGTCGCAATTCCGTATCAGTATTGGCAGATAGCTTTTGTTTGTGTTCGTAGATTTTAGATACAAGCGCATCCACTGCGAATTTTGTAGCTAGTTTTATTTGTCCGTACGATAACAAAAAAGGATTTTTACGAAGCGACATTACTTGTCTGATAACTTAATTTTTTTTATTCTTTTATTTGCAGTTTTTTTTTCGATATGTTTTTGTTATAAATTAGGAAGCATCTGTTTCAGAACTTGGTTAAAAAAGAACGTGGTACATAATTTATAACGAAAGTATTAAATGATTTGTGAAACATAGCGATTTTATCTTACCTGTTTTGGTGTAATTAAATAGTTTCAGCACTCCCTTATACTGCGAATTGAAAAAAAATATCGTCATTGTCATCCTCAGAAATCCATTTCTAGAAATAAGTCTCACCTATCGCCTCCATCCTAAAAAAAATATTTATTCCATCCAGAAAATTTAGTCGGGTCATCTATTTGAGGACGTCCCACGCCCAGCTGTCTAGACTGTGGGCGTAACTCGAGAACCTCTTCATCTCATGTGTCGTCAATTCTTCAGACTAAATGGCCTTCCCATTTAGACCTGCTAATGGATAGAAATATGTCGGTTATTTTAGTGCTACATGAAGTTCAAGAGGCCAATGACAGCCCTGTTCGTTGATCATTGAGCCAATTGAGTCTTTGAATGAGTCCTATGGGCAGTGATCATGTTTCAGTACGGAACTCTTTCTCGGGTAACACACAATGACCAACCGGTCTTTATGTACACAACGACCCTGGTCAATAATTAGCGTCGGTTACAAACACAGATCACATCATTTCAATAACACGAAAACTAATATGTTCAGACAATAATGTTGGAAGAAAGTTTAAAACTTTTAGGAGAAACAGAACGGCTGGCTAATTAACATGAAAATGAGCCGGCCTTGTTTGTAACTCGTTGAAGTAAGAGGAGCTCGCAACTTGAACGTTGAATGCTGTTTTACAAAAGGGGAAACTTTTTAATCTAGAGCCGTATGTAGATTCGAAGCATTTGATTCTAACAAAAAAACACTATTACCTTGAGTTGTGTTCGAAGCTGTATGTTTTTTTTAATGCTTCTGCGTATATATTTTTTTTTCTTTTATTCTTTTGGTTAAAATAATATTTTCTGGATAAAAAATAGTTTTAATAATATAATTATTGGTTATTTTCTTGAATACCGTAAGGAAGTGAAAACGAAATATGATTTAATAATTTAAATTATTTAGTTTCGTTGCTACATAGACCATAATAGTTGCCAACTAGGTTTAATATCTCCGGACCATTTGTACCTTATTTGATAATCAAGCATCCGCCTAATGCTAAGCGATTACCGGTAACTTTAAACACTAACAATTTATGAGTTAGAGAAGTTACTTATGGAAATCCTACCACCAACTTTTGCATTATGGCAATTACTGTAAAATATGTCTTATCTAAAATAAGTCAGAGGGATCGAAATCAAAGGAGAGCCATGATACCACGGCCTCACAGAAAACCGGCTGTAAAAATCAAACTTTGCCCCTCGGGCTAAAAGCTGGGTACACCCACGGGTGTGAGTATATGTATGTATGTATTTTCTTAACTAAAAACCTGTCGACTTGGTAAGGAAATTCGTATAGAAAACTTTATATTTAACTTTTAAACTTAACTTGGGTAGCTCAAAAACGTCTTAAGGTAAAGCTCTTTTGGAAACTTAGCAGAGCGTTATATAAATAATAAGGTAGGTAATTCTAATATCTCTGTAACTAATTAATGAAAAAGTAGACGAAATTGCTGTCGGAAATTCTCCTTTCTCTTTAAAGCTTTATATGCTAATTTGCTTTGAATTATTTATGACGTCCCGTTTATATTTTTCACAGCAGAAACTGGAGACGAAAACTTTTTTTTTATGTGAAAACTTGTTTAGGCACGTTTGTGCACTTCTGCTATGGGAAAAAGTATTGAACTAGTGATCGTCACGCTAATAATACATATTTAGATTCACTAGAGGGCGCTGTTCTAAACATTGAGTTCTGTCAACTCGTTATTAATTAATGTCACCAACCTGCTAATATGACGTTTTAGGCAACCCGATGACTGCTTATTTTTTTATGGTATAGGGTGCAAACGAACAGACGGGTCACCTGATGGCAAATGACTACCGCCCCCCATAGGCACCTGCAACTCAAGAGTCACAAGTGCGTTACTGGCCTTTAAGGTAGGAGTAGGGGAAGGGGGGAAGAGAGGGAGAGGGAAGGGGGCCCTACTCACTCACTCGGCGAAAAGCAATGCAAACATGGCTTCACTGTCGGTTTTCTGTGAGACCGTGGTATCACTCCGGTCGAGCCGGCCCATACGTGCCAAAGCATGGCTCTCCCAAGATTATCTGTAGTGAATATCGTAATATGTTCGTTTGATATTTAACCAACTTCAAAAAAGAAGGAGGTTCTATGTTCGGCTGTATGTATTTTTTTTCTTATGTTACATAAGAAGTTACTAACGATATTTTCGACAATATTTTGTACCGATTTTGTTTACCAGTTTTTTTGTTTGAAAGTTATGCTCCCTGTACGTATTTTCTTATAACTTATTCAACCACATGCAGGAAGTTGGTATTTCGCTGAGCTGCGGTAGCTGTAATAGATAAAGGAAGGAAGCAAGACAAAGATTCATGAATAACGCCAAGCCCATGTTTGCCTTGCTGCGATGTTTTACAATAAAACAACATCAAACCGATGTTGGCGTTGCTCCGGAGTTACGTTACTCAGACAGTCACGAATAACATCAAGTCGATGTCTGCATATTTCTGGAGTTTCATCTTATGTTTTATTTTAAAGACAAGTCCCGCATTAGGAATATTCCTGTGTCGCGGGGGGCTTCACAAACATTTAAACAACGGACACAAAGGACACCCAAACTCGGGACAAATATTTGTGGATCACACAAATTTTTGTAACGTGTGGGATTTAATTAAACCCACAACACTCGGCGTCACGTAGTGGTGAGGTGACCACTTAAACCATTGCGCCATCTATGTAGTCAACACTGTCTTCAAACAGACCAGACCAGTAGGTACCTAGTGCCTTTCTCTTATTACCTATTTTATTTAAATTCTCACGCGTATTTTAGTCTTTTCAATAAATTTTGTAATCACATTATTTTCGCTCTTTAATGCTTTTTTGTTTTTTGTTTTGTGGTTGGTTTAATTTTTTTATCTAAAAAGGTTTTATACTTTAAGTTATGTTAGTGCATTAAAATCTCTTAATATTTAAATATAACTTAAATACAGAGGAGGTGTGTCAAATAAACCAAACGAGTGAGGTTTCTATTACGTCACATGTCTGACGTAACACGAGAATAATAGGGGCAAGCTGCCCAAAGCTTTATTTTGTAGACCGTTGTGTCTGTTATTAAGTTAGAGATTTGTTTATTTAATTGTGTTGCTATAAAAGTCGCTTTGACTTACATAGTGCCGTAAAAATATACTGGTTTAATTGGAGCATCAGCCATATATGATGACTTCGAGTTCCTAATTATCTACTGCAACAGGTTGTGAGAGGTATTACAACTATTATATTGGTTAAATAATGCCTTTATTTTTATGAGTTGAGATCCCCTTTTACAACGCCACACTTCTTGCTTGTTTTTCTCACACTTAAAAACATCTAAATCATTTTCCGCGTCCCTAATCTCATTACCTTTAGGGGTACTTTTTCACTGCACGTTCAAGTCTATTTAAATGAAGATACAAGTTAGGAGCTGCGTTAAGTGCTTGGACGTTAAATGTATGAAGAATGAAATTACAAAGCGACCGCACTTTCTCGAACAGTTTTCGAGACTGAAAGTAACGCAGTGTAATTCTGATAGATGACATTTTTAGTGCAATTAGTTACCGGTAAATATCATGTTTTCTAGTTACGTTAAAAGACCTTCAGAAACGATTCATAATCATGGTCATTAAATCGACGTCACAGGGTAATTTCAAATTCTAAAGTTATCAGTAAACAAAGTAACAACACATATCTATTAAAACCAGTTGTTCACTTTAAAGTGAACCACTCAGATGACCTATTACATATTTAGGTCAACTTCCGTATAAATTATGTTCCGCACTCAACTGCCAGGACAACTGATGACACTGATGGCCTTAACAGGGCACTTATATTTGCATCGTTTAAACTTTGTCCTAGCCCCTAAGAGAGTTTTTCTTCGACGGGTGTCAACAGTAATATATTTTAATTTTTAACAACATAATTATTTTATTACCTACTGTGTTTAAATGCAGCACTTTATGAAGTCTTGCTGAAATCCCAGTTCCTATTTGTTCAAGCTGTATATTAGGTGTGGCTTACTTAGCGGCATATTACACAATACATCTTTGCCAAAGAAGCCACTTTGTGGCTCAATTTGCCATGCCCTGTAAGCGGATTAATGGTAACCGTAGCAATTATCGTGAAATTCGATCAATGGTAAGTGCTTTAAAAAAGCGCGCTCCCACATAGTGATTAGGTTGACTATGTAGCCCCATGTGACTTTTACGAAAATATAGTTTCTAACTTATTTACATTCGCGCTTGCAGTAGCGTATTGGCACGCGATCGATTTTAAACTTTATCTATTTGATATAAAAGTTACTATTTTTTTAAATGGACTGTTAAAGTAACTTGTACAATTCATTAATTCGTTAAATAACTCAGACAATAAACAAAAACTAATTCTCCAAATATTTAAGACAATATAGCATGCGTTAGAAATAGACCGAAGAAAGTTAGAAAAACTTAAATACGTCTTATTGATCACTGAACTATCTTTTTCATTCGTTTACGTATTACACATATATTGTCTAACATTTTATATTCCTGCGCCCATAAATCCGGAACGAGTCACAGTAAGTTGGTCTTTACCAACTTACTGTGACTCGTTCCGGATTTTGGAGTGACACACACTTTTGTGTGTCACTCCATTTACTTAATGTAGTCTAGACCTTGCTGCTAAGAAATGACAAACAATCTCAAAAATATTCTCGAACGTCATCTTTTGTTGAATGATTTAGAAGACAAAGCAAACGATTTCATAAGCCTTAATAAAACGTCGAAACTTATTTCGTACCTTTCAATATCAATAACTCATTGGCCCTATTTACTTGCGAAAAACCCCAGTGTTACGTCTGCTTCTTTGATAATCTTCGAAATAATCTTCAAGTTACAATCGGTAATCTTAGCGGTTTTTGATGAAATTGTTTACAGAAATGAAATTGTCGGATTAAATCCAACACTTTTCATTTTCTTATTGTGAAAGGAATGTAGTCTATTAACTGGTCACTGTTTAAATTGGACTTAAAGTAGGTATATTCTTGTGAACCCAGAGCAGGGCACGCCACAATTGTGGCGGTAAGGCCCATCATGGATAATTGGATGGAGAGGCGACATGGTGCACTCTCCTACCGGATGACACAGGTGCTTACCGGACACGGCTGCTTTGGTAAGTACCTGTGTCGGATAGGCCAGGAGCTAACGTCTGTGTGCCACCATTGAATGGGCTGCCTAGAGGACACCGCAGTCCACCCTCTGGTGGAGTGCACTGCGTGGGCGCGGCAACGTGCCGACCTCGCGACGGCCTTGGGTGAAGGTAGCCTCTCGCTGGAAACCATGGTATGGCATGGAAACGAGAGCGCATGGGATTCCGCCCCTCGTTTTGTGAGGAAATGATGAGTGCCAAGGAGGCAGCGGAAAGGGAACGGGAGAGAACTAGTACTCTTCCGTCTCCAAGAAGACGTTCCAGGCGCTGGAGATAGCGGAACGATCTCCGAAGACTACGGAATGGAACACCGAGTGGTTTTAGTCGTTGCAGCAACGACCTTACCGTTAGCCCCGGTGAGGTGATGATCCGTGGGGGTTTCCACACGTCTAAAAAAAAGGTATATTGTTTATAAAAAGGAGAAGGGGGAGAAGGAAGGGTTAGAGCCTCCGGTAATCTCACTCACTCGGCGAAACACAACGTAATCGTTGCTATGAGGCCGGTTTTCTGTGAGGTACCACCCCGCTTGAGCCAGCCTATACGTGCCGAAGCATGGCTCTCCCTTATCTTATCTCAATTTGTCAGGTAAGAACATTTTATTAGAAAAGTAAGAATAAGCAGAAATCTATTTCCAGTACTGTTGTTACTTACGTAAATGTGTAGAGCTAATGCAGCTATGCGCTACTTACTATTCCCGCTTTAAACACCTACTTTCTGTTAGTTACCATCAGGTGACCCGTCTGCCCCTTATAATAAAAATGTTAATGTTGTCTCAGGCCACTAATCTTTAGTATCAATGGCTGTTATTTTAGCTTCTAGATATTAAACAATATACATTAAAGCCTGCTAGTTGCTTTAAACAATGTAATTTATGTATATCTGAAACTTGCTTATCTCCAAAAGTAATAACTATCAAAATTGTGTTTGTGTTTTGCAAAACTGGGCTATTTCACGACCGTTTAAAATGATGTAAACAAATGAAGGACTTACTGAGAAAAAATTTATTCGCTGAAGAGAAAATTTGTTAATCTGACTGCCTGTTAAATGTTTTTCAGTGAATTTGTTTTATTAAACTTCAGAAGGAAGACTTATTAAAAATTCCTTCGAGGATATGTACAACATTTTATAATACAAAAGCACACTTATAGTCACACAGACACATTAGACATTTACATTTACAGACACATTATTATCGTTTGAGAGCCATGCTTCGGCACGTATGGGCCGGATCAACCGTAGTGATACCACGGCCTCACAGAAAACCAGCAGTGAAGCAATGCTTGCATTGCTTTTTGCCGAGTGAGTGAGGTTACCGGAGGCCTCAACACTTCCCTCCCCTCTCTCCTCCTTTTCAACCTGTCCCCTACTACCTCCTTAAAGGCCGGCAACGCACTTGTGACTCTTGAGTTGCAGGTGCCCACGAGCGGCGGTAGTCATTTACCATCAGGTAACCCGTCTGCTCGTTTGCCCTATACCATCAAAGAAGTCTATATCGAACTAATTGATTTACCACAATATACTGTTAAATAGTAATTGAGAACGGAAACTCTACTCTGTTAGTCATCCCTAAAGATGGCAACAATTAAAGGTTAACGATTTTGCTACTGACACACATATTAAAAAAATAATTTCGTATCTGGGAAAGATTGCCCATCATGCATATATGATAATAATAATAATAACAATGGATGATTTGAAACTACTAGCCCCCACTAATTTGCAATTGATAGCGTTACTGAAGGTAACTGAAAACTTTAGTAACTCTATCAGGATGGAATTTGGTGTGGACAAGTGTGCAGTCATGCATGTAAAGAAAGGTGTGATAGTGGAATCTGAAGGAGTCGAACTTTCCGATTCAACAAAACTCAGATCTCTGTCTGCCACCGAAACCTACAAGTATCTAGGTATATCACAGTCATTGGGAATACCTGAACCTACTATGAAACAAGCGCTGCAGGAGCGCTTTTTTGGCCGCCTGAAAAAAGTGCTAAAAAGTCTTTTATCAGGGGGTAACAAAATACGTGCCTGCAACGGTTGGGTCATGCCGGTTCTGATGTGTTCCTTTGGTATACTTAGATGGACTCAGACGGAACTAGATGCCCTTGACAGGAGAGTCCGTTCACTGCTTACTGCATTTCGAATGCACAACCCACGTTCATCGGTAATGAGGTTGTATATCCCACGAAAGTTTGGGGGTCGTGGACTTTTAAACATTAAGTCCTTACACAATCGTGAGATATACAACCTTAGAGAATATTTTCTTCATACTGATGTGGGTGTGCATTGTAATGTGGTTGCAGTGGACAACGGACTCACTCCGCTCGCGCTGGCTAAAGAGAACTGGCGCAAACCTGTAGTTCTTAGTATTAATGAGCGCAGGGAGGTATGGAAGGGCAAAGCACTTCATGGTCGTTTTTATCGGGCCCTAAATGGGCCTGATATAGACTTAAAAGCGTCCACATCTTGGCTACGGTTCGGTGATCTCTTCGGAGAAACCGAAGGTTTTGTCTTTGCAATTATGGACGAAGTTGTTATGACAAATAACTATCGGAAATATATCCTGAAAGATGGTACGGTTGACATCTGTCGGGCGTGCCACCGCCCCGGTGAATCTATCAGGCATATTATTTCTGGTTGTTCTTGTCTTGCCAATGGTGAATATTTGCACAGACACAACCAAGTGGCCAGGATTGTACATCAACAGCTAGCCCTTAAATTCAACCTTGTGAATTCAGAGGTGCCATATTACAGGTATGTGCCCGACCCAGTTCTTGAAAATGGTCGAGCCACATTGTATTGGGATCGATCTATCATCACTGACAGAACTACTCGTATTGTTGCGAATAAACCTGATATAGTGGTGATAGATCGATTAGAGCGCCGTGCAATGATCATCGATATCGCTGTTCCTCATGACGAGAATATCGTGAAAGTTGAAAAAGATAAACAAATCAAATATTTGGATTTGTCTCACGAGATTGTCGATATGTGGAATGTCGAATCGGCGATCATTGTTCCGATTGTCATATCTGCTCATGGCTTAATAGCCAAGAGCCTCGATCAACACCTTCAGAGGCTCGCGTTAGACGGTTGGATCAAGGGACTGATGCAGAAGGCAGTTCTTCTTGACACGGCCCGTATAGTGAGGAGGTTCCTGTCTTTGGAGCCCTAACCACCGGTATCTTGGTCCCTGTACCCGATGTCGGTGGTCTACTATTTTTTATATTTTTAAATATATATTTTTTTATGTACATATTTAAAAATGTAATTTATATGATAAAAAATGAATAAAGAGAATAATAACAATAACTCCACACAATCTCACATACGGCTGTCTGATCCCAAACTAGGCAGAGCCTGTACTATGGTAACCCGACTGCTGATAAACATACTTATATATTTCTAAATACATACATATTATAGATAAATTACACCCAGACATAGAACAAATTATCGTGCTCATCACACAATTATTTGGCCTGGGTGGGAATCGAACCCACGACCTCTGGCTTAGCAGTCAGGGTCACTAACCACTAGACCAACAGGCCAGTCAATTATATGATAGGTACCTGCCACACCTGGTGAGGAGACTCATGCATGCTTGCATTTGTTCTAGAGTTGACAAACCAAGGGCAAGTGTTGTAATACATTCTCATTCCTAAAAGGACATTAATTAATCTTCTCCTATTATGTCCCAGTCATTCTTCAACATGTGTCAGTTCTTCTTTCATAATTCAGTCTGTCCTTCTCTGGAACGCCTTGCCGCAAGAAATCAGGATGGCACCTAGTCGCCTATCATTTCAAGCAAAGGTTCGTGCTCTCCTCTTCATCAGAACAGTAGAAATATAAAGGTAATTTTGTATTTATAATATTTATACTTATATTTAAATATTTTTGTATGTATGTATCTAAGTATATATTAATTTATTTGCCTCTTTTTTCCTTTTTCACTCATTCTTATCTCACCTTTTAATGCACCTACTTCATTCATTTCTACATCACCCTAAGGTAGACTTGCAGAGAATGCCTTTGGCATTAAGTCCGCCTCTGTACACATTGTGCATAAAGTTTTTTTTTGAGACATTAAAATGGCCTATTCATTGGGTATGTATACTAAAAAACTTCAACAAAACGCCTTATATTGTAAGGGACGGGCACAGTTCATGAAACAATGGGTAACATTTTGCAAGAAATAAATATTTCACTTTCACATGGGCTTTCAACGGTAGCGTTTAGGGACCTTTGTCGTGGACAAAATGTAATAATAAAAAATAAAGATATTTTGGTAGAAAATGCTTAGAGATTTCACAACGTTAATAAAACACAACCTTAAAAAATAAATACCACTTTGGCTCTATCATAGTTATCATTTAAGGCGAAGTTTGTAATACAATAATATGATGTAGATCTGTTAGGTGAAAACGATAGTTTGCCTGGAGTACATTGACCTTGTGCTCAAATCATAATAAGTCTCAAAATTACCTTTATTTTCCTTAAACAGAAGTTTCGCAGTGAAGTGTTTAATATACTGTAAGTTATGTAATAACATGTAGAACAACAGTGAGTTATATCAAATATAACCATTTCTTATTCTATTTCACTCACTTCCATTCCAGCGGTAGCTTCAACCTTGCGCAACTGTAATTACAGAAGATAATTATGTTATTCTGGGTCTGATTTTCATAAAGCTTTTAACAGCCAAACCTTTGTAATGTTACTTGGTTTAACAAACAATATAATAATGGCGTTATTTTTGTCAAGAAACGCCTGAGAATGTACTTTGACCTTACAAACGGGTGTAAATGTTACGAAGCAGATAAGATGGATAGACAGTGTGAAAGATGATAGGACCAGAAAAATTAATGTAGAAACAATGGATAATGTATAAGATAGTGTGTGAAGACAGATCGTGCTGACCTTAAATAATTGGGATAAGGGCAAAGAGGTCCTTGGATATTATGTATGTGTAATAACATTTAACACCTACAAAATTCTTGTAATATTCAAGTAGTCTACTCTAATTATACACAAGTATACACTATTATTAGGTGTATATTTTTTATCATAAAAACCTTTCCTCTGCTCGCCCCGTGTAGGTTATATTTCGATGTACTATGTTATTATTTTATTCATCAAAACTGCGATGTGATTGTAGTCGAATGTCGAATGACCGCCGCGCCAAGTAGGTCATCGTACAATTCTTCAAGTACAAAACGCACATTCCAAGTTTACTGGGTCGAATTTGGCTTTATATCTGTCATTATCAATTTGGTCACACCTACAGAGAAGTCCGATAAAGATCCAAGCCTAAAAGGTGATAAAATAGCTGAAATCCGTTTGTAACCATTTAAACAGTTCTAATGTCTGCTTTGTATGTGTTTACTACCCGTACGCAATAAAGAGATTATATTATTATTCCAATAATAATACTCATATTTTTCTACGTCACGGAGAGTAGAATTTCCAAGGTTCTTGTTTAAAAGGTCCTTAGGGTGTGCTATTCAAAAGTAAACAACAAAAATTATGTGCTTAGAAGAATTCAAAAACAACACCGAGTATTTTTGAATACCCCAAAGGTATAATATTTAATATAAATTGTTCGTAGCCCCTTAGGCAGTTTAAATATGAAAAAGTATCATTGTTAACAGCAATAATTGAGAACAATATAGCCACCGTTTCCTCATATTCAGAGATTTTTAAGAGGTTTAAGATTTATGTGACTAAGTCGTCAATGTTTCTAAGAAAATACAGGTTTAAAAGAAACACGAGTATTTTTATAAAACAATCAATAGTATAAACTATGAGCAAAACTGGCAGAGTGACCGTATACATATATGTACACACATAAACAATGCAGGAAATTGGATATTGGGGACGGAAATAGAGCAGAGAAAGTCAAGAAGGGGAAATTTGTTACACTTTTACCCGCAAATTTTATTATATTATCCAAAAAACTTTTCCTAACTAAGTTCTGGTCGGATTTCAGTCTAACTACGATACGGCAGAACTTCTATATTTTACGTCAGACCTCCACAAACTAAGTATTAGGCGATATCGAAGTGTAGTTACCAGGTTGTCGGACTTTTTAGGGCTCCAACTACCCATACCGAATGCCACAGATGTTCGTATGGCAACCGGGACCGACGGCTTAACGTGTTCTCCGATTCACAGAGGGGTCTCAATGAGTCAAGAATGGTCACCCATCCTAAGACTGACCTGTATTTTGTAATGTGCTAACATACTCGCTTACTACTTAGCCACGAGCCCGTTTATTAACCAAAGAACCATGTAATACTATATTATTACTAGCAACCCGCACGGGTAGCAGAGAAATCTTCAACAATCATCAACATATTCCAATCAATTTACACAAAATCTTAACAAATTATACACCTAAACCTTCCTCATAAATCACTCCGTCCATTAGTGAAAATCCGTTCAGTAGTTTTTCAGTTTATCGCGAACAGACAGACAGACAAACAGGTGGCGGGGGACTTTGTTTTATAACATGTAGTGATAGCGGTAATATACAGATATTGATAACAGTGGCTTGAACCTCCGCCTACATGTAACATTAAAACTGTCGGAAATTTGATAGGTCAATAAAAGTTGCCAGGAAGGAATAATTGTTTGGCCACAAACTCAAGGATAAAAACAAAAGATTTATTCAGCCGTAAACGATAAAAGTTTTGCGAGCTTATTATTTGAACAGACAACAACAAAAGTGTATTCCAGGGGAGCGGACGTTCTAAATACGAGCACCCCTCAAATGAAATTATAATGAAAATAACAAGTCAAGTTACGGAGTAATTTTTTTTTTTATCGTGTGTAAACCCCACGGGTCTTCACCTCACCGAGGGTGAAGTGGTATGTCGGACTCGAACCGACTAAATCACACGGTGTTCCGTCACAAGTGAGTCTATTGCAGGGGACCCGGGATACCCTAGGAAGGAAGCTTCCGGGAACCCCTGCAGACTATGGCCTCCTGATCAGCAGGCGACCACACCGTGCGATAGGGGGGGGCCTACCCCCCCTAAAGATGGGAGAGGCGTGTGCGGAACCCGCCGCGCCACCGTATTAGGCCTGCTTCTGCTGGGGTAACGGTCAGCCCAACCCGCTACCCCCAGGCCAGCGCTCATGGAGGACGGAGATCATTCAGCGCTCTCCGGTGCCTGGTGCGTCTTCTGCGGGATGGGAGAGTGCTTGTCCTCTCCCGTTCCCGTTCCGACGCCTCTTTGGTCAACATCACCTCCTCGCAAAACGAGGCGGCGGATACCCACGCACTCTCACTTTGGACCATGGATTGAACCATGGTCTCTAGCGAGAGGCTACTCACACCAAAGTTACGGAGTAATAGGATTAATAATTACATTTTTAGGGGCTGGGCTAGTTTGGTCAATTATTTATAACTACTGTTGATAATTTGAAATAAAAAGATTTCTATTTCAAATTACACAAACATGTAATGTATCTTTTCTATGATATTCATTGCGTTTTCTCTTACGAAAATCTCTTTCTAATTTTGCTAGTAGCCCTCTCAGTCTGCGTTTTAACAAAGTTCCCCAAGACTAAATATTATAATAGTACATTCATAATGTACACTGAAAACCTAGCTGAGTACCTACACCGATTCTTAAACATAACATAAACAATGGAGGCGCCTTATCACAAAAAGCAATCTGTTCCTGCAACTCCGATTAACCAACACATCCGATCTTTTTTGTTTGCTCAAATTGTACCTTCAATTATTTACGGAAACAAAATACAATCAGTAAGCAGTAAATCCTTCGAAATTTAGGTTTTATATAGGACGGAATTTAATTCTTATTCTTAACTCTAGCATAGAAGCAAATGTAGTATTACGTTTTTGTGGTTGAAAGAAAATAATTATGATATTAAAAAGCCTTATTTTAAGTTCGTAGCAATAGGTAGGTTTAGCTTAAGTGACATATACTTATTAATTTGATTTAAAATATTTTTTATCGCACATACATTTAAGGAATTTTAATATAAATGGCCTCTAATTTGAAACCAACTGGTGCTATCCCGACCTGCAGAAGGTACACCAGGCATTGTGGAGTTGCAAAATATCCTCAGCCAGTCTTTTCCCACGGTGGTGGATAGGTTCAACCAACACACTAGCAGAATAAGGCACGAGATGTGTTCCGTTTGCGAATTAAGATGTCACACTCCACAGTGAGGATTTTTTTACAAATTATTCTAAAAGATTATAATTTTTTTTATAACCTTAATGGCTTTTTAGTAAGCAAGTCAAGTGACACAAATATCTCTTAGAAATCGTATTTAAATTTTATCCACTCTTTATTCTACCTCTGCGAATATAATCACTTGCCATTAGCAACGCAAAATATAAGGCAAACAATGCTATGAAATGGCCTGTTGTACTTAAGATAATATTCAAATTAAATAAATTAGATCATATAGGCTTTTGTTGTCGACTGTACGAGTGAAACTGTGAGTGGCTGCCATTGTTTATAAATGTACCTTATTTGAGTAAAAGAGGGCCTAGTCCCTGAGCAGACAGTTTAGAACATTACCTAAACAAAAAGTTAGTTAAGAGATTATTTATCCAACCGTGCCATTCACTGACATAACCGTACTTAAATAAATAAGAAATTCCAGATTGTATAATAAACACTTAATTCGGAGGTTTGAACATATTTCTTAATATTCACGCATATTAATCAGAAAAAAAAACGTCATATTACTATGTGCCTGATGGAAAGCGGTTATCGTAGCCGTTAATAATTCTAATACAGGTTATACATACGAGTATATATAAATTCCGTGTGGTAGTCGTATTCGTAGATTGATAATTGAAAAACCGTTGATTCGTTCATTGGACGTTGACGTCGAAATAACTAGTTTCTTGATTCAACGCTCATTGCTAAAACAAACACACTTTCACGTTTATTGTATTAGTAAGGATCTTCTTAACATTGTCAATATATGACTGTTGTCTGAAATAGGCACATCGTTATTGTACTATATTTACCCTGAAGAAATATTATAAGTGTATAAACATGTTATATTTCCCAATGGTTTGGTTATGATAGTGAGTATCAATAATGTTAAAAATAAATACATTATTAAAAATAAATAGGTGATCTTTAGAGATGCAATAACCCATTGTATATCATATACTTTAGAAACGTTTGTTGTATTGTAATGAAATCAACGAAGTCATGTACATAATGTAGCAAATTACAACAAAACTGTTAATAAGTTCCTAAAGACTCATAAGTATTCATTTAATAATACTACCCCTTACCACGAAACAGCTAAAAGAATGTATAATCTGTATATGCAATATGCTTTTCATTCTAGTGGTTAGTAATCCTGATTCGTGGTCGTGGAATTGCATGATGAGCACGATCATTTCGTTCTGTGTCTCGGTTAAATTTATCTATAATATGTATGCATTTAGTTACATATAAGTATTTATATCAGCAGTCTAGTTACCATAGTACAGGCTGTACCTAGTGTGAAATGAAATGATTTATTTGCCTAAAAGTGTTGGTACAGTAAAGGTCTTTAAATTAGTAACAGATCCAAAACACTTAAATTATTGTAAATTATGTTATTGGATGTCAATTTCAACATAATAATGTTATTAGGTGATCAAAAGCGGCCACTAGTATTAAAAAATTCTGATAGAGAGTAGAAGTTTTTTTTTTTTTTTTAATAAAGACTACTAGTAACGTGGGTCACACATTACTAGTATTCTTGTTAACCCCTCCAGCTAAGCTAAATGCTTGTGTTAGGAGTGGTAGGTAGTGCACTGGGTGGGGTTCGAACTCGCAACCACTTGATCGCAAGTCCGACGCCTTAGCCATTACGCTACCGCCGCTTAGTTATTTAGCAGTAGCCAAGATTTAAGCTCTCTTACAAACTTATTAGTTGATAAATCTTTAATTCTATCTGGTATACCATTATATATCCGTCACACATTACATAGGAACTCTTGTTATATAAACTTGTCTTAGGAATAATAGATTAAACAATTCTCCCACGCCTCCTGGTATTCCCAGGAAACATGTCCCTTCAACAAGTTTATCACACTCGAAAATGTACATACACAGCAAAGGTAAAATCTTGAGCTTTTTAAAGGTAGGTGTACAGGATTCCCACGGACGCAACCCAGCAATAGCTCGAATACATTTTTTCTGTGCAATAAAAACTCTTTGAATGTCTGTTGAGCTGCCCCAAAGAATAAAACCATATCTCAGTGGAAATCATATCTGTGGGATCAGACGGCCGTGTGTCTCAAGTTATTATTATTATTCCAGTCTGTATCCCATCACTACTCGTAAGAGGGGTTGACAAAAAAATATAAACTACCCACGCTTATAGTGATAATCTCTTAAAAAAAAAGTGTGAAAAGGGAAATTTCAGAAATTTTACTGTAGAGGACAAATAAGGTCTGGCCACGTATTTCAAGGCGGATAGGGTCAAGTATAATTGCAATAAAATTATTTAATTAGACACCATGTCCTTCAATTCATTTAATGGAGTTAAAAGTTTAGAATGAAATCTTTTACAACAGCTGCTAATAAATTGTAAGATTAGCAGAATCCGGAAGAACCAAATAGATCACATGCCCTGGAGTATCATAACTTAGAGCGTCAGTCAGTAAACTTAGGTAACTAAGTTTTGAAACAATTACGTTGCGAAACTTTTGGATACGAACTCGCCGTGTATTTTACATGGTAACCTTTACGACCTCAAGCGTTTAATTTAGGTCATAATAATTTTATTTGTTGGTGAATAACTTAATCTTTTGGTTTGAAATATAAAAACCGGCCAAGTGCGAGTTGGACTCGCGCATGTAGGTTCCGCTCCATCGTACAAGATTTAATACTATGTAGCTACTTTTTAAATAGTTTAATATCAAAAAGCGCCTTTAATTTTTAATTTACTTGTTGTTATAGCGGCAACAGAAATCCACATTCTGAGAAAATTTCAACTGTCTACCGACGTCAGTACGAATCGTCACTATTGTACTAAGTCACGCTAACAACAACTAATAAAATATAGACCAGGCTATAAATAGAAGTCTGATTAAATACCGTTGACATTAATTAATAATGTATTTGGTTATAATAACCAATGTGCCGAGGTAAGTATCTACCGTCTGTTTAAATTTCAGTAAAAAATACTTTGCTTGTGGTTAATATTTTTGTTAGTGGAAATAATAATAATAACACATCACACGGCTGTCTAATCCCAAACTAGGCAGAGCCTGTAGTATGGTAATCAGACTGCTGATAAACATACATAAATATTTCTAAATATATTATAGATAAATTACACCCAGACATAGAACAAATGATCATGCTCATCACACAATTATGGTTCTGGGTGGGAATCGAACCAATGACCTCTGGATCAGCAGTCAGGATCACTAACCACTAGACCAAAAGCCCAGTCAAATTAAATTTATGTAAACCATTTTAGTGGTGTGAGTCAGAAAACTTTTGTCAAAACCGGTAGACCATTTTCTTTGTCCACTGTACGTCTGACTAACTCCACAAAAAAACTTTCATTACATATTAAAAAAAAAATTGGGCTATTAAATGCGAACTCTAGAGCTTTATTATATTACTTACTAAATGTAGGCAAGTAAATTTTTAAGTAGGTTTCCTTTCATACGTAAATAACGTATATGTAATGCCGTTGGTGGCTTTCAATTGCGTATTTCAATTGGAGTATGCAAATTAATTTCAATCCGTACTGAATAAGCTCCTTGAATTAAAGTATAGCTGCTGTACGAGAACATTAAAAAAATATTTTTCCACGACGCTGAAGGTGACGTGAATTTGTTGCTTTTATCGATTTAACTACCATTCATTATTATTCAGGACCTATTTATTTTTTTTCTACTCGAACCGACTAAAACCACACAGTTTACGTCATTACAGGCTATAGTCGGGAGTTGAGGTATGCCCTAGAAGGATTACCTCTCAATTATACTTTATTACATTAGCAAGAACGGCGCAATGATTCAAGTGGTCACCTTGCCACTACGCCGTGCGACAACTCTCCGTTGTTTGAATTTTTGTAAAGGCCCGCAACACAAGAATCAGTGCCAGTGAGCGAGTAGTCGAGTTGTTGGAGAACATGATTTTGTCCATTGTCTACAGCGAGAGCGCATGGTATTCCGTCGCCTCATTCTACGGTTACGGTTTCACAAACCGCTGTTTTATTAAAAAAGTAAATAGTTACAACGACATGACGGAAACTCGAATATAAACATCAACAAACAACACTTGAACCTAAAAAAAATTCGTTTGACTTTTGGTTGAAATTTCTACCGAAGTAGCTATCAAAGGGTTTTTTATGAACGATTTATGTACTTTTTGCTCGCAAAAAGCTACGGACTTAAAATAAGGTGATGGTAATTATATTTAAAAGTGACGTATTTTGTAAGTACCATTTAAATCTATTTCTACTTCAACAGTTCTAAAAATATTCAGCCTTATTTTACATTGACATAGTTTTTCAAGGTAGTCTTAAGTTGTCGGTTGAAATGGGGGATGGCATTGTCAGTGGAAGGCGGGAACGTTCCGGTTTCCCATGTGTCGTGTCATGAAGGCTCGACGCCGTTGTATTCTGAACGATTAAACCTGGTTTACCGAGGATGTAGGTAGCTTGTACGAGACTTGTTTACTGGGAGTTGGGTAAAACTGGGCAACTTTTTGTTGTGTTCGGTTTGTGAGGCTGTCTTTGCTATTTACATAGAGGTTTACGCTGTGTTAGGTTTAGATTGATTTACATGGAAATAAATCGAATATTTACTAGACATATCCATTATTATAATATTATAAAAGTTCACTTTAAATAATTAGTTATTGCTTTTCATGAGATTGCGTTTTGAATACTCTTAAAAACAGACCAATATGTGTTGCTTACTTAATATTGGTGATTTACTTGTATTACTTATATGCATAACGTTGTGTTATTTACTTTTTTTATGGGCTATCGGGCAAACGAGCAGACGGGTTACCTGATGGTAAGTGACTACCGCCGCCCATGGACAATTGCAACTCAGAAGTCACAAGTGTGTTGCCGGCCTTTAAGGTGGGAGTAGGGGAAGGGTAGGAGAAGAGGAAGGGTGGAAGGATGAGGAGGTGGGCTAGGGCCTTCGCTAACCTTACTCACTCAGTTTTCTGTGAGGTCGTGGTATCACTCCGGTCGATCCGGCTCATACGTGCCGAAGCATCGCTCTCCCACTTGTAAAATATATAATTGACAGATAGAACTAAAGTAAGAATGCTCCAATACGGTGGTACTGTGAAGTCTAATGCGTTCTTATTTATTAAACATTAAAACGAGACGTTCTGTACAACCTTATATGAAATAGGGGTTGTGACGTCAACGGATCCCAAACTAGGCAGAGCCTGTACTATGGTAACCAGTTTGCTGATAAACATACTTATATATTCCTAAATAGATACATACTATAGATAAATTACACCACACACAGAACAAACGATCGTGCTCATCACTCAATTATTATTTGTCCTGGATGGGAATCGTACCCACAACCAACAGAGAAGAAAAGTCAAGGTCGCTAACCACTAGACCAACAGGCCTGTCTAGATATGTTACAGTATGGCGTGATCTCTACGCCAGTTATTATTATTAAAGTTTTCAATTTGATTTACATGCCATTAAAGGTTCGTTTTTCGATTATCACATATAATTGAAAGGTGTTGTAGTAAAAAAAAACTGTCAATCGTATTATCGCACGTCAGAAGCGGAAACATAACTTACATACACACACACACAGACACACATCTGTCAGTCGTAAGACTGCACTTCAGAAGTGGAAACATAACTTTTACACACACACACACACACACATATCTGAGCGTGATGATCACGCGAGTTCAGTGTTTTATTTACACCATAAAATCTTTTTAACAAAAAATTAAACCGACGAAAAGAACTAAAAAGCAAAAAATAAATAAATATTAAGTCTTAAGTATTGAGCCTATTTACATAAACTATCTAATTTTATATAAACTTATTTTGAGTCGGCGCCAAACAACAAACTGATTAATTATCAAAATTTTATTTGGCGCCGACTCAAAATAAGTTTATATAAAATTTGATAGTTTATGTAAATAAGCTCAATACTTAAGACTTAAGGTTTATTTATTTTTTGCTTTTTAGTTCTTTTCGTCGGTTTAATTTTTTGTTAAAAAGATTTTATTTTATGGTTTTTTCAATATCATGATGATGATGATGAAAAATGATGATGATTTATAAACGCAATACCTGATAAAGTAATGAAAAGTAAACAGAAACACTATTCGTTCCTACAATTTTCGAGGGTTTCTCTCAATTTTTTCAGGATACCATCATCAGACCCTGACTTCCTTGACATGGGACCACCCTTGAGGTATACCCTATCTAACAAAAAAAGAATAATCAAAATCGGTTCATAAATAACGGAGTGAGGGCTGAACAGACATAAAAAAAAATATATTATACGGTCGAATTGAGAACCTCCTTTTTTTTTCGTCGGTTAAAAAGTGGCCCAACGTGCCTAAAGAAGTTTTCACTTCAAAAATTGTTAAATAAAATATAACATCCTGCCTAAAGTAAGTAAAAGAATAAATTGGTAATTAAAAGTGGTATTAAAAGACCCCAATTGGGATTAAACGGGAGCTCAAATGAAATTTATGCACTATTTCGTATTTGTCGTTTATTGCGAAATAATCTATTAACATATTAAGTACTGTTTCTACACACTAAAGTAACTACGCTTTGATATTCCTCTCACGTCTACTTGAATGACTTTTTTTATCTCTACAAAACACTGTTTTGATGCATTTAATGGGACTTGAAATTGTTTTATGCTCAAGGGCTCGGAAAATAAATGGACGATAAATAATTGTTCTTTGTCCTTTATAAAATTGTGTGTTCTTCGCTCCTTTTCAAACAAGAATAAGTACGGAAGGAATCTGATAAGAAAATGTACTGAAGATAATGAATTAAGCAAAGATAAAGTTATAGTAGTTGAATTAATCTCAAGTTACAATTTAAATTAATTAATATCGGGATATGTTGATAATTTAAGCATAATTTGGTAGTTCTTTGAAGTGAAACTTCTTTACAATCATTGTGATTTGAAATTCGATGAAACGAAAAATTCATACTAAAAAGAGACAAACACAATACAATAGGATTTAGCCTGCGAGAGAATGAGATAGAATACAAGTATACAAAGCCTTCAGAAAATGCGTCAATGTCAACGTGGTATCATTTTTGTGCATTTGCGTATTCAAATTAGATGGTTAATTAATTTATGTTAATTGTTTAACACATCTGTGTTAATTTGACCAACAACTTTTATGTAAATTATATAAAATTTAATTTATGGAAATTAGTACATTATTTGTGTTGATTATATTTTTTATTTCTCATTCTGTCGTAGTCTGCTTTTCTGAAATTTCACTGCTGTCGCGTGTAAATTGCACACACACACTTTTTTTTAATCTTTCAATTTCTTGCAATCTGTCTAATCGACATTTAGCAATAGGTTGAAAAGATTTATCAGGCTTGTACGGTACGAGTCCACTCACACGTCTGCTTTATTTTAAGTAGTCCTAACTAGTAGATTCTGTGGTATCTTTTTGCAGTCTTTGGGGCAGAGTGGGCTCACTCATGAGATACTTTGCAAGTATGTTGGAATGTTGTAATATTCTAGTTTGATATGCTTCTATACGCTTTTCAAATTCTTGTTTGACTGTTTTTATCAGGTCACGATGCAGTCTCTCATTGTTTATATACCACGGTGCGCCAGTTATCATAAGTAGTATTTTTGATTGAAATCGTTGTAGGGTCTCGATTTTGGTTAATAATATTTATCAGAGCGATAAGATTAAGAAATACATAAAATAAAGCTATACTAGAGATATGAGCAGGCCCTCACTAACGTGGTTCTAATGTATAAATTGCAAAATTTAATCGTCTTATAAAAAGAAGGCGGTTAAATATTCATTACGTTATTACTTTTTTGTGTAGTTTTACTTGTTTAAAAATGTAAAAAGTCAATATACAGCCATGGCCAAAATTATTGAGCACCCATGACATCTTTCGGTTTTTTGAGAAGTATTGAATAGAAATAAAATAAAACGATTTATAAAGGTTTAAATTACTATTTATTAATAAAAATAACTATATTTTGTAGGTCCACCCTTTGCCTTTATAACTGTAGATATAGTGATGATCTGAAAATTAGGTCTGGAGATAAAGATAAAAACTCATTAAAAAATTGTTAGTAAATAAATAGGTTTCATACACACTAATCTATAATAAAAAAAGTTTTTCAGTGGGATCACTGAAAAACTTTTTTTCATTTTACAATTTAGTCCGCTTGAAGAATTTATCACCCGTGGCCAAAATTTCATTTACATACAAAAAGGAGTTTATTTCGTGTCATGTTGATTTGTGAAGTTATATATAATGTAAATAGTTTATCAACTTTCTTTATAATCCACTTGTTAAATGCCTAATAACTTATAACAAACTTATTCTATTTAACTTGTGAGTACTAGTTAGTACTATCATTTTAGATAAACTCCAATGAAAGACTTTCTTTGTTTTATAAATGAGCCCTTTTGTATTACCTTTTGAATCTCCTTTTCGCTTATTTGTCTGACCTCTACCTTTTAAAGCAATCGCACAATTTATTGATGAATGATAGTAATTAAACACTTCGTTAGTTTTAAGGTCTGTACAATGAATGACAGTATTTTCTGAATAAAGTATACAAATCACATACATAAATATTGATTAACGCTTATTGCGGACATAGTCAGACGTCCGGTTTAGTCTTTCAGCCATTTGCGTCTGAGTCTTTTGGTTCCTTTCTTATTGCTCATCAAGTTAAATCGACTACAAAACAAATAACTTAAAATTATGATGTAATATTTTTTATAAACAAAATAAGATTTTTTGATGCCGGGCCAGCAAGATCTTTGACTATAAATCTTAAATAATCAATATAAAAACGAAAAATCCTAAACAAAATGTAGTGCAAAACAACTTAACATATTTTTTTTTTAGTTTATGTTTTAGTTAAATAACGGATTTAACTTAAAATTGAACTTCGAGAAATCTCTTCTTGGCTTCGTTTTATCGTTACGTTATCGTTACCCTTACCACAGACTTTGCAGACATCGCTCTAAAAAAAGATTGTAGGCCCCTAATTCGGTTGGTACCTTCTTTTGATTTCGTTTATGTTGGTTAATTTAATGTATATATTGAAATATTATTTCATACTTTGTAGTAATTTTTCGTTTAAGTTGATTATTTTTTTTAAATGACTTTTTATTTCAAGAATCTATTGGTTTTATCTTGTATTTAGTTATTTATTTAGTTAGTTAGTCTTATATTATTTGGAAGTTATATTATAAATGTAAGAGTTTGTAGAGCTATTGCATGTGCATAGTTTGAGAATGCGAATCTACAGTCAAAAGCTTGTATTATTAAAAAAAAAAAAAAAATACACACTGTGTTATAAAACTTTAAAGCCGATTTTCTTGAAAGAGTTTAAAATAGATTTGGAACACTGGTATAATGCAAATATATAAAAATAAATACAAACATACTATATTAATGACTCATGTTCACTCCTCTCCACGCTGATAGAGTGCGGGGACATACCGTCAGAGTCAAACCGATCAAAACTGTCTCCGACATCAAACCTATTACCGGGGTCGATGACTGTTCCAAGAACCTCTAACAGGTCTTGATTAGCATTTTTGTCGACCCGTCCACTTGGAAGAGCAACCTTCCTCCCCTATTGAAAACCACGCGCGAGACATGACGGCGCCACTTGAATGTAATCGAGATCTATTGAAATGAACAATGATTCTATTTGTACTATCTCATCTTGTATTCATACTTAGTCACTGAAACAACTTACAAAACATTTACAAAAGAATAGATATTTTATTTAAGAAGTAACACGTTTAAGTAAGCAGTTTACGTTCATATTACAGGTACAAGTATTCTACCTAGCTTGGAAACCAGTCTCCCACTATTGTGTCATGACAACATTGTACATGTGTTATACTTGGTATATTGTTTTATAAAAGCATTCATTACTACTCTCAACCTATTCTTGACTTAATTAACATTTAGTCAAATTAAATTACCTATTGGTGGTATCACACTAGAATTCGTAATGAAATCAAATTTCAAAATCAAAGTCAAATATTTTTATTTCATAAACTTCTATAAAAAATGCTTGAAATCGTCTTTCTTTTGAAACTAAACAACAACGAACAACAAATCAATACAATTTTACAGCAACTCTAAGTTACTTTATCAAAAGTAAAGTTATTATAACAATAAATAACAAATAATTCCGTGTTACCAATAATGAAGATCGCTATCAGCCAATGACGATCTTTAACCGCCCGACACTCATTTCCAAATTGTTGAGCCTTGTGAGAAGAAATTGGCAAACAATATCACAGCAACTCTTTTCTCTTTTTGTGTTTATTTACATAATCTTATAATATATCTTAATAAATAAAATAGTTTCTGTTTACTAACATAATCCTTACATATAGCTTGGAGTGAGGGTGAAAAAAATTGGGGCCTGCGAGAATACCAGCGTTGCAGAGCGATCTGCGACACTAGCTGACGTACCTTACTTGATCTTCGGTACCACCCTAGTGTTAAGACATGTTTATTGTGATAACTGTAGAAGATACAAATAAAATATTTTTCTTTCTTCTTTCTTTCAAAAATAAAGTCTTTCATAAATGAAATAAATACATAAAATATATATCTTTATAACAAAAAAGTAAAATTTACTGATCTCTTAGAAACATTAAACAGTATAACCAAATCCCACGATTCTTATAGCTATTAACCAGTTTAGTAATGCCTTTCAAGGTTAGTACAATAGAAGTATTCAAAAGAAACTTAATTTTTGACACCAAAGTGTCAAAAATTATTAAAGTTCATACCAAGGAATGACGTAATATACACAGCTCATTATAACACTTAGAGCAGATAATATGCGTACAAACGCAAGTTAAATAATTAGTTTTATATATGCACACATCAAACTTAGCCTAAAATTTTAAGATAATATAATAATATCTAAGAAGCTTATTCGTTTTAGAATATTTTTGATGTGGGTACATGAGGGATTTTCAAACACTTTTTTTATTGGTAATGGAATAGGCGTTGTCTCCCAATTCAACTGATGGAAAGTGACGATGGAGATAAAGCTGGTTCACGCCTATCCAATATCCTATACGTAAGTAGATGAACGTCCGTATTGAATATATTTCGCCTTTTTATGGAAGTAATCTGGAAGTAACGTTACGACTAACTCGGCTTAGACCCAAGATTGATTTCAAACATGCATTTATCAAATCTACATTATAATATCATACTTCAAAGAGCACCTTTAGTTTAAAAGTCCCAATTAATTTTACTGGACTTAAAATTATAACGCAATGTGATTACTTGGCACTCAACTCGAACTGAAAAGCCAAGTAAAAGAAACTGACTACCATCACACTTTCTTTGGCTTCAAAAATATTTTGGACAATAATTCCGGCAATAATAACGTGTAACATTTATATGTATTTTTGTTTATAGTTAAGTACACACATACATAAAAAAATCGTACGATTTAAAATCTTTAACTTTACACGTTCCACCTGTTTTTATGAGAAACCGAGGTAAAAATACCCGGAACTTCAAACGGTCATAACTTGTAAACGGATAGTTGTTGCACTAGACACTACAAGTTGCGGTTGCTGTTCCCAAAACCGCATATCCAACTCAAAAAGTATTTGACAATGAGTATATAGGTCATGACAGTGGGAAGAATTGTAACGAAAAAAAGAGCCGAGAAAAATAAAGTATTATTTTTTTAAGGGTCAATTCAATTATATATTATATACTTTAGAAACTTTATAACTAGTTTCGGACATAGTGTAAAGTTCAATGCCACATTAGCGTCATATATCACTTATGTTTTGTGCGTGGTCCCCGGGCTAATCCTTCACTACGTATAAATTCAGTTAAGACTCCCACGGGTGTCTCTGTACGATTCTAATTTAGAAGGTCCTTGTGTGATGTCTGTCTTATGCCTACAGATATCTTGTAAAATGTAAGATCTGTTCTGTATTATTTCAAGTATTTTTTTTGCTTGAACAAATTTATAGAAAGGATTTTATATTAAGGATTTAAGATGCTCTTTGAGTAGTAGGTACTATTTCTAGAGCTTTATAGTTTCTTTATTCCACGTAGCATAAATATATATTTTTAGTCTATAAATAATGTAAATATCAACGATTAAGGTGGCATGTTATGATTATGCCCTTTGTTTTTAATATGCCGCATATTTTTTTTAAATTTATGATTTTCAAAGCTAACATATTTATGGGATATACGCTTTTATAAAACCGTCTTGTCCTCGCTTTTCATAATTTTCACTACTTTTTCGTTTTTAACCAAAGTTCCTCATAAGGAAAAAACCTTTATAGGATCACTATGTTGTCCATCTGTCTGTCTGTCAGTCTGTTTGTCAAGAATAAGAAACTAACATCAAATACTTATATGTCTGCAGTCTCTTGAAGTTGTAAAACATCAAGCTTCTAAGTCAACCAATTTTAACAATGCGCAGGTTACTCCTATTGCCAGAAATCATGAAAATTTGTGAGAAGCAAAGCAGTACAAGAAAGTAAATACTCTGAAAGTTGTTAATTTGTTGCTTTATAACATTAAAAAAAAAACATTGTTTGCCATTACAAACTTATATTTTGCGCTTGGAAAATTGACTATTACATACATATGGCGAGTATTTTTAACTACAAAATTAAGTTTGTCTTTCTGAAAAAAACGGGAAATGTTCTTCGGAAATCGATTTCCGAGATGGACGAGCTATCTACATGCATTTGTCGGAACCCTCGTTACGCGAGTTAGACTCGCACTTGTCCGCTTTTTTTAAAACAGAATTCTACTATAGGTGTGTGTACATGTATACACATAACCGTAGGCAACTATCAAATGATTTCGATACTTATTCTATCTTTATTATTATAAATTACGTTATCCTGCTGGCGGGTTAAGTTTCTTTTGTTTTGTTTTAATTAAGAATGCTAGTAACGTTCCCACATTACTAGTGTTCTTGTTAATCCCTCCCACTAAACGTAATGCTTATTTTAGAGGGGGCTTGTGTCTTTAGAGCACAGAGATAGTAGCATAGAGATAGAGTGAGAACCAGTTACAACTCGCAAGCAGTTCATCGCAAGTCAGGTGTCTTAACCATTACGCTTCATAGTATGAACGATATGATTTAACCATATGCAAAAATAGAATACAAGGCACACTCATCAAATTGTTACGTAAGTCTAATCTTTGATACCTTTGTGATATTCAACAAATACGCTACCTGGATTGCAATAAAGTCACAGGCCTCTTTAATATTTTTTTGCAGGAAAAAAATTGCTTTTAAACTTTGTGTATTCATAAAAATATTATTAACTTCTATTGACATATTTAAATAGTCTATCAAAACGCGAATCCGGGCTTGATTAAACTCACCAAGGACTCACTTTTTTCATTTCCAGTTTCGTTTCCCTCAGGCATTCGGTGTGAAGTGTACACATACAAATTGACTTTGCTTATAGGAATTTGTGAAAAAGTAAAATTGTGTCATGCAAAAAATATCTTCATCAAATACTTTGTTTTTTTTTTATATAAAAGTAATGTCTTTTTGAATAATTGTTTTTAAACTTGTTTAGGTACATATTAAATGCCTTAACTTAGTCGCAATAATTGAATTAGTTTTATATTATATATTCTATTTAATAACCGAACTGCACCGATCCATCATCATCCACCTATCGTGTCCTAAGTTTGTAGTCGATATTCTCCCTCTCGTGGCGATCTAGCAAAATTACCAGCAGAAGAAACAGAATTACGCTGGATATCTTGATCTGGATATCTCGAGCAAATATCTGTTGTACTCAAACTTCCTCGAGGACAAATTTTGTTGTATAATAACATTCGCAGATAAAGCGCTCGCCGAAGAGGAATGCGGATGGATTATTCTCATTAGATATGGAATGGGTTTTTTATGTCACGCATAATTTTATTTGATAATGTGGTACAACGGTAGTGGAAAACCAATTCCTGAGATAATGATGATGATGATGATGATCAATTAACTTTATAGTTGTTTACTTTTCTTTTCAGTAAATATTTTGAGGAGTTAACATAATTCATTGCTAAAAGTGTACAGGTCATGATACCGATTAATAACCTTGTTTGCTACTTTGGTGAATTACGGATTAAATATTAAAAAATTTCCACACTTTTTAAATTGAATTTTTAAATTGGTGAGCGACCGAAACGATCCAGTAGGTCTTGCTATCAATTTGCTACAATCAAAACGGTGATTGACGAATAACCTATCGTCTAATGCAGTGATTGACGGTTGCATGATGAGATTTTAATGTCAATATTATTTCATCAATCACCAACGAACATCCGTCAATCATGACTTTTTGGTAATGATTGACGTTTGCATGAGCGTCTAATGGACGCCTGGAACTACAAACATGTGTGGTTTCGTCGCTCGTAGTTCAAGGAGTGCACTAGGTAAAAAAAAACAGTAGATATAATTATCTCGCTCAAATCTTCGATACGATCCATGTACTTAGTTTTAAAATATATTTTCTTTTGCTTCTAAAGAGCTTTCTTAGAGCTTTGTAAACTTACCGTATATAGGAATAAGCTGAAAATCTTTAAAATACAAAGACTACCAATAAAATGTTTGAGGTTTTAGGTATCCGACCACATCGGCAGAAAAGGTTCGTATTTATTTACCTTGTAAATATCCTTTGATGTGACACCTAAATCTACTTAAAGCTTTATGTGAAATGTTGTATTCACGCAATAAAATCCCGAGATGTCTGGTAGCTAGTGTGATACTTATGTAGATGTAGTACTTTATATATCGTGTCTTCCCTAAAAAGTCTATGTGTGTGTGTGTCTATTAACACTATACCAAAATCAGTTGTCGAACCGCTTTAGTAAAAGTAAACTTGCAGCAAACATGATTTAAAATTTTCTTTCACTTTTAAATATCAACTGATTTCAATACTTGAACATGCAGGAAGATCCTTTTGTGAGCCACCGTATTTATAAACTGTTAGCCAAGGTCTTCTGCTTGATTGAGAGGGGGAGGGGAAGTTAGACCCCAGTCCACCACTCGGGCCTAGTGGGAGTTCGCAGACGTCACAAATAAAAGGAAACATTGGACAACACAATAAATGGTAATTAATTTCAAACACTACATATCATCACTCATGCATCACTACATATTATAAAACAAAGTCCCCCGCCGCGTCTGTCTGTCTCTCTGTCTGTTCACCATAAACTCACTAGCTACCGAACGGATTTCGATACGGTTTTCACTAATAGATGGAGTGATTCATGAGGAAAGTTTCGGTGTATAATTAATTAAGGTTTTGTGTAACATGGCTGAAATATGACGATGATTGTTGAAGATGTCGGATAAAATCAATATATGCTTTGCTACCCGTGCGAAGCCGGAGCGGGTTGCTAGTAATAAATATTAACAATGATCTATACCTAATATATATTTTAGACTAGCAGTGCCCTGCGGTTTCAAACGCGTAAGTCCCGATCCTGTGAGAATATCGGGATAAAAAGCCTATGCCTTAATCCAGATCTCCAGCTATCTACATACCAAGTTTCATCGCAATCGATCCAGTGGTTTTTACGAACATCATCCATCCATCCATCCATCCATCCAAACTTTCACTTTTATAATATTAGTGGGATTTGGACAACTACTAACCGTCTCTTGTCAGTAGTTCGCTTAAACGTCAAGGTCAAGGACACTTACTTGTAATGTAATCTAATGGAACTGTCTCAAACAGCAAACACAATCTAACTTAAAGTTTCATAGTATCGCTAGTTATGTAGTCATTATGGCCCCAACGCTTATCGTCCTCGTCTATGTAGAACATACCCACGTACCCAATAACATAACTTAGATTGCTTATGACTATTACGATTTATTACTGTTTATTTTCCTTTCCTAGTATCTTTCATAACGTAGTGTTACGAAAAAGAGTCTCAAATAAGTATGCTTTTCAGTCAATATATCAATTACTATATTTCATATGAATAAAATATTTGTTCTTGAAATTGCATATTTATTTATTTACTAAAACTTTATGCACATATTGTAAAAAGTAAACTTAATACCTAAGGCATTGTCTGCCAACCTTGGGGTGATGCAGAAACATATATGAAGTATGATACAATCAACTAATTATACGAGTGTCTAAAATTTGTTTGTATTCTCTCGAGGAATCGTTCTCAAATAGAGTCAGCCTTTGTTTACCCTTTCCTTTTTCATAATAGTACACTGGAAATTACATTGTCTCTGGACTTGGAATACGGATGCCACGAGGCATATTCTCGCTGTAACTAGAACTCAAGTATATAAGTAAGCGGAAGGTGTCACCAAAGGTAATCAGAAATCCAAATAAACTTGTGTTAAACATGGTAAAAGTACAGATAGGCAAAAAAAATGTTGCTCTGGGTGCATTAAAGTCTTTAATAAAATCCCAGAATGCTATGAAGTAATTGACCTCTAAACAAGTTTATCAGTAATGCAAGATTGGTTAATTAGTACCTAATACATTTTGTTTGGTTAAAGAATTTTTGGGTGGCAGAGAGTAGTAAGTATGGTGATGACAAGGAAATTATACTCTTATAATAATAATATAATATACTAACTGACCCGACAGACGTTGTCCTGTCTTAACTATGACTATTGAATTCGAATTGGTATAATTTGCAACGCGCATTCTGTCAATCGCGCCCACTACTGATTGTTATCTCAAAAGCTTATGTTTTTTTAAATTTTTAGCGCAACTTTCTTAATTTTTTCTTTCATAAGAGCCTTCTCCTGGGAATAACAAACACAAAAAAAATAATTAGCAAAATCTTTTAAGCCACGCGTGCTGCCGTTACCAAGGAAAATAGGAATTCATTATTATATATATATATAGATGTAAGTTATTTTAATAACTGTTAAAATTGCATGGGCCTGTCGCCTTCTATAAAACTTGTAATATTACATTAGGTACCACCCCTTTTTAATTAAATAAATAATTTGAATTTGAATTATTCTACATCTCTCTTGCACTAATTAAACAGTCAACAAGGCATTGAAGTTTACTCAGAGCTTACTGCTAAGATTGTGTTGGAAAAATCGATTAAATGCTGCATATTCTTTACTCCCTTTCCTTTGTCACCTATTGATACACCTACACAGATATATAAATAACGAATGAAATTGCATGATATATGTATATACCTGTTTACACATTCCAGCTAACAATGCTCACGGAATTCTAGGAATTCAATTAATTATAAACAGACAGTGTAAATTTACATTATTAATTAATCTTGTCAGTGTACGTGACGTGACGTGACGAGCTTCTGATAAATACCGTGTGGAATAATTTGTGAAATTATTTCGCAACTATAAGTTACATTCTATTTATAAATTTACTAGGGTCGCGTATATGTACATTATTGTACAAACAGTAACTGCCATGTTGTTCGTACCTCAATATATATCTATATATATACCAGCACTTTTGGTTAGCTTTTTTTCACCCCACCATTGTCAAACGGCCATTGGCGTAGCGTTACCGGTATAACAAGTCATAATAATGTCTATGAACTCATTTTTATTTAATAGTGAACTGCTTTATCGTCTATTATAGTTTACCTCTATTTTTAATAAATTAAATATGACAGCAAGAAGTTTAATTAAATCATAAGATTGATTAATTTTGTGAGTTACATGTAAGTAATTTATAAGAAAATGGGTTTTAAAAAGGCAATATTCAAATAGACAATAACGGATTTAATGTAACGGGAAGATGAAATTGTTGCATGAATTTAAGGTATGTCAATGTCTAAATCAAAATGTAATCAGGTGGTTGAATAAAAAGGCCGCTCTTATAAAAAAAAACTTCCGTGTCCAAAATAACCAGTTTCACCACAGTTAACAGAGAAGGCGCAGACTTGAGGTTTGAGTTATGTATCTTATCCAAAGCCAATTATAGTACCTTTAACTATATATTTAAGAATCAAATTCTTTGATGATAGAAAATATTATTTATGAAAAAATGTTTAGCGTCAATGAATCACGTACGATTCATGGTTTACTACCGAGACCTTTAAAGTATACGTTTAATAATTTCTTATTTTTAAACAGAACGAAGATCAACACAACCAATGACATCAAAACGACTCAGTACTTAAAAATAGTCAACGTTCTGTCAATCTTTTAGAGAAATTTTTGTGGGACTTCTTTTTTTGAAATTAATAATTAGATAAAGACTATCAAAAATGACCGTTTGTGTTTAAGGGCCTTTACATTAATTGGGTGACAAGTAAACAATCGTAATAAATAAGTAACTAAATACATGTTCAACATTTTCCTAAAGCAAAACTAGGTTAATATCCTATCAGTGTGGATTAAACTACTACCTGTATTTCTTAACAGTCGTAAGGGCCATCATAAGCAAGCCACTTTGTGCTCTTATGTTTTATGGCACTTTATAAACTTTTACGTTCATGACTTACCCTCGTTTTGTATCGCTTAACGACGCTGGTTTTCTTTTTCATAGTTATTTTAGATTCTTTATACAGTCGTAAACTATTTAAGAGATGTTACATAAGGCACTATGTTCGAACACTTAATAAAATTATATAATTTAAATAGAAGCCAACGAA
Organism: Callimorpha dominula; assembly: GCA_949752705.1. Classification (NCBI taxonomy): domain Eukaryota; kingdom Metazoa; phylum Arthropoda; class Insecta; order Lepidoptera; family Erebidae; genus Callimorpha; species Callimorpha dominula. Next base: position 11,291,279 of record OX457010.1, on the reverse strand, counting down.
AACATACCCTAAATATTTGAACAACATTTACACCAGTAAACCATGCAAAAGGTTCTTTCCCGATTTTTGCTTTAAAAACCATCATTTCAGTTTTAGCTACGCTTTACACAATGCCGATCGGAATTAGTATAATACTCCCATATAGCTACAAGCTTACTAAGTCCACTTATTGAACGGCTGAGAAGGGACAAGTCGTCAGCATAGCTTAAGTTGTTGAAACAAGTTCCTGCTACATTACAGCTGACGCTAGCACTCTCAACTTCTCGACAACTCCATTCATGGAGAGCCATTAATATCCCTTGAACGGTTTCTAATTTGTTGTGTGTTCGTGATCGTAGTCAATGTCTATGTTATAAAAAAATAAGGTCTACTTTTGTAAAGTTCTATCCAATCTCGGTAGAACATGTAAAAAAATAATAAAAATATTAGATAACATGAGCTTAGCACAATTTGATTCCATAATTTGGGAACAATATTGAATTAGTTTATACCGCTGTTTGCTTAGGGTATGTGAGAGACGCAGTTTGGTTTACGCATTTTTGGAACGATTTTTTGAATTTAATATTAACATGCAAAAATAATGCTGGTCAATCGTCTGTTAGAGGCCCACTTCTACACTACATAGTTGATGTCATTTATAGTAATTGGCAACATACATAATAAGGCCCAGAACGACTGTCGTTTGACTGGTGACGGTATTACATTTCTCTAGTGGAGGAGAAACAGAACCTCTCAAATTGTGAGACACTCCCGTCTTGGTAGAAGGTTATCTAGAAGATGTTATTTGCAGTTCTTTTAAAAATTTTATGAAGCAGTTAAGTATACAGCTTACCTATTTAGTAAAAACATTAACCTAGAATTATTGACATAATTATTACTGCATAAACAATATTCACGTTTTTTTATTTAAAAACTAACAAAGTGTTCAACCCAAGACAAAAATGGCCACGTGTCTAAAAATACTTAAAGCTATCAAAACAGGTGGATAAGAAATCGATTTCAATTAGCTTTTACGGGGTATAATCCAATTAACATGGGCGGTTCATTAAACGTATCAGAATTAGGCCACCCTCGAGTTGAAAGTGATGAGGCATTGAAATTTTCCGGACGCCTGTTATCCACTTAACTTTTTAACCAAACGATAATAAACGTGGGCATGTGGGCAACCATAATGCTTATTAATGCTTTCACAGCGTGTAGAATCACTGATAGTCTGAACATTTCAAACTTTGCTGATGTTGATTTTGGCTTTGCGTTATAAACCCTGAAAATCGCCATCAGTCGGCCTATTGCAGTCCAGTCTGATGGACACAACGTGCGCCATTACACCTGGTCCTCCGCCTTCCTTGTCGTCATCTGGCTCAGTCCGATGGCATCCAACCTTCCCGACGGTTGCCGATTCGCTAGGATCCGTTTGCTTAAAAACTGAAGGAAGGGGATTTAACATATTATAGGCATTATTATACTATGAAGAAGATAATACATACTTAAAAACATTCTCGTCTGATAAAGCTATCTTGACAACTCTTTATTCTCTTATACCATATATTCTGAGGAATGTACAATATAAAAGCTTGCATGAGTAAGTTAAACGAAAATTCTAATTATTTTTTTTTATTTTATACTTTTTGTATAATTTATGTTCCGAGGAGATATTAATGTATTAAGCATTTTCTATTATATATCTATAATCGTAAATACACTGGATTAGATTTGTCGGATATTAATCCTCCGCGCCTTTTCCCAACTAAGTTGGCGTCGGCTTTCAATCTAACTACGATACGGCCGAACTTTGATGTTTTACGTGAAGCGACTGCCATCAGACCTCCACAACCCAAGTACTAGGCGATATCGAAGTTCTGTAGTTAGACCAGGTTGTCGGACTTTTTAGGGCTCCAACTACCCGTAAACGAATGCCACAGATGTTTGTATGGCTCCCGGGACCGACGGTTTAACGTGCTCTCCGAGGCACGGAGGGGTCCTAATATGTTAAGAATGGTCACCCATCCTAGACTGACCTGGCTAGCATTACTTAACTTTGTAATGTGTTAACCTACTCGGTTACCACTTAGCCATGAGCCCCTCTAGATTTGTCGGATACTGTAAATTATTATATATATTTGTGAAAAATTAATGACAGTTTGCATAGATGATATCACAGAACTCAGAATATGTAAATGCCATCAGCTGTATTCTGTTCTAAATCACGTGTCACCAAATCCACACGCTTAGACGATAATCATCGTTTTAAACACATACACAACTCTCTGCTTATTCGTCAGAGGTTTTTAAATATGAATCCTAAACGACATTTGTAATTATACTAAATAAATCGTTACGTGATTGATCTAAAGTAGCATTTCCTATTCATTCTTGCCACCGTAACGTCCCGTCCGAGACAACAGCACGTCAATAGAGAGCTAACGAGTGTAGATTAGATCATAACGGTTTTCTCTCTTGAGTTCCATAATACTTTGAGATTTTTTGTCAATATTAATTAGAAACAAAAGATTTTGGACTCATCGACGGAGTCTGTACTTTGGACATACTGCAGTCCTAACTTCTTTTCCGATAGGTACATAATTACCGCTTAACTCAGCTTAATTGTTGTTTTTGAAGCTAGTTGATTCCCCGGTGAAAGTATATACGCAAGTACGAAAATATTTGTACGTGTTTCTTTTAGTTCTGAGCGTTGGCTCATAACTAGGGCGCGCGTGCCCTGCCCTTACACCGCACTTCTAACTTATTATTATTTCTGTGGATGATATTATTTATATCTACTAAGATTCTCAAAACGGGTAGAGATAAGGAATTCTCATTACTTTTAATAAATCTTCCAAGACACATTAAACTCACTGTGAAAAAAATAACTTAAAAAGCTACAAGATATAGAATCAAATATTAACAAATAATTAATTGTAGTCGTATTCATATATTTAGCAGTTGTTGTAGCAAAACGAAACAAAAAATTAAAGATTGCAATTTTTCATTGTATTGGATTCGATATTATTTTCGGTTCCTAAGGTTGTCAGCCCTTATTTCCTTTTTTTGTTTACCGTACTCTTGATTTTATGAAGACACGTTTTTTTATGGTATAGGGGGCAAACGAGCAGACAGGTCACCTGTTGGTAAATGACTACCGTTGCCCATAGGCACCTGCAACTCAAGAGTCACAAGTGCTTTGCCGGTTTGAGTCCGTGGTATTACTCCGGTCGAGCCGGCCCATACGTGCCGAAGAGTATGGCTCTTCCAAGAACCACCCGAATTTGTTATATAAATTATAATTATATTTCATTCATTACTGACCGCAAATTGCGTTGAAGTTTTCGTGTAAATGCATGTACAACAATGTACTCTTTAGATTTCTACATTTAGTTGTAATTCGGTAGAGCGCGGCTTTGTCGGAATTCTACCAGGAGTGGGTGAAGGGGACCGTTTATTTAATCTATGTAGCAGAGCTGAATTCGTAAATGTGTGTTGACACACATATTAATATGTATATCCCGTCTGAGAAATTCTTAACTTAACATAAGGTATATAATGTAAATTATTAACATATTACGGTTAGAGACTTTTATTTTTCTTAAAAGATTACAATAATCACTTATAGAGAAAAATACAATAGTAGACAAAAAACCGGGCCCGCAGCAGGACCGCAGAGGTAGATTTCGTTCACTAATATATATATAATATATATATAGATATACGAGTACATAGATAGGTAAGGTATAGTTTGCATAACTGTTGATGAACAAGCTCAACATTTACAAGCAGGGATAGCCGACTCCTTGATAAATGGGCCTCCGTCGGATCTGAAGCGAGTCCGTCATCCCCCAAATACACGCGTGATTAAAACCGTCTTTAATAAAAATGAATAAATACCACTTACAAAAGTTTTTATTGTACTCACAAGTCGCCTCATGCTAAGTATGTACTGTGTACTTTGGCCAATCATCAGCCAGACATCTGTCCTATTTACCACACTAAGACTGGCTGGTAAATAAATAACTAAAGTCAGCCTTTATAGAAGCTATTTTGTATATGTTTTTTATTTGAATTCTCTGGGCTCCGTGTATTGTATAAGAACACAGAGCCCTGGGGACTTACCACCCTCTTGCTAAGAATGATCTAGTACCAAGAGCGACTGCAGCCAACAATTGCGATAATTTGTTTTTAGTATTTGTTGAAACAAAAATTGTAATCATCTTACAGGTTTTGTTTTTAGAAAATTAATATCTATATATCTATATAATAATGTCTTTAAAAATATACTTTTTGTTTAGCATTCCATACTAAATATAAAAACAAACGAAATATAAAAAAATAAAACAGGACAAGAAGAAAATTCAATATTACATGGGTATTGTATAACCGCGGTTTTCTCGGTCGACGCGATGACGGTGAAATTACTGCGGAATGGGGTATCTCCAATTCGAGCAGTAATCTCCTGTGTTTACCGCCTTCATCTTCTATATTTGCTGTTACATCCTATACCTATTTGTTACTATAATATTACATAGTATTACTAAATTTAAGCACCAATTAGAATGTCGTTTACGCGGTTCATTAGACATATTATAAGCCGCTTTTACGCTCCAAGTAAGCCCATTTTAAGGATGCTATAAAATCCTATGTGTAAGAAAATTACTTTTTAAAAAAGCCAATTAGACAATAAATGTGTCATGGCAGCGTTGAATGTAGTACAAGAGAAAATCTCTGCCATTTTGATTTCAATTGGTTCAATTGAAACAAGTGATTTTGATATGATTTGATTCTTTAAAAATTGCTTGAAATCGTTCTTTTTTTAAATAGATCAACACAACGTCATCGCAACAATAGTTTGCTTTGTCGAAAATAAAACAAATAATATATAAAAAGCAAATACCAAGGATTCCTGTTGCAAATAGATAGATCGACATCTGCCAGTGTCGATCTATAACCCCCATTTCCAAATAGTTGAGCCTTGTGAGAAAAAATCGGTTATTATATCATCATTATCTATCTCTTGAACTTGTATCTATAATGCGCACATTTCCTTTTTATTGCTATTGCGCTGCAGTTTTCGAAAGTATAGGTTACTGCAGCAAAATGACGATGTTCGTATAACCTGGAATCATCATAGACCAATATGTGAAATAGCTTTTGTAATCTACCTATATGTCGCATCTTCGGTCATTAGTACGGATGCTTAGAGCGCCCTCCATAATAAATTCACAGGAAAGGAACACAAGCGCCATCAATCGGCATTGCGCACAGTCTAGGTGGAGGGTGTTGGCGTGCGGAAGTTTACTTTAAGTTTGGCCACCGCCGAGTCAACACTAACCTAGGAACTGTACAGTGTTTCTTTGCGTGTTTACAACGCATCAGTGATTAAATATCAAAAAGGAGTTTTCTCATCGCCCATACCCACGTCGTGCCCACATTGTGCTTAATCCTGTGCCTGAGGATTCGACATATATTTGTTCCATAATGTTGACGATGTGGTTAAAAAAAATCAGCTCCAAGTGGATCTTTATCAACAAAAATAAAACGTACCCAGTTTAATTGCACGTTCTTAGCCCGAAGCCACTTTTAGACAGTTATTATCTTCCGTTTCAAACAACTGTCACAAAAATAGTACATTCAGAATAATTAAAGTCCTTTTGAACAAAGACTTTAAAAAAGGAGGAAAAGATATTTGCGTCATAAATTTGGGGTCTCATTACAATATTAGCATTTGAATTTTCCATCTGGACTGAATAATTTTCTTTTTTTTTCTTGTTCATTGAAGGTAATTAGCTTGGTTGATGGTCCGCCGCGCCAGCTTTGAATTGTAAAAATGTCGCCGTCCTTTTATATTTTGTGTTCACTTTTTTGTTTTGCTAGAGTATTGATACCGAGAATCTCTTTGCACAAAGCAAAAATTCTTGAAGCCCTTTAAATACTATCGTAGCCTTGTATAAGTTATGCAATTATGTATAATTTCTTAAGTCCGTAAACCACTGTAGTTTTACAAAATGACTGATACTGAAAGCTTTGAATCCGTCCATACTCCGGTGTGTTTAATTATAACGTGATGTACGTAAAATTTTTGGCAATAATTTATAATTCTTGATGGTCAAAATTCATAATGTAATGTACTTTACTCTATGTTAGTATACGCGATAATATTTTATTGTACACTATGATAATTTCTAGCGATCAATCTAGAATGCTATAAAGTTGCTTTTAATACAATATATATATATATATATATATATATTTTACCTCGAAAATATTGGATTAATAAAGTATGAGTAATACTATTGTTTCTAGATATCACGCTAATTAAATTATACTCGTAATAATATAAAAGTGTATCAGACCACACTGTGCGACTCACATCAGTAAATTCATTCAATTGAAAAAAATACTGTACTGTAATGACCTTCATATTTCAGGGATATTTATCACATGACTCTAGGGCGAGGCTTTAGTTCAATGAATTATACTTTTTATGGGGCCTATTATAGAGGCAGTAACGTAAAAGCTAAGGTAAATGCCCTTAATAAACTGTAAAACTTACATACCGACCGTCCGTGAACAGTCGCTACAATTACGTGCATCGCAGAAGTAATGAATTTATATTGTGCATGAGATCCGTTGGTTCTTTGAATTTTGTACATTGTTCATTATGTTATGACTTATGACGTAGCGTAATCTAAGTAAATGTGTAATGTATGCTACGCCCCACCATTTTATTTCCGTTTTTTTTTGCTTTTAGTATATTGTCTGCATCATTTTTGTTACACCAAAACCATTTAAATTAAAAAACTGTCAGTCGTAGGACTGCACATCAGAAGTGAAAATATAGCTTATATAATAATATGTATCTGAGAGTGACGGTCACGCGAGTTCGGTGCTTTTTCCCATACTAAAAGCGCCCAACGTGCTTAAAAAGTTTTCACTTCAAAATAGTTATTTATTTACTTACTGAATATATGGAATTTTATCATGGTGTACTGTATTCTACTAGTCAATCACTTTCATTTGATATCCACAACCCCCTCAGGGTTGTAAAAAAACAGTCAATCGTAGAATTGCACGTCATCATTGTGGAGGAACGGAGTGTGATGTTCATTTTATTTTTTTTAGGTTTACCAACAATTATTTACATCGAAACTTGTAATATACACATGTTACAGAATCAATTAACAATGTAACAATTACTTAAAGGTAAATACCGCTAATGTTAAAATATATATATTGAAAATTATAAACTTAAACTAGGACATTAAATTACACGCAGTTTACATTAAATTAAATTTACTGTGCCACTATATCTGGTAAACAAATGCGTGACTTTATTTTGAAAATTGATTCAGAGTGTGTGTCTATCACATCGCTGAAACTATTTAATATCTTAGACATACTTGCATGCGGAGAATTGACGCCAAGAACTGTCCTTCTGTTCTTTCTGTTCACAATAAACTCTATAACTAGCGAACAGATTTTTATTCGGTTTTGTAAAATGGCTGAAATATGACGATGATTGTTGAGGATGTCGGAAAAAATCTATATATGCAAAGCTGGTGCGGGTTGCTAGTATACTAATAATTTGGCTTGTCTTCTTTCGATTAGTTAAATATTACTTATAAGCTTAGATTTACATGATGTCATGCAAGCATGGGATGGTAATATCTACTGTCTATATGTTTCCATGAATATTTAAATATGATTTTAAAAGTACCGAAAATTGTCGTAATTTTTTTTAGCTTAGGTTAGCAAATTTCTACAAATATCTACGACTCTTTACATATGTAGCGTTAATAATAATTTGCACTAAAAATACGAGCTTTACATGTCGAGCATAATGTTTTATTCAAGAGGAACATACATTTACTTAGCCCATTGTTACGTTTGTACAAAATATTTTCTACATCACACCCCGTCGTGTATGTAAATACATACTTCCAATTCAGTAATTCCCTCAACGGCAGAAAGCATTTTATCGTTTATTACACCTTAAATACACACATAGTTCAACAGAGAACGCAGTTGCAATCTTTGAATATTAATTTTTGCGATATTGTCAAAATCGTAATGGTTGGTTGTTGATTTTTGTTGTTTGGTTTCTGATAGATGATGTCAGTAATTTTGTATGTGTTGGAAACAGACCAAATACTCCTACTTAGCGTCAATTTATCCCGGCATACCATCAAGGTGATAAACAAGTTCACGGATCAAACTATGATATGCTTATCATAGTATGATCCGTGAACTTTTTTTCGTGATTGTTATCATCGGTGCTCATTGACAATTACCATCATTATAACTCTCGATAGCCTCCACCATCGGCCCTGCCAAAATTACAACACTATCTTAATTTATTTTATTTTACATTTATTTATAAAAATAGTGCTAAAAGTTAATAGGAGAAGGCCTGAAGTTGATATAAAATATTTTAAATAGATATGCCATCCCTCATTCAGATAGGAAAGTGTTCATATTTGGAATGAGCCATCTTCTTATTTGAATAAATTATTTCATTCCTTAAAAGTTTGAAATTATACATTAAACGGAATTGGTCGTGTGTAAATTATTGTTTAAAAAGTAATGACTTAAAACAGACATTTTCATTTCCAACCTTCAAAAACACCCCTTCCGGGCCTGCTCAGACTGTAGGGGCCCTTTTTCTCAATACACCCCACTCGTTAGTAAACCTCTTTTTATCACTTACCCAAAAGGCTTGCTGACGTTCAAAGCCTTTAATCAAAAAGGCTCTATATTCGATATACTTCAATCAACCAATAGTAGGTATATCTAAGGTAGATATACCTACTATTGGTTTCTTTTTCCTTTTCTACGTATCTCACATTTATCCTCAATCGTTAAATACTTGTCTTAACGAATCACTTTTTACTGTGTAACGTTTCTCACTCGCTTTTGAAGTGTTATTTAATGATAAATGTTTTTTTTGTATTACTTTTGTATGAAATAGACAATAAAAGATTTCTATTTGATATTAAATCCCCCTGTTTATGTTGGATACCTCCACTTTTCAGAAGACAGTGGTTATTAGTAAATAGAGTTATTTTTTATATTAGATTAAAGTTAGGAAGAAGGGAAATAGGGTTGTCAAAGAACGAGTGATACCACTATTGTTTCGATTTTTATAGTAACTCTCACCCTTAGGTTGTCCATATGCTTCTTTGTCAAATTAAAAATATTGTTGGTTCATCATCGTCAAATTCGTTTTGTGTCGTGTTTTGTAATAGAAGCTGTTCAACTGAGAATGTAAAATTTGAGCATGCAGTAGTGTTTTTATCGTTATTATATCTATGGAATTAATTGAAGTTTCATTTATAATGTATATTTTATCAATATTATTCCTAAAAATAAATTAAATCCTCATCTAATTTTACCAGACGTTAATTGTTGTCGTTGTCTTTAGCGAGGCGGGATGCAAAAGAGTAAAAAATAAAAGAAAAATGAAAACATAGGATTACAACAATTTATGCGTCATGAACATTTGATTTCTAAACGCGAGAATAAATACATTATTTAACTCAAAATCAGCATAGCTATACCACGTTAGATATCGCCTTAAAAGTATTAAGCAAATGTATATTTTTTTTTTTCGGGAAATAACGTTATTAAATAAAATCCAGTGCTGTCAGAACGGATTGATAAGAATTTAGTTAAATGTACTTTTCTAAAGAAACTATATTCCATACTGTATATATAAATAGTTACCCCAACGAAGTGTTAGAAAGAACCAACTTGCTCGTTTCAACGTGTCTCCGGTAACTCATTCCAAACAACTTGAAACTACTTGTTAACAAGTTGTCTGGGCGAAACGTCGTACAAGGAAATACCAGGAAAAATCGGAAAACTTGTCGAGTACTGTTGATCAAGTACTGTTTGCAGTTTAGCATAATTTTGTATGAAGATATTGAAATGAAGACAAAAACACAGTGTGTGTTATTCTATAAAAAAAGTTACTCTCGGTTTCGTTATATGTAAAGATATTTTTAACCGACGAAAAAACGGAGGAGGTTCTCAAGTCGACGCGTTTATATATATATTTTTTTCTTTATTTATTGGGTAGTTTTGGCGCCGACTCAAAGTTATTTAGGTTCTTACATTATTGTAGAAGTTAAGTTAGGCTAACGAGTTTCCCCCCCGAGGTATCCCCACGTTGCCGTAGTGGGGGGGCTTGCGTGCCTCAATGATCTTTGGAGCTATGCCGGTAGAGCCACTCATGCCGGAAGGTTCAAAGTGAGAGACCAGACTAAGAGGGATACTCGACGGAGTCCATCCATCTCGGACTACCAGTCGGCGTAGGGCATCCGTTCGATCGGGCTCCTACTTTCCGCTCTCTGTATCCTCTGTTTATAAGAGGATATGGAGAGAGCGGTGTACGACGGGCCCTGTTGATCGCGGGTTGTGTTCGGCAGGGCAGGTAATATCTATTGCCACCGTCGTTGGTCTTGGCTTGGTCGCCCGGACCGAGGAAGAAAACCTCATTAAAAAAAAATTACCCTGAATTCCAAGTTTTGGTGCGCGGCGAGGGAATGAATGGCTGACAGGCTGTCCCCTTACTCTGAGTCCAGTTTAAGGTGGCATCAGTCGCTAGCACACCCCAGGCTAGAGGATCAGTGGCCCCTCTGGTCTGGTTCAAATGTACACTTGCCCGGGCAATACTGTGGGGCTCTGCACGGGTCGACCGTTTTTTCCCCCAGACTCGTGGGAATCAAATGGAAATTTCAAATTTTAAAAAACCAAAACCAATAACAGTGGTAGAGAGATGCTTAGGGACGGGCCGAGAAGGCCGAAGTGAGGAGGCTGGCGCTGACAAAGAGTCCGACTGCGAATCTGTCGCTAGCAGTTGGTCAGCAACGAGTGTCGGGAGTGGAAGTGCCAGTGCTAACGTGCCTTCCAAATTTTGGAGGGGTGGCCGCAAGCGGTCTCGCTCCGAGGTGGTAAACTCGGAGTCGGAGTCGGCTTCGGATTACACCACGGTGCCGGCAAAAGTCGGCACGTCAAACAGAGGACGAGGGCGGCCCCGAGGGACAGGCAAAACCGTTAGGCCAGGCAAAGCCCGAGCGGAGCTCCAAGCTTCAAACCAGGAGGGGCTTCGCCAAGTGATAGAAGGGGACGTCGAGGCGGAGGTGCATAAGCAAGTGGAGGCGGCAAAGAGGCTACGCCTCGCCCGATTGGCGGAATCTAGCCACACACTGTCCGAAAAGGGAGTAGATGCCAGGACGGCTGGTGCTCTTACCAAACAGGTCCAGGACAACTTGGAAACCATACTAACGGTTGCAAAGAAGTCCAAAAACCTGAAGGGCTGCTTCGTTAAGGCCCTCAAGGATGCAGCGTCCGCAATCCAAGAGGCGGCCGAAGAGTTCTCGGCCCGGACAGCCTTCGAAGAGACGGCAGCACTCTCGCAGGAGAACGCCACGCTTCGAAAAGAGGTGGAAGAAATGCGGCAGGAAATCGCGGCTTTGAAAGCCGAAATGGCTCTTTGCAAAGAGCGGCCGACGCCTACTGAACAGCCACCACTCCCCGCGATGAACAATCAGCAGCTTCCCATCGAGGTTGCTGAACTGGAGCGAACCATCATGGTCCAAGTAGGGACCATGGTGAACGCCCGTCTAGAGGCTTTTGAGGAGAGACTCCCCCCCCCTGTAAACATCCGTCCACCGCTTGCAGCGGACAGAAAGGCCGCTAAAGCAACAGCTAACGGAAACTCCCTAGGCTCCCAGTCTGGGAATAATGCCATAAAGGGGAAACAGAAGGGAACAAAGGCGTCGGGAAAACAATTGACGGTGCCCAAGGATGCTCCAAAGCAGAGGTCTACAGCTGCAGCGCCTACTACCACCAGCGCAGCCGCATCTTACCGACCATCATCGGCTACAGACCTACCGCCGCCGGCAAATTCCGGGGCTGAAGCCCAAACCTGGTCGAAAGTGGTGGGTAGAAAAGCCAAACAGAAGGCTGATAAGGAGAAGAAGACCCAATCTCCGAGTCAGACACCTGCTAAGAAGTCCAAGACCCGTAAGCTCCGCGCCCCACGCTCCGCAGCTGTAGTCATTACACTACAGCCTGCGGCGGTGGAGAAGGGAACTACTTACGCCTCAGTATTCGCCGAGGCCAGATCCAAAGTGGATCTGCAAAGCCTAGGCATAAAGGGTCTTAGGGTTCGGGTGGCGGCAACGGGTGCCCGAATACTAGAGATCCCCGGTGCTAGTAGTGGGCAAGCGGCGGACCAACTGGCCTTAAATATAAAAAATGTCCTCCAAACGGAGGACGTCAAGGTGTCCAGACCCACAAAGTGCGAAGAATTACGCATTAGTGGGCTAGACGACTCCGTGTCTGCCGCAGAGGTACTAGCGGCCATCACCCGCGACTGTGGCTGTCCGGTGGACTATGTAAAGGTGGGCGAAATCCGCCGGGATGCCACTGGTCTTGGCACAGTGTGGGTGCGCTGCCCTGTCACAGCAGCCAAAAAACTCAGTGATAGTGGCCGTCTACTGGTTGGCTGGGTGTCCGCCAGAGTCAAGTTACTGGAGCCCAAGACGATGCGATGCTTCCGCTGCCTACAGGACGGTCACGTCCGGGCTAGGTGCACCGCTGAGATTGATCGCAGTGACCATTGTTACCGCTGCGGTAAGCCTGGCCATAAAGCGGGCCAGTGCTCTGCTACACCGCACTGCCCGGTTTGTGCTGCGGCAGGTAAATCGGCTCGGCACAGAGTGGGCAGTAAGGCATGCTCTGCAACCACTGCCAAAAGTAAAAAGAGGAGGACGAAAGCTGTCGGGAACGAGAATAATCCCGCGCAGCCGAGTCACCTACTAGCCGAATCAGTGGTTCAGGAAGAGCAGGCAAAGGAAATGGATTGCCAGTAATGGCTCTCCATTTCCTCCAAGGGAATATCAATCACTGCGCCAGGGCTCAGGATCTTCTTCTCCAGAGCATGGCGGAGTGGTTGATCAGCGTGGCAGTAATCGCCGAGCCCTACTTTGTCTCTCCCAGGGACAACTGGGCAGGTGATCAGGACGGCCTAGTGGCTATTATTGGCGGGGCTCTTGAGAAGGTGTCCAGGGGTCGCGGCTGGGTGGCTGCATCTATAAACGATATTACCATCTTTGGGGTGTACTTTTCGCCCAACAGGAGCCTCTCCGAATTCGAGGACTTCCTTGTGGAGGTAGGCGCCTCAGTTGGTCAGTGCTACCCTCGACAAGTGTTAGTGCTGGGGGACCTCAACGCCAAGTCCGCGGCTTGGGGTTCCTCCATCACAGACGTACGTGGTGAGGCTCTCGAGGAGTGGGCGCTGACCACTGGTCTGTCCCTCCTGAATCGAGGTTCGGTCAGCACGTGTGTGCGGCAGCAGGGCGAGTCCATAGTGGACGTATCGTTTGCTAGCCCTGCTCTCGCACGCCGTGTCCAGGGTTGGACTGTCATGGAGGGGGTGGAGACACTGTCAGACCATAGGTATATACGGTTCGACGTCTCCACCCAGTTGCAGGGCAACCACAGCCCAACAATCCCACGGAGGTGCGGCCCTCGATGGGCTTTGAAGCGAATAAACAGGGAAGTTCTTGAAGAGGCTGCAGTTGTTCAGGCCTGGTCTCGGGAGCCTATCGCAGAAATGCCCGTCGACGTCGAAGAGGAGGCGCAGTGGTTTCGAGAGGCAATGACAAATATCTGCGACTCGGCGATGCCTCGCGTTTACAAACAACCAACGATGCGTCGGGTATACTGGTGGTCTGCCGAAATCGCGCAGCTGCGCGTTGCCTGTGTGACAGCTAGACGTCAGTACACCCGCTACAGGAGGCGACGTCGGCGTACGCCTGAAGAGGAGGAGCTCCTCTATGAGGGTTACCGCCAGGCAAAAATGTCTCTGCAGATAGCCATCGGTGCGGCCAAGACTCGTGCGCGGGAAGAGCTGCTGGAGACTATAGATAGAGATCCGTGGGGGCGCCCCTACCGTATGGTGAGGGGCAAACTTCGTCCTTGGGCTCCCCCCCTGACGGAGAGTCTCCGGCCGCAGATGCTGGAGGAGGTGGTGGCAGTGCTCTTCCCGGAGAGACCGGAATATACACCACCGCCGATGGCTCTGCCCGTTGCTACAGGATTGGAGGAGGATCACGTTCCCGAGGTGACACAGGGGCAATTGGGAGCAGCGGTACTGCGCCTCCGGGCCAAGAACACGGCTCCGGGGCCAGATGGCATACCTGGCCGAGCTCTGGTCCTAGCTCTCGAGTCCTTAGAGCCCCGACTTAGAGGACTCTTCACGGCATGTCTAGAGCAGAGCCGGTTTCCCAATGAGTGGAAAACTGGCAAGCTAGTTCTGCTTAAGAAGGAGGGGCGTCCGTCGGATTCGCCGTCCGCGTACCGGCCTATTGTGCTGCTGAACGAGGTGGGCAAACTGTTCGAGCGCATCATTGCAAACCGCCTCGTCAGCCACTTGTACAATGTGGGCCCAAACCTAAACGACTGCCAGTACGGCTTTCGCCACGGACGCTCCACTATTGATGCTATCATGCGCGTGAAGGTCTTGGCGGGGGAAGAGGTGTCCCGGGGTGGTGTGTTGTTGGCCGTGTCGCTCGACATCTCTAACGCCTTCAACACTCTGCCCTGGAGTTGTATAAGAGAGGCACTCATATATCACCGAGTGCCCCCCTACCTCCGCCGCATCGTCGGGGCGTACTTATCTGAGAGGTGCGTCACCTACGCGGGACGTGACGGTGCAGGTAGGCGCCAGATGTCGTGCGGTGTTCCACAGGGCTCGGTCCTCGGGCCGCTCCTGTGGAACATTGGTTATGACTGGGTTTTGAGGGGTGTCCTCCCCCAGCGCGTGCACCTGACGTGTTACGCGGATGACACGCTGGTCACGGCCGGAGGAAAAACCCACAGGGAGGCAGAGTTGCTGGCCACGGCTGCGGTAGCGCAGGTGGTGGGCCGCATTCGGCGCTTGGGCCTAGAAGTGGCACTCAGCAAATCTGAGGCCATGGCTTTTCATGGACCTCGGAATAAGCCGCCGCCGGAGTCACATATCGTGGTGTGTGGGGTCCGGATAGCTGTCGGGTCAACCATGAAGTATCTAGGATTGGTCCTCGACAGCCGATGGAAATTCGAGCCTCACTTCCGGCGGCTGGTACCAAAGTTGATGGGCGCCGCGGCTGCACTGTCATCGCTGCTTCCCAATTTAGGGGGGCCGAACGCCGCCTGCCGACAGCTATACTTAGGGATCGTGCGATCCATGGCTCTTTATGGGGCCCCGGTGTGGGTAGACAGTCTAACGGCCAACAACATCGCCATCTTGCGAAGACCGCAACGGGTGATGGCCGTTAGAGTCATTAGGGGGTATCGCACGATCTCCTTCGAGGCGGCGTGCGTACTGGCAGGGTCACCGCCCTGGGATCTTGAGGCGAGGACGGTCGCATCACTGCGACGGTGGCGCAACAGTACGGCTGAGGAAGGAGAACGACCGGTGCAACGTGAAATCGAGAGGCACCGGTCGGAGTTGCGCCAGGTCCTGGTTGCGGAGTGGCAGGAGCGCCTTTTACACGCTTCCGCCGGCCTCAATACCATCGAGGCCATCCGGCCAGTACTGACAGAATGGCTCAAGAGGAGGCATGGCTCCCTAACGTTCCGGGCGACGCAGGTGCTTACCGGCCACGGATGCTTCGGGAAGTACCTGCACCGCATAGGTAGGGAGCCGGACGCCCGGTGTCACCACTGCGTCGGTTGCCAAGAAGAAACGGCGCGGCACGTGGTGGCCGAGTGTACTGCGTGGGAAGAACCGCGCCGTACCCTCTTCGCAGAGATCGGAGGAAATCTTTTACTGTCAGCTATTGTTCAAAGTATGGTTGGCAGTGAGAGTTGTTGGGACGCGGTGATATCCTTCTGCGAAACAGTGATGTCGCAGAAGGAGGCTGCGGAAAGGGAAAGGGAAATATCAACTACCCTCCCGATCCGCAGCAGGCGCACCGGGCGTCGCAGAAGGGCTGATAATGCCCTCTTTCGGCCCCCCTAAACTGACCCGTGAGGGGCGGATTTGGGGAAATCCGTCTTTCTGTAAATGGGTCCGAGGTGGCAGTGCGACGTGTTCCACGGGCGCCCCTCTATGGAGGATGGAGGAAACGAGGGGGGTTAACACTTAACCCCCTCAGAGACGGAGCCTGCACAGGCGGGCTAGCACCGCCGGGGACGCGGACGAATTTGATTCCCGTATCCCCGGCAGAAGATGTAAGATGGAACACACTGGTGGTTTTAGCCGGTAAGAGTCCGGCACACCCCTCTGCCGCACCCCAGGTGGAGGATAGTCCATGATGGATTTCCCCAGTATAAAAAAAAAAAAAAAAAAAAAAAAAAAAAAAAAAAAAGGCTAACGAGTTTATTTTTCACTTTTCAGTTTTTTTTTTTTCGTCGATAATTTTTTTTATTAAAAAGTTTTTATTGTTGTAGTCAGGTCTTTTATTTTTGATATTTCAACCATTTCAACCCCCAAAACTTTAAATATCGTCAATAGAAGAGATAGATTTGAAGCAATATGTATATTGCATTAAACTACACGACCGGGTTCACGATAATACATATTTATAAGTATACCATATATATAACTACACATTGTTGAATAGCAACAAATATTGAGTGCTGAGTAAGTACGGTATTTAATTTAATTTGATACGTTAACTCTTCTATCGAAAGCTCCATCTGAGAAGTCTGAGTACAAAGATTAAAATATAATGTACAATCGACAACAAGTATGGATTAGAATGAATTAATTTTTTGATAAAGTCAAATCCATACTATTTGGATTACACTTGCGCAGCTAGCTTAAATTACTTTTAAGTTATTCTAAATTGAATATGTTTAGGACGACAAGACAACGATAATTGTCATAGAACGATTTCCAGAACTTTCTACTTATTTCTTTCAGTTTTACTTCATGGATGGCGTAATGTTTTAAGCGGTGGTCTCATTATGCCGCATCGCGTGTTGGTGGTTCGATTTCCACACACAAAATTGTGTGAATCATAAATTGTTGTTCGTCTTCTTTAACAAAAAAAAGTTACCCACCAATTTATAATCACATTTGCACACGACCCTATTTCCTATTTCGCTCATGTCAACGTCTGAGACCTTCCCTAAATCTTCCTACTTTAAACTAGATGTGTCAACAGAGCGCAAACAATATTCGCTCAGTTGATTTTTTATGTTTGAGGGTAGTTTGTCATAGCTATTTACTCATAAATAATTTTAAACAAAATTACTCATATACTGTTCCAGTTATTAATAGAGACCCTAAACTTAATACATCAGGGGAATCGTTAAACACACAAACAAAATCGACGTATGCCACGCATTAGGTCGTAACTCAAAGAGTCTATTTTTTCAGGAGAGCCGTTTTTATAAACATTATTGTTTTGTTTAATTTTTCAAATATGTTTCACTGATATTTTTAAATAATGCTATGGATAATTGGCTCAATAATATTATACCGAGCTATGGATGTAATAAAAATCATATTTACGAAAATATAGCCTAATTTAGTTACTTACGACCTTATACGCGTGGCATAAAGGTCGTATGTCATTGTTACGACCATATGCTAGTAGCATATATCAGACCTATTTAGACATCGTGAATAAAGTCGTATGTTTAAAATACGACCTTATGCTGCGTAAAAACAGTCCACATCTCTAAGAAAGACGGTCGTATCAAGGTATTACACAAAACAAAAACCGCAACAAAGCTTGTTAAAATCATCTTTTGTTTTTAAATTGTAACGTCCATAATTCAGAGCTCTAGCATCACTATGGTCATAATATTATTTGGTATTTTTTTTATAAAAAATAACAAAGTTTAATGCAACTTCTTATTGACTCCTTGCTTGAAAAATAAAGATTACGTAATAAAAATTGTTAACGTCATAATAATTATGAACTGAAATTAACTTTCATTCACCCATCAAAATTCTTGAAAATATAAACAAAATGATAAGGTATTTTCCATAAACTAATTAAAAATCACCAAAAATCATCAACACATCAATACAAATAAATAAATAAAATTGAAGTGTCTGTTGGTAATGCCAAAATAATAGTTTCTTTTTAAGCTCGTACAGTTATTTGTACGATACCTACACCTAAAAATCAGTTTTAAATATTTTTGTCTGTCTGTTTGTTTCGGCTAATCTCCGGAACGGGTGGACCGATTTCCACGGGACTTTCACTGGCAAATAGCTGTTGTTATAAGGAGTAACTGAGGCTACTTTTGTTTTGGAAAAAAAAATAGGGTGCTGGGCAACATATAAATATATGTACTCGGGAGCGAAGCCGCACGGGAACTGCTAGGATTAAAAAAAATAATTAAATATTATGACTCCTCATTTAAAGCAATTATAGTATTTGTATTTGTATTAACGGGTAACAAATACAAACTTTAATCAGGTTAATCTATACTATTCTGTTTTACAAATTCTGCAACAGTGCCGTTGTGCGATAATCATTGATAGAAATTATGATACTCTTGGGGTATTATACGTCCTTGAAATAGACTTAATAAATCATTAAATTTTGCTAATGTAATAGATAAATGATCGGCCTAACATTGGTCCCTGTATCTAATAAATTCATATTTCTTCTTCTTGATGTATACTCCTTTTTAGTTATTAGACTCATAGTATTTTCTTCCTCAAATTGATATTTATAGTTTAAAAAATGGGGTTCATTTACTAGAACTTTTCTTGTTTTGGTAAATAATATTTTTTGATTTTATTTATTTATTTATCTCTTTATTGTACACCTTCAATGTAAGATACAATAAAAAAAAACAATACAAACATTCAGGCATATCAATTGGCGGTCTTATCGCTCACGGCGATTTTTTATATTTTTGAGCCAATTCCTACCCTCTAGTAGAGTTTTGTGATTGTTTTGATTTCTGAAAATCTGCCATTAAAATTTGGAAAGTTGATTTTGGACCATCTTGCGTTTCTTTCCATTAAAGCATAAACGGAGTCAGCTTCATTTTGTGTAGCGCTCTAAAAATCTATGAACTATTGATATGCCATACTTTCTAGCAGCATAAGTATAAAAGCAATTACAATTCGATTTCGGTTTTGACCCGCACAATTGTCAGACCAAAACCTAAATTTTTTTTGGCACCATCTTTTACTTTAGTCTCAATTAATTTGGACAAGCAACATGATACTTCACATGCATGTTTACCATTAATCTCAGGCCACATATAACCTTCTTGACTCGTAAGATTAAACACGGTGAAATTATGAATTGACAATTTTCTTTTATAATAAAATAGACCTACATTACCATGCGAACTGTTCAAAATTTTTTGAAAATCGAAACATGCTGTAGTTATTAATACTCAAATATACTTTAATTCAATTCTCAATTATATTTTTCCTCATTTTTTTTAACTTTTTAAACATAGACGAATAAACAGAAGACCTGATCCTGATCCTGACTCGAAGTAGTAGTAAACTGTGGTGTAGTGGCTCTACTAACACTGCTAGATGAACAAATACATCCTTTAATTGCGGAGATTAAGCAACAACATCACAATCTTCTACAAAATCACATGGAGTGGGTATTGGTATTATGTCGAAAGAAGGCTGTCTTACGTCTGTTCCGTATCTAATTGAAATTTCTTCACAGCATTGTTCCGTGTCCGTAACTCGAACATTTGACGTAGAAGTCGAATTGGATTATAGAATATCAGCTGTGTTGTTACTATTTAAAATGTTGGGTATTTAATATTGTATGTAACTACTACCGTCAATACTTCTACTATTATACATAAAAGACTGGCCGAATGTCATCTTGTATAAAGCCCACTGGACCTCAGCTTCAATTGGCATAGGTGATTCTAAAAGAAAGAAAGTAATAATTATTGAAATAAATAGTACAAGATATACGAAAAAAAACAATTTTATTGATAATTTATGTCAATTATTAAAAAGCAAATAGTAATATCTTTATTATGTAACAAAGCATATAGTCTTAAGTTTATGATAGGCTTCTATGCGTTTGTATAATTTTAAATTACAACGATGCATATGGTCGTTAGTATAAGTTACGACCCCTAGTGTAATATTTTTTATTAGTATAAAGTCGTAACTAACCACTAATCGTGGCAATGGAACGGCGCATAGAGTCGTAACATGGACGTTCCGACGTTATGCGCTGGATCCATTTAATTTGGTATTATACTAAAATAATTAAGGATAACGCATATTTTGATACTTATCCATGTAATATTTTAACATAAATTAACATTTTATTGTCTAACAATATAGGAAAATACCATAATACTTACTATTTCTGTGATGTTCACCGGCCATTATTAATTCACTGTTAAGTACAATATCATTTTAAGCTAGTTACAAAATCTTTGAAGAACGCACGTTACACATTTTTATTAATTGGTAATTGCCTGAGCCATATTTAAAACAATAACACTTCACAAAACTATTAAGAACTTCATAATAATATAATTTTCGATGTGCAACATTACGAGTCATACGACGTCGGTACTTAGCTGTGATGGGCCCGTGCGCGACCGGCTGATCGGCGCATAAGATTGCAACTTACAATGCGACTGTTTGCGCGGGAGCGTTCAAATGTTAAGACTATTTTCGATTGAAAATCTCAGTAATTATTGTATTTTTTTAAATTCTGAGATCAGGAATGCTTAATGTGATATAATATTGTTCTAACGGTACAAAAATCTCAATTTGCAAAAAAAATACGTTCCGACTTTATGCGTGGGAGGCATCGAAATAATCCTTTAATATGATAACAGGGAATACAATAATTGTAGTTTCGAAGTTTTAGACAACTTAGGAGGGCAATGTTAAATGTTTTAAATTGTAATGAAATAAGTTGATTTTATAGGCCATTAGGGGGTACATTGTTTGTATATCTCACAAAGAGACTGTTTATAATATTGATGGTTATTCAATTCGGTTATACGCCTAATGACTATTCGTTTTGATCAGAGATGTGAATTATTTGTGTGATGTGAAATATATATATTTGAAATGCAAAATACCTATTTTTATTTTACATTTGAAATACTTTTTTCAAAATGTATTTTGTATTTTATTTGAAATACTTTTTTTAATATATAGTATTTGTAAAATACGAAATAGTTTTGTTACATTTTATAATTCACTTTTCTTATTTTTCATTCTTAAATCCAAAACTACTTTATTTATGAACACACCGATCGTGATCCTTTAATGTTGTCAACAAGAACAATAATGCCAATATTGCGCGACAAGCAAATGTTAGGTAAATAGCGTCAATAAAACGTATTTTTGTGTGAAAAATTAGTGAAATAAGTAACAAGCTATTTTATTTGGAAAACCTATTTTGAAAATACGTATTTTGCATTTTGTATTTAAATACTTTTATTTAAAACTATTTTGTATTTCTATTTGAAATAGTAAAGTTACAATGCGTTTGCATTTTGTATTTAAATACTTTTACTAAACTATTTTTTCACATCTCTGGTTTTTTATGTAGTAGGTATCTACGGTTAATATTGCTCGCTTTATTACACATAGCACTCTTGCATTAGCTTTGCGTTTGCTCCTAACACACCTCGTAGACACTTTCGTCGAATTACTGTTGTCCAAAGTAATGTAAACTTTCAACCTAAGAGCATAAAGTTCAAAGTCACGTTCACGATATAATATATTATTTGGTTAGTGAGTAACTATCGGTACGAGTCATTTCAAAGGATATAAAGTGTGTGCTACGTACTAAGTTTATTAAACTGAGCTCCGTTTATGACATACGAGTATAATTTCACAATCCCCGACGCAAAAAGGAGGAGTGTTATAAGTTTTACATGTGTATCTGTGTGTCTGTCTGTGGCATCTTAGCTCCTTAACGGATGAACCGATTTTGACGTAGTTTTTTTTTGGTTGCAAATTGACTTGATTGAGTGCTCATGGCTATAATTTAAGAAAATCTGTTTAGTCGTTCGAAGATGTTCAGCTCTTTTTTAATAGTTGTAGGGACTTTCGAGTCAGAGGTATTTTTCAAATTTAAAATTTATACTTGTACCACTAAGGTAGCTAACAATGTATATATGCATTTATCTATTGATAGTTCACGGGTACCGTAGCAGGTAGCCGCTGTCAATTTTAAAAGTTAAGTTATGGCTATCGACTATTTTATAGATTTCATAGGATACTCTACCTTGCTTAAGGGTAATGTAATGGACTATGGTTGGCATTTCTCTACGCTAGCTAAAGTAACCGATATAGCTTTCGTTATTAGAAAGTTAAAATGACGATGAACACTGGGTTTGAAAGGTTCTTGCCTAAAAAGTGAACCTTATGGAAAAATATGACTCATGATTTCTCACTCTGTTACTATTATACTATTATTATATATATATTGTTAAAACCTATCTCTTACTCCTGTGTTTTTTTTTATACATTCCACTATCATCACTTGAAAGCAGTTACAGTTGTTATAAAATAAACTGAAGGTGGGTACTAAAATGTCCTGAAACCGTGTTTTATGTTAGGTTTGAGTCTGCAACATCGGTTCTATTCATGTAAGCTTTTATCCGACTATGATTGCAAACAAAAACCATTGGTTTAAGGACACATCTCATTGATATTGTAACACCAAGCATGTCACTCACAAGTCTACGCTGTAAAAACTTTAAAACTATTCCATCATCGTTCCATGAATGATCTCACTGCTATTGTTTTCCTGAATAGCTACAGGTATGTAGTTGTAAAAACAGGCATTAAAAGGTCTCTGAAAGGTCAGTAATCAAAACAGTATTAATGCATACAATGCCTCGCGCGCTACCTAAAACGGGCTTAATTAAGCACTATTCAACTTTACCAAATATGAAGACCGAAATGTATGTTTCGTTAAAATAGAATCAAATTGGCAACCAAAAGACCAAAAGCTGGGTCTTTAACACGACCCAAAATAGTTTCAACATGAATCTACCTCTTTTTAACCAACATATTGTTATTTATTTTATCTCATAAAATGTTATGCTAATACTTAATAATAATAGGGTTTACATCCCTTGAGCTAAATGAGCTCCCTACTTGAGCTATATAATATCCCAAAATAATGTATCTTTCATCATTTACAAAATGCCTTAAAGTTGAGTGAACTTGCTGCATTTTTAATTGTCGTATCGTGTCTTGTGTGTTGGTAATACTATACCCAAGGAATTAAAAGAACAGTCGAATTCGCTATCTCTAGCTGTAGTGGGTACCATTTAATTAAAATTTTCCAAGAAATTGTATATATGTGCGGCAGAACGAATTACCGTCCACCCGTGACCCCGATACCTATGCAATCGGATCAATACTTCGGGTAAACAACAAGTTATTTTTCGTTATTACCACGATTTAATCCCGATTACCACATCAAAATAAGCATACAAATAGCGAAAGTTTAAAACAATTAGCAAACAGTACATCTTTACACAATATATATGAGAGTACCCACTTTTAATTCCTCTAAATGGCAGTATGGATCCCCGAGCAGCAACAAAAGCTGTAAAGAAGCCAGATCACTGCTATTAAAACGTAACAAAACCCTGCTTCACAATGAATGATTTGATCTTTAACAATATTACGTAGGCAGGTATTTATATAAGAAGAATAAACAGTGGGAGCACAAAAGTTTCTGGGCATCATAATTATAGTCTAACAATTTTGTAATTACAATTTGGATAAACAAAAACATTAGCTCATAAATATTTATAATTTAGGTTTTGGGAGGTATGGAATGAGAGACGTTCGGTTCAAAAATAACTATATTTTACACGTATATTGTATGTATTTATTTTATGTACCTGTTTCGTTTGTGATGCTACATTATTTATGTTTTGTATATTTAGGAATCTAATATCAGATAATGAAATCACTATTTGATGAGAAGTTCAATGCCGCGTTCAAATAATCTAGAAACGATTCGTTTTGCTTACGGACGGTAACATTTTCGTTGAAAATTCAACGAAAAATTCGTAAGCAAAACGAATCGTTTCTTGGTTTTTGGAACGCGGCATAAGATATTAAAAAAAGGATTTACAAAAATCTTGTGTTAGTATTCAATTTGTTTAATTTCTTTAAAGTAGTGGGTAATTATAAGGTTGGTCTTCTTGTGTGTAATTTTTGCTGTTGTGTAATATGTCTTAAAGCATAAAAAAATTACCATTAAACTGCATCACAAATGCGACAAAAGCACCAAATAAGGGTTTGCGGTATTCAAGCAAATATGTCGATAAGATAGGCAAACTATTAATACCGCTGCATTATGCATTCTTAAGTTCCATTATCTTGTTTTGTAAATATTATCGTGATTATAGGAAGTAGTATTAAATGTAAGTCCCTATTTACACATCTAATATGGAATTCGAAAATTGTGCCATTATTTTCCTAGCTTTTTCAGAAAAATAGCTACTCTAGAAGAAAACAAGCGAGAAATCCTTTTTCAATAAGAAAATCATTACTGTAAAAGTAAGTAAAATATTGTTGACTCAGTGGTAGCGAAGATATAGTCAGCGATCTTAATGTAGACTCATTCATCACATTGACGTTTATTACATCGTCATAGTACGTTTTAGGACGCCGAATGGCTTTTCGCTATTTTGAGGGTTTCGTACGCGACCCCAGTAAAATTTTATTGTATCAATGAGATCGATCTGTCTGTCTCTCAGAAGCCTTATACTTGTATCTAAATTGCTATTTACTTGAACCTCAAATATTGGACGTGTTTTTTTTTAAGACAATTTCCACATAAGAATTTTCCTGTGTCGCGGGACGCTTCACAAACATTCAAACGACGGACACAAAGAACAGCCAGACTCGGGACCACTCTTTGTGTATCACACACATTTTTGTCCCGTGTGGCATTTGAACCCACAACACTCTGCGCGGCGTAGTAGTGAGGCGACCACTTAAACAATTGCGCCATCAGTGCAGTCATTTATTATATTATTGTGGAAATACTTTAGAACAAATTATTATCACTGGGTGTGTCGAATCTTAGAAACTGAAACTGAACTAAAAACTTTTGAAACCTGAAACCGTGTTTATAACATTGCAAAGAAATGCAGCATAATTTGTCATGAAATGAGAGTGTAAAAAAAAGCCTTTAATAAATCGGTCTTTCTTTGTGAGGTGTAGCAGCAGTGACACACCAAACTTTGAATTTTGATGTTCTTAGTTTAAGAAAAACGAAGTTTATGTACAATACTAACTCTTTTTGATTTCGAATAGTAACAATTTAAACAATAACATTTGTGCGATATTACACTTTCTGATTCTTCTCTTCTCATTGGCTGATGCTTAATGATACAAAGATGAATTCTCTGGAGTTAGAATACAATTGTTGGCATATTTTTTTAGTGTTTTGGGTATCCTGTTACGATTGCTCCTATTAAGATAGACTTAAGCATTTGTTATTATGCCTTTTAAACAATTAAAAAAAAAACACGACATTTCAATAAAACTCTTCCCCTTAATAATAGGATTATGGAATGACCTTACAAAAGCTTCTTATAAGACTTGAGCCGTGAAAAACCACGTGATTTGCATTTCATTAAACAAATGAAGTTTGTTGTTTGTTTTCAATTCAGAAGTATTGTTTAAAAAAGAATAAGGAATATCTTTTAGGCCAGCTATAAACGTACGTAGAGATAAAAACTAATAATATCAGAGGGTTTATGGCCTTAATTACAGACCTTTTCGTTAATGAGCCCCGCTGCTGCTATGAAATTATTTGGTTGGACGCCGCAAAGCGTTATAAAGATATTTTTATTTACTTGTTTGGTGCCTTGTGCAGTTTATTCTATATATCCCTGGGGACAATAAATCAGATTTATAATATGTATTAGTATATGTATGTATATATGTTTGTATGTATTTATATGTTTAATATATATCACTTATAAATGTGTGTAAACATAGGTATTCATATTTCATAACGAGTATACGTGTCGGTTTACATGATATTTAATTTATTCAAGTTATATATTAGTTGCTATATCTGCTGGAAGAAAACTCAGGTTTGGGTTAAGCTCGCCTTTGTACATACCATTTCCTTGTTTGATATGTAATCTACTTTTAGTGTACAATAAAGAATAAAGAAATAAAAAATATGTCAATTAAGAATCTTATGATTCCACAACCAATATTGAAATGTAAATGAAAATCAAAGAATATATAGTTCACGAAACTGATTATAAAATGGAAGTTATTCATTTGTTTAATTTAAGATAGAGGTTTTTTAACTATCCTAAAAAACCGACCAAGTTCGAGCCGGATGGGCACACAAGGGTTCTGTAACATCGTACAATATTTAACAAAAAAGCCGACAAATCAGGTTTCTTGTAAACATTTATTATTTCCTTTAAGTTAATTTAATTTTAAATATTTGTATCGGCAATAGAAATATTTACTGTGTGAAAATTTCAACAATCTATCCATTACGGTACATTACATATAGCCCGCTGAAAGAAAGGCAGACGAGCGGAGGTTTAGTTAGGGTTTCGATGACCTTTGGTTCTGAAACTCGAAAAAAGGCTTTCAATAGTTAAGTAGTTAAGCCTCCCTTTGTACCAAAGCAGCAAAGAATACCAAAAGCAATAAGATAGCTTTTTGCTTTGTTGCCTGTGTAGCTCTAGCTAGAAATGTAGTGTTATATTAATTTAAACTTTGACGTTCGGGACGGGACGTGTACGGGAGTCAGCCTGTGATCAATGCAACCTGGTCAAAACGTCAGCCGATCCAAAGGTATAGGTTCTACGTGATCTATATTTTTTATATAATTTGAATTTGAATGACATAATTTAGTGTTACGTTCTTAAAATTGGTTTTACTGGATCAAAAATGCGTAGGTGTAACAAATTATCTTTATATCTTTTAGTAATGTTTCTGTACACGTTGTCTAAACAAACTCTGACTTAGCTTACAGTAATTTAAACTGAATAAATAATTCCGGTACACTAGGTTTACCTTATCCGTGATTCAAATTTCTGAATAAACAGTCGGCATCCCCCATTTACAGTTCTAATGAATGTATAATGACGACTCGAAGCTTCAAGCATGTAATCAGGTAAAAGTTGTTTGTTATCTGTATTATTCTTTGGTAAAGTATTTTTATGGTATAGGGCATATATAGACGGGTAACTTGATGGTCAGTGACTCAAGAGTCATTAACATAAGTGCGTTGCCGGCATATGAGGTGGGATACGCTCTTTTCTTGTAGGTCGTATCGATCCGGAAATATCGCATGCGACAATTTGTTTTACAAATTGTCTTATTAGTATATTGTCTTGGCTGTCGGGTATTCTGTTTCGTCAATTATGGTATGTATAATAGAACACACCAAGTTAAAAAAAGTTCTGTTGAATAAAGACTGACTTACAGAAAAAAATAAATATTTAAAGCCGAATTCTT
Source organism: Callimorpha dominula (assembly GCA_949752705.1). Classification (NCBI taxonomy): domain Eukaryota; kingdom Metazoa; phylum Arthropoda; class Insecta; order Lepidoptera; family Erebidae; genus Callimorpha; species Callimorpha dominula. The sequence continues at coordinate 11,263,834 of OX457010.1, read as the reverse complement.
TACATAATCAATATCCTACACTACGGCAGTACTGGTGCATTGTTTTTTCTTTTGCTGACAATAAGGTCCATAGGAATGGATAAATAGGATTCATAACACACTAGTGACATCACCAGTATTGCGATTTATAGGCAAATAGAACTGCTTTACTTGTTCCAAATTAATCAGAGACAGCAACAACCGTCTGAAGCTGGATTGTATAGGTATAGATATATATTTGCTTATAAAACTGTTCACATTCGCGGCCTGGCCGTTTTTTCACTGTATATATAATACAGTTAACCTGTAAGACACGTGGAGAAAAAGATCGATCTAAAATGTTGGACTCTTCCGCCTCGTCAGAATAATATAAATTAGCTTCTGTTTATGACATTATTATGTTCCTTAAGAAAAAGATATATTAAAAAAATATTTTATCTTAAAACTTTAAAACTTTTAGAAGATAATTGACAACTGACGTTAAAATTTTTAAATATTTATTTATCTAAGAGGTTGCCAAAATATGTAACGAGCAATCAACATAATGACACTTGACACGGATTCAAAAGTGACCCTTGATTTGTTGAAGCATTTGATTGTTTAATCATTACCTCCTAATTGAAAATCTCCGATGGAAATAAAGCTTGAGATCTAAATAAATAATTGAAATAATTTACACCAAAAGGCTGAACACAGACGTTGACGATTTTCGTCAGGCGCGTTTCATTTATAATTGCTACTGGAAAATTACAAAGTTAAAGGCTTCTTTGTGATATAAATAACGTAGTACAATAGTACCACTTTATTAAGAAGAAATTATTTGGTTAATACACCAAATCATTTGAATATTGGGTACATAAAATATGGGGGATAAACCGTAAGGATTCTTTTTAAAAGGAGTATTGTGCTTTTAATTTAGCTGGCCGATTTCTTTACGCAGGATACAGCAACGTCACAAATCACGCCGTGGAGTGCAGTATCCTAGGAGTTCGGTTATCAGACCGTATAAGGAACAGTATACTGCGTTCAAAAACTCAGATTGCGAACTGGGCTGGTCGCGTCTGCCGCATGTTGAACGAACTGTGGGCAAAACTCAGTACCGAGAACCGCCCACACAACGTTAAACGATATCGCGGCAGGCCCAGAAAGAGATGGCGGGATGAACTCGTTGCGTATTGGGAAGGTTGGCAGCAGAAAGCTGTAAACTGTGGGGAGTGGAAGGAGGGTAGGGAGGCCTTTGCCCTGCAGTGGGACGACTACGGCTCATAATAATAATATAATATAGGCACTAAGCGCATTTTCCTACATAGCATGTGTTCATGTTTGAAGGAGAGTACAGGAAATAGCTTTTTTGTTTTCCTTGTAGTACGGCCACGATTGCTGCACCACGTTAACTATGTATTTTTTTTTAAATAAAGGCAATTTCTTCTGTATTCGCGACCACCGTGCTAAGAAAATACCCTCTCTATAGAAAAGACCGCGGTTAAACAACACTGTCAGCATGGTATTCGATTCTGACACTGAGAAGAAAGCAGAGTTCCGAACGGGTGACATAATATTGCAAGTCTTTATGGACCCTTGTCCTGCTTAAGGTGGTCTATATAGAAGTAGTGGAGACCGAGTTGAAGCGGTTACCTTGGGTGTTTAATAAAAATATAAAATCATTGGAAGACAATAGGTATTGGAACTATAGTGGCACATGAGATCGATTGGGTGAGCCATTGACACTTCATTTAATTGAAATTTGCATATCTGTTTCTATTACAGTTCCCTACGATATCAAAATATTGATATAATACGCTGATTATAAGAAATAAGACTTCAATTAAATTGTAACTGCTTGACAAAATATCTTACTAAATTTTTGCTCCAATATGTACATAAGTTATCCAAAAGTCCTTAATCAGACTTCCGTAGATGTTGCCTTTCGTATGTACATCTAAAATGTTCGACTTATCCAACAGCCCCTTGACTTAAAAAGGTTCGCTCGGCGTAAAGTTAAGTCCATAATATTATTATACCAAAAACCCACTGGACATTTTTATCCACTTAAATTTAAGAGGGTTTTACTTAACAGTGCGCAGATGTAAGCTCTTCCCGAAATGTAGCGAACTGAAAAAAGTAATAAAGTGGGCGTGGTGAATGAAGAATACGTGAAATTATCATTAACGACCCTCATTACATCCTTCTAACATAAATTTCTATTTTATTGATAATAGTGGTATATGCAAGTCCTTCTAATTAATCACTGAATTAATTTTTTTTTATTGACTATTTTAGGGACGTGTAACACGCATGATGTATTTATATGAAGCGTGTCAAGTGAGCCTAATGATGTTTTCCAAATTTGGTGTTTGTTTTTAGTATAATCTTGGTAATAACTAGTATTTATTTCATCTTTAAGCACTGGAAAAGTTATACAAAGACAAAACATACAAAATTACTCTTTGAATCGTAACTTCCATAAGTGATGTTCACGTTCTATTGTGTTTAATACTATATTGTGGCAGCGCCTCCTGTAACTTCAGTAATTAAGAGGCGATGTTGCTTCTTGTGTCATTTATAAAATCTTTTGTTCTGACCTCATTTTGAGAGCAGATACACCATCGTGATGATACTTACATGAAAAAACTCAAATTCTGGGCATATTAAAGAAAATAATAAAGTATCACAATAATATAAGTGTGCTAGGTAGATATTTACCCTAAGGCAAGGACGCAAATGCAATGGAAAATATTAAAATTAAAGAAACACGGAAAAGAAAGTAGAAACTATCAACAAACAAAAATGTGAAAATAATAACTGGTTCCCTGAAAAACGTTAAGCCTTTGAAATAATGGATGAATAATGGTAAGACGTATATTTGTACAACATATAATATACTCGTAGTTTTGATGTTTTAGTATTGATGCCTAAGTTTTCCATTGAGTTGTCAATCTAAACTAATATTATGAAGAGGAAATATTTGTGTGTATATTGGTAATGTTTTCAGACAAAAACTACTGGAACGATTGCGATGAAACTACCAAGTTTCATCGCAATCGTTCCAGTAGTTTTTATAGATAGCTGGAGACCTGGATTTACGCATAGGCTACTTTTTATCCCCACATTCCTACGGGATCGGGACTTATGCGGGTGAAACCGCGAGGCACTGCTAGTTGTAAATAAAGCAAACATGCAAGATTTGACTCAAACAATATTTTTTAGGTCGTAGTACTGGTTAAGTTTAAGCCAAGACTTTCCGCCTGTTATTATTACAAACTACACATAAATGTGCATAATATATCTCCGTCTTCCCAACACCGAGTCTGGCTTTAGTCACCGTGTTGATTTCTCACAAACTCAGTGACCTGTGAATACGTATACATATGAATGGTTCGTCAAAAGCCGTCTTTGTTGGAGCAAGAGCTATGTCAAGCAGTCTTAAGTATTGTGCAAATAAGAGCAGCTATTTTTATGAAAAACAAAAACTGCCGGCCTTAATTTGTTTAGATTGTCAATTCCGCTATGAGACGCATTAGAATACTATCACAAATAAGAAATAGTTTAAAAGAAATAAGAGAAAGAGAAAAACTGTTATATTAACAACGATCGTGCTCGAAAAAAAATATGGTATAGGGAGCAAACGAGCAGATGGGTCCCCTGATAGTAAATGACTACCACCGCTTATGGACCCTGCAGCTCAAGGGTCACAAGTGCGTTATCGATCTTTGAAAGAAAGAAGAAAAAAAGACACAAAATACGTTTGTTCTGCACAACTAAACGAGACGCTAACAGAATGAAACACTTAATTAACAAATTCTAAACATAGAGCTGGGTTTTAAATTTACGAGTAGTAGTCATCTCGCGGTCGCACCACAATGGGAGCCCAGTTCAGCTTTTTGAGGTGGGAGTACTCTTTTTTTTAAAGGTCGTATCGGTCCGGAAATACCGCAGGCGACAATTTGTTCCACAGATTGGTTGTGCAAGGCCAAAAGTTTTTGGAAAATCGCAGAGTGGTGTGAGTGCCATTTATCCCAGTGATGGGGATGGAAGTTTTGTCTCGTTGAACGATTTCCAAAAATGGTCCCATTTTTGACATCAGCATAAAGTACTCTTAAATCCTGCAGTAATTACTTATTAAAAAAATCTTCAATGTTACCTGTTTTATATAAAATAAATAATGAAGAAGTTTCTCGAAGAATACCTTAAAGCGAGGGTATTATCATATGCGTATCGAATTAGACACTTCTTTACAAGCACTTTGTACTGCGTTCCAAAATCATAATAACTTGTACATTGTGTTCACTAAAACGGAACGTGTCCATTTTCTTTTTTAAAATTTGCTTAAGCTGTACGATTATTTTAATTTCTTTAGTGCCATTTAAAACTTGAGACATTATTTTTAATGTAATCTATATAAAACCTTTTTTTGAGCTGCGATCGTTAGAATTAAGGTCAATCTGAAGCTGTATTAGACTAAAATTAAGACAGTTAGGACTCGGAAAGTATTTTTTTAAATATACGTAGGTATATTGTAATGATTCGTATTTATTAAATGTGTAATTTGGGACTTAATGGCGACAATATTTAAAAGGTAGAATACTGAAACGTTGTCACGACCAATCGTGGTCACGATAGGAGTCCAGTCGTGACCACGATCGGTACAATTCGATCGAAACGGGTAACCAAGAGGTATTGTACTTTTTAAATAATATCGCGATTAAGTCCCAAATTATACATTTATTATGTGTCAAAGTCGAGAAAGTTTAAAAACAATTATTATTCGTATTTATCTGTACCTATCTTGTCGGGTGTAATTTGTATTTAATGTAGTGATAATATTTAGTAATAGGAGGTAAGCTCATCTGCATAGTAACTATTAATTCTGTGCCGCGCAATGAAAGTTCTAGCTGATTATTACATATACAACTTCCCAACATCAACGATTGGTCTTCTAGCCACGATCACTTAGCCTTCCTTTGTAGGAGGACATCACACCTGTTCCTCAATAACATATTACGTATATATTTACTAAAAAAAATCCGAAAAATATAGCACATCTCTTGCCATCACATATATCTGTGTTAATGTTGTATTACAAAATTTCACTGGATCTATTGGATGTAGTATGATATATGACGATGAGGATGTAATTTGTATATATTGTTTAAGTTCATTCGTAAAACATAAGTATGTTTTATGCGAGACCATAAACAATATATACATATATTTTTAGGATTTTCTTTTATTACTACCAAGTGGTAGTAATAAAAAAGAACTCTTATAAGTAATTAACTAAAAAAAAAAGTGTAACCGACTCCACTGTGCCTAAATCATGCTAAGTTGTGATAAACATTATTCTTCGCTCCTTAATTTTCCACATTTAGAGGTGGAATATTTTCTTCAAATTGAAATGAGACCACCCTTGAGTACAAACAATTCAAAAGCATTTTTGAAATCCGTTCACAAATAGCGAAGATATTGCGTAACATACACGATTAAAAAAACAGTCGAATTGAGAACCTCCTCCTTTTTTTAGTCGGTTATAAATACAATAACTATCTGAAGTGTAGAGATAAAGAACTTATTTCAATAATAACCTACGACATATTTCTTCTGTTACAAATACTTAAGTATTCTGTTAGATGCATATTCTTTTTGAATCAAGATAAATACAATAATGTTATGTTCTTGTGAACAAATATTTGTTTTTCGAATGCTCGCCAGCACAGGAATATTAGCATAATTATGGATGAATAATGTGTATATGTATGTATATACATACCTATGTATGTGTATATATATGGGTAATGCTTGATATAATTATCAGAATGGATTTTGTGGCGACTGATCATTCATAGTTTAAGTACCTATATTTTATTACTTTATGAAGTTTTTAGTTTTAGTTAAATATGAAAATGACTAACCATTTATTTAGTTCAAAAGGTGAGATTAAAACACACATTATTATCTTAAAAGTATGATGTGGTAATTGCATCTGTCGGCGTCAGGTCGACAACTACGGTGAGCACCGAAAATCAGTGCTGGGGTGGGCCCCGCCTATCGCAGTAAATGCTGAGAGTCCACCTTTTTGTAAGACATGGTGTACAACCCTCGTTAATATATATGCTTGTATTATAGGCATGATGTATGATAGATAGTAAAGCACTATTTGTGTATAATTACTTTTAACCTATCTAGTAAACGTGGTCTATGATACGTCAGCACGCCACGTCAACAACTCACTCAACATCAACATACCACAGATTATTTTTCTATATCACCTGACCTCACTCTAGATTGAGTTTGAGAACTAGTCTTTTAGACATGATATTTTATAGAAATAAGTTGTATGCCTTGTTTTACTAAATAAATTCATTTTCTTTCTTTCTTTCTTTCCTTCAATTATGCAAAGCCATTACGGTTATGAGCAAACAAAAATATCTATAATACTTTCTTCTAGCTTTTACAATACCATTTATGTTTAACTTTGTTTATGTAACTTTGAGTTTAAACATTTCGGTATGCCTATCTAGTCATAGCTTTTCTAAAGCATGGTCAACAGATATTCGCATTTAAAATATGGACATTCTTTGTTTAAATTTATAGGTGATTTCATAATAATAAAAATCATGTCGCGACTAAAAACATAAAAAGTTCCTTAATTGTAATAAAAACCTTACGGGTTTATATTGGTCTTAATTCTGTTACTTCACTCGCTAAATTAAAACTCACAAAATTTTCTTTATATAAGATGTAAACCTTGTACACTTCAAAACAAAGTCTTATTTCAAATTGAAACAAGTAGGTAACTATGTCGCTATCGAAATAAGCAATTTCTTTGTCGACTAAAGTCTGATACGCTTAAATAAACTTTAATACCACGTGGCGAGAGCCGCTATCCGTTGAATGCCATCTCTTTTGCTCTGTGTTTTTAGTAAGCGTCTTCGTAGGTGTAGATTAAAAACACGTCATCCTTGTTCGTTTTGAACAAGTTTTTATACGGCCATTATACAGCGTTTGAATAAACGGAGACTCTCGCTGCGTGGAAATAAAGTTGAGTATACGTTGACAGGTTTTAGTGAAATTTAGCGGCGCTGAGAAATAGATGCTAGTAACAAATAAACCTTATTACGAAGAATACTAGGTTGATTTCATATGAAGAAATTAAGTCAGGTTTTAGTTTAGTTGAGTGTACAGAGTGTTGGATTTACATTTGTGAAGAATCAAATCGTCTATTTGATTCTATTTGATTGATAAATGATATTACAAAAATACCCCGTGGATATTAATCAATTTGTGCAATTACAGTAAATCTGTCATGTGATAAAATATTTACTGGAATACATTCTACCTCGGTTGTTATATATAAATATGATTTATTACATCAAAAACCAATAACAGTGCACTGTGAAATATGGCTGAAAGTTAAATTAAAAGAGGAAAAGAAATAAAATATGAACAGATAAATTTTAAATGAAGAAATGAATATTTATGATCTTGGGAAAGTTAGGGATGAATCAATAAGCAATAGAGAAAATGGGTTGATTTAGGAAAAGGTAAATATTTCATCCTTATATGCAACATTTTATCTATACTAATATAAAATAAAACTGAAGAGTTTTTTTTTTACGATTGTTACACGCGATAATCTCAAGAACTGCCAGTCGGATTGGAAAAATCTTTTCATATATGATAGCCAGATTCATGAAGAATAGTATAGGCTATTCAACATCACGCTACAACCGTTAGGAGTGGAGCAGTAACCATAAACGCGGGTAAATCTGCAGGCAAGTTTTTTATAACCAAACTATAATGTCCGCAGCTTTCGTCAGTTTATTGGTACAAATAAAAAGTTTATTTTATAGTTCCAGAATTTGGAAATACTATTAAAGTTATTGTCATAAAAGAAATAGTAATGATTGTAAGACTTTAACTCGATATCATGTTTCAACTGGCTTATTGGTCTAGTGGTTAGCGATCCTAACTGCCGAGCGAGAGGTCGGGACCATCAAGGACAAATAATTGTGTGATGAGCATGAAGAATGAGCATTGTTCTGCGTCTGGGTGTACTTTACCTTCAAATGTATGTATTTAGAAATATATGAGTATGTTTATCAGTAGTCTGGTTACAATAGTACAGGTTCTGCCTAATTTGGGAGTAGACGGTCGTGTGTGAGATGTGTCAAGTTATCATTAATCATATGAAGAAAAAATAATCTTTTCGTCATGTCCTGAACTAGAATACAAATTAATATCCTAATAATTCAGAAAACAAATTATATATAAAAGTCGTGCTTTTATAGAGTAATAGCTTTTAACTGCGGCTTCATTCGCTTTAATGGAGATTTTGTGAAGTCAACAGTGTAAAAGCTTTTTTTATCCTCTTGGAACAGTTCTTTTTTTGAATAAAAAATACCGTATTACCTTTTCTACAATCCCGACAAGTTGTCAGCGATACAAAAAAAAAAAGGTAGACAGTCACAACGTTGATGCGAATTTTCAGGATGATCGGATGAGTAGTTAAGGCAAAACAAACAAACAAACTCATATCTGTATTTATAACCCACCCATGAGGGTCGTTTTAGACACTTCGCACCGCAATCATCGTCTGGTGTTTACATATTTCATGAGTAACAAGCGAGACGACTGGCAACACCTTGCTCATTAAATAATAATGCTAATTGCTTGTGGCAAGGGAAGGACTGTAGTCGTTCGTTCGGCAATCTTCGAATAATCTATGAGTGCATGGTACTATGCTAGTGATAGTTTTGACCACAAGCCCCAATTAGGGTGACTAGTACAGTAACCGATACATAACCACAAGATATACAGACACACATCTATATTTACTAGAGATCGCCGTACGGTCGAATTTTGGACCAAGTTATTTTTAATCGAATCGGGAACATTTTTGGGCATCACTAATTGAATGTTAATCGAACTGACGAAAAGAAAAGGAATGGACATGGTATTGACATTTTGCTTATACAAACATTTTACAACCAGGCTAAATAAACCTAACCTAATTATTGGACCCACTTTTCCTCACCTTCTCTATCCCAGTCCATAAACTTAACTATGTGCTCTGCCAGCAGGAAATATCCTTTAAAAATAACCTATTTCTATAAATACTACCGGTACTTTGATATCTACTAATAAAACATTTACACGGTTCATTGGTTTACGTTGTCATCCATTGCTGCCTCACATTTAATAGACAATAGTTAAAGGGGGCCTGTTTCATTCATGGATGGCATCACAAGCCATTACAGCGTTTAATTCGATAGATTTAGTGGAACATGAAAACTCCATTACAATACGTACTAAAACGAGTCGGGTTGGATGCTCTTAACTTTAAACCATTTACGAGGTTGCATGTTATGGTAATTACTGCCTAATTAGATTTAGTGAACTGTAGAGTGTTTCAAAGAAGATAGTGCACAGCAAACTTTTGATTGGCAAAGTACCTGCAACGAACTGTAATAATAATAACGTCACTAAATGCTAGTAAGTAATCGTTTTCGAATTGAGTAGAGTTACTAGAACATAACGCACCTTTAATCATAAACTGAATTAATTCAAAATTTACGTTTTTCGAGTTTTCAATGAAAACCGAATTAACTTCGTTAGTAGAATATGTACAATTCAACAGCCGACTCGATATAATGAAAATGACAGAGTTAAAACTCCGTCATTCTCTCTTTGATGAACTCGCGCGTACATTGGCGTTCATGTCGATACCGGTAAAGTGAGCGAATTCAGTAATGAGCCATTCAAGACATCTTCATAAAAAAAAGTCAAGAAAACCTAAATAATTTGTTATTTTAGTATCAGGTCATTATTTGATATTATAGAATTAAAATTAAGAAAGTATTTATTAGGAATATTGCTTCCAAAATGTATGCCTTTTTACAAGATAATTTGATATAAAATTGCAATATTTCCAATTAGTCCGTTTACAGCAAAATGATTCGATTACATATTTTAGTGAAAAGTAAAATAACTACGAACTTTTTTTTTAACCCTTCTCTAAGTTGTATTCTTGATTGAACTAGTATAATTTTCTATCTTATTAGAATACTTCATTAATTACGCTACACAAATCTGTTTTTACAATAAACCTAACCCATTTACTTATATTTTTATGATTTTTTAAGTCATCAATCTAAACATGTCAAACTTTGAATGCGATTTCCCACAAAACTGAAATTCTGCGTTAATTCAGTCTATGAATAAAGGTGATTTAGTTTATGATATGTAGGCCTACTCCCAAATGAAAGCGCAGATGTTACGAGTGTTTAAATCAGGTAGCCATGTTTGCTGCAATGTTTGTGTACGTTTATATTTACATACACATACTTACATTCACGCCTGTTTCCCCAAATGGGGAGACAGATACGTATTAAACACCTACATTTTGCTAATTATAGTGTGGTCCAACTCACGTACCTAATAGGGAGCAAGCTTATTGCCAACCGAGCACTTTGGGAATAAAAAATTAGAAAATTGGGAGACCTCATGGGAATATCGGGATAAAAAGTAGCCTATGCGTTAATCCAGGTTTCCAGCTATCTGCATACCAAATTTCATTGTGATTGGTTCAGTGGTTTTTGCGTGAAAAAGTAACAAACATCCATCCATCCAAACTTTCACATTTATAATACTAGCAGCGCCACGCGGTTTCACCCGCGTAAGTCCCGATCCCGTAGGAATATCAGGGATAAAAAGTAGCCTATGCGTTAACCCAGGTCTTCAGCTATCTACATATCAAATTTCATTACAATTGGTTCAGTAGTTTTTGCGTGAAAGAGTAACAAACATTCATCCATCCATCCATTAATCCATCCAAACTTTCAGATTTATAATATTAGTGGTATTAGTGCTATATATTAGTGAGATAGTGGGATTAGTGGGATTAAAAAATATGATATCTAAGGGAAAGGTCGCAGAAGGGAAGGCAATGGAAGTTAAATTATATTCCTTATACCGATGGATTGGGAAGTGTAAACAACAGCTCCAGAAAGTCACTGGACCTGTAACCCGAGTTGTCTATAGCCGGATTGTCCGAGCCCTCTCCTGACTGTTTGTATTATTTACCCGTACCTATAAATACTCACAATTTTGGTAGTGTCACTTGAGCTCTTTTGACCTTAGCTAGAAAAAGAGCTGCACTACTCTAGCAGTGCTGCCTAATTAGGATCTTGTGTAGTGTATGTGTTACTGGTTAATTATTGGCCCGGGTGGAGGCAAATCAAGCATTTGTCTACCGTAATCCAATTTTGTAACAAATTTTATTCAACAGAAAAACAAGCAGTTGTTTATGCAGTTACGAAAGCTACATAGAAACAAAGTGAAACAAACAGTTATTACTGTGTCCCTTTTAGGTAATATAGACGTACTTTTGATATTGTGAGCAGACGTGACGTAGATAAACTTTTTGATATGTCTCTGCTACAAGTTGAATAATTCATTGAAAGCTCATTTTTGGTTTATTTTACAATGTTCAATGATTGGTAACGTTACGCGTCAGACTTGCGATTGCATGGCTGTGATTCTAACCTTATCCAGTCAACTTTTTTCACACACAGTTTAATTGCAAAAGTCTGAAGTGATGGTGAACAACATGTACGATTTTATTTGTGTTCTATTTACAATCCATGTCAAAAACACAAATTATTTACACAGAGGCCTGACATGATTGACGCATGGCCATTGAAAAATCCATTCACTTAACTGTAATAATATATAAAATATAAGTTAGAGAGTTAGATTGTACGGTACGTTTTTCGTACATATGTTTGATTATTGGGTATTTTTCCTGACATCAGGACCGAATTAGGAGAAGTAATAATGCTGCCTCCCCTTCAATCTTATCATAGACCTGGTAAAAATAATATAACCCCCTTAACGATACTAATATAATACACGAATGTGACGCAAATTTTAAGCATGGTATTACAACCGTGGCTATGGCTTAACCTAACGCACCCGTTATAATATGTTTAGTAAGTCAAAATTTCATTGGCTCCTAGCAGTTTCGCGTGCGTTTATAGTCACTGCTCCGCTCCTAGGGTTGTAGCGTGATGGTTTTTAAACTATAACGTCCCTGAGTAAATATTTTATTCAATGCAAAAAGAATTATTCAAATTTGACTGACAGTTCCAGAGATTATCATGAAACAAACAATGAAACGAAAAATCTCTTCAACTTTATTATATTCGTATAGTTTAAAAAAAGAAAATTTGTACTTACTGTCAGTATGAGAAGCTTTTAAAACTACAAGTCCGATATTTAAACAACTGTTTAAAAGTTATTTAAAAGAATCAGGCGCTCACCTAAAGCTATGGCCAATCCAAGTAGAAATAGTCACTAGACATCAATTGGATGGTGTTATAACTCGGCCAGTATAACCAGACCACATAATTATAGGTTTAGTTATGCAATCAGTGAGCCGTATTTGATCGTGATTTCACGCCTCGATCTATCCAATCAAAAGAGGAAGATATAATCAAAGTTGTGAAACTGTACCTACCCTTTAAGGCAATGTGGTTAACAAGTTTGATGGGCGGTTGGAATATACTTTTTATAGAACTTGAGGTACTCTTTGTCTCAAATTAGTAGATTGGATTTGAACTGGTACGTTATGTTAAAGAATGTCTTTAGAGTGTGATGTATAATAATTATCACGGTATGTTATACAATTATGAATCTTCTTTCTTCAAAGTTTTGGAAATATCAAAATTGTATATCGCATATTGATTCAGTATTTTTTTTTTTTAAATAGTATATTACATCGTTTAAACTTCTTAAAAAGATTAAATAATTTCTCTTAACCCCGTAAAGTTGAACCCAATACAGATTTAAACAAAAAATCCATGCTTGTATAGTTCAACTAACAATAAAGAATTAATGTAAAAATCATTTCGTTCATAAAAGCCGCCTATTGTACTACTTCCATAGCTTCTAAGTTTCTCGTTTTTCCTTCTCCTTGTCTATTTTATCTTGTCTTACCTTTTTTTTTCCTTGCATTGTCTCAAGCTCTTGGATACCATATAAGAAATGAATTACAAAATTCAACTCGAACTAACTTTACTAAAAGATGACAAATTTTTAGTTGAAACGTTTCAGCCATTGTCCATAATATACTCGTCTTAGAGAGGACAGATTTTACTATCTTCACTTGTCTTAATTTTTTATATTATTATTTGAATTGTTGGTATTTGATATCTTTAACATGATTGCTTTTTAACCGACGAAAAAAAAGGAGGTTCTCAATTCGACCGTATTATATTTTTTTTTTCAGGCTGACAATTCATGTATTTTATATCAGAATTCATTACTTTGTTCTTCGACAAATAATTCATACGAAAACTATTGAAGTCAGTATTAGAAACATTTTACTTTTTGTTACCAACAACTTAAAACTAGATTATATGTGTTTAAAGATATCACCGACGACCCTTCTTAGAAAACGTTAGTAAATATTGGTCTTAAAAACCGATCAAAGATTTAACAAATCCCAATAAACATAGTAAGTCGTAAAATTATTCAAACAGAAACTTACAAAATGAAGAATATTAAAATGACACAAATCTCCTATTAAGTTCAGGATCACCGACTCCTTAAGCCGTTTTGTTCAAAGCGTTATTGATCCAACTCGTTATTATTTGTGGCAATGTCTCTGGAAGCAGTGTTAAGGTTTATCACACTAGAGATTTTAATATTATAAGTGAAGTTAAGAAGTGATCATAAATAGACAAATATTTTTTGACGCTTTTTACCTTTGGTATTTAATTTTGAAATAGGAGGAGATGTAATTTATAGTTTACGTCTGTAAATACATAAGTGAAAACTTGATGAACAGATGTGTTATGTAAATTAATTAACTAATCCCAACAGAACAGCAAATTTATATAAACGGACACTTAAAATTTTAAAGTTGAATTGTGTCTGTCTACAAATCCATTACTAACAGTAATGTTGAGGTAGTTTTAGCCTGCTAGTAATGTAGGGCATAAATGACAACTACTATTCTTGATAGCTCTTCCAACTAAGATGTTTTTAGAAGTTTCTATCGTTAGTTTATTAGGTGGGGCATGATTCCAACACTTATTGAACGTAGGTATTGACCGCTCTAATTCCGAGCTGTGAAGCAATTTGCTTTTTATCAAGTAGAACACAAGGACGTCCATTATCGTGGTTGACAGAAGACTTAGTAAAGATAGCAAGCCATCTGTGGATGCAGCCCGCTTCCAATCTGTCTTCTTGGAAGTCAGTAAGGGGGGTCTTTGTCCAACAGTAGACGTCCTATTGCTGAAATAATGATGATGATAAAGTATAACACAGTTTTTTAAAAACTAGCCTTACTTATAGAACTTATAGGACAAACAGCCGCGCTTACCCGCAAAAATCACAAAAAAAAGATTATTTGTTCAACTTATCTATAACTCTAATATCGCTCGTATGACTATGCTCTAACTGTTTGGTATGTTTGTCATATGACACTTTAAGACATCTATGCTATGAATACTTGATTAACGTCACAGCCTTATGAGATGGAAATACACGGGGACTTAGTCGTGTTTAGGTACATAAACATATGTTTTATGTATATTTTTTACGTTGTTTGACTAATTTGAGTTTGACTGGCTTGTTGGCCTAGTCGTTAGTGAGTGTAGTCGAGTAGTCGTGGGTTCGATTCTTACCGGAGTCTGGTCTTTGTGTCCGTTGTTTGTATTTTTGTAAAGTCCCCCACGACACAGGAGTAATTCCTAATGCGGGAGTCGTCTTTATAAAAAAACAGAAAAAAAAACTTCTTTGTTAAAATATATTAGGTTATTTCTACAGATGTACACAGAATATTATTAATACAAATAGTGATGTGACTCCGAAATTAACTTTCAAATGTACAATACTTCAACGGTATTTGACAATCGTAATAAAAGACCAGAAGAGTTTTTAGAGTGCAGTCTCTTGAATAATATAAGAACAACTTGTGTTTTCTGTCTCGCAGAGTGTGACTAAGCACTTTTTAACATTGTGACAAATCAATGAATAGATCAGATTTTAACAATATATTAAAATAAAAACGTATATATACCTAGATGTCAAAAGTGCCCAATTCAATGTTTGCAAAATTCATAAAGCCTTTCTCTTTACAACTTTAATTTTACCTATACACTCTAAAGTCGTGTAGTAAATACAACTCAGAACATCTCATTATTTTTTGTATTTATTAACCTAAAATTTCTTGATATCGCCCACGATGCAAAAAGAGGGGTGTTATAAGTTTGACGTGTCTGTGGCATCGTAGCTCCCAAACCAATGGACCCATTTAAGTGCGTTTTTTTTTGTCTAAAAGGTGAGTAGGTCGAGAGTGTTCTTAGATATAATTAAAAAAAAACCTGTTCAGCAGTTCTAAGATCATCAGCTCTTTTCTAATCGTTAAATGGATATTGGAGTTTTAAATTTATGATTATATCCTATCATAGTTCTTGATAAGATTCTTATTCCTTTCAAATATTACATTGACTGTAAATACAAATAATATAATTGAACACTTAAAACACGAAACATATGACCCAATCAATTTGTCAGTGACCAATATCGATTCAAATATTGCAATTCTTCGCTACGATGCGACGATCAAGCCTATTTAGGTAATAAAGTCAAAAGGCGTTTGTCTTTCGTTACAAAAGAATAGACTTAACAGCTGAGTAAGCACAAATAAAGCGAATGTCATGTGAGAAATAGTGCGAAACGACTGTAATCCTCTCGTAGCTCATTCGTAGCAAGTGGGATAAAAGCGTAGCAGTGTTCTGTGTTACGTATTATTTTCGTAGCATGTCTACAATAAAAACCGTAGCAGAGAAATATGATCATATTAATTGCTTCCAGATATCATGTCTATAGCAGCATGTAGTTGTGGTTTGGAGTTCCGTTTATGCTTACGCTTGACTTGGTCAATTAGCCAACCACAGGTAGTTGCCTCCAATCATATAGTTGCTGCACATATCTCGGTAGTTATATTCAAATATGTATGGCAGTAGTGCATATATTATATATACACTTCTTGAATACTTATTTATCGTATAATTATTTATGAAATATTTTTAGCTTAAATAAGCTTGCATAATGCTTACTCTTTACCTAGGTAATCAAAAAAACAGAAAACTCATATTGATCGTTTTTCTTATTAACCATGTTCACTGATTACGGATACAACTTTTGGATATAAATTAAAGAAAAATAAACGTAAATGATGAACAGTTATTGTAATTTTCAGATAACAAATAATGTATATATACTGGATGGTGCTATTGAAGTATATTAAGAAATAATAAACATTTTAAAAGTTCAATTTAAATTCAAATGATATCTGCCGTGACTGTAATACAATATAAAACACACACAAGCTTACTCCGGCCGTGGTCACAGGCCTGTAGGCTGAGCAGTCAGCCAAATGTGCCACAAAAATGTACACAAGGTTATTAAACTGTATAATTTCGTTGACGAATTAAGAGCGTTAATAAAAAAATAACATAACACATTTTAAACATAACATTTTAAAGGAGGCTTTGAACATGACCGTGTGATTTTTTTTATCTTTCATCTTTTTCTTAATACCATTTAGTTCGGGTTATATTTGATTTTTATGAATTTGACTATTTTTACAAATAATCTTGCTAATTAAGTAATTATGATTATTAATAATTTATGTAATAATATTCACATTACTTTGATTGATGATTAAATTTATGAACAAAAAAGAAGTTGTATCTGATTGTTTAACTCTTTAGAAAAAACTATCCAATGCTTATTAAATAAAAACCTTATTCGGACTACTGCTAAGATATAAAAGCAAAATTCTCAAAACAATAATCCTTTTTAACCGACTTCATAAAAGGAAGAGGTTCTCAATTCGTCGGACTCTTTTCTTTTAATGTATGTTCACCGATTACTCAAATACGCCTGAACTTAAATTATTTATTCGTTTTTTAAGGGTATACTGCCCAGGTGGTCGCATTTAAATTTTATCGAAATCTGTCAAGCGATTTTTGAAAAATCAACAATTACCTAAAATTGTATACATCGATGAAATTTTCGTTTACTCCGAAACGTCGCTGTCTCATTGGAGCAGTGCGTTTAGTTGGCCTACCCATATTATATTTAAACAAAATGTATCTATTTTCCACAAAAAGCACATTGAATTCGGTGATGCTTTTTTAAAAAGATAATTATAACCCATTCTAAAGTGTTACGCTTATCAACAAACATTTTTTTTAATTTATATATAGGAACATTATATAGATAGAAATGTTACTCTAAATCTTTTTATCTATGTCAAATATGTCTAGAGTATGATAAACAAGTGGATTTTCAAACTTTCTTCTTGTCCGAGACTGACTTTGATTTTTAGATTTTTGTTTCAAACTATCTTTTCCGTTGTGAGGAGCTCTTCACAATGAACGTAACTGAAGTTTATTACCCGTTTCACTCGCGTAAGTCCCGATCCCGTAGGAATGTCAGGATAAAAAGTAGCAAATATGTTAATCCAGGTCTAAAACTATCTACATACCAAGTTTCATCGCAATCGGTTCAGTAGTTTTAGCGTGAAAGAGTGACAAACATACACACACAAACGTTCGCCTTTATAATATTAGTGTGAAGTGTGATTATGAAGTGCCGATGATGTATGAATAACTGGTTTCAAAACGATAACGTTCCGATAATTGTAGTGTAATTCAGATCGTAAGTAGGTGCAGATCGTGCCAAATATAAGATTGATTTGTCTTCGTATTGGAAATGGAGTTTAGCAGACTTTTCGTTGACTGCGTCTAAGCTGTCGATTCTCTCTCTTTGTATCATTCATAAGTGGTCGCTCTAAGGGTAGATATTTTTGAATCTGGTAAATCATCATAATTATCATCATGGCTGTCCTGGGATGTGCTGACTAATAAAACTATAGAGTTGTTTTGTTTCATCCCATGCCTATTCACAATCAGTGGGTTTATCTAATGTCGAAATGTCATAACCTGTATCCAATAAGTCCGCTGAATGACTAATAAAGGCTTTAAGGTGCAAGAGATTTTTTTTAATATAATAATATGGGAATTTTAATATAATAATATGGGAATTTTAATATAATAATATGGGAATTTTAATATAATAATATGGGAATTTTACAACCTTGATACTTATAAGTCAAATGTTTAAAAACTGTCTATGAATATAACTTTTATGTTATGTTGCAGGCAAGCAGCGGTTGTTGCGCGGGCAGTATGCCGCGCGCCGGCGCACTTCTGCTGGCGCTTGCGGCTGTCCTACTCGCCGCTGAGTGGGCACATGCCTCCTACATTGACCCTGGTACAGTATCTATCAATTCTCAATATGTTATTTAAGCAGCTAAGGTAAGAAACAGGCACACAACCCGTCTGATGATAAGTAGTTACCCATTTGTTGCTAATTATTTTTCTGCTTCAATCTGCACACACACACACATATAATATAAAAATATTTGTCAACGTTAGTTTTAATGTTAAACTTAACCGTAGAAATTTAAAGAAAAGTTATTGAAAGTATAAAATAAACTTTTCTCTAAAACTTCTTAAGGTAGTACATAGTAAAACTCAAAATGTGTATAGTTAATAGGCAAATCTAATTAATTTCAAAGTCTGATTTCGGATTTAGTGAAATAGGTCAAAGTTATTTGTATGACTTACAAGTAGTTGTTCCGGTTTGCTAAACATCTAAACCCTTCATGTATGTTTGTTAAGTCACAGATAGTAATCCCACCCACATTGTCATGAGCCTTATGCTGGAATCAACAACGAATGGTGAGTCCGAGGAACAGTTAAACTCTCTGAGAAACGGCAAGGAATTTAAGTAGAAGTAAATTGGAAGAGTTGAAAATAGAATCTATTTGATCATATATAGTCCTAGTAAATATCATTTATGTAGGTAAAGTGTATATTTTCTCTTAAAACTTCATATCTTCAACTTTGATTTCTTTTTAACCGACTTCAAAAAAGAAGAAGGTTCTCATCTCGCCGGAATCTTTTTTTTTTATGTATGTTCACCGATTATTCGAGTACGCCTGAACCAATTTGAAAAATTCTTTTTTTGTTTCAAAGGGTGTCCTTTCCAGGTGGTCAAATTAAAATTTTATCGAAATCAATAAAGCGGTTTTTGAAAAATCAACACATATCTAAAGATTTTATACGTCGATGATATTTTCTTTTACTCCGAAACCTCGCTGTCTCATTGGAGCAGTGCGTTTTGTTGGCCTACCCATATTATACTTAAACAAAATACATCTACTTTCCACTAAAAAGCACATTAAAGTCGGTGATGCTTTTTTTAAAAGACGAATATATATTTGTAAGGTAATGCAAAAAAGTACTTGCTAAGCTTCTGCAACTAAACTCAAACATTTACAAAATGTCCGTACCTACCACGGTTAACAAATTACGTTAGCTATTCTATTGGACAACGGTGGACAGTCGAACCGTCGCGCGTCGTAATTGACGCTATTTCGTTAATCCACTTGCACAAACGGATTGCATAGCTTACAGAGGCGTTATAGAACATTTAGCAGTGTCAGTAGTGCTGAGTGCTTTTTGCCTATACAGGTTGTTACAGAACGGTGTGTTAAAATTTTAGGGACGTAGTTGATTTAGCTTAAAAAAAATGGACCACAGAAAAAAAAAAACAATATTTTTTTGAAGTGAAAACTTCTTTAGCGGCGTTGTGCACTTTTAGATGGGTAAAATATGTTAAACTCGCGTCAGGACACGTGACCCTGATGTCAGACACTGATGTCTGTCCCCATCGAAAATCCATACGACGGAGCCGAGTTTGTTATTTTTTATTTTTAAGAAACAGGCCTTAGTTGCCCAAAAAAAGGTCTGCCTGTTTGCCGAACTTCTTATTGGTTACCTCTACCAAAATATAATTCAAAATTTAATTTAGAATCCCGAACGGACCGGCCTACAATTGAAGCTGTCAAATTGCCGAACAAATTAAAACAAATAGAGGTGCCATATTTGTCGTGATTACTTTTTAAAGTGAAAACTTCTTTAGGAACGTTTGGCACTTTTGGTATGAGGAAAAAGCACTAAACTCGCGTGGCCGTCACGCTTAGGTACATATATAGATATATGTGTGTGTGTTATGTTTTCACTTCTAACGTGCAGTCCCACGACTGACATTTTTTTTCTTTGGAATACGCCTTACCTAATATAAGTGTAAAGTGTTTAAACCACACGTTATGAATTTTCATGTCAATTTCAACAAATATATTTTTTTAATCAATATCTTTTCAGAAAAATGTGGACAATACAACAACATCCTTGGTATTAAATACTTATAGCTTCATTCATGCCAGCCCTCTCTAATACAAAATATTTACTTTATCGGTAAATTTTCAAGTTTAATTTTTCAGTTTCAAAATACGATTTCTGTGTTAAAAATCACGATATTTCATAAAATTGTTTAGCGCTTTACTTTACGAGTATTCTCGGGGTCTACTATGCGACCTTAAAATATTCACACACCTATCTGTAACAACCTGTATATTGGTACCAAAGAAAAATGTACAATAAAAAATACTTCTAATGATAAGAAAAATATTATTACCGAACTAAAAAATTGGTTTCATATTACTCATTTAAAAAAAAAAAAAATCAGGTGTATGCAAGCATGGGGCACGCCACAATTCTGGCGGTAAGGGCCCGTCATGGAGGAATGGCTAGAGAGGCGTTATGGCAGCCCCTCTTACCGGATGACGCAGGTACTTACTGGGCACGGCTGCTTCGGGAAGTACCTGTGTCGCATAGGCCGGGAGCCAACGCCTGAGTGCCATCACTGCGGGGGCTGTCCCGAAGATACTGCACTCCACACCCTAGTGGAGTGTCCAGCGTGGGTCCAACAGCGCGATGACCTTGAGACAGCTCTAGGTGTGGGAAACCTCTCTCTAGAGACCATGGTGCTAGCTATGGTACAAAGCGAGAGTGCGTGGGTCTCCGCCGCCTTATTTTGCGAGAAGGTGATGTGCGCCAAAGAGGCGGCGAAAAGGGAACGGGAGAGGACTAGCACTCTCCCGTCACGCAGAGAACGCACCAGGCGCCGTAGGGCACTTAATGACCTGACGGCCTCCATGAGCGCTGGCCTTAAGGCGCTGGGAAGGTTAACCCGGCGCCGAAACAGAAGCAAATAGGCCCGAGACGGTGGCGAGACGTGTTCCGCGCGCGCCTTTTAAAAGTGAAGGGGGACACGGCTCCTACTCACGACTGCGAGACTACCTGCATTGTGGACAGGTGGTCAAGTCTGTCGGGGGTTCAGGGAGTTCCTTCTTAGGTTATACCTGAGCCCCCGGCCATAGACACCCGTGACGGAACACCGTGTGGTTTTAGTCGGTTCGATTCCGACATAGCCACTTCGCCGAGTGCTCGACGAGGTGGTACCCGAGGGGGTTTCCACACGTAAAAAAAAAAAAGGTGTATGCAAGTATCTGTCAACAGCTGGTTGCATAAAAGTCATTATAAATATATTTTAAACTATAAATATAGTTTAATGAATATATGTAAAAAATAACCATAAAACAAACAAATGAAATCCTAATTTATCTTTATCAGGAGAAGACGATGTCGAAGTAAACTTGGAAGATTACGGAGACGACCCAGCCGATCTCCAATTACTCCAGGATGTTGGAAAGTGAGTTCTATTTCTATGTGCACTAATTTTAAATTAATTTCAGGAACCTCTTTTTAGAACATAAATACAGCTTACAGGACATAAACAAGTTACGTAATATTATTTAAAGCAGGTCAGAAAATATGAATTAAAGATCCAGTATAATTAAAGTGACCCGAGAATTAAGCCAAAAGGGTTGTATGATTAAAGGGTGTTCATTACAAAATTTGATAGTCTTCTGGCACAGTGGTTTAATTATCATTCAAAATAATAGAATAAAATTAACTATTATAAATACAATAAATAGATTATGAATAATTTTTTTCATAGGACACATCAATGGTGACAGTGGGTATCAAGTCGACTGTAATTAAACTACTATGGCGTGTTCAGATACTATTTTTTTACTCTTTTTGTTAGTAAATTGTGTTAGTATTTATAGTCTAACAATAATCGTGTGTGAGCTAAAATATACACACATTCAAACAGAGATTTAGCTGACAAGTAAAAATATTATAAATACTTATTACGGAAACTATATGTTATTGGGGTGTATTGAGATATATTCTTAGCCAATGTAACATGCTTACATTGACTAAGAAATGTTTAGTAATAAAGTTTATTTTTTATTTTTTTTAACTCCACACATCTCACACACGGCCGTCTGATCCCAAACTAGGCAGAGCCTGTACTATGGTAACCAGACTACTGATAAATATGCTTATATATTTCTAAATACATACACATTATGGATAAATTACGCCCAGACACAGAACAAATTATTGTGCTCATCACACAATTGTTTGTCTTGGGTTTGAATCAAACCCACGACCTCGGGCTTAGCAGGGTCACTAACCACTAGACCAACAGGCCAGTCAAAAGTTTAAAAAGATTAAAATACTGTTCTTGTAGTCTACATAGCACATAGCAAAAGAGAATAGGATTGCCCCGTTAACGAGAATGGGACCTATTTGGCAGAATGGGTGTTTAATACGCCTTTGCAGGGATGAGTGTATGCATGTGTATGTAAGAAGTTAATAAAACAAGCAAACAAAAGGAAATAAAAAATAGGCAACATGAAACAGTCCATATGAAAACAACGACGTTAAATTTATGAAAGTAGTTGACACTTTTCATTTATCGTGTGTCTTGGTCATTACAATAGAAACAGTAAGAGTTTTATTGGATAATGTTATCCAACATTAAGCAAGTAAACCTTCTGAATCAGCTCCGATTATTGTATTAGATATTTAGATTAGCTTTTCAAAATGCTTTTTATGATAAAAATACAACATCGTCAAACCATATCTACAACTAAAGAGTACTTAGGAACCCCTAATATCTTGCATTTCAACCTTAATTAAGGTAATATTTATAGAGAACGGTACCTGTTTAATAGTTTTGATTTGATCGTGTCACAGATGGACTTAAAAGAGCTCTGTGACACTTTTATGCCATGAAACAGGTCCCTATTCCACTTCCGATGTCCGTACGCATTGACCTGATTACTGAGCTCTTTTCAGTCTACCAACTACCGCTAGCTTATAGTTATTGAGAAAAGCTATGTAAGGCATCTTTGAGAGAAAAATAAATTATATTTTTGAAGTAAATGCAAGACTTTGTTGCATTCACTTAAACACAAACTTAGGCTAGCGTTCAACAATGTGGTTTCAGACGTTCGTCGCTGATCTACGTTTTCAGGCGCGCCTGTGTGCGGCGAGGGGGCAACTGCGACCACCGCCCCGGAGACTGCTGCCACTCCTCATCCTGCAGGTGCAACCTCTGGGGCTCCAATTGCCGCTGTCAGCGTATGGGCCTCTTCCAAAAATGGGGGTAGACTCACTCTTCGGCACATCGGCTCCTTTGAAGCGACGACCAACTCCAACCAGCCGACTTGACCGCCGCTCCATCGGATGCGACAACTCACGCATTTAAACACGGACCCCTTAAGTTTAACTTCCGATTTGGTTTCTTATCCTCTCTTCTAATCATTGTATCTTTAAACTAATTGCGTAGAAATTCGAATTGAAAACAGGGACCTAGATTTTAGTTTGGAAATATTTTTGGACCTTATATGATATACAAAAATGTAGTAATGGTTTAGTTTTGATTAGAATTATGTCTGTTGGTTTTGTTGTTGTAACATTTACTTTATCTGATTTGCCGAGTGTCCGCTTACGTGGTTGGGCAATCACCCAGCCTTATTGCCCAATCAGTACGCCTCGACGCCAAGCTCGGTGAATCAGACACCGGTAACTGCCTCCGGCGACGGGTCCTCGCATTTAGTTTTGCTTTTGATTTCAAAGACGAGGCTCGTTGCCTTGACGGCAGTTCGACTATTCTATAACCATGTATGTATGTAGAGTAAGTAAGATAATCGTAGTTAAAGCAGTAGCTGCTAACTTGGTGGTAAATTTATGTCAATAGGAAGTAGAAATCACTACAAAATAGAAAAAAAATATATAAATGTAACTTTTAAAGTAAATGTTTTAGTCATGTAAGTGAGTAACAGTAATGAAAAACTTGGTGAAAGACGCTATAATAAGCCTTGATATATAAAAACGAAGCCACTTGTATTTGCGATTGGCAACTTAGATTTTTAAAATATCTATTAATGTGTCAATACATTCATATAATATTAATATACGGATCTTTAATATACTTTATGCGGGTCTTGGATAGGAGGTGAACATATATGTTATCACAACTTATATTGTAGATTCTTCTATACGTAGATTCATATATTGTATGTTTCTGATCGGAATATGGTAATTGTATTAATACTAATATTGGAATATGGAAAATGATAAATTATATTAATAAATGTTTATGGACGGTAAAGTGTTGTTTTTCTTCAGAACTGATCCCACCCTCTCCTTTCCTATCCAGAACAACACGTGGCGGGCTGAGGTGTCACCCCCTTACAGTGCAAACAATCCCAACTAGAACCAAACGGTTCAGCACCTCCTTTCTTTGCCGCACCATTAAAATGTGGAATGCATTACCAGCACACGTGTTCCCTTCGACATATAATCCCGGGTCCTTTAGCGGGGCGTGAAGAAGCATGTCTCGAGGCCGTCAAGCTGAGGGCCACCATTATAGTATCATCCGTATCTATAATGGTATATAAAGCGGTGGTAGCGTAATGGCTATGGTGTCGGACTTGCGATCAAGTGGTTTTGGGTTCGAACCCCATCCAGTGCACTACCGTCGTGAGCCCACTCCTAATACAAGCGTTAAGCTTAGTTGGAGGGGTTAATAAGAATACTAGTAATGTATGACCCACGTTGCTAGTGAAGCTCACACGCTTAGTGAAGTTCACAGAACAGATAACTCATCGAAGACATTATAGAAACTTTTAAACTTTCGCGTTCCATGATTTAAATTATGTATTTCCACGGGAATTAACGCGATCACAAAAAGGTATTACATACCTCTGAATTGCCTGACATTTCGACAACACACACTCGGCCGCCAACTGACTGTCAGCCTGTGATGGATGAATATATATTATAGAAATATTATATAAAAGTTGACTGTCGGATTTACGTAAGTAAGTGCAAAATATAATAATTAAATAATAAACTCAACAGTATTAACTATAAGAAACAAAATACGGTAGTTATCTTAGATAGGTCTGGGATTCTGGGTGTAGCCAGTAGGGATCACTTACACACAAGCCACTGTCTTTACCACAGTAATTATAGTGACCGTGATTAATCACTGCCTACAATATAGCAGTGATTAGTCACTGTAACTGTCACTATAATTACTGTAAGGAATTACTTAAATCAATTTTAAAAGGATATAAGAAGTAATTAAATTCCATCAGGGCTACTATGTTTTAAAGTAAATACATAGATATACTGAGATACAGTCTCAACTATTTCAGAAGGTACGGAACTACGTTGCTAAGAATAGCCTAAAATGAACATAATTTTAGTGGAGACACCATATTTAAAGAATTTGAATTTGAAAAATTTGAATTTGAATACTAACTTTATTGCACACCAAATATAACAATAGCAGTCAGTGTGATAGAAAGGTCTATTAGAGTGTTCCAATGGGCGGTCTGATCACCGGGTATCGGGATCTCTTACAGCCAATTTTCAATGGATTGTACTATTAGGCAGATTGTGGTGCACAACTAAAAGCAGACAAAAAATACGTTATACAACTTGTAAAAATACATCTAGACAAATATCTATACTAATATTAAAAAGCTAAAGAGTTTGTTTGTTTATTTGTTTGTTGAACGCGCTCGAAAAATTATTTTAGTATTGTATAGCCCATTTATCGAGGAAGGCTATAGGCTATATAACATCACGCTACGACTAATAGGAGCGGCGTAGTGGCCATAAACACAGGTGAAACTGCAGGGACGGCTAGTATATTTATATATGTAGTGTAGTAATGACCGAAGGAAGCAAAACCTATTTTATATAATGCAAGAAAGAGACTTATTTGTTCAGTTTATGCCTTTATTTAAACTATGTCATCCATAAAAAACTGGATAAAGCTGAAAAAGTATGGAAAATGGTATTTCGTCACAGGTGAGTCTATTGCAGGGTGTAAACTAAGGAAGGAAGTTTCAGGAAACAATTGTAGAATTTGATCACGGTTCAACAACAGACAAACTCCTCCAGCGTGTGTCCAGAATACTGTAGAATTTTTTATTATGTACTCCACATTCATTCACATTCGAAGAACAAGTCGATCATTGTACGGAGCAGCAGTTGTTACGCCTCGTGACGTCCTACGAGTAAATTTAGCACCTCTATACATTGTGGTTGTAGTACAAACTACTAATAAAGAACACACAGACAAGATAACTAGCAACATTAATATTACGATTTTTTTTTATTGTGTGCTATACTACCAAAAATACTAGTAATAAATATATTTAATTTAAATTAGATTTTAGATATGCATCATACACTTAATAAATTTATTCTGAAAAATTAGATTAATTCTTGGAATTAATAATTACAATCGACACTCCTACAGGAAAAAAAAAATTGTCTTACTTTCTATACCATACTAAGGTATAGTAAGTATTCTATACTAAATGAGGGGCTCGTGGCTAAGTGGTAACCGAGTAGGGTAACAAATTGCAAAGTCAAGTAATGCTAGCCAGGTCAGTCTAGGATGGGTGACCATTCTTAACACATTGAGACCCCTCCGTGCCTCGGAGAGCACGTTAAACCATTGGTCCCGGGTACCATACAAACATCTGTGGCATTCGTTACGGGTAGTTGGGGCCTTAAAAATTCCGACAACCTGGTCTAACTACAGAACTTCGATATCGCCCAGTACTTGGGTTGTGGAGGTCTGATGGCAGTCGCTTCACGTAATATATCAAAGTTTGGCCGTATCGTAGTTAGATTGAAAGCCGACCACAACTTAGTTCGGACTATACTATACTAAGGCGGTATTATCGCAACTAGCGATAAGCCCGCCGCGCCGTTTGACCATTTTTTTTTTCTTTGTAAATATTTTGAAATGTTCCTCATGGTGTACAATAAAGAGTAGTGTATTGTATTGTATTGTATTGTAAGACAAATCATTTAAGATCAAGATAATAATGTAACAAGAATAAGTTAAAGCGAATGAAATACGTAATTAATTTATACTGCGCATAATACCTATTTTTACCTCTAGTGGTTACCTAATTCTATGTCTAATCAGGATTTTACAATTCTATCCTGATCCTAATTTTGCTCCTCCAAAAAAAAGTATAATTTTATATGTAAATATACTATCATGGACTACAATTAAGATATATGTAGAGTAGTTTTCGTAATGAGGTTATTCGACAAAGAACTAAAATTACTTACATATCTCGCAGAATAAGCACGCTGAAGTGGCAATGAGCTGGCCACGCATACCAAAGGGCCACACGTGTCTTAGAGTGGAGTCCGCGAATCGGTAAAAGGAAGGTAAGACGCCCCCTAGCCAGATGGATCGATTACTTGAAGGAGGTAGCTGGGATATACCGGATGCCGAAGGCGGAGGTTCATAACCTGGGGAGTGGACCACAATAGAATAAATGATTGATTGATATGTAGTCACTGATAAAGACACCATATCTTCTTTAACGTATCAGAGTAGGAGAAAATACATCAATATTTTACTAAAAACCAAACAGTATTCAATAACAATACCACAGAGTTTCCAAAACATCGCACAAATCAATAAAACTAAAAGTGCACTTAGGTACTGTCCATGTTTACACTAGCAGAGAGGAATATTTACAACAAAAGAAATTCCCGCTTTGTGCGATCGAATGTAAAATCTCCAGAGAATATATTCTTATTGTCACGTCTTTTATAGCAGAATTACATTAATTTGATTCTCTTAGATTGTTTGGCGTTGGTTGAGGATACAGTATAAGTAAACTAGTTTTTAGAAATCCAATCTAGTAAGTGATGGCTGTGGTAAAATATTTTTTATAGACACAATATGTTACAATGTCCAATATATTGTATATATAAAGTACTACATACAAGTACTAAGCCTTCACAATTTGATATGGCACCTTTTTAAAACAGGTTGATATGAGTGAAATAACATAACAAATTATTTTAACTAGAGATCGCCTGGTGACATTCAACAATATTTTTATTTTTTACCTTTTTATTTCCGGACCGATGGCCGTTGGAGCAAACGGGTCTTAGAGTCAAGACCTCTAATCGGCAAACGGAAGGTAGGACGCCCACCCAGCCAGCTGGACCGACGATCTAAGGAAGGTAGCTGGGAGGGACTGGATGTAGAATGCGGAGGACCAGGTGCTATGTTGTTTTAATTAATTGCCTCTCCCTTCCAGTCTTCCCGCTCTTCCCCCCTCTACCCCTCTTTCCCTGTTACAGGTGCCCATGGGCGGCGGTAGTCATTTACCATCAGGTGACCCGTCTGCTCGTTTGCCCTATATACCATAAAAAAAAATCCAGTATATGTTGAAACCGTCATTGGTCCCAATTCTGTTACTTCACTCCCTAAATTAAACTTTCTTTACTAAACCAAACTAAATTTTCTTCATATAAGATGTAAACCTTGTATACTTCGAAACAAGGTCTTATTTCAAATTTAAACAAGTAGGTAACATATGTCGCTATCGAAATAAGCAATTTATTTGTCGACTAAAGTCTGATACGCTTAATATAAACTTTAATACCAAATGTTGAATGCCATCTCTTTTGTTCTGTGTTTTTAATAAGCGTCTTCGTAGGTGTCGATTAAAATAACGTCATCTTAGTTCATTTTGAATAAGTTTTTATACGGCATTTGAATAAATGGGGACTCTCGCTACGTGGAAATAAAGTTGAGTATACGTTGACAGGTTGTAGTGAAATTTAGTGGCGCTGAGAAATAGATGCCAGTAACAAATAGACCTTACTACTAAAAACACAAGGTTGGTTTCATATGAAGAAATTAAGTAAGGTTTTAGTTTAGTCGAGTGTACAATAGAGTTGGCACCATTGTTAGCCTTTCCGTACAAGTAAAACATTATGCGTGTAAACCTTGATGCAGCCGTTTTCCCGTAATTTTGAAATTGGTAACGCATATTAGTTAAAATGTTTAGCTTTCTGCACTTGTTCTGTATATTATCTATAAGTATTCCAAATTTCACGTTCCTTCGTTCACGAAATTTTCTTAAAATGCATACAAAGAATTGTCTTTCCGTATTATTATATACATTTTAGTACTTTAAAATAATATTGAATGAACCTTTTGGTTAGTATGAATTCTAAGTCTTAAACCTCAATACAGCTATAAGAGGAGGTACCTAGGGCTCAAGATGAACACGTAATTTTACAAGTTATGGCCGTTTAGATTTTCAAGTATTGTTACCTCTGTTTTTCATATGGAGCTCTGTCAGTTTATCGGTTAGTGACGTAATCGAACTCACGTGGCACAAACTAGTGTGTTAGTTTTAGAAATTTTAAAAGTAATTTTATTTCATCGATTTTTAGGGCTCCGTTCTTCAAAAGGAAAAGATTGAACCCTCATAGGATCACTTTGTTGTCCGTCAAGAACCCATGGAGGCATTAAGTTTTAATAATTATCAAATACTGTCTGCGGTCCTTTGGAGCTGTTAAAAAATCAAGCTTCAAGTCAACGCAGTTAAAAGATACGGCCATTTTATGAACAGATAAAACCTATTACTTCTCGTTGACCTAGAATCATGAAATTCAGAAAGAAGCAAGATCTCGCAGTACTAGTAAAGAAAACATCCAAATGTCTTTAATTTGTTGCTATATCGATTTGTATGTCTGTGTGTCAAGCATTTCTGGAAAGTCAACATCCTAAGTGCTGTCGTTTGTAAAATTAAAATAAATATCATAAATGCAGTCAGTGATATACAACCGTCTTTCGTTTTTTCAAGTACCCCAAGTGTGACCAAATTATATTTGGACAAAATGTGGGCGTGAGTGTACGTATGAATGTATGTATTTTACTAACCCCTTATATCTCTAACACGAATTCATAAAGTCCTGGAGACTTGTTGCTTTTATGATGTAATACAGAGTTTATCGCGTCATTGTCTGAAGATTTTAATATTGAGCCTATCTATTGTGAAATAAAGTAATTTCATTTCAAAGGTATATAATAAGCGCTTTATACACGCGAAGTGTAAGCAAGTTTTAAACAAAATGACAATAAGAAAAGTTGAAGGATAGTCGTTCTAAGGGTACATATAGGCCTTAAGATCTATGATAGATGATTGGGCCTATAAGCAGCATCGCGGTGACACTTGCGTTCGTGGCTGAATAGGCCGATCCGGGAATATATTCAGAGATTAATTAAATTTGGCACAAATAAACGTTTGATTCTGTTTGGTCTTGTCACTGTCATATACGTTGTATACATTATGTTTTTAAAGTCGTACTTCATCATAGCGATATACCTAGCTAGAGAGCCACAAGACCCAAGCTGGAGGGATCGCTTAAGCCACACACTAATTGGGATACGGTTAGTCTTTTGAGAATGCCGGTCCTTCCTTCTATTATATGCCTGAACTCTCAGCTAATGGCCCTTCACAAACAAACTTGGGTCAGTGGGCTTAAGTTTGACTTTATACGGCTGTTTTTCATTTAGATATTGCGATTGGATCTAATTTTTCTATTACTATTTAATTTTATGTTTAAGAACGCTTTTGTTCAGTAAATTGCGGTTTCACATTCAAAGAAATAACACTGCTTGGTACGCACTGTTGTTTTGTTATTAATAATATTCTATATTTGTTCTTTAAATTTTTAGATTACGAAAGTAATTATTATAAATAATTAACAGTGCATAAGAAGTATAAAATTATTGTTTGTAACATCTAACGTTGGGATCTAAAAGTGACATTATTTCTTCGATTTTAGGTTCCCGTTCCTCAAAAGAAAAAAATTGAACCCTTATAGGATCACTTTGTTGTCCGTTAAGAACCCATGGAGACATTAAGTTTAAATTAATACCAAATACTGTCTGAGGTCCTTTGGAGCTGTTAAAAAATCAAGCTTCAAGTCAACGCAATCAAAAGATACGGCCATTTATGAACCAAATTTGAACATTTCAGTCAATACGGGAAGTATTGACCTAGAATCATGAAATTTGGTAAGAAGCAAGGTCTCGCAGTATAAGTAAAGAAAAACACCCAAAAGTCTTTAATTTGTTGCTATATCGATCTGTCTGTCTAAACTCCTTATAACTGTGACTTCAGTAATGCTTTCTATGGCGATGGGTATGGGTTTAATTATACCTTTTTCCTTTAACTCCTATAGTTATATTATATAACGATTGCTAATTATAAATACCTATAGAGATTAAAGGGCTCGGATTTCCCGGCAACAACCAGTGCGTGTTACAAGTATGCAACGATGACGTGTTCGAGTTATTGCTAACACTCCCCAATCCATTCGCATAAGGAATATTCCTTTCCCTCCTTTGTCTTCCCAATTTACCTACCATTCCCTTTCAATACGAGTATACTTCCTAATTTTCACATTTTCTTCCCAAAGTGCCCGGTTGACATCAATAGGCTTGCCCCCTATTACGTGAGTACGGGACCTAATTATAGTTGCCAAAATGTGGTTGCCAACGCCTTAGGGGGCTTACAGCTATGAGCATATTATGTATGTGTGTATAAAGGTAGAACTTTTTTCACGTTTAATATCTATATTCTTTTTAAATGTATTTTGTCCTACTTCCTACTAATATTATAAACGTGAAAGTTTGTGAGGATGTATGGATGTATGGATGTTTGTTACTCTTTCACGCCAAAATTACTGAACAGATTGCGATGAAACTTGGTATGTTTTTTATTCCCATATTCAAACGGGATCGGGACTTACGCGGCTAAACTCGCGGGGCGCTGTTAGTACTTTATACGGGATTTAATCGATTAATAGGTATTACATACCTTTTAATTACCTGACGTTTCGACTACGTTGCACTTGTGATGCCGTGGTCACAGGTCTAAGAATTTCAAAGACATCTTAAGGCGAGCAACTCGCTTGCATTAGGTCATCATTTTATCACGCTGATCAACTTAAATATTAGTTTATAAATACCACATAAAACTAATTCTACCAAACCTCTTCAAGGTGAGATAAATAGCGACTCTTTTGTTTCAAATGAAAGGATTCCTGTAAATATTTAACCCCATTACAGGAGCAATTCTTAAAACCGTAAAATTTTGATTACCTTGGCGTATAATAAAACGCCGATTATAGAAATCCGTTCGTTTATGTTCACCAATTTTGCAACAAAATAAGCAACACGATAAGGAGTTTAGTAGCCACAGAGCTATAAAGAAGCCATAAATAGTTACTACTGGCTACGATTATCAGCCTCAAATGCTATTATCCTTATATCCTATCTAGAAATCTGATGTTGTCTTTGGCCGTTATCTTTGCTGGATTTGGAAAATGGTCGATCCGGCAAAACTGGTTATAAAGTGATAAATAAGTTAAAAAACTGACATAGAGATCTTACTAGACGTTTGTTCGACATAATAATGTATTATTTGCGTTGTTATAGATAACAGAATAATAAAAATCAAAACGTCCCTAAGTCAATTCCTTTATAAAAAAAATCTTGAAAGCATTCCCACTTTCAATAAATTTAAAAACATCACTGCAAATTAATAGTAAATTAACAGGTAATGTGAATTTGAGTGGACCAAGTAAACTGCATATATCTTTTTATTCCTATTACAGAAATATTAATTCATAGGCTTATATTTGGCTCCCCCACTGCCAAATTACGCGTAACAATTATTTGACCGCGTTATCACAATAGCAATTTAAACTATCTTAAAGGATTCCTTTTAATTTATGTTCTTTCAATTTTTTTAGAGTTGATGTAACTTACTAATGAACTTAGAAAGAAAATAAAAATATACTATAAAAATCAATAGAAATGTATTAAAGACTAGCAGCGCCCCGCGGTTTCACCCGCCTAAGTCCCGATCCCGTGGAAATATCGGGATAAAAAGTAGCCTATGCGTTAATCCAGGTCTCCAGCTACTAAGTTTCATCGCAATCGGTTCAGTGGTTTTTGCGTGAAAGAGTAACAAACATCCATCATTCCATCCATCCAAACTTTCACATTTATAATATTAGTGGAATTACATGATGCCACTGCCTTTATCGTTCTTAAACTATAAGATGTTAGACTATAAGATGGCATTTATCGTTAAACGAATCGCTCGTAAACTCCAATAAACAAATAGTTTATTTGACGACCAGATTGCACGTCCAGATCATTTATAGCTAACTAAGTCTTTTCGCACGTTAACGATATAAAATATACGGACATTTAGAACGTTCTACTTACCCGTGAATACTTGAGACTTTTGACTTGGGTATTATTGGACTTATAAACGTGTAGATAGATATGTATGAGGAAGGACAGATGATATAAAGATATACTTGGACTATTGGAGTTATATATTCCCCAGTATTTAAGGCATGCAGCCCTAAATCTCTGAGCGAAAACAAAACGGAACGCATGCATATATGCAAGTGTTTACTTTTGAAGCGAGACTGCCTGCAGAATTTTTTATTCATGTAACATCGCTGTAAGTCTCGAATTAATAAAAAGCGATCAAAATGCAATGAGGGTTTTTTTAGTTCTTTTATTCCTCAAATAGGTACGTAAGTTGTAAGACGTATCTTACAATATTACGTGTCTGTTCGATATTAAATTATGTATTAGATATATATATATATTTAGCAAACTAGGCAGCAATTGTATTTTTTTATATAATAGCCCGTTGTGTGTGTAAGGATCCACTGAAACTTAAATATGTTCGGTCACATTGAACATCAATTTCAGTTCATGCGAAAGATAGCGGATTCTAATTTATCAAAGTAAAGGTCTTCGCCCACTGTATCGTATCATTTCGTAATAGTGAAAGTTTAAAAATATGCTTGCAAATATTTTACTGATATTATAAAAGCGTTTTTTATCTAAATAAGTTACGGAACTCACGGCCTTACTAACGGTAAGTAATTATATCACGGAACGCGAAAGTTTAAAAGTTAGTATAACGGTAAGCGGTTTTGACTTCCTCAAAACTATAGATACATCGGCATTTTCCTTTTAGGGTTGTCTTGTCCCAGATGACTCCATTTTTGAAAGAAGAACGATTCAAATTCACTAGCGCAGTGCGAATAGTACAAAGAAACCTTTGGCAAATACGACATCAGATGCGGTTTGGGAACAAAGAAAAATTTCAAGTAATATTGTAGTTGTTCTAGCTTATGTTGCTTTATTTGGCTATAAATTAATTGTGTTCGTTGTC
The DNA here is from genome assembly GCA_949752705.1 of Callimorpha dominula. Classification (NCBI taxonomy): domain Eukaryota; kingdom Metazoa; phylum Arthropoda; class Insecta; order Lepidoptera; family Erebidae; genus Callimorpha; species Callimorpha dominula. The sequence continues at coordinate 11,229,381 of OX457010.1, read as the reverse complement.
TAGTAGGTATGTCTTTGATACATTCATGATACACTGTAGAGAATAGAGACATTTAGAGCTAATTTTATGAAAGAAAATATGAAAGGGCGAAAGATAAGGAAAAAATATAACCATACTCAATTTTATTATCATTACTATGATAAACGATGTCGGGCTATAAGAATACGAAGAAGTTATTTTTCTTCGTTAACTTTATACAGTATTAGATAGGAATAATTAATGATCGATTACACCTTGGGGAGCGAAGACAACTGCTAATCTCTAGGGCCAGTTTAACCCAAATGTAAGGTTTTATTTTGAGTATCATATCTGTATTTAAATCTCATAGTGGTGTGATTTTATATACAAATTAGCACACCTACTTTTGTAAAGCATTCATTCAGAATGGGTTTTCTTAGTACCTCATATTTCGAATAGTTAGCGTCAAAACAAGAGAAGTGCGGTTTCTAACCCTACTCCACACTTTTGACTTGAACTCACTCCTTTTTTTTTGTGCTTTTGGAAACCCCTCACCGCCGTCACCCCACCGGTGTTTTCGGTGGGGCGGTGTGTCAGAATCGAACTGACTAAAACCACACGGTGTGCCGTACTGCGCCTTAAATAGGATAAGATTTTAGCTTAATTTGAGATGTTAAGAATATTATTAGTAATATGTGCGTTATGAATAATTCCTCTATCGGGGGGGATTAACAACGGACACAAATAACACACAGACTCGGCACAACTCCCAACACTGCGCGCAGTGTATTGGTGAGGCAACCACTTAAACTATTGCGCCATTAGGCATCAATAAAAAAAGGCATATAATATAAATAAGTCACATCGTTGCGAAGCGTGTGTATAGTTTAATGCTGTGTTAATTCTAAAGCATTAATTACTTATGGTGCGCATCCAATTAAGTATTAATTTAATATTATATCTATTCAATGGCACATGTATAACGAATTTAAGAATTAGATTATGTCTGCTGGTAGACCAAGGGGAGGTACGAGTTCCTGAATTCCAAACACTTATGTGTGCGTTAAACGAAACTTGCTTGATTATTGATAAATTTATAATCTTGTCTTGGTGGTCGGTGACGAGGTCCGTAATATATATGATTCCTGCATATTTTCTAATGCTACCTGCGGATATAACGCTACGACAAGTGGACTAATATAAACGTAAACCTGTAACAAGATAATAACATCATTTAGTATTCTAGCAATTAGCTAGCTAGCTATTATCTAGCGTTATGTCCTATGGTATAGTACTTTGGGGCAAGGCGGCTGATGTTGAAACTATATTTATTCTCCAAAAACGAGCCATCCGCTCCATATACAATTTAGTCTCTCTTCGAGAGTTAAGGATATAGGTATTTTAACTGTTGCATCACAGTATATATTTGCAAATATTATGTTTGTTAGGCACAACATTAATAATTATAAGAAAAACAGTGATATACACAATATTAATACAAGAAACAAGTCTCAACTCGTTGGGACCTATCATCGCTTACATAAAGTACACAACTCGTTCGAAGGTCTTGGTATACGTTTTTATAATAAAATTCCTATACATGTAATCGACCTTCCTGTAGATAAATTCAAGCGAACGGTAAAAAATCACCTTATTAGCAAATCCTACTATACGATCAACGATTATCTAAACGACAAACAGTCTTGGGCTTAAGGTGTCATTAGGTATATACACACAAACTTTTTTGTCTTATAATTAAGCTAAATTATTAACAAACCATTGTCAGTTGAAAGTAATGCGTGACGATTATTATGGTAATTTGACTATTAGTGAATTTTATCAGTATCTCGACTATGGTTTGTCATGCTCACTAAAATGTCATTGCTTGCGGCGTCGTCATGGGGCGGGTCATTTCTTTCCCTCTGATATGGCGAAGGAGATGATGGCTGGTCCATGCGTCATACTCGTGAACGGGTGCTGCTTGGGGTGACTGGTCGGCCTAGTCAGCGATGCTTTAGCCTATACTATTATTTTGGTTCGATCAACTGCAACTCTAGCCTCTTAATCCAGTCACGAATTATTTTTAACAGTAGATTTTGCAACTGAATGAAGGTAAATGTGCACCTTGTGTACGTTAGCTTTTGGAGCATTTCAATAAAATGAAATTCAGGTGGCATCAGCTTGCATCCTGCTTACCTCTCGTGTAACACTAACACTATTGTACCTGAAGATCTGACTTTTAAAAAGAGTGGCCATGAGTTTCTTTGCCAGTATTCTTCTCATAAGGCCCTACGCATTTTGGAAACTGGAAGTTATAGATCGACACAAACAGGCAGTAGATTTTGGTGTTTTTCACCCAATTTACCTTGACAATCCAGTACATGCTGTGGCGTCTGTTTGTGCCGATCTATGATTTTAACTCTAGCTTCAATTTAACGTTCATAAATGTCACTTAGTGTCTTAATTGAATAAATGATTTTGAATTTGAATTTGAATTGCTGCACGATACTTATGCCTAAAAATCAGTTTTAAATTTTTGTCTGTCTATCGGTCTGTTTGTTTCGGCTGGTCTCCGGAGTGGGTGGACCGCTTTCCACGGTACTTGCACTGGCAGATAGCTAGTATTATAAAGGGTAAAGAGAAAAATAATTAGGTATCCGCGCAAAAAATATAAATATGTATGTATAAAAACAGCTAAATAAAAACATATTAGTTGATAGCGTACTATTGAATATACAGACAATAATTGACACATATATATAGCCATTTACTAGAGATTTAAAAAAAACTATTAGGTGCTAACGTTACTACTAACCGATCACTTTAAAGTTAGAATGAAAAATAAACTCTGCATATTTCTGTAATAGCTATCAAATAAGGTTTTATAAATTCATATCACAAGTTCAGTTCGAAAATGGCAACATGTGTTACCAGATCCGGTTTTTGCCTCGCCGACCATCACCTGATGGTCCGAGACAAAAACCTGATTTGTAACAAACGACCTCGTTTGTTACATAACGCGATTTATATCGCCCAGGGGACCTAACGGTGATAAATACGATTCACTGAGTTAGTAATATTTAGTTTGTGGTATATGGAGTACTATCGTTAGCGCTGTTTTGTAATGCAGACAAGTTTTATTACACAATAAGCATGATTACCTTTAAAAAAGTATCACCGACTTCAATGCGCCTCAAAATAGTCAGATCTCTTCAAGTGTGCCTATAAAATTTGAAGAATTCCCTCGATTTCTCCAGGATCCTGTCATGAGATCCCGACCTGATGACCATGAAACCACCTGGGAAGTATACTCTTCCGAACAAAATATTTTTTTTGAAATCGGTCCAGGCGTCTTTGAGTAATCGATGAACATACATAAAAAAATATTTATACAGTGGAACATAGAAGCTCCTCCTTTTTTGAAATCGGTTAAAAATAATGAAAAATGAAAAAAAAAACTGATAACCGTTTACTGATTAAAAATTCTGATACTGAAAAGCGTTTTTCGCTGTCTGTATGCAAATATTTCATAGAATTTGTCATCGTTCATAGCCATTGGCACAAATTTCAGCATAAATGTATTGTTTCCTATCTTCTAGAAGGGACATAGCCAGTTTATTGAGCTCACAAAACTACAACAGCTTATGAAATTCTATCTCTTTCGTTTCTATCAATAGAAAATAAATAAAATTGAAGTATCTGTTTGTAATGTCAAAATAATAGTTTTATTTTTAAGCCCATACAGTTATTTGTACGATTACTATGCCTAAAAATCAGTTTGTGAAATTTTTGTCTGTCTATTTGTGCCCGCTTTTCTTGGGAACGGGTTTACCGATTTCCACGGGACTTACACTGGCAGATAGCTGGAGTTATAAATAGTAAGTTAGTTTACTTTGATTTCGTAGAAAGAATTAGGGTTCCTCGCAAAATATATAAATATTTACACGCGAGCGAAGCCGCACGGGAACTGCTTGAATTAATATAAAAACGAACTGTGTTAAATTTAGTTGTCAGACCTTGATCAAATTAGTACAATATTCTCGGGATGAGTCGATTACGGACTAACTTAACAAACAGCTAACTATCTATAAACGTAATTCAATTCATTCATTATAAGTTGTAAGTACTCACAAGACACTGGTATATTTCAAGAATCCATCTCACGTTTGGTTAATCAAATATGTTCCAATTTCAGGGAATGGCTGTATCTGTAATAATTCCAGGGATCAAATACATAAATTACATTCCGAAATAACATTGAGACGAGTAGATTATCTTGACAGGATTTTCACTTCGCTGAAGCCCGAGTAGGTTATTTTACCTCAAGGGCAAATAGACTAGGATTGATATAAAGTTTGAGGTATAAATAACTGTTCTCATTTTTGTAGTTTTGGTTTATAAATTACCTAATTTTTTACTGGCCGAACTCTATTTTGAACATAACCAACTTGAAACTATAAAAGTATTTATCATAATTACATTCGGTTTTTAGAAGTCTCGCCTGAAAGGATCATCATTGCAAAAACTGGCAACTTAGGTTTGACCCGCGTGGGCTATGCAGTATTTGCTGCAGTTCGTCAGGTTTTATCACTTCATTACGCTATAGACACAAATGTCTGTATCGATAGAAATTAGGAAAAAGAGCAATAATTTAATAATTTATTTTTTGCTAATTTAATGCCGCCTTTAGTATTTTTTTTGTTATGATATGGGTGCAAACGAGCAGAAGGGTCATCTGATGGTAAATGACTACCGCCGCCCATGGACACCTGCAACTCTCTTGAGTTGCACTCAACTCAACTGCAGACTCACAAGTGCGTTGCCGGCCTTTAAGGTGGGAGTAGGGGAAGGGGGGAATAGGGGCCAAGGAGGGGAGATTTGGAGAGGGGAAAAGGGGAGGAGGAAGGGTTAGGGCCTCCGGTAACCTCACTCACTCGGCGAAAAGCAATACAATGATTGCTTCACAGCCGGTTTTCTGTGAGGCCGTGGTATCATTCCGGTCGAGCCCATACGTGCCGAAGCATGGCTCTCCCACGAGCATAGTAATTTGACATTGTTGGCGTAGTATGCTTCAGACAGCCATAGTAATAACTATTAGGTAGGTGTACATTGGTGTTTTAAAACGAATAATATATTAGTTATAAAAGAAAGGCAGTGGAAGTCGATAGAGGGGCTTGATAACCCGTAAAATTTAAATTTACAATTACAACTACTGCAATAATTTATTTAAGCATTGTGGCGACTTCCACATACAGCAAAAAGAAACATACTCCAACATCATCTACAACCTACTAATCCTGCATCGCGCTATGAAAGTTCTCGCGCCGATTAGTATATATACAACTTCCCAACATCAACCGTTGGGCCGCGACCCGCCAGGCATGACTACCTCGCCTGGTCGGAGGATCTTCCCCTTTGTGTTTGAGGGACATAACACAGCATCACTATTGAATTGTTTACATTTAAACTATTGCAAATGGAAGCTTACTTTAAGGTGATATCAATGAACGTTTGCATTACTAATAAATGAAAATGGTTTCAGCTGCCACATTTACATGAATACTATTAAGGTTCTAAATCGGTCTTGTTTCTTGCCCCAAAATACTACTTGTGACCAGTTCTTATGGTTGGTTTTATTTTGTTCAAAAACATTAACTAAATACATACGTAAAAAGTTAATACGACTAACTGTATTTAACATCGGTAAGGCTTTAGCACGAGTAAGAAGATACACGTTATTCTGAAGCTTAAAACCTAAAAAAGCTAAGTACCTATTTTATGAAGCTATGATATTTTTTACGGCAAAACGGAACTTAACCAGTTGATTCTAAGCCGGGCTGAAGCTTATTAATCTTTCTTCTTTCCTACTCTATGCTCATCATACGAAATTTTTATGACATTAGAATTGGAAACGTCTATAATATTCGAGGAAAGTTTCCGACTAACAATTTCAAATTCCAAACAATTTGTGGGTCGGAAACTTCCCTTAAGCTCTCTTACAATCATAGTGATATAAAAAGGACAACATTATTATCAACTTGACAAATCACATAATCCATCTAACTACAACTACAGAGTCAGAACCATAGCAAAAAAAAATAATTACATCAGCTATTTTAAATCACGAACGCCCGGATGCTGGTTTCAAAAGGCTTTTATACGCAGACTTTATCACAAGAGTTCCAAAGGTCTATTAATTGGGTTAGCCTGCATAACATTTTTGTTTACTCTCTCAAATTTGCGCCACACGTGTATTTGTTCTCCGCAAAATTTTAAATATTGATGTATTTTGTTCACCTGAGTACTTCTGAAATAATGCATGGTTTTTTTTTTAATAAATGTGTTAATCATAAACTTTATTACATATATAAACATTAATACTACTACTACTACTACGAGTTCACTCAGAAAGTTTTTCGAAAAATAGTTTTGAAGTGAAAACGTTTTTAGGCAAGTTTGTGTACTTCTGCTATGAGGAAAAAGTACTGAACTCTTGACCGTCACGCTAATAATACATATATAGATCCACTAGAGGGTGCTAATCTAAACATTGAGTTCTGTCAGCTCCTTTTTAATTCATGTCACCAACCTACTAAAGTGACGTTTTAAGTTCGTCGTTTCGTTTAAGTTTTCACTTCTGTCGGCAATCCCATGACTGCCTACTTTTTATGTATGGAACACTGGCAGATTATACTTACTTTATTTCAATAAACCCTTTAAAAAAAATCTAAAAGACTCCAAAAAGCACTAAGTAAGGCTAGTGAAAAATTAAAAATAATCGAGTTTAAACTTAATTAGAATCCTACAACACTTGTGACACTTTTAAAATAGTAGGTAACATTATAAAGGCAATAGGTGCTATTGCCTGGTGGCAGAGAACAGAGCTTAGCACCGTCAGTAACAAGTTGCAGCAATTCCAGCGACTCGCATGTGCTGCCGCAACTGGATGCATGCGCACGACTCCCACAGCTGCCCTGGAAATAGCTCTAGACCTAACAGCACTAAACCTATTTATACAGCAGGAAGCAGCTCTGGCAGCCATCAGACTCAAACACCTGGGTCTGTGGTACAACCGAGAGGGTCCCCATTCCAAACTATGGAATGAATTAGTGGAATATCAACCACTAATAGCTGCCCCATGCGATAGGATCCCCAAACAACATATCTTCGAAAGGAGATACCGAATACAGTTTTATGAAAAAGACCGAGATCAATCTGGCATAAATGAAGTCCGAATATACACGGACGGTTCTAAGATGGGGACAGGGACTGGAGCCGGAATCTTCTCACAAGACTTAAACATAACAGTATCACTGGCGTTAAGGCAGCACAGTTCCATATTTCAATGCGAGTGCGTTGCAATAATCTACGCCGCTACCGCGGTCATGTCAAGATGTATACAGGCGTATAACATCCGCATACTGTCAGACAGTATGGCCGTCCTAAAAGCCCTGGAGGGCAACACCATGAACTCCGGTCTTATATACCAATGCCACCAGACACTGGAACGGTTAGCCTCTGACAACAGGTTAATCCTCCAATGGATCGAGGGGCATAGTGACTCAAGCGGGAACAATGTCGCCGATGAGCTGGCAAGGGTCTTCAACGTCAGTAGCAGGTCGAACTGTTGCCACTTTCCTTTAGTCGACTTCGCTCATGGGTATAACAACGAACTCGGGAATCGCACAACAACCGCTGGGCCGACACACCTGGCTGTAGACAATCCAAATTGGTGCTGACGAAGGTCTCACCACGTTTAACTTGCAGACTGCTCAGTCTCAACCGACTTGACATCCGAATAGTGGTAGGATTTATTACGGGCCATATGGCCCTAAATCGACTGCTTTCCCCATCAATGCGACAAACAGTCCTCTATGTAGAGGCTGTCTTAATGCAGAGGAAACGGCCGCCCACGTTGTCCTCGAGTGCGAGGGAGTGGCCACACAACGGGCAAGTATCCTCGCGGGAGCGAGGTCGCCCCAAGAAGCCTGTGAATGCCCAGGAGGCTTCAGCGCTTCTGGAAGGAGCTAGGCTGGCTCAACTAGTCAGCCTACCTGTACGCATAATGGACCGCTTATGAGTCTAAACAGAGCCCTATACCAAATACCAAGTATTGTTATCGTTAGTTTTTTACTATGACGGGATATCTGGTGTCAATTTTTACGGGATCAAAGTGTGACGACTTCCACATACAGCAAAAACATACTCCAACATCATCTAGCGAAGACGAGCTGAACTATGGAGTAACCACTAATCCTGCATCGCGCTATGAGAGTTCTCGCGCCGATTAGTATATATACCACTTCCCAACATCAACCGTTGGGCCGCGGCCCGCCAGGCATGATCACTTAGCCTGGTCGGAGGATCCTCCCTTTGTGTTGGACGGACATAACACCCATCGCTCCACAGTGGTGACCCCGACGTGATTGGAAGCAGCTTTCATGGAGCAGATCAGCAGCATCATCATCGCCACCATCGTATACACTTAGGAGTGCTGTAGGCAGCAATGAGCGGTAATCAAGTCTCAGCCAGCCAGCATCCTCGGCCTCAACTTGGATACCATAGGCCTCGGGTTACCCCTACGGCCTCATCAGCGTCAAGGCACAGCATACTGCACCTTCGGACCTTGTAAGAAAAGCATCTCTCTCCCGTCTACGCAGTAGCCAGCCACTACGCAGCAACCGCCCCGACTCACTGGGAGCAGCGGACTTCAGTCCGGACTCACTGGGACTAGCCGTATTCAGTTCCGACTCACTGGAATTAGCGGAATACTGACCAAAACAAGAATATATAGTAATCAGCATTTTTATTTTATTACCAATGTAAAAATAACATTAAAATAAATGAACCTCTATCATTTATATGTGATGTATGTAATATTAAAAAGTAACTTGAGTAAGAAATTGAACCTAAATTACTAACTAATGAATATTTTTTACGACCCGTGGTCCGCATACGTAGTTTTTCTTTTTTTGGGATAGGGCAAACGGGCAGGCGGCTTATCTACTGGGTAAGTGACTACCGCCGCCCATGGGTAAATTCACTTACTCGGCGAAATACAACGCAATAATTGCTTCACTGCCGGTTTTCTGTGAGGCCATCCTCGACCGGTTGATACGTGCCGAAGCATGGCTCTCCCACTCAACAGAAAATCTATATATATACGTACGCATATCAGAATCTAATTGCCTAAGACCAGATAATACGTCACGGGGTCATGTGACCCGAGCAACAAGGTCAAGTATGTACATAAGAATATTATCTCTATAGGACTAAGGACTATTCCTTTGTCCTCTATAGAGACAACAGTGAATCCTATGAATCACTGTTTCAACAAATTGAAAGTACATAAATTTCACAATAAGCCGTTACAGTACGTTGAGCATTCCATCCAAAGCCTTATAAAATTTGTCTGGCAATAACCGATTCAATCAAATTAAGTTAAAAGGTAGTTCAGTATCTTTATTACTTTCCAGTAACATCAATTTCGCATCAGTAATTTACGAAGTACCTGAATTTTTTTGTAGCTACAGTTAAGTATATTTTATAGCTCATTTTCATGTAAATACACATAATTTTCATTTTATGCAAAATTCTGGTTGACGACCGTATTAAAGTTATTTTTCTATGCCATGGCATTAGTACTTCATTCTGGAACACAGGTAACCGGTACCGGTAGCAGGTAGTAGTTTTTTTCTAAACACCTGGCAACTTGTTTATAAAATTTCAGGATTATTGGTTGAGTAATTAAGGCGTAAAATTTTAACGAACAAACAAATTTAGAAGTGGGAGAACAATGCCTCGTCACGTATGGGCCGGCTCGACCGGAATGATACCACGGCCTCACAGAAAACTAGCAGTGAAGCAATGCTTGCATTGCTTTTCGCCGCGTGAGTGAGGCCAGACCGGAGGCCCTGACCCTTCCCTCTAACCCCCTCTCCCCTATTCCCACCCTTGCACTCTCCCCCCCTCTCTTCCCTCTTCCCTATTCCCACCTTAAAGGCCGGCAACGGAACTGTGACTCTTGAGTTGGAAGTGCCCATGGGCGCCGGTAGTCATTTACCATCAGCTCGTTTGCCCTCTATACCATAAAAAAATTCATATTCGCATTTGTAACTTTATTGAGGATTTTTTGTTACTCTGCACTCTAAAAGAACGCCCTGCGTGAGCGCAATAATGTGTGTTAACTTCTGCTGCAATTCCTTTCGTTGGAGACCATGATTATGTGAATAGTTTAAAGTGAGAGTGCGAGGCATACTACCTTCTCGTGTTGCTAGGACCTGACGTACCAAAAATCTAGCATTAGAAATGGAACGACAGAGAACTGGTACTCTTCTTTTTCGCAGAAGACGCACTAGAGAGTGCGAAACGATATCGTTCCTTTATGACGATGGACAATGTTACCTGCACCCTAACAGAACGGTGAAGGCAACAGTACTTCTCTGTTATGGGGGGAGATAAAGATCAAATGAGTTCTAGACCAGTGGTGTCCTAGGACTGCCGATGTTCTCAAGGATTGCTTTTCTAGGTTTAAGCCCGGAGTCACGAATAGCTCCTCGCCGTTAGCCCGGGTGAGTTCACAACCCGTGGGAAATCCACACTTTAATAAAATGGGAAATAAAGCTAATCTCGAATAATAACTACCATGTTTTAGCATGTTATCCTTGTATAAAGTGAAAAGAATTAATTATGTGACATCTAGTAGGTTGTCAAAAATAACACTTATAAGAAACAGTCTCACAACCACTGATATAAACTATGAAAATCACTAAGTAACAGTAACTGCCAAGTTGTTCGTACCTCTGTTTGCACTCAAGTCAATCGTTCTAAACATATTGCTACCCTTTTATAATCAGACAATTTATTAATATTTATCCATTGACCAATAGAGATTGCGTTACCGGTATAACCAGTCAAAATAATATATATTACCTTAATTTTATTAAGTACCATCTATAATAGTTTGGCCCTATTTCTGATAAAATAAATAAGAGTTTTTGATGTGGCGACAACACACTTATTTTTGATTTTTTTTTTAAAGACAACTCCCGCATTAGGAATTACTCCTGTGTCGCAGGGAACTTTACAAACAACGAACGACACAAAGAACACCCAGAATCAGTTGGGAATCGAACCCACGACCTGTAGCATAGCAGTCAGGGTTTCTAACTACTAGGCCAACAAGCCAGTTTTTTAAATTAATGTTTATGAACGGATTTTAATACCTTTGCGATGAGCAAAGTTATTAAAGTAAAGGTATTTTAATACTTTATTTAGTAAGTTATTAATCAAACATCTCTAAGCTACTAAGGAGATAAATTTTATGACAATACCTTCTAAAATATCTAGGTGAAGGGGAAATTAAAATAGAAAACCTTGCTAATAATAATACCCGCATTTTTTTTTTCTATCTACAATGTCGTATGCATTTCGTAAACCTATTTAGCAGAACTATATAGATAAGTGTAGTATATACAATACATATGTAAAAATACATATATAGGTATAGGTACCTTTTCTCGGTATCATACCATCCTGCCGAGAGCTCAATGGCGCAATTATATCTAAATTGAACTAACTTAAACCACACGGAGTACCCAACACGAGAGGGCGGATGTTGTGGCAAAGCGTGATTAACGTTCCGATTCCCTCTTATGAGTGCCTCCGTGCCTCTTATGATAAGTGCACATCGTAAAGAAAACTGTTTATCTGATAGCAGATCAGGCAATACGCAGCAAGGACATGTGCAAAATCAATTTCAAAATACATTTTATACTGTCACGCACCTGTCCAGAACTTTCTTGGAATTGTGGCAACCCAACTCGGAACCTAAAATACAAGAAAAATAAACTAATTAAGTTACAGGTGTCTGTCCCGTATACAAAAAAAAAATATTTTGCTATAAATAGCGTAATAGTGTGGAACTGACGCTTTCAATTTGTTCAACACATTAAGTACTTTTAAAAAACAAATGTTAAACCTCATACAAAATCTAAACTCACATAATATGAACAATTTATAGAAACAAAAATTTAAAATTTCCGGTACAAAAGCAACAATAACCATAATGGTATTTCAAAACTAAACTCTATGCTACAGTTTATACTTAGTATAACAACGAGGTTCCGTTTCTAGCCTGTTTGTAATGGCGAAGTGCGAGGGCGAGCTCAATTTCATGCACAGCCAAGCGTGCACAAAGTGTGGGCAATCCTGAGCCTTTTCAACTGCTGTTAACTTGTTATTTATTCACACGGCGATACTGACGTGACGACCGCTTTTGTACATATATGTATAAAATTGTAGAGGTAAGATAAAAAGGTGATCGGCGGTTTTGTAAGATAATTATCAAATGTTTTTGGATTTAACGTTGTGTCCCGATTCGAGTAAAGTCGATAAAAAACTGAACTGTGGGAGAGCCATGCTTCGGCACGTATGGACCGGCTCGACCGGAGTGATACCACGCCCTCACAGAAAATCGGCCGTGAAGCAATGTTTTGTTGTGTTTCGTGGAGTGAGTGGGGTTACTGGAGACCCAAAACCTCTCTCCCCTCTTTCCCCTACTCCCACCCTATCTCTACTCCCACCTTAACGGCCGGCAACGCACTTGTTACTCTTGAGTTGCAGGTGTCCGTGGGCGGCGATAGTCACTTACCATCAGGTAACCAGTCTGTTCGTTTACCCCATATCCTATAAAAGCAAACGAAAAGAATTGAACAATGCTTTGAGTAGTGGTTCCTCATCATTGTTTCTTTGGTTAAAAAAGTCTATGAAATACCTAATATTCGCAATATCAATAAAAATTAAAGATCACAGCGGAGGAGACATCTAATTGGTATTGTGATGTAGGGAGATCACTCATTTATAAAAATAATCACCGCAATCTGATACAATGGTAAATAAGTAGGAAATAATAATTAGAAACGTCCTTGTTATTACTTCGGTGAGTGTTTCGGTTAGTGAATACTTTTTCCATACCATCCTGAACATTTTTTATACCAGATTTCTACTCTTATTTAATGAAACCAAAGCCACGAGGATATTATAAAGATTGAAAGATAAAATAGGCTATTATCCTTTTTTAGGGTTCCGTACGGAACCCTTATAGTTCCGTCATGTCCATGTCCGTTCGACTATCCACAATTTAGCTCGGAGACTCTTAGTACTAGAAAGCTGAAATTGCGCATGTTATTACATGCAATTGTATATATGTTATTTAAGCCGACAAAATAGAAAAATAACATCTTAAAAAGTTTTAAATTTACACGTAAATTGGGGACGATTTTTTTGTTTATCTTATGAAGTGGGTTGTCGTTGGATACGTCTTTTAAAGGCGCCCATTACACGGTAAGTTTTGCTGTCAGTTTTGCCACAATCAAAACGGTGATTGACGAATCGTCTACTGCAGTGATTGACGGTTGCATGGTGAGATTTTAATGTCGATGTTAGTCGGCAGTGATTGACGTTTGCATGAGCGGCTGATGGACGCCTATAGCACACACGCATTTGCCCGGGTTTTTTATAACTAATTCAACGTGGTTTCAACCTTTTTTGCTAATTTACGTACATACATACATACATATATTGCACATTACGGCATATGATGAAAATCTCTCTGCAATTTCTTCAAACAAAAATTGTAATACAAGTAAAGATAGACTACGACGTACGGTGTTAAGCAAAATCATACGAAGCCAAAACTCGTGCATATTTGTAGAGGATGCAAAGCAGCTGAGACATGAAAGTTTAATTTTTAAGCACACACTTTCACGTGTTATTTAGGGGTGTATGAAAATTACATTTCATCTTTATACTTTTAAATTTATCCTTTGCTGCTTATTCCCAATGGGAAGAGATAATTTCTACCCTATGTATGTACATTATATACTAGCTGACCCGCGCAATTTTGTCTGCGTTTGTAAATCTTCCCCGTTTTTACAACATTTTTCGTTGATGCTCCGCTCCTATTGGTCGTAGTGTAATGTTATATAGCATATAGTCTTCCTCGATAAATGGGCTATCCAACACTAAAATAATTCGAACTAGTTCTTGAGATTGGCTTGCAACCAAACAAACGAACTCTTCAGCTTTATAATATATATTAGTATAGATATATAAAATTCCAAAAGAGTGTGTTATTTGTATTGTTATTTTTTTTTTATTTTTATTAGATACTAACTTGTATAATTGTCTTGTCAAAGGTCTTGTAAGTATTTTTTTTAATTATTTTTGTTTTATCCATCCAAACGCTGACTTTAACAAATTGTTCTTAGCGATAAGGCTAACCTTTGTACATAGGTACATTCATATCCACTTGTTTTATTTCTTATAAGTACTTTTTTTAAGTGTGGAATGAGTTTACTTCTATTTCTATTTTTAAAAATAATGATAAGAACTAGAAAAGATATTACTTATTTAACGAGGAAGGGCAGTAAACGTTAAACAACTCGAAGAAACAACAAGGCTCTTTTATAGTCCTAGGAAACGGGATTCCTTTTAATGGACTTTGGACTGAAGGGGTTCTGAACCCTCTGCTGATGCTTAATTTTTTAATTGAAAGATAATTCAAATGTTTAAATTCCTAGTTTCTTAAAACAGGTACACATTCCTATCATATATCTTGTCTAGGTCCAATTTGATTAAGGATAAATAAATTTGATTTGATAAATCATTTACTGTGATTAATTTCCTATATTATATATTTATATATGTATATATGTATGTATATATATATGTATATAAGTGTATCATATGTTTACACAGATTGTAGTGACGGGACCTCTAGCACAGCTTACATACTCCTTCGATTGGAAGAATAACTCTTTACTACGCGAGAGGCATGGACTGGTGGCACCAAACTCGAATTTAGAACACGTTCGAAATATTTTATGAAGAATAAATGTTGAAGACAAGTGAGTCGCCCAGCAGACAGAAGACGGTCTTGACGACTATCGTGCCAAAAGTGCACGGAATAATTCAAGAAGTATTATTTATAATTAATTTGTGTGAAGTTATAATTGTTATATGAATAATCTGATCCTGATTATATCGCATAGTGCGTTTACCTATCGTAACCGGATACCCTAAAGCCCCAAGCTTTATACGTGGTGGAGTACGCCGTAGTTGATTTAGAAGAAGTACTCCACGCGTTACACGTGGTAAAAGCTTTACAATATGTGTACTTGTGTGTATAGATAGATGTATCGCTAGGACTAACTGCATTATATTATTATGTTCAATCACATTTATTATTTACTTTTTATCCATATCAAATGATATATGTGAATGATATAATTAGTTTAACAAAATAATATATCCTATATCAGTACTTCACACCAAAACTACCAATGATTTCATCTATTTATTATCGATTTATCCATCCAAATATAATATTCACCTGATGTATCCCTTGTAAGAATATTTTTGTTGGTGTACAATAAAGTCTATTTCAATTCTGGGATATTCTATAATAGAGAGTATGAAAATAAAGTAATTTTCATACTTTCCATAATAGAATAAGTTAAAGTGGGCGCCTCGCCGCTACGTCACGGCAAATGTAGTGATAAAAATATGTGGGATCCACAAATAGTTGTCCTGAGTGTGGTTAGGTGTAGTTAGTGGCTAGGTGTTCTTTCTGTCCGTTGTTCGAATGTTTGTAAAGTATAAGCAATACCGAAACCATTTCTACTGCTAGACTTGTCTTAAAAAAAGGACAATCTAATGCTCTAAAGTTTAAGTTAAGTTTTTACAATTCTCAATTGACAAAATCGTAGTAAAATAAAATTTACATACTGCATAAAAAACACGCTAACACTTACAAAAAGAACCGGATACGGGAAAACAAGCATGTTGTATGACGGGGTTTAACAATATGACACTTTACCTAATTAATTAAAAGGATGTGAAAGTATAACTTTTTTTAAATAAATATATAAGTGTATGAGAGTGAAAATATACATTTATTAAATATCAGAATATCGATACATGTGAAAGGAATTTATTAAAATTTAACATAATATGTTAAATAACACAATTAATTTTGTAATTTTATTTTAATTATTAAAATAAAATTACAAAACCACCAACCACCCATAAACCACCAACTTAAAACAGCAACAATTACAAGTACATTATAGTTTATTTTATATTAAAATAAAGTATTCTAGTGGTTGCACTATTCAATGACTATAATAAAAAATAATGTAAATCATACAAATTTCATATTTTTAAATATAAATATCATAAAAATGTGGCTACAATATTGATACAAATTTGTATTTTCACATTAAGTTACTGCTGCAAAATTCGTTACAAAACGTCTGCACTTCCTTTTTAGAGTCATTTGCTTAGGAAGATACAGCAATCCCCAAACTCATTGGCCGGGCTGAAGTTAGCCGCGAGCCGGTGCGCAGAATACAAAATTAAGGCATCAATTTGGTTATCAATAAAATTAAAATCTATTTAGGAACTTTGATCTAATACTATATTAACATCGAAATTATATTTGGGTTAGTAATTTTCCAATCGATTGTACCATGCACGAGATGGCGGTTGCGCCACCTTCAGGCCAATAAGTTTAGAGAGTACTGTACCTACATACACCATGATCATAATATTGCCATTGATTTTTAATTTGATATATTTTGTAATGCTTATATCACTTCATTGTAATGTTCTTTTCAGTGTAATAAAAATCTTTAGAACTAAATCTCAGGAGCTTGTACCACAACAATGCTTATATTATAATCGCAGCGGTTAAACCCAGAGGACTATAAATTACATTGAAGATGGAACTAGAGACTATGCCATTAATTTAATACTACAACTCAGATATAAAATGCCACGTTTTATTAAAAATGAGCACAATTTATAAATGACAACAATTTTCGCACGAAACAAAAGAAATAATAAACCAACAAGTCTGATTTAAATAAACCTTTTTAACAAAAAATTCAACCAAAGAAAGAAGAAAGGGACTGGAAAGCGGAAAATAAACTAATTGTAATTGTCTAAATAGTCAACAAAAACTAAAAAAAAATTTTTTTCATACATAAAAAGTTATGCATTGTCATACACAAAAAATATAGTGGTTGACATGATAATCTCCTCCATTTTTTCGTCATTTAAAAACATTATGAAAGATTCATAATATGTTCGCATCTGACTTTCCATAGCGCTAATGTTTCTTCTTGTTCTTAATGTCTCGTGATTGATTACCATCGATGAGAAAATGGTCAATCTTAAGTGACGATTAAGTTTAGGACAAAGTAGACTTGTTTAGAAGATATAAAACAATTAGGACTTTTGCGTAGAGTCGTTTTTTATGACAAAACAGTGTTGTGGCATTGGCAATATATTGACATGTTAACAAAAGGAGGCTATTTGAAAAGGAATTGATTATCGTTACGTATACGTGTAGTACCTGACATGCGGGACATATTTTCGTAATCCATTTTATCGCATAACTTCAACGTCTGTCTAAGAGAGCTCTGTCCCAGATATAGTTACCTATGATCGTGATTGATCGAAGGAAATTGAAAAAATAATACAATATTGTTTTCGAGTGTTAAATTCATGGAGCTATTACAGTTGAATTACATATATTATACTGACTCTGATAAAAAAGATACTAGTAATGGTGTAAACACAATTAGATTCTTATTAGTACCTCTTTTCGATAAATTTCAGGCGAATGGCAAAAAAATAAGATGTTTTATTTAAGCTCACGAGAATTAACGCGATCACTTAACAGCATTGCATATTACATACTTTTGAATTGTCTGGCGTTTGTCGTTGAATTGCTTACAGAACAGGAACCCTGTTAGTTATTGTAAGTACGTGACGGTACATGACGAAATGAATTTATCAAAATATCGAAAATGTGAGGGTGAATGAAAAACCTTTTACCTCACAGACTTGACAACGGAAGGTGTGCACCACTGAGCCAATCAGCCTGTGACCATGGCCAGTGCAACCTGGTCGAAACGTCAAGCAATTCAAAAACATGTAATACATATTACGTGATTGTGTTAATTCCCGCACGTGTACGTTATTATACACCATGGAAGTTTAAAAGTAAGCAAATTAAGATATTTGCTTTTTTCTTTATGCTAATTGAAATAATCACATATACACTGTCACAGTTGTAACTTCTGTGTAGGTACAGGTAGAGGAACGATGAACCACAAAACACCGAGCATGACATTCTGCAAGTGATGCATTGTAACGAATTTAATCAGAAATAAATGGAGAAAGTTTGTAATGTAACAACCTCCTTTAGCACAACAGGTAAAAAAATAAACAAATGGAATATAAATGAGGCAAGAGTGTCTTATTTTATACCGACACAAACATGAATGTTGTTGTTGTTGATGGTTAAGAATCTCTAGCTGTTACGTAGTCTAAAATGGAGAGGGGATTGACCGCAAAATGGTCAAGATGATTATGTATTATGGTCCGAAATAGCAGAACTGCTGAAAGTTAAGCGATTAGTTGAGTAGAATGTAGTTAAAACCTATGCATGCTTGTTAGGGTTCAAGGCGATTCCTGGGGCTAGTACCTACCTTAAATAACTTTGAAAAAGCTAAACTTCAGCTGTTTATTGCTGATAATTTATAGACTGTGTATGTATACACACATATATATATACATAATATCGTATAAGCATCGTACCTTGATTAAAAACAAGACTATCATGGTTTTTAGTTAGCTATCTTTTACAAAATATTGACAAAACTCAACTCATTACAAGACTGTGTCATCATTCATCATTCATCAATCATCTTAAAAAGGTTAGCATGTGACGTTAGCAAGGACATAATAGGAATAGCTGGTTCTTCGTAGGAGTACACTGTCATGTACACTAGCTTTTTGTAGTCGTTAATACCAATGACTTCATGCGCTTGATAAAATCAAAGGAACACAAAAAGGACGGATGTAAAACTTGCAATTTGAGTCGGCTTCAATCGTATACGTACATTAATGTTAAACCATCTACCATTGAATAAAGTCTCCTTTCTAACGGATTTAGCTTGAGCAAACTAAAAGCGAGGCCACTCGAATTCTCTATCATGTCCAGAAATACGTTTGAAATTGGAAAAAAAAATGTCTAAAATTGAATTTCGAAACTCTCAGCTCACTTGGTTGGTTCTTCGTATCGCTTGTGCGAATATTGCGTTCGGATACTCGATCTTTATTGAGTCTGTGTAAAATTATATTCAGTATCCATAGATTAAAAAACTTTGTTATTATCTTTACGTAATTATAGCCTTTAAAACCATAAGGCAAAGTAATAATATTGTTGGGTAAATAAGACTATTACTTTTTACGTTGTAAGGATACGCTAACATTAAATGCATATTTTTTACAAACTAAATAAAGTTGAATGTACCATTCGTAAAGTAATGAACAAACTTAAAAGGTGTTAGGGCAGGCCAGCCCACACTTTAGGTTTATAGCTATAAGTACGCGGCGGGCTCGATTAATCGTGCCAAAAATCTAGTACTACTATGTAGTCTGTGGTTATGTCTAAAATTTCAAAAGACAGTTTTGAGGGCGAACTAACCTAAAAGACCGTGTCCTATCACCTCAAAGAATTATGACAAAATTTAAAAGCTACTAACATAAATAAATTAAATAACTCTTGACTATTAATTCTCACAGTGCAACTTTATTCTCTGTCAATAAGGACGACTTTCGCATGGTACATTTTGCTATATAGTATAACTAAATCCGACATATCGGATCCCCTGGCGATATAAAGGAGCGGATCGAATAGTGCAGGATGTTTGCTCTTTTTGAGAAGTGGTTTAATACTTTTATTTTGTAGGCTTTTGTTCATATGGTAAACACAAACATCTTGGTATAAATCTTTTAACGGTTTTTGTTTCAGTTCATTATACTCTGGTATCTCAAGAAAATGTATACATTGCAGAGACATAGAAGAAAAAATATTATCTATAATATATTTTATATCCTTACTAGCTGACCCGGCACACGTTGTTTTGCCATATTAATTATTTCTAATGAATATTTTGGTAGTCAAATAAAAAATAACTAACTTATTGTGGGAATGGGGTCTATGACTGGAAGAAGAATGGAGCGCTTTGGTCTATTGACGCCCTATAAAAATATCAAAACACCAACCATTCATTTTCTTAATTCAAAGTAATTCATTAACTTAACTGGCATATTTAAAGTTTAACAGTGGGAGACCCATGCTTCGACACGTATGGGCCGGCTCGAAAGAAGTGATATCATGGCCTCACAGAAAACCGGCAG
Organism: Callimorpha dominula; assembly: GCA_949752705.1. Taxonomy (NCBI): domain Eukaryota; kingdom Metazoa; phylum Arthropoda; class Insecta; order Lepidoptera; family Erebidae; genus Callimorpha; species Callimorpha dominula. Next base: position 11,209,146 of record OX457010.1, on the reverse strand, counting down.
TGAACCAATGCTTCGTTGTACTTCGCCAAGCCAGTGAGGTTACCGGTGGCCTTAACCCTTCCCTCTATCTATCTTCCCCCCTATCTCTCCATCTCCCCTCCTCTCCTACTCCCACCTTAAAAGTCGGCAAGGCACTTGTGACTCTCGAGTTGCAGGTGCCCATGGGCGTCGGTAGTCACTCACCATCAGATGACCCGTCTACTCGTTAACCCCCTATTCCATAAATAAAAAGGTTTGACATCGACTTGACGGCAATCGATTATAACAATCGCACTTTCTATTTTCGCTGGGTTAAATACTTTAAAAAAAAAATGAAAGTAAAAATACTAATATCGCTATTAAAAAACAGGGGTTGATTGTAGAGGGTTGAAAGTTTAGGGTTTTATGTATTTTCTAATGCTGTATCATAAAAAAATAAAAAAAAATGAAAATTATCTAAAAATTAAAAAAAAAAATAGGGGGTGGACTACCCTTAGCATTTAGGGGTATGAAAAATAGATGTTGTCCTATTCTCATACCTACCCAATATGCACATAAATTTCATGAGAATCGGTCAAGCCGTTTCGGAGGAGTTTAATTACAAACACCGCGACACGAGAATTTTATATATTAGATTATGAATCGCGTTTGCGCTTCATAATGAATAGTTGTAATAAATCAAATCCTTTAGTGTAATATAATGTTAGCAATGTAGGCAATCAGTTCTGCAAAGAGAAGGCGACCGCTATGTGGTTGACATGCTTAGCTAGTATTCTCATTACGACCAATAAGTTATACTAACTTTTAAACTTTCGCGTTCCATGATATAATATTATCTATGTATTAACGGGAATTAACGCGATCACGAAAAGGTATTACATACCTCTGAATTGCCTGACGTTTCGACCAGGTTGCACTGGCCGTGGTCACAGGCTGACTGGCTCAGCGGTGCACGCCCTCCGTCGTCGACATCGTGAGGTAGAAGGTTCTTCATCCACCTCCACTTTTTTGATATTTTTGGTATTTTCGTTTCGCCATGTACCGTCACATACTATACTAACAGTGTCCCTATTCTGTAAGCAAACCGATGTGGTCCTATTCTGGTGTTCACCCGACTGCGCATAAAAGCGAGGTGGCATGTTTTTTATCACTGGATTCCACGCTGTAGATAATTTGAAACCATCTTCCCGATTGAAAGTTTTGTGTTTTTTAATTTCAATCGCTTCACGTACAACTCTTGAGTAAAAGTGACGTTCCGTAGAGAGGACTTGCGTACGGTGAAATTCAATCCAGTGACTGGTGCCCGCTTCGAGTGCATGTTCTGCAATCGCTGATTTGCTAATCTGTCGATTCTTCACACCAGCGATGTGTTCTTTGACCCTTTCAGCAATAGTCCGCTTTGTTTGGCCTATGTAGGAACTACCACAGCTGCAGTTTATTTTGTAGACACCTGGAGTTTGTAACGGCAAGACGTCCTTCGGTGTACCCACGATGTTTTGAACCTTTATGCCTGGTGTGTATATTGTCGGAATGGAGTATTTCTTTAATACGGAGCCGATCTTATCCGTTACTCCTTTCACATATGGCATGTAGGCTGGTTGCCTGTTCACCTCCGGATGCTTGCGTCTCATTGTCGGTTGCTTCCGTGTTCCATTCACCTGATATCCGTTACTTTTAAGTACCTCCTGAACATGATCCAGCTCTCGCTCCAAATGTTCAGGGTCACAAAGATCGTATGCTCTGTTCTTGAGTGAAGTCATAACAGACTGCAGGTGTCGGGGATGATGATGAGACGTGGCGTGTAGGTACCTATCCGTATGAGTAGGCTTGCGGTACACACAGTGCGACAACTGTTAGTATAGTATGTGACGGTACATGGCGAAACGAAAATACTAAAAATATCAAAAAAGTGGAGGTGGATGAAGAACCTTCTACCTCACGATGTCGACGACGGAGGGCGTGCACCGCTGAGCCAGTCAGCCTGTGACCACGGCCAGTGAAACCTGGTCGAAACGTCAGGCAATTCAGAGGTATGTAATACCTTTTCGTGATCGCGTTAATTCCCGTTAATACATAGATAATATTATACCAATAAGTTAGTTATACATTTGGTCCAAAGTACATTAAATGATACAGAACATTTTGTGCTAATAGTAGTAATCTGTAGTTGAAATATTAAAATCATGTTATACAACAACTCAACACTTGTCGAAGAAGTCCTTCACTCTATAATTATAAACCAGTCTGTATTTACTCCGCGTTACGGTCTATTCTATTTCGCATTTAAATACACAGCATCAGTTTTAGCAAATATGAACTTTATTGCCGCACACAAAGATACAAACCACAAGATCATCCAACGGCTCATCCGATGGATAAAATGGTGTTTGTGGAAAACTTAAGGAGAAGCCCAAAAAAGTAATAGGCGTCCTATAACCAAGGTAACGATAATAAAGAAACAATTATAAAAAAAATGTAAATTAAACAAGGAACCCAAAATAAACAGTTAATAATCGTGGGAGAGCCATGCTTCGGCACGTATGGGCCGGCTCGACCGGAGTGATACCACGGCCTCACAGAAAACCGGCAGTGAAGCAATGCTTACATTGCTTTTCGCCGAGTGAGTGAGGTTAATGGTTACCCTAACCCTTCTTCCCCCCCCCCCTCTCTTCCCCTCTTCCACCGTTCCCTTACTCCCATACCTTAAAGGCTGGCATCGCACTTTGATTACTCTTGAGTTACAGGTGTCCATGAGCGGCGGTAGTCATTTACCATCAGGTGACCCGTCTGCTCGTTTGCCCACTATACTACAAAAAAAAAAGAAAAAAAAAAAGTGTGTGTCAGCTCCGACGCACGACTGGAGTTTACTCTCTCTATCTCTCTCTCTCTCCCTAACTCCCTGCCTAACTCCCTCCCTCCCTCCCTCTATATATTCTGTATATATTTACACATATATATAACATAAAGCTATACATATATCTACTTACATGCGTCGAGAATAAGGAGTAAACTCCAATAAAGCATAAAAAGCACAATAAAGCGTTACGCTGCCCTCCGATCACTAAATTTTACTCTTCATATTTTTTTCATACCGGGCGCCTTATATGCAAATCGATTCTTAAGGAGTAAACTCCAAAAAAGTTACCATAATAACAGCTGTTACAATATCCTATGAATTCATACTAAATGATATTTTAATCACCGAAATAACACTTCTAAAGCACTTTTTGCAATGCCATAAAACTAAAAGCTTCCCTCCATGTTTATTTGGATATTGCATAAAAGTAAATAAACATTGGTGCCGATTCTATTGTACACTCGACTAAACTAAAACCTGACTTAATTTCTTCATATGAAATCAACCTAGTGCTCTTCGTAATAAGGTCTATTTATTACTAGCATCTATTTCTCAGCGCCGCTAAATTTCAATAAAACCTGTCAACGTATACTCAACTTTATTTCCACGCAGCGAGAGTCTTCATTTATTCAAACGCTGTAAAATTGCCGTATAAAAACTTGTTCAAAACGAACAAGGATGACGTGTTTTTAATGTACACCTACGAAGACGCTTACTAAAAACACAGAGCAAAAGAGATGGCATTCAACGGATAGCGGCTCTCGCTACGTGGTATTAAAGTTTATTTAAGCGTATCAGACTTTAGTCGACAAATAAATTGCTTATTTCGATAGCGACATATGTTACCTACTTGTTTCAATTTGAAATAAGACCTTGTTTCTAAGTGTGCAAGGTTTACTTCTTATATGAAGAAAGTTTAGTGAATTTTAATTTAGCGAGTGAAGTAACAGAATTGGGGCCATTGGCTTAAGTTAAGTGTGCCATAAAAAATATAAGTAATAACCACAGTAAGATCTATACCATTAAGGTACGTTTATTTTTACACTATTAATGTACATTTACCAAACAAAATGGTTCTACATCATATTATTCTCGTAATTATTGATGTAAAAGTTTTTTTTTTCAGAACACTGGCCTAGTAAATTATGCTTGAGTTAACGTAAATTAAGAAAAAATAAGTTAATTCAAAGTATGGTGTTGTATTAATATCATAAACTTATTACGTTAGTATATTAAGTTTATGATTAATATACACCATAAATATTAAACATGAAACTATAAATTAACATAAACATTTTTCTAAATATGAAATAAATACGTGTTATGAAATTTGTTTTTGAATTGAAGATTGTTTAGTAATCAATTTTAGTTTATTCGCTGATCTGGTCTAGTAATCAATTAAGTACTTACCAGAAAATGTACTCCAATTTCATAAGACTATTTGGGACTGATTGGCAAATTCCTTAAATGCTTGTAAAGTAATTAAATAACAATGAACTGAGTGCTGTCGAACTCTGTGACATTCAAAGTTTATTTATTACTTAAAATTATGTGGGTCACGTTTAAAATTAGATCAAATACTAGTAATTTTTATTTGGCATTTTGAGGTTAATGAATTGGATAAGTTTATTAGGATTTAACTAAAATCACGTATTGATTTGAATGTATCTGTGACTAAATATATATATTATTGTTATGGCATAGGGTGTAAACGAGCAGACGGGTCACCTGATGGTAAATGACTACCGCCGCCCATGGGCACCTGCAACTCAAGAGTCACAAGTGCCATGCCGGCCTTTAAAGTTGGAGTAAGGAGTAGGGGAAAGGTGGAAGAGGGCAGGAGGAGGAGGGGAGAAGGAAGGGTTAGGCCCTCCGGTAACCTTACTCACTCGGTGAAAAGCAATGCAATCATTACTTCACTGCCGGTTTTCTGTGAGGCCGTGGTATCACTCCGGTCGAGCCGACCCATACGTGCCGAAGCATGGCTCTCCCACGGTAAATACAACTTAATCGGTGATCTTGGACTATGAAACCAGTAATGACGACTGATTACGACTCATGACGTAGCAACAGTTTTCAATTTTGCTGCTGATGATATGCCAATGTCGCACGTAAACTACATTTTCGGAAATTTAGCTTTCAGAAACATAACATTAAAAGTACCTAACGGTAAAAAATAAAAGTGTAAGCACCTGTGTTAAAAAAATATTGGATAGGCTTCGTCCCTTAAACGTGGATACGACCTTGGTGTCCGCAATGATCTTTAATCCCATGGTAGTGTCAAGTGTGCGTCCCCTAGGGAATATTGGACTAGCTTATAAGTTTTCAATGTAAATAGTTCTCCGACACCTGTACCTTCACGATTCACCTTTGGACCAGATTTTTGGGTCGATCTAGTAAGAGGACATCCAATGCTGCTTTCTTTTTCTTCTTTCCTTAATATTCTGCACTGCATATTTCTTAATATTCTATGTTTCACACAGTAATATATTTCACTCAGCACTATTTGGTTCTGTTGGTAATTCTGTTTAAGAGATTACTGATGCATGCGTCAGTATCATCAGTACCCAAGGCTCTACAACGTGTGCTTGCACCCGAAGTATGGTTAAATGTTTTGAATGTATCTAACTATCTAACTTATTCCATCGTTTGATTTACAAACGATGAAATAAGTTACTAATAAAAATATAAAAAAGTGTATGTGTGCAAGTCACACACGGCAGAAGTGAAACTTAAAAAAAAACAGATCAAGATATACACAGAATGGCCTTAATAATAAATAGCAAGCAAACCTGAAGTCCAGTTACAACTGTACACAACTTTCAACACAAACAATACTTCGTTTTCAATAAAAGTTAAGGTTGGATTTAAATCTAAATTTGTAAAGAATCAATTAAGTATAAGTGAAATACGGATAAAAAATGCAAAGAAATTACACCACGTTGACATTGACATTGACACGACGATTCTAAAGAAGTTTCACTACAAAAATACAACTGTCTTGCCAAACATCAAATTGACGACTGAACGAACATTTGAAAATGGCGCGATACAGTTACCAAAGGTATGGAAAAAATCGGCATATAATAAAATAAAGTAAATGTAAGATTTACTTATCGTAAGGTTAGTCTGTTTTTATATTTTATTGCTAGCTTTTCCCCGGGTCTTGCTCGTGTTAATCTGGATTTTGTCAATGGAATCAATCTACGACGAATTCTGTGTTGCATAAAAAAAATCATTTTTTCTGCCAAACACAAACATGGCATAAAATTAAAGAAAAAATATTTAACAAAGTAACATTAAAATTTGTGCTAGGTTAAATGAGTTGTAAATTCGACGGGAGTATACTTACTCACCTAAACAATAAAAAAGATGTAAAGAAAAAATAAACTACGGCTTAAATTCCTTAATCCGAAATGACGAGGCTTGCCCTGTTTTTTACAGATAACTGGCTTAAGAGCAAGCCCAGATGAAATAAAAAAGGACGATGATATGACTTTAGAACTTACCAATAAAACCGGACAAATGCAAGTAGTACTTACTCGCGCCCTGAGGATTCCTTACATTATTTATTTATATAGATCGTATATATTTGTAGTTCACTAACCCCGGGAATCATGATTCTGCTTGAGTCGAATTTGGTTGATATGTTTAGCAGCAAAGTTAAATTTATTGCCCACAAGACTGCTGAAAACTTTATACTTTTTAGATCATACACAAAGAAGTAACGTTTTCAGAATTAATTAACAGAAACAGCCGTTTTCAAAATATTACGTAAAACATCATTTGAAAACTTTAAAGTGCTCTCCTGCAAAGTTACTAGAAATCAAATCCCTCGTTTTTCTACGATGACAACGATATGTATGTCCAACGTACATCGATATAAGTCACGCTCAATTCAACGTCTGCAAGTAAAAAAAAAGTGTATATCAAAATAATAGTTTCTTTTTTGTAATATGATACGATCATGAATTAATTATTTTCAAATTATGTCCTTTACTTTTTCTGTGGAATCTTACTTTTTAAATATTTAATGAATCTGGGTCACCGGAAAGTTCCTTATAATGAATTTGTTTACTTACGAATATTAAAATAGCGGTATAAGTGGTCTTATTTTGATAACCCCTGACCTAAAAAGGATGGGTGTTATAATTTTAACGTACGGATAGACCCATTGTTATTAAGTTTTATATTTGTTTGAAAAAATTACTTGATCGAGAGTGGTTCTTAAAAATACTAAACTTAACGAAAATCTGTTCAGCCGTTCGAAGTCTTTTCTAATCAGCCGCAGTTTTCTAATCATTTTAATTTTTATTTAAAAGATTACTCCCGCATTAGGAATATTCCTGTGTCGTGGCTTCACGAACATTTAAACAAAGGACACAAAGGGTTGGCTTTTAAATAATGAATTCATGGCAAAAAAATTTAACGTGCTTGTAGCTTACAGTGTTGAAAACACTCCAAATGATTGTTTCATTAATTTGGGTGCGTCAATTATTTTTATTGTATTTCCAAGCTTTGTGAGTATATTTACTTCACTAATTATGTAATTTAAATTTTTCATATATTATAGGCTCGTTTTTTGCACTATTTCACTCAATATTAAGCAATCAACGTGTACTGTAATGGTGTACAATAAAGAGAAACAAATAAAAATAAATAAGGTGATCATTTCCTGATAAACAGTTACATGTAAGATTGTTTAGTTACAGGTATTTTGATAAAACTAGTTATTGGTTTAAGTCAACTGTGTGCTACATATAAATTTTAAAGTTTATTAATAAGTTTCTTACTCAGTCACGCCCTAACCGCCCAGCAGATTTGAACTACTTTATGTATAGATATTATTATACATACGAAGACGAAGTGAAATCATAACAAAAGATAGTTTTTTTGTAAAGTTATTGTAATTACAAAAGAAAAAGTTAACCTTTACAATGACACTTCGTCTACAATTTAATTGTAATACAAGAGTAAATTTGCACACAGTAGTAATTAAACCTTGTTTATAATTTGATTAGTCCAAGTGAGAAGAAGGGGACATTTCAGCATATTAAAATGAAGACAAACCACGCTTTATTCATAAATTGCTTGCAATAGTCAAAGATTAAACACAGTTAAAGACGCTTTTCTCAAGTGGCATGTTTTATTTCATTTATTTATTTATACAATGGCGGGCTTAATATAGAAATGATTTCTTTGAGCGTTTCCTTCGATCTGGAACCCAATCAAGTTAGTACAATCAACTTATTTATTTCATAAAAGAAGAATTTCTTCATAATTTAGCTTCAGATACAGATCAAATTCATAAAATATAAATATTTTACAATGGTACGGTGAAAGGAAATTCGAGTATTTCGTTCGTAATAACGAAAATTGAATACCTATCAATTAGTAGAGGTAAACATCTCAAAGCTTTTATTGTTTCACTCGCTATAACCATTGTAATTACTAAAGTGTTTATTCAGCTATTAATTTCCATCACGCATTGATATTTCGAGAGGTACCTGCTTATTCTAATAACTTAATTCTTAACTAGTGCCTCTTTCCATCGCAATTTAATGTACTTACTTTGTGGTAGAAAATAAGGTGGTAATTTAAAGCCATTTTATTACGTAGTGGAGATCATGTGGATGTATGAACGTGGTTAAGTAATGTTGCTGAGGTGTATTCATAGACGGACATAAAAAAATATATAAATTTGCGTGCACATGAAACCTTATTTTGAAATTAAATTACACATGAATATATACTGCATATAATATGTATGCAACATAATGTATACATTATCAGAATGTCTACGAATAAATAAATAAATTAATAGTATAATCCAACGAAAATAGACTTTTTCACACCGTGTTTTAAAGTTTAATTTTACAATATTTGGCACAGTTACGTTCTCAAGCAACTGTCAAAAAGTAAATAAACGAATGGACAGAATATAACTACAAAAATCATACAAAAGTTGCTTTCCTCAGAAACCGATCGATACCAGCCTCGTAGAAAACAATATTACCGCTTATAATACAATACACACATACGTAATATTGGTTAACGGGAAACTGATCGTCAATTAGTACAATTAGTTGGAGATCTTGTAGAACGGTAGGTAGATGAGTGGCTTAGCAATGTTGATTGTATTAGCACACATTATCAGAGATTAAGGTTTGTGTCGCATTTATAGTCATGATGACAGATTCTAACGTAATAATGGAGTAAGATAAAGACATAGGGTAGATAGAACTAGTAAATATACTAGTTAGTAGATAGTTCAGTATCCTTTCATTGCAGCTCAAGTCTAACCTTCATCAATTGAAAGGAACAACATGGCAGAGATGCACAAAATTGGAATATCGTTTCCATTGCATCATTATAGTAGGACTAGTGCTTGGATATCTAAGTTATTCGAACTCTATATGACATTATTCAGTGTCAAAAAAGGACTTATCGCGGTAATATTTATAAGGTACAATATCTTCTATCTATGTATTTAAACAAATTTTGTAAATGACTGCACAGATGGCGCAATGGTTTAAGTGGTCATCTCGCCACTACCCTGCCCGGAGTGTTATGGGTCCACTTGTTGTGGGCAAATCCCCCCCGGGACAAAAATTTGTGTGATCCACAATTAGTTGTCCTAAGTCTGGGTTTTGTATGTGTCCGTTCTTTAAATGTTTGTGAAGCCCCCCGCAACACAAGATTATTCTTAATGCAGGAGTTGTTTTTTTTAAAATAAATATTAAAAAAAAAAAAAAATTTAACCCACATTTAATTATCTTATCGAAATGAACCTTTATATGTACAAGTAGTTCGGATGACAATACTATAATTTGGCATCTTGGAGCTGAGCTGATGGTGGAGCCAGGAGGTGGTTAGGGGAATTCTTCAGTGGCTACTAGTAAACATCTCGAGTTTAGTAACGATGGTGTGATGATGGAGCCAGGAGTGGAACGATTTTTAAATTGAGTCGCTATTGAATCGTGATTTTTAGTTTTCTACAACAATAATTTATTGTTTATTCGACGCGACGTTTCGATTAAATTGTACCGATCGTGATCATAGTTGGAGCCCACCCGTGACCAAGATCGGTGTACCTTTTTTTTATGGTATATGGGGCAAACGAGCAGACGGGTCACCTAATGGTAAATAACTACCGCTGCCCATGGTCACCCGTAACTCAAGAGTCATAAATGCGTTGCCGCCCTTTAAGGTGGGGGTATGGGAAGGGCGGAAAGAGGGGGGAGGGGGTTTAGAAGGAAGGAGAGGGGAAGGACGAGAATAGGGGAGAGAGAAGGGTTAGGGCCTCCGGTAACGTCAGTCACGCGGCGAAAAGCAATGCAGGCATTGCTTCACTGCCGGTTTTCTATGAGGCCGTGGTATCGAGTGGAGTCGAGCTGGCCCATACGTGCCGAAGCATGTCTCTCGCACCTTATAAATGTTGTCGCGGTTAACACATCTAATAAGTATATATAAAAGCCGCGAAAGTTTAAAAACAATTATATTTACATTAGTAGGTTGAAAATTACATTGATGTACTTAATTACAGTGTATTTTCATTTGCAAATATTGTATTCTTGTTACAGTATAATTTTTCAATGAGATTACTGATGACAGTCGGACATTAAATGAGAGCGTAGTGTTAATTTCATACATATTGCGTTGTTGTAATGAAATTCCCTGACTGTGACACATCCCTAAAGAGTATTAAGTGCAATTGAATACTCGATACTTTGTACTCCTTATATATATATATGTGATTTATTTCCCTACATTATTTGCGGATGTATAAAGTAATCAACTTAAATGATTTTCTTAGGACTAATTTTCTACAAAAATGTAAGTTTTTACTAACATTGCTCACTAATGACAGTATGTTTCTTAGATACCTATACCTATTTTAGCCATGTGCATATTGTATTTTGCTATTCAACTATTGTGGGTTGCATTAATCGCATAGGTAGTGGTTTAACAGTCCACTGCCGATATATCTAGTGTTGTGACTTTGTCACATGTAGCTGTTTTTAATCAAAACAAAAATTTAGTAATGTTTATGTTCAAAGAAAACACCGCCCTTAAGTTTGTTAGACTACGCTTAGTACGGTGTTGCCTGTGGTTCAACGGGTACTGCCGTTAACCTACTAGACTAGTGAGATTTAGATTTCAGATAGTCGGTAACCACAGGGTCCTACTAGTGGAAATATTTAAATTGATAAGTCTTTATTGTATAAAAAAAGATTTTGATCCATCCTAAGGTTGCCTGGAAGAGATTGCATCTAGCAAAAAGGCCGCCCTTTGTGCATTATCTGTTTCACACATGTATGTTTGATACTTCTACTGTAATGTTGGTGTACAAATAAAGTGTTATCTATCTATCTATCTATTTACACTACAGTACTACAGTACATTATAAACTACAGTTAAAGCCTAAAAGAAAAAGCAAAAAATCGTATCGCAATGTTTAAGAACGTTTATCCATGTTCGAGTGGTATTTTGTCGAGATTGGTTCAGAAAATGCGTTGCTTTTATGAAGAGTAATTTTAAAGACCTCAGTTTATAAGTTAAAAAGTGGCTGTTTAAAAATAAAATCAACCAAGTATCAAATAAATAATAGCAAATACTTTTCAAGTTTCGAACTACAGTAAACTACAAACCTAAAAGTTCTATAAAATAAAATCCTAACGATGATACACAACAGTTATAACATTGTTCTTTCGTAACTTTCAGAACTACACCTCGGCACAAAATGGCTTGAAATAATACTAGCAGGTAGGACTGGCCTGGCTAGCTAGTGGTTAGTAACCTTGACTGCTAAGCCAGAGGGTTAGATTCCCACCCAGGACAAATAATTGTGTAATGAGCACGATAATTTTATCTGTGTCTGGGTGTAATTTATCTATAATATGTATGTATTTAGAAATATGTAAGTATGTTTATCAGCAGTCTGGTTACCATAGTACAGGCTCTGCCTAGTTTGGGATCAGACGGCTGTGTGAGAGTTACCTATTACTATTATGTTATGGTTTACCTACCTACCTATTTTATATGAAGGTAGGTTTTATACGGATGGTTGTATTTTGACGACAGACGACTGTGTAGATTCGGGCGAGTAATGTCGCCACTCAAATTCACCTCCCAACGGGCAAGCGTGGGATAGGTATGTGTACTTCAGTAAAACATATAAAGATTTTTTTCGTTGGTAACTCAATGATAGAAAATTTGACGTATAGTCGGGATATTGCAAAACAGTTTTAAAAACATAAACCATTCATTTTGCTTACGGACGGTAATATTTCCGTTCAAAATTCAACAAAATTTTACCGTCCGTTAGCAAAACGAATGGTTTCTTGTCTATTGGAACGCGACATTAATCAACTTTGGGTGTTTTTTATGCATGTTGAAGTTGTTGGTCTTCGTCGTCTCTTGGTGATCCACGTAGAACTTCATAAATATATCATATTCGTATTCCATTAAGTTTTTTACATAACTAAATTGAAAAACAATTACATAGCCCGCATAATGGTGAACAAATACTGTTGTCTATAAATGGCATCACTACCCTCGCCCACCTTAAGCTATGGCTATGACGAAATACAACCATCGGTTAACCGTATTAACAATCAATTGTATAACAGTTACCAAAAATGAATACTAAGTATGGTTAATGTATATAAAGTTAAAGTATATAAGTATACTTAATTAAAATAATAAGTGCTGCTTTACTTTGAGCAGTACTACCGCACTGCCGCTGTAGTCGTATTTTTCTACCGGTTAACAGAATTGTCGGCGCTTCATGCAGATATGCTCATCCATCATCATCTATGTACTATGTAAAAGTAGTAAAGAACTCATACTTTAAGTACTCATCAATTATATATATTTTTACAGCGAGCTGAAGAAAGCAAAATAGTTTTTCTTGTCACAATACGAGTGTGTCTTATTATTCCTGGTAAATAGTAAACAGTTTCTGTGGCCAAAATTATCTGACTCTGGTATAGTATTTGGTTAATAACATTAACGATATTAGCTGACTCTGAAATAGCAATTACTTCTATGGTAATAGCGGTCGTTTCATCAGAGAATATTATGAAGAGCATTATACTACTAAGGGTGATCACCCCTCAGGTCAGATATCCATTGAGAATAATGGCATACAAATAAGCTTACAGCCATCGAACTGCAATGCTTTATTTCGTAATTTGCTACTCCTACCTCAAAGGCCGGCAATGCACTTGTGACTCTTGAGTTGCAGAAGTTCATGGGCAGCGGTAGTCGCTTACCATCAGGTGAACTGTCTGCTCATTTATCCCTATACTATAAAAAACAAAGTTAAAGCACTGTATTTCATACTAGCTTTTGCCCGCGGCTTCGCTCGCGTAAAACCAATTTTTACCTTTCCTCGGGATATCCCTAGGTCCTTCTTTCTATCCCTGGCAACTTGTAGGCAAAGTTTCATAGTGATCGGTTGCATGAAATGGCAGTGCATAAAATATGAATATTCAAAGCACAAAAAATGCTGTATATAAGTGATGTCTAATTTAAAGACCACAGACAGTTGCAAACCAATGTTTAGGTCCATTAAAATACTTACCTTTCCGTTCTTATATATACTAGGAATAGCCATTTGTAAAACCCAATAAATACCTTTTCACTACAGTGGCAGAAACCAGAAAAGGACCTGTAAGCCAATACAAAAATCTTCTACGTTAACACGTAGAAGATTTCTGTATTGGCTTACATATTCAGCGTTGCTAAGAAAAAGTGTTATCTGCGTGGGTCCTATAATATACAATAAATTGCCTGATTATATAAAAAAATATGTATTGGACAATTTTGAAAATAAATTCAAGGCCTATAATAAACAAATTAATGTTGATACACAATTAATGATTTTTAATAGACAAAAGTTTTTAATCTAATAATTACAATATTAATAATAATTCTGAACCTGAATTCCGAAACTGAACATTTAAAATATTAATATAAGTCTTTTTTTGTAATTCATTCATTCCACATATAATTTTTATTGGATCTACCTTTATAAATTTTGCATGCTTTAAGGCAGAATGTACACGGCTCATTATAACTACATTCATCCCACTAATGTTATAAACGTGAAAGTTTGGATGGATTGATGTTTGTTACTCTTTCACGCAAAAATCACAAAACCGATTGCGATGAAACTTGGTATGTAGATAGCTAGAGACCTGGATTAACGCATAGGTTACTTTTATCCCGATATTGCTTCGGGATCGGGACTTATGAGGGTGAAATCGCGTGGCGCTGCTAGTTGCAAATAAACTTTGATTTGATTATCATACATTTCTGTATTAAAAAATATATATCTATAAACAAGCATGCATATGAATACAACGTTGTGTAAGATCTTCAAAACGAGCAGTAAAGAACTTTAGAAGATTTGCGATTTTTAACAAACTAATATAACATTTACACCAAAAGCGTATATAGCGCTTTATGTAAATCATTACACTCCTGTCCATCCAAGTAGCCTGGAAGACATTGCTTTTTGCGATAAGGATGCGCAGTATGCATTTGATCTACATATAATATACAGAGTAATTACTATTATTTATTATTACTAATATTGTGTGACCCATGTTGCAAGTATTCTTTATAAAAAGAATAAATACGAAGGAAATATTTTGTTAAGGTTAAATCACAAAGTTAGCGCACTTAAACGCCACTATATAATCTCAAAAGGGATGTTGTCGAAAATTTCGTTCTATGGATTCTTCTAAAACGAAACTACTTCTAACTAGGTTAAGGTAATAAAAAGTCGTAATATTGGCTTTGGCTAGCTTAGAAACAGATTTGCTTTATAGAAGAGCTGACGCTTCTTTTGTAGTTAAATTGTAATTTAAAATTTATTTGTCTGTTTTTTTTTTTTTTATAAAAAGACAACTCCCGCATTAGGAATAATCCTGTGTCGCGAGGGGCTTCACAAACATTCAAACAACGGACACAAAGAACACCCAGACTCGGGACAACTATTTGTGGATCACACAAATTTTGTCCCGTGTAGGCATAAGGCATGGTATTTTCCTTCTTGGAATAAATATGAAATTACATTCCGTGAGAATTTTGTGATAAGAATTGGGAATAATCTTGTTATTTCATTACTCGTTGACATAAATAACAATGAACAAATTCGTATAAAGTTTTTGAGCTGTAATTTTGCTTTGTGTTACTTAAGACAATATTAATAAAAAAAAGCGAAAGGTGAATTTTTTTTTTGACAGGTCGCTACTAAATACTAGTAACGTGGGTCACACATTACTAGTATTTTGTTAACCCCTCCAGCTAGCTAAATGTTTTTGTTAGGAGTGGGTTCACGCCGGTAGTGCACTGGGTGGGGTTTAAACCCGCAACCACTTGATCGCTAGTCCGACACCTTAGCCATTACGCTACCGCCGCTTAATCAATCTCAAGAACAGAAAAATCATAAAATGATTTACCAGTATCTAAGTCTAAAGAAGTATCGTATACATCTTCTGTGGGTGCCTCTTCAATAAATGAAGGTTGACAGTCAGCTCTGCATATTTGGCGTTCTCTTTAGCGAGATGAAAAAGTTCGGCCGCACTCTTCATACTCGTCCATTCACGGATCATTCTCGAATACCTACTGTAGATTATTTTTCTGTTTTATTCTTTATATGAAATGTAATAAATGATAACTAAGCCCATGAACAGTATTTATAATTAATTACTTATGTACAAGGGCGTGTTATAAAAAAGAAATTGATTCAAAAGTTTAGGTAGGAATATTAAATGTGGATGTTAATAAGTCAACTCCAAATTCCATTTAACGATGACTGAAATTAAAGAGAAGAAATATATATGGCTTTCGTATTTAAATACATGTTGCCAGACATGTTAATAAGTTACCAATTGTTATCGTTCAATATGTACTATGCATGGAATTAAATAAAGCTTTATTATTATTATTATTTAAATACATGACTATTAAGAGAATATCATAAAAAGGACCACGATTCTGAATTTGTTTACTAAAAGCTCAATCTTACATCATTCTGACTAATTCATAAATGATTGTGAACTTTAGCGAGAATTGGTCCTAGAAGTAAAAACCCTCCGGGGCCCATTTCAGTACTGTACCTAACATTCCAAAAAATCATATATAAAATCAATCTCAAGATAACTGTGAAATAACCTGAAAACGCTTAGAATATAAATCAATCGTAATAACTAACCCCTTATGCGTGAACCATATTGTATGATCTCATGCGACCAAATTGGATTTGGTATTTGAGCTGTACCCTGTATATTCAAGGGCCTACTTCACAGTAGGACAATCAGATTGAACGTGCAATGTACTACTACGTTCGATATGAATTATGATTATAGAATATTGCCTAATCGTGAGGTATGTGAAACAGCGAAAGAATTTGGTCTTAAACGGCGCAAATAATTTTGAAGGATTTTTGGGTCTTTTGAGGATGACACGTTTTGTTTCTAAAGAACTAGCTTTTGTTTTATGACGAGTAAACATCCATTGAAAAGTTAGTTTGTGGAAAGATTAATAATTCTATACTCTTATAATTAGATAAAAATAAACGTAATAGAAAAAAAACAATAATAATATCCATTCCTAAGATGTGTCTCTTTTAACTGGCTTTTTTAATTCCAAAATACTATGAGCTTAACAATCCGGGTGAGTGACTAGTAATCACTGTTTATCCGCGGCGGATCTAACGTATCGCATCGCTTAAACACCCCACGAACAATTTTTGCATCAATAAACGCGACCAATGAGAACGGAAGAGAAATCGTAAATCAATGGCTGACTAGGGATCCTTGATTTATTTATTTGTATGGCATATTGAAAAAATAAATTATGAGATTGTGCTCTTGGTTCGGCTGACTTGTTTTTATATAGATACTGCCCGCGGTTTCAGTCGCGTGAAGGTACATTCCTCAATCAATTCATGTATGCTCTGGGAATGTTTTTTTTTTTTTTTATGTAAGGTAAACTTTTCTTTACACACCATGATTAAAGTTCTTTTCTGTACTCCTAATAAGATGTGTGCAAAATTCATGATGATCAATCGAGTATTTGAGGTGTAAATGAGGAGTAGTTGAGGTGAAAGCGTAACACACTCACATATGCATTTAAAAATGTTAGCTATGATAACATCATAAAAGAATAATATAATGTTCTACTTGCATCAGATCGCGTGAAGAATGTATTTTTTTTTAAAGACGGTCGTGCCCTGTGCAAAAGTAATCATATATATTAACGATAGACGATTATTACTATTTTGAAATCATGTTACAGCATTTATTCATTGGCAACAATGCACAATTGCAGACAGCTACAAAACGCTGTTATCTTTGTGGCAAATAACAAACAGAAAGCGACAAAACGCTCTTAGTGGCAAATAACAAAGTAATAAGATACGAACATAAAGTTTGTGGTCGTGTCCAATTACTTAGTAATTAAATCGTTCAAACAAAACATATTATCTTACTGTTTTCTTTAATAAATAAAGCTATAGCACAGAATACCTAATAGTACGAGTGGTCAGGCGTGTAAATAGCCCGACCAGGGTGTGATTGCTCAACAGTTAGCGTACGAGGTGTAGGGAAGTAAACCACTTCTATCGATCAAAACAATCATGCCAGCACTAACCTGCAACACCGACCAAGTCCCGATCCTCCAGAAGGCAGCGAGCAGCGGCGAGGTTTCTACGGTCTCTTGCAAGGTATTGACCGGCCGGTCACGATCGTAGACTGGAGCACTCCACATACACCTTGTAAAGGTTACAAGCGAGTCCAAACACTACACGGCTATAGGACTAACGGAAAATCAGCTTCTTTTCACGAGAAATATAACTGAAGTCCGTGGCGGAACAAAATTTTTATATTAAAGCGTCTTCTTAGCGAAAAGCGATGAGAGCAGGGTATGTCCGTTTTTTCTTGCACCAATCAGGTGCAGCGCGTTTACATTATTTGAAGACTGCTAACGCCATCTCTTGAGATCGTCGAGTACATTGGCAATATTACAGCAGTACCAGCACTAATTGCATTCGACAAACAGAATGTGGTTTACTATAAAGACTATGAAATTTATAATATAACGAAATATATTATGGTGCGATTATGTATGCATTTTATAAATATATTGGCGCTCCACCATGCACCCCGCCTTGGAACATCACAAGATGTTTCAAAACACGCGAATTTTCTAACTGACCGAGAGTAACACATGCATTATGCGATTAAATAATAAATATGATAAATATAGCGGCCTAAACTAAAAAATAAGGTTTAAACTAAGTTGAATTTATTGTGTAGGAATAGGATATAATTTAGTTACAGCGCGTTTGTAAATTCCAGTTTGCGTTTTAACTATCGCCACGCGTACAACGTTATCAGAGCCTCTGAACACGTCCGTAATTACTCCTAACGGCCAATGCAACGGTGGAGAATTCTCCTGCTCAAGAAGAACAACAGTTCCGATTTCTACCGGTTTGTCGGGAGTAGCCCATTTTTGCCTAACTTGCAACGTGTGCAAATACTCTAAGTGCCATTTCTTCCAAAAGGATTGGACCATACTATCTAACAACTTTTTACGTTCTAACAGACTCAATCGTTGATCTGACAAATCAGCAGTGGGTAAATATTGCAACGGAGTAGACATCAAAAAATGCGCGGGAGTTAACACCTCAGGATAAGGGTCTGACGATAATACGCTCAATGGACGAGAGTTAAGAATACACTCTATCTGAGTAAGAACAGTTTGCAGTTCTTCGTATGTAAGTAACTGACTTCCTATTACTCTATATAAATGCGTTTTCATGCTCTTTATATTCCCTTCCCACATCCCACCAAAATTTGGTGATCTTGGGGGAATCATCTTCCACTGAGAGCAACTCATTCGACAGCGCGTTTTTGAAGCTAGAGTTCAATAAAAAACTATACAGCTCATCTAAATGTGCCTTCGCACCGATGAAAGTAGATCCATTATCGGAATAGAGACATGAAACTGGTCCTCGACGGGAAATAAAGCGTTTAAAAGCGGCTAGAAAGTTTTCAGTAGTTAAATCACTGGTCACTTCAATATGTAGACTACGTGTGACCATGCAAACAAAAAGAACGATGTACGCCTTTTGCGCATGTTGACCTCTGCGGCGAGAAAGGATTGTCCTTATCGGACCAGCGTAATCTACACCAGTGTGACAAAATGCCTTGGCCTCTGAAACACGGTAATCAGGAAGATCAGCCATTATAGTTGTTTGCCATTATAGTTTGTTGGATGCGTTGGGTTGCATTTAAAGCAAGTGTTGCACTTTCGCAACTTGGACCTGATAACAGTCCTGGCATCCAAGATCCAGTAGCGTTGTCGTATAATAGACATAAGAAGTCCAGGTCCGGTGTGACAATTAACAACATGAAAATGCTGTATTATTAAGTCAACGACATGATCGCGTTTAATGAGAAGAACCGGATGTTTAGCTTCGAAAGGAAGCATTGATCCAGAAAGTCTTCCTCCAATGCGTAAAATCCCTTGTTTGTCTAAGAAGACGAAGAGGCTTTGCAGCTTTTTTGAAGGTAATTTATCAGCCTTGATCAATTTGATATCTTCACAGAAGTGCACAGATTGAACGGCGAGAATTAACGCATTCTCAGCAAGTGCTGAGAGAGCTTAAAAAATTCGCAAGACCTAAAGTTAAGGTCGAACCTCGTTCTATAGCAGGGTTGACAAGTGTCAACCCTGCTATAGAACGAGGTTCGACCTTAACTTTAGGTCTTGCGAATTTTAATACATATGCGGTGATACGTAGCAACTTTTCCCAAGAAGAAACACGTTGTGCTAACGTACACAGCAACGGCGGCTCTGTGTGAGTAATGGCAGCCAACACATTTGCCTTGAGTTCAGGCAAGACAGAGCAATTATTAAGCGAGAATGGCTTAATCGGCCACTTCTCAGATGAGCTGCGAATCCACGGAGGGCCTTTCCACCACAAATCGTGGGTCAAAAGTTGCGATGGAAGCATACCACGCGAAAGACAATCACTTGGATTACTAGCTCCGGCAATATGATAAAAATGTTTAGAGTCCAAGTTTTCTTGGCACTGAGCGACGCGATTACCGACGAAAACTGACCAACGATGTGGTGAAGAATGAACCCATGATAAAGCAATAGTGGAATCAGAAAATGCGTATATCCCGGCAATGGTCATACGTGTTGCATATGTGTCTCGCACAGTTTTTATTAATTTTGACATAAGTAAAATAGCGCATAATTCTAAGCGAGCGAGCGTAGTGATTTTTGTTGGCGAAACCTTTGATTTAGCGCAAAGAATGCGAGTTTGAATGCCAGACGGGTAGGTACAATGGGCATAAATGACACATCCCAGACCATTCATGCTAGCATCACAAAAAGCAACAAGACGTAATTCACAACCAACTTCGACGCCTACATGACGTGGAATCCTTAAAGTGTCAAGCATTTGAAGTTCTTGCGCAAGAGCGAAAAAACGGGTGCGTATGTGCTCCGGTGCAGGATCGTCCCAATCACACTTGCTGAGCCACAGTTCCTTAATTAACAACTTGGCATAGAGAATCACAGGCGCGACCAATCCGAGCACGTCAAATAGTCGTGCAACCATCGAGAGTATGTTTCTCTTGGTGCACTTTTCATTAATTGCGGCGCATGTGAAATGAAAATTATCTTCACATGGTTCCCATGAGAGACCTAAGACCTTAGAGACATTATTGTCAACATCAAAATCAAGCGACTTGCGGTGCGTGTCGGGAAGCGAGTCAAGTAGCACTGGTGAATTGCTAGACCACTTCACTAAGTCAAAGTCACCCGATTTGAAAAACTTAATCAAGTTGTGAGCTAATTGCGTGGCAGTATCCTCATTTGCAATAGAAAGAACCAAATCGTCCATATACAGACAGGTCTCTGCCACTTTCGCGGCATCAGGATAGAGCGGACTCATGTCAGTAGCCAGCTGTCGCACAGTGCGCATAGCTATGTAAGGGCTTGACTTGAGACCGAAAGGTTGCCTATTAAAGGCATAAGTTCGAATTTTTTCCGATTCGTTGAATCTAAATAAAATGCGTAGGTATTTATGTTGGTCTACTATTACACCAATCCGTAAATAATATTGTTTTATATCAGCGTTCATTGCAATAGGAAATAATCTAAAACCTAACAATAATAAAAACAGATCGGCCTGTAAATTGGGTCCAATATGTAATATATCGTTAAGCGAAAGTCCTGTATGCGTTTTAGCACTCGCGTCCAATACGATGCGCGGCATCGGTTTATCAGGTCGGACTACTGCGTGATGCGGTATATAATAACCATCAGAGGACAGCTCAGATTCTTTAACAGGACTGAGGTAATTGTTATCAATATAATCCTGAATAACCTTGTTATAATTTTCGCGCACTATCGGTGCCTGACGGAGCTTACGCTCGAGTGAAACGAAACGGCGATAAGCGGTAGCGTGCGAATTACCTAATTCCGAAGGGTCCCTACAGAACGGTAATGCAACTGTATAACGACCTACGTCGTCACGGGTCACGGTAGCCGTGAAAATATTTTCGCAATCTGTCTCCTCTGGTGACAACAAGCGTTTCATGGGTACTTCTTCAAGTTCCCAGAACTTTTGCACTATATCATTAAGCGCTAACGCAGAAAAAGACGCGGCAGTAGGTAAAATATGTTTACGCGGGTAATCTCCCATAAGTACGTAACCAAATGTTGTAGATAAAGCACACGGTGCGCGCGGCCCACACTCGACCATATTTCCTAAGTATATAAATGGGAATAGCTGGGCACCTAACAATAAATCAATCTTGCCCGGAATATTCCAGCTTAAGTCAGCGAGCGGAAGGTTACGAAAATCTAGGTCGCGATCACAATCGATAAATTTCGAAGGCAATTGATCCGTAATGCATTCTACAACAAGCGCATGTATAGTGTATTTCTGATCCGGATAAATACGGGATTCAATGTCTAAATGAACATAACCGATTATCGGACTTGAAGCGGAACCAACACCTTTAACATAGGAATTATTCAACGGTATTATCGGTAAATTTAATAAACTAGAACAAGCAGATGTTATTAGATTATTCTGCGAGCCATTATCTATCAAACACCTAACTACAGATTTGATACCAGCGCTACCCTTAGAGCGCGCGTATACCTGAGCGGTTGACAAAAGTATATCACCCTTATGACAAGAAGTGTAAGACTGTGTATGTGTAACTGGTTCTGTAGCAAGCGGGGGCGCTCGAATGCATGACGAAGTCGTGTGAGCGCGATGAGAAGGCGCGGGCGAAGTAACGGTCGCTCGATGAGCGGGCGGCGGCGAGTACGCGACGGCGGTATTTACCATAGCCGCATGCGATTGCGAATTATTACTATCAAAATGCAATAACCTATGGTGTCTTTTATTACAGAAACAGACTGACGTACTCTTACAATCCGGAAGTTTATGTAAAGTGCTTAAACAATTAACGCAACCGTACTTCGATTTAATAAACTCATATCTAGCCCTTGCGTCTCGCATATTTTTAAACTGAGCGCAATCATATAAATGTCGATGGTTACCACTACACAAACAACAATTCGCGGTAACTGCTGCGGGCGCCGAATATGTGAGAGTATTTGCATTATTAGCGGACTCACTGGCGACAAAAGATTTGGAGGTGTGATGAACGCGCCGGTCGCGTGAGGGCGACGTAACAACAGCAGCGGGTTTCGTATATGACGAATTTCGCGGGTTTGAGCGCTCCAAAATCTTAGCCTGATCTTGTATAAAAGCGATAAGCTGTTGTGTCGTAGGCACTTCCACATCCCGAATCGAAAGTTCAAAGGCTTGGATGGTTTGAGGATCCATCCTTCTCAAAGCGCATTGAAGAAAAATAAAATCAGTTAGATCTGTTATGCCTAATTCTTTTAGAGCTGAAATCGAAGCGGAGTATTTACTAACAAAGGTATCAAGAGCGTTCGCAGTGTGCGAGCAAGTTTTTAAGTCCAGTATATTATTGAGATAATATGTACCTAATGAGCGTTTGTCGTGGTATTTCTTAACCAAACTATCCCACAGTATTTTATATGTTTCACCTGACGGAATAATACCGGAAGTGAATTTTAGTGCGTCGTGGGTGAGTTTAGAAATTAGATACTGTACACGTTGCGAGTCAGAAAGCTGTTGATTCAAATGAATATTAGCTTTAAAAGACTGATAAAAGGTATTCCAGTTTTCAGGGCGTCCGTCAAAACTCGGAATTACTAAAGGTTCTAATTTCACTACGGACTTGATCGAGCTACTGGTCTCGAGTGAACGCACCTTAGAAGTGGTTAATATTTTATTTTTAACGCGTTTAACTCTCGAGTATAAATCATCAAATGAATCGAGGCAAGAATACTCGGGCTTGACCGTAATCTTTGATAACAAATTTATATTATTTATTTTATCAACAATGGACTCAAATTTATCGCGTAACTCATCTATTATCTCCGTTTCAGCCAGAAAATTCTCGTTAGCTCGCGTTGATGAATCGAAAGAAATTATACCTTTCGACGATGTGTACATACGATTAATACGTTGAAATAATAATTCTTTCTTTTGATTCAACATAACCAACATGACTTCGCGGCTTGATTCGCTTTCCGTCATGTTTATAAAATAATATCACAATACAACTACAAAGTGATAGGTATATCTACCTAGTTAGTGTAAAAACACAAGTTAAATTTAAATCCTAAAATGACTTAGCGTAAAGTACAGTGGTGGAGCGGTTAATAAGTGGGTAGGTATAAATAAGTTCAACTAAATTGAGTATAATGGATATTATTACCAATTAATACGTAATTCACCAAATCTAACAATTAATTATATTTAAATACGAGTCTACCAATAATTACGTAGTTCTCGTGCGTTTTAAACACAGAATTTACCAATTTTACGTAAATCTGTGAGCGAGGAAAAATGGCGGCAAGAATTCACTAGAATTACGTGAATCTTTTTTATGATATGAATAGAAAAGTAAATTCACCAATATTTACGTGAATCACTGGCCTATCCGGCTCGAAGGACCAAATTATATGGTCAGGCGTGTAAATAGCCCGACCAGGGTGTGATTGCTCAACAGTTAGCGTACGAGGTGTAGGGAAGTAAACCACTTCTATCGATCAAAACAATCATGCCAGCACTAACCTGCAACACCGACCAAGTCCCGATCCTCCAGAAGGCAGCGAGCAGCGGCGAGGTTTCTACGGTCTCTTGCAAGGTATTGACCGGCCGGTCACGATCGTAGACAGGAGCACTCCACATACACCTTGTAAAGGTTACAAGCGAGTCCAAACACTACACGGCTATAGGACTAACGGAAAATCAGCTTCTTTTCACGAGAAATATAACTGATGTCCGTGGCGGAACAAAATTTTATATTAAAAGGCGTCTTCTTAGCGAAAAGCGATGAGAGCAGGGTATGTCCGTTTTTTCTTGCACCAATCAGGTGCAGCGCGTTTACATTATTTGAAGACTGCTAACGCCATCTCTTGAGATCGTCGAGTACATTGGCAATATTACAGCAGTACCAGCACTAATTGCATTCGACAAACAGAATGTGGTTTACTATAAAGACTATGAAATTTATAATATAACGAAATATATTATGGTGCGATTATGTATGCATTTTATAAATATATTGGCGCTCCACCAACGAGTACAGAAGTCCCACTCCGCCAAATCATTTAAATAAATAGCGACTCTTGTTCCGACACAATAAAGTCGCGATTCAGGTCGACACTGCGCTAATTACCTACAGCTATATTCACCAAGAAGTTGGCTCTATTTCTATCGCTTATCTCTTATCTGTTTTGACGACGTAGCGACGTTAGGGTTATCTTTTTTTTAAGAATTAATTATTCCGAATATTTAATTACCAGTTCATGATATGCCTATTACTGTATTTTTGTGAACAAGAAAACCTGGGCTAGGTACTAATAACTCGATAAGCTACATATAAACTGATGACGCGATGGAGTGCGAGAGTAAGCATCGAACTGACGTGCAGCCCGAACGGCGCGCGGCATCCCACTGAATTTCGGCACGAATAGACGATAGGGCGACCCGCCGTTTACTTGTAGCTTTATACCTACACTGCGAAATGGACCTGGCCTGGCTATAGCCGGTATGAACTGAAATGAGTTATAGTGTATACTCGTAAATAATAAACGTATATAGATGTCTCCAATTGTCGCGGATCTGTACGATATGCTTTAATTTCATCTTACAGAAGATTGTGGTTAAGAAGTTTTGTATTTTTGCGTTCTAGAGATATTTTCTAATCATTGAAGTGTCTTGGAGTCGGTTAAGGTTACTTTACCATACAAAAGGTTGTAACATAAGGTATAATTAAACAAAGAACGTTAATATATAGTTCCACTGCTGACAGTAGTAGGCTGTATGAAGAAGATAGTATCTATTATTTTGGTCCAATTCTACAAATAACCTCACTCATAGACTGGTAGGTCCAGGTTTGAATAGAGAATATATAGCTTCCTCCCTAACCGCTTAACCGAGTAATAGTATTACATTTTATTTATCAGTATGTTTATCTTCAACAAGGACTGTTCCTGTTCTATGTACTTATGTATAGTTAACGATGAAACACCTAAATTCCTACAATCTAATAAAATGCTTAATTTACTTTCTTTCGTTATCCCTCTGTTTCCCAGAAGATTTATTACTAAGGGGACTCGATGTCGGGTCAACGCTCTGGAACTTTGACCGAAACTACTACAAATCCTAATTTAGTGGTCTGCCTAATAAACTTGTGTTCTAGTTAACTACAATGACAAACCTTTTTTTGGGAATTTCCTAATTTGAAATTTACGATGTACGTGATCGTTAAAGATTAAAGTACCAATCACTTTATTATTATAATCAGAAAGTAATGAACCTCCTGATATTCCAAGGGTATTTCTATATTTTTGCATATAGTAATAATATAATTAACCAACATAAAAAACATATTCTAGAACAAGATTCGAGTGATGATAGAAAATAGCAATACCAGCCACAATTCTCTCCTAAACTACTCACAAAAAATAGTAAAAATAATTAAAAATAATTTTGGTCTTTTATGGTTTGTAGGCACATCCCGAGTCGGTTGACGTAATTCTTACAAAACGCAACTGGTCTAAGTTTTACCACAAGGAATGCTAATATACTTCTGAAAAAGCAGAAAAAAAACCTGTAGGGAAACTTCCTGCATCGCACTCCCTCAAAATACATACCTTTCCGTGCAATAGAAGAAAGAGCCATCAAAACTGTGACTGTGCAGCTCTCTACTGAGTAGCTTGTGTTAAGTATTTGGGTGTAATGCTGGATGACCAACTTACCTGGACTATGCACCTCACTACAACAATTGCTAGAGTCAGGAAACTGGTTTACATTTTTAAAAACTTGCGCACAGTAGCTACTGGTACACTACTTCTAGAAACATACAGAGCATTGTGTGAATGCATTATTAGATACTGTATTTGCGTTTGGGGAGGGGCGGCAAAGTCACATATAATTGGAGTCGAGAGAGCCCAGCGTATGGTGCTTAAAGTACATTTATACTTACCTTATCGGCATCCCACGTCTTCTGTGTATGAACTAGCAAAAGTGCTGTCTGTAAGAAAGATATTTGTGTACGAAATGCTACGAAGATACCACAAAAGAGTTGTTCCTCATTAACCTACATTGCATAAACGTGTAGAATACTGCCCTGTGCCTTGTACTAAATCAACATTAGCTAAAAGACATTATAACTTCTTGGCTCTGCATGTGTATAACAAATATGACTAAAATTTATAAAGTACGTAACTTCAATAATAATAAATTTAAAATAACTTTATCTGAATGGCTAAAATCCGTGGAATATGAGTCTGTCGAAGGCCTATTAAAAGTGTAATGTATTCTGCAGATCACAAACACATACACACATACATACACACCACACACACACACACTCACTCACACACATACTGCAACACACACACATATACGCATGCAAGCATACTATGTTATTTAATTATTTTTTTGTAACTAACTTATAGGTACTTTTAATTTTATATTCTTTTATTTAACTTCTTTCATATAAAAAAATATTTATGTCAATACATTGCGGGGAAGACACTGACATCTGCAACACAGTCTTTACTAGCGCAGGTGTCAAGAATCCTACTATAAATTGTACCATATTATGTTAATAAAGATTATTATTATTATTGTTATTACTTACTTTTAAATTATTCTTTTTCTCTCACTCCACCGAATAGAATGAAGGTATTTTGAAAAATACTTCATCTTTAACTAGAACACTCTGTTTCAATCATATTAAATTTGAATGTTATGTTCAGCTCGAAAAACAAGTTCAAAATTAAAATTCTGACATTAGGGATTTCTAATTTCAATTACCACAAACCTGTCGGCTACCCTAGCCGTCAAGCCTTCGTGTGAAATCAACCTTTTCTCTTCTCCTATCCTATACAGTCTATATGAGAAGCCACCGCTTATCACACGAAAAGTTTGGTAAATTAGAAAGATATGCATACATAAAGCTTTAAGCCCTGGGGCCTCGGATCCGGCATCAGGACAGATCCACTCCTAATTTACTGTCTCTTTGTTTTGTACCGGAATAAAACAACCTTGCAATAATCATGTTTTCTATTGACAAAGAACAAACTGACGCACATGGTCTCTCAACTCCCTTAAGGCTGTTTTCGGTCAAACATTGTTATACCCACGTCAAAACTAGTCTTGGCTAAGAGCTTTCGACGCAAGGTATGTTTATACTATTTCAACATCTTTATTTTTAGTATAAAAACGTAAGCTTTGGGAATCCGTTCATGGGATTTATTCATTTGTTTCTCTTTAATATACACCATTACAGACTTAAATAGTACAGACATGATTACATACAGATTTCGATTTCTTTCAGATATATATGTTGGAGTTGAATAGACTATAGCTACGAAACAGAGGTCGTCAATCAAATGAAATCAATGAAATCAAAACTACTTATGTCAATTAAACTAATAATAGGTATTTTTGAATTGTCAGCAGTAGGAGTCAGTCAGACCAGTCGTAAAGCTAGTTGCCTGTTCCAATACGTAGATCCGATGGAGAAGAACAGACAAGAAACTCCAAGGAAACTCTTTTTCAAAATGTCCTTTATGAATTTCTGGTTACATTGCTTATAAGCGTAAATGAAATGTGAGGACAATGTTACATATTATTCTAAAATATAAATAGACGCGCTAATTACTGCAATACATATTTAAGTAATTAGCAGTCTGGAGATGACCAGCCCCTACCAACGGCACCCGTTCACGAAAATGACGCATACGCCAGCCATCGTACAGATCAACCATATTGAAGGGAGTCGAACGGCCCGACAGATACGCTACCATGGGACTTCTAGGTGACATACTCAGAACCGCGAAGCAACATAGGAAATTTATTTTTAACTAAATAAGTGACTACACAGTTCTCACATGAACAATTCAAAAATAAAATTTAAAATGTAACTTATCCCAGTAAAGTTACTAGTTCTAGTAATCATTTTTCTAGAAGAAATTAAATTAGTGTAAAGAAGCAAAGCCCAGGTGCAAGTTAATTTAAATATATCAGAGAAGTGTCTCTCATTACACGTATAAAACTGCTAGACTTAACATAAATTCAGTTAGACCAATTTTGTAGCAAGAGCTTGTATTTCTGAAAAATATTGTTCTTTTCCTTGCGCTAATTTATACCCTTTGAAAATTATTTATTAAAAAACCTTCAACAGTATCTAACCATAACCAGCAGAAATTTTCTTAAACTATAATAATAATAGTAATTATTAAATGCCAGAACTTATTATTTTTTAATTAAAACGTAAGTTAGACCACAAAGTCGGTATGTACAAGTACCGTGAACGTTCTAAAAGGCTATCATCTTTCTACAGATCGGTCTGAAAATTTTCATGAACCTATTTTCCTTCAATATATATATATTGAAGGAAAATAGGTTCATGAAAATAAAAGTCCGTATTCCATTTTTCACTTAGCATGGGTTTAGTGATGATGACTCTTCATTACTATCAAATAAAATAGTAAAAAACAAGAAATGAACCCGAATTAATAGACAAATATAAATATGTTTTAATTTTCTACTTTTCAGCCCATTTTCAACGAATACAGAACTCAAACTGAACTTCAACAACGCGCGTTCAACGCCCGACAAACCCGTCATCTGAACAGTCTAATAAATAATATTATAGCAGACTAGGTCTTTCCCGCGGCTTTGCTCTCGTTATGTAGATTTTATCAGTAAATTCTGGTAGCTCTCAGAAATTAGTGCTTTTTCTGGATAAAAGGTACTTCAGATCCTTTTAAAATGTGAATGTTAAACAAACAAACTCATATTCGCATTAATCATATCATTTAGAATGTAAAACGCTATCAATGAAAATAATAAAAGCAATTTAAAAAGACGGTGTCTCTACCTAAGACATAATGACGAGTTACACGGTTGACATAATCACGGTTTAATATCACAATGTTAATAAAAATTCTCTTTTCTATTTACATACGCAAAGATAAGAAATTATTTTACTTATCAAACTAATAATAAATTTAATTCTTGTTGAAATATGGTAGTACCCATTTATATATAAATATCATCCTTGTCGTAATAATTACGACAAGGATGATATTTCTATATAAATATAGAAATATCATCCTTGTCGTAATAATATTATTACGTGTCGTAATAATTACGACAAGGATGATATTTCTATATAAATATAGAAATATCATCCTTGTCGTAATAATATTATTACGACAAGGATGATATTTCTATATAAATGGGTACTACCATATTTCAACAAGAATTAAATTTATTATTAGTTTGATAAGTAAAATAATAATTTATATAGAAATATCATCCTTGTCGTAATAATATTATTACGACAAGGATGATATTTCTATATAAATGGGTACTACCATATTTCAACAAGAATTAAATTTATTATTAGTTTGATAAGTAAAATAATTTCTTATCTTTATTTAAATGGCTTAATTTTTTTATTGAAATTGGCGCGTAAGCATATGAACGGCTTGAACAAAATGCGTGTTCTTGTTGACGTGCGTCAAAGTGCGTTAGCAAAACCGCACGTTCAACGTCCGTCATCTGGACATGGCCTTAGCAAAAAAAAAAAAATAAGCGAATAAGAAAAGCTTGAGTTATACATCTTATACTGTAAGTGAACGTTACCACGCATCCCCCGCAATACATGTCATATACATGTACGTTTATACATCACGAACGAAATTGGACAGTTTTGGTCCCAAGGCGTCCGTCTCGTACATATTGTTGGCATTCCGCACGCGATAAGAATTTATTGTATGTATATGTTAGACCTTCCTCAGACGACACCGAAGCGTGCGTGTGTAAAATATTCTTTTTCTCAAATAACTAAGTAATATGTTCTGTGGGCGTTTAAATCGACACGAGGTATTGCTATCAATACTTCTAGCATGAGTATTTCGTAAGTGTAGACGACTCCTCCATACTTCCCGATAGCGCTCGTAGCGATGTTTTCGCAAGGTTTATAATAATAACAATAATACCTCCACACATCTCACACACGGCCGTCTGATCCCAAACTAGGCAAAGCCTGTACTATGGTAACCAGACTGCTGATAAACATACTTATATATTTCTAAATACATACATATTATAGATAAATTACACCCAGACACAGAACAAATTATCGTGCTCATCACACAATTATGTTTCATACTAAGAACCAAAAGTAGCTGTCAACTTAGGTTACGTAGTCAATGAAGCCAATCTCATATAGATATACAGGGTATCTATATGAGATTGGCTTCATTGATTGTATTTCAAAATAAATCACTGAAAGTGTATGACTCTAGTATACAGTTACAAAAGCAATATTAAAAAAAAAAATGTGTGTGTCAGCTCCGACGCACGACTGGAGTTTACAATTTACTGAAGTCTCTCTCTGTCTCTCTCTCTCTCTCCCCCTCCCTCTCTCCCTCCCTCCCTCTATATATTCTGTATATATTTACACATATATATAACATAAAGCTATACACATATCTACTTACAATAAAGCATAAAAAGCACAATAAAGCGTTACGCTGCCCTCCGATCACTAAATTTTACTTTTCATATTTTTTTCATACCGGGCGCCTTATATGCAAATCGATTCTTAAGGAGTAAACTCCAAAAAAAACTATGCGTTTACAAGTTATGGCCGTTTGAATTTCTAGGTATTTTTGCCTCCGTTTTTTTTTCATTAAAGTAGATGGAATGTGTAAAGTTAAAGATTTTATATGGTGTATATTTTTTATTTTGGATTATGTCATTCTGTTACTAAGCAAATCCATAAAAACTAACTACGACATTTTTTTAAGTAACTTTTTCTGGATTTTCTCAAAAATTGAGTAAATAGTTCCAAAATAAAAAAATACTTCTGATTTAAAATCTTTAACTTTACACGTTCCACCCACCTGCTTTTATGAGAAACCGAGGTAAAAATACCTAGAAATTCAAAGGGTCATGACTTGTAAATGGATACTTTTTTATTCAATTTTTTTTTTAACTGCATGCTAGAGTCATACCCTTTCAGTGAGTTAAGTAAGTGTTCTATTTTCAAACACACCCTGTATAAAGCATCTGTTTTTTTATTATTTTCATCAAAAGATAATAATAGTGAACGTGCACTTCAGTTCTGGTATTTTACACCGTCTGGACGAGCTCTTAGAGTCAACGACGTCACACTACGGCCGCGAAACTCTTGAACTCCTTGAGATTACGTTGAATAGGAACATTTATTTAAATACGCCACCAAAGGCCTGTTATGATAATTTGGTATCATTATATCCAGCCATTTAGCAATATTTATGTAGCAACCGCCGCATTGTTAAGATAGGATTCTCAAGGAATTTTGTTTGAGTTGTTATTGATGATTTGTAATGTTTTTAGGGAAGAAAACTAAGTAGGTAGGTAACCTTAATGTCATGATTTTTTTTGCAATATTAGGTAAAACTCTAAAAAGGTCTATTTTTATAATGTCCCAATTATTTTTCAGTATGTAAATTATACTAAAACCCACGTTACAATTTACATTAATTATAATATAAAAAATAATACTCATTGAGGTACAAGTCAGAATATATCAAAGAGTAATTAATAATAATATTAATAAGAGTCGCGTTAGGCGGCTGGATCAAGGGACTGATGCAGAAGGCAGTTCTCCTCGACACGGCCCGTATAGTGAGGAGGTTAAAGTCTTTGGAGCCCTAACCACCGGTGTCTTGGTCCCTGTCCCCGAAGTCAGTGGTCTACTATTTTTTATATTTTTAAATATATATTTTGTTTTCTACATATTTAAAGATGTAATTTATAAGTGTTAAGTTTAAAAACAATAATAATAACTTGACACATTTCACACACGTCTGTCTAATCCTAAACTATTCAGACCCTGTACCTTGGTAACCCGACTGCTGATAAACATACTTATATATTTCTAAATACATACATATTATAGATAAATTACACCCAGACACAGAACAAATGATCATGCTCATCACACAATCATTTATCCTAGGAGGAAATCAAACCCACGACCTCCGTTTCAGCAGTCAGGGTCACTAACCACTAGATCAACAGGCCAGACAAAATTTAAATTAGTTTAAAAATATTAACAGAATATGTGCGAGTACCTACACGAAAAATATATTTATAACTTGAATAGGTCACCTTTTGTAATGATAGGTTCATTAGAATCCTACACGATTAGAAATGATCTTCCCAAAATTTGTGTTTCTATGTGAGGCGTTGCTATGAACAAAAAAAAAGCCAACGCTGTGTACTATTTCCCAGAAAATTATTGTACAGAGTGGATCAAATATTGTTGCAGTATTAAATAAAAGTAAAACGCATTTATTTTACGTAACAAATACGTAATGCAAATAGCTTTTTCTGAATGACATCTTCTAGGTGGGCTCAGTCGCGTCGTTGACACTCCAGCTAACGACTACGTAAATCGTAATCGCGGCTATCTCCTTGTGGATGTTCTGTCTTAATTATGATATATATCCCTATAACAAAAAATCGCAAGGCATAAATAAGGTACAGGCTCCTCGGAAGCATGGAACATCACAATACACCACGTAAAGTGCTAGGATGTAGTGGTACTTTAACAAAACATTTAAAATCTGTAACCAACCTATATTCCACAAATAAAGTAATGTGAATTATGAGAAATTTATGAAAAATAAATCCCACAAAAAGCACACTGTTGTCCAGTAAAGCGCTTCATCGGGACTAAAATTGCATGAAGCAATGCATAGTTTCCCGCTACACGCGCGCCTCTCTCTCTAATAGTTTTCGACAAACTCAGCGTTGTTATTTGCAAAAATTGCACCAATTAAAAGATTTCTATATTTCATTCACAATATTACACCTAATATTAACGAACCTCTCTTATCTTTTTTAGATGAAGCGAATCAACACGCCTGTTAGTCTGATTTCCTTAATCCGCATTACCAGCGGAGTAACCAACGATAATCAACCACAAACCCTTTTAAATGTACTTAATTAATTGGAGGTAAATTTATTTGCATAAATATTACATTTGCTACCTTAATTAATTAAAGCGGTAAAACCACATACAAAATAAAATATTAAACTAAGCCTGTAATAATGAAGATTGAGAGAGAAACGGAAGAATCATTACTAATAGGTACTCTCCTAATAATAATAATAAAAATAATTTTATAAATGTGTAGGTTTGTTAATCACTATCCAGTAGTTGCACAGATTTGAAGCAAATTTGTCACACATAAATTGAATCCAGGATTAACACGTAGGCACACGGAACACGAGAACCGAGATTAATGCGGGCAAGGAAGCTAATAAATACATCAATTTCATTTGCACTACTATTTGGGGTGTTTTATATCGCAAATTAAATATAAATTAATAGCAAAATAGTTACGATAATAAAATATAATAATAAGGAAATTAAAAGTTAAAGGAACTGCAATGTACTCATTAAATCACTTAGGTTAGTTTCAAATATTGATATTGGCAGATTGTTGTATTTTATCCCAACGTGTTATCAGATGAGTAAAGTTTTTATTGAGTAACTTTAATTCTGTTAGAAAGGTTTATATATTTGTTTGGTACTTTTGTAAAGTGTCTGGCACTCAATAGGGTTGATATATACATACTCATACACATTATGTTGTTAGCCGTAGCTTTTTTACTCAATAATACAGTTACTACCCACGGTTGCTCCGTGAAATTTCTTGCCCTTTCTCTGGTCCACACAAAACTATAATCCTTTGAGAGAGAAGTAATTAAAGGTAAAATTGGATGATTATATTATAATATGAGCTTATAAATCTTGTTCTAAACTATTTAAAAGTATTATTAAGTAATTTCTCTAATAAAACCATCCGTTTACAAGTTATGCCCGTTTGAATTTCCAGGTATTTTTTATTTCAAATCGTACATATTTTGTATATATAGTAGTGAGTGTGATTTAAATAAGTGTTCCTTTTTCAAATACATAAATATACCGGATATTATATAATAGTAATGAAAATTCAGTGCTTCCACAGCATACTGGATCGAGAAAGTCTTAAATATACCCGCATAGTTTTCAAATATTGGTTCTCGCTAACGGAGAACTAGTTAGGAAGTCCCCTCGCTGGACTTTCTTAGTCTTCTTCAGGAAACTTAATGGTTTTGCGATGCACTTACTTATATAGCCAAAGAACTTTGAAGTTGAAGTCTGTCGGTCTTGTTCTTCAACTTTAATGATCATAATTAAATTATTTGCTGTATGTTTCTCTTGCATGGAAATTGCAGTGATTTTCTTACGTAAAAATATGTTAGGTATACTTTAACATAGTTATATCTTTAGATGATGAAGACTGGGATGCGTCTCATAATTTTGTCAAATATAAAATGTTTTTTTTGGCTGTTTGAACTAAAAATATTTCTTCAAATACGCGTCCCTAGTAAGGGAAAAACAATAAATGGTTAAAGTAAAATGATGTTGGCATTCTGGCAGATTAACTTACTAATAAATCTTGCCAGAATTTGGCAAGACTTATTTACAGTGAAAAACAGAAAAGAATTTGTACGAAATAATTTAGGGAGAGGGATTATTTAGATTCATTATGACGATGTCACTACCGTCAAGAATCTCAAAACAAATGTCACTTTATTTTCGCATTTTTCTCTGAAGTTATTGCGTTTTTTTGGTTAAGTTTTATTTTGGTCTATTAAAGTAAACAAAATAAATGATTAAACATCATAATTGAACAGATCTGATACTTACGCTATGGGTTGATATAGAAACGCCTATAATACAGATACCACACATAATAGAGAGATTGTGTAAAAATAATTAGTATTTGTAGAAATAATGTTTGTGGAATATCATACAAATATAAAGTAAAATACTTTTGTCGCATAGTACATTCTTAATTCGCGAACAAAGCTGCGAACAAGTATCACGTTTGCAATTAATTTAATTGTATCTTCTCCTTTTGCCTAAGATCTCATAGTCAGATTGAGACAGGTTGGTGTGAGCTCTGTGAGTTATGCAGATTTTAAACAGTGGTGCATTACATTCTAAATTCAAAATTATTCTTGACCAATATTATAGGCCGGTATTATTCGATGTTAGCCCAGAAATTGTTCAATGTAATTTATTTCGGAACAGAAAGCATTCACGGTTTAAAATAGGCATTGTAAACAGAACAGTTAAAGGATCCTAATGAACATGGACTGTTATTACTTAAATATGTATACCTAGTAGTAATTAGCGAATAATAGGTACGTTACATAGTCCTCACATTTCATTTACGCTTATAAGCAATGTAACCAGAAATTTGTAAAAAACATTTTGAAAAAGAGTGTCCTTGGAGTTTCTTGCCTGTTCTTTTCCAAAGGATCTACGTATTGGAACAGGCAACTAGCTTCACGACTGACTTAGTCTGACTGACTCCTACTCCTGACAATTCAAAAATACCTATTATTGGTTTAATTGAAATAAATGGTTTTGATTTTGATTTTTAACAGTCTTCTATTCTTTTTATATCTCCTAGACGGTGGAAGATTGTTCTACTTTGTCGCTGTTTATAAAAAAGTGTTAAATGTAGGCTTTGTAATGTGAAAACCTACAAAACAAAAGCCTACAAGCGCTATTTTGAAATGCAGCTTAAACTTGTTTGAAGTAGGATGTTCGTATTAGCGTTGTATATCTAAGCTGACTTACTAATGCGATAGTTCCTCCTCGTATGTCAACAAAGACCTTTGTGTTTTAACGTTCCTACTATACTAGGACTTAAACCCATCAATATAATATAGTATGGATCTCGTTTCAATATTGTAGTTAGTTAAATAATTTGAAAATCGATAGCTAGACAATCTATAGATACCATAACCTTACTTAGAACTAAACCAATAACTAAATGTAGCCAAATTTTATATATTATTTTACTACACCCCCCTAAATCCTATTTATTTAACGCTTTATATGTTTTTAGGGTTCCGTTCTTCAAAAGGAAAAAAAGGAATATAGGATCACTTTGTTGTCCGCCCGTCTGTCTGTCAACAGCCTTTCTCTAAGGAACAGTCTGCGGCCCCATAAAGCCGTAAAAACAATCAAGCTTCTAAATCAACGCAATCATAAGATATAACCACTAAAGCCTTATATTTGACCAAATTTGAACGTTTCGCTGGTACATCAAAACCCATAGGGTACTTCCCATTGACTTAGAACCATGACATTTGGTAAGAAGCAAGGTCTCACAGCACAAGTAACAGGAAAAAATCCGAAAGTCGTTAATTTGTTGTTATATCACATAAAAAAACTGTTTTTGTGATTACAAACTTATAATTTGCGGTTGGATTGTTGACTTTTGTCTACATCGCAAAAGCAAAGTTAAATTTAAAGAATTGAGTCCCTAGATGGACGTACTAACTACATACAAGTTAGTTTGCTCACGGAACCCTCGGTTCGCGAGTCAGATCAGACTCACACTTGTCCAGTTTTTTTGAAGTGAAACTTCTTTATCGACGTATGGGAGAAATTTTGTAGCAATCGTCACGTTTTTCGGTTACGCGCCATGTTGCTTTTTTTATCAAAGTTTAGTATAGTGACGTAAAGAATATAATGTAATATATTATAATAATAACAACAATATATTAGTTTTGAAGTTTGGTTTGAAATAAGAATGACAATATATTAATTTGAAAGTGATAAAATAAAAAGACTTATACAAATTTAAGTGAATTTACAAGAAAAGTGAGAGTGATTATATATTTCGTTTTATAATTTCTTAAGGCTTAAGCCTTATCTACCCCATTTTCGTGAAGTTGCAAATAGTAGAAAAATTATATGTCGTAAAGAAGTTTCACTTCTTACCTGTGTACTCTGGTACACACACACATTTTTTTTATTAAATTGATAACCTTTTTAGGAAATATTGATATTGAATTTGAATTTGTTATCCAAACACATGTAACTACTTAGCTTTAATATTTTAAAGCTAAATATTCCCACATGTAGGGAATTACAATTTTGTTTA
Source organism: Callimorpha dominula (assembly GCA_949752705.1). Lineage (NCBI taxonomy): Eukaryota > Metazoa > Arthropoda > Insecta > Lepidoptera > Erebidae > Callimorpha > Callimorpha dominula. Next base: position 11,171,624 of record OX457010.1, on the reverse strand, counting down.
CTCTAGATATCCTTCGATATCGGTCGGCTATAAGCGGGTTGTTTGATGTTTATTTATTGGGGACATCTTTGACGTAGGGTGAGAGAGTAGGTAGCTGAGAGCTTTCAAAACCATGAAGATTTTATACTTAAAGGAAATGTAAGTTTGATTCGGTAACCTATGATTATTTATAGATCTACCTACTGGTTTGGACAGGATCTACCGGGCATCGGGAAAATTTGTCGCGTCGCGGTTGTAATACTTCTGGGCAATTAATAGATCTTAATTATATTGTATTATTGTATCTGGAGCTTACTACACAATATAATATTAGAATGTTTATTTTCCCCGACTCGATCTATTTTGTTAGTTAAATGCTAAATACTGCTAAATACACTAGCGGCCGTGACCGGTAAAAATTGTTTTTAAAAGTATCGAAATGCTATTCTGGGGTAGCGGTCAAGTCACCCGCCCTGTATTTGACATTCCATTTGTCAAACATGCCTTAACGAATGTTACTCTTCACAACTGATAGAAGAAATATGGATTGAGCTTTATTTTAATCGTAGGACCAGCTTTGTTTTGCTAATTGATCATCTTTCATTTTCACATTTGTTGTAGCAGAACTCAAAGCAATTTTTACTTTGTTTGTGTGTGTCTGCTTAAAATGTAAGCTTCTATTACACATAATTAGAAGCATAAGAGAAACCTACTTTTGGTACTTGGATTTGATAGTTGTGGATTTTGATATGTACTCATTTGTAATAAATAAGAGACTTTAGTTAGTTAGTTAGTTAAGATATATGATCCTCATGTTTTTGCGTTTGTTTTATACTTAAGTAGTTTTTATTATTACGATTGTTTTAATGAATGTAGCACGAACAACTAAAGTTGGATATATTGATGGATGAGTATGAATAGTAATACTTATGAAATTAAAGTTTTTGTTTGTGATGTATCACCAATGTATATTAGAGCCTAGCATATTAGAGAAATGCTATTTTCGAACAGAAGCAAGTTCATTAAAATCTGCAGTCTAATAATACATATTATATAAAAACTTAAGTATTTTAATATTTTAAAGGTAACATTTATTACTAGCAGCGTCTCGCGGTTTCTCTCCCGTGGAAATATCGGGATAAAAAGTAGCCTATGCGTTAATCCAGGTCTCTAGCTATCTACATACTAAGTTTCATCGCAATCGGTTCAGTGGTTTTTGCGTGAAGAGTAACAAACATCCATCCATCCATCCATCCATCCAAACTTTCTTATTTATAACATTAGTGGGAATGATTTTTCAGTTCTCGCCAAAAACATTGTTTTTAACTGACAGTTTACTAACGGACTTGTAGCTCCGATGACGTCACTCGTTTCTGTCACTGTAGGTACATTAGGTACTGTAAACATCCATCAAATTAAATAGACTCAACAATGCCACCAATAATATTCTGGAAAATCTACTTTGACAAAAGGTATAGGTTGTGATTCTTCAATAGCTGCAAAAATATTTTTCCAATGAAGTCTATGTTATAGTAAAACAGGTAGGTACATTTATTTAAAATACAAAAACAATCACAATGATTGAATCACTGTGATGATAGGTGGTGGAATAATCATGTTAATATTATCGGTAGGTAGTAGAAATAATATTTCAAGTAATGACTGTGGAGAATCCAACTATCCAATCAAACTTGAACAAAGTTTATGGATACTTGTAGTTTGTTGGTCTTGTCTAAAGCAGCGAAGAATACTTACTAATCTCTGTTTCACAGATCTCTTAAGATTGTTGAGCGGAAATAACTAGAAGATGACGAATGAAATACAATGTTAAAACTGTGATTTATACAGAGATACAGTAATAGTTTAGCCCTTTTCATTTTTATAAACAAACGCTTCAGCTTTATAATAGCATAGGTAAAATAATTATCAATCGATGGTCGGTAACGTAAACCAAAACTCAACCAAAAATCCACCAGATTCATACTCAATGAATATTATGTCAATATTTTCTCGACAAAAATCAGACATGACTATGTGTATAAAAGGAAACCGGAAAAAAATGCATCATGAACAAAGATTGACGATCGTTGGGTGACTTTTGTAAGCGAATAACAAAAGGGTGAATGTTAAATCTCCCATTCAATACGCTTGTAGCTTTAAGAATGTTATGGGGATAAAGGTGAAAACATACGAGTATCTTGAGGATCGCTGGCTCTTTCAGTGTGTAGTCGGGAATCTTCGGCTATCATCGGATTCAGTAATATAGATACACAAGGACTTTTGTGTTTGTATTTTTTTATTATAATAGGCAATTTATTTTCGAATAATAATATGGTTGACACCAAAAACTGTCGTAGGAACTGAGTTGCTGCTCATTTATCACTACATATTAAAAAACAAAGTCCTGCGTCGCGTCTGTCTGTCTGTCTGTTAGCGATAAACTGAAAAACTACTAAACGGATTTTCATGCGATTTTCACTAATAGACAGAGTCATTCATGAGGAAGGTTTAGGTGTATAATTTGTACCCGTGCAAAGCCGGGGCGGGTTGCTAGTCTACTATATATCACTTGCTATTTAGGTTAAGTCACCGAGTTGTGGGTTATCAACCATTTTCGATTTCAATTTTAACAGATTACAAATTGTCCTGGGTAATCGTTCAAGAACGTTTGCGTGGTGGCGGTTCTCTGTTCTGATATTCCAAGATTATTGGCATTAAGTCCGCCTTAGGCAATGTATTTACAGGAAGTATAAATAGATAAGTTGTCATTTATATCTCTATTAAGGAAAGGAACATTCTAATAAGGGATCACTATGAGCGGTGACGCGCTCGAGCGTAAACGGCCGCACGGAACCCAATTTTCAACAGCGGATAAAAATGATTAATTATAGGTCTTGAGTTCCAGGAGTTATAACATTATTTAGGAAAAATCCTCATCTTTAAGGAACCTTTTGCTGATTTGCGCTATCACTTACCGTTTTCATGTAATAATCAAAATTCTGAGGCCATGCTTCTTTTCTTCAGTTTTTTGGTTGTAACAATTGCACTTTTTATTTGCAGAAAAAAATAAAAATAGGCACGTACGTCTTTCTCAGAATTTTATTTCACGTCGAATGAGCCGTCGTCCATGATTTTCTGTCTTTTCTAAGGATTTTTCGCAGATATTACGTTCCTCGACTAGACTAGTACTGCTTTACAAGTCTATCGACGATTCTGTAATAAAAAAAATATATGGTCATAGTCTGAAGATATTTCTTTTGCGAGCAAAAAATTAATATATAATAAGTGAATATTTTTTTAATTCCATAAACTAGGAGATGTATGGGTAGCAAAAAATATATGGCTCGAGTTCCATTTCCGTTTTATGATAGAAATCATTTCCGTTGTCATGATACTTTTGTATATTTATGAGGTAAAACATAAAATTGAAGGATTTCCCATAAAAAAATTTCAAAATTAAAGATTGTAACATAGATACAGTAAATGTTTGTGTAATATTATACAGCCAAATTTTACCAGTTCTTTTATGGTCCTTTATAATAGAAGGGGGCTCGTGGCTAAGTGGTAACCCAGTAGGTTAACACATTACAAGGTTAAGTAATACTAGCCAGGTCAGTCTTAGGATGGGTGACCATTCTTAACAGATTGAGACCCCTCCGTGAATCGGAGAGCACGTTAAGCCGTCGGTCCCGGTTGCTATACGAACATCTGTGGTGTTCGTTATAAGTAGTTGGAGTCCTAAAAAGTCCGACAACCTGGTATAAATAAATAAATAAGTAAACCATAAAGCTGACTAAGAGTTATTTAGATGTATTTAACTTGAATAGCCGCCTAAGATTGTTCTTAGGCGGCCCATACACCTGGTCGTAAACCTGGTCACTGCTTGTGCCCGTGCCCAGCAGTGACCAGGTTTATAAAGATGTCTGATAGGGATATCACTTGTATATTTATGAACACTGTTCTAATCAATATAAAATATATGCCACTAGAGTAGTGCACGTGATGGCCACTGCACTCGGGAATCGTAAGGTATCGGTTTTATGACTAAAACGTATGTGATGTAGTTTGTTTATACGAGTATGTAGATTCAGGTGAATAAGTTTTTAAGGAAGACTGGCATAACAAACTGAAATGGTCAAATAAAAATGGAGCAATTACCACTATATGTATACTTTAACCACAAACAAATGTTTGGGTGTCAGTGGGGAGAGTCAATATGGTACGGCTTTGACAGGCTCGCCGTTAGCTAACATCACGATAATAGTAAGAGGGTACTCTGAAAAATAATTCAAAAAATACACAGGTCTTTTTATAGCTCCTAATTTTTTTATTTCTTAATAAAACTTTCATAGTTTTCGATAGATATAATGTAATTACTTGACTGTCTTTTTGGAGCTGATACAAATAAAAATTATATTTTAAACATCCCTAGCAGTGATGCAAAAAAATGGTAGCCCGTTATCAGTGTTTCACCCCACATACACCAAAGCGCACCCACCCACTAAACCTTTACTCATTGTTTACGTTCTAAAAATTTCGTTTTCATAATTTGAACTGTATTTTAGTTACTATTTTTGAGTCAGTTATATGGTACGTCGAATAGTAAATGATGATTACATCATCAAATTCGAAGTGAAGATTTTGACCTATATTTGGAGTGGTATTTTTAATACTTGACTGCATGTAGTATATGGTGTCAGCTCCCTACGTTCTTATACCACTGTTACTGTAATCACAAGATAAATGGAATACCTATACCTAGGCGTCAGCTGTGACTGATTTTGCTTTCATATAATTCTTCTGTGCGTGTGTGACATACACTCCTCTCACTGATCTGAACTCCTCCTAAACGGCTAGATATATTTTAATGTTTTTCTTTTGTTTTCGATGATGATTCGAGAATGGTTTAGATTATTTGTTATTGTCAGGAGAAGGTTCTTTTGAATGGAAAAATTAAGAAAGTTGCGCGGAAAATTAGAAAGTTTAAGAAAACTTAACGAGGGACTTACCCGGGTGAAACCGCGTGGCGCAGCTAGTAACCGATAAAAAAATAGAAATTCTTATTTCATACTGTTATGTTTTTGGTTTACTTTAGTTTTTAAACTGATTTCTCAACAAATTTTCTTCCTCCAAATATTTTAACAAAAGCCAAATTATCACCGCGGTCTTGTTCGAAGAATAGAAATAATGAGAATATTTTTTCTATGTATTCATTCTATTCCTAAAATTCGATGATTTTTAAATATAAAAAAACCAAAGCTTAAATTGGAATCGTGCGTGTGATTTTAACTGTGCCCTGTTTGTGCAATCCTTTCAACTATACCAATTTCATGCCTTTCACGTACATCATTTCCGCTCCCCGATGCCTCCAAAGAGATATTCGTTAAATATCTCAACGGAACTTAATGACTGGCTTCATTACGCAGAGAGTCACACCAGCGGCACGTATGAGACGGCCCACTGGGCCGACTCATACGTGCCGAAGCGAGGCTGTCTCACGAACAGATTACATGACAGTATTCGCTATGAATGAAAAATCTTATCTAAAACTTAGGTCACTTTTTGCTACCAACTTGCAGCGACTCCGTCATTTTTAAATCGAGTTTACTGCGCGTGACACTCTTGGTCGTTAAAGCGCAACACTTGAAGTTAAAATTAAGGCTAATTGACTACCGTATACATTATACCTACAATCTACAAAAGTATATATTCAATAACATTATGAATTTTGCGTATAAAGGCAAGTACATATCTATAATGACTTCTGGAAAGATTTTTGCCCGTATTTTAAAGACAAGCTAACCTTTGCAGTTCTAAAAATACTCTTCGCTACATCGATTTAAGACAAAGTCAACCTTGCAACCACAAAGTTTAAATTTGTAATCACAAAAAAATATATATTTTTATGTGATTTATAAACAAATTAACGACTTTCGGATTTTACCTTTACGTCTACTGTGAGACGTTGTTTCTTACGACTGAATTCCATTTTTTATTTCATCAAATTGATCATCAATTATTCGAAATCGCCAATAAACGAAATTTCATGATTCTAGGTCAATGGGAAGTACCCTATAGGTTTTGATTTGCTTGTTAAAATCTAAAGCTTAAATGACCATGTATTTTGATTGCGTTGACTTAGAAACTGATTTTTTTTACAGCTTCAAGGGACCGCTGGCATAAATATTTGATGTTAATTTCAACTTGATGCCTCCACGGGATCCTGAGGAAAAGGGTCTTTGGCAGACAGGCAGACAGACAGACTGATATCTGATAATAACAAATGAATGACTTCGGATTTTTTCCTTTCCTTTGTGAGACCTTGCTTCTTAGCAAAATTTCATGTTCTAGGTCAATAGGAAGTACCCTATGGGTTCTGATTTACCCCCGAAATGTTCAAATATGCTCAAATCTAAGGCTGATATGTCCGTCTTTTGATTTGACTTAGAAACATAATTTTTTTAGCTTCAAGGAACCGCAGACAAATAAGTACTTGGTATTAATTTCAATTTCCTGGTTGGTTCCTAAGAAAAAGGGTCTTGACGTCAGTCTAGACAGACAGACGGACAACAAAGTGATCCTATAAGGGTTCCTTCTTTCCTTTTGAAGGACGGAACTAAAAAAAAGGTCTAAATTTCCTTGAAATGTTGTTGATTTCGACATATTAGTACTTGTAAAATGTCGATGATGTTAACTTGGGATGAAAATATATATAGGTATTTATTATGTATGTGTATATAATGTATAAGGCTCATTTGTTTCTATGTAAAGAATTTAAGATAACATTTACATCCGTCTGATGACATGAAATCGATTTATGCCACGTTCCTATAAACAACGCGGCATTAGAGATCTGTATTTACTGTGCAAATTGGTACCCAGACAGGATCCCTCACGTGTCTAATGTATATTTATCTGTCAAGCCGTATTTTCACTAAAGTAAAACAAAACAAAATGTTTTACATACGTGTAATTTAGATCGAAATCAGATTCTAACTTAATGGGAATGCTTTTCCACATGATGCTCTTGGGGAAAGTATTCCCACTATATCCCACATATCTAATAAAAAAGTTTTTTTATAAGATATGAGACACCATAGACCAAGGTGACACCTAAATTGAGAGCTAACGTGTTTTCATGTTTCAAGGTTATGCAGTAGAAAAATATGTTTTCATAACCTTCATCTTGTACGTATGTCAACTACACGGCTCCAACCTTATCAAATTGAACTTTGACGGTATAGTAAAATATCATGTACGCTTGTATACCGTTGATCAATTTCTTTGATGTGTTTATTCAAGAATAAATTGTCCGTGCTCTTTGACAACGTTTTATATGTAGTTTAAGAGGATTACTGCAAATCCAAAAATATTGAACGTTTTAACATTGCAACTATCTATGTGTAATGAGTGTAAACATACTTATACGGTTTGTTATTTATTTACGTGGTAACACCCAAACAGATCTTCATAACTTAGTTATTCAGAACGTAACCTATGCTCTCCGGGGGCAAGGTTGCAATATGTCAAGCTTCTATTAGTTTAAAGGTCCTCCAACTCCATTTCATTGCTTTCTTACAGTAAAAAAATATAAACAATCAGACGAGTATACTACTTATTGGAATAAATTTCTATTTCAATCATAAAGGAATCCTTTTTAAACATTGTTAAGTAGCGTTACCCGGCAAAGCCTCCAATCGATTATATTATAATACTTTAAATTAGCAATCGTTTATGCAGGACCATGGTCTGTTGAAACTCCATCGCTTTATGAGTTTACAAACCCTACTTTCAATAAACCTATTAAGACTTTGGCTAATAAATTTTATTTCAGCGCACGAGCCCAGTCAAACACGGTAAACAAAGGAATTGGGTGGTTTGTAACAAATTCAGAATTATCTTTTAAATGGTGTTATAATTTTTGAGACTGTTATTGATAGCGTGGAGATAAGTTTAGGCTCATAATTACTTCGTGAGGTTATTTTATCTAGGGGAATACTATTAGGTTTTGCTGTAACACGGTCTTCCATTACATGGTGCCAAAAATATAACTTAAAAAAAATGAGTAAATATATATGAAAAAAGCCTCCTTGTTAGCGTTGGTCTTGCTTTAACTGGAGATTGGAATACATTTTAAGACTGCATCTTAACGATTAAACTATTTGATTACAAAGCTTTAATATCTGACCGAATTATTATTATTACTGAACGGTGATTAAAACAATATATTCAACTATTATTATTACTCAAACATATTAAAAGAGTATACTTCTATAAATTAATGACTTCACTATTTTACGCCAGCTGTACGCGATGCAGTGATATTAAAAAAGACCCACAATGGACGCCACTCAATACACCGAGTACGTATTCATTTTGCAATCTACGTACAAGTTGTACAACTCTCGTATTAATGACGCGATCGCTTCAAGTAGTGTTCAAATAGCTTTAGCAGTTCAATTGACCGGTGAAGCTATCTCCACTCTCATATTGCAGACTTTGTAGGTTAACAACGTGTTGATATTATCGTCCGATGAATGCTGTATTTAGTTGAGAAATAGTTAATTAAAAACAAAGGAGGTAGTAATCATTTTCGTGGCAACTATATATTATAATATATTGCACAAAATAGTATGTTGATGTTTTGTGGTATTTGTTTTGTCATTTACATAACAACTACTCGTACATAAACTAAGAAAATTGTCAGACATTTTGCATTTAACAAGCGCTCCCCGGGTCGTCTCTAACCTTCTTCATGTCATGTTCAACCGACGTTCATATCTACCAAATAAATAAAAACGAAAATGTGCATATATGTAAAGAAACCATGATCCCAAGATTCGGTGTAAATGTTAAATGAGTCATTGCGTCTATTTATTGACGTCACTTCTATTAGGATAAGGATTCGATTCAACCGAAGCAAAAAAAAGGAAGGGAAGGACGTTCGTATCAATCAATGATTCAAACCATGTATCTTTACTTTTTACTTGGCTTTCTATTTTATCGACAATATATTAAAACATTTGACCATATCTTACCTTTATCGTTCATTCATGACTGGCCTGGTGGTCTAGTGGTTAGTGACCATGACTGCGATTCCCACCTGAGTCTGGGTGTTCTTTGTGTCCGTTGTTTGTATGTTTGTAAAGTCTCCCGCAACACAGGAGTAATTCCAGATGCGGGAGTTGTCTTTTAAAATAAATCATTGCTGATTCTCGTAGTTTCATCGGCGTTGAAGGTCGTTGCTCCACTCTGTATAATGTGCGCGCCCCATTATAATAAACAAAACAATATTCTGTTTACAATAACTTCACTCCAGGCGGTCATAAATTAAGTTTTGTAGGCCACTTTATTTGTTGTTGTTGGGAGTTGGGATATATACCATTCTCTCTTCTCCTCCAGTAATTTTACAAATCGAACAGGTAATCTGACGTCAGTATGCTCAAATATAAATACTTTCATCTCTATACTGCTAGCTTAGATGAAATCAATACGGTATTTACTTAAGGCTAGATTTCTTATTTGTTAGAGGCTGACGACAAAATCCAATATCTGAGTTATTACCCATGGCATGCAGGTCCTACAAATTTGGGCATTTCTTTACGGCTGTCAAGAAATATCAATACAAAAATATAGACCAAAAATGAATAAGTTTTAAACGAGCTATATGAAAAAGTCGGTGGGTTCAATCAAAGTTTGTGATTGTCGTGGTTGTATGCACTTACACATACATACATGTCCCAGTTACCGAAGAGAAGATCGGAATATGTTTGCTTCCGATTGCTTTCCTGTCCTACTTTTCAAGAAATCTGTTTTCACCGCCAGTTCAATCAGGGAATTCACCCAAAACATTTATTTATATACATACCTGTTATGTGATGGTTCAGAAACTATATTTATACATATTTATTGCGTATAATTATACTTACTTACTAAACTATCTTTAAAAATGCTTCTTTGGTTGGTAATTTAAAAATGTCAGAGTAGATTTGTGTTTAAAGAGGTAATTACCTGATGGTAAATGACTACCGCCGCCCATGGGCACCTGTAACTCAAGAGTCACAAGTGCGTTGCCGCCCTTGAAGGTGGGAGTAGGAGAAGAGGGGGAGGGGGAAGAGTGGAAAGAGGGGAAAGGAGGGAGAGGGGAAGGACGGGAATAGGGGAGAGGGAAGGGTTAAGGCCTTTTTTTTTTTTTTTGTGCGTGTGGAAACCCCCTCGGGCCGTCACCCCACCGGGGTTTTCGGTGGGGCGGTGTGTCGGAATCAAACCGACTAAAACCACACGGTGTGCTGTACTGCGCCTTATATAGGAGGGATCCGGGAACAGCTTTTATTAAGACATCCGGACCCCCCCCTGACGCCTCCCCGCAAAAGCACGGGCACCACCTTCGGGTAAACATCTATCAATTAGGCAACGTCCAGGCACACGCGGACGCCGCCTCCTCGCGGGGGGCCACTATTGCGGGTGGAGGGGAAAACCCGTCCCTTCCACCCGCGGCCACACTCAGGGCGGCATGAGGCGCTGGTAAGCGCGCCTCCGCCTCCCGGTTCGCCGGCGGCGAATTAGGTCCGAGTGGAGATCGTCCTCCCGAACCCGTTCCGCCGCCTCCTTCTGCGAGATGACGTCCTCACAGAAGGTCGCGACCGCGGTAAAATTCCTGTCGCTACCGGCCATGGAGCGTATGACGGCCGGTAGCGAGAGATCCCCTCCAATGACTGCAGTGAGGGCCCGACGCTGCGTCGCCCAGGCGGAGCAGACCGCCAGCGTGTGCTGAGCCGAGTCCTCACTGCAGTCGCAGTGGTGACAGGCGGGACTCAGTTCCCTCCTAGCGACCGATTGCAGGTACTTCCCGAAGCACCCGTGCCCGGAAAGAACCTGCGTCAGTCGGAAGGAAAGGGTCCCGTGCTGCCGCCCTGCCCACTCGACGATGACCGGCTGGAGCGCCTCCACGGTGGCAAAGCCAGCACGTGGAGCCTCCAGCCGGGACGACCAACGAGCCATGGTGGCTCGGCGAGCGGCCTCACGCCATTCGCGTACCTCTTCGGGCGGGGGCTGACTGCCGCTTCCCGCCCGGAACTCAGCCGTTCGCCGATATACTTCGGCGAGCACTTCCGCCTCCAAATCCCACGGGGGAGTCCCGGCCAACGCGCACGCCGCCTCCGTCGACACGGTGCGGTATCCGCGTATGGCTCCCACCGCCATAACCCTCTGAGGGCGCCAGAAGCGCGCCCTATTCTGGGCGGTCAGAGCCTCCGCCCACACCGGTGCACCGTACAGTGCCATTGACCGGACAACCCCGTGTACAGACGTCTCGTAGCGGCACTGGGTCCGCCCAAATTGGGCAAGAGTCGCCCAAGGGCGGACGCAGCACCGACCAGCCTTGGAGCAAGCTGCAGGAAGTGCTCGTCGAAGCGCCACCTACCGTCGAGGATCAGGCCCAGATATTTTATGTGGGCCTGAACCGGTACGAGGACCGAGTTGACCTCGATAAAGGCGCCAGGGGGTGGACCACGACGGGGCCCATGAAATAACAGGGCCTCCGTCTTATCCAGAGCCACCCGCAAACCCAGCGCCTCGATGCGCCCGACCACCAGAGAGACTCCCCTGGTGGCCAGGCACGCCGCCTCCTGAAAGTTTACCCCCCGGGCTGTGACCAAAGTGTCATCGGCGTAACAGATTACGCCGAGCCAGAGGGGGAAGTCGCCTCGAAGGGCCCAGTCGTATCCAATGTTCCACAGGAGTGGTCCAAGGACAGACCCCTGCGGAACACCGCACGACATGGGCCGACGATTCAAAACTCCGTCTCGGTCCTCGTACATGACGGTACGCTCCTCTAAATAGTCTGCCACTAGCCGCCTCAGGTACCCTGGCACTCCGTGATAGTGGAGTGCTTCCCTGATGCAGCTGAATGGCAGACTATTGAACGCGTTGGCGATGTCCAACGAAACCGCCAACAGCACGCCGCCACCGCTCACTACCTCTTTGGTCACGGCCCTCAGGCGCAACACAGCACCGACCGTCAAACGCCCCGCTCGAAAACCGAATTGGGCGTCCGACAAATCGGGGCCGACCTCGCGAAGGTGCCGGACGATTCGGGCAGAGAGGACCCTCTCAAACAATTTACCTGCCTCGTCCAGCAACACGATGGGCCTGTAGGCTGCGACTGAGTCGGTAGGCCGTCCCGGCTTCCTTAGAAGTACCAGCTTCCCGCTCTTCCAGCAGTCAGGGAAGCGTCCGGACACCAAGCTAGCGTCGAACACCTCCCCGAGGCGGTCGGACATGTGGTCGAGGGCCAGGGCCAACACTCGGGCAGAGATCCCGTCTGGCCCGGGGGCGGTGTTCTTGGAACGGATCCGTAGAACAGCCGCCCCTAAAGATTTGTACCATTTTATCAATGGTGAATTAGTCAAAATGCATCAGATTCTTGCCACTTCCCGATGTGATTTTTGCTACACGTAACAGTAAAAGGAGGACCTTCCTAGGAAATAAAATATGTTGGTAGCCTAATAGATTTTTTTTTGTTTCGCAATCGTTTAATTTCTCGGAGATTCGTCACAAATTTTAGGTCACAACTGGTTTCTTACTTCGAACTGAATTTCAAAATGTTTTAGTCGCCTCATATTATCACGAAATGTGGAAATACTGACAGGAACATAAACTTTTTAACCTCCAAGGCAGAAAAGAGAGGTGTGTATATCTCTGTGTCTGTCTATAGCAGAGATGATGTGATGATGACCTAAACGAATAGTACGATTTGTATTTAGTTTTTTGTTATTTAAAAGGTGACTTGATCAAGAGTGTTCTAAGCAATAATTCAAGAAAATCTGTTATGCCGTTCGAAGATCATCAGCTCTTTTTTAACCGTTGAAGGGATTTTTGAGTCTTGTTTTTTCTTTTATGGAATAGGGGGCAAACGAGCAGACGGGTAACCTGATAGTAAATGACTACCCCCGCCCATGGTATTATTTTTTTTTAATTTATACTTATTTTGTACAACTTTAACTTGCAAACAATCATACGATTCGCTTGATTATAAGCGGCTGCAGTGCCTCTGTAAGCTTGCATTAACATTGGTGTCACTAAGGCAGTGCCAAAAGCAAAGACCTTGATCTTCTTTAATAGAATAGTCAGGTCTCTCATCAAGCAAAAATCTGCTTTACACCTTAATAAAAAAGTAATGTTATACCTAACTAAAATCAGAAAATAAAATTTGCTAATTTTAGATCACTTTGGTAAATAAAACTAAAAATCATATATTTAGAAAGCCTGCGTACAGACTAATCTGTTATATGTGAATTCTTACCGTATCAGTGGACAAATCTCAAACGGTCGATGTCCATTTAAGTTGTGATGTCGACGTATCGTAAATCAATTCGTATGCGGTTCAATGACTGTAAATCCCTTACGAACCGTCTCTTTTTGTTAAATCAAACCCAAGAGTCGAAAAGTATTTTATATTTAGAACTTTGCTAAGAAGTTAAACAAGTAGAAGTTAGGACGTAACGTAGAAATTATAAACTTTTTACCAACCTCCTGATGTAGAATTTAGAAGGTTTCGATACTGTTTCGATACTGCCCAAAATTCAGGTGGAGCGCCAACCTGGGAGCAAAGGCCTCCGTCTTTCAGGCTGAGCTCTTTGCATTAAACATATGCGTGGAGATCAACCTTGAAAGGAAAGTAAAAAATCAACACATCTACATTAACTCAGACAGTCAAGCGGCGCTATTGGCACTAGACAGTTTTGCGGCTAGCTCAAAACTAATACAAAATTGCAAGGAAAACCTGAACACACTGGGGCAATCAAACAAAATTACAATAAGATGGGTACCAGGCATTCAGGTATCGATGGCAACGAAAAAGCCGATGAACTTGCCATAGCCGGTGCAGACAACCGACAGCATTGCCCAGAACCATTCTGCGGCATCAGCAAACAGCGAGCTTATTATATCATAAACGCCAAACATACATCATTGGCTATTAAAAGATGGAAGACCACGGCTGGTCTAAGATACTCGAAAGCCATAATAAAGGGCTGTGATAATAAAGTATCCAAAGAACTTTTGGAGCACAAAAGATACAAAACCTGTGCAGTAACAAGAGTCCTCACCGGACACTGCAAACTGAACAAACATATGTTCAACCTAAAATTGGGTGAGAACACAATATGCAGATTCTGTCAAGAGACAGAAGAGACTGCAATGCATATTTTATGCTCCTGTGGCCCACTAATGCGGCACCGAAGTATTTACCTAGGGTTGCACATCATGCAACCAGGAAATACAAACAATCACTGCTGATAGGATCTGGAGGTTTCTCGAAGCCATAAGTCTGAGCAGTGAACTATAAACCAGCAGTGCGCTACAAAAGACCAGAAATGGCCGAGGTAGCACTAGGCACTTAAAACAATAATAATAATAATACTGTTGGATGAACGCACCCTTAGTTTTCGACAAATACGCATACTTTTTCTCTATTTATATATTTTGTACCAAATTACGCTACATATAAGGCCCCGAAACCGTGCTTTCAGTTTGTAGGACAAGTTATACCATTTGGTAGCTCCAACTTTGAGAAAGAGGTCAGACGCACGATTCAACTTTGATGGGTAGCATTAGGGAAGTTACGCAGAATTTTTTCAGAGATGGGACTTAAAGTCTTTAAATACTGCTTGTTAATAATTACGGCGGGAGCTTTACCTAGAAGCCCGATATTTTTCAGATACATATATGCATAATGTATATATGTATCTGAAAAATATCTTTGTATGTTTATCCGCGGTCTAGAAGCCAAAGTACAATAGTTTTGGCTTAGATAGCGATGTGCAATACGAGTATATCCCAGAAATATATAAAAATCAAAGGTGTTTCTTGAATTGAGTGTTTATATTAGATTTTATGAGATGGATGTAAGTTGGAACGAAGGAAAGTCGAAGAATAGGAGGTGGTGTCCATGGGCGATGGTAATCACTTACAATCAGGTGACCCGTCTTATCGTTTGCCCCCTATAAAATATATAAAAAAAAAAGAATAAAAGACTCATGAAGACGTTGTTTGAAGTGAAGAGAAAAATCGACTACTCCGTGGTTTTTGCCATGAAATATCATTATTCTCCTTTATTCAGGTAGCTTTAAGTTTTGTTAGGTGCAGAATCACCTACCATCTCGGGTTTTTGGGATCAATATACTAAAACCGTTATTAATTATAATTTCACAAGAAAAAACATTGCTATTCTTTAAACATAGCATATAAAATCTAAAACCTTGGAGACCTATTACTATAAATTTAGTTTTAAGGTACAAATTCATTTTTCTGCACAGGATAGGTATTTTCAGAAAGATAGATACTATTTAAAAGATTGAATATAGGGATATAAAACACAACATCTTAAATAACTACATGATAAATTTAACACTCGCACTTACATGTCGAAATATTACAAAATGTATGTATCGAATAGAAAAACACAACACGATACAGGCTTGCCTAGTGAGGGGACCGCGTTAAATATTTACCTGATAATATCTGCTACACTAATTTTATGTTCTTTTAAGCTTTTTTGTAACTTTCTTTGTGTTACTAACTGAACATTTTCATTTATCATTTTCAACTGTTCCTCTTTTGTTTTCACCGTTAATGAACGCTGAAGCACATAATTGAATTTACACTGGCCTTGTATTTTGTACAATGAGTAGGTATGAAACTATCGATTACTCTTTTTAGCGTAGAGACTCATAAATATTTATGTGGAAGACGAAGATGCCATAAAGAACGGTACAGGGAAAGAATAAGAGGAAAAAATCCTTCTGAAGAAAAATCTCCTTTACTTTTTATATGAATATAACAGCTTGCCTTGAAGCACTTCTGGTGAATTTTAGTAACCGTCAGCAATAATAAGTATCTTAGTATATTATTCTTTGTGAAAATCGTATATTTTTCAGATATTTTTATATTACACCGTTACGTATTTTATGTATAAGCAATATAAAGCAAAATTTTAATTTGTCTTGTTATTACGAATATATACACAAAAAGTAGTAAAATAATAACTGATTTAAAAGTTGTAAGCCTAATAATTTCAATTTTTTTTTTTTTTAAAAGACAACTCCCGCATTAGGAATTACTCCTGTGTCGCGGGGGACTTTACAAACATACAAGCAACGGACACAAAGAACACCCAGACTTAGGTGGGAATCGAACCCACGACCTCTGGCTCAGCAGTCAGGGTTACTAACCACTAGACCAACAGGCCAGCCAATATTTAATAATTTTTAATAATTTTCAGCTCGAAAGTAAATAAGCATAAAATCTTCAAAATATTTTTTTCTTTTGTTGTCCTCTCATGTTTTATTAAAAAAATCATTGTAAAAATATCGTTCACAAGCATAATCTCTTACAGGTATAGAGGTTTTTTTTTATGTTATAGGGGGCAAACGAGCATACGGGTCACCTGATGGTAAACTACTACGACTACCGTCGCCCATGGGCACCTGCAACTCAAGAGTTACAAGTGCGTTGCCGGCCTTGAAGGTGGGAGTAGGAGAATGGGGGAAAAGGGGGAGAGGAGGGAAGAGGGGGAGAGGGAAGAGTTAGGGCCTCCGGTAACCTCACTCACTCGGCGACAAAAAAATGTAACAAAGATTTGCTGACATTATGTGACCAAAAAAATGTGGGACCAATAGAGACAGGTGTTTGTGAGATAGAAATAACAAAAATATAAAAACCACTGTTAGTAGAATAAAAGGCTCTCGAAGGAGAGATTTAGGAAAAAAGTATATGTAAATATCGAATCTCCAACGATAACTAAGCCGTGGAAACGTAATGGTGTTAGACTTTAAAAAAAAAAACTAAATTTATAGAATTTCCGAACAAAACTCGCTAAAATTCTTTGACGTGATATTTTATTAATAGAAATTCTGTTCTTGGTAAAAATGGCCATACTTTATCAAGCTATAGTTCCTTGAGCATAATTCATGTTCTTTCTAAATATAGATATCTTTTCAAATATTCAAATTTTAATATAAAAAGCATAATGGCATTCACATTAAACTTATATAAAACTATAAAAAAGCTTATTACCTTTTACCAATACGTTACTCAAGTTCAGACTGTAATTTAAATGCTCCTAATATAGTAATTATGGATTCCCGAGATGGACATACTATCTACAAACAAGTTTGTTTGCTTAAGGAACCCTCGGTGCACGAATCAGAATAGGACTTGTCTGGTTTTTTTTTTTTATTTGAAATCATCAATCACTCATTTTATACACAATAGTTTGCTGCTTAATTTATTTTATTAACTTACATGAATACGACTATTCATGAACGGAATATTGTTGATAAGTCAGAGCACCATTCAGCGAACTAATTGGACGTACAAGTTAAAAAATGTTGTAATTGAAAGAAAAGCTTTTATTTCAGCAGTAACCCTTATTTTCGTGGACAAATTCTGCTTTTCTAAAAGATAAGATGGGTTACATTTCAACTTTTTATGGCAATACAATCGTTTAAATGCAAATGGTAGTAGGTAAATGTGACCAACACGTCTCTACTAGAAATAACATGTCGTTACCATACAACATTATAGACAAGTTTGTAGGAAAAGGTCTTTAAAGGAAACAATACCGAAAATCGTTACCTGTGAGCGTTATTAGCGTAGCTTTAACTAAAACCCAGAAACGGCAGAAAAACAAAGGTATCTAATACATTTTGAATACGTGATTATAACATAATTATGAAACCTAGATACCTACTAACTAATTTAACTAACCTTTAAACTTTTGCGGTCCATGATAATATAATGGACATATAAAACCCAGATAGTATTTGTTTCATTCTATAATACTATAATAATAAAGCTTGACGATAAGAGAAAAGTAATTACGATATTTCTCGATATGGCTAAGGCTTTTGACACAGTCTTCTGCGCCACTCTTGCTAAGAAAATTAGAACACCTTGGAATCTGTGGTACTGCTAGAACTTTTTAATAGCAACCTAAGTGGTAGAACACAACTTGTCAAAGTTGGGGAATGGATAAGTGATGAGTGTCATCTCACTAACTCTTCAATTCCTCAGGGAAGTATTTTAGGACCTACCCTCTTTTTAAATTTATTAATGACCTCTGCGAACTAGAACTTTCTAATGTAAACATTGTCACATATGCGGGTGATAAAGCTCTCTTTTTTTATGGTGATACCTGGGAGGAAGTCTTTCACTTTGATCAAATATATTTCTTACAGGTGACAACGTGGCTCAACTCAAATAAGCGCAGAAGTCCGCGCAAAATAACTGAAATTAGTCTAGTGATTAAATATTTTTTGCAAATTATTTTATTTTATACTCTGTTTGCTTGCCAAAGGTGTTGTGACTTTTATCATACATACACTGTTCTATGGGGGCCTAGTAAACTGTGTCTCAGGGTCTCTAATGCAAGTTACCAGTCTCTCACTAGGGTCGTTTGTGATTATGTATTAATGTTAATAACTATAGATTTAAGTTACCTCTGTTCAAGAAAATAAATACTTTATTACTATTATTATTCTCTGAAGGCGTTCGACTCACCGACTAGTGTTAAATTCATTTTACATTCCCTTTTACTATGAGTTTAATTAAAATTTTAGTGTATGTACGTTTTCTGTACAACATACTGCACAAGAAGCATAATAAGTAAACATATAATTACATTATCTAGTATTATTTACAAGGTTGACAAAACTCAGTAGTTTTGAAGTCTAAGCCAATGCTAATTCATTATAATATCATTACTAACATCAACATAACTTTCAAAGTTATGTAATTACAGTTAGTTACTTAGTTAATAAACTTTTCTTAGAGATTAAAACGGAAGTTACTACACTTAGTTTAAATTACACCAACTACACTCAAGATTGGTTTGGTTTTCATTTCATTTATGCATAGCAATTTTCATTCTTCCCTCGTGGGCATATGAAACGATGGGGACGGCATCAAACAGAAGTTGATAAGAGTCTCATTTGGCTGAACGGACCGAGGCGATAGGCCTGCGGGCGGCATGGGAGAAGATCCGCTTCTTCCATCTGCCTAGATGACGTCTGCTGCCCAACGCACAGGATAGGGGTCTATTTTTTTCGCCTTGCTCATGGGGCCGCAGTATCGCATGTCGGTGTCTTTTTACACTGTGGTCCGGTCGAATGTCAGTCCAGTCCTAGCTGACAATGTTCGAGATGGGTAGAGACCATTTTAAAAGCTAACATGACTCTAAGTCTTCTCGACTGAAGAACCCACATCTGCACACAATTTGAAACGCAGAACTCTACGGAACACTTCTAGATGCATCTGTTTCGACGCCCGCGAATACGGATATTTAGAATACGGATAGAATGAACAGGATGTATATTAAGCGTAGTCTTATCCGGCCTCTTGGGGTAACTCTCCAACTGCTTCCGGGTTGTGCGCTGAAATATTGTATCACCCTGCATATCTTATATAAAACTTGTAGGTAATTTTAGAAATCCAAGTTTGATAATTTAATAATCGTCTCATTTGATTCCTTGCTCATCGTATGTTTACCTAAGAATCGAATTCTAACTCACTTCAAACTCACCCAAGCTAAAATATTAACGTTTAAATTACAAAACAAATATTTCTTCTAAAATGTAAAAAAATATTTATTTACACCAAAGATTGCGTTCTTGAGTATTAAACGACTCCATAATAGCCATATTAGAATAGAAGTGGAGATGGACCGGCCACATAATCCGTGATTCGCATAATAAATGGCGCATAATTGTCTCTGACTGGTACCCCATGGACGGTAAACGCAATAAAGGACGCCAATAAAAAAGATGGGAAGGCCACCTAAAAACAGGACGCCAATAAAAAAGATGGGAAGGCCACCTAAAACTCACGGCTGGACATCATTGGAAAAGAGGAGCCAGTGGAAAATGTTAAAGGAGGCTTATGCAAAGAGGCACGCTGTACTGCGAGACATTTTATAATGAAAACAACTCACATTCGTCATGCAAATTTAAACATGATATATTTATTCTGAACTGATTAAAACATATTACACGATGTTTCTGCTTTTGCCTTCAGAAAAACTTTCCATGTTATGAATTGAAAAATAGTTAATGAACATTTATAGTAAAATTAATTAGTCATATTGAATTCCGTTTTGTTTTTTTAAGACTTTTATTGTGTTGTAATAACATTTTATTCCTAGTATAAACAAGTTGGTCACATTCTAATGCCATTACTCGCACTACCATTTGCATTTTAACGATTATATTACCATAAAAAGTTTAACTATGACCCATCTTATATACAAACAAAATTCGTCCACAAAAATAAGGTTTACTGCTCAAATAACGGCTTTACTTTCAATGACAGTATATTTTCCTTGTACGTCCAATTAGTTTGGGATGGCTGAATACAGCCAAGTTTTTTTTTATGATTATTTGTGAATCATCTACAATATATTGTTCATAAATAGTCGTATTCGTGTAGATAAATAAAATAAATTAAACAGCAAACTAGTGTATTATAAGATTAGGCATTTATATGTTAAGCATAATGAAAATTCCCTGTTAAGGGTAGATAATAACACAACAAAATAAACTTCTTATATTGTTGGAATATTTTTTATTCCGGTATAAATTATAATTCTGTAGAATATTATCAGTTCAGCCTGTCGGAGTGCTTACTCTTTCTTCTGTTTGAAATAAAATAATGTTAGAAAAAGACGTATATGTGCACAAAAATTATTCATAGTAGTTGTAGAAAAATACACGTTCCAAGTATCTCACGGAATTCTATATACCAAAGTAATTAGTAAATAAGTTAGTCGTATTTAAATTGCGGGTACGCCACAATTGTGGCGGCAGCACGGCAGCCTCTCCTACTGGCTGACGCAGGTGCTGACCGGTTACGGCTGTTTCGGAAAGTACCTGTGTCGCATGGGCCACGAGTCGACGTCTGCATGCCATCATTGCGGAGGCTGTCGCCAGGATACTGCACACCACACTCTTGTGTAGTGCTCGGTGTGGACGCAACACCGTCGTGACCTAACCTCGCGAGCCCATGGTCCAAATTGCGAGTGCTTAGGAATCCGCCGCTTTCTTTTTGGGTAGACACGCACCCACTCAGCACGCAATGGTGTGGCTGCCTTCTGTTTAAGAGGCGGCCAAGGTCTGCCAGGGTTCTTGTTGATGTACCCCCATTCAATAGACTAACATGTGGCGAAACACCGTGTAGTTTTAGTCGGTTCGATTTCGACATACCACTTCACCAGTAACCCCGGTGAGGTGAAAACCGATGAGGGTTTCCACACGATAAAAGAAAAGCATTTAAATTGCAGTTACGCTAAACTTGACAGTAAACAAAAAACTTTATTTTTTTCATACGTTTATATAAGTTTAATGTGAATGCCTCATTATATGGTTTTAGACATTTTATTTCTCATAAAGAAAACATTTCATTTATCTGAGAAACACAGGAGTACTTAATTAGCAAGCATTCAGAAGGACGTATATAATGGACATGTTAATTAGCAAAACTTGTAAACAATAAAAAATTAACACATCATAAATATATGACGGCGCACACATTTATTCAGTGGGTATTTTTGTGAACGAACGATTGTCGGTTGACAGACGACATAACACCGAGCGCTGGGGAGGCGGCCATTCTGAATCGAGTTGTAAGAGAGCGCGCACGCACCCACGTGTTCAGATCAGTGTAATCCCTTATAATTAAGAGTGTTGAAGATTGATTAAACGAGTGTCGATTATATTTCAAAGTATTTTAGTGATTAACACATCCTGGTTTCCTCGCCCAAATACCCACATTTGTATTATAGCTGACAAATCAAAGAGTGATAATGTGCAGCCCACTGACGCGCCTTCATATAAATAATTTGGGTAGGTACTACAAAAAGAAAATGGTAATATCGCTGTCGGCATCACACTCTCGACGAAGGCCTTTATTAATTAATTATCCATTTTATATTTGAAAATAAATTGCCATATTCAGAAATAACATAAAATATATTTCAGAAACTTTAGCCTGACAAAGAATAAAACATTTTTACCGTGTAATACCGTGGAATCTCTAATAACAAAATGTCACGCCAAAGAAGTTTAGCGAGCTTTGTCCGGAAATTCTATAAATGTTGAGTATTTTTTCCCATTACGTTCCCGTTGCTTAGTTACAGCTCGAAATTCGATATTTACGTGTATATTATTTTCCGACATCTTTCCTTCGACAGCATGCATTCTACTATAAAATTCTACCAGTATATTTATGTATTTTTCTTATTTCTATCTCACAAACACCTGTCTCTAATGGTCCTACAATTGCCACAGTCACATAATGTAAGCAAATCTTTGGAATAACAAAAAGGATAAAGGAAAATCTTCTCTGCCGCAAATCGAATCATAATGTCTTGAGGAATATATTGAAAATACCACAATAAACGTGTGAGGCCTTTAAATACATTGGGATACCAATATTTTTCTTGACAATCCGATTTCCTTTGTTACTGTTACATGTTAAAGGATGTGGACTGTTGAGAGAACAAAATACTTATCTATAATGGTCATGATTAATTTAGAATATAAAGGAATTATAAATATAATTAAGGCTTTGTGCCTTATACGTGTTTCTGTTTAAATCGGAGTTATCCGATTGGAAGTACCGCCGCCCTTAACGACTGGTCTAGGGTAACAGGCGGGCTTCCATTATTCTAGCAGAAACAGACCCGAGACTGTAGCGTGACGTTGTAATTTAATTACACAGGTATATTTAATCACTAATGTTCTTATTTCAAATACGCCATTTCAGATTTGGATCTTTTATGTAGGTGTAGAGATAGATGTCTCTTCAGTATCCGTACCATGAAATGATTCTAACGCTAGAGAGGTGTTCTACTGAAGGTTTAGCGGTGCATCAATGTTAAGATCTGTGGTTTGTTAGTAATTAATTACAGATAAAATCTTCATAATAAATCCTGTAATAACTTATGCTAGTGAAATTACAGATTATACTGTTAAATGAATGACCGACAGCGAGCGGGTGCTAGGGTTGGTGAAAGATATAATATACACAATAACATAATATAATTATGAATCTTTTCCCTGTCTTAATGTGGTGGAAATACTTACCAATTCAAACAGGTTCGGTCCTATTATAGGACAAGATGACTCATACGCTACTGAAGTGTAAATTCATTTTGAATAATATATTTTTGTTGACAGGTCTTTAAGTGGTAGCGATGCTATAAAACAATATTGTTTTATTGCATAATTTGAAAGAAAATAATAGGTTATTGTGCCCATATTGTGAGCAAAATATGGTATCTTGGACAGCATAATGGTTTACTATGATGATGACGAAAACAAATTCATAGCATATTTTATTAAAATAATGCTTTGTTTTACTCTTTTATCAAATAAACCAAATCTTCAAAATGTAGCATACCTTTGGGAGATTTGATTTCGATACACATAATGTATTCAGCGAAACAAACACAATGATGTACCTCCTCATCTCAATTGTTATTTGATTGCCGCGAGATAAGTTTGTGCCTCACGGGCTCAAAATCTTTTTGGCCCATAAGAATGAGGCATGTAATGAAGAAATAATCACCTCTAGGTTTGTATCTATACTCCCCTTGCTGCAACTAATAATATCTTTGATAATCATATTGGTGTGACCCTCAAGACTTGCAGGAAATGCTACTCTACGGTAACACACAATAATTCATCAGGGTGTCTACAAAACCGTTTCCTTTCATTCTTAATTAAAAACGTGGATATTATTTTTACATTTACGAATTAAATGTAAAAATTCAGTTACTTGAACATCGCCTCAAACTTGAGATATTCAGCTATTGCTGACATTCATGAAAATAGGCAATTTTACACTATGAATGTAATGATCAAAAACATATTAGTAAGATAGTTTAGGTAATAGGCAATCGGAAAATGTTAGTTTCAAATATGCGAAACGCAAGCCGCCATGACATAAATGTCATCACGTCAGTAAAAAATTAAGTAAATTGTAAATGAGATGGTCCATCTTGGGACTATTGTAAAAGTTGTGAGATTATTAAAATTGTAAAAATAAATAACTTGAGATTTTAGTTATAATTAAATTACACAAACTAATTAATCAATGCGATATTTTGCAAGTTTCTCAATGGGACCACAAGATGGCACTCTTTTACACACACACACACACACACGCACACACACACACATACACACGCACACACACACGCACACACACACGACACACGCACATGCACACACGCACACACACACGCACACACGACACATGCACACGCGCACATGCACACGCACACGCACGTAGTTTATAGTTGACAGAAAGAGCGTCCAAAATGACGTGCAAGCCGCCATTACATTAGCAAACGATGTGACATGTTTCTGTTGTTAGTTAGAAAATATTTTTGTCTAAAAAATTAAAAAAAATCGTGGATTTAAATAACCAAAAGTGGTGTAAGTATATTTGTATTTTTATTTTTTTTTGTGCACTGTACATTCTGTACAAGGATTCATCCCGTGTTCTGTATAAATCTGGACCATGTCCTTTGTTGTAAATTTTCGAATATTTTATTCCTCCCACGTTTTTTACTTAAATATTACCATGGACAAAGGTTTTTGTAAAAGCAGAAACCACAAATCTACCCAGAATAAGCTTTGACTCGAGTGGGATGTATTGTTCTATCTCCCTCACCACTCTTATGATTGGATTCTGACAAATTTAAAATAAATTAAAATTAAAACACTTTTCAAAAAATGTCTAATACTTTACTAAGCTTTCTAGCTCCTTACAATGTTATCCAATTTTGAGAACTGTAATATCAGACTATAGTCCATACCTATTTTACATCAGATATCATACCTATTGTTTAAAAAAGTACAGTTCAGTATAGTGTTATTGGTTCTGCCTAAACAAACTCTTCAAACATTTTAAAATCCGCTTTTACTGTAAAATTGTATGACCTGAAATCGAGATCACCAAAGCTGTGACAAAATTTTATCTCCGAAAAATACGCTCTCACATCCAACTAAGTTTTAAATGCAGTGGAAGCGTCTGCGTAAATGTTTGTCATTCGACTATGTACAAACATTATTATTAGACGATAATTTGTTCTGTATCTGGGTGTAATTTATCTATAATATGTATGTATTTAGAAATATATAAGTATGTTTATCAGCAGTCTGGTTACCATAGTACAGGCTATGCCTAGTTTGGGATCAGACGGCCGTGTGTGAGATGTGTGGAGTTATTATTATTATAGCTCAGGAAAATAAATAATTTAAATTAGTATTTTGTTTCACTTTCTGATTTCATTACATCGACCCTTATTGCGGGCTTGTTAAAAGAACACTAGACATTAACGTAGAGATTTATATGATAATTTAGGCTTTCATTGTGTTACATTTACATTAAAAGGTCCATTTTGAAATTATAAATCTTTTTTATCTTGTTACATACATTGTTGGGCCAATTTAAAAAGGAACTTTTAAATCATAAAAGGCTCGCACTGGTTATGGTTTTTTTCTTTCTGCTTCTCTTTCTAACCGGCTTTGAAAAATGAAGTAGGAGTATTTTTGTTAATGTATATCCACGATTATCTCTCCCATGTTGACGGAGTTAGTCTTTTTTTTAATTTAAATACAGTTTATCTTAGGAATTGTGCCACATAAATTTGAAAACCATTACACCCTTAGAATAAGAAGTGACTAATAAAAGTTTCTAGTGACAAGTTTAGATGCATTTAAAGTAACTAGTTAGGTTGGAAAACTAAATATGGCAACTCCCTTTATCCAATAGTTGAACTATTCAACTTAAAGAAACCTTTTTAAAAATCCGGTAGCGTAATGGCTAAGGTGTCGGACTTGCGATCAAATGGTTGCAGATTCGAACCCCACCTAGTGCACTACGGACGTGACCCCCCTCCTAACACAAGTATTTAACTTAGCTGGCGGGGTTAAGCTAGTAGACTTTTTTTTCAAAAAAAAAAACAGACATTGTTAAGCAATTCAATTTTCAGCATCTTTAGGTACCAACGACTCCCTTAAGATAGTGTAAACAGAATTTTAAATTCGTAGTCTTACAATAGGAAATTAAATAAAATCAGTTCTGTAATAATTATCTCGCTGCTCGAGTTACTCCCAGTATAAGAGTAGGTACCTCTCTCTCTTATAATGACATTGTACGGATTGTCAGATTTCACAAACGTTTGAGAGCAGTAAAAAAGCTTTAGAAGCATTTATGCTTTCATAAACAGGAGGTCATAGTCCTCCTTCTAGCAAATTATGTAATAAAACCTTAATATGCACATAAGCTTTGAAAAGACAGATCACTCTATACTGATAACATACATACCTGCCAGGCTTAGTAAGCATGTAAGTACAATAGAATGTAGGTACTAATAAATTCGGGGGTAAATAATAAATGCATATGCATATGCAAAAAAAATATTACTAAGTATTTTCCAGCTTTATATGCTCACTTTAATTGTTAGTAAAAATATTCTGAAATATATTACACAAAGCTAAATCATTTTCTTTGAAAGTACTCGAGTTTACAAGGATTTCTTCAATTAACGCGTATTTGACACATTTAAGTATATATACTAAATAGGCGTTGACGACCACTAATGAATATGCGAATAATACATACACATATATATATGTGTGTATGTGTGTATATATGTGTATATATATACAAATGTACAAGAAACCATGTTACAAATATTGATGTATAGCCCTTAACAGACTTTCTAACACGCTAGAGATATAATTTAGAATTAAGTATTATGTATCTCATTATAAGTGGACTTAAGTTCTTATGAGAAAATAAATTCTTTAAACCTATAATTAGGTAGGGTTACATTTTATATGAATATTCTGTTTCATGATATACTGCGTTTTTTATTATAGACACAAGATTAAATTTATTATGAACTTCTCGGAGATTTTTATGTGTATAATTACAATATATATAATAATATAGATATTTATAGAATTATATAGATACACAGATATTTAAATGTTCGAATTGTAATTGTGGCCTGCGAGAATACCAGCGTTGCACAGCGATCTGTAACAATAGCTGACGCATTTACCCTATTTGTTCTTCGATACCACCCTAGGTGTTAAGACGTATGTTTATTATTATGTAGAAGATACAAATAAAATATTTTTATTTCTTTCTTTCTTTCTATTTTAGGTGACTAAAAGAGAGAAAAAGTTTTGATGACAGAAAATTATGTATAGATACTACACTGAATTTTTCATCTAAATTCATATGATTGTATATATAAAAATTGTTGTAAGCCACGAGTGTTGTTTTATTTCCATTCAATGTAGAGGTTTTTAATTTATACAATTTTTCATTTTTATTCATTCATATTTTTATTAACCATTAGAAGTTTAATTAAATTCAATAGAGCTAAAAACCATATTAAAAGTAATCCCCATAGGCGGCGGTTCTTGTTTTTTTTTTGGTGCTGATGGGATGAGATTAGAATATTTTTTAACGTTAGTCAAAGCCTTAATCCAATTTGAGAAACGGGAGACTCTTACATTGACACCTGGATAACAAGGTCTAGCACATCCAAGTCCCATAGAAGAAAAACCAATGACAGTATCGTGGTGGTATACAGGACTTCCTGAGTCACGTGCGCATTGATCGCGTCCTCCAATGTCAAGCCACCCGGTGCATAGCATATTTTCAGTAATTGTTATATGTTTTTTAAAACGACTTCTACATATACCAGAGTTGATAGTGAAAATATTGACGTGGCGAAGTTGCTCAGACGGTCTACCGTTTTCCTGAAAACACGAATAAAATTAATTAAGCGGTTAAGTGAGTGTTATAACGGTATATGGATTTTTAAAAACTAAAATTTAAAAGAATAAAAAAAAAAATTAACTATTTATAACCAAAGACGCAAGATAATCAAGTAAGTAAAACAAGCTGTGACGATCCCATCTAAAATTTTTAGGTGAAAAATATGATGATGACATAGAGACATTCGATGAATACAGTTAAATTAAACTACCATTTTATTCTGTTTGAACTGTGAGCCACGTACTTGGATTGTTTAAAATCAACAAAAATGTATCTATTCAGATACATTTTTGTGTAAAAAAGTCTTCTAATAAAGTTCAGTTTGTCGTTCTTCATCGTTCACTTTATTATACAATTCAAAGCTATTGGTGTGTGCTTTTATTTGTGGAAAGAGAGTTGTAACTGACAGATTAACGCCTGGTTTCTGAAGCAAAAATTAACAAATCGTATGTAAACATAAACATACATGTTACGTGGGGCACACTGAAAGTTTCGTAAACTATACACCTACAATAAAAAAATTAAAAAGGTAACCACGGAATTCGAAAATGAAACTCTTTGGGAATATGTTACTTCTTAATTTGCGGGACTGTCATTTGTTTTTATATTGAGGAGTACTTTAGAATATCTCTTCACTGAACTTAACTCGTGAAAATTTTCGCTCAATGATTTTTCACAATTTTTGCTGTGGCTTCAATTGGCATTTGGTGATAAAGCTTCATGTCGCAGCTCTATGTATTCATGGTTCAGAGAATTTAGACGTGGACGTAATCATCACCATGACGAGGTATGTGAAGATCGTCCAGCGACTGTGGTTACAGAATCCAATATTGATACCGTACGTACCGTCAATATTGATAACTGATTGAAACTGACAAAAAATACTTGGCAGCAAAATTCGTACTTTATTAGGCATTGGAATGAGCCAAGTGCAAAATATTTTGCATGTGCATCTGAAGTTTCGGCAGATTTGCACTCGATTGATACCGCATGATTTAACGGAAGACCAGAAACTACTGCGTTGCGTTGCAGTGGTGCCATAAAATTATAAGAAAGTTCAATAGAGGATAGTCATTAGCTGTCTATAATATCGTAAAAGGTGACGCAACATGGGTGTACTGCTTTGAACTGGAAAAAATTCCGCCGTCAGAATAGGTCTTCCTTTTTGAAGACTTGACGAAATTTAAGAAATGTCGAAGCATTGGTAAGAAAATGGTTGCTTCTTTTTTACAAGACATTACAAGTGTCGCTCGAAGACAAAAAGACCGTGACCGCAAATTAGACCGTCAACACTTGATCACCAAGACTAATGAAGATAAATTTCTTGAAAAGCGTCTTCGAAGCCATGTCGTTGAAATTTTACGAGCATTGTGTGTAGCCAGCAAATAGTTGATTAGGCTATTAGCTAAAAAAGAGGATATTTAATTTATTTTTTTTCTGCTTTTCCAAATGTGTATGTTTATTACTAAACAAAATTTTCATTCATTTTGAAAATAAGATTAAAAATTACGAATTTTTCAAAAATTGTTATTCACGGGGTTTGCTATAGAACCCTAAAATATAACCACAGTTTTTTTGTAACAGCCTGTTTTAGTATAGTTAATATACATTTACGTAGTACTCACTGAAGTAAGGCCCCATCCTACCGCCCACACAGACTCGTTGTCACGGAGATGGTATGCCGTTCCTGGTAAATTGGCCGGTTGCACTGTTTTACTGTATGTGATAGCAGTTACTGTACGCAGGATTGCAACATCGCTGTCAATTGTTATTCTATTCCAATTAGGATGAAGAATCACATGATTGATGCGGTGGGTAGTGCCACCGCTATGTGCCATAGATGACCCTACGCGAATTAGATATCGACTGGGGTTGATGAGAAATGAAGGCACCCTAGGAATAATAATTATCTTTGATTATTAGTTGTCTTTTAGACATTTTTTATGAACATGACAAAGCATAAAAATACAGAAACGCAAATCCGAAAAACTGTACGCGTTTGCTTTTTCAACTAACGAAATGAAAACCGCTGGTTTAAATCCGGATTTTTAAGAAGAATTTCCTCGTTTGTTGTCTTATTGTTTCGAAAGATGACTCGAGTGGTGGCGAAACACTTGTCGAAATATAATTTTGTAACAAAGAAAGATTGCGCATTACGGATCTAGAGGTTGTTGCCACTCCCGGTTACTTAGAAGATCTTTGTTATTTGTATATCTATTGTGTGTCCATGGCATTTCATTGAAGTTTTTAATTACCTTAGGTTATCATCGGTTTCTCGTCTTAATTACTATTTAAGAAGACAATAATATTTATAATAGGTTTAATTTATTCTTTACTTACAAAAAACAGTGAGCGGCAGTGAGTATATGTCTTTCATTAATTATGGTACCGCCACAAATTTGTATAGTACTGAAACTACCCACCAACAGAATTGCAGTTGCTGTTGGATATTTTTCGATGGAGGTTACAGTTCCACCCACAACTCTCATGCAGACAGTAGCAATACCTGAAAAAAAAACTCATATGCTACAAAATTTTTTTTAGGATTTTAAAACTCCGTTCAAGAACAAAGTCTTGTAATATCATTTTAGTGCCCCTCTGCCACTTTGTCAATCAGTCGTCCAGTGACATAACTATTATGTATCTAAACTAATATTATAAAGAGGAAACATTTGTTTTTGTATGTTTGTTTGTAATGTTTTCACTACTGAACTGATTGCGATCAAATTGGTATGTAGATAGCTGGAGACCTGGATTAACGGATAAGCTACTTTTATCCCAACATTCCTACGGAATCGGGACTTATGCGGGTGAAACTGCGAGGCGCTGCTAGTAATAAATAAATTGTATTTTAAATTGATTTTAAAAGGTGATAATCATAATGACGAACACCCGTACATTCGGATATGTATCAAGTTCATATACAATGCATTCAAGTTATTTAAATTTCTTTGGTTATAAACTGGAGCAGCTAGGGCGTATACCTACCGTTCTCCTGGTCATTCTCGTTACAGATACTTACGATAATAACGCAACTATACTCATGTTACTAACTATTATTAACATATATTTGTGCTATATTTAATACTAGCAACGCGCCCCGGCTTCGCACGGGTAGCAGAGACATCTTAACAATCATCAACATATTTCAATCAATTTACACAAACTCTTGACAAATTATACCTATAAAGCTTCCTCGTGAATCAGTCTGTCTATTAGTGAAAACCGCATGAAAATCCGTTCAGTAGTTTGTCAGTTTATTGCGAATAGACAGACAAATGCGGTGGGGGACTTTGTTTTATAATATGTAGTGATTATTGGCATTAAACAATCGGTTATGAGTACACATATTGAATCTTAGTTATTAAAGCTATTTAGCTGTGTGTTTTGGGGGACCCCGATTTCTTTCTTGTGTAGCGCATATCATACACCCGACAAGATCCGGGCCGAAACCAGGCCTATGCCACTCGATGTACTTACGTGCGCTAAACAAATACCGGCCGCTTGGCCGCTGGCGGCCCTTATACGCAGTTTCGCGCAGTGTGTTGCCGACAGCCGTTCACGCTTTTATTTTTGAATTTCTACGTAATTCGAAATCGTATTTTTATACCTTTATATACTTTAAATACAGACAAATTGATATGGTTTCTGGTAGTTTATGTGCTGTACATGGATGTAGATCCAGTAAGAGAAAAAATTAACAAAATCTGTAATTGTTTTTGTTTTCAAATATATTTTGTTCTATTTTGATGTTTTGGTCTCTGGTACCAATAAATAAGAGTTAATTCGGTATTCACTGTCACATAGAGTTGTTTTTTAGATAAGGATTTTTATTCCCTTTCTTTAATATACAAATACCTACTTAATTCGAATGGTAAACCATTCGAATTACACAATTTATTTAATTAATCAAGTGTTTATTTCGAAGTTAATTATGTAATAAAAGTAATTAATAATGGTTAACCTTTCTTATTAAATATTTATAAGGAATACGTAATTTTGAAATGGTTTTAAGATTCTATTTATGGAAAAAATATATATTTAGGTAAGTACTAAATACCTTTTCTTTATAATTTTTAAGTAAATGATACTTTATTAGTTTATATTTATAAGAATTCCATAACTACAAGAAATAAAATCTTTAGTACCTAGGCACCTTATTTTTTTATCCAAAAGAAAAACGCTACCGCGCTAGCGGTTTTTAGATTTTGTCGGCACTATTGTCGTCAAGGACAACGACGCATCTACTCGTGTAGTCAATTCAACACGTTTGATTGGGAAAAGATTTGGATGTAGGTACTCACCTTTAATTAAGAAGCAACAACAATATACATATGCAACATTGTTCTTTAGATTTATCACTACATCACATCTATACTAATATTATAAAACTGAAGCTAATCTCAGGAACTGCTGGTTCGAATTGAAAAATTCTTAAAATTTTGTGTTGGATGGACTATCCATTTATAGAGGAAGGCTATAGGCTATATAACATCACGCTACGACCAATTCTTTAAGTTTCTTTTCTCGAATAATTTATTGATGTTTCTCGTTAGAGGTTTGGTTACGCAAGGTCGCTTGGCTTCGGCGATAAGTTTTTCGGAGAAGCGATTTGTTGTTAAGTGTTTCGTATTAGTAAACTTAGGGGGACGTGGTATTAAGTGTTGCACTTTGGTAAGTCAGGTCACACAACCGATTTTTTGTGTAATAAAACTTTACTTAATTTTTGTAGCCTTTTTTTATAAAAATATAGATATTTAATATTACATAAAAAGAGGTAACCTTAAACACACTTACAGCAACGCAACCATGCGCTATTGCGAGGCAATAATAATCGTGTTTTAAGAACATTAAAGATCATTTTCGCATGCATGGGTCGGCACTCGGAAAGAGTGGGTAATTAAAACGGTAGGTATGGACGTTTTTGTAGGAAGTGATTTATCTTTTACGTAGTAACTACTTAGTAATCTGTGCCGTAACTTACAATCAAATTAATGAATTTTTCTGATAGAGACTTACAACGTCTGAGCGTCTGTCTTGATTTGCGTTATGTCTTAACATTCACTGACACTATACACGTGACATCTGAGTGGTTATACAAGTTACAACTGGTTGGGAGCAGTTTCAGTGGATCGCAAGAGGTAATACTATCAGTATAAGCGCCCGGTAATGGGCCGGTTAATCGGGTTAGCTGGTATTAACTGTGTGTTTGGTCCGTTTATCTGATTCATCGTCCTTTGTCTCTATAGACAAAGGTATTGTGAGATGATCGTTTCTGTGGTAGACTGAGCTTACAGTGCATTATACTTCAATCCATACTAAGTTATAAACGCGAAAGTAACTGATTGTTTGTTTGTTACATAATGGCTAAACGGATCGTAATTTGGCAAGGATATCCTGGGTCCTTTTTCTTCCGTTAGATTTTCCCGGGATATAAAGTAGCTAATGTCCTTACATATGCTACTTTTTATCCCGGAAAAAATCTACGGTTCCTGTGGGATACATTTTGAGAGATTGATTTCATCGGGAACGAAGTCGCAGGCAACAGCTAATTGTTTAAAAATATAAATAGGTAGTAAACATAGTCTCAAACAGTAAAATTAACTAAATACGGTTCCTGTGGGATACATTTTGAGAGATTGATTTCGTCGGGAACGAAGTCGCAGGCAACAGCTGGTTGTTTAAAAATATAAATAGGTAGTAAACATAGTCTCAAACAGTAAAATTAACTAAAAGAGAAATAAATCAGTAGATACTCATCATCATCTAAACTAATATTATAAAGAGGAAACATTTGTGTTTTTGTATGTACGTTCTGTAATGTTTTCACACAAAAACTACTAGACCCATTGCTATGAAACTTGGAATGTAGATAGCTGGAGACCTGGATTAACGCTTAGGCTACTTTTTATCCCGACATTCATACGGGATCGGGACTTACGTGGGTGAAACCGCGAGACGCTGCTAGTCATCAATATAAATAAATAAAATTGAAGTGTCTGTTCGTAATGTCTAAATAATATCTATATTTTAAGCTCATACAGTTATTTGCACGGTACCTATGCCTAAAAATCGTTTTTTTTTAATTTTTGACTGTCTGTCTGTTTGTTTGTTCCGACTAATCTCCGGGACGGGTGGACCGATTTATACGGGACTTTCACTGGCTGATAGCTGATGTAATAAGGAGTAACTTAGGCGAACGCAGACCTATAGTAAATTTGAAACTCATCAATACATTAATACAAATAAATAAAATTGAAGCGTCTGTTTGTAATTTCAAGTCAAGTATTTGCACGATACCTATGCTTAAATTTCTGTTTTTTTAATTTTTGTCTGTCTGTCTCCGGAACGGGTGGACCGATTTCCACGGGTTTTTCACTGGCAGATAGCTGGTATTATAAGGAGTAACTTAGGCTACTTTTAACTTCCGCGGTTCTGCGCAAATATATAAATACGTACACGCGAGTGAAGCCACGGGAGAACTGCTAGTTTACTATAAAATAAAAGTTTTGTAGTTAAAAAAGAGGTTCCTACGGGAAGGAGCTTAATTTACGTAAAAGCTGAAAAAGATTATTTAATACTAGCAGCGCCCCGCAGTTTCACCCGTGTAAGTCCCGATCTCGTGGGAATATCTAAAAATAAAATAAATAGTATATATAGAATAAATAAAAAGTAGCCTATATGTTAATCCAGTCTCCAGCTATCTACATACCAAGTTTCATTGCTATCGATTCAGTAGTTTTGGCGTAAAAGAGTAACAAACATCCATACATACATCCATACATCCTCACAAACTTTTACGTTTATAATATTAGTAGGATAAAATAAGTGGAGTATACATACTTCCTGAGAAATTCCAATAGCAGAAAAAGACCAAAACCCAAGTACGCATTATCTACGTCTCTTCAAGTAAATTCAGGTATAAGTAATGTGCAACCCTTATCGGGCTCAAGCCTGAAATATATAAAACAACAACTTTACAGTTTAAAGGTTATAAAATATAGATAGACTTAATATTAATACAAAGGTTTGCGACTTTGTCTACGTGAGGAACGTGACGGTTAACAAATTATCTATTCTTGGGATAAGAAATTTGTTTTTCTATGAATAACAATTTTGAAAGAAAGAAATCAAGAAGATACGTTTGTAGCTTACACACACTACAAGTCACAAACATTCACTTTTAAACTAAACTTGATTCCTGAACAAGGACGAAAACAAGTAGAAACGATTCCAAAGTAATATTTTGTAATAATGTGTTGTACTTCATTCTGATTAGACCTTGAATTTTACTTAGTTAACCTATTAAATGAAGCATCGATAAAGAATATTGCCATGATTCTATAGGATCAGCATATCGGGCTGTACATATGTAATATGATCACTTGTAAGCCAAAAAATATCAAATTAATAATTTACAAATCAACATATTATGTACCTATAGAAACATCGCTTCCAAAAAAGTGATTCCGAGGAACTAACTACATACATAGTTTTAAAAGCCCTTGTATATTCACCTAACGCAACAGCAACCTACGTAGCTGTACGTACGCTACGGTATATCAGAAACATAATAATATGATATATGCCTATTAATATGAATATTTTCAGTTTTGATATTATTCAAGGTCTATTCTTCACAAAACAGGGTACCCTACAAAATATATTTGTTGTGTATTTAAGAAGCTCAATAGGCCTCTATTGCCTAGAATAAATTATTCTATATAACTTGTTATTATTATAACCAGACGTACCTTATAAATTGTTTTTTATTTTTATTTAGCAATCCGTTTCACTTCTTATTTAACTCTAGAGAGTCCATTATACCCACGCTCTTATACCGTTTCAAACTGCCTTCAACACACGCAGAAAGAATATTTCAATTTCCAATTCGTTTTGCATTCACTATCTGATTGATAACGAGAAAACATGGAGTATAATGCGACCTACAAATCAATGAGCTCTTCCTAAAAACATGATGCGTCACTATCAATAAGCGGAATCAATTAATTGATGATGGTTTATCGACCGCCGGCTTACAGTCGTCTTCCGTGAGTGAAGGTAAACTAACAAACGATTTGGCCTTGTCTACTATAACAATGTTTGAATATATAGTTATTTTTATAATGTTTGAAGCCTGTAACAGGTTCTTTGCCTCAGATAGGCCAGTTTAGCTCTGATGTCCTTGTCTCAGGCAAATGTCGGGCCCTGAGCACTCTGTTATAAGTTAAATAATGGAAAAACAACACATGCCACCTTATATTTGTGATTATCGCAAGTCACTCAGTTATTCAGTTCATAGAATTTTTGCATTATAACATATTTTTTAAGAATAATTATTATTCGATAGAAAATAACAGCCAAGACAAGATTGAAATACATTGAATTCCTGTTTTCTTTGTCTCCGAGGAGCATTATAATTTCCGTCCAGTTAAATTTGAAGATGACTTCTATTAGCAATGAGAAGGTAACTGTCGTCTGTATTTTTCATCTGCATTATATAGGTTTTTTTCAATTAATATATTACAAAAACACAAATGGTAATATTAAAAAAATTTGTTCAACTTAATTAATCAAGAAAATGTCTACTTATTTATAATTCAGATACCGATAAACACATTTTCTATAAATAAAACAACACCTGTAACTTAGAATGTTTTAATTAAAGTCGCACGGACATTAAAAAAAAAGAAGAAACATATAACCTAAATGCACTTTATTCGGCACAAGAAAATTCGATCATCCAAATGTTAAAACCAATCTTTGTTAAATTTTTATTAATCCATTGTGAAAAATCGCTAAATACTTGAAATGAACTGACAAAATGGGGAACTGTAAACAAACAAAATGATAGGTGAGGCACAAACTGTGCGTGAACATAGAGGACCATTGTGCCAACTTAGCGACAAAAAGAATTTTAATAATCCCTTGAATTGGACTTTTAAATGATCGATTCCCGGTACTTTCTTGACATGTATATTTACATATTATATATATGCCTTTTTGTATAACCCATTTTTTTTTAAATTTTAAAAAATTAAGGTCCTGCCTTATTAAAACAAATTTAAAAATGATGCCCAATTAAAATTGATCCTTGTTGACGGTGGTTTATTATTTAATGATTGATGATCACTTATTGGAGGTTTAGTCTTCTTTTGAATCCAATCAGTAAAACGGGCGACATTAACATTGATTCCAGGATAACAAGGTCTGGCACATCCAAGTCCCATCGAGGATATGCCGACAACCACGTCGTTGTGATACAAAGGGCTACCGGAATCACGTGTGCAGTGATCACGGCCGCCGACACCCAACCAGCCAGAGCACAGCATGTTATCGGTGATCATGATGTTACGTCTGTAACGACTTCTACATATGTCTCGGTTGATACTGAAGACTCTGACGTGGCGAAGTTGCTCAGATACATTACCGTTTTCCTACAAATAATAAAGAATAAACTCTTTATACAAAATGTATATTTTTATGAGAATTGTTGGTTTTTTAAGCACTTCAGCTTAGATCACTGTTGTCAGTAGCCTAAGTGCTTTTTCGAATAGGATACTTAGGACCGCGGTATTAAACGCAATTCTTTTAAACGTTACTTTTTTATACGCCAAATGGCGACGCAAATATGAATAGTCAGATATTTGGTACCACATCAGATTAGGAAATGAAATTAAGAGCAGTGCGGGATTATCTGTAGTGTATATATATTATATATATAAATATAAGATTGTGAACATCGTTAATTTATAAAGAATCTCGCGATATTACAAACTGACGAAATATTATGAACTGCACCTACTGTTTACAATTTAACGTACTATTTCTCGATTGTTTATAACCTATGAAATCAGCAAAATGTAAACGAATCTAGAGTTTTTATAAACTGCCCGGTTTATCACCCGTTTATAATAATCCGAGCTTGTTTATAAACTTACGAAGTTCACAATCTTACGGTGACATATACCAGACCATCTAACACCTTACGAACAAAAACAAAAGGGATAATCTTAGATAATCAATGACACAATACATTTTCACTAGTCATAACAACAATAAACTAGATTTTACCAGCGGTTTCGCTCACAATGAAGATGTGTCAAGCCGAACGACCATCTAAACGTATTTTTTTATAAAACATCCTCGGGTCCAGTAATTTATTTAAGGAGGAACCTTTACTCCAGAAATAAAGTACTGTGCCCAATGTCCTTTTCTGAACCCGAGGCCACGTTTATGCAACATTATATTATGACCGGTTGAGTAGGTAGGGCGTATAATATGCAAATAAATAAAAAACAAACTCAAGCTAACAAACAAATAAAAACAAACGCTAGTGATGATTCTCATTGTTACTAACTTTTACTTGCGGCTTCGTCAATCAATTCAGGCATCTTTCTGGTGAGCGGTTGAGGGGTTAGGGCGTCAAAGCGTAACAAGCAAAGAACTCAAATTAGCATTTATTATATTAGGATAAAATAGTACTCACTGCAGTGAGGCCCCAACCGACCGCCCAAATAGACTCGTTGTCACGAAGCCGATATGTAGTTCCTGCGATACTGGCCGGTTGCACTGCCCTAGTGTAAGCGATATAACTTGCGGTACGCATGATTGCAACATCGCTGTCAATCGTGTCTATATTCCAGTCAGGATGGAAAATGACTTTATCTATATAATGTGTAATTCCACCGCTGTGAGCTATAGTAGATCCTACTCTTGCTATATATTTTTCGGGATTGATCATTGAATCTGAAGGGACCCTGTTAACAACACAACATTTTTTTTATCATTATAACATTACTAGCAGCGCCACGCGGTTTCACCCGCGTAAGTCCCGATCCCGTGGGAATATTGGGATAAAAGCCTATGCGTTAATCCTGGTCTCCAGCTATCTGCATTCCAAGTTTCATCGCAATCGGTTCAGTGGTTTTTGCGTGAAAGAGTAACAAACATCCATCCATCCATCCATCCATTCATCGATCCAAACTTTCACATTCATAATATTAGTGGGATAGTCAAAGTGTGTGTAAGTATGTGTGAATATCATATGCACACACACTTCCACGTCTACTAGACACGCGCAAATAAGTACCTACTAATAACTAAAAGCATACGCGTGCTTTTAAATTATTTGCACTTATTTAGTATAGCATTAGCATACATACAATAACTTATTTACAATCGAATAAAACCTTTAATATAATTACTGAGTAATAGTAAATTAAATATTTAAGAAGCTACAGAATACTTACACCCGGTTTTTGCAAGGCTGATCAAAATATTGTTAAACGGCAAAACAAATAAATTTTGTAAAAATATTTACAACTCTGTTAGCTGTCAAGGTGACAGTGGTGTTAAATCATTACGAGTTTATGAAACGTTGATCAAAGAAAAATTTATTAATTAAGATAATATACCAATTCCCTGACATTTCTTAGTAATTACTTAATTACAATGTAATACAACAAACTACTTGCATAAAAGGCATGGTCAAATCGTTCATTTTGAATAGAGAGGTGATACAGAAGGTGTAGTAATATTTTAGGGTCGTGAACAAGACACCGTAAATGTCACGATAAAAATAAAATTAAATCGTGGTACAAATTTCCTATTTTGAAACTGACGTAAGAGAAATGGCAGACATGAAAAAAATATATAAGTATTTACTACCGCAGATTTGAATTGAATGTTCGGATTTGTCCAAACTGTCCACATAAAAAAACGGAATCATTTAAAATAAAATGAAAAAAATATATAATATATTTTTTTAATCATACATCTACACCAGTAAAAGCATTTTTTTTAACGTCTAAACCTAGCACTACTATGATATTACCATACCTTCCTGTAACACTTTGTATAGATAGATAGAATAGATAGATAACACTTTATTTGTACACCAGTCTTACAGTATCATACATACATTTTCCATACAAATAATAATACTAATGTATAATGTACAATAATAAGTATAATACTTAACCTAAAACAGTGAGCTGCAGTCAGCATATGTCTTTCATTAAGTATAGTACCGCCACAAATGTGTATAGGATGTGCCTCACCAAGGAAAAGAACTGCAGTGGCAGTGGGGTATTCCTCTATTGTAGTTGGGTTTCCACCCACTACCCTCATGCAGATAGCGGTCACAGCTGAAATACAAACACTCATTTATAGTCAAATTATTATTTTTTTGTGGTATAGTGGGCAAACGAGCAGACGCGTCACCTGATGGTAAATGACTACCGCCGCCCATGGGCACCTGTAACTCAAGAGTCACAAGTGCGTTGCCGCCCTTTAAGGTGGGATTAGGGGAAGAGGGGGGGAGGGGGAAAGAGCGATAAGACGGGAGAGGGGGATTAGAGGGGGGAGAGGGGAAGGACGGGAATGGGGAGAGGGAAGGGTTAGGGCCTCTGGTAACCTCACTCACGCGGCGAAAAGCAATGCAAGTATTGTTTCACTGCCGGTTTTCTGTGAGGCCGTGGTATCGAGCGGAGTCGAGCCGGCCCGTACGTGCCGAAGCATGGCTCTCCCACGTATAAATAGATAGGTACTCTTAGAAACCATACACTTAGAGCTGTTTAGAGTATAAAAGTTTTACAGGTTTGGCAAACTGCATTACAGTATTAACATTACATCCATGACTATTCATTAAACTACTTAATTTGCTCTTGAAATAAGTAGATTCGTTAGCTTCGATATAATTTGAAACGCGTACAATTCTGTAAAATGAAGTCATTATATTAAAACGACATATAGTCTGTATAAGAAAATATACTATTTCTAACTTGTTTTGTCTTTCTGTTGTTGTTGTTTGTAACAGGACAAAATTGGAGGGCCGCAGGCAGAATAAAATTATGAAATAAGGTAATTCCAGTAACTTCAGTGTTTTGACATGTACTTATAAAAAAATATTTTGTATTCTTTTCTTTTTAATCTGTGACGCGCTATTTATGATTGTCTATGTATTTTATGTAGTAATTACATCTGTAAATAAAAGTGCTATTTTGTAAGGATAGTGTATTTTAGTGTAAGCTTCACAAGAGTCTGGCAGTTTTGGGTCTTTTTATTGGCCTACTCAAATGTCTGACTGCCGTGGTGAACCGGTTGGAGTCGTGGAGCTCCCTAAGATGTGGTTGAGCTCCGTGATTATTGACATATCTAGACTACAAGGTGTCGTGAACGCCCACATGGCACGTGCACATTTTTAGTTTATGTAGACTTGGATCCTTGAGTTTGGCTAGTAAGGCTAGTCATTCGAAATTCTGGCACCATCTAGTTTTGCCAGAACTAATCAACGTTTGTGCAAAAATGTTGTGCAATAAATTAATTGGTAATTATACCATTTACCTATACATTTATTTATCTCTTTATTGTAACCCTTTTGAGCGAAATATAATATAAAAATATTATAAAGCTTTAGGTATATCAATCGGCGCGGCGGCGGTCTAATCGCTCGCGGCAATTTGTTACATACAACCTTTTAAGACATATATGAGTAAAATCAGTATATAATATCTATAGAGATCATGTTGACATACCTGCTAAGAAATATCCAAGATAAAAAGCTAATGAAACGTACACATGCATTATATCTTCGAGTAAGCACAAATGTAAGTGATACGAGACCGAACCCAAACTTTGAATCTTGAAAAAGAAAAATTACAAATAATACGTAATTTTTTGGTTTAAGGGACAAACGAGCAGACAAAGAGCAGGGGCACCTGATGTTAAGTGACTACCGCCACCCAAGGACACATGCAACTCAAAATAGTCACAAGTGCGTTGCCGGCCGTATCGGTTCGGAAATACCACAGGTGACAATTTTATTTCTTCCAAAGATTGGTTGTGCGAGACAAAAAGTTTCTGGAGAACCGCACCACAGTAGACTATATTATATTACCAAAAAGACATATCAAATGCTGTTAGTGTCTCTTAAATATTTTTTCTTTGTTTACCATACTCCTACTAAACCAAACTGGGTGTATGAATAGGGGCGTACATATTTGCAATAATATTTATGAGCCACGATACCTTTTGATTTAGGTATAGGTACCTCTTCATATCTCTCTGTGTAGTCTTTTGATATGTACTTTAAGATATGCGGTGTCAAAAGTTTTATTTTATAATTAGTTCCTTTACTAATAATAATTGCTTTACAATTAGTCTAGGATCATTGGGCTCGAAATTGCCTTAGGTAACGCCTCCGTATATATTTTACACTAAAAGAAAGCCGTTTTATTTTCTCAAATATTTGAAAACATCTGTGTCTTGTAATCTGTATGTCATCGGTACTGGATCTCCAGTTAAAATTTATAGTTACCTTTTCAATGCGTTTTTATAACTCTAAATTAATCCATTTAAATCAGTATTATTCTGTGCTTTATTCTATTATATCCATAGTAATTTACAGTTTCAAACAACGTTGAACACTCTCTTTGTCAATATTGATGGAATTTCTAATTCGTTATGCAATTACCAGTTCATTCGTAACGCTGTCTGAATAATGATATTTGGCTAGCCGATGGCTTGTAAAACGCATTCATCCACGAGAGATGCTAAAGCTATTAGCCGGTGGGACTGGAATAATCTCGTCTCAATACAATGCAAAGATAAAAAACTTGGTGTAGGTTAAACTAAGTATTTTTTCGATGCAGTGATAAGTGTAAAAATTCTATCATTTATGAAATAACTAGCAGCGCCCTGCGGTTTCACCCGCGTAAGTCCCGATCCCGTCGGAATATCGGGATAAAAAGTAGCCTATATGTTAAGTTTCATCGCAATCGGTTGAGTAGTTTTGGCGTGAAAGAGTAACAAACAAACAAACAAACATTCATCCATCCATCCATCCAAACTTTCACATTTATAATATTAGTGGGATTAGTGGGATGCTTCGAAAAAAAATTATTAATTTCTTAGCATAACCTTCCAAACCTTCCGTATTAACGGTTAATAACTAAACTACAGCGCTATGTATAGTTATTTCAATATATAATATATACAATTAGATATAATATACCTAATATATAGTTGGGCTTACAAACAAAAAACATAGGAT
Organism: Callimorpha dominula; assembly: GCA_949752705.1. Lineage (NCBI taxonomy): Eukaryota > Metazoa > Arthropoda > Insecta > Lepidoptera > Erebidae > Callimorpha > Callimorpha dominula. The sequence continues at coordinate 11,128,729 of OX457010.1, read as the reverse complement.
TGATAACCAAAAGTTGAGATTACAAACAAGAAAAATGAGGGAACATTTGTAGACACAATTCAATTTTGTTTTTGACATTTTACTTGCCGGAGGACAGAAGATGCTGATACTTTTAAGGCTATTGGGATATTTGAGGATTTTGATTAGTATTGATTTCCTCCTATTTTTTTCAATTATTTCTCACTCTCCGTTTCATAGAAAACTATATAATAAATAAATAATAATAATAACATCACACATCTCACACACGGCCGTCTGATCCCAAACTAGGCAGGGCCTGTACTATGGTAACCAGACTGCTGATAAACATACTTATATATTACTAAATACTAGATATGTTACGGATATGAAATTTCGGATCTGAATACGGATACGGATATATGAATAAAGTAATGCCGGTTTCGGATACGGTTACGGATATCAAATAATTTCGGATTATCCGATAGCTTCGGTTATGGATATTGAATTTTTAAAGGAATTAAAACAGGAAAATACTGATAGGTAATGATTCTGCACTATTTCTAGGTTATCATTTGATAGTAAAATCACTTGTACACACAATATGTATTTGCATCTTGATGTAAGTATATATTATAGTAAAATAAATTATTATCCGAAATTATTCGAAATGTTTATATCGGTTCCGGTAACGGTTTCGGATAGATTTTTATTTCTGATATCCGATAGTTTCATCATCAACATCCCTGCTAAATACATACCTACATATTATAGATATTTACATCCAGACACAGAACAAATTATCATGCTCATCACACAATTATTTGTCCTGGGTGGGAATCGAACCCACGACCTCTGGCTTAGCAATTAGGGTCACTAACCACTAGACCAACAGGCCAGTTAAATTTAGTGAACGTGAAAACCAACACTTATTGCAATTGAAGTAATTATACTTAGTACAACCATTAATATAAGTCCTATGGTCCTATTATAAAATATTTGTACACGAGCTCACTGAAAACTTTTGACAATTTATCAATGTTTGTGTTGATGTTGAAATGGTTGATTCCAAGTTTTACTTAGCAACATTACTACTAGTGATTAAACTCTTGCAAACATAAAATAAAGGACTGTATTTTTGGACGATACTTTTTTCATACCAATAGTCCTTGTATACGTTGTGAGAAACTTCTTTTTTTTTCTATTTACACGTGAAAAATTTATAAATTAGGTATTTTGTTATAGACTATTAAATGAGTTTCATATTAATTTATATCATAGCATAATTTAAATCGCAGTTACTTAATTTTTTAACCACGCTTGTAATTATTACATTTTAGGAATGGTCTCGAATGGAAAAGATGTGATGCCATGTCTATTTCCATTGGTGTAGGTATTTATCATAATATATATGCATTTATGTAAGTAGGTATTAAGTTTTAGAACCCATAGCACAAACCGTGCTTGGTGTGAGTCTAGAAAGCACTGTAGTAGTTAGTCATGCATACTAACGACTCGTGCTATCATTAGCTTAAAAGTAAACAAAACATAATTGTTTTAGTTGATGATGTTTGTGTTTGATTAATTACAGTAATGACAATGTTACGTACATTTTGCGGCAGCTGGTGCAAAAAGTAATAAATTAAATATTCATAGTTCGTATTTCTAGTGTATGCGGATAGGATGACAATATTAAGAACCTATCTAATTTGGAGTGCATATGCGTTTCAAGGACTTGAGCCTAAGTAGGATATGCACATTTAAGTAAACAAAGAAAAAAAATTTTTTTTTTTATATCTGTACTAATATTATAACGCTGAAGAGTCTGTTATCATAAATTTCAGGAACTACAGGTTCGAATTGAAAAATTCTTTTAGTGTTGGATAGCCCATTTATCTAGAAAGGCTATAAGCTATATAACATTATGCTACGACCAAGAGGAGTGGAGCATCAATGAAAAATATTGCAAAAACGGGGAAAATTTATCTTTATCTCTTATGTGACGCAGACGAAGATGCGCGGGTCAGCTAGTATTAATATATAAATTAAAATGTCTCCAGGAAAACGGTAAACCATCTGACAAACTTCGTCACGTTCGAGTCAACTGGACAAGCAATCAAAATAAGTGTAAGAAACTTTACGAGAGCTGTTACAACATCATTGATGACATGCGCTCGACGCGGTCGTGATCATTGTACTCCGGACATCGGTAGTAAAATTAGGTGAAATTTATGTATTCCAGACGTTTATATACTTCCCAGTGATATATTTTATTTTTTCATTTCGTATGTAGTGTGTGGCTTAATATATAACCCTAATAATTTTTAATATCATAGGTACCTATTTAATTTATTTTCGGTTTAAAATATATTATTTTTTTAAAAAATCTACAAAATTTAAATGTAGGCAAGGCATTTAGAGCAAATAAATACTCGTATAAGATATGAGGATAATGAAGCTTTTAATGGCATATTAAATTTGTATATCAAAACGTTCTCCGTTCTCCGCACCTTGTTCCAACTAAGTAGGGATCGGCTTTCAGTCTAACTACGATACGGCCGAACTTTGATATTTTACGTGAAGCGACTGCCATCAGACCTACACAACCCAAGTACTAGGTGATATCAAAGTTCTGTAGTTAGACCAGGTTGTCGGACTTTTTGGGGCTCGGACTACCCGTAACGAATGCCACAGATGTTTGTGTGGCACCCGGTACCGACGGTTTAACGTGCTCTCCGAGGCACGGAGGGGTCTCAATGTGTTAAGAATGGCCGACCCATCCTATACTGACCTGGCTAGTATATCAATGTTTAGCCCCACGAAATTTGTATATCAATGTTAATAAATTTGTTCTATTAAAGAACTTTGCATTAAAGATCGAATTGATCAACTTAATTATACGGATTTTTAGTTAAGAGGTAGGGATGCTAATAACATTAAAATCTTCGATAGATATAAGTCGATATTATGGATTTTATGAAACAATAACGAGACAATAAGCTAACCTTAGTAGACCTTTTCTCTCTTCAATTCTAACTGAATTGAACCTTAATAAAATTAATATTATATATCCCAACTATACCTCATTGCTTTTTACAATATATTCGCAGTCCTGTTTTCATGTAATAATGTTCAAAACATATAATATAATTGAGATTCCCTTTTCATGAAATACGCTACTCAAATTAAAACAACATATTCGATATTTGTTCAATATAAGTCCCAAATGAATATCATATCAATATAAATCACAATGATAGCTCAGAAATGAACGCAAATACCTAAGCTTATTGTTCTTACTTACGTAAACAAACAAGTAATATATACATCAAATAATACACTAGGTTTACAGTTGTTTTGGTAATAACTCAAAGTGTAGAATACCCATTTAAATAATGTTTGTATGTTTTATAGCATTAAAGGTCTAATGTTGTTGACTTATCCAAAGAAGTTCCCTCAACAACTGTCAACAACAACAGCAAATCGTAGGCAAGTAGGGTAATAAAGACTCATTTCATCAAGTGACTCGTTAACTAAATTATATTACTCACGTCTAATATACTACCTACATAAAATTGATAATTAATATTACTGAAGATTCAAGCGACGTATCTATTGTGTGTCTTCATTCTTTTGTTCATTATTTTAAGTTAGACCTTGAATTTTGACATTTTGATATTAGTTATTGCAAATACAATTAAATAATTATAATAATAATATTACCCATCTCACACACGGCCTGATCCCAAACTAGGCAAAGCCTGTACGATGGTAACCAGATTACGGATAAACATACTTAAATACATCTAAATACATACATATATTAGATAAATTACACCCAGACAGAACCAATACATTTATTCTATTTGTATTCATAACTAAAGAAGTATTTTTTATATTGAAAATGTGTAGCTTGTGTTCTAAATATTTTGATAATCCCTATAGGAAATTAAAATGTATTTTTGCAAATAAAATTTTTATTCAGAACATTAATAAACATACACGTAAAACATCATATAGCCGTTAGCACACCAGATGCCAGAACTGGGTTTCACTGGAAACTTGCTTATGCTGAAACTGTGCCATTGAGCAAGACTCTGTATGTACGCCAACTTTATACGCCACTGCAGGTCAACAAAGCTTACTACCACGCATTATTCAAATGTCTTCTTCTTTTCTTTTCGTCTTGGGACAGTAGTACCTGTGTATCTGAAGTTTATTCACGGAAACATAGGGGAGGATGTATCGCTGTTTTACACAGGCGATATTAGTTACTGTCTATGAAAGTTTTAATTTAAAGTATATATCTACATAACTCTATACTTAATTAAATACAAACGATTCAGCTGAAGAGATTTTTTTCGTTTCATTCTTTTTGCATTAATAAGCCATTTGTACAGAAGCAGTGACCATTAACGGCTGGCAAAACAATATTTGCGTATATCATTTTATAGCGGTTTAGTGTACGGATATGGAAACTATTCTATCAAGTTTCTTTAAATTATACTCAGGTGGAAATTTACAAAAAAGTTGAATATCTAATATTGTAATATTCTATAACTTTACTAATAAGGATAAAATAAATTAAATGAATAATATTTGGTTCTATGATATAAAAGGGCTTAATGAGAAGGCCACGCAGAGCTCAATTAATCTTATTTCAATAACACTAGAACTACATTGTTTTAAATATGATTTTGTAGTTCTAGAACACAGTTTTTACAGTTTCTAAAAATGTTAGCAACATTTACAACTTAATACAAAGAAAACTACCACATTAATTAACTACCAAAGCTTTTTCTCTGAATAACTTGCTATGATAGACTTTGTATAGCTATACCCAGTTTAACAAAAGGTGATGGATGGCTAAGTTATATAGAGATAATGAAAGGAACAGTCCTTCATTCACAAATGATCTTTTCCCCATTCAGGGAACTGTACAAAGACAAGATAGATAGCATACTCTATAGTATACACCCAGAATTAAATGTACTCATAAGTTTGGCATTAATATTTCAGTAAGTAATTAAATTATTTATACGTAAGTAGTTATATATATATATATAACGTATGTCTATATTAGGCAAATACCATTAACGATTTCAATTTCCTCATAAAATTTTGCATGTGTGTCAGTTTTAATTTAATATGTAATTGTATTTTCTATTTTTATAACTATTACCACAGTATAATGATGTTTATTTATTATACATACATTATACTGTGCTATTACTATCTAAACCAATATTATAAATAGGAAACATTCGTGTGTATGTTTGTAATGTTTTCACACAAAAACTACTGGGCCGATTGCGATGAAACTTGGTATGTAGATAGCTGAAGACCTGGATTAACGCATAGGCTTTTTATACCGACATTCCCTCGGGATTGGGACTTACGCGGCTGAAATCGCGAGGCGCTGCTAGTCATTAATATTTACATGCCACTATGTATTTTTAAGCAATATATCGATGGTGTACAGTAGAGATTTTTCTATTCTATATTAGATCTCCAAGTAAAAATAGTGGTACTGTATCAAAGACACTTTGTCTGTCTTGTGACACAGACGTAATGTATTACATAGATTATTCGAGTAAATATTTTTCTGAGATAGGTAGTCTCTAGGACAAATCTCATGTAAATACTGCAAGAACCAGAAGGACATAGTATATATATATTCTGCTTTATTATTACTTTTTCGAGTTTTCTGGTGTGATACTTTTCCAAAATAACCTGAAAGTTACCTCTGTTCTTAAATTTAATTTGCTTTAATAAAGAAGTAGACTTACCGACTGCATTCATTCATTCCTACTTTTTTGAAAGTGAAAGAATTCTGTAATCGCTCTTATTACTGCAAATGCTATAGTAACGAGCATAATGGTTTGTAAAATGGTGGATAAAGCACATAATAGCGGGTAATTCATTCGCAGGAAAAAGAGTTTGTGAAAAGTTTTAGTTACTTTATTTTTCTTAAAAGTTGACTTATAGATAAATTGTATTATAATGTTCGGTACTAAAAAGAGACGTCGGTAAATATAGTTTATGAAGATAACATACGTTAGAACTAAGATTACGTACTAATTTGGCGAAGATAAACATTTTTCTTTATTTGTTATAAAAAAACAGAAGAATCAAACGATGTTATAAATAATTTCTTGCATTAAAGCACCAAGATTATGAACAACTAGCAGCGCCCCGCGGTTTCACCTGCATAAATCCCGATTTGGTGGAATATCGGGAAAAAAATGTAGCCTATACGTTAATCCAGGTCTCATGCTATCTACATGCCAAGTGTCATCGCAATCGGTTCAGTGGTTTTTTGCGTGATGGAGTAACAAACATCCATGACATTCATCTTGCACATTTATAATATTAGTGGGATTAGTGGAATACTGCCAAAATATACATGTAAAATTCTCCAATTACGCTTTTTTTAATTTGAGGGTCCAATAGTTGGTAGTGAGACGGTACGTAAAGTTAAAGAATAGGCCGGCTGCTGCTCAACTTAGGAGGGCCCGGTACCTCCTGTAGGAGTCTCTACGATAGTATCATGCGGTCCATGGCCCTATATGGAGCCCCTATTTGAGCGGAGAACCTGACAGCCCGCAATCCTAAAGCGGCGTTAGCGTAATGGCTAAGGCGCCGGACTTGCGATCAAGTGGTTGCGGGTTCGAACCCCACCCAGTGCACTACCGGCGTGAACCCACTCCTAACACAAGCATTTTGCTTAGCTGGAGGGGTTAACAAGAATACTATTAATGTATGACCCACGTTACTAGTATTTTTTTTTTAAAAATTCTGCCATATTGCGGTTACCCCGCCCCCGACCCCTATTGTGGTGATCAATTCGATAATTGCTTTGCTGAAAGACGAGTCACCTGGTGTGAAAAGAATCTTCTAAAAAGAAAGCCTTGTCAAAGATTACCACAAGCCGATTGATTGATTGATATTTATCTATATGTATACATGACATATACATAGGTGTGTACCTATACATATTACATATTTATGATGTTGACGTACCTGCTGAAAAATATCCAATGTAACAAGCTAATAAAACAAAGGTACGCGTTATGTCTTCCAGTAAACAGAAATTTAATTGACACGTGTGCGGGCTTATCAATCTTTTAACCTAAAAATACAAAGACAAAATGTGATACATAAGTATTTTACCGTCTTTATTGTACATACATCCACTGTTAAGAGACATTAAATGCACATAGTGCCTCTTAATCCTTAGTTTGTTTATGAACAGAGAAGAAAGGATTAAGAGGCGCTATCTGTCGCGTTATCGTGTTTATAGTATTAGTTAGGATTATCATATCACTACATCACATACATTATATATAGTTATTATTATATACGTTACATAATATCCCTACAATACGTTTTAAAAAGGGAGTTAGGAGTTAAATGGCGGTATCAAGAGTTCTAGTGCTCTTTTTAACAGCTGGAGTTATCTGTCAGCGCCGCCCTCCACCGGGCATTCGACCGGATCAGTTGGAGCATACCATCGATCGTCTAAGTAGTCACCATCCTCAGCCATAGGAGAATGATAAAGACGAAGTATCATCAGCCTTAAAACTCTAAGAAATTTTAGAATAGACTGATTACATTAGCAATATTATTGCCTCCAAATATATTATACAATAAATGGTTTTAAATATATGTATGTAGATTTCTTTGTGTATAATCAGTACTATCGAACTCTTATTTTAAATTAAAATTTCAAGTTACCTAATATGTGCCTTATTCTAATACATCCAAGGTGGTTCAGCGATTCAAACAACGTTAACCACTATCTTCAACAAGATTAGTTACATTTTTAATTCGTTATGCAATTACCGTTTCATTCGTAACGCTATGTGTATAATGACTAGAGGTCGGGATATTCGGATGCATATTTACCTAAAGTTGAGATGTTGGCTATTATGGAAAGCACTTTTTTATCGAAAGAATCCCGCGATTCCAGGAAATTCAAATTGAAGTGTACCTATACTCCGTGAGATGTAATAAACCCCAGTTTGACACAAATGACACTTGCTCTGTTACAACGTATAATGGTTGCTTTTCCCTACTTTTATTGTCAGTTATTTTTGACGAAGCAAAAACAACCTTATTACGTTGTAACAAGTGTCAAATCGGGCCTATTAAATCCCAGGAAATGTAAGCATTTTGTAAGAGTGCGAGTGAGACGGCAAATTATACTTGCTTGTGCGCAAATAGCGACGCGACAATACAACTGCATTCGTAAATAAAAATATACTTAGAAGCCGCTTCCCTAATTTGCTATCCAAAAAATAACTTTAGGTAAATATGCATCCGATTATCCGATCTCTAATAATGACAGTCGGCTAGTCATCATATCATACATATGTAGCTCTTTCTAAAACAATGTTGCATAAATAAAAATAAACTGAAGACATGTATTAGCCGATCATACTGGAATAATCACGTGTCAATACAATCTAAAGATAAACAAAAAACCTTAGTGCAGGTTACACTAAGTTTTTTCCTGGTGCAATGTAAAAAAAGATTAAAATTTCCGAAATAACGATTTATAACTCCATTAAAACGGTATGTATAGGTATTTTAATATTAGTTGCGTTGGAGATTACATAACTGTAATCTCCAACGCAACTAATATAAATGGACAAGGATAAATGTGATTACACAATTGTTTGGCATTAATTTGTTTTTATTTATCTATTAATGACGATTTTTAATTAAGGGAGGATTTCATATTTTCTTTAATGCTATCGAAATTTCATGCAATTTAAAAAGCATCAATTTCCTATAACTTCCCTCCATATCTTATTTGGTTCTCACTCTTCGTTTATAAATCTACAAATTTAGTGAGCGTGAAAACCCACACTTATCGCCATTGAGGTGTTTACAGTTAGTACAACTATTATTATGAGTCCTACTATCAAACATTTGTATTTGTACACGATCTCATTGAGAAGTTCTGAAAATTTATTAATGATTTTCTTGATGTTGACTCTTGTTTTCTTTAGCAACATTGCTACTGGTGCGTAAACTGTTGCAAACTTAAGATGAAATAATGTATTTTTTGCAGAAACTAGTTTTTCATGCTGATATTCATTATATACGGTGTGAAATCTCTTCATCTATCTCAAGAGATTATCAGTTATTGATATGGAAAAAACTATTTGAATATAAATAGAGGTAGTTTATTTTAGAAAGTCAGTAAAATTTGAACTCTCCACACATGTAGGTTTGGATCCATATAGTATCCCAAAGTCTATGTCTGATTCCAGCAATTGCTTAAATGTGCAGTTGTAAGAGTACAGCTACTGTAAATTTACAATGGGATTGAACTAGTCTCACAGACGTGCTAAAATTAGAAGAAATTGAGAAATTATAATGTAGCTCGCGTGTTAAGCAATGCATTCAAATTGTATTCGCACAACGTCTTTCAGTACTAACTTTTAAACTTTCGCGTTCCATGATATAATATTATCTACATATTAACGGGAATTAACGCGATCACGAAAAGGTATTACATACCTCTGAATTTGCCTGACGTTTCGACCAGGTTGCACTGGCCGTGGTCACAGGCTGACTGGCTCAGCGGTGCACGCCCTCCGTCGTCGACATCGTGAGGTAGAAGGTTCTTCATCCACCTCCACTTTTTTGATATTTTTGATATTTTCGTTTCGCCATGTACCGTCACATACTATACTAGGGAAATAATATAAAAAGAATAGGGACACTGTTAGTATAGTATATATATGTAATACCTTTTCGTGATCGCGTTAATTCCCGTTAATACGTAGATAATATAACGTCTGTCAGATTTAAAATTTTGCTAAATATTTGTATACGCGTGAAAGATTCGTTTATGCATTAAACACTTACTAATAAAATTCAATGTTACTAAATAAGTCAATAATTTATTTTCAAATTAATTTGTATCGGATTTTCTAGTTAGGAAAGATTTTTTGTTTTTTTTTTCAGGTGCAGACAATACCGTGTGCATAATACGGAACAACTGCATGGACAGATTTATGTCGAAAATGTAAACAATGCGTATTTTTCTTTTGTCATCAATTTTCTTTGAGTTTGTCAATGCAGGTATATCGAATATTATGTTAAAAAACATTTTATCAAATGCAGTCTATATTAATTATTTTACTAAACATAACGTTTCTGTTTAGAATTCATAAAACAGAAATAAATTACAAAATTTATCACCAAATCTAAAGACATCGTCTGGAAAAGCAGATCAGCGGTAATAATATAATCATTAACATATCACAGTTAGGAAATTGAGCGTTTAAATTCGTGTGTAGCATAGACACCAATTTCACACAGCTTTTTTTATTATTACTAAAGAAGATTACAGAGAGATAACAAAAGACGATTGGTTTAGTAACATTATAAATGCGTAAATGAGTTTGTTTATTTACACACTTTTATGCCTCACCTACTAAACCGATCATTATGCATATTTGCACACATGTTTTCACAGTTCACAGTATTCTGTACCTCTGAAAACATGTGTAATGTGGGCAAATGAGCACACGGGTCAACTCATGATAAGTGACTACCATCGCCCATGGACACCTGCAACTCAAGAGTGACAAGTGCGTTGCCCGCCTTTATTTAAGACTAGCAGCGCCTCGCAGGCATGTCGGGATAAAAAGTAGCCTATGCCTTAATCCAGGTCTCCAGCTATCTACATACCAAGGTTTCATCGCAATCGGTCTAATAGTTTTTGTGTGAAAACATTACAAACATACACACAAATGTTTCCTCTTTATAATATTAGTTTAGATGGGAAGGGGGAGGGGCGTTGGGCCTCCAGTAACCTCACTCGCTCGGCAAAACAACTTTTGTGAGGCCGTGGTATCACTCCGGTCGAACCGGCCAATACGCGCCGAAGCATGGCTCTCCCGCTATGTCCAAAAGGACATAAAGGTTACCTTTAATCCGGAAAAAAAGTACCGTTCATTAGGGATACCCGAATTTATTGACAAAACCTATATTCACGCGAGTGAATCCACGGGCAAGAGCTAGTATATTCCATAGATCAAACAGAGGAATACCTTTGTGTGCAATGACACCCACTTTCTTATTCTTTAATAGGGCCTAATAACTTAATAAATAATTTAATTCTAGTCATACATTTCAGCTGCCTGCGTAGAATGCTTAAGAGTAGTTGGTGGGACTATAACCAACATTGCCCAATACCCCTCTACAACTGCCGTCCTCCAAAGTGATGGTTTTTATTATATTCAAATTTGTGGCGGTACTATAATTAATGAAAGACATGTTCTCTCAGCTGCTCATTGTTTTGTGTAAGGGACATTTTATTTTTATAATTTATTGATATACTCGAACCACAAGTATCTTTGGGGATGCTGCATAGTTAACTATTATTATTAGGTTACTGTGTTCAATAATATGCTTCTTGATATATTATATATATTACACATACATACATACATATTGGTACCACTTATAAATATACATACTCAAATTCACGACCGATTCATTGCTTGTGGGGAGACGACTGCTGTGCCAGGCGAATGCTCGCGCCTTCGTATACACATTACTGCGTCAGCATAATGTATCTACATATCTATATAAATTTAAAATAATAATAACAACTTCACACATCTCACACACGGCTGTCTGATCCCAAACTAGGCAGAACCTGTACTATGGTAACCAGTCTGCTGATAAACATACTTAAATAGTTCTAAATACATACAATATATTATAGATAAATTACACCCAGGCGCAGAACAAATTATCGTGCTCGTCACACAATTATTTGTCCTGGGTGAATCGATCCCACGACCACTAGACCAACAGGCCAGTCAATGTAGTTGTGTTATATTAAAACATAGTAAACTATCGTACTATATTAAATTTGTACAAATATGTTTCTAAAGTCCTTAAAAGCTGTTTGGTAAATAAATTAACTCTAATAAGACATAATAAAACGTTTGCCCCCTATAATATAAAAAAAATAAAATAATAATAAAACTAATACGTGGGTGAAAGGTTTGATAAATGTGGAAAAGGCCCAAGCTGATCAGAACATCCTCAGACAGGAATACGGCCTAAGCATACATACACATAGTAATTCTGCATTATTTAACAGTGGTTTCAGTTCTATTAGCATGGAGAAACAAACGGAAGTCATTAACCCTAGACAGTATCAAATTCGTGTTGGATCTTCTACAGCCCACATAAATGGAGACACCCATGACATCAAAAAAATTATTATTCATCCCAATTACAACTTCGATACTTATGACAGTGACGTCGCCGTCATGTTTACTGCTAGCACCATCGTTTACAGCGTAACTGTGCAACCAGCAGTTTTGGCAGACACTAACTATAAACTCCGTGATAACGAACCTGTTTGGGCGATTGGATGGGGCTACACTACAGTAAGTATTACATCATTACTGCTAACAGTCTACATAGTAAATATGGGTGTGATTTAACTTCAGTCGCTTAGGTCTTTTTATTGTAATCAATGTAGTTTACTGTATGAGGTAGAGCCAAATACTACAACTCATCGACTGGGTTCGTATTAGCTCAGTACAAATATTTTTATGTGTATCTAAGTATGTTTATCCCTGTTCTAATATTTATAGTACAAGCTTTTCTTTGGTCAAGACATCGACTGATATATGTTTCAGAGCATTATTATTAGGTATAGCATTACTTGCACCAGGCGCCGGAGAGCGCAAAACGATCTCCGGCCTCCATAGGCGTTTGCCTGAGGGCGACGGACAGGGCTGTCTGTCGCCCTAGCAGAAGCAGGCCTAAGACGATGGCTGTACGTGTTCTGCGCGCGCCTCTCTAAATTAGATTGGACAGGTACATCATGGTGGGGTCGCCTTGCTCAACAGGCGGCCAAGTCTGTCGGGGTTCACAGGGATTTCCTTTCTAGGGTACACCTGAGGCCCCGGCAAGAAGACCAGTGACGGAACACTGTGTGGTTTTAGTCGGTTGGAGTCTCACATTCAAACCTAACCGTTGGACCGGTGAGGTGACGACCCGTGGGGGTTTCCACACAAACAAAAAAATAAAAGGTGTAGCAGCATATTACTTAGTTTTTCATACTAACTGCTAATATCATTAGCCTAAAAGTTTGTAGGGCTGCCATACACCGCTTGGGTAACCAAACCATAATTGTTTTAATTGATGATGTTTGGGTTTAATTGATTACAGTAATTAGTATATTACGTACATTTTGCAGCAATAGTACATTACATTTTGCAAATAATCCAAAGTTCGTATTTGATTACTTATCATTAACTGCGACTGCGATGTGCGATTGACGACTTTACAATATTAAGACTATCTTCTTGAATATGTATTTGTAGGCACGACCAGTGGCGTAGCTAGGTAACCAAAGGCCCTAGGGCAAAACATAAACTAGGGCCCCAACTAAACTATTTAAAATCGTTTGTTCCGTATTCATCGTTTTCCGAATTCATCGTACTCCATATTTAAGTCAAACACGCAATTTAATATAAATGGTGGTTTAGTCACAACTCTAGTACAAACCTGATAACTTCTGCTTCTAAATAATCTGGTTTATTTATATTCCGAATGTGGGAGAAATTATCGCTAGTTCAAATTATAGTTTGTAAGTCAGACTCCGAGGGGCCCCCTGAGCTTGGGGGCCCCGGGGCACTGCCCCGTCTAGCCAACGACAAACAATAATATTATTATATATATATGTAACATAAAGGAAAATGGTGAACCATCCGAGAAACTTCGGCACGTACGAGTGTGGACTATTAATCAAACTGTGTGCAAGAAACTGTATGAAAGCTGCTACAACATCACTGATAATATGATGTGCTCTGGCTGGCTCGAAGACGGCGGTCGTGATCATTGTACACGTGACTCCGGCAGCCCCGTATACCATAACGGAATCGTCGTTGGAATATCCTCTTGTGGCCTTGGCTGTGGAAATCCTCGTTACCCTGGTGTTAATGTCAGAATATCGCGCTTCACGTCTTGGATTAAAACGACGTATGAAATGACGAGAAACTTTTCGGTAAAACTAAGTGAGAAAGAAACTACTCAAGCAACAACAGGGTTTAAATTAGGCTTGCGCATTACTTTGGAAGTTGAAGTCATGTAAATCCCATCTAAATGTGATAGTGGGCAATAAGGGCGTGTTTTTCTTATCATCTTATTGTTTATAAATAAAAAGTGTAAATTCCAAATGATGATAAATTACTATTTTAATCAAGAAACCTTTTAACTAATGTATGACTTAATGACTTTTTTCTTTTCTTGTATGGCACCATTAAAATCTCCGATCTCCCGCAATTTGTGAAGGTACCGTGTAATACACAAAAAGTACAGTCGAGTTGAGAACCGAGAACTGTTGCATGAAGTGGTTTTGACCGTTATATAGGACTTCTATTTATTTAATTAATAAATAGTTGTGTTTGCCTTTTGGGCTGTTAATTATAAGTGAAGCTAGGATTGAAAGCAGGAAATTCTCAGTAGGTATACAGGAGTCTTCTTACTATAGATGAAATATAGAATATTCATTTCAATTCACCAAGCTTAAAAAGTATGTTAAGCAAGAAAAAAGTCATACTTCAATACCGAAATTAATGCAATGTTGAAACTGGCTCCTTCCAGAAACACAGAAGCCTCCTGGGGTGTTCACAGGCCTCTAGGAGCGACCTCGCAGGAAACTTTCCCGTTGTGTGGCCACTCCCTAGCACTCCAGGATAACGTAGGTGGCCATTTCCTCCGCATTGAGACATCCTCTGCATAGAGGACTGTCTGTCGCAATAGATGCCGGTTTAGGGCAGTCGGTTGAGACCGAGCAGTCTGCAAGTTAACGTGTAGAGACCTCCGTCTGCACCAGTTTAGACTGGTATATCGGCCCAGCGACCGTCGTTGTGCGCTTCGCGAGACCATTGCCTTACCCATGAACGAAATTGGTTGAAGGGAAGTGGCAGCAGTATAGTTGGACCTGCCGCTGACGTTGTAGATCCCTTCCTTGCCAGCTCATCGGCAGCGTCGTTCCTGAGTGAATCACTATGCCCTTTGATCCATTCAAGAATTACCTCATGGGTAGAGGCTAAACGCTCCAGTGCGCTGCGTCTGGTGGCATAAAAAATATCAAGGAGATGATGAGACTTATGATAATTTGTCTATAATCTGTTATAGATTCATAATGTTGGAAATTAATTATAAGGGTTCTTAGTTTAAGATGCTATTAACAATATCAATAGATATAGGTCGTTATTATGGCTTTTATGGTATTTAAGACAAATAGAAACAATAATAAGGCTTTTTCTCTTCTATTCCCAAGTTCATTGCACGTGAAGTAATTAGATTCGACTTCATATTACTTTTAGACCACCATTGTTTAAAAAATAGTTTGGAATTGTACAGACAGATTTGGAGCTCCAAAACAGACTGATGTAGGTATTTAACTTCAGTTTATTCAGTAGGTATTAATACCTACTCAAATAGCAAAATCAATAAGTCTTAAAAGCTTAGCAGGAGGTTTTCAATTCGTAGCGTTTTTTCAAACCAACTGCTCCCATATTTCTAAAACTATTTATGATTGACATTTTGCCACTCTTGAGTTAAATACAACTTTAATCACATATCATCCGCACGTCACTTATAGACGTGTGTATTTTTATTTAAGCAGATTATTCATTATGTAACCCATCGTCACGATCTTGCATTGGAAAATGGTTCAACACCTGTCTTTAGACGGTGTGGTACAATTTGGCTTTCAACATGGAGTGTGTTTCATTTAGCCTTTGTAGTGAATTAGGCGTATAACCCGTGCTCTTTCAACGTGTTAGGCGTGTTCATTCAACTATGTTAGAAACTATGAAATTATATATCCATCTATCTTACAAAAGTCATGAAGATATATTAATAGCAAAGTTAGTGATATTTTTTTTTACGAGTTATAAATAAAAATACTTTTATGAAATCAATAAAGTTAATGTTTTTCTATCAATTTATTTTTATTGAATCGGAAAAATTTAGGAATGTTTCTACAAGTATATAATTACTATTAAAACTTCGCGTTCCATATTAATATATTAATGTTGATGGGAATTAACGCGATCACGTATTTAAAAAAATATCACCTTTTTTGCACTGGCCTTGGTCACACAAAGCACCGTGTGATAGTCCCGCCAATTATATTATCTAAATCTAATACAATCATCTAAATCGAAATTTGCGCAAGGATTGTTACTTTATTAATTGTGTTACTAAAGCTTATTGTTCTTACTTATGTAAACAAACAAGTCATTCAGTAAATAATACACTCTGTTTACAGTTGTGAAGGTAACGACTTAAAGTTCAGAATACAAATAATGTGTAGGTTTATAACAGCAAAGGTCAGATGTTGTTGACTAACGGGAACTCTTTACCAGGTTACAAAAAGAAGGTTTTGAAGTTGATGTGAACGGAAAAACAGTTCTCAACAGTTTACAGCTGATTACAGTTCTCTATGATCATATATTTCTGGTAGATGCACACTCTTTATAACTAATGTAATGTGTAAAATGTCTGAACCTTGTTGTAGTATTCCGCTATTGATATTGTTACATCATCTTTGATATTTTTTTAAAAGAAAACTAGCAACGTGGGGCACACATTCCCACTATAATTGTGGGTTCATGTCATTAGCGCACTGGATGGGGTTCGAAACCCCACAACCACTTGCAAGTCTTAGGCCCCGTACAGGCGCGCGGATTCGGCGCGTTGGCGTGTTTTGCCAAAGGTATTTATTATTGCGATTTTGGGTTCTATGTTTATTACATAACGCTTATTTTAAAATCTTTACACAAAAATCGCTTACGCGCGGCATCCGCGCAGCCACCGTCCCTTCCACGTTACTAGTGTGTGTATCATTTCGTTTTATGCTGCGACACAGGTGCCCATTGCCTTTGTACGGTATCCTCAAAAACATTAATTTCGTTAATGGAAGAGACGCAAAACTTTGCAAGTCTGGAACGAGATATGTATCATTATTATATATTATACCTTGAAAAAATTTGTATGACACATGGCAATAATAATGATTATAATAACATTTAAATTCACTTATATAGAATGTGTGGACTGTTTTATGCATTGTTTATGAAAGACCTAGCAGCTGAGCGGGTACTGCGCGGTGGCTGCTCAGTGGCCTAACTGGTGAGCCAGAAGTCGTGGGTTCGATTCCCACCTAAACAAATAATTGTATAATAAGCACGATCAACTCTTCTGTATGCGTGTATTTAGGAATATATAGGCATGTTTATAAGCAGCCTGGTCACCATAAGCCTAGTTTAGGATCAGACGGCCGTGTTATGTGTCTCAAGTTATTTTTATTTATTACTAGCTGCGCCCCGCGGTATCACCCGCGTAAGTCCCGATCCTGTTTGAATATCGGGATAAAAAGTAGCCTATATGTTAATCCAAGTCTCCAGCTATCTACATACCAAATTTCATAGCAATCGGTTCAGTAGTTTTGGCGTGAAATAGTAACAAACATCCATACATCCATACATCCAAACATCCATACATCCACACATCCACACATCCATACATCCATACATCCTCACAAACTTTCACGTTTATAATATTAGTAGGATTATATTCAGCTGCGGTCCACTAACAAGTCACACTAGTAACATAGTTATTTAATTAAATTAATTAAGCTAATTCAATCTTGGCTATTCTTTTGCAGCAACGTTATAGTTAAAGTACGATCATATTTATAACGGCAGATTCAAGTTTATTTTTAATTTTTAGTTGACTTGTTTATGAAGCCTTTTCTCATTTTGTACTTTAAGATTTCAACATGACTTTCAAGTTAAAGTTCATAGAAAGTTTAAACCAAAAATAAACCACGTGACGCCTGACACCGTCGCGGCAGGACGCTTCACTCCTTGAGAAAGGGCCCCCGTCGGGTCCGAAACTAGTCGGGCATCCCCGAAATACAAACGTGAGTAAAACCGTATAGTTTTTAATAAATACAAAAATAAAAGCAATCAGTTTTTGTCTGTTCTGTCAGATCGTTAAGGTCTTGTACTTAAACTTGAATACTTTATCAGGTTTTAAATTAGTTAAAGTTTTGTCTTTATGTTCAAATATGGCAGCTTGCGCTCAAAATTTTATAATAATCTCTCTAGGATAACCTATACTAATATTATAAAGCTGAAGAGTTTGTTTGTTTGTTTGCTTGAACACGCTAATATCAGGAACTACTGGTTTGAATTGAAAAATTCTTTTAATGTTGAATAGAACGTATAGTATAGTAGAAACGTATGTACGTCAATAATAGCTATTTACTGAGGTGGTATTTAGTTAATATCTACAAAAGTGTTTAAGTAAGATCTATATATATTTAGTTCTATTCTAATAAGTAAGCCGAAGAGATTATTTTTTTTTACATTCTTTTTGTACTTGTAAATCTATAGGAAGGTTATAGGATATTTAATACATCACGCTACGACTCTTAGGAGCCGAGCAATGACTATCAACTCTAGTAAAATCGCAGGAGCCTTCCCCGGCTAGTAAAGGAGGCGTTCATAATTTCATAGCGGTTGAATATAAATGCCTACGACTTAAATCTTATGTTGTAACTATTTTATCAATTTTATAATTTATTGAATAAGAATAACAATTACATAAGAAATTGAATGTATTTGATTTATTGTGCTAAAGGGGCCTGGTAAACCTCAATTAGCACACAACACTGAAACCATGATATCTTCAGTTATCATTTTGTAAAACTGGAACGGAGTGTTTACACTTTCTAAAAAACATGAATTAACTTCCGAAGTATTTTCTCTGAATGGCTTGCTATGATAGGATTTGTATAGCTGTACCCTGTACAACGAAAGGTGATGGATGGTTAAGTTATATAGAGCTACTGAAAGGAGCAGTCCTTGAAAGGAACTGAACAAAGAAAAAATAGATGGAGTACTCTGTACTATATGTATATATTCATGACTCCAGGTCAATAGGAAGTAGCCTATAGGTTTTGATTTAGCTGCGAATTTTATGATAACTCTAATGTTTTAATGTGTAATAATCGATAATTTTAAATGTTAGTTACTTTGTAATGCGTAGCTTGCCCACCAGTCCTTTTCACACCCGCGAGCGTGCATGCGTAACAGATATCACGAGTCTAATACGCTCCATTGTGGTAAGTAATAAACTTCGGATGTCATACATTGAAGTTTTTGTATCAAACTATTACTGTATATATTTACATGGACATTCATTGTATGGTCTGGTTTATTATTAGGATGGCTTATTAAATGCGTGCTCGTAGTGTAATAGGTTTGCCCCCTATACCAAAAAAAATATTTAAAAAAAGCATGTAGTGTTACTGCATTCATTCCGGTACTTTATTAAAAGAAAAAACCGCAGTTACCGTATTTATTACTCTAAATGTCATAGATTAAAGTAGTAGTATAAACGGGCATTATGATTTGTTAAACGATGTATTACGTTTAATTTACTGGTGCAAAGTTAAAACGAATACATCAAAAGTCACTATTAAGTCATAAAATTATTATTTAAATTTTTTGGCTTTTACCAAGTACATTATTTGAGTATGTATTCACCTTAATCCACATTTTATCTACATCCACATTTCACATTTCACTGTTAATTACAAACAAGAAAAATCGAAAAAATCCACCTTGCTACCACAAAGTTAACTATGCATAAGTATACACAGCGCCGGCTGGTTATTATCAGGGATTTTCAATAAACAATATCTAATAATAATTTATCTCATTCATGCATTTTCAGGCACTGTTTTATATCAACACAAACTTCCAGTGTGCGTGTAATTCTGTATGATTTTAAAAAAGGCTTAAAGTTAAAAACTCTAGATTTCTTAAAATAGATAGAATATTTCTAAACCTCTTTCAAAATCTTAATCCACACCTCTTTGTAGCAGCATGATAGTACGTCGATGGGTGAGTTAATTACAAGAGAGGGTGAAAGGGGTACAAAATCGTGAAAAAAAGTAAATGTAAAAAACTTAAACTTTACGTGTAAGGTCTCGCTTGGCTGAGAGCATTTTGGGGAACGGGCATTCTCGGAGGAGGATAGGAATTGATAGAAGCTGGGGAAGTGGTATTTATATATTAGCGACTGAACTAGCTACAATAAATACATTAACTTTATAATGACTTCATAGACAGCAACTTGACAGCCGTCCACTCTGACTGCACGCTAAACTGCTTCTCTCATTTATTCTTTCAATTATACATTTTAAAATAATTTGAATCGAATTCAGTGCCGACTTCTCACACACCAGTACTAACGTATATATATATTTTTTTTATGGTATAGGGGGCAAACGAGCAGACGGGTCACCTGATGGTAAATGACTACCGCTGCCCATGTGCACCAGTAACTCAAGAGTCACAAGTGTGTTGCCGCCCTTTAAGGTGGGAGAAGAGGGGGAGGGTGGGATAAGTGGGAAGAGAGGAGAGGGGAAGGACGGGGATGGGGAAGAGGGAAGGGTTAGGGCCTCCGGTAACCTCACTCACGCGGCGAAAAGCAATTAAAACATTGCTTCACTGCCGGTTTTCTGTGAGGTCGTGGTATCGAGCGGAGTCGAGCCGGCCCATACGTGCTGAAGCTCTCCCACGTCGATATCACAGAGATGTGATATACTACACTAGCTAGCATTGTGTATGCCAGTTGGCGATCTTTGGAGGTCAGCAGGTAAATGAAACAAGACGATCATGCAATACATGCAGTGAAACACTGCATGTATTACCGCTACCGTTTCCTGTACAAGAAGAAAGTTATTAGCATAAACAAACTGTTATAGTTGTTGCCATTATTAAAAGTAAATTAATGTTGGAAATAATTCCAATACTATGAACCCATAAATTAAACAATTAGTGATTTATTTTGTTTCAATAATTTGTGTGAAACTCGAACACATGGTTGTTGTTGAAAGACCAGTAGGCACCTGAATTATCGGAAGAACAATTATTCTGATAATTTATCAAAGGATTTCTCGCCTATTGTCGCTGAATCGAGTGTCAGGTTTGCTACCACATTGAATATCTGTTTGAGAAAAAGAACTAAAAAGCAAAAAATAAATAAACCTTAATGGTTTAATTTTTTCTTAAAAAGATTTTTATTTTATATTTTTTTTTATCATCAGCTCAGCTACATGATGTGATGATTTCTAAACGCAAATACCTGATAAAGTAATGAAAAGTAATCAGAAACACTATTCGTTCCTACAATTTTCGAGGGTTTCTCTCAATTTTATCAGGATCCCATCATCAGATCCTGACTTCCTTGACATGCGACGACCCTTGAGGTTTACCCTAACAAAAAATAATAATCAAAATCGGTTCATAAATAACGGAATGAGGGCTGAACATACATAAAAAGAAAATGGTAGTACTCTCTAAGTTTAAATAATGGTAGTTTGCAAATAGAATAATTTCTATGGCATATTATGACATATATCAATGTTTCATATACAAGTTAAAATAATGCAGTAAAGAAGTATTGCTATTTTTTCTTATCATGTTGTTAATCATTAGAAGAAAAAATTCTGTTTAATTTCGTTTTTATAACGATGCAATATTCCTTTAACGGGATCCATAAAAAGCTTAATAAAGTGTAAATAAAGAGATCTGCTGTTAACGGAGCTGTAGTCATAAAATTAACGTCTAAAATGTGCAACAAACCCGTTAGCGAAAACCCGCTTTAATGAAATTCTCAAATTAACAGAACATTGCATTCCCTTCCGTGACCCGCAACTTTGGTGAAACAGTCCCAGCTGGACAGTATTATATCTTTGATAATGAGTAGGACAGTCAGATGTCGATGCTATCCTCAAGTATACGACTGATAATGTTACATCATAGAGATAAAGTAACAACATTGCCAAAAATGTATCACAAATACTATAGTCAATCACTTTTCTTTGATTAAGTTACGAAATTGCGATGATATAAACATAGGACACATACCATACCATTATAAAATTCCAGTTGAATCATCATCATCCTATCCGGGTCATTTTCAGTATACACAAATCACAATGAGCCATTTTTTTCCTTAATAGAACTCTCAACTGTAAAATGTTGAAGTTTGAGTAAGGAGCCACAATCTACAAATAATATATAGACTAAACGAATGATTTGTACATGCATAACATAATACACACATGAACGATATCTAGCGGTATTTCAAAGTTGCTTATTTTTCAGAAAAAAAACAACACTAAGCATATATTCACACTGATAAAGCTGTCGCTGTTAGTTAAAAAATATATTTTTATACATATGTACTTATTTATATTCTACAAGACTTTTGGCATACCCTAAACTTGAACTTGGTTAGATTTTAATTTTAATGTCCAGGGAAAAATATAAAGCATCTAACACGGTGATAAGCTACAGAAGTAGTCCTGTTCGTCGCAATGAACCATGTCTGGCATGGCCATGGCAATTCGACTCTGGTGAGTTCTCTGTGAGTTGAGCCTAACGGTACCACGACCGCGATCGACTGTGACAATGAAACTTGTTGATTCTAATTATCTGGGGGCCATTCGAAGCCATTCAAAGTATTTTCAACTTAGATAAACTAATTAAGTAACAATTAGATCTCACAACTTTTTGCGGTAGAAGAATTGCTTTGCAAGATTTTCACCTACATATATTATATTTTATGCAGTAAAGTATTAATTTGCTAAGCTTTTATGAACCGACGTGTTCGGCACGCAAGGACGTGTAGTTTATTGAGAAAGAAAGTTATTGAATAACAAAGATATAACCAATAGGGTTTTTAAATCTCCACGAGTAGATCGCCGGAAAAAAATAATACAATCGTTTTGAATAGTCTCAGCCATTCAATTAAAACAAGTTTTGATTTTCACAAAATTATATCTTATAGTTTATAAAATGTATTAGGGATATATATACAACGTGTTCCAAAATTCAACGATAAGTGGGCACCAGAGGGTGGACCTGTTCATGAGAAAAACAAATATAAAAAAAATACCTCAATTTGTTTTTGAACACACTATTACGCAAAGGCACGGAATATCTCATATCAAACGTCACCAATATTCCTGATAGCCAGTACCAATGACCATAAATATGAATTTTATAGTACTAGTGGCAGCCGCCCAGAGGACGAAATTGAACCGTAATATATATATATATATATCACTACATATTAGAAAACAAAGTCCCCCGCCGCGTTTGTCTGTCTGTTCGCGATAAACTAAAAAACTACTCAACGGATTTTTTATGCGGTTTTCACCAACAGATAGAGCGATTCATGGGGAAGGTTTAGGTATATAAGGTTTTGTGTAAATTGGTTAATATATGATGATGATTGTTGAAGATGTCTCTGCTTCCCGTGTGAAGCTGGGGCGGGTTGCTAGTATGTTATGAACTCATTGAATGCGACTAATTATTCGCGAAAAGTTCCTTCTTTTTGCTTTGCAACAGAGTATAAATTATAATATATTCAGGTCTCGTGCTTAAGTTAACGAGATGTAGCTGTACCGCAGCAAAGCCAATAAAACTCGAAGCTTCTCCCCTTTTATGTATATATAAGAGGCTATTTTTATACACAAATTTATTTTGATTGGAGGTTAGTAGAACTTGGTGCTCAGTTTTCTGTTGTCTGTTTTCTTTAATTTCTGAGTGGATGCTGCAGAGGAAAAATATGTTAATGAAATAAAATCATACAACCCATTGTTTTACAAATAATAGATAATTGCTTTATACCCACGGAAACGTTAACTACTGAGTGTGGTTGCTATGGACACTATACCTACAGTGCGACTTGTATGCTGCCAACTTTATTCTCTACCTCCCCAAGTTACCACAACCTTCTTTATAATAAAGAAACTTCTTCAATCGGTGATATTTCTGTAATTAAAACATAAAACGGGGCATAAAACTCTGTCGATAAGAGTATTAACTTGTGCATATGAACGTTAATGTACATCATTGCGGTCAATTTTACATCACTGGAATAAGTACGCTGAAAGATGGGAAAATACAAACACTAACCTAATGTAGCTGAGAGGGCAGTACACCCTAAACTCCCAAGTCACAGGAACACCTAGTTTGGGAGTTAGGGTAATTCTATCAGTGTGACCATATCCATTAGTCTATTCTGTGATCAGAACAATATATTTTTGTTTCTAAAGGTTATTTTCATCAATAAAGATTATTATTATTATTATTTTATTACGAATCACTGACGTTACCGATTGCTATAGTTATATTTTGTCTTGAAAACGTTTAGAAAGAATTAATTGGAAGGTATCCAATTGATTTGCTAATTTTTACCGTATGACATGTCATCAAATCATGACGGGCGCTGAGGGTACAAGCATACCGTATCTTAGCGAGAGAACATACTGTCACCCACAAGGACGGGATTCTAATTATTCTTTTAAAAAAAAAAGAACTACTTTTGTAGTTTATAGCCATGTAGGTTGTCAATATTTTTAAATTCCTGTTGTTTTTGTTCGTCTATATAGTCTCCCCTATTACGTGGGACTACGGTTCACTCATTTTAGGAGTATCCTATAATTGCTGTACCACCAGGATACAAAAGAAATAAAAACGTGGTGTATACACGTAAACAATGAGTCTCACTTTTACACAAGCAATAATAAATCACGGTACAAACCCATTTCCTTGCATTAAAAGTAAAATAAAAAATCAAAGTCAATCGATCATGCCGAGGTAATTTACTGAGAGTGTAAAACTTCATCAATCAATTTACTGAGAGTGTAAAACTTCATCAATCAATTTTGTAAAGAACACCTTTTTGTATTTAGGACATTCATATTGTGTAATGGTTTTTCATAATAAAGAGCCTATCGAATATTATTAACGCCTGCCGCCTTTCGGTTTTAGAAAAATCATTCTAACATTAAAAATAAATCTTAGAAATTTGCAATTTAGCCGTTAACTGGTATCGAGGGGTCCATTTAGACACCACCACACATTATCTACGACTTACTATGTTGAAATGGTTACAATACTAATTTTTTTTAACAAACGCATTAGCAACATTTATTAGTTTGCGTGATGGGCAGGTGCCGAATGTACGGCGTTTAAACATTGCTAGAAGCGGAACTATAGCTTTACTACCTAATAATCTTTGCTTGCGGTAACGCCCGTGCTAGGAAAAGTAAATAAGTTTCCAATAAGGTTCCGGACATGAAATTATTTCCGATTATCCGATAGTTTCGGATAATTCCTGGGACATATATTAGATTTTTCAGGAATCGTAATAGGAAAATGCAAACAAGAAATTATTTGCCTTTATTTCTAGGTTTTCATTTGGTACTACAATCACAGAAAAAAAAACAATTAGCCTTATAAGTGATTATTGTTGCTACTATTTTTTTAAGTATTATGTACTTAAAATTGACACATAAACAACATAATAGAATAATTTCAGCAATATAGATATAATAAAAACCTGACTTACATACGAAATTATGCGAAGCTTTGATATCAGATTTGGTTGTGGTTTTGGATATCCGATAGATTTGGTTACGGTTACGGAGGTCCATAACATCCTTATAGGAACCGTAGATATTCCCAGTAAAATAATTACCAATACCAAACCACACAATAGTATTAAACATTTATTGACCCGTGGGGGTTTCCACAGGATAAAAAAAGGGTATCAAAATTAAGAATTTTGATAGATGATTTCAAATATATTTACAACTAAGTATACGTTTATTGGTTAATATTTTTAACTCAGTCGGTTTTTTATGCTAAACTTGTATATAATATGCATCATGTTCGCGTTTTGTGAAAACTCAAAATAAAACATTTTACGTACCTACACCTCTGGTTATACTTGTTTGCTGCCTTAGCAGTGTACTTAATCCATCGGCATTTATGTATGTATGTATATATTTGTTCTAAATAAGGAATGTGCGCGAAATGGTGCGCTTGTTATGAAAACGAAAGTTTATCGCGATATTATAACAATAAAGAAATCCCTCGGGCCATGGTTTCGTTTTTTACCATTCTATAATGTGGGTATCAGTTAAAAAATATTGTTAGCGAGAATATTAACCTTATTGGGATAACAATCGGTCCAATTAACTTTTCTGTTAAGCCAATAATGGCTTTTTGCAAATGTATTTATTAATAATCCTCGATCTCGACGCAAATAAAAGATTGTGTATCTGTTCGGGGTATTGTAGCTTCCAAAAGAATAAACTCATTTTGATTTAATTTAATAATAATACTCTTTATTGTACACCGGGTATTAAATACAAAAAAGAAAAAAAAACTTACAACTGTAGACAGATTTGTACAAGGATCACGATTTTTTGAACTAGAACTTCTTTAGAACTGTTCTGATTTGAAATTCGATGAAACGATAAACTCACACTAAAAAGAGACAAACATTCATAAATAGGATTTAGCCTGTGAGAGAATGAGATAGAGTGCAAGTATACAGTGTTACCTATAATCTTCGTATGCTAGCATGTGTCTTTGCGCCTGCTTACTACGCAGCCTTTTTCTGTCGTTCACGTGTATGATTTTTGTGCATTTGCATATTAAAGTTCGTTGATTAATTAATTTAGAAGTTTCACTTTTGCCGTGTGTGAAAAAAAGTTTTTTTTTTAGCTATTCAGGATTAAAGAAACCTTTGAAGATCATCAATCAAGGATTAATAATTTCCATAGTTTTAATCGATTAGAAATGTAGCAGAAAAAATCATCTGAAGTTTTACAGGAATCGATTAAACTCCTCACCAAGTCACAGGAAAGACATGTCAACTTTCAGGCGAATATACCCAAGAGAAAGGTAGAATAACTGTTTCTGTCTATAATTTAAAAAGACATATGTCGTAGACCAATCGTTGAATTAGACAGATCAACGTAAACACAGCTCACAGAGTGCAAACAGCAACAGAATTACATTACGATGCACCCAGCCATATCTCGATGTGACAAGGTGATTAATTGAAAAAGTAACAAATGGGTTCCTCTCTTCGATATGCCGAACTTTATATTGAGCACATCATTTTCATGATTGTCTAATTGGCTAAATCACAAAATAGCGGCAGGTCGTGATTTGTCCAGGCAGCTTGCGATTAGCCCAATTCTACAGGTGGCCCACCAGTCTTCACTTCTACGGTGAACTTCTTCTACCCAATGACAGCTGAAGACTTCTGAATTAACATCCAAAATAGAAGAATATTAATTAATTAAGAGTAAATAATTCTCAGAGCTCGTGATTGTGAGTTTTATATTAGCATTCACTCTTTTGTTGTTCGCTCTCAGAATTCACTTAACGACCAACGTGATGCTATTATGCCGTTTCTTTTTTGTGCACAGACTTCTTCTTATCTATTCTTTTCTAATATTATTAAATTATTACGTTTATCAACTTATATATATTAATTATTACTAGTAGGGCTGCTGTGGAGTGTGAGAGTGTGTAGGAGCGATGATTGGGAAAACTTCAAAAAATTGTCACCTTCATAAAAAAGGTGTTACATAAAAATAGCAAAAATTGGTATCTTGTGATCTATAATTAAGCTGTCGAAACATCAAACGATTTTTTTGGTCGCCACTTTCTGCAAGAAAAAGGGCATACGGGGATTAAGTTATTCTTGAATTATTTCGCCTCTTTATATAGTAACGTATCTTTAAACATTTTTAACGGCTAGTTAGAACAATTGCACTAATATTATAAATGTAAAAGTTTAGATGGATGGATTGATGGATGGATGAATGCTTGTTACTCTTTCAAGCAAAAACCACTGAACCGATTGTGATGAAACTTGGTATGTAGATAACTGGAGACCTGGATTAACACATAGACATTGTTTTTATCCTGATATTCCCACAGGATCGGGACTTACGCGGGTGAAACCGCTAGTGTAAAATAAAATTGAATATTTTTTGAATTTTTTCGCAACGTGCGTCATTTTCCACATTTCCCAATCAGAATAACTTCTAAAACGTTATACACATAACCAGAGAATGCAAATCAATTAAATAAAATGCAAATAAACTGTTAGTCGAATGTTATTTCCAGCTTAATCGTAATAAACGGCTAGCAGTTACTTAAGAATTTCTCTACAAGAGTATATCGAGCTTTTTAACTCTGCAAAACAGAACCTTAAGACTATGCGAGAGCGTTGCATTGCTTTAAAGTATTCAAAGCAAAACAAATTTTTCACCCAATTATTTCCGATATCTGTAAAGAATCACTGGGTAAAAAGCCAAGCCTATCCCTCATCCTTTCCCATCGAGCTCTCGTGACCATACACTTTGGCAGACAAAGTATTCAGTGATACACTATATAAAACACGGTCTTCTGGATCCAGGAGAGGAGGGCGGGGTTTGGAGTAGGTAGGTATACGCTAAGAAGCGAGCGATGCACTATAGCAGATAAACTGCGGTGCGCCAGAATTGATCGTGAGCATAGACAAGTGACTCAGTTCTTTCTCAGGACAGACATCGACATGTTTAGTTTGTATTCCTGTAAAAAGTTTATATTTATTTCCTAAAATGAGTAAGTTTTTCATTAGTGACTCTGATTATATTATAAATTTTAATTATATCATAGGATTATAGACTTAGAATAGAAGATGTATTTATTCACGTTAAATAATTTCACGAGATTGAAATAACAACGTCAGCATTTACAATTAAGAAACAGTTCACACGTCACGTCATTAAAAATAAAAATAC
Organism: Callimorpha dominula; assembly: GCA_949752705.1. Lineage (NCBI taxonomy): Eukaryota > Metazoa > Arthropoda > Insecta > Lepidoptera > Erebidae > Callimorpha > Callimorpha dominula. Next base: position 11,100,024 of record OX457010.1, on the reverse strand, counting down.
CGAAATACAGAACGTTCAAATGTCAACTATTGGGTTTTTAATAGTACCAGATTTGTATTTTGGCTTTGTCAGAAAATTATTCTTAATATTTTATTTCTTAAAAACGACTCCACTTCCTTGAGTGATGCCTACTTCAGATGAAACTAGTGACTTATAAATCCAGATAGACAGCCTTGCAGGTAGGCTTAGTTCGGCAGCTTATGCAGTATGGAAGGTACGTCAGCTCACTGATACGGACACAGCTAGGCTAGTTTATTTTAGCTACTTTCACAGCGTCATGTCCTATGGTATACTACTTTGGGACAAGGCGGCTGATGTTGAAACGATTTTTATTCTCCAAAAACGAGCCATCCGCTCCATATACAATTTAGGTGCTAGAGTCTCTCTTCGAGAGTTGTTTAAGGATATAGGTATTTTAACGGTTGCATCACAGTATATATTTGCAAATATTATGTTTGTTAGGCAAAACATTAATGACTATAAGAAAAACAGTGATACACACAATATTAATACTAGAAACAAGTCTAAACTCGTTGGTACCTATCATCGCTTACATAAAGTACACAACTCGTTCGAAGGTCTTGGTATACGTTTTTATAATAAAATTCCTATACATGTAATCGACCTTCCTGTAGATAAATTCAAGCTAACTGTAAAAAATCACCTTATTAGGAAATCCTACTATACGATCAACGATTATTATCTAAACGACAAACAGTCTTGGGCTTAAGGTGTCATTAGGTATGTACACACAAACTTCTTTGTCTTATAATTAAGTTAAATTATTAACAAACCATTGTCAGTTGAAAGTAATGCGTGACGATTACTATGGTAATTTGATTAGTAGTGATTTTTATCAGTATCTCGACTATGGTTCGTCATGCTCACTAAAATGTCATTGCTTGCGGCGTCGTCATGGGGCGGGTCATTTCTTTCCCTCTGATATGGCGAAGGAGATGATGACTGGTCCATGCGTCATACTCGTGAACGGGTGCTGCTTGGGGTGACTGGTCGGCCTAGTCAGCGATGCTTTAGCCTATACTATTATTTTGTTCGATCAACTGCAACTCTAGCCTGTTAATCCAGTCACGAATTATTTTTAACAGTAGATTTTGTAACTGAATGAAGGTAGATGTGCACCCTTAATGATTTTTATGTTTAATAGGTTCAAACCTTGAACGGTATCACAGTGATTTTTATTTTTTAGTACGTTAGCTTTTGGAGTATTTCAATAAAATGAAATTCAGGTGGCATCAGCTTGCATCCTGTTTACCTTTCGTGTTACACTAACACTATTTTACCTGAAGATCTGACTTTTAAAAAGAGGGGCCATGAGTTTCTTTGCCAGTATTCTTCTCATAAGGCCCTACGCATTTTGGAAACTGGAAGTTATAGATGAACACAAGCAGGCAGTAGATTTTGGTGTTTTCACCGTATTTACCTCGACAATCCAGTACATGCTGTGGCGTCTGTTTGCGCCGATCTATGATTTTAACTCTAGCTTCAATTTAACGTTCATAAATGTCACTTAGTGTCTTAATTGAATAAATGGTTTTGAATTTGAATTTGAATTAGAGATATTTCTCCATGCTATGTAGATTTTTAAAACCTATTCTAACCTTTCCCTTATCTTACGCCTTTTTTTCTGGTAACAAAAACCATTTGGAATAAAGAGCATTCTGAAACATGATTCCTTAAGAATGCTATCTTATCATAACAGACATGATCTTTGATTGCGAAGTATTCGACTAAATAACCTTATAAAATTATATCTGAAGGAGTTGTACAACAATGTTGTGCTTACGCTACCCGTCATGTAGCCCACATGATTCGAATGATCCGAACAGAAAGCTCTATTTCATCATTTTTATTAGGATTCTATTATTTTTTTATTTACTGTAATCTCTGTAATCTGTAATCTCTGTAATCTGTAATAATGTAATCTTCATATTAAAATGTAGGAACAGATCCAGAAGTGTGCCATGATGATAATTATAACGACTTAAAGAATCTAAATTCTTAAGTTTGATCAAAATCTGGTTGTTTTTATTGTTGTTTATAAATAGTCATTAATAAGCCCAAACGGTCAGAATTCTAGTTTAATACTTTTTATACTAGTTTTATACTGTGTCGTGTGAAATGCATACTAATTTATCAGCACATTTTTATACTACTGTTTAATATATTTGTATACTACTACGTAACGCACTTTAGCGAAATTGTACTATTTGCCGATGACGTCACTTATTTTAATGTGGTTTACTTTAATCTTCATTTACATAAAAGATTTTCCATTGATCTCTGGGGCATGATTTGGAAAATCATGCATTATTTTGTCAGAAATTGACTTCAGTAAGAAATCTGGTGGCGTTTACTACATTTTACACCTAAAATATATAGGCTGTGGAACCGTATCATGCTACGAGTACAACTTTGCGGTTCCACGAGTTTGGCAATTTGGGAAACCAGAACAAATCTAATAACTGACATCAATTTCCAACATTTCTTGGGATTATCTGGAATAAAGTTCATAAAAGATCATGGACTTTATTCCAGATCATGGCTATGTATACCACTGACTTCGTGTGGTATAACTATAACCAACGTGATCACGCGTTCATTATTCTTGTTTCATATCACTCCCTGAGTAAAATCCAGTGTTAACTCTAAAACATTTCAGAAAACAGCAAATTTGGCTTCTGAACTGTATACATAATTTCTAGTTGGAAATGAAGAAAGTTTTCAGTACTAACTAACAGTTAGTTACATTGTTTGCCTCGTTAAACTTAGTACTACATAGCGAGTTGAGTATAAAGTATTTAAGTTCAGTTTTATACTAACAAAAACTGACTTCTCATGTTTACTTGGATAGAAACAAGTTTTCAACATCAACTCCTAAGTGAGATAGAATATAAATAAATGAAACTTTTGTCATTCCTTACATGATGCATTTGTTTTGTTAAATTGTGTGACATATAAGTATTTGTGTATGGTAAAATGTATATAGTATATGATTATTTATCTAACATTATTGATATTATTTGTATGTAAAATATGAATATAATTATAAAATATATAATAATATAGATATTTATAGAATAATATAGATATTTAAATGTTCGAATTGTAATTGTGGCCTGCGAGAATACCAGCGTTGCAGAGCGATCTGTAACAATAGCTGACGCAGGTACCCTATTTGTTCTTCGATACCACCCTAGGTGTTAAGACGTATGTTTATTATTATGTAGAAGATACAAATAAAATATTTTTCTTTCTTTCTTTCTTTCAGTTACAATTATTATTTCACCTAACATATAGCTACTTTTTACTTTTAATAATTTATACGATATTTTTTTTAAACTTAGTTCCTCTACAGTATATATTTAACATAGCATTTTAGATTTCATAAAACTATATCAATTTATTAACAAGTTCATAATACATAATTTAATAAAATGTAATTAATAGAATAACATAAAATAAGTAAAATTGTCTAGCTTGTAATATAAATATTATTGTTATTGGTATTGTTATTGACTGCTCATTCTCGTTTTCTATGTAAGGACCACCTAAAGCGGTAAAATAGAGTATATTGGAGTGAAAATAATGTCAATATTATTTTCATCCTCGCTACTTCATATTTTAAAGTCGACTGAAATTGTTAGCGAAAACTCGTTTTCAGAAAATCAAGTTACCATCCACCATCCTGAATGGTATTTATACCCCTGTATATAAAAGGAGTTAAGGTACCTCTCATCTAGAAAGTAAATACTGATCCCGAGAAATACCTCAATTGATTAACAACATTATAAAAAAATACGGTAAAGTGTGTTGACTCAAAATTAGTTTATATAAAATTTGATAGTTTATGTAAATAAGCTCAATACTCAAGACTTAAAAGGTTTATTCATTTAATGCTTTTTAGTTCTTTTCGTCTGTTAATTATTTTGTTATATATATTGGTAATCCCATTTACTGTATACTCTTACATTGTTTTATAACAAACATAGGCAAATTCGTAAAGTCGATAGCTTACTACCGACTTCCTTTTTTTTCGAGTTATAGAAAGAAAGAAGAAGAAATGAAAATGTTTATTTCAACATAGCACAATACATATAAATAAAAGGTTTATTTACCGGTTTTTAATAAACAATAAAAAGTTTACACAGTTATAGAGGGTAACCACGAGTATTTACGAGTATGTACTGAAGAGCGTTTATATTTTGAGCAATGGAGGTTTTGCAGCTTGAAGGGAAGGGAACAAAACATTTTTTCGACTTGCGGAGGTTTTCGACTTACATTGGCACCAAAGGAGGTGACACTTGAGGATTCAGTTGTTGACTGGTGCATGAAGCGTACACCAGCTAAACTTAATAGTTTAGGTGGTGTACGCTTTGGAGCTAATGCTCCAAATCTTTTTGCATCTAGTTTATTATGTATTATTTCGAGTAAGAGTATTGCAAAATTTAATAAGAAAACGTTCAACATATCAAAGGTGTTCTTATTTCGCCATTGTCTCGCCCAAGTTAATGCCCAATGGTAGCCAAGACCGCTTTTGAAGCCTTTCTGATGGTTGGATATTTTTTTATAAACATTACTAACCAATACATCACATAATTCAAGAATTACAACTCATAATTCAGCTATATTAAGGTGGATGGAAATTTAGATTGGCTCATAAGCAAGCACTATTAATTTGTTTGTTTGTAGATGCTTATATAAATTTTATGCGGTTGAATGCCAGAGCGGCGTGCCAAATTATAGGTCGTTTACGTGAGCTGACGTCAGCATTATGTACATATGAAGTGAATAGAGTTAGCACGCCTACTGTATGTTTTATACATTCTTACTTTAGTTAGTTGATTTTCAAAGGATTATTTTGTTTGGGTACTGCTTCCTTCACAGAATTTTGTATTTGTCTTCTAACTATGCAAATAAAATGTTGTAGCAATAAGTTCATATAAATTATGACGATAAAAAGTATTTATGCGTATCGTCTGAAACGATTCTTTAGTACACAGACTATATCATTTTTACGTGGGAGAGCCATGCTTCGGCACGTATAGGTCGGCTCGACTCCGCTCGATACCACGGCCTCACATAAAACCGGCACTGAAACATTGCTTGCATTGCTTTTCGCCGCGTGAGTGAGGTTACCGGAGGCCCTAACCCTCCCTCTCCCCTATTCCCGTCCTCATAGACATATGTACATATGGAGAGACAAAATGTTCTTTAAGGCATGCCTAAAAGCTAAATACGGTTACAGGTACAGATCATCGACGATCTTTAAGGCTTGTCTTTGTCGTTTGTCAAAGGCTACTCACAAGTGGTAGTAGTACTCAGCTAGGGTGAACTACCCACTTTTAAACTTTTGTTCCTCGATGAGGTATTACTACGCTTTATTAAACACACTGAGCTTTTCAGATGTCAGGCAGTTAATTAGGTACTGGTCTAAGATATAAACAAAAAAAAAAAGCATTTTTGTATGGCTTGATGGAGGGTACTGTTTAGTATACCAGTGATAATAATTTTACAAAACAGAAATTAAGCTAAGTACTTAACTGATTCTTTGTTCTATGTACATAATTATTTTAAAAATATCCATTAAAATAAATTATACATATTAAATACACCTCCTCTCTTCAATAGACCTCTTGCTCAGTCTAAATAATATTATCAACTGTAGTACAACTGCTTTTTTAGATTGATTTAAAAGTTACAAGTCTTGTAATAGTGTAATATCTGTGTATAGATTTACAAACATACTATTAAGGAACACGAAGTACACCTAAACACTATAAATTATTTGGAAATCGTTGCTGCTTTTTTTTATAAAATGAAAATATTAAAGTAACCCGAATTCACAGAGAAATGAAATTCCATGAATACAGAACTCAAACTGAACTACGACAACGCGCTTTCAACGCCCGAAAAGCACTTATCATGCGAACACTATACAAAACCGCAACGTTCGTTCGATCCCCAGCCAACGCCGCTCATCTAAACAAAGTGTAGTTAACGTGGATCCAATTGTACCACTTAGTTAGGGTAGATCTAGGATAAGAGGAAGGACAAAGCCTTTTAGTGTACAAGTACAGCTGACGGTCTACGGTGCGACTCTCAATTGAAATCTCTGTATGAAGGATTTTTTTTTTAATTACAATCACGATAAATTTAATCCTCAAGTACCGATATTATCATAGTTAGGAGGAAAGCTAAAAACTAAACAGTTTTATATATTGTACCGTAAAATATACCTCTTTACTACATGCTCGAAGTCTATGGAAACCTTTAAATGCAAATACTGTTACACAATATGAACGTTCAACCCTTATCAAAAAGATTATACTCACAAAGTTGATGGATGAAGTTTTACTCTCACAGCAAATTACCGCGATATGATCGATCAGCCTTTGGTTTTTTATTTGAGTTTTACTTTTAATGTAAATAAAAGAAACTCTTTGGCCAGTGCAAAATAAGTGCAATGTTTATGTGTTGACCCCCTGGACTTGCCAACCAACACTGAATATATTTTTAGTTCTCTTGCAGTTGGTAATACTTCTAAAACTATAAGACATTCATTTATTTGAGGTTTGAATTCATTATTTTAATGGCGTTACATGTTTGTGTATTATAGAAGTGTAAAATGATTTATGTTTGTTAGCAGCATTTCGCTGGTTACGAACATGATTAATTAGGGTTTAATCCCACCGCAACAGCGTGACCGCATTTGGAGTGGGAAGCCTTTCGCTGGAGTCTTTTTTTTGACTAGTGATTTAAGAAATTTGCCAGACTTAAACAATTTATCTGTGTTCGAACGTTTAACATTGAGTCAAACCTTGAGCTTTGAAATTGACGTATCATTAACTGCGGTCCACTTCTACTTAAATCTAAGTGATGAATTAGAACTAGAGAATGAGCGCAGAGCGCTGACTGTCCGATATGCTGGCCCGTAGATTTGCACGATATACTCACGATGCCATTTTTTTACAATAAATAGGCGATCATCAAATAAACTTATTTGATGTACGGCTTTTCATTAAAAATGTAACTTAATACAACTGTATTAAGTTACGTTTTCATTTTGTGAACCAAATTATCAACGTTACAACCGCAGTTTATATCTAATTATGACATCAAAACAATAAGTAACTTAAATTCTTAAGGGGTTTTAATCCGAAAATATCCGATCACGGACAACTTAAGTAAAATAATTTCAAAAAATTAACGAATTAAATTAAAACAACTTCTTTATCAAAATAATAACATATTTTTGCAGTCTCGGGAATGATAAAGCTGACCGAAGCTTCGCCCCTTTCAATCAATAAAGCGAAGCCAAAGGCATTAAGTTCTCGTTTTTCTACTTTACATAAAAAAAGAAAATAATATTTATAAAATGATGCCGAAAAACGGTTTATTTTTTACTGAAAACAAAGAGGGTCGTTCATAATATCTTCTTTGTACATGTAACGCGATGTCTTCGCCTATTGTAAACAGATTTTAATTTATTTTATTAAACAGATGAAATCTCCTGAGAGTTCATACAAAACATCACAAAATGATTACGTACTTAAAAAAAACATTTACTAAGGTATGCAGTTTTACTTACGTGTGCATTCGAAATCAAAATCAAAATTATTTATTTCAAGTAAACCCATTGTACGTATTTTTGAATTGTCAGCAGTAGGAGTCAGTCAGTATAAGTCGGTAGTGAAGATAGTTCCCTATTCCAATACGTAGATCCTATGAAGAAGTTTCGGAGACCCGCCAAGCTTCGGGTCCGATAATAAAAGAGGGAAGTGATCTACTGCGCCAGTATCAATTATTTACAATGCTAAAACAGTTCTCAGCAATTGATATTGATTTAAACGGGTTTCTGCAAACAAAACTCGTACGAGGATTAGCGTTCTTAAGAACACCCTGAAAATATATGACTCAATTTCATGTGTATAAGACCCAACCAAACCTAAATTCAACTTTACAGTTTGCTGTTTATCTAAATGTTAAAGGATTGAATCAAATGTTTCATGAAATCTCTGTTAAAAAAGCTTTTATTTAAACATATTGCTCAATTTGCTAACAAACAAAGTAAATTTAATAAATAGGTATCATTACTCTATGGCACAGAGCAACGAAACGAATAAACGCTGCTATATGTTACACTAGCTGCGCCCCGCGGTTTTACCCGCGTAAGTCCCGATCCCGTGAGAATATTGGGATAAAAAGTAGCCTATGTGTTAATCCAGGTCGACATCTATCTACATACCAAGTTTCATCGCAATCGGTTTAGTAGTTTTTGCGTGAAAGAGTAACAAACATCCATACATCCACACATCCATACATCCACACATGCATACATCCTCACAAACTTTCACGTTTATAATATTAGTAGGATATTATATTGCGTAACATATTCAGATAAAAAAAAATTAACAGTGATAAGAAAAGAGTAACCCTTTGAGTCAATCCTCTTAGAAAAAATTGAAGGCCGATCGATTACATCTGAACTTGAAACACGATACAGGATAAATTTAAAACAATGACATGCTTTTTATGCATATATTTTTATACAAATACCGTTGATACAATTTCAGGCAACAGAATTATATTAAAGCATAAAAAATATATGTATAAAGAGGTAAATTGATGGTAGTCTGCACAGTTAACGGTCGTTGAGTTAAATTAGTCTACCTTTGAAAAGTCAAATCATGGAGTCAATATATTTTTTGTACTAACAATCTTTGAAGACAAGTAATTTCTATCCAAAAATAGAGCTTTAACTGTAGCGATGAAGATCCCTCAAGAGTTTTATTGACTTTGAAGTGTAGAGGCTACATCTCGGCTACTAAAAGACGAGACCAGAATATATAAATAGACTTTCTTCAAGGCAAGGAGACGAAATCTTATTTACGACTTTTTTATATAACATCTAATATTGAATGAATATTTATTAGTAAACATATGAAATAATGTGATGTTATGTCAAAAATTTCAGCGGATCGGGGTACTGGTAAAAAATTCAATTGCAATATTTGACACAAGTGAAGTGAAATAAATTTTAATCCTGAAAGAACATTTTAGTTGTTTGTTACGTTTTTATTCGTAGAAGGAAGGAATTCGCTGAGAAAGTGCAGACCCAAACAAAAAACTATTAACAACAACAAAAAACCAATACCAATGAACCAACTTAAAACTCATATAAGATCTAAAATTAAGGGAAATGACAAGTAAATGCGTAAAATATGTACACAAAATTATTCAGAACTATCTTCAACAAGTTTTTAGGAAGGATCACAGGTAGGAACAACTATAGATTACAGAGCTGACCACGAAACTGAGCTGTGATTAATGGTAACTCGATGATATTCGCGTTTAGAGGTCTTCTACCTAGAGGTAGGTAATCGTCGTCCGATAACCGACCATATACTTTCTCTATAAACCTGTTAGTTACGTTACGTTAGTTAAACTTGTTATAAATATTTAGTTGTTTCACTGTTTTATGCCGTAGCTTGATGTTTTAGTCGACAGCCTTCCTCAACAAACTGTCTTACTTCTAGAGATATGCAAGTTGAAATAAAACTTTTTATTTCCTTTGGTATATTATTACTCTCCTGTGAAGACCGATTTTGCAGCCGGCGATCTTAAATTGTAATACCAAATGTTGAAATCTCTTCTTTCCATTTCATAATATAAGACATTTGGTGCATTCTACTTACGTATTTAATAATTTTAAATGACAGCCGTAAACCAAAGTTTTAACTTCAGTTCTGTAAGTAACTTCAACTTTGCCCCGTCGCGTCGGGTTTCCATTTTGAACTATAGCAATTTCAGGTTTTCACGAACATAATTTCCGCTCCACGATGCACCAAAAGAGAAATTCGCGAAATAGCCGGCGCTAGTTTACTGACAAGCCCCGGGCCGTAGACAGCATAGTAGTTATATACACTATCAATTTGGTAGCTTCATTGGGTATGTTTATTCATTTCGAATGAAGAACCTGATAAAATGACTATTCTTATTTACCGAATTTTATCCTCATTTATCCGTACCGGTTATTTACTTGGTCAATAGTGATTGAGGTTACTGAACATAAGATACTCAGAAGTTGATGCGACTTTCTAAGGATTACTATTAAGTTATTACTGTACTGTTATTTAGTACGTTAATATAAGTAAAGTATGTTTACACCTACATGTAATTCATATTTTTGTTAATATTTTAGGAGTATATCTGTGAGTAGCCATGATGCTAGCCAAGGCGTCGCTGCGTCGCGCTTTTTGTTTCACAAAATATGGCCAAATAATTAATATTATTTGAAATCTGAGTGTGGTTTGAGTGTATTTTACAACGAAAGTAGCAACGCTCTGCAGCGGGAGTGACGCTCATTTTTGCCCGCTCTGTTCTATTAATAACATGTTTATTTAATGAAATATTTTTAAGGGATCCGTATTTCTTTCAAAAATATAACAATCTTAAAATCAATGTCACAAATCTCGTACCATTTCCTAACAGAACATTATAGGTAATAGAAAATTTTTTAATCTGATTTTCTGATAACTTTAATGTTTTAAAATGTAACAATTTTGCTGTAAAAAACTATATATAATGTAAAAAAGTTACCTATTTTGAAATGCGTAGCTTGCTTGCGCACGTTACGAGCGTGCGTTTTTAACACGTACCACGTTAAGTAATAAACTTTAAACATTATACTCGTAGATTGAAAATTTTGTACCAAGCTACTACAACATATATTTACAGGGACATTCATTGTATGGTATGGATGGCTTATTAATTGCGTGCACGTAAAATAGTGTATTAGTTCTGGTGCCACTTTATAACGCGATTCTTGTTAGGCAACGTGTATCTATGATATATTTGATCTAAGACAACTAAACAAATATATGGCCTGTTGGACTCCCCTCTTAGTTAACCCTCAGGCAATATATTTGTTTAGTTTTTACTTACTGAGTTATTTAAAATCAATCCTGCACTTTATTATTAAACGGTATAACTGAATGCGTCACTAGGATAACTTTGTTTTATCACTATGATGGCAAACAAGCAACCATCTGATTCAGTGGATCCCCACTATTGTGAATCACTTTTGCGTCGCCAACCGCACTCACCGCAAGGGTATGTAAACTGTCATCTTCAGTAGGGTATATTCCCAGCTGGCTAAAATCTTAGCTGAGATTTCCCTTTAGAGGTGTTGTGACAGGGTTATTAAATATCTACATACATTGACGCCTGTATCTCTGACAGGGTAGGGAGAGGCGTATTAAACACGCACATTTTGCGATCTGTAACTTTGGTCCCAGTCCCGTAACAGGGGGCAAGCGTATTGCCGTCCACCAGTCAGTACTGGGAAGTGGAGGTGGGAAAATTGGTAGTATATTAAGAGGGAAAGGAGTTTATGTTTTTGGTCAAACGCGATAATCTTACAGAGTCGGATGCAAAAAAAGATATTTTGAATCTTATAGCTCAATATCTAAGAAAGGTTAAAGTGGTTTCAGTAGTCACCTCGCCACTACTCCGCGCTGAGTGTTGTGGGTTGACATCCCACACAGCACAAAAATTTCTGTGTTCCACAAATAACTGTCCCGAGTTTGAGTTTTCTTTGTGTCGTATGTTGTTTAAATGTTTGTGACTCGTGAGTGAAGTCGTCTTTTTAAAAAAGAAAAGAAAGAAAGAAACCTTCCTCAAATATTGGGCTCTAAAAATTTAGGTTATTTAGCGGAGCAGTGACCATAGTAGCAGGTGAAACTGTGGGGAACGCCTGGTTCAATATATAGCACAGAGTGGGAAGCTTTGCAAGTATTTATTATCGATAGCTGATAGTCTTGTATTACAGTTTTCTGATCTTCCTAAGAACATCAATTTATTACACATCGATGTCCAAAACATGTTCGCATACGTCAGTAATGCTGATAAATTATGTTTATAAGAGCGTTTTCGCTGTACATATATTTCCAAGTCGTCTGAGAATTTTCTAAAGTAGATAAATATAAGTCATGCTAAGCGAAGCATTCCCTGGAAATTGCCTATGTTTAAATACGTGATTTTTTTTTTAAATCCAAAATAATATTAAATAATGAAGGAGTAGACTTTTGAAAATAATGGACTTCATCGAAAGATGGTGATTAAAAATTATTTTTAAGATTTTTTATTTAATCTAATAACTTTTAACAGCCATACCTGCCATATCAACGTTCATTTTAACAGACAAAAAATCTTTAAAAAACTTAAAAACAATTTGTATGCAATATAAGGTTGAAAATATAAAAATAAATAATAAAGGATTACACACTACCGCTATGGTATTTTGTAAAAGACACGCATCACTTTTTTTCTTTTTTCTTTCAGTTTTATTGAAGTGAAATTTCTTTAGGCACGTTTTTGCACTTTTGCTATGGGGAAAAACACTGAACTCGTGACCGTCACGCTAATAATACATATATGGATCCACTAGAGGGCGCTAATCTAAACGTTAAGTTCTGTCAGCTCCTCATTAATTAATGTCACCAATTTGCCAATGTGACGTTTTAAGTTTGTCGTTTCGTTAAAGTTTTTACTTCTGTCGGCAGTCCCATGACTGCCTATTTTTTTTTTAAGATTAAACCTAAAAGTCTTACACTAAGTAATTTAACTAAGTTATTTGTATCAATATTATAATCGGTATATAAAGACAATAAACCTTATTACATAAAAAAATTCTGATTCACATATACATAACAATATGTATTTTATCTTTCAATTACTCTTGGTATACTTCTAAAACTACTCGTTTATTTTGAACAATAAAAGGAATTGTCATCGCTGTTTAAAAATCTAATTTGTAACTTTCGAATTAACTTACATTGAAAGATTAAACATGGCCACTGAATTTTACATGTATATTTTTATCAACTCACTTTGTAGGTAAATGTGTAAAGATGCTCCTGTACAGAGCTTTATTTATTCGGAAATCATCTTTTTAATACAAAATTGGTATAACAGAATTATGCGCAATACTGAAAAACAGGGTTACTGTGACAAATTAAATCTTGCACGGGTGCTACTTGGCGCGGAGGCTAATGCGGCTTTGATCTAATAAGGCCTTTGGATATTGAGGAAATGTCATGTTGATTTAGATATACACGTAGGTACTTGTTTTAAGAATCACAGTAGGTTGTTTATGTACAGGTTTTAGAGTATAATCAGATGAAAAAAGATGCAAGGTTTTCACGTGCAGACCGGAACGGCTTGTTAGGCACTCAGTCTATTCAGCTTTAGTTTGTTTAATACGATATTTTCCTGTTTTTTCAAATTCGTTTATTAATCAATTTAACAAAATATTAAGATTGAGCAAATAAAACAAAAAACATGTTTCTAGTAGAGGAGCCCCCTTTAATTTTTGATTTATTTTTATTATTTGTTGTTATAGCGGCAATATAAATACACATTTTGTGAAAATTTGAACTGTCTACCTATTATGGATCATGAGATACATCCCGCTGACAGACAGACGGATGGACGGAGAGCGGAGGCTTAGGGTTCCATTGGTTACCCTTTGGGTACGGAACCCTAATAAAAAACAGATTAAGTTATTTCGGAATAATGTAGCTTCTTAGTAATCAAACAACGTTCAATTTTCCATCAGATCGAAGATCACGCCCTACACCCACACTCAGAAACATTAAACATTTATAACACTGGTATTAATAAAGTGTATAATAGAAACTAAATTAAAACAACATTGTAGATGTCCATTCCACAACACAATAGGTTTGTTGGCAATTTCAATTATTCTCTGTTAATGTAACAAACAGTTGTAACATTAAAGATCTTTGCACAATCTTTGATGCTTAACATTTTAGAGCTGAGATTTATGTTGGGTCTAAATAGTCCGGTGAGATTTACTTCGGTATACAATGACCCGTTGGATGTTTGCATAGGGCAAAGGCATATTTTGTAACTTTCCATAATAATGTAGGTAATTAAGTAAGATTAACGACATTACATTTTCTAATATAATATTTTGAAGTGAAACTTCTTTAGTATCGTTGTGATTTGAAAATTTGATGAAACAAAAAAGTCACACCAAAAAGAGACAAACATATTCATAAATAGGATTTAGCCTGCAAGAGAATGAAATAGAATACAAGTATACAGTGTTTCCTATAATTTTCGTATGCCAGCACATGTCTTTGCACCAGCTTTACTACGAAACCTTAAGAAAATGCGTCACAGTCAACTTGGTGTTTTCACGTGTATCATTTTTGGGCATTTGCGTTTTAAAGTTCGTTGATTAATTAATTTAGAAGTTTCACTTCTGCTGTGTGTAAATTGCACACACAAACTTTTTTTTTGGTTCTATTGTTCTGTTTAGTTTGCACAATAAACTTTTTTTTAAATAGTGATACAACTGTTCAGTAAAAATAAAGCGAAGAATTATGCTAACATTATTGCCGTAGAAATCAGTTGTAGAGTTGTGACCATTTTTTATTTTTTATTCGACGACTGATCAGGCGCGCAGTAGTGCTAATACGCGTTCGATATGGCACGAGCCTGAAACGTACTTTGTACGAAGACGACTCTAAAAATTTACCCAATTCAATTCGCGTTGTGGTAGTTATTTCGCTAAAATAAGATAGGTACTGATATAGCCACAATAGGATAATTATACGCGGGTTTTCTTAGTGTGCAGAATACAAAAAATACATCATATATAATCGATACGGATATTGTAATGGAAATCACAGTTCGTGTTTCCTTGTCCGCTTTTAAATAAGCTGTTTCCATTTGGGTTCAAAAGGAATAAGGTTCAAAGGTGTGTTCATCATAACATCTTCAACTACATACCTTGCCTAATGGGGGTAAAATTTCTTCATGAACCAACTGGTATGCAACTAATGAAAAACTATTCAAAATTTAGTAGATGTAATGAAAAAAAAAACAAATTGGAAAACACGCTCTGTGGTTCATCAATAGATATAAAAGCTCTTTGTTCGCTGTTTCCATTTACGTTGAACAAGAGTCTTATCTTAAAAGAAGTGTCGTATACATACATATATGCAATAGGACTCACTTATGCGTCACATTAAATTTTCAAATACAAATAAGAAAGAATAGATGTCAATTAATAAACATATGACCTTTTAGAAGCGGTACCAAGTAATTTATATTTTAACAATGATGAACTTTAATGGTTCAATGTGTTCACATATACGTGAAAATGTATTATTTAACAATTATAATTATAACATGAGACAACTTACACACGGCCGTCTGATCCAAGACTAAGATATACATATGTATAATACCCCTGGTTTCGTAAGCGTTAATATACCGTTTTGCCTATCAATTCTAATTAATTCATTCTAAATTATCTTTCCGGAATAGTCCTTTTTTCCCGGATAAAAAGGTACTCTGTATACCTGACAACATGCCTGCAACATTTCATATTGATCAAAATATCGCACTCAGAATCATAATGGTCTAATTTGAAAAATTGGGGAATTAATTTCATGAAATTGTATTTTACTTTAATTTAATAATTTAATACGAATAATAAAACAGGGAACAGGGGCATACAATATACAACGATTTACTATTAATGTCTGTCAAAATATATATTAAAGTAGCTGCGGCCTGCGGTTTCACCCGCGTAAGTGCCGATGCCGTGGGAATATCGGGATAAAAAGTAGCCTACGTGTTAAACCAGCTATCTAAATACCAAGTTTCATCACAATCGGTTCTGTAGTTTTTGCGTGAAAGAGCAACAAACATCCATAAATCCTCACAAACTTTCACGTTTATAATATTAGTAGGATGAAAGAACAATAGACATACAAATCTTTAGTTGGGTTACCTCAACGGTTTTATTATTAGGTCTCTATAATAATAAAGGTGCGACAAAAAACAAGGTAAGAAAACAAAGTCACTCATTAGTTAGGATTATTATATTAAAACCCGATGCACAACACCAATTTAATTTCGTATAGCTTTTGCTAATAAGATATGCAAATAAAAGATCAGCTTAGTAGATATAACAAAAAGCCCTATATTTAGGGTCGTTTTACAGAAGCTTAGTCAGCTTAGAACAGCTTGTTATTAGTTTTAGACAAAGTTTAAATATTCAGAACGCTGTTTTAGTGACACGTCAATCAAGAATCATCTGACTTATCTGAGTATTATTAATGTATTATCACATTAAGTATTTATTTTGAAACAGTGTTGCAATGTCCAGTAATTGCTTCTTAGGTGACTTGTTTTTTTTTTCAATTTTAAATACTTGAATACTTCACACACGGCCGCCTGATCCCAAACTAGGCAAAGCCTCTACTATGTTTAGCAGACTGCTGATAAACATACTTATATATTACTAAATACATATATATTATAGATAAATTACACCCATATAATTATGTATAATATATATACGGAAATTAACGCGATCACGAAATATGTACTACATACCTCTGAATTGCCTGTCGTTTCCAACAGTTTGCACTGGCTGTGGTCACAGGCTGACTGAAATTTAGTAAATTACACCCAGACACAAAAATGATCGTGCTCATCACACAATTATTTGTCCTGGGTCTCTAGCTTAGTAGTCAGGATCACTAACCACTAGACCAATAAGCTAGTATTGTTAGACTCCATTCAATTCAATGAAGCATAGTTTAAATTTAATGCTTTGTTCAAGATTTATTTACTCAAATAATTACAGATGATAATATATAGTTTATGTGTGAGTCGAATCAGGTTTTGAAAGTCCGGTAAAGAAAACATTGGTGATATGTGAAGTCGTGACATGTCAGTTGACAAATTGCAAGCCGGAGATGTCCATTCTGTTGTGTTCATGACATACCATGAATCAATTCAAATCCGGTTCAGTGACTATAAATCTATCCGTCCATCTATCTCCGTCTTCATATGTCAGATCAAACCCCTGCAATACATTTTCAAGTTTTCCATTTCTCATGGTAAGAATTTTTTGAAAGCGTCTCTTTGAACCGAAAGATTATTTTACAACAGACATCAATACGATTTCAACATTAAAAGCCCATTTAAAATATGGTGTTAACAATTTTTTTATTAACAATCGTAAATCGTTATCGATCGAATCGTATCATTAAAATAATCCTTGATCCTTTCCTTAATATATATAACATATTAATGCATGTACATAGAAACATATACACTTGTACTGTGTACATAATTTAATAAAATACCAACCGCTTCCATGTACAAACACATAATTTAAAATATACGCATCGAATAGAGCCACCGCTCTTTTTTGTTGCCATATTTAATAAATGCTGGATCGCTTCGTAAATGGCATTAAATTTATTTAATTTGCTATCTGAATTCGCACTGCTCTTGTTTTTTCCACGTCGAGTATAAAATTATTGGTTAAAGTTCTTTTGCGAACAGAATAATAAATATTTATTTGGTATGCGAAGATTGTAAATAATGGAACAACTTGCTATAAGAAAACACGGGAAAAATATTTCTTGATAAAGAATGACTTTACATTTTACTCAAGTAAAGAATTAGAAGAAAATAAATGTAACTTGCTTTGACAGTGAAGGCAAGTATAGTCTATACTACATACTTAACAGTTGGCCATAATGTTCTGAAAGGTTTTTAATATTGCTAAGTTTGTAAACATGCACGATCCACCTGTTAGCACTGCCTATAAATTAAAGATGACACGGATATTCAGCAACTATCCAATATCCGGCCTATCCAGCCTAAATTTACTGTCCAGCCGGATACCGGATAGTAAATTTAGGCACTTCATTTAAATCACATTACAAATATAATAGTCATATTTTCATTTACAACAAAATTAATAGTCTTACACTGGTTAGGCAAATTACGGTATGAGAATACCAATTTCTATGAATGGTTTAATAAGTTTCGTTTATATTTTTATGGTTATATATTATATGGATATATATTATATGGATATATATTATATATTTATGGCTATGGATATGTGGATAACGCTATTTAATGTAAATTTGTAACTATCTTAAGTAAGTTAAGTGTTACTGTATGATAGTGAGCAGACCATACAGAAATTGTTTGTGAAAGAGAGAACAAGTGTGTATTTTTTATGAAACTGTGAATATCTTAAAACATTTAAATAGGTAAGTATAAAAATAACTTAGTAAAAATCTGTTTGATTTTCCCAAATCAATAAATTAACAAATACTCAAAACTTAACTAATTAACTTTATAAATGCGAAAGATAGTTTGTTTGTGTGTAACACTTTCACGTCTGTAAGTTTTAAACTGATCATCATGAAATGTTGCATATACACTATAAATCTTTAAGGGGGGAAGAGGGAGAGAGGAGGGAAGATCGGGAAGAGGGGTGAAGGGGATGAATGGGATAGACGGAGAGAGGGAAGGGTTAGGGCCTCCGGTAACCTCACTCACGCGGCGAAAAGCAATGCAAGCAATGCTTCACTGCTGGTTTTCTGTGAGGCCGTGGTATCACTCCGGTCGAGCCGGCCCATACTGGCTCTCCCACGAATATAGCTCCTTTCTAGCATAGAAAGGAGCTCTGATGACACACCAGCAGAAAAACGAGGTTGATAGGATTACTTATGTCAATCAGCCCATTGCAGTCCACTGCAGGACATGGAGGGACGGGTGTTATATTCCTCCGACACAAACGGAGGATCCTGTGACCAGGCTACGTAATCCTGCCTGGTGGATCGCAGCCCAACGGTTGATGTTGGAAAGTTGTCATACTAAGTGATGCGAGAAATCAGTAATTACTGCGTAGTTCCTCTTGTCTTCTGATGTTTTTGTTGTATGTGGATGTCGTCACACTGGACATAGACATCTCCCAATGTTGGCCATAGCACCCGGTCCACTCCGATCTACTCCGCATCCAGTTCATCCCCGCCGCCTTCTTCAGGTCTTATATGGGATAGAGTAACATTACACACTTATAATTAATGGCTAATAAAAAACTGACACAGCTCTGTTAATTCCAAAACCTATTTACATCAATGATTTTTAATCTGTTAAAACGTTTATTTAGAGTCCAGTATAACAGCTTTATGTTCTCATTTTCTGTGGTATAAACATACCTTGATTAATTAAGACAAATTTCTTAAAACCCTTAGTGTTTGGAAGTCAAAGCCGTTTCTAACTATTTCTAGGAATATACTAGATGTGTCAAAACTTTGAAAGTCAAATCAAATACACGAATATGTCTTAGAGATGAAAGCTGAAGTTTTAAAACTAATACATTATACTTACATTATACTTACTTCAAAACTGAAATGAATGTTAACATTTAATAAAAATTTAAAATGAATTGATTTTGCAAACGAGTCGTTTTAGACACTTTTAAACCTCCGTTTTTTTTAAAGCTTGATGGTGCCGGCATTTCCTATGACTAGTCTTGAGAAGAAACGCCGAATAATAGTTTAGCAAAACTAAAAGACACGCTTGAACGGTGAACCAAATTAAAAAGGCTTCATCATTAGGCCACTGTTACTAAGCCCAATCTATTGGACTCTTTAAAAAGAATTAGATGAGCCTAAACTCGTGGAGTCTACTAGTAGCCACTGAAGAGATCCATGATCCACTTCCTGGCTCCATCATCAGATCAGCTCCAAGATACCAAATTACAGTATCGTGATCCAAACTTCATATCGCTTGTTTGCGAGAATATCGACATAAATCAAAATTCAGTCGAATTGAACTAAGTATGCCAAACGGTCATAAATCTTTGATATTTTATGGTGACCAAAGATGCAACGCCGGTTTCGTGCTAACGTTCGTTAGAAAGCGACAAGTTCATTATATATTAAGAACAAAATACTCTAGCGGAACCCACAAAACATTGCCATTCTCAAAAATCAATAATTTTTAGTTATGTCGCTATTGTCGCAAACGAGCGATATACATACAAAGTTTCATTTAAATGTGACTATTAAAAGTAGCTTAAAATTACTTCCAAGATTTGTTTACATAGTTAGTTAAAAGTGAAGCTATCAAAAGCGTGTTAATTAATAAAGATAGCGAGTTTTAAGAGATAGTCAATTACAGTATTCTAAATGTTTCTTCACTAAATGTTTCTGTAGTAAATAATAATTAAGGATTTATTTGATAGAATTTTTTTATCAAATACCCCAATTGCCTCTATTGAGGTAAGGAGTGAATCCGGCGGCAACAAAGTTTTCTAACTTTTAATGTTGATGTAAGATTTATTGAATTTGGCTCATACCAATTCCCAAATGTCCTCGAATTTCCTCATAGGTGATACGCCGGCTTTCTTCAATTAGTTGCCTGATAGTAGCCACATTTTCCTCAGTGATCGGCGTGAGGGCCGTCCTTCACGAATTTAATCATGGAGAGAAACATGGCCACGATCAAATTCTCGTACCAACGTCTTACGGTGCTCAAATGAGGTGCTTCCCTCCCAAAAGCATTTTGAAGACGAGCAGTGCAATCTTACGGAGTCAGTGAACTTTTAAAATCATAAAAAATCATCGACGACGAACTTCAACTTGTGATAAAAAACAATTCACACACAATTTCCTGCCAATTTAATCATTAAGTTTGTTTAAAAAAATATTAGAAATTCAAACTTTTATCAGTGGCTAGGAGCGCAGATCTTTCAGTGTGCCCATTGTGTACAAAGAAACAAAAAAAAAGAAAAACATCATCAAAAAACATGACGTTCGACGTTCTATTCCTAATGATGCGTACATAATATATTTACGCACGACGACGTGACGACACATTTCCGGGTCAATTCCCGTTCGTTGTTCACACATTCACATATAAGCTTCTTATTATTCAAGAGTCAATATGTATCTTACTACTTCGTTTGTAATCCTTTACCCCCTTCAAGGGTCGTGTCCCCTACAGTAAAACTCTGATCGCGATTTATATTTCTTGCTACTCGTATCTCACAAACACCTGTCCCTCACAATGGTCTCACAATTGTCACTGTCACATATCTTAAGCAAATCTGTAGAATAACAAATAGGATAGAAAGAAATCTTCTCTGCCGTAAATCGAATCATAATGTCTTAAGGATATTGAAAATACCACACTAAACTTGTGTGGGCTTTGAATATATTACAATGCCAAGTAAATTTGCTTTGACAATCCGATTTTGTTATTTGCCGTTAGATGTTATCATTTCTTTATAGGAGACAGGTACTCGCTGAGTATTCATACTTGTCACTTATGTCGCCTTTTTAGAAAGGTAAATATAGCAAATTTCTAGTACCTCTTCCCTAGTGAAGACTAAAATAATGTGGAGTTATTGATAATGACTTCGGTTACTAGAGTTCCAAGGGGAAGTTATAGAACTAAGCGTCGTAAAAAAAATACTACTAAAATCAAGACAAATACATATTAGATGTATAATTCGGGACTTAAATGCGCTAATATTTAAAAGGAGTCCACTCGTGACCACGATCGGTGCAATTCGATCAAAACGTCGGAGAACCAAGAGGTTTTGTACCTTTTAAATA
Source organism: Callimorpha dominula (assembly GCA_949752705.1). Lineage (NCBI taxonomy): Eukaryota > Metazoa > Arthropoda > Insecta > Lepidoptera > Erebidae > Callimorpha > Callimorpha dominula. The sequence continues at coordinate 11,078,524 of OX457010.1, read as the reverse complement.
TTATCGCGATTAAGTCCCGAATTAAAAATCTAATATGTATCAAAGTCGCGAAAGTTTAAAAACAAGACAAATACAAATCTGTATATTGGTTGTAGGGTTTACATCATTAATGATGATGACAATGTGTGGTAGTGGTGTCTTTATAGACAACAATCTGAATCAGTCTCGTAGAATCATAAAACTTAGTTCCTCGAAATTCCCCAGAAATACACCCAACGTCAAAACTTCGATGCCAACGAGTAGCAATCCCCGAAGAAATTCTATCAACTCTATCCACTACCAGAAATAAAATAGTGGATATGATTTGGAAAAGGTCGAACGCGGTAATCTTCGCTGCGATATTTAATTAATTGCGGGATGATCAGTACAGCTCCTACCTTTGATACTTAAAATATAAATATTGTTTGTTAAACTTGTCAAAATATTAGCCACCTACTTGATCTAAACAATATAAGCATGCATATATAAGCAGGGATGATGCAAAATGTTATTGGGTTAACTACCAGAAACTTCCTCAGGCGGTGAATTTACATCTGAGAGTTGGGAGTAGAGTTGCTCAGTGTTACATGGGATGTGCCACAACTAGATGACAACATGTTAAAATCATATAGATACGATATAACGTCTGAAACTGTTCGAAGAAAACGGTCCATTATTTTACTTAACGGTGACGCATTCTCTAAGAACAATCTTGAAGTTACCTCATACACGAAACTTTTCAAACATTTTAAACACCGCTTAAACCGCAGAGTTGCGTTATATGAAAATGCGAAGAAACAAAATTGTGGCAAATTTTCATCTCCGGGTCAAACACTTTCACCTTCAAACAAGTTTTAAATACTGTAAAATTGTTATTTCATATCATATTATAATAAATATTACGTTTCTTTTAGAGGCCGGCTAATAAATTATTAAATTATAAACTTTGATAGCGTAATGATTAAGGCGTCTGACTTACGATGAAGTGGTTGCGGGCTCAAACCCCACCCAGTCGTATCGTGCCTCTCGGTACTCGTCATGTAGCTGGTAGTCTTCCCTCCCCTTCTTTACGATGATGACGTTGGCTGTGGGTGTAGTACCTCCGGGCACAATATAAGCCGCGTGAAAGTCCGCCGACTCTAGGGACCACCAGTAAACCTTCTTCCTAGGAAGCCGAAGACCTCGAACGCGAGACATGGTCGCATGGCAGATCTGCGTAATCGCATCGCGACAGCGGCCTGCTCCATGTCTGCCTCTTCGGTTGGAGGTTGCGGAGACAGAAAAAAGTAAACGATGGCTGCCTCCTCCAGTAGGTCCCTATCTAACTTTGAAAAAGCACACCGCGGAAAGCGGAAGAAACATCGTGCCGTGTGACCCCCACTGAAGTCCTGGGTCCTCAAATCGGATATAAAGATTATCCAAGAGCGTCCCAACCTCTTCCAGTACATGCTAATCCCCTTCCATCACACACACGTGTTTATGGAGCCTTTGATTAGGAGACAGAAACCGCCCAATTCTCTACAGCCCTATTAAAACCTCATTTGATTTGCAGGTTAAGGATGAGGAAATACCAATACGCAAAACGCTTATGGTCGATTCAACTATGAGCCTACCAAAATGGCACTCAAACTTCAGTCCCGAAGTTACGCTAAGCCACACTTCGCTAATCACTCCGCATGGGTACTTACAAAATATCATCAAATGAAATGCTATGTGGTGAAAGTTATAACCCCCGCAACAACAAAGCCTCTACCATCAAAGAAAACGGCATTAAAGCAGGCAAAGCAATTTAGTAAGTCCTTGAAAATTCTTACTAGCCAATATTCCATTAAAACAGGTATTTTTGCCCTGGACCGCCAGTAACCAACAAACACACCAACGACAACATGTTTTAGTAGTACTGTTTTTATTTCTATGCCTTAGAATTTATTCTAAACATGGCCAAATTTCGACAAAGAGCGGCCTTCGACGTTTTATATTCTTGAGGTATATATATATAGTTTTGAGGGACGGCCAATGTTTAGGAGTGGATGTCCCTCGGCTAAGATCAGATAACAGCTTTCATTCATTCTGTCTCTGATAATAATTTAAGTGTTCTTTAGCGAAAACTGAAGTGAAAATCTGCTATTTATATTTTCTAATAAAAACTTTCGTGAGTGGTTTTACTTACGTGTATAGTTTGGGGATGCTCGATTAGTTTCAGACGATCAGGGGGTGAAACATCACAACACGTCGGTTGCAGTGTCAGTCTGGGTTGGCGTGGTTTGCTGACTGACTTTATCTGTCGTAACGAGAGCCGGTATGTAGATACCTGACTTTAAATTCCCTTTTGTGTTGTGGAGTCGTTTATAACAGGCACGCTGGTACATACCCAACTAACTGTATCTCTATCTGGCACTGACACTATCCCATGGGACGTAAGTTTCAAGGCCAGTCACCAGGCAGGGGGCACTGCCCAGCCATTGTCTCTGTTGAAGTTCGAACGACGGCTTCTATCGATTGCTACACGTATTTTTCGAGGTCCGAAATACTTTTCTCTTGCCAGTACAAAAGTCTTCTCGAAACGATTTATGCCACGTTCCAATAAACAAAAAACTATTTGTTTTGCTTACGGACGGTAAAATTGTCGTTGAAAATTCGACGAAATTTTACCGTCCGTAAGCAAAACGAAACGTTTCTTGTTTATTCTAACGCGGCATTAGTGAGCCGCGTCTGTCTTGCAGACATGTTCAGCTGCGGCCGACCTGTTACAGTATATGTTCTTTACACAGCGTAATGTTCCTGTAGCCTAGTTGCGACGCAATATACACGTGAGTAAAACCGTATGTCTATAATTAAAATATTTATTTAATGTCAAAAAAATGGTTCAAGTTCTTCAATGACACACAAGAAAAATGACCGCCGAAAATTTGATACGGGATATGCCAGTGCATTCCACAAAATCTAATCCTACCAAAAACATTTTCATCTAAAATGTTGCAAAGACGAGACCACATGGCTCGCACTGTCAAAAAGTTATCAGATCTCACGTAAAGCCAAGCTTCTAACTCTACACGCCCTAACTCTATAAGACCTACCTTCACAAACTCTACACATTAGTCAAAATATGTAGTCAGGCCCGGTACGGTACCGTACATGGTACAGGCTATCTGTACATTCTGCATAATATTCATAGGTTCTGGAGTACAAAGTTAATCCCACTAATATTATAAATGTGAAAGTTTGGATGGATGGGTGTTTGTTACTCTTTCATGCAAACACCACTGAACTGATTGCAATGAAACTTGGTATGTAGATAGCTGGAGACCTGGATTAACGCATAGGCTTACTTTTTATCCCGACATTCCCACGGGATCGGGACTTACGCGGGTAAAACCGCGGGGCGCTGCTAGTTAAAATATATACTTTTGGGCATAAAATCTATAGGTAGATATTTCTTTTAACTGGATAGACGAGCAAAGGGAAGTTGTGTGAGTGAATAAACCAGTTAAAGTTATTGGCCCGCTGAATAACGTTTGCCTTTATTTTATCCACAACACTACAAAATTAAAAATCCTAGTATATTATAGCAGCCAGCCCGCGATATTTTTCTCTTTTGATAAAGAAAGAAAACACATTGAAACTGTATAAGTTTATTAAAGGCATTTCAGGAACTAATTCCTTTGGACTTTCCTTTCATTTATACCTATAGGAATTAAAAGAAAACCCAAACATATTTTTCCTAATTTTGTGTCGCCGTTAATAATCCTTCTAATATTATAAACGTGAAAGTTCGTGAGGGTCTATGGATGTTTGTTACTCTTTCACGCAAAAACTACTGAACCGATTGCGATGAAACTTGATATGTAGATAGCTGGAGACTTGGATTAACACATAAGCTATATATATATCCCATCACGACTTTTCAGTATGTGGGTATCATTCATAGTTAGCATAAGCATTTGTTCAAAATAGTTTTAAGTTCCAACACTGACAATATTAAAAACATAGATAATAAAAGTTTTTATGAAAAATGTGTATATATAATAAAACATGTATTCTGACGTTTGAAATGCGATGCTTCTTGTGTGTACTTGACAAATATTGATAATCTATACCAACACATAACAATGAAACGAAAAAAAAACAATAATTAATTAATTATATTATAATTTTATTTATTGTTAATTTCAGCTGGTAGCTGAAGTTTAATCGTTGTTAGATATTTTTTTGATTCCGAAAAATAATGATTAAAACTCGAAAATTGTCCTTGAGTCTAAAGTCCTAAAGTTGAGAACTTAAACTTACATCAATTCCGAGGCGACCGGTTGCTCAACATACTCATGCATGTCTTTGTTTATCTATATTTTTTAAAGGGCACTCTATAATCGATACTGAAGCCAAAACTATATTTTTTTAAATTTTTGTCTGTCTGTCAGTCTTTCTGTCTGTCTTTCTATACGTCTTTCTGTATCATGGTCGTGCATCACGCTGAAAATACTGAACCGATTCAAATGAAACTTGGCATAATTTGAGTTCATACTACGAGGTAGGACATAGGACACTATTTATCCTGAAACTGAGGGGATGAAAGTCAAAATGTCTACTTCGTTGTAATTCATTAACACGTAGTCCGATTGCAATCATTCTTTTGTGTTGTAAACTTTGAAGATTGTCACGTAATCTTCTTTTTTCTATATCTATATCTACATGTATAATAAATTTGCAGACGTGGAGTTTGTCTGTTTGCGTCACGTAAAAAGTACAAAATAATCGCGTAAACGTATTACACACAAGTATTATGTGTAATTCGGTGTAACATTTAGATTTTTTTTATAAATTTTCGTATATTTTGTAAAAAGAGTACCTAATAAATTAAATACTTTCTAAAATGCACATGCACAACACTTTGTAGCTTATGGAACGAATATTTAACATTATTGTTTCATGAAAAAAAGCAGTCAGCATTCGTTCATATTCATTTGGTCCAATAATCCAATGTTTCGACATCTGTTGGTCTAATCTAAAGTCTAAAGATCTAAAGATACGATCGACCGTGTGGTCGCCTTCCACACGGATGTTTCATCGCCTCTACATTATGAAAAATCCTGCCTGAAGGATTCCCCCCTTGCCTATTATAAGCGACATATTACTGTTTTCCGACATAGACGCGAACGAAGTCACGGGCACAGCTAACCTTAACTATAAGTGACTCTTGAACTATCAACTTAGTACATAGAACTTTGTGCTTTCAGCTACATAATTTTCTATCAGTTTAGAACACGATGTATGGGCTTAGTTCCGACTTGGACACAAATGATAAGTTAGTGCCAACATGTTTGTTCAAACTTCGACGGTGTCAGACATTACTGTCGTACCAAGTCTCAGTATGTTGTATATGTTTCTTATTTGGACCTCAAGTAGTTTAAGTAAAGTATGAATTATATGAATCTACGACTCTTTTGTTCAGAATTTTAAATTCAACACAAAAACCGTTTTATTAAAATAGCCTGAAAAACACGGCTGATTTATACAGCTGATTATTGCGGCTTATGAACGCCTATAAAAGGAATGGTCACAATTGATCTATAAGATTTTTTGAATGCAAAATATCTGAAAATCAAATCCCACTTCCCACTAATATTATAAATGTGCAAGTTTGGATGGATGGATGGATGTTTGTTACTCTTTCACGATAAAACTACTAAACTGATTGCGATGAAACTTGGTATGTAGATAGCTGGAGAACTGGATTAACATATAAGCTACTTTTTATCCTGATATTCCCACGGGATCGGGACTTACGCGGGTGAAACCGCGGGGTGCTGCTAGTATGTAACATATTATCAATGTACAAGAATTTCGCCACGAAATTTTTGTACATTGTTAAAATCTCGTTAAGTATTATATCTTTCATAATTTTCCTTTTGCCCTTGCGTAAAAGTAACTGTGGTACCGTATCCTATATTATATGCTACTGTTTATATTTCTACATGTACTTATGTATTTACATGTTTATTGTGTACTTTTATGTAGTCTTATGTTACTTGTAAGATATTTTACGTAATTAAATAATTTACTAAACGTGCACGATACTGCTCTAAATTTATTTTCTTTTTTTTTCTCCATCTCATGGTTGCCATAGAGCGTAAAGCCCGCCAATTGTATAAACCGCCATTGTTATTAATTTTACTCTATAATATTTCTGGTGTAAAATAAAGAGGTTATATTATTCTCTTTATTAACATCTATAAAACGTATAAATTACATTTTGAAATACATTATTATAAAAAATATGTATTTAAAAACATAGAAAATAGTGTCCCACCGGTACAGGGACCAAGCTACCGGTGGTTAGGGTTCCACAGACAGAAACCTCCTCACAATACGTGCCGTATCAAGAAGGACCGCCTTCTGCATCAGGCCCTTAATCCAGCTGTATAACGTGGGCCTCTGAAGATTTTTATTAATACTTCCTAGTCTTTTGACATGAAATTTTCACGAAGGATGTAACGTCTTAACCGGTACTAGAGCGCTAAAAACTATCCAAACCGTCAGCTTATCTTTAATCGTTCATTCAAGATTATATCAGAACTAACAAAGAACTTTAGAACTTTATCCGGAAAAACCTCAAACTTTGGTCCTTCATGATTTTGATTATAGTCTCTCCTGGTATAAATGTATGTAACTACGACACATAAATTCGAAAACGAATAAAAGCTTCAGCCCCTATAATTTTGTCAAAGTGGTGAGCAGCTATATCTCCATTAGTGCTAGCGTAATCTGCAAGGTTTGATGTTCATTTCGTAAATGAATATGGGCAGATGTTGATAGAACTCGCTAGATAATCAAAAGCGTTGAGAGTTGCTACTGTATAAATTTAACTTAAGTTTTCAACGGCACCAGTAAACGCGTTAAATCAGACGGGCCGTGGGTTTGTTTGCCAACTAATTAATAAAAACTAAACTAATTAATAAAGCCTGAGCCTCGAAACTCTGCAAGTTTGTGTTTTATTTTTTCTAAAATAACAAAAGTATGTCAATATTAATCACTCGCTGACTGGTTTCATCTCGTTTGAATAGCGAGATAAAAAGTAGCCTATGTGTTAATCCAGGTCTCCAGCTATCTACATACCAAGATTCATCGCAATCGGTTAAGTAGTTTTTGCGTGAAAGAGTAACAAACAACCATACATCCATACGTCCTCACAAACTTTCCCGTTTATAATATTAGTAGGATATTAAGCGGTCAATATTGGTAGTATAAATATTTGCTTATCTCTCGGTGTAGGTAAGTCCTTGCTGGAGACCATGTCTACGTCCATGCCATGTCTCTGCTGTATGCGGATGTCACCACACTATACTTTAGCATTTTGGAGTTGATCTGATGATGGAGCCAGGAGGTGGATAGTGGAACTATTTAGTGGTTAGTAGTATACCAATCAAGTTGGGGCTCTTATGATTTGTTTTGATGAGTCCAAGAGATGTGGCGTAGTAACGATGGTAGCCAGGATGCGGATAGTAAAACTCTTTTTACCTTTTAATTTGGTTTGCTATTAAAGCATGTTTTTTTAGTTTTTCTAAACTCTGCATTATTGTTGTCAAATAAAGTAAATAAAAATAAATAAATAAAAATAGCCTTTACACTGACCATATTTTTAACATATATTATTAAATTGTAATTAATTAAAATCGTCAGGTTGACTTCCGACATTTTGCGAGGAGGTGATGTTGGCCAAAGCGGCGGCGGAACGGGAACGGGAGAGGACAAGCACTCTCCCATCCCGCAGAAGACGCACCAGGCGCCGGAGAGCGCTGAATGATCTCCGTCCTCCATGAGCGCTGGCCTGGGGGTAGCGGGTTGGGCTGACCGTTACCCCAGCAGAAGCAGGCCTAAGACGGTGGCGCGGCGGGTTCCGCACGCGCCTCTCGCATCTGGGAGGGGGGGTAGGGCCCCCCTATCGCACGGTGTGGTCGCCTGCTGATCAGGAGGCCATAGTCTGCAGGGGTTCCGGGAAGCTTCCTTCCTAGGGTATCCCGGGTCCCCTGCAATAGACTCACTTGTGACGGAACACCGTGTGGTTTTAGTCGGTTCGAGTCCGACATACCACTTCACCCTCGGTGAGGTGATGACCCGTGGGGGTTTCCACACGATAAAAAAAAAAACTTCTCAAGCTCCTCCACGCCTTAAGTAGATTATCCTGCCATCTTTCTACATGCTTTTCTCTTGACCTCTTCCCATTCCTTGGGTACCACTTTGTGATATATTTGGTTCACTTTTCTATCTTTGTCCTTATCATATGTCCAATCCATTTCAACTTTAACCTTTACGATCTACTTTACCTATCAGTAAGTTTCAGGCTCATCTTGCTCCTCTCCATGCCTCTTTGGCACACCTTCAGCTTGTGATCATCTTTGCCATATGTAAGACATGGAGGGATGCAGGAGCTATAAATACTTTTTCTTTTCTGATATGGGTATTCTTTCATTACTTATTATCTGTTTCAGAGATCAGTATAGTTCGTAACAAAGAAAGACGAGCACTATAAATCCCATTTTTTTTTTTTTAAAAGACAACTCCCGCATTAGGAATTACTCCTGTGGTGCGGGGGACTTTACAAACATACAAACAACGGACACAAAGAACACCCAGACTAATGTGGGAATCGAACCCACGACCTCTGGCTCAGCAGTCAGGGTCACTAACCACTAGACCAACAGGCTAGTCCAATTAAATAGCGCTACTAGCTAAATGCCGTTTTTTTTTCTCCCAGTGATTAGGGTGCTCGAGCTCCATGGTAAACGGGATACGATTGGCATTGAATACCGCTTACAATCAGGCGGACAGTTTGTTTATTTGCTGACCAAATTTTCAACATCTGGCAATATAAAGTTTAAATCTGAGCTAACTCTAACACAATAGCACATAAACCTCAGTAAAGAAACTGCAGTCGTTGTAGATCTAGGATACCAGATGCATTCCGGATGTCCCGGATACAATGGAGCAGTGTAACGACATAAATTCCGGATGCAGTTTGCATTCTACTTATCCTGAGAGCATTACGCCAAGATGCAAGATGGGACAACATTTTATGTACACTGTAAGCATTCTTTGTCTTCTATTCAGATACCCGAAATAAGGGGCATGTTGATCCTTTGTTTATATATAAATACATAGTAAACAGCTGCTGTTGGTCAACTGATTTATTTTTCTTTAATAACTATTGACGATTTGTAGTGCTATCTATGCTATTTGGAGACTTTTTTTTACTATCTTCGACGCAGGAATGAATTAATAAATTACGGAATTATGACCTAGACAATACTAACCGTTAGTTGTATTTGAGACTACGTTGTCAGCGTTGAACATATTACACATAATACACTTTCAAATGATGGTGACCTTTTCGTATGAAACCTAACAAAATGGAAAGTTTTAACATATTTACATCCAATATGTAATACTGTTGGTCTAGTGGTTAGTGATCCTGGCTGCTGAGCCAGAGTTCTTGGGTTAGATTCCCACCCAGGACAATTAATAATTTATCTATTTTGTTGATTATCTACAATGTAAATACATAATATTATAGATAATACATATATTTAGATACCATTTCGTTAACTACCACATATATGTATATTTATGTATAATTGTATATTCACTTTTGTTACCTCTATAAATTCCATTGACAGAGACAGGAGTGAATTCGTTCTCTGTTGTTTTTTAGTATCAAAATATAAACCGTAGCCCCGATTCCAAAACAAGTTTAGTATGTATACATTGATAGGTATTGGCACCAGTAAACCAGTAATAACTAGCCAAAAAAAAACATAACACTTGAAATTTTAATAATATATTTTACTGTGTTTGGCTTTCATTTTATTCTAGTAAGAATAATCTCTTGTCAGTTAAAGCTTTGCAATGTGTTGTTGAATGGAACATTCGACGTATGATAATATTTTCACATACACTTCACACTTCGATCCATATTTTTCACGGATTAGCGATTCATATTAACCAGTCGAGACGGATCAGCACTTGCAGTCATTGAAGCGGATTTATATTTACGATACATATATCAAGAATACAACTCAAATGCTCATTTGACCGTGGACGATTTCTACATCGGTAAGTTAACATCACTGATTTTTCCAACTATTCGATATTCAGTTAAAAATAGAAATTTTGTTTTAAGTTTATTTATTTTCATGTTCTTTGATGGGTACGCAGGGGCGTTATTATTGTTATTTGTGTTAGACATAAATAACACGGCTGTAACGGCTTAGCTCCACATAACAAATTGTGAGTGTAATATTTCGTGTAGAAGGCCACTTATATCCATAAAGAATTACTGAACCTCTGTTTTCACGCAGCAAACATCAGTTTTTGAGATAAAATATTTTAAAGTAGGTGCCTGAAGAACATTTTCCACAAGGCAACGTTTTGGTTTTTAATTTACTTGTGTCTAGAAAAAACTGTTTGCCGCTGTTTTCACGATTTCATAATTAGCCATACCCAAATGAATGACATACTTTATACTTAACTCATCCAACATTTTAGTAAAATTCATCATTATAGATAAAACAGGCATTAGTTTGAAATAAACATCCAAATCAACCAGTCCCAAAACATTATGACTCCCTTTGGTCTATACAACGATTTGTTTTATGTGCTCTTCTTATAGATAAATAATTAATATTATTCTATCAATGATTACTGAGAGAAGCAAATCAGAAACATGCGGTATGGAATCTATGACTATAATCTACAATTATATATAACTGATTTCATAATAGTCAATAATATTATTTTGAATATAACCTTATATTAAGTATAATAATAATAACTTGACGCACCTCAAACAAGGGCCGTCTTATCCCAAATTAGGTGAGCCTTTACTTTTTTTTTTTTTAAGACAACTCCCCGCATTAGGAATTACTCCTGTGTCGCGGGGGACTTTACAAACATACAAATAACGGACACAAAGAACACCCAGACTCAGGTGGGAATCAAACCCACGACCTCTGGCTTAGCAGTCAGGGTCACTAACCACTAGACCAACAGGCCAGTCAACTTTGGTAACCAGACTTAGACTCCAGACTGAAAAGTATACTTATTTTTAATGCATACATTTAGATCAATTACACCCAATTGTATGAAGTGTTTACTCTCTTAGGTTAATAAATCAAATAAGTTGTTGATTTTACCGAATGCAACAACTTTATTGGCAACTTCAAGCGCATATCCAGATTTCCTGAGTTTATATCACTAAGTTGTGGCATTCTACCAGTAAAGTCATAGTATATCACACAATCATCAATCCTTCAATGTTTTATGGTGCGAGTTTTATGCCGGATCAAAATGGCGCACCGTGATTTACGTCGGGTCACAATGACCGGGCTAGAGTTATACAGTCAAATGTAATTAGAGGAACCTAATTTAAGAATCGGAATTACGGGCTTAGTTATTACCTTTATAAATGTAGGTAAGGCAATGCAGTAACTTCTCAAACAATACGCGTAATTTACTACAGTATGTGTAATTAATATAAGCCACTTTATCGTGTAAAGGGCTTATATTAATTCTCATTTTAATACGATTTTTGAAGTGAAAATTTCTTTAGGCACGTTGTGCACTTTTGCTATGGGGAAAAAGCACTGAAGTCGCACCGTCACGCTAATAGTACATATATAGATCCACTAGAGGGCGCTAATCTAAACATTGAGCTCTGTCAGCTCCTTATTAATTAATCGTTAAAAATATAACTAGTTCAATAAAGTACTTATTGTGTGCGCAATCATATGGTAAAATAAACGAAAACATAATTGTAATTAATGTGAAAATTTATAACACCTATAGTGCTCAATAGCGAAAATCTTTATTCAAAATTTTGTCTGAACGTACGACACAGACTGATAAACAACAATTACTTATTAACAATTTATATATAGTATGGAAAAAATCACTGAACTCACGTGACCGTCACGCTCAGATGTCAGATGTGTCAGTTATGTCACAGATTACTAAGTAGTTACTACGTAAGTTATGTTTTCACTTCTGACGTGCAGTCCTACGACTGACAGTTTTTTTTTTATATTAGCTCGCCTAAAGAATAACTTCTACATACATTTACCGTGTAGCCTATTTGATGCTTTTGTGGAATTGTTTTGGACATCAAAATATCATGTAATTTTGATTAAATGATAAATGTGCTAAAGATTTCTCTATACGGGTACAAATATGGTCGAGTTGAGATACCCAAGTAATCCCCACTAAAATTATTTTGAACCCCATTTTGAATTAATTGCAATAATAATATTGCATGTTATTCATATAATTTAAAAGTCTTTAAATTCTTATGGGAAACTTGTAATTGAAAGTATGTCTGCGTGACATGCATCGCCTAGTAGGATGCTTAGTAAGACCTGTCGTAACACGTTCTCTTATATATGATTGTTTTCTATATAGATACCACTTACTCCTGACACTAAATCCATTTAAAGGTTGTCTCGTAAAGACCACTTTTAGCGATATGATCGCCGCGCCCATTGTACCTAACATTAAAATTAAATTTAAGATTTATTGTAATTTTTATGGTGTATAATAAAGAATATTCTGTCTATCTAGATACTCTATACCACCCTGTATGTTTCAGAAGACCTTGTAAACTTTTTATTAATAAAAACTTATTATTATTATTATTACTATCCCCTAACTCTTCCCTCTCCCCTATTCCCGTCCATCCCATCTACCCCCTCTCCCCTCTTCCCACTCTTTCCCCACCCCCTCTTCTCCTAATCCCACCTTAAAGGGCGGCAACACACTTATGACTCTTGAGTTACAGGTTCCCATGGGCGGCGGTAGTAATTTACCATCAGGTGACCCGCCTGCTCGTTTGCCCCCTATACCATAAAAAAAAAAAATTTTTAATGCGATGCAATTTGTTTGTTTGTTACGCTCTACACCTTCGCCTACTGAATCGATCATCATGTAACTTTGCATACGTTGTCAGGGGTACAGATAGGTCACCGAGGGATAGGATAAAAAGCTGAACGAAGTTCCAGAATAAAGCTAGGCATAAGTTCTATGAAATACACTGAATAAAAGGATAGGTACTAGACAAAACTTCCTTATCGTGGGAGAGCCATGCTTCGGCACGTATGGGCCGGTTTGACAGTATGAAAAATGACCTAAAAAACGGACATCCCCTTTTTATTCATTCATTCGATAAATAAACTGATTTTAAATGCACGAGTAGAACACCCGAAGGTCAAATGTAATTAGATCTAAAGATACGATTTTTTTTAAATTATTCTTGGTATTTAGTAAATTATTAAAATCTATAGTAAAAAAAAATATTTATGTAGATCTAACTAGTATACGTGTATGTAGGTTTTACGCGGGCATATGATGTACGAAACTATTTGTTTTAAAATCCATTAACTTAAAAGATATTTTGAATCTCAATAATTTTTAGATATAATTTGTGATTTATTTGTGACTAACCTATTATATATATATATGACGGCGCGCCCATATTGTTCCACCTATATTTTTATAATGTGATTTGATTTGTCTAACGCATTTAGTTGATTTTGTTAAACTGTTTACATTTTGATTTACTTGAAACTAGTTTCACTATTAAATTTGTAGTAGAGGGTAGTTGGAGCGATCGATGCCTATATAAAGCAACAGGCGCGAGTGTGGAGCGCAGTTCTGGACGTACGATCGCAATTCCACATACCTCTTGGTAATATTGTTTCCAACGGTTTGTCAATTGGTCTTAATGTTAACTTTTTTAATTGATTACGACAATACAGTTTCGAAAAGTTAAATTGCCAAACGGGATACTATAATGATTCGCTATTTAGCTTCGTTGATTGCATCGGCCATTTTGTGCGTATGTAATGAATATTCAATAATACGACTATTTCACTGAGTTATGCGTAATAATCAAATAAAATTTAAATAGACACCTAAATACCATCAGGATCGAATTTTTTTCTGACCCATAATCAAAGGTACCATTAGTACTATCGTCTGTCTTCGTTTTCGGGAGCGTTTCACTAACAGCCTCTATAGGGTGTATTTGAAAAAGGAACGCTAACTTTAATCACTGAAAGGGCATGACTCTAGCATGCAATTAAAATAGGAATGTTTGTAAAAAACCTATCCGATTACAAGTTATGACTGTATTGCCTCCGTTTATCATAACAGCAGGTGCAATGTGTAAAGTTTAAAAATATAATTTTTTTAAGTTAGCTTTTATGGATTTTCGGCTCCATGGTGCCTCACCCCCATTCCTCTAAAAAAAATTTTTAGGTATAGGGTTTAAGGTTTAGGTATAGCATGCCACTTCACCACCATTCACACATTCACCCCCTTCCTCATACCACATTTTCCTTTTCATCTGAATTTATTTCCATTTTAAAGAATTTAGAAGTAATGTAATGTCAAACAAGCTACGTTCATATATTTCAATCATATATTATACAAAACATATCAACCTACTTTCTATTAATCTATAACTATTACTTAATATCAAATCACAATAAAAAAAAATCGGTGGCAACCCTAGGATACTTTCTTTAAAACCTCATAAGTCACGAATCCCAAGGAATTAAGATTTTAGGTTTTGAAGGCCTGTTAAGAGGGACCTATTCTATAGTCTATTTAAAGAACTGAATCCTACTAAAGTAAGACTTGATGAAAAAAAAATAATTACGAAAGTATGGTTAAAATCTTTTTTTTATGTTATTCTAAGTGCTAGAACTTTGTTACAGTCTGCATATTATAGATAATTTACACTTTGATAATATAGATTATTAATGAATAAAAAAACTGAACGCCTTTTGAACAACAACTATTTCTATGGCTTTCCTGAATTCCATAGAAAAAACGATAAAAAAATTGTATCTCCGGATCTAAAGACATTTGAACTTCGGGAGTTCTACTCGTGCATTTAAAATCATATTCTTTATCAAAAGAATAAAAAAAAGGGGATGTCCATTTTTTAGGTAATTTTTCATACTGTGCGGAGTGATAACATGGCCTCACAGAAAACCGGCAGTGTAGTAATGATTGCATTGCTTTTCGCCGAGTGAGTGAGGTTACTAGAAGCCCTAACCTTTCCCTCCCCCTCTCCCCCTCTTCCACCCTTCCCCTACTTCCACCTGCAGGCGCCCGTGGGCGGCGATAGTCATTTATTTATTTGTTTAAACTTTATGCACATTTTGTACATTGGCGGACGTTTACCATCAGGTTTACCATCAAGTCTCATCTGCTCGTTTGCCCCCTATACTATATAAAAAAAACTTATTGTAAGGCAAAAGCTGGACTTGACAAACCCAATATCGTTGACATAAAGCTTAATATGGATGTTTTCATAAGCTCGTAGTACTCTCACACAAGAACATATTTAATTTGTCCGAATGGAGCTTAGAAAATAGGTCTTGAAATACAGACTTATTTGTTAATCTCCTATTTTCTCATGTAGAAATCGGGACTCAATAGTAATTTTTTTTTTTCAGTCATTTTATAGACAACTCCCGCATTAGGAATTACTCCTGTGTCGCGGGGGACTTTACAAACATACAAACAACGGACACAAAGAACACCAGACGAGGGTGGGAATCGAACCCACGACCACGAGTCAGGGTCACTAACCACTAGGCCAACAGGCCAGTCGTAATGTTTATAATGTATGACACCATTTTATTTACCCGTTTTGATAGCATTGCGATCTGACTAAATCAGCATGGAAATAGAAAATTCAACTAAGACGGTCGAAATCTCATTTGACAGCTTCAGAACCGCGTTATTCATATATCATTTAACGACATAGATAATATCTTTGCAGGCATTTGTATGGTTATTTGCACATCAAACAAATATCAGTCTTTGGCGCCGATACAGCGTCACACCCAAGTGGCTAAAAAGGGGATGTCTCTATGTATATACAGAATGAGAAGACTGTATGGATTAATGAATGAATTTTATTGTTTCACAGGTGCACAAGACATACAAGAAGAGTTAGTAGTGACGGAATGTACAACATCTATGCATTGTATGTATAAATATGTTTGAGCATAAAAACGGAAACGCAAAAATGAGTTAGCACAAGGCATTTAGAAACTTATTAGTTCACTAAGCACTAGCTACGTGTTACTTTCTGAACGAAACGCCGAGTGACGGCAGTCGGGATATATTTAGGACAACGCTAAGTAAGTTAAGCCTGCCAAAACTAAAAAAAAAATGTTTTCGCTGGCGTGAATAAAGATTTTGTCAAGTAATTTTTTTATCCCTCGACAGAAACAGTACTTTTTTGATATGAAGGTACCCTATTGCCTTATCTTTACCTCTGACAATGTGTAAGCGAAATTTCACAATTATCTGTTTAGTAGTTAAGGCGTAGAAGCGTAACAAACGAATTCATTATCACCTGTATAATATTAGTTAGGATCTTCAATTTCTTACAGAGATTTGTATAGCTAATATACTATAGCTTATCCTTTTAAACTTACTCCAAAATACGCAGAGGTTCTCATTTGAATGTATTTTACTTTTGTGTATGTTACTTGAACATGCATATCTCTCTTTCGAACTTTTTAAATTAGTAATCAACACTACCGATTTAACGGGTTCAAAAGAGGAGAAATTATGTAGTTTCTATCATAAAACCAAATAAAAATTAGCAAAGAATTGAGATATAACAATACAAAATACACACAGTACAATTTAACAAATTCGTAAATAAAAGATGAGTTGCAGTTTGCAATTAATTCAAATATTGTAATGGGATACCCTTTTACAATATTTGAATAATATATACTATATACTAGACTATAATAATATATACTAGGAATGGGTAAATAAAATATTGCAATTATATAATTAATCGCTGCACTACCAAAGAGTATACAAACACTACGCTAGACTTAAAATTCTAAGGTTTTTGTTAGATAATTACATTTTATGCGGCTAAAGAGAGAATAAGAAGAGAGGAAAAGATAAAAAGCTGTTGAATAATAAATTGCACGGGTGTATTTATATTCGCTATGTTTCACAACCACATATGGTTTTGTATTTATTTGTCTCCGAGGAATATGTGCAGAAAAACTACACACAAAATAATTCAACGTTTATTTACCTAGGATAAATCGGCTATTCACCAACAATATTTTTATTTGTTTTCGTGTCCTTTTACATATCTGTTAAAAATATATTTCATATATTTGTTGAACAGTTATGGTCTATAACCTATATATAATATAGACCTCATACTTTTCTTTCATCTTGTATCCTTGTTGTGACCACAATAGAAAACACCATTTCTTTGAAGATTATCAAGTTTCACACCTCAACGGCTTATGCTAAGAATAACTTTTTCCTTGTACCGTTTCCATGCCCTATTATAGTTAAATGTTCTACTTTATAATATTTTTATTTATGGTTGAAGCTTAAGCGTAGTTAATACGTGTCTTCAACATAAATATATATCTTATTAGGCATATTTTCTTATAGGGCAGAGCCCTGCATTTAGGCTCACAGACTTTGCATCGTTCAGATAAGATTTGCTGGCTCACCTAGCTAGCCTAGCTCCACCCAGAAGCACAGGAGCCTTCTGGCGCGTTTACTGTGGCTTTTAAGAGCGACCATGCACCCGCGAGGATATTTGCCCGGCATTTAGGCATTATTCTAGAGTTAGTAAATGGAAGCGACAAGAGTTCTTAAATTTGAATTGAAAAAAGTACAAATTTGGGTTGTGTTTACAGATACTTTGCACTAATCAGAGGTACTCTAAGATCCCTTTCTAAGCTTCTTACATGAAAACATAACATAACGATGTTAAAATCTGATAGACAAAATAGGGTTGAGCAAGAAACGCGTTTATAGTTCTTATAGTAGTAGGGGAGGCCATTAAGGGATTTTTTGGATTTACTCCTGCGCGGCAGATTATTATAAGAGGGGTTAATTACATGCTGACAAGTGTACATTTTGATAATCTAACGATTTGAGCCTGACGCAAGGCAATGAATGGGAAGGTTACAAACTTGCAAAAATAAATCGATCATTTGACATTGTCGAGCGCGTCAGATTAAGATACGGTGGGTTAATTACATGCTGACAAGTGTACATTTTGATAATCTGATGATTTGAGCGTGACGCAAGGCAGTGGGAAGGTTACAAACTTGCAAAAAATAATCGTCGATTTTTTTTTTTATTTTGAAGGAAATAATTCAAGGATAACAGAAAACATATCATTTGCCCATTTCCACAAGCCGAAGTTACAAAAATCGTAAAGAAAGTTTAGTACATACAGCTGCAGTGAAGCATGTATTTCCCACTCCACGCCCCTATTTCCCTTTTCCATTCTCTCTATCTCTCACTCTCTCATACCATCCCCACACTATACTCTGTCCATTTGTTTATGTTCTTTTCGAAAGTTGCCGGAGAGCTTGCGTGCAAAACCGATCTCGATTATTTAATTACCTCACCTTCACCTTCGAGAAAAGACTAAATGTATCTATTTCACTACTCCAAACGTTGAAAAAAAACAGGTGGAAAACATTATAATGGTTAAATAAGACGAATTGAAACTAGTTGATACTACGAAATTCTTATTAATTAAAATAAATAAATATTATCGAATAGACTTAGCTCAGCAGAAAAATTAGTGAACTGACTGATATTGAAACAGTCAGATTAGTCTATTTTAGTTATTTTCATAGTATAATGTCGCATAAAACTATATTCATGTTGCAGAAGAAGTCTATCTGAGCAATTTATATATTTATAAACGTAGGTAGTTGTGATTAACTCGGGCAGAAATATAAAGAAAAACGCATCCTGACTGTGGCTTATTTATTAAAACCTACTTTACCTTCATAAAAACACAGATCAGTTCTGTAAAAAAAAGCGGTGTACATTTGGAATTTAAATGGTATTCGTAAATTAACAAAATTGTTTTTAACTTAGAATCATTCCTTAACTGACTTCTCTTACTTATAAACTACCTCCCTGCCAAGTTTTATTTTCATAGGTCAAGTAGTTTTCCAGATTCGTGATTAGTCTGTAAATGAGTGAGTAAGTCAGTGAGTATCTTATCGCTTTTATATATTTATATAAATAGTTAAGTCTATTTGTATTTGCATGCTATTTTCCGTGCACATTTCACACATTTAATGATAAAAATACATGTATTTTTTTTCAAATCGTCAGATTAAGAGAATCCCTCCAAATAATCGTCAGATTATTGGTCAGCTTGTCTAGGACAGTAAGCTGAACCATCTGTATGAAATCTGACGCGCTGGAGTTTTTTTTTGCAATTTCAAAAAGCCGCTGCGAGCATGCGTCACCTCCGAATCATCAAATTATTCAATGGGGGTTTCTTTCGGGTGTACTTAACATCCCCTCTTAATACCTAACGCGCTCGAATAATTTTTTTTTCCCATTTTTTACCCTTCCGTACGGCCACCCCCACCATGCAAATCGGCAGATTAACCTAGCTCCATTATCAGAGACATGTCATATCTACACTATTCATATCTGACACGCTAGAGTAAGTCCATTTTACTAATTTTTTTTACATCTTTGAAAGCCTGTAGAAGCTCCCCCCACCAGTGAAACGCATACATCGCATGAAGTCTTTTTCTTTCTACCATCTAATCTTCAAAATCCAATAGGTCCCAACGACGTTGGAGTAAATACACATTTAGCATCGTGGGCTCCCCTTCTATTAGGTCAAAAAAGAAATAAAACGCTACTAATAACACATAAAGACTTTACTTCTCTACAGGCAATAAATAACTTAAGAACCCCATTATCCTATTTTAGAAGAAAAAAATAAACAAAACATTTAAAGGTCAATCGATTAGGTAGGTAATTTTGCTGAGAGTGTAAAACTTCATCAATCAACTTTACAAGGAAGGCCTTTTTGAATGTCTGACATACATTTTGTAATGGTGTCTGTCAGTAAAAGGCTCAGGCAATATCTATCAATGAGTAAAAAGGTTATAGAAGTTTTGTTCATAAATCATATGGCATAAAGATGAAAAGCTCAACATGTTTCCCCATAGATTTTTCTTTACTTGTCATATTTATGAATGTGTTATTATTTGCGTCAAACTTAAAGTTTGTATGTCAACGAAATAGCTTATATAGTAGTAACTAAATAGGTATTAATGTTTGTTTTGAGTTTATGATTATATCAAAATATGTAACATATTATTATGTACATAGTTTTATGGCGACATCTATTTACAACAAAATATACTTCTGCGCCATCTTGCGAAGACACGCTGAACTGCATAGTAACTACTAATCCTGTATCACGCAACGAAAGATCTCGTACCGATTAGTATACAAAATTACAGACAAAATTCCCAAACGGTCAAAAGTACTTTTAACTAACTAAAAAACAGACAAAAACAGTTTTGAACTTAAGTTCTAGTGTATGATATAACAATCTCATACAGAGTGTAAGAAACACCATACCGAATATTGAAAAAAATATTGGAAATTTCTGCCGGAAAATTCCTTTTTTTTTTATTTTTTTTTTTTGGTTAAATAGTAATATCACAATGAGTACACAGAACATTTTAACGAAAAAAAATTTAAAAATACCCCATACGGCCAAAAACTGCAATGTAATCAATTAAGCAACATTTATGCAATCGGCTGCTTGGACGGCACCGTACGTTTAAGGTCATTCACTGTTCCGCATAAAAAGAATACCGCGTACATTGCGTAGCGCCAAATTAAACAAATTTTTCATGATGAACTGACTTGTATTTTGTAACTTTTTCGCGTAACTCAAACTTATATGCTGTATACTCTTATATCTCATATGTGGAAATGACTTTTTGAAATAATAAGAACAACACTTACACACATATAGAGACAACTTAAGAATACGATACTGATCGATACGATTGGTCAGATCAGATCAGAACCGCTCTGCTCGCCGTCCGATGAAAAAGGAGGTAGCTAGCTGCTTCAGTGCGGCTATTTATGTCCCAATATCGAATGATGTATGACATTACCACTGAGTTATTATTACGTACATTATAATATCTCGATGGTCAGTACTCGTTTTTCCGCCCACCGGTACCTAACAATAGAGAGAGAAATAAAAGCTCGAATATGAACGAAAGGAAACGAAGCTTCCTATTTTCGAAAAGTTTGCTACACATAACACATTAAAGCTTTACAGTTTATGTGTAGAGATGAGACGTTTGGTTGTAGTAATAACGTTATACCGCCCTAAGTCAAATGCCTTTGAACAAGCCCATATATCTCCATTTGTGTCATAATACCGCGTTAATAGACTGTGTACATATAAACGATGCTTTAGCAGAAATATCGCATTATGAGAAACAATATCCTTACATAGTCGTACCTACAATAAAAAGAGTTTGGGAGAGCGTCTATATCCGTATACATCTTGAAAACTACTGAAGAGCTTTGAATCCCGCTTTTGTTGTGAGGTGCTAAAACTTTTTTTGTCATCTTTATAATTTCAGCACCAACTATATTCATAGGACGTTACAATTATTGAAGTAAGTATTATATAATTGTGAAGGTTTTTTGTTCAAATCCTGCATCGGCGTTGACTTAATTGATGATCACTTGCTGTTGTTTAAACTTGTTTGGAAGCAATAAAAGAAAATACATGGATATTTGAAAAGTGGAAATTTAACTACGTTAAAGCCAGAGAGCCTGCCTAACAATTGTTGATTTAAAGGGAAAACACGAGTCGAACTATCACATCGTGCCATCGGGAAATTGAGCATTACGGTTTTAGAAGCTTGAAACACCTATCACAAATCTTTGTTGAAGGAATTTGGTTGCCTTCACAGTTTATAGTAATCAGTTCATCTGTTACCATCGTTGAAGTTTACAAACAAACAAATTTAACTATGAATTTAAACTCAATAAGTAAAATAAGGGCATGCTCTAAAATATATTATTTCCTGCCTTATGATGGACTAACAATCGAACCAAAGTGTAAACTGTCACTTGTCATTTTTGGAGACCGATTAACATGAATATACGAAATTCATAGCTACAAAACCACTTCTTTCTTTAGCAACTGCTCTGCAGAATTTCCTTAAAGTTCAAACTGTCCCATTTGTCCGGTACTTTTTCCTATCAGCACTTCTATCGAAAGTAGCTTTATCTAATTTATGTGTTAGATTTACTGATAGTAACAGAGTAGACAGGAAAACCGTGCCAAAGTGCCAGTTCATACATTTTTCATTTATATCGATTTTTCTCCCGGGACTTCCAGAGTCTATATTTTTTTTTTTTCTATTTAGGTAGAGTGAGCAGTATGCGGTCGGAGCCCTAACGCCATTTTAATAGTATCCAAAGTAAGTACCTATCAGATTTGTGACATAACAAACAATTACTCTGATAGTAATATTTTACCCTTGTAAATTATTCTCCGCTATAACATCATCTGCCTGCCATTTCTCGATTTGATCTCATTGAGATCATGTGTAACATTGCAAAGAGTTTTGCCTGCTTTCTTTCCTGCCGCCAACCCTACTTGAAAAGTGAAAAATTATCATTATTATGCGACACTTTTAAAATAATAGATAACATTATAAAGGCACCAGGTATCTACTGCACCGACTTCAAACAGACGTTTGAAGTCGGTGCAATACTTCCAATATTATATACTTGCAGTGATGTGCTCCTGCTAGTAAATATACTCGGAAGGTTTAGGTACTTCACTAAATGTAAACAAATCATGAAACGATTTTAGGACACATGTCCTCGTTTCGAAGTATTTTCAAAGTAAGTAAAATAGATATTCTTCGTTTTTAATCATAAAATAAAACTCTGTGTATAGTGTCAATCTCTCATTATTAATTACATTGGTTTGCAGAGCGACGATTGCAAGCGTCGATCTACCTTAAAGAGCCCAATAAGCCAGGATCCGCAAACCTTTGTAGACGTTCAGTCGTGTCATCAATCAAGTAAGTCATCTACATTTACTATTTACTTCTTAAAGTTCGAGTCGAGAGTTATGTATTTATTTTTCACCATAGTCATAATAAAACAACATATTTTTTTTTAAGAACCATATTCATTATTTAATCATTATTGTCCTATAAATAAATAATTTTGTTTTTTTTATGAAAAAAGGTTTAGCGTCTATGAGTCACGTATATCTTGTTGTGTACCTTTGTTTTATGTACCTAAACCTTACGACTATAGGTTTGCTAGAGATGTTCGAAGACGGAATATGGTCAACAATGCATTAATGGCCCTTCTGGTTCTGTGAATGTCTTCAAACAACAGGAACCGTTTGCAATTGAGCCCGTGAGCTTCCTTTCCCCTTTCTTTCGTAGTATAAAAATGTCTACTACAAATGACACTCATATACTTTGGTCATAGTAAACAAGAACCCTGTGTGTTATAAACACATTACTTTACCGAGCCTTGTTTACCTAAGAGTATCTGCAAGAAATAATTCGAGCTTGGTTGCTGGTCCTTTTGTGTAATATCTTCGTAAGATATTATTATTGAAAATGTATACAAATACCTAAATATAAGTCGTTTTCT
The DNA here is from genome assembly GCA_949752705.1 of Callimorpha dominula. NCBI lineage: Eukaryota > Metazoa > Arthropoda > Insecta > Lepidoptera > Erebidae > Callimorpha > Callimorpha dominula. The sequence continues at coordinate 11,054,992 of OX457010.1, read as the reverse complement.
CATCGAGTTCAACAAGCCCAATTAACGTTTCTGAGAAGTCAATCGCGAGATATCTTGTAAATGTATCTTAAAATTATTTTTATAAAGTCTGAAATCATATCATAAATTTAATTTGTAAATTAAATAGTTACTACTTGTCGACTTCTAGTGAAATCAGCTATTGAATTTTTTATAATAATATATTGGCATTTTTATTCATGTCAAATCCATGAATTGCTTATTCAAAGGTTACTGTGAACTTGACCAGTCTTTTTATGAATACGTGAAGAGTCAAAGCTAATCTAGTCAACTGTTACTGAAACAACAAAGGATTATTGTTAAGTCTCTTAAAAATATCAAATAAGTTAATTCTTGGTTTTAGAAATAAAATATTGAAATACTCGTAACCATTCTGTTACACATAAACGTATATTTGTTCAGGTATGTAATTCAGTAACATGTATCATTTGGCATATTAAACATTTTTCAATAAAATAATACTGTGATCGCTTTGAAAAAAAAAACATTTTTAACTCAAATATTTCTATAACACCACTTAACTATTTACAGTGTATCAGTTACGTTCATCAAACGATATTTTTTTGCTTTTTAAACCAGTTTAAATGCATATAGGACCTTTATATCTAAAATTAATAATAAAGTCCAGGCTACGAGTGATTACAGTGTTCCGTTAACTTATTTGTTCGATTTAAAATAAATACAGATTATGTCATGAGATTGAATAGTACATAGACGTTTAAAACACCAAGTATTCTAGTTCCTTAAAGACTTATAGTGTGCTGTATTACTATTTAACAAATATAGACGGGAGGATTAGCTATATTTGGATTCGTTCGACATGTTGTGGAAGAGACTGCCACGTTGGCCAGTCAAGTCAAGCCAAGTCTTACTAGACAATAGACAGGACTGGTGAGCCTATTGGGTGGGCCGTAACGAAGAAACCACCTCTATCGGTTTGTAAACCGCCACTGCCAGATATAGGTCTAATGTCCGAAAGACCGTCTACTGTAAAAGTTCTAACCCGAATATATTCGCTTTGTCGGATGAGGTGGTTCTTCTAGTCTTCCTACTTAACCTAATCTCATACTAATTATGTTATCATAATTAGTATAAAGAAAAATGGAAATGGAAATGTGGAAAAATATCGACTACCACGCCCTTCAGTGGTGATATGATAAAAATATCGACTACCACGCCCTTCAGTGGTGATATGATAAAAATATCGACTACCACGCCCTTCAGTGGTGATATGATAAAAATATCGACTACCACGCCCTTCAGTGGTGATATGATAAAAATATCGACTACCACGCCCTTCAGTGGTGATATGATAAAAATATCGACTACCACGCCCTTCAGTGGTGATATGATAAAAATATCGACTACCACGCCCTTCAGTGGTGATATGATAAAAATATCGACTACCACGCCCTTCAGTGGTGATATGATAAAAATTATTGGTGTGTCCGTTAGGTATAATATGCTTACCAAGTTCACTTCTATCCCTACTACAGCGAATGAATCTCAAATAAATAAGAATTCTGTAAATAATGTTAAATATTACCGTGGAATATAGTGCATTAAATTCTTGCTTCTATAGAGTAATATACCTACTTTAATAAATTATTTTGCTTACTACATTGTAATCAGTCACATCAGCAAACCAATGTAAATAGAGCTTTAGCAAGCACAGTGTGTGCAAGCGGATGGTAAACATTTTCTTTCAGATGCGTTGCTTTGCAAGCTAAATTACGCTTTATTGCGCTGTTGCCAGAGTTACTATTAAATTAAAGGTCTTTCAAAAGCAAAACTGTATAATGAATCTAGTTCACTGCACGTTTTAGAAAATAAAGTGGAAAATGTATTCCAAGAATTACATGTGCTAGGCTCCACACTACTCCGCACGTGATTGCAAAAAAACAGAAATTCCCAAAGGAGTTGTTTTAAGTCTCGTTTTAAACGAACCGTCGTTAAAAATGTAGTTTGCAGGGTTACAACGTATATATGTTTTTATAGTATGTGTTAGTCTCAGTGCGAGTTAATTCCTGGCAGTTTGACTTTAAAATGCTTGTTTTTGCATAGTTTACGATAAAACGAAAGGATGAAATTATTAGAAAAGCTAATATTTATTTTCTCTGATCACTAAGAGCAAGAATTGAAATGAAATTAGTCTTTTTTACTACAGATTAGTAGAAGGTCCAGCATAGGTTGTACAAACAACTGCAAAAGATTTCTCACATTTAGGGACAAATGTTCGCGTTCGGTGTGACGTACACTACTCTTTACTCTACACGGTTGATTTATGACAACAAAGCTTTTCGTGAGTAATAAAAAGCGGCCTCGCATAGTGATTAGGAACATTTTAGTTTCCTCTGGGGACCTCTTAGTATATAATGTCGGGGAAAATGTTTTATAAATAAATTCAAGACATTTCTTTTCAAAGTTTAATTACATTTAATTAAAATAAATATGTGCAATTTAAGTAACATAATTCCGTTGCTGTAGAAATCTTGGTATTTTTGATAAAAAAAAACTGCGACAAGTAGTTTTGAAAGTCTTGATACAGAGTGACATAAAAATAAGTTTCTGCTTGCTTATAATCTCGAAGAAGAATGGCAAACTGTATATGCGTATCAACCAGTGTGTGTTCACTCAGAGCAGGATTTCTATAAAAAGGCACTAACACAAACCTTTTCTATTCGAAGGGTCCGCTTTTCTATTTAAAAAGAAAAACTATTCAACAGAAGTTTTTTCATGTATCGATTTGTCTCGGAAATTGAGTTCATCCGCACGAGTTGGGGACGGTATTTTGTTTTGTACCGTATGTTATATTATTCTTTTAAAAGTCCCTCATTGGGATAACCGTTTGAGATATTATCGGGCAAATGATATTATAGATTTCCACCGTTGTCAAACAGATTTTTCACCTTATTGATCTACGATTTAAAGGCCACGGTAAATAATTCGTACGTGATTTTAAATTGCGAGCTAGTAGTGCCATAAAGAAGAAATAAGGAAAGAATAACAAGATTAGTTTCAGGCGTATGGTGCGTTTAATTTACTCTTGGCGTATCAGTCGTGTAACTTTAAAAGCAAAATTACATGGGTTTATGACATGGCATGGCACTGGCACACTATTGACAAATAAATAAAATGTTTCCTATAATTTACATTGAACCTCGGACCTCGTCATTAATAACTTGAAACACCTCACACACGGCCGTCTGATTCCAAACTAGTTACAGCCTGTACTGTGGTAACCAGACTACTGATAAACATACTTACATATTACTAAATACACATACATATTATAGATAAATTTCACTCAGACACAAAACAAATGATCGTGCTCATCACGCATTCATTTGTCCTTTGTGGTAATCGAACCCAAGAAATAAATCAAATAAATGAAAAACGAAATCGTTAATAAATACGAGTAAAAGTATGCTTGAATGTACAGGAGTCAACTTCGTTATTTAGCTTTACCAATAACAGAAACACACAATAATCATCCTGGACAGCTGCCGCTCTATACATGTGTGCTTCCATAGCAGCTTGTCTGAAGTAAACAAAGGGTAGAAACTGCTAGTTTGTCAGCAGTTTCCTTGTTATCTGAAACACAATTGTTACTTTGGTTCATGTGCCTCTGTATTGTGATCTTAATTAAAACTTTAACGTCGTGAAACTGTATATAGTTCAAAGGAAGTAGACCACAGATGATTAGAGTTCGAAACGGAGCAGAGAGCAGAGAACCCTGCAAAAGACGTCTAAATAACAAGCACCGAATAGGGGTCGTAATACGCAAGTAAAATCAATGTAAGCACTGCTAATCACTTACCACCAAACGAGCCGTGCGGTCATTTACCACTATACCTGTGCTAACTACATTGGACTTGTGTAAATATAATCTACGGTAATAGCCTTGAGGTTTAGTTATTTTGACTTTATTTCTTTATTCTATTGCTTTTTGATATCCATGGCCATCATTACAGAACATTGGGTAAAACGAACAGCTGTCGTACATTTTGTAAAAAAAGAAGTTTTTGAAGTCTGTCACAATTTTGCAGAAACCTAAAACTAACACCAACCTTTTATTCGGGAACCTTAAATTGTCTAAAACTGTTAGATAAGCAATTTTAATCATTTTGTGATTTCTGTACAGAAAACCCACCATTGTACTTACGTAAGCGTTCTTAACTATCAAATCAGAAATGGGAAGCTGGTAGGAATAGTAAGTACCTTTATATTCAAAACGAGAGATGTGAATTTATCTACACATATTTTTTTCACACTTTATACACACCTTGCCTTGTATCTAATATGAAAACACTATTGCCTCAGCGAGAAATAAACCACTTTAATGTTACAATAATCTTGATTATTTTTGACTTTACGCACTCGGGAAAGTTGTACGGTTTGCTCAAACCGAGGGCACGATCTCTATATTTGTTTTTTCAATATGCCACAAAAATATTTAAATCAGGACACGATTTCCCTAGCTAGTTACGGATTTATGATTAATCTTTAGTTCTTATTGAGCGCGTGCATTGGGGAGAAAATTGCTCATGTGTGTCATCGCGCCGCGCCGTACCGTTATCGATGGACGCCTACTAAACTCTCAAATACAAGTAACTTTAGTAACCACAATATTACAGTACCACACTTTATACGATATTATCCGCAGCAAATTATTATCAACAAATGTTCCTAGTGTCTTCTAGGACACCAGGAATATTTGGGGCTCTAAACTACCTATTGGCCTTACGTTAGTCCCATAGGAAAAAGGCAGATATCTTATATGAAACGCCACATGCGTAAAAAACTTGAATTAAACCGTGAGAGTCGGCAGTGCAACAGGGCCAAGCACATCAAGTATGCCCCTCTGTCTCAGGCTTACATATTTGTACCTGTGGTCATCATGAAAATCAGGGGCTTGGGGACAGTAATAAAGTAATTAAGAGAGAATTACATAGGGGATTTGATAGCCGCTCCGTAGCCTTTCTGTTGCAGCGGCTGTCGGTGCTTCGGGCTGGAGACAATGGGGTCGGGGCTGTATACCTAATACTTAAAATCATCGCAATTAATGTGATTAATTGATGTATCTAAGGTTTTTTATTGTAGGTAATGTGAAACAGCGATATATTTTGCATAAAGTTTAGAAAGGTGCTGATGTCCAAATATTATCATAGATTTGTCTTTGTTACATTCTATTATACAACGGGTCTTTGTTATACTCAATTCGGTAGTTTTCTATGATTTAAATAAATTGTTTAACAGTCCTTATTAAATGAAGTATGACTTTACTATTTTAAAGTTTTTTTTTTTTATTAAGCCATTTATTAAAAGTCAATGATTCGGCAATGGTTAGGTATGACGTCATAATCGAATAAAAACTTTCGTGAGTGGTATTCATATTAGTTAAGATATACGGTTTTACTCACGTGTATATTTCGAGGATGCACCTGCAGCCGGCGCGGCAGAACGCCTCACCCCTTGATAAAGGGCCCCTGTCGGGTCCGAAACTAGTCGGGCATCCCCGAAATATACACGTGAGTAAAACCGTATATCTTAACTAATATGACATATAACTCATTATTTTATAAAAGATTCTGCAAAGTGTACCGTTTTGATGTTTAATCTTTCTCTGCACAGTTCTTGAAAATTCATGTGCTTTTGTATTCTGTAATTCTTCTTCAAAAGTACAGGAATAAGATTCAAGTAATAAGTTTTTTAAATAAAATCATAAATTAAATTTATTTCTTTTCAACTAATTCATTTTATTGTTATTTAGACCAGAGACTTAGACCAGTCCAAGATTTTAACACACGGTTGTCTCTTAGCACTCATCACAATTTATGTAATTGTGTCCCCTTTACCAAAACGAAGATTGACGAGGCTATTTTTGACCTGTAGAGAAGTAAATAACAAAAAAAAATATTTTAATTAATAAACTGTGCAGATTTCTTTTGTTTCAAAACAAATCCTAAAGTGTTTAAGCATAGGTAGATAGTAAATTCTTAAATAACCAATATACCCCATCCTTACAGCAACGGCTTTTAGTTTCAGTATAATTTAAATCATTTCATCATAATTATGGAGGGTACTATTTTACAATCAGTCTGTTATAGTCCAGTTCTGGACTTCTCTCTATTTGTGTTTTAGCACTTGTATTAAAGCTACCTTAGACCGCGCACCATTTTGCAGGAGTACTTTAGTTTTCAGTTTATAGATTTGCGATTACATAATTCTGAGAAACATGTTTTTCTGTCTCAATATGAATGTTTCAATCTGAATAACCGCTGGCGGTTTTCTCATTTACTTTGCAAGTAGTTACTAGCATTATGAAATAATTACAAACTTTTTGTTTGAAAACATTAAATTAAATTAGACTGGTCTACGAAATTGATGTGCATTAAAAAAGTATTTTATTTTAATTAACCATTGGAGGTACTAACACTACGTACTGAGTAGCGGTGTTCGTTTCCAATACTTATTTAAAATATATATTTTTGGGAGAGAACGATATCAACAATAAATAACCATTTTTAAGAGTAAAACTAAGAAAACTTCACACATCTCACATACGGCCGTCGGATCCCAAACTAAGCAGAACTTGTACTATGGTAACCAGACTGCTGATAAACATACTTATATATTTCTAAATAAATATCATCATCATCATCATCATTTCAGCCATAGGACGTCCACTGTTGGACATAGGCCACCCTTAATGTCTTCCAAGAAGACCGGTTGGAAGCAGCCTGCATCTACAGACGGCCTGCGATCGTTACTATGTCGTCTGTCCACCACGATAATGACCTATTGTCCGTGGTCTCCATTCGAGATCGTTTCGGGCCCATCAACCATCCATTCTACGTGCTATGTGCCCTGCCGATTGCCACTTCAAGTTTGTCTGCGTATATCCTCATTTCTGATTCGATCGCGCAGAGGAACACCAAGCACAGCCCTCTCCAATTCTCTCCATAGCTGATTGGGTAACCCTGAGCATGCTTATCAAGCCCATAGTGAGAGACTATGTTACTTATCCATTTAATGTCATCACTGGTAAATAAATATAATTATTATAAATAGTTGAATACATTACCGCGTCTGGTTTTAATGTATTTATTTATGAATTTGTCATCGAATTTTCCTCTAATACTCTTCTCTAGGACCTTGAAGTTAATGTTATGAGTTTTAAAAAGGGTATTCCAATGGGATGTTTCATGTTTGCCCAATATAAAATATATAGTGTTGTTTACTTTCCAAATCTCGTCTGTCAGGTGGGCTGTGAACAAAATATCTTTAAAGACAACAGTCACCCTAATGCTCATCACCCTAATTTTAAGCTATTTGCTACGTAAAAATACAATGACATAACTGTTTTGAAAATGTATTAATGTATCGGTACATTACCTCTATCATTAAGTTCAGATAACACTTTCTCAGAAATTACATTGTCCGCACGCCAAAGTTCAGATGCACCATAAATTTCTGAAATATTCTCCACAATTAACACTTCATTATAAGACACGTCTTAATCAAAAAACCTTATAGTATAGTAGAAATTATAACACTTACAGTTGCCGTTCAATTAAATAGTATAAACATACATACGAGTACATTAATTTTAACTAGGTACTCTCAAAATCCAAAATTTTAGATGTAACTAATATTATTAAAATATTTTAAGTATGATTTATATACTCGTATGTAGTGCCGTTATTGCGACAGGATGCCCTTTAATATCATCGCATTCGATATATCAAACATACGGATGTCACTTTATGGTAATCATATTCAATTAATAATTAATCATAACGATACGATACGTAACGATGATATGCCAGAAAATGTTGCGAGGCCGAATTTAAAATGAGAATATAATTTCACATTGGATATTACTTGCAAAATTAAATGTATCGGGGTATTCATCAGATGATCCATTTTCCATTTGTGTAGATTCCTCATGAAATACTGATTCATTTCTTGAACTGTGCGTTTCTGAAAATTTTAAAAATATATTATTACGAGGAAAAAATGGATTACCAGAAGCCAGAGACTTTATTACATCTTTCTTAACGAGATGAAGAGTAGCTGAAAGAGATAAGCCCGTTGAGACATACAAGATCATTCATTAATAAATAAATAACTTCACACATCTCACACACAGCCGTCTCATCCCAAACTAGGCAGAGCCTGTACTGTGGTTACCAGTCTGCTAATAAACATACTTATATATTACTTCTAAATACAAACATATTATAAATAAATTACACCCAAACACAGAATAAATGATTATGCTTATCACGCATATATTTGTCCTGGATGAGAGTCGAACCCACGACCTCTGCCTCAGCGGTTAGGATCACTAACCTAGTGGTGGTCTAGTGACCAACAGGTCATCCATAATACCTCCTTTTTAGGGTTCCGTTTCTTAAGAAGAAAAAAATGAACCCTTATAGGAGCACTTTGTTGTCCGTCTGTCTATCTGTCAGTCAAAACTTTTTTCTCAAAAACTGTGAACGCATCAAGTTTAAATTAATACCAAAGACATATAAGCCTGCAGTTTCTTGAAGCTGTAAAAAAATCAAGCTTCTAAGCCATCGCAGTTTTTATGATTACAAACTTATATTATGCGGTTGGATTATTAACTTTGTCATACATTGCAACCGCAAAGCTAAGTTTGTCTTGTCCGGTTTTCTCTTATTAACAAGATTATTAATTTACATAACCATGTTGGTAAGAAATAGCAGTTTTCTCTTCTTCGAAAACTAAAACCACGATGAACATATATTATTAAATGTATTAGTTTTTGAAAGCCTGATAAATAACAATTAATCTGAAACATACCATTAAAGTCTTTGGCTGCAGCTACTTCTTTTGGTAAACGTTTATCGCCACCTATTAAAAACTACAACTTTAATAAATTCGTTAGTTTATCAAAAAGTGTTAATATTTTTAGTAATAAATACGTTTCGTAACCGATAATAACGACATTAACGGTTACGGGAGATTCTAAAGTAACCAGACATACATTACCACGTCTTGTATTGATATACTTCTTTATAAAGTCATCGTTTATCTGTCCTGTAATTCTGTGCTCCAGAACCTTGACTTTAATACCATTATCGTGAAGAAGCCTACGCCAATAGGCAGTCTCATGTTTTCCCACAATAAAATCAATTGTGTTGCCTCTCTTCCATATTTCATCCGTCAAATGCGCTGTTAAAAAAAAAAATTCAATTGGACACTATTCTGATTGTGTTATAAAATGAAATGTTTAATTATGGAACTTTGCTGAATGAAACTGAGATGTCATCTCGGATTTTTAGCCACGATGAGCTAAATTTTAGCGTGTAATGATACCTCTGTCATTGAATTCATTTAGAATAGCTTGTGATTTCACATTTTCTACCCGCCAAAGTTCAGAAGGCCCACGTGGTTCCGTTATTTCTTCGGTACTCCAGAGATCTGAAAAAGTCAAACTAATTACTACTATAATTCTCAACAAATAAGTGTTCTCTATTTATAAAAAAACTAACAGCTGATATAAATATTCCGAAAACTATGAATCATTGTGGTATCAATTTTCCTCGAATAAAAAGGCTTTTCTATATCAACATCGTATCATCTGTCATCACACCCTCGGCATCACCTAGATGGCACACAAACACAGGGCAATGTTGGGTAAAGGAGATCTAGTATCAGACCAGCTTTATGATACAATATTATTGCATTGTCACTGAAGTTGCACAGGTAAAGTACCAGGTCATCCAGAAGATAGAAACACTTTGAAATATGAACTGTAAGTCAGTAATGAGAAAAATGAAAGAATCGGGATGAATGAATACAATGTAGGTGAAATAAAGGACAATACGAAAAACAACTAATCATTTCTCCATGAATTAATAAAGAGTAAAATGTGTTTTTTTTTGGAGTCGACAATACAAATATAACCGAAAGATTGTCCTGGAATAGGGTACATTAAGCGCTAAATGTGTCTACTTAGTTTGCTCATATAAAACTCACGATGTATTTTCTGCGTTGTATATGGATATTTGCCGCTTAAAATTTCCTCAGATTCTTCAGAATGTTTATTACTGATCACTGTGCTGGTCTTCAGATCAAATGGTAGAGTAGAAATTTCAATTTCTAAAAAAAATATTTTATCGTCGTAATTGTCTTTGTGTAGTGTTCTCGAGGAGAAACATTTACACATCAATTAAGACTTTGTATTTGATACTTTTCTGTTCAAATTTGATCCTCTCAAAAGTGCAGCCGGGCTGTCACATGTCAGCCAGGTAGTTTTAATGATTCAAAGTCGGTAAAATCACTCTGCCACACCGAATCTCTGTTGACATTTTAAAACGAGGTTTTGTAGTTAATAATAATTCTGATAAATTGGTACTATAAACTGTTAAAAAATAGTAATTACGAGAGAACAGTCAAGGATAACCCTCAATAAATAGCAATTGAAGGTTAATGCAGTGTATACTGTCTTAGAAAGTAGAACTTCTTAAGATGTAACACATATTTTGAAGCCCAAATTACGCAATGTTCTGTTAGATATTTCTCCAATATTGTTACAAATTGATCAGTAAGTACACACAGTAAATGGTAGAATATGGAGCACCATATTCTACCATTTACTGTGTGTACTTACTGATCAATTTGTCTATTAGTACCTAGTGGAACCTAGTGCGATACAATAAATAATTGACAGCAGTCAATTATCTATTGTATCGCACTAGGTTCCTAAGAACAAATCGAATTGACGATTAACTGGAAAAGTACGTCCAGTGTCATAATTATGAGAATTTAAGTAAATTCACTTCAAATACACGACACAAGTCATTTCAAATATATCATTCAATCTTTTGGGTTATCAATAAATATCGTTCATGTTTGTTAACTTACCTAGCTATCATGAACCTCCTCTGATTGTGTTATGTTTCTGCACTCAATAGGATCTTCAGAAAATACTGTACTGTCAGCGGAGGAACCATGGTGCTGTCTGGTTTATATAAGACTAGCAGCGCCCCGTGGTTTCACCCGCGTAAATCCCGATCCCGTGGGAATATCGGGAGGCCTATATGTTAGTCCATGTCTCCAGCTATCTACAAACCAAGTTTCATCGCAATCGGTTCAGCAGTTTTGGCGTGAAAGAGTCCTCACAAACTTTCACGTTTATAATATTAGTAGGATTGGGAACGGGCTAATGATAGTTCAAAAAAAAATTAAGTGGCCAATTATTACGGAAACCACTTTCCACTATTGTATTGTATTGACTAATTTTTCCTTTGCATTAATATTAAAAATTGTACTTTACCTGTGGTGGGATTTATATATTTGCTTAGGAATTTATCATCAAACTTTCCTTTTAGATTCTTTCCAAGAATGTCCCATTGAATATTAGAATTACTTAGAAGCTTATGCCAATAACTTTGTTCATAATCAGCCACAATAATATAAATAGTGTTGTTTTTTTTCCAAATCTCATCACTCATATGTGCTGCAAAAATAATATCAATTACAGAATATATTATGTTGAATTTGCGTCTTATTACCTACCCTTTTGTCTTTTTCTCTCTTTAGACGTTATTTGAATCAGAAAAAAACTGGACATACTTAAATGCTGCTAATAAATACTATCACTACGTATTATAAAACAAAGTCCAGCGCTGCGTCTGTCTTGCTGTCTGTCTGTTCGTGATAAACTGAAAAACTACTGAACGGATTTTCATGCGGTATTCACTAATAGACAGAGTGATTCATGAGGATGGTTTAAGTGTATAATTTGTAAAGATTTTGTGTAAATTAATTGAAATATGTTGATGGTTGTTGAAGATGACTCTGCTACCCGTGGGAAGCCGGGGCAAGTTGCTAGTTATGAATAGATTCGTTAATATAAGCATTAAAGATGGCGGGTAAAAAAGATACTATAAGTTCTTTTGACGGTCAAGCCTCTGTTTTTTTATATTATTATTTATCGCCTAGCTACCCCACCACGCATTGCTGTGGCTAAGTAATTTGCAATAAAAAAATATTGTGACTATAAATTGAGATAAAAACCATCCTTTCTCTCAAGTTGGACCAACCTGCACACAGTATGTAAAATTTCAATAAAATCGGTTCATTACTTTAGTAGTTCACCTTGGACAAACAACGTGACACGAATTTTTTTTGCATCTATCTAGTATTACCTCTCATTTACTTTTTAATTTACTTTACCTATTACATTACAAATCTCATTCTGTTCTCTAAATCTTTCTTCTCAAGCTTCTTTTGTTTGTAGTGAATATTTACCACAAACTAAATATGGCAGTATCAGTAAAAAAAACTACCTTTTAACCACGAGGTTAAATGATTACATTTTGATCCTTGAAAAGGAGAACCTTTTCGAAGTTGGTTCATAATATAAGAATTATGAAAATAAAGTGAGCTGTAATACCGCTTAGTAATGGCGACGGGTTTGGATAGCTCCACCTATGAAAACGACCGATAGGAAATTGTTGGGAAGAGGTAGATTTAAGAGTTATTCTGTGTTTTATATGAATTTTAGAAAGGGATCAAGAAGACTTATTAATTTCGTTTATTTATTCATTATTCGCAAAAGAAATAACAACCATCTTTATTGCTGCACCTAAATCCTCCAAAAGGGTCACTATACCGATAAACTGGACGTTAATACACTCGGCATTAATTTTCAGTTGGCAAGGTCTTGTGTGAGCGTACTGACAGGGGTAACTGTTATATTATACTCAATTATCAATAAGTTGCGATGTGTTTTGTGAATTAGCCACAAGAAAGAAAGCCACAATATTCGTAAGTAAATAAAATGCATATAAATTAAGATTAATGATCAACAAAAACTGAATTTATTGCACTAAACGGGTTCTTTAAACTACTGCTACTACTGCTAACTGAACTTTCAAGTTTAGGGGTTTCGTATTTACTAATCCCACCTAAACTTCTAATGCTATGACTTCTGCACACTTGCTAGGCGCATCTCGAGAACACTAACAGTAACAGTACAGTATCACTAACAGAACAGTATCCAATCAGAAGTAAATTGCATATGTTTCACAGTGTGCAAACTCGAACTAAGAATACTGTAACTTGCAAATAGATGTGCGCCGTAACGTATTTTCAATCAAATAGTGTAGTTGCCTGTGCATCAAAAAAATTACTGAACGACCTCCATTATAATAAGACTTTAAATAAAATGTAGACTTTAAAATATATAACCTTTGAATAATAAATTTTCTTGTATGTTATTATTTTTGTACCCGAGTTGTTACCGAGTAGTTAAGTAATACTAGCCAGGTTAGTCTTAGGATGGGTGACCATTCTTAACACATTAAGAATGGTCACCCATCCTCCGTACCTAGGAGAAAACGTTAAGCCGTCGGTCACGGTTGCCATACGAGCATCTATGGCATTCGTTACAGATAGTTGGAGCCCTAAAAACTCCAACAACCTAGTCTAACTGCAGAACTTCGATATCGACTAGTACTTGGGTTGTGGAGGTCTGATGGCAGTCGCTTCACGTAAAATACCGAAGTTCGGCCGTATAGTAGTTGGACTGAAAGCCGACCCCAACTTAGTATGGAAAAAGCGCGTAGGATTGGTGTGTGTTATTTACTTAATATTGCCGTTAAAATGGTTTGAACTTATAAAATTACCTCTAAGTTCAAATTCGTAGAGAATATCGTCATCGTCTAAATTTTCTATTCGCCAAAGTTCATATGTTGAATCATCTATTGTGACATCTGCAGCAGCCAAAAATGCTGCAAAAAGAAATGTTAATGACCAATTTTAGTCTTCTAATATTAACAGTAAAATAATAAAAAAGCACAAAAACTGTTTTATACAAGAACTTGTTGTTACCTGTTGTACGGATAAATAAAACACTTATGAACAAGGTCATATTTATAGTAAAAATAATTGAATTGGCAGCACAGAATGCGATAAGAAATTTGATTGCTATTACAAAATGAAACGAACATTTTGATTTATAATTTCTTACACATTTTCCATTTTTGTATACAAGAAGAAGACATACATGGGCATTTTATTTATTATTTTCTTTTTTTTTGTTACGCGTACGTACTGCTATCTTCCCTGACAAAAATCAAGCACTTCGCGCACTTTTAACGATTATTTTCATATTTTTAGTTCATTGAAAGATAACTGTTGATAGCAGATCCTTCGAAATAAAAAAATACGTTTCATTGAACTACTACTGAAGTGCTTGATTTTAGTCAGCGAAAATAGTAGTACGTACTCGGTGAAAGAATCTCCGGCGTCCCGAGACGCACACGTTTTTTTGCACAAATATAGATTTGTGCAAAAAAACGTGTGAGTCTCGGGACGCCCGACAGAATTGATAACTTAAACGCCAGACAGACTGGCGCCGTAACGCGTTACGTAACGATGCGGTTTACCCTCCCATAAGAAGTTATATCACGTCAATATTTGAATAATTCGGACGTTTAAAACTATGTATAAAGAGATTTATGAAAATCCATGGTTTTTGACACACAATCAAGTGCAACTCCGTGGAAGGAAATGGTACCCGAACGGGTAGGTAAACACCCCTATCGGTTTAGGTTTACAAGAGGCGTTTCCAGCTCCTAGTTAACATAAATGATAGTATAGGAAGAGTTGCTATTTTGACTTCTGTAAGAAACAGTCTCAAAACCACTGATATAAACTATGAAAATCACTAAATAACAACAACTACCAAGTTGTTCGTACCTCTGTTTGCACTCAAGTCAATCAATCTAAACATATTCCTACCCTTTTATAATCCCACAATTTGTTAATATTTATCAATCGACCAATATTCGATATTATTTTGACTGGTTATACCGGTAACACAATATGTGTTACCGGTATAATCAGTCAAAATAATATCTATTAACTTATTTTTATTAAATAGTGAACTGTGTTATCATCTATTATAGTTTGGCCCTATTTTTAATAAAATAAATAAGAGTTTTTGATTTGGCGACAACACTTCTGTAAGAGATGACAACA
Source organism: Callimorpha dominula (assembly GCA_949752705.1). NCBI lineage: Eukaryota > Metazoa > Arthropoda > Insecta > Lepidoptera > Erebidae > Callimorpha > Callimorpha dominula. The sequence continues at coordinate 11,039,947 of OX457010.1, read as the reverse complement.
AAATATGTTCAGTCACATTGTTTTTCAATATTATAAAGAAGGCAATCAAAATTGGTATTTCATAATACAATGAAACATAATTAAGTTCGATGTAAAATCATTTCTATCATACGAATAGTACCTAGTGCTGGCAGATTAGTAAATAAAAATATGTACAAAACAAGATTTTGAAATTGTTGCACTATGCACTATGATAATAATATAATTGGTGAGCAATGTGTGGATACTGTTAAAAAAAGGATCACCAACCTTCAATACGATTGGATATTTTAATTTTATTTTATGAGCATGCTCTGAATATAATATAATCTATTTAATTTAATAAAATGTAAAGATAACGTATAGATATCGCATTTAACAATCACACAAAAAATAAAATAGTATTTTTTTTAAGTTAAACAGTTCTGTTGTAAGAAAAACATAATAATAATAATAAGTTGACACATGTTGACATGTCACACGGCCGTCTGATCACAAATTAGGCAGAGCCTGTACTATGGTAACCAAACTGCTGATAAACATATTTACTAATTTCTAAACATATATTATAGAAAAATTACACCCAGACACAGAACAAATGATCATGCTCATCATACAATTATTTCTCCTGGGTAGGAATCGAACCCACGACCGGGAGACGTCTTAAAAAAAAATGTAGTAGGGAATTGATCGGACTATAATAAAATCGTGCAACATTACAGAACGATCATTTGTATCTCTGGTATGGTCACATAGTATAGGTTCGTTTAAAATAACTTAAATAATAATTGGCCTGTTTCCTTCCCTCTAAGTAAAAGGTTTGTTTCATTTCAAGACACACAATTTTAAATACATAGGTTGATTAAAAACGAAAATAAGATGGTGTTCTTTACAATTTAGTGGAACAGCACCAAGTCGGACTATAAAACATACATGTACATCGAATTTCCATACATATGCGAAGGCCTTGACATTATCAAATTTATTATGAAACATGATTAATTACAAATACGCCTTTAGTAATTTCACCAAGAGAGCGGTTTATCATCACAAAATGTTAATTTACTACGTGATTAACATTCAAACAATTATGATTAATTGAACGTATGTGGGACATTAATGATAATTCTTATTTAAGATTATTGACATTTTATTTGTGGTAAGTTAATTAGATTTTTAGTGGCCATTATTGGCCAAAATACGGTATTTTCTTTGTGGTAAAATTCTCGTTTTGCTATAGCCAAGTAGATATTTGTATATACATAAATAAGTGGCCAGGATTTTGATCAACAATAAAATAAAACTTTGTGAAATAGAAAATATTTTACTACATGCTACAGGTAAGTGTGCAACATAAATCTTGAAAATGGTCGTGTCACATAGTACTGGGACCGATCTATCATCAGCGATAGGACTTACTAGCAAGAGTCTTGTCACAGGAGCTTGTCATCAATTATCTGTTAAGACAAAGAGTTCATACTCATACTTTAAACTGGAAATGTCTCGTAACAAGAGCTCGCGAATCTCTTGTAACGCGTTAGACACAGCGTTAGCAGGAAGACATTTTACCTTCGGCTAAATGTCTTCCTGCTACTGATTTTCGAAAAAGGGCATTAAAACCAACTATTTTACACTAGTGGTGTCGCATTTATAGGCATCGGTAGCAGTCTGCAGTCTTTCCTAACTTACTTGTATAACAAGTAGTATAAAAAATTTAAAACCCGACCGTTAAAAATACTAAAAAGAAAAAAATTACCTACTAGTGACACGCGCAATAAAGGTGAAACCATTTTGATGAACGACATATCGTTCATCAAAATGGTTCAGCCGTTTAGTAGTCACGAGAAACATAGGAACTAGTGATGTAACGAATATTCGCATTAGCATTCGCAAAAAGAGGCGAATGTTTGTGCGAATGTCTCTGACAAACGAAAATAAATTATTTATTTGTGGTAATTCATCTGCTAACGTTAATATTTTTTTAAGTTATATTATAATAAATATTAATGGAACGGTCTTGAGACAATTTACGAACGAAACTAAAAAATAATTATAATACATATTAATATCTTTATAGAAAAGGACTTGAAAGGCCTAATAAAATAATAATATCTAATAAGCCTAATGTTTTTTTTTTTTTTTTAAAGAATACTAGCAACGTGGGTCACACATTACTAGTATTCTTGTTTAATGTATATGTATATACACTCAAGGCACATTTAACCGGCCGCTTATTACATGTTGATTCCTGCAAAACTCCTTTATAATTTAATTGTTTTTGATACAATGCAATGAAAGTGAACCCTTTACATACATAATCAAACAGGAGTCATATTTAGAGTTTCCTTTCTAAAAACAACAATGACTAAAATATTGATTTTAAAGAAAATCTGCATTTTAATTGTCACAGTAATAATCGATATTTGGTCGCCTGGCATCAATTACTACTTGTAATCAATTTGGAAACCCGTCCAATATGCTAGTTAATAATTAGCTAGTTAATAGTAAATAGTTAAACTTCAACTAAACAGACTAATGTGCTACAAAACGTCAAAAATAAAATAAAATACGGGTATAGTTCAGGTATATTTTTTGCAGAACTACCCAGTTAAACAAATATACCTATTAACCTTAACATACGTTATTGTAAACCATCGGTTTGCAGTTTTAGAGGAGTGGACAGTTAAATATGTCTTTGAGTGTATTATTATAATATAAATGACAAGACAAAGACATTCTAAATGTTGTCTCAAAAGTCTCATAAAACTCGTGTCCACGTCGTCAGATATTCAAGATCATTGTGTTTATTCAAAAAAGATATAAAATTTTATCCAAATCGATAGAGCGGTTTTCGAGATACGCTAAATAAATTTAAATACAGGATTTGCTAAAATATATTATAGTGATTAAGTAACTTTATTACTCACCGGGACTCCCAGTTGGCCTTGCATTATTGTTTTTTGCTCTCTATTGCAAAAATGGTTAGAGGCATGAATAGAAATTTAAAACAACGTTTGTAGAGAATTTTATGCTCTACAGTTTATAATAGATTTCAACATCTTTTAAGCCATAGAAAACAAATTATTCTTTTATTATTTAAAAACCCATTTTATGACCGTTAACCTTGAACATCTGAAGACACGGACATGAAATTTTATAAGACTTGAGACAACATTTAGAAAGCCAAAATAATGTTTTTATGAGTTTTCTGCTTCTTATTTCTCTAACCATCCATAACAGAAGTCTTCATCATTCAAAAAAAAAATCTACATCACATCTTTTAAAAAAACTGAGAATTTGTTCCTAGGATCCATAAAAGGCAATGCAAAATATTAAACCATTCATACCTTTCTATTACTCTTTAGTTGAAATCAATATTCGCATTCGCATTCGCATTCGCGAATATTAGAAATAAATATTCGCATTCGCATTAGCCTATTAGGGACGGACATACACATACATACAGGTCAAATAAATAACTACAAAAAAATAGACTTGTGTTTAAGCCCCTTGTGTTGCAAGCGTTTTGCATTTCCTTTGAACGCTCTTTAAAACCATAAATAAAAGAATCCTAAAACTATTATCCTAAGTTTTTTCACGTCGACGCAATAAAAATGTGTCCAACTGCAATCTCGTGATGATATTTTACGCTATTGTGTGGAAGGATTTCAAGTTGTGCGCCTTTTATAAAGCAAAATGTTGTAGAAAATAGAATTACAACGATTTGTGGATCTTTTTGAACTTTCCATTATAGAACGTAGTATTTAAGAGCCATTTGGTGACCAGCTACACTTTTAAAACCTACAAATTAACAACATAGTAACTTTTAGCCTTCGTGTAGTTTATAAATAATTTTACATATATTATTCATGGTTATGGTTTGTTGAGCTTTTAGTTGAGAAATTAAAATGTTATTTTTTCATGAACAACTTCAAGCAATGAATTCGCAAAACTGATCTTTTATACTGTTATTTGTCTGTTCAACGTTACTTTAATTTATGTGGTTATTAAGTCCCCAAGAAACTATTGATACTTTTTATGTTTTAATTTTCTTTAGTTGCTATAAGTCATAGAAATGTTATAGAAAATCATTTGTATGAGTTTGACAAAGATCAGAATCAGATTATTTACCTACATATTAGATAACTCTCGAAATCTGAATCAGAGCTCTTCTAAGTACATCCTACTAGCAGCGCCCCGTGGTTTCACTCGCTCAAGTCCCGATCACATGAGAATATCGGGATAAAAAGCCTATATTAATCCAGGTCTCCAGCTATCTACACACCAAGTTTCATCGCAATCGGTTCAGTAGTTTTGGCGTGAAAGAGTAACAAACATCCATCCATCCTTCCAAACTTTCACATTTATAATATTAGTGGGATTATGGTAAGTTTATATCCAATAAACAGAAAAAGGTTATTAACTAACAGAGTCTGGACATATATTTTTAGAAATAATCGCCGTCATGAGACGGCAAATATACTTGTTTGTCAATTTGTAAAATGACCTCCAGACATATTGTTTCCAAGAATCCACATTATTAAGGTTATTGAAAGTCACGGATGTTATAAGGTTAACTATAAGCTCCTCACCTTTCGTATTGCAAATGACATTTAGCTACGGAGACCGCTTTCCAATCCGATGGCATGCTTACCAATATAGCAAACTTAAGAACAAAATTATGATACGTTTCCAAACACAGCAATGTTTACTGAAAATAGAACACAAAGACCTCATGTATGAATACACGGTTTGTTCCAAACAGGCGTACTCAAAAATAAACATAAGAGGACCTCCCTCACGCGTCATTTCCTCTTCACCAGGGCTCTTATTATGAAGTGGTTTCAGGACGGAGACGGTCTACCACCCACTGGTAAACTATTCAAAGAGGATCACAATAGAATAATACATCTATTTTAGTCTTTGGTATTGAACAAAGACTATAATAGTATATATGATATAGAAGCTTATTGAACACAATTAAACAATATGAAATTTTACTGATTCTCACTTGAGAATTTTATACCTTGGCTAATAAATGTATGTTTATTACTAATCTCCAGTTTATATATTTCAGTAAAACTTGAACCGACAATCAGTACTTATCCGTAGGCAGCCATTTGCAATATGAGTGTTGCCAATTCATATATAAATAATAAGTTCCAATTATGAAAAAAATAAACTTTACTATTATTATAATATTATTATTTTAAATAAAAAAATTATTGCGTGTTCGGAATCAATTTGACTTTGTGTTTTAAACTGTTTTTTTTATATTTAACATGCAGTATTTTGCTTTATACACGTATCTTTTATACACATGCAGATTTTAAATCGTTTCCCCTCATTAGAATCATACATTTAAATATTTTAACACAGTCATTTCAGTTCGTCTATCTACCCTTGCGATGGGAATGTACTCAATAAAAAAAATTAATTATCCTATTTTCCTAGTTTCCATAGCATGGTATTCCTTAAAAACCTCACATTATAATACATATGCTTATTATAGCAATCAATATGGTTTCCTTTATTCAGATACTGCCGCAGGAATCTCATGTTGCAATGTATTCATTGAATATCCATAAAAAAATTAAACCAAACTAAACCGCTTGAATGCGCTAATTCTAGAATATATGTGCATCGTGGGACTAGCGCATTCAAATTAATAAACTCTCCACCTTTGTAATATTAGTTAGATAGGTTGGATAACGCATGAATATAAGTAGTATCAGTAATAATTTCTCGATCTTTGCCATATTCTGACTTTTTGCTGGTGTCCATGGGCGGCGGTAGTCACTTACCATCAGGTGACCGGTCTGCTCGTTTGCCCCTATGATATAAAAAAAATTGTCATAACCATTTATAAACGGTATTTATACATAATACACCCTGGGATCAAATATATCATAGATAAATGGTACTCGATAGTTCCACATTACGTTCATGCATTTAATATAATATCATAATAATAAACCAGACTATACAATAAATGTTTCTGTGTAATATGTTGTAATAGTTTGATACAAAAACTACAATGTACAGTGTCTGTAGTTTAGTTACCACAGCGGACGGTGTAAGACCCGTGTTACGTATTCCACACACACGCTATCGAGAATAAAAAGGATAGCTAGGTATTTCAAAAATAACTAACTTGTTACAGTGTCATTATTGTACTTTAAAAAATAAATTAAAAATAATATTTTTCTTATCGAAAGTACGACATTTCCTTTTTTGGTTTGATTTCTGAAGCATAGTTTTAGCATTTTTCAGCTGCATCTAAAAACCTCTCACCGCTTCCGCGGGCGCGAAGCTTGCAACTGCTTTTAAGCTCAGTTTAGTTGGTGCCACTTTTTGAGCACGGATCAAAAAAACATCTATGGTTATTTGATCGAAGTACATAAAATATTTTATACTATTCGCCCTTTTAAAGTAAAAACTTAAGTAAACCTTTTCAGTTGACACGTTAAAAAACGTGTTATTCTTGTTCGCGGTCCTAAAAATATGTTAGTTATTAACAAAATAAGATGAAAAAAATAATAATTTTTAAGAATTTAAAAAAAAAGATCCTTAAAGAGGAGGAAATTTCCAAATTTTTAAAAATCTGATCAGCAATTCCGGATATTACCCTACATAAAAACTCACAAACTTCCCTCCATACTATAATGTATTGATCACTTCCTCTACCGGCATTCGGCTCGCCGGTTTCGGATGCTTCGAAGCAAATGAAAGGCTGTTTATTTCTGCTTACCCCAGGGAGAAAGCCGTGAGTTTATATATGTAGTATAAATGATGGTATTATGGAATATTGTAGGCTTTACAATGTTTAAGTATGTTAATGTTTTTATTTATTTCATGATCATGAAATGTAATTAAAAACGCTAATGATAAATAAATCGGTTTTCGGATTCTGGAATCGGTTTTTGGAAATACAATTTGATCATAACACAGGTTGCAGAAAGCACTGGTTTAGATATTCTTTCTTAAAAAAGAGGAATTCATGTATCCTTACTAATATTTATTAATGTGAACATGAGTTTGTTTGTTTCATACGCATTCACGCCTTAACTACTGAAACTAAACTTTATACGTGCCAGAGCCATGCTTCGGGCACGTATAGGCCGGCCCGACCGGAGTAATACCACGGCCTCACAGAAAACTGGCAGTGAAGCAATGTTTTCATTGCTTTTCGCCGAGTGAGTGAGGTTACCGGAGGCCGTAACCCTTTCCTCTCCTTCTCTTCCCCCACTTCCCTTACTCCCACCTTAAAGGCCGGCAACGCACTTGTGACTCTTGAGTTGCAGGTGCCCATGGACGGTGGTAGTCATTTACTATCCGGTGACACGTTTGGTGCGTTTGCCCCCTATACCATAAAAAAATAAATGAACCGATCATCATGATATTTTGCATGCACGTTGTTAGGGTTATAGGTTACATATTACATCTTGAAAAAAGTACTGTAACCGAGGGATAAACTAAAAATAAGTTTTACGCGACAGAAACCGCGGGCAAAAAACTATATTTTTTTAATGTAAACTTATATTGGAGTTTACTCCTTAAGAATCGATTTGCATATAAGGCGCCCGGTATGAAAAAAATATGAACGTGAAATTCCGATCACTAATCGGAGGGCAGCGTAACGCTTTATTGTGCTTTTTATGCTTTATTGGAGTTTAATCCTTATTCTCGACGCATGTAAGTAGATATGTGTATACCTTTATGTTATATATATGTGTAAATATAGGGAGGGGGGGATAGGGAGGGAGGGGGGTAGGGATAGGGAGAGAGACTCCCGTAAATTGTAAACTCCAGTCGTGCGTCGGAGCTGACACACACAATTTTTTTTTTGTGTTAATCTCGAAGGCTTTTTATTTTTGCGCAATAGAATTCATGTGTTACTGGGCAACCGACTTTAGGAGTATATGTAATTTTTCACAGGGTTTTGGTTTTCATAGCACCGAAGTATCACTGTTCTTATCCAATCCAATAAGCAGGTGCTCAACCTGCAAAATGAAGGCTTAAGCAAGATCATGCTGAACGTTCCGAGAGCGCCATCCAGCCTCTCGCGTAATCTAAAACTTCTGCCTGATCTGCTGAGGCATGAAGATTTTCTGAAAGGAGTATTAAATGAAATAACAGAACACGCGTTTCCACTGCCCTGTAGCACAAAAAGTTTTTCACCCAAGTACCAACTGATTATTCTGCATGGTTCCTTATTTATGCTGATTATCAAGTCACTACGGTTAGTAACTTGATAACCATACTTGATAAATTGACCAACAGTCAGTCAGAATACTTTAGAACAATACGTATTAAGTATAAGTACTCATTTTCCTCGACGCTCGCACAATCATAAAAACAAACCAAAACCTTCATAATTACCTTTTTGTCAGGAAATTATTACGAAACACAGTCACTTTGAAATTCAAATGCGATTGTTGTTCTCGTACATTTTTTAAATTTAAATTCGGAATGCAAAGGCAACAAAAGTTCGGCTTGCCAACTACTTTTAGAACGTTTACACATTATCCGATCCGATATCGGTGTCGGACACCGATGGCCAAACATTATCGTCCAATAGCCCTAGGGAGTCCGAATGTGCCTCCAATGGGGTCAGATCCGATAACCGAATATCGGAGCGGACAATTTTGTTGTTTTTGTTTTATTTATGGTTTAGGGAGCAAACGAGCAGACGGGTCACCTGATGGTAAGTGACTATTGCCGCCCATGGGCACCTGCAACTCAAGAGTCACAAGTGCGTTGCTGGCCTTTAAGGTGGGAGTAGGGGAAGATTGGGAGAGGGAGTGAGGGAGGGACATTGGGAAGGGAAGGAAGAGAGAAAGGTTAGGGCCTCCGGTAAAATGAAAAATCACCAAAAAGAAAAAAAAACACCTATTAATCTATTTTCACCTTGAGTTTTATTTCTTAATTAAAATTTATTCATATCACAACTTTTAATGCGTTAGAGCATGCTACGAGGGCGGCACTGAAAATTTCGGGAATCAAGGAAGTGACACAACATTACTATTTAAAAATGTATTTATTGCTTTTCGAAGTATTCTTCGCGAAATTTGACACATTTTTCCATACGATGGAACCAATCATTGAAGCGACCATTCCATTCGGAAGTTGGGGTCTCCAAAATGGCCGTTGTGTAGGCGTCCACAGCTTCTTCAGGTGATGAAAATCTCTGACCACGCAATTTATTCTTTATTTTAGGGAAAGTATAGAAATCATTAGGGCTTAGGTCGGGGCTGTACGGCGGATGGTCTAATAATTCTATGTTTTCTTGCTTTAAAAACTCTTTTGTTCTGGGCGCGGTGTGAGAACTCGCATTGTTGTGATGGAGGATGATGCGGCGGTTGCAGTTCTCTTTACGGAGTTCAGAAACGACCTGTGGCAAACAAATGCTAGCATACCATTCTTCATTAACCGTTCTTTGTCCCTCAAGAGAAATAGTCGCAACATGGCCGGTTTTGGAGACAAACGTGGCCACCATTTTTTTTGCAACACTCCGTGAACAAACAATTTTTGTTGGCTTTAACTCATTTTCGAACACCCAAACTCGTGACTGGTTTTTTGTTTCGGGTTCGTACGCGTATATCCAGGATTCGTCACCTGATACGATGTTGTATACAGCATTTGAGGATCCTGCGTGGAATATTTCGAGAGTTCTGACGCACCAAGTAACGCGAGCTGCTTTTTGCTCTTCACAGAGCTAATGCGGTATTCATCGGGAAAACAACTTTTTTACACCTAATTGTTCATGCAAGATTATTTGTATTTGACTCATGCCAATGTCTAAACTTGCCTGAATTTCGCGGTATGTCACATGTCGATCTTTCTCAATCAGCTTACGCACAGCATCAACGTTTTCTTGGGTGACTGCAGTTTTTGGACGACCTTGAAATTCAGCAAACCAGCGATAAATTGTGGTTTTGGATATGGCTTCATCACCAAATGCAGAAATCATCCGGTCAACACACTGTTTTTGCGTTAAACCACTTCGAAAATCATAATAAATCATCGCTCTTGAATTTTCTCGAGTCAATTCCATTTTCTCAACGACTAAACAAGTTTGACAAAACCTTGTGATAAGAGCGAGAATCTTTTTTTAAATAAATAAATGGTATTCGATTTTTAAAACCAAGGAGTTTTCAATTAAAAAGATTTTAATATGACAGAAACAGTGGAAATATTCCATTCCCGATACTTTTAGTGCAGCCTATGTACAATGAATTTAATTGAAAAAAGCGTTACCTGGTGGAAATCCATTGTTAGATAAGAAGGATACCTCGTGTAGAGGCGAAACACTTTTTGATCTATTATTACTACTCAGCGGAAGATTGCAATTAAGGCTTTGGAGGTACCTGCCACGCCTGGCCGTGCCTACTGTGGAGGGTATTAGTTTTGGATTCCCTGTCTATTGCAATTCGTTCAGATATATCCTCGGCTGTTGGCATCCTTGTGGTATTGGGTTTCCCTCCTGAATTATTATCACGCCACGATGGTGGCGGTTACACCCATCACGGAGGATTGGCTGGAGGGGCTATTGGTGTCTGAAAGCTCTCGCTAAACACGACGTTTTTTGTTCATTGTGCAAAGTGAGAGTGGGATTCTGCCGCCTCGTTTTGAAAAGAAGTGATGTACGCTTAAAGGGAAGGCTTAAAGGGAACAGGCCACTATTCCGACCCTTCCCGTGCTCCCATCCTTCCCCTACTCCCACCTCAAAGGCCAGCAACGCACTTCTGACTCTTGAGTTGCAGGTGCCCATGGGCGGCGTTATGGTATGGTATGGTAGTCACTTACCATTAGTTAAACCGTCTGTTCGTTTCCCCTATCCCTTAAAAAAATGTAATGTCATTATTCACAAAAAAACATACTTACATGAGCGTCCTTTTTAAATTATAAATTTATTTTGTAAATTTGACTATGCGTGATGCAATCGTGAGTCAGGAAAAAAGTTTTACTAAAGATGCAACTTAAGGTGTGTACAGTCCTGTCGCAAATAGACTCCAAAGCTAATCCAAATAAACCAAAGTTACTCGACTACTAAAGAATAGAAAGCAAAGACAACTAATGCTGGTTAGCGATCTGGGGGTCATATGGTTTTGTTACAAATAAAACTGTTTGAAAAGAAACTTCGCCATGCTTCGGCACGTATGGGCCGGCTCGACTCCACTCGATACCACGGCCTCACAGAAAACCGGTAGTGAAGCAATGCTTGCATTGCATTTCGCCGCGTGAGGTTACCGGAGGCCTTAACCCTTCCCTCTCCCCTATTCCCGTCCATCCCCTCTCCCTTCTTCCCACTCTTTCCCCCGTCCCCCTCTTCTCTTACTCCCACCTTCAGGGCGGCAACGCACTTGTGACTTTTGAGTTACAGGTGCCCATGGGCGGCGGTAGTCATTTACCATCAGGTGACCCGTCTGCTCGTTTGCCCCCTATACCATAAAAAAAAAACTGCTGGATTCATTAAATAACGTAAGTAAGTACTGTTTGTACACAAACTTACATTCCCTACTTTAAGCCTTTAGGGGATGAATAAGTCTTGAGTTTTAGCGAACTTGACACTCAACATTGTCTCCCTTTTGCAGTTGATCAGTTCAAGCAAACACGTGTTCCCATACAAACTGTGCCACCCCTTTTCAACTTCTTGAGGGTGGAATTTTCAAAAATTCTTTTGTTATCGGATGCCTACGTCATATAAGGAACACGTCCTCTAAATTTCACGTCTACGACCTACGGTTTAGGCTGTGCGTTGATCCGTCAGTCAGGTCAAAAGATTTACAATTATATATATAAATATATAGATTAAAACCTTAAAAAGCAGTTTTCTTATTACTGTTGCATTTATTTAATGATTAAAAACTTTTTTATTTTATTTTGACATTACATGCACGTTTTATTCAACCTATTTTTCTGCAGTATTTAATAAAAACTAATTTGACTTGAGCTATAACATAATAATATGTAGATTAAAATGAAAGAGACAGTTCAAGATATCTTGCTCGTTAAACACGTTATGCTTTGATTTACATTTTGAATGACATGCAATTATTTGAACTACAAAGTACAGATCAAGGAGTGTTTACATCCTCAGCCGGGTGCCGCGCTACACAAACGGCTGTTATCGAGACACACCAGGGTGAAGGTTATTACATAAACATAGCGTGACATCGTGGGTTTTCTGTAGTCATGCATAATTAATAATTCTGTAATTCAATTATTGTAAATCTCATATAAATTAACATTTTGAAATATTTTAATTCTGTTGGTTTTTGAGAATGAATGATGCTCTTAACTAATATGAGTAGTTGCGGGTTGCAGGTTATACATAATTCTGTTTTGTTCCCTATAGGGAAATTAAAAAATAAGGATTAAAAAATATGAAGAATAACTGTGGGAGAGCCATGCACGTACGGGCCGGCTCGACCGGAGTGATACCACGGCCTCATAGAAAACCGGTAGTGAAGCAACGTTTCCATTGCTTTTCACCTAGTGAGTGAGGTTACCGGAGGCCATTACCCTTCCCTCTCCCTCTCTTCTCCTTCTACCCGCACTCTCCCTCTTCCCCCCTTCCCCTACTCCCACCTTAAAGGCCGGCAACGCACTTTTGACTTGCAAGTGCACATGGGCGGCGGTAGTCGTTTACCATCAGATGACCGTCTGCTCGCTGCTATCTCATAAAAAAAAACGCCGTATTCAGTGTAATCCGTTACTTCTTTTACAGGGAGAAGATACCCCGATAGCCAGCACCGATTTCTGCAGAAATCGTCTGTCCAACATAATCCCCCTGCAAATAAGGTATACGAAAAGTTTTAACCTCTTTTTCTCTCCTTGGGCTGTAATACATTTTCTAACTGGAATTTGACTAAAAAAAAGGTAGGTATTATGTATAAAATCTTTAACGTTCATGATCGCCGAAGCGAACACGTAACTGGACATACACACGAAAAAAAAATTAAATAAATCAGAGTACAAATGAAAACCTTTTGTTAAGGTGGTTGAAAGTGGAACGCAACTTTCGTCATGAAAATATTTAAATTGGCGGCGCTTTGAAGCGCTTCAATTCTTATACAGGATACCTACAAGGTACAAGGTGCGGAGTAACGAGCTTCCCAAGGTTGCCACCGATTGAAAATACTATCGCGTCGGAAACGCGTTTGTATGTACGCTTTGTATTTTTTGTGCTCTTTTGTGAATCAATGTATTAGAGCAAAACGGTGTAGCTCATAATTCCTAACCTTTTGTCAGCTGAACATTTTCATATTTATTTATAAGTGATTTTAAAAACTGATTCCAGAAGGATAATGACTTGTTTGTCAATAGATACTTTCAGATATTTTTACAAGTACGAATGGACGGGAAATAAAATTTGTTTTCTTTTTTCAAAACAAATGAATCATTTATGCAATATTAGGTAATTTATAAGTTACTCGGTTTTACTCCCGCGTATATTTCGGGGATACCGACGCGGAAGGTTGCCATAACAAACATTAATAGAAAAATTAACGAGATAATCTTTGACTGGCCTGTTGGTTAGTGACCCTGACTGCTAAGCCAAAGGTCGGCCGTGTGTAAGATGTGTTAAGTTATTATTAAAAAAAAAAAAACTTACTAATAATATAATAATAAATAATATAATAATATAAGGCGAAAGTTTGTGAGGATGGATAGTGAATGGATGTTTGTTACTCTTTCACGCAAAAACGGCTGAACGGATCTGAGTGAAATTTGGCACAGAGATAGATTATAGTCTGAAATAGGACAGGCTACTTTATATCTCTGAAAAATATACAATTTTCACGTGAAGGAAGTTAGTTATAATTAGAGTACTGTCACTAATTGGTGTTCAGCTTCCAGACTACTTTCAGCTTATGAAAATATAACTAGGAATTTTATTGAATAAAAGTTGTTTATATTAATTGAACCAGAGTATTTGTTAATTGCTTTACTGTTAAGGTAATAGGCCCGCGGTATGACTCGCGTAAATGTACGTTTTGTCAATCAATTCAACGATCCCTTCGAGCCTGTAGTTTTTTCTGGAAAAAAAGTACCCTATGTCCTCATAAAGGACAGGAAAGGTTCTATGACGGATTAACGGATTTTCTATTTTCATTTTTATTTCTTTTTTCACTTTCAAAAATAGTTTTGTTACCAAATTTATCAAATTTATTGCATTTCTAAAGTAAGCTTTAGACATTAACATGTGAAAACGTTTAAATGGTGTTTAGCTTATTATATAATTGTAATCAAATGTATATATCACTGTATGTTTTCCTCTTATCTATAAAATAAATTAAAAAAAAAAGATCATCACCATAAAGTGTACCTATACAAAAATTGATGATGATAGGTTAGTAGTTAGCTATAAAAGAGTACGAAAAAAACCAACCCTTCGCAGTTCTAGGGTATTTCGAAGAATTTGTTAAAATACAGGAGATCGTTATATTCCACCACATAGAGGGGTTGCCTGTTCCTGTGAAGCCTGCACGGGTTTACAGGAATTTCCTTGTAAGGGTACCCCTGAGGCCTTGGTAATGTGGACTGTGACGGAACACCGTGTGGTTTTAGTAGGTTCGAGTCCGATGATACCACCCTACAGCTTAGCCCAGGTGGGGTGACGACCAGTAGGGGTTTCCAGACGTTAAAAAAAGAAAGGAGATCGTTATATTGAGCTTCGTTATATTAAGGTTTCACTGTAATTTATACATATAATATTACTAGTTCGGATTATCGTCAGTTTGTGTGTAAAGCTACCTACTCTAGTTATTATTTGTAAAGGTCAAAGGAATTTAAATTCAAGCATGAATAAACACTGTTTAATTAATGTTTTTGACCCAAACTTTAAGAGTAACTTCTAAATAGTTGGGCTTATGAATTTTAGAATGCCGCCTACCCGAGTTCACTTACCAATGACAGAAATATTATATTTAGATTTATTACACTTTAGTTGCTTAGAGGAATAATATAATTGAATAAAAACGTTTGTTTTGAATTAAGTTCCGATATAGTTAACTTCCGTTATAATTATGAATTGCCTGACATTTCGGTTTTCATCCAGTTTTCACTAATAGGCAGAGTGATTCATGATTAAGGTTTTGGTGTATAATTTGGACCCGTGCGAAGCCTAGTTATAGATAAATTGCCTTGCTAGTTATAGATAAATTGCACCCAGACACAAAACAATTGTCCTGGGTGGGAATCGAACCCACAACCTCTGGTTCAGCAGTCAGGATCACACAACAACACTAGATCAACAAGCCATCCATTATAGACAGATAGAATAGAAAAGATATATATACTTTATTACCTGAATATCGAAGTTAGTTGATTTGAACAACGAAAGAAAGAATTAACACTTGTTCAAATACGTAGAAATAGGGTACCTGATTCCTAAGTTTTCGTCAGCTTATTACTCCAGATGGTTGTAGTGAAAATTAATGTTTATAAAAGTTCGATATCTTTATCAAATGCCTCATATAGCTGCTTCATAAAATACAGAATTCAAATAAAGAGCCCTTTGTAGCGCTCTTGTAATTGAGAAACATGTTGAACAAGAATATTTAATATACTTATAATTTAAATAATTTTCCACTTCGAACAAACTCAAAAACTTTATTAAATTTTCTGTAAATAATGGCGGTAAATTTTAGACACAAAATATCCTTTAAAATTTAAAAACAGACAATTCTTTTGTTCTAAGGTCACACGTTCTTCGATTTAAGCGCGGTTTTAAATTGAATAACACATTAAACATGTATGGATAAGAATACTCTACCGGTGTGTAACCATGATGTTACCCAATATTAAGGTTTCGCTAGTCGATGTTTCTATTTTCACACTTTAACATATAGAGATAAGCACAATATTGATTAGTCTAAAAATATATAGGCGTGATTGTAATTGTAACATATTATTATTATTGTTTTAAGTGCCTTGTGCTACCTCGACCATTTCTAGTCTTTTGTAGCGCACTTCTGGTTTACAGTTCACTGATCAGACTTATTAACTGTAACATAAGGAGTATTTATAAATCTTAAAACTTACAAAAATACCAAAAGAGCAACACTATTTTGAAAGCCGTTTAGTTCGTAAATATTGCGAAATCGCCGTAAGTGGATTATTTGAAGGATTTATTAATCTATATTCCCTTTATATCGATAAAGTTATTTTGTGTTTTTTCCCTCGAATTTTTATTATAAATGCGAAAGTTTGGATGGATGAATGTACTTTACTCCTTCACGCCAGAACGGGTCAATGGATCTGAATGAAATTTGTCTGGAATGCCACATAGGCTACTTTTTATCCCGGAAAAATTTACGGTTCCCGTGGGACAAATTTCACAGTTGGTATCCAAAAAAAAATTGAGTCAACGCCAAAAATACAAACAATATGAAATTCCAAAACATTTCAGCAAAGGGACACGTCGCGTTGCCATCGCCTCGCATTCCGCTGCCATCTTTTTATTTTACGTACCTAATTAATTAATTTGCTTGTTTGTATGTTTATGTTTTAGCAGTGGACGTGGATGGCTGATGATGATGGTGATGTTGGGCGCCGAACCAAAATTATCATATAAGTATTTGTCTCTGTACTACGGTGGAATATTATTTTCTGGGGACGACAGTTGAAACGATAATATCGTGTATTTTAAATGTATTGAATTCCTCCGAGCCAACTAATTTGGGGTCGGCTTTCAATCTACCTATGAAACGGCCGGTATTTTACGTGATGCGACTGCCGTCAGACCTCCACAATCCAAGTACTAGGTGATATCGAAGTTCTGTAGTGGTCTAGCTAGTAGGTCTAGATTAGCAAACTTTTTTTAGGGTTCCAACTTCCCGTAACGAATACCAGAGATGTTCGTATGGCAACTGGGGGCGACAGCTTAACGTGCTCTCCGAGGCACGGGAAGTCCCGATGTGTTAAGAATGAAAGAAAAGAAAGAAAAATTTATTTGGACACACTCACAGACACTCAATTTTTTTACACGAAAACAATAAAATTAAGAACATCATATTTTAAAGAACTAAAAAGATGGTCACCCATCCTAAGACTGACCTTTTTTTTATCGTGTGTAAACCCCCTTGGGTCATCACCCGACCGCGGCTGCCAGTGAAGTGGATCCTAAGTCTGACCTGGCTCGGTTATCAGTGTTATCAGTTATCATTTAGCCACGAGCCCTATTTATGATCCCTGTAATTGTGACACACGAGTGAATTCTGCTTGTTTTTATTCTTTCGTGATTATAGTCATATGGTTTCTTTATCACAACTTTTTATACTATAGTGTATCGTAGTAAGCAGTAAAATATTTTCTATTAAAACACAGTGTCAACCCTATATCCGTCAATGTTATCAACATTTCGCCACACAATAAACCATTATGTACGTTTGAGGTCTGCTGTAGGTCGTTCTTAAAAATGTCACAGGCAGCAGCCAAAGCTTTTGTACTAAATATGTATTGTGTTACTTGCCTTTTAAACATTGTTACCAGCCGCTTAACCTTCAAATTTATACGAAGAAACTTTATTGTTATTTTTGGTTTTAAAATTTACAACTCCGCAAGTTTCTATGAAAAAAATGTAATGAACACGTCATATTCTTCCAGAGCGCGCTTTTTGAGCAACAAAGTGACTACTGTACTTTACATATTGTGGTCGCTAAGAAAAAGTAATATTTATTAATTATTCGACTAATGATTATTAATATTCGATTAATGATTATTTTTAAGAATGTAGAAAAAATTTAAAAGGTATCGGTAAAGGTATTAAGGTCCTCACGATTATGACACCGTCAGGGGCCACAATGATGTTATTCTCTTTAATTTACAATGATTTCAATCGCTTGTTAAAATTGAAGTAAATGAAATAGAAGCATTGATCTTAAATTATTTTTACAACAGATTTAAGCGCAATATTCACCAAAGCCGCCGACCCGCCGACACAACCGGCTGGCGGCCGATATGAAATCCGACATGCAATGAGTGAAGCCGCCACTAGCCCGCTAACAAAATGTTGCCGACACAGGTCGGACGGTCGGCGGGTTTGGTGTTTGTTGCGCTTTATGTGAAATCCATATTTTTAAGAATAAATTTCAAAAGTCTTTTCCAGGTTTATGCAAAACTGTTAAATAAAACAGAGCATGGTAAGTTCGGACTTTCAAAAGTGTGTGATTTAATTTCATTTCATGACCAGTGTAAGTAGCGTAATGGTTACTTTAAGAATAAATCAAAATTACACAATACTAGCTGACCGGCGCAACTTCGTCCGCGTTTGTAATTTTTCCCCGTTTTTGCAATATTTTTCATTGCTGCTCCGCTCCCATTGGTCGTAACATGGTGGTATATAGCCTATGGCCTTCCTCGATAAATGGGCTATCTAACACTAAAATAATAAAAAAATAGGATCAGTAGTTTCGGAGCCTATTCAATGCAAACAAACAAACAATCAAATCTTTCCTCTTTATAATATAGAAGATAAAATTATTAAAATTCTAATTATTTAATTGATAAAATGGATTAATGATAATTACATCTAAGACTGAACCAAATTTTACAACATCTATAACACATTGGCATTATAATATAATTACTTACTTGTTGGTTTTAAATAATTATGTTAACATGAATTAACACGATCACGTATTTAAAAGGTATTACATACCTTTGGTTTGCCTGCTTTTAATCAATAAATAGTAAATCAATCACTAATAACACGTAAAACAATCTTAATTCCAACAGAGTGTAGGCCACAGCGTTCCACTTACACCGTAATGGACTAACACTTCATAAGGCTTTCAAAAGTTTTGGCATTAAGCTATATCTCGTCGCCCATGGAGCGGAAACTATTTTGAGCGTGTGACGGTGACATCTTAAGTACAAACTAGTTTTGAGACTTTTGAGTCCAACGTAAAGATGTGGTCGTTGCTAAGTAACACTGCTATATAACAACTTATTTTCCTATGACTTTAAAGTGGAAAACGGGGCAAGTAAGGTAAGGTAGTAGCGCTGTAACGCATATTTTCTTTCGACATCGGTGTATGAAACATTTCAAATTTAAACTGTTTTTTTATTGTATTCTGTAGGAGCTCTAAAGAATTCTTTATCGAAAAACCATTGTGTGGCCTTCCTTTTAGTACTTATAGCCGGTTCTATAGTGTACTAGCCGTACCCCACAGTTTCATCTGCGCTTATAGTGACTGCTCCTCCCCTAAGGGTCGTAGCGTGATGTTACATAGATTATAACCTTCTTTAATTAATACTCTATCCAATACAAAAATAATTATTTAAATCTAAGTGATAGTTCCAGAGATTAAAGCGAACAAACAAACAAAAAAACACTTCAGTTTTATTATATTAGTATAGATGTCGTCATGTCTATTTGTACAGCTGAATATACACAAAACTATTACTAAATCAATATTTATTAAGAGTAATGAATCTATGATCGAGGGGCTCGTGGCTAAGCGGCGACCGAGTAGGTTAGCATCATCGGCGTAATCTGTTACGCCGATGACACATTGGTCACAGCCCGGGGGGTGAACTTTCAGGAGGCGGCGCGCCTGGGCACCAGGGGAGTCTCTCTGGTGGTCGGGCGCATCGAGGCGCTAGGTTTACGGGTGGCCCTGGATAAGACAGAGGCCCTTTTATTTCATGGGCCCCGTCGTGGTTCACCCCCTGGCGCCTCCATAGAGGTTAACTCGGTCCTCGTACCGGTTCAGGCCCACATGAAATATCTGGGCCTGATCCTTGACAGAAGGTGGCGCTTCGACGAGTACTTCCGGCAGCTTGCTCCCAGGCTGGTTGGCGCTGCGTCCGCCCTTGGGCGACTTTTGCCTAATTTGGGTGGGCCCAGCATCACAACGAGACGGTTGTACACGGGGGTTGTCCGGTCAATGGCACTTTACGGTGCACTGGTGTGGGCGGAGGCTCTGACCGCCCAGAATAGGGCGCGCCTCTGGCGCCCTCAGAGGGTTATGGCGTTTAGATCCATACGCGGATACCGCACCGTGTCGACGGAGGCGGCGTGCGCATTGGCCGGGACACCCCCGTGGGATTTGGAGGCGGAAGTGCTCGCCGTAGTATATCGGCGAACGGCTGAGTTCCGGGCGGGAAGCGGCAGTCGGCCCCCGCCCGAAGAGGTACGCGAGTGGCGTGAGGCCGCTCGCTGAGCCACCATGGCTCGTTGGTCGTCCCGACTGGAGGCTCCACGTGCTGGTTTTGCCGCCGTGGAGGCGCCCCAGCCGGTCATCATCGAGTGGGCAGAGCGGCAGCACGGGACCCTTTCTTTGCGACTGACGCAGGTACTTTCCGGGCACGGCTGCTTCGGGAAGTACCTGCACTCGGTCACGTTTATAATATTAGTGGGGTAAAGGATTAACAACTACTCATCGCAAAGAACACAATTTAAATCCGAAATTCTCCACAATACTTCCCAAATTTGGTTGCTTTAGTTAATATCTCTGAGTTGATAAGCTACATATTTCTAACGACTTGCAGTTTTCTTATACGCTATTCTCTTCTCGGTCTACAAGCTAAAACTTCAAAATCCATGTCACGAAATCCAGGTTCAAGTTTTTAAATTTGTTTATATCTTGCTGTTGCCTTGCTTTTAAAGAGTTAATACTAATAATTTTGTATTCAGTACTAAAATGGCAGAAGAGTTTCTTCTTAAGGGTATTTTAGATGATAAAATGGTGATCTTAAACTTTGCATGTATTTATAATATAATATATGTTATTAATAACATTAGTAACAGTGAAAGTAAAATTTTTGGGGGTTTTCGGTACTTATCGCCCGGCACCCATCAAGGTTTTGTAGGGTTTGAAACCCCAGTTTCTGAATTTTAAATAATTACATTGCATCTATTGGGAAGCCTCAAATCTTAAAATCTCGAAAACTCAAAGCTTTTTTTGTAATTACCCCTGTTGTAATTAACAATTTGAAACTTCAATAAGTTTATTGCATCAGAGCATAAAGAATAAAAAACCAGTTCAGTTATCGTTTTAAAGAATAGATAGGTACTTCTAAAAGCTAAAAACTCCAAACGATAATAAGATATGGATCTTTTCCATGCGGTTTCGTAAGTAAGACAAATTACCAATTTTATACGCATCAGAAGTTAGTTGAGTATCTTTTAAAATACTTACTTTCAGCGGTATATATTAAAAACTTTGCGTTCCATATCAAACGATCTTTTTTTAAGGTTCTCATAAAAGTAACTTCTCGACAAGAAAAGTTTGAAGTATGAAATACAGTCTTGTTTGTCAGTCATTGTCCACTTGTGGGGACGTTTCAAACTCCAAACGGAAAATTTAAGAGTATATATGGAAATTTTTGTATAAAGTATACTTCACAGTTGAAGTCCAACATTTTGAAATCTTTTTAAGATTGCAGTCATTTTTTAATTATTTTTTTTATGGTATAGGGGGCAAATGAGCAGACTGGTCACCTGATGGTAAATGACCATCGCTGCCCATGGGCACTCGCAACTCAAGAGTCACAAGTGCGTTGCCGGCATTTAGTGTGGGAGGAGGGAAGGGTTAGGGCCTCCGGTAACGTCACTTACGCAACGAAAAGCAATGGAATCATTGCTTCAATGCCGGTATTCTGTGAGGCCGTGGTATCATGCCGGTCGGGCCGGCCCATACGTGCCGAAGCAGCAGAAAGAGAGCCATTTCTTTACTTTGGATTTTTTTGAGAAAAATTACTGAACGTGAATGAACTGAACGATCTAAACTAAAATGTTGAGTAGGTATATGTATGGTGCGTTACAGCCATTTCTACCCATATAAAGTTTCAAATTTTAAAAATCTATTTCAACATCTAAAATCATTTTCTTGTGCTTATTTACTCTATGCTCTTCAAAGCAAAAGTGAAGTTTGGCATAAGTTGAAAGGTGCGATAAAAGTAGCTTATTTGAAACGTAGCGTTAAATCTCCAGTAAGCCTGTGATTCAGTAAAGTTTTGTTGTTATCTGAAATCAACGACAGTGTTTTTATTTGATCCGTAAAATCGAACACCTTGAAAAAAGTTCACGGCTTTATCTCACACGTTTCATTCAATGTGCCCATAAAAATATTACAAACTCTTGTCTGTTTTACTGAATTTAAATTCTGAACGCTTTCTCATCATCATCTGCCTACCCTTGTCCCAATTTTATTTGGGGTCGGTGCAATATGTTTTATTCTTCCATTCTACTCTATCGTTCGTCATTTCACTGCTTACTCCATTTCTAGCCATATCTTCTTTCACACAGTCCATCCATCTTTTCTTTGGTCGTCCTCTTCTCTTGTCAACATCCAAACATAAAACTCTTTTCACCACATTTTGCTCATCCCTCCGCATCTCATGTCTGAACGCTTTCTATGACATATATTTCACAATGTATTGTTGAACTATGTTAAGGACATAACTGCAAACAGCATTGCAGTGATTGGTTAGGACAAAGGGACACATGAGTAAGGTCCATAGTCTCAACTTGACAAGAGGAAAAGTCACCGCGCTGCAAAAGATGCAGCTTTGCAGGTTGACAGCAGAAAGCCACAAAGCTACAAGTGACAAGTAAGAATACTGAAGTTGTCTTTAGCATCCCACTAATATTATAAATGTGAAAGTTTGGATGGATGGATGTTTCTTACTCTTTCAAGCGAAAACCACTGAACCGATTGCGATGAAACTTAGTAGGTAGATAGCTGGAGACCTGGATTAATGCATAGGCAAAAGGCTTTTTATCCCGATATTCCCATGGGATCGGAACTTGCGCGGGTGAAACCGCGGGGCGCTGCTAGTATATTATATACTATTTACAAAATCAAACAAAAACTCTTTACATAACACGCTAAAACAAATTAAAGGCCTTATTTTTTTTATGTGAAAACTTTTTTAGGCACGTTGTGCACTTTTTCTAAAGGGAAATAGCGTTGAACTCGTGACCGTCACGCTAATAATACGTATATAGATCCACTAGAGTGCGCTAATCTAAACATTGAGTTCTGTCAGCTCCTTATTAATTAATCTTTAAAATTATAATTATTTCAATAAAGTACTTATTGTGTGTGCAATTCATATGGTAAAATAAACAAAAACATAAGTGTAATTAAGGTGAAAATTTATAACGCCTATAGTGCTCAATAGCAAACACCTATATTCAAAATATCGTTGACGCGACACGTCGTTTTAAATTTTTACTTCTGTCAGCAGTCCCTACTGACTGATGATGACTGCCTCCTTTTTTTTTTATTTATTTCTGTTAGTGGTATACGAGTATGTATGGAATACCTGTTAGTGTGTAAACAATCATTGGTTAACTAAATAAAATTAATAATGTTGCTTACTTACGACAGTGGAGTTTTAATTTTTTTTTATGTGATAGTGGGCAAACCAGCAGACGGGTCAACTGATGGTATGTGACTACCGCCGCCCATGGTCACGTGCAACTCGAGAGTCACACGTCACACACAAATGAGTTGCCGACCTTTAAGGTGGGAGTAGGGAAAGGGGGGTAAGGACCTCCGGTAACCTCACTCACTTGGCGAAACACAGCCCAAGCATTGCTGTGAGACCGTGGTATCACTCCGGTCGAGCCAGCCCATATGTGCCGAAGCATAGCTCTCCCTCGATTTATTGCTTTTATTTGTTTATAATACGTTTTAATATTAGAGTTTTATTTAACAGCTATTTCCTTAATTTATGAAAATACTTAACACATAAATAGAGAATACCATATTTTGTCAGCTGACTATTGTAAAATTAGGTATTTTACGGTATACATTAACACAAGGTTATTTTAATTTTATAAGTGCTTTTTAATTCAATATAAAACATGATTATTGTTCACTATAATATTAGAATTTATTACGATTATTCATTTATGAAATCTTTTCCAATACCTTATTGTAAAAATATGAAAAACAGCGATCCAACCGTTCGAAGATAGATTTATAATGAATTATGTTAACATTACAAGGTATTATAAGTTTAAGGTTTTTTTTTGTTAATAATAACTTGACACATCTCACACACGGCCGTCCGAACCCAAACTAGGCAGAGCTTGTACTATGGTAACCAGACTGCTGATAAACATACTTAAGTAGTTCTAAAAATATACGCATTTTATAGATAAATTACACCAAGGCACAAAACAAATGATAATGCTCGTCGAACAATTATTTGTCCTGGGTGGGAATGGAACCCACGACCTCTGGCTTATCAGTCAGTGTTACTAACCATTACAACAACAGGCCAGTATTATAGACCTTTAACCAGTACCAATAAATGTAAATTTGTTTTATACTCGTATGTGAAAACGCAAAAAAAAAGGACGATATTACTTGATACAGTTTGGGAGCACACAGCTCAAGGTTCCGTCATGCCGACTGGTCCTCTTATCTAGGGCCCTCAAGTCATATATAAGCCAACGTAGCAAGAAATTACCACACCACACGATGGTACGAGCTACGACGACACTGGTAGAAGCCTCAAACAAGATGCCAAAGATGTAAAGTCTTTAGAAAAACTAAACATTATCAACATTGACCACAGAAATGGCGATTATCTTCTTTGTCCTTGACATAGAAGTTGAACAATTTATCTTTACCTAGTTGTCCGAGAAAGCCACTGTTTATTTTGAGCTATCACAGGAATAGTATACGGTATTTCTAACTAACAATTACAGTAAAAAGGGGAAAATGAATAAGTACAAGTATCGTACTTAAGCATTCAAAGAGGGTGTAGCTATAAATTCAGAAATATTGCTACTTAACCTAATTCAGAAACGTATACAACATCTTTTAATTTAATTAATAAACTTTTGATGTCGTATAGAGAGTGGCTTGCCTTACTTAATTTTGTACATTCGCTATTGGGTTACAAATATGTTTTTGGGTAACTTGTGAATAAATTAAGAATATTGTAATTATTTTTTTTAAACAACTCCTGATCTGAACTTTATTGATCTGATGCCCATTGTTAAACATTTCTGATTCATCTTCATTTCAGCAGCATTCGTAGTTCATACTATTGCAGAGAAATGTATTTTTGCTGACATTTGTATTTTTTAGGGTTCCGTTCCTCAAAATGAAGAAAGGGAACCCTTAGAGGATCATTTCTTTGTCCGTCTGTCTGTCTCTTTCTCAGGAACGCGTGTAGGAATCAAGTTAAAATTACACACGCTTTTGTTTGCGATTCCTTGTACCTGTAAAAAATCAAGCTTCTAAGTCAACGCAATCGAAAGATGTGAAATATGGCCGTTTATGCCATATTTTTATTACTTTATAAAATTTCGCGAGAAGCAAGATCTCACAGCAGTAAAGGAAAAAAGTCGTTAATTTGTTTTTTTTTGCGATTACAAACTTATTTTTTGCGGTTTGATAATGGAATGTGACGTATATATAACATGCTGTTGTTAATACCCATTTCAATAGTCGGGCCTGACGATATAAACAATAATTTACATACCTTCTCATGAAAATAAACATTAAAAAATTACAGGTAAAAGAAAATTACAAATACAAAAATTTCAAATCCCGCCATAGCTGATCACTACATATTATAAAACAAAGTCCCATGCCGCGTCTGTCTGTCTGTTCGCGATAAACTAAAAAACAACTGAACGGATTTTCATGCGGTTTTCACCAATAGATAGAGCGATTCAGGAGGAAGGTTTAGGTGTATATATAATTTGTTAAGGTTGAGTGTAAATTGATTGAAATATGATGATATATGTAAATTAACCTATTATGGATTCTAGAACACGGGAAACATACATAGATATAATTATATTGTTTTATAAATACCTAAATATTTATTTATTTAAACAGCAACACATATTTATACACAATAATTAATAATTTATTGAAATACAGACGTATTTATTAGCAAACATTTCGAACAACTCAACCTTGGGTGATGCAGAGATATGATTGTATAGGTACTGAATAAACTGAGGAATGAATAAGAATAGAATTATGTAAAACAAGTTGCCCGTTGTAGGAAGACCTCTGTTATTATTGTAAAATAGATTTTCTTGAGGTATACACCGAGGAGGGGCATGGGAGGGCAGCTGCCCCTCAATTGCTTTAGCAAGCATGCATAGTACTAAGGTAATTTTGAGTCAATTTTTTTATTTGCCCCCCCCCTCCCCCCACCCACCCCCCTGGACTGACAATTTCGCCCCCTGAAATAACAGTAACAAATTTTGCTTCCCCCTGGGCTATGAGCAGAGTACGCAAATGCACATATGTTTTACAAGTATAGCATGTGACCCCGATCTGCTCGAGCTCAAAGAAAGGAATATTGTTTAGGTAGTGTAAGCCACACTACCTAAACAATATTCCTTTCTTTCCATTGTCTTTTCTTCTTCCATACTTCCAACTGTCTAATCTTTGTCTAAGTGTTCGGTTGACAGCTTTAGGCTTGCCGCCTATTACCTAATAGAGCCTGAAAAAAATAATTACTAAAGACACGTGTCACGCACGGGCGGCCGTTTGAACACAAACTAGACAAAACCTATACTACGGTAACCAAACTGCTAATAAACATACTTATAATATATTGGTAAATACATACACACCCAGACACAGAACGAATGATTATGCTCAACTAGCTCAACACACAATAATTTGTCCGATGTGGGAATTGGTGATACAAGCGTGAATGGGTATGTGTGTGTATAGGTTCAAGTATTTCCCTAGCATGCACCACATAATATTATCCCTATAAACTTCTTTCCTCTACACTAGGGACGTACGTTATCTTTTATAGGCTGAGTGATTCGTTTTATTTACTTTCTCTATACGCCTGCCGAATATAGATGGAAGTAGGTAGGCTTTTAGGTTAATGGCGATACAAAGAAGTGCGTAGCAGTATTATTGATATATAATTATGTATATCTTAGGCACACTCTCATCACTATTGCTATAAACTATCAAAATCACAAAATAACAGTAACTGCTTCAAGTGATTGTTAACAACTTATAATTTGAACATGCTTTTTATAACTTCACTATTGCCAACCAACTAATAGCGATGCGTTACCGGTATAACTAGTTATAATAATGTCTATTAACTCATGTTTATTAAATATTGAACTGTTTTATCATCTTTATAGTTACCCCTATTTTTAATAAAATAAATAAGAGCTTTTGATGTGGCGACTACGTATATGTATGAGAATTAACGCGACCACGTTATAGGTACACGTAATACTTAATACGTAATAAGGATATCAGGAATAGTGCAAAACGCATATACTGGCTTAAAAGTAAAAATAACAAAGGTGTAGAAAAAATAGAAAAACCCGTTACCCCATAAGAAAACTTTTGCAAAACCGAGTGTTTTATATGCGACTAACAGCTTCAGGTTTTATACTCACTTTACATCAAATCATTCTCCGATATATTACCTTAACATGATTGTGACATGGCAATGCTATTAATACTAACAAAAAACAAAAGCCGCTAAAAGAGTACCATCCATCTCTTCACCCGACACCGTTCTGTTTACCCTATCGATAGAAAACGACAAAATAAAAGCTGCGAAAACCCATACCCAAAGAGAACAAACAATCTATACTATTCGATCCACGCCTTCAAAAGAAAAAATGGTAGACAAAAGTAACTTCTATTAACGCGGAATAAAGTTTCGTCACTGAAATCAATAGGTTGTCTACTTTTGTGTGCCGCACTTACATTCCGTCACACGCCTTTGTAACACGACGTTTTATGTTCGATAAAGTACATATCAGAACGCGTAGTGTTTTATCTTTACAACACACAGCACAAAATGTAATTTCACACAGGTAGCGCTGTATTGGGATGTTTGATGTAAAGTTTAGTAGTTAAATTTAGTTTACAATATGGCTACTAATTTTATTTCCCGTAAGCAAATAAAAATGTGTGTGTGTACCAGAGTACACAGGTAAGAAGTGAAACTTCTTTACGACATATCATTTTTCTACTATTTGCAACTTCACGAAAATGGGGTAGATAGCCTTATCTTTTTAGCCTTATCGTTTCCACAGGCTCATTTTTTCGTCATCTTGAACAATATTTTCATGGTAACTAATTTAAAAAAAAATCAAAAGTTTTTTTAGTCCACCCTAGTGTACTATTTAGAGATACTTGGCATAAATATTAACTGGAACTTTGAAGACCCACTGGTCAACATCCTCTCTTAAAGACTAAGACAGAATTGCGCCAATTTTATAAAATAATTCCCTTCATCTGTGTCCAGGCCATACGCCCATGGGACATACAATAGCCTTCCAGTCCATGGTCGCTACTCAAGAACCTCACTTCCTAGGTTGTTAGCCATCGTCGTTAGAGAGATGAAGGTTCAATGGAGGTTGTTATCTATACTAATATAGTCAAGCTGAAGAGTATTTTAGTTTGTTTGTTCAAACGCGCTTATCTCTGGAAGTATCAGTCAGAATGGAATAATTGTTTTTGTATTGAATAGATTATTCATTAAGCCTTAAGAAATTATAAAACGAAATATATAATCACTCTCACTTTTCTTGTAAATTCACTTAAATTTGAATAAGTCTTTTTATTTTATCACTTTCAAATTAATATATTGTTATTCTTATTTCAAACCAAACTTCAAAACTAATATATTGTTGTTATTATTATAATATATTACATTATATTCTTTACGTCACTATACTAAACTTGGATAAAAAAAGCAACATGGCGCGTAACCGAAAAACGTGACGATTGCTACAAAACTTTCTCCCATACGTCGATAAAGAAGTTTCACTTCAAAAATTATTTTATCAAAACCAACACACGTACTTACCAACACAACGTGAAACACCTTGTAATTCAACGTGTCACGCGTGTTGACAAACAATGGAAGTGTCAAGTGGAAGTTGACACTCAACAAAATCTCGTTACGTTTAATTTATACTGAAATACTCTGAAATACTCGAAATACTGAACTATGATGTTGATAATAATGACATGGGACGGCACACACGGGACGGGTCACGTGACTAAACCTTTTGGCGCGAATTTGTAAATCTATAGGTACTAATATTAGAAAGCTGAACAGTGTGTTTGTTTAGTAAAACGCGCTAATTTTAGGAACTACTGGTTCGAATTGAAAAATTATTTTAGTGTTGGATGACTCATTTATGGAGAAAAGCTAAAGGCAATATAACATCACGCTACAACTAATAGGAGCGGAGCATCAATGAAAAATGTTGCAAAAACGGAGCAAATTTACAAACGCGGACAACGTTGCGCGGGTCAGATAGTGAATGTATAAAAATTAAATTGAAACGCATATTTATGTAAAAATCTATTTGTTAACATATCTTGGAATAGTTAAATTATTATTCATCTTAAGGAACCTTCTGCATTTTGCCGGTTTAATGTATTTCATCAAAAATTGTAAGCAAATCAACACTACCGTTAATTCTAACTACATTCACTAATATTATAAGTGCTAAAGTGAATATGTTTATTTCTTTGTCACACTTTTAAAGCTTAACTACTCAGCCGAACATTATGAAATTTTGTGTACAAATTCTCAGGGGTGCAGAAAGGACTTAGAGACATAGAATATATTCATCCTGAGAAAAGTACTGTCACGAAAAGGGATTAAAAAATCCTTTAAATTGAGCGAAGCTGCGTCCAATATGCGGAATAATTTTCATAAGCGCTTTATGTAATAGGCCCTTCAACAAGATGCTTCGTTTTTTTTCTATTATTATACATTAAAAATAGATAGTAGGAGGAGGTATTAATAAAAACGTAGAACTTAGCTCTTTGATGTAGTTTTCAAAATTAAATTTAATTATAATAAAATTTTAAGAATGTTTCATGTTCAACCGGGGAAATCGTGTCTTGCATAAAAATCTGCTTTTTCTTTTCACAGGAATGTTAATAGAACACTGGAGTAGACAAATGAATAAATTGTAGTCGCACCAAAGTCATTTGATATTCAACATTTTTTATAGCGTGGAAACCTCATCATGGTTTTATTGATATATAAACCCTATGGTGTTTGGAGATCGGCACCTTTTCTTCTTCTGCGAGACGTCAGTGAACTGGTCCTCTCCCATTACCTGTTACTTGTCTCTTTACCGTACATCATTTCGTAACAGACGATCTACACTGAGCTCTCAACTAGATTGTTCGGTGCAGTGTCCTTGCGGCAGTGGTCGGATGTCATAATAAAAGCTGTTCCCGGATCCCTCCTACTTAAGGCGCAGTACGGCACACCGTTGCTGTTGTACCGAAATACGGATGTTGACACTAACCACAAATTTACGTTACAACTAAATGTGAATGATTAAATGATTAATAGTGATGTTTAAAAACCTAAATCCACATTTGTTTAATTTAAATATTATCCCACTAATATTATAAATGTGAAAGTTTGGATGGATGGATGTTTGTTACTCTTCCACGCCAAAACCACTAAACCGATTGCGATGGAACTTGGTATTTAGATAGCGGGAGACTTGGATTAACATATAGGCTACTTTTTATCTCGATATTCCCACGGGATCGGGACTTTCGCGGGTGAAACCGCGGGGCGCTGCTAGTAATAAATATATTTAAACGGACATTTAAAAGGCTAAAATTTTAACTATTATGACGTATCAAACACTAACCAGACCCAGTACATTATTAACCGATGAACAAACTGACAGCTGTCACTTGATATCATACTCTAAACTACATTTTAATTAATACTACCCTATGGAGTACTGTTAATTGATCAGTTAGTGACGCAATCAAATGCAACGGAGTGTTTAAACGAGCCATTTAAAAAGTTGTTTTTTTTTTCTCTAATGAAGTTTTTTTCAATAGAATATAATTGTTTGCGAAAATAAAACCAGTTTAGGAAGTTTTCCAAAATTCTCATCATCATTTCAACTCTGGTGACGCCCTACTCTCTCGCAGAAAACGCCAACGTTAGTTCTGCTATCTAACCAAGGTTCAAGTCTGTAAAATGGGTATACTGGACCATTTAGACGACTCGGAAATGTTCTGTACCTGTCACCATATCTCCTTTTTCTTATTATGAGATACATCAATGTCTCGAATTTTATTAATAAAAGCTTCTGTATGAAACATATAATTTAATTTTAATTTAATACCATGTCTTTTCGTGATATTGAACATAACATCCTATAGCCAAGAAAAAGAGATATATACTATCCAATAACTTGTTGCAAAGCACTTCATAAGACAAGGTGCTACCACTTTATTTGTAACTAAAAGTTATTGCAGTACGTGATTTAAGCCATAAGCATCATTTGAGTGAATTTACCTATCCTAAGAAAACAAGCTGAAATTATTTTGTGTTTTTTATTATGTTATGAAATGAGCGTTTTGAAATATAGTAGTGAAATATAGTTTCTATAAATATGTTTATTTACACAACATTCATATGTTTACACAACAAACAATCAAGCGATTGTTTGTTGACGGGCCTGTTGGTCTAGTGGTTAGTGACCCTGACTTTTGAACTAGAGGTCATGGATTCGATTCCCACGCAGGACAAATAATTGTGTGATGAGCACGATCAGTTGTTTCTGGTTAGGTGTAATTTATCTGAAATATGTATGTATTTAGTAATATGAAGTATGGTTAGGTATCAGCCTGGTCCCATTAGTACGGGCTCTGCCTAGTTTGAGATCAACATTCGCCCTGTTTCGTTATATAATATAATTATAATAGTAACCCCTCTCGAGCCAACTTCACAGAGTCTGAAGTTATGTCTTGAGTTTATGTCCATCTGAATTTTTTTAATAGATGAAGTGGTTCCGTACATTACCATCCTTTTTAGCCGAGTAACACATATAAATGTATAATGGTATGAGCGACTTCGCACTGGTACAAATTATAATTTGACAGACTGATGAGGAACGTTTAGGTGTATACACCTAAACCTTCCTCATGATTCACTCTCTCTATTAGTGAAAATCGCATGAAAATCCGTTCAGTAGTTTTTCAGTTTATCGCGAACTGACAGACAGACAGACGCGGCGGGGACTTTGGTTTATAATATGTAGTGATCAACTCGAAGGTAGGGAAAAAAGTGTTCCCAATTTTTTTATTGATAACACTAAAGCTCATCAACACAGTTTAAAATACTCAACTTAAAAAACCAAACCCAGGTGATTAAAAAAAAAACCTGTATTTATATCAAAAATAGAATTGGAATATTAAGTTGTAAAAATATTTTTATGATGCCCCAGTCAAAAGTTCCAATGATTAAATATTAAATATTTTGTAAAAGCTCTCAAATAGGGTTTTATACATTCATTTCACGAATTTTGTTAGAAAATCGCTACATCTGTTGCGAAAAACAGGTGTTTGTCGGACCACCGAACCGTTCTATCCATAATCTAATTTATATTCACCCGTGGGACGTGGGACGGAACGGTGATAAAACTGCTTTATGTTAAGATATGCGTAGGTAGTAAGCTTGTTGTAATGGCCAGTAGAATGTTAAAAAAAATAGGCATCATGGGACTGCCGACAGAAGTGAAAACTTAAACGAAATGACGAACTTAAAACGTCACATTAGCAGGTGGGTGACATTAATTAATAGGGAGCTGACAGAACTTAATGTTTATATTAGCGCCCTCTAGTGGACCTATATATGTATTATTAGCGTGACGGTCACGAGGTCAGTGTTTTTTTTTTCATAGCAAAACTGCATAAACGTGCCTAAAGAAGTCTTCGCTTCAAAAACTTCGCCCCAAATTTTAAACAAAGATTTACATAATACACATTATCGCCATGAAGTTCAGTACCATTTTTTGTTTGTGCATTGGAGACTCCCACGGGCCGTCAACACCACTGGCGTCTTTGGTAGGATGGTGTATCAGAACATTCGGAACCGAACATAAAATTTAACAACTGTGCCATTGTAGCGTGACCTGGTCAATTGTCGTGAGGCAACAATAGAAGGCCTCTTTAAATCTGTTACTGTGAAATTACATGGTGTGATGTTATTCCGTCACAAAGGCCAGCCTAGGTTGTCATGCATATCTAGCTGCAATCAAACAATTGATATAGAGATGGACACGACTGACATTTAGCTAAACCTGTTAGGTTTGAGACTTAATATTCGGGTTTTGACTAATTAAATATATTCTAAAATCAGAAGTGGGACCGTATCTAAATTAATGCGAGGGATCAAATGTATTCACAATGACATAGAGACGAGAGCATTATCTCGACAGGATTTTCACATCACTGAAACACGAGTAATTTATGTTTAATGAAATGCAAATAATTAGGGTTATTGTTTGTATAATGTCGAGGCTGCTATAAATAACTTTAGAAGTACTTTTTGTTATTTATTCTAATGTTTAAACAGGTTTAAAGTCTTAGTTTTTTGTACTGTATTTTATTAATGTCGATAAACGCAGATATATAAGTGTGGAGGATCGGGTGTTATGTACCTCCAACACAAACGGAGGGTCCTCCGACCAGGCGAGGTGATCGTGCCTGGTGGACCGCGGTCCAACCGTTGATGTAGGGAAATTGTATAATATATACTAATCGGCGCGAGAACTTTCATAGAGGAATTTAGGATTCGTAGTAAACGTAGTTTGGTGTGTCTTCGTTAGATGTCGCCACGTAAGTGCACTTAGAAACACGATTTATGTGACATGTGGCGTCTGTCTATTTGTCTGTCTGTTCGCGGTAAACTGAAATATCAATGAACGGATGTTCATGCGGTTTTCACGAATAGACAGAGTGATTCATGAGCAAGGTTTAGGTGTATAATTTGTTAAAATTTTGTGTAAATTGCTTGAAATATGATGATGACTGTTGAAGATGTCTCTGCTACCCGTGCGAAACCGGGGTGGGTTGCTAGTAACAAAACAATTAATTTAAAAATAGTATAACCGAGTTCAATTCGTTTAAAGTCTAAACCGTGATAAACTTGAAATTTCCTTAAGCTATTTTGTCAAATCTGTGGATAAGAAATTATAGTATAAATTTTGACGGGACGAGACGTAAGTTAATGAACCAAATAAATAATGAAATCTTTTCGTATCCTACAATACATAAGACATACATAAATACGGTCATTTCGAGAATCTAGTTATCTTTTAAATCCGTTAAAATATTTAGTATTTTACAAAAAAGTGAAAGTGGTGTCACTGGGCGACGGTAGTCACTTACCATCAGGTGACCCATCTGCTCGTTTGTCCCCTATAATATACAAAAAAAAACGGATTTTATTTTACTCTCGTCCTAAAAAAAAACATGAAAGTGTAAGGATGCAATCCTTTAAGTGATTGTACATATAAATCCGTAAAAAGCACATATTTACCTTCCTGCAACTGAGCTCGGAATGCTCGCATTATTTTAACATTTTCACTGCCACAAGTACGGCAAGGTATGGACTCAGTATCTACCACATCTACATAAATACATTTAGGATCGAAGAGGCGGGTGTTTTTAGTCCCACGATCCTTCCTGTGGCTCGTTTTTGCGGGTAGTTGTGTATTAAACAAGATCGTGATCAGAATGTTAATAGAAAAAATGAATGCTTTTGAATTGAATATTGTTGTATCAATGGGAAGAATACGTTGCATGGAGAATAAGTTAGCAGAAATAAATCAGATTTATGTATATTAAACGGACCCGTAAGACGTTGTCTTGTCCTGTCGGAGAATTTTCTTTTTGGTGTCATAATTAAATTAAATAAAAAGAATTAATTGAAATTTTAAAAAATAACAGTATCACTTTGGTCACAAAATAAAAAAATATAATTTCTAGAACCCGGTTGCAGCCTACCTACCATACCTACCGAAACCAATTTTATTGTGAATCTAAGCCATTGAAGGATTAACTTAAACACACTAAAACAATCCATCAGAATCGGTTCAACGGTTTAGGATGCTTTTATCTAAACAGTTCAGTGACATACACACGTACAGGAAAATTAATAATTTATAAAGAATAATTTATTAATGTTTATGTACTATTTATGCAAAGCAAATCTTTAAAATTGAGAGAAATATTTGACCCTTTCTTAATTTAAGTTTAAAAAACTGAGCTCAAATATTTTTTTTATTATAAACTAGCTGCACCCCTCGGTTTCACCCGCAAGTCCCGATCCCGTAAAAATACCGGCATAAAAAATAACCTATGTGTTAATCCAGGTCTCCAGCTACCTACATACCAAGTTTCATCGCAATCGGTTTAGTAGTTTTTGCGTGAAATAGTAAAAAACATCTATACATCCTCCTAAACTTTCACGTTTATAATATTAGTAGGACTAGTAACATATAAATTACTATTTTATTATTATTTAATGTCTCGGTTTAAAGTTTATAATCATTAATAGGAGTATAACAAATTCTTGAATGATCACTTTCATAATTTTGGCCTTGCATATTTTATTTCAAATCACTTTAAAATACAAATATGTATGTACAAAATACCCAGATCCGTGATAATTTATTCTAATATCAACTTTGGGAAAACCAACCCCATTTAAACCCTTTAGACAGTACTTTAGGAAAATCTTTACTTCACTTTCCCAAAGGATCTCCAGCACATCTTAAAAGTATATGAGCCTTCTTAAAGATAATGTACCTACAATGTAAGACAGATGATGACAGATGTTTGAGATTGTATCGCGAAAATATTTTTTCTTTATCTTTCTCGTCTCTTTCTTTATGAATAACAGGGCAGAGTATAAAAAGAGTGACTTTTGACAAACAACCACTTATTTATCTAACCTTTTTTTTTTCTTCTCATATTAAAAACGTAAACGTAACTGTTACATTTTCGGTCTACAGAAAAAATAGGTGAAGTCTTTATTGAAGTTTTGTAACAGAAAGTTGAGCCAGAGCTTACCCCAGCGGTTCTTGCACTGCTGCAGGCCACGTCCGTAAGAATGCAGTTTTTTATATACATACATATATCTTCAGATTCGTAGGGAAAAATCACTATTAGGCCGCCGCGTACCGGTGGTGCCTCAAACCACTGCAGTCTAGGATGTGGGCTTAAGTATTGAATGCAAGTAAGTAGTGTTACGTCAACAGTACAAGTTACGTCATTGGGTCGTTTAACTCTCGTAAGGAACACTTTATGTACTTTACTTTTGGTGTTTGGTTCGACAATTTAAAAAAAAAAACCGGCCAAGTGCGAGTCGGACTCGCGCACCGAGGGTTCCGTAAAATATTTTTATTATGTAATGTAACTAAAAATTTACGGTTTTCGCAATTTTTCCTTTATCTGTGCTATTAGACGTTGCTTCGTACCAAATTTCAAGATTCTGAGTTCACGGGAAGTACCCTGTAGGTTTTGATTCTCTTGCGAGTGTCGAAAATTTGCGGCATAAACAGCTGTATCTTTTGATTGCGTTGGCTTAGAAGTTTGATATATTCACAGCTCTAAGGGACAGTAGACTTGAGTATTTGATATAAATTCCAGCTTGATACCTCCACGCGTTCTTAAGAAAAAGGGTCTTGACAGACAGACAAACCTTCAGACGGACGGACAACAAAGTGATCCTATAAGGGTTCCGTTTTTTCATTTCGAGGTACGGAACCCTAATAATAAGTAACTTCCGGGGGTCTGTTTTCTGTACTTACTATTACTACTACACAAGTTTTTAACGTTTCGATTAGGTAAAACTTGCCATGAAAGGTAGGTACTTGAAAAATACCCAAACAGTAAGCCATAAGACGTCAATTGCTAAACATATTCAATAATATATGTACGTGTATAATAAGTCTTATTATAGCTATTATCTTAATTTAGGGACATCTAACAATAGGTTATGGTGAAGAAATGAAACCTATCGTTGATAAAAAAGTAGCATTGCGATTTAAGGCTATGCCCGTTCTCGTCGTACCGAGTCAATACAGAAAACGGATTTAGATATTATAACAATGACAAG
This sequence comes from Callimorpha dominula, assembly GCA_949752705.1. Taxonomy (NCBI): domain Eukaryota; kingdom Metazoa; phylum Arthropoda; class Insecta; order Lepidoptera; family Erebidae; genus Callimorpha; species Callimorpha dominula. Next base: position 11,003,068 of record OX457010.1, on the reverse strand, counting down.
TAAAGTACTTTAGTCCCAGGCTAAAGTAATCCTTACGAATCTGTCTCAAACACGTAGACAATATTTATTCGGTTTATGGTATTACAATTCCCATAGCAATATTGTAATAAAGATCCGCAGTACTTGATTTGATAACCGTCGGATTATTGTGTTTAGCCTTTTGAAAGAAGTTCAAGGGTTTTATTAATTAAACTAAAATATATTTTGATGTGTTTCATTTTACATATACATATTTATGTGACCCATTTGATTAGAAACCCCCTAAATAGTTTTTAAAATAACTTCAGTGTAAGCATATTATTATTAGTTTTCAGTATCTGAACACGCCACAGTAATTTCACCACATCGGTTCAACTAATAAAATCCTAATAAATTATTACGTACCTATTACCATGCCTAATGAATTCATAATTTACGAGTATGTATGTTGTGTTGTATAACGTGAACACGTCGCGTAAGTTTTCATTAGTTAGTAAGGTAAGTAAGGTATACTTAGAATAAGATTTTAGGTTTAATTAATTCTCAACTATATATATTTATTAAGAACGGTACACGACCGCAACCCTCAAGGAACTGATAAAGCTGTAAAGATAATGGGCACAGATTCTAATTTTAAAATATATCTAGAATAACAGATTAGATACAGTGTCTTGATGTAGGTTGTGGAATTTATGGAGAGAAGTTAAAATTCAGGTGGAGCGCCAATGTGGGAGCAAAGGCCTCCGTCTTCCAGACTGAACTCTCTGCATTAAACAGATGCGTGGAGATCAACCTTGAGAGGAGAGTAAAAAATCAACATCTCTACATCAAATCAGACAGCCAAGCGGCGCTATCGGCACTATACAATTTTGAGATTAGCTCAAAACTAATACAAAATTGTAAATACAATATACATCATTAACTATTAAGAGATGGAAGACCACGACTGGTCTAAGATACTCGAAAGCCTTAATAAATGCCTATGATAATAAAGTATCCAAAGAACTTTTGGAGCTCAAAAGATACAAAACCTGTGCAGTAACCAGAGTCCTCACCTGACACTGCAAACTGAACAAACATATGTTTAACCTAAAGTTGGGCGAGAACACAATACGCAGATTCTGTCGAGAGGTAGAAGAAACTGCAATTCATATTCTATGCTCTTGTGGCCCACTAATGCGGCACCGAAGTATTAACCTAGGGTTGCACATCATGCAACCGCAGGAAATACAAACAATCACTGCTGATAGGATCTGGAGGTTTCTGGAAGCCATAAGTCTGAGCAGTGAACTGTAAAGCAAAAAGTGCGCTACAAAAGACCAGAATTGGTCGAGGTGGCACTAGTTACTTAAAACAATAATAATAATAGATACAGTGTCATTTAATATGTTTTCATCACGCAAATTATTCGATTACAATTAGACAAAGGCGTAAAATTACCTTAAAAGTAGCTTAAACCAAAATAAATTATATAATTCATACTTATATATTATTGATTATTTAATCAATATCAACTGCTTTTCAAATATTTAAATTACTTGCTTGCTAGATAAAGAAATGGAAAAATAAGCAAGCAGAGCCCGCGGGTAGAACTACGAGCTACGGGATTTCGGAATAATTGTACTAACTGCATGAAGGATCCGCACTCCTTTAAAGGATGGAGTCTTAATAGCGTTTATCTAGTTTTATAATTATTCAGACTTAAAATACAAAACTAAATGTTTAATATAGGGGATCAGACTTTCTACTTTCACACACAAAACATTTCACATTCATTTTCATTAATGTACCAAATACCAAAAATGTAAACGTTATTATTTTGTGTTTTATAAATATAAAGAACAAATAAATATGACCCATCAGACGTATTTATTCATCCATATAATGTATATGTATTACAGAGCCTATGGCTTCTATTGTTTACAAAAATAGTACCTTCTCTATTGAAATATACTTTGATGAAAGAAGTTTTCATTGTGATTGTGCCTAAACCCACGCTGTAAATTGATGACGTAAATCGAGAGTTATTGGCGGTCGATTCTGTATCAAATGGTTTCCCACGTTTCTCATTTTATATATACATAATTACAATGTACATATAGCAAGTTTTAGTTAGAAAAGATTGCAGTGGTTTTATTTAAGTTTTAGACATTTTCATTAAAACACCGCTAACAGATAAAAAAAAATCCCACAAAATAAAATAGGTTTGCGCTAAAGGTGTTGAGTGTAAGTAAAATAATATAAGCTTCTATTACGCGTAGATTATCTTTAACTGACCACATAGTTTTTTGTTTTTAATTAGTTAATCAATTATAAGAACCAGAACAAAAATATGTACGTCATTTTGGGCATCAGAAACATAAATCTGCACTTCAGGAATTCTTAATAATAATTTGAATTTACAGATAAATGTTACCAGACATTGTGTTTAATGGCACCGTATTGCCAATAAGTTCTAGTATTAAGAATCCACAATTGAGCGAAGTCAGCCGCAAATTGTTTGCATCAGCGGGGTTCTTGCGTAGACTTCCTGCCGACGCGACGGTCACGAAAGTTTCGCTTGCAATCCTTTCTTTTACAATCTATCAGGAGTGCCTACTTCACCGCATTTAATATTTTATACGTTAGAATTAGTGACCACGAGGCTGGACCATTTTCTTGGATAATTATTTTTTTTTTATTTGACCAACCAATTTTTTTGACGCCTATTGTACATATCCAATTTGTATATTTTTTTAAGCAATATGTCGTTGGTGTACAATAAAGATTATCCTATTCTATTCTGTAGTTTAAAAAAAACTATGAAACACTTTAAACATCATATCAAACTAACAAGTAGAAAATATTATTTAAATATGAAGTGTTGTTGTTGAGGTTGTGCTGTAAAAAAGCCTGGGGTGCTTTTACTATAGTTTTATAATAACTTTACTTTTATAAGTAGCTTTATAAGTACCAATGAACTACATATATGTTACATTTGGTTTCAAGCACCGAACATTTTTTTACAACACAAATTCTTCATATTTATAAATTATTTTCTACTTATTATTCCGGTTCGCTATTAAGGCGAGTTCCTTTAAGCCAAAAGTTATTTTCTTATTTTTTTAGTCTTCTATTGACATTGGTCTAGTGTTGATACGTGTGAAAATTACGTTGACAGATTCCGTTACATAGCTAGAAACAGGTCAAGCTAATATTGTTGCGGAAGCCTAAATTGACGTGCGGGCGCCGTCTATTTACGAGTAGCGGGAACTAAATGGAGATCCACAGTGCCATCCTTTGAGGAATAACAGAACTAATCTTTCTGTCAATAAGAATATTCTACTGAGTTCTAACAGTGGTCGAGTCAAATAGATATTACGAGATGTGTCAGGAAAGTTCACCAACTTTTTATGACATGTTTTTCGAACTATATAAGGAAGTTGCATTGCAGTATGGACATTCAGTTCTAGTTTGTTATTTTTAGGTAGATTTTCGAAGAAAAGTCTACCTATTGGTTTTGTACTAGTTGTGCGAGTTTTCCAAAAATTTATTCACAGGAGGTCTAGTTATGATCCCAAAACCGAAAGTAAAAAATTATGCAATTATGCACCGATTGCTTTCAAACTTGGACGACTAATCAACAGGGGAAAAATGAAAGTTAAGTTCGTGAATGAATATTCCCCCAAAGGGCCGGACTGGGGGGCAGATTTTCAAAAATGTTTTTTCAGGCAGTTTTTTCAGCAAAACTTTTTTCCTATGGAAATTTTTTGGACCGTTTAACACTAATAGCATGCCCATTGTAAATATAAACATTTTTTAATATGAACCCTAAATGATGCCATCCTTAACTTGGGGATGGGAGGGGTAAAACCAAAATTTGTTGGAAAACCGCACTGTAGCCCTGTATCCTGCTTTAATGTGAATATACGAGTACAATTCCGCTGCTACGCTTTTAGTCGGCTTAGTAAAAGCCGATTAAAGCTGTCGTGCAAATTTCAGATAGGATGTCGCTAATTGAACGATTCTATTCCATTGTAACCGAAAGATAAACACCAATCGTTATTATTGATTTTCTTTTTATCTTTTCTTCTAGCCATAATTTTGTAAAGAAAACTACGAAACAGATAAATTAATGAGCTTAAGAGTTTGCTCTGATGGTTTCGTAATTCAATACGGGCTTTAAAATCTATGAAAGAAGTAAAGTATTTTGTTTTTTGTTTATATATTTAATTACCTATCTTAAAACCAGCGATCATACATTAAGACTTTTATGTACTTAAGTATTGGCTTTGATTACTCTAAAATAGTCTAACTATAAAGTACTAGCAGCGCCCCGCGGTTTCACCCGCGTAAGTCCCGATCCCGTGGGAATATCGGGATAAAAAGTCTCCAGCTATCTACATACCAAGTTTCATCGCAATCGGTTAAGTAGTTTTTGCGTGAAAAAGTAACAAACATCCATACATCCATACATCCTCATGAACTTTCACGTTTATAATATTAGTAGGGTTTGTATGATAATGTTCTTAATATTACTACTACTACTCACTTGTTTAAATGCGTTCTTAATATACAACATCAACCGCCGTTCTTAATGCAACATCAACCAGTAAATTGTGTAAACAACATTCATAAACAACAAAACAAATTGAAAGAACAAGAAAATAAATTATTTATATCAGAGTCAGTGATTCGAGTATTCATAACGTAAATGTCTTAAAATGTCACACGTCATATACTAAAAACAATAAAGGCACCTTCACACCACAAACTTGGTATACTAGCGTAACACTAAGTTAATGCTTAACACGACCGAGAAATTGACATTATCTAATCTCAAACCTCTATCTAATCTAAAACATAAATGTAAAGGCAAGCTATTTAAAAGAAAATAAATCAATAAAAAAAAAGAAAATAAATCAGACTTTAGCGTCAAGTTCGACCATAGAACAATGTAAATATTGTTAATGGTTTATGAACTTGACGAGTTTTTTTGATGCATAACTATTGTCATACCTACTTATACAAATAACTCTAATGGAATGAAGTCGATGGAATGAGGTTACAAAAGACAAATCTTTAAAATAAAAAAAAAAACAATAAATTTAACCACGTTAAAGTCGCTATCAGTGTGTTGTGTGTATTGTGATAAGAAAAAGTATAGTATATAAAACTACGAGATCATATCGAATGGAAAGTGTTCCTAAAGCACTCAATACAAACATAGTCAAACTAGATAGACATGAAATTATACACACGAATTCCATACATAGCCCATTAAAATAGATTTTTGAAAATTCATATAAAAATAACCTAACCCCTCACTCACTTGTGTATTGCAAATCGAACTAAGAAAATAAAGAAAATTCTCCAGTATGATAGACCTTAGCAGTACAATCAAAGAGACCACTACAAATATATGAGATAGTAAGTGCAATAAAGATTTGAACAAAACGGTTAAAGCAGGTTCAAAGAGTCAGTGATCGTGAGTGTACCTAATATGAGATTTGTGTCATATTAATAAGATAGGTTTTGTATCCGCTTCCATATTGATTCAATAAGCAGATTTCAATCATTCATTCTTTCTACATTATAAATGCTACCTACTTTGTTTGTTTTGTCAAAATTTTTATTTTCTATGGAATATTATTGGCATATTGGCTTATTACTTGGGTTGTAAGAACAATGTGAGGGATTGGTGTCTGTACTAGGAGACTTGTTTGATAGATCACTAGCCTCTCCAGACTCTAGATAAATGGATATTAGATTAGTACTTAATCGTGTGTGTATGAGTGTGTTTGCGTTAAAAATGAATTTCGACTTGATTACATATATTTTTTATATTAAGTGGTCTAGATTACATTTTCAAACAGTGATAAATATTCTTGATGGTATTCTTTTCCGTTACAATTTCGTACCAAATAGCAAGGCATGACGTCATATCTTATTATTGCCGAGTTATTTACCTTAATGTTGATTTAATTATCTTGAAATATTCAAAAATAGGTCACAATTTTTACAGTAAATTCAGATAATATCTATATTGCTTGACTTAAATCCGATAATTCGGGATCAACATAGGTAACTAGACAACAAAATAAAAATATTTGACAATCAAGGGAGGATATGAGAAGATCAGTAGAAGAATAACGCTTATCAAAGAAGATACATATATGACCGGTTATACTTTACTTACTATTTTGTACAATAATTAAAAAAAAAAAAAAAAAAATAAGATGTACGGTCTTATTTTTTTTTTGCTAGTTATCAATTCGTCTAGATTGTTAATAGATATATCTGTACTAGTTTGTTGCTGCAATTCGTACCGGACCCTATCAAATACAATACAGTGACAAGTGACAGCCTGTTCAGGATTAGTACCTTCACACACGCTTACGGTTCAAACCATGTTACATAATAACGCCTCTTGATTGTGTGGTCAACCAGCGCAACAACTCCTCCGACGAAGCTTAAAAGAGGAGAATCAAGCTTGCATAGTACTAGTAAATATTATTATCACAATGTGTACAAACATCTTACAACTGCGATTATAATATCAAATGTGAAGGTAAATCAGAACCGAATCCCGATGGTCACCCATGACCACGAGATCGTGGTCACGGGTCACGGGTGATCGATGCAATTCGATCGATATGTAGGGCAAACGAAAAAGCATCGTTGTATACAGGTGTATTTGAAAAAGGAACACTTACTTAAATCACTAAACGGGCAGTTACAATAAGAATTAAAAAAAAAACTATCCGTTTACAAGTTATGACCGTTTGAATTTCCAGGTATTTTAGCCTCCGTTTTTTATAAAAGTAGGTGGAATGTGTATAAGATTTTAAATCCTACGTTTTTTTTTTTTGGCATTTTACAAAATTCTTATTATAACTGCACCTGTAAGTGTTCCTTTTTCAAAGACAGGGTGTATATCACAGTGATTAAATCCTGATTTAAACATTTCATATATAAACAACCTACAGAAGTTTAGAAACAATTTATAATCAACTAACTAAACTAACAGACAGAGTGGTAATATAATATATATACAAGTATATTACGACCGCCAATTAAACTTGTATACCACCAAACATAAAAGGGAATAGTTAGACAACTTTGATAATATTGTCGCCCTATAATTGGGTTTATGGGTCGAGGAAATCGCGATCAAGTATTATCCATTGATCGCGAAACTAAACCATCAAGTCCTATTATTATACTCGTAGCTATGATAGGATCGTATAATTAACATGTATCTATTCGTTTAACTATGTAGCACATAATTGTATACGTCATTGCATTTTAGGTGAGAAACTGTAGCTATAAACCAAAAATTTATAAATTTGAGAACTATTTACATTAACAATGCTGTAGTTGACTGTCAAATCAATCACTCTTTATCAGAACCAAGCTATAATTACTTTAAGACTAGATAGAGCTATGTGATACAACCCTGAATGTTATTATTATTGTTCATTATCATCATGAAACTCTCAAATTCATATTATAAGTAGCTGTAACAATAAGTATTAAATCTCGATCACTCGTGATAATAATTTATACGGATTAAACGGTGTCATTACATTAACATAACAGATTTAGCTCTAGTTCAACTGAAATTCAGATTCAATATGCCTATGAAACGGCGAATTTAATCTAAGTCCGTTCAGCGAGCGATGAGAGTGATTGGGTAACAGACATCTGCATTGCACTAAAATGGTATACAATAAGCAGTAATATTACAAGTTATATTGTCCCATTTTCATTACCACTAAATATTATATCTAGGTACCTATGTATACCATTCAGTAAATTGTCATAGTTGTTTGAAATCGTGGAATGCATTCTTTACAACTCTGGTAAAACATGACAAGCTTACGGTAATAGGAACGTAGACAAAATTTCGGAACTGCTTTTATTTTATCTACGTATTAACGGAAATTAACGCGATCACGAAAAGGTATTACATACCTCTGAATTGCCTGACGTTTCGACCAGGTTGCACTGGCCGTGGTCACAGGCTGACTGACTCTGCTTTTATTTTATTGCTTAGACCTTATTTAATGCATAAATAATATACTATCGAAAAAAAAACTTGATTGGAGAAAATTATTCATAATAAAAAACAAGAACGAAGTCAATAAGAAAAAGTGTGTGTGTCACCTCCGATGCACAATTAAATTTACACAAGCACACACACTCTTATACACATTCATATACATGATTTCAATGCGACAGAAAACGTAACGCTTTTGTTAATTTCACTCCTTATAAAAATTTCTTACCTTAGAGGCCTTATATGAAAATCAATTCTTAAGAAGCAAACTCTAAAAGTCCTAAAAGTAAAGTAGCTTTTAAAATTTAAATCTAAAACACTCGCATAGCATTTGATTACGTAGCTACCCAATTACCTGACAGATTCTTAGAATACCTTATGTAAAAATGTTGTTAAAATTATGATACCAACTGACAGCTGTCATCTTGTTTATAGGTTAAGACCTGTTAAGACATACTGGATCAGGTTGGCATTTGCAGTCACATGATAATAGTTACTTTTAAAAGTTTAGCCTTTTGCAATCAATTTGAAAATATTTATTACAGATTTTTAATTTAAAAATGTTTTAAAACATCACAATTTATAATTTAGTTACCAAGTAATAAAAACTTATGATCGGTGTCAACATCCCTATTGACCAATTTGAATAATTAAAATCGAATGTATTAATGTTTAACCCTATCAATAAATGACGAAATTGGTCGTAAAGCAATATGTGGGTGTAATTCTGATAATTTAAAATCCTTAAGTGCTTTATGCGGCTATAGTTGCAAAACGCCGCCATAGTAGCTTTATCCAACTTTACAGACGTTTTTAAATATTCTAACACAGTGTTTCGGTATCATAACATCCGTTAAAAAACGGATACAAGACACGAAGATATCGAAGCGGTATTTAAGTTTTAGTGGTCCTCTTCAAACCAAGAATTGTAACAGTTTTTATATATGAAAAGAAAAACATGCAGAGATTACAGATTTTCTGCGTTTCATGTGATCAAAACAGCAACCTATAGAAAAGAGTAATGAAATAAACCCACGAAAATCTATAAGGCCTTTTAATTATTCCGAGTGTTTATTTAGCCAGGCCAATTATTATTGCTGTAGGTAATAAATTATTGAAATTGTTTATTTAGACTTCAATCAGTTTATTAAATAACCTGTTTATAATCTGTTTATATAACAAACATCAAGAAAAAAGTACAAGCTTGCCAAATTTTTACAAACATCAAAGTCACTGAGTACAGTAACTTTGGTAATTGTTATAAAGATATCGGAAAATGGCTTGTGACATTTCCAAAACAACTAAATCCGTATTTTTCTTACAAACTACTTATTTCTTGTTTTTCTTTCCAATAAAATAATATATATTACATAAGTGAGACTAACATAAAATAACTAGAACAGAACACGGTCCAATAAAATTTTCAATTTAACACTTGACGACAAAACTCACTTCCAAAGGCGCTGAGTTTGTTTGTACAATTGGATCTCTAGGACGGTTCTTATTTCAGTAGAATTTACTGTACCATACCTAAACAGCACACTCTGACAACAGACAACAGAGTAATTGCACAGAATACATAATATTACCAGTACAGAAAACCTACTCCGCAAAATCGTTTAAATAAATAGCGGCTCTTGCTCCGACGTAATAAAGTGCAATTCAGATTGAACGGCGCTAATTACTTACAGTTATATTCACATAAAAGTTACCTCTCCTTTCTATCGCGTAACCCTTATCTCTTCTGACGACGCACGACTTTGAAATGTCTTGTGTTAAAATAATGAATGTAAATATTTACAAACTTGTTTAGTCGTTGAGAAAATGGAATTGACTCGAGAAAATTCAAGAGCGATGATTTATATTGACTTTCGAAGTGGTTTAACGCAAAAACAGTGTATTGACCGGATGATTTCTGCATTTGGTGATGGAGCCCCATCCAAAACCACAATTTATCGCTAGTTTGCTGAATTTCAACGTGGACGTGTCAAGCTCAGTGATGATCCCCGTCAAGGTCGTCCAAAAACGGCAGTCACCCAAGAAAACGTTGATGCTGTGCGTAAGCTGATTGAGGAAGATCGACATGTGACATACCGTGAAATTCAGGCAACTTTAGACATTGGCATGAGTCAAATACAAATAATCTTGCATGAACAATTAGATATAAAAAAGTTGTTTTCCCGATGGATACCGCATTCGCTCTGTGAAGAGCAAAAAGCGGCTCGCGTTACTTGGTGCGTCAGAACTCTCGAAAGATTCCACGCAGGATCCTCAAATGCTGTATACAACATCGTATCAGGTGACGAATCCCGGATATACGCGTACGAACCCGAAACAAAAAACCAGTCACGAGTTTGGGTGTTCGAAAATGAGTTAAAGCCAACAAAAATTGTTCGTTCACGGAGTGTTGCAAAAAACATGGTGGCCACGTTTGTCTCCAAAACCGGCCATGTTGCGACTATTTCTCTTGAGGGACAAAGAACGGTTAATGCAGAATGGTATGCTAGCATTTGTTTGCCACAGGTCGTTTCTGAACTCCGTAAAGAGAACTGCAACCGCCGCATCATCCTCCATCACGACAATGCGAGTTCTCACACCGCGCACAGAACAAAAGAGTTTTTAAAGCAAGAAAACATAGAATTATTAGACCATCTGCCGTACAGACCCGACCTAAGCCCTAATGATTTCTATACTTTCCCTAAAATAAAGAATAAATTGCGAGGTCAGAGATTTTCATCACCTGAAGAAGCTGTGGACGCCTACAAAACGGCCATTTTGGAGACCCAACTTCCGAATGGAATGGTTGCTTCAATGATTGGTTCCATCGTAATGAAAAATGTGTAAAATTTTGCGGAGCATACTTCGAAAAGCAATAAATACATTTTTAAATAGTAATGTTGTGTCACTTCCTTGATTCCCGAAATTTTCAGTGCCGCCTCGTAGAAACGTGCGTTTCTGTACCTTTCGTTGTCCTTTACCTGAGATGCAATAAGCGTTTGCCTTCATTTTTTTAGTTATGTAATATTTACTACTATGTTTTTTTGTGGTAATATCCAAAGCTAGGAAATGTGCGACCAGACCGGCGCGTGGCAGCCCACATAATAATTGGCACGACAAGTCGAATCCGCCACGTACTTGTAGCCTTATACCTAAAGGTCGGAGTGGGCCTGGCCTGGTAACAGTTTAAGGGCATACATTATGTGAGGATTGTGTTAAATACAATATAATTTCAAAAGTATATGCACACACAAACGCACTTATGCAGGCACGCACAAACACGCGTGCACGCAAGCACCTATGTATGCACACATCTACCCAGGTAGGTACGTATATAGTACCTAGTCATATTATTTCAGAAATAACATGTCAAGACACACACTAGTGATTCGGTTGCAAATTAATATCCTGTCTAAGAAATATTTATGTGTAGTCAAAACGCGTTTTCATAAAAATATCTCATACCTTCAGCAATTTGTTATACCGCCATCAATTCCGATCTACAGATACAAGAGATGGCCCGATTAGTTTTAGTGATGTATTGCCTAACCTTTACACACCGGCAATTTACAGCTATGTCCGATTTGTCTTTGAATCTCTAGCCAAATTCTATGTGCAAAATTAAATATTCGACGGTGACCCTAAATCAGAAGAACACGTCATAGCATTGTGTGTCACGCAAAAGAAACGAAACGTTGTAAAGAATCTAGGTATTTGGTTTCTTTTAATTTAATAGAACAGAAGCGCAAATATATTTTAACTTCGACAATTTATGAATAATAGACATTCGATTATCCAATATATATACCTATTTTATTTAATAGTATATTAAAAGACATTTAGACTAGATTTCAGTGCAGGCTTGATTTATTTCCAAAATAAATGTTATTAAAAGATTATAAAAGATGTAAGGTTTTAAAGTTGAATTTAAAAAACAACAAACATATTACTGACATCTAATCTAGTCTTAATATTTACTTAACATTCACAAAAGTGTTATATACTGATAAACTTGCTTTGTTTAAACTTTCCTTTTGTATTAAACATGCGTTATGTTATGTCTTCTATATCGCCTTTTATTCATATAACAATTCACATGCAAATAACTTCTACTATAAATGTTCTTTTAAAACGGCATTCGCCTGGGAACTTCGCGCAAAGGGAAAAGAACACAAAGGAAATCAATCGCGCATAAAATACCGTACTGCTTCTCTTGAAATAACTGAAGTTGAAATAAGCATTTACTAAGTACTATCGCAAGTAAGTATTTCTGGGCCATAAAAAATCAACTTAGCATTCCTATTCTATCTTCATACTTCTCTTTCAGCATTCACCGAGCGGTTGCTATGTCTTTAATGTATATTGATTGCTTTTACTAGTAACTGCAAAACACATTTCTGTGGTGATATCCACATCGCACGCCATCTAGTGAAGACAAGCCAAACTACATAGTAACTACTGATTCTATAACGCGTGATCAAAGTTCTCGCACCAATTAGTAGGTAGGTAGGTAGACTACAGATTTGGTCTTCCGTTCGTCAGGTACAATCACCTGGTCTTGTCATAGGATCTTCCTTTGTGTTCATAACCGTTTCTCCACAATGTGTTGAGACTTAAATGACTACGAAAGTTGTGGGTTTCGTATCTAAAAGACAAAAACTTCTTAGTCATCTACATTTTCTAATTACTTCGTGACTCGTCCTTTCCTCTAAAGGCATTGAATTCTTGAAGATAATAGAACCAATGCAGGCATTAAGGCATAATATTTTCCTTCTACATCCTTTGTTACGTGTAATAATTCAGGCTATAACATTTGTTCTATCGGAGTTAATAAAGAATGACGTGGAACGTATCGTGAAGCAACATTCGGGAATGGATAAGGCTTGATTGATGATATCGACAATGTATGTTATCCTGTTAATATGTTGGTCTTCGTAAACCTATAATCACCTTGTGAGTATATACACCGACATTTTATAGAATTAAATCTAAGACAAGATAATAAAGTACTGTTTTGAACTCGTGTAAGGAAAGGTGAGTTTTTAACCGACGGAAAAAAAGGAGGTTCTCAATTCGACCGTATAATATTTTTTTTTTTTTTTTTATGTCTGTTCAGCCCTCACTCCGTTATTTATAAACCGATTTTGATTATTCTTTTTTTGTTAGATAGGGTATACCTCAAGGGTGGTCCCATGTCAAGGAAGTCAGGATCTGATGATGAGATCCTGAAAAAATTGAGAGAAACCCTCGAAAATTGTAGGAACGAATAGTGTTTCTGTTTACTTTTTCAGCCCTCACTCCGTTATTTATGAACCGATTTTGATTATTCTTTTTTTGTTAGATAGGGTATGTCTCAAGGGTGGTCCCATGTCAAGGATGTCAGGTTTTCATGATGGAATCCTGAAAAAATTGAGAGAAACCCTCGAAAATTGTAGGAACGAATAGTGTTTCTGTTTACTTTTCATTACTTTATCAGGTATTGCGTTTAGAAATCATCATCATTTTTCATCATCATCATCATGACGATGAAAAAACCCATAAAATAAAAACTTTTTAACCAAAAATTAAACCGACGAAAAGTGAGCTTATTTACATAAACTATCTAATTTTATATAAATTTATTTTGAGTCGGCGCCAAACAACAAACTGATTAATTATAAAAATTTTATTTGGCGCCGACTCAAAATAAATTTATATAAAATTAGATAGTTTATGTAAATAAGCTCAATACTCAAAAAACTTAAGGTTTATTTATTTTTCGCTTTTTAGTTCTTTTCGTCGGTTTAATGTTTTGTTAAAAAGATTTTATTTATATTACAAAGCAGCGAAGTTCATTCAGAAGTTCTGTGATTCTGAGGGGTGTACAAAGATTGAAATAATAGCAAAAGTTCCTGATCTTATGACCTAATTTCATTTAATATATTTTTTTTAATATAACCATGAAATTAAGTAATGAATTATTGATATAATTTCATTTTACCTAATTTTATATGGTTTAATGAACATTTTCTGTAATGCACATTTCAATTAATATTCAATTAGTATAATATTTAGTAACTTAAATATTTAAAATGTTTAAGTAGGTAATTTAGAAGCGTCAGATCCCCTCTATTGTTGGTGAATCATTTGGGTTAGATTCATATTATAACAGTATAATGTTTCCTGATATTTACTTATTCATTACAGAATTTTGGCTGAAAATTATATGAAACAAGCAACCCGCCCCGGCTTCGCACGGGTGGCAGAGACATCTTCAACAATCATTATCATATTTCAATCAATTTACACAAAACCTTAACAAATTATATACCTAAATCTTTCTCATGAATCGCGTTTGCAAATGCGGTTTTCACCAATGGATAGACCATTGTTGAAAACCGCATGAAAATCCGTTAAGTAGTTTTTCAGTTTATCGGGAACAGACAGACAGACAGACGCGGCGGGGGACTTTGTTTTATAATATGTAGTGATGAACGGTATACTAAATGTTATGAGAGCAAATGAAAGTTATATGAAATATAAGATTAGATCACATGAAATTAGGTTATTTGTTTTTATAGAATATGAAAATTATTATATTATCTCAAGTGATATTATACTGTCTGTTATCCTACTAATATTATAAACGTGAAAGTTTGTGAGGATGTATGGATGTATGGATGTTTGTTACTCTTTCACGCAAAAACCACTGAACCGATTGCAATTAAACTTAGTATGTAGATAGCTGGAGACCTGGATTAACATATAGGCTACTTTTTATCCCGATATTTCTACGGGATCGGGACTTACGCGGGTGAAACCGCGGGGCGCTGCTAGTTATGTAATATATTACACACTCGATTCTGAGTGATTTAAAAACACTGAACTTCGTTTCTTTTACGTCAATATCATTATGTATTATGCGACCTGTCAACTGTTTATAGTATGACAATACTCCTACAGTCAAAAATATTGCATGTATATCAGACTAGCTTTCACACACGGCTTTGCTCGCATAATAGTTGTTTTTCTGTCCCTCGGGAACAATATTTTTTTCTGGGAGTAAGCTTATGTCACAGAATACATAACTTATGTCCTGTTCTGTATCTCTGAAAACGTGTATGTGAAATTGCATGATGATCGATCGAAAGCAAACCAACTTACATTCGCACAATTAAGATTCGTGAGTTCGTGTGGGAAATTAGCGTCTTTCAATCGGTACTATTAATAGTATTATATAGGTTATTAACAATTTACCTCTTTTAAATTAAAACTTTATGACGTAATAGTTTTGGAGATTTGAAAGTGAATTAGGGTTGAGCTGAAATTATATTTAGATAGATAGATAGATAGATTAACTCTTTATTGTACAAAACATAAGAAATTATACAAGACTGCATATACATAATCTTACAAACTATGAACCTTGTACAATTGGCGGCCTTATCGCGTTCTGCGATCTCTTCCAGGCAATCATTGGATGGAAAGAGAGTTATATTTAGTTAGCTTTACTGTTCCTTACTTCTTGTCATATTTTACCAGTCCATGCAGGTCAATGAAAAGTACTCTACACATAGTGATTTACTTGTCAGTTTTAAATTTGCGGCCTAAAAAGTCGAATTTTGGATCGCTTGGATTTTTCATAGCTTTACATTTCACAGCTCCATAATGCCATAGACGAAAATAATTGACATTAATTTGGGAAAAAGGGTATTGACAGAGACAAATAATGAAATAACTTTATAACAGCTACAGTACGTTTTAAGGTATGGAAAACTAGATTACAACCTAAGAGAAATAAATGTTTTGCGTGCTTTTCAGACTTAAAACCAACTTTGTAGTAGATCTGAATTCAAAGTTTTAATAGTACTTCAGGTGAATAATAAATTCGTTTAAAGTCCGCTGGTTGCACTTCGTCACTCCGCAACCATTTACGCTTTGTGAACTTCAATTGAGTAATGACGTCAGAGCGAGGTGACAGACCAGTGGCGCAATTTTAAAGTTTTAGATTAAAGTGCTGGAGCAATTAACGTTTCATACACAGTTTGATACAATATTCAAGAACCTTTTGGTATAAATGCTATTTAAGTTGTTACATTGGTTTGTGGTAAGTTTTCATAAAAATCGTTCTTCTCGCACAACCGCAACTGCAAATTATGAGCTATATTATAGTGACAAACAATAAGGTAGGTATACACGTATAGAGGCCCGACGCCTTTGTCATTACGCTACAGCTGCTTAATTTACAATTCAACTACATTGTTCAGTACGTCCCCAGTTCAAAAAAATCACACAGGGCCATCTATCGAGCCCAGATATATTTACAAAAATATATGTGTGGAAATGCAGTCGAACAAGACTTTGTGGGCTACGTGCACTTGAGGCACGTCACTATTTAATTTGTGGCGGTGAGATCCGTCATGGAGAATTGACTGGACAGGTGATATGGCTGCCTTTCTTCCGGCCGGCTAACCTCTTGTGGTGACTGTCACGAGGACTCTGTTAAAGTGAACAGCACATGTTGACATCAGTGTCGTGACCTCGTAACGCGAATCGGTGTGGGTAGCGTTGGTGAAGATTATTGTTCAGTTCACGGTTTGAAGCAAAAGTGAAAGGGATTCGTCCGCCTCATTCTGCGAGGAGGTGAGCACACCAAAGAGGTGGCGCAAAGGTATCGGGTGATAATCAGCACTCTCCGACCCGCAGAAGAGGCACCGGGCGCGGAAAGCGATAATCGATGTCCGACATCCATAAGCGCTGACCTTAGAGCAATAGGTTCAGCAGCATAGGCAGGCCTGGAACGATGGCGTGACAGACAAACCGCACACCTACACACTGTTCGATGCTGCTAGACTTTCTGACAGGCAGGCGAAGTCTATCGGCGATAGAGGGATAATCCGCCAAGCGCATACCTGTACACCGTGGACTATAAGCTAAAGTAAACATGGTGGCGTAATAATTGATTTTAAACATTCGCGACTTTTATACATATTAGATGTGTAATTCCGGACTTAATCGCGTTAATATTTAAAAGGTACAATACCTCTTGGTTACCGGTCGTGGTCACGAGTGGACTCGTGACCACGTCGGTGGAACGTCGGTTTCGGAAATATAGTAGCGTAAACCGAGAGTGCTTTTAGTAGGTTCGAATTCGGTCCATAACCGCGTTATCCGTGTCGTCTTGCAATCAGTAAAGAGGGTTTCCACGCATTATAAATTGTAATTTACACTTTCAGAAAGTATTCATTTCAAGAATAAATATTTTACAAACTAACACAAGTTTCACAGGTATGCTATTTTTTTAAGTGTTTTTATAAAAACTTGTAATTGCCTTAAAAGGTATATTTAACAATATTCATATGATATATACCACGTCATATTTAGTGGATTCTAAGGATATATATCTATCGATGATATTGTTATGTATTAGAGAGATGCACTGTCGCACTGTCGATGCACATGCCGGATATAGGGATCAGGAATAATACACCACTTCGCTGTACTAAGTATATTGGCCGACTGATTTGCTACATTACTAGCACTGGGGCGTGACTTATAACTACCCACTATTTACAATATATTACAGATATAAGGATGATATATATACTATTTGAATACAATTACGTACAAAACAAACATTTAATTAAAAAAAAATCAAACTTGTATAGTGTGATATATCAAATTAAAGGGCTTGTTGGCCTCACATATAATAATCGTGGGAGAGCCATGCCTCGGCACGTATGGGCCGGCTCGACCGGAGTGATACCACGGCCTCACAGAAACTCGGCAGTGAAGGAACGCTTACATTGCATTTCGCCGAGTGAGTGAGGTTACCGGAGGCCCTAACCCTTCCCTCTCCTCTCCCCCTCTTCCAACCTTCCCTCCTCCCCTCCCCCTCTTCCACTCTTCCTTCCACCCCTCCCCCTTCCACCATTCCCCTACTCCCACCTTAAAGGCTGGCAACGCACTTGTGACTCTCGAGTTGCTGGTGCCCATGGGCGGCGGTAGTCATTTACCATCAGGTGACCTGTCTGCTCGTTTGCCGACTATACCAAAAAAAAAAAAAGTTTTTGTTTTAAGATTAGTATTTTTCGAGTTATTTAAGAAAACAAATGAAAATTGACAATATATATAATATACAAAACAGTCCCCCTTATCTTCGAATACAGATAATCTTAAAATAACATGGCAAATCTATCAACATATCTACAAACTTCTATCCTTCTACTTATCCTACGGAACCCTCTCCACGCCTTTTTTAAAAGGCAATGTGAAAGGAAAAATTAATAGAAAAATATATTTACTAGTGAAACTTGGTTAAGTGGGACCTGGATAAGTGAGAAACCTCCATAACTGGAACTCATGCTGAGGTCCCAACTCTTTGTCACTGAATTACCTCTGTTAGTGGGACGAAGCAAACCTCTACGAGTATATCTAGGATTCGTTCTTTCGATTTTATCGTCATAACTGCCTCTATAACTAAGACAGCGAGTGAATTTTATATGCATTAACCTTACAGAGGTTACTGGGATAACATCGTTTTGTTTGTTTACTTACTTATTCTTATTCTACCCGCAAGTTCTGCACTTAACTAATTTTGAGCCTCAATGGCCTTCAGTTTTAGTTTTGCTTTAAAGCATATTTGATAAAATTTATAACATCGAAAAACATCTGATAGTTCCACAAACTAAAATGCCAGATTTTTATAATTGATAGATTCTGTTTGCATTTTTGTACTACACATTTGTAAAAAACGTGCTTGAATATTTTTGTTTATTACATTAATTACCTTTATTATCTTTTTTTGATTCCCAATAAAGATTAAAACTCACGTATAATGTTAACATAACACGTTATTTTATTTAATAATCGCACCTCTATAACAGAAATAACCTGTATTCAGACCTCTATTAACGGAACCCTCTGTAAACGAGACAGATATTTATTTATACCTGGATATCTGAGACACTGGGTAAGTGGAATACCTCTATAAGTGAGACAAATTTGCAGGTCCCTTGAAGTCTCATTTAACCAGGTTTCACTGTACTTGCAAGGCATGCAATCGTGTTCATGTAAATTACAACAACAGACTGCTGTTCTAATTACTGCGTTCAATATGTGAACGAACGAGAAAAAACGAGTGACGTCAGATTAATGAGAACCGACCAAACGGTACAGAGGAAATATTGTTTCACATGTACCTACGTGTATGTATGTGGGGAAAAAAACGAGCAAAAACTATTTTTATCCGGGTGTTCATGTACTCGTAATCTTTTATTTTAACACTTACCTTACCCAGAATCAATAGAACCTACGAAAAAATTGCGACGATTGACATAAAAAACTAATCAAAGTTTGAATAACAAGTTTAGAAATATTAAAATGGGACACAGGAGAAAAAAAATAGGCAAACAAAAGAAAGAAGAAGAAGAAAGACAGTATGAACAAATTGAGCTATGTTCGATTCCAATAGTACAGTCAAGGCTATAAATATATATTTGCACCTGTCCATTTCGGATCTACTAATGCGATATTGCGTTTAAGGAGGCGGCCTAATGCAAATGGGAGAGAACTAGTACTCTCCCGTCCCGCAGAAGACGCACCAGGCGTCGGAGAGCAAGTCGATCTCCGGCCTCTATGATCGCTTGCCTGTGGGTGACAGACTATCCGTCGCCCAGGTAAAAGCAGACCCGAGACGGTGGCAGAGTGTTCCGCGCGCGCCTCTCTGACTGACTGCAGTAGGCTGCAAGGGACCCCGCTGTGATGTGCGGAGGACAGCACTGCGGGATCACCTGTTCTTTAACTGGGATTCCTTTCGAGGGTATACCTGAGACCCTGGCATTGAGGACTCCGTGAAGGAACACCGTTTGGTTTTACTCCGGTGGATTTCACGGTTTAAAAAAAGCGCGATATATGATCATGTCTCTGAGTTTCGCACAAAGCTCAAGTGGTTACCCATACGCCTTCGCCGGAATGCATACATTCTATTTCTTTTGTACAATATTCTGTTTAACCCCCACACTCCATCCTATTTAAAAGAACGTTTAAAATTCTTAAATGAATTACACTCAAAAACCTTAAGATCGTCATACAATTTGAGGTTGGTAATGCCGACACATACCTACGACAAACTTCTTAGACAAATCCTTTAGCGTTCAAGCTGTGTGATTGTGGAACGCGTTGCCGGTTAGTAAAGATGTGCTCAATAGATACCCATTTTTTTTAATTTAGTAAAAGCACACAATCTGGTAGCACACTAACTCATCATTGGCCCCAATTCTGTTACTTCACTCGCTAAATTAAAATTTAGTAAATTTTCTTCATATAAGAAGTAAACCTTGTACACTTCGAAACAAGGTCTTATTTCAAATTGAAACAAGTAGGTAACATATTGTCGCTATCGAAATAAGCAATTTATTTGTCGACTAAAGTCTGATACGCTTAAATAAACTTTAATACCACGTAGCGAGAGCCGCTATCCGTTGAATGCCATCTCTTTTGCTCTGTGTTTTTCGTAAGCGTCTTCGTAGGTGTAGCTTAAAAACACGTCATCCTTGTTCGGTTTGAACAAGTTTTTATACGGCAATTATACAGCGTTTGAATAAATGAAGACTCTCGCTGCGTGGAAATAAAGTTGAGTATACATTGACAGGTTTTAGTGAATTTAGCGGCTCTGAGAAATAGATGCTAGTAACAAATAGACTTTATTACGAAGAACACTAGGTTGATTTTATATGAAGAAATTAAGTCAGGTTTTCGTTTAGTCGAGTGTACAATAGAATCGGCACAATTGTCTTTTCCAATCCTCACTATATCTGATAAAGCAATCCCTGTTCACCCTTCTAGTTCATTATATAAATATATACACGGTATGCGTTTATTATGTTTAATACTTCGATATTATATATATCTCTTGTATCTATTACAATATTATCATCCAACTCTTTCTATTTCCATACACCAGAAACTGCCCTACAACTCCTCTTAATAACATCTTCTCTTCAGTCTATGGTTGACTGTAAGAGATTGCCGTGTGCGATAAGTTCTCTTATCGTACAAACCACTTACAGTTTAATCTATTGTATTATCTACCTGGTGTACAATAAAGAGAAATATTATTAGTATTATTTCGCACACACAATAAAAGATAACCAATTTTACCAAATTCGTGGCCCATATAAATGCTAAAACCATTATTGGTCACCTAAAGTGAATCTTTACCTTTACCTATTTATATCACGTGATCGATATTGGTTTGAGTACACTGGATACTACTAAGTATACAATCATACTTTCACGTTCACCGTCTGAAAGATTTCAGATCAGATCAGATTTACACTGTTGTACTGGGTAGCCATGTTTGTTTTCACGAACTTCTGTCTTGCCAAATGTATTTTACCTTTAATTCACAAGCTAACTAATTTTATTATTAATTTTAGATTATTTGAAAATTCCTTTCAGGCATTACATGTCAATAACGTGTACACGTTTAAAGGAACCTATGATTGATTAAATATTTATGGAATACTAGTTGTTTCCCGAAATGATGCCTGAAATTTTGGTTAAATCTATACCGTACATTTATCTGGGATAAAAAGTGAGAAGAATAGAGATAAGAAGGGAATATAATCTACCTCTGTGCCAAAAACCATCCAGATCCTTTCAGCAATTTTTCCGTGAAAAAGTAACAGACATCCATCTTTACAAACTTACACCTTTATAATATTAGAAAGATTCACACGTACTCATATTTTCATGTCTGTCTCGCATAGATATATCTGGTCTATGATAGTCTAGATAGTTTTGAAATCTTAGTACTCATATTATGGTGAACGGATATCTTTGGTCCGACATACGTATAGCTTCTTTAAAATTAAGAGATTTCATTTTCTACGTTTAAATTTTGAAGTGTTTTATTGTTGCCTGTTTCCACATGCACCAGCTGTAGAAAGAATTTGAACATTTTTTTCGTGGTGGTTCAAAAGTCATCTATCAAGTAGTGTTACGTTATAAGAAAGCGATATTTGTCATATACCATTCGCATACGAATGGAAGGAACTGCTAAACGTGATACTTTTGAGTGTTACTGTAGTTTTTATAACCTTCGTACCGTTGATTTTAGCCGCACAATCAAATCTTTGATTGTCACCTGAAGAAATCTGCTTGTAACGTAATCTGCTCCATACTGAGTTTTGGTATATTAGGGCAGACGTATGCGGTCGGTAATATTCCGTTGTGTAACAGTTTTCTATCTACTAATATAAGAGCAATATATCATATTAATATGATAAATCATAAAACAATTCAGAACGAAGGAATACAATGTCGGATGAACCTTATATGGTTATTAAACAATGCATATGAATCATAAAGTGAATTCACGCCTGCATTGTGCTCGAGACGCTATTCCAAACATTAATTGAATATAATTTCAACACGCTGAAAACT
This sequence comes from Callimorpha dominula, assembly GCA_949752705.1. Lineage (NCBI taxonomy): Eukaryota > Metazoa > Arthropoda > Insecta > Lepidoptera > Erebidae > Callimorpha > Callimorpha dominula. Next base: position 10,980,624 of record OX457010.1, on the reverse strand, counting down.
TGCAATCAATTTTAATTTTAGATAGTAGCAACAAAGTTGAGAGTAATTAAATTAAATAGTTTCATACGGAGCGGATTAATCTCTGGAAATTAGTAAATGCAGTAGACTTGCATTTGTGTTTCTGATATTAGTACCTGCATCCCTATTATTGTGACTCTATTCCAAATTGGAAAAGGTTTCATAATTAGGTGAATACAGTGGTTTTTTGCTTGCAATTTTTAGCTAGATAGCGTTAAAGACGTTTCTGATATTTTAATATTTTTGTTAATGACTAACCAAAAGATAGAAAAGGGCAAATACATCAGCATTTCATGGTAGACAGCATTTTACGAGGAAATCATCATCTCCGCCGAATCCGAATCAAAGTATAATATTACCAAAAATTCTCAAGGCGCAAACTTTTATTTTACTTTATTTATTTCTCACTAGACGGTATTTTATTAAGGAATACCAATGACAGATATACATAGGTATCTATAAAGGTCATCGCGCGTCTAGATTGAACCTAGTCCACTATACCAACGCCGCCAGAAATATAATAGACTAGATTTTCAGACATATTTATGTTCAAGCTGTAGTAATTTATACTGGCGCATCTTCCGCCAACGTAGAGTAATAGTGGAGTCTGATCTGAATATAACTTACCCAGCAGTAATCCTAAACGATATACCACCTTTTAATACTAGCGAACTGATGGCTGAAAGCATAATAGGCGCTACCACACACTTAGCACTCAGTAATCTTATTAAAATAGTGTCTGGGGCATCCAAACTATTTACATATGCACATACTCCATATGCAATTTGACGCAATACAAGCAATTCAATACTGGAGATGTGGTAACAAGTTACTTGCCATAGAATATGTATTAGCTACATTGAAAACAGGTAAGTCGTGTATCTGAGGACACGGCAGTGTCCCGCCAAGTTGAGCAAAAAAAATAGAGGCACAGCCTTCAATGGCCTGAATGGCTTCGAGAGTAAGGATAGTACTCCCTCTCCCTCTGTTGTTTTTAACCCTGTAATTTTGTTGTGGATAAAGCTACAAACCTGAATTGATCTCTTGATCACTGAAAATTCTATTGGTATAATATTACTAGGTATATTCCCAAATTGTAGCCAAAATATAGCCACTCACTCACTGATCAATAAAATTCTAAGTTATGTATTTGTAGCAAATACACAAGTTTCAAATTTTGAATACAAGTAGTGTTTAGCCTACAAAGTTAAGAAAAATCTAAAACATACCTCAATATCAGTCCCATTTTTAGGTTTACAAACTGCATAATTAACTTTGTTATTCTATATAAGATATACTATTAGAAAGTTAATTCAAAATTGTTTTCGTCATTTACACTACCTAAATAGATAGATAGACCACACACACACCACATAATCGTTCATCTGTGGCTTATTATACCAAAATATTTCCATTATTTACGTACCTGTAAATGTAAATATTTGAAAATAGATAGCTATAGTAAGTCACAGATTAACCATATTTCCTTTAATGTACCTATAAAAATAAGATCCCCAAGAAATAAAGTACATGTAAAAATGCAAGTCTTGAAACGCAGTCCTTCTACCGCTAATAGTTGTGAGTAATTGTTAGCCAATTAGCTGCCTAACACGATTTTATAGAGGCTGTAACAATATAAGACATATTTATTTGTTTAATATATAAATTTACTTGGCAACCGCACACGGCAATAAAATCTATATACCTACAAAAAATCTACCCAATATTAACACTCTGAACGCTTTATATATGTCTGTGTAAGCGTAAATCTAGTCCTAAAAAGGACAATTCAAAAATAGTTAATGTGTAAATTGTTGTCCTAGGTAACTAATTAGGTATTAATTAAATACTACAACTTTTTGCAGTATAAAAATGCGTTGCGAGACTTGCATTTTTTACATGTATTGATTTTGATGAGATTATTTTATCCCATTCTTTTGCGGTCCAATGTGAGGTTGAATTTTATCATCACAGAACATTTTCTCAAGACAAAGTTTCTGATTATAAATATAATTATACAGTTTGACTTTAGGCCCTACTAACTACACTACTTTCTTGTCTTTTACTAAACACAATTTTTTACTATTACAGGCGGACAAAATAGGTAAGACCCGTCCTGGAGGATTTGCTGGAGAGTCAACATGGCGCTCTCCCCTACCGGATGACGCAGGTACTCAGCGGACGCAGCTGCTTCGGGAAGTACCTGTGTCGCATAGGCCGGGAGCCAGCGTCTGAGTGCTACCACTGCGGGGGCTGCCGCGAGGATACCGCACTCTACACGCGGAGTATCCTGTGTGGGCGCAGCAGCTTGCCGATCTCACAGGGGCCATTGGCTTGGGTAGTCTCTCGCTGGAGACCATGGTTATTATTATATATGGTGGATTCCGCCGCCTTCTTCTGCGAGTAGTGATGATCGTCACAACAAACGATGCCACGAAACATAACTACATATAACTATGTCTTAAAACAACATTGTGTACTTAAGCCAGCTTGGCTTGGCTTAAAATCAGCCATTTTAATTAACCGTCTAACTTCGTCTGTCGTTGGATTAGACAACATACCATTTAAATAGCCAACTAGTAGCCTCTTGTATGTTCATAATAAGAATTAAAAAAAAACAGCACTTTACATAGATTTTTATCTTTATCTTTTCATTTTAACTAAACAGTAAAGAACTTTAACTTTCTAGAAGTAAAAATCCATGTCCAGTAAAACGAAGGCCGAGGCCTTGTTGTTTTTTGTTAGTTTTTAAAAGGCAACAAGTATAATCTGTTCCTATATGTGTTATGAACCCTCCGCGGTTGGTGGCAATCATATAACGGCTAAAATGCATCAAAATAGCTAAACAAAAGAATACAAATAAATAATAGTAAAGTTTCTGGACGAACCTAAACCGCTCCTTCGACTTTCTTTTATCCTTATATATATATATATATATATATATATATATATATATATATATATATAATCTGTGACTTACTATAGCTATCTATTTTCAAATATTTACATTTACAGGTACGTAAATAGTGGAATTATTTTGGTATAATAAGCCACAGATGAACGATTATGTGGTGTGTGTGTGGTCTATCTATCTATTTAGGTAGTGTAAATGACGAAAACAACTTTCTAATTGTATATCTTATATAGAATAACAAAGTTAATTATGCAGTTTGTAAACCTAAAAATGGGACTGATATTGAGGTATGTTTTAGATTTTTCTTAACTTTGTAGGCTAAACACTACTTGTATTCAAAATTTTAAACTTGTGTATTTGCTTATATATATATATATATATTATTTTATTATGGACTCTTATCCCGCGCGAAGAATCAATGCAGGAATTCCGCCAATGTCAATGTCAAGTTTTAAATAACAAAAACTTAAAAAAATGGACGTCTACTCGTCCATCTTGAATCTAGTATTTTTCCTTTTATCCTTAAACCAATGTTCTTAATTTCCCGCCACTATAGGTTCTACATTTTGTGGCATAAATGATGTGAATGCAAAAATATAATATACTACCGCCTCCTTCGTTCATATACACGCTCTGTGAGAAATATATTAAAATTCGGCTCGTTTCAAGATAACTGACCGTTAGTGCTCCTAATTACTGCCTGACTGTGTGAATCAAGGACTAATCAATGCCTGAAGAACTGAAAGCACAGATAGAGTTTTTTTTCTAGCTAACCGGCACATTGCCCTGTCGAATGGATCTACCTATCTGTCCATCCTCAGTCTGCTAAGGTGAGTATTTGTGTCTTTTCAACCTATAAGAGTCACAGAGTTTCATAGAGGTACAGCTACGGAGAATACAGCAAGTATCATACAGACCATACAGTTTCAAACAGATATGATGAATATTACAAACTATATTTAATTTTTTACAAAAATAATTGTATAAGCAATCATCTCCGCTAACCCATGCACCTGCCTCGTCAAAAACCTAAAGACGAGGCAAACTAAAATTATAACACACTCCTTTTGCACAAATTAGTCCTAAACATTTATTTTATAAAGGGCAGTCCAGCTTCTTTTTAAGCTTACAAACCAGCAACACGTGGACATGTGGTATAGACATATGTTGCGGAGTATATATATTGTTATTTTGGGAAATAATAACGTACCTACGCATCGTCAAATAAGTCATCTAGATTCGGATGTAACGCGATTGTGCTCTACAAACTTCGCAAACATTTTAGTAAACATAAAAAAACAACAACTAAGATTGTTAATCACATATGATTACGTATTTCCAATTATAAAATTAGTATAGAGCCGCTATATAGATAAAGAATTTACAATTTTGCGGGAATCCCACTAATATTATAAATGTGAAAGTTTGGATGGATGGATGTTTGTTACTATTTCACGCCAAAACTACTGAACCGATTGCCATGAAACTTGGTACGTAGATAGCTGGAGACCTGGATTAACACATAGGCTACTTTTTATGCCGATATTCTCACGGGATCAGGTCTTACGCGGGTGAAACCGCGGGGCGCTGTTGGTAAATAATATTGTTGGTACCTTTTACAGAATTTGAAGCAAAAAAATAAAAGATTATTTATGAAGCCTTTATCCGTAAGATAGTTTATTTTATATTGAAAATGATGGAAAGAATTCGTCTAGATAAACTCCAATAAGCGCTTGTGATATAGCGATTCAACCAGTAATACCCTTAAATATTATTTACTTCGCATAATATTTTGAGTATAATGTAAATAAAAACATAATACAATGAGTACTTAGGTATCTACAAATTATTTATAGTATTGGGAATCTTACTCGGGTGTTATGTTAATAGGTTTCATTATTTTTTTAAGAAACGAAATATAATAAATGTAAGTTCAGTAAAGGCACAAGAATACAGTAAGATGCCTAAGTAAGATCAGTAAGATCTTTAACAAGTTATAAGATAAATAAATGATTTTAAAAGGTAATACAATTGTATACGTATAATGTTGTTCCAAATTCAAAATACAACAACTGCTAATCTAAGCTGATTTCGGTAAACTATAGAGATTTTTTCTCCAACACTGTGTTGGTAGTAGACATAATCCAGTCAGTGAAGCGTGAGACTCTTACGTTAATACCAGGATAACAAGGCTGCCCACATCCAACACCCAGGGAGGCTATCCCGACCACGATGCCATTGTGGAAAACAGGACTACCGGAGTCATGACTACAATGATCACGACCGCCAACTTCGAGCCAGCCGGAGCACATCATATTATCCGTTACATTGTAGCTTTGTTTGTAAAGTTCCTTACATGTGGAGTGATTTATAGTCCAAACTTTAACGTGACGCAGTTTTTCAGAGGGTCTACCCCTTTCCTGGACAAACAAATCCTAAATTTAGTAGAAATCGATAAGACAGGCAAAACATTAAAAAAGGGCATAAAATGAAGATGTTTTTTTCAACAACTATGTAGTAATCGACCTCAACAATCGTACCCTGGTACTTTGGCACAAACTGTCACTCATTTCAAGGTTTAACTTACTACTAACTTACTCAGTTACGTATCCGCTGTAAAGGTTGAAACTTTCAATGTTTTAGCCAAAGTAACGCCAAAGTAAAGCCAAAGTACTGTGTTACCCGAACTTACAATAAGTTCGGGTAACATTGGCCCTAGACCTAGCCTAATATGTGTTAAGTACTTACAGCAGTAAAACCCCATCCTATTGCCCAAACGGGTTCGTTATCATGGAGTTGATAGTTAGCATGAGCAAGAACTGCCGGTCGAACAGATCTGCTGTATACGATGTCACTAGCGGTAAACATGATTGCGACGTCACTGTCATAAGTATCTGCATTCCAGTTTGGATGGTAGATTATCGTGTTAATGTCGTGAGTAAGGCCGTTGACGTGAGCTGTAGAAGATCCGACACGGATACGATATATTCGAGGGGAGAGCTTCTTTTTTGGGTTTTCCGGGCAACTAGAAATAAAAACCACTTAAATTAAAAATCTTAAATGTAATTATAATTAAAAAAGAAATGACTCGTTAATATTATATATGAAAGGTAGCAGTTAAAATTCTTGTAATTTTTTACCCCAAGTACCCAACTGTTATCTGCACCAGGTGTTAATGAAAGCTTTTGGCCGCAAGGTGTGGTATTCGGTCGGTTCAACGGACAAGTACCGATGCACCGCACAAAGACATAGTGCAAGTAGTGAAGTGTTACTAACTTAGTTTTAAGATATATTTACTAATACATACTGTTTTAGTATGTATATTTAGATTAAGGTATCTATCTATGGGCCTATGCAGCCTGAAATAAATTATTATTATTATTTAATTAAATTTCTATTAAATATAGATATTGCGTTAAGAGACAGATTTCAGAATAATCAATATATTGAGACGGATTTGGTAATGTATACCTATAAGTGTGGCAAACGACTTCATCTCCTTGGTTCATAGTTCATAGTATAATTTCAAAGTCTTTTTAAAAGTCATTTGTTTTTGTTACATACAATGCTTTTCGCTAGTCATTTTTATATACTAATGCACGTTATAAATACATATTTTGGTGGTACTAACGAGTGGAATGAACCGGTTCTCTAGAGTTGCGAGTAGCAGCGTAGCATAGCAAAATATCAACTCTTAGATGTTGTAATATTATTCATTATTCTGAAGTAAATAATGGACAAAATCTTGTATAATCTACTAGCCACCCGCCCCGGCTTCGCACGGATTGTAGAGACATCTTCAACAATCATCATATTTCAACCAATTTACACAAAACGTTAACAAATTATACACCTAAACCTTCCTCATTCCTCCGTTCGTTCCGTAGTTTTTCAGTTTATCGCCACCAAACAGACAGACAGAAACGCTGTGAGACTTTGTTTGATAATATTTAATGATTAAAGAGATGACTAAAGAGTTTGTTTATTTGTTTGTTTGGTTGAACGCGTTAATCTCATGGACTACTAGTTCGAGTTGAAAAACTCTTTTTGAGTTGGATAGTCCATTTACCGAGGAAGGCTATAGGCTACATAACATTACGCTACGACCAACAGGAGCCGAGCATCAATGAAAAATGTTACAAAAACGGGGAAAATTTATAAACGCAGTCGAAGTTGCGCGGGTCAGCTAATATTATTATAATTGTGTTAGATGTTCATATAAATAGAGGTCCTACTTACACAAAGCAGTGAGCAGCACTTAGAACGTGTCTTTCATTGATTATTGTGCCGCCACAAATTTGATCATATAGTGGGTGATGATTTTTAAGAACAGCTGTGGCGGTCGGGTACTCGAAAATGTTAGTAACAGATCCACCAATTACTCGTACACAGTCATAGAGAGTAGCTGAAATATTAGGATTTAAGTTAAAGAAAAAAAGATAGTCAAAACATCTAAATTGTTATTCCTCTGCTGACTGATTAGCGTTTATATTGACCTTTTTTCGTGAGGAAATCCTCAATGGTATCTCAACGGGAAAGGCACTATATCGGACTTAAGCCACACGGTGGAAAGTGGACCAATGGTGCTGCGACGGTACGTCCTTAACGGTCTACCCAGCACTAGCTGACGAGGTGGCAAGCGACTGCCGTCGACTAACTGCTTCGCAGAGGCTTTTCCCTTCTTCTTTCTTCTTTTCTTCTTCTTGGGTATACCCAATTCAAGCTTTTAGCTTAGTTGCAAGGGTTAACAAAAATACTAGTAATATAGATAACTATACTCGTAGTCTTTATTTAAAAAAAAAAGTATGCCAGTCCAGGCCATGTACCTATACCGAAAATGAGCTAGGAGAGAATAATTTTTTTGCTAATAAAGTTGTTATATCACATGATTTTGTCGAGAATCAATGAATGGGAGAGTATTTTTAGAGCTGCAAAGCTAAGTTTATCTTTTGGAAAAAAGCCGGCCAAGTGCGAGAGGGTTCCGTAAAATATTTTTATTATATGATGTAACTAAAAAATTACGTTTTCGCAATTTTTCCTTTATCTGTGCTATAAGACGTTGCTTCGTACCAAATTTCAAGATTCTGAGTTCACGGGACCCTGCAGGTTTAATTCCCTGTGAGTGTCGAAAGCGGAAATTTGTGGCATAAACGGCTGTATCTTTTGATTGCGTTGGCTTAGTAGTTTGATTTTTTCACAGCTCTACGGAGCAGTAGACTTGAGTATTTGATATAAATTTCAGCTTGATACCTCCACACGTTCCTGAGGAAAAGGGTCTTGACAGACAGACAGACCTTCGGATGGACGGACAACAAAGTGATCCTATAAGGGTTCTGTTTTTTCCTTTCGAGGTACGGAACCCTAAAACGGGCAAAAATCTTCGAGAATCGATTTCCAAGATGAAAGTACTATCTACATACAAGTTTGTTTCCGGTTTTTCAACAAATCATTTTTACATTATTACAAGAACAATATCATATCAATTATTTTACAAAAATATAATTACGTTTCTTTAAACCTTGAGCTCCATCCAATGTCTTGAACGAATATCTGAAACCTTCAACTTTGGTTAATTTTGTATGACGGCTTTTGGAAAGAGGAACAATCAATATTAGTTTATGTAATTACTCGTCGTAGTCGTAACGTTTTGTGTGTAGTTTACCGTAAAAGTAAGATAAAGTTTACCTGAAAAAATGTAGGTTTAGTACACTTTAGTCTTACGATAAATATAATGCCAAATTAACTTCTGTTAACATACTCCTTTCAACTTTTGTTCATTCTAGACACACATCCATCCTAATATCTTTGTATTATAAAATTTTTATTGCAATTAACCCGATATTATTTTGATAATATACATACCTGAGACAAACTCTAGGTAAATAACCAATAAAGCAAAAGTATGCATTTTGCTTCTAAGTTAATTAAAATAACGTTTTTATCCTCTGTATATTACACACGATACTAGCCATACCTGAAAGAAAAAGCAGAATTATATATAAAAATCCTCACGACTTGCCCAAGGCAGAAACTCGTCGAACCTCCAGCATCTGTATCTATCTCACTTCTTTCTTATCGCTTCCTTGACGTGAAGGGTACTCCTATCTTTTACGTTAAGGAGGCTTCTTAACTCTTCAGTAGTTACACAGCCCAATCTCTCCGTAACAACGAACTCTTGTACATATCAATATCCACAGATCAAATTATTGCTCAGATTATACACACCATTACAACTGAAGCTAATAAAGAATATCAATACAAAATTGGTTCTGTTGAGAATGTGTTTTGCGGTTCCAAAGATTACCTATCTTATAAGGACGGCTCCTGTCTGGTTGTTCCCTCAAGATGTATCTTGCTTTGATAGCTGCTTGAAGTGTACGGTCGAAAGCAGTTTGAATGTGTCGTTGAATGATACCCAGTGGAGCCAAGCCTCTTTGCCTGTGCGGTATGGTGGTCTGGGTGTGTGACGAGTGAGGGATGTGTGTCTGCCTGCCTTTCTCGCACCGGCGCATGGGGTTGTTAGTCTGGTCTCTAAAGTTTTATCGCCTGATGGAGGCAGGGCTATCATACCTTTTGCTGTTGAGCTATTGTCATTTAAATAAATGTTTTAACTTAATACTTAGTTGATAACATTTTGTAACTTGTAAAAAAAAATGCAAAATAGTACTTAGCCAGTTAATTTCCTCGTGTATTTTTTGATAACGGAGATTTAATCTTTTCTCAGCCGTTAGAATTTCGGTACGAAGAATGTGTTGCCTTTTCGCTTTTTCATTTCTTCGAAAGACACCATTACGAATCAGGTATTTGCAAAGTAATTGCAAAACGAATTAGGATTTCTATGCTTCTGAATGTAGTTTGTGTTTAACGCAATCAAAAACGCTAGAATGCCAATGGAGTCCAGGCACCTGTAAATATTCATTGACAATTTTTAGAAAAGCATTTATTGAAATAGTAAGTAAATTCATTATAATAATTACGTGGCTGGCGTGAACACATTGACATGTCGACTTCTATGTTTTTTTTTTATCGACGTAATACTTCCTACGCATTAGGAATTTATAAAAAACATATTTACAGTTCCAAATACAGATACATAAATTTTGGAGCAATCGACTTTGGAAATATTTTGACTTCTCGCATTTTAACATGTCTAACTTGACAAAACCTTATATCAAATTAACCATTCACATGATTTTGTGAATGAACATTGATATTTTCTTATATCAACTTATACACAGTCACCAAATTAATATTCGTTATTTCAAAATTTGAACTCTCAACATATAAATATAACCGTCAAAACTTAAAAATGGCCACCATGACGAATAGCAATTTTAGATATGTCACCATATTCACGCCAGCCACGGAATTATGGTTTTGCTACTTAACTGCTGCTAGTTACGTGAGTAGGACCAAATTAGTTGGCATAATGTCGGTGTTCATTAAAAAAAATGTGTTTCTTAGTAAATTGCTTTATTCGTCACGACGGGCTTTAAAGTTGCTTGAAGAGGGGAATTACGAACAAAATCGACTATTGAGTGACACCTTTGATACTACGAACCAACAACTGCTTACCTTCTATGGCAGTGGTTCCCAATTAGTTTTTTTTACGCACCACTTCAAAACAGACCTGAAACTCGCGTACCCCTTATTAAATAAAAAGATATGTTTGTTTTTAATATTTCTTCAAATTTAAGAGCTATTTCTTGTCCCCTCCCTTACCTGTTTCTAAAATTTTCCCTGTGGCCCACTCAATAAAATTTGCCTAATTTTTTTTTACTGATTTTCTTAGTCAAGTGATGGCTCCGCGTACCCCTTGATGCAACCTCGCATACCCCTGGGGGTACGCGTACCACTAATTGGGAAACACTGTTCTCTAGTAATATGTAATAATTTAACTATTATACAAGTTTTGTTGCAAGCTTGTAAATAAAAATTGTGTATTTTTTTTCCAAATGCGGACATTTTCCGGCTCTTCTTTTTAGTATCCTGCCAACGCCAAGTATAAAAATAATATGTATTTTTTTTTCAGGAAAGAAGTATTTATATCGTATTGATATTAGTGTTTACTAAGGAACAGGATGCGTGCTTCCATAATTTTAGTTTTTTGCTTTGGATATGTCACGCAAGGTATATTAAATAACTACGTGCTACCATTACATGGTAACATTTAGACCACAAAATAAACGATTTTCATGAGTTCATGATGGAATTTTGTAACTTATTAAATTATTTTCTTTCCTGTACAGTATATTTTTCCTATAATTTATTTAAACCCCGGGATGGTCAAGTACGAAGATTTATATTATACCTGAGTAGGAGTTCAATAGCGAAGTACTTGTGGGAAATGATGATGTAAAATTAATCACCAATGAAATGCCGTTGATGATAAAATTAATATACAACGTGTGACACAACGGTATGATCGTATTTTAGGTTCAAAAATTCTGTCAGTCGTAGGAATGTACGTCAGAAGTGAAAACAATATACACACACACATACACACATCTGTAGGTATATAATAATAAGTATTTGTATATACGTTAAAATTTATTTTTATTTTTTTTGACGTGATAACGTCTTGTAAATCGATGAACGCCGGCTGCACAGACGAAAAAGCATGACTCTTTGTCACGTTCCGCCTGAGCCGAGCGTGCAAGCGAGAGCGCGGACCAAGTGCTAGAGAGGCACGATTGGTGACGTTATCACGTATAATTATCGTCCGTAACCGACTTTACAGACAACCAATTTTGTTTTTACCAATTTTCATGTAAATTTCAATGACTTGGTTCTTTCATTCTTTTTGCGGACATTTCGGGAAGTACTGAACTCGTGTGACCGTCACGCTCAAATACATACTTATGTATGTGTGTGTTTTCACTTCTAACGTAAAAACTAAAAAAGTTTTTGAAGTGAAAATTTCTTGAGGCACGTTGGGTACTTTTGGTAGGGGAAAAGCTCACATCATGCTCATATACATTATAAGTATACAGATGTGTGTAAGTTATGTTATGGAGAAAAAAACACTGAACTCGCGTGACCGTCACGCTCAGATACATATAGGTAGGTATACAGGTGTCTATTTTTTACTTCATATATCACATATATTTCAGAGATTATCTGGAACTACCAGTATATAATAAAGCTAAAAAGTTTTTTTTTCTTTGATCGTTTACATAGATGCGCTTATCTCAGGAACTATCAGTCAGATTTGAAAAAATATTGTTTTACATAGTGTATTCATTGAGGAAGATTATAGACTATGTAACATCACGCTATGACCTTTAGAAGTGCAGCAGTGAACATAAATGCAGGAAAAACTGCAGTCAACGGCTAGCTTTGAGATATGAAACTGCTAATCCCACTGTCTAAAGAATGCACTCGATTTTTTTTTTTTATAAAAGACAACACTCGCATTTTTCTGGAGTTCTTTACTTTAAATTGGATCTTTTTAAATTGGGTAACCTTTGGGTTAGAAAAACTGTGTTGCGAAACTTGCATGTTTTACATGTTTTTGAAAGGATCTCTTTAGTAAAGGCTTCTGAGTTTGTATTATAGGGAATATACTATATCTTGAGACTTTATGCTTCTAATTGTATTTTACATTCATTTAAATGGTCTTTGCTTTTCAGCTGATGATACTATACGCATGAGAGTGGTGGGTGGAACAGAAGCGCCGGTCGACAAATACCCCTCTGCTGCTGCAATTCTCAGATTCGATATATCAGGAGCTACGCAAGTTTGTGGTGGTGTCATACTTACTCAAAGACATATTCTTACTGCTGCTCACTGTTTTAAGTAAGTAAAGTATTAAAAAGAGGTTGAATGTACATTTCTCTCGCAAATTGTTTACTAAAAGGCGCATTTCTCTCGCAAAGAAAATTTAAATCAAGTTGACAAGAGTCCATCAAAAATTCTTCTAGATGCTAACACAGAATTCGATGGATTTCGCTTTTCTCTTTTTATCAGGGCTGACGTTTTTCTAGAAGATTCTTCTTGTTTTTTTATTTTTATTTTCTACCTAAAAGGTAGTAAATAGGCTACGATTTAGGTGTCTCGGTTTGTCCGCGTGGGATACAATGGAACACAGCTGATTAACAGCGGATATAATGAATACAAAAAGGAGCCGTGTGAGTTCATCGTCTCTGATAGATGCAGTTTGCAACATATCTTATTTCAGTACAACTCTTACGCCTCTCCTACAACGAATATGACTCCCGTTGATAAAGATGATAAATGTAAGGAAGCCATTAAAGTTATAACCCTGAACTACAATACAACAACACGCAGTATTAAAAGTAAAATACCACGATGTTCAGTGTGCTTTTGTTTTGAACGTATTTCCGTTGCGGGCTTATAAATGTTCTATCCAGGCTGAATGTTGCTAAATATTTTAAATCTTGTAAAATTGTATATCGATATTAAAGATCTATTTAACGAAAACATTTTAATTGAATTGATTCTTTTACTTTTACTATACCATATTTATGCAATTTCTTACCTTGTTACAAAACAAGCAATTTAGTTGGCAACATTTCGAAATTGGCATTAAAAACAGGCACCCTTCGAGAGACCAGTTGTACTAAAGAAACTTTAAAAATATGATTACGAATCTATTTTCAGACTTTAAACGAGTGTTTTATTATTATTTTTTATTATATTAAGATATTATAATTATTATAATTAATATTAACAGTTCAATACCAAATAGTTTAAGTTATTCTCGACACGCAAATTACTTTTCAGAGTGTTTTATTTCCAGTAACGTACGTGTGGTTCTAATATCACGCTTAGAACTTACTTATCATTGAGCGTGGCTTACGAAGTAACTATTATCTTATCTGTGCTGTGGCTAAAATGAACGCTCGCCGTCAGACTAGACATTGTTAATGATAGACGATGATTTTGTAACACACATAATGAAGACATAAGCCATTGAGTATGATCTAACTTCCCTACAGTATTACTATACTGTAGGGAAGTTAGAACAAGAGCGTAAATCACAAAACAGCTATTTTAAGAGGGTGTTCATGAAGAAACCAATGACTGTATTAACTCAAAGTATAGTTGTTAAAATTCCCAAAAACATGCAAGTTACTGCAGCAACTATTGTTACGGCGGACTTTACTCTGTTTGGCATGGCTTATCGTAAATTTGAGATACACTATGAGATAAAATACTGAGTATCGTATTATGGACCTATTATAGACCTACATTTATAAGAACAAAAAAGTTCAATATTACACTTAACTTTAAAGCTTGTAAGTATGTTTTACAAAATTGACTGTTTTGTTGTATACACACCCCTAAAACCTTTATGTAGTACAACTAAAATTATATTATATAATTTAAACTCGCTTGTAAGTATGTTACATATAAATTGTATTTATAAAACAAGCAAGGAGACCTTATTATGATTTCCTAATTAGTTAAATAGCCCAAGCTTTAAGTAAAGAAACAGATGATTAATATTTTTTTCATAGGAAGCCCACAACTTTCTCCGTGAACTTCAAGCAATATAAAGTCCGTGTAGGGTCCCCTTTGGTTCACACCGGTGGTTTTGAGCACAGGATCAATCTTGTCATGTTTCATCCCAACTTCCATATGCACAAAAATGACAACGATCTTGCAATCATGCGTACCCAAAATGCAATGGTTTATAGCAAATCAATTCAACCGGCAACGATACCAGCTTATACCTACAGGCTTCGTGACAACGAGTCTATGTGGGCGGTGGGATGGGGTGAAACTGCAGTAAGTACCAAATCTTACTAACGATCTGAAGGTCAAAGTTTGTGAGGATGGATGGATAGATGGTTTGTTACTCTTTCAAGCAAAAACGGCTGAACGGATCTGGATGAAATTTAGCACAGAGACTGCCCGGAAAAACGGTTATGATACCCGTGGGATTTCACCAAAATTTTCACGTAAACGAAGTCGCGGGTAACTAATAATTTAGACTAGTGTTTCCTATAATCTTCGTAGGCTAGCACGTGTCTTTACACCTGCGTACTACGAAGAAAGGATACAAACATATTCATAAGTGGAATGTAGCCTGCGAGAGAATGAGATAGAATACAAGTATACAGTGTTTCCTATAATCTTCGTATGCGTGCCTTTGCGCCTGCGTATTACGAAGCATTCAGAAAATGTACCATAGTCTACGTGGTGTTTTTTCTGAAATTTCACTTCTGCCGTGTGTGAATTGCACACACACACACACTTTTTTTTGGCAATTACTACTGGAAAGCCAAAGACTGAAACTGAAAAACAGTCTGAAAAGGAAAAAGAAACGGCCAACGACTTCTTTTTACTTCTCTTTCGACGTCTATTTAAACAAATCTAAAGACTTTAAACCAAACATAAATTGGTCAAGAAACGGGATTACTTAAATGAACTAGATGAATATCGATCTGCCAAAAATAATATACCTTTGACTTAACTATATCGTCAACTTAAGCGATGGTAGTGGAAGAGCTGAGGCGTGACTTGCGATCAAGTGGCTGCTGTTCAAACTCCATCCAGATCGACGTGACCTCCCTCCTAAGACAAATATTTATCTTAGCTGGAGAAGTTAATAAAAATTCTTATAGGTAATATGTGACCCTTGTAACCAGCAATATTTCTATTAAAGACAAAGAATAAATTTGAAAATAAGTATTGTATAGACCAGGGGTCGTCAAATGGCAGATTGCGGTCCAAATCCGGACCGCACCACCGCGAAACCTAATCTTCTTTGATTTGACGGAAGTGGCTCAAAACTCATCTGTAATTAAAGGAGAAAGGGATCGCGACGGCCATATTAATTGAAAAACTGTCCCCTTATGAAACTAATTGGTGATCCCTGGTATAGACTATGTCTAACATAATATGAACTTTTCAAATAATATTGTTTTACGTAAAACCATCCATCTTATCTAACATTTGTTTCCATACATTTCTCATTTACAGGAAAGTGGATACGAGTCTGAGCAACTTCGTCACGTTGAAGTCAAGGTCATCAACCAAAACATATGTAAAAGATTATATAGACATTTCCACCAAATTGATGACAATGTTCTATGTGCCGGTTGGCTGGATGGAGGTGGTCATGACCAGTGCCAACGTGACTCCGGTAGTCCTCTGTACCACAATGGTGTAGTCGTCGGTATAGCTTCAGTTGGTGAGGGATGCGGTAGACCTGAATTTCCTGGTATCAGCGTAAGACTCTCCCGTTACGTTAGCTGGATTCGGGATATGTCTAAAACTAAAAATATCAAAGCCTAACGGGGTTATCTAATGGTTAAAAAAATTTAATTAAATGGTTTGTAAATACGTGACTTTTTTTTAATTATATCTCAAAACGATAAATAAAATCATGATCATCTTTCTGCCCTCTACCCAATTGTCATTAAGGTCGGCACAATGTGTAACACTGCAAAAGGGTTTTATTTCGTTGGTTTCTTTAAAGGCCAGCTGCCTGCCTGACGCAAACATAGGGAATGTAGTCATTTTAAGACGGGAAAGATGGGAGAAGGTAACTTTCTATAAGGGAAAATGGGTAGGTAGAGGAAGCTAAGGTAAGGGATACCGCAAGTCTTATGGGGAATGGGCCTGAGACTGCAGGAGCTCGCAGAAGCCGGGGTTGCGTACCCGGATGTCTTGTATTTTCTGTGACTGGAGAGGCCACTAGGACAGAAACACCAGCTGACCAAACGTTATCTTAAAATATTGCTTTATATACTAGCTTTTGCTTGCGGCTTCCCTCGCGTAAAAGTCATTTTTGTATTCCTAGAGAGTATGTCCAAGTAGGTACTTGGTTTCTGCATGAAAGCTACCCTATATTATTTTTATACCCCTGACAACGTGCTTGCATAATTGAATGAGTAATTAAGGCGTCCGCATCTATTTGAACATCTGCACCCGCATCTGCATCCACGGAAGCGAGCCTTCGAATATCCGTAACTGCATCCGCATCCGCGGATATCAAAAAATCTGCATTCGCAACATCCCTAGTCTAAACTATACTGCTAAACTTAAGTGACTGAAGTTCTAAAACAATGTAACATATACATAGGCATTCATTCCCGATGATAAAATAATTTTTGTATCTGAAGTCGGTAGCCAGCTAAAAAAACCTCTGATTAATTATTGCTAAAAGCGACTACCATCAGATAACCTCTGCCGCTTGGTGCTTGGGACATGTAATTTATTAGTTGACACTTAACGATGTGATGGTATATCATGATTATCTCTTGTTACTCTAAAAGTACCGTTGTTCATGATCTATTTTGTGTGCAAATAAAGAACCACATTTGATCAACATTTAACAAGGTAAGTAAATACAAATTAGAAAGACACGGCAACAAATCCAATCAATGCTTTTGCTACTGTTTCATTATTTTTTGTTCTACGAACCAAAGCGAAATGTAAACAAAAACAGACCTTAATTATTTCTAGACTGATAAGTTTTAAATACAATTGTTAACCGGGTAAAATATTTCTTCTGTTCTGCATAGAATTTCAAGAGCCGTTGTTAATTAAAAACGGTTGGTTGTTAGCTTTCACTGTGATGAATGTTAAAAATGGGTTAAAACATAGTTGAATACTCATTACACGCGTTGTACAACTACGTATAAAAATGTGGGGTCTTTGACATAAATTGTTACAAATACATAGTTCATTCCGTAGAGTTATTATAAAAATATAGTAGAATAAAAATCACACCACATTTTTTTAAATAAATTGATTATTTTGTTACCTAATAACTTAATTATTTTTAAAATGTATAAGTTTTTTATTAGTATAATGAACTAGTTTTTTTTTAGATTATCTACTTTGTATTTCGGTTTGTTATTTAAGTGTGTTTGTTTTCGTTTTTTAGGTAGATTTCGAAGAAAAGTCTACCTATTGGCACAGATTACTAAGTAGTTACTACGTAACTATTGGTTTTGTACCAGTTGTCGAGTTTTCCAAAAAAATCTTTACAGGAGGTCTATATAATGATCCCTAGACCCCAAAACAACGGCCAGTTTAAAAGTTTATATATATATGTAAATTGGAGGATTGATACAGGTGGAGGATCGATACAGATGAAACAAAAATCACACACAAAGCTCAACGTAGTTATGAGTATGACCAAAAGATGGCTCTGGTAGTTGGTCAAAGCATATGAATGGTGCCATTGTATCGGCTGCCAGGTTTTTTTTTTATTCGATCTTCGTGTTTTGACAGGTCTGAACTATTATTTTCCCGCCTGGAAAAAAGTACAAGAAATAGTCCATTTTTACGAATTTTAACTAGATAAGTGTCATTTTTTACCCGTGTAGGTGTATTTTAGCTGAATCTCAGGGATTTGTCAACTAGATTTGCTTGGTGTTGAATGAGAATACATTTTATTACTTATGTTGTTTGTGGGGAGCATTGATACAGGTAACCAAGGGGTGGACTGATACACTGTATCAATCGTCACAAAATATAATACTTTACATTTTGCTTTTTTTCAGCTCGAGCTTCACTTAATAGCATAATTATAAACTGTTTTCCAACGTAATAATAAACATACTGATTAATTTATCCATGTTTCTTTCCTATCCAATCTCTGTATCAATCCACCCCTTAGAGGGGGAGCATTGATACAGAGGCCATTTTATATTAGGTCACTTATTACACTAGTACATTTTACAATTTCACCAAAATTAGCTAGTTAGGTTTTAAATAAAGAACCAATATTATCGAGCAAATATTTTTCATTCAGACTAATTAATGGTAAAACACCTAAAAATGGCATGGTTTGAAAATCGTATCAATCCACCCCCACACCCCTTATATATGTATGTACCTCAATTTTACCGGCACGATAGATAATTATGCATGCACCGATTGCTTTCAACCTTGGACAACAAATCAACAGGGCAAAAATGAAGGTTAAGTTCGTGAATGGGGGATATTCCCCCAAAGGTCCCCCACCTTTGGGGGAATATCCCCCATTCACGCACCCATTCATCTGGGGGGCAGATTTTCAAAAAAATTAAAATAACACGAAATCTACCTCTGCGGGCTTGCTGCGGGCCCGAATTTTTTTAACTATAATTTACTGTTTTTTAAAAGAATACCTACTCTTATACAATCAGGTTAACTGACAACATTAATAAAACAATTTTGAAATCTGTAGCTAACGTTGCTTTAAATAACATAATAAAAAT
This sequence comes from Callimorpha dominula, assembly GCA_949752705.1. Lineage (NCBI taxonomy): Eukaryota > Metazoa > Arthropoda > Insecta > Lepidoptera > Erebidae > Callimorpha > Callimorpha dominula. Next base: position 10,961,508 of record OX457010.1, on the reverse strand, counting down.
ATTTTATAAGTCTACTAGAAACTCATGACAAATAAGGAAATCAAAATTCAAAATTCATACCAGGGAAATTTGATTGAACGATCTTGACACTGCTTCTTTTTTATAATGTAAGTATTAAGTATTTATCAATAACTAGTGTATTATAGTTTGCTTCTGAACATTATATACTTTCATATTATTATTTTTACATATACTAGCTGTACTCGCAGTTCCACACGCGTTTTAATTATAGGTACATATACACTAAGTTCATGTACCATCCCATTCTATTCTAAAATTACTCGGATTTTCTTTTACTTTTGGTATGGTCACGGCTCTGCTTTTGTGGAGCGCAGCATTATGCTTATCTCAATAAACAGGCAAAAAAACAAAATAATTGTTCAAATTTAACGCGTGTCATCATCATCTGCCTACCCTTGTCCCAATTTTATTTGGGGTCGGTGCAATATGTTTTATTCTTCCATTCTAGTCTATCGTTCGTCATTTCACTGCTTACTCCATTTCTAGCCATATCTTCTCTCACACAGTCCATCCATCTTTTCTTTGGTCGTCCTCTTCTCTTGTACCCGTCAACATCCAAACATAAAACTCTTTTCACTACATTTTGCTCATCCCTCCGCATCACATGTCCATACCACGATAACCTATTGCTCCTCAGCTTTTCATCCACTGGTGCTACTTTCAGGCTTCCTCTAATATATTCATTTCTCACCTTGTCCATCCTAGTCACACCACACATCCATCTCAACATTCGCATTTCGGCTACGTGCAGGCGTCTCTCGTCCGTTCTCTTTGTAGGCCAACTTTCAGAACCGCACAGGACGGCAGGTCTGATGATTGTTTTATACACCTGTCCCTTTAACTTAATAGGGAACTTAGGATCACAAATGGTTCCTGTTACCTGCCGCCACTTCATCCACCCTGTATTGATTCGATGCTGTACAGTGCGGTCTATTTCGCCATCGCTTTGAAGAAGAGAACCGAGGTACTTAAAGTCGGAGCACACTGGGATCGCTGTTCCATCCAGCGTAATGGTTTCAGGACTGGAGAGACCGCCGAAATCGCAGAACATGTATTCAGTTTTGGTTCTGCTGATTTTCAAGCCAACATTCTTCAGTCTGTGTTGCCATTTTTCCAGTCTGCTCTGGACCTCGCACCCGTCTTCTCCGACCAACACAATGTCGTCTGCAAATAGCATGCACCAAGGTACCTCCTCCTGAATGTCCCATGTCAGAGCATCCATTACCAACAGGAAGAGGTATGGACTTAGAGCCGATCCCTGGTGCAAGCCTACAGAGACACTGAATTGTTCGGTGTTTCCAGCCATCGATCTCACATGCGTGCTAGACTCTCTGTACATAGCACGAATCAATTCCACATACTTAGCAGGCACTCCTTCTTCTTTCAAAGCCCACCACAAAACCTCTCTTGGTACCCTATCATACGCCTTCTCTAAGTCAACAAACACCATATGCAAGTTTTTGTGCACGTGTCTGTACTTCTCGCATAGTTGGCGTATTGTAAATATGGCATTTGTTGACCCGCGCCCTGGCATAAACCCAAATTGGTTTTGTGTTATCGCACTTTCATTTCTTGCTCTTCTTTCAATTATTTTCTCCCAAACTTTCATACTATGAGACATGAGCTTTATTCCTCGATAGTTGTTGCATTCCTGTATATCTCCTTTATTTTTAAAGATGGGCACGAGTGAACTAAGACACCATTCATCAGGGATTACTTCTTCATGCAACAACTTATTGAAGAATAAAGTCAACCACTGATATCCGTCCTCTTTCAATAACTTCCAAACTTCAACTGGTATACCGTCGGGCCCAACTGATTTACCATTTTTCATACTTCGTACTGCCATTCTAATTTCGTTCATACTAATCTCATTCACTAATCCGATATTCACATGCACATCGTTTAACACGCCGCTCCAATCATTCTCCTCATTCATAAGCTTTTCAAAATAAGTCTTCCATCTGTCTTTTATATCTTCATCTTTTATCGACACCCTTCCCTCTTCATCTTTCATACACCTCACATGCTTGATGTCTTTTGCCCTCTCTTCCCTGCTCTTTGTAATGCGGTAGAGTTCTTTTTGTCCTCTAGGTTCTTGTACCTGCCTGTACATATTGTTTTGAGCTTGAGCTCTGGCCACTGCTACCGCTTTCTTTGCTTTCTTCTTCCACTCTTTGTATTCACATTTTCTAATTTCCTTGATTATATCACTCCCATTCTCATTTTTCCATGCTTTAAATGCATCCTTCTTATCTTTCAGAGCTTTCTGTACCTCTTCACTCCACCACCAAGTATCTCTGTTAATTGTACCTTTCCCTTTCGTTACTCCGAATACTTCCCGCGCTATCTCTCTTATATAATTTGCCATTTCATTCCAACACTCATCCACTGACTTATCATGCATTCCATCCATTTCTATCATTTTATCAACAACTTTTTCCCTAAATGTACTTGCATACTGTTCTTTCTCTAACATTCGCCACCTGATCCTTGGAGGGGGCCGATTCCTCCTATTCTTATCCCGAACTTTTCTTTTGACCTCCATTACTAGCAACCTATGTTGCGGCACTAAAGGTTCCCCGGGTACTACCTTACAGTTTTTGACACAGACCAAATTATCTCTTCGGATAAGAAAGTAGTCAATCTGTGTCGCGTGGTTACCACTTTTATATGTGATAGAGTGTTCATCGCTCTTTTGGAACCACGTGTTGACTACCGCCAGGTCAAACGAAGAGGAAAACTGGAGTAGGGCCTCACCATCATTATTTCTATTTCCGAATCCCCGTCCCCCATGAACTCTTTCATAATCATCATTTCCTGTTCCGACATGCCCATTAAAATCTCCTCCTATCAAAATTTCTTCACTTTCAGAAATACTTATCATAACCGTATCGAAATCTTGCCAAAATTTTTCTTTCACTTCATCCTTGCATCCAGCTTGGGGTGCATACACGCTAATAATATTCATAATCAGGCCCTCCCATACTACTTTCACAACTACTATTCTATCATTCACTCTCTTTACGTCCGTCACACACTCTTTCAGAACACTATCCAGCACTACTCCCACTCCATTTCTCTTCCCATCACTCCCACAATAATAAAACTAGTATCCCTCTCCTATCTCTCTAGCTTTCGTACCCTTCCATTTTGTTTCTTGCAAGCATGCCACATTTATCCTTCTTCTTTTCAGAACGTCTGCCAATTCTCCAGCTCTTCCAGTCATAGTCCCAACATTCCAACTTGCATACCTCAGCCTTATCCCTCGGGCTTGCTTCTTACGTTGCACCCGCCTCGAGTGGTGCAATAACCCTTGTCCACTTGTTCGCGTAGCCGGGTGCTGCTTCCGCGCGTCGCCTACGGGGTACGCCCTAGCTCTGTCGCACTCACTTATTATACTTGTCATATTGCAAAAAGGTTTTGGCTAATTATTCTTTTATGGCCGGCCGCCTGCCTGACGCCAACCCTCCTCGGGAATCTTATCGTTTAAAAGACGGGAAAAAGGAAAAAGGTATATTGGGATAGGAGAAATGGGTAGGGGAAGGAAGCTAGGGTAGGGGATACCGCAGGTCTAGGGTGAGGAAACGGGACTGAGACTGCAGTAGCTCGGAGAGGCCGGTGTTGCGTACCCCTATGTACATACATCCCGTGGTTGGAGAGGCCACTAGGACAAGTACACCAATTGGACTGTCGATGATTTAAAATTTGTACAGTCTTTTCCCTTAGTCGCCTTTTACGACACCCACGGGCAGACCTGGGGTGGCCCTTATTATTCTAATCGCCGGGAACCACGTATACATTAAATAAGTTTTAGGTCTTCAGCTTTGTAATAGCCTTCCCCACCATTGAAAACAATTTTCTATGCTGGAAAAGAAAATGCCCGCGGATCACGGTTCCACACTTTTGACATAACAACAACCGCATTCGGTTTTTGAACCGCGTTCATACGGATTTATTAAGTCAATATATAGGTTATAATATGCAGTTCCTTCCTAAAAGATTCTTCTATTTCATTCTCTTTATAAAACCTATTAAAATCGTATAGCTACCTATAAGTTCGGTGTGCCTGTCACTCGGGCTAATTGAAAGTCTGTGAAAAGGGCCATCCTGACGTCAGTACTAAATGAAAGTTCACAAAGCGAGTAGAGTGACAAAGGGTGACTTGGCTGACAACGTTAGATGACTTCATTATTAAACTGAAATTATTGACACATCTCCAAATGAACGACATATTTGCAATTTTCGTACCTACGCAATAAATTTATCATGGTGTTATTTTGTACAATACATTATTAAATGATTTCGAGTAATACAAATTTTCACATCTAAGGGCAATGGGGTAATGTTTAGTCGCCATTTTTGTCGAATATTTTGATGTGAAACTTATTAGTTTCTATAAAACAATTTATAATTTGATTAAAGATCTTTATAATTTAGTTATCATTTAGAATTTTAGAATTATGATCATGAACTGTATATACAGTTGCTTCACAGGCGTAAGTTAATAAAACACAAATTTATGAAGTGGGATATCCAAAACACTAATGGCCAATTTAGGTATACGCCATTCCGAAGTCTGTCAAGCGAAAATAAAGGGATGCCTCAATGATAAATTGAATAAAACTCGGAAATCGAGGGTCAAAAGTTAAAATGACTTTTTGTATTTCCAAAGGCGTAGAGCTGTGCGGCTGAAAGCTTGCCTTATAAAGATTTATTAGGTTCATATTATGACAGATTAAGGTTCTTTTTTATGAGTCCCAATTGACGCTATTTAATCAGAGTTTAAAAAATCAAAGCAAAGTAACATACATTACATCTTTACTCCTCAGGTTAAGCTACGGCATCGCCCCACGATTTTATTTTAGTCTGATTAATGCCCTAGATTGATGAGGAGAGTGGTGTGATATGATGACTGGTTTCTGGTACTTACCTAATTATTTTTTAGCTTTAAGTACTGAGTTACTACTCTCATGTTACAACAAACAGACGCATCCTTGACGCTGATTCTGTAACCGAAGTCAACTCATGATTAAGTCGCATTGAACAAAATTATAATAAAACAATCTGAAAAAATAGACCAACTTATTCAACAGATAGGTATCATTCTGAACCTACTGACTTCCGTTGTCTCTAAATTGCATTAATAGTTCCCTTACGTATTGTAAATTCAAACATCAACGGTTTATCGTCAAACAAACTTCATTATGACATGATCAGGAATGATATAAATAATGATCAGAAACAACAAACTTGACATTGTTCTGATTTCTGAATTTCATACCTTTGAAAACAGTTGTTACTGAATGATAGGTTTTAAGGAATACTTCACGCCTCATTCTAGTGATGGCAAAGCTCATTCCGGAACTGCAATAGTAATTAGATTTAACCTTAAACACATCGTACTGGAGAACTATTCAACATATCCAGGCTCTCTTCGTTCCCAAAAACTCTAGAAAGCTTATCACCTCAGGGTAAGAGCGAATCGCCGCTTTGGAAAGCTACTAAATCCATCGAGAAGCCGCAAGGATATCTCTATCCCTTCTAGTACTAATTCATGGATGCGAACGTAAGTAATTTTTTATCATGGCTGATATAAATTTAATCTAATGATAAACATATCCAAAATTTTAAGAAATCGGACACATTAAAGATTTTATGACATTTTTTTCCAAAAATACAGAAAAACGCGATTTCTGAAAATTTACATGTTTTAGATACTGTGTTTTGTCATGGCACGCTGTAGGTGAGGTTAGCATTTTGTATTAAACCGGTATCTATATAAGAGTTATGTTTCTGAACAGACTTTATTTTTATTTCTTCACAAATACATAGATACCGATACCTAATTCAATCAGTGGTCCCGGGGCAATACCGCAAATCGCTATACCAACAGGCCCTACGCTTAATGTACCGAATCTCAGTCTCAGTGCTCTGTTGATAGAATTCCTCTTTTCGATATTTCAGCCGTGAGCGATCGCTGTGCCAAGCTAGTGAATTTCTAGACTTTGAAAGAAGACTAAATCCTTAAGATTAAATTCTTCTCACAATGACATTATTGATATTATTCACCACGTTTAAATTAAGAAGCTCAAAGAAACAGGTTATATTTTCTCTCACAGTGCAACAAACATATTTTTAGCTTTAGTATACAAGCACTTGATTGGAAGACCAATAAACGCGGACGAACAAGCGGAAATTGGAAATCTCATAGCGAAATAGAAATTTCAATGTTCGAAAGTAGTCGTATCTATCTGGTTCGCGTCTCGACTGATATTTTTTGTAATACGGTTGCTGTCATTTATTACAGAGAATGAGAATATGTTTACATTAAATGGTTTAGAAATGGATGGCAAGCCGTATGGGTTTACGAGAAACAAAGCCAAAACTATCAAAAGTTTTCAGCACTCCAAGAAACTGCTGTCTTATGGTCTACTAGCTGTGCCGCGACTTCACTTGCGTTTATGTCGGAAAACATCATTATGTCGCTTATAATAGGCACTGCACTTGCACCTCTTCCTGAAAGAGGGGAATCCTCCAGGCAGGACTTTTTATACTGTATTGGGGGTAAAACAACCGTATAAACCGATATTATTATTAACTTTACTCTTTAATGTGTTACATTATGTGATATACAATAAATAGATATATTATTATTATTATAAATATAACATCGATAAAAGCCAATTTGTAATAAAGAAAAAACAATTACCTCAAATGTACCTTCTTTACTGCTATAGTTAACTACAGTTTTTAGAGGACTTGTAAATTGTTTTGGTCAATGTCAATAAACATGTACGGCATGGCACCTCGTTGCTTAAACTTCTTTATAGCAAAAGTTATTTGTTTTAAGTGCCTCGACGAGAACATATTTTGCGATTTATAATTTGAAATGTTATAGGTATGTGGTTTCTAGTATGTTTAAAATTGATGATTTTGGATACATGACGGCCCAAAAAAATAGTGTAATGTTTTCAGGGTTCATGTATGTATGCGAGTTTCTTTATTCGAACATAACATCTAAGTACCCCTAACGCCACTTCACCACAATACATTTTTTTTTACAACCCACTTTAACATTTTGAATCTTTTAATTGTCTAAGTCAGGGTACACCAATGTGTTCTTTGTGTCCGTTGTTTATATGTTTGTAAAGTCCCCCGCGACACAGGAGTAATTCCTAATGCGGGAGTCGACTTTAAAAAAAAAAAAAATTACACATACATATAATTTATGATCTATTTACCTTTACCAATATTATTTACGATTAAGTCATTATACATTCATAAATAATAATATAATAGTATAGTGATACCTAGAACTGATATTGAAAAATGACCATCAATTAACAGTCTGTGACTCACAACACAAAGTATTTATTTAGAACCTTAAACATACACGATCTGTAGAGCCGTGAGCTGAGCTGTGAGCTGTCAATTGAGCAACTGAGTCGCAGCTTAGCAGCTCTAGTCAGTGCGATCTGTATATTTGAACCGGTTCAGAGCTGAGTTACACACCTCTAGTTGACGTACGAAAACTATATGCCTAAATGTAACAATTTATGCAACAGATGTTTTACTTCCTTTAATTTCTTAATTTGATTACTTTGACAAAAATTATAAAAAAAATAGCAACGAATTTCTATGTCACCTTTCAGGTTCATTTTATTTTTTGATAACCTAAATCTTGACACGTTTTATATATTTGCTTCAAAATGGCGGATGGTCTTCGATGAAATAAATCTAAAAATTAAAATATTAAATTACAAATATATGTATTTAGGTATATTTGATGGAAGCGGATGGTTAATGTCCTTGAATTATAGATAGAGCAAGCAGTAAAAGGTTCTCATGTTTTGTATAGGTAGGTAGGTAAGCTAGCACTCTCTTGCGTGCTTATACTCGCAAGGCTTTATCGAAAAGACTTTCTTACGAGATTGTGGTACCTATATCATACAGGAGATCATAAATTAAATTCTGGAATCTGGCAATTATGAATATATTTTTGCACAGAGAACTATAAACAATATTAGAAACACTCTTCACTAGCTGCCCCGACAGACTTCGTTCTGTCAAAAGTTATTGATTAACGTCAAATGTTTGACAGCTTGGGACATGTGTTTTAATTATTATTTTACTCTGTGATTTGAATAGGAAAAGTTAAGTGTTGTTTTTAATATTTTCTTTCTTTTAATTTTTTGATTTAGTTTTTAGAACCTTCCTTGTGCTTTAACGAAAATATGAAAAAAAAAATTTGCCGAATTGGTAGAGCCGTACTCGAGTTTTGCGCTTTTGGCGTTCCATTTTTATTTATATAGATAGATAGATATCTTCTAACGAACTGCCAATCACCCACCTCGGTTGATGTCGAATTTTCCAAGTCTTTTGGATAGTCTTCTACTTTTTATACAAACAAAAAAACAGGAAACGCATTCAGAAGTATACTATTCATAACACAACGTTTGATATAATATCTTCTGTATATTTTCTCTTCCAGTATACAAGGTGGCGTAAAATATATAACTAATAAAGCATTATTATATAGTGGAGTATGCTATTCACTATACATCGTGTTAACATAAGTAAAAAATCTGTTAGCACAAGAATATAAAAAAGAACGTACTGTACGCCGTTAAATTAGTACACAATTTTCACACAAAATAGAACTAGTGCAATCTTTATTACAATCACGTCCTTAAATCCCATGGGATTATTCGCGTCACGCCTTTGGATAGCTTTATCACAGCATTATCTTGTTGACGCAGCCTCCCTTGGTTTGCCTTTATATTTCTCCCAGCCACTCAAAGATAAGTTAGATAGAAATAAGGGTTTATGCTTTTCGCTCTGTACATGTATTTACCCTTGGTCCTACTGTAATATAAGTAGTTTTTTAAATTACTAAGTACTATTGCTTGGGTAAGGATATCCTTTTAATGCCCGTTTTAAAAATCCTATACTGTCAATACACACTTTAAACGACCATGCAAGAATCGTTATGAAACGCACAGTACCCAACGGGTTTTAAGGCGTAGGGCGTAAGGGCTGAGTCCCTTGACAGTGGCAGCGGTGCGATGGAAAGTGATCTGGAACATTTTTATTTTACATCAAGATATTGTTTAACACAAACCATTGTACAGGCGCACGAACTCATGTATATAGATAAAGACACTCCTAAGGCTTAGAAGATCATAAATGTGATACCACGGCCTCACAGAATACCGGCAGTGAAGCAATGCTTTGCTTTTCGCCGCATGATTTTATGCAAGCATTTCGGCCCAGTGCCAACGGTGCTCACGACTGCGAATTATAAAGTAGTCTACGGTACCTTTTAAACTTTCGCGTTCCATGATATAATTATGTATTTACACGGGAAACAAAAATATTAAAAATATCAAAAATGTGCGGGTGGATGAAGAATCGAAGAAACTTTACGATCTCGACGACGGAGGGCGTGCAGGCGTTCACCACTGAGCCAATCAGCCTGTGACCGCGGCCAGTGCAACCTGATCGAAACTTCAGGCAATTCAGAGGTATGTAATAATACTAATAATTCTACAAACGTTGCGTTATAATTATATTATAAATAACTATACATTATGTATATTTATATATATCCTCCCCCAGCTGACTTCGGCTATGGTGACTGCTACTAATTATTAGCAGAGGAGCTAGGATGATGAGCTCTCGCATGTGCCCTTTGATGGCTACAGTATCCAATTCTATGTGTAAACGTGCGCGAGCATTGGCTGCACGTGAGGACACCGTCGACATAGTTATAAAAGATGGCTGCTGGTGGTTTAGCCTTAAGAGCATCGCGTTTCGCATCCAGTTCGGATTTCCTCTGCTCTTCAAAGTCATTAACTTTATTGTTCACCTAGCGCCTCCACTCAGGGCGGCAACTAGCCTTTTTCTCCCATTTCTGGGGATCAATATTACACTTCTTCATGTGTCTTTTCTGAACATCTTTAAAGCGTAGGAACTGGCCGCCTTGTTTCCGCCTGCCGTTCTGGAGTTCAGAGAAGAAGATGCGTTTTGCCAGCCTTTCATTTTTCATTCGTGAGACGTGTCCACACCATCGGAGCTGTCGCCGCATCAGGTATGGTTCTATGCCGTAGACATTCGCGCGTCGGAGCACTTCGGTGTTTCTAACCCGGTCCGACCATTTGATTTTAAGAATGTCTCGTAAGCACTTCAAATGAAACCTGTCCAACGTCCGTATGTGTTTCCGATAGAGAACCCATGTCTCTGAAGAATATAAAAGATTTGGGAGAACAATGGCCTTTTAAACGGAGATTTTTGTCGACAGCTTCAAATCGTGTGAGTGTAGGACCTTGGCTCACACACACATAGAGACACGAGCTTTAAACACTTACCTCGATAAACTCCTCCAATCAAATAATTGTGGAGTTATCTTATTGTATTTTTTAGTATTGAAAATGTTAATGTTGATTTTTCACTCTGGGGCGGGGACCTGGTGATCTGTAGTACAGGATCCGACCTATTTCAGACACCAGCTCCTCACATGTACCTACTAGACAGCACTAAAAACTTAGTTATAGATTGTATGTAACTGTAAAGAGTTTTATGTGAGGAAAATAAATGAAATTATTATAATTATTCTCTTTATTCATCTTTTACCATATAAACTACATTTTTAAATATGTACATAAAAAAATATATATTTAAAAATATAAAAAATAGTAGACCACCGACATCGGGTACAGGGACCAAGATACCGGTGGTTAGGGCTCCAAAGACAGGAACCTCCTCACTATACGGGCCGTGTCGAGAAGAACTGCCTTCTGCATCAGTCCCTTGATCCAACCGTCTAACGCGAGCCTCTTAAGGTGTTGATCGAGGCTCTTTCCTATTAATCCATGACCAGATATGACAATCGGAACAATGATCGCCGATTCGACATTCCACATATCGACAATCTCGTGAGACAAATTCAAATATTTGATTTGTTTATCTTTTTCAACTTTCACGAAATTCTCGTCATGAGGAATAGCGATATCGATGATCATTGCACGGCGCTCGAATCGATCTATCACCACTATATCAGGTTTATTCGCAACAATAGTTCTGTCAGTGATGATAGATCGATCATATGTAATATGGCACCTCTGAATTCACAAGGTTGTATTTAAGCGCTAGCTGTTGATGTACAATCCTGGCCACTTAGTTGTGTCTGTGCAAATATTCCCCATCGTTAAGACAAGAACAACCAGAAATAATATGCCTGATAGATTCACCGGGGCGGTGGCACGCCAGGATATATATTTCAGGATATATTTCCGATAGTAATTTACCGAAAGCAGCTGAGCGCCTATGCGATGATTTATTTCGGCATCAAGGTCGCACTTTGATGTGATTGTGCTGCCCAGGTATTTGAATTGTTCCACCTGCTTCAACTCAGTATCGCCAATGTACACCTTGATAGGTTCTGTAGCTCCATAAGGGTCCATTGCCATAACCTCAGTCTTCTTTACACTGATTTTGAGACCGAAACGCCTGGAGGTTCGTAATCAGGTTCTGAAGCTCTTGTGGAGAGTTAGCTACAAAACACAGATCATCCGCATACATGATCTCCGTTATTAGTGCGTGTTATGCCTTAGTATAAGCTTTTAATCTGGCCAGGTTTAAAAGTCCTCCATCAGTCCGGAAACGTATTTTGATGCCAGCAGAAATTTGTTCGAGTGCTTCACTGACAACGACAGAAAAATAAAGGGCAAACAGTGTTGGTGCAAGCACACAACCTTGTTTGACACCACAACTGACAGAAAAGAACTCTGACTGATCGCCATTGTAGGTCACACAGCAGATCATTTCGTCGTACAGAAGGCGAATCACTCGTACAAACTTCTCAGGACAACCTAATTTTGCCAGTAAGGTCCAAAAGGCTACCTGCGGCACACAGTCAAATGCTTTCTCCAAGTCCACAAAGCACATATACAAAGGTAGGCTTTGTTCTCGACTTTTTTCCTGGACTTGCCTGATGGAAAAGATGGCTTCGCAGGTGCCCCTATCAGGACGAAACCCAAATTGGGTTTCGTGCAAAATATGTTCCGAAACAGGTAAAAGCCGGTTGAGAAGAACTCTGGCAAATATCTTCCCAGGTACAGAGAGGAGCGATATACCCCGGTAGGAGTTGCAGTCAGAACGGTCTCCTTTGTTTTTATAGAGAGTCTGTATACGGGATATTTTAAATCCAGGTGGCATTGTTTCCTCGTTCCAAATGCGATCAAAAATTTCCCAGATGTAAGTATGAAGTTGCTCCCCTCCGTATTTAAGTAGTTCTCCGGCGATGTTATCAACCCCAACCGCTTTTCCATTTTTCTGCTCTTTGATAGCTCGCACTATTTCAGCTAGTGTCAGTGGCTCAGCAAGCGAATCATGCGGCGGCAGAGAGTGAATACCCCTAATATGATCAAGATCTGCCAAGCAATCCTCATTGAGCAGGTTGTTGAAGTGCTCTGCCCAGCGATCTAATATATCCTTCCTAGGAGTGAGTTTTTGAGAGCCATCTAGGGATCTTAATGGTACGCTATTTTTAACAGAAACGCCAATCAACTTACGCATTTCCTCATAAAAAGTTGGTGAGTGTCTGCGAGCCACTGTATCTTTTCCGCCTTTTCAAGCCACCATCTATCTTTCATCTTCCTGGTTAGTTTTCTTAAGGAAGCACCACTATTTTGGACTTCTTGTATGAGATCTTGATTACGTTCGTTACGCTTTATGAGTGCGCGATGCTGTTTGAGTGCCTCAGTTAGGGTCCCATCATTCTGGTCAAACCAATCCTCGCTGACACGTTTTTTAAATCCTATGACTTCTGTAGCCACTGTCAGTACGGTGGATGAGATCCATTGCCAGTTTGATATTAGGTCACCTTGCTGGGCATCGAGTGCATCCAGCGTGTCTGTCAGCCTTTTTTGGTAATCTTTTCGAAGCTCGGTACAATTTAATCGCTCTAAATTGAGAGATGTTGGTTTGGCAATGCAGGGTCTAGGTGGTACGCATAAGCGTAGTCTCAATTTAGTAACCAGAAGCCTGTGGTCTGTCCAGCAATGTGCACCACGCATGACGCGGGTGATATGCACCTGGGACACGTCTCTTCGTCGGGTTATGGCGTAATCGAGGAGGTGCCAGTGTTTAGAACGCGGGTGCATCCAGGTAGTTTTGAGTTTGTCACGAAGTTTTTAAACAGAGTGTTAGTAATGGTGAGTTCGAATTGAGCACAGAGTGTAAGCCAGTGTAAGCAGTAACTGTCCGTTACGATTCATATTGCCCAGACCATTCTTCCCAATCACGCCACGACGCAGCATCTCTGCCAACCCTTGCATTAAAATCGCCCAGCAACAGAGAGGTTATATGATTTTGTAAAAGTGTTTTATACTTTTATAGGGTCAGAAATAGCACCTAGTTTACATAGGAGCAGATAAGTAAACATAAAACTTTAACTAGGTCACCACATAAATAAAGAAATAAAGAGTATTTTTAATTATTTATTTCTGAAAAAAAATTTACTAAAATCTTAGTTTAAAAAATTTTGTACAATTTCAGTAATCTTGAATTTTTTTAAATACGACCAATCACATTTATATTTGAGATCAAAAATATAACATAGTTCATCCAGATGTTTTACATATACCTACCTATTAAACTTATCAGTAGGTATAATATTATTGTAAAAATAGGCAGACTATAAAATAGCACGATTTCCTACTTACACTACTAATACTACACTATTGTATAAAATAGCAGAAATCTCTCAATGTCTTAAAATTACATCCATACATATCTTGTTTTTGTGAAACACGTCCTTTGATAGTGAGAAACCAACCCGGTTAGAAATTGTGATTCTCTATAGTTAGATGTCAAATTTTTACTCGTAGATATAAGTATTCAATAGAGACCTCATAGGCTTAGATCATTAATATGTCTAGATGGACTGTCAAAGTTGTGAAAGCGTCGAAAAAATTATAGTCCAATTTGCCTTGAACCTTTCCCGCGCTCAGTGTGTTTGTGAGATAAAAGTATGCAGAAACTACAAAAGTCGATATAAAACGACGAAAAGAGTTCCTTTTCATCAGTAAGCATCATTATTTCATACCAGTTCAAGTTAAATAAGGCATTTTCAACTTGTATCATTATGCACACACACTAGTAAGTAGAGTGACGTTTCGCGAGTGTAAAACGTAATTGTCAACACACCAGCATAATAAAATTGGCCTCTTTATTTTAGTTATTTTGTAATGCGACACTCCATCTAGACATATTAATGATCTAAGCTCCAACGCTAGAAAAAAAACACACATTTGTAGCAACAAACTTCAGAGCTTTAAAGATCAATATACAAAACTATATTTAGCGACGCAATCCTAGTTTTTACTTTTTACAGTAAAAATACATATGCAATTATTATGTAATTATATTTATTAGTACACTTTTCTGTAGATAAAAATTATATTTTGTTATAACAACGACTTTATTATCAGGGAGCTGCAAAAAAAAATAACTAACCTAACCCTTTAGTTAACATAGCAAAAACTTAAATCGCTTTATTCTGCTTTTAAAAAATATAATCTTCAGGGTTCAATTTACACAAAAAAAAAATCTAACGGATTGTTTAGTTCAGTTAAGCGGCGGTAGCGTAATGGCTAAGGCGTCGGACTTGCGATCAAGTGGTTGCGGGTTTGAACACCACCCGGTGCACTACCGGCGTGAACCCACTCCTAACACAAGCAATTAGCTTAGCTGGAGGGGTTAACAAGAATACGTGTAAGTGTACAAGTAAGGTGTGACCCACGTTACTAGTATTTTTCATAAAAAAAATAAAATTAAGGAGGGTTATAAACAAAGTGAGTCTTTCTCTCTTGTTATAATTTATGTTTTCGCAAAGAACAATTTTACCGCTAAATAAACCAAACTTCGCCATTTTGATTAACTTTTACAGATTGTTACAACTATTTCTAAATTTAAATATGGTTTTTTTTAATATCAACATTAAATAAAAAAAAACACAAAACCAATGCTAAACTACAGTTATGTATGACTAATTAAATTATTGCTATGAAGCCCAGTAATGTATATTCGATTGACTTACAATTATTGTTTAAATATAAATTGTATATAAAAAAGTTGTTCAATGTATATACAGTAAGTTAATAAATGTATTAGGCAACGAACGGGCTTTGATTGCCCTAATGCTCACATAATTTAGAATATATTTCACTTGCATCCAATACATAAAACCATTCCTTTACATTTAAAAGGCATTCCTGTCTTTAGAATATAATTACAGTCCTCTATAGCATTTGAACACATACCACAGATTATACAATGAGTATACACAGATAATAAAAGACGAAACACTAGTCTTATTAAAGCAGAAATAATACATTTCGAAATAACGTTTAGTGTATGCTAAATGGTCCTTAACATCTACGGCACAACGATTAAAAAACCTTAATTTAATATAACTATTAATAGAACATTCTATATTATGTCAGTATATCATGGCACTGTGTTGGATTTAACCATATTTGCAGGTGCACTATTCTTTTGAATTCCGCCAAGGATTGGAAAGGTTTACATTAGTAGTGGAGCTAAAAGGGTAAATTGGGGGAATTTGTAACTGGGACAGAATGATCGTCTCAATCTCAACCAATCAATTGCCGCTGAGACTTACAGTGCAAAAGACAAAATTAGCAGGGATTTAAATTTTCTCATCTCACCTAGTTGAATGCGGATTTTGTTAATTTAAAAAATTCCAGAAAAGGGATTTCTTTTTAAATTAACATATTTTTAGACGGATTCCTATTCTCAAAAGTTCTTATGGATTGCTCGCTTTAAACATTAGGTAGGTATTCGAATAAAAACTTTCGTGAGTGGTATTCATATTAGTTAAGAGCGTTAAGGCGTCTACATCCCGGCGGGATGTAGACCATCCCGGCGGTCGTTACGACAAATGAATCGGTGGGACAGACAACAATCCAGTCTGGCCTGACCTGCAACCGGCGCGGCAGGACGCCTCACACCTTGATAAAGGGCTCCCGTCGGGTCCGAAACTAGTCGAGCATCCCCGAAATACACACGTGAGTAAAACCGTATATCTTTACTAATTAGGTAGGTATGTTACACAAATGTTTATCCTATTCACTGTTATATGCAATATAGAAAACTATATTATGGTATTCATCGAGCAATAAGATAATAATATTTTGTAACCGGCTAACCCTATTCCTCATTAAATATGAAAATAGTGTTTTATAATGTCATACATGATTTCTTCTGCTAATAAGCAAATAATAATACATAACTGCTTATCGATACGAATATAATAATATGTTAACATTTTAGCAATGAGTGTAAATACAAAGTCAGAGCTACAAAATTTATATACTCATACTGCAAATTTCAAACACTACCATATCGAAGTGACTGTTCTTCTTCCCTTTCTTACTATTCCAAAATTCTTAACGAACTTTCTAGAAAAGAATGTCTAAATTTCTAATGTAAGTGAATTACTAAAGCACTGCGGCTAGGACACAAAAATAGCATACTAGATCTGTACCTACATGGTGCACTTAGTAGATATATATTTAAGATCTGCTAGCCCCGTTTTAGCTTAGTAGGGGATGACTTATTTTAGAACTGCACATCGAGAGTTTCCTACTTACATTTAAATTTCTAATTATATTATTACGATCAAATAAATAATTTATTTCTTATGTATGAAATACTAGTGCATGAATATAATTGTAGCACCTTATACAATATAGGTATATTATAATAATTGTTAAACTACAAATAGCTTTCTAAATGCAATTACATTTTAAGACACCTTTATAAAAAAATCAGAGTATACTTTTTGTTATATGGTAACAATCAGCCAAAACATGGCTTACCATAATTATTAAAACTTACCGGCTGGCTAACTTTCTTGCATGAATGAAAATATTATATAATAAATATTATAAGCCACTGTTGACAACCAATAAGAAAGTCTTGCAGGACGCATATAATAATTGATTATATTGCGATGATACCGTTAATATTTATTAATAAAGAGATAATTAATAGCTCTACGAAAAAAAGGAAAGGTCTATTTGTAGATAAAATAGTTGAATGTTCTACAGATTCAAGGACAAATGTTCTGAATCTTTATTCATATTATGACAATTTTTTTTTTTTATTTGTTAAAATATGAAAAAATTTTCGGAAATATTTTTTCCTAAAGCTAGTAGTAATATCACATTTTAAAATTAGAGCTCTAATAAAATAAAAATCTATTACATGGTATGATTGTAATCAAATCAGCAACTTTTGATAATATACCTTCAAAGTTAATAAACAGAGCCAGCCAGCCTACAATGTACATATATGTATATACAATGTATGTTTTTAATAGTCATTAATCTGCTGTTACTAACTTTTAAACTTTCACGTTTGAGTCAGCCAGTGCAATCTGGTCGAAAAATCGGTATGGTAAGGTATGTAATACCTTTTAAATACGTGATTGCGTTAATTCTCGTTAATATAATTACATTTGCTGTTGTCAAAAACGGAAGAATGAGACTAGCACCCTCCATAACATAGTACCTAGAAGGTAATATTATAGCATTTGAATAATAACCGAATAGTATCAGTCAATACGAACAGTTCTTCTGGTACGAGTTAGCAAATAAGAAACAGTTATAGTTATCGAGAGTTCGTCTTGATTAGAGCATCAAGCTGTCTTAAGAAAAACACTGCCAATGACCACTACGAATCTTTAAGTAGTGTCCGAGCTCTTAAAAACTATGACTATTGATATTATGGGTGTGAACCATATTTTTATTGTAAATGGTTTGTGCGTATTCATAATTTTCACTTAGCTATTACTTATACATTGCTGTACAGTATTTACGTAAACTATATGCCTTTTGATAGCAATACTGTGTTTTTTGTTATGACCAGGGTTTATAACAATTAACTAATTCTACTTCTTTGAAAAATTATTTTATTTATATATGGCAATCTTTTATTATCTGCTGTTATTTAAGCCTTTTGAGTGCCACATGTGCATTTAAACAGTCAATGAGTTGAAATTAAAACACTCTGCTTAAAGTATTGTTAAAGGACCCAGTATAATACTACAAATAAACTAACATAAAGAATGACTGTGTGCGCTTCAAGATAAAAATTAATGATTATAAAAACTTGTTCAGAGATAATAGCCTAAAGTCAACTTAAATTAGAAATGGCAACACTCATGAGCATTTGGCAAAAATACTTTGGTTTTGTAACAACTGCTGACATTTGAATTTTGTTTTTCTCTTATAATACTATAGCTACATCTGGAACATAAATTGTGCAACATTCGTCTTTCACTGAAAGTTGATTCGAATTACGTGGCACGTTTTTCCCAAGGCATTGACACGCAAGGTTCTGTCTTCTCGCCCACCATGTGTCACTGAAATTGAAATAATAAATATTTTGAATGATGTGAAAAGAAACATTAAGCAATTTTGTGAAATTTCGCGTGAATTTTGAGATGTATACAAAATAAGGTTGTCATAAATATTGCTGCGTTGCCTAAAATCCTCAGTCCTCAGGCATTCCAAGCGGCGAACAGATAGAGGCGCGTGCTTCTGAGAGGAGTGCGACCGACGGCTGACGGTCGCACCGGGGACAGGACGGGATCCGTCTGGTCAATGCCTGTCGGGGGTTGCGGATGAACGCAATGGCGATTTTTGCTCCCCCGATCATAAGCAAGCAGCGCAACACTGGGTTTTTTAGTCCCCTCCAGTCTTCACCCGCCAAGGGCGAAGGATATCCATGAGGACCTTCCATCCTATCATCAAAAAAAGGCTTGCCTTTGCAGCTTTTCTTGCAAATGTAAATGATGAACCAAACCAAACCGAGGAAGTTTTCCTGCCAGGTATATATACTCCAGTCAACCTTTACTTTATCTTTTGAAAACCTACCCAGTTAACGAGCTCACTGTTGGAAATTATCCAACTAAAATCACACAATGTTCTGTCATGGGGATCTACTGCAAGACCTATGTGTAAAAACTAGAAAAAAAAATCTGAGAACAGTACTAACCTGAGTCTGATGTAGATACAACAAAAAAGGGCAGCCAATGCCAATGCCAGGATTAGTGACGTGGTGGTAAAGATGAATTCCATTAAGGGACTGCCTATCATGATTAAAATGCATACATAATTTCCTGTATCCTGTAATAAAAAAAAAATATTTGATCACATAGACGAACACAAAATTGTCAATAAAGCTATAAAATATTACTTTTAATTTATGTTACTTTATTACTATACAATTTTTTAATGTATTTTAAATTATTGTTTATAAATATTATAATATCTTGTAAAATGCACAACTCTGGTACCACAGAATATAGTTAACATCAAGCAGAACCTTCAATTTTAATCAATTTAATGATAGAGGCGTTAACTGACAAGCATAAAGCATATTTCTAGGCATAAACTAGAAACAGCAATTAATTGTTATTGCATTGGTTATCTTTAAGATCTCTCTTTTAAATTTTACATTGCTCTTACAATAAAAACCTTCATGTGATAAACTACTTATTAACAAATATTATTAAATGACACTACTCACTCTTGAAACGAAAATATAATATTATACTTAAGTATATTTGTTTAAATAATAATTTTATGTGCAATGGTAAATTTCAGATTTAATAATATACAGTAAAAATGTAAATGTAAATTTCCAGTATAAATATAAATAATACCATAAAACAGAACTCAAAATCCCAATACATACATCCAAAACAAGTGAAGTTTAGAAAGCAGACTATATAATTTTAAAGTTCGAATAAAATGCAGTCATGTAATGGAACTTAGTTATTTTTTTTTTTTTTAAAGACAACTCCCACATTAAGAATTACACCTGTGTCGCGGGGGTCTTTACAAACATACAAAGAACGGACACAAAGAACACCCAGACTCGGATGGGAATCGAACCCATGACATATGGCATAGTAGTCAGGGTCACTAACCACTAGGCCAACAGGCCAGTCAAATCTATCAGAGAGTTAGATCATCCTGGTCACTTTTAAAACTTCACTCATCTCCACTATTATCTATTAAAAAAAGTTGTTTTTAATAAAAAGAGGCCTACTTTTTATATCCTATATTGGTTAAACATATTGGTAATAAACATCACTATTCTACAAGCGTCGCCTATCGCAGTTTATTGTGTTGTGTATGTCGAGAAGTATATAGGCTAATAAAGATGACTATACAACACAGACAAGCAAGCAATCAAGCAATTTTCCAGTTGAAGATGCGCTATATTATTTGTACAGATTTGTACATAATATTATTACTTGAGAGATACATTAACACTTACGCAGCACGAATCTTTGTGGTTTTCAAATCTCTAAATCATCTCGTCCCTATATAGTATACAGGAGATGCATGGCATATTCCGCTTCTTCTAATTATTAATTTATAATCACAGTGTAAGAAAATTCAAAACAACACAATTACACAAACAAACGATTATGACATTTTATATGTCAGTTTTAGTTCTAATAAATGTCAATTAGCAAAATCAAAAAGTTTGATAGAAATGTCTGTGTTCTGAAACAGATAATAATTCAAACAAAGAAGAACTATTGACCAAAAATACTTGTGCATAGGGCACACTGATACTTCTGCGATCCTGACTGCTCATAAATGTTTGAATTTCGAATGTTATATTGTTTAAACATTAGGAACTTGGGGTATGTTTCGATATTACTGCAAGCACTGTTCAGTGCTCGTACTGGGTAGGAATTCGTTCCTTTATGGACCAACAGTATACTACCGCATACCGCAGTATCGTAGGGAAATGTATGACGTCATAAACTTCTAACTATAACTAACAACATTTTTGCACGGTTAGCACTGGAGTTTTCGAGGTAAGGTGCTCTCAGTGCTGTCACACTGTCGCTTTTATTATGCGATTTGATAATTGACTTGAATTGACACCCACAGTATACTGGACTTCGTTCGTTATAAACAGTAACCTGTATAGGTAACTATAAATGAACGACTTCACAGTATACTGAATTGACGTCATACCTTACAGTGCTCTCAGTGTATATCGGAACACACACTCAATCATTGATTTAAAAAAACTGTCACTAGGACGGCTGTCTTAAGTTGGCGGGGAAAAGTCGTTTTTTTACACTTTTTTTTGCTCTTTCAACTGTTCGTAACTGCTCGATCAAAATTTTTATTTGTCCGATCTTAGTTTTTTTATTAAAAATAAAATATAAAATTACCCTCAAATTGGCGGGGAGAAGTAATTTATTTATATTTTTTTTTGCTATTTCAATTGTTCGTTAACTGTTCGTCATTGTTCGATTAAATTTTTAATTGTACGATCTTAGTTTTTTTTTTATTAATAAAATAAAAAAATTGCTTTCTTAAGTTGGTGGGGAGAAGTCGTTTTGTAACTGTAATGTATTTCTGTTTACCCACCACTTATAAATTATATATTGTATGCTACTATATAAGAGGAAATAATTGTAACTCGGATCAGTTCGCATTATACGCTAGCTACCTACCTTCAATTCCGCAGTTTTATTTCAAGTCATACAAATACTTCAGTGGCGACGAGGATTAAAAATATATATATATATATATATATATATATATATATATATATATATATATATATATATCGATCGGGCTTTCAGATAAATTAAACAATGGCGGTCGGTAATATTCGGGACTTTGATTTAAAATCAGGGAATTGGACGTTGTACGTGGAGCGGCTGGAGATGTACTTCAAAGTCAATAAGGTCGAGAAGGACATGTGGTTAGTGACATTAATCACCGGTGTGGGTGATGAAACGTACGAGTTACTGAGCACATTGTGTAGTCCCAGCAAACCGGCGGAGATAACGTATGAAATAGCAGTAACACTTTTGGAAAACCATCTACAACCGAAACCCTCAATCATGGCGGAACGTTATCGGTTTAGACAAACAAGACAGAAGAACGACGAAAGTGTTACTCAATACCTCACCGAGCTAAAAAAACTTTCAAAAACTTGTGAGTTCGGCGTGAATTTAGAAGAAAATCTGCGGGACCAGTTTGTGTGCGGAGTAAAGAGTGACGTCATAAGGCAGAGATTATTTGCAGAAGACAAGTTGACGTACTCGGGGGCAATCAAACTGGCTTGTGGGCTGGAAGCGGCAGAGCGAGATGCGGCAGTAGTAGAAGTAAGATCAAACTTGGAGTGATCGGCGTCTGTTCTCACGTGGCAAGCAAAGAGTGGGCGAGGGAGGGAGGTGACCATTCCAGTTCAGACGAACTAGAAGAGCAATTACACCAACTGTGTTTGAACAATTATAATCCGGTGAGCATACCATTGTTAATAGATGACAATAATATAAGAATGGAATTAGATACAGGTTCGGCAGTTTCATGCATTAGTAAAAAAACATATGATAAGTACTTTTATAATAGAGAAATTGAACCATTTAGCTTATTATTAAAATTTTATGACGGTAGCAATATTCGACCGTTAGGGGTCATAAGACCAAAGGTTCGATACAAACATAAAATAAAGTATTTAGAGTTGTTTGTGATAGACGGGGGTACAACATCCTTACTCGGCAGGCAATGGTTAACAGAATTAGGAATTAGAATACCTCCATTTCAACAAACAGTTACTACCCACAACCATATTGTAAACAATAAATCAGATGGTGTTAATTTTTTGTTAAATAGGTATAAAGAGTTATTCAGCGGCGGTTTGGGACGGTACACCGGCGGCAAGGCAACACTCCGGTTGAGAGAGGGTGCATCGCCTGTATTTTGTCGGGCGCGGCCGTTGCCTTACGCTCTGAGGGGCCCGGTTGATGCAGAACTGGACGCTATGCTGCGTGCGGGCATCATAGAGCCTGTCGAATGCTCCGATTGGGCGACACCTCTGGTACCGGTACGTAAAGCTGACGGCGGACTCCGTATCTGTGCCGATTACAAAATAACTTTAAATCCTGTCTTACTGGTCGATAAGTACCCGTTGCCAAAAATTAATGATTTATTAGCGAGTTTAAACGGTGCTACATTTTTTAAAAAATCGACTTATCCCTTGCTTATAATCAGATTGAGTTGGATGATTCTAAAGAATTAACCGTAATTAACACTCATAGGGGTCTATTTAAATACAACAGGCTCGTTTTTGGGTTGTCTTCCAGCCCGGGCATCTTCCAGCGGATAATGTCGAACCTACTAGGTGATATTTCGGGGGTAGAAATATTTCTTGATGACGTCATAATTGCGACCTCAGGAACGCGGGATAAACATTTGGAAACCTTAAAAAGAGTGTTTCAGAGGTTACTAGACCATGGCATGAAGCTAAAAAGGAGTAAATGCCTATTCATGGTTGATGAAGTTAAATACTTAGGGTACGTTATATCTAAAGATGGGATTAAAGTAGACACGGAAAAAATAAGTGCAATAACAAAAATACCTAGACCACCAAATATTACGGAGTTGCGTTCTTTCTTGGGCTTAGTTAACTTTTATGCAAAATTTGTTAAAAATATGAGTAGTATATTGTCACCGCTGTATGAACTTTTAAAAAAAAATATAAGTTGGAAATGGAGTATGCAGTGTGAACAAGCATTTTTAAAAGTAAAGAAAATATTAACGGGGGCGGAGGTTTTAGCTCATTATGACCCAGAGAAACCGTTAGTGTTGACATGCGACGCGAGCGCACGAGGTATAGGTGGCGTACTGACTCAGCGAAGCGCCGACGGCCGCGACCGTCCTATAGTATATGTGTCTCGTGCGTTGAATAAAGCAGAGAAACATTATTCACAGATAGATCGGGAAGCGTTAGCTATAGTATTTTGTTTACAAAAATTACATCAGTTCGTCTATGGGAGACATTTTATGTTACGAACCGATCACAAACCGTTGGTAAGCATATTTGGACCAAAACACGGTATCCCCGCCATGGCAGCCAGTAGACTACAGCGATGGGCGATCATTTTATCGGCGTATACGTACGATATCGAATACGTAAATACTAAACAAAACGGCGCGGACGGGCTATCGAGATTACCTATACATAGTTGTACCGATGACTCACAGCAAGTGCCCGAACAAACTTATTTACATTTTGCCCAGGATGAATTGTTATTAGATTACAATGTTATTAAACAGCAAACTATGAGGGACCCAATTTTAAGTAGGGTTTTAAGTTATATCCGGGATATGTGGCCTTCGGAGAATGATATTAGAGAATTACAACCATATTTTAACCGCCGCCGAGAACTGTACGAGGAGCTAGGCTGCGTTATGTGGGGTCACAGAGTAGTTATCCCGGGAAGCTGTCGAGATAGAGTATTAAGGGAATTACATGAGCCCCATATGGGCATAGTAAAGACAAAGGCGTCAGCTAGGAGTTATGTGTGGTTTCCCGGTGTCGACGAAGCGATCGAGGCGACGTGTCGCGAGTGCGCGGTGTGCGCGGGGGAGGCGGACGCTCCGCAGCGACACGCGGTAACGCCGTGGCCCTGGCCTTCTAGACCGTGGGCACGGGTACATCTGGATTTTTTAGGACCTATTTTTGGGAAGACATATTTAGTTATCGTGGACGCAAAGACTAAATGGCTAGAAGTATTTCCAGTACCTACTACGGCGGCTACCTTTACGATGGAAAGACTCACGGAAGTCTTTTCTAGATGGGGTTTTCCTAGGCAAATAGTTTCCTAATGGGCCACCCTTTACAAGCAAAGAAATTTCAGAGTTTTTAGGGCGTAATGGCGTGGAGCACCTTTTTTCGGCTCCATACCATCCTGCATCGAATGGAGCTGCAGAAAATGCAGTGCGTACGGTTAAAAGAACTATCAAGAAAGCAGTTAAACAAAACAAAAACATTAATTTATTTTTGAACACATTTCTATTGCATTACCGTAATACAGAACATTGTTCTACAGGGGAAAGTCCGGCAAAATTGATGCTGGGTAGGAATTTACGTACGAGATTAGATGCGTTAAGGCCAGATAGGGAACAGAAAGTTAAAAGGTCTCAAGAGCGGCAGCAGAAGGTGGGGACAGACGTCAAGCGCTCTTTACAGTTAGGGGAGGACATATGGATGAGGCAGTATAGGGGAAGTGAAAAATGGAGCCCGGGCCACATAGTTAAAAGAATGGGTTCTACAGATTATAGGGTTATGGATGAATCAGGTAGGGAAACGCATAGACATATTGACCAGTTAAGACAGCGATCGCGAAGTTCTTTGATTTGTCCATCGGAACGGAGCTCTCTCGAGGCGGAACGCCCCGAGGTGCCGGAGATGGCGCCAGCGCCGTTCATTACGGCGGCGCGGGACCCTCAGACAGTAAGCGACTTAAGTCCAAAACGAGTTGAGACTGTCGCCGCGTTACCGTCCGAACCCGCCGTTAATTCAGAACATATCACTAATGTGAGCAGTCCCGAGGCGGACTTGACAATTCCTCAATCTGGGGATCCTATTCCGGAAATAACCCGGTCACGCCCCGTGCGCGAATGTCGTTTAAAAAGACCACCAAAATATTGTTAGATTAAGACATTGTATATTGTAAGATTAACATAAGAGTAATATTAAGTTCTTTTTATGTTATGTGTTATTTTAAGGTGGAGAATTGTAATGTATTTCTGTTTACCCACCACTTATAAATTATATATTGTATGCTACTATATAAGAGGAAATAATTGTAACTCGGATCAGTTCGCATTATACGCTAGCTACCTACCTTCAATCCCGCAGTTTTATTTCAAGTCATACAAATACTTCAGTAACCTTTTTTTTTGCTATGTCAACTGTTCGTCATTGTTCGATCAAAATTTTTATTTGTTCGATCTTAGTTATTTTTTTATTAATAAAATAAAAAGTTACCCTCAAGTTGGCGGGGAAAAGACATTTTTTTAATTTTTTTTTGCTATTTCAACTGTTCGTTAACTGTTCGTCATTAACTTGAGGGTAACTTTTTATTTTATTAATAAAAAAATAACTAAGATCGAACAAATAAAAATTTTGATCGAACAGTTACGAACAGTTAACGAACAGTTGAAAGAGCAAAAAAGAAAGTGTAAAAAAACGACTTCTCCCCGCCAACTTAAGACAGCCTCGTAGGACTGCACGTCAGAAGTGAAAACATAACTGACACATCTGTCGTCTGAGCGTGACAGACGTGACAGTCACGCTCAGATTATAGATGCAAAATGGGAAAATGGAATTAATAATAATTGGATTTTAGGGCGATGTTTTTTTATGATTTTCAAAGTTCACTGACTCCGCAAGACTGCACTGCTCGTCTTCAAAATGCTTTTGAGAGGAAAGCGACTTATTTGAGCACCGTAACGCGGTCCCTTCCCTAGACGATCATGCGGCACGATGACATGCGTTACGTGCTGTGATGCACGCATGATCGTTTAATTGTATTGATTGATGCGAATGACATGCAAACTACGTGCAATTTATTGACAATTCCTTTTATTTTTATATTTATTATAAATTTATTTATCTATTAATCTGGCTTTGAGACATTTCCATACCAGCGCATAAGACCTCTTCACTGTACTATCTATATCGACTGAATAAAATGATTATACCAAGCGAATTATTTTGCTGCATGATTGAGTCTTAATAGGTCCTTCATGCAGCATCATGATTTAGCATGTTATGTCACATGATCGTCTAGGACCGCTTTAGGCGTTCGTACACAGAATTTGATCGTGGCCGAGTTTCTCTCCATGATGAAATTCGTGAAGGTAGGGCATCAACTGCATCTCCTATCAGGAGATTCGAAGACATTTGCGGATTGGTATGAGCCAAATTCAAAAATCTTACATCAACAATTAAAAGTTAGAAAAATTTGTTGCCGTTGGATATCTCATCAACTCACCCCAGAACAAAAACAGACTCAAGTTGATTGGTGTAAAAAAATGTTGGTAAAGTATGATCACGGACGTTCAAATGCTGTGTATGACACACGATCTGTCTGCACGATCCCACTTGAAGAACAAAAAACAGTTAATGCGGAGTGGTATACTACACTTTGTTTGAACACTGTCTTTGAAAAAGTTAGGGAAAAACGACCAAGAAGTCGCATCCTATTGCACCATAATAATGCTTCGGCGCATAACGCGAACAAGACAAAGTCATTTTTGGCTTCTGAAAAGGTAGAGCTAGTGACCCATCCCGCACATAGTCCAAACCTGGCACCTTGCAATTTATTTATTTTCCCAAAAATGCAAATATTTGATGAGAGGTATAACATTTACGGGGCCGGAAGAGGCCGTGATAGCTTTCAACCAGCACGTGAACAATATGCTCTTAGAGTCCAATGGTCCTCATGTTTTCAGAAATCGTTAGACCGAATGAAAAAGTAAAATGTAATGGAGAATACTTAGATAAGCAGTAAATATAAGACATAACATGTAAATTGTTTTATTAATTAACTTATTTTGAGTCGGCGCCAAATAAAATTTTGATAATTAATCAGTTTGTTGTTTGGCGCCGACTCAAAATAAGTTTATATAAAATTAGATAGTTTATGTAAATAAGCTCAATACTTAAGACTTAAGGTTTATTTATTTTTTGCTTTTTAGTTCTTTTCATCGGTTTAATTTTTTGTTAAAAAGATTTTATATTGTTAAGTAAAAGTTACCAAGGGAAATGGAAAGTGTAAAAGTGTGTGTCGAATGAAATGACGAATTATGAAGCGAGAAGAGAATTCATTTACTGTAGGGAAAATATCAATCATTCAGTGGACATGATAGGGATTGACAAGGCTGTTAGAGAACGGTTGATGACGACAGCAAACACTGTCATGTATAATTTTAAAATAATATTTTTTTTGTACATCTCAGTAGATACTTGATTTTCAAAGGCGGTCTTCTTTTAAATCATTTTTATCACTATCAGTGTCACACTGTCACATCAAGGCTCGCCTGGTGATAAATGATTTACACATCCTATTAGCCCTTAATAGTACAAAAATAATTGCCACTGACAACACAGTCATAACAGTGTGGCGTACGCGTACCGCGGATTACCGCGTAATCCCTAACAGCTGACAATAAAAAAGCAATAGATACCTGGTTACAAAAATATCAATGACATTGGTGATTTCAATGAATAGGTAAAGTTGTCTAGTGAAAATGCAGCTTTACTTACCATACAGCGATGGTAAATCCCCGTGAATATTTTGTTGTAAAAGAACTGATTGACTGTGGGTCCTAGATACCCATAAAAAGTAGGTAACAAAAAAGTTTATATATATACGAATTGACCATCTGCATGGACAGCAAAAGTTAGAATAAAGATTAACGTATTCTAGACCATTTCATACTAGGTCTTTGTGTCGACATACCAAATTGTCAAATTATCCTCAAAACATCACTACTCTAATTCTGTATGGCTATGTAATTGGGGACATTACTCACTGTGCCCAATTACACTTTTGGCTGATTCTTGTTTGTAACTTAGCATCATACTTAAGCCGTAATAAGGTATTAGGTTTTTAAAAGTGTTTTAATTCGATCCTGAGGCAACAGTTAACAACTACATAATTTAATAAAAAAAAATAATTAAATCGATAAGTGTTTTTAAACTCCACGTGTACATACTAATTTAGGAACCGTGATCTTGAATAGATTTGTTCTTTATGCCTATACAAACACCGTTGTCCATGGTTATATTTAAGTAAAATACACGGGAGAATTAAATATTCAAAAATTTACAACAAAATTAACAAACCAAATATTACTTATTTTTTTACTGACTTGATGACGATGACGTAACGTCATGGCAGCTTTCGTTTCGCATATTGTAGAACAGATAAAAAAACTGAAAACTTTGAAATGAATTATAAAATTTAATTTCTAAATTATGAACTGAAACTAACATTTTCCGATTCCTTATTGCGTAAAATAGAAGTTATGTTTTTTGATCATTACATTGATAGAGTAAAATATCTCATTGTTTACGGCTATCAAGGCCCGGTTGGACACTGTTAACTAACTTTCAAAAGCTTTTCTAAAATTATGGAAATCAAACTTTGTCAAGAGTTGTCGACTGTTTTATTTTATCTTTCATTTAAGTATACTCAAAATCATTAACAAATATTTAAACGTAAAAAAACAGCTATTAAACTCAAACAACAAAGACGCCAGCTTCTTCCACTATAATATTACAGCTTTGAGACTTTGGGTCATCTGTGGGCTTTTTAGGTTCTTTATTTAAAATATTTGTCTTGTGCATTTTTTTTGCCAAAGCTTCAACTTCTCGTTGCAATTTCCTATCCCTAAAAACCAAAGAAAACAACACAATCAATAATTAAAGGAATAGATAAGTAGATATCTAGATTAAGTAGATCTTCATACATTAAAATATATTACATGGGCTGCTTAATACGTAACTACCCACTATTAATTGACAGGCATAATAAAGTATACTCACGTGTAATTTATCTTGCAACAGTATATGCAAGCAGACACAATACAAAGGCTAGCACAGGTTATAAACAACAAAACAGATATAATGATTCCTTGAAAGAGTTTTTGACCTTCAATATAGATGGATTCTGCAATCAAAATAAATTTTTATTCACCATTTAGCTTAACCGTAATCCAAATAAATCAATTTTATATTAGGAAAGTTACCACAAAAAAAGGGACGTCGTCGAAGGGAAATACAATTGCAAGCATTGTAGACATACTTAGTGACAATGATGTCAGAGGTCTCACAGTTAAATCTACCCATGAATATTATCATGATATATTTTGTGACAGTCTTCCAAACTGTCGACGATTTTTTTTTACAGAAGATGGTAATAGTCAATACCTCAGAAATAGTCCCTACTTAGAACAGTTATAAGAATAATATCAAATATATTTATAATCTTATAAGAATAGTGAACAGCATTAGGGAGCATGTATTTAGTAGTAACAACGAGTTTGTGATATCAGACCATAATCATGATGTATTGTGATCGACCGTTTTATGAAATACGAATATTTCATGAAATAGTCGGACACAATTCTAAGTTCTGGCCGCGACATAAGTACACATTATCTTTACTTACTTGCCATTCCTTCTTGTTTTAATATTGCCTCGTCATCTGGAAAAAAAAATATTTTTTTAAGTACTTTCACAGATATTAGGCGCGTGGATGACATCGACAAGGACTTATGATTACCAGTAAGTAAAGATTTTCCATTACTTTCGGGGGAATGCGTCAATCATCATATGCATATTTACATTAGACATGGGGACAGCCTAAAAGTGAATATTTTTTTAATTAGACAACATCTTTCTATTTTTATATCAATTACATGGCATGCATGTAATATGTATTAAGCTTCTATTATTGAACTGTGGGTAAAAAAGGAGTTTAATAGACGGAATATCGGTGTATCGTACCGATTTTAGCCACGAGTAAAAACATTTTTATCACACTTTACTGACTCGATTGTTATTTACTAATTTAAGAAAGTTTGTAAAAAAAAATGGAATTTCAATGTTAGTACTTACCTACATTACAGAGAGTACATTACGTAAACTTAAGTATACCTTGACCAGAAAAATAAAAAACTTCGTTATAAACTTGTATTAAATAGATAGATTAGTAGGTTTATAAATTTTTAAACTGGCGGGTAAAAAGTGGATTAGAAGAGCTGACGATGGAGTTCAGTGGCGTACATTAGGAGAGGCCTATGACCAGCAGTGGACAATGAAAGGCTGAAGATGATGAAGTGATACCACGAAACCCAGAATTTCCTTTTTTTGGTCCAGCTCGCTAAGCTAAATCGAAGCTTCCACTGCTCGTCTCCCATATTAAAGAGCGGCGCGGCGGTAGCATAAATGGCTAAGTTGTCGGACTTACGATCAATTGGTACGGGTTCGAACCTCACCCAGTACACTACCGACGACGTGAACCCACAATGATCTTAACTTTTGTGCAGTAACAACGACATGCCAACATAGATCACCAGGCTTATAATGAGGCTGTTACTATATAATCCATTATAACTAGTAAGTAAATCTTTCTAGAATTATCAGATTTTGATGACCGAGTGTAACGCAATAGTATTTTTTTTAATATTTAAATATGTATAGATACATTGTCCTCACATTTCATTTACGCTTATGAGCAATGTAATCAGAAATTTGTAAAAAACATTTTGAAAAAGAGTGTCCTTGGAGTTTTTTTGATGTTCTTCTCCATAGGATCTACGTATTGGAACAGGCAACTAGCTTCACGACTGACATAATTTTCCTTACTCCTACTCCTGACAATTCAAAAATACCTATTATTGGTTTAATTGAAATAAATGGTTTTGATTTTATCATAATTATGGAATGTTTCCACTTTCTAATAATAAGAAAGTCGAATTATAGGCAATTAGATTATTAGTTATTACTCATTCATCACTCATGCCATAATTAAATGTGTTTTATTTCCGATACCTACACTTAAGAATCTCAGAAATTACGACCAAAATCGTTGATGACGTTTTCGTCGAAGCATCGCCTTGCAGGTGACACTTTCTACTTTTTAGGGTTCCGTATTTTGTAAATGTATGGTTAACGGGATGTTTTTTTTGCCTTTTTTTGTTTGATCTTAATGTCAACAAGTAGAGCTCGTACCTACATAGTATTAAATCTTGTACGATGGTGTGAAACCCTTCATACGCGAGTCCGACTCGCACTTGGCCGGTTTTTTGAATAACCGAATAGATAATGATATGATACATACCCTTGTATGAGTGCATTTGATGATCCTATAATAACCACTTTGAGATATCTTATATTAATAATCTTATCTTAGTTTTTTATAAGTGTTTCAATATTTTCTATACTAACCTTGGTTGTCATAGTGTACTAGGACTCTCTTCATTAGCTTTGGCATGTTTAAAACACACCTTTCTTTTACACTATCATAAATATATAACCTGGAAGGAAAATAAATAGATATACACAATGTTTATAAACCTTTTATATCGGCCAAGCGTGGTACAAGAAAATTATTAGGTGCACAAGAAACACGTACCCATCACAGCCGCATATTGGATCGCAGACTGTGGTGTTCTGGAAATAGACGTTAATTATTTTGTGTAAGATGATAATGTAATTTAAGTTGTTTTAATTATTTGAACTAACAAAGCTGTCTAACAACTTTTGCAAAAATCGTTAGCAGCGTAAATAGTTAAGTACTTCTTTTTATTTTATAGTTCAAGTTTTCTGATGTTGTAGCCAAGATGTACCCGTCTGTCTTATCTTGGAGATCTATCCGTCTCCAAACTTATTCGGTGGCGTCAATGTATGTATATAATATCATTGAGCGGCGCGGCGTTACAAATTCCTACCGATAATTGTCTTGGGCGTGGTTTACATGTAATTTTACTAAATTGTAGGCATGTTAGCTCCTTCAAAAACTAATTAAGTACTATACTTACTTGGACACTCGCCTCAGTCGTTTCCGCAACTGTTATAAACAAAAAACATTCTCGTAAGTATAAAATTTCCCTATTTTTATGTATAAATACCTATTATCTTATCTGTGCTATAACTAATAAGTATAGATAAGTAACAAGGGCTAAAGTACTTTAGCATGATTTAGCCCTTCATGCTGGAACGAAAATTCCGGAATGCGTATGCCGTTCTTCTCTCGTTCCAGCATGAAGTTGACGCTTTCTTGTAGTGGGTTAGGTAGGTATCCAGAGTAAGGTGCGGATGTATTAAACAAATGCGAGATATCTTTGATCTACACTGCGTACGTAACGTTCTAATGATTGGTTTCTCATACCGGCTCGGTCGTACAATTCTGACTCACCTACTGACTAAATTAATATAGGTACGTGTTACGTTAACGGTATCATACTGGAATTCTCAATAATGCTCTCCAGGGTGACGGATGCACTAGGGACTGGCCTCTCTTATACTGAAAAGAGGTTTATGGCTAGCAATGGGACAGCCCATAAACCTCCTTTCAGTTCTAGCACTGTTATTAACTGAATAACTGTTTATACAGACAGAGCTGATATCGATATCGTAAAATCAACTTAATTATTCTCTCCTGTAACTTACAACAGTATGCTATACATACACAAAAATTGTTTAACGTGTGTTTTAAAATTGTCAGTCATGGGACTGCCGACAGAAGTGAAAACTTAAAACGACGTGTAGCGTCAACGAAATTTTGAATAAAGGTTTTCGCTATTGAGCACTATAAGCGTTATAAATTTTCACCTTAATTACAATTATGTTTTTGTTTATTTTACCATATGTATTGCGTACACAACAAGTACTTTATTAAACTAATTATATATTTAAAGATTAATTAATAAAGAGTTGACAGAACTGAATGTTTAGATAAGCGCCCTCTAATATATAGGTATTATTAGAGTGACGGTCACGAGTTCAGTGCTTTTTCCCCATAGCAAAAGTGCACAACGTGCCTAAAGAAGTTTTCACTTCAAAAATAAGTATTGGACCAGATAGGTAAGGTCCTAAATATCTAGTCAATGCTCCCATGTTACTTACACTCAAACAAACTAAACTATCTATGATTCACACAATAATTTTATTGTCGTGTCAAAAACGTGACCAGTAAGATTCTGCTGACGTCAATACAACATCTCTTATGATTTGGAGCTTGGTTCGAATTTACAAATAGCAGTTAGCCCATTTTTTCATAGATTAGCTAAAAGCCACCTTCTTCGAATGCAAAGAAGGTAGATTTTTCTACTATCACTTAATTCAGTGAAGGATGAGTCTGAGTCGCAAATAGAGGGTTCGAGTACAAACTTGTATGTAGTCGGATTGGAAGACAAACTTAACTTTGCCGTTCTAAAAATACTCCCCCATACATCGATATCCTACTAATATTTTAACGGGAAAGTTTGTCAGGATGTATGGCTGTATGAATGTATGTAGGTTTGTTACTCTTTCACGCCAAAACTACTGAACCGATTGCGATGAAACTTGGTATGTAGATAGCTGGAGACCTGGATTAACATATAGGCTACTTTTTATCCCGATATTTCCACGGGATCGGGACTTACGCGGGTGAAACCGCTATATTTTTAGAATGGCAAGGCTACGTTACGACATAACTCTTAGCCAATTTTCCAAGAGCAAAATATAATCACAAAATCGCATTTTTAATCGCAAAAAAGTGATATAACAAGTTAACGACTTTCTGATTTTTTTCTTCAATTGTGCTGAAAGAGCTTGCTAGCCAAATTTTAATGATTCTAGGTCAATGGGAATTACCCTATAGGTTACGTACGAATTACCTGCAAATTGTTAAAATTGGTTATAATATGTATAAGGCTTCAATAACCATATCTTTTGATTGGGTTGACTTAGAAGCTTGGTTTTTTACAACTTCAGAGGGCCACAGACATAAGTATTTAATATTAATTTTAACTTGATACCTCCACGCGTTCCTGAGTACAAGGGTCTTGACAGACAGACAGACGGACATGACCCTAAAAGGGTTTCTTTTTTCCTTTTATAAGTAGTACGATACCCTTATTATCTGTTAGTAAGAAAATACTGGACGATACCGAGACTGAACTCAAGACAATGTTATTTAAACTTGTCCACAAAACGAACCGATTTGAATGATGATGACGAGGGTGCAATTATGCATTAGACTAGGTCTGAATTCTAAGTATACCCTCGCAAGATGTATACATCCCCGAGGCTGCTACGATAGTTCTTAGGTGAGGAAAGTTTAACCCTGATTATCACGGCCAGCTGCCTCTTTTCTATAGTTAATACCCATAATTTTGTAAAGAACGCTTGATTTTGACGGAAAAATATAACTTACAGGAGCAAGGAAATCCTAGAAGAAATATAAAAAGCATCTTGTAAAACCGTTTCTGCTTCATAGTCCGTGATTTCATACACAAAGTCACTAAAATGCACTACAGTGTAGATTTACAAATTGTAACTCAAAAGCCGCCAGACACTGTCATTCGTTCACTAAATTGAAGTCAATCATAAGACTACAATTGATTCCGATTTACTTGATCAATTGAAGAGTTGATAAACTGGTATTAAGTATACACAAATGTGAATTTACGAACTGATTGTAGAATACAGTCAACTACGCGAGCACATTTTATTCTGCTAGTTACTGAAATAGCCACGATGACCTCGGTTCGTAACCATTCCGACTAATAGAGTTATTTATTCAGTTGCTCTTATTAATGCCCTAAGGAATTTAATTTAGTAAGTTTCTATTTCGTTTTTAACAAGAACACTTCTTTACTCTTTCGTTTTTAATCATTCAACTTGGAATATTTATTCAAATCAAATCAAATCAAAACTATTTATTTCAATTATTAGTCAGTCTAAGTCAGTCGAGAAGCTAGTTGCCTGTTAGAATACGTACATCCTCTATGGAGAAGAACAGGCAAGAAACTCCAAGGACACTCTTTTCTCAAAATGTTTTTTACTATGTTTTGGTTACATTGCTTATAAGCGTAAATGAAATGTGAAGACAATGTAACATATTATTCTAAAATATAAATAAACGCGCTAATTACTACTACTATGTCATGCTCGTGAACGAGTGTCTGGTCATCTCTGAACCGTACATAATTATAGTAGTAATTTGCTCGACTGTTTATATTTTAGAACAATACGTTACATTGTCCTTACATTTCATTTGCGCCAGTGGCGTAAGAATAGGGTGACAAAGCGGTCAAAATGATACGGGCCCCCGGCTCGAAAGGGCCCCCGGGCACCAAAGGCCCTGAACACAGGAGGCACTAATTACAAAATGTATTAAAAATATTACTACTTTTGTATTTAATCAATATAGGTTATCTACTTTAATAAACATCATTAAATACACGAGTTAGAAAATAACGTCCAAGTGCGAGTCAGACTTACACACATCCAATGAATTAGCCACGGGCCTCATATGGATTAATTATGCCACTGATTTGCGCTTATAAGCAATGTAACCAAAGACATGTTGAAAAAAATCGGTTGTCTGTAAAGTCGGTTTTCTGACGATAGTTGAACGTGACAACGTCATAAGAAAATACTGATGGAATGGTTGCATTTTTCAAAAGAAAATTAAATGGAACGCCTCAGAGCGAGGTAACGCCGCATGAGTCATGTTTTTTCGTGCGTGCAGCCGGCTCCATCGAATTATAAGACGTTGTCACGTCAAAAAATCGGTTGTCTGTAAAGTCGGTTTACTGACGATAGTTGAAGGTGACAACGTCATAGGGACGCCTCAGAGCGAGGTAACGCCGCATGAGTCATGTTTTATCGTGCATGCAGCCGGCTCCATCGAATTATAAGACGTATTCACGTCAAAGGAGTGTCCTCGGTGTTTCTTGCATGTTCCACATAATAAATAATTGTACAGTTATCTATTGTTCTTCTCCATAGAATCTACGTATTGGAACAGGGAACTAACTACACGTGTGACTTAGTCCGACTGACTACTTATTACTCAAGACAATAGGGAATATGCATGTTGTTTAAATTTACTTGATTAATTTTCCCTTGAATCTTTATAGTCCAGATATTATGCCTAAACAATTATTTTCTTATATAGTTCGTGTTTAACTCCAAAAAATATTAATTAGAATATGCAAAATAAGGGCGCGAAATTCAACTTTGCAAAACGCTTCACCATTGGTCGAAACAAAACATGACGTGTCATTCCACGTTCTGTCATTTATCGGCACCTATATTCGTAGTATTACGGAGAAAGATAGGTGTTCCTGTGGTTTTTGCTCTCAGCTAGTGCAATTTAAGCATTCTAGTGATATTAGAAATCATCCAGGACAATGACTGAATGTAGTTTTGTCAAAGCACAATCGGACAATCTACCGAAAATAGGTGCATTCTTGATGACTATATATTTTGCATCAAATCCAGATTTTACGTCCGCTGAGGTTAAAGGAGTGAAAGCCGCAAGGTAATTATTATAATACTTCTTATATTATAATCTAAAGGATAGGTAAGATATGTATAGTTAGTTATATTCATGAAGTTTTATTGGACTTTTGTTACCTAGTTTAAGTAGTCAAGCAAGTTGCCTTCTGCTTGATATTTAAAACGAACATAAATTACTGCTGACTAATTCACACTATACTAGCAATCAAATTGTAATATGCTTGCATTAAAGTGATCTTCACAACAATATAAACACGATATTGAAGATACTTGATTATGCTGATGCCAGCTATCTAGATCTCACCGAAGACCAACTTTATAAGCTTGAGAGACTCCAAAATCTTTGTATACGATTCGTATTTGGACTACGCAAATATGATCATGTTTCTGAATATCGCAAAAAGCTCAAGTGGTTACCTATACGCCTTCGCCGGAACACACACATCCTTTCATTGTTATTTAATATTCTGTTTAACCCCTTATCTCCACCTTACCTTAAACAACGGTTTAATTTCTTGCACGATACGCATCCTAGGTCTTTGAGATCGTCGGAGAACCTGAGATTAAAAATGCCTGGACACTCCACCAAGTTCATGGATAATTCCTACTGTGTTAAAGTGGTTCGGCTTTGGAATGCCCTGCCAGTGGAAATCAGACGCGCACAATCACCACCTGTTTTTAAAAAAATTGTCAAGAACTACTACCTATCACTAGGTGATGTCAGCACAATTTCCCTTTTGCCCTTTCCTTAAAGTCACTGTGCCGCTGTATCCTATATTATATATTACCTATCGTTCATATTCCCACATGTACTTATATTTTTATATGTTTAAAGTTTACTTGTATGTATACTAGTAAGATATTTTACGTCACTAAATAATTTAATAACGTGCACCATACTGCCCTAATTTATCTCCATTTCTTTTTCTCCATCTCATGGTTGCCTGTAAGAGATTGCCATAGAGCGATAAGGCCGCCAATTGTATTAACCGTAATTTTATGAAATTTAGCTTTTTAATGTTCCTGGTGTACAATAAAGAGTAATATTATTGTTATTATTATACTTCATCTCTTCTTATTAATATACATTATTGTTTTCGTATTTTACATTATTATTTTGTACAGGAAAAGATACTGTATTGGGTGTACTTCTTATAGTGTTTTTACACTTAGGGACAAGGCAATACCTATAAAATGTTTTTTTAACTTTATCCAGCGTCTATTAATTACAATAAATAGTAATTACAACTGGAAATCGGTATAAAATTACTGTAACACTTCAAGTAAGTTTATGAAACCAACACTAAGCGTGGAACGTGACGTCATCCAAGGCCGGCGAAATAAGGCTGCGTTCAAACAGATCAAATTTTATCGATGTTTTCAATGTTATTTTAAAAATTAATTTGAACATTGCCAAGCTTATTTATATTTTTTATTAGGGTAGAATGATGGAACAAGTCAATAAAAGATAAAAAAAAGATACATGCATATACCCTATTCAAAACTACCTTGGTTTAATTTATAATAATAATAAATTAAATTGTTTTTGATTTAGGTATACTAGTACACAGAAAGTAACTATTGCATTACGAGTATGTAGTTACATAGAGTACACACAACACTAAAACGTTTATTCTTTGAAACAGATTTTTTTTATTTGAATTTCGAAAGCTTGAATTTTTCACTGGTTATTAACAAAGGTAATGTTCTTTGTCCGTGTCCTGAAGCTGATTTTAGGAAGGTAGAACCTCATTCACCTGAGCACCGTGAGACGTTGGCGAGGATAAATCTGTAGATAATATAAAAATGTCATGAGAGACTTAATTATTTTATATACGATTTTCTTTTGAATTTGGTAACACGGTATTTTAAGACGTTCTTAGAGTAACTAAATTCCTTGTTTTACAGTTTACATATTATACGCTGAATACCATCTACACATAAGCTGATGATCCGCGGTCAAAAGAGGTTACACCGTAAAATTATATTCTTACTTAAACTGTAACAACTCATAAAGCCCTAGGGACCCTGATATAAAGAGGGGCGGCCCTAGGGCGGTGCGAGCGGTGCGGCCGCACCGGGTGCTGTCATGCAGGGGGCGCCAATTCAATAGATTGTAAATTGGCGTATCGAACCCCACCCAGTGCACTACCGACGTGAACCCACTCCTAACACAAGCATTTAGCTTAGCTGGAGGGGTTAACAAGAATACTAGTAATGTGTGACCCCACGTTACTAGTAGTCTTTTATAAATAAAAATAAAATCTTTTTACGGTGAACAACATTTTCATTTACATTTTTAACTTACATTTTTATCTGCAACAACCCTCAAGAAGTATGGGGTGTCCGAAATATTTTGTATTTATGGACTAAAAAGAAATGGTCATCAAATTCTTTTTACGGCGAACAACATAGGAAAATTGAGGTTTTGAATGTATAGGTGCGCCGCTTTGGGGGCCTCGCACCACCTAAAAATGTAACCAGGGCCGATACTGGGCTTGTCCCTCTGATTAACTGAGAGTTCAGTGACGAATGATGATGGAGTAGACAAGTGGACAGATTTACCGTCCTTGAATTTGTGACAACTTCCACATACAGCAAAAAAAAATCCAACATCATCTAGCGAAGACGAGCTGCACTACGGAGTAACTACTAATCCTGCATCGCGCTATGAGAGTTCTCGCGCCGATTAGTTTGTGTTGGAGGGACATGACACCTGTTCCTCCACAAAGTCTTTCAAGCTAAGGACAAGTTCTGACACAAACCTTCTTTCGGCCCAAACAATGAGCTGCAGAGAAAATTTCCTAGTGAATCTGGGGTTAGGTAACATAACAAAGGTCTTAGTGTCCCGGATTAGTTCGGATGCACTGAACAGGTTCTGGTACAGATGGCATGGATCCAACCAGGGACAGGAAAGGCGATGCGCTTGTATGTCGCGCGCACTTCATATGGAGGTTTCACTCTCTTCTAAGTTGATGTTGCAATTCAACTTCAACGTTCGTGCCCTCCGTGCCCTCGTTAGGGTAGTACAGACAACACGAGACGGCTCTACATGGGGGTTGACCGGTCAATGGCACTTTACGGTGCACCGGTGTGGGCGGAGGCTCTGACCGCCCAGAATAGGGCGCGCCTCTGGCGCCCTCAGAGGGTTATGGTGGTTAGAGCCATACGTGGATACCGCACCGTATCGACGGAGGCGGCGTGCGCGTTGGCCGGGAGTCCCCCGTGAGATTTGGAGTTCCGGGCGGGAAGCGGCAGGCGGCCCCCGCCCGAAGAGGTACGCGAATGGCGTGAGGCCGCTCGCCGAGCCACCATGGCTCGTTGGTCGTCCCGGCTGGAGGCTCCACGTGCTGGCTTTGCCGTCGTGGAGGCGCTCGTGCCGGTCATCGTCGAGTGGGCAGGGCGGCAGCACGGGACCCTTTCCTTCCGACTGACGCAGGTTCTTTCCGGGCACGGCTGCTTCGGGAAGTACCTGCACTCGGTCGCTAGGAGGGAACTGAGTCCCGCCTGTCACCACTGCGACTGCAGTGCGGGCTTGGCCCAGCACAAGCTGGTGGTTTTCCCCCCTTGGGCAATGCAGCGTCGGGCTCTCACTGCAGTCATCGGAGGGGACCTCTCGCTACTGGCCGTCATACGCTCCATGGCCGGTAGCGACAGGAATTTTACCGCTGTCGCGACCTTCTATAAGGACGTCATATCGCAGAAGGAGGCGGCGGAAAGGGTCCGGGAGGACGATCTCCACTCGGACCGTATGTCTTAATAAAAGCTGTTCCCGGATCTCTCCTACTTAAGGCGCAGTACAGCACACCGTGTGGTTTTAGTCGGTTCGATTCCGACACACCGCCCCACTGAAAACCCCGGTGGGGTGATGGCCCGAGGGGTTTCCACACGCACAAAAAAAAAAAGTACACACAACAAGAACTTGTGTTGTCACAAGTTCTTGTTGTGTGTGTGCTTTTACATTCGAAGGCTATTTGTATTCTCACACTACTACTACCAAAATAATATTTAGAAAACAAAAACCCGTAATAAAAAGTTAAGGAAAACTAAGTACTTCAATAGTATAGGTTTTTAAGTAATTAATATAAAAACGCTTCTAAATTCATAAATCCAAAATTATTATAAATACAAGGATTCTCTACCCATGATAAAACCATCAGAACAATTAAAAATTGTAAAACAAAAACTATATTGTTTCGGTGCTACAATACATCGAAACTCAAAGCGTAAAGGAACGTAAGATTTCGTTCAGAAATACGATTTACTATGACTGAGTGATTTTTATTTAATTAATTAAAATTATTAAATTAAGTGGTTTCAATTCGTTTTCAACTACAGATAACATGCTTTATTTTTATAAAAGAACAAACTAATTTTACATACACATATGACCAATCTAAAAAATAATACAATACGTAAACAACATTTCATTATAGAGTACAACAAGAGGTGCAAGAAAGTAATATTAACAAATACACTATCTATTTCTATCTCTTTTAAATAAATCTAGGGAACCTTACGAATGTGTGAAAGAGCAAGTAGTAGTTTTATAAAGTTATCTTTAAGTCCGTCGTTGCAACGTAGCTTCTACACTCTACTCAAATTGAAATCAAAAAACCAGTTTATTTACCGATCACGTCTACAGTGCGCGCGGTTTAGGTGCTGCACCTAAAATTTGTTATCCGTATTTTCTCACGTAGATAAAATATTCTTTAAATATTTTCGTGCAGTCACATATATTTTTTCTCTTCCCCGTAACAGTTTTAAATTAAGTTCAGAGTGTTGTTTAACGATTTCGAAAGTCCCCTCTTGGAAGTACTAAAAAGGTGTGTCGTGGTTCGAATTTTGAATTCGTGAATAAACTTTTATGCATTCACGTGAAAAAACAGGTGTTTTGTTTCAATGAGTTTGTGTGTATAAAAGAGATGTTGTATATCGCAAAAGCTTTTCATTCGAAATCGATTGTGTATTGCATAGTTGAGTGATCTTCGTGTGATTGCTTTAGCAAGACGAGTTCGCAAGGTAAACGTGAGTAAAAGTTACGCTAATATAACTGTACTTAAGTACTAGCTATTTACTGTATGGTTTATTTAGCAGGATAAAACATATATGTGATGCGATTTTTAATGAGATTACAACTGGTTCTAAATATATTCCAATAAGACTGACACTACCGAATGTTATGATTAACAAAACATTCCTTTGTGCGGATAGGCTTACTATCATTCGGACCGGTTCGCACACTTACCTGATTATGATTACACAATGATGTCTTCAAATTTAGCCTGCATATGTTTGAATAAAACCAAGTATCTACCAATAATGATTACTTACCTATTAATTTTATTACCTTAGTCTAAAAGTAAATACATATTATTATCTGTAAGTGTGTTTTGAAACACACTGGCAATTTACAATGTCAAAGTTTACTGACTTGTTCTAAGTAAATTATTAGATGAATATTTTTTTATTTTACTTGACATATTTTCTATGTTGCTACAAACACTGAATTTTATATTGGTGGTTATAAATTAATATAAAAAAAGAAACATCTTTCAAATAGTACTATTTTATTGTGAAGCCATAATATATTTCAACATCCCGTCGATTGTATCGAACAGACCGTAACATTTTACTCCCTAGAAAAACATTACATCTCCCATAACCCACTTTGAACATTTTTCGTTTTTTTAAACAGATGTGCCGAGCAACAACTCAGAGTCATCGAACAAGTACACATAAAGCCTGATGCCTAGAACATTCCATGAAGTTGGCTGAGTCATGCAGCCATGGCCAGCGGCAAGGGCCTGTATTCTATAGCGGTGGTCGCAT
Source organism: Callimorpha dominula (assembly GCA_949752705.1). Classification (NCBI taxonomy): domain Eukaryota; kingdom Metazoa; phylum Arthropoda; class Insecta; order Lepidoptera; family Erebidae; genus Callimorpha; species Callimorpha dominula. The sequence continues at coordinate 10,918,701 of OX457010.1, read as the reverse complement.
TGGGCTTCATTTGCTTTGTAGTTGGTGCCATTGCAGTGGGACTGCCTACATGGGGCGAATTCTACAGTTGTAAGTATCAACTTTGATGCAAATATTTGTGCAAGTTTATACCTTAATTATAACAGTATAACCTCTGCACAAAAACAGGTTTGATGGCAGGTTATTTCATTATTCATGAGCGCAGATATATATATACAATCATGTAGGAGGTTATGGTTATAATATTTTGATGGAAAAATGGCATCAGCCAAAGAGTAGCAGTATTGCAATTAATATTACCTTTATTGGTTTATGTCATAATTGAGGTATCTTTTGGAATTCATCTTTGTAAATAACTGTATATAATATTAAATATAAATAAACCTTTTAAATGAGCAATCTTACTCATTAGGTCCAATTATTATACCACATTATTATGTTTTTTCATAACACTTCAAAATGTCTTACCCAAGTTCTTATTACAACAATTTATTATTTAAAAAAAACAATTTTTTTTAAGCTCAACAAAAAGAAAAACCATTTTCTACAACTCTTAGGTCTAAGATAATAAAATGTATTGCTTTGTATGCATAATAATTCCTTCTATTACCAACATTTCGTTGGTCCACTCCTTAACCTGGGGCACCTGTATAACTAACTGTATGTATACGTGGGGATACACTGAAAGTTTTGCGTAACTTATTAATAAAACAATTTACATATAAAGTCTTATATTTACTGCTTTTTCAAGTATTCTCCATTACATTTTAAACACTTTTTCATGCAGTCATATAATTTTTGAAAACGTGAGCAACATTGGTCTAACTAAGGGCATGTTTTTCACGTGCTGGTTGAAAGCTATCATGGCCTCTTCCGGCCCCGTAAATGTCATACCCCTCATCAAATCTCAAATCGCATGATGCCAGGTATGGACTATGTGCAGGATGGTTCACTAGCTCTACCTTTTCAGAAGCCAAAAATGACTTTGGCTTGTTCGCGATGTGCGCCAAAGCATTGTCATGGTCGCATTGTCATGGCGACTTCTTGGTCGTCTTCCCTAACTTTTTCAAAGATACTGGGCAAAAAAATGGTGGTGTACCACTCAGCATTAACTGTCTTTTGTTCTTTAAGTGAGATCGTGCAAACAGGACCCGTCCGGTAGAAAAAAAAGCAAAAATTTTTTTGCCTACGTTTCTCCTCTGCCTCAATTTTGTTGGTTTGCTGTTAAGGCTGTCACCTTCGAACACCTATACAGAAGACTGTTGCTTTCTTTCCGGCATGGAACAATATATCCATGTTTCATCTCCAGTCACAATGTCATACAAAGCATTTGAACGTTCGTGATCGTACTTTAACATTTTTTTAAATTTATCTCCTACCAATCCCCAAATGTCCTCGAATCTCCTCATAGTTGAGACGCCGGTTTTCTTTAATTAGTTGCCTGACAGTAGCCACATTTTCCTCAGTGATCGCAGTTGAGGGCCGACCTTCAGGAATTTCATCATGGAGAGAAAACTCTGAGAAACACGAGCACGGTCAAATTTGGCGTACCAACGCCTTACCGTGCTCAAATGAAGTGCTTTCCTCCCAAAAGCATTTTGAAGACTAGCAGTGCAGTCTTGCGGACTCAGCGAACTGAAGTAAAATCTTTTCGCGTTAATTCCATTTTTGCTACGGATGACGAATTTCAACTTGTGATAAAAAAACAATTGACACGGGATTTCCCGCCAATTTTTTTTAAATCAATGGTTGAGTTTCATATGTTACAAAAAATTTAACATTCGAAATTCAAACATGTATGAGGGGCCAGGAGCGCAGAACTTTCAGTGTGTAGAAATACTTAAAAAATAATGAATATATTTACTGTTATTTCGTGGATTGTAATAAATTAAAGCTGTATTCTTAGAGTTGACATATCATAAAACTTGAGGTACAAACTGGTGGTATGGAGAAAACTATTCATACAGTAATTACCTTTATCTTATTTAAAGATTGTTCTATTCGTCCGTCAATCTATAAATTCTTGTGCATCTATTAGTTATAATTATTACAATATTTTGTGCACTCTGGTTGTGTGAAAATTAGTATTTTAAAACTAATTTGCATGTTGTGTGGAATTACGGTAAAAGTTTTAGTCACAGCTTCATTAATTACAACCTCATTACCATTACTGTCTATAGGAAGTGATCAGGGGACTTTAGGTGACAATTAAATGATATCCTAATAGCTATTAAAGGTGCAACATTACTAAATATTCTAATTAAAATTAGTAATGTAGGTACTAAATTCATGTAATTTCACTTAATTACATTTTACAGTGAAATGAGTAGTTAGTACTAGTTAGGTAATAAATATAACTGAATTAAACATGAACAAAGAAAACCTGTTTTAAAAATCTATTAGGTAAATACAATTATAAATACAGACTTAGTATGGATTAGGTAAATACGATTCACGATATATCGACTAGGTATATTCTTCTCCAAATGTAGTAATAATAAATGATAAGAACTCTACCTGAATGAACCATTGCGTTACGTCGTAAACCTATGAGTAAAAATACGAAATAAAAATATGCACCTTAGAATAAAAAAAAGATCTTAAAATAGTTATTGCGTTTTCGCCAGTTTAATGGAAGTTCATTAAAGCTTATGCTATACGAATTTTGGGAACCGATGACTAGTTTAGACTTTTCTCATTGGAGTTAAAAAAGTCTTAAATTATAGCATGTAAGATCCGCTTGTCATAATGTATTTTTCGTAAAGGGAACTTCGTTTGCACAAGTACAGAACATTGAACCTCGCGTTTTTATTACTGCAAAAATATAGTTGCCGGTCTTGTCGTTAACAGCAAACGCGCTATAAAAAAAAACACTGCTAACGCCCTGTTAAAGTGCAGAAGATACATTTATCAAAAACATATCTTCATGTAGTTTGATCTAAAACTTCTTGGAGGCCGCTATCAAGTCAGACGTGATTTAAGATGAATTTTCTTGCACATTTCTTTAAATTTATCAGTATCGACGTTGATATAAAAAATTCCAGAATTAAAAACGGAAAGTATTCAATTTGCCCACTTACAAAACAACGACAAAAATTTTAAAATTTAATTATTCGGTATTCCAGTAGTTAAATGCAAAATACGTTCGACCTGAAATACCAAATCAAAAAAAACAAACTATAAAATAACTAGAAAATTCGGCAGCTTAGTAAGCCTAACTTTAGCTAATATGTAGATATTTTAGGCAAGCATTCAGGCACAGATTCAGGTATAAAGAACAAATGTTACTTAGTTCTATTCTTAAATTTATATGTTCTTATAAGAGAACTCTTCTTGTACAATACATAGCTAAAATTGTTGGGTCGGTAGGTATATTGTTTATTAGATATTTTCCTTCTATATTACGCAAATATCCAATTGAGTTATCAACGCTAAAAGGAACAAAATAATAACTTTGTTCCTTTTGGAATTGTTTACGTATTGCTTGAAGTATTGCTAATACAGTTTAGTACCCACTTAAATAACAATGAATCGTGAAAACTATGTAAATGTTATGAATTATTATAAAATATAATGCATACAATACTCATATTTGCCCTTAAATCACATACCGTAAAATGCTACTACTTACAAAATATTAGTTGGGCGAGTAAGTTATAAAATTTTGGATTTGATAAGAAACTATTTTTGTCACTTGTATAATATAAGTACGTGCAATGCTATAAACACAAGCCACCTGTGATGTGAAGTCACAAGTCAGTACAGCAGGAGGGCCTGAATACAGTTAGTAGTTTTTTATTAATTTCTAGTTATTTACTGCCTAAAAGAAGTCTTTTCAGCTGCTATCGCAACGGAGTTTCGTCACCAGTTGCGAAACAGCAATTTGAGTAAAAAGTGTCCAGATTAGGTTTAAAATAGTGTAACTGTGTAATTCACGGAATTAATATGAAACGTAAAGATAAGACTTTTTTATTACTCTGGAAGAGAAAATTTCATACGCTGTCATAAAGAGGCACCGACACCGAGATCTAAATCCAAGGTGTTAATCTCTTGTAAATTATGCAATGTAGTATTACTAGCATTGAATAGTATGTCGTCACGGGGTCCCATTGTCTCAGGGACCTGTCTATCTGTCCGACTTGCATTACCAGTAAGCTGCGATTTTTGTAATTGGCACCTACTATGGCGAAAACTGACATCTGCCTTCCGTTCCGTCCGTTTGTTTTTTTTTTATTGATTAGGTACATTTAAACTTTTTTTTCGTTTTTAACTAATTATGTTTAGTAACTATTTGGTTTACAATAAAGTATTATCATGATGGGCGTAACTTTGGATAAGGTACCATCGCTACATAATTTTTTAAGTCCAAGCAACTAGTAGACAAACATGTAGGATTATTTGTGTGATCCACAGTTAGTTGTTTCAAGCTCTGATTTTTTATTTGTCCTTAGGAGTCCCCAGCATGCATTTCCTTAGTACAGAAGTTATCACTACAAAATCGAATTTGGATTCCAAAAGATCCACAACTTGTTGAGAATATTTGCCGAAATTCGGGTGCTACTGCCAAAAAAATATTCCTTGCTGGTTACTCTTCTATCATATAAATAGTAATAGTTAAGAAATCTGTTTTTATATTGATTTTAAAGGTGTAATGTAAATAAGTAATAAATCACATTGATTTAGGCTTTGGGCGCACTGGTTTTAACCGCGGTGGTTTTAGCTGAGGCCGCGCCCAACGCTGTTGCTATCGTCACAGCAGTCGTAGACGCGGCCCCAACTATAATTCTGATTTGTTGAAGGATCCATAGACTAACACTAACATATTAATTATAGACAACGGCATAAACCACTGCGGTTAGAGCACACAGCGTTTCAGAAGCCTAAGATTGCTTTTGCACTTAGATAACTGAACTAATTCTTTCAGATGACTCTGACATACAACTCGCTCCTGTATACTATGATTGTAAGTAATTGTTAATACACTTCAACCTGGTGGTGGATTGGTTACTAAAATATTTTACAGACAACTTATGATTACTAACTAAAATTGCATTAATTTGATGATTGATCTCCTTTCCCACGGTCTATTGAATGAGATTGCACTCTGTTTATTGTTCATACAAGAAATACTACCAAATTTTTTAACCGACTGAAAATGCTGAAAACTTTCTAGTTGTGTGTGGAATTTTTAATCCTTCAAGCATCCTAACGACAAAGTGAACTTTCACTGTGTCTCTTGATTTGTCTTAAGTGACTGAGTAGCCCTAATCTAGCTAAGTGTTTATAAAAATAAAATGCCCTAACTATGACCCCTACAACACTAGGGACCATATACATTTATAGGCTGTACATTTTTTATCAATGGCAGACAAAGTTACCCATAAGTAATAAATGTTAAAAAATGTTCCTCAATGCATTCTCTCAAACATACACGAAAACATCAAGTCCTGAGTATTGAGATAAATAACATATTATACGTATGTAGTATACATAATTATATGTAAATGTATACTCAAATCAATACGCGGAGATTCCAAAAATGTATCTTTTGAAGGAAGGGATGTTATGTCCCTCCAATACAAAGGGAGCCTAAGTGAATTTGAAGAAAATGCATAAGTGTTCTGTTCTCAATGTCGTCGTCTTTATGTAAATAATAGTAGCTAGAGTGTTGTAATGACGAGTTATTCCTTTATCGCGGAGTGCACAACGGAAGTACAAGTCCCAAGCTTATACGCGCACAAAGTGGGCCAAACCGCGCTCCTACCTTCGTCTACTGTTACCTTTGCCTTTCTAACGTACCTTAGTTATTTATCAGATAAGATCAATCAAATCTTTATAGAAATACGACTTTGTTTGCAGGAAAATTGTATCAGAAGCGTCCATTATTCATGGTAACCATTTAGAATTGCTATTGAGCACTGAAATTTCTCTTTTTCGTTATCGTTACTGGCCTTTTGTGTTACAACTCCGATTATATCTTGAAAAGTTATTTTTTTTTATTAATTTTACGAGGGCAATACAAGGCAAAGTTACACATAAATAACACATCTGTATTGCTTAATACATACACTTACATATATTATATCTATATATATTGAATTATATCTGTATTCTGTATTATACAGTTCACAAAAAGCTATCTTTAATACTGCAAAATCTTCAACTCGGTAGGTAAGTAAGCATATTATGCATTTCAAACTAAATGATAAGCTATAATAGTTATATCACGTCGTAGGCTGTTCATAATGTTTACTTGAGCTGGTATAGGTATATACAGTGCATTTAAAAAATGTGGCACGCCCGCCAAACGGGTTATTGACCCGCGAGACCTTTGCTTGTGACAAAACTTGTGGGAGATGTGCCACCGGTCGCAGTTATGGAGTTGTTTCTTTTTTAAATATGCATCATACGTAGTGTGTTACGTTCATTCTAACAATAGAAATATAACATTCTAATATTTTTAAACGTATTTTGTTAACAGATACACAATCTGTACTCGTTACAACTTACCTACGTCATAATTATACTTATAATCATGGAGCAAACCGTGCTTTTGAGAACTATAAACAAAATTTAACAAAGAGACTCCTTTACATTGTTACATTGAAAGGCTTCACAGGTACACATATTGAGAGACGGACGTGTTAGCTAAAATCTTGTTGTAGTTTTATTTTACAACCACAAACATCCTTTCTTTGTGATCTCATGGATTCAAGTTTCGGGTTCAGATCTCTAACAGATGTTTTAACGGTTTTGGCTTAAAATTAAATTCGAGATGTTTTTTAATATTAAATGCGCTAGAAAAAATATTAAAATCTTAACTTTTCTTAAATCAGCCATTAAGTATCAACGTAAGATTATAAAGTATACCGTCCGTATAATAGCGCGATTAAATTGCTTCTCAGACATATTTCACGCCCGTCTATAACGGTTTCTATTCTAGTTTAAATGATAGCTTCTTAATTTCAAATCAATGTGTGGCAAAATAATAATCAGATTTCAAATGCAATATTAACAATACGAAAACGGATTTTATACCAGTCAAACATGTTAATTTTGGCTTGGTTGTCGGACGTAATATTTAATAAAAATATTAGTCCGACAAAAGTAGAAAGGAACTGATAGAAGCGGAAATTAGTAATAAAACAGAAACACACTATTGTAAATACCTAAATAATTTTGAGTCGGCTCCTACCATACAAACGAAATAAAATTAGCGAATTAAAAAAAAGAATTATCGAAATCAGACTACCCTGTAAATAGTTATGCGTGGTTATACATAAAAAAAAAACTTGACTTGAAAACCTCCTTCGTTTTCTTCGTCGGTTAAAAATTGAGCTCCTAAAGGCGTTTACTTGAGTGATAAAAATAATCATTTACTTATAAAATTAAAAGACAATGCAAACTTATACATAGCGTGTAAGTTTGAGCTATGCGAAAAACTTACAATAACCGCTTTCTGTTTATACTCAACACAATCCAAAGTCAGTTCATCATAAAAATTTGAGATTAAGGATTTATAGTCATTAGTTTCATTTGGAGCTACGCAATGTATGTGCAACATGCGTAGGTTTTTGTACGGTACGGTGAATGACCTTCAACGTTCGCCGCCGTCAAGGCCCAGCTGATTGCATAAAATATTTAAATGTTGTTTGATTGATTACATTGCTGTTATTGGTCGTATGCGGTATTCATTACATTTTTTTCGGTAAAATGTTCTGTTTACTCATTGTGATATCACGTTAAAGCAAAAAAATGTAAAATAAAAATTATTTTCGACTCAGAATAATGGTCTGAATACACTATTTCAGAATTCGGTACGGTGTCGCTTACACACTGATATGCATAAGTTTTACTTATGCATATTATGTACTTTGTTGGTGTTTTTCTTCTACTGTTTTTTTTATTTAAACACAATAGTTGGTACCAATGATGTATTGGAGAAAAAATTTACCAACAGATTAAAAAAGTGGACTATGAGATTCTTGCGAACCTCTCAAGCGAGCATACACCTTGAAACACGCAACTTGATTTGTCCAACTTAACGTTTTCTTGTTATCATCAATGTATTTAGTTTTAGGAATAAGTTTTGCGTTATCGCAAAGTCTCTAAACAAGTTTTTTTTTAACATTAAAATTTTAAGTATTCATTGTAACCATCCATTATTAATTATGTGCAATAATAACTATTAGAAAAGTACGGTAAACGCATTCTCGAAAATAAAAATCCATGAAACAAATAAAAATTTACAAATGTTTTTTTAAATTACAATATAAGATTAGCATTGTTGAGACACACTATACATACGTCTCTGTCGGCGAATTTAATCGAAAACTTCAACAAATTCTGCCAAAAGTATTTAAAATAACGTTCTACATCGACACAAACACGATACGAAGGGGAGAAACTACTGGGACCGGCGATCTTCACTATACCTGTCTCCCCTCCATACTCCATTTTACCTTAACCTGTTTCCGCAATATCTACATTTCAAGGTTGTTTGTTGTCCTTTTTTAGTAATGGCATTAGAAATTCAACCAAGAAAATCATTAAAACCAATTCACTATAACTGGGCTCCGAGGTATAAACCTAAATTGCATTCGACTAATAGTCATATCCATTATTAAAACATTCATCATACTTTTTAAAAAGAAGTCTGCATGTATGATATTGCGTACAAAATTAATGCACATATTCATACTTGTAAATTACATGTTGAAACGGGTGTTAGATTTTGTGACGTGCAAAAATATTATGAGGATATTTATATAGATATAACAAACACTTTGTGTGTATTAAATGTTGATAGAATTAATTAAACAGTTCATAGTAAAAGAAATTTGTCAGCTTGTATTTCCCGGTTTCGTTACCAAGGTGGAGTGCGACAGTTTTCTTTTTATTGAATTGAATTTAGGGGCCTGAAAATGTATGGATATAACGCATTTTTAACCGCATGTCTTAACCAATCAATAGAATGGCAAAAATTTCATTATCATGAAGAAATGTGTTAAATATATATTTTTCAAATTATTACATTTTAAACATAATATATCAAAGCCAAACGATAATAAAAATCTTTTTCACAAAAAATTTAACCGATGAAAAGAACTAAAAAGCAAAAAATAAATAAACCTAAGTCTTAAGTATTGAGCTTATTTACATAAACTATCAAATTTTATATAAACTTATTTTAAGTCGGCGCCAAACAACAAACTGATTAATTATCAAAATTGTAAATGCACCTACGTAAGTAATTAATCATTTTATTATTTGGCGCCGACTCAAAATAAGTTTATATAAAATTTGATAGTTTATGTAAATAAGTTTTTATAAATTTTATGGTTTTTTTCATCATCAGCTCAGCTACGTGATGTGATGATTTCTAAACGCAAATACCTGATAAAGTAATGAAAAGTAAACAGAAACACTATTCGTTCCTACAATTTTCGAGGGTTTCTCTCAATTTTTTCAGGATCCCATCATCAGACCATGACTTCCTTGACATGGGACCACCCTTGAGGTATATCCTATCCAACAAAAAAAGAATAATCAAAATCGGTTCATAAATAACGGAGTGACGGCTGAACAGATATAAAAAAAAAAAATAATAATAATAATACGGTCGAATTGAGAACCTCCTTTTTTTTCCTCGGTTAAAAATAACAGTAAGCATACAAGATTGGCTCGGAATAATGTTGATAAAACGAATGCTGCGTGTAAGCCACAATAATGTAAGTAACTGTTTTCGAGGTTTGTCTCCTCGTATCGAGCCATCAATGCCCAGCATGACAGCATCGTTTTTTTTACTGACAGGCAACGACCTCGGTACAAACGCCAGCACGATACGCTAAGGTCCTAACTTTTTTCTGCAGATGTTTCTGTTTAGCGATTAGTCTTACTATCTTCATTGTCCGTGACATTGATGGTAAATGAAGTGTCAAGTCTGGCATTAATACAGTTATGCATTTTCTTTTCTCGTGCAAGATCTTTTTAATTAATTCAATTGTTGGTTCCATACACTCACTACATTCGATAATACTTATTAGGCGAACGACTTTCTTTTTTGTAAATAAAAATGAAACGAACCTTCCCCTACCCTATTTAGATGCATACAAATGAATATAAATAGAAAAAACCCAAAAGGTAATAGAGGTTTTTTTTTCTTTTTTTAACAGAATGGTACTCGTACCTGTGTATGAAACAAAAATCCCACCGCATCACAAGTCCATAAGACGATAATCTATTGCTCCTCAAGTGTTCATCCACTGGCGCTATTTTCAGGCTACCTCGAATGTATTAATTCCTGACCTGGTCCGTCCTAGTTCCACCACACATCTCAACATTCGCTTTTCAGCTACATGCAGGAGTTTCTCATCCGTTCCCTTGGTTGGTCAACATTCAGATCTATGCAGGACAGCAGGTCCGATTATCGTCTTATAAATTGGTCCTCTCAGTTTAATAGGAAACCTGGGATCACATATTGTTCCTCTTACCTGCTGCCACTTCATCCACCATGTATTAATACGATATTGTACAGATTGGTCTATTTCGCCATCGCTTTGTTGAGCAAGCCGAGGTACTTGGTGCAGACTGGTATCGCACTTGGCCGGCTTGGAATAGCGATTCTATTCAGCGAAATGGTTTCAGGACTGAAGAGACAGCCGAAATCACAAGGCAACCACAACATGTATTCGGATTTGCTTCTGCTGATTTTCACGCCAACATTCTTTGTTGCCATTTATCCAGTCTGCGTTGGACCTCGCAGCCGTCTTCAATGACCGAAACAGTAAAAAAATATGTACGGGTTGACTTTAGAAACTTCCGCCGATTTTTCTTCGGTCAATAAAACAATGTTTTATTTGTTCACAATTTTAAGTTTGTTTCAATAGTTTGATATACGTTGACAGTACATGCAATATTTTGACAGGAATATCGAAGGGTATCGCATTACGAAAATATCATCTTAAACATCGATGTAGTGTATAGTGCAGTATCGATGTTCCGATATATTTTGCACCGTATCTGGTACCCCTGATGTTCATTCGCGGCGTATTTGTGTTTTCCATCACTAAAACAGTAGTGACGTCAAAGTAGGTAGGTAGTTAAAAACCAGCACGCTTGTTATTCATACAGATCGTAATGCGTTATCTATGTATGTATCTGTGTTACGATTCAACTTGATAGCTGCACTCTTGGGCGCCTTACACACTCCACCGTTTTGTCGAAGTTTGCAATACTAGCTCTAAATTAACTAAATATATATATATATATATATATATATATATATAAGAGTGAAATGTGGATTCGTTATTGCTAATCCCTTATTTTTTGTAAGTTTTTTAAGTTCTTAAAGTTAGTAGAAATGAACCATAATATGTACTTAATAATGTAGGCTATCAGTTTACCGGGACTGGCCTGAATCGTAAAATTTATCGTTGCAGTTTATGACTTATTGTTCAGTGTAGTTCTTTAACGTTCACAGTTAGTTTCTGCCACGACGCAGCCGCTGTAAATTGTATCCGTAGTCATGAATAACTTTAAATGTAGTTTCATCCACCATCTTCGAACGAGCGAACGAACATAAGGATACTGTACCTATTCTAACTGTATTTATTCTTTTGGAAACAATTTTTTATCAACTTTCACATTAACGTTTAGTATGTCCTTATCTTAATTCGTTCCAAACCGTACTTCTTCAATGAGAACCGTTGTTTATTGATTAGCTTCTGCCAATCTAAAAATATCAAATTGCAGCTTCAAAAGAACGCTGTATCATTTGGATACGCAAGTTGAATTTCCTCGACCCTCGCCAACGATCCGTGGCAAATCTGAAATGACTGAAAATTTGTCTGCGTGTATACTCGACTTAAGCAATATCTTGATTGCCAAATGTTATTCTTTACGCTCGTATCAATATAACCACGCCACGCAAGCAAAAGTAGTGACTACGAAGTCTTAAAAACAAAAAGTCGAATTTATTACGAAAATCTGGAACAATCGTTAAACTTTTCTTTCCATAGTGTATAAGACATACTTTCCTATTGTATCGAAAAAACTTCATCGTTTCTAGGAGAAAACATTAGCCTCAAATGCAATGCTGGCTTTTTAAGTGCATCAGTGACTCGAAAACCAGGTGAATGTCGGCCATTGTGAACTCAATTGAGATGGTGACTTGTGACTCCATGACCTATCGTTAATGAGGTGCATATGGTCATACTCATGTTCTGATTTCGACACGACATATTGTATAGAATATTTCTTAAAAGCTCAGATCATAAATCTTTATACACCTTAAAATGAATAAATTTTGGTAATATACATATTATACATAACAACCTGACAGTCGAAATTCTACAAATAATTACTTTAGTCATTTATCAATTGTCAAGGTGAATCGATGTACATAACTACACATAACAAGCTGCTAAAATCAATGAAACGCTACCTTGACGTGCACTTTCGTTTTGCCCATTGTTATTTAAAGGAAAGAAAGAGGGAAGGACAGTTAAGCGTAGTTAGATGATTAGCTTGGCGCACAATTTGCAACACTGTACGAATTCAATTAGCATGCTGTCAGGAAATCGTGACGAGGCCCTCTATGCTCCTCTTAGCGAGTCGTCAACCTTCAGTTGTAAGGACCTTCAATAAATACTTCACATTAGAAACATATTGTCGTACCCATTTCTAATTTTTAGCTATCTACATTTAAAGCGGACGACGACCTTGTCGCAGAATCCGCCGACGTGTCACTGCTACTACTAATCAAACACTAACTGCCACGTCGCATCCTCAGGTCAACGTGAAATAATTTTAAGTACTTATTTATGTATTTAGTAGATTTTGTCAAGAAATTCACTAGGCTAAACTTGATAGCAGTTCGTCGTTTGTCGCAACAAACTTGTTTGCTTTATAAACGTATTGTTAATTTACAGTGGGTATGTTGTAGTTCTGTATTTGTGTAGGTGGTTTTAAGGTCGAAAATAATTTACATATTTGGATAAGCAAACAAATATTTTTTAACTTACGTCATCAGTGGGTATATGTGTGAATGTGCATAAGATATAATACTCCAACAGAGTTTGCGACTTCTTGGCCTGTTTCATGTTACGCGTAATCAATATTAATCCATTTCACGATGTTTTTCGATGTAGGAACATAAAAAAATAATGGCCTTAGGTCAATTCACACAATTGATGTTGTACGTTTAGAGTCGTTATTGCGCTTAGTACATACCGAGATACAAACTCTTTATTAAAGGAAATATAAATACAAAACATTGTGTAAGTAAATTGTTATTGATCAACATAATTTCGTTCCCTACTTTCCACCGTGCCACCGTGTCGTTGGCCGGCAGCTGGATGTTACTTTCTGAACTTTTATTATCAACAAGTCTAACAACTTTTACGCCAGAACAGTGATTAAGCCATAAGTTACGTTATAATAATTTGTGAATAGATGATTGCATAATTGAGACTGATTCGATGAGAGCTCATTTACGTTTGTTGTATTCTTCAATGTTATAATGGAGTGTATGTTAATTGGCTATGCATGTAACAGATCCATAGATTCTACACGGCGCATCTGAAACCGCTTTACGTAACTAACGCTAGCTAGGTTCGTCCAAGTTAGAGCATGACGTCAGCCTATCATACAATGTTTCGTATAACATTACATGTGTAGACAAGGGATGAACATAAATGTTTATTTATTTACAGTTGAGAATCGGAACTTCGACAGGGGGTATTTTGGACCATGGCGCGTTTGCAAGTTGCTACTATACAACAGGGAGAAATGCGGCACAGACGTCTCCAAGTTTCATCCGTCAAGTGAGTTTCCACTTTTAATTTAATATAATAAATACTATGTTTACTAAAGTCGAAATTGAATTTGTGATCTGTTTGTGAGTTTTTTTTTTTTGTAATAATAAAGACATGCTTTTGCATTTAAGAAGATAAATGTTTGAATTTGACGTTATACAAAGAAAACTTTGTAGTTTATGTCTTATATAAAGAATGGACATGCACGTGGCAATCCGATCCAGCAACAATTTAAAATTTATCGGGTCTTTAGCCTACTGTTAAATATTTAAGCTAATGTGAGCTGGCTTTCGTGAAGGACATAGTCGCAGTGGTTGTTAGTTGGGGTAAAAAATATGCTGTTATTCGTTTGTTCAAAAAAATTTATTACATATATGATATCATTATATAGAATTAGAATATTCATTAATGCCTAATCGGATACGGATTAGAATTCCTCTGTCTAAAATTATCCAGCGAAGGTGGGTTGTTTCAATGTCTCTGGATTTGTTTGGAGTCAGTGACCTCGGCATGGCACAGACCTACAACCACACCCAGCCATAACCAGACCGACAGTCTCAGACACCGGGCTCTTTAGGCCGTTGGACAACTTAACCGTCTCTTATCGCCTCGTCGTGTCCTCGCATGTTTTTTACCCGAAAAGGATTAATATTTAGACAAATATGATACAGATTTTGAAGCTTCTACTAGCAAGAAACATAATTTTACATTAAGGTTGCAGGATTTGTTTGGGCAAGTAATATATGGTTTTGTCAAAGCACTTTTTATTTATTATTATATGTTTAATATGTTAAGAAACTGGGCTGGTGGGTTTGTACTTTCTTGGTACCTTACACAAGCGCCACTGTCCTTCAGCCAACATTACTATACTGACCACAATATCTAAACATTGACCATACATTTTTATTTATTTATTAAAACTTCATGCTCATATTGTACAAAAGCGAACTTAATGCCTAAGACATCCTCTGCCAGTCAACCTTAGAGTTAACAAATACCTACTACTACCGCTAAATGTTACTGTAGCTTCTGAATATTTTTTACTTTTTGTTATATTGTCATCTAGATGAATATAGCATTTTCATTACACTTGCATTATCATAGGAAGTGTGTAAATGTTATTTCTTACATGTTAAGTGACAGGGTTATCAATACATCAATACAAATAAATAACATTGAAGTGTCTGTTTGTAATGTCAAAATAATAGTAATCTCCGGAACGGGGGACCGATTTCCACGGGACTTTCACTGGCACTCTTTCTCTCGACTTTCAATTCACTGGTAACTCAGTCTTTTATTTTGGAAAAGAATTAGGGTTCCGCGCAAAATATAAAAATATGTACACGCGAGCGAAGCCGCGCGGGAACTGCTAGTTAGGTATAATATTATGTGCTATCTATTTAACTCTGTAGAATCTTTAGGTCGAGGAACTCGGGAAGGAATTTATACTTACTTATACTCTGGAGGAAATTAATTAAAAATAAATTACTTATCAAAATATAATCAATTATTTTATAACTATTTACTATGCAGATTTCTCTTTGTGCCTGTACGCAATGTAAGATTTTGTTACCAAGATGGACCCTCTAATGTAAACAAAAAATTGTCGGAGGTGTACGTTACTAGAATAAGCAAGTTCAGGTGTTAAATGCAGAAATATTTCATTGATTAATTTAAAGCCAAAGTCCAGCAAGAATGACGCAAGACACGTTTGCGACCTATAATCGCGTCAGGGTCGGTAATAAAAAGATTATCAGGGTTCATTTTCTAGTTAAAAACTTGAACTTGTACTCTTATTAACAAAAACGATGTGTATTCACAATTCTAAACAAAAAGAATGAAAGGACGAGATATTTGTTTCCTGTGTGGCCATACGCATATCAAGGGGCACGCCACAGTTGTGGCGGTAAGGCCCGTCATGGAGGGTTGGCTGGAGAGGCGACATGGCGCTCTCTCCTACCGGATGACGCAGGTGCTCACCGGACACGGCTGCTTCGGGAAGTACCTGTGTCGCATAGGTCGGGAGCCAACGTCTGTGTGCCACCACTGCGGGGGCTGCCGCGAGGATACCGCACTCCACACTTTGGTGGAGTGCTCTGCGTGGGCGCAACAGCGCGCTGACCTCACGGCGGCCATCGGTGTGGGTAGCCTCTCGCTGGAGACCATGATTACGTTCATGGTCCAGAGCGAGAGTGCGTGGGATTCCGCCGCCTCATTCTGTGAGGTAGTGATGGATGCCAAAGAAGCGGCGGAGAGGGAACGGGAGAGAACAAGTACTCTTCCGTCCCGCAGAAGACGCACCAGGCGCCGGAGAGTGCAAGACGATCTGCGGCCTCCATGAGCGCTTGCCTGGGGATGACGGAAGGGGCTATCTGTCGCCCTAGCAGAAGCAGGCCCGAGACGGTAGCGCGACGTGTTCCGCGCGCGCCTCTCTAAACGAGAGGGGACAGAACCATCTGCACCTCAAAGTGGGGTCGCCTGGTTTAACAGGCGACCAAGTCTGCTGGGGTTCACAGGGATTTCCTTTCTAGGGTTCACCTGAGGCCCCGGCTATAAGACCCGGTGACGGAACACTGTGTGGTTTTAGTCGGTTCGAGTCCGACATACCACCTCGCCGCCTGGCCCCGGTGAGGTGATGACCCGTGGGGGTTTCCACACATTAAAAAAATAAATAAAAAATACGCATATCAAAATAAATCATTCTTGAACGATTAATAACAAATCTCTAGTGAAAAATCGGTTATTGTTATGTTTATTTCAAAGGCTCGCAGATGAACTAGTATTTTTTATAATATACAAATGTGGTTAAATTTAAAAAAAAATATTAAGTCTTTGTTTTTAAAACATAAAATACTTCTTCATTAAAAATACTGCTCTCCATAAATATTGTTTTATTTGTACCGATTTTTGATAATCGATTTGAAATTTAGTTATTGAATGTAATTCACGTAAGACACACATAACGTTAAACACCTGAACTTGATTATCCTAGTAACGTACACCTCCGACAATTTTGTGTTTACTGTGGAAGGGTCCATCTTGGTAACAAAATGACAATTGATATAAATGAAGGAAGGAGATGAAATCTGATAAAGTACTTGTAATTAAAATACAAGCTGATCCTCAAATAAAACACTAATATTTGATTAAAATCTAGCCATAATTAATGACTTAGACAGCAAAAAAAACCTATAAGGCCCGTTTAGCCTGCCCAACCCTTTGATTAAACAATTTTCGGCGATTTCGGGTATCCCTTAACAGTGTACGTTTCAGAAATACATATAGAACGACCGTTGAGCAGTTTTGTCCCGTTAACCCCGTCGATAACGTAATATTTTATTTTTAACATGCTCTTGATCCGAGTCGTAATTCAACCTTCTGTTTCATATAAAATTTTATTGATATACGTTTATATTCTAAAAGCGTTCGTTATTTTGTACGGTTGTACCGTGTTCTAGAGACTAGTCCCTACCGTTCGATAATTGTGCCCGCTGACCTATTTTCGTAGACACCCTTATTTTCTTTGTTAACGTTCAGCCCATTTTCTAATACAAGCGTTATAAAAAATACGAAGGAACTTTCAATTGTATAGCAAAGTGCATTTATATAATTGTACCAAATTATAATTCTGAACGCTATTAGGTGACTATTTTCGTGATGACTATCCGCAATTAGAGAGGGCGGAGACGCGATCAAAAGCTATCCTACTAATATAATAAACGTGAAAGTTTGTGAGGATGTATGGATGTATGGATGGATGTTTGTTACTCTTTCACGCAAAAACCACTGAACCGATTGCGATGAAACTTGGTATGTAGATAGCTGGAGACCTGGATTAACATATAGGCTACTTTTTATCCCGATATTTCCACAGGATCGGGACTTACGTGGGTGAAACCGCGGGGCGCTGCTAGTTCGAAATATAAATCAAACTATATTAAAAACATTCTCCATCCTCTATGTATAAAATGCTTTCATTTTAGCGATGGCGTGATGGTTTCGTGTTGGATTACAATCAATTAATTTCTGCTTTTTAATTTGTCCCGATCCACCGAAACGTTTAGACGTGTAAATAATAATGAAAAATTATTGTAGTACAGTAATATTTTTGAAGCAATATAATGCTTCGAAAATGTTGAATTTACAGAAACGTAATGTGAATATCAAATTTATAGATTTTTTTTTAAATATAGTGACTAGTATGCTTGAGTGCGATGCAGGGGATCCTGCATCGCACTCAAGCATACTAGTTTTACCTGCTGTTGGGATGCATGCTGATGCATGTTTTACATGCTGATGCTGTGTGTTTAGCACAAGTATGTTTTAGCAGCAAACTATGGTCAAATAGGAAGCCCTGTCTGTAGGGATCGGTCGGTAAAAAACTACTCTCGTCTATAAAACAAATATAAATTTGTGAGTAAAAGCCCTGGTATAGCAAATGACTGTGCGCATTGGGCTGTGTTCCTATGGTATCCGCTTATAACTGAGGGGCCCGCGCGTCTCGGACCTACAGGCAGGCCTATGCCACTCGATGTACCTACGTGCGCTAAACAACTACCGGCCGCTTGGCCGCTGGCGGCCCTTATACGCAGTTTCGCGCAGTGGGTTGCCGACAGCCGTTCACGCTTTTATTTTTGAATTTCTACGTAATTCGAAATCGTATTTTTATACCTTTATATACTTTAAAAACAGACAAATTGACATGGTTTCTGGTAGTTTAAGTGCTGTACATGGATGTAGATCCAGTAAGAGAAAAAATTAACAAAATCTGTAATTGTTTTTGTTTTCAAATATATTTTGTTCTATGTTGATGTTTTGGTTTCTGTTACAAATAAATAAGAGGTAATACAGTTTTCACTGTCACATAGAGTTGTTTTTTAGATGAGGATTTTTATGCCGTTTCTTTAATATGCAAATACCTACTTAATTCAAATGGTAAACCATTCGTATTATTCAATTTATTTAATTAATCAAGTGTTTATTTCGAATACAAATAGTTAATTCTGTAATAAAAGTAATTAATAATGGTTTACTCGAATAAAAACTTTCGTGAGTTGTATTCATATTAGTTAAAATATACGGTTTTACTCACGTGTATATTTTAACTAATAATGGTTTACCATTCTTATTAAATATTTATAATAGTAAAGAAAATTATATACTTAGGTAACTACTAAATACGTTATCTTTATTATTTTTATAAGTAAATGATACTTTATAAGAATGCCATAACTACAAGAAATTAAATCTTTGCGTGCGTCCAGCCGACCAAAACTTTTCGTTTTTAGATTTCTTTTGGCACTATTGTCGTCAAGGACAACGACGCGACGCATCTACTCGTGTAGTGAATTCCTCGCGTTTGATTGGGAAAAGATTTGGATGTAGGTACTCAACTTTAATTAAGGAGCATCAACAATATACATATGCAACATTGTTCTTTAGATTTATCACTACATCACATCTATACTAATATTATAAAGCTGAAGAGTTCGTTTGTTTGGTTGAAGCGCTAATGTCAAGAACTGCTGGTTCGAATTAAAAATTCTTAAAATTTTGTGTTGGATGGACTATCCATTTATACAGGAAGGCTATAGGCTATATAACATCACGCTACAACAAATTCTTTAAGTTTCTTTTCTCGAATAATTTATTGATGTTTCTCGTTAGAGGTTTGGTTAAGCAAGGTCGCGTGGCTTCGGCGATAATTTTTTTTTTTCGGAGAAGCGATTTGTTGTTAAGTGTTTCGTATTAGTAAACTTACGGGGACGTGGTATTAAGTGTTGCACTTTTCTAAGTCAGGTAACACACCCGATTTTTTGTGTAATAAAACTTTACTTAATTAGCATAGCCTTTTCTATAAAAATATAGATATTTAATATTACATAAAAAGAGGTAACCCTAAACTCACTTACGGCAACGCAACCATGCGTCAAGGAACGACTTGAGCGACCAAGCGCAGGGCACGCCACGATCGAGGCGGTAAGACCCGTCATGGAGGATTGGCTAGAGGCGGCATGGCAGCCTCTCCTACCGGATGACGCAGGTACTTCCTGGACATGGCTGTTTTGGAAAGTATCTGTGTCGGATAGGCCGGGAGCCAACGCCTGTGTGCCACCACTGCGGGGGCTGCCGCGAGGATACCGCACTCCACACTCTAGTGGAGTGCCCTGCATGGACGCAGCAGCGTGCTGACCTCGCGACGGCCGTAGGTATGGGTAGCCTCTCGCTGGAGACCATGATTATGTCTATGGTCCAGAGCGAGAGCGCGTGGGATTCCGCCGCCTTGTTTTGCGAGGAGATAATGTATGCCAAGGAGGCGGCGGAAAGGGAAAGGGAGAGAACTAGTACGCTCCCATCCCACAGAAGACGCACCAGGCGCCGGAGAGAGCAAGTGGATCTCCGGCCTCCATGAGCGCTTGCCCGGGGATCGACGGACAGGGTTATCCGGCGCCCTAGCAGAAGCAGGCCCGAAACGGTGGCGCCGTGTTCCGCGCGTGCCTCTCTTACCGACAGGTGATAAAATCCCCCACAACACAGTGGGGTCGCCTGTTGTTTAACAGGCGGCCAAGTCTGCCAGAGCTCACAGGGATTTCCTTGTAAGGGTACACCTGAAGCCCTGGTAATATGGACTGTGACGGAACACCGTGTGGTTTTAGTCGATTCGAGTCCGACATATCACCCTACCGCTTAGCCCAGGTGGGGTGGACGACCCGTGGGGGTTTCCACACGTTAAAAAAAAAAGGGAGTGATTTATCTGTTACGTAGTAACTACTTAGTAATCTGTGCTACAGGCGGCAGAGCGCACGGTAACTCCATACAACACTCTTTCGCGATACAGCGGCTTTACGCCCAGATATCGGCTTAAGTAAACATAAATGAAATCTTGCTGACACAAAAGTATTTTTAGACTATCTGAAGCCTTTTTTTTATTTCATATAAATAATGAATATTGATATGAAATAAAAAAGGATTTCGCGTTCGGTGGCAAAACATATTATATGTATGTACTTTATAAATATTATAATGATAACTGTTGCTACATAAATTCTCGTGACATAAGCCCCAAAAACAGTGGGTGACAAGGATTGTGCGGCTTCGATTTATTTAAATCGATTGGGGAAGTATCTGTGTCCTACAAAAAATCGCGGTTAAAGTCTCTAATAGCATAATATTGTAATTATGCTGGTGACTAACTCCACGAAGTGACCAGCACAAGATAGGAGAAAGAGGAAAGTATTGCCAAGCGCAAGAGACACCGCTGGTTTTGCTAAACGTCAACTTATCAGCAAAAATATCGAGGTACAAGTTATATTCTTTTTATTTATAACTGTCCTACTTTCTCAGTCAAGAAGCTCCTAATTGAAACGGGAAATTATGTTATACCTCCTCTACCACGCCTCTATACAAGCACACTTTAGCCACATATTTATGTTCACTTGCCTTGTTATAGAGTCTTTATCGACCAAGAGCGTACTAAGTTTATAAAATTAAATTGCTTTTGGTAAACATAGTACTCGTGTGACTGCTTACTGACCCCTTTTGTTGCTAAGGTGTAATATAATATATTTAACGTCGAGGGCTATCCCCCTTTTTCCTGTGTGACCTAATATAAAGGAAACGTGCGTCGTTGAAACAGAAAGTTTGGGCGACGGGTGCATTAGCATAATAATTTGTTTTCTGTATCGATTTGCTTGCTGCTTGCTTACTTTTAACTTATTTAAATCTTTAACTATATCCCCCGCGTTAATGAAGCATTAAAAGTCAAAATATATCGAGAATTAGAAACTAGAATTGTCAAAAATAAACAAATAATGCTTATTTATGCGGCCATGCTACTTAAGTAAGTAATTTGTTTCATCATTGAAGGCTGACCTGATTGGTTTAGAAGTTATTTTACTAAATGCAATTATCAGTAGTAAATATCATAAATCAGTTTTTATTTACAGTCACCCGACAATGAGTTCCATTGTTCTTCTCTATTACCTGTCATCTAGCCTCGACCTGGTTGTTGGTTTAGTTATTTTACCTGTAGTCATTAACTTCAATGACCATTCGTTAAGGAGCTTCATTGTTCATCTCCAGAAATCATCAACATCTCAGTGGTACGCAGATTCAAACAAAAAAATCACCTAAAAGCCACAGCCGCAATGTACCATACATTGCCTTATCACTATGAAAACACTTTTACAGTGATTGACATCGATCGGTAGGCTTAAAAAACTTTTAACAAAAAATTAAAGTGACGAAAGAAGAAAGGCGAAAAATAAACTTGTTAGCTTTTTTTTTTTTATATTTGAGCTGCCAAAATGACTCTGCCCCGCCTGATGGAAAACACAAGCAGAATCCAAGAGTGGTGGTCACCATCCTACCATCCTCACTGCGAACAGGGACAGTGCAGCATGGTGACCAGCACTATGGCGGCCTAGTGAGATGCTTTTTCACGCCCCGCTTAAAGGACCCGGGATCATAGTGGGACGGAAACACGTGCGCTGGTAGCGAGTTCCAGGTTTTAAGTGCTCGACACAGGAAGGAAGACCCGAATCGATGGGTGCGAGGCGTATGTCTTCCACTCTGAAGGGGTGACTTCCGAGGCCGGCACGTGTTGTCCTGTAGAGGAAGGGAGAAGGGGGACCAGTTGGAAGAGCTCTTCATAACACTCCCCATGATAAAGACGATAGAGGACTGCCATAGAAGCGATATCTCTACGCATCTGCAGAGGCTCAAGGGACTCGGTGGCTTCAGGACTGCCGACAATGCGGATTGCTCGCCGCTGCAACCGGTCGAGAGCGTCAAACAGATACTGCGCGGCTCCATCGCAAAGGTGAGAACAGTACTCCACACACGAGCGAACCTGGGTCTTATAAAGAAGATATAGATGCCCAGGCGAGAAGAACCGTCTCGCCTTGTTTAGAAATCCTAACTTCCGCGAGGCCGCCTTAGTGACGCTCTCAACGTAATCGCGCGGGTTGAGGTCGCGGCAGATATCCATGCCCAGGATATCAAGCCTGCCTTGTAATGGCAGTTGAGTGTTCTGAAAAGTCGGAAGGGGAAGGAATGGAGACTTTTTGGCAGAGAATGCTCACACCTGTGTTTTCTTGGCGTTAAACTCGACCAGATTCTCGCAGCCCCATTGAGAAATGCGGCCCAGAACATGGTCGAGCTGAGCGACAAGCTCCTGTCGTTTTTCCTGAACAACTGCCGGCTTTGCAGCTGGGTGTCCAAAATATCGCGCTTAAATAAACTATTACACTACATAAATAATTATGATTCGGTGCTAAACAGAAGTAAGCAAATTAATTAATACGTGAGTATAGTATTTGATGGCATCTAATTAAATTCTTTTTGTATGTTTGGCGCCGATTCAAAATTTTTTTCTTCCTTTCAATTGATTTTTTTAGTTTTTGTGGCTAAA
The DNA here is from genome assembly GCA_949752705.1 of Callimorpha dominula. Lineage (NCBI taxonomy): Eukaryota > Metazoa > Arthropoda > Insecta > Lepidoptera > Erebidae > Callimorpha > Callimorpha dominula. The sequence goes on along the minus strand of OX457010.1, from coordinate 10,895,493 downwards.
ATATATGTAATTATAAATAATAGTTACTTATTTAAAATTCTTACTTATCTAGTTGACTTAATTGTTATCTTATATATAATATAATTACCTACTTTAATTATTCATTGTTATTTATTATAAATATTTATATATCCCCTATTTATATATCAATACTCAATACAAATAAATAAAATTTAAGTGTCTGTTTGTAATGTCAAAATAATAGTTTTTTTAAAGCTCATACAGTTATATGCACGATCCTATGCCTAAAAATCAGTTTTAAATTTTTTTGGCTGTGTGTTTGTTCCGGCTAATCTCCGGAACAGGTGGACTGATTTCCACGAGACTTTTACTGGCAGATAGCTGGTGTCTTAAGGAGTAACTTAGACTACTTTTATTTTGGAAAAAGAATTAGGGTTCCGCGCAAAATATATAAACATGTACATAGCGAAGTCGCGCGGGAACTGCTAGTTAAAGATATACGGGTTAACTTTTTTTGACCTCCGTTTTTTCGCCGGTTAAAAATACAACGAATTAAGGACCCCTAATTTTTTCAAATCTTTTGTTTTATGTTTCGTGACGGCAGGTATTCTTGTACAGTAATAATCACCTAATAATACAATGGAAACAATTCCATGTGTATAATATAATTGTTTGTGGAGTACGGAAAATACAGATCGACAGAGATCGAGACGAGATCAATCGCAGTTATTTGATCTCAGTTATCCGATATGTACGAGTATGACTCAGTTAAATGTTATTATTAGTAATATATATATTTTTTTTATAGTTGCATATATTTCTTAATTTCTTTCGAATTACCGACAGCGTCGATAGACATAATCCAGAAACACGTTCTTGTGCAAATAAATGTTTTTGAAAATCTGTATCTGTAAAAATGAAAATTTTCAATTGCTTCCAACACAATATAAAACTCTGGAATTTTATAAACTTTTTAAGCCAGATCCAAATATTATCTTGTATCTGGCGGCCATCACATAATAACATCACTAAATATGCAAACAAGCACGCAGCCCGCCTGATCTTAAGCGGTTACCTGCTTATAAATAGTGGTAACACCAGTGGTATTACTCGTGCCTTTAAAGACCCTTAACCCTGCTACAAAAGTTGTCTTCTGCAAGAAGTCTTCGAACGGAACTCTGCAGATGTTACATCCTTCAATCCGATGCCCTAATCAAAAAAATAAAATAAAAAAGACAGTCTTAACAGCAAAATACGGCATACGCCAAGTTTTGTTACTGTGGTGAAAGCCACACATAACCGTAAGGTTTCTCCGCGTCATGTGTTATGCAGATGACGTAAAGTTTAGCGACAAACCCAAAAAAGGACAAGTGTATTTGTAGCCGTAACTCTAACAAATATGTAATATGTATACATATATGTAGTTGTGTTACTAGTGGGCGTAATGTAACCACTCAAAATTGTCCTAATTAGGAGATAATTACTATTAGTCAGTGTCAAGTGGTGTCTATAGCTCTCTTTCACTATTGCTCTCTCCGTATCTTTTGCACTATTCATTAAGACAATCGGCTGCGTTACTAGATTATACTTCTCAAGACATACTATAAACGTAACAGATTATAGTGATTGATTATACATTGAACACTGGTCTATTCTTTAAGATTTTTTATTATGAAAATAGGGAGGTCAAAAAGGATTTTCAATATTAAAAATACAATCGATGCGACTACCATATTTTTTTTTACATTACAACGATAACAGCCTGTTCATTTTAATTTTACAGCATTGGCGGCCCATTTTCTCAAGGTTTTTTATCTTAGAAATTGAAAGTAGAAATTTTATTTGCGTACTTATTTATGACTGTATTTTACGGCACTTTTTAAGTACAATATAAGGCTAAATGTACAAGTATAAAGTCTAAGAAACAACGTCATACTGTCACTATTTCGAGATCCTATATAGTGTAATGTTCTCCATAGTATTATGTATAACTTAGGTTGTACTTTTAAACTATACAGAATAACATAATTATTGTAAAAGTAACTGCATCTGTTCCACGGTCTGTTCGCTTGGTTTTTGTTAGGAATATTCATTACGAGCACAAGTAGAACGGCAGGAAGACAGATGTAGATTCTGTTGCAGACCCGTGAGTACTCTATTAGCTTCTTAAATGAAATTAATTATTAATCGTTGTTTTAACATAGTGGACGTGAAATCTACGCAAAAATATCTCATTTTGATGCTTGGCGCCAATGCATATTATTATGGTAGAATACAAACGCGGTCAATTAATGTTGCAAGGAAAGTTTAGAAAAGCTCTTACAGTAATAACTTCGTCGAGTATAACAGTGATTGATCACAAATGGATCTTTAGATTAGTTCAGAAAATTGTAATGATCTTTTTAAATAAACAAGAGTGCTTCAGTTGCGTGGAAGAGGTTGGCAAAGAAATGTATTTGGTTAAGAATTATACATCTACTTAACTTAACTTGGTAAGAATACACAGCCTCTTGGTCCGTCATTCGGATCAATCAATCATTTACAGTAATTACAGTGCACAATTTAACTATTCCTAGGTCACAAAAAATACTAATGATCTCAAACGATAATGGTGTTTCTTACAGCTAAACGGGGCTACACTAAAAAAAAAAATTGATAGTAGCATCATTTACATTTACAATCGAAAGAAGGAGGGTTCAAAAGTCCCAAAATCACTGTATTTACTATAGGCTACTGTGTTATTCACGTACGTACCAAGTACATTTAGTAAGCATTTCCATGTTTGATATATTTAGTGTGTGAACTCTAATGACTGATTAAAGAATCTTCAATTTATGTTTGACGCCATTACCTAATTAAATCATCGTTTGTATGTTGTTTACACCGTGTATATTCATATCGCAGGTAATAAAATCAATTGGTGCCGTAATACGTGACCCTGTGTTATTAGCACTTCCTTTAAGGGGCTGAAGTCGCGTATATGAACAAATTACATTTTACTTTTGACAGCTTTTTAGCCAAATAAACCAAAACAGTTTTTACTATGATGAGAAATAGCATACAACCACCAGCTGTTACAATACAAATTTAAATTAGGGCTTATTACAAATTTATCGAATACTTATTTAAGATACACTTCCTTAAAAACATGCTTCTTATAATATTGTATTTATTGCGTATAATAATGCTATAGCACATAAAATTTAAGAGTGTATAAATGGAAAATTCATTTATTGTCATAAACTTAGTATGTTTAGTATATTAAGTTTATGTTTATTGTACTTCGGGCTTAAAACAGTTTTAGGGTGACCTGACACTTACTAAAAAAGCTTCTAACTGCTGCTCTTGCAATTGTAGAATTCTTAGGCTTGACTATCAATGTCATAACATTGATCGTTTAACCCATCATTATCGATAGTGAGAGCCTTAACTTTACGTCACAAGTTACATGACAATGAGTGCTAACATTTAGCATATCGTGCAATAAAATATATGTTTTTATACCTATGAAATAGAGTTAACTAAGCTATTTCACTTAATGTTTGTACAAATAAACGCAGTCCTAAGCTAACAGAGGAAAGAGGAAGCGACACGATAATATTTTATCATACGAATGCCAGTATTCACCTAGTAAGCCACACCTTTTTAAAAAATATTTTATGAATCAGCGTCTACGCTTAACATCGTAACTTTGGGTAAATTTTATAGAATCTCTATAGCATTACTTATTTCCATTTGATGCTTGATTCCAGCATCAAGATTACCGACCCGCCCCGGCTTGGCTCGGGTGCACTGTAGATACTAATGCGTGATGGTGCGGAATGGTGAACAATTGTCGTCGTATTTAACAAAGTAACACAAAACAATATAAAACTGTACATATAAACCTTCCTCTTAAATCACTCTATCTATTTAGGAAAACCGCATTAAAATCCATTGCGTAGTTTAAAAGATTGCGTACAGACGACGGGAAGCGACTTTGTTTTGTACTGTGTACTACTGGCAGAAACATTATTACTAATAGTTTAACTGCGTTGTTGGAAGTAAGTGGTGCCCCGCCAAGCGGTTTTAGCCTCGGCCGGGCTATCCCAGCAATATGGATGTAGCCGCCTTAATTTGTATGGACACTAGGAACAAAACTATTAAGATAGCAGCTTCTAAGCTTTATTATCAATACAACAGACTGAGACAAGATTTTAGAAAACCTATCATTAATATTGACATACATTTTTTTTAGACGAACGACCTTAAGGAAAAATATTCATGTCAACTCTTTGGTGTTTAGTCTCATCGTTAAGTAATTAGTCTGTCAAAGGAACGCGTCAGATTCGTCAGTTCAACGGACTGCGCCGATAGGAAAACGTGCTAAGTAATTAACGATAATACAAATATGTTAATTATACAATGTATTAACCATTTGCATTCTGGAAAAGATATTATATCTAAAAGGCATCAAGCCTAGAAATATATTATTTATGTTATTCCAATGAATTTGTAGTACAAATACTTGTTTAGTCCTTCACAAGAACAACTTATTCCTGAATTTGCGATTTGCAAGCTAAAGGTAGGCTTACAGTCCTAGTAAAGTCGCGACTCCTCAGCATATAAATGCAGACACTTTCCTGCAGATTGATTTATAGAGTATTGTGTGAGTATTTAACGTGTGACTGAGAGTTTCGCGAGAAAATCTTTAACACACAAATGTCGCACGCGCCACTTTGAGCTGCAATAATTGAAACTATTCGTATATATTAACAGTCAAGAAATGTCTGGGAGAAAATCCGTTTACTTTCGCTAGTCACAATTTAAGGTTATTAGAGGAAATATAATAAATAGAAAGAGGAAATACTCTCTTTAAAATAACCTTTGTGGCGTGCTTCTAAATAATACTCTAATTAGACAGCTAGAATAAAAAAAAACCTATTTATTGGAGTGTAGGGTTTATGTCATAAGACTGTGTAAGGTGAGGTGTAAGGTGTAAACTTATTACGCATAGAAGTCGACTGCGAGACTATACACCCTCTAGCACTTACCTGTTACCTACTAAATTTAAAAGCCTGTGAATGGCAATATACATTATATTTTGTGTTCGTTATATTTTTAAACACGCCGATTCCACGTTTCACTATTCAATCTCTGCCGCAAAGCCTCCGCCATTCTTCTGAAACTGCAATGTAGGTTCCAATGTGTTCAATTTCTTTTTATTCTAAATATCGGCGCCGCAGATTAAGCGACAGAAAACATCTTTGACGGCTGTGCACAGATTTGTGCACTTCGGTTGTTCACATGTTCAAAATCTTGTAAATACTACTACACCGTAGACACTTACGGCTGTGTGTGACCCCGTAACTACCGTTTTGTGGTTATACACCCTATAAAGTAAAAAGAGCGGAAAGATTATTGTACGTAATTTATTCCACACAGTTCGGCTGGTGTCTGTCCACGTTATGCTAAAACAATGTCATTGTGCAGCTGATGTGTGTGTAACGCTTTCATTGTTTCCAAGCATCCTTCACTTAGTGAGGTACATGTTACGAAAAATGATTTTATGATAATCAGCAGTCCTTTCCTTTTGCATTGACTTCGGAATAAATTATTTTTATATTATGAAGGGGATATAATTTTTTTCTTGTAGTTGATAAACTCGCAAACTATTGAATCGATTTTTATAATTCTCTCAATATTAGAAAAGTATTTTATTTAGTAGTAACATTGGCTGTAATTTATTTTAGTAATAGGTATATGTAAACAAAGTCGTATGCAGTGTGACAAAAGTAAAAAGAGAAACAAATTATTTAGTCATGAAAACTATTTGTTTCATGAATTATATAGGTACGTAGATTATATTACCCTGTCAAATCAAAACCAATGAACATAAAAGGGATTAAGGACTTATCCATCATTGTACCTACGCATGTAATCCAGGATCAACAGGTGCGTTCTACGTAAATACTAAGCTTGACTCATGTCCACTCATTATAATGTACTGATGAAGGGATGTTATTAGGAAAATCATCATTAAAGTGTCGCAGATGAACATGATACTAAGTTAGGATTCCTTTGAGGTTACTTTAATTCGTGTGCTGCCTGATACAAATAGTTAACTGAAAGAACGATATATGAATACTGATGGCACAGGTGTTCAATGCATCGCTTTAGGATTCACAGCGTGCACCGTTATCCATATTTGTGAATTGAGATCTTAATCGCGGATATACTCTAACTACTAAAGGTTGTCGTTGGCTTAGGTTTCAAAATTAAAAATACCATATAATACATATATGATTTTCAATCCCTGTCAGGGATTTCAGAAAAAATAAATTCAACTAAAAAATACTAACATGCTCTGAGCATTATCAAATTTATACATCGAATTCATCATTATCTTTCATATTTCTTCAACGTCCATTTAGTGACTTGTAATATTTTTATTGGAAACGTTGTAAATAATTTTATTTACGGGACCGCTACTCCGAGAAGATGACGAACAAGCTACCGGGAAGCTCTAATAAAACAATTATCATATATATATAACTAACTCTGGTTTCGTTTTATTCTACAATTATTATTGTTATAATATTAAAACTCTACTTACGAAAAACAGTCCATGAGCAAAGCGACGCAGCCACTACGCGAGCAGATCAATGATAAACCACGTATTTTCAATGTACTATCTTTTTAAATCACGCTTTGTCACATAATTTTTGATAGAAATTACTTCTCGTTAACTTACTTAATAATAAGTATAAATTAAGATTTCTATAGAAATTAGAATAAGGTTTAGACAAAATCGTATTATATAATCTCCTACATTGAATATCATTAGCTCAAATCGTCCAAACATACTTTTATTTTAAAAATTCTTAATAATAACATTCACCTACCCGATGAAATCTGTTAATCATGATCCAAGTATAATATGTCATGTCTAAATATGTACTTAAATCAGACATTATTATTTCTTACTGTGTATTCTAATGTACCCTACATCAGCCGTACTCCATAGCTTAGGTACTTGTACAATCAATTCTTTTGAAAATGGGCAGTACATATATTGTCCTGCTCCAACAAGATTGGATCGAGTCATAGGAGGAAGGTTTAGCTGTGACACACTATCTACTAAATGAAAGCTATCTTGAGTCATTGTTGTAATCCGATGCAGATCACAATTGCGTGAATTCTGGCCTCTAGTATATCATTAGAAAATTGCATTTTATGAAAAACTTTGCAACAACAACCAACGATTACGTAACATTTTACTTGATAGCACTGTCATAGTGCTAGCATTTTAACATTTCACGTACATGTTTGCTTAAATAAACTGTGGTAATTCTAGATTATAACTATATTTTACTTTCTATTGATTTCTTCCATATCTTTTAAAAATCAAGTTTTACCAGGGATAATTGAAGATGAGATTGAAATACATGTATATTTCATTAATCAACTGTAATAACTGTTCCTTTATCAGTTTACAAACCACATTCTAGCTATGCAAAAGATACTTGTACAACTACACCTACTTATACAATTAGCTACAATAATTATAACGCAACATGCGATGCTGCATGTCTCGTGTCTTGTGATACCTCCATTTTATTCTAATGTCCTTGCTCGCGCAGCCGCCCACCCGAGGTGTATTTTTCTAGCAAACGACCAATACCTTTAATTTCATAATATTGATAACGCATCACATTAATATTTAAAACTCCTCAAGTTGCATTAATTCAGTTTTAATATTACAATTAATATTTTATAATAAATCCAAAGTGAATACAAAATGCATTGACTTACGTCATATCACGATTGTTCAAGCGTGACTCATAGCACCGCAAAGAGACGTGCAAAAATGCTACCTGTCTCACTGCACTGCATTTTACGGGCTTGAAAGACTAGAGATTCTCAATTCAGCGCGTGTATTTTTACAAAACAACTAGTGGAAAGCGATCGGCATTAAATATTGTGTATCGTGGACAATGGTCCGTCCGTGTCTTCATTTTCATGCACTTGATCCGCGTAAAATGTTCGCGCTAGTGAAATTAAACGTTCGCGCCATAATTCCAAATTCTAAACCATTTCACTTTCCAAATTGGACAATAGGTGTGAATCTTTTTTATTAAAATGTGAAGCTAGTTAAGAAAGTAATCTATATAAATGATGCTATTAAAGTTGATGTATACATTTTTAAGACTGAGATAAATTTTACGATTGTATGTAGGTAGTATGATCTTCTTTTCATGCGCAGTGGGCTCTTGCCAAAAACAAGGTTATATTTTCAATGTATGGTGTATAAGAGAGATCAGCAGCGGATGCTCATTCTCAAATCATTGAACTAAATGAACATTTCTGGATTGAAACGTCCTGGAGTTGCAAATGGAGCATTTATCTACCTTTAGAAACGAAATGTCAAAGAGACCATTTTGCTGAATGTGAAGTAAGCAATGTATAAGAATGCTGCAGAAATATTTGAACTTAAAAGTTGAACTAAAAAATAACTTGGTTTATTTGTAATGATAGCGGTTAACGGCAATAGGCTTGCCACAGTGGGACCAAAGTACTCGTATAGTTGGCAAAATGTGAGTGTTTAATACACCTCTTTCTACCCCCTTGGGGGTACAGGCGTGGGTATTAGAAACTTTACTTTTTATAATATGTAGTGACATATTATAAAACACTACAAAGTCCCCCACTGCGTCTGTTTGTCTGTTCGCGATAAACTGAAAAACTACTAAACGAATTTTCATGAGATTTTCACTAATAGACATAGTGATTCATGAGGAAGGTTTAGGTGTATAATTTGTAAGATTTTGTGTAAATTGATTGAAATATGTTGATGATGTCTTTGCTACCCGTGCGAAGTCGGAGCGGGTTGCTAGTATAATAAAATAATAAATAATATACACTACATAATTTTCTTGTGAAACTTAAAAACCGGTCAAATGCGAGTACACGCACACGAAGGGCACCGTATACCATCGTCGACAAAATATTAGGATCGATCACGATCGAGATCATGAGATACAGCCCGCTGACAGATATGCAGACGGTCAGACAGCGGAGGCTTAGTAGTAGGGTCTCGTTGGTTACCCTTCGGGTACGGAACCCTAGAATGCAAATCCTTATCTTATTACTAAATATGATCCAAATCGTTAAATCCGAGATCACGAAATAAATTTACATATACATATACAAGAATTGCTCGTTTAAAGTTATTATAGAAACAGTTCACAAAGTTCTGAAGAAATAAAAATTATATTATTAATTATGAAATCTTTTAGATAAGCCGTAGGTAATTAAGTACAATAGAACTTTTCGTCACTAGCTCAAAGCTCGCAAACATCAATTTAGCTCTGGTCATTAACATTTGACACTTATAAACTTTCGTTATGTTTAAATTGTATAACGTGAAAACTTCTTATCTAAGGCTGTTCAAGGGAACACCACTTCCATGGCGTCACAGGAATACATTATTTTAAACTAATAACACTAGATATAACTGTTCGAATTTCGTATAAGTTCATACTTACTCCTACAAACGGTCTTATTCCAAATAATGCTTACAAACAACCGGAGTATGTCGTCAGGAACCGCTTGGTAGAATGCGTTTATTACCATAATCTTGTGCTTTAAAAATCGTCCTGATGTCGATATATTTTTGAGACTCTTGAGTATATTATGCATGTAGGAAAATTTTAAATCGTCAATAATAATTAAGACTACCAATAACATGGTTTACATATTACTAGTATTCTCGTTAACCACTCCAGCTAAGCTAAATGCTTGTTAGAAGAAGGTTCACGTCGGGTGGGCCTTCGAGCCGGGAACCGACGTCCGTTACTGCTACTAATACTCCTGTGCAATAAACTTACACTAGAGTTTTACCTTTGAATATCACGCGAAGTTGAAACTACGTTCGATCGTGTTCAAACCGTGGGAATACAGATTTCCAAACTATGTACAATGCTTTGTGTTTTAAGTAATTGTTCAAGACGATGTCACTAATCTTTACCAACGCATCGCTTGCCACAGGATGGGTTTCCCCCAAATACTTTAACACTAGAGAGGTAGCGCACAGTGCACTTCTATATTTCACCCGCGAATTGTTCTGTAATAGTTTTCGTAAATAACTGCAGTATGAGTTTTTTCAAAAAGGTATTGAAAGAGGCATTTAACAGGGCGACAGCGTGCGTGACGTAGGCTTAGGTAGACTGTTTGCTTATTTACCACCAAGAAATATAATATTACTATACTCTACTTTAAACGGTAAACCTTCATTGGATATTAATGTATGCAGTAAGAATTTATTGCACCATACCGTTTTTTGTTTTCAATATTAAAACGTATATAAACGTAATAACTATCTGACAATACTTAGTGGCAATTCAATGTGTTTTAAAACACTGTTTAACTACAAATGAAATAACAGTTGAGTGATCGTAAGCAAACAATGAAAATTTATAAGGATAGCGACATAAATTCATACACAATTTTCCGTCATTGCATCTTGCAGTTGCGAGAAGCAATCATACTTGAACGATTGCATTTTCAATGTCACGCCATTGTCTTGTGATGATGACCCTCTTTATGTAACCATAATTGTGTAGGTACCTACTGATTATAAATGCAAAAAAAATCTATACAACAACAAGGCAGCATCAACGGTATAATCAAGTTTTAGAAATACTAATTATAGTTAAAAGACTGAGAGTCCTATTACAGAACCTGACTCCGCAATAACTATTTTCAATTACTGTTTGAGTAAAGAATATCGACTTAAAGATTTAGTTTATTATTCCGTACTAAATTACCAACTCCCATCTCAAGGCTGGCAACGCACTTGTGACTTGAGTTGCTGGTGTCCATGGACGGTTTACTTCTAAGATTTGTTTACATAGTTAGTTAATAAAATCGTGTTCAAAAGTAACAAACTTCATTATACAGTGACAATAGTCAGGAATTCTTCAGTTCGTTCAGTCAGTCCGATAAAACTTTAATCAATAAACTGTCATTACTCTGCAGCAGAAACTAATTTTAGTTGAATCTTGAGTCTTGAGTAAGCTTCTGTAACAAGACTCTTATTTGGCAGATATTAGTGTACCTTTTTAAACTTATATTGTATTACCTATAGTAGGATTTTTATGCATGAAATAAGTTGTCTGAATAAGTCTCAAATCTCTTTTTACAACACCCTTTTAAGAGTCATTAGAACAACAACAATCCTAAAGTATTAGAGAGTCGGTTTCGTCTATAAGGTAATAATAATATTTATATTCATTCACGTACATGTCTTTTGTCAGAAAGGGAAGGATTAATACCATGGTATTTACCATTATAATATGAATGTGGATTATCAGACAAAGGATTTCTATGGAAGGTTGCTTTCGACTTTCAAGTTATACTGTCTAGAGAATGTATCTAAGCCCTGTTAAAGCAAGTTAAATGCACTAATCAATACAAATAAATAAAATTTAAGTGTCTGTTTGTAATATAAAAATAATAGTTATTTTTAAGCTCATACAGTTATTCACACAATACCTATGCCTAAAAATCAGTTTTTAAATTTCTCTGTCCGGAAAGGGTGGACCGATTTCCACGGGATTTTCACTGGCAGATAGCTGGAGTTATAAGGAGTAACTTAGACTACTTTTATTTCGAAAAAGAATTAGGGTTCCGCGCAAAATATATATAAGAAGCAACTGTCCCAAAAAGCGACATGTTTTAAAAGTTTCTGTAAGTGTCACTCTACACACCATCATCATCATTGCCGATCGGACGAGACCAATATATTGACACGTGTAACGTATTACGATTCCAGAAATTTATTACTAGTAGTTTAATATGAACGGGCAATAGGCCCACGGGCCACGGCCAATCTTTTTCAATTGCTAATAATCATAGTGTTTGTGTTTAGAAATTGAGTTTTAACTTACAATAACAAATTTTAAAATCGGCATGTGATCAAATTGTAACTTTATTACCCTTAATTCATTGCATGGCAACGCGTTTTGTGCTTGTTCAGCTGACTGTATTAAATAAATTAAAAAATAAAAGCAACTAACGTAAATATACGACCAATGCCTTCCTCGATAAATGGGCTATCCAACACTAAAATATTTTTTTATTTCGAACCAGTGGTTCCTGAGATTAGCGCGTGCAACCAAACAAACTCTTTAGCTTTATAATATTAGTATAGATAGACTTATCAATTTTAGTGTACGCCAACGAAACTGACGCAAAGTTGTATTATGGTAAGTGAGATATAAATTTTCTGACATTTAGTCTATAGTTATTGTTTGCGTATAGACCAACGCTCCATATATTATCTATTTAGAATGAAAGTCTGCCACTCGCAACACTGCATTGTTTAGCACATAAAACGTTGTGGCCAGCCGTTGCGTACATGTATACGCTTATTGTGAACACCACATTCAATTTGTTGACAAATTTGGACGTCAGGATGTGACCCTCGTTGTTTGCAAATACAAATGTGAAGTTATGAAACTTACTTTCAATGTTAGTCTTTGACTATTCTTCGTTTTTTTGTACTACTCGTAAGACATGACAAAAATACCTATAAAACGCTTTCGTTTTTAACTTTCACATATTTTTCAATTTTCAATAGATACATTTTGAATATGTATAAGCCATAAACTTAGTTACGTTAGTATATTAAGTTAATGGTAAAAGCAATAAATTTAAATTAATATTTAAACCTGCACTACTTAGGTTACAATGCTCAAATACTTATAAATCAATATGAAAGCTGCTGCTGCAGACAGAAAACTAGTGAAAATTGGTCTATTTTGGATTATTGAGACATATCTGCATTAAATGAACCAATTTTCAGACGCAGTTTTACACGATTTGCTATTGTAATGGGTATAGATTTCCTTACATCTTGAAGTTTCTATTACGGCAATAGTTGCAGGTTGAATGATTACATGCAAAAACGAGACAATAACAATGAAATTCGCAACTGTGGGTAACTTTGCCAATCCGTGTTGATGTTACTAATATTATAAACGTGAAAGTTTGTGAGGTAGGGGATGTTTGTTACTCTTTCGCGCGACGGATTTGGATAAGGATAGTTTATGACCTGGATTCACACATAAGATGCTTTTTACCTTAATAAACGAGGCCCACGCAGGTAAAGCTAGTAAATTGTATGTTTAATCTATCCTAATATTATAAAGCTGAGGAGTTTGTTTGTTTGGTTGAACGTGCTAATCTCAGGAACTACTGGTTTGATTTTTTTTTTAGTAAAGAAAATTATTTTTATTTTAGTGTTGGATAGCCCATTTATCGAGGAAGGTATATAACATCACGCTACGACAAATAGGAGCGGAGCTTCAATTAAAAATGTTACAAAAACGGGGAAAAATTTACAAACGCAGACGACGGTGATATTTGAAATTCGAACAAAATTTAAATTAGTTTGACAGCTCTTTTATTTTTTTTCTTGTGGAAACCCCGTCGGGACATCACCTCACCATGGCTATTGGTGAAGTGGTATGTCGGTAGTTTGACAGCTTAAGTAAGTTCAAGCTCAACTGTAAACCTAGCCGTGTGTACTTTGCGTTGGTTGTTTAAGTAAAATCGTTTTTTTTTTACTAAACTATTATTTTACTAATTGAACTTTGATATTCTGTCAATCAGAGTTTGTCAGAAAAGTACGACTTATTAGGACTAGCAACGTTAGAATTATACCTACCGTTTTCTATGCCTCCGCAATTTAAAGACTTGATCATTGTATTTAATAGCCTTCATGAGCGCTTGTTTAGTTGCCAGCGAAGAAACAGACTCTGGTGTGCGTCCTCTAGTCGGTTATGTAACAAGTATGACACACGGACTTACCAGCTATTGGGGCAAGCAAACGTAGTAAACAAATTTTGAGTTCTTGCCGCATACCTCATATTTTTGTTTAATTGCAATACCGTCTAATTGGTGTTGCGTAATAGCCAATTTTGTTCATGGATTTTCAATGATGTAAGTAATATTTATAATGGAACTCATTCCATTACTAAATATTATAAAACCAAGTCCTCCGCTGCGTCTGTCTGTCTGTCTGTTCGCGATAAATGAAATAGCTACCGAACGGATTTTCATACGGTTTTCACCAATAGACGGAGTGATTCATGAGAAAGGTTTACGTGTATAATTCGTTAAGGTTATGTGTAAAATGGCTGAAATATGACGATGATTGTTGAAGATGTCGGAAAAAATCTACATAATTATACTTTGCTACCCGTGCGAAGCCGGGGCGGGTTGCTAGTTATAAATATTTTTTACATCAATTCACAAATTTCACGATGAGAGTCATAGCCGTAATCACATATTTTAGGAATTCCGGATTGGCACATTTAATGATTACTTATATTTCTGGATCTTTAGTGACAAATAGTTTGGTGACACTAAACAACCAGATGCTGTTAAAATTTACATACAGCTGCCACATTATTTTCCTAAAATGTACGAAGCCGCCTAATATAATAAAAATAATAAGGTAGGGAATCGATTATAATAATTCAGTATATAAAAAATTTACAAATCGAACATCTGCAATAAATACGATAAAAACTGAAATGCAATGGAAATATACGGAATATAAGCTATAAAAAACACCCGAATTGAGAACCTCCTCCATTTTTTAAGTCGGTTAAAAAGAACGAAAACAATAACACAAATTACTCTCCCGGAGGCATTAAACAGCATGTATGCTAACTTGTGAATTACATAACATAACTATAGAACTAATTAGCTTAAAAACTGACCTGAAACATGTGAGGATGAACGGCCTTGGAACCCGACCCAAATATGCAAAACACACAGGCAACACATTATCTTACTAATTACATACAAAAACGCTAAAGCTGTGAACTTAACACATTTCGAAAAATAATTAAATTGTTAGATTCACAACAGAAAGTGTGGACGTGTTAGCGTTTGAATTTTCGTTAGATGCAAATACATACATACCAAGACATCTCAAAATTATTAACAATTATATATAACAATGAAAGTAATAGCTATTGAGTAATTAGAATTTAGCGTCAGTAAATCGAATGTAATCAAGTTTGAAGTTAAATAACTAATTTAAATATTTAGCTCCAAAAAACGGTTCCAGACAATAAACTCCTTGTAGAAAGACGTTTTTTATAAAATGTAAGTAAGAAGTAAAATGAGTAGAAATATCTAGCAACAAGTGACAAAAAGAAAGCAGCATGTTTTTTGTAACTTAAGCATCAACGAATAGGTTTGATATTCATTTAGGGTCGACAAGACAGACGCACGTAATTTCTTTATTTTATTTAATTATTTATTGGTTCGCCCATAAGGCCATAACTGTTACACTTTTTCTTATAATTAACGTGTTCTTTGATATATTAAAAGCGTAGAGTATCGCCTGGCAAACACTTAAATTAAGATGTTAATGCATAATGCTAATGTTACAATACAGTGAATAGATAATAATATGTAAATAAAATAAAAAAATATATTAGTTGATAATTGTTTAATAAGATTTAGTTCTGCGGTGCATTTGGTTCCTGAATTTGTAAATGGATAAACCGAAATTATCTAGCTGGTTGTGGAATTTGCTATACAGCCTACTAAGTCTGGGGATTGTAGGAGTTTTCTTTAGTGTCTGTCGTCCTGCAATTTCGATCCCGTCCGCATAGTCTAAGTTCGAAGTTTAAGAGGTCACTAGTGGCGTTAAATAAAATGAGTAAGAGAAAAGCACTGTTCGCGTGACAAGTTAGACACGGCCTTTATGTCAGTCACTTGTCTAGTTCACAACCTTTTGCATCAGTCCTTTACTGGTAACGTAAGTGAAAAGGTTTGTTTAAAGGTGGACTATCTCTTTTGACTTCAGGTAATCTATCTTTATTTTAATATTTTCCTATTATACCTTCACTTTTTGAGAGTACTCCATCATATTTTATTTCAATTCAATTAGCCCACCGCAATCTAGATACTGTCGGACATAGGCCTCTCCCAATGTGCGCCATAACACCTAATCATCTCAGCTACCTTCTGAGGAAGGTCGCCAGTCCATCATGCTGGGAAGCGTCCCACTATTAAGTCCTAATTTGTATGGACTTCATAATTATTATAAGGTGTTGGGAGTCTATTAAGTGGAATGCTTTGGCTTGGCGAGAAATTTATGTGTTCTGGTGATGTGTCCCAGGTAATGAAAGCGGGAACACCTCTCCTTATCTCAAAGGGAGACGTTGCTGCT
The DNA here is from genome assembly GCA_949752705.1 of Callimorpha dominula. NCBI lineage: Eukaryota > Metazoa > Arthropoda > Insecta > Lepidoptera > Erebidae > Callimorpha > Callimorpha dominula. Next base: position 10,879,295 of record OX457010.1, on the reverse strand, counting down.
AGCGTCTAATCCGCTACCCAAGGCTTGGTCTCTCTTCGTCTCCCGCTATTTTATAGAGACTGGAACGGCGAGTGGGCGGAAAAGCATCTCAGTTTCACTGACCGTAGAAACGCCTATGTTTTCTAAAACTTTGTACACTTTAACCGAACCGAATATATCCATACATAAATACCAAAACTAACGGAAGCGTTGCAAACTACATGTTCCAAGTCACCTGACATGGCTACTCTTTAGCTGCAATATTTTTTTAACCTGGCAATTGTTTTTCCTGTTACGACTTTAATTGGTTGTCTGATGATCTCTAACGGTTTGTTACCTACGTCGATACACTGTCTCTTTACCAGACGGTGATCTCTCGTACTTATACTCAGTATGAGAAACAAAACTGATCCTTTTTAACCGCTCACTTCTGTCAGTTGAAGTTATTTCACGTGATTTGAGCAGTAATATGCAATGCCCTATGATTTTTAACACTAAACGTCCATACTGGCTATAACAATTTTTTAATTTTTGTTTCTAATGTTAAATTGTTATAATTTCAGCGGCGGTGCACATAGCCGGTGTAGTGGCGGCCATAGCCGTGACAATCTTGGGCGTGTTCTGCGTGCTGTCCGTGCTGCAGCTGGCCATGATCTCCTCCAAAGAGCGCGTCGGTTTCAAGTACACGCACCTCATCATGATGAAGTTGGCACTCGCTCTGTTAGCCAGTTAGTAAAACATTGATTGTACGTCATGCTTTTTAGGGTAACCTAAGACGACGACGGCGACGTTCATCTCTTATATTAAGGAGAGTTCCCGCCTCTCGTCGGGGACTTGTTGTTGTGGCGACTTACACATACATCAAAACATACTTCAACATCATCTAGCGAAGACGAGCTGAACTACGTAGTAACTACTAATCCTGCATCGCACTATGAAAGTTCTCGCGCCGATTAGTTTATATACAATTTAGAAATATAGTCTGACAGCCACGATCACCTAGCCTGGCTGGAGGATCCTCCCTTTGTGTTGGAAGGGCCATTACACCCGTTCCTCCTCAGTTGTTGTTCTGAGTGAGCCTGAATGATGCGTGCATGTTATGACGAGCGATGGCACAATTAGGTAGTTTCTATGATCTAAATTTCTCCTAAGTCAGTCAATCAATTTTAATATTTCATTTTTTTTATGCGGTACGGCGCAAACGAGCAGACGGGTCACCTGATGGTAAATGACTACCGCACTCAAGAGTCACACTTGTGACTCTTGAGTTGCCGGTCTTTAAGGTGGGAGTAGGGGAATAGGGGGTGAGAGGGTGGAAGAGAGGTAGAAGGAAGGGTTAGGGCCTCCAGTAACCTCACTCACTCGGCGAAAAACAATGCAATTATTGCTTCTCTGCAGGTTTTCTGTGACGCCGTGGAATCTCTCCGGTCGAGTCGGCCCACACGTACCGAAACGTGGCTCTCCCACGAACAAAAACGTTGTTGTCATGTGTTGTTTTTTCATAAAATTGTACCGAGCTCTGAAGTTAGTAAAAAGATTGTTATTTGACATAACTGTCACGTCATCTATCCTATTGAATTAAATAGTAACAAGTATTTAAACAGTGTGTTAATTAAGAAAAGTGTAACATACCTTTTTAAAAACCAACTTTTCAGGTTCCTATATAGTTTTGAATTTTGACGTTGTCCCATAAACTTTCGTTATAAATGTACATGCCGAGGCGTAGACAAAAGACAGGCATAAGGGCGAAGGTTCACATTGTGTTATACTGTCAAGGTGGTATTATTGAAATTAATTTACAAAATCTTGTTATAATAAAAATCATTCATCGTCTTAAGAAATTGTTAGCGGTAAATAAAAGTATCTAACCACATTACTCAGTCACACCAGTGTAAAGTGTAAAACAGCAGAGCAAATTACAAATGTGTGACTATGTGGCTTCTAATTTGTATAAAACTTGAATATTAATAGTTTGTTCATATTTTCAGCATTGCTGTCAATCGCTGCAGCAAGCCTTTTCGCTATACAGGGCAATGACAGGGGTTTCATCGTATCGAGGGGAACAGCTTTTTATGTTCAGGTATAGTGATTTTTTGCTTTTTTTGGTATTGTGTAATCATTCCGGCTGGATAGTGATTATACTATTAATAGATTGCCAAAACTTTGGTCCTGGTTAAAGTTTGTGCTTGATGCTAAGGCTCCCGACAGAAGAAGTACTTCTACCTCATACACTTCTGCGGGTGAATTTGGTGAATTGAGAAGGGTATTTGGATTTTTGATCATAGTAATTTATTCTTATTGAACAATAATCTTTTAAGTCTACCATTGTATTTATTGTTTCCCCAGAGAACCGATTCACCTGTTTCAATTGTTTCAAAACGGTCCCTCAATGACATCGAAAACGTGTATAAATCTAGATGATTATGATATCATGAACAAATCGTTGTTGAACAATTAAGAACTTTAATTTCATTTTAGTATCATCAGTAGTCGACAAGCGGCCAGTATTGGACAATATATTTTTTTAAACGGAAAGAAAATTGACCCTACGCAACGTAATTTCTATTGTCATGCTACGGTATGACAACCATTTGCCAGAATTTTCTATATCTTTGACTTTGGTGCCGTTTCTGTCACAATTTGTACTACTATATAAGTTTATTGTTTCTGTTTACAGATAGTAAGCATAGTGGTAAACTGCATCTTGTTCGTAATGTCAGTATATGACGCGCTGTTCTCGCGACGAGCCGGCGGAGACCCCACTAACCCGCTCGCGGAACCAGAAGGCACAACCATCAATAATCCTGGATTTAAAGAAGGAAGAGGTAAGCTTAGCTTTGTTTATAAACTTTCGTAACTTGCTTCAGTGTAATTCGATAGATACGCCGCGTCGGATAAAAAAAAAAGGATTTACAAATCTAACAAGCTTCTTTGTCTTGATGCCTAACACCTAAGTGAGAGGTAGAGGTGAGAGGTTTCTGCTGGATTTGAAGCGATTATGGAACAAAACATCTCACAGTTGACATTGTACCTACTATAGTTTAATTGTTTTTCAATTTTCCCGACTAGTGCGCATATGAGAAGAATGAATCCTTAAAGTAAAATTAGATTTTTAATGAACTGTGTGCACTTAATTTTAGGTATATCAATGACGGATGCGTCAGGGAAGCCGTACAGCACAAACGGCCACGGAAGCGTAGTCTCAATGAACACGACTGCCACTACTCTCACGGGGTTGTCAGATGCGAGTACCATCACGAGATCACCCCTGAGGTCTTCGTTGAAAAAACCAAGACCCCGAGAAGGTGAGCCCGGTGGTCTCGGTATACAGAACCCTGGCTATTCAGGACATTCGCCACCACTCAATAGGAACGGAAGCCAGAAAAAAGTACGTATACAAACGCATAGTACTGAAGTCTGAATCAGTGTATTCTGCTAAATATAACGTAGGAAAACTGCAGCACATGAAATTTATATTACTGTTTATTGTGAAAATTGGCCATTTTGAAACAATTTTTATCAAGAGGTCATTTGCAGGGATTCAAAAGACAATATTTATATGAACTAATAAAGGAAACAATAAGAAAGCTGTTATGTTAATTTATATGATCTTGTAGTTGGTAAATAGAACTTCCTGGCTTAAAATTTACTCCTAATTTGGGTACATTTGAAGGTGACTTAGGATACCTAAATTATGTATATACATACACACACACATATATATATATATATATATATATATATATATATATATATATACGGCTATTAACGCGATCACGAAATAGGTATTACTTACCTTTGAATTGAGTGAGCCTGTGACCACAGCCAGTGCAACCTGGTCGAAAAGTCAGGCAATTCCTAGGTATGCATATATACATAATCATGATTTCAAGTATGTCGTACACTGTACCTAGACTTATATATATACCATTGTGTTTATCAATTACTATTTATATAAAAATAAAGAAATTTATATATTCCAACACGGTACATATAAGTTTTTACCAATTATACAAGACACATAAAAAATGGACATCAATTACTAGAAATGACTGAAGATCTTTTGATTACCAATTTTGACTGTTCACGCAAATTATTAACTTATTAATAAATTAATAAGGAGTTGAATCTCCGAAATATTGCAGAACTTTTAACTTTTAAGGAATGACACTGATAGATTTGAATGAAGCATAAACTAGATGTAACATTTTATATTAAAATATATAAATGTTTTTACTTTTTTATATAAGGGTGTACATTTTACTAAGTATTCATTACGAAATTACTTAAATATTATAATTTTAATTAAAAGTCTAAGCGTTCAACATATCTCACAGTTGATATTTTAAATAATATTTTAGTACATTAGTTTACTCCAAATGTTTTTAATTTACAAGTTATAATACAAAAGCAAATCTTCTGTATATTTCGTTAGAACAAAGTTCTTAATATTTTATTGTGTGTAAAGCGCATATATGTACATATCAGCACAAAGTGTTGTAGGAAATAAACATTTTTATTTGTTATAGTATATAGCTTTGTTGATATTACATGCTGTTTTAACATGTTAACATTTACAATTTAGAATTTAATTCCATTATAGTTTTAAGAGTAGTTTTATAATAAAAACATATGTAAGTGTAAATACGCAAGAGAAACCCACCAGGCTTTTTATGGATCATCACATTGTAGGAACCTATTGTTTAGTATTTTATAAACTGCTTTAATACATTCGATTGTGAAAACCGTGCCTTACCTTTTCAATGTGTCCCATATGTGCCTTACGCCCGAGTATTGTTTCAAGATAATTTGATCCTACACTATCATTTCTACCTACAACTTTAGGCTTCAGACTTGATATAGTGTTGAGCGAGGCGGGCGGACTTGGTCCATTACAGTTAACAATGACTGAGTGTTATGATCTAAATACAGGTGAATCTCAGATCTACTCCGAACAAATTATTTTATTACATTTTGAACTGATCTGTCTTAAACGCTGTAGCGCCTACAGCAAACAGTAGCCACGCCGTTCAATGCCGTCGTCAAATCTTCGGCCTATCTCTACCTACATGGAGTTTTACATATAAGTTTAATTACTAACGTAAATTAGAGTATTATTTTTACTCTATCCGTCCAATTCTGGTCCTAACTTTAGTTTCGAAGCCACATAATGTAAGTAGGTAACACTTTAAAGGTAGATGGAGGGTAAAATTTATTATTGTTACTTTTGTATTGTTGAGATAATGTAATATTTTATCTGTTTTTAGCATGTGTCTGGAAAATAGTTTTCCGTAAACCACTAAAAGTAGGCTTTGTAAGTCTAAAATGAAAACAAATTTTTATTCAGACTTATTTATGAAATTATTTTCTGTATTTATTAAATCAGGTTAATTTTATTTGTAGAAAGAAATAATTTTAATTGTATTATTATTATACAATCCGTCCAAAATATCCCATTATTTTTATGATCTGAAAGTAAGTTATATATACATTCTTTAGTAATATTTTGCTGAATAAACAATTCAACTGTTTACAATCGATTTGTTTTATTTATTGAACATTGCAATCAAAATTGCTACACGAAAATGTTTATGTGCAGTATATGAATGTAGATAAAGTAAAAAAAATAAAACACATGTAGAATTCTTGTATAGGTTTTAACTGTGGGAGAGCCATGCTTCGGCACGTATGGGCCGGCTCGATCGGAGTGATAGCACGGCCTCACAAAAAACCGGCAGTGAAGCAATGATTACATTGCTTTTCACCGAGTGAGTGAGGTTACCGGAGGCCCTAACCCTTCCCTTTCCATCTCTTCCCCTCTTCTCCCCCTACCCGCACTCTCCCTCTTCCCCCTTCCCCTACTCCCAACTTAAAGGCCGGCAACGCACTTGTGACTCTTGAGTTGCAGGTGCCCATGGGCGGCGGTAGTCGCTTACCATCAGGTGACCCGTCTGCTCAGTTGCCCCCCATCCCGTAAAAAAAAAAATATAAATATATAAAAATACTAGCAACCCGTCCCGGCTTCGCACGGGTACAAATTATACACCTAAACCTTCCTCATTAATCACTTTGTCTAATAGTGAAAACTGCATGAAAATCCGTTAAGTAGTTTTTCAGTTTATCGCGAACAGACAGACGGCGGGGGACTTTGTTTTATAATATGTAGTGATATTGAAGAGACATACACACTACCACGCGGCCGTCCGCTATTGCGAAGCAATAACAATTAAAATTAACATTTAAGTTCATTTTCGCAAGCAGCGATCGGCGCCTGGAAAAAATAGGCCATTAAAACGGTACGTATCGATATTTTTGTAGGAAGTGATTTATCTGTTACGTAGTAATTACTCTGTAATCTGTGCTAATACTACGGGTGAGATTTTTTTCTAAAATCAAATCATCTCGACAGCTGGCATCAACGATTGTTCCGATTATAAAAAAATGAGCTCTACACAACTGAACACCGCGTTATCATTGTGAAAACCCATTACAAAAATGCAGTGACTGTGTGTGGCATTCGATACAGGAATATGTATGGATCTGAACGACATGTGGTTTCAGCAGGATGGCGCCACCTACAACACCATGCACGGGACAATCGATTTATCGAAGTAACGACTTCAAGACCGAATCATCTCCCGACATTCCGATGCCAATTGGCCGCCAAAATAGTGCGATTTAAAACCGTGCGATTTCTTTCTTTGGGTTTTTCGAAATCTCAGGTCTATGTGAATAAACCATAAACAATTCCTGAGCTCAAAGCCGAGATCTAACGCATCATCGGTGAGATAGAGCCACATCTTTGTCAAAATCTCATCTAAATTTGCATGAAAAGAGCAAGAGCATGTGTTCAGAGCCGAGAGGGGGATATGCCGGATATTTCATTCCATACATAATCGGAACATGTCTACTTTACAATGCAATAAAAATATCATCACTCGCTCAAAAAAACATGCATTTTATTTTTAAATTAAATATTGCACTCTTATCGGGTCACTCTTTATATACACAGACACATCTATATGTCATCTGAGCGTGACGGTCGCGTGAGTTCAGTCCTTTTAGTAGTCCCCATAGCAAAAGTGCACAAAAATGCCTAAAGAACTTTTCACTTCAAAAAAAGTAGGTTTAACTACTTTTACCTACTTGCTTATTTGAAGGCAGGTACTATGCGATATAACAATATAAATACAGCTTGTGTCGGTTAAAAAACTTCCCTTGGATCGACTAGTAGAACTTGACGATCGGACCACGGGCAATGAACGTAAAATTACATTGATTATTATTTCTTTTCTTTCTTTCATAAGAACCTTCTCTTGACAATAACAAACACAAAAAAAAAATAATTAGCGAAATCGGTCCAGCCCTTCACGCGTGATGCCGTGATCAAGGGAAATAGGGATTAATTTTTATATATAATAATATAGATAAGTAACACATGGTTTTATTATATTCGTACGACTAGGACAAGGTAGACAGTTAGGCATAATTCATACGAATATTTAGATATCTAATAAGAAATATTTATTGGCAAGGTAGTAAAAGGAACTACGATAGAAGCTAAGGACGCCACAGGTTTCTGTTTAAATTGAAGCACACACGACTGGAGAAGATTCTCCTTCTTACATAATATCACGGCACGTAGTTTCATAACGTACGAGACCTAAATAAAATTCAATGAAACAACAATTCAGTAGTAAGTAGGTTTTTTAATAGTTGACGGTAAGCTTGTGCTTGTTACTGACCATGAGATCGTTTGTACAGTCATTTAGGTGTGACGCCAGCTCACACTCGTCTTGGTAGCGCACACTGGATTCAATACAACGATCTAAATTTTTGTCCAGTTTCTTCATCATTTTTGTATCTTTGGAGTAAAATTTGCCCACAAGTGATATTAAATTATCTGTAATATATTGAAATAACTTTTACTCGGCGTTATTAATTTAAGCGTGACTTAAAACGTCAGAGTCATTCTATATGTATAGGTAGGTACTTTGGTTTCGGCTCTGCTCTTCCTCTCATCCCAGGGCTAACTAGGTGGTTTTTTACAAATGTTTTGTTCCACGCGACCCCAAGAAGAAACCTTTCCCTTCTTCGTTCAGGATTACAAGTTAGTAATTGGTTCATTTAAAACTTGAAAAAAACATTTTTATTAAATAACCTCAAAATAAAATAGCAGATGGATGAGGTTGCTCGTCTATCTGCTATTTTATTCAAAGACGGTGGATTGGATCGTCTGATTGCTTTGTGTTTGGGCAACGTGTAACTCTGACTGGCAATGGATAGAAAGCTTGGCTCTTCGAGACTGCGAAAAGAAAATTTCTGCAAAGAAATAGACGGAAGGCACGGCCGTGCTGAGAAAGTAGGCTGTCAATAGCACCTGATCAGTAAACACAGCGTACTCGTGTCTCACCGTTGCTCGATTGCTGGTCAGTAAGCTGTATGGCAGCCGTCTCTCCCGGTAAAAGTGCCCATATAGGGGACGGCGATATGATAAAAGAAATAACGACTTGAAAAAATCCTTATGATAAGCTACTATTAATAACGGTGTGACGGCATGGATCAATCTACGATCTATTAACGCTTTAAAGGGGGTATGTCTGTGGGGAACAGCTGGGATGATTAGTACAACAATATATAGGTAAGTATTAAAAAAAATCTCGACTTTGACAATGTTGAGACTTCGCCAGTTCATTCCTATCTAAATTCTAATCAACAATCCCTTGGATCATTAAGTTTAATAAATAATTATTAGTACTTACATGAGTAAATTGTGGAATACATTACCTTTATTTATTTTGCCTTTTATAATTACGCCATTCCGCTTCAAAACGCAAGCAATAAGGCATTCAGCGTGGACCGGTGATTCCATTTTGGGCGAGAGACGTTTAATTGGCCTTTTGTCGTTAGCTTGAACTTCTTTTAAACATTCACTCATATTTCTCTTAAACTGAATGACATGAGCTGCAACTTCTTTAGGGAATGTACTATATGACCAATCTGGTTCTCGATCTTCTTCTATTTTATTAGGAGCTTAAAAATAATCTACATTTAAAATCAATTTATTATATGCAAATTATATGTAATAGGTAAGTACAGTGGACAAAGAAAATGGTCTACCAATTTTGACATTAGTTTCTGTATAATCACAATAGCAATAAGGTTGAACCTATCTCTAACAATGAACTGTCAGAATATTATTGCACGGGAAAATCAACCTTGTTGTTTTATGATGGCAAATCATATATTTAGCCGATGGTACACTGTGGGGACATTCGGGTAAAACCACAGAATAGAAAGATATATGCGTTGCAACGCATGGCAGTGGCAAGCGCGTCACGCCTTTTTGTCATTTCTACCTATATCTTTCTATTCTGTGGGTAAAACTTACATTTTTGTCCTCGATTGCGTTTTTCTAATTTCAAATTTCGAGTTATAATTGTGTCTTTATCTATTATTCTTTCATGAGTAGTGTCTATGCCCATCATGAGGTTCTTTTCAATGTCGATACCGGTTTTCTTTTTTATTTCACATGATGTTATATAGAGAAAGGAAAAAAATATGAGTAAACGGCGATACATTTCCAGTCAAGAGTTATGAAGAGTGATTTCAAAATTGTTATACGAGATTGCCACGGTGATTGATTGTTAGCGACAAAGTTTAATTGCTCAGATTTCGTTATTAATATTTTAATAGATTGAGTCGTAAAAATAATTGGCGTACCAATTTTTTTTTTCCAATTCCGAAACCTACCAGCTTAACCATCTCGCCATTATAGTCGAATCTGTATAACCAGACTCATACGCCACATATTTATGTATTCATAAATAAATGATCCCTATAATATGTATAAATTGTATTTGAATATGTATAAAAAATCCATCCATTTTTACCTTGCCTTTTAAAGATGCAAATATTACTTAAAACTTAAGTAACAGTTACTTCCTCAGGACGGTGGCAAATAAACAAATCCACCACAGAAAGTTTCATAGTTGCTTCTGAAATTATTTTGAAAAATTTGGATGTAGTATATTTGAAGTCGTGAGCTTCGATGTCCCATAATGGAGAACAAAGAAGTAAAGTCATGTGTCAGAAGAGAATTAAAGATAATTCGAGACTGATATACATTTATTTTATAGATTTATCATTAATGAACAATAACACAATCGTCTAATATTTACAAGTAGTAGGTACATATATGTTTTCACAAACGCACAGTTATACGATTACTTACATAAGTTACATATAAATAAAATTGTAAACAAACTTTGAACTTTCTTACATTTTATAATTAACTTACACATAAAGTGATGGGAATGAAAAAGACACGGAGGTCTCGCTTATTTGAACTAACTTTCTTTCTTAACTGGTGTCTTATTTCAAGTCTATAGAATGCTCGTGACGTAACAAAGGGGCATTTGAAAATATTGGCAATAAATTGAATTTATAGTAACCGTTACTTTAAACAAAATACACTTATGCCGCGTTCCAACAAACCAAAAACGATTCGTTTTGCTTATTGACGGTAAAATTTCGTTGAAAGTTCATGCATTTGTCGTGTTATTTTGTTTTGTTAAACGTGATTAGGTAAGTACTCTAAATCAGATAGATCCACTTCTTGACTACGAAACTGAGTGGTAAATTATCCAGGAGAAAATTAAACGCTTACAACTGGTATTTTATTCACATGATTGTGTAATATGGGTATTAAGATATCTCACCATGCCTTTCCAATCCGAATTACTATCACGACAAAGTGTATATTCAGATAATAGCTATACTGGACTACTTTTTCCAAAGTGTAGAGAACAAAGTTACATCACACACACATTCGAACAATAATTCGGTAGGTTTTAATAAAATCTAGTATTGAATTGTGGTTGACATCAAAGCCTCCACTCGTTCAATAATTAACCAGTATTTGCTGGCTATAAACTTAACCTTAATGTTTGATGTCAGACAATAAAATAACTAGTTTCTTTTAATTTTTATTTTTACCACTAATTATAACTTATAGATCTTGACACTAAATAGTTTAACATAACAGCCAGTCTACGATTTCTTTATATACATATTACATCGGTTTGTTTGTTAACACATGAAAAAGCTATTATAGATTACAGTCTGACACGTCGAACGGTTATGTAACTGGACAGTCATCAATACTTTACTAAAGATTAAGTAATTAGCATTATATGTCAAAACCATTTTTGAAAATACATTGACTTAATAAGTATAGAACATATAAATAAAATGACAGTAGGTGTGATGGATGAAAAGCGTTTACTATCTTGCAGTTTGGGGTCTAGGCTATCATGACAACTTACAATGAAGGTGTTGCCATCCTTCATTGTCAACTATGTGTTTATAAAGTAGTCTGGCAACTCTTTGGACGCTAAAGTGTTACTACACTTGGTGAAACTCAAAGTATATTTCGTTCGTGTTATATGTAGGTAACTTCCAGTTTCTGTTCAGATTGATTTTAAAATTTAATGTCAACTAAAATTAATCTAGAAACATTTCGGTTTAAAGTTTAAACCTAAATGTTTGCTAACCTAGACCACATAGAGGAGTTTGTTATTTATACTGAAACTGGTAATGGGATATAATCTATTAGTAATCTTGATTGGATTTTTGTTATTTTTTCCCTTTTTATGGAAATGGTGGACCCATTCCAAATGGTATTTTCTTGAACGTTTAATAATCCCTATAATTAACTTAAAATAAATGCAACCATATAATCCAACTTAAATTAACGAGTCGTTGTCCCTGAAGATACAATTGACATAGAACCACAGTGCCATTCAATCTGATGCAATTTTACTGTCTTTGTGTGCGTTGAGCCTTGGTAGTAAATATTGGCCAACTTCATTTACCAAGCTAGTCATGTTCCCGTTAGGCTTCTAAGTTCCTGTATTCGTTTATATTCTTAGGTTTGACACTCTTTGAACGTAATTTTATATTTTATGAATTTTCTTGACTTTTAGTTAAAAATAATTGTTATACTATTATACAGAATACTCAATTATTTACTTCTACTCATTACTATTTTTTTATAAATAGATGTGTTGGGTTTTATTTTTTGAGCAGATGTAAATGAAAATGTAATCCATAGGTACTCTAGGGAATGTTATAAAATTAGATAATCTTTGATTTTTGTAACAAAAAAAATTAAATTCATAATTAGCTTAAATTAATGCCTGTCAATGTAAGTTTTAAGATAAATGAATACTTCTTTCCAATATGAATACTACAAAGGCGCTTACAGCGGTTACTAATTTATGAAATACTAGCGACCCGCCTCGGCTTCGCACGGGTGCAATGGAGACACTAATGTGGTAAACAATTATCGTCATACCATTATACAAATTAACACAAAACCAAATTTCAAACATTATACAAACTAAACGTATAAACCTTCCTCTTGAATCGCTCTATCGATTGGTGAAAATCGAATTAAAATCCGTTGCAGTTTAAAAGACCTAAGCGTACAGACGGCGGAAGCGACTTTGTTTTATACTATAGATATATAGAGAGAAGCATAGGTAACATCGAATTACAAATTACCAGAATTGAAATACAAAATATTTAACTGTATATACAACAAACTAAACAGGTTATCTGTAAGACTTTAAAATCTACCCAAGGTTGGCATAATTATTATTCTTATTGAACTTTATGGCGTTAGGCATTCATTGCACTAAAATTTGTTTTAGGTAAAGAATTTATTACATATTAATAACGTTCTAACGAACCTCGTGAACCTTCTTATTATAGCGCTTTGTTTGTACTTGTGTTCGTTATTTACTGTACTGTAAAAGGCTAGAGAAAAGTTGTATCAGAAATTGTAGGAACGGAAGCTATTTAATATACAGTTCGGTTTATTCAACTATCTACATTTATGTTTCATTGACAAGTTCGATATAATTAGCATTATATCAAATGAAATCTAGGATTACATCTAAAACTTATGACATAGTTTTGATAAATATAAGTATATTATTTACAATAGGTTGGTATCAATTACAGCATTTGGCATTTGATACCAAAAAATATTACAGGCATAGACAAAAGGGGTAATAAATTATTCGAAATATAAATTGGGACACGCGTATTGGTGAATATCCAACCTTTTTCATTGAGTGCTACATGTGTTGCAAATAAATTGACTTGACTTACATTAAATATATTAATTTACTTTTCTTTTTTTTTTAATACAAATATTGAACACCGGGAAGAAATATTATACATTATTTTACCCAAGCAACAATAATTGATTTGATACAAAAGAACTGATTTTCACTTTTTAAGGAAGGGAATTGCGGTCTATGTGATAAATTATACATTATTATTTACATGTACGATCAGTATAATGTTTGTATGTAAGTCCTCGTTTTCGATCTGGCATTGTCTAGTTAGCAGGACTCACGATATCTGCGAATATAAAAATATAAGTAATTTATTTATTTATTTATTTATTTTCAGAAAGATACATATTGTTTACAGATAATCTATACACAATAGTATATAAGTAGGTGCTTGATAATATCTATAAAGACTTGAATGAGACAATATATACAAATAGGTACTATAGCTAGGTAACAGAACTAGAAATCGTCAGTGTCTCGAGGTAACGTCCTGCTGTCTTCATAAACAGATATTCAGAGCATATGAATGTTACGACATATGTAATAGTACAATGTATAGTGGATACAGTAAGCATTAATTTTATACAGTTGCGCTGGTTGATGACCTAGATTGTAGAGAGAATAATCCTTATATTTTTACTTTTTTTAGCGTTATACATATAGTTTTGTAGGTGTGGTGTAAATAGAATGGACAATGTGAGAAATTTAACATTAAAGGGAGCCTTAAAGTAGCGTAAGTGGACGAAAAATTGAGGAACAATATTTAAGCTAGGAGGCTATCAGGGTAGGGAGTGATGTGGAGGGATGAGCCCAATGTGGTGAAGAGTTTTTTGTACGGAAGTTGACGTTTACAAGAGTAGAGGACGACCAAAGAAACGTTTATCTACGATATGACTGTATTTGGCTAGGAAGTGAGTTAGCGGTGAAAAGACGAATGACTGAGTAGAATGGAAGAAGAAAATATATTGCGCTGCTCCAGAATAAAATTAGAGAATGGGTAGACCGGTAACGCTGATTGTACCTGGTGCGAGCGTGGGTAGTGGTGTGGCGGGCGTGGCGGGCTCGGGCGCGCTGGCGTCGGGCGCGCACGCGGCGCACAGCGGCGCGGCGCGCGGCGCGGCCAGCGCCGGCAGCGGCGCGCGCGCCGTCACGCAGCGCGTGCACACGCAGCGCCCGCAGCCCCAGCAGTGGTGCTACATATAGCGTACGAATTGCACAGTGCTATCTATATACAAAGTCGGCAGACCTTATACTACAGATATTTAGATAAATGATACATATAGATAAATAATAGATATAGATTATCTGTAAATAGATACATATTATGCATAGAACCGCTCTGACCGACCGAGCTTAAATCGAAGCTGCGACCTCCGATTAACAGTTAAATATACTACCGCTGCGCCAGTGCGCCACATACAACTATTTAAATAGTTTAAAAAAATTATTTCTATTGATACCGTAAGTAATACCGTAAGTACAAATTACTAAGTTCATGGAGTATGTAATGAAAATCTAATTTATATACGCCTATACACTAGATAACCCGGTGAACTTCGTATCACCAATTTATTTGAAGACTTTCACATAAACTTCCGGGAGTCCTCGGTTTATATCTCCTGAATACGGTCCTTTCGCAAAATCCGTTGTAAGATAATGTGTCCTACCTATAAACTATCTCCCTGCCAAATTTCGGATCTCTATTAACAAACCAAAAGGAGGTGAGAGTCGTTCGACCTTCTTAATCCAGCCCTGTTATAAGATGCATTCTTAACTGACGTGTTCTACCTATAAAGTACTTCTCTGCCAAAACTTCAGGTTTTTAGTACAAAAAACCAGGAGTTTTATATAAACTTGCAAGAGCCTGTCAAATTTCAGGTGATGATGATGAATTTTACAAAAAAAAATACACTATTTCGGGATTCGGCAAGATGTCAGTTACACCCTGAATATACATACTTACTTAACAATGACTATATTAGTATTATTTAATAATACTATATATTAAATAAAAATCCGTAATGTATCCGTACAAAGGTTGTCTGTAAGAAACCGCCGTGTGTGATAAGACCGCCGATTGTTATACCTTAACATTTGTAACTTGTTTTGCACTATTTACTACTTTAAGGTGTACAATAAAGAGAAATAAATATATTACAGGAAATGTGTACTTGGCTAACCCGCAGTTTATACGTATCAAATAAACCCCCTAATTATTAAAATGTGTTAAAAAATATTTGAATGATGAATGAACTTTTTACGATCCTAAACAAAGGCGTCACGTACTTCAAAGTAGACACCTACTGTTAAACGAAAGTATTGTGTATGTATACAAGTCAACAGTCCAACTCATCTTACTACTTGAAAGTAACTGGTAATATTAAAGTTACTGAAACTAAATTGAGACGCACGGTATCATCTATTGCCATTAGAGGAAATCATAAAGGGTTACAATTACCAAAATTGAGATGCACGCCATCTTTTGACAATTAACTAATATGGTCTATTTATAGAATGTCCAACATTATATAAGAACGTTCCAGAGTGGTTTCGAGTTTTCGGAAATGCACGATCTCTCTACGAAATAACATTCAGAGTATATAAGGCGGTGCATTGCAGTATGAATTGAGTTCTAGTTAAGCGATCTGCGAGTAAATAAGGCGATAAGTGAGAAGTACGAGTGATAATTTAAAATAGTGAGAATTAATTGTAATTGTGTTATTTGTGAAGTATTAAAATAAATTGTGTCTATTTTGATAGTAAATTGATGTAACTTTCCAATCCTAAACCTCAGCTCGTAACAATAATCCTGTCTTTGAATTTGAACACAAAGCAATATTGGGACAAGGCAATATATCATCTATTATTAAGTGTTGTGGTGTTTAAACTTACCTTCCGACTAAAATGGTCCAGAGGAGTAGAACAACTACACTCGGTGACATTCTTAATACTCTTCCAATCCAAAGCCACTGTGTTTACTTCTTTTTCTAGAAGTGCGAAGGTGGCCGGTATCGCGTCGTCTGTCTTCTAATAAAACAATATTATCGATTTGTTATCATATTAATCCTAAAAATACTGGTGGTATACTAGTGTCTGTAGGTTCCAGCTACGCAGGTGTGAACAACAATTTATTAACATCAGTAAATTAGTTAGTCAATTTTATGGCTTCGTGTGATTTATTTATGTCTGTAGAAACAATTAAATTTATTTGTCGTATATTTAACATGAATAAGTGGCCTACTCTACCTTAATGTTATAAAGAAAGAGTATTAATTTTGTACTGATAAATATTGGTTACCCATATAAAAAAATGGGAAAGATGATAATTGCAACTGCTGAATCTATTTGAGAAAATCTTTAACCACTTGAAAGGTAAATTATTACGGATAGACCTAGGCTATACCATGCATTTATAAATGTACAATGTTTATAACGTACATTGTACAGCCCAGGCTAAGTCGTGGAGAAGGAGAAGAGAAAGTATTCATTTTATTTTATAACATTTCTTTCATACCTCTGTGATGAGCGATATCTTGTTGGATTTTGGTCCTGTTAATGTTTCTTTCAGTGGATGGTCATGGTTTGCGCACTCAAGCTCCGACAGAGTGCCCCCAGACTCATATAATAACCTATAACAATAGAACAACAAACTATTAACTTAAGTGAGATTATCTCAGTAAAACAGAATGGCAACTAACACAGTACATAAGTGCTATTTGAGTTTACTGATATCGACGAAAAGTCTTTCTCATTGTCTGTTATTATTTCACCCGACTGCGAAGCCCAAAAGGAGGGTTATAAGCTTGACCTGTATGTATGTCCCTATGTTAACCCGTAACTACTAAACGGCTAAACCGATTTTGATTAATGATATGTGGTTAGGTTAGTCTTTATTGAGCGAGTGTAACTGGGTATATTAAAATCATAATAAAATAAATAATACTGATTGATCATGTCAAAATATATTTGTTTTTAACTTTCACGTCTTTAAAACATATTAAATGTGTAAAAAAAGATATTGCATACCTTATAAAAAAATTATAGCGATTAACTCCCAATTTACACATCCAACATGCCAAAATTGTTTTCAATTTTTTTTTTCTATCGGCTGAGGTATCAAAATGAAGATTATTCAAAGACGATTACAAAAATATTTACTATTATGTTATTATTTTCAACATAGTCAGGTTTTTAATTTAAACTTTTTAGCGAATAGCTTTCAAATGATCCACACTCAGTAACTTTATTTTATTTTCCTTAGCTTCTGTTATATATAAAAGGTCAATATATAGAGTGGCGAACGAAAATTGTGGTCGCAGTTCTAACCTAACATAAACATAAACCTAACGAAAATATAGTAAAATACCATATATTATATTACATTTCACAATTAATTAAAATACGATAAAGAATATATAAAAAATAAATGTATAGTTATATTTAGGAATTCTCATTTATAAATTTCGTTCATTACAAAAATCTGTGAAACGTTCTTATCATAATCTTCTATTTGTGACCCGCCGCCTGCCACCAGTAAAAAAAAGTTGTATTGTCCGATTTCAGAAAAGTGGAATTCACTACTGTTACATATCCATAGAATGAAAAAAATATTATTATCAAACGCGGTCTAAATAGAGGTGCAGGTAGGTAACTCATAATTTTTCGGTTAAAAATATTGAAATCTAGTTTTCTTTATTAAGGTGGCATATTTTCAAACTCATAATTGGTATTCGTTCACATTGGACTAAAAGTTAGGACAAGAAAACATACTTGTTATCAATTTGAAGTTCTTCAGTCTTGGTTTCGATTTCAACTGAGTTCACATTTCCGTTCTGGTAATTAACTACTGTTGTGTCTTTATTTTTATCTGCTTTCTTGCCTGCTAGAAGGTTCTTGAAAGTTGTTATTCTCTGTAAAAAAATAAATACATGGAATACATAATAATAACGGCAATCAAATCATTTACTCCACTATCTCTCTACTGTATTTCTGAACGCCAAATAATTGTGCTACCTTAGTTGCCCAGTGACAATGTCCATATCCATATCCTGATCTGAAGCGGCACGTGCAGAAAAGTGGGAGATGCTTTTCTGCCCGTACTGGTTGTTAGCCTCTCGAAATGAACTCCTCACTCTTCAGGTGCATATTTTCGGTACCAATGCACGCTGTTCTCATAGTGGCAAAATGTTCATTGTTCATGCTGCAGCAGGTCCTGATGCAGTACTGTACCTTGGTGAGATAGTTGATGTGGTGCTCTAGCGCTGAGCAGTGCACTGTGGCGGCGGGCAGCAGGTCCTGCCACAGTACTGTACCTTGGTGAGATAGTTGATGTGGTGCTCTAGCACTGAGCAGTGCTCTGTGGCGTCGGGCAGCAGGTCCTGCCGCAGTACTGTACCTTGGTGAGATAGTTGATGTGGTGCTCTAGCACTGAGCAGTGCTCTGTGGCGGCGGCAGCAGGTCCTGCCGCAGTTCTGTACTTTGGTGAGATAGTTGCTGTGGTGCTCTAGCGCTGAGCAGTGGTCTGTGGCGGCGGGCAGCAGGTCCTGCCGCAGTACTGTACCTTGGTCAGATAGGTGATGTGGTGCTCTAGCGCGGAGTAGTGCTCTAGCGCGGAGCAGTGCTCTGTGGCGGCGGGCAGCAGGTCCTGCCGCAGTACTATACCTTGGTGAGATAGTTGATGTGGTGCTCTAGCGCGGAGCAGTGCTCTGTGGCAGCAGGCAGCAGGTCGCCCAGCGGCTCGCGCGGATGCACGCCGCTCTCGTGACGGCAGTACATGCCGCGCCAGAACCTGTACAGGCACAAATTAATTTCACTCGAGAATGTACGCAGATGGATAAAAATAATGTCTCATAATAATGTATTTACCTGATACTTTGCGCGTTGAGATCAGGTTTGAGCACATCAGGGTGAGACTTTGGATTGTATAAAGGATTTTTATACTCGTCCAGATGACTGGCCATGTAGCCCCATAAAGAGAATGACCGTTCTGACAACCTACAGACATAAAGAATATTATATTTGACAATTACAGTACAGAATATTATTTACAATTAGGACCTCTAAGTTTTCGAAATAGTTAAAGGTTAGCATTATTCTTTGAGATACAGAAAGTGGATCAGCGTACATCATCGATCGCTAGTGGTTGAAAGTTTAATACAATGATGAACGGTAATATCTCAATGTGATAGAGGGAATGCTATAAAGATGAAGGAGAAGGTCCGTACCTCAGGTCCCGCCTGTCTTTCTCGCAGTTCCCTACAAAGGTCCCGTACTGGCAGGCGTGAGCGTGGTCATGCAACGTCAATAGAAACCGCTCGTTAAACTGGAAAGCCTGTAACATAGTTTTACGTTATTATTGTTATCTTGAGAGTATTCAGACGTATGTATTAAAAATATATATGTTTTAGATAATAGATTTCTACTAAAATCTTTTTAAAAGAGATACTGTATCATAGGACGTTTAATTATAAATATTTATTATTAAATTGATGACAAGCGGTGAGAAAGTTAGTACTTTGGTGGTGGATTAGTGCCAAGTATGAGACGGTCCTGTTGGTCTAGTGGTTAGTGATCCTGACTGCTAAGCCAGATTAGTTAGAGGGTTCGATTCCCACCCAGGACAAATATATGTGTGATGAGCACATAATTTTTCTATGTATAGGTATTTGGCAATATATAAGTATGCTTATCAGCAATCTGGACACCATAGTACAGGCTCTGCCTAGTTTGTAATCAGACGGCCGTGTGTGAGGGGTCTCAAGATATTATTACTATTAATACATTTGAACCAAAGGTTGCAGCTAGCGAAAATGATGCGTGCTAAATTAAAAATACGTTTACCTCTGGTCTCTGCCGCAACAGTTGCCAAGTACAGTCGAGTAGTTGTGTGAAGACCGGCGAGCGCTCGCGGCCGTCGCACGCGATGTGTCCGCACCGGTGCGTGAACTTGTGACCGAACGACAGCCAGTCCTTTTCTATTAGCGCCTAGGACGCATACATTTCATTTTAGTATTCGGAATCAAACGTAGTCCAGCGTTATGTAATACAGTATTATTTATACCTTTATTTATTTTTTGTTCACGATAAATTAAACAAAGGTTTCTTGAATTTAGATATACTTCAAAAACGGAAATTTACAAATTTGAAAACGTGTTTTAACGATGAGTAGTTAGCGAGAGAATATGTCTTGTACATAATGTAATATAAAAGTGAATGAAAAACGAATGGCGAATGGAATCGAACAAGTTCGATGAAAGTGTCGTAGACATCCTCGGGGGCCTTGAAAGCTGTAGGTGCAGCTTTCAACTTCAGTGATTTAGGTCTTCATCCGGAGAGGGCAGTAGACACAGTCTGTTAATAGCTCTTCGCAATGAGCCCTGTGAGGTAGTTACGTCGGCAACTCGAGGCACACCATCACTGCCGGGAAATAACTTTGAGACTCTTCCGAGGCGCCAGCATAAAGGAGGGGAGCTTTCCTCCTTGATTAGGACTAGGTCATCAACCTTCAGATCTCTGCATCGCACCTTCCATTTTGTCCTTTGTTGGAGCTCCGAGACGTACTCTGTGGACCACCTCCTCCAAAAGTGCTGACGAGCTTGTTCTAGACGCTGAAACCGGTCAAGGCGACTTGTGCTATAGTCTAGCAAGTACGGCGATGGCAATGACGTCAAAGGCCTACCAATTAAAAAGTGACCCGGGGTAAGGGGAGATAGGTCTTGAGGTGAAGGACTTAAAGGACATAAAGGTCGGCTGTTTAGTATCGCCTCAATCTGAGCGAACAACGAACTCAGTTCCTCGAAAGTCAAGTGAACATTTTTTATGGTTCGATTTAAGTGAAATTTCGCAGACTTGACCCCGGCCTCCCAGAGACCACCAAAGTGAGGAGCGTATGCTGGCGAGAAGCGAAATTCAATGCCTTCGCGAGATGCATAGTCAATGATAGACTCACTGTTAGTCTGCAAAAATGAATTTATTTCTTTCGCTGCTGCAACAAAATTTCTACCATTGTCGCAATATATGACCTCAGGTTTACCTCTACGGGCTATAAATCTTTTTAATGTCAATACAAATGCACCCATTGTTAAGTCACTAACTAACTCTAAATGGACACACTTGTACCGAAAACAAATAAAGATGCACAGGTAACTTTTAGTTATTTTGCAACCGCGTCCTTTGCGATCTGTAACAAGAAAAGGACCGGCAAAGTCGGTACCTATTGTGCTGAAAGGAAAGTCAGGTTCTACGCGATCTGCAGGTAAGTTTCCCATAATGTTATCCATAGTTCGAGCATTAAAACGACGACAGATTACGCAATCGCGCGCTACACGTCTAGCTAAAGTTCTACCTCCTACAGGCCAGTAGCGTTCTCTAATAGATGCCAAGAGGTGCTGCGGACCAGCGTGCAACAAGCGTAGATGCTCCTGTTTGAATAGGAGCTTGGTTAAGTAATGAGTGGAATTTAGTAAAATAGGGTGACGTTTGTCATATTGGTAAACAGATGAATCGATGCGCCCGCCGACTCGAATAATGCCATCCTCATCTAAAAATGGGTTAAGAGACGTAAGCGCGGCTTTAGAATTTAGAGATTTGCCCTTTTGTAGTAATCCTAACTCTATAGGGAAGGCGTCTTCTTGAGCTAACTTTAAAGAAAATTTGTGAGCATTTTCTATCTCAGAAACTAGGAGGGGACCTTGTATTCTATCTGCTTTATTGTGTGCTTTACAATTATTTATAAATCTAAAAAGTCTTGCTAACACTCTAACAACAGCAGTTAAGGAAGAATACGTAGCAAAAACTACAGACAAATCGGGCATAGAAACTGCCTCCTCCCCACCCAAAGTATGATGGGACTTTAGCTCTGGTAATTCTATTGAGCCTAAATCATAAGCAGGCGGCCAGGAAACTTCTGATTCTAAAAGAAAAGATGGACCATTCCACCATATAGAAATGTCTGCTTGGTCTGGATCGACGCCACGCGAGACCAGGTCTGCTGGATTAAGAGAGGTGGGTACGTAACGCCAGTCAGTGGGATTTGTCAGCTCATTTATAGCAGCTACTCTGTGGGCAACAAAGACTTTAGTTTTATTAGAGTTAATCCAACCCAAAACAACCTTAGAATCTGTCCAATATACTTGACGCTCTATAGGGCAGCGTAATGCAGCTGTGACAGTAGCAGTCAGTTGAGCCCCTAATAGGGCAGCGCAAAGTTCGAGCCGTGGTATAGTGGTAGGCTTAATGGGTGCAACCCGTGATTTGGCGCATACCAGGCTAACTTGTATTGCGCCCGTACTAGAAACTGACCTCAAATAGACACAGCTACCGTAGGCGCATAGCGAAGCGTCGGAAAAGCAATGCATTTCTACAGAAATATAATTATCAATTAAAATGAGTCGTGGAATTCTGAGAGAGGATAAATTTGAAGATTTTGTTGAGAACTGTAACCAAGAAGACTTTATTTCTAAAGGAACAGGTTCGTCCCAATCCATTTTGTAACTCCATAGTTTTTGTAACAGAATTTTTGGTTTAATTGTGAAGATTGATAGAAGACCAAGAGGATCGAATATTTTAAAGGTAGAAGAAAGTATAGTCCTCTTTGTTACATTTTCGGAAATTGAAATATCGTGCTGATAGTGGAATTCGTCGGTAGAAGGCGTCCAACCCACACCTAGTGTACTAGTGGCATTACTAATCATAAGGTTACCATGTTCCAGGTTAACGGAGTCTTCGAGTAACTCAGGTAAGTTCGAACGATATTTACGTAAGTGAAAGCCTCCTTTAGCTAACTCAGAAGAGACGGCGAGACGGATATGACGTAATTCCTCCCCGGTGCTCGCTCCGGTAAGCAAATCATCGCAATATAGATCATCCTGGATTATAGTTTTGATCTTGTGATCCTCACACTCTTCACCAAGCTGCCAAAGAGAGCGAGTAGTAAGGAAGGATGCACTAGCAAATCCGTAAGTAACTGTGTTTAAACGTAGGGTCCTAATAGGCTTATCTTCACTATCGCGCCACAAAATGAGTTGAAGATTGCGATCAGCATCCCTGAGGAGCACAGAGCGAAACATTTTCTCGATGTCTCCTGTCAAAACAAACTTATGTTGTCGAAAACGAACTAATATATTAAATAATGATTCTTGCACTACTGGTCCAACCATTTGTAAATCGTTGACGGAAATCCCAGATGTAGTACGAGACGATGCGTCAAAAACAACGCGTAATTTAGTTGACTCGCTTTGTTCCTTTATCACTGGATGGTGGGGCAAGAAATAAGCATTCAAAGGTCTAGACTCCGGGGATTCGGATAGGTGACATAATGCTTCATATTCATTAATAAATTGACAATATTGTAATTTTAACTCTGGTTGTTTTCGAAAACGAGCCTCTAAATTGAAAAACCTCTTTTTCGCTAAATTATAGGAATCACCTAAACAATCCGTGTTGTCACGAAGTGGCAACCCTACACAAAATTGACCATTACTAGTGCGAGTAGTGTTGGTGAGAAAATGCTGCTCGCACAATTTTTCTTCGTTACTAAGGGGTTTTTTCTGAGGGAAACTCTCTAGTTCCCAAAATCTAGTTAACTCGTCGTGTATATTAGACAAACTATCATCATTACAGACAAAGTTGCATGTGATAGATTTATTTTTTTTTTCAGTAAAATTAGGCAAAGGTCCCGTGACGAGCCATCCCAATTTCGAAGCTTGGAGTTTAGGACAACTATGTCCTAACGAATGCTGCTGAGCACCTATGATGTCCCAGAATAAGTCAGCACCGATTAAAATATCTACGGGGGATGGTTCATTAAAAGAGGGATCTGCTAACTGAAATTGACTAAGATTTAATTTTTTAATATCGAAGTATACTTTAGGTAGGTGGCCTGAAATTTGAGGTAAAACTAAACATGAAACAATTACATTAAATTTACTAGTTTCTGAATTGATGCGTATAATACAGCGTTCTGTGTTAAAATTTAATTTTTTGTTACCAATGCCTATTATGCTAACGTCGGATGGCTGAGGAGTCAGGTTTAGGTGGCGTTTTACAGCCTGGGTGATGATAGTCGTCTGACTCCCGCTGTCGAGTAGCGCTCGAACTATTATAGACTCGTTGGTGGCCACCAAGGTTGGTAACTTTTACTCTAGCAGTACATAAGAGTACTTCAAAAGGGTATATAGAAGAAGACATAGTGACAGAATTAATTGAATTTGCACTTTCGATTTCATCTGGTTTGTGAAGAAGAGAATTATGACGTAATTTGCAATGACGACAGGTACCTGGAAGTCGACAACGTTTAACAATATGGCCGGGTCTTAAACAATTTTCACACAATTTGTTAGAAGAAACAAAGGCTAATTTTTCCTGAAGAGACTTTGCCTTAAAGGACGAACACTCATAAAGGCGATGCTTATTTTTACAATAAAAACACTCTGGTAATTTAGATGAAAAAGTGTTGTCTTCGTTCGGCAAAACGACTAATGACCTTGAGCTAGTGTGTTTATGTTGATTACTAAAAAACTGTTTCTGTTTGTTATCCTGATTATCGTGCTTATGACGATAAACAGTCTCTAAAACATCAGCGCGAGCTTTTAGAAAACTGAAGAAATCGTTGAGTGTAGGTATGTCGCTTAAATTATTTCGGTGTTCTTCCCACTTAAAATATGTGCTACTATTTAATTTTCCTGCAATCATATATATGATAAGAACATCCCATTTGTCAGTCGGGAGCCCTAGGGAATTAAGAGCGCGTAAATTCTTTGTGACATGGTCAATAATAAATCTTAAGGATTTATCATTTTCCTGTACTGCATTAATATTAAATAATGCCTTAAGATGGTTGTTTATCAATTGGCGCTTATTGTCGTAACGATCGCATAATAGTTTCCATGCTTCAGAATAGTTGCTATGGGAAACCTCCAAATTGGCAATCACTCGAGCGGCTTCTCCCTCAAGATATGATTGTAAATAATGATATTTGTGAATACTTTCAATTTTTTCGTTAGCGTGAACTAACGAAACAAATGTTTCTTTAAATTCCAACCACTTAAAATAGGTACCGTCGAAATTTGGAATCTTAATCACCGGTAATTTAAAACCTAGTGCATTACAACTGTGATCATTATGATAACAGCCATAGATGATTTATTTTGAATTTGATCTAACGTATTTTTCTAATTAAATCTTGAGAAAATGCAATACAATGGTAGAAATCCTGTTCAATTAAATCCCTCGTAACTAACTCACTATCTAGACTATCGGGGTTAAGGGTTTCTATAAGACTTTGCACCTCGTCAAATTCAATAAATAACGCCTCACATTTTGATAACTTCATCGAGAGTTTACTCACTTCTAAATCAGAAATATTTTCTAAAGACGACAAAACATCGAGACTTAATTTAAATTTTGTTACGCGTCCTCTGATTGAACCGCGTTTACTAATTAACTCTTTTAACTTTAAAGATTCCGACATTTTATAAGTTGAACTCTCAACGAGCTACCACAATATGTTTGAATGATTGCGTAATAAATAGATAACAAAACAGCATACGATACGCTCCTCCCTCTGTCGATCAAACTGATGCACGCGAGCGGCCCTCGTAGTCTGCGTTATGTTCTTTACAATATAGGTAGGGCCGGCCAGTAGTCAGGTAGCAGCGATGCACTAGCGATGCCGTGTACAAGTATCACTGAAATAGATTAATTCCGTACGCCTAAGTTTACCAATAATAATAACTCGTGAGAAAAAACGTTATTTTGCAAAACTTGTAAGTTTAATCGAGAAGATATGTATCCTTATTATATTTATGGGGAGAATTAGATAATATACTATTAAAGGAAGCTATTGTAGTGCTATAGTTATTGAAATAGTGCCTGGTTGAACAAGTAATCACAAGAACTAGTCACGTTGAAATTATAAGTGCATGAATTAAGATGGCGGGTAAGTTAATTGATGAGTGAATGAACACTGAAGTGAAATTAATTAACTACATTTGTGCTTTGCCTAATTCAATATAGGCTTCTTTGGTGACTAGGCAGACTAGACACAAATAGAAAAGAATAAAATTTCACTTGCTCTCGAGAAACAAAACCCGCTAAAGGCACAGATCGAACGATTTAGATAGGTAAATTAGTAAGATGGAACGGGCTCACTTTTTAAGTAAATAGGCAGGACCCCTTGTCCTTCTTTTGACTGGTTTATGGTGGATTTCGCTTGATCGGAGTTCCGTAGTCTCAGCACCGTTCCCAGAGTAGATTGGCGAAGGTATGGTTGTTTGACCCAGGTAAATAGGTTTCCAGTATACGCAGCCCCGCGATATTAAAATATTAGGCACAGCCTTCCCTTGGTACTGGTAAGATTTTCGTCTGGTGTCGATTATGTCCTTCTAATACCCTTGACACAGGAACATTCGGAGTAGATATTTGCTTCAATCCGACGATTGAGGTCCTGTCACGGTCGCCAATTTTGTTCACGATAAATTAAACAAAGGTTTCTTGAATTTAGATATACTTCAAAAACGGAAATTTACAAATTTGAAAACGTGTTTTAACGATGAGTAGTTAGCGAGAGAATATGCCTTGTACATAATGTAATATAAAAGTGAATGAAAAACGAATGGCGAATGGAATCGAACAAGTTCGATGAAAGTGTCGTAGACATTTTTATTTATTTAGGGATTTACAGGAATGATGTAATATACATAAAACATTGTCAAGTTCGAATAATTAATGACAAATTTTATGAAATAAAGATATTGAATTTCAAAATTTCTAGAGTAAATAGTATCGTACCTTATTTTAGGTACTGTTATTATTAGAGATCGGATAATCGGATGCATATTTACCTAAAGTTATTTTTTGGATAACAAATTATGGAAGCGGCTTCTAAGTATATTTTTATTTACGAATGCAGTTGTATTGTCGCGTCGCTACTTGCGCACAAGCAAGTATAATTTGTCGTCTCACTCGCACTCTTACAAAATGCTTACATTTCCTGGGGTTTAATAGGCCCGATTTGACACTTGTTACAACGTAATAAGGTTGTTTTTGCTTCGTCAAAAATCACTGACAATAAAAGTAGGGAAAAGCAACCATTATACGTTGTAACAGAGCAAGTGTCATTTGTGTCAAACTGGGGTTTATTACATCTCACGGAGTATAGGTACACTTAAATTTGAATTTCCTGGAATCGCGGGATTCTTTCGATAAAAAAGTGCTTTCCATAATAGCCAACATCTCAACTTTAGGTAAATATGCATCCGAATATCCGATCTCTAGTTATTATACTTGTTACTACACACTTGCTACACTGTTATTATAATTAAATGGGAAAGTAAATGGTATTGCATTTTTGTAAGATCCGAAATTGGTTTAGCTAAAATACTGTGAAAAAACACTTCCCTTTGATAAATTAATAATAAAATCTTTATTTATTTTTATTATGTACACAAAAGAGACAAAATAAACTCGTTTTACATCAAAATCTTATAAGATAATTAAAGTTCGGATAATCGGATGCATATTTACCTAAAGTTATTTTTTGGGTAACAAATTATGGAAGCGGCTTCTAAGTATATGTTTATTTACGAATGCAGTTGTATTGTCGCGTCGCTACTTGCGCACAAGCAAGTATAATTTGCCGTCTCACTCGCATTCTTACAAAATGCTTACATTTCCTGGGGTTTAATAGGCCCGATTTGACACTTGTTACAACATAATAAGGTTGTTTTTGCTTCGTCAAAAATCACTGACAATAAAAGTAGGGAAAAGCAACCATTATACGTTGTAACAGAGCATGTGTCATTTGTGTCAAACTGGGGTTTATTACATCTCACGGAGTATAGGTACACTTAAATTTGAATTTCCTGGAATCGTGGGATTCTTTCGATAAAAAAGTGCTTTCCATAATAGCCAACATCTCAACTTTAGGTAAATATGCATCCGAATATCCGATCTCTAAAGATAATCTTACGATAATAATTTATTTTAAATTACTATAATTTCTTTAACAAATATTCAATTATTTCTATTATTCAATTCCTTTAACAAAATTGACAAATAATAACCTAATTACTAATGCAAACAGCAAGTGGTTGGTGGTGGTGTACCTGGTAGCCGTTGATGGTGCGGTAGTGCGGGTCGAGGCAGAGCGCGGCGAGCGAGCTGACCTGCGCGGTGCGGTCCCAGCCGTCGCTGCAGTGCACGCACACGCTCACGCCGCTCTCCAGCGCGCACGCGATCCACCAGGACGTGTCCAAGATTGATCTACGGAAACGGGACAAGTGAACGCGTGTTTACTATTGCATGGTACCGTAATTCATTGAATTGTTTAGCTTTATTCATCGTCAGCTTCCTGCCCATTTCCCATTGGGAACGGCGCAATGTGTAACATTACAAAGAGTTTTGGCTGGTTCCTATTACGGCCAGCAGCCTGCCTGTCGCCAAACCTCCTTAGGAATGTAATCGTATTGACACGGGAAAAAAAAAGGACGTAAATTGGGGTAAGGAAAGTGAATAGAGCGAGGGAGCAAGTCTCCGATGGGGAAATGGGAATGAGACTGCAGTAGTTCAAAGAGGCTGGGGTCGCGTACCCGTCAGTCCGTCCTGTGGGGACACTAGGACAATGACATCAACTGACCACTTAGGCTAAGCTTTATCGTTATAATTTAATTATAAAGCCTTATTATACTTATTAATTATATTATGCACACCATCGAATTCCATAAATACCTACTGACCGAGATTTAAAAACAAAGCCTTTTCTGAACAAAGTGCTTTTTTTTGAGTTCATACCTGTTTAAATCTAGGTGTTTTTTTTTTTAGATAATCTTAAATCTAAAAAAATTTTGATACCTCACTTAGGTCTTTCTTTCTTTTACGAAGCATACGAGAAATTGCTCAAAATATTATTATGAATAACGATAATTTGTGGATCGAGGAGTGAGTAATGTTACTTTTTATTAAAGATATTTTTGGAAAATGGTGTTTGTAGGACAGATATTTGACAATGGTTCGGCCCTTTCATAATGGGAGGAAAAATCGGACGATCTTATGGGACGTTAGACGTTTACAAATCTTCTTTGCTGTTGCCTTATAATCCCTTATAACATTTACATTTTACCCCAAGTATATTGATTAAGGAAGTGAAAATAAAGTAGTTAATGTGCTATCAAGGAATATAAATAATAATTTGAGAAATGGCAGCTGCTCTAGAAGGATATTTTTCTTTCAAGTAATCCGCTGTTAATATTAGCTTATTTTGCATTTCATCACAAAAAAAAAGTCACGAAAAGCTGGAAATAGAATTAAGTTGAAGACAGAATAAATATATGAATAAAGACTCACTTGATATGTTTGAGCCAACCTGACGACTCCAACCCGCTGAGAAATGAGGACATCGTTGGCGTATTCTGATCACACGCTGAAATATTTAAAACTCATTTTTAATATAATAATATAAAATCCGTACAAATATAAATAAATGTGTCGGTATCATGTGTAATGTGCCAGTATCATGTGTAATGTGCCAGCATTATGTGTATGTGTCGTGTCGGCAATCGAACATTCGGCTTCAACGTCAAGAGTCCTGGAATCGATTTCGCTCAGTAAACATATTTGTAAGCATAAATATGTACAATGACAGTGGTCGGGCTTTTTCGGTATTCTGTGCATCCTCTATTGTTTTATGTCTTCTAGAATGCGTATAAATACCGCTGTGTAATGTGCTAGAATATTAATACGTACTCTCAACAAGCTTTTGAAGACTCTTCCTCATGACGTGGATATTGCCGATGCCCATAAACTGAAACTTGATGTTTTCATAGAAGGCTTCGTTCTCATAACCCTTGCCCGCTGCACGGTTTACCATCGCGTTGATCTAGAAAGACATTCATCTCATTCAGTTTTGATCTCCTGGTAGGTGGGTACGCAAAATAAAAGGCGTAAGAAGAGATATAAATTTATATCACGCTAAATATACCGAGAAATTACGAGAATGTTTGAAAGATGCGCTTTTGAAAAATATTTAATTGTGGAAAGTTGCAAAGTGGTAGTAGTACTCAATAAGTAAAATGTCGGTAGCTATTGTGTTCGAAATCCTTACAATAAAAGTTAACAATTTGAATTTGTTATACATTACAATAACAAAAAGTAACTTCAAGAAACATTTAGCTTCATATTCGGCTGTTTTCAACCATAGTTACAATAGGAAGTAAGCGATACCTATGGTGCAAAAAGGAGTCTTATTAGGTGTCGAGTTATTACGATAGATTTTATTATCCTCTGACAGTACTCTGTTCCCGTAAGTACGAGCTAAAATTGTCATTTAAGTATTTTAAGTCAGTGAATTCTTAATATGACATACAAAAACACGGTGACAATGGAGAGTGTGATAGCTAACTCTGACTGAGACGGATTTCGTAATAGCGGGCAGTGTAGGTGTTTATTAACAGGTGTAATCTCCAATATATTTTTTTTCTTTTCAACACAAATAGAAATAATTTTACTTACCCTCGGCCGTGTGTCCACAACGTACATATAGCCACAGTTTGGGTTTGCTCGCCTGATCAGATCAAGCATTTGTTCATCTTCCATACATCTGAAATCGACGTCACGATAATTGTTTAGTTTGATACCGATAGCAATAGTAACTCTAAACATAACGACATATCACTACATATAAACAAAGTGGAAGTGCGAAGCCGGGGCGGGTTGCTAGTCATTCAATAAAAATCGGTTCAGCCTTTTAGTAGTTACGAGGGAAAATAGAACGGAGTTACTATCACTTCATTTTACCCTAACAAAAAAAAGAATTAACGAAATCAGTTTACAAATGACAAAGATATCGCGTATTTAACATTTAAAAAAAACAGTCCGATGGACAACCTCCTATTCCTATTTGAAGTCGGTAAAAAAACAGATTAAAGAAGTGACATTAATACAAGATGTTTATACCTGGCAGAGAATCCGCTAAGCGGTTGGCTACATCTGGCGATGGCTGCTTTGTTGTGATGCAAGTAGGCGAGCACCGGGAGACGACCACGAGACCTGAAGCTTGCACTTCCGAGAAGCACCGCAGTAGAAGCGCGTGCGGGAACATACACCGCACTTGGGTAGGTATCACACAGCTGTACAACAGTCACACGTTAACAAAAATTATATTAATTTAAGGGTATATTGGCAAATCAAAAAGCAGTAATAGTAGTACTGGGACTCTGTATGCATGAAAGAGATATTTCATCAGCGGTTTTATTTGTAAGCGAGACGTAAATATGCAAGTGACGATCGGCAGCGACAGCGCACTGGCTGATGAGAATGACTGCATTACATTTCGAGAAGATAAATGATAGTAAATTGACAAAATCATCAGTAGCTCCCAAGACGACCACGTAGATACATACGAGTATATAGAGTCGTGCCTTCAGAAGAAAGGTCTAACAATTTTTATCATACGGCGATTCAAGTTTAATTCCCGTTTATTTTATGTGCATTCACATGAGTTACGAGAGTACATTTAAGACAAACGGTTATTTTGGTAGTGTTTCCGTAACGTTGGTAATGTTCTAGGTGGGATTCGAACCCTTAATCTTTTGCTTTGTAACGCTACCAAAGCTACAGTTAACATAATAGAAATACTGTAAGAAAGAATGATATTCAAAGAAGTACCTCATAATCCTTATTGGCGGTGCAAAGGACCCACTGGTCATTGGGCACATTCATCCTCTGGTACTCTGTTTGAATATCAAAGAAGTTCCATCCCGCTGACTTTGGCAAATCATCGGGCGTCGACTTGTAGTGGAAGCAATATAATTCATCAATGTGTACTGGAAATAATAGTACAAATGATGTAGGATATCGTTATTTCTTTTAGCCTTGCACGAAAAGATTTTGTCACCTAAAATTTGATATTTTAATGGCCATTCAGTATTAGAAGCTCCTAGGTACCTGCAATATTAAAATCCACTCTTCCACTTAATAAAAAAAAAACGCATTTCTAATTTCATAAAAATGCCGCACAAGCCTTTGACCTACAGATAACATTTGTGCTGTTTTGTTTTCAGATACTGTCGTGTTCATTGGTAGTCCACAAAGAAATATAGCCCTGAGCAATCTAATATTTTATGTAAAGACTTGAACTATAATGTTGACATGCATTACTTGTTGTGTTTGTGGAATAACTGGATGATATTCAGACTGTAAATTAAAACTTATTCCTGTAGCAAAAAACATAACTAAAATTTTAAGAATTCGAATTTGATCTATTGTTAATGGCGTCACTAAAAGAGTTGTAATCTTTGATTTTATCATGACATAAAAATTGAATGCATGAATGGTCTATTTGTAAATAAAAAACCCGTTCAAATAAGTTCAACGGAATCTATGGAAAACATTTTACCCCTATTTCTGTTAAAACATATATCAATATTATTTCATGTGAATATAGCATTATTTTTTAGCTTGTAATATACGGCTAGAATTATTCCACTTACATATAAATGAATAACAATGTATTTTTGTAGGCAAATTTGAGGCTCATGTGAATGCATATTAAATAATTTAATAAATAACCCAGGTTATAAAACAGCTAAACATTGACGTTTTTTTCTCTCTTTGCCTTTTGGCTCTTAAGTCAACGACTCGGAGCCTCGCATTTTGGAATCAAATCAAGCGAAGATATGAATGTACCTGGTTGGCTCAATCTGAGGAGTGTTTGGTGCATTTCATGACAGTCTCTCTCGCGAGGTATCACAAAGAACACTGACTGAAAGGTCTTGGTTCGCACCAGAAGCGGGGAGCCAGTCGTCGTAATCGGGAGCCGCTCCACTGAAGATATATGCATTAGTAGGATCTGAGGACAAGCATCAAGTGCACAATTTATTAAAAAGCGAAGTAGTGGACTATTTTATTAAATATGTTTGATGTGGAAAGATTCTATAAATCCACAATATTTTGATTAAATTAGTCACCGCGGAAGTCATCAGAAAAATCAATTCAAGTTGTAAAAATTAGTTTTACAATGGTTTTTATGTGCCTACTATTCCAATTTTAATATATGAATACTTCAAGAATACTTTTGA
Organism: Callimorpha dominula; assembly: GCA_949752705.1. Classification (NCBI taxonomy): domain Eukaryota; kingdom Metazoa; phylum Arthropoda; class Insecta; order Lepidoptera; family Erebidae; genus Callimorpha; species Callimorpha dominula. The sequence continues at coordinate 10,846,096 of OX457010.1, read as the reverse complement.
AACTCAGTGTTGGTATAGTTTTATTATACACTTTTTCTAACGTATTTCAATTTATGTCTATAACATCTATTACATCTTCATACCTTTAACATCATTTGATAACCCCACCAACTATCCATTGTTATAAAAGAAAGTAACTAACAGAAAGAAAGAAAGAAGAAAGTAAGAAATACGTTTATTAAACACACAACGACATATACATTTTAACATTATTATTAGTGTATCACGATGCGCTCCACTAGGGCGAACGCGGGGAGGCCCAGAGGGCTGCGGGACGACGTTGCAACAGTCAACAACACAAACACACCGTCGACTGGCACAACACCACTAGCATTTGCGTCTGATCCACGTTACCCGCCATGCCAGCACTGCACCAAATGTGCATATGAAATTATTCAGTTATCGAAACTACTTACTAAATATATTGCTCTCAGTTACGAATTTGGAATTTGTATAAAGGGCGCAGCAGGTAACGCAGCGACCAAACGCGTTGCCGAGCAACTACAACGTTGCTACAAGTTTATTGGCCATAACTACTAGGTAAGTATTAGTTGTGTACAATTAAATTCTATCACAATACATATCTCAGTCTAAAATTAATATTCTATTTAGTTTCAGGCCACATAATTAAGGAACTTGGGCAAAAGCGCATTATCACGATACTGTGGAATGTGTGTTTAAAGGGCCACAGTTCAGCTAATGTTACAGATAAACTATCTGTAACGCTGGTTTTCAACTGCAGCCAGAGAAAACAGGTAGCTATTCGACTTGCATTGTGAAATTTGGTATAAGATAACAATAAAAATAAATAAAAATAATAATAATAAAGTCACCGAAGATTACACACTAAGAATTCTATATTAAGGTTATGTCAAAGATAGGTTTTGCTCCGTAATAAGCATAAAATCAATGTAATCGAATAAGTTAATCACAACTCTATCCATTACACTGAATAAAACAGTGATTATAATATACCGCGACACCCAACAATAAAACAGTATGGCAATAGTACAGCAGTACAAATCCCAACGCTATCTATACACTAGGATACAAAATATATTTATCTTTAAAAGTTAATTTCAGATTGTAAATGGTAAAAGTTAATTGCTAATTTAGTTATAAGTGATCATCATACTACACTACCGCTATTGTAGGTATATTAATAAAATAAAATAAAAAAATAACAGGAGAAACATGTAAGTACCCACAGTGTTACACTCAGGAATCTTGTGGTCACAAGGCATATTATGCACATAATTTTTGATTAGTCAATAACAAACTTTTAAACTTAGATCTAAAATTATGCAAGCTTTGGAGTGATCGAAGGGGAGGAGGAATATTATTCCAGATCTTACTTGCACGATATCTGAAACTACCCCTAAAAGCAGCGGACTTACGAGTATGCTGCGGGATGTGTAGATTTATGCTCGATGCTCTAGTAGGATACTTACTATTTTAATGAAGCCTTTTGAGCTTAGTGTACAAATACCGGCTTTCCTGTTGTTACTATTCTAAACAAAGCCGTAGCCAAATGCAACTCCCTCCTTGACTTCATCTTGAGAATATTATTATTATTGAAATATAGTGTCACATGGCTTCTAGGTGGTATATTGTAACAAAAGCGCGGGCATGCATTTTGCACTCTCTGAATTAGATTCGCTGTTCTAGCTAGAAGTCTAGGACCGTAAGCAACATCTAGGTAGTTAAATTTAGATAACACCAAAGAGTCAACTAATTGTTCACGGAGCTCAACATTAAGGTAATTTCTTAATTTATAGAGGAGCTTTAATCTGTAAAAACAGTTTCTTACACACTCCCCTATGTGGTGTTCAAATCTGAGTTCTTCATCCATGATCAGCCCTAGGTTCTTAGCCTCATGTACACGCTCGATGGGAACATTGTCTACGTAAATGACGGGGTTGATATATCCAATCTAAGCAATTTGATGTTTTGAGCCTAGAATTAAAAATTTTGTTTTACTGCTATTTAGCACAAGCTTGTTCAGGCGTGCCCATTAACAGATGTTAACCAGATCCTCATTTATTTTTATTAAGGCTTCCTGGTATTAAATGAACAATATATTTGCACATCATCAGCGTATACATGGAACTTACAGTGCTTTATTACCTGACAAATATCAGCACTGTACAGAATGAACAGCAAGGGACCCAAAACGGATCCCTGCGGCACGCCCCTCTCCAGGGCCAAAAGGGTGGAACAAGCTGACGAACCGTCGCAGTTTTGAGTTTCCACATACTGTGCTCGCCCGCTTAAGTAGGAAAAGAACCAATGTATTGCGATATTCTCGAAGCCAAAATAAGCTAGCTTGGATAGTAGTAGCGAAAGATTTAAAGAGTCAAAAGCCCTAGAAAAATCCAATAGAACTAGAATCATGGCTTTGCCTTGGTCCTGTGCAGCCAGTATGTTGTCGGTAACATCCAAAATAGCAGTTGCTGTACTGTGATTCTTTCTAAAACCCGGCTGAACATCAGGGAAGATATTTTGTGTTTGCAAGTAATGTCTAAGCTGGGATGCAACCACTTTCTCTAATATCTTTGACAGGCATGGTAAGATGCTAATAGGGCGAAGGTCCTTATAATATAACACATTACTGTTTTTAGGTATAGGACGCACCATAGCAGTTTTCCAGCTTGTGGGAAACTTAGATGTAACAATGGATCTATTTATAATAGTAGTAATTACGTCCAATGTCTCCGGTACGACTAAGGTAATCATCTTTAAGGATAGCCCGTCCACTCTAACTGCATTAGAGTGAAGATTAGTCAGTATTTTGAGCACATCCGAGGAATCAACCGGTGACAAACTAAAGGTCGCACTGCCAAACCTATGGAATTCGTAGAATGTTAGATTTGAAAGGGAAACATTCGAGTCTCCAGGAACAGTCAAGAAAGGAGCTCCAAAGACTTATTTGGGGTTAAATTGGCTTTCAGATTCTTCCACAGAATCTTAGAGTTTCCAGTATTACTATCAATTTGAATTTTAAAATAACATTTTTTTTCACTTTCTATCGCTAAACAAACTTGTTTTTTTAACTCTTTGTAATATATTATATGTGATTCTAATTTTGTTTTTCTAGCGCGGTTAAGTGCTGCGTCTCTTAAGCCCACCATAAATTTCACATTGCTTGTAAGCCAAGGGGAAGGCAGTTCCCTAAAGGTCTTTTTTATTATCGGTGCGTGTAGCTCATATAAGAAATTAATGTGCATCGTGTAGGCCCCAACAATGTCGTCCACATCCTCCAGATGCAGTAACTGACTCCACCGTATAGCGCTAACGTCTTTATTAAATCTGTCCTTATCGATGTCAGCTATTGGTCTGAATGTAATGATCTTAGGTGAAATTTTAGGCTTACGAAATAAAAATTCACACACTACAAAGGCATGTCCATTAAGTATACCAACTGAATCCACAAGTGTGTTACGCACATTTGCATTGGTACACACTACGTCAATTAATGTTTGACTATGGTCAGTGAAATGAGTAGCCTCCTTGACGCACTGAGTCAACCCTGTACACTGCAAGAACGTGTTGAAGTGTCCAACATTTGCGTCTGTATTTTTAAATAAGTCTATATTAAAGTGCCCAAGTAAAATTAAATAATCGTAATCTGAAAACGACGATATGGAGTCAGTCATTGCATTAAGAAACAGTGATACGTTTCCTGGAGGTGGGTTATAACCAGTACCTATAATGATTTTATTATTGTTCACTTTAATCCTTAACCACATTTGTTCTATTGTTGGGTGCACAGGATGAACGCAAACTTTCATGTTAAGCCCCCGCCGAATATAAAAGCCAACGCCTCCCCCGCGGTCTGCTATCACACTAGAACGAGGAATGTGTCGCAGACGGTACTCGGGCACAAGAGGGGCACGCCCTTCCTCTCCCCGTTTTAACCAGGTCTCGTTTATAGCCAACAAGTCTACTTGGTGACGTTGTATTGTTTCCGTAATATTGTCATGGTTTGTACCTAGAGAACCCGGATTAAACAATCCAACTTTAAAATATTTATTAAGCATTGCGAACATGATAACAAAATTTATGTCCGGTATATCTCTTTACAATAAACTGACACTCAGTTGCGTATATTTTTATATATAGTGAGATGGTTATTAAAAAGAAACATGCACCATAAACCGGCCCTACCAGGTGTGAAGAGTAATAATGATACTGGACACACAATAAACAACCTATCCGTTGCAGGTGACTCATCCGAACACACACTCCACATCGAAACCGCAAGATTACGTAACGCCCGGCTCGATACGTCGATAATTTGTTTACATTATATAAATTGCACACAACATTGTAATTATTTGGTTCAATGCAATAAGAGACTATAATTTGACAATAGTAGCATTCGTATTTTATGATAAATATTGAAATAGTAGCATAGTAAATTAGACATAACTTAGTTTTATCGCAACGCAACACAACAAGAAGTACAACCAAAAACAAATAATATTCTGAGCGACCTATGACAAATGTTATCGTCGAGCATATAGGGTTAAACTGAGTTCAAACCAAAAACCCGTGAAAGGTCTTTCTCACTACGAATGGAGAAAGTGGGTTTGCATTCATCCTGTTTGATAAGAATTCGACCACGTTTGGTCCAGACAAATTTCCATTGCTTCTGCCTACGTGCCTCGCGTACCTTGAATAGTAGTTGGCGGTTATATTTGGTCAATCGCTCATTTAAATAAAATGGGCCTGGTTCCCCAGGCAGGCCTACGTCCGCAGTGTTTACAGATGTGTAAATGTTAAAATAAGTTATTAATCACTCTGTCTAAGTAATTTACAACATCTAAACCTAGTACATTATAATATATCTATACTAATATCGTTTGATTATTTGTTTAAACAAGCAAATCTTTGGAAATTCTAGTCGGATTCGAAAAATTATTTTTGTATTGGATAAAGTATTTATTGAGGAAGATTTTAGGATATGTAACACCACGCTACGAACGGGAGCAATGACTATCAACGCAATTGAAACTGCGGGAAACGACTAGATTGATATGATAATGCGTTACCAGCTCAGTTAAAACCATAATTGTATGTGCAAGCTACACTTACCCATGTCTCTTTTCTCATTTCATGATCCACGAAGATGAGGTGTGTTGTAGCGAAATACAATGTGCCCTTGGATGGGTTGCGCAGGTTGTATTTGTCGAGTAGCTGAACATTCTCCAACTGAAAATAAAACATAACAATAGGTTAATTTGACTGACGAAGACTTGACGGTAGTGTCAAATTCAATTAGTAGAGCTGCGAAACGATAACGACACAATCTAATTGTATTTAATTTGTACATGTTTTAAATAATCGATAACAGGCTTTCATTTGGTATTCAGCATTTCACTATTTAATGATCCCCTTACATAGGACAGGCAATTTCGTTTATGGTAGGTTGAGTTTCCCTGATTGTCGCCAAACAGACTGTTGGCGACAATCAGGGAAACTCATGTATAAATTGAAAATGTACCTAACTTTTAACTGTCCATATACATGTACAATAATTGAGTACATGTAACGGAAATAATTCAACACGTTCAAATAAAAATAACAAGGCAGCATTTAGTTAACAATACACTTTATTGTACACCATTAAAACGTTGCTTATATTACAATGAACAAGCAAAAAGAAAATGAACAAATAGCGGTCTTATCGCTAAAAGCAATTTCTTGCGATGGACAAAAATGACAATCGGTAAAAGAAACTAATAGGTAGGCAAGTAATAGTGTTTTATCAATTTGGTACGTACACCATATACATAGTACATAGGTATACCTATGACGGAAGGATTTAAAGTGAAGGCGCATATAATATCTATATACTTATATAAAAATGAATTCCTATTTCCCTTGGTCACGCCATAACTTTAGAATGACTTAACCGATATCATTTTTTTTTATGTTTTCCAATACTTTGTAGAAGGTTCTTACGAAACGAATAATTAAGAACATTGAGCAGAAAATCGGTTCCCGTGCGATTAATTTGAATTTTCACGCGAAGTCGCGGGCAACAGCTAGTAATGAATAAAATACGCGATTTTTACGTTTTATTTTAATTGATTTTAAATTAAAGATCACGTCTGAGAGAGTAATTCATATAAATCAGCAAAGTATATAATGTATTTATAGCACTTAATGTTGTTAATTTAAAGTTTTGGCATTAAGTATCCGTGGAAGTGGAAAAGCACTACGCATTAAAAAGTATTTACTAGCGCAAACCTGGAGATTTTAATCTGGGAAGTATATAATATACAAATCGGGCGAGTCATTGTTGTTCCGTAGTGTTATACCTACGTAATTTGATTTGATTGAATTCAAGCAGACGTACATAATTAAAGAATATAACATGTTTTCATTCTGTGACGAAAATTGCATATTAAATTCTAACGTTGTATACACAACGTTCAACACCAACACAGATTTGCTAAATCTTCTATTGAATGTTATTCAGCGATAATTTTAGGGGGTGAAATTTGAATATTAAAAAGAAGTATTTGCAAACTGTGTGACATATCAAATGAAAGGGGTTATTGTATGGGTCTCAAATCATAATTTTAATATTAATAGTTTTAAAGTTATTTAAGAAAATGGATGAAAATTGTCCAGAAAATATTACTTTATTTATAGATTACAGGTAAACCTATAAGAAGTTAATGGTCTTAAAATAACATGGTAAATCTCTCAATATTGTGCGTACAAACTTACATTTTCAGCTAGAACGTAAGGAGAACATACTCTTCAACAACAATATTAAGATTGTTTTTGGAATAAAACGAAACCCACTTCACGCGTTCAACTCGCACTTGACCGGCTTTTTTTGTACTTATATTAGTATTTTAATACGATTGCACATACAACGCAAAAGGATTACTAAACCAGAGCTCGTACCAGTTCAAGCATATTTTCATCCAAACTTGTTCCAGATTCCAATTAAAATGAAAAACGCGGTTTCATGTTATGTACGACAGGCTAGGCCCAAGGGTGAGCCATAAGGGAAATATATTATTAGGACTACATGGTTCTCGGGTACCTCCACCCTCCATATTCAGGTTTTTTAGTAACATTTTTATTAGCTTACGAATGTAAGCAAAAAATAAAATTACTCCGTCAGAAATAGTATTTTAGTGATTAGTTTTAATATTTTTTACTTTATTTTTTATGCAAATATAATTATTTTTTTTTGTGAAAATTGTGTCATTTAACTGTTAAAAAAATATAAAAGAAGGGCCTCTGCAACGTTTTTATTTTACTTATACATGTATTGGTTATGGCATAATATTGTCTTTTTACAATAATTATGAATTGAAATAACGTAAAACGGAACATATTTAATACACGTTACGTTATTTAAATTACGTTATTGAAGAATGTTATTTGCAGGTATTGAAGCGTCACAAGCGGAACCCTTTATTGGGATATTGTATATTTATTGCGAAAACGCGTAACAAATAAACTCCCATTCGTATTTATAGTATTTGTAAGGATGACTAAAACTGAGGAAAGTTTAAGGCTTTTGTTAAATTGTTTGTAATTTTTCTTAAACCTGTGACAGTTACTGACATATTAGACTTGTAAATCGGTACTAAATCGCAGTATTATTTATACGATATATATCTGTTAATAAGTCAGTAATTTACAATCTGAATTTTAGGTGATTTATCTGATCTACTAAAATCTTATTACTTTAAACGAGCAATTCTTGTATGTATGTAGTTATTTATGTATGTATTTATATTTCGGGTATCTCGAAAACGGCTCTAACGATTTTGATGAAATTTTGTTAACAGATACAGTCTTGCATTTTAAGTTCAACTGCATAGTTGTGTCCTGTAAAAGTGCAATTTTACAAAAAAAAATAAAAAATGACAATTTTACAAAAACCTAGGTAGGTACTATAATAAATCAACCTGTCTTTTATTGATAAATATGATACCTATAGGTAGGACTTGTTTTCATATTAACAACTCAGTATTCCAAGCTTGCAATATGAAACTCACTCTATACCTTAACGAACTGAAATATGTCACAAAGTAAGGTTATACTATTCATTTTAGTAGGTAGGTACCAATCTTTTTGTACAAAAGTTTTCTCATAAAAGCCTACTTTTAGGGTATCGTTTGCATGAATGCACCGAATGAGATGTAAGTTTTCATCCCTATACCCATGTATAATTAAGCATTCACTGACCGTGCATGCGGGCAGGGAAAAGAGAGGCATGCTATTAAAAGGTTGTTAATACGATGTTATTTAAAAGCTTGTGTTCGCTAATAGGAAGCGTGTTACGATACCCCGTGATTTAATTTGTTGCAAGAAATTCCCATATCTACATAATACTAATAAAATAAAGCTGAATTTTGTTTTTTTAGTTGGAAGTTTTCAAATCCGATTTTTACAACTTCGTTCGCGTGGAAATTTAGATGTATCCCGCGGGAACAGTACATTTTGCCGGGATAAAAGTAGCATATGTCCTTCCCCAGGATATAATCTATTACCTTGTAAAATTTCATTATGATCCGTTCAGCTGTTTAGTCGTGAAAAGGTCACAAACAAATAAATGAGTATTTCGCATTTATAATATTAGTATGGATTAAATAACGTATGAAGTAAGGAAGGTAATAGACAAGATCTCCGTATAAGATTGATTAGGCGGTAGTCCACCACACTACCAGTGACCAGCCGATTCTTAGTACGCTTGTTTATCACTGTTATCAAACAAAGGAGTACTTATTTACAGGAATGAATGTACATGTTCTAAAATATAATAATTCGAACTTTTAGCAAAAGTAGGTGTGAGTGGGACGTCCAAATCAATATCCTTACAGATGTTCCCATGGTGGCTTTAACAGTATTTTTAACTCGAATTTCACTTGAAGAATTACGTAGGCTATCTGGTGTGTATATTGCATATTTAAGTAAGAGTTACATTGCAATGTAAACCAATATCAAAGTTACGATTTAGACCTTTCTAGTAAAAAATATTTAAAGTAATGTTTTTAGTAAATATTTTTATATTTTGTCACCGGGAAAGTCTTTGTTAAAAGGTAAATTCTTCTGCTTTTGTCTACCACATTCACTTCAAACGTCTACGGGATATCGTTTTTGTGGATTTTAGTTTGTGTCAATCTTTCCATCTGTGCGATGTCATCTCAAATTATATTCGATTTCTCTTTTTACTTTTAAATATTGCATATAAAACTTAATTTAGTTCCACTAATATATACATTATACACTATAGGTAGTTTTGCGCTTTGCAATCGTCCTGACGAATTTACAGAATTCCGTAAAGACTACTAAATGGCCGTTGATGTTGTTTCGCAAAGTAATGAAAATACGAACGTTATTTCTAATTGCAGTGTGGGTAGTTACTATATCTTACATTTCACAGAGACCCAGTTAAGCCACATCTATTAAGTAATTTGTGGCTGAAATTCCAACACTTCCTCTGTAACTACCCGTGTAATTTGATCGTGTGTACAAAACGTCGTACACATTGTCCCGATGAAATACCGCTTCCTAACAAATATGTTTGCCTAGTTAATAGACAAACGAAGAAGATACTTTGATATTTTTTTACAGATAATTTTAGATAGTATTTCAAGAAAGATAGAAATCTACATATTTGAGTAAAAATTTAGATTCTATACATAACGGGCATATTATGTACATATATTAATAATAATAATAATAAAAAAAAAACAAATTATAATTTTATCCTCTAAAATAAGTAAGGTCTTATAATACACTAGCTGCGCCCCGCGGTTTCACCCGCGAAAGGCCCAATGCCGTGGGAATATCGGGATAAAAAGCCTATGTGTTAATCCAGGTGTCCAGCTATCTACATACCAAGTTTCATCGCAATCGGTTCAGTAGTTTTTGCGTGAAAGAGCAACAAACATCCATACATCCATACATCCTCACAAACTTCCACGTTTATAAAATTAGTAGGATTGGGTTAGTAGTAGTTAGTAATAAAAATATTAGCAAGCTAATTGAGATACAAGTACCCTTTGATGATAAGAAATGATTACAGAATCCCATTTTTTTTACTTGACCAATTAATGAGATCAAGGCCTGTATAAATAAGCCTTCCTACTACCATATCTACATCTTTTTATATCGAATTAATCGTCATAGACATTCAAATTCTATATTTCATCCTCCCAAACTTATTACACTTGAGTAGAGGTGTCCTATCCTAAAATGTGGAAAGTATGTAAGAATATTGGATTATGTATAGACCAAGTAGAATGGATGGACAAACCGAATACACAAAATTCTATGGCGTCACAAACGTCACAGATTACCTTGACAGATATCCGATTCATTTATTATTTTCTCGACTCAAGACAGGAGCTTTTTTAAGGACCCAATCTCTCAGTCGTGTGCAGGGATAATTTCGTGACAAGTCGCTCTTATAATGGCAAACACCTAATGCCGCGTCCAGACGCTTGCCAAACCTCAACAAGCAGTCACAAATTCAAACGTGTGGATAGTGTGTTTGCTCGATTTGGCAAACGTTTGGCTTGGCTTGACATCGATCCGAACTCTGTCGGTTTTTGACGCCCTAATAAAAGGAAGCTCCACATCTCACACACTCCGCATCCACATGTTTGTACGTTGTTAGAGGTTTGTAGTTTGTGGCAAGTGGCAAACGTGCGGATTCGGCTTAATAACTTTGGCAAGTCTCAAACTTCCATTAGTAGGTACTAAGACGGCTATCTAGTGTTCACTAATTCAAAGGTCAAGTCCGAACTACAACTGATTAGTGACTTCGACATCGACTACGTATCGTCCGACGGTAGACACTACATAAGTTCTACAAAGTCTGCAAAGTATTCATCATTATTTCATAGAACCACCTCGTTTATCTAAAACTGCTTACAATATGACAATCATCGATCATTGTTTTTAAATTGGACAGTTAAGAACAAAAATAAATTTAAGAAAGTTCTTATCCCTCTTTGTCTTTTCTTCTTCTTAGTTTGTATTGCGTTTTAATTTTAGGATTACTGGATGGTCTAAGTATTAGTAAAGGTCAAAGGTCAAGTACATTATACGAGTTTGTGTACCCTAATTAATACGGTTTATAAGAGCATCCAGTTGATGTAATGCAAACATTAATTCATGCGCTAATTAATGTCTCGCCCGCTTTTAAATTAGGCGTATAAATATTCCTTACTTAATTTATTAGTTGAAGTCGGTATCCTATAGTTTCGTTCTACAAGCTTTTTTTGACTTGCCCTGTTACTATGTGACAAATCTTGGGCCTAATCGAAGAACGTCTACTTCGCAAAATGTCTACCGGTCGCAAAATGTCTCTTTCTCATAATTTCTCTTTCGCAGAATGCCTCTTCAGCAAAAAATCACTTCCGCACAACGTCTCTTTCACAAAATGAGGCGATATTAGGTGCATAACTTTTATTTTTCAAAGAAAAAATGTATGAAGTAAACTAATCATTAATATCTTTATTTTGGAACTTAGATTTACTTTAATATTACAAATTAAAGGACGGCTAAAATAAAGCTTAAATTATTGAATTAAGCTTTATTATAACATAAATTTTAATTTGAAATCCCAGTCCGTATGCAACTTTAAACTAGCTTACACATGTATGTATACATAAATGTTTACCTGGCTATAAATGTTTGTACACTAGCCATTGTTAGTCCACTAGCTCCCCGCTGTTTGATGTGGGGCAGAAGGAAAATGTTGAAATATAAATAGTAAATCTCTAAGCCATTTGTAAATGGAACTTTATACAATATTATTATATACCTAGAATAGCCAATAAAATACAATAATAATAGGATTAAAACTTCCGTATTTATAATTTTCTAGAGATAGGGATGCCCTTGTTTTGTCCGAAGCTATGTAGGTATTTGTACATCAAGCGGAACATAATGTTTACTGTTGATCATCATCCTCCGCGCCTTTTCCCAATTAAGTTGGGGTCGGCTTTCAGTCTAACTACGATACGGCCGAACTTTGATATTTTACGTGAAGCGACTGCCATCAGACCTCCACAACCCAAGTACTAGGCGATATCGAAGTTCTGTAGTTAGACCAGGTTGTCGGACTTTTTAGGGCTCCAACTACCCGTAACGAATGTCACAGATGTTCGTATGGCACCCGGGACCGACGGTTTAACGTGCTCTCCGAGGCACGGAGGGGTCTCAATGTGTTAAGGATGGTCACCCATCCTAGACTGACCTGGCTAGTACTACTTAACTTTATAATGTTTACTGTTGATATTTTTACATTTACTTCTGTAAATAACAAAATATTTACAGGCAAAATATTTTCGACTTTATAAGATCTCGTTTTTCTATTAAAACCTTTAAAAAAAAACGAGCTAGACTTCTGTTTTTCGAAGATGAAGATTTTATGTAATTTTCTACATTTTGGTACTGATGATATTTAATAAATTTGCGGTCGTGCCATGTATTATATATTTTATTATATTTTGTTGATAACCTGGTCTAAAAAACAGATTATTTCTAATGAAACAACTTCGTCTTTATAGGGTCCCATATTTAATATAGAATCAGACAATGTACCTACACATTACCTTCCCATCTGAAAGTGTTATTGTTTATTTTAACATTTATTTCACTTGCCAATGCTGCTTTATACGTGAATATGAACTCGTAAACAAACCATACTACCTACGTACCTGAACCTGAAATATTCTTGTGTCGCGTTGGCTTCACAACAGACACAAAGAAAACAACACTCGGGACGACTATTTATAGATCACACAAATTTTCCACATTCCGTGTGGGATGTGAACCCACAATATTCGCTGGTGGCGAAATGACCAAATAAACCATTGCGCCATCCGTGCAGTCTATAGACTTAACGATTTTAACATACACTATACATCAGAAACAACGTCAAATACAATAGCCTGTTCTCAATATATCATTCTGTAACAATTTGGGTCAGGTAATAGGTGCATGTAGTACGGATAGAATGTAATTAATTCGCAGTAGTATTTCTATCACTATTCCGACTACATCAGCTCATTAGAATCGGCTCTCTTCACCTGACCTTTACCATATCCTTGAATTTGCGCTTGAATTATGTATGTAGCATAATGAGGTCAGAGAAATATTAATGATCCCTTTCATGTTTCAGTATGAGGTGTGTTCTCATGCGGATTTGATAACTGATGTTTCAGTACTTATACTGTAACCATGTTTTATGTGTCAATTCATGTAAGTAGGTACACCTTGGATACGATCGAGGCTTTCCCGGTAGTCTGAAAATTATATGCAAACACTGGTAACACTTTATCGTATGTATACTTACTGAACTTAGTTTACTTTAACTCACTTTGAAAGAAAATTCCTCTGTCAAAACCGGTTTAATATCATGTCAGATCGGTTTATCGTGAAGAATAAGAAGAATGAAGGGCATAACTTTCATGATAAAAAGTTAGAATACTACTACACTAATGAGTAACGAAGATAACGATGTGTATTTTTCTGCAAACGACTCTTCAGAAGATGATAGCTTCTGTTCTCTGCCAGATACGCTGGGCGATCGATTACGGCAAACATTAACCAACCAATCTTGCTCTCTACTAAATGTGTGCCATATTAACGCTCAGAGTGTCCCCAGTCACTTTAGCGATTTGACTGAGACTTTCACCGATAACAACGTTCATGCCATCCTGATTTCGGAGACTTGGTTTAAGCCTCACCTACCTTCCACTTCATATCCTCTTACCGGTTTTGTTCTCATTCGCAATGACCGTTTAGACAAAAGAGGAGGTGGGGTCGCCATCTACCTTCGTAGTTTCTTACCCTACAAAATCCTTGCCTCTTCATCTTCAGACTTTTCAACCACCGCGGAATATCTCTTCCTTGAGGTTTGTGCACGGAGCAGATACAAAGAGGTGTTGTAATTAGATTTCTCTATGAAACAACGCGTGACAATTTGTGGGGTGAGGGGGTGTCAAGCTCCGCCCGCTTCACTTTTTTCCATCTATCAAACAATAGTAAAACTACACGCATCGTTCGATGTCGATGTTGCTATGTAGTTTAGCTATCTCGCACTAGTTATAGGATGTAAGGGACCGTGCTCAGAATTTATTTACCAGGTAGTACTTTTTTCAAGATTAATTTTTAAACCATCTTGATACAAAAGCGAAAGTTTGTGAGTTCTTTCTTTCTCCAAGGCTAGGAGAAAGAAAGAACTCAAAAACTTTCGCTTACTTATCCAAATCCGTCCAGCTGCCTTATCCCGCAGCTGGACGGGTTTGGATAAAATTTGGTATTCAGATAGATTGCGACCTGGCTTAACATATGGGCATTGGGCATTGCGTATAGTGTAAGAATAAAAAAGTTTGTGGTAAATCACGAATGACGATTCAAATTTGTTCACTTATTTATTCTTATCTTTATTTATTCGTATCTGTACCGCAGCTGCACTTTTTTTTGTAGATCTAAATTAATGAGCTTAAAATACCTTTCAAATCAACAGTCTAAGTACAATTTATTAATTTTAATATTTAAAGTACTTTCAAGATAAATACTCGTATAGTCGTGGGTTGCTAGGTAAAATAATTGGGTTCTAATTACGGCACTGTTTTTTTGTTTTGTTTATCTATGTTCTTCTCGTTGAAGATAGATGACAGTCTATTCAAAAAATGATTACAAAAAATATAAAAATAATACTTTGACGGCTAAAAATTCTTTAGGACTGGATGCAGAACACATTTCAGTATCTTCGTATGATTTATTTTACTTATACTTAGCTCTACGTACCTTTGCTTTTTAGTTTACATTACACAAAGTTTTGCCATCTAGTGACGAATAGATTTAATTATATTTCAGAAAACACTCCCGAGATTTTTCTAGAAGTATTTTAATAAATTAAATTTAAAAAATTGTTACAAATGAATTGTGATGCCATACATGGCATCAGAGCGTCTATCCAAATAGTTTTTACATGATAAAATACAACACTTCATCTTTTACTTCCTTATACCACGAAAATTCACTGATTTGTGATTTTTCCATACAAACGTACAAGACGAACGCTAACAGTGTACTAACTATAAGCCACGCCCACTGTGATGACGTCAGGACCTCACAGGGATCACAGTGCACAGTTGCTTAGGCCCTCTCCTCTTTGTATTTGCTCCGTGGGTTTGTGTCAAGGGTGTTAATGTTATTCTAGGTGTTATCTATTGCTATCAACTACTTCTCCAGTCTGGAAACAGTTCTGGAATCTTTAGGGTCGGAATACACACACCACATCATTATGGGCGACTTAAATACAGACCTCCTGTCACCAAACTCCTCTCGGACACGCAATTTCCTTCAGATCATCCAATCAACAAGCCTACAAGAAACCTCACACTCCCCCTACAAGAAACTCATCATAACATTGAGCACCAGGATACCTGGCTTGACTTAATGTTCACCTCTGCCCCCAATCTTATCTGTTCCCATGGCCAACTTCCTGTCCCTGAATTTTCCCATCATGATTTGATCTTCCTTTCCTATATCCTAAAACCTCCTAAATCCCCTCCTAAAATTCTGTACATTCGTAGTTTTGGACGTATGAATGTAGAAAAACTTTGTGCAGACTGGACGAATTTAACAGCAGCTACCGATGTGAACGACAAGGTCAGCATTTTTAATGATACCATTATTGGGCTTTACGACATCCACGCACCCGTTAGAAAAGTAAAACTGAACCGTTCGCCGGCTCCTTGGATGACAGAGGCAGTCCGAATGGCAATGAGACGGAGGGATCAAACTTTACAACGATTCAGGAAGGATCGCTGTGCAGACAAATGGAACCTTTTTAAAGCCGCACGAAATCGGTGTAACCAGGTGATACGCAACGCAAAACGCCGACATATTCTTCAAAACATAGAGACTTCATCACCTACTAGTATCTGGAAGTTTCTTGGTACATTGAGCATTGGTAAACAGCAACGTTACGAGTTACAGAAGACAATTGGTTTGAATGATATCAACCGTTATTTCTCATCCACAACTCAGCTGGATCATCAAACCAAGAGTCTGACCCTGAACTATATAGCTGGTCTTACCAGACCCAATATTGACTCCTTTAAATTTTCTCCGGTGCCATCTGAGGACATCAAAAAGATGATCCTGTCTATTCATTCCAATGCTGTGGGCTGTGATGGCATTAACCGTCGCATGATTGTCACTATCCTTGATCATATTTTTCTTGTAATTGCTCATATAATCAACTTTTCTCTCGATTCTGGGACCTTCCCCTCTCTCTGGCGCCTATGCTTACATCATCCCTTTGCCTAAAAAAACTAACCCTTCCCTTCCTGGCCACTTTCGACCAATCTCCATTCTTCCCTTCCTATCTAAAGTGCTTGAGGCTTGTGTACACAAACAGCTCTCTCAGTTTGTATATCGACACAACCTACTAAGTCCTCTACAATCTGGTTTCATACCCGGTCACAGCACGGTTACCGCACTCCTCAAAGTGACTGGCGATATTCGAGAGGGCATGGAAGGCACCAAGGTTACAGTGCTAGCCTTGATAGACTTTTCAAATGCCTTTAATACCGTCAGTCACGACGTCCTACTGTCCATCCTATCATATCTTATGATCTCCTCAGAAACACTGGAATGGTTCTCTTCTTATCTTCAGGGGCGTCAGCAGTGTGTTCGTATTGATGACTTGTCATTGAATTGGTGTGATCTCCACTCCGGCGTCCCTCAAGGCGGTATTCTATCTCCTCTTTTGTTTTCAATATTTATTAACCTCAAAACCCAACACCTTCAGTGTGCGTATCACCTGTATGCTGATGACTTTGCAGCTGTATACATAGGCAAGAGTTGAAGACTTACCGTAAGCTATCGATAATGTCAATAGGGATCTAGATTTTATAAAATGCTAGTCGATGAGGTTTGGTTTGTCGGTAAACCCTACCAAATGTCAAGCGATCGTTGTAGGCAGTAAATAAATGGTGAGTAGGTTGGATACTTCTGCCATCCCGCCCATTGTTTTCAACGGTGCTATCATACCTCTGAGTCCAGTGGTTAAGCACCTTGGTTTATACATTGACTCGACGTTTGATTGGCGAGCCCGTATTACTCACGTGAGCCAAAAAGTCACTGGCACTCTGCAAACTTTATACAGACTAAAGAATTTCCTTCCCACCAAAACCAAGACCATGCTTATGTAGTCCTTAGTCGTTCCAATAATCGACTATGGTGACGTGTGTTATTTCGACCTAAATGCAGATAAGCTATATCCT
Organism: Callimorpha dominula; assembly: GCA_949752705.1. Taxonomy (NCBI): domain Eukaryota; kingdom Metazoa; phylum Arthropoda; class Insecta; order Lepidoptera; family Erebidae; genus Callimorpha; species Callimorpha dominula. Next base: position 10,828,799 of record OX457010.1, on the reverse strand, counting down.
CAATAAGCTAGACCGCCTTCTCAATAACTGCATTCGATTCATTTTCAATCTTCGCAAGTCTGACCATGTGTCTACTTTACGATCCCAATTAAATTGGCTTCCTATTCGCCAGCGCCGCAAACTGCGAGCTCTGACCTCTCTTTTTTCTTTCCTTAATTCTCCATCCCCACCCTCTTACCTAGCTCCCTACTTCCAGCTCTTGTGCTCAAATCACGACCGAAATCTTCGATCAACAAATAATCTACTTCTCCTGTGCCCCCCTCACTCCACCGATTTCATCAACTCTTCGTTCTTCGTACAATCTGTTCTTCTCTGGAATGCGCTCCCAGTCGAAATCAGGATGTCCACAAACCGTTTTATATTTAAGAAGAAAGTCCGCGATCTCCTCCTCAACGAGTTAGCAGAATTAGCTGAACGCTAGTACAAGACTCCGTACTGTAGTACCTACTCATAGTTTATGCATCTTTATATATATTTATTATGTATGTATGTGTACATATTATGGATTTGTGTATATATAATGTATTAATGACGTATATTATGTTTCCATATACATATGTAAATAATAGTGTGTAATAAGTACTAGTAATAATATACGTAATGTATATTATATATGTATTTCAATTTGTATTGATTATTTTAACTTCTATATATAAATAACTTCAAATGGATCATTCGACACATCCTTGCACCTACCGTATAACATTTCTAGATCACCCTAAGGTTGACTGGTAGAGAATGCCTTGGGTATTAAGTCCGCCTTTGTACAAATGTGCATGAAGTTTTAAATAAATAAATAAAGACATTGTGGGAAAAAAACCTGACAGGCTTTCATTTAGCAATCAGTTTTTTTTTCTGTGAATGCATGACGTTTACCCTCACTTATATGTACAGATAGAAGTACATATAATAGCGATAGCAGAATGGTCCAGAGACTGGCAACGTAGGCATTGGTTTAATTACTAATGGTAAGATTAATTAGGCGCGAGTGATACCGCTTATGTATAGTGGTAATCGCTTAGTATTGGGCGATATGTTTATCATGGCTAAATTAGTAGTAAAAAGTATTTCTAATTCTCCATTGTTTGGATACAAAGTGGAATATATACATACGTAATAATTATACTAGAAAAAGCGGGCTTACAAGTAGATAATCCATTTATTATAAACGACAAATACATATAAATTCTTATTGTAACTGCATGCTAAAGTCATGCCCTTTTAGTGATTTAAGTAAGTGTTCCTTTTTCAAATACACCCTGTATAAATTTCAAAATGAAAATAACATGAATACCTACTTATATTGATTAGGCTGCCAACATCACGAGATTTTAAACTCCTTAAAAATAATTAAACCAAGTCACTTTAGGAGACAGGTCATATTATTGTCGTTCTAGGTAAGTACTCACGTATGCCGTCTCTACCAGAATTTACGAGACCTTCAAAACATACTTAATGTATATGACCTAAACTTCTGTCATATACGTAGAAAGTTCTGTCATTATGTAGAAGGTTATCCGTCTATAAATTACCCAATCAGGACAAAGCATATATGCTCTAATTTCCCTCACTGGCTAAGTTTAAGATAGCTGATAAATATTTTAATTTTTTCGATCATACACTACTGAATAATAACATACACCTCGACGCCTTGGTAAAATACCTATTCTGAGCGTTATAAGGAACTAAATATTTAGGTAAGTTAGCAGAAACATGTATCATTCCGATGCAATTATCTGAAGTAGAGACATTGTATCAATCAAGTTCTCAACAGTTCTGCAGAGATTTCTTTGTACTAGGTAGAAAATTTATATTTAAGAAGAAAGAATCAATAAGAAATAAAGTTCTAAAAGTTTCATTTATTGATAACACATAGTCACAAGTAACGCTTTGCCGTTGCCTTCTTTGGTGGTGAAGTTTACAAGTAGAGCGGAGGTGAATTATGGCTTTCTCTATTTTCCAACAACGACTAGCGAACGCAACATTTACTTTGCCTCTAACGTAAACTGTGTACATTGTTGGACATTATACATTGATATCGATAATGGTTGAGATAGACCCAAATCCACCAATTTTTGACATTTATTGTGATACATACACTCTAAAACAAAAACATATGACATTTATTTAAACATCCGTTTAGGTATTAACAATTAAATATATTAGATATTAAAATTTCAAGATGCGCACTTTTCTTCTGGTCTAGAGTATATTTTTAGTACTACTAATTAACTTTAGACCTTACCTTATATAATTAAAAAAGTTATAAAGTTAAGCCATGACTTGCCTGGCGATGTCGTTTGAGAGATTGAAAGGAAAAAGCCTTCAAAGCAAACTAATAACCTGAGTCAGAGCTTCGAGTGTTGTTTATCGTATTCGCGACAATTAAATCACAAAATAACCTAGATATTTTTTACAAGATAGACACACAATGAAGAAATTTGGATTTTAGTTCAATGTCAACCATAACATAGAAATAGAACCAAATATCTGAACAACACGACACAACGACCTTGTTAATACAATAAATCGATACGAGGACCATCAGCCCTCAATCGTCGATTTGAATGGAATCCAATATAAGTTTGTACATATGAATATACATATACATTATACATGTATTTCAACAATACTGCTTTAAGTTTAATCACTAACCTACTCAAACCAGGTGACAAAATTTTAATTCACGTAAATAAAATGGTTTATAAGTCTCCTGCTTGGAATTGAAACGTCGCGCGTCGGTCCATGTGGTATAAAGCATTAATACTATACACATTCATATAAGTAAACTTTTGTTATAAAGCAAGACAAATGAATAAATAAAATAAATTAGGGCTCCTGCAGATGTCGCCGCAGTCACACCGATACCGCATTGTGTAACCATGTATTACAGACAATTTATCACATAGCATGAGTTCGGTGACGACTAAAAATCTAGTATTGATAAATTCGATCAAACTAATATCGATTGAATAATCTATACGATGTAATTTATGTTCAAAAAATAAAATAGTTTAAACTTGCATTAATCGGTAAAAAGCACTACAGCCCAGTCTTGAACGGTCCAATCCTGATATTCACGTATACAGCAAAACAAAGCTTTTAGCAGTTAACTGCAGCACATCGTGCTGCACATCAATTGTTTTTACATGGAACTGGAGGCGAACCAAGTGTATTGCTGGTCTTCGTGGAGTCGATTACGAATGGTCTTTTCGCACACACGGGTTACTGTATCTCGACATAATGCGATTTGTTTGGCCCATGCGGTGCTCTCTTCGTACCATTAAACGAATGGACAGATCTTCTTGAACTGTAGTAACCCGCACTCTTCCTAAGCCACGAAGTCAGGTAACATTACCCGTTTCCTGGTATCGGTTCCAAATATTTTAAACCGCTGGTCGCCATTTACACCATTAAATCTACGGCGCGGTGACTGTGGCTCTCCTGGATCAAGGTGACAACCCAAATGGCTGTCTATATGTCTCCTAACATGTAACATTATGCGGTATAAAGAGCATTATAAACTATTTGCACTATAGTAGTAGTACACCGAAGAAACACTGGTTAAAAGTTAGTAAATTTAAGGCGTAAATTTCAAAGGTGCTCAAATATCCCGATAAGAAAAAGTTGTGATTTGTCACTAGAAACATAACTGCAACTTGAAGGAACTCATTTACAAAGTGTTGTGAATATGAAACGAAAGTAATGCTTGTTTATAATGCAAATTAACGAATGGCCCTTATTTTGTTTGGACTATTATCAGGCCAGGCCCACTCCGCAGTGTAGGTTTAAAGTTTATTTGTTCTTAAAAATAGAGTAATAGGCACACAACTTGATGGTAATTAAATATTTAGATTAATTTATTCTTTAAAAAAGGCGTCGGCGTCGTCAGAACAGATAAGAGTTACGTGATAGAAAGAGAGGCAACTTCTAGGTGAATATTACTGTAGATAAACAACGCTGTGCGACCTAAATTGAGACTTTATTGTGTTGCAAATAGAGTCGCTATTTATTTAAATGATTTGACGGAGTGAAGCTTCTGTATATGTACTATTGTGTATTCTGTACTATTATCTCGCAGCATGAAAACGTGTTCCTCAAAGTGTAACATTATTATACCTGAACTGTTTCGCCGATAACATGGAACCCGTAATTATTAATAACTGAAAGCAGTGCTGAACCCTTTTGTGAATACGTAACTAAAGTATAGTAACCATGAGATATGGTAATGACCAAATATTGGAGTATATAATAATATATAATATTGGAGTTCATAAAAGCCCTAACCGGCTTTTATGAACAATACAAATTTAATGACTGATGTTTGTATTTTACTACTTATTTTCTTTGAGTTATTATATTAGTACCTATAGCTTATTTTCTTATCAAGGACAGTGTTGTATTTATGCCGTTTCAACAATGACTGTGATTACCTAATACTGAACAATAATGACTATATTATAACTGTGCCTTACTGCAAAAAATCTATTGGAAGAAGACGTAACGTTGGTGACTTTCTTTTTTTTTAATTAGTATTGCTGACTGACATCTTGGTTCTTAGAGTTTGAATATGCTGATGATACTAACAATATTATGCATGAAGGGCAGACATAAACGTAAGCATGGAGCCACAAACACACACGTACACAAGGCAAGCACACGCACAGTATTAGCTTAGTTAGCTTAGTTTTAGTTTAGAGCTCTGTAGAGTCTATACTTCGAGGGCCCAAAAAAAAGAACTCTCAATACTCTGAATTTTCCAGAGGAAACTAAGAAAACCTCAAAGAAATGTCTCAGTTATATTCCCTCATTGATATTCCAACCGCAACACGATTATATACCCCTGTCGGGCGCCCATCAACAAATAAACGCTGTTTGTACCTACGTAAATAATATTTTCCTGATGGGCACGTGTATGAAATCGAGTCAGGTTTGTTTAGTATTTATTTGCCAATAAAATGTTTGAAGAAAAATAAAAATGTTTTCTTTGTGTAAAGCAGCAATATCAAGCAGCTTCAAGACATAGCAGGGTAGCAAACTGCGATCTTTCTCATAAATATTTGAATTAGATATTGTTGTTGCATAAAGGAGTTTCATCGTATTAGAATGTGCTGAGATGTTTCTACAACAGATTCGGGCTTAATCCTCCTGCAAAGTATAGGCTCATCATTAGTGATCGGTCAGTAGCGGTGTGTAATGTCGGAATGTTGCATAATATGCGATTTGTAAATTTCATTTACAATCAATGAATTCGGCCAGCGTTATTTTAAAATAATTGCTACAAAAGGTTTTTTTTATAGCTTCATTTGTAGCCCGTGGGGTTTACAGGGATTTCCTTTCTTGAATACACCTAAGACCCCGGCCATAAGACCCGGTGATAGAACACTGTGTGGTTTTAGCCGGTTCGAGTCCAATATACCACCTGCACAACGCTTGTTGCATTTACAAGAAAATTGTGGAGAGAAGAGGCTGTGGAGCTTTTGCCTTCAAGGCAGGAACAGGGTCAAGACCAAACTTTAAAGCCTGCCAGCTCTAGTACAGTGAATACATCTATGTCTTAACCACATGTGTACTTGTAGGCAAGTTCTCAAGCAATGTTGGCGGGCTACTTCGGATGTTGCCAGGGATGCCAGTTTGAATTTAGATTTCACAAGGCTTTGGAAAGTAGGTCGAATCGCAATTTATCCAAAATAGTATCTCCTATCCTACCTCTCCTTTCTTTCTTTACAAATGTGCATAAAGTTTTTAAATAAATAATTTTTTGATAATTATGTAGTGTTTAATATTTTAAATCATGACATGCCTTAATTGTGTAATTTATTTATTTTTGATTATTATGTTATTTATATTTATTTTTAAAATGTATTGTATTATTATTAATTGCTATGCATTCAAACACAATTATATGATTGTTTCTGAATAAATGAACTATGAACTATCTACATACCTTTCCCTTACAATATAATCCTAATTTTCCCATCTTTAATACCCAAAGTGACGGCAATAGGGTTGCCGCAAGCACGTGAGTGGGACGAAATTATAGGTGGCAAAATGTGGATGTTTAATACACCTCTGTGTACCTCTGCGGATATAACTGCGTGAGTGTATATGTACCATGTAAATGGGGTAGGATAATTATTAATATGGTTCATCAGTTTCTTAGTAGGTGTGTTATGTTTGTATTAAGATGTGTGGTCAAATATACAAATAATAAGCGTTTGTAGGTACGTGTAGATTAGACTTCTTTGTTATAATGTCCGTTCTGAACATAATACAACGAGCAATTATTTTCCCTGTAGAAGTGGAGAACGCTGTGGTAATTATAGACAAATGAAATCTCGCTTTGAGACTGTGTACACTATAAGCACATTTATAGCTTATCTGTGGTTAATACGGTTTATTTTAAGCGCAGTTGCGGTCCCCTAATGGTTACATTCTAGCTGTTAGTGTCAGAATTAAAACAAAGGCGTAAACTGAATCCTAAGATAAACGATTTAATTTAGTCTGATGGTTGTTAATGATAATACTTACTACATACAGTAATATTTGACTGATAAATTGCTAGTACTAAAAACGGACAAGACACTAATTTACAGAAATTAGTACTATAAGGTAAACTCTTATAATTCTCTTCTGAAGTACGGATAAGAACCTCCGTGCACTGGAGAAGGATTATATTTAAAATCAAAAACAATTTTGTGTATATTTTTTCACAAATTAACGCGAAAATACTTTACGGAATAGGGTTTGTTTCACAGAATATTTATAACGGCTTTCCAAATTTATCTCAGTCATTGATGCTCATACCCCATTTCACTGCATGTAATTAATCTGCAGATGTGGATGTATATAATATTAAATTATAAACACATACTTACGGTAACATCAACATTATAATATGTAGGTATTAACGTAGGTTTTCGTTAGGTTCTCTAATACGTCAATACGTAATATCTCGATGTACGGTAATAAGGACATTTAGTTTCGCACACACCATGAAACGTGATCTTACCCGCTCCCGTATTGAATTCTTTGTTCAGAGATCTACAAGTGGATTCATTAAAAGTCTAAAGTTATAAATATCCACTTTACTAGTATTCTTTGTAAGCCCTCGAACTGAGATAAATTAATTGTAGATTAAGTGGATTTATTGTTTGGAGTTCGAATCCTTAGTCCAAGTGTCTCACCTTAGCCTGTACTTTATTACGCTACCATCGGATTTAATTAAGAGTCATCATCGCCCGCACCCCTTGAATTGTTGAATAACACTTCGATCAAATATACCATAGATGTTTAATAGGCGCTTAAAAAATGGCACCAACTAAACGGTGATAAAATCATTTATAAGCACAGTTGGACTCTCAGACGCTTTGCGCCCGCGCTAGCTGTGTGACGTTTCGAGATGCCGAAGTGTGTAGCCAGAGAAGCCAAAAACAATACTTTCAACGTAAAAAAAGGCTGGAATGTTGTACTTTCGGTAATTTTATAATTTTTATGATGACTTTAATGTTCTAAAGTGTTAAAATAGCACTATAACAAAGAATAATTTGAAAAGTTTTATAATTATAAATTATAATAAATGTAATCTGTTTGTTTACATGTAGTTTAATTTTTATTCATTTTGGTTTCCCACAAAACGAAATTCGAAGACAGAATTGTATGCTTATTGGCGATGAATTTTATAAACCTAATAAGGGAAACGTAATTTGTTCAGTGCTTTTAGTAATGAAGACATAAGTACGTTACTAAGAAAGGTTTTAGCAAATTAAAGAAAACAGCTATACCGAAGATTAGGTAAGGTAAGTATATTAGTTTTTAATTAATGATCCTTTTTAATTTTTAAATTAAGTGTACGTTTTATTTTAAAATGGAATAATGATTATGAACTATTGTTTTTTTTTGTTTTAGCAAGTAAATGTAGAAAGATGGCAAGGATCAAATAGAGAGCCAATGGTATCAAAACAATTGTGACATTTTTTTCGGTACACTAGATTATCAAACAGCAGGTCAAGAAAGAGAGTTAATTTTCTTGTGCATATTATTCGGTATATAGCTGAATTCGTAGTTCGTTATTCATTAAGACATCTAAAATGTGAATATTACAAAGCTGATTTGTTAGCTAAAGATAAGTTGATGCCACAAAGTAATAGATATAAAAGATTTTTAAAGTTTGTGCTATGCATCTAAACAGTTTTAAAACAGTTGAATCTTATTGCTTTTTTTTATTGGAGTCAATGAACACTATCAAAAAAAACCACTGAATTTCGGTCATAAGATTACGTGATAAAGGCTGTTACTAGAAAATAAGTTGACGCCTACACTATGCAGCAAAATTAAAAACTGCTGAAACGAAGGATCGTTCCAAACGGCAAATGTTTAATAAGTTAACTTTATTCAAAGGTACATAAAGCACTCACCTTTAAATTGTTTTTTTACCTTATTAAATCTTTCCTATACATATTTTAACAAAGCAGAAGTACAATCATTAAATGGAATAACAACATAGGTTTACAATAAAAAAATTATAACAATTTAAACTTTAATTTTTGTTTCGTAAATTATTTTCCGATATAAAATTATTATATACATATGTGGTAATGGAAGTTGAGTGGAATGGAACGTTGCTGAACGACTGATGAATGTAAGGGAGTGTACGAGTAAGGCAGGAGAGGGGATATGGAAGGGGAGAGACTTTTAATGGGAGTTAGAATTAAAGAAAAGGAAGATGCAGAAAGTTTACAATTAACACAAGAAGAAGATGCTCTTCGCTTTGATCAAAGCAGAGAAAACTTAAGGTTGCAAGCCAAGGAGCAAATATTAAAGATTCAAGAAGAAAACCAGAGACATTACAATATGAAAAGAAAGGAAAGTACAAAGTATCAGGTGGGTGATTTAGTGGCAATAAAGAGAACCCAGTTTGGTACGAGGGTTGAAACTGAAACCCAGATACTTAGGTCCTTATAGAGTAGAGAAGTGCAAGCGCAATGACCGTTATGATGTGGAGAAGCTAGACAGTTCTGTGGAGGGTCCCAATCATTCATCTAGTTCTGCTGACCAGATGAAAAGATGGCCAGAGTCAGGTGATGCAGAAGGGTTAGAAAATTAGCTGATTATCCCTTAAACAGGTACAACATTGACTTTACTTTTCCTTTTTAGGAGTGATGTATTCTTCGTTCATTGTCGCGGTGACACGGGGTAGAGCTACTTGTGCCTATGTACCTAGCCTATAGTTTAATTGTTATTTGTAACTTAAGATAATAGTTATTAGTTTGTGTGCTAATGATTAAAGTGTTAATTAAGGTGTAGTTGTGTTTGTAATTAAGGTTAGTTGGAAGTTGGATGTGGTGCATGTCTGGGGACAGACATAAGTGTAGGACGGCCGAGTGTGGGAATGGAAGTTGAGTGGAATGGAACGTTGCTGAACGACTGATGAATGTAAGGGAGTGTACGAGTAAGGCAGGAGAGGGGATATGGAAGGGGAGATGGAGGACGGACGTGACAGGAAGACGAGTGAGAGGAACTAAAAAGTAATAAAACGAGGATTATTGTAAAAGTGAAATAAAATACAAGTGTTTTAAATTGATGGTGGAGTATTATTTCCCTCTGAGCACTACACATATATATATTTTTTTATTTGACCAAAATTAATAAATAGAACATAATATTAAGACTCATATATTAGATCACTCAAGTGATATTTTATGTTGTTCATAAAAACTTATAGACATATAGTATTTTAACTGTATAATCACGTCTGTAAAACCACGTAAATCAGCGAAATTGGCAAAATTTCATATACGGCCTCTTAACACCTGTCTCTTTTCTTGAAGGTTATATTATAGTACCAACTACTATAAATATGACCTTCAAGAAAAGAGTGTACTCCTATCTCAAAGGTCGGCAACGCACTTGTGACTCTTTGAGTTGCAGGTGTCCATGGGCGACGGTAGTTATTTACCATCAGGTGACCCGTCTGCTCGTTTGCCCCCTATAATTAAAAAAAAAAAATTACTCGTTCGTTAGCTTTTTTGGATGAAATATATAACACGAGCCGACTACGATTCGTTGTGACAATACACTACAGACATTATACATTGATGTTTTTATATCAAACTATTACAGCATATATTTCCAGGGACATTTATTGTATGGTCTTCTTTATTATTAGGATGGCATTCTTAATGTATGCACGTAAAGTATTAGTCTAAGAGCCAGTGAACGGCAGACCACACATAATTTAGGAAAGCCTAAACTTTCCTCAGTGAGTCTGTTATACCAACCAACCATGAGGTGGGGGCTAGCTAAGCGCGGTCGCGGTGGCCCCAGCTACACTCAGGCGCGACAGGTGTGATAATTTTATGAACTAAAAAAGTATTTTAGGAAAGCTGCCGTTTAGATATGTCAAAATATACTATTATAGCTATTTAAAAACAAAACGGCAGAAAATTACCACGGTTCTAAAGTGCAGGCAGATAATTTGAAAATTTCAAAAAAAAAATATTTTTAAAAGTATTTTAGGAAACTTGAAATTTTATGTAAATTTCAAGTTTCCTAAAATACTTTTGAAAATTATATTATATTATTAAATTATATTATTATTCTTTAAAGTTTCAAAAGCTTATACTTCTGAAGGCAGAACTTTACGTCGGTTCCTTTGACCTGGCAGACAGTAAAATCTTTCTCCCCCACGAGTATAAAAATATATAGAACTAAATATATTACGGTATTAAATCAACTATCTATTTCATGAACTATTATCAATCTAAGAAATAATATGAATTATGTAAATGAATGCACGTACTTACTGTCTTTGAATGGATTATAGGGAAAATGGGTCACTACAAACCACTATTAAATTTTAGAAGATAATAATGAAATTATGAAAATATTAGTGACATAATTATTTTTATTTTTAACTCTTGAACAAAATGTGTTAAAAAAATGAAATTAAAAAAATAGTAATTACAAAAATAATAAAAAATCAATTGAAAACATTATTACTTAGATGGCGGTTCCGTTCGTGAAATACTGGGTTCAAATATTGCTGGAGAAGTATTTTTTATTTCTGTGGATTTCGTCTCATAATTTTTTTCAATGTGGTAAATGTCTTGTAACATTGGCTGTGATAGCCTGAAGAATCATAAGGTTCACTGGGTAAAATGATGTCGTTATATTTCAGTTTGTGATACTTCCGTAAACGCAGAATATTCTGACATTTTTTTTATCGTCTCATCAGCCAATAAAAACATTTTGTCCGGTTTTTGAGTGGCACAAAACACACACTTTATTTCACTTGACATAATGCTCTAACTATTAACATAATAATAATAATTAAAACAATTTTTAAATATAACCTGGCAACACTATATATGGCAGTCGTAAAATTTTCATCCAATATCCAATATTTTTCTTTTTCTGTATTTACGAATCAAATTATATATTTTTTAATTGTATTAATAAAAATGAATACCGTAAATAAATGTTTGTATTCCAAGGAAGTTTTAAATATGTAAAAAAAACAAAAATATGTATCAGTACGACATGACGTTTATAACGTCATGTCTAATACTAGTGAAAAAGAAATACACAATAATACGACTGCTACGTAAATGCTAACAAGCTCCAGAGCAAGGACTGCACACCTAAGATCCCCGGACTCGTCGCTCAGCTCCGCCTCACGCCCCCTGGAAGTTACCTCAAGAATTCCGGCCGCTGCTGAGTCGTCGAGCTCTACTTCGAGTAACGAGTTTTTCTGTCCGCCGACGTCGCCAACACCTGTACGTCGGCAGGGGAGAGGCCGGCCACCGACTTGCTTGGGACCCCGAGGCCCACCGGCTTTGAATAGGAACCCCGATACCGGTGGTAATGTGCGTCGCATGAAATGGACAACATCAATAAACGAGAACGTCATGCGAGCATATTTTGTGGTCACAGAGGGAGGAACTAACCTCACTGCGTATCATGATCATATGCTGTCTCTGTTTCAGGAACTTGAACCAGCTGTTAACGTTTCGGCACAAAGACTATCGGATCAAGTACCGGCCATTCAACGATGTCATTTGTTGGATAACTTCGTGCTTGATAGGCTACGCTTGGACTTGCAGAATAGTACTGTTACTTCACCTCCTTCACAAACAGTGTCACAATTAACTGCTGTGGTACTACGACCTTACCCTGATGAGGGTGTAGAGGACGCTGGAGCTTCATCTGTAAGTACTCAGTACGATGAACAAATAAGGAATATTTTGGAAGGTGCTATTCGAGAATATCGGAACATGAGTTATGAAAACAGACCTCGTTTACCGCGTTTGCCAATGCATAAACGAAATAAAGCGCTAGTGTGTGCCCTTGATTCTATATTAAGTATTTATTTAGAAAAAAACACAGATCTCAGCGGTACACACTCAATTCTGTACTGTGCGGCTGTTGCAGCATGTCGAGTAGCTGGTGTTAAGTTCCCAGACAATGATACCGCTACTCGGTCAAAGCTTGGTGTCCCAGGCTGGCAGTGCAGGATTGAGCGTCGTATCGCTAAGGCGAGGGCACTCATTGGCAAGCTTATTTGTTTCCGATCGGGTAATACACGCCCGAGAGTAATGCGTTTTGTGAATCGGGCCTTTTTAGGAACTGGTATCAGTTCCTGTGATTACGAAGCACGAGTCACAGAGCGCATTGACTTTCTGAAACAGAAAGTTTATGCATGGGCAAACCGTATTCGGAGATACAAAAAAAAGAGTAGACCGATATACTCAGAATCGTTCCTTCCAAAGGGATGAGAGGTGGGTTTATAGAAGGTGGGAGCAGCCTGATTTAGTAAGTGACACGAATTTTCCAGATGCTGAAATCACGAATACATTTTGGCATGACATCTGGGCGATGCCTGTCACTCACACAGAGGGTGATTGGTTGCGAGATGTTGAACGATCGTGTGAGTCGATCGCTACAATGGATATGTGGGATGTGGATTCAGCAATCATTGTGCCGATAGTCATTTCAGCCCATGGGTTAATTGCTAAGAGCCTCGACCAACACCTTCAGAGGCTCACGTTAGACAGCTGGATGAAGAGCCTGATGCAGAAGGCAGTCCTCCTTGACACGGCACGCATTGTGAGGAGGTTTCTGTCTAACCTAACCTAACCACCGGTAGCTTGGTCCCTGTACCCGATACCGGTAGGGCACTATTTTTTATATTTTTAAATATATTTGTTTTTTTTTTACAGTGAATGTATTTAAAAATGTAATTTTTATGTATATTTAAATGAATAAAGAGAATAATAATAACTTCACACATCTCACACACGGCCGTCTGATCCCAAACTAGGCAGAGCCTGTACTATGTAAACAAGACTGCTGATAAACATACTTATATATTTCTAAATACATACATATTATAGATAAATTACACCCAGACACAGAACAAATAATCGTGGTCATCACACAAATATTTGTCCTGGGTGGGAATAGAACCCACGACCTCTAACCACTAGACCAACAGGCCAGTAAATCAGTTAAAAATTGAAGTTAAATAACAAAGTATTACTTGCGAATGTTTTTTATGTTCATGAGTTCACTGCATGTATCGATGCCAACGGTTTAGAATAAACTAGGGACAATAACAACAGGCCGTTATGCCGATGCGGTATTGTTAAGAGCAACAGCTATACTCAGGCATGTACCTTCAATTAGTTTCAATGATGTCCATCTGAGGACAGAAAAAAAAACCTTCAGTGAGAAAGAATATTTCACAGTCTAGACAACCTCGACTTGGTACTTTGAACTTGATGTCTAAAACACACCAAGTTCGAAGTACCACAAAGGAAATCACTTTGATGGTCTTTCGGACTTATTGTATACTGTACGTGTTCTCCGTACCTTTGGCGGCGGCGACAGCGGCGTGGTGCCTTTTAGACACTAAGTATGTTCGTATCTAATAGACACATGTTAGTCTAGACATGCTGTAAGCACCAACATTTTGCCAATTATAGTTAGCCTATTGCTGCCAATCGGGCACTTTGGGAATATGACATGAAAAAACTAGGATTATATTGAAAGGAAAAGGTAAGCTGATGGAAGGAAAGGGATATTGCTTATTTTTATTTTTTTAAAGACTACTCCTGCATTAGGAATTGCTCCTTTGTCGCCGGGGAATATACAAACATACAAATGACGGACACAAAGAACACCCAGACTCAGGTGGGACACAGTAGTATATCAAATATTAGAAACTAGAATTTAATAAGCGTGCGCAAGGGCGCGCCTGAATATCACATTGCATATATTTTCATGGTTATGATATACTAGCAGCACCCTGCGGTTTCAACGGAATATCGGGATAAAAAGTAGCCTATATGTTAATCCAGGTCTCCATCTACATACCAAGTTTCATCGTAATCGGTTCAGTAGTTTTGGCGTGAAAGAGTAACAAACATCCATACATCCTCACAAACTTTCACGTTTATAATATTAGAGCATCATATTAGCAGGATTCGAGGAGAAAAAATATATGTGGCATCAATTTATTCGTGATGTGATTGACGAATAAATTGATGCTACATATATTTTATCTCTATTTCTGTGGGATAAAGAACGAAAATCCTTTTATTCCATATACAACGCAACTACTACACCCAGGTATACTCGCGGGAGAGAAAGATTTTACTGTCTGCCAGGTGAAAGGAAGCGACGTAAACTTCTGCCTTCAGAAGTATAAGCTTTTGAAACTTTAAAGAATAATATATGTAAATTTCAAGTTTCCTAAAATACTTTTGAAAATATATTTTTTTTTTTAAATTTTCAAATTGTCTGCCACCACTTTAGAACCGTGGTAATCTTCTGCCGTTTTGTTTTTTAATAGCTATAATAGTATATTTTGACATATCTAAACGGAAGCTTTCCTAAAATACTTTTTTAGTTCATAAAATTATCACACCTGTCGCGCCGGGGCCACCGCGACCGCGCTTAGCTAGCCCCCACCTCATGGTTGGTTGGTATAACAGACTCACTGAGGAAAGTTTAGGCTTTCCTAAATTATGTGTGGTCTGTCGTTCACTGGCTCTTAGACTATATGTAGTACTACCTGGTGCCATTATTTGACACAGTTTTTGTTTTGGACTGTGTATCAATGATATATTTTTAAATTCAAAGGATTGGTACGCGATATTTTGGCTAGTAAATGATTATTAGGTTATTTCAAATTAATCTATCTACCAATTACCCGCTAATAGGCACTATATTAATTACTTGCGCATTTTGCGTGTGAACTAAATGCTCACTCTTAATTTCTTACTATATCTGTGGACATTGGTGTGGGTTATACGTTAACCTTATTTGAAAGTATTTTTTTTTTTTTTATATAAAAAATAATATAAAAAAATATTTGATCGAAGGAAGAACAGAATAAAGAGTTAAATGTCTTTGGAAGTAAAACATGAAGCGGAAAACGTCCGTGCTATCCATCAACCTTTACCCTGCAATAAAAACAGAAAATGGGCGCCATTAAATTTATCGCCTCTTGCTCACTGTCGGCTGTGCTGCTGAGATTGTCTGCACAGGTTGATGTTTTATTTATTACTAGCGACTCACCCCAGCTTCGCACGGGTGTAATATAGATACTAATGTGGTTAACAATTATCGTGATATGATTATACAAATTAACACAAAATAATATTAAACTATACGTATAAACCTTCCTCTTGAATCGCTCTATCTATTGGTGTAAACCGAATTAAAATCCGTTGTGTAGTTTAAAAGATCTTAGCGTACAAACGGTGGCAGCGACTTTGTTACATACTATGTAAAGATTTCTTCGTTAACTCAATCCATGTAGCATAAAATATGTTGGAATATTCCTGTCTAAAACAGTAATTAAATGAATTTGTATTCAATGCATGATATTGTACTATATTTCATTCAGAAGGATTTTTTACCTTGTAGCAGTCTTAATTGTTAATCCAGTCATATACAAATTTAAAATCATTCGATTATGAGGATGTCTCGAGATAACTCGATTATTACGGATTAGTAGTTACTAATTTAGTTAATAATCGCGAACGAGTTTACGCAAAGGGAGATAGGCCACTGACTTGCTTTTTTTTTGACGGTCGCGGCATTTAAAAAGTCAGTTGCCTTGTTATTCGAAGACCAGTTTGACTGAAATATAAAAAAGAAACATATATATTATGTACTTATTTCTTGGTTTGGGAATCAAATGATTCGTAGGTTTTTTATTTATAACAGCAATAGGTATAACGTAATATAAACAAGTCAGAAAATTGACAATAACTGCATTTCAAACGATTACTTACACTGAACGAACGTTTAGTGGAAGTTAATTGACCTTGACTCGTTTTGTTGAGTAAATATCAATCTAAGAATTATCAATAAGAAACTAAAATAAGCAAACTTACTGCCGAACGACTCCCGGGTCTCCTAACTTTTTACAACACGATTAGTAGTAAAAATAAGTAACGTCATCCGATTATAAAAATAAATTAGTAACTAATCTCATAATCGATTATTAGTATTAGTAAGTAATTCGATTTTACTAATCATTCATAATCCCCGCCGATATTAAATAAATAATTTTACACAAGAGGAAGTTACAGAGGAAGGAAGCAGTGGAAAATCAACAAAATTAAAGGAAATGTGTAGCTAATTTTCTGCTAATTAGTTACTGCCTTGATATAAAGGTGCACATTTATGCCACACTTTTCTGAAGAAACTTTATTGTGCATTGATGCATACTTTTTTTTCTGATTTCTGATTTAAATATTAAAAAGCCGAACTACAAATTTCCATAATCTACTTTAAATCGTTCTGCCGTCTATTCCTACAGTCAATGAAAAATAGAGATTATATTTCTATGTAAATATTAAGAGATCCTCAAAAACGATATCTTTATTGCAAGTGAACAAATAAGTTTGTACATTCGGATTCGTCAGCTGTTTAGTATATATGTAGGGATTTCTGCTTGAACTGGAATTGTATCTCTATTCTACAGACGATCGAGAACAATTAACTCAACTGTTTTATTACTCGCTATATTTATATATATATATATAGGTATAATTATGTTGTATAATCGGTGGACAGTCACCATTTTGTAATTTTTTAATACGTATTGAAAAGTATTATGATTTAACTCGATAAATATTTAGTTCGTTATACAAACCGGCAATAAATCAACCCGTTAATCAAAATAAAAAGGAGTTCACAGCCCTTTTAAAATAATTTTATTTGGTATTGAGCAGTGAAGAAAAAACAAGTGTAAAAAATTTTGAAATTTAAGGTACTCGTATATTGGCATTAATAACTAGTACAAAAAGTCATACAAGATTCACTGGTGACATTAAAAATATTTAGATAAAACGAAGGCAAGAGCCCGACTTATGTAGGAACACAGTACAAAATTACACATAAAAGCATTCCAGCTTTCCCTGTATCTTTTCTCCTCATGTGTGTGAAACATTATATCTTGAGATACAAAGTTACGACTGACAAAGACACGGTAGTCTGTCGTCTGTGCTCGACATTACGTAATGAAAACCTTGTTTCTGTTTTTTTTTAATGGAGAATGACCGTCTGGATGAGTAGGCAGGAAGATAATTTCTAAAAGTCATATAGATAATTGAAAAATAGATAATTGAAAGGTAATAAAATCAATTTAAATTTACACGTATATCATTTTTAAACACTTGTAATGCAATGTCCGTGTGCTTATTTTGTCAGTTTAGTTAAGATAAAAAAAAAACCATTACTAAAATAAAAAAGAATAATATTTTATGAATTCTGTTACTTTTTTTTTGTCATGCTTTTATTCTTTTCCAATGGTTTGGCATTCCCTTTAGTAGGAACTTTGGCTACTTCAGCTACGATACGCATAACTGGCAGTAATAGACTATCAGCCTGAGCTAGCAGTTGGGAGCGGCGATGGTTTAATGCTTCCAATGTTTTGTTGCTACATAATTCTAATGTTTCCGACACTTTTGCTAAGGCCGTGCTAGTCTTTATAGCTTCCTGGGTAGCATATTTTCCTCCTTCACTGAACATTTTAATTTGTGACATGAAGCGTACATTGGAAACTCTTGCTTCTTGAAAACCATGCTCTAATAGTAATTTATAATCCGTGATAACATTGTCAAGAGATTCTTCAAATAGTTCGCGATGTTTAGGTAAACGTAGGGCGTAGCTTGACATTTTCGATTTTTTTTGTTCCATATTTTGTGGATCCTGGGCTAGAAGTTCATTGATACTATTCGTAATACGCTCAAGCCAATAAACATATGGATATAATAACGGATCATCGATAGCCGCAAATTCCGAAGCTTCGACAGGTAGACGTTCGATAAGATTATAAACTGCACACAGATGTGACTCGAGACGAGCATCGTGATGTCGTAACTCTGCGAGGCGCGCTTCTCGTGCAGTTTTTACACGCTCCAGACGAATACTGTGGGACACCATTTTAAATGAATACCGCATTTGTAATGACGTACACCGCTCGTCAACCCATAACTGAGCTTGTTGCTTCAACTGTTCTGGCACTAAGGAAATATTACCCTGAAATGATTCTAAGAATCCATTTTTCCAATTGTTCAATGCTAGTTCTTGTAGTTCAGTTTGTAATATGGCTCGAGGGAGCGGTAAATAAAGCTGGCTAACGGTTCGAGTTGGCGGTGTCATAACGTTCCGGGGACTCGTAACGCTCTTTGGTACCCCCCCTGACGGTATAGAATATTTTTCAAGAAACAAATCGAATTCAGAAAGTAACGTATTTGAAAGGTAGCTAGGAAAGTTCATATATTCTTCAAGACGACCTAATTCAGACTCACTATGTTGAATATACATATCAGCCGTCTTATCCAACAACACCACAATGGGATCATATAGCTGTTGTAATTTTTCTGCATCGGGTGCACATCGTAACTGTTCCATAGCAATACTGAGCTGCGTTTCGTGAGCGAGCTCTATGGCATCATGGCTAGTGATAAGGTCTTCAACAGCACACATTGTTAACTTCTGAGCATGAGCAGAGCGTAAAATATGAGAATCCCAAAGATGACCTGCGTGATGTAATATCAAGTAAGTATTCTGCAGACATTCTCCTAATGAATATAAACTTTTTTGCATCGTTATTACATCAGCACCAGTTATCTCAAATAGTGTTTTAGAGTTAGCACTACTATTTGTGATAACAGATAAGCGACGCAAAGGTACCTCGATTAAGTTTTGGAAATCGGAAATTTCACACAAGTGTATCTTGTTCAAATCTTTGATAACCTGATAACCGCAAAGATCATTTTCTAAGTCAGTCATTTTATCAGAGAATCCAGTATAAACTTTGTATACCGCAGTACGGTAAGCCTGCACGACTCGAGCTATGCATGCGTCTAATTCCTTCACATCACCCAATAACGAATGAGTTAGGGACATTCCACATAATTCCAAATCAGCGCTTTGAGGCCGATGTTGTAATATTTTTGAATCTTTAAGAGTACGTACAGCAGTAAGTGAATTACGATTTCTGTACACCACTCCGATGCCCAAAGCCAATTGGTTAAGACTAGTTCGTGCATCAACAACACTTTCGTCCAATTGGACGCGTAACTGTGCTTCCAAATCTATAAATGCTCTAGTATTACTTAAAAGCTGCTGATTAATTTCGTAGATTCGTTCATCAAAATTGTGCAATAATTCTTTGGGAGTCATGTGACCCACTGAAATGAGACGCTGAAACTTTTCCCGTAAAACAATCTTCAAACCTTCACCTCTTTCTTTTTCCAGTGCGGTAGCTTCCTGCTTAAAAGACAGTATTTCGTCGATGCGTCTTAACTTCAATTCGTTAATATGCTCAAGAGCTTCGTCACGTGCGTCTTTCGTCAGTAGTTCCTTTTTCTTATCACGCCTTTTAACAATACAGTCCATGTCAAGCTGGTTTTGATATATGCTCGCCAAAAGATTTTCAGCAAGCCTGCGTATTTTCTCATCGATATCACGATTAACTACCGCAGTACATTTTAAAATATCGTCACATACATTTTGATGATCTTGTTCGCGTTGTTTTAGATAGTTTTTAAGAACAGGACCACTGTGCCGTGGAACCCAATCGTCAGGTAACGCCGCGACAGCATCATTGTCATCAGAACACCCAGCTTTTGCGACGCGTTGGACGTTTTTGACAAGTTTATTACATGCACATAACTTTCTACTCGAAACACTACTTGATAAACTTATTTCCATGATTTACGGTGATAAAAACTGTAATATAGAGCTTAGTTTGTCAATCAGTGCATTTTTTATTTTAAATACCATAAACAAAAGTACGGAGGTTGACATAATTTAGATATTACCTTTTTAATCAACAAAACTGCAATCCATTAAAATGTCCAGGTACGGCAACACAATGTTGAAACTAAATTAGTTCTTAAATTTTTGTTTGAAATTTGATTGAATGAAAAATGAAATTTGAAAAAAATTGACTGTTAAGAGGACGCGTAGGAAGCTTAGTCCTCACATCATTTACTTTAAAATCATAATACAATCGATGCCATAGGTTTTTTTAATCCTTTATCCTAAGCCTGTTCATAGGCCCAAGCAGAAACAATAAAATTAAAAATATAATCCTAAATTAAAAATATTATTTAAAATATTTATTAAACACTATATTTTTAAAATAAAGGGTGTCTCAGTAGGAGTGCACTTTTTAAAATTGGAATATTTTTTTTTCATGCAAGTGGCAACTCTGAAATTTGACAGCTGTGACCTCTGTTTATTCCGATTATTAAAAATGGAGGGCTTTTCGAAAGAACAACGCATCATAATTGTGAAAACTCATTACAAAAATGGGGAAAGTTACGCTGAAACTGCTCGCAAACTTCGCCAAATTTTCAGCCGAGAAAGTGCACCTAATGTGTCAACCATTCGAAGAGTGGTCCCAAAATTTGAAAAAAGTGTTATATTTCTGAATCCTCATGCAATCCATGAGAAACAAATGCACCCACAACGAGTAACTGTCTGGTGCGGATTTTGGTCAGGCGGCGTGATCGACCTTACTTTTTTGAAAATGAGGCCGAACTGCACTGACTGTGAACGGCATTCGTTACAGGAATATGATAACGGACTTCTTGTGGCCTCAACTGGACATGTGGTTTCAACAGGACGGCGCAACTTGCCACACCGCGCATGAAACAATCGACTTATTGCAGCAACGATTTCCAGAACACATTATCTCACGAAATTCTGATGTCAACTGGCAACCAAGATCGTGCGATTTAACGCCGTGCGATTTTTTTCTTTTGGGGTTTTGTGAAATCTCGGGTTTATGCGAATAAACCCGAAACAATTCCTGAACTCAAATCGGAAATCCAACGCGTCATCCGTGAGATACAGCCACATCTCTCTGCAAAAGTCATGAAAATTTTCATGAAAAGAGTAATGGCCTGTCATCGAGCCGTGGGGGTCGTTTGCCGGATATTTTACTCTATACTTAATCGGAACATGTCTTCTTTACAATACAATAAAAATGTCACAACTCTGTCATAAAATACTTGTTTTTATTTTAAAATGAAAAAGTGCACTCTTACTGAGACACCCTTTACTTTCGTAAAAGAAACAAGTGAGGCCCTATTACAATACGTAAAAATTTGTAAAATTTTCTAATTTAATTATATCCGTCAATACAGATATTTATTAAAATTATTTGACGTTAAAACGGAAATCTATTATTTCTTACTTATTATTTTGGAACAAGTAAGTTTTCTCTGTTCACTATTATATTACTCAACTTGAAATTGTATCTAAAACGGTTTATGGTAACTGAATGCAGCATATATTTTATTGTTACTGAATATGTTGTCTTTTTGAGTGCAGCCCGTTGTGGTTATAACATGAGGTAGTTTTGACTTTAAACCAATGTGGTCAAAATATTGTATAACAGGTACATTCTCATTACATGTCAGTAAATCTATATTCAAATCCCCGCACACTATAGTCGGAGAAATAATGACGTTATTCATAGCATGTAAAAAATCGTTGCAGTTACATCGAGGGGACCTATAAGTGCGACAGTTTTTTTAGCGAATTTAGGATAACAAACTCTGTGAGCATTTCAAGCGTCTATTTATTGCCATTATTAAGATCGAGCAAAAAAGCCAAAAACAACACGTTTCCAGTAAGTGAGCTCCTTTAATTTTTAATTTATTTTTATTTTAATTATTTGTTGCTATAGCGGCAACAGAAATACACATTCTGTGAAAACTGTTTACCTATTACGTATCCTACTAATATTATAAACGTGAAAGTTTGTGAGGATGTATGGATGGATGTTTGTTACTCTTTCACGCAAAAACCACTGAACAGATTGCGGTGAAACTTGGTATTTAGATAGCTGGAGACCTGGATTAACGTATAGGCTACTTTTTATCCCGATATTCATACGGGATCGGGACTTACGCGGGTGAAACCGCGGGGTGCTGCTAGTCATGAAATAAAGCCCGCTGACGGACGGACAGACAGACGGACAGCAGAGGCTTAGTAATAGGATCCCGTTGGTTACCCTTCGAGTACGGAACCTTTAAAATGTTTCTAGAGTTAGACTCGGCTTTCGAGATTTAACCTAATCCAAATGATTGTTTGCACATTTATTTATCTACGTGTTTTATTTATTAATCGTTCATCTTCTTCTTGACCTACTGTTTATCCAGAAAGTAAAGTGCGTTTCTATTTCAAACATCTTTTAAGATACTGTACGGTAATTAATGTTATCGCATAAAGTTTATCTTGATATAATTTTTTAATCTTATCAGTCTGCTGATGACCACTGAAATGTCGGGTAACCAAAAAGCACGCATAACATCTAATGTACATGACAAGTCGCGAAAGTTTAAAAACATCTAAGTTATCTACATATAGTTGACTCCAATCATTTCAATAGAGCAAACGCCTCAACTGATAAAAAAAAAAATAGGCAATCATGGGAATGCCGACAGAAGTAAAAACTTAAACGAAACGGCGAACTTAAAACGTCACATTAGCAGGTTGATGACATTAATTAATAAGGAGCTGACAGAACTCAATGTTTAGATTAGGGCCCTCTAGTAGATCTAGATATGTATTATTAGCGTGACGGTCACGAGTACAGTGCTTTTCCCCATAGCAAAAATGCACAAACGTGCCTAAAGAAGTTTTCACTTTAAAAAAGTCTTTATATCGGAGTAGGCAGGGCGTTATCACATTTATTTTATTGCAATTAAAAATGTTATTTCAAACGGAGGCCACTTTTATTTTAAGATGAATTACCGTTACAAATTCGACAAGCTGAAACCCTTACATCTTTTAAAAAATTGGTAAAGCAAAACCTATTAAATAATTTTGAAATTATCTCCATCCTAAATGGATGGAGATAATTTCAAAATTATTTAATAAAAACATAGTAGTTGATGGCGTACTTTTCTAAATATTGACAAATACTAATTAATTACATACATATACACATTCACACACATTATAGCTACTTAGTGGATATAATTATAGTGACAGATAATGTTGCTTTACCAATTTTTTAAAAGATGTAAGGGTTACAGCTTGTCGAATTTGTAACGGTAATTCATCTTAAAATAAAAGTGGCCTCCGTTTGAAATAACATTTTTGTCTGGTAGAGATCGCTTTTAGCGTTGTACTCTAGTTTGTAAGTTATTTATTTTCAACTGTATTTTATTAATGGTGTACAATAAAGATTATTCTATCTATCTTCTATCTAACTTTTTCTTTACCAACTGAGTTAATTAAATGTAATTAGTATTCTCACGATAATAAGAATTTAACCTTTATAAAGAAATGACATTTCTTTTACGTTCTGACTGTATGGTTTGCGTGTTCATGTAATCCATTTGACCGAATTATATCTGCAACTATTTTAGATCCTCTTTCGCAATTCTTACTTTATTTACACACTATTGCGCATTGCCCCTTGTGGTTTCCGCACAAATGTAGGTATAATTCATTCATCCTTAAGGGGAATCGAATATTAAATTAAGTATTTATTTAGCTGACGAACTTCATAATTTATTGAAAAGGTAGGCACTCAACATAGCTTATACGAAAACAACGCTTATGAAAATACCCGTACCAATTATTTCCCCGCACTTTCCGCGTTATCGAGTCAAGGTATTCTTGTCGTAAAATAATGTAACCGATTGAGGGTTTGGCTCAAACATATTATAAGTGCCTGGAGCTCGCTACGACCTTCGCACGTTTAGGTAACTCTAACATCGGTGACGTATCCCAAGTTCATGTTTAGACAGAGAAAAGCAGTTTATTGGTGTTTGTACTCTTTACCGTAGATTCAATGATGATTATTTAATGATGATGAGTGATGTTTATTTAATCCGTAGTGTGCCCGACAACATTATCGTACCTTATGCACTTACAAGAACCAAACTAACCTTATACATGTATTATTGTAATCCTAACTAATATTATAAATGCAAATATTAGTTTATTAGTTGCGTTTTCACGCCTTAACGGTCTGGCCGTTTCTATCCATAACAAATCATTGTGTGATGAGCATGATCATTTGTTGTGTCTGGGTGTAATTTATCTATAATATGTCTGTATTTAGAAATATATAAGTATGTTTATCAGCAGTCTGGTTACCATAGTACAGTTAGTCCTAGTTTGGGATCAGGCGGCCGTGTGTGAGATGTGTGAAGTTATTATTATTATCAAACCACTGACGAAGAAAGCCGAACTGCCTTATGCATATTTTATTTTCTTTGAATACCTCGTTATATTTCTTCTTTTATTAGTTAAAATATAAATTATTCATATTGCACCAAAGCTCTGCCAATACTAGCAGGTGCACTTCTGGTCGATCTCGAAATGCAGAGACGCACGGCTATTTACTATTCAATACGGGAACACACGAAGCTATTTGATTGCATGAGATCGGAAAAAAATAACTAGATAGTTTCAACAGCACTCTGGCATCTACAATGACGTTATTAATGAATAACACCAACTCTGGAATGAGTTAAGGGAGAGGACCATCTCCATCTGTTCTTTAAAAAATCGTGAGCGGTTGACTAGGGTTTGGTTTGAGGTGAATAACTGTGTAGCCCAATTTCTTACAGGTCATGGTAACTTTAAGAGCAAAACTGTATTTTATTGTCAGTTGAATGACCATTGCATCAATATTCAATACCTGGTTCCAGCTAACAACAGTCACCCATTAGTCTTTGGCAAAATGGAGATATGGTTGACATCGTAGACCTTGTGTAATGTAGGAGTGACGATCTGAGTTTGTGACTCAAAATCAAAATCATTTATTTCAATTACACCATTATAGGTATTTTTTGGATTGTCAGGAGTAGTAGTCAGTCAGACTAAGTCAGTCGTGAAGCTAGTTGACTGTTCCAATTCGTAGATCCAGTGGAGAAGAACAGGCAAGAAACTCCAAGGACACTCTTTTTCAACCTTTTTTTTTTACAAATCTCTGGTTACATTGCTTATATGCGCAAGTTAAATGTGAGGACAATGTAACGTATTGTTCTAAACTATAAACAGTCGTATAAAATACTACTATATGTAAGTAATAGCAGTTCGGAAATGACGAGCCCCTAGCCGACTAGTATACTAGACTTGTCTTTATTATATTACAAACGGCTGTATGACGAATTGCATAACGGACGATTTGCGTTATCTGACGTTGAGGTAAAGCGCGTATAATCCAGTCAGGGAAACATTAAAAATTTAAAATTTAAATAAGTTTCACTACTCTTTTTGCTGAATAACAGGTAAAACATAATAAACTTTCTACTTGAATCAGAGTTGCCCGACTGTGGAAGTACCTACCCTGTCAAAGACCGTGGATAATGATACGATGCGATATCACAGAAACGTTCCTTAATTTCAGTTTATGAAAAGAAATTCAAAGTAATTTCATCTAGCGAACACAATAAAAATGTTTCATTCGTAAAACATTTTTTTCTCTCAGCGAGACATTTCAAATTTATCAGACAGTGGAATCATGTACATTTCTAATGAAACACAATGTAAATGCAAATTATATTGACAGCCTTTTTTTCCTCTGCGAACACTTCTAACGGAGTAGGTACCTAATGTAATCTTGAATAAAAACAATGAACAAGGAAATGGAACACCTACGCCACACATTAGAAGCAAACGGATACCGCTGGCGGCAATGTACCCGGGCAGCGAGTGCGATTGGTGGTCGGCGGACACCCGGTGTGGAACGAAACCCCGCGTTTCTCCCTTTTATACGCGGAGTGACCGATAAAGTGGGACGTATACTGGGACGCAAATATGGCGTGAAGACGATCTTCCACCCACCCGGACAGCTTAGAAATTTACTGCGCTCGGCGTATACTCGATTCCTTGTGTGGCTTAAGGTATGTGGGTGAGACTCGTCGGAGCGTCGCAACTAGGCTACATGAACATATACGCGATGTGAAGAACATGGACTGCAACAGATCGGCCGTCGCTGAACATGTTTGCAAGACGGACACGGCTGATTTTATACGTTTCGACAAGGCTTCCGTTTTAGCGAGAGAAAAATACTTCGTACCGCGAAAAATACGAGAGGCAATCGAAATAAGCCGTCGTCCGAACTTCAATAGGGACAATGGGTAGGCATTACCTCCAGCCTGGCGACCGTCCTTGAAACTGATGTCCCACGAAATAGTTACGGCTCCAAACACTGACACAGTAAGTTCAGTGTGTACCACAGTGCCTACGATAAAAGATTTCGCAACACATAACGCAATGGAAGCGCAGGCGTCCACATCCCGGCGGTCGTTACGACAAATGAATCGGTGGGACAGACAACAATCCAGTCTGGCACCTGCAACCGGCGCGGCGGGACGCCTCACCCCTTGATAAAGGGCCCCCGTCGGGTCCGAAACTAGTCGGGCATCCCCGAAATATACACGTGAGTAAAACCCTATATTTTAAATAATATAATGTAATCTTTCCGAAAAACGTAATAGAAATTTAGATCTGTGGTATATCCAGGACGGTTATTTAAGCAGTTCTATTATTGTGTAGCAAAGCTACGTTTACTACTCATGAATATTTCATAAAATCGTAAACTTACTTCCTATACCGTAGCTACGTCCCGAACTGCTTACCTGAAAAGAAATAATGAACGTTGAAATTGATATTACAACTTTGTTAGTACATGAACTTTACCTTTCTAAATACCTAACTAACATTGATAAAGCGAATGTGAGTGTTTGTTTATTACGCTCTCATGCCTTAATTAGTTAACCGATCCTTATGAAATTTTGCATATACGTTGTCAGGGGTACAGAAAATTAGACGTGTTACCTTCCAACCAGAAAAAAAACTGTTCAAGAGAGATAATTAACAGATTGACAAACTCTGCATTACGCGAGCGAAGCCGCAGACAAAAGCTAGTCAATTATATAAACAATTTGTAAAAGTATTAAGTGTAAATAAGTGAGAAAAAATACAAATTAAACAGTTGCTTAATTAGTCATATTCTATCATTTCAGTTGATTGAAAAATAACACAATTTCCAGTGTGACACAATTGTACACTATCCTTATAAATACTCGTACTGTTCTATTTTTTGTTCCTATTCATTCAAAGGTTGTTTGAAGAGTCTTCTATCGCTCTAAGCGATAAGCCCACCCTTTGAAAAAACAATGTACTACAAGCCTTTCACAGGTGTATTTTTATCACGGTGTTTACAGAATATTTATCTGGTTAAAAAAAAAGTCTCTGTGTTAAATACTAATTTGTTCCAAGAACAATTGAGACTGTCTCAAACTTAGATTGACGATATAAAAAGGAGTAAAATCAAAAGTCGAATAAACGATTAATGCTGGAGGTCCGACTACACTGTGCAGTATTGTATGTACCAATTATTTCACTGTTATCTCTCCAGTCTCAATCTGCAAATCATATAGTAATACATATTAGGAACGAATCTTGATATATAAGTAAGATCATCTCAAACTTTTTAATGTATAATGTCGCAGATGGATTGTCAATTCCATTGTTAAAAGGTGTAAGGTTAAAAAATCACACATCAATCATTATTACGTCCAAAATATTTTAATCGGGTTATTATGTCTGTGAACGGTGCTTAATTTTCATTTGTATTTTAAACGAATTTGTTTTGTGAACAACAAGGAGTGTAACTATCTAGGTTAGCGAAGTGTCAACTCAGTCAACAAGATACCTGCATACGTCTTTAATAGGCATTCTGTGTTTTACTTCCACAGCTGCATGGACAAAAACGGAACACCCTGATATGTCGTCTACTATTACCAGAAAATGTCTCCTGGACCCCATGTTGCAGCTCCAGAAAAGATCAAGCACAAGAATTGAAAGATATTAGATATACAACTTTTTATAAAGGCTGTATTTTACTTACATTTGCCCGAACGTAACTTAATAAATGGGTATAAGGTTTCGTAATTACAGCACGCCAGTTAGGCTTGCGTGACAAAGGACTATTAGTTTATTGGTAATCAAATTGCTTACAGTTTATGAGATAATATAATTATACATTTAATATTATAACATTATACGTCATTACCTATAAGTTTAACGTCATGAAAGAGATATGTTATCACTAACCCCTAGACAGTTACATTGACTTTAACATAGACAATACTGGCAACCCGCCCCGGCTTCGCACGGGTACAAATTATACACCTAAACCTTCCTCATGAATCACTCTGTCTATTGGTGAAAACCGCATGAAAATCCGTTCAGTAGTTTTTCAGTTTATCGCGAACAGACAGAAAGACAGGCGCAGCGGGGAACTTTCGCACGGACCAAGACAGCTCACGCAGCCCTAGTAGGACCTGACCACTTACAAATAAAGCCAGCGGCTATTAATTTAATCAGGACATACATCGGGTCGATGCGTCAGAAACTCCAAGCTGTGGAGAACAGCTGCCTTCGCATGGCGGTCGACGCGCCTAGGTACCCAGGAACGCGACCTTCCACCAGGACCTTAAATAAGTGGGAACTGATCAAGGCTTTTGTGAGGAGGCTCGCCACAGGGATGTTAGACCGACCGCCGCTCAGAATTCCCGCACTTAGTAGGCATTGCTTCCCTCCCTCTCCTTAGACACAACTTTACTGATCCGGAAACGCTTGAAACGCCTCGCCTCGTTTCGTTCGCCACTTTTGGATTTTGTTTCCGATATTTCACTATTAGTTTCTTATTATTAGTTATTGACATCCAAAATTAGATTACTATTGGTATTGCAATACATAAATACTTTCAACATAAATTTTTAAGGTAAAGCTTATCGATATCACGCTTTTAGATATACATTAAACATTGGAGTGATTTCCCCCAAAGTTGTATGGCAAAAAATATCGACAAAGGCTGAAGCTGAAGTAGGTGGGCCGGGTCATGTCATTCAAATGTCTCTTCACTCCCCACGACCCTGCTCCGTCAATATTTAAACAGTTATAAAAAGCCCCAAGGATTTAGGCTCAAAGCTTTAAAAGGGTGCTATTATATATGAATGCTAACTTATGCTTCGTTCAAAATGATATTCAAATATATAAAACTCATATAAAACTTAAGGAGAATGTTTAACGTGGTCTAATAGCAACAAGTACCTAAAATCCTTTTATGTACTTACGTATATCTATTTTAAGGAAACGAACGCAGGAATATGGAAGAATACTTGAAAGAAATACTTAAAGTATAAACTTTAAGTATTTCATTCCATATTCCTGCGTCGATTCTGCATAATTATCGAAGTGCAGAAAACTAAAATTTCAAACAATACGAGTTGTTTGTTAGACAACTTATTTATTAGTATTCTCCTGCAACCAAGTTTTTCAGTCTACGATAAATGTCATCTTTAGGTGAGGAAGTGTAATTAGAAGAAATAATTTCAGTTTTTTGAGGAAGGGACAATTGCTAAGTTTATGAAAAGAGGAACAAATATAAATAGAGCTTTCAAATTACCTATAGCTCTTACCTGTAGGATTGAAAAACTCTACTCTACTTACATCTATGAATTATTAGATGGTTGTTGGTGATTAGCCCAAGCTCAAGATATTTTCGCTTATCTCCCCCGCATTTGCTCCTCCCTAATTAAACTAAGATTACCTCCAAGATCAAGTCATAGTTGGTTTTTCTCCGTATATAAAAACGCTATCGCTAGCTTGTTTAAACAATGGCCGGTTGCAGAAAATGGATTATCGATTTTCCTTAGGCATTTTAGTAGAGTCTACATTCCGTTATAAAAAATGTGATAATTTCTTAACAACATTACTACACTGAATCGTAGATATCTTCAATTCAGTGTACTAACGTCGTAAGTTTTATGCTAGTTCTAGGCTTCGCTCGCGTGTATGTACATGTTTATAAATTTTGCGTAAAACCTTAATTCTTTTTTAAAATAAAAATAGCCTGAATTACTCCTTATTACAATAGCTATCTGCCAGTGAAAGTCCCGTGGAAATCGGTCAACCCGTTCCGGAGATTAGGCGTGACAAATCGACAGAAAGACAAAAATTCTAAAAATTGATATTTAGGCATAAGTATCGTAAAAATTACTGTATGAGTTAAAAAAAAAGCTTTTATTGTGACATTACAATAAGACACTTCAATTTTATTTTCATATATTGATATACCGATAATTATTTCTGATAAAAAACACGACAAATTGAGAACATTCTCCTTGTTTAAGTCCATTAAAAATGTTTTTTTAAGTTTGATTACTAGCGCATTGTTACTGCAAAGAAGCGACGAACACAATACAACGTAAAAGTACTTGAAATATATAGTAACATAAAAGAAGCCGGGCTTACAAAGGCCCGTAATTTGGAGGACCCGCAATTTCAAGGCCCATTTAAGAAGCGCCGGTTAACATTCCTCACCAGAGTTTATACAACTGAAACGCTATTGTGTACTTTTTGTGTCGGATTAAACGTTCAGTTGAATGTTTATAGTACCTGTTTCTCGACTAGAATTAGAATAAAACCACAAAGGCTGTGTCTGAAACGATTTCTAGCGCAGCTGTTGATGCTGCTGAAAAGATGCTTAAATGTTTTCTCGGCCACTTTGTAGCATTAAAACTAGCTAATAACATATCAACTACTAACAGTGTACTTACGTATACCTAGTAGGTAATATCTGATCCCTAAGGCGCCCTATACACGGTAGGTTTTGCTGTCAGTTTTGCCACAATCAAAATAGTGATTGACGAATAACCTATCGTCTAATGCAGTGATTGGACGGTTACATGATGAGATTTGACGAGGTTTGAGCGTATAATGGACGCCTAAGGCGTTTATTAGATGCTCATGCAAACGTCAATCATTACCAAAAGTCATGATTGACGGATGTTCGTTGGTGATTGATAAAATAATATCGACATTAAAATCTCATCATGCAACAGTCAATCACTGCATTAGACGATAGGTTATTCGTCAATCACCGTTTTGATTGCAGCAAAACTGACAACAAAACCTACCACCGTGTAATGGGCGCCTAAGTATAATGCAGCAACATCTTGGAAGTCAATTTTAACGTACCTTTGATTAATTTACATTACGAAACTAGTGGCATAAAACTAATTTCATGACATTACTTTTACTAACAATTTCACGTGTTAACATCAAGTTTTACAATGATTAATTTCATGACACTGGAATAGTTTCGTGCCATGCGCAATATTTTATTGAAGTCGCGAAAGCGCCTGCGCGGAATAGACGTGTGTATTAAGTGGCAGTATAGTATCCTGCGATATTACGCGCCAAAAATGACGAATCAATTTTGGACAGCCGACAAAATGTACAATTTATTAATAAATCCCAGCGAAATGAGTGTCTTTGGGATCCAAAACACCCTGAATACAAAAATCGAGAGGCCCGAGAAGCAGACATTAACTGTGTTGCACCTAGATACTTTCTTGCAACCGATTCTCGGATCCACCAACGTCTTTTCTTTCGAGACAACCTTTTTCTAATTTTAAATATGTATTAACATTTGTACTACAACATTTTGCATTGCAAAATAATAACGCTTTTACGCTAACGGAGCCATAACCTTAGCTATACTGAATAGTTCACGACACTATAAGTTTCACGAAACAAGTTTCACAAGTACTGAAACTAATTTCATGAAATTTATTTTGTCAAGCACGACACTAGTTTCATGTATGTAATTTGGATGACTATAATTTGGCATCTTGGAGCTGATCTGATGACGGAGCTAGGTTGTAGAGGTTGATAGTGAATATCTTCAGTGGCTACTAGTAAATCCCTCGAGTTAGAGCCCATATGATTCGTTTTGACGAGTCCAACCGATTGAGCTTGGTAACTATGGTCTGATGATAAAGAGGAGGTGGTTAGTGGAATTATTTTTAAGCTATTGCATAGCTTTTATCGCGGGCCTTGAGCGTGGGGACCGAATCCAGAAATTCCGTAACGAAAAAAACCTAACACCGCCCACTCCGACCGGCACTACGGTGATACTTGTTAGTTTTGCCATCTATCCATGAATAGCAGAACTTTTAATGACTTTTGAAATATCACGCTTGTCTCTTTAGTTCAGCAACTCGCCTCTAGGTGGCATTGGTTGTATCGGCGTGACTGCGCATGCGCAATCTGGTGACTCATGCCCACGGAGCAGATACAAAGAGGACAGGGCCTAAGCAACTGTGCACTGTGATTATAACTAGGTCCTGAAGTCATCACAGTGAGCGTGGCTTATAGTTTTTTATTTTATTTATTAAAATAGTTCTAGAAAAATCTCGGGAGTGTTTTTTGAAATATAATTAAATCTATTCGTCACTAGATGGCAAAACTTTGTGTAATGGGAACTAAAAAAACAAAGGTACGTAGAGCCTAAGTATTAGTAAAATAAATCATACGAAGATACTAAAATGTGTTCTACATCCAGTCCTAAAGAATTTTTAGCCGTCAAAGTATTATTTTTATATTTTTTGTAATCATTTTTTGAATAGACTGTCATCTATCTTCAACTAGAAGAACATTTATAAACAGAACAAAAAGACAGGGCCATAATTAGAACCCAATTATTTTACCTAGCAACCTACGACTATACGAGTATTTATCTTGAATTGAAAGTCCTTTAAATATTAAAATGAAATAAATTGTACTTAGGCTGATGATTTAAAAGGTATTTTAAGCTCATTAAGTTAGATTTACAAAATAAACTGCAGCTGCGGTACAGATACCAATAAAGAAAGATAAGATAAGAATAAATAAGTGAACAAATTTGAATCATCCTTCGTGATTTACCACAAACTTTTTTATTCTCACACTAGCAATGCCCAATGCCCAAATGTTAAGCCAGGTCGCAATCTATCTGTATACCAAATTTTATGCAAATCCGTCCAGCTGTGGAATAAGGTCAAGGCTAGGAGAAAGAAAGAACTCACAAACTTTCGCTTTTGTATCAAGATGGTTTAAAAATTAATCTTGAAAAAGCTACTACCTGGTAAGTAAATTCTGAGTACGGTCCCTTACATCCTATAACTAGCGTGAGATAGCTAAACTACATAGCAACATCGACATAGAACGATGCGAGTAGTTTTACTATTGTTTGGTAGAAAGAAAAAAGTTAAATGGGCGGAGCTTAACACCGCCTCACCCCGCAAATTGTCACGCGTTGTTTCATAGGGAAATCTAATTACAACACCTCCTCTTTGTATCTGCTCCGTGCTCATACCTGTCATCAATAGTGTAACTAACACGACTTTCTTATATATATATATATAGATAATAAAAACATTTTGAACAATATTAACTTCTCATTTATTTAATAAAAGAAAAAAAATTGTTTTCTTATCGGTCACCACGCTCAAAAAGTGTAACTTGAATTAATATCAAAGAAAAAAAAAACAAAGGAAAAAAAATACTGCATAAATAAAATAAATAAATAATTATAATTGCATAAGTTGATAAAAAATGCTATGTAATAGCTTTACCGCGGCAGTCTCCGAGTGCCACACGTCTTTTTTAATCTCTAAACTTCTTCGGTTTGCCATAAAAGCGTGTTTTGTTAGCTTTTTATTATTATATTAAGATTCACTAACAAAATTTTCTTTCATGTTCCATCATTTATATATAACCCAAGAATATTTTAAATTCCATTTTTTTTTCTTTACACCTTCATAGTGGAAACAAGTAAGGTCAAACGTTTATGATACCGGATAACCAGCAACTAGAGTGTCTTGGAAAATTGTTGTCGTGGCTTTCTACTATATGAAAGTTTTAAGTAGAAATATGCTTTAAAGGGGAAATTAGATAAAGATGAGATTTAACTCCATGCAGAGAGGTGTCATTCTGAATATAAATATATTGTTTTATGTTCCATTAGCAAGTAAATAGTACCTATATAGCATTAAGCTTTAAGGAATTCTAAGGCCACGTTCAGACGACGGGTCTTGAACGCGCGTTGACGCGCGTAGGCGTTGACGCGCGTAAATAACAACACGCCTTCTGTTCAAGTCGTTCACATGCTAACGCACGTTTTGATTCGACGCGCGCTTGTCTCGCAGCGCGGCAGCGCCAACGCCATCGTTGGTTGTCCATACATTCGTTCACAAGAGCGCGCGTTTTCAACGCGACATCACGTGATTCACTCGTTTTTTTTGCACTCTAAGAGTGCGTTCAGATGATGTGCGTGCGGTTGGCCGCGCGTAAAAAAAAAAAAATTAATTAAATTTTTTATTTCTCTATCAATTGGGGTTGAGTTTTTGTATTTTACATTTATATTTTATTTTACAAATAAAACTGCGTGCGTGTAATGTATGAAGTGTCACCGAACTCATGCTATGTGAAAAATGGTATATGGACTTTTATTTAAATGACTGAATCCTTTTATTAAAATCACGTACTGTCACGATGAAAACGTGTATGGCAGACTACCAGACGTAAGGGCGTCAACCATAGAAATAATATAAATAGAAGCGGCTAGCCGTATGTTATCCTGTACGGCGCGCCTCGGTTCAAAACGTGCGTAAGCACGTGAACGCCTAGAACTAAATGCATATTGTTGTTGACGCGCGTCAACACCCGTCATCTGAACGTGGCCTAAGACAGGAAACTTAAAAGTTAAAACAAAAGTCTCAAAGGTTTGTATTGTAAAAATAAAAACTCGAGGCCCTGCCAAAATATAAGCTTACATTTACTTTTAAATAAGTTATACCAAGTCGTTACAAATTCACATTACATAATCAAAACTTGTACAAAAAGAAAATGTTGTGATAAATTTGATCAAGTCTTTAAAATAAATACCTACTTTTGCATCAGTTAGGAATAAATATTATATAAGTACCTTGGAGTTACTTTCATTTGGAAGTTTATTATATGACCTACTAATTTATCTACATCTGTATATTTTTACGTGAAGAGAAGTTTTTTGAACACACTTTTAGAAATTTTCATCAACGCAGAAACGTGAAATTTGGAATACGTAACGTTTATATTATATAGAAGTGCAGATAGCTAAAGTTTTTAATCAACAAGTGTTGCAAATTTAAAAATTACTTGAAAAAGGCTGCATCTAACTACAGGCGTCCAGTATATAAATGTTGATTTGCCATGGTACGGAAAGTCTAATAATGCAAGTTCAACTTATACTGTAAATTAACAGGTAAAAAATATAGTAGGGTTGAATTTCGAACACCAGGCAATCTCTAGTGTCTCTAGTATGTATATATAAATAGGCAATGACAAAACAATCCAATACCTTTTCTCCACTGTTCGCCAACCAATTTTCTTTTATTTGTCTCATTTAGTAGCTATTGACGAGCTATGGTGTTACCAAAAAAAAAATTAGAAGCTGTTTTTCTTCGAAGCTTAACTTAATTGTTACCAATAATTTGATGAAGAATAAAAATAAATAAATAACATTTTATCTAGATTGATATTCCTTGGTTCCTCTCGGTCAACGGTTTTTGAAATCGAACTTTTCAAAAAAACATTTTTTAGTTAATAATTTTAGTAGAGATACATTGTTCCTTGAACCACAACTGATTGAGATCATACATAGGTTTTTAAAGTAACGCCATAATTTCACGGCTCTATCGAATAAACGTGTTTATGAATATCAGTGACTTTGCAACCGCAGGCACAAATTGTTTTGATAGCTTGCAAACAACAGTATTATTACCTACATACTACATACCTTAAAAAATGGGCATCTATTTACTTGCGTGAAAATATTATTTCAGGACAAAATATAACTGCGTAGTACAACATTAATAACGTGTAGGTATAATTTTTAATATTCTTTCGACGAACAAAATTATTTAATCAAATATTTCCTTTTATTTTTTATCATAAAAAAATCTAATATACATACATAAAACTTAAGACAATCAAATCGTAAGATACACGCTTATAAACACGTTTTATTATTTACCGACGAATGTTGGTAAATAATACATTACCAGTTAAAATCATTTACGTAGGTATCTACATATGAATAAACATCTATAACACCTATTTAATTACATTTCCAATTACTTAGAACTAAAGATCTAAAGATATTCGTTCAATTAAGTACGTTAAGTGTTTCTAATAAATTTTACTTGTGGTATATTAGGTAGATTTTACAATTTTATTGAAAATTCTAGATATCTTATAAATCTTTTAGGTAACATAGAACTTTTTATAAATGGAACTACATATTATTAGGTGCGAAAGAGCGCCACACTTAGGTCCTATGCATAGATAGTACCTACCACGGCTTTTTCCACCAAACTGATAAGAAGAGTCACGTTTGGTAAGCGTATACTGCATACATATTATATTATATAGCAGCGCCTCGCGGTTTCACCCGCGTAAGTCGCGATCCCGTGCTAATATCGGGATAAAAAAGTAGCCTATATGTTAATCCAGGTCTCCGGCTATCTACATAGAAAGTTTAATCGCAATCGATTCAGTAATTTTGGCGTGATAGAGTAACAAACATCCATCCATCCATCCATCCAAACCTTCATATTTATAACATTAGATGGATGGGATACAATTCTAAATTCCGAGTGCAGCTGAGTAATTATTGGATGTAAAACGCTGTTAAACTCGATGAACGAGAATCAAACTCAAACTTTAACAAATTATTTATTAAATGTGTGTAGAGTCTAAATGTTTATTATTTCTTAATTATTTAGTTTTTGCGATAAGGGCCAACGACTTGTTCTCACAGGCTCTCTCGTATCTCGAGAAGACTATTTGATAAAAATATCGTCAAAATTAATGAAAACCTACAGGCGAATTTAATTTTACACGTCAGTCAAGTTTACAATTTACGAATATACGGAGCACCGATCTTCTTAGTACGCAATTAAATTAAATGTAACTATAAATACACGTAGAGCGCGAAAGCAATTTATATCCGTAGCTGTAGCTACTCTCTCCTGTTTAATCCGGAATGTGTCGGGTTCGAGTTTTTAGATAAATCAGAGAGAGATAAATTAGAGTTCACAGGGCGACAGAAATGCCAGAAATCCAACAGGATAGCGATAGCATACGACAATACCGATTTATTATATATTTAAGAATAATTCATGACATTATATTTACTGTGTGATACATTTAACTAAATATTGTAGTAACTATCTGGTGATTTAAAAGAGTGGCCGTGAGTTTGTTTGCCCGATTTCTTCTCACAAGGCTCATTTACTTGAAAACGGGCAGTTATAGATCGACATAGGCAGAAAGCGATCTCAATTATTTGCAACACGTTATTGCTTGTTTCAGTCATTTTACTTTTGACAGAGCAGCCTGTTATTGCGGTGCCATTGTGTGCGTTATAAAAAAGAGGATTTAAAACATGATATTTCACTATTGATCATTAATGTGATAATATTGCTTAACCTCCAAATGTGCACGCGTATTGTGTTTTTTTAAATTAACTCGCAAGTAAACTTTATTTACTTCTACAGCACAAGATCTAAAAGTGAAAAGAATCACTTAGCTTTCGAAGTTGGCCAACAAAGACAAATCAAATTAAATAGTACGTAAGCCCGCAACAAATTTAATCTGAGTTTTTGTCTTTAATGTTAATCAGAACTAAAAACAAAAAGGATATTTATTTATTTTTGCTAAACATAGGTAAGTTGATAACATTACAATAGGGTTAGTTGCGTAACTAGTTCTTCTATGTATGTCTATCATATATAATGTATCTACCGCTGATCTTTGTCTCCTTTCGACAGATTTGTGTCACTGCCCTCAACAATACTAGACGTCTCTAGTATCCACACACGAAATATCAGTTTACTCTGGCGTATATTATTTCATTCTCTGTGATAATATTGTTTACCTGTCCAGTGACGAAATAAGTCATCACGTTAATAAATCGTAGGTTTCCCTATATAAATTCAACAAT
The DNA here is from genome assembly GCA_949752705.1 of Callimorpha dominula. Lineage (NCBI taxonomy): Eukaryota > Metazoa > Arthropoda > Insecta > Lepidoptera > Erebidae > Callimorpha > Callimorpha dominula. Next base: position 10,790,413 of record OX457010.1, on the reverse strand, counting down.
GGATAAAAATCATTATAATAAATTAAACACGGCCAAAAATAGACTAGCCGTTGTTGTTTACATATAAAAGCTTTACGACAGATATATTGCATACATATTAACCAAAGAAATAACTCATTATTTACATCATCATCATGAAGCCTATCGCCGTAAACTGCTGGACGAAGCCTGCCCTCACCAAGGAGCACCAACTATCCCGTAGGTACGTTTCAGTACTATTTTACAAACCTTATTTATGTTATGTACCTACACATAACTCGACCAACATGAACCATACTATACAAATATATAATTTGAAAAACTGGAACACAAGTGGAATAGAATGCCAAATAGGTCACAGATATACTTGGTGGATGTAGTATGCCAAAGCCGAATTCATTCCAGAAGTTATCTAACTATACAAAGAGGTTCAATATTAAATGAATGACGGTTAAGATAATCTTCAATCGCCAAATTTATATGGACTAGTCTTCAGTTTGTGTATAGAAATTCTGTGGTCATAACGATGTGGTTACTTCAGACAGGCCTATGTCACTCGATGTACTTGCGAATACCTATCGGCCGCTGATACGCCGGCAGACCTTATCGACGGGTCCTACGAGTACGTACGAGTATACTGGTGTAATTTGTAACTTGACAGGAGAGTGTTTCAAAGTTTCTAAAACTCGTAACTTTGTACTAATAAAACAGATTTTTGGTTTGTGTCTTTTAAACTTATCGATATTTTAAAATAAATTTAACAGGGTATAAAATAAAACAATTTTCCTCATTTTACTGGTTATACCAGTACGTAGAAACCGTCGCATTACGTAGTCTTGGCAGTGGGTTGATGACAGCAGCATTTGATGGTATTGATATTTCTTTAAATATTGTAAAATTTACAGTGAACATTGACATGGTTGTTTATGTGCAGTATAAGAATGTAGACAAGGTAAGAGAAAATAAAATCCCTTCAACACTATTTACGAAATTTAAAAAAATGGCCTTTTAACAGTTTTTTTTGGTTTTGTTTCCCTCAAATTGTTTATTAAAACTTTTTGTAAGATTTAGAATATTTTTCACAATACAGTTTAATAATCGAGATTTAAGAAAGGGAGAATTTTATTAATTTTTACATAAAAATAAAACACATGTAGGGTTTTTTAAAAATAAGCGTTAAGTACTTAATTTCCTATACCATTTTTTTTTATAAAAAAAATATATCGAAGAGATAACACCCTACACACATTTTAAAGCCCGGAAAGAGTAGGCGAGCGGTAGGTATCGATATTTTTGTAGGGAGTGATTTATCTGTTACGTAGTATCTACTCAGTAATCTGTGCTTCAGAGGCAAACTGCACGATCAAGAAACCACACGATACCTCCAAAGCCGCGTCCCGAGAATGTTTCTTTTTAAAATTTAAATATACAATTAAAGTAAAGACAACAATTGCTGCAAAAATTTACTTGCTTGGTAATTACTGAAAATTTTAAACGTATGCGTGAATTTGTAGAGTGTAGGAAAATTGTTGCTGCCACTACAAGTCATATCTTTACCAATTATTGTGGAGATTATTTTACTAAATGCCACGCAATATTAGTTTCCCACACTAGTTTAAATCGTGTTTGTTGACTTTCCAGATTACTTTAAGTACTATCTTATGTCCTCCGCGCCTTTTCCCAACTAAGTTGGGGTCGGCTTTCAGTCTAACTACGATACATTTTAGGGCTCCAACTACCCGTAAAGAATGCGACAGATGTTTGTATGGCACCCGGGACCGACGGTTTAACGTGCTCTCCGAGGCACGGAGGGGTAAGTAATGTGGTAGGAATGGTCACCCATCCTAGACTGACCTGGCTAGCACTACTTAATGTTGTAATGTGCTAACCTACTCGGTTACCACTTAGTCACGAGCCCCTTTAAGTACTATCTTATGTGCCCTGATACAATATATGTACCTAAGACTTCGCGATTTCGTCATAATGTGATATCAGTCATATCAGCGGTTTGAGGCTGTTGTTTTTGGCGTGAGACCCTCAAAATATTGTTGTTTTCTGCAATCTTAATATGTATAACATGTATAGTGTAGTTGTGGTACCATCTTACCAAGACGGGTCGAACTACTTCTTAAATACTAATACTACATCGCGATATCAATATTCTCGCACTGATTGAAACGGTCAAGCAAGAAAAAGGAGCAAAAATGTTGGCTTTTATTAGCTTTGGTTTGCGGACTCCTAATATTTTTTTTACGAATTAATTTAGTGTCGGCTAGTTCTTCAGATGTTGCGAGTATTGAGACTTAAGAGTAAAATGCCTTCAATAAAATTTTATTCTTAAAATAACTCGAATAGTTACTTTTATAATACAACTAGCAGCGCCCCGCGGTTTCACCCGCGCAAGTCCCGATCCCGTGGGAATATCGGGATAAAATGTAGCCTATATGTTAATCCAGGTCTCCAGCTATCTACATACCAAGTTTCATCGCAATCGGTTCTCTAGTTTTGGCGTGAAAGAGTAACAAACATCCATACATCCATACATCCACACAACCACACATCCATACATCCATACATCCTCACAAACTTTCACGTTTATAATATTAGTAGGATTTTACATACCTTGTATTTAAATTTAAAAAGCGAACCTAACATAAAAAATAACGATATGATGTACAATTTGTTTTTTTTTTATCTTTTCTCTGGTTTTCGTGTGCATGTCCCGATTGATTACCTATTTGAAATTCGGTAGCAATGCTAGATTAGCAGTTACCATCGTGGCTTTTTGTATTTGCATAACTTATTGGTTAAACTTGTATAAAAACATCTCAGATTATACTAACTTTTAAACTTTCGCGTTCCATGATATCATTATGTACTTAGAGATCGCGTGGAGGTCGAATTTCGACCATGGTTTTTTCATCGGCAGGATAACTTGACCTGTCATTGTATAGACTTACTTACCATGACAGGTCAATGCATATACTGGACGCGTGTAATTTCATTAAGCCCTTTTCACGTAATTTTTAAAGTTGTAAGACATATTGTTTAAAAATTTTAGCTTTCTGTACTTCTTCTATATATAAACTGTAAATATTCCAAAATTCACGTAACTACGTTCGAAATTTTCTTAAAAAGAGGTACAAGGTATTCTCTTCACGTATTAAGAGGCCGTATACGAAATTTTGCCAATTTCGCTGATTTACGTGGTTTTACAGACGTGATTTTACAGTTAAAATACTATATTTCTATAAGTTTTTATGAACAACATAAAAGATCACTTTAATTTAGATCTAATGAGTGAACCACTTTTTTACTTTTATTAAAAATAATAATGCGAGATTTAGGTTGTTTTAAAACATTTTTTATTACCATATTTTTTAATTTTTTTGCAATTTTTTTTCAGAAAATGGGTTAACTTTGAACTGAAGTTTATTTCTGTTGTTGTAATTTTATGAATGAAAGTTCCACGCAGCCGAAATCAAAAGCAAAACTTTGTCCATTTTCTGTAAAATTTGACTAAGTTAAACATTTTTTTACTAAAAATTTTTATACTAAAATGGTAAAAAGTGTTTCATACATTGTATAGACGACTTTTACAGCAATACATTGTAATTTTTTCATACCGTTGGTACTTCAAAACAGTTCGTAAATATGTGATATTCTAAACCTCTTACGGCAAAATTTACAAAACAGTCACCGGTTTGAGGTCGATTAATCAAAATTGAATAATAAAAGTAAAAAAGTGGCTCATACATTAGATCTAAATTGAAATTATCTTTTATGTTGTTTATAAAAACTTATAGAACTATAGTATTTTAACTGTAAAATCACGTCTGTAAAACCACGTAAATCAGCGAAATTGGCAAAATTTCGTATACGGCCTCTTAATATAATGATTTATACGAGAATTAACGCGATCACGAAATAGGTATTACATACCTCTGAATTGCCTGACGTTTCAATCAGGTTGCACTGGCCTTGGTCACAGGCTGACTGAGAAACAATACATAATTATAATCCTATTATCTCTCCGTGCTTAAAAGACACGGTACCAAGACTAAACGCTTTTAAGATGTACTGTAAAGCGGATCGCACGGCAGCTCTGACGTCCTTTACAAAACCACATAGACTCGACGACAGAGCGATTACACTATAGAAATACATACAAACATATGTATGTATATGGCAGACCATTCGAGCGCACTAAAGCAGCTTTCGAGTTGCGATAGAGACTGTTCATCGTTCGTGCACGAATGGGTTCCGAGGCCTAGTTTCCGTGAAAAATTAATGAATTCCACGAAAGTATTATAATAATAGAATAACAAAGACAACACATTAGTCTATTTATCTATTCAAGTTTTCTTATTATTTCAACTAGTAAAGGTGAACTAGGACCTAAAGGCAAAATATCATCATCCTCCTCTTCTTGTAATACATTTGGAATTAATTGGATCATTTTAGAAATTGTACTACCGAACGCCAAACAGTGATTGAACAAGCGCTTCCGGGAGTCGCGGTGTTCGGAAATTGGTCTTACAACAGAGCCATACAGATGCATTGTAACGCTCCGGCCGTTCAATAAAGCCGCTTGCTCGAAAATTTGGCTTTACGGAAGCCGCGGATTAGAGGTGATATGAATAAAATGTTGGTGTGAGTGTGCATAAATAAATAGTTGTTTGTGTGTGTTTCGGCATCCGGTACATGGTGTGTCCTCAACTATTTGTCTACCTCGATTTAAATGTAAATTTGATTGATGTTCTAGGAGAGTATTCGCAGCTTCACTTAGAATTAGATTTCTTCTTATATAAATTATCCCATACAGATGTTGCTCCCTACGATTAACACAGGTGATGACCACTTCGTAGATTTTGAGGTGATGCTGTCCACGGTAAAGGAAGGAATTATCCTTTAAACAGTTATTAACCAAAACCATGTACTTGCTAGGCAGAACGTTCCGTTGTGCCGCTCAATGGCTATCTTTTATAAGGATTTTGGTGTACAAAGACTCAATGTCAAATTCGCCATTATCTCAACCGGGTCCAGCTATACGCTCATGACAAATTTAAATGGACCCAAAATAACTCACTCCTTACAAAACAGGCAGTCCTTCCAACTACCTGCTGGCCCTGCTGCAGTGTCAATGATACCTACTTAGTTAGGCTGTTAGTGCGAGAATCAATTGGGCGTAAGGGAACATTGGTTTGTCAACACTTGGGAGACAGCAAAGTGTGGGTGGTTGTAATTGAAATAATAATTATGTTTATTGTACACCAGATACATATATAATACAATAAGTAACTAAGTATTAAAGGTTATGTGTACCTGCCTCTGTCAGTGCATGTACCTATACGTAGACACTCTTGCCATACATATAGGATCGAATGATACAGATTCATAAATATTAATAAATTAAAAATGTGGTAAGTATTAATGCGATTAGGTTACGTTTTATTTATATATGGGATAAAGGGGCAACAAGCAGAAGGGTCACCTGATGGTAACCGACTACCGCCGCCTATAGGCATCTGCAACTCAAGAATCACAACTGCGTTTCCAGCCTGTAAGGTGGAAGTAGACGAAGGGGGGGGGGGAAGAGGGTGAGAGGTAACCGTTAGGGCTTCCGGTAACCTCACTCACTCGGCGAAATACAAGCATTGCTTTACTGCCGGTTTTCTAAAACATCTAAAACACACTAACCATCAGTTATACTCTGTCCTTCTTTAATTTTCTTTTAAGCAATAAGTCAATTAGTGATAAACTGATAACCCAACAAGCTACCGACTCGAATAAAAATAATAATCTATTTTATTTAAGAGAAATCTCTGATCGATTTTAATAAAAGTAAAAACTTAATTTTAGATAAAAATACTGAACTCGTTTAATACAATTTGTGTCTCATATTTAATACATTATACATAAGAATGAAATATTAAGGCCAAAAGTGACGAATCTAGTGTGTATCATCTTTCATTTGTTTATTACTCTAAATTTGATCTTGGAGTTTAATATTTTATTTACTGCAAATACGTAAAGAAACAAAAGGCTTTTTATATTGATTTTGAAATATGTAGTTAATATCAAATCATAAATATGCACTAGAAATATTTGTTCTCATCAAAAAAACTTCATTAACAGTTTTAATGGTAATAAATAGTATAATTGAAGTAAAATAGGTTATCTATATTTAATTTTACGAACTCTGGCACAATTACGTTCTCAAGCAACTATCAAAACGAATGAGCAAAGTATAATAAAGCCAAATTCAACCAATACTGATACGGATGACTGATCAAATGATCAGATCAAATGAACCACATTGAAACCTATGACATTGTCGGCCCGGTAAACTCAATTTCACGCTCCAGAGATTAACCGCTACAAATAATCTTCTAAGTGACTGACATTTTAGGAAGGGTATAAATCATTTTTAACTTTTAAGATAAACACGAAACTTTTTCAGAATTTTCGGTTTTTTTTAACGGCAAGTTAAAATGAATGCCTTTTAAATTCTTTATCGTCTGGTCAAGTTTCTATAATCCGATCTCAGATTAATCGCTGCTCATAAAAATCCGGAATTAGAAACGGATTAAAAAGGTTTCTCTTCATTTCGAAATGGGATTATTTTCAAATTACGGCTTTATAAAACGCATATATTAGTAACCTATGGCACATAATTCAGGACAAGCGATTAGGCTAAACGACATAACTACATATATTATAAAACAAAGTCCCCCGCCGCGTCTGTCTGTTCGTGGTAAACTGAAAAACTACTGAACGGATTTTCATTCCGTTTTCACCAATAGGCAGAGTGATTCATGAGGATATAGGTGTATAATTTGTTTATGTTTTGTGTAAATTGGTTAAAATATGATGATGATTGCTGAAGATGTTTCTACTACCCGTGTGAAGCCGGGACGGATTGCTAATTTATTATAAAACAAATTAGTCAAGGTTATAATATTATCTACGTATGAACGGGAATTAACAATTCAGAGGTATGTAATACCTTTTCGTGATCGCGTTAATTCCCGTTCATACGTAGATAATATTATATCATGGAACGCGAAAGTTTAAAAGTTAGTATAGTCAAGGTTAGTTACTATTATAAGAATATCCAAAAATACTTATGATAGATATTTACTCAGTAGATACTAGTTTAAGTAATAACCCATATTTCTGCCGAAATTCCCAGTTGATACAAGATACTAAGCAAATTTTCATGTCATACGATACTCTATCCTTATTAGGGTCTTCGTCAAAACAGTGAGCTACCCCAAGAGACATATTTGTGATTAATGGTTTTGAGTGTAGCTAAAAATAAAGCAGATGAATTCCAGATTCCAAGTTTGACAAATAGACTTGAATATGAATATGTACTTTTAATATTGTTAATATACTACTGAATATCGATCTGAAATCTAAATATCGTCTAAGATCTAATTATCGTCGAAATCAGGATGTCCACACACCCTTTTTAATATTTGAGAAGAAAGTCCGTGATCTCCTCCAAAACGAGTTGGCAGAATATGTTGAACGCTGGTACCCCGTACTGCGGTATTCATAGTTTATGTATACATATATATATATGTATGTTTGTATTGTTGTGTGTATATATTATGTATTATATCTATTCATGCATGTAAGTACCTAATAGTGTGTATCCTGTGTAAAAAATGTAACGTGTAAATGATTCGAATAGACCACATCTTTGCACCTACGGTTTAAATATTTCTATATCACCACAAGGTTGACTGGTAGAGAATGCCCTGGGCATTAAGTCCGCCTTTGTACAATTAATTATGCATGAAATTAAAAAAAAAATAGTCCTAACAGGCACGAAACCTTCCTATGCAACGAGTAAACGTTTTAACTTTCAATTAGTAGTCATAATGATATTGATTGAAATAAAGTTTGTTCTACTGACTTTAAAAAGCGTCATCGTAAAGGGGTCATCCATTAATCACGTGATGTTTTTTCACAACTTTTTAACCCCCCCCCTCCCCCCTGGTAATACGTGGTGTGGTTTAAGATTGACCCTCTCCCTCCCCCCTAGCCAAAATAACGTGTATTCTTTAGTTCAAAATACATATATTTAAAAATTTCAAAATATTATCTTTAAATACAGATAAAATCGCGCGTTCTACGAAAATATAAATACACGTGATATCTCACTACACCCTCCATCCCCCTTGTGATATTTCGTGATTTTTTGCGAACCCCCTCGCTTTCCTTTCGAGCCTCACGTGATTAATGGACAATCCCAAAATACTTGAACAAAAATATTTAACATTATTATAGAACTTCCATGTCGAAAGCTCTTCATTAAGGATCTTGGCATTCTTTTTTAGATTTCAATATTGAAATATTATGTCTACAGTTCATTCTCGTAAAATATTTATTTTCTAATGGAGGAGACAAAGAGAATAAATTATCTTGAAATTCCCAACTTCTCCTAGACCTAGAGATCATTAATATTTAATGAAGCAGGATTGGTAACTAAAAAAAGGGCAGACCTGTCACAAATTTTATGTCAGTTATACAAAACCTAGCTGAGCGCCGAGGGTCACAATAAGCAAAAAGTACTAGCTTATAAAACTACACACAAAATCCAATAATACAACGTTTTTGATGAAGTACTTTATGAATATAGGTCCACTAAAAATCGGTACAAGCCAATTGCCACTAAAATATGAATATAATTAGAGACTATACTGTAACATAATGGTTAGAAAAATGTGGTGAAAAGAGTTTTATGTTTGGATGTTGACGGGTACAAGAGAAGAGGACGACCAAAGAAAAGATGAATGGACTGTGTGAGAGAAGATATGGCTAGAAATGGAATAAGCAGTGAAATGACGAACGATAGAGTAGAATGGAAGAATAAAACATATTGCACAGACCCCAAATAAAAATTGGACAAGGGTAGGCAGATGATGACTATACTGTAACATAAACAGCTTAAAGCTTTGCCGAAGAGACGTGGAATTGACATCAGTTTAGCACTTTCGATACCGATGAGATACCGAAACGGGAAACCAAATTAATTTATTAACTAAAAACAATGTTCTTCATTCGTTACCTCCTAACTTCTTAACACAAACATAAAATATATATTATTAGTGTAGTCGGTGGAGCTTGGAGCTTGAAATCCTATCAGTTTTGGTTGTGACTTTGCACTATTACGTTTTTGGTAGGAATCGATCGGGAACAACCTATAGAACAATAATTATGAATGGGTTGCGCAGTAATTCTTAAGGTAGGAATTTTAGTAAATATAAAAAAAAACTATATGTATATAATACTGGGTGGCGCAAAAGTAGGTAATGTCATCACATGATGTGCCTTAATTTTTGCAAATGGCGTAAAATGTCAAGGTGCTTTGACATTGTTGTTAAGAGAGTATGAGATAGAGAATTAGTTGACAACAAAGCAATAGAGCGCACGCACCTGAAAAATCTTACAAGGTTTTAAAGGAGTGTTTTTTACACAGTTGCTGAATAGGGTCTCGAGCAATCGCACACACAGCTCCGGCAACGATGGAGATTTTTGGGCCCAGTGATCTCCCGTTTTGGAGATTTGAACTGGCCGTACCGATCTAACGGCGCCAAACTTCTACCATAGAGTCTTTTTGAAATCTCGCGTTTATCATAACAAACTACAAACCTTGTAAGTCTTATAAGCCAATTTGGGGTCAGCTGTTTTTCGAGCAACAATTTAAAATGCCGCAAAACGAGCACAAATGTGCATCAACTCGTGCTCATTTAACTAATATAAATTTTTCAATTGAAATTCTGACTCAGAGGATTTTTTTTTCATTTCTAACAAAATGACCAATTCACACAATGACATTACTTTTGCACCACCTTGTATATTACAAGTTGTCGCCACATCAAAAATTCCTAGTCATTAAATTAAAAATAGGAGGAAAATATATTAGACGATAAAACTCACTATTTAATCAAAATAAGTTAATAGACATTACTATGACTAGTTGTAAAGGTGGCAACGCTATTGATCCGCCTTAAAATTCGTGGGCAATGGTAGTGACAAAAGGCTAGGCGTAAATTTTGTAACGGTCACTTGAGTGCAGATCAAGGTACGATCAACATAGTGGTTACTGTTATTTAGCTTATATATGAATGAGTTAATTTAATAGCAAAATCGTGATAATAATGATGATGAGGTTTTTGCTAACATACATACATTCTTACACTACATATGTAAAATAAACTTATTCAGCAGTAACGAGTCAAAATCCGCCGTTAGTTATTTAGCAAAGTCTTCAATTTTAGCATAATCATAGTTTTCCTCAGTTAACTCGTTATATAAAACAAAAAATAAATTTACTTATACTAAGAATGTTAGGTAACGTACCTTTCTTCAGAAACCTTAAACAGAAATCTCTGTAAAAAAAGTTTCCTCTTCATTGTCAATGTCTTAATTAAAATGTTTTCCAAGGGTTCTAAAGGATAGTTGTTATTTCGCATTCATTTGTTGTTTCTTGCTGATTATATACCTACCGACCTTGAGGTTGTTTTTCATAGCTCTTCAAAAGGAGTTCTTTAATTACAAAATACCTACATAAGACTTCAGATTTCACGGTCTAGTAAATCTGAATTAAATTCTGTCTAGTGCGTTATATAGTAAGAATATCAGTTTACAGTATTTACACGCAGTTTTGTGTCTTATACTCGTAACGACAATAACGAACGAAAAATAATTTCATTTCAAAGCATTTTTGTACATTATAATTATATTCATTTCACATTCAAGAGAGTTTTTGCTTTAAACTAGGCTTGCAACGAATATTCGGCAAATATATTTGGTATTCGGCCTATTCGGTTTCTTTCATACTATTCGGCAAAATACCGAATATGTAGGTATTATTTGGCCGAATATTGCGGTTTTTTTATTAGTGACTCTTGTAAGTGGATAAGTCGATGCGGGTAGGCTTCGAATGACGTATACTGTCCAGATCGGCAGTATACTGTATATCTTTGAAGTGAAAACTTCTTTAGGCACGTTGTGCACTTTTGCTATAGGGAAAAAGCACTGAACTCGAACCGTCACGCTAATAATACATATATAGATCCACTAGCTATTAGATCTATTAGCTAATCTAAACATTGAGTTCTGTCAGCTCCTTATTAATTAATCTTTAAAAATATAAATAATTCAATAAAGTACTTATTGTGTGCGCAATTCATATGGTAAAACATAATTATAATTAAGGTGAAAATTTATAACGCCTATATTGCTCAATAGCGAAAACCTTAATTCAAAAATTTCGTCCGAACGTACGTCAGTTTGATGGATCTCCCTAGTAGATGGCATCACTTTCTTCAAACATTTCTGATCGACAGCTCACGATTACTTATTAACAACTTTTGAAGTGAAAACTTCTTTAGGCACGTTGGGCACTTTTGGTATGGGGAAAAAGCACTGAACTCACGTGACCGTCACGTTCAGATGACAGATGTGTCAGTTATGTTTTCATTTCGGACGTGCAGTCCTACGACTGACAGTTTTTTTTTATTTGTTGTAATCTGATAATTAGTAAAAGAAAACGATTAATTTAATATTTTTTTTATACTATCTCAATAAAATACTCATACATATAAAAACAACATCTGTTCATGCATTTGAATCGTAATCAATATTTAGCAGTGGAAGATTGTGCTGCAGGGAACTAATATTTCTGAATTTCCAGGCAATAGTTGCAACTGAGTTTTATCGATGTCTCCATATAAGCTATGATCAACAATATAGTAATCCATAAAAGAAGATAGATGCGCTTGGGTGGGTCGTTCCAGGAGACGTTGAAACAGTGGAAAGTATAAAAAAGAAACAAAAATGTCGACAAAAGTTTCTTGCCACGCGTCAGCCGAATACTTTTGCCGAATAATCGGCTATTCCGGTCAGGAAGCCTGCAGAACATTCGGTATTCGGTATGTGGCGGAATACTGTATTCATTGCAAGTCTACTTTAAACATATATTTAAAAAAAAATACTAGTACGTAATCTTCATCGATCATGAATATTTTGATAGTACCGTAAAATAGAATAAAAATTGGTTGTCTGTAAAGTCGGTTAACGGACGATAATTTTACGTGATAACGTCATAAGAAAACAGTGGAAGAGAGATAGATGCGTCACAAGCCGAACGCTTAAGCCGATCGTACCTCTCTATCGCTTGCTCAGCGCTCTCGCTTGCAAGCTCGGCTCAGGCGGAACGTGACAATGAGTCATTCTTTTTCGTACGTGCAGCCGGCGTTCATCGATTTATAGGACGTTATCACGTCTAAAAAGTGAAAACAACAAGTAAATAAGTATTACAGTGGCGAGGCTTTATTAAGGTAGGTAACTAGGAAATGAATTATATTATTTTCCATTAACCACGATGCATGAATTAAGATACAATCTGAGATCTAACATAGCAACTACCAAAAATAAGATTCTGAAGAAACTCACTACTCCTCAAGAGAATATTATCTCAAGGTGTAGTAGATTTACTCTACATTTAATGCAATAAGTCTAGAAATTCGCAGAACACCATCAGGCGGAAATTGAATATCTTGGAACGGATTGATTAAAGTATTAAGTGTTTGTCGCAAGATAAGGTATGTTTCGCGGTTCAAGTTACTTTTCATGTTTTGAATATTTTCAAATCGGAGCAGGACAGTCGGTCCTGTACCTTTATTCTACAGAAGATTCTCTACTGTTTAGTGTCACTGAAGCTCTAGCGGAGGCTTGAGGCGATGTTAGGGTGGGTAAGCACAAGTGACACCGATGGTGTTGCCAATGTTTCTCGGCACTCGTATCCGTTTGAGTTTTTGTTTAAACCTTACCATATGTTTACAAGTCTGAAGGACCATTTCTCATTATACTACGATAACTAGTAAAGAATTTAATGTAAGAATTTACTATGAGTCACAACGCACAAGTGACACAAAACATATGTATGTACGTGTATACATTATATATGAATTTTGAAACGAAGAAACGCAACAGAATGTTACTTTAAAGAGTATACCAAAGTTTACGAAAAATTTAATTATCTTGTCTCTGATTCTCATGTGTGTTTTCCAGAATTGAACCCAAAACAGTCAAAGTGAACTTTATATACCTTTTTCGAAGTTTAAATTTAAATTATAACATATTTGTCTGGTGCCATGTTATTCATCTATATGTCGAATAATTTTTTAAATCGGACTATTAGACATTTAAACCAACACTTCTGACTTAATAATATTAGAACCTATTAATTTGTATAATCTTAGATTCTAGTGCTGACAAGCGAAGTTGACCGTAATCCGTATTATGTAAAATAAGTTTGCAGGCTAGTGATCTGGATAAACATGTCATATTATCGAAGCATTTCCAACCGAATTAACATAGTGTCGCTATAAATTTAAGGGTGAATATATTACGGTTCTAGAAAGAAAATGTTTTGTTGAATATGCGATTGACAAAAAACCTCATGAAAATCTGTCAAAATATTTATACAGTTTACATTAAGTTGCAAGGATATCGTTGAAAAATGTATTTCGACATTGAGGTCGATTTACGGAGTTATCGATTTGCGCCACGTCGTTTATAAATGTTAAGTTGCCGTGAGTTTGTGGAGGATTTCGCCTATAATATAATTGGGATATATTCAAAAATTAGAGTGGTTAATATGTAATGTAGCTGCTGATTATTCGTTGACGAATGATGCTTTCTTTTTTGTTTTAATGTTACGTCTAAAAATGATTATATACCTTCATACTAGAATAATGCATAGAATAGTGCTGCAACACCTGAAATGGGTTACTGTTGATTCAGATTTTATGTTATAAATTATAACAACTGTGTAGACATAAACGTGTTATAACTTATAACACGTTTATGTCTACACAGTTTTATGAGATGAGTATAAACTATGTTCAAAAATGAAAACAGGCCTTTTTCCATGCTTGGAATCTTTTTATTATTAGGGATTTAGAGGTTGGCTGAAATAGTTTGCTAAAACCTATAAAACGTAAGGCATTTTAATTCGTTGATTAGACGAAGTCTCGACCCCTGGCTTAAAAGGGTACTTGCTCTGTACTCCGAATTTTAGTCTTAATACGACTTTTGAACAACCTTCCTTGACAGTTTAGAAATAAATAAGGTTTTGTTATAGAACAAAGATATTTGATCAATCAGGAGGGTTTAATTAGAGCGAGGATTACGCTATGTGTATTGGTTAATTTTAAATGTAATTAACAATGCCTCCTCCGTACGTAGTTTTGATATATGATGTACCTTTCATTACTCATTCAGGATGAGCCAGGGCGTTAACTAGTCGTGCTCGTAAATCAGAAAATCTTTAAATAAAACATTTTCTGAAAAAACATAATACACTGGAGCAATTCAACCGGGCCACCGTTACCTTGGAACTCTGATTCGATTTTCCCAAAAAGTATAAAACTTACAACTATCAAAGTTATACCTACAGAAAGTGAGTTTCATGTTGATTAAAATGACTATAGATGTATTCTAAAGTACCATCAACTTACATTGTAATGAATCAACAAACACAATGCTAACGATTTGCTCTGTTTTTTGACTAGACTTCGCGATTACATTTCTTTTTTTCTACAATGAGGGTAGACGGATATTTCTTATCATTTCTTTAGTTTTTGTCCATCGTTTGCTCAGACGCATAATGGATACGATACTTCAGGAAGCAGCTCAAGCTGTAGCACTACTTCAAGCAGGCGTTGCGCAACGTGATGTGGATCGAAGACTTCGAATTAGCAGATCTTTGGTGCAACGACTTTACAGGCGATACCTAGAGACTGGCGCATTCGATCGCCGTCCTGGTACAGGCAGACGTAGGGCTACATCAGCAGCAGATGATCGTTGTATCCAACTTAGTATCGCCGAACTGAAGTCGCCGCCGCAACGCAGTTCAAGTCTAAGAAAGTCTGCGCCAAGTTTTCATAAGTTCAGATACCGTCAGAAGTAGACTTGCTGAATGGAACCTGACACGAAAGAGAGCTGCAACAGGTCCAGTATTAACGGTAGCCCACCGTCGAGCACGACTTGAATTTGCTCGAGAGCATAGGGATTGGACGTTAGAGCAGTGGGGTAATGTACTCTTCACTGATGAAACCAGGGCGAGTCTCCATGGAAGGTTTTTTTTATGGTGTAGGGGCAAACGAGCAGACGGGTCACCAGAGGGTAAATGACTTCTCATCGCTGCTACTATATCGGGCAGGATATGCAGTTGATGCATGTTAATGCACGGCCTCATTTTGCTCATGTGGTGACCCATTATCTACGCGACGTCGGCATTCGTGCTCCAACAAGACTTCCAGAGCTGCGAATCGCAATGGAAGAAGAGTGGAATGTCATTCTTCAAGATTTCATCATCAGGCTCGTGAGGTCAATGAATACGAGGATGCTGGTAATTATCCGAGCAAGGGGAGGGAATACTAAATACTGACCAAAAACTTTTTTTTTAATGTTTCTGGCTTAAATTTTTTCTTTTATGATTACTAACGATTAACACGACTGAAAAGGCGACACTTCTTTGTAAAATCCTTGATAAATACTTAGTAAATTGATAATTCCCAATGAGTTTCTATTCATTTTAATCATCATAAAATGCACATTCTGTTGGTATAACTTTGATCGTTGTAAGATTTATATTTTAATGAGAAAATCGAATCAGAGTTCCAAGGTAACGGGTGGCCCGGTTTATTTGCTGTAAAGTGTATTTGTATTTTCTTTGCAAATAGACATAGTTTATGATATTTCTTTTATCGCTTTGTGGATAAACCTTCGTATTTCTAGGCAGCATTGTATTATATTGCCTTATAAGTATTTTTTTTCTCAGTTCAAAGAAATACAGAAATATTAGCGATGAAGTATTCGCAACATCTATACTGAGAAAATCGAAAGTTGTAGTCTATTTACTAAAATATAACTGCTATCAGATAAATAATAATAGAAATCGATTGTAAGGAGGTTACTGAAACAAGGTCAACAATAATATCTACTGTTACACTACATTGTCACTATATATTATTATTATTTAACAAAGTCCCCTTACCGCGTCTGTCTGTCTGTCCGCGATAAACTCAATAACTACCGACCGGATTTTCATACTTTTTTCACCAATAGACGGAGTGATTCATGAGGAAAGTTTAGGGGTATAATTCATTAAGTTGTTGTGTAAAATGGCTGAAATATGACGATGACTGTTGAAAATGTTGGGAAAAATCAATATAATATATGATTTGCTACCTGTGCGAAGCCGGGGCGGATTGCTAGTAAATACATATATTATATATAATTGTTATACCCGATAGAGATATTACAGTCAGAAATCTGCCCAAAAACACTATTTTGTAATGGGCATGCAGTATCTTGGTGCTTTTTTTCCTTTTTATTGTAAAAAGATGTTTTTTATGTAGCGTAAATCTATAATTATTTGTTAATTACTTTGGGTGGCAAAGCATTAATAACATAAACATTATAACATTAACAATACGTTTTGTGATCGATTTACCATAAATAAGCCTTATTGGCCAGGTTAAGCAAACTTTCGTAAGCATTTTCTTGTGTCCCTTCGACGTCTTCCAGCTGGTACTCCGCCATGGAACCTAGAGGCGCAATCCCTTATTGTATGAGTGGCACAAGAAGGCACAGGAGCGGGACCTGACATTTGTGCATAGTGATGTCGAGGCCCAACGGTCCCAGCTCCAACAGGTTCTCATGGCACGACGCAGGTCCTACTCGGACAGGGCTGCTTCGGAAAGTACCTGTATCGCATAGGCCGGACCAATGTTTGTGTGCCACTATTTCGGAGGCTGCAGCCAGAATACTGCACTTCACACCCTGGCGGAGTGCAGTGCGTGTGCGCAACAGCGCATCGAACTCGCGGCGGCTATTGGTGTGATTAGCCTTTCGCTGGAAACCATGATTATGGCCATGGTCCGTTGCCTCGTTCAGCCAGAAAATGGTGTATGCCAATGAGGCGGCGGAAAGCAAATGTGAGAGAACTACTTCTTCCTCGTCCAGCACAGAAGACTTACTAGACATATAGGTACATTTGAAAAAACAAAAAGTTAGAAAACAATATTCTTGTTATAAATGTAATTAACAGCTACAGGGGTATACACAGGAATAATATGCGAACTAGTAAACTTTCAGACCCTTTGGTTATTCAGTTTCAGGATTATTATGTAAACGAAACTCAAATTAAACTGAGTCATGGTCTCGTAGCACGATGCGACGGCGACAACATAATTTTTTTTGTGGTTTCAGGCGTCATAGCCGGTCGGCCATAGCCGTGTAAATTCAAAGATTGGGTTGTATTACATGAATATAGCAATGTAATATAAAATAATTAATATTTTGTTTGATTTTTGCTCGTCACGTGACTTCTTAGTACTTTTTTTCGAGATGAAACATACCTAAGTATGTCTTTTTCTGTACCCTTGACAACATACATCAAATATTTTATGATCGTGATAATCGATTACTACTTAATCGATTAAGGTGTGAAAGCGTTACAAACTAACCCACATTCGCATTTATAATATTGGTGTGGATAGCTATGTACAGAATAAACAAAAAAACCGAACAAGTGTGAGTCAAACTCGCGCACCGAGGGTTCCGTAAACAAACAAACTTGTACGTAAATAGTACGTCCATCTCGGGAATCAATCCTCGAAGATCTTTTCTGAAAGACAAACTTAACTTTGCAGTTCTAAAAATACTCTCCTATACATCGATTAACGACAAAGTCAACTTACCAACCGCAAAATATAAGCTTGTAATCACAAAAACAATTTTTATATGTGATGAGAGTAGTCTTTTTAAAAATTAACGACTTTCGGATTGAACACCGGGGTAGTTTTTAGCCGGTTAGAGTCCGACAGACCCTTTCCTCCCGCCCCCAAAGACGGGGGACATTCATAAGGATCTTCCACCTCGCTACAAAAAAAAAACCGAGTTCCTTAACTGCACAACAAAGTGAAACATTGCATATTCAGTTAAATAACAAAATTAATAAATAAATATGTATCTAGTTCCTAGGTCTAGGTTACAGATTTAGCCGCATACTTTTTTACACACATGATGCCACCAAACTACGGCAATGATGATTGCTATTTTAAACTCTAAGCTAAATAAACTAGACTTAATTTCAACCTTTAATTCCCGAACAACCTACGTACGTACCTACACCAATTTACTGAAAACAGAGATAGAAATTTCGTAACAGGCGCTTTTAAAACGTCTGAAACCTAGTTTTGCGAATTCTGTAAGCCAACTTGTTATGTTACGAGGAAAATATAATAACTTGATTTTCTTTATATTCAGCCCAAATTTTTTTTTTATTTTTGCTGACCTAATAAATTGTAAAGATAATAAGCATTTATAATTTATATTTAATGTATACTGACGAAATTGCGAAAACATTGATGAATTTTATCGAATCCATTAGAGAATAAAACATGATAATAGTCGGACTATCCGGTTAAAAATTGTTAATTGAATGTAATTCGATGCTATCGAATTTACTACCTGGAGATACGCTCTATATTTAATTTTTGTTTCCAGGGTGTATCTAACAATGGAATGCAATTATTCACTATAACGGAGTCAATAATTTTATAATAAAGAAAATAATATTTTCTATTTAAAATCTTTAACTTTCCACATTCCGCCTACTTTTAGTCTGACTGACTACTAACTCCTGACAATTGAATAATACCCATAGTGGTTTAATTGAAATAAATGATTTTGATTTTATGAGAAACGGAGTTGATAATACCTGGAAATTCAAACGGTCCTGTACCTGCATAAACAGGGTTAGATATGTCCTTTTATTGATTTAAGCAAGTGTCACATTGTCAGATACATCCTGTGTATTAAGTACCTGAAATTACAAAACGTCCCCTCTGGTGGGAATTATCACTGCTGCAAAATAAAAGTAATTTTAAAAATGTTGGAAATATATTACGTATACTCTCAATTCAGTTTTAATTATATTTGCAGAGTTTCAACACAGATAAAGTTTTCCTGGAATTCGCAGTGACGCCTGAGTATTTTTAACTTAAAAACGTGATGGGATTGACACCAGTTACAAAAATAGTCAATGTATCTTTTTACTCTGCGGCTCAGGTAAAAAAAAATAATTAGTCAACACACGACTCAAAGGCTTTTTGTTATACATGTGTAAAAACTATACTGTTTTTTTTTTTTTGGTATTCGCTATTCAATATGGTTTGGATGTCAAATAAAATGAATGCTGCTGCAGCTGCTATTTGGTATCTGGATGTGAACTTATGATTCCTGAAAATCTTTTTAATACGACGATCACCTATAACTTAACTTGTTTATATCATAAGTTGATAAACAAGGATTAGACCCGTCTGATAGTAAGCGGTTACCTTTGCCAAAAAAAATAGATACACCAACAACGGTATCATAGGTCCGTTGTAAACCCGATGGATAAGATTATAATCTGTATTATCGGTGTTTTACTCTATGAATGTAATGATTTAAAACATAATAGAAAATAAGTAAAATAGTTTAGGTCGGAAAATGTTAGCTTCAGTACATAAATTTAGAAGTTAAATTTTATAATTCATTTATATTTTATTTCGAAGTTTCCAGCTTTTTATCTCTTTAACAAATATTTGCAAAACGCAAACCGCCAAGACAATACGTCATCACGTCAGTAACAAACTAAGTAAATTGTAAGTTTTGTTGTAGTGCGGGTGCCGTCCTCACATTTCGAATATTTAATTCCTCTTTTGTATTTTACTTAAATATAGCCATTAATTTTTATATATAGCTACAGTTAGATTCACCTTGGACTTGTTTCTCCTTCGTTTTTTGTGGAATAGAGGGCAAACGAGAACACAGGATGGTAACTGACTACCGCCGTCAATGGACACCTGCAACTCAAGAATGACAAGTGCGGTGTCGGCCTTTAAGATGGGAGTGAGAGTTTTAACACGATTGGTCGAGCGCGCCACGCACTTTTAGCTTTATACCTAAAGTGTAGAGTGGACTTGGCATGGTTATACTTTAAAAAAAACTCTAGCAATGTTTTCTGCGTTAACCAGTACCTAATGTTTATAAACGGTGTTTCTTAAAGATGTCTTAGCATATATTATGTGTTTATTTTACATTCGACAAACATGTGTAACATTTATTATACATTCTTCTACTTCTGGGAATAACATTTAATATGAGCTTATTCCGATTTATAACAATATCTGTTTGTTCTGATTTTACGTCGTTTGAACAATACAGAATGAAGAGGAAGGATTTTAAATTAAGCTCTAAACACGGATGGCGTGAAACATCCGGCGCAATGTCACAAATACGTATAGAGCGTACACATTTGAGCAGCAAAACCTTTATTTGTCAATACAAATAAATAAAATTCAATTTTGTAATGTCAAAATAATGGTTTTTTTAAGCTCATACAATGATTTGCACGTCTATCAGTACGTCTGTCAGTTTGTTTATTCCTGCTAATCTCCGGAACGGGTAGACCGCTTTCCACGGGACTTTCACATGCAGATAGCTCGAGTTATAAGGAGTAAATTAGGGTACTTTTATTTTGGGAAAAGAATTAGGGTTCCGCGCAAAATATACAAATATGTACACTGGGAACTGCTAGTATCTGTAATATTTTCCCAAACGAGTAAAATGCACCCCGTACATCCTACTAGACTGGCTCGCACACTAACCTTATCTAGATATTCTAGTTAGGTATCGTTTTTTGACTAGCCGAGACTCAACTATAAATGGATTTTTAAAATCGGTCCATAATTTTATGTATAAAAAAGAACATACAGTCAAATTTAGAACCTTCTCGTTTCATGAAGTTGGTTAAAAGTGGTACTTAACCGTTTTGTCCATTTATATATAGGTTAGTTATTACATATTCCCTTTAATGTTTCTGCCTTAGATATCAATATCTAAAGTTTCTCCCTTAACTTTATCGAGGATATCAATCAGGTTTCGGTCACATCCACCAGTGGCACAAACTTTAGGAGTTTACCTTCACTGCGGTAATTTAACTTAAATATAGCTCCACATTTATTTTAGGTATTACTAGCAGTTCACGCGCGGCTTCGCTCGCGTGTACATCAATACAAAGAAATAAAATTGAATTGTCTGTTTGTAATGTCAAAATAATAGTTTTTTTAATCTCCTACAGTTATTTGCACGATACCTATGCCTAAAATACTAGCAGTTCCCGCGCGGCTTCGCTCGCGTGTACATATTTATATATTTTGCACGGAACCCTAATTGTTTTTCCAAAATAAAAGTAGCCTAAGTTACTTCTTATAACACCAGCTATCTGCCATTGAAAGTCCTGTGGAAATCGGTCCACCCGTTCCGGAGTTTAGCCGGAAGAAACAGACAGACGGAGGACAGACAAAAAAAAATAAAAACTGATTTTTGGCATAGGTATCATGCAAATAACTGTATGAGCTTAAAAAAAGACTATTATTTTGACATTACAAACAGACACTTCATTTTTATTTATTTCAATGTATGTATTTATGTTATATTAATATTTACACACAGCACAATCAGTGTCTTTGAGATTTTTAAAACGCAACTTTTTCTTATGTCAATTCACAGTCTGTTCTTTGTTTATAATATGTGTATGTATTCTGAAAACACCCACCAGCTAATTAGTAATTGAGTCTCTTCATTATTTTATCTTATCTGTTGTACAGACAAATATTATCCGTAATCGTAATAAAGAAGAAAAGATACACTATAATGGAAAACAAAAACATCACTCAAGGCATCAAAAAACGTTTTTACCTTCAAAGAAAAATATATGTGACAGTGAATCTGAAGCGGCCATAGTACGTCCTTTATAAACCCAAAGTAAATATTTTATTAAAGTTATGAAACGGTCCCAAATGCCGCAAAAAATATATTTAAGGGTTACATCATCTAAAAATGTGTTTTATAAGGTAAAATTAACTGAAACTAAAATAAACTGGCATGATGTAGTTTTGTAACCACCCTTAGGATAAGTGGTATTAATTTTTTTTTTTTCATCCCAATAAAATGTAATTGTTAATTACCTACTAACTTTTAAACTTTTGCGTTCCATGATTTATTTACACGGATCATGTAATACGCGTGACCGCGTTAATTCCCGTACATAAACATAATTATTGTTACTTAGTTTTAAATTCAATCAGCAGCTGCGTAAAATAGCTAGAAATATGGAATTATCTTGCTGTGGTTATGGCTACTAATAAATATCACAGCCGTAGTGACTTTGTATGTAAATACGGCATCCTTTGAGACTAAACCCCTAAAAATAACAACTTTTTTTCTTGAAGTAGTAGTAATTGATAGTTTATCGACTAAACCTTGGAGTGTATTAACAATTCTCTTATCAATAAAGATACTTTGAGAATACTTTTCCTATATGGTGTCCGAGATATTTGATATCTATGCTGATCCGATTTCTAGTAGCATCGTAATGCATCTCGTCTGTCTTCGATAATTTTTTTAGAAAACTGATCCTAAAGATATAAGTCCTGTTTCTGATTAAATCAAACATAAGATTCAACTCATTCCTACATATACACATAAGGAGTAGGCAGAAGAGTTTTACACACCCACATTTCACAAAATATATTTTACTTAGAGACGATGCAGGTTCTGAACCATACACTTGTAACCGTAACTAAAGGTATGTTCTCAGGTTAATTTACATTCTGCCGTGGGTTTAAGAGTAATCTGTGAAAGGGAGTCCCTCGACCCCGGTCCTAGGCACCTTGATTTTAGTCGTTTAGAGTCCGACATAGCCACAGCCACCTCTTCCCTCCGGTACCGAGGGGGTTTAAAGGTTGAACTTCATTATTTAAAATAATTGTAATAAAGATACCTATAAAAGTACTCTGCGCTCTTTTAAGTTACGAGATTCAATAACTTAAGCTCAAACGACAACGACAAGTTCAAAAGAAACTACTTGGATTATGCCCAGCTCCTACTTCATGATATCAGAGGCTTTTAATATGTAAATTTTCATGTACGAGCTACGCTGTACATTGACCAGTGTGTGTTGTAACAGTTGTCCTACTTATTTTATGCATTTCGGCATTGCATGCATATAACTGTATAATATGCTTTAATAAAAAAATCTTTATGTCAATAAAATTCTTAATTTGTCTTACCATTTATTGCAATACTTCACTTAGTTTAATATTCATGAGTGAATACTCGAGCAAAAACGATTTCGTTCTCGATAAAATTGCACGTATTGCACACGTGCAATTTTATCGAGAACGGAATCGTTGCAGAGCGTGCAAAAGTGTGCATTAATTACTCCAGCGGCAAAATGTCGTTTCTTTATTTGATTCAACAGTAGATTTTCAGTGTATAACAATCTATAACTGTATGATTATTTCAAATTTGTCAACACAATGTTTGTAAACTCTTCACACACAAAGTGTTTTTTAAATGGAATGGCAACCTACGTGACCACGATCTCTGATCCGATCCGAAAAAACAAATATATGATTCCTTGTAAATATTTCCACAATAAGTGCCGATTGATATCTTAGGGAACGTACCCATACTACGTGACCCGTGCTGGAGGGGAGGGGGGGTGTCTTCAAAATACCACGCTTGGTCACAGGGGCGAAGGGGGGCTTAGGTTTTCATCACGTAGTCAATATCCTCTAGGAAAATCTCGTGCTTTTTCGAGCTATATTTAAATATGGCCCGCAGCGTTTAGCGCTTTTTAAACTCACAGGCAGCAACAAGCAAGCGTTTAGCGCTTTTTAACTTTCTGTCGGCAAAAAATGATTTAAAACCATATTTATAAATGACTACGTGAAAATTAGAGGGGGAGGGGGGGGTCTTGGCATATACTACGAGTGGTCACCGAGGGGGGGAGGGGGGGGAAGGTATAAAAAATTGTCGAAAATGGGTGACGTAGTACCGGTATGTTCCCTCATGTGAATATGGACATTCAATTACCTGCAAGATACAGCATTTTCCATAAGCTCTTGTCAAATACAGGAACCATTATTGTGCTATTTCCTTTTAATTTCCACGATTCTGTTTCCCATTATAAACGTAAATATTTTTAATGAAAACTAAAACGATAGTACGTGTTGTGGTATATTTTTTATGGGAATTATACAATTTATTGGGTGGAGTAATTAATGGAAGATTTAAAAGAAAACTATTACGATTTGAAGATAGAAAAAATCAAAACCATTGTTCTATTTGAAAACGTGATTTTTTTCGTTTAACAAAAACTAGAGGAACCGAAATAAAAACAAAAACTAAACTAACTAAAATATTTTGTAACAATTTTCATAATTATTTGTTTGCGTGTCTGAGTACCTACTTCAATTTTCATCATTGTTTATGAAAGTACATTGTATACTTCTGTAAATTAAAATAATGACGAATATGATTGTCATAAACATACCTACTACCAAAATAAAAGTTTTGTAACCAAAATAAAATGACTAAAGTAATTTTAGTAATTCTATTTTGGTTACCTTGCGTTTACATTCACACATCAGGTGAGTTGGAAGATACTCCATTACCAAATGAAAAAGAAAAATTATCGCGATTCAGTCGAGATTTACACGTCTAATATGAAAAAGCAGTAGCCTGAATACCCGAGATATTGACCGGAAAAGAGACCGGAGATCGAAGCCCACGACTTACGTTATCGATACAGGAAGGCGGGCGTGTAACGAATTAACTAATGTTTCAGAATGAAAGCATCCCTGTCACGTTGTTCGCACGCACCGTAGTAAAGAACTTATATTATGATTAGGTTTTTTATTAGCACTATTATGAAAGTTAGAAAAGAGATTTTCTTTGTTCAGGAATTGAGTTTTTATATCCAAAATTAAGAATGATGTCAATATCCTGGTAAGTCGGTTTAAACTATAAATAAATGTACGCAAGCAGAATAGTAAAATAAAAATTAACTTAGAAGTTGCAAGTTTAAAATTAAGTATTTGAATAGTGAGTTTAATTCAACTTCTGGTGTAAATATCTACTAAAAGGAACCTTTATAACTGCTATAAATGTGGTCAAATAACTTCTTGGAACTTTTGGTAGATAAGCGGCTACACAACAGTCTTCCTTGTCGCGTAGTTACTTTGGCCGAAATCTACAATTTTAATCTCGTTAGCCAGAAAGAGATACCATACGGCTGAAACCGCGATAAACATTTATACAAAACTGTTATTTTTCTAACACATCATATTTTATAGAGCTGGGTGTCCGGCAATGATATTGCTTAGGTACATTACAGATACTATCTAAAAAAACATAATTAACAGTATTTTTTTATCAAAACCTATATTGAGTCAACAAATAAAAGATAAAACAATAGATGTTACCATTGGTTCTAGCTAACAAACAAGTTTCTAAATCGATATTTTTAATCTTAGCTGAGTGCTACTTTTAGTCGTAAATTCGTAATATCACCTCAGGAAACCTTCTGGAAATATGTTCCAGTTACGATTCGAAATTAAAATTGCAGCAATATTCAGATGAATCAGATTAGATATAAGATGACATAAGTGAAACTTTATTGCAATGTCTCATTTCGAATATAAATGTTGGATCATTCACTTGTACGTAGAGTTTCAACTTTCCGAACAAGTTTTCCAAAAGTCGAAAAAGCGGTGGACTATTACAGGCTTTTAGATCGTAAATCGTGATGCCTCGTCGTTATACGTACTACGGCGTAACCTTTTTTGAACAGAGTTTGAGTATATAATATTGCTGCGGACGTGCATTCCATTTTAATTATCCAATTTGGACGTTACTGACCCATCTTGTGAGCAAGTATTTCAAAAAAGTGTGGGTGTTGCACACACACAATTATATTTAAAATTAAAATTGATCTCGGTCGTTTTCAAATAGTTGTATTTGATACTTCGTCTCGAAGATAATATGTTGTTTCGGAATCCTGTCGCATGGAGCAGCGATTAGTGGTTGATATTCCACTAATTGATTCCATAATTTGATATGGGGACCCTCTCAGTTATACCACAGACCCAGGTGGTTAAGTCTGACGGCTGCCACAGCTGCCTCCTGTTGTATACACAAGTGTATTGGGGCTAAATCAAGCGCCACCTCAAGGGCAGCTGTGGAAGTTGTGCGTATGCAACCAGTGACGGCAGTACATGCTAGTCTTCGGAATTGTTGCAGTTAGTTTCTGACAGTGCTTAGCTTTGTTCTTTGTTCCCAGGCAATAGCACCGTACGTGATTGACGGCATGGCATATTAATCCTTAGAACAAAAGGTACTTCATTATCAAGACAATTTTCTGAAGATAAACTTTGCCCTTTATAGCATGTTATTTGGATGCATAGCTTAGGAGATAAAGAAAAATTAAAAGAATGCAAGGCTCGTCTCGGTTCTATGACCATAGTATAGTGGTGCGTACGAGCCGTGTGGCGCATGACACATGACCCTTTTTTCATTTAAAACCCCACGGGTCACTTTCTTTTATATGTGGTATATAGTTTTCCCGAGTGACAGCGAACTGATTGACAAAATCGACATTAAGGTGACCGAAAGCTAGTAAGATATAAGTTTAGCTAGTTGTGTTGTAGATTCGTTCCCATGTTAGAATAATAAGTTGCCTTATTTACAGATAATCCTTCCTCTTGAGGAACAGAACCCTAAAAATGGATATGTGTAAATGTAAATACATATACATGGTAAAAAATATTAAATCAGACCTATAATAGTAGCAATGGGCGTTGCCTACAAACCACTATGCTATCTAACACTTTCTTTTAATTACACGCTTTATATTTGCTTCACTTGTATGTTTGTTTGTAACCGACCCCTTAGGTTGCGATTTTGACAAATTTTAAACGGCCAGATTTCATTCAAATTTTGCACACTTGTCAAAGATCGATGACAATACAATAAATCGATTTAAAAAAAAAAATAATAGGAAAAAAAAACTAAAAAAACACGCTTTTATAGAAAATCCAACTAAAAAATAGAAAATAAATTTTAATAAATTTGGATTAAGAATAGTGTAAATAAGAAATAAATGTATATTATTGAAAAAAAGCGTGGGGTGCATATAGTGTCAATAGTTATAAACATTTTATTGACACTATATGCACCCCACGCTTTTTTCAAATAATATACATTTATTTCTTATATATATTCTTATATATATATTATAATAATAAATACATTTATTTTCTATTTTTTAGTTGGATTTTCTATAAAAGCGGTTTTTTTTGGTTTTTAAAAACTAATATTTATTTAATATTAGATAGTCTGAGAAATCAGATAATCTCTGATATTCTTATTACACTTACACTATTTCACGGCTTGCCACTAGTAAAAAGGATATTTTACAGAATAGAATTTAGTTGTTGAGATTTCGTGATTAATGATATAGATTTTCAGTGCTTTTTCAGCCGGGCAGACTTTATTAACTTTTGAAGTGGTGTGAAAGAAACAGTAAGTAATGAAGACAAAGGCTATGTTCAAATGACACGCACTCAATGCCTGTCATCTGAACATAGCCAAAAACATATTCGTATGATACACAATGTAACCTGCACTTCGTGATAACTTTTATGTTAAGAAGAAGATGTGATGAGAAGAGTGAAAAACAAAACGAAAGTGATGAAGAGACTTAATGAATAATAATATATATTTAGATATCTTCGGCTCCAGTCCCTGGCAACTCGGTAGTCAAAAAGTCGGCAATCTCAGTAGATTGCCTTACCGATAAGTACATAAGAATTAGGTTAATCCACTTCACCGATCTAATTAAAATCCATTGTTCTATTATTGGCGCTGGAGATCGTGTTTTCTTTTACACTGATAGATTACGAGTAGGTACTGAAGGTAAAACTGTAATAGGATCAGGTGAATAATGCACTTTTAGTAGAAACAAGCTTTTAAATGGCGTTGGTAAAATTGTAACTTTACTCGTAGACATAATTATGTGTGTAAATTCATAATTACTATTATACACGTCAATATTTTTACATTTACACGTTTGTAATTAAGGTTGTGGTTATATAAATTGCTGGTTTGACTACATAAATAGGTTATACCTACATATATATTTATCGAATAGTTGCAATGGCTGAGGAACCAAAAAAGTGTTCTTTAATAGTACGCGTCGCAGAAATATGAAAAATCATTATTTTACTTTACTAGTGAAATCGTTTACTATAACAGGGTTTGTGGAAGAGTTTGTGCTATTGAGGTTCAAAAACGAGTTTTCTCACCTTGTAAAAACGAATCTTAGACCAATTTAGGCCTCTATTTCTAATCCCCTTCAGCTTTGTTATATCGAGGTTTCTACTGTATATGTATAATATAATAACTCTGTTATTCATAATGTGTATCATTAGCTCAAAAAAAATGCTTTCATATGCAACTATAAGTATAATGACTTATGTTTAATGGATTAAAAAAAGAAGAAAAAACCGTACCGCACCGTTCTCATTAATTTTATTTTCTTTCCTCACTTGCACACTAAAGTGAACCAAATCTATACTAATATTATACAGCTTAAGAGTTTTTGTTTGTTTGGTTAAACGCGCTAATCTAAGGAACTTCTGGTTCGAATTGAAAAATTATTTTAGTGTTGCATAGCCCATTTATCGAGGAAGGCTGTATAACATCACGATACGACCAATAGGATTGGAGCAGTGACGCAGGTGAAACTGCGGGTACGGCTATTTTTTATATTTTGAAAGCCAAGAGGCCATATCATGTTTCGTGTGTAGTTAGTTTAGTACGGAATCTACGTGTTTACTGTAGGCATGTTCCAAACATGCTAAAGTAAAACCAAAAACACGTTTTACCGATGTCCTTATGTTTATAAACCAAGCTTTGACAGAGATCAACTTTAACAATCAACGTCGCCGTCGTCATTGCCGGCAACATCAGAATCAGACTTGAATAGAATAGAATATTCTTTATTGTACACCATAATACATTAAACTATAAAAAATGATCTTAATATTAATGTTGAATGAATTGAGATAGGAAATTTATATTATTTATAGTATTATTCTTATTATACTTTTCTTGTAATTGGTAGACTTGTTTCTATTTCACTAATAAAAATGTTATTAAACATAATATATATTATTATGTATACCTACATATATTTTATTATGATTGTTAAGGAAACATAATCTACAATTCAAAATATGAGGGTACATATAAATATATATACCTATTATTGCCTAATAAACAGCGTTGTTTTGGCGAAAGTAAATCAAACATATTTTTTAAATGTACCACGGGTTTAAAAGTAAAACATTTGTAAAAAAAATGTAGCGGTAAACCGAAAACCGAAAAAATATGATCAAACACAGCGGCAGTGTTGCCATAGAATAGGATTATGTAACATAAAATCTTGGAAGTTATAGAAGTAGTTATGTTTTACTTGAAGTCTTAAAGTCATCGCAGACATAAAAATGTTTATGTTTATATATATTTCACAGTGGTAGATTTCTTTACAAGTCAACCGTACCATTCCATCGAATCTGTTTTCTAATTGATATATATTGCATATATGTACATACGTATATGTTTTAATTTGATTGGCTAAGTGCCAATGCCACCACAATGACAACGATAAGGTGCCTGGCAGTCGATATCAAGCTCAAAAGCCAGTGTTTTATCGGATGCAGATTATAGAATATCATTTAAAATGCCCTTTGCTAGTGACCTGTCTAAAAATATTATCAGTAGAACGTTTATTTATGCCAATTATACAAAAAAAAAGAAGAGGCTAATTAAAGAGAGAAAAGAAAAAGGTGGATTTGTGGGCAAATGTGGTTGTGTACTGAAAAGTCCACATGAATGTTACGAACAATTTGCAAGAGATATTGCAAAGTATTTCAAATACTGCAAATGTCTTTACTCTAATAGCAGTTTTACCTAAACTTCTAGGTACATGTACTTACCTTATGGTATCCTATTAGTTCATTGTGGCTTACGTTTTATGTCTAATTACTGGTTTATATTGAGATACCGGATTTTGATAATATTGTGCGGCACACCCGTATTTATTAGGGATGTTGCGGATGCATATTTTTTCACATCCGCGGATGCGGATGCGGATATTTGAAGGCTAACATCCCCGGTTGCGGATGCGGATCTTAGGATATTTTATAAGTCGACTAGCATCTGCCCGCCACTCCGCTCACGCTAACGATCCCACAGAAACCTGGGCCCTGGATTTAAATTAATTCCAAATTATAAAAGAAATGTCACTTTCCGCTGGTGGTGACATCACAATGTTTTTTGATTCACTTTCAATCAGATGATCAGTGTATATTCACAATTTCACAAAACACTCGAAACGACATCAAATATGATAAGCGCAACTAGCTAAAACGTTATGACTGATTTACGAGAAACAAATGATACATACACAATAACAAACGCGTCGAATCTTATCACCGAACTTTCGTTACTATTGGTCAATACACACGTGCATAGCGCTCGCGGACGTCGCAGGCTCCGCCTTTTTTCTTTCTTGTCACGACTTGTGGTACATCTGCATCCGCATGAATATCCGCATCGCATATTATGCAGATGTTCAAATCAATGCGGAAGCTCTGCAATTGCGGATGCGTAAGATAAACGAGTGGATGTGCACTTAGAGACAGATACTCGGATTTATAAGCTTAAACAGATTTTATTTGAGGTGACTGCTTTAGGAAGGTGGAAAGTGAAAGTCTACATTAGGAATGGGGATTCCTAATGTAGACTTTGTAATATTTAATAACTTTGCGTTTATTTTTACAAAACCATGCAAAAGTATTCCGTATTTACTATATCACTTTTCCCACAAACCATTAATTGGTTATAAAGTAAGTAAGTTAAAAATATAAAAAAAACATTGATTCTATAAAAGTTATATTGGAATGTCAAGTATAAGTAAAGTTTAAAATGAAAGACTAACAGGCTGACAGGGGCTTTAGTGAGACCAGAGCTTTAAAAAGGTCTCAGCTTACAAGTTTAATCGCCGTAATTAAAATGTGTCAGAAATAAATCACTGTTCTGTTCTCCTTTACAAGTTATTTTAACTTATAAATCAGAACAGAATAGTTACCGAAATTAATACGTGAGGAAAATTCTTTGTACGCATTGAAATTTAGAATACTTATAAGTCTATCTATCTTCTACATAAATAAAAATCAATGTTTTTTTTTCGCAAACGAGCAGACGAGTCACCTGATGAACTCGAGAGTCGCAATTGCGTTGCCGGCTTTTAAAGTGGGAGCAGGGAAGGGTGGGAAGAGAGGGAGTTGAGGGAGAGGGGGGAGAGGGAAGGGTTAGGGCCTCCGATTAGCTCACTCACTTGGCGAAGCACAACACAAGCGTTGCTATGAAGCCGGTTTTCTGTGAGGCTGTGGTGTCACTCCGACCGAGCCGGCCCATACGTGCCGAAGCATGGCTCTCCCACTTACAAATTATTTTCGTAACCGCCAGAAACTTACCACACCTTAATTCCTCCTATCTTACTCCTTTAGCATTAGTTAATCCAAAATGTTTCACTTTAGTTCATGTTCTTCTTCTTCCTTCTAATTCTTGACCTTTAATTTGTAAGATTCATATATCTTCTTCAAATATTATTTATTTTGAAGTTTAGTTTTCTCGAATTTCACAGCGAGTTGTTTTCTCACTGTGGTTTTTTTTGTATAATTTCGTGAGGAGGAAATTATTTTATGAGGAGATTCAAA
Organism: Callimorpha dominula; assembly: GCA_949752705.1. Classification (NCBI taxonomy): domain Eukaryota; kingdom Metazoa; phylum Arthropoda; class Insecta; order Lepidoptera; family Erebidae; genus Callimorpha; species Callimorpha dominula. Next base: position 10,758,662 of record OX457010.1, on the reverse strand, counting down.
AAATTATTCCGAATCACTTACTGATTCAGAAACTATCTTGTCGTAAGGTACTGCACATTTCTTGAGATATGATCGCCTAGCCTTTGTAGTATATAATTAAATCATAATCTTTAAAATGCTCTAAACATATGTAGGATCACTTGGTAACTATGTACATTCGTTTTGACTTTATTTAGATACATTTGATCCAATTTTCTCCTTTTGCCTGACCGATTCGCAGAAATAAAAAAGAACGGTACAGTTATACGAAAGGAAATCAAATTAAAAAAAAAACATACTAAGTTAATACATGGTGCGATTTTTATTTAATTTGATTACTTACGCGTTTTCAAAACACATATAACAACAACAAAGATAACTAAAAGTATGTGAAATACGTTCGAGCGCTGCTGAGCATAAACGCCGACTGATATCGTGGCGGTCCATGAACCGCAGTTCGCATTACAAACTATTTCTTCGCGGTGTCTACTCTATACGTTAGTAATAATAACCCAGTGGGGTCGAGTATATATTTTGACCTGTCATGGTACAAAAGTCTATACAATTACAGTTCCAGTTGTACTGGTCAATAAATTTCAGAACGGTCGAAATTACTACAGTACACAGTACTTGTTAATGTTTACGATAGGGTCCGTGCTGTTCCGCAGCATCGTTGATAATGATGAGTAATTGTCACCTAACTTAAGTTAAATACACGGGATGAAAAATTATGAATATGATGGACATTTGAAACATGATTGACAATTATCTTCTAAACTCAAACGCATATTAAAAGTCAATGGTCACACTTAGCTTCCCTCAACTCAATTAATTAAAGTGGGCAAAAGCTCAAAACGAACCGCGTGTCTTAAATAGAGCAGAGTATATGTATATAAATAAAGTTATGAAAACATAAGAAATGTACAGGAGGAAATCGCGTTCGAGTACAACTTGAGAAGGGCCAAAGCTAGGCGAATGTTCCAATGGAAGGTCCCAATGCTTGATAACAAATATGTGCATCAATACTATCGTAATAGATTATATTTTTATTGTACAGATTTCATTTGTAATGTATTATGTTAGAGGTGTTATAGTCTTTTTTAAAGAGATAGAAGAGCCCTTAGTCTTTTATAAAGAGATAGTGATACATTAATCTATACTTATAAAGCTGATGAGTTTGTTTGTTTGCTTGAAAGCGCTAATCTCAGGATCTTTAGTGTTGGATACCCCAATTATCGAGGAAGTTTATAGGCTATATATACCATCACGCTACAACCCATAGGAGCGCTGCATCAATAAAAATGTTGCAAAAATTTACAAACGCGGACGAAGTTGCGCGGGTCAGCTAGTTCAATTATATAGCGTAAGCGTGAGGTGCCGTGAGGGGTCAGTGCGTGCTATTGATAGGAAACACTTTAAGAGTAATATAGGATCACGCGGGGAAAATGTAAAAAAGGGAACATTGGGAACTAAGGTAAATCTTGTCTTTTTTGTGCACAGTTGTGTTTATGGCCGACAAGAAGAAAATGTAGTTAAATAAAACATTAAGCACAATTTTATGGAAAAGAAAGACTTGTCCTTTGTTAGGGATACCCTAGTTGTGACACATCTGGGACTTCAGTCGGTCCATTGCGCATTTATTTTTATGTCCTATTTCACTTTATTACAAAGGATTTATACCAAAATCTTTGGATTAATAGGTTAAGGAGACGTTACACTTGAAATAAATCCAAAACATGACAAATCTTACTAAAGACGAACTGTCACAATAAATATTATAAATGCCGTTCAGGAAATACACGCGATATAACGTCTGTTCTCTCGGGCGTCGTAAAAGGACAAAAGATTTAGCCTTTGAATGGACAGGGGTGTCCATCCAGTTATCAATAACGCGTCTCGGGGGTTTTCTCCCATCCGGATAATTCCATCCACTAGTGTGTGATTGAATTCCATTATCTTTGAAGTATTTTCTTGCTACTATTTAACTTGTTGCAGAAATGATAGTCTGCTTATAATTATGTATATATATACTTTTTTTTACTCAAGAGTTGTACGTGAAGCGATTGAAATTTAAAAAAAACCAAAGCCATAAAAAACATGCCACCTCACTTTGGAAGGAGGGCGTGCACTACTGAGCGAACCTAAAGCCTGTGACCACGGCCAGTGCAACCTGGTCGGAACGTCTGAATATGTCAGACGTATGTAATACCTATTTTGCGATCGCCTTAATTTCCCTATAAATACATATTTATATCATGGAACGCGAAGTTTAAAAGTTAGTGATAATCTGCTTATGGTACAGATGTATTTTCTAGGTGTTAAATCGTTTATTAATGTCTACTACAACACCTCTAAATATTCTGTCAGATGGAGGCGGCACAAAAACACTTATTATGGGAGTCTTTAAGATAGGCGTGTGTTCAGGACTGAATGTCCTATGGCTAAGTTGTTGACAAAAGATTACAATAATATTGGAAATTCATTGCTTCTTACATTTGTTAAATTATAGTAAAATCATATGTATAATAAAGATATTTATATAATAAAAGAATGCTTGTTACCACTTCCAATAGCTGAAAGATTTCCGACTAAAACTGTTTTACTATGACGGGAACCGTTGTGTTATAATGTCGTGTACGTGAACAGAGTCCCTCGCAACATCTAGAAATATTTGATATAAATAAACTTTGACAGCTGTAATTACTACGTATTTGTGGATAGCCAATTGTTTTTATACTCATTTAATATAAATAAAGCAACATTTTATAAAGCTTTCTCCGAGGCCTAATGACATTGAGGATCACGTTTTGTTAACAAAGAAAAAATACCGAAAATTGTAATAATAGTTAATTTAGACATCACCTTAGTTACGGAAGCAACGATCAATTTTATGGGTGCCTTTTCGAGACATTCAAATTTATATTATCCTGCCCTGAGATTCAAGTAAGTAAGCTCTGCAAAGCTACTAAGACAATTTTATTCACACTGGGAATTTATCTTTTTATAACGTTCTACTCAAGAATCTGGGTTAGGGTTAGTTGTGAATATTTTACTAGAGTAGGTATAACATGACATGACTAGTTAATAATTTTGTCGACTTATACATTTTTGAAATAAAAGTGTTTTACTGTAATAAAGTTTACTGGGATAATTTTTGAGCAATGATTGCACGCAGAAACATTATACATTCTGGACAGAGTTTGGGTCTCGGGATGTCCGTGTCGCGAAGTCCAGGGACTTTTTGTAAATTTAGTTATCTCGGATCCCGAGATTTTTAGGTCGAGACTCGGGACACAATTGTTTAAATTGTATTGCCAAGAGAGGAATCCCTAACGAGTCCGTTTCTGACGACCCCATCATCGGAGAAGAATGAAGCCTCACTTCAGCTTCTCAAGAAAAGCGGCTAGTGAGATACGAGCGCACCACCGCCTTCCCTAACTCGCTAATCGGGTGACAAGATGCGCCTACCGCCATTATCAGAAATATATGAATACTAGCAGCGCCCTGCGGTTTCAACCGCGTAAGTCCCGATCCTGTGGGAATATCGGGACAAAAAGTAGCCTATATGTTAATCTAGGTCTCCAGCTATCTACGTACCAAGTTGCATCGCAATCGGTTCAGTAGTTTTGGCGTGAAAGAGTAGCAAACATCCATCCATCCATCTAAACTTTCACATTTATAATATTAGTGGGATTATAGTAGGAAGTAGGATAGTAGGATAAACAGAAGGACATGCGGACGAACAGAAACCCTGCCTGGCCGGAGATTTTTTTCTACATATGGATATAAAGAATACTAGTAACGCGGATCACACATTACTAGTAATCTTATTAACCCCTTCATTTACGCTAAATGCTTGTCTTAGGTCTTGTAGTGCACGGGGTGGGGTTGGTTGGAACCCGCAATCACTTGATTGCAAGTCTGACGCCTTAGCCATTACGCTACCGCCGTTTAACCGGAAGCAGATTGCCGACTCGGTTCCTCAGGTTGCAAGAAGATTTCAAACCAAGCACTTCATAACAAATTCAAGTTGCTAATCTGCTTAAGTAAATTATAGTTCTGAAGAGAGCTTTCATACACACAGTAGCTTAATATTTTTGTAAACTTAAACCCGCTCACGGTATTTCAACAAACTGATAACGAAACATAAGTGAAATCATTATTAGTCTCTAGTAATCCACTATTCATTTGTTTACGTTACCATACTTATCGTGAAAACTCACTGACTGTGGACTATTTTAGTTCAAACGTTACTTGATTTAATAGGAAATGTCCGCATAGCTTTAATAATAGATCTACAGGTATACACGAGTAATTTTAGCAACAAACAAAACGGCGGTTCCATTAAATCGAATGAGATCTAAAAGCTACAATGAAAAAGTTCAATATACCTGGGCAAGTCTCACCTTCTCAGTAACTGCAAGACCAGCATATTCTTCAGGGGCAAGACAGTCACCCTTCAGCCAACTCGCTAGCCGGCCTAACTCTCCGAGCATATTAGAAGGATTCAATGAGCTCAACGCCATTTCTTATTGCAACCAGGCAGTTATTTAATTTTTCAATTTTATTCCATTACAGATTTTTTTTAAATCATCACTTCCCTAAATAATTTTAATGTAGTTTCTTTAGAATTGGGTTTAAACAATATTCTTTACTATATTGGGTCAAAATTTTAACCTTTTCTGGATATCACGTATTATTTAGGAAAATAAACACAGATCGCAAAACTTTTAATAACGTTCAAGTTAAAAAAAGCTATATATTTAGCTTTTCATTTGTTTAAAGACAATGTAAAATAAAATAAAACCTTTTTTAATTGATGTGCTACGAAAGAGACGAGGAGAGCTGATAAGTCCAGGATAATTAAAATATTATTCCCGCTCTCTATCGAAAATCGTTCCTCTCTCCGTAACAGCGCAAAGTCAACTGGAAAGAATCGGGAATGTAGAGTTATTTGTCATCAAAATATTCACATTTTCAGATATAATATGTTACTCCAACCAAAGCTACGCTCTATTATACCTCCGTAAGGTACATTTCGAAATATCAAAGGGCAGAATTACGCCTTAAGGCGCATGCGCCAAAGAGAGAGAGACACTTCTGGGTAGTCGTATATTTGACAGAGGTGGTGAATTTCCACAATGTCCTACAAAACTGTTGTTCTAAACCACATGGGAACCAATAGGGGAAGTTACAACGGTCATAGGAGCTCGTTTTTCTTTCATCAGTTTCAGCATCGTCTGCTGAAGCATTAGAATTCAGTTTTCATTGCCGTTCAATTTTACCTTTATTGTAATTAACCACACCAGTTAGTTGTAAACTACTCTGTTGACAAACAAGCACATGGCCCAGGTGATAGTAGCCACCTAAAACATTCTCTACACCAATGGTCCCTTGTGTGGTGCAATGCTAAATTGTTTCTTTCTTCTTGTGAGTACTCCAGAAGACCTAAAGGGATGTTTGCTAGTAATGCGAATTAAGGAAATTAAACTAATGCAAACACTGTTAGAAAAAAAACGATTTTTGTCTTGAATTAACATCATGCACATTAATGTACATATTCCTTATCAGTCAGCTGTTCATTAACTCAAAAAGTATTAAAATATTTGAGCTGGTTTGAGCTAATTCTACTTGATATATCAAGTAGAATTATATCAACCATATATATACCAACACTGGCACTGTATGTGAATATCTCGAAATAAATAAAGAGAAGAAAATCGCACAGTAAAAATATCACTGCAGCAGGCAGGGGATTCCCCTAGTATTTCCCATACTAGGGTAATCCCCTGCCTAATATTGATATTTTTATTGTGCCATTTCAATAGGATACTTTAACATAATTTGTATGATACAAATAAGTACAAAATTGATTGAAATATTTATGTTATGCCATCAAATTTTAATTTTATTACTTATGTGTGTACGGTAATTTACTCCCAAAGCAGTTTGTCATATTCATCAAAATCATTATCTACTAGTGTAAACATTATTACTCCTAGGAATATTATCCCAATAACATAATAACATTAAATACCAATAAGTAGGAAAAAAAACAAGATAAACCATAAAGTATTGTAGTGTAGATATATTTTATATCTAACTAGCATCCGCTCAGGCTTCGCACGGGTAGCAAAGACATCTACAACAATCATCAACATATTTCAATCAATTTATGCAAAATCTTAACAAATTATACACCTAAACCTTTTTCATGAAACACTCTGTCTTTTAGTAAAAGCCGCATGGAAATCCATTCAGTAGCTTTCAAATTTATTGCGAACCAACAGGCAGACAGACGTGGCGAGGGAATTTGTTTTATAGAATGTAGTGATACTAGCCATTTCCTGCAGGTTCACCTGCATTTATGGTCACAGCTTTTCTCCTAAGGGACATAGTGTGATGTAACATAGCCTATAAACCTTCCTTAATTAATACTCTACGCAATACAAGAAGAATTATTCAAATCTGACTGATTGCTCTAGAGATTAGTGAGTTTCAGCAATCAAACAAAAATCTCCTCAGCTTTATTTTCAATAGAAATAAATAAAGTTAAAGTGTCTGTTTGTAATGTCAAAACAGTAGTTTTTTTAAGGCTACTTTTGTTTTGGAAAAAGAATTAGGGTTCTGCGCAAAACATGTAAATATGTACATGCGAGTGAAGCCATGCAAGAACTGCTAGTAAAATAAAAAAATCTGGCTATTTAGTCTCTACATCCCAGAAGAGTTAGAAAGAGAAGTTTTGCATGCTTTCTATTATTAAACTATATAACAATTTTGCAATACTATGCCATTCTCTCCAAATCCCATAAAAAAAAATGTTTTACTCTTTTGTATAATAATTTCGAAATTATTTTTCACTGCCTGCAGTTTCACCTGCGTAAGTCCCAGTGCCCGGGGGGAATATCGAGATAAAATGTCCATCCAGGTCTATAGCTGTGGATGGTATGTAAGTAGTATATAGTAAGTATGGATTGTCATTTTTAACTTGCAAACTAGATAATATAAACTATAATAACTTTGCAATGATTAAACAGTGGGAATCTAACATTCTACAAGTCCTGCAAAAGTGACATTTAAGCAAACGCCAATACCGTTACAATGTAAAATTAAAGTATAGAAAATCAAAACTGTGTTTGGTAATTACCTACTTCTTTGTCTTTATTATTCATACTATAACAAATCACATATATATTTTTTATTTAATTATGCTACTCAAATTATTAAAAGTTTTATTAAATAACTAAAACATTTAATAGATAGAAGGTTATTACAAACAAAATGCTGGGATCTAAATAGGCGAAATATAATTAAAAGATATGATTTAACATCAAGACTGTTATAGAAGCAACTTTACTCATACTCAAATATTACAATCAGAAATTAACTCTGCCAGATGTGATTACACCCAATTAAAAAATAAACTTGTTTGATGTATAAACATATAAATATATAATGTGTGAATGTTGCATACACAAACACCAACAGATCCACACAAACTACTGTACCAGCTTTAAACTCAAATGAGATAAAAAACTTGATTGTGTTATCATAGCATTCTAAATTATTAACAATAGCTCATTACAAATACCTACTTGTCTCTCTTATACATTATTAGTATTACTGATAGTACATTTAAATAGTATGGTATTACACTGTCAACATAGAGAACAGATCAACAGAGTACTCATTAAGGTGCAATTTTAAAAGGCAGATATGTTTTCATATTAGAATCACTGGACGTTGTGGCTTTCAAAGCTTGTGTAGTTTAAAAACCAAATTCTCTAAATATTCAGAATTTGTAGTTTCGGTTAAAATCTAGTCTTACCTTGGGTGTTTTGATGATATCCATAGTAGCAGGTCACAGAAATCGATAAAATAACCAATTCACGTCAAGTCAACATATGTTTTGTGTATATAATTTTTACATACACAATTCTACCGACACATTAACAATGTTTTAAAGTTAAAATGACTAAATTCACTATTTTCAATTGATTCAAGAAACAACAAAAATCAACCGACTTGTTTGCTATCTTTGACAATTAATTTCAGCGGACATATGTTTTGTCTCAAACTCGTAGCTGTAGATGTAGCCCACAGTGACATTTTATGGTGCGTTCACACGCTCGCGTTCAAACCGACATTCAACGAGCACAAGCACGGGCACAAGTATATACGTGAACATGCTGTTTTTGCATGCTTGCGTGAAAGTGCTTCCGCTTGCCGCCGATCGGGACGATTGTTGTTTTTTTGACACAGATCAAAGGGCGAATGTGCTTGTGCTTGTGTTCCTGTTTACACACACGCGCTCGGTCACGTTAGTATAATTTGCATTTTGCATATATTAATTTTTATTTTTTTATTTATTTATTTATTTCTATACCTCTATCTATTTTTACAGGTTATTACCTAATACAATAGATTAGTCATAGTGTACAGACAAAATCAATATTAAGCACTATACAATAAGCAACTTGTGTAAATACGTTCAGTGCACATGAAAAAATATCAATTTCGTTTGATATCGTGTTGAGCGCCCGCAACGCCCACGTGAGCGGCGCTCGCTGTAACAAGTTAGTGCGTGCTCGCGGCACCAGCAGTAACGGCGGTCGCCGTCGCCACGCAACACACTCATCCGGTACACACAAGTGGAATGTTTCCAGGACACTCGGATTGTGTTTATAATACTTACTTTAAAGAAGTATATGACAAGAGCTACCTCCCTCTACTTCGAGTCTGTAATATCCCGTCATACCTAAAACGATAGGTGTTGTCACCACATCAAAAACTCTTATTTATTTTATTAAAAATAGGGCCAAACTGTAATGGATGATAACACAGTTCTCTATTTAATAAAAATAAGTTAATAGATATTATTTTGACTGGTTATACCGGTAACGCAATACTATTGGTCGATTGATAAATATTAACAAATTGTGGGATTATAAAAGGGTAGGAATATCTTTAGAACGATTGACTTGAGTGCAAACAGAGGTACGAACAACTTGGCAGTTGCTGTTAGTAAGTGATATTCATAGTTTGTATCAGTGGTATTGAGACTGTTTCTTACATAGGGTAGGGTATATCAGTGGGTTTCCTGGATACACCCCATACTGTTTTAAATAAATGCATCTTCGTGGCGTACGGACGACGCAACGACCGAAATGAATTTTTGATTAGTAGATTATTAATTATCAAATATATCGGTATGGTCTGGTACCTTTATCTTCCACGAATCGAAAGGAAAAGAAGAGTTCAGAAAGATGTTTCTGAACTCTTCGAGAACATTAATATTGTTTATCAAGGCCTATACAAAATAGTGTCAATTCTTAGGATTAGATTTAGTATTTTGTACTTATGCCTTAAAACAGTTACGAAACATACTTGGTGCTTTTACACCATAAATGATTTTTTAGTTGTAAAATAGTTTTAAGTAAAATTTCGCATGCCTGTTTATGTCAGCCTGTTTTTTTTTCAATAAAAATAGATCAAGCCTAAAGCCCCCACGAGATCTACGTCTGTGTCGTGTGTAAATAGCCTGCTTGGCACGTGTAAGTGGCTTTATTTTATATAGGCTGGGTAGCAGGCTGCATGCGCCGCCTGCATGCCAGGCTGCGCGACGTGCATGTGAACGCACCATTAAATGTTTAAAAATCGATATAGATCTACCAAAATTTCATGACAAATAGGGAAATCAAAATTCATTACATGCTGAGGCAACGTTTTATTATATCTATAGATTATTAATATTATAAATGCTATAGTAACTATGTTACCTTTTCACGACTAAACTACCTACTGAGATTTGATACAGATTTTGATGGAATTTAGGATGTACATCGTAGTCTAATGTGATATACAAAGAAGGACAAAAGCTACATTTTTTTTCCAAAATGTTAAGCAATCCCTAAAAAAGCGCTACGAGGGCATAATTTAAATCATTCCAAAAACTTAAAGCTTTTTCAGAACTAGAAAATGATTTCCAAAACTCAACTTGCATTTCTTGTTCTGCATCAGATACCTACTCAGTGTTATCCATTACAATTAGTTAAGGTCTTGAAAGATTTGGAATAAGCTTGTCTGTCAACTATTTTTTTAAATTATCTAGCAGATAATATTTTAAAGTAGAAATATCTCGAAATTTCAAAGTTCGGCCGTATCGTAGTTAGATTGAAATCTGACCCTAACTTAGTTGGTAAAAGGCGCGGAGGATGATGATCTAGCAGATAATATGTTTGACCTGTACACCATACAACAATTTGGTACGAAATCGTTTTCTCCGCCCACCAGCGTTAACAATGATCCACCTCACTCCAAGAGAAATACTTTTAGATTTGATGGACCTGCAATATCTTGGCTTTGCCAGCACTTGTTCACATAGCAGTTGTCTTGCATGTATTTCAAATCCAAATAAATCACTTTCTATTTATTATGCTCTTCAGCTTCACGGTTTTTCTTTATAAGCTCCAAATATTTGTATTTTTGTAGTTTAACGTCTTCCCGCTCCATCAAAAATGTCCTTTTTGATTGGCATTTAATATATTTGAATTCAATCTGTGTAAGTATAAGTCTGTAATAAATAATAAAATTTATCAGGTTATTCAGGCTATAACTTGTCATATTCTTGACATTACCCGTTGACCCTGACTGCTATGCCATAGGTTCGATTCCCACCCGAGTTTGGGTGTTCTTTGTGTCCGTTGTTTGTATGTTTGTAAAGTCCTCCGCGACACAGGAGTAATTAATAATGCGAGAGTTACATATTATAAAAAAAAAATCAGTAAGATTATCTCCTTCCGCTGAAGTTGAAGTCTCGTCTAAGGATTCGTAATAATTTCCTTACTGTTGGAATTTCTTTTTGTACAATATTTATGGTAAGTACTTCATTCCTGTTCCTGATCAACTCTAAATCGAAACTGTCATGTTGTTTTTCTTCTTTTGCCCTCTTCTGTTTTCAACAGGCGGATCTTTTACCCACGGTTCGCCGTACAGTAGTTTGGTACTATGAACCCCTGTAAAGAAGTAAACATTTTATGAAAATGAATTAATGGACTAAAAGTATCAAAATCACTCACACTCACACGCAATAACTTACCGGCCAACTTTTCGACGTAGGTTGATATTACCATAAGATTAGTATATTTTTAAGTGCCATGAGATTTAAAGTCCAAATAATTTGGTGTGTGTGAAACGTTCTTATTTATGGCTATCTGTTAAAAATATTTTTTAACTAGACTTCGATGATTTACGAAGTCGGTTTTGATGACAGATTAACTACCATGAACTAGGCAACCCTAAAATGGAAATAATATATTAAATCTAGGTGTGCGATATTTGCAAAAAAGGGCATATTTCTTTAACCAATGTGTCAGAAGTAGTCAGAACAGAAGTTCGAGTAATTTTGTGAACGGCAACAATTCTAAGCTGTCAACTGTCAGCTTCCGTGACATGAGTCAGTATTTATTCCATAATCTTCTTGAAATCAAAAATATACGCAATTTTGCAACTGATGCGACAGAATTTGCAATAATTCATTTTATTTTATATGTCATTTAGAAAATAGTTATTGTTCGTGATAATGACGTCGGCAATGAGTGATAGAAATGAAGAACGTCGTCGTAGGGTAAGTTTTGCTAATTACTGAGTTGTAAGGATTCAATGAAAATCATCTGAGAATCATTGATAATGCGTCCGTTTCAGAAAAAAAGCATCTTGATGATTACATTCGTTTTGGTCAAAACTAACAAGTCGCTAAACCGGTCTTTTGTTATTTGTGACCTATGTGATAATTTTATTTGTCTCTTAATACTTCTAGAGAAATCTAGAGTGATAGGCATCAATATTTTCTAATTTAAAACAAATTGATGTTATGTATTTTTTAATTAAAATATATGTAATACAGATTGCAAAACTAGATTAATTAACGGTGGATATTTGTTACTGTACCTAATTTGTGTAATTGGTTTAAATTTTTTTAGAATATAATACTTGATTTTGATCCAGTTTTTATTTTATAAGTTAGCGCATAATTAGTAGGTTTAATAAAAGTTTGTTATCAAAATTCATATAGTTTATAGAATATTTTGTAAATTATTGTGCAATAACACATAAAAAACTTGTTTTCTCATCATATGTATAGTTATCTAATGTCTTGTATTTTATTTATTTTTTATTACCAGTATGCAGGGTAGGGAAATAGACAAGTAGAACACTCATTATAGTTCTCCTGATTTAGGTAAATAATTTTTGTAGACTCACAAAGAAGCATAGTTCACTGTATATTAGATAGCTCCACTATCAGCTGAAATCATCTACACATTTATATGATGTAGTAAACAATCTCTTTGTTTATAAGTAATTTTTTTTTGTTACCAAAAGACAAAGAAGTGTTCTGAAACAGGTAAATAAAAATGTAACAGAGTAATTACTATATACACTAATCACAAAGAAATTATTTACAAAAATGGCTGGCTTATATTGACCCATCCCCCTGATTATTTATTTATTTATTAAATTATGAACGAGCAGCTAGCTGATATGTTCACATCTAGTGATAAATGTAGTATAGTCTCTTTATTTTTAGATTTAAATGTCCGTCACTTTTTTGAGCACGTGAGTTGTCTAATCGTATCTAGTTATCGAGTCTGTTTTTAAATGAGAATGGGTGGTAATTTGCATATTAATTTCGTTTCCCTTTTTTAAAGACCGGTCTTACGCATCCTTCTTTTAACTGGTCAGGATAGATTCCAGTATTTAAGGTAGTATTTATAAGATTGGCTATAGCTAGTGATATATCCTGTCCTAAAAACTTAATATCATGCGCTCTGATGTTATCAATACCGGGGGACTTTTTAGAATTTAGAGCTTTTATTAGTCTATGTATATTTTTGCTTGTAGCTTTTTGTACTAAAATACTAGAATCGGCAGTCTCACTATATTTTTTTGAATCCAGTAATTCAACACTACATTTAGGGATAATATCTTTAACCATTCTGTCGAAACCATCCACGAAATTCTGTGCAACTTGTTTTACTGTGAGCCCTTGTGAATCAAATGCCTTCAATATGACGTAATCAATGGATAATTTCACACGACCTATCATTTGATTCACTATCTCATATACTTTTCTAGGGTTTTTAAAATTTTCTGTTAGATTATCAATTTAATATGCATTTCGTTTGTGTTCAACGATTTTATTTACTTTGTTTCTTATTTTATTATATTCTAATCTTGCGGATGGATCAGAAGAATTTATTTTCCATATTTTAAATAGCTTGTCACGTTTATCGCACAGCTGTATACTAATATTATTGATCCAAGGAGCTTTGTAGGACTTGGGTTTTTCCTTCATTGTCTTATTTGATGTGGCAATTTCATGTGCTTTACGAAACGAGTTTTTAATGTAGGTCAAAATATCATTTGAAGTAGACATATTATTGGTTGCAGACCATTTAACTTTGTTTAGTTCTCTATAAAATAATTCGTAATTAATTACCGATCTTTGAACATCCCGTATCTTCCCGAGCGGTCCATCGTCAATGCAGGTATACATAATAGCCCGATGATAGGTCAGTACAACGTCTAACACTGCCGAGTATGAATGTTTAGTGGGAAATCTTGCAAATATGTGATCTATACATGATTTAGATATTAAGTTTACTTTTGGTTCGATTCTAGTATAATCAGTGATTCCGCAAAACAGTCCGCACTCGCTCAGTGTTTCTAGGTATAGGTCTAAATATAATGTGGGACATTTTAGGTATATATTTTTGTCCCCAATCAAAATGAAGTTCTTGTTAACATTAAATTTAGAGATACACTTATTTTGTTCCCTAACAAAAATACTTTTATTAGTTGACGGTGGTCGATATATTGCAAACACCACCACGTCTTGTCCGGATGGCAGTTTTAAGACGCCTGTTACACTTTCAAATGTAATGTTTTGTTCATTTATTGTTGTAAATTTTAGATGATTCCTAACATATATAATAACTCCGCCTCCTTTTTTGTTATTCCGTAGTTTAGTATACATATTATATCCCGGTATATTGTACAAGTGAGAAATATATTGTGAAATACCTGCTTCAGTAATTGCAACTATATCTAATGGAGCAGAACAACAGTGTATTGTTAGGATTTACAGAAATGAAAGTCTATTTCTTCTTGAGTTGCACAATGTAATTCTGTATTAGGTGTTATACCAATAAACTCAACTTAGTGTACGCGTCCGTGTCCGCCATTACATAGTAGTGAGAACATTAAATCTGTGTTGCCAGCTTAGTAACTATTTAATGTGTTTCACTAAATATTCTTATTGATACATTAACACCTCCCCTCAATAAAATATTTAGACAACTACCATTTTAATGAGCAACACAACCCATACAAACTTTCCCTTAACAATATGCTTACCCTTAACTAAGTACTAAACAATTTATCCCTCAAGCTTTTGAACAATATCCCTCCTAATGCTTTAGTAAATATATCTGCGAGTTGGTCACTGGTATTCACATATCTTAATTCAATTATATTATTCTCTAACTTTTCTTTAATAAATGACTGTTTTATCTCTAAATGTTTAATTCTAGAATTACCAGTGGCCATTTGAGCCATCTTGATAGTGGACTGGTTATCTTCATATATAACTATATTCACATTAAAACCAAATGTTAACATAATATCTTTTAACCAACAAGCTTCACTAGTTGCTGAACACAAAGCAATGTACTCTGCTTCTGTTGATGATAGAGCCACAGTAGGCTGTTTCTTTGAAAACCACATTACCGGACATCCAAACACTTTAAAAATACACCCTGAAGTTGATTTACGATCATTACAACCTCCCCAGTCACTATCAACATAACCAACAACATCATTGTTACAGTCTTTATAATATACTAAACACAAATCAACAGTTCCTTTAACATATCTCAAAACATTTAACAAAAGTTTATATAAAAGTGTAGATGCACAATTTTGATAACGACTTAAAATGTTTACAGTTGCACAAATATCAGGCCTTGTGCCCATAGCAGCATACATCAAACTCCCTACTAATCTTCTACATTTATTTTCTATTTCTGCACTTTCTGAGTTTT
Source organism: Callimorpha dominula (assembly GCA_949752705.1). Classification (NCBI taxonomy): domain Eukaryota; kingdom Metazoa; phylum Arthropoda; class Insecta; order Lepidoptera; family Erebidae; genus Callimorpha; species Callimorpha dominula. Next base: position 10,743,582 of record OX457010.1, on the reverse strand, counting down.
CTCTTTTTAAGATATGAAAATTAAAATTTTTATCAATAGGTAACTGCAATGTTTTACAATCAAACATATTATATTGTGACAACAATTTTTTTAAGTAATCCTTTTGTGATATAACAGTAATCCCCTTATCTAAATTTTGTTTCACATCAATCCCTAGAAATTTAGTAATACTTCCCATTACTTTCATTTTAAATGTTTTACACAATACATCTTTCAGATTACACAACTCACACTTATCATTTCCAAAATACAATATGTCGTCGACATATAACAGCAGAAATGTTTTCTTGTTCCCTTCACATTTTGAATACAAGCAATAATCTTTATCAGATTGTTTATAATTCAAAGACAATATAACATTATTAAAAGTTAAATTCCAATACTTTGGAGACCTTTTCAAACCATAGATAGATTTATTAAGTTTTACATATTTATTATTAGTTCCCTCTAGTAGAATTAAATACAACTCTTCATCAAGCTTTGAATTTAAAAAGGCTCCACAAACATCCATTTGATTAATCTCTAGTCCTAACTTAGTAGCTACTGACACAAAAATTCTAAATGTGTTCAGCCTTGCAACAGGAGCGTAGACATCATCATCACACTCTTGTTCAAAGCCTCTGGCTACTAATCTAGCTTTGTAACTATCTCCTTTTTTAGTTAAAACCCATTTTGAGCTTATTACTTCTTTTTCTTCTGGTATTGTATTTATTTCAGTCCATGTATTATTTTCCTTTAATTGGCTGAGCTCTTTCCCTATAGCTTCTTTCCAGCTGTCAGCCTCTACTGATGTTATAGCTTCTTTGTATGTTACCGCACACATGTAATCTTCCAGGTACTTAGGTTTTACTATTTTTCTTCTACTTCTAGTTCTTTGATCCTGATTTTCTCCAGTCTCTGTATTGTCACATATAATATCTGATGCTTTATTCTGTACTCCTTCATTCTCTTGACTCGGACCTATCTCTGTTTCATAGAATTCATCCTCGCTCTCATCATGAGTCTCTTCATTACTCACTGTAGGTACCTCTAATAGAATAACCTTTTCCATTTCCTGTATTTCATCTATTTCCAATTCTTTTTGTTTCAATTCGAATTCTTTTTGTTTCAATTTGTCTATAAATACTATATCCCTCTTTATAAGAACTTCTTTTCTGTCTTTATAATATATCCTGTATCCTTTAGTATCCTCATACCCAACAAAGATTCCTTTCTCTCCTTTGTCATCCCATTTTAACCTCTTTTCCTTAGAAATGTGAACATACACATTTTCCCCGAATACTCCTCTTAATGTCTTCACATCAAATGTACGTTTATGAAACGATTCATAAGGTGTTTGATCTTTGCTTCTGTTTTTTGTTGTCCTGTTCAGTATATACACTGTAGTGTTCACCGCCTCCGCCCATAAATCCTTAGACATATTTTTACCTTTAAGCATGGACCGTGCTGATTCAACTAAAGTGCGCATATCCCTCTCTGCTTTGCCATTTTGCTGCGGTGTAAAAGGCACCGTAGTTTGATGATGTATTCCCTTCTCCTGAGTAAATTCTTGCATATTTTTATTTACAAACTCTCCCCCGTTATCTGTACGAATAACTTTAACTTTATGGCCTGTTTGCCTCTCTGCCCATACTACAAAGTGCTTAATATGTAATACAACATCACTCTTATACTTTAGGAAGTAAACAACCCTATAATTAGTATAGTCATCTTTCAATAGCAAGAAGTATCTTGAGCCTCCAACACTCTCCACTTCCATTGGGCCACAAACATCAGCATGCACCAGTTCTAAGGGATCTTTAGTGTGCTGCTCAGTTTTATTGAAAGGTAGTCTGTGCATTTTCCCCTCCAAACATGAAACACACTTAACATAGTCTTCTTTATACTTAATATTGTTGTATTTTAACACCTCTTTAACATGCTCAACACTTTGATGACACATTCTCTCATGCCACTCTGACAGAGTTGCAACTGTAGCAATACAATCATGCTTCTCACTTAGCACATCCAGTACATAATAATTCCCTTGTAAATTGCCTAAAGCACACAACTCATTTTCTTTATAAAATAAACACTGTTTTTCTGACAATGTCACTTTATAGCCTTTTTTAGTTGCCCTTGGTATAGAGAACAAATTAATTTTAATATCTGGAACATGTAGTACATTGTATAGAGTTGAATTAATGTAATCATCCCCATTAAATACTTTTATTATGATATCACCAACCGCAACAACAGGTAAACTCCGTCCATCTCCAACAATAACACAATGATTTGAGTTAGACAAGCGATAGTTCATAAACAAGGAGCGTTCACCAGACATATGTTCACTTGCTCCACTATCAATCAGCCATTGGTTACTTGTATATTCACTCCCAATACCTATTGTCATTGCTGTCACTGTAAATGCATTACCTTTCTTTACAGATGAATGTCCTTTTCGATGATCACTTTGTCCACTGTTATTTTCACGCTTTGGGCATTCATATTTCAAATGTCCCATACCACCACACCCAAAACATTTGCGATTGTCTACTGAACTTTTACACTCTTTTGAGAAATGTCCTGGTTTTCCACATTTAAAACATTTCTTGACAAATCCACCTCGCCTTTTTAAGTACAATGCTATATTATCTCCTTTATCTATATCCCTGGCTTTCAATCTTTCTTCTTCAACAAGCAGGCGTGCCACCAAATCGTCATACTTTTGTTTGCTTGTTTCTACAGACTCCCATGCTGAGATGAAATGACTGTAGCTCTCGGGTAATGACAGAAGAACTTTGGTCATGAGAAATTTTTCTGACACATCTTCACCAGCCTGTTTTAATTGACTTGCCATCTCTTGTACTTTAGCTAGAAATACTGATAGCTCACCTTCCTCGTATTTACACTGAAGGAAACGTTGTTGTAGCATCATGGTGCTTGTAGCCGACTTTGCCTCAAATACACTATGCAATTTATGCCACATTGCAGCCGCCGTCTCACCTGTTAAAATGTGTATCATAGCCGCCTCTGTCAACCTGGACACGATGATCGTCTGTGCCTTTATATCTTTTGCCATCCAAGCTATAGCATTAATTTCAGTTTTGGTCTCAGTACCATCCACCACTGAAAATACATCCGCCCCGCGCAATGTAACCGCCACTTGGAATTTCCATACATTCCAATTCTTTTGACCCTCCAGCTTGATAACTGAGGTTGATGCCACTGCCATTGTGTGTGCCATCTTTGCGCTTTATTTTACCTCCGCGTGAGCCTGATGCTGTACTTTTCTCCGCACAACCTCCTTCAGACGCCGCTTTTCGCGCTAACGCCACGTGACCACACCGACGCTTAACTCCTCCAACACACAATACTTATTTCATACACCTAAGACAGAATTATGAGCCCTGGGCACATAACCTGTTAGGATTTACAGAAATGAAAGTCTATTTCTTCTTGAGTTGCACAATGTAATTCTGTATTAGGTGTTATACCAATAAACTCAACTTAGTGTACGCGTCCGTGTCCGCCATTACATAGTAGTGAGAACATTAAATCTGTGTTGCCAGCTTAGTAACTATTTAATGTGTTTCACTAAATATTCTTATTGATACATTAACATGTATAACCTGTAATAACTTCGTGTAGTTTTTGATAAGAGATCTTATATTAAGATGTAAACAAGAAAAATGGATACGGCTGTTTGATGGTACTGAGTGAAAAAAATTATCCATATTAATTTCTTTAGGTTATGATAGATAGTCAAATAAAATTAAATATTAACAAAAGTTAAATATTTTACAGGGGTGGGGTGGATATTTGTTTTAGAATTTGGTTCAGGTCTTGTAAGGAACGAATTAGATATATTTTACTATTGGAAGTTTTTCTAGCAAATACCTTTCCCTCTTTGCACCATATGAATTGGAATGATTTTTTTAGTTTTGACTTAGCATTATATAAGATTGTCTTCATATACTTATGGCCATTTGATAGATGGATAGTTGAAATCACCAGCTATGATTACAGTGTTATTGTCTGAAGCCGTTGAGAGGTTATGAAATAGTTTAGTGTCATACTATCTCTGAGCGCTTTCATCTGCATCATCCGATCGGTATATCCCCACCACAAGAAAATGGTATGAACTATACTGGACATCTATGTATAGTGCTTCCACATCATCACAGATGTACCTTTGATTGCGTTAGGCTATTATTTTAACACCATTTAGGCTGCTTTTTATATAAATGGCAACACCGCCTCCTCTAGTTTTACCTTCTGATTTATTTTTCTTATGCCTACGGTCTAGTCTGAATAAAGTATAGTCTGGTATATTGAAGGTACTGTTGCGATCTTTGCTATTTAGCCATGTTTCTGTTATGATTGCGATTGCAGGTTTTGATGTATTTATGTATTGTAAGAATAGGTCAAATCTGTTTAGCATGTCTGAGTCTACTATCCTTTTTATGATACTCATGGAACACAAAGGCAGAATTGTCCAGAATCTAGGCTAGGTGAGGTGACGTTAGTAAGGGGCTTACCTTGCCTATGTCACACTTGAATTGGACAATAAAATATGACATGTATGTTTACTATACATAACTATAAATTTACAATTTAAAATACCCCCGACTTGAACTCAAACTTCAACGATTAGAAAAGATCTTCGAATGGCTGAACAGATTTTCTTGAATTATATCTAAGAACACTCTTGATCAAGTCACCTTTCAAACAAAACAAACGCACTTAAATCGGTTCATTCTTTTGAGAGCTATGATGCCACAGACACATCAAACTTATAACACCCCATTTTTTGCATTGAGGGTTAAAAATAGACACATTAATGTACTAAATGTTATACTTCAAGATTTACAGCTTATTAAATTCTACAAGGTTGTACTACTCGTATCGCAGCACTGTTGTTTGAATAAAGAATAATATAAATACAAGGCAGTGAATTTCGTAACTAACCTAATTTATGTATTTTGAAATATATTTTTGCTTGTTTTGTATAAATCAAACAAGACATCACTTATGAAAGGTTTTAAGCTTGGGGCAGACAGCGTGCGGGATGGCCCGACGCGGCTTGAGCGGTTAAAATGCCCTAGCGCCGAGCACGACGCGTCTGTGCGATATTTCATATATTTACTAGTACATTACTGCCCACCCCGCGTCACCGTCCCGTCTTACCCGCTGTCTGCCCCAGCATTTATAGCAGTTAGTTTTGAAATACCTAGTTATACGTCATATTATTTTGTAATCACATATTATAGAAATTAACCACTGTAAAGAATTATATACTCTTTATTTTGCATAAACAACTTAGTAGGCAAATAAGCACATGGCTTTCATTGTGGTAAGTGCTTCCCTGCTTCTATACTGATAAAACTTGTGTTATTACTTGTGCTTTGACAACCTTCCACCCCTCTGGAGAAGCTACTCTAGAGAAGTTAGCTATACCTGTGCTATTTTTCTTTTAAACTGCGATCTCATTTAGGGTTCACGGGTGGGACCCTTGTGCGTGCTATTCTCTACCTCATTTTGCTGGCCTAGACTTGGTTTATTGAGTCTTTTGAGACCTTTTATTTTGTCAATTACATTTGATGTTTTCTGTTTTACATATACATATACATTTAATTTGAAGTTATTTTTGCTGGTTATTATAATATAGGGTGTTTTGCAGGTGCTGTTGGGTCCTTTACCAACTGGTTTCCTCCGAACTGATGGTACGGCTGACACCATTGATACTGACTATGAAGCAGCACTAGCTTTGCAGCAACAGCTGAGTGGCGCTACAGTAAGTCTTACTAAGTGTGATAGATGGATGTTTGTTAGTCTTTCGCCCAAAAACGGTTGAACGGGTCTGGACGAAATGAAGTTTTATATTATAGCGTACTCCCATCTCAAAGGCCGGCAACGCTATAATATAAAAAAAAATGTAAGTTGGATTCAAAATTTGCAAACCAATGCATTTTTATAATAAGCATGACCTGATTCTGCACCCGGGATGGGCTCCATGGCTCCCGAACGGTCTACAGTACAGACACGAAACTTTATATACCTATGCATTGAATTATGACAATTTGTTCTAAAGTTCACCGTAGCCTATAAAAGCTAGTTTTAAAAAACATATTTTTATTACAATTTTATTACTATAATATCATAAGTACCTAAATTATTTATAATCAATCTGTTAATCTGATTTAGATGCCAACAGCCGGCACACCTCTGACAGCCAGACTCAGCATCACAATAGCTCAAGCTAAACTTTCAAAAAATTATGGTGAGTAGATTTATAATAATAAAACTTTTTATGTTACACCAGGTATTAAATACATAAAAGGAAAAATCCTACATCTATAGACAGATGGTACAATTGGCGGCCTATCGCACAGGGCCATCTCCTACAGGCTCGTACAATCATGGGTGGAGAGAATACGTCACAGGTAGTTGTGGGGCAGTGTCTGGTGCATAAAGATGAAATAGGATAAAAATAATATGTCACAGATAGATACAAGATACATAAATGGCGGACCTATTATTGAATAAAGTGGGCATAATTAAAAGGTATCGATTTCATAGCTTAATATTCATTATTTTAGTATACCGGTTTCGTCGGTTCTATTCCGACATACCATATGTTGTGTCGTGTGAAAAGGTGACCCGTGGTGGTTACCACGCGATAAAAAAAGTGTTGGGGATAGCTCCTTCACTGCTATTTTATCGAAGTATCATTATCACCATACTTTCAGCCATGGTTGGCATCCACAGCTAAACTCCCTCTCTCCTCCGAAAGTCTTCCACAAAAGAGTGTTCTTGCGCTGCCTTTACCAAGCTTCATAAAAAGAAACGCAAAAATGTAGTACCTATGTAATTGGCGCCGCAAGGTGCTGTTACATACGTACGCGGCCATAAGGTCTTTAAATCCACGTTAGCAAAATCAGAGGTTAATCGTTAATCGTAGGCGTATAAATGAAAATTTTATCTTTGATATTCAACAAAACCAACTACTTATCGTAAGTCTTCTAACAAAATGTTCGACAGTTTCGATATATGTTGTAATTTGAGGGCCGACTCGCTATGCAAATCTGTAATATGCCTATTAATTAATCAATATTGTGTTAGGTCTGACCCGCATGGACCCGTACGTACGAGTACGCGTAGGACACTGCATCTACGAGACCCATACCGACCCCAGCGGTGGTAGAACTCCCAGGTGGAACAAAGTCATTCATTGGTGAGTCCACCTTAATCTATTACTTATATTTTAAATACGAATGTAAGTTTGTTTGCACTTAACCGATTATCATTAAATTTTGCTTGTTGTACAGAAAAAGACATGGGGTATCCAAAGCAAAAAAACTTTAACTAATTTTCTTTCTCCCTCTAGCCTCTTACCACCGGGTGTTAATTCGATATATTTAGAAATATTTGATGAGTGTTCGTTCACAATGGACGAGCTCATTGCCTGGACTCACATCAACATACCACCAGCTGTTCTACAGGTAAAATATCTGAAATATAAACTCGATTAAATACAGTTACTAAGTTAAACTATAATTGAAATAACTATCAACTTTACTTTGCTAGAAATAAAGGATAATGTTTTAAATTAGTCTTTTACGATGTGCCTACTAATGTGATGTGGGTTATCAACAACAATAAAATATTTTTGTTACAACAAGTCTTTAACCTAAACGATGAAGATCTAGGACTCGCGTTCTTCCTGGTCTCTTCTAGTTATTAACTGAACTATTCTGTATCCAACAGGGTCCATAATGGATTTCCACCGTTGAAATACAGTAAAAAAGAGAAATTAGAAATACAAAAGCCTGAATTTTATAGTTGTCGGCGTTCTTGACATATTGACACTATTATTGTTTTCCGTAACTTTTTTTATGATGTGATGAGATGTTATCAGATGACATCATGCATCCTGCACGTTTATTACATTCTTAGATGTTATTGTAATCCTAAAATTGGGGATTTAGAAGATGTAAACAACTTTTACCTTCATTTAAAATAATATCTATTGTAACTTGTGCACTTTTGACATCTATAAATATGATGGAGGAAATATTTTGTTTCAATCGTGTGTTAAGTAGCGTTACATACATCATATTTTACCCGACTACATCAAAGCTAAAAGGAAGAGTTATGATTTTAGCAGTTTATATATCTATGTTTGTATTTACCTGTGTTCCACTGTAGCGCTTAAACTACTGAACCGATTTTGATGAATGATGTATCGATAGATTCGTAATATATAAATTCTCCCTAAATTTAATATGGTGGACTTAACACGTCAATTTCTGACCGCGAAAAAAATCAATTGAGATAATCACATGTTTGGTATCAAAAGAAAGGACTTGACAAGCACATTACAAATATGTTTATATTGTTTCGTACTTTTGAGATCACTTTTCGTCCCGTAGTCGTGTTACAGTTTTATAAATGTTATGTAGATAAATAAATGTACATGTAATAATTGTATCATAGTACCTATGTGTAAAGTAAGTTGAATATTGTAGGGCGAGACATACGACGACTGGTTCCCTTTGAATGGAAAGCAAGGAGATGGCAAAGAGGGTCAAATCAACTTGGTGCTCAGTTATTCTGTAAGTTGTTTTCTTTGCTAAATGTTTATCCTCATATTATTAAGAACAAAAGCCTCCGCTTTACGTCTGTCTGTCAGCGTGCTGTATCTCATGATCCGTAATAGGTAGAAAGTTGAAATTTTCACAGAATGTATATTTCTGTTGCCGCTATAACAACAAATAATAAAAAAATTAAGGGGTCATAAAAGCAAAAAAATAAAGACATGTTTCTGTAGGAGTACTAGAAACGTGTTTTTTTTTTGTTATTAAAGTATTTAAGAAATATCTAGATAGTATTAAAACTTGTACGATGGTGCGGAACTCTTCATACGCGAGTCCGACTCGCACATGGCTGGTTTTTTAATAATCTTATAGTTCTAAACCATAGCGCAGTTTTGTAATTTTATAAATACAAGAGGTAAATCAGTAGTAATCAGTCAATAATTGAAGGATTTACTGGATGACACATAGCGAATAAGGGCTTTGGTATAAATTCAGCAAACCATTGATATTGGCAGTATTCAGGTGGATGTTTCGTCAGATCTTTCTTTTAATAAAATAATATCTTCAAATAAATTATTCTTTCTAATAAAAAAATAAAAAAATGTATAATCAAATCGATTACTTTTAGTTTTGGTTAGTTGGTTAAGAAATTGCAATTGACATGAAAATGGTACTTATTTATTTATTGAATACTTCTTCCAACTTTTCTTGCTCAGAAATGTATGCACACAATAGCGACTTAGGCGTTCTCTGCCCATGAACCTTTGAGTGGTGAATATTATAATTTTTCAGTTACGTAGGTAACATCGTAGAAAGAAATAAATAATTCTTTTTAACAATATATTTTGTTCCTCCCATATTAACCTATAAAACATGCAGGTCGGCCCAGCGACGGTGGCCACGTTCCCCCCCATGCTGGTGGTGCCGAGCACGGGCATGGGCTACGCGGCGATGCCGGTGTACGCCGCGCCACCGCCGCACGTGGCGCCACAGGCACACCTGCCTCCCCCCCCGCAACAGGCGCCTGTCACTCCTGAGCAGCTGCAACAGGTGAGAAATAATTCCGAAACACCGATAGTATAAGTAGTTGCAAATTGATCCGTATTGAAATATGAATAAGAAACTAAAAACTTGCAGTTATTTGTTTTTTAGAACGAAATCAGGGCCTTGTTCTTATCTTAACACCAATCAGCTTTCTATGAAGTACATATTCTTATCAAATCAGGCATAAACATGATACATATTATATATTTGAAAACACACTACCACGCTTGGTTTGAATAGAATTTGACAGTTATAAAATTAAAATAATACAAACATGTCACTTATGGATACATATAACAATGAAATGAATAAGGTTTTTCGACTTTTAGGCAGAGCCAATTCACATATGCCGCGTTCCTATATTCAAGAAACGATTTATTTTATTCATTCATTAATTCATTTTCGTTGAATTTTCAACGAAAATTTTACTGTCCGTAAGCAAAACGACTCGTTTCTTGATTTTAAGAACGCGGCATTAGGCAATAATTGTCACTCTGTGGCAAGTAAGGTCTATCTACTGTCATGTATTGACCTGGCTTAGACACAGTGTACATAGGAATAGAAAACACAGTAAAAAACGACAAGGTAAATTACGGGACTTTGCTTTTAACCGACCTCAAAAAAGGAGGGGGTTCTCAATTGGTTGTATTTTTTTATGTTTGTTGTCTCAGAACTGCTATTTGGGAAGTATACCCTATACTTCCCGTTTCGTCCTATTTCAGTATAAATAATCAATTTCTTTGCAGGTGGTTGTGTTTTGTTTTGTTTTATTTTTCTTATTATTTAGTTGATAAAACTTATTTTTGTACCACAATATGCAGAGATCCGCAGTATCATTATAAACAAAATATACTTATATCCTTAGATCGAGGAGATGTTCCCGAGCATGGACAAGGAAGTAATCAGATCGGTGCTTGAAGCCAACCGCGGCAACAAGGACGCCACTATTAATTCCTTACTCCAAATGTCCGAGTAACATCCTGGTGATGGACGTACGAATACAGCGAACAAGATACGACTTTCTCTAGCTGCTTCAGCTTTAAAACATGGCTGTCCAACAGATTTACGACGTATTGTGTAATAGTCATAAATTCCCCAAGTATCATTAGTATGTACAGTCAGCAGCGAAAGTAGCTGAACACAGTTTTATAAAAGGTGCTTTGCATTGAAACAAGTTACTTTAAAATGTTTTTCCTTTTTAGATAAGTAAATTAACTATTTTGAACTCTATCTCGTATTTTATAGAAGATTTAAGTGTAATAGACGTCTCTATGTTTGTCTGTACGAAACAGTTTTATTGTTAGGTATTTTAATTCAATCAAGTTATATTTTGATTGCCTAATAGTACTATTACCTACTACAGATCAGTGGCGAATTTACCAGCAGGCTGAGTAGGCTGAAGCCTAGGGCGGCAGATTTGGGGCCTACATTATTTTTTATGTCTTGTCCTGGGGTATCGAATTAGGTAGGGGCGGCAAAATTTTAATAGCCTACTGGCGACAAATGTGTTATTCCGCCGCTGCTACAGATACACTTTACTATTAAATTACCATCCCATATACCAGATTTTACACATGATAGCTCTCATAATGGTAAAGTTAATTGTTATTATAAAATAATAACAAATAGTGAAGTTGGTACACTATATCGGATGTGCTTCTTATATAAAACTGTTATTATTATAATAGAAATAACACTGAAGACATTTGATACCGAAATGAAGATTATAGTCTTTATAGGTAATTTCACGAATTACATTTCTTGTTGGGCAGCCTTGTAGCAAGGCGTCGCAAGTAATGTGTCATAGCCCTGGACATAAAGGATATTTGATTTATAAATGTTATTCGATGTGCTTATATTTTATATAGTCCTAATGTAGTAATACTTAAAATAATCTGTTTTATAAACCTCTGTCCAAGGCTGGACCAATAAATAGCTGAAAAATGCTTGCCTTATTCAAGCAATATACACATAATTATTGTCATATCACATTCTTCACGATAAAGAATATTGTACTAGAGTTGTCCCGTATCTCTTTCATGTATCAACAACGAAGAAATGGCATACGTAGACTGTTCTGACATCATTAGCGATGGGGTGACCTTCATCGTTGGCGCTGATCATACAGCGTGTAAGTATCACCGTCGCGAATAACTTACAAAAACGTCTTTCTTTGGATACTTATCACAATGCAAAAGTCAGGTCATTATAAAAATGCGAGATTAAGGATCTAGTCAATAGTTTGATTTTGAACTACTAAGTGTAACGCAACACGCGTACTGTGCGGTACGGTGAATTACCTTCACCGCACGGCGCCGTCGAAGCAGCTGATTGGATAAATGTTTTAAATTGCAGTTTTTGGCCGAATGGGGTATTTACTGATTCTTTTTCGGTAAAATGTTCTGTTTACTCATTGTGATATCACTTTTAAGCAAAAAACAAAATAAACTTTAATTTTCCGGCAGAAATTTCCAATGATTTTTCTCTCAGAATGATGGTCTGAATACACAATTTCAGGACTCGCTACGGTGTCACTTACACCCTGTATACATATGTATCTTCATACTAATAAATTAGAAATGTTAACGTCCTTTGGATAAATCAATTAACAACTCTCATTTTGTTAGATAACTTCGGTAAACGAAACTGTTGAAAATTGATTTTGAAGAAACATGTCTTCATTGTGCGTATTTTACATTACAATTTAGGTAAATAAATAACTACTAATGAAATACAAACACTTATACATTCTTTATTAGACTTATGTTATATGTATTAAGCACACAAAAACGTGTTGTCCTTCATTAAGTTTTCTTTAAGACACAAGACAGTGGCTCGTGTCTGTCCCATCCCCAAGAACGAAGACTTGTATTTTTCAATACCATCACAAATTATTGTCGCTGTGTATTGGGTCAGGTGGGGAAAATGCAATAACGGAGCAAATGTAACATGGTGTTTTTTTTTCATAAAGAATAATAATAATAAGAAGAATTTGACTGATGAATGAGTCATGTATCATTCATCGCATTTTATTACACCCCTTATAACTATCTAGAGGCCTTAAAATTACACAAGATTATTATATTTGCTTTTTTCAGAAATTACTTTAGACGTTAGCCATTCAAGTGCTAATAACAATTGCATTTGCCCCGCCTGACCATAGCTGACCTAACAATTATTTCAAATTTTTTTTTATCCACTATATTATGGACCTATCATAAAACAACTGTAAGGCCTTAAAAAATGCTACAATAAAGTCTGCGTCATCATATTGTGGTTATTCTTTAAGAAACCGTCTAGTTTCAATATAGATAAAATAAAATTGGATACGTGGTGATTTTGATCGATAAAACGCAGACAATTCAATAAGTATAATAAATCGTTATCGGCTATCATATGAAGATAGTTTATCATGTACCATGAGTAATCATGATTCATGCCTAAGATTGTTCCGAAGCCCATAGTAGAAGGTATTTGTCACAACTTGATTAATCCTCAAAAATCTTTATTGGCAATAACGCGCCTACTATACATAGATCACGCTTACGTAGAAATCGAACAGGTTTTCTGCCAGATCCAAATTAAACATCCATATCCAGCCTAGATATGATGGTATTAGAATGGGCAATCTAAATTGTTGATCAGAACCACTTTTAGTAGTTTACCCGTGGGAACTGGCTCCTTTCGAACTAAGCAGTATGTACTCTTTTCTGCTAGAGTGAGGGTAAAAGAAGCCGCGATATATACACAAGTGTCACCGTGATGCTCTCAGCGTCCTGCACTTGCACCGCCGCTTTTAGTCTTAAACGCGTCATTGTTTCTACCCTGTGTATGTATAGCACATCATTTTTCCAAAAGATGCTGAAGCCAGGGGACTGCACAATAGATTGGTCAGTTAAAAAGATCCTCAATGCGTACAGTTGAATACAAGATTTTATCCACGACCAGAAAAAAAAATAGGAAATCAATTTATTTGAGCAAATCACAAAAGAATTTTTATTTTATTTTTATTGAAACTAATTGAGAATGTTCCTGTACAGTTATTTACTTGTAGGTGAATTTAAAGTTTTTGGCATAACCAAAGTTTAATTAGGTACTATACTGTCATTTTCAATCAATTGTGTTTATTTATACTAATTGCAAAATCTAGGAAAAATGTTTTCTGTAAGCTGTATGATAATAATTTTCGTTCGTTCTTGATTCTTATACTTAGATACAGTTATCTATCTGTGTGAGATGAATTTATAATCACTCTCAATGCAAAACCGCCCTTAATTGAAACATTACAGAACTAAATAACCCAATTTAGCTTTGGAATAAACAAAAACCTCCTCCTATTCTCTTTAGTGATAATCTTTACATCATTGTCAAATCTTTCATCATATTACTATTAATATAATTTATAGGTTAAACGACATTGTAACGCAATTTTATATTTATGTTGCTCAATATTTTAACACAATTTAGTTCTATAAATTTTTATAGACGCATTGTTATTCCAATACATATTTAAGATTTGTAGTATATAGATCAATAAAATTATTATTATTATATTTTGTATAATAAACTGGTTATTATTTTAAGATTGAACGAAAAATTTTGCACTCTTAGCAAAAAATTTTAATAATTTTTATGCCTAAAATATGAAATTTCTTTTTACGACATCTTCCTTTCAGAAGCGTATCGTCTATTAAATATTACATAAGATGATAAATAAAATAGAACAAAAAAAAGAGCATTTTTTAAATACGCGGGCATTATGTGCGAAAGCTTAGACTTTGTGCCAAATTATTTGCCATCTATGCGACATGCTTCAAAGTAAAATGTATTAATGTTGTGTTTATTTGTAATTTTATAATGTATAAATATATAAGTTATTAAACCCTGATTTGCTTCTTTATTAACCTTATGAACGCCACGGTCGGCTATAGCCAAAGACAAACAAAAACGTGCCCACGACACCATCGGCAATGACCAACAATAACATTTTTGAAGTACAAGGAAGCACACGAATAACTTTTGGGTATTTTTTCGCTATTTTTAATTACTCGGCAAAGTTAACAACCTATGTTTACACATTTAAAAGTTTCTTGTCTTATCATGTCATAAAAAGAATAACTTATTCTGTTGCCAACAGAAATGATGCAGAGCAACTCTGCATAACGATGGCAATAATTTCTTTGTAAATGTTGGACATCGATTAACAAATAAAATACTAAATCATTAAATGAACTCAAATGGCGAGTTTCCAGACTATGGAAAACTGCTGCGGTAATACCAATTCACAAGGTTCATCCAAAAGATATCCTAGAATTTATTATCAACTCATCAATTTGGATTCCAAATTGATGAGTCAAAATCCAAGTTGATAGGAAGGGCAGTCGCTAACTGATATCGTGATCTTCACGATATCAGTTAGCGACTGTTAGCGGGCGTTTGAGGATATTCCTGAACCTAACAAAGACTTTTGACATTGTAGGTACATACGCCTCTCTTGCCGAGGAAGCTAGAAAATATAGGGATCTGAAGACTTCCTTTGAATCTATTCAAAGCTATCTCACTTCCCCAAAAACAGTGTGTAAAAGTTGGAAACTACATCGACAAGTCACAAAACGTGTCCTTTGGAATATCAACGACCTGGCTGAAAAAGGCTACTTAGAACAAGCGAATGTTATTTACTATGCAGATGACAGTCATTATATTTAACGAAAATTCATGGAAAAGTGTTTGAAGTTCCCAAGAACGGTTTTAGTGGAATAGTGAACTAGCTGAATAAGATTCTGTTATCTCTTAACGCTGCCAAGACTAACATAGTATGCTTTCACAAAACAGCCGCCTCAGCTCCAACCGAGGGCCTAGAAATTATAGCTCACTCTTGCACTACTGTTGCCCGGGTAGATACGCCCTCAAGCTGTTAATATGTTCGCATAATGAAGTCAAAGTCATTTAAATACCTTGGTGTTATTATAGACGAGAGACTCACCTTCGGCGAGCACATCGTGGCCACACATGTAAGATAATCATCCATTTCATGAAAATACTTCGGGATGTGGCTCGTGTGTGCTTGCTGAAGACTGTGAACTGTACACTGCTCTTTACGAAGCGGGGAGGCTCTGCTGCATCCCACCTAATAAATATGGAAAGAGCCTAGCGAACGGTTCTGAAAACAATGCTGAAAAAGCACTTTCGCTTTCCTACTACATACTCTATTTCTTTGTAATGTTTATTTTCATTAAATTCTATTTATATATTGCTGTACTGACCTCCATTTTGTATTAATTCTAATAAAAATATTGCATGTTATTCATATAATTTAAAAGTATAAAAACTACTGTCGGTAAATTCTTGTGGGAAATTTGTAATTGAAAGTATTCCTGCGTGACAGGCTTCGCCTAGTAGTTTGCTTAGTGAGATCTGACGTAACAGGTTCTTCGTATATACGATTGTTTTCTATTTAGATACTTTATACAACCCTGTAAGTGTAACTTGTAAACTTTTTAGTAGGTAATGAAAACTTATCAGTATTATTATCACAATAAAAAAGCTGGCCTAATTTTCAGCGAGCATCGTTTGCAGCTGCCTTTGTAGGTACCAGCCTATAAACGTTAGCAACTGTAGAATTGACATTCGCAAACTATCTGTTACCCTTTCGCTTCAAGCAGTTCTGGCGACATGACTCGAGTATTATATAGAATAAGTCTTGTATAATTTAATATTGTTCTAATTATTACCGAATTTGTCTCTGTACTGTAGTACTACTGTATAATATTATAAGCCTATGATGCGATAATACGATTGGTCTATAGTAATTAATTAGGAAATGTTACGAAAAAAATACAATATACGAAAACAATTGTATAATTATATTATTTGAACTTCCCTTTCTTTTTATTAACATTTTTCTTCTTTTTTATCCCACTCTCATCTTCTTTGGCCTTTTCAGCCACCGCTTTTCTTTTAATCTTACCAATCTTACCTATGACATTCTTAAACCTATCATCTTTTTTCATAAGTGACTTATTGACCTTTTTCAGACCGTCCTTGATAGTAGCATCGATATCTTCTGGATCATTCTGTTCTTGAGAAGTATCCTCATTTTTGATCTGCGATTGTATTTCCTTGATCTTCGCTAGTTTTGCTTTCTTTGCCGCCTTTATTCTTCTTCTCCTCATGTCTTCTAGACTGTTGAAGAAGGGCAATTATTTAGTAACGGTAAATACATAGTACATAAATAAAAATTATATTAACAATCTAGATTGTTTATGATTTCTACTTAGCAAGTGTTAAAATTTTACGGGTCAGTAGATCTAGTCGTTGGTGATCCTAATTATTGAGCCTAAGGTCGTGGGTTCGATACCCACCCAGTACAAATAAATGTGTGATGAGCATGATAACTTGTTCTGTCTTATATATACATTGTTATTATACTTACAGGCAACTAAATATATATGTACATATATATTTATACTAAATATATATGTACATATATATTTAGTTGTCTGTAAGTATAATAACAATGTAATCTGTAAGTATGTTTATCAGAAGTCTGGTTACCTTAGTACAGGCTCTGCCCAGTATGGGGTGCTGTCTAGAAAACTTCCACGTGGTGCACCCTGGAAACGTTGGCGATGACGCTTCCTTTCCTCCTCCGTTTTCGGGGAGGGAGTCATCGCCAACGGCTAATATTCTAGCAAGGAGAGGAGGCCATTTTTCTCCGGCCACTCGATCGAGGCTTGGTCCAATCAGAGCGGGCGTTTCTGCCTATTCCTTTGTTGCTCTTCGGAGCTATGAGGATGAAAACCTCGGTAAAAAATCACGCAGGAGGGATCCTTCCACGGGTCGGCCTTTCTCCGCTGTGCACAGTGGAGAAGGAGGACGGGCTCGGCGTGCACTCACACTGCCACCGAGCAGGCATGGGAAATTTAATTTTCCTCGCCACCGTCGGCATATCGTAATCCCGAAAGGAATCGTGGTCACGACTCCAATCGGGGACGAGGGTCTTGGCTTAGCCGTCCGGACTGCGAGGAAGAAAACCTCTCTAAAAAATTACCCCGAATCCCGTGCTCTGGTGCGTGGCCAGGGGATGCATCAGGGGATCTTCAGAGGGTCATGGCAGTTAGAGCCATACGTGGATACCACACCGTGTCAACGGAGGCGGCGTGCGCATTGACCGGGAGTCCCCGGGGGATTTGGAGGCGGAAGTGCTCGCCGAAGTTTATCGGCGGACGGCTGAGTTCCGGGCGGGAAGCGGCAGTCGGCCCCCGCCCGAAGAGGTACGCGAATGGCGTGAGGCCGCTCGTCGAGCCATCATGGCTCGCTGGTCGTCCCGGCTGAAGGCTCCACGTGCTGGCTTTGCCGCCGTGGAGGCGCTCCAGCCGGTCAGATGAGTGGGCAGGGCGGCAGCACGGGACCCTTTCCTTCCGACTGACGCAGGTTCTTTCCGGGCACGGCTGCTTCGGGAAGTACCTGCAGTTCCCGGACCCCTCCTATACCTTAGGCGCAATACGGCATACCGTGTGGTTTTAGTCGGTTCGATTCGGACATAGCGCCCCACCGAAACCCCGGTGGTGTGACGGCCCGAGGGGGTTTCCACACGTACAAAAAAAAAAAAAAATGGCTCTGCCTAGTATGGAATCAGGACGTGTGTAAAGTGTCTAAAAAAATGAATTTCCCTTCACAGTGTGTGTACATCTAAACCTATCAATTAATGGGAAATTGTCTCACCCTTCCTCCATCATGTCTGGGTCGACGCCTGCCTGTATCCACCTCTTGATGCGATAATTTCGTTTCCTCTGCTCAAACTCCTCGTTGTCTAGTTGAGCTTCCTGTTCGCGGCGTGTTACACTAACCGTTGTAAAAATCTTTACTGCTTCGTCATCTATAAAAAAAAACATTTTCTTTATCGCACATAGATGAGACCTGCCCATTTCACTTGAATGTCAAAACGAAAGGATTTGTTAAAACTTGAATTATGCCCGGTTCCTATAATCAAGAAACGATTCGTTTTGCTTACGGACGATAAAATTTCGTTGAATTTTCAAGGAAAATTTTACCGTCCAGTCCGTAAGCAAAACGAATCGTTTCTTGATTATAGGAACCGGGTATAGGTGTTTATGACGCCATACATACATGCATGGATGTAATACCATATACTCACCATCTATTTTATACTCGGATAACTTAGTTTTGATTGCATCTTCAATCTCTCCGAGCCTCAGTATGTCGTAAGGAGTGATGAGAGAAATCGCCATCCCGCTTCGTCCCGCTCGAGCTGTACGACCGACTCTGTAATACAGATGGAGTAATATATGATAAAGTTTTGAGTGACAATTGAGTCTATGTCCATAGCTCTTTTCTTTTGAAAATTATAAGTCTAATAAAATAATATACAGGGTGTAAGCACGCCATACCGAATTAGTTATTCTCAGCTGAGCTGAAGTTAGCTTGTGACCACGACCAGTGCAACCTGGTCGAAACGTCAGATAATTCAGAGGTATGTAATACCTATTTCCTGATCGCGTTACTTCCCTTATAAATAAATAATTAAGTATAGTTATTCTCAGTTTAAAATAGTTGGAATTTTCTGCTGCCACCATTTTTTTTTTGTTTTATAATGGTAATTCGTGGTAATGGTAATTCGTAATCGTAGTGTTTAATAATGCGCATTGTGTACATAAGTAAACAGATAATTTCTCAAAAAAGTTTCAATTAAATTTTTAGCCACTTTTGATGTTCTCGCTATTAAAGAAATTTTTACACGTTTTATGTCAGTTATCAACGTACTGATTCGTATCAGGAACCCCACTCTTATTAAAATAAATTAATAAAAAAAATTACGACGAAGTTAAGTAAGAAGGCGAACTTCGCCAATAGAAAAAGATAAATACGCCAGAAGAAATAAGAAAATAATCTTCTGGCTCTTCCCTCAATTGATTTCTGGGCCTCAATATCATACCTAGCTAAACCTACCCAATTTCATTTAACAAAACTTAATAAATAATAATGTTTTTTTTTTTTTTTATTATAAAGGGTTCAAAAGAGTTTAATTAATGGTATACATACCTGTGAACATACTCTTTAGGTTCTAAAGGCAACTTGTGATTCACCACTAAATCCACAGTGGGAATATCCAGTCCCCTAGCAGCCACATTGGTAGCAACTAGTGTGCACTTGAGATTACTCCTGAACTGGGTGAGGGCGGCCACCCGTTCCTTCTGCCGCATGAAGCCGTGTAAACAGACGTTGTCCATTGATATAGCGTTCAGCATCATTGAAAGGACTTGACATTCTCTAAAAATTTTCATTAAATAAATCGAACTGTATATATATAATTTCTTTGCCATATTTATATTCGAGAACTTGTGACATACAGACAGTTTACTTATTTTATAATTAAGTTTATCTCTGGTCAAGTTTTCTCTGTAAGTTTTGTATCCATAGGGCAACCAGTAACTAAGGTTAATTATATGTTGTAGGAGATAAGTTAGTTAACTTCAACCCAGTCGTTTATTGGGTTGGGATTGAACCTGAACTGCCTAATACGCTGGATAAAAATCCGGATACAAATTTATTAAAATCAATAATAGGTACGGTATTAGAAATATAATATACCCCTCATCCGATGATGACGGGATGCCTGTTTACCTGTTTGTAACCGGCAACTTCATAGTTGTACTAAAAGGAAAGTAGGCAACCTATATTTTTCCAATTCCTCTTTCTTCAAAAACAAATCGGGAAAGTTGATCAAAAAAGTTAATTACAGTTAATATTATTTAACGGTATTGGCCCGTTTGCGATTTGTCAATGTACATATTATCTTTATATATACAAAAAATCGTGTCACATTGTTTATACGCAATGAACATCTAAACGAATGGACCGGTTTTAATGAAATTTTGCGCAATGTGTGAAGCTTAGTCCAACTTGAGAGATAGCATAACTAACTAACATATAATCTTTGCCATCATCAAATAACAGATGAGCGTATATATTTCTTATACCCTATCTCATACTATCACTAAAGCTCATCTCTTCTAAAAAAAAGAAAAAAGATCTTTGGTTTTATATTTAATATACGAACCATACATACTTTTTAGTATCAGTGAAGACGATAATGTGTGAACTTTTTTTAGTCTCGCGGTACTTGCGCAATGTTTGCACTAAGTACACGTCGCGTGCGTACGCCGGACACACTACGTAGCGCTGGTCTAGTGTAGACACCGTCAGCGTTGTGTCTGTTTCCGTCCACGTAAGAAGTTTCTGCAAAGACATAATCATCAAAGATATAATATAATTTACACCTATTGTAACAATAAAAGATCGAGAAGGTAGTAAGGTCGAGAACACTCTGTATACGAGTAATATAATATTTATTAAAGGAATAGGAGGTGATCTAAAGCGAGTGAATTTATGGCACCCTCAGCTTCCTTTGGCGAATATGGAAGGCAGTACAATCGCGTACCAGTCAGTATTTGATTTCGTAGCAAACAAAGCATTTTAATGTTATGTAAAGTATTATAAAACAATTGCTCAAATTATAAAAACTGTAAACTCCGCCATTGTAACACAAGATTGCTCTGTAGGATGAAAGTATTTCTACAGACAGTTCCTATTTGAACAAGGACTTGGTGATATCATACGTCTATAAAAAAAATAGTATATCAAAGACTAGCATACCTCGCAGCTTTGAAGGCCCTGTGTTGAATTGGTTTGGCTTCTACACCACTCCCATGCATCGTAGTGTATGTTACCAATGGCAAAAGCCTTTAATTTATACATGAAATGAAACTTTATTTGTGGGAACAGGGTAACAAAAGGTCTTATGTCATAAAGTAACAAGTTCATGTTCCGCCTTGGTTAAGGCAAATATTAAAAACGTGGGTCACACATTACTACACACACACATACACTACACAGGAAAAATAATTGTGTGATGAGCATGATCATTTGTTCTGTGTAAGGGTGTAATTTTTGTATTATAATGTATGTATACAGAAATATATAAGTATATCAGCGGTCTGTTTACCATAGTACAGACTCTGCCTAGTTTGGGATCAGAAGGCGGTGTGTGAGATGTGTGAAGTTATAAGTTAATTAATGTTAGCCACCACCGACCCCGGCTACATTTATGAATACCTAAATTGCATAAATTGATATAAAGGATGTACCTACATCTTGATTTAGTTGAAGTAGTTTAGATTCTCTGATATCTTCAGTGATGGTTGCAGAAAATAATAAGTTTTGTCTTTTGGCTGGTAAGGTATTAAATATTGTCTCTAAATCGTCTTGAAAGGACTCACTGAATAATCTGAAAAAGAAACACCAAACACTTTGTTTTGCAAATTCAGTACTCATAGAAACCTATTTGTATTTTATAAGTGTCAGAGTCTTGCATGTAAATATGGTCTTTGGAAAAGGGGAATAGAGTCATCAGGACTCTTTTGGAGTGGGAGCACACTACTGGCACAGTGTGATGGTGCAACAAGTAATGACTGTAATGAGATTTTCACTGCTGAATACCTGCCTCTCTCAAAGAGTTCCTCAAATAAAAGTCTAAATGGATTGGTAACCTCACCAAAGCAGCAGAGGACTCTTGGTTGAAGGCGTCCCTAGATTATAGCTTACTTCACATGCAAAAGAATTAATAGACAAATCTACTTATAATTTACAACTAATTGCAGATCAGATCAGCCCAATAGAAATATTACATTACCTGTCAGCCTCATCCAAGACTAAATATTTGATCTTTTTTAAGCTAAAAGTATCACACCCAGTGATGTGGTCCGCTAAACGTCCTGGCATTGCCACCACAATGTGCGGTCTCTTGGACAACTTCAAGGACTCTTCCAACTGGTCTGAGCCTCCTGTTACTATGCAGACACGGAGTTTTAATGGCTGCCCTAGTATACTGAATTGGTCTGCTATCTAAAAACAAATAAATATCACAGAAAAATTATAATCACTTTTTTGTACATACAGACTATGTACAATATAGGTAATATATATAAGACAAAAAATTGTCTGTGAGCAAAATATTACAATTAATTACTTAAGGTCTCGATAGACGGCGTTGTACCCTTTAGCTGACTGACAGTATGGTTTCATTACCTCCCATGATAAATTAAGCCAGATGTTAATTCTATTAAATGAGCAGTCTTGAAGATTTGGTGTTTAATTTTGTACACATTATGTATGTCCATTGTTATAACCTCCCATTAATTAGGATCTAGTGCTAAAATGCACCAACTTAAGTAGTTTAATAATCAGAATATACTATCTTACTGGTAATTTAAAAATAATTTCAGAGTCCAGAACTATAACAATAAAATTGAGATCCTAGATTTTATCACAATATTTTATTTTCTTACTAGAATAATAATTACTGGAGAAGAAATATGTTATATAGGTCATTGTCAAATTTTGGGCAGGTAATGTTGTTCCTCAACAATTTTTATTATTATTAACATGCACAACCTCAGACATAATATTATACATTCAATACAAAACATAACACTAGCATACAATTTATTACAAAAATTAACATGTATTATACCTATATACACCTATTTATCACATATACAATTCACATACTCTGTGCATAACATAATATTATAAATAACTAGCCGTCCCCGCAGTTTCACCTGCATATATAGTCACTGCTTTGATCTTAGCGTGATGATATATAACCTATTATTCCTCGATAAATGGGCTATCTAACACTGAAAGAACTTTTCAAATCGGACCCGTAGTTCCTGAGATTAGCGCATTCAAGCAAATAAACAAACAAACTGTTCAGCTTTATATATTAGTATAGATGTAATGTGTACTAAAGGAGACTGTATCATTGTACCGCATAATAAATGGTTTAATCTCCGAACTGACTTCCATACTTAATAACCTGGAACTGAACATATTATGTATTTATTTTATTGTGTAAATACAAGTATCTTTACCTGATAAGCTAACTCATGTGTAGGAGTGAGCACTAAAGCAAATATTCCATATGGATCTTCGGCTAAATGTTGTAATATAGGTAGTCCAAATGCAAATGTTTTGCCTGAACCCGTTTTAGCTGCTCCTATACAGTCACCACCAGTTAATATATGTTGAACACAACCTCTCTGGATGGGCGTTGGACTCCTTACACCTTAAAATCATAAAAAGTAGCCTTGAGAAATTACCAATGAGTTTAGTAAATTTTACATTAAATATCTATTTAAATATTAGGATGACACACTAACCTAATGTAAACAACTGTTTTATAAGCCATGTCTTGACCCCAAGTTCGGCGAATTCTTTCCCATCGTTTTCATTCATTGTGTATTATTTTAATGCACACTTATTGTAATTTATTATGATAAATAAACAGACATTATTTTTGAAAATGCACATTAGAAAAAGACAAGAGTCATACGAATAACTTGATTGTAGTTCTTTCTTTCGTTCTTGTAGACTGTGGAGCTGCCACAATTTTGCCAATGTCAATTAGAGATTTTAATCAAGACAAGAAAAGCAAAAAGCACACTACAACGCCAACGCCATGTGATCATGACGTTCGTGACGTTGACGTTGACGAAATCGTGTAGAAACATTGCACAGATTACTATATATTGTACTACGGAAACATGGGTTCTTTTTGCAGTTAATGCTACATACATTGACAATGATACATTGTTATAGTAATAATATTAATAAAAAGCACATATATATATAAAGTACTTCTCAACTTTTCAACAGCTGGCCAATGGCCTCCTCTCAGGAGGCCATTGGCCAGCTGTTGAAAAGTTATTTAAACATATCATGGTATTTTATTTTTTGAAACCTGAGTAGGTTTAAAAAAATAAAATGCCAATAGGAGTCTTAGGGTCAACTAAGATTGAGCCAAAATGGTCCAGCATTTTAAAACGTAAATAAAATATTAACTTTACTTAATTAAAATAGAACAGACAACTGTACGCTAGACTAGATTATACTACTTGCATGCATTGCCATCCGAGTTAACCCTTACTGACATCAATTCAATACTACTGTCAAATACGAATGCTAAGTATTCGACCATTATTTTTACAGTATTTGTATCGTTAACCCATGTATTCACTAAGGGACACATTCGCGGCAGGAACATCGCCCGACTTTCACGCAGTATGACTCTGGGATTATTTGGGATATTAACGCTCGAAATTTGGCTTGTCCTACTACCCAGATGACATTGAGATGTTACCCGAGCAGTTGGTCCTGTATGTTACCGTCCTCATTAATCAAAAGCTGTCGGGCGATTGTGGAGGGATAAAAAAATCTCGACCCGTAAATGTTGCAGGCGACTTCAGGAGTCATCGTGTGCAACGTCACGGGACACATGTCATATATTTTATTATTAATTATTTAGATCTTTCCTTTGAGAGATATTAGTATACGCTGGTTTTATTTAAATATTTTGAAAAAAAAATCTCAGCGGTAAACCAATAAATGCTTTCACATAAATACTTTGATAGTATAATTAGATCCCAAAAAAAAAACGAAAAAAAAAAAATAACAAAAAAACGGATCCCGACCCGTCCACCCCCTCGACTTTCCCACTGGTGGGTGGAGTGGTTATTCATGATAACCCATCCACATACTGGTGGGCGGATGGGTAATTTCTTTTTTGCCCTCCACCCATTGGTGGGTGGACAGGTAATTCATTTTAACCCCTCCACCTACTGGCCTAGGGTTTATGAAAACAAGTAATATCATCGATAAATAAATGGTTTTTAAATATGAAAATTAGAGAAAAATGAAGAAGAATTTAACTAAACAAAGTTTTATATGAAGCAAATTAACTAGAAATATTTAACAATTAAAACAAGACAGAGTAATATTCATCTCACCAAAAATGTTATAACTGTAGGTACCTACACTGAAAATCTTGCCACAGTAGCCACATTTTCCTCAGTGATCGCAGTTGAGGGCCGACCTTCACGAATTCAAATTCTGCATACCAACGCCTTCTCCGTGCTCTTTTTATTAATCAATGAATTAGTTTTTTAAGTTAAAAAAAATATAACGGTATATAAGGTATAGGTATAATTTCAATATATATATATATATATATATATATATTTAAACTTATCTTTAACTTTCCTGTCTTATTCTTTTATTTTTTTTGATACGCAACCTTAAAAAATTTTATTTTAGCCTTGCATACATTTTTTATTGTTTTTGTTTTATGTTTGTTTACATACAACCGGCAGACGGATACAATGATTAGAGGAGTTTTAAAGAACATTTTATACATATAACACATATATAATATTTTATATACTTGTATCTATTTATTTATACACAATTATTTTTATATAATACCAATGATGTCTTCCGCTACTAACAGCGATACTGATGATTATCTATCGGCATCCAGCGATGACGCTAGTTTCATTGGTATTCCTTCACTAGTCGATACAATCTCGGCTGAATTTTCTGATGTTCCTAGGAACTTTAATGTCGTTCACATCAATGCCCAAAGCATACCGGCACACTTCTTTGATTTGCTGACAACCTTTAACTGTACGAATATCCATGCCATTCTTGTGTCAGAATCTTGGTTAAAGCCATGCCTATCTACCACAACGTACTCGTTACCAGGCTTTCAGCTGATACGGAACGATCGTGTCTGTGGCTGAGGCGGTGGTGTGCCATGTATATCCGATCTCACATTCCTTTCTCCATAGTAAGTATGTCATCTCAACCAACACCCCCAAATGCTGGTCTTACTCCAACACACAAAAACACTTCTCGGTGTATATTATAGTCCCTCCTTACGAGTAGACTACTTTTCTTCACTTGAAGTACTCTTAGAAAACTTAACCCCTTCGTACAGTCATACCATAGTCATGGGTGATTTTAACACCTGTTTACTGAAAAACGATTCTCGTTCTGCTTCTCTTCGATCTGTCCTGGAATCCAATAATCTTTCTATTCTTTCACTTAATCCTACATACAATATGCCAAACCGTAATTCCTCCCTCCTTGATCTCATCCTTACTTCCTCAGCAGAGCATGTTGATACATATAGGCAATGCGCTGCAGATTCGTTTTCCTATCATCTCTTTCTTTCCTATCAAATCCGTACTCCTAAACCTAAACCTAAATTTCTTATACACCGTAATTTTCATGATATGAATCTCGAGGATCTTCGCAGAGATGCAGACAACATGGACTGGAGTGCGCTTTTCAACTCCCAATGTGTTGATAAAAAAATTTACTATTTCACTAATCACCTTATGTGTTTATATGACAAACATGCTCCAGTTCGTCAAATAAAGGTAAGACATCTGCCCGCACCTTGGATTACCGAAGAAATAAAGGCGATACAGAGAAAGAAAGCAAGTATAAGAGTCACCCTACTACATCAAATTGGGAAAAAATTGTGCTTATTAGAAATCACTGCAATAAGATGTGTAGGAATGCTCAACGCCGACATATCCATAAATCTGTTGAAAATGGTGATCCAGTCAAGGTCTGGAAGTTTCTTAAGTCATTAGGGGTCGGTAAATCAGGTCCAAATTTTCCTTCAAAAGACGTTGATCTCGATTCCTTGAACTCATATTTTTCTGCTTCCTCCAATTTTGGAGGAACTACTAAGACTGCAACGTTAAATTATCTTTCTTCTCTTCCGACCCCGGACTGTTCCCCATTCGTTTTCAGTCAATTCTCTGCTTGTGATGTTAAGAAGAGCATAGTGTCAATAACTTCTAATGCAGTAGGAAGCGACAACATCAGCCGTAATATGGTACTTCCTATCCTAGATGAAATCCTACCTGTGATTTGCCACATCCTTTATTATTCTGTATCCACCAATGTTTTTCCATCTGCGTGGAAAATGGCTCAAATCACTCCCCTCCCTAAAAAATGTCCATCCTCTTTCTCAGATTATCATCCCATATCAATTCTTTCTTTTCTATCCAAAGTCCTTGAACGCCTCATCCACAATCAGTTAAGCTCGTTTCTCTCAAAGAACTGTCTCCTAAATCCTCTCCAATCAGGTTTTCGGCCCGGCCACAGTGCTACCACAACTTTAGTCCATATTACGGAGGATATCAGGTTGGGCATGGAGGAAGGAAAGCTGACAGTCCTTGCTTTACTAGATTTTAGTAATGCTTTCAACACCATTGACTTTGATGTCTTGCTAAGTAAATTATGCTCTCTTAACATATCTCCATCAGCAATTGACTGGTTTTATAGTTACCTGTATGGTCGCCAGCAGCGTGCTCGTATTGATAATGTTTACTCCTCTTCGTGCACTACATCTGCGGGCGTACCTCAGGGCGGCGTGTTATCCCCGTTACTTTTTGCAGTTTTTATAAACTCAATCATAAATCTATTACTTTCTTCCTACCATCTTTTTGCAGATGATCTCCAAATCTACTCAAAAGCCGAGCCTGATAATATAATAGAAGCAGTTGATGTTATCAACAAAGATTTAACGCAAATATGTACCTGGAGTAAGGATTATGGACTAATTTTAAATCCGTCAAAGACACAGGTCATTGTAGTGGGTCCTAGGCTGAACTGCAGAATAAACCTTCAGCAAATGCCAGCTATTTGTTGCAATGGATCGGTTATTCCATATAGTGAAAAGATTAAAAACTTAGGAATCTATATGGACCGGTTCCTATCCTGGCGCCCTCAAATCGGAGAATTTGCAATTTGCAACAGCGGGATCTCTGCGAAGGCTTCGGAATTTCCTTCCTACCAACACGAAAATTGCGCTCGCACAGTCTCTTCTTCTTCCTATCCTTGACTATGGTGATGTCAGCTATCTTGATCTCACCGAAGACCAACTGAACAAACTTGAGCGGCTCCAAAACATCTGCATTAGATTCATATTTGGATTACGCAAATATGATCATGTATCAGAGTATCGTTCTAAGCTCAAGTGGCTACCTATACGCCTTCACCGGAATGTTCATATTCTTTCTCTTCTGTACAGTACTCTGTTCCATCCTTACACTCCCTCTTATCTTAAAGAACGTTTTGAGTTCCTACACAACACACATTGCAGGGACCTGAGATCATCGGAGAATTTAAAGCTGAAAATGCCGAGACATTCCACGCAGTTTACTGACAAGTCCTTTTCGGTGCAAGCGGTCAGGTTATGGAATAACTTGCCTGTAACAATTCGACAAGCCAAAACGTTGCACTCATTTAAAAAACAAGTGAAGGATTATTATTTGTCATTATAAACACTTTTTAATTATATTATTATATATATATATCATTATAAGGGGTTATCTCATTTTAATCTGCTAAATATATATATCTTATATATGTATATATAGGTACCTACATATTTATATATTTATGTATGTATGTAGTATGTTTATGGTAATATAAGTATAGTATACTAAGTATATATTAAAATATATATTAACCTATCCCAGTACACCACAGACTACCCTGAAATATATTTGTTAATATCCGTACAAAGTTTGTCTGTAAGAGATCGCCGTGAGCGATAAGACCGCCAATTGATATGCCTGAAAGTTTGTTTTATTTTTTTGATTGTATCTTATATTGAAGGTGTACAATAAAGAGATAAATAAATAAATAACATTCGAAATCAAACATTTATGAGCGGCCAGGAGTGCAGAACTTTCAGTGTATGTAAAAACATAAAAATAACACATGGAAACATAATAAAAACTCACGCTTGGCGACGGGTTAGGTAGAGGGTTATTAACACATACTTTTCGCCTGTTTACGAATGTGAAAAAATTACATGTAGTAATTTTGGTATCGTTACATAATTTTTGTTGATTTTCTTATTTATTCTGGCATTCCGGCTCTCAGAAATTTATTTGTTCGATGTTGTCTGTTATAAATGCACCACTCTTTTATAAAATTTTCTCTTAAATAATAATTTTGGAAGTATCTAATAAAGGTTTTCACATTTTTGTTTTGTATTTTACTATATTCATTATTTATGTTTTCCCAACCTTCGTTTATCATGTCGTGTGGCAATAGAGGTAGAGCGCAACATAAACTCACCAGTCGAGAGAAAAAAAATATTTTCAGACCTAAAAGTTTTGATTTTCGCCAAAGGCTTTGTGTGTAGTGATAATAACACCTTAGTACAGTTAAATCAGGAAAATAACGTACGAGAGCATATGTGATCGCTAGTTCAAAATCAGCATGAACGACTTTAGGATTGAACTCCTGAACATTGGTTGTTATTAAGTCAAACAATATACTATATACGTATTCAGTCTTATTTGTGTCTATTTATCTTTGTTTGCTCTAGCCAGTAATTTTATTTCTTGGCCTCAACGTTTTTAATGCCTCATTAATTTAGTTTTCGATGACATGTTTACTTATTCAAACACTAGCTCAGTCGATGAAAGGGTAAACGTCAATTACCGGTCCACCCACCAGTGGCAGGAGGGATAAACACAAACACCCACTGGTGGGTGTTTGTGTTTATTATCATCTTAATCATAAATTACCCCTCCACCCACTAGTGGGAAAGCCCAGTGGGTGGACGTGGGAAAGCCCAGTGGGTGGACGGGGAAAAAAACAGCGGGTTGCAATCCGGGAGTGCCGGCAGAAGAGAAAACTTGAACATTAACGTTGTGAATTTTTTATTTTAAACACTTTATATACACGAATTTTACAAGTATACAGACGGTCGAGCCATCTGCAGTCACCATCCGTGGATGCGCGTAGCAGGCTGTAGTACACACACAACACTTTATTTATAAGAAACTCGGCTCCGTCTTACAAACTTTCGGTCAGGGTCACGTGTCCTGACGCGAGTTTAACATTTTTTACCTATCCCAAAAAGTGCTCAACGCTGCTAAAGAAGTTTTTACTTCAAACATTTAAAAAAAGGCACAATATATAGATATTTTAAATAATTTTAAATATTTACGATTTTAACTAGGAAGGATTCTAATTAGGACGATTATAGTTAGGAAGGGAAGTCCATTTGAGTTACGACGTTTACTGTTGTAACTATAACCACAAAACCGTAGCTTCGACTTGAGACGATATGACTACGTTCCGTGCGTAGCGTAGCCGTACTATACTAATACTAAGTAAGTAGCCGCACACTGAGATGAGACTATATAGTTACAAAAATCACGCGTACTAATGACGCCATTAAAGTAACTAGACATGTTATGAAATTCACGTAACGACCCACCACCCACTCCATCCACCGTGTGGAATATGGAAAATATAGTGTAAATAAAGTTTAAATAATTTACGAGAAAAAATTGAAAACTTATTTTAAATGAATATCAAATGTCGATATCTATACTTCAATATTAAACTATCGATCCAAGAAAATATTATTACTAAATATCGATATTTCGAAATAATAGTGATATCGATATTTTATCAACAGTCATATTATAACGTCGCCACAGCGAACGAAGATGGTGTAGACAGAGTAAACAATAAGTAGTTTTAGTACTGGCTTGAAGTTAGACACAGTGTACTAATAGTGCGAAATGTCCGATTAACAGCTGCCTTTCGGAAACATTACTTTTAGTACTGGCACAGATAAGATAATAGCTACTTCGTAACAGATACATCACTCTCATACAAAACTCAAAATACCTACGTTATAATAGCTTACTAAATTTAAATATATCTTATTTACGCTTTTCGAAAGTTGAGAACGCCTTGCCCACCGCACGACCTTCGTCTGTGCGTGTAGCCAAACAGCCGGACACTCTAGGGTTGTCCAAAGTACACAAATAATGAAATAAATTATTTATTTGGGGTATGTCCCGATATACACTGCGAGCACTGTTCAGTGCTCTTATACTGGGGATAATTTCGTTCCGTTATGGTCTGTCAGTGTACTGCCGCAGTATCCTAGGGAAGTATATGACGTCATAAATCGTCGCCATTTTTGTACTGTGAGCACTGGCGTTTTCGAGGAAAGGGTGCTCTCAGTGCTTTGATCATGTGATCAACTACATTTTTTTTCCAGTTAAATAATAAACAATTATTTGTTGAAATATGTTCATGACTTTTACCGTACATAGCCCTATTTAAATAATTCGGTCATAAAGTTATTATGCATTCGGTTACTTAAAAAACAATATTTTCTTTTGATAAAAAGTAAACTTACTTTTATTATGAGTTATTGTCAATTGACAATTGACTTGAATATAAAATTTTTAAATATAACTACATTCAAACAATTTTTTTCTTGTTGAACAGATAACTTGTACCTATAATTATATGATAATTATTTTCACCTCAAAACAGCGCCAAAAAACATAGATGGCAGTATACTAGACTGTGTTCCGTATTAAACAGTAATCAGTAAAGCTTATTTAAAATAGTAAATTATAAAGGAACGGCTTCGCAGTATACTAAATTGACGTCAGTTCTTATAGTGCTCGCAGTGCATATCGGAACACACACTTGATAATAAAATTTATGGGTGTTGAGTTTTATATAATGATTAATAAAATTATTTCCCCTATGAAATTTATATCTTTAATTTTTATAGGAAATTAAAATATCCTTAAACCTTCAATAGTAACATAAAATGTTGATGCTGTAGACATATACATCACTATCACTACATCACTACATTTTACACCGCCGCGTTTGTCTCTCTATCTGTTGACGATAAACTCAAAAACTACTCAACGGATTTTCATGCGGTTTTCATCACTAGATAGAGCTATTTATGAGGCAGGTTTAGGTATGTAATTTGTTAAGGTTTTGTGTAAATTGGTTGAAATATGATTATGATTGTTGAAGATGTCTCTGCTACCCGTGCGAAGCTAGGGCGGGTTGCTAGTAATGGCTGTTGCGTAGACTAAAGAAAGATACTCTTATAATTTAATACTTTTAATACAATAAATACATTTAGCAATAACAAAACATCTCCACTTCATAATAAGTTCGATTTGACATTTTATTTTTATTTACGGAGAAGACCGTTCTGCCGTGCGTGCATGCTCTCAGCTACGCGTTGTCGCCCCTACTGACACTTTTCCCGTGAACGGTAAGCTAAATTGGTAGGTATATAAAACGCGACCTCGATCGAGTGATGTAGCCCTGGTACTGGCTTTTGACTAGGCCTAGCTGTTAGTGACCCTGACTGCTATGTTACAGGTCGTGGGTTCGATTCCCACCTGAGTCTGGGTGTTTTTTGTGTCCGTTGTTTATGTGTTTGTAAAGTCCCCCGCGACACAGGAGTAATTCCTAATGCGGGAGTTGTCTTTAAAAAAAAAAAAAAAATAATAAAGTACAGTACCCAGTACTAGTACCTATTAGTACATCGTACGTGTACTACCCAAAACTATACAGCACACCTAAAGATGACAGCTGACAAAGATGACAGATGACCTACCAAAAGTAATTGTTATTTTTTCATTTTGTCAAAGTAATCATATCACAAAATCTATAAACGAAAAGTTATGGTCGGCTGGACGCATCGTGGTGGCGTTTTGCTTTTAGATAAAAAAATAAGGTACTTAGGTACTAAAGATTTGATTTCTTGTAGTTATGACATTCTTATATATAAACTAATAAAGTATCATTTACCCAAAAATTATAAAGATAAGGTAAGTATTTAGTACAACTTACCCAAGTATATATTTTTTCCATAACTAGAATCCTAAAACCATTTCAAAATTACGCATTTTCTTTACTATTATTGTCTCCACATTACAAACTCTTATTTATTTTATTAAAAATAGGGACAAACTATAATAGATGATAACACAGTTCACTATTTAATAAAAATAAATTAATAGACATTATTTTGACTGGTCATGCCGGTAACGTAATACTATTGGTCGATTGATAAATATTAACGAATAGTGGCATTATAAAATTGTAGAAATAAGATGAGAACTTCGCTTGAGTGCGAACAGAGGTACGAACAACTTGGCAGTTATTGTTAGTTAGTGATTTTCATAGTTTATATCAGTGGTTTCAAGACTGTTTCTTACACTATTAAAAATATGTAATAAGAATGGTAAACCACTATTAATTACTTTTATTTCAGAATTAACTATTCGTAATCGAAATAAACACTTGATTAATTAAATAAATTGTATAAGTCGAATGGTTTATGCGCGAAGCGCGCGAGACTGCATGTAAGGGCCGCCAGCGGCCGGTAGTTGTTAAGCGCACGTAATTACATCGATAGGCATAGACCCGCTTCATTCTGCTTCAGTAAAACAAATCGTTACTGAAGCTCCAAAAATAATGTAATTACTCTTGTAGGTCATATCGTTTAATAGAGATTAATATGATGTAAGTAAACTATTCGAATAGAGAATTAACATTTATAAATACATGTAGCTGTAACGAAACCATAGCGCGACAATAAAAATTGAACATCGCCATCTGTCGACCGATAGCAATTGCGGTTGCGCCTGGTTTCGTGATTAAATTATGTTAAAACCGAACCACTCAAAATCGAAAAACGAAAGATTTTGTTCGTCCATTGTGAACAGATTTCAATCATTATTTTTTCATTGAATTTGTGAAAACTCAAGGTTGGTCTCATTCAAATTTGAAGAAAATATTCCCCCTCTAGGGGATGAAAATTGAATTGAAGAATACCGTTTATTATAGTTTATCATGATATAGGCGCATTGATGTCGGTAATCCTTTTTTTAAGATAATTATGTTATTGTTGTATTATTCTGCGAACACTTATATAATAGTTTTATAATTATGTTTGTATTTATGGATTATGGATTGAATTACATAAATTTCATGTCTTCTGTGACTGTACTTGGTAAACAAAAAACGTTTTTTATTAAATAAAAATGACTGGGAGCCTCACGAAAATTCTATGGTTTGCAGTACACATTTTTGTAGAAAGAGTTTAAGTTTTTTACACGCTTTATATTAGCTTCATTTGCATGTTTGTTTGTAACCGACTCCTTAGGGCGCGATTTTGACCCACTCTAGATATCCAGATTTCATTCAAATTTTGCACACCTGTCAAAGACCGATGACAATGCAATAATTCGATTTAAAAAAAAAGTTAAAAAAAACGCTATATAGAAAATCGAACTAAAAAATAGAAAATAAATTTAAAAAAAGCGTTGGGTGCATGCATAGTGTCAATAGTTATAAACACTCTATTGACACTATATGCACACCACGCTTTTGGCGCCGGAACTGGCGCCTGGTTCTGGTGCTGAAGGCCAGCGCTCATGGAGGCCGTAGGTCATTAAATGCTCTACGGCACCTGGTGCGTCCTCTGCGAGATGGGAGACTGCTAGTTCTCTCCCGGTCCCTTTCCGCCGCCTCTTTGGCGTACATCACCTCCTCGCAAAATTAGGCGGCGGAGTCCCACGCACTCTCGGTGAGTACAATAGCCAACCACACCTACAGCTGTCTCGAGGTCGTGGCGCTGTTTGACCCACGCTGGGCACTCCACTAGAGTATGGACTTCAGGATCCTTGGGACAGCCCCCGCAGTGATGGCACACAGGCAATGGTGCCCAGTAAGTACCTGCGTCAGCCGGTAAGAAAGACTGCCATGACGCCTCTCTAGCCATTCCTCCATGACGGGCCTTACCGTACCTATAACGTTTATTGACATTGACCAAGACTCTAAAAACTTTAGTTAACAGTCTGTAGTAGTAGATAAGGTAAATTTGAGATAATTGATTTTTGATCAATACAAATTTGCTTTTATCGATGTTATATTTATAATAATACCTATATATTGTACACCAGACACATTTAAGAGTAAAATTAATAATAATGGCGGTTCATACAATTGGCGGCCTTTTCGCTCTATGGCAATCTCTTACAGGCAACTATGAGATGAAGAAAAAAATAATTAAAAATTAATGCGTTCGCCGCGGCTTCCGTCGTCGTCGGCTCGGATTAGTGTGCGTTCACCTTTATCATTCATTTCAATTTAGTTCAGCTGTTCAGTTCAGTTCAGTTAGCCTTAATCCATTCAGTGCTCAGTTCAGTTCACTTCAGTTCATTTGTTTCCGTAGCTAAGTACCTAGTTGTCGCCCGTAGCTGCGTAGGTATTAGCATAAAAACTAAATTATATTATAGGTATTTAGTGTTCTGTGGTTGTCGCCTATTACATCTTCTTGGTATCGTGGGTCATATTGGGGGCTTGGATACTGTTAGTTAGTGTTGTTTGTTTTTGTGAAAAAAGTGTTTAGTGTATATATAAGCTTCTGTTTTCATTCACATTCGGTTTTAAAAAGAACGTGGTAAGTTTTATTCAATACTTTAATTTTATTAACCATGATATTTATATAAAACTTTCAATTGAGACCAAAAATTTATCCTGACTGAGTAGGCAGTACGTGTGATAAATGTATTTTATTTTATATTTTTCATACCTATTACCTTTTTATTCATCATCGTCCTCATCATTTTTGTAAATGAATTTCGTATGTTAACGCAACTGTAAAACCGACTTATTTAACTGAAACGGTGTGTGGTGATAATATTTTAATTTAACTAATAATTTACTTTAATAGAAGATAGAGTTGACATCTTTTTGAACCACCCTGAATCATGGGGATACGCAGATATTACTTTCATGTTCAACCACAGGCCACATTGGTGTTCCATTCGTACTACTTGGCATATTTCAATATATTATGTAAATGTTTACCTAATGTAAGTATTCTTATCATAGTACGCATTTTATGTAACGATTATTTTAGCTTTGGCACTTGGCACTAAAAATATGCATCATGGGTTGTTGCATGATTAATATTTGGCATCAGTGTTGGCGACTTCCGAAACTTACAATGTTGCTTTAGGATTTGAAAAGTATCAACCGTACATTGTCATGTGCTTTTTTGTTTTAATTTCCATTCATTGTCTGCATTGAAAACTTTTCTTTTAAATTTTATCATTTATCTGATTATGTGTAAGGAGGATATGTCTTTTCTTTTTCATAGTTCAATAAACACACAATATTTATTTTGAAGGACCTAAGAAAATTATGATAAATAATCATCAGTTATGTGGTGACTGCACTGTACAACATGAGATTAATCAGTCTCAACATCATTAGAAAGTAAAGAACTAAAGAGAACTTAATATTATTAAAATTATATTTACATAATTTTAATATTATACCTAATTTCCTTGGACTTTAACCAGTTCAATATTAACTACCTACATTGTTTGTTTGTACCTGTTATAATATTTATTATTATAACTTTAGTATATTATAGAGTAAAAAACAAGTCTAAAAATTGCTCAACAAAATAAAGCTGTTAAGTATGGAGTGGCTTTAATTTTGTCCTTTGTAACAAGTTGATGTGAATGTTGGACACTAATTTATTAACTGTAAAATATATAAAGTAGGTAAGAGGGCAAATTTGCATTTAAACATAAGTTAGTCACAACCAAAGGTCTATTTTAAGACCTAAGTTGGTATTTAAATTTAGGTATATGTATATGTTATATTTAACAATAGCCGATATTCTGAACCCTTACGAATGAGAATTGAAATTTATACTGATTTGTGAGATGATTCTTTTTACTATTATTAAGAATTTAATACAACATTGTGTAAAAATTTCAAAACAAATGGTAAAGAACTTAAAGAAATTTGTAATTTTGAACAAACAAACATTACATTTTTATATATATATTGATTTAATGCCTAGCACCTTAAAATATGTACATGATGAGGTACATTTAATAAATAAAACCTATAAACAGTACTGTGTGTCTGTGACAGACAAAGCTCCTCAGAAAAAGTATTTAATAATATAATTAAAGTGATATGTAATTCAACCTTAGGATAAGGCTTAGGGCGCATAGGGAAAAGATTGGAGAGAGTAACATGTAAATGGCAAATTTAACTTAAAACGTAGTTACACATATAATATGTATTAAAGTTGCCAAAGTTTGAAAACAATTAAAAGATAGTATTAATTCAAGTGTACAAAAGAAATTTCAAACACATTAGTTATTAGTAGGTGAGGAGAAATTGCACTGTAATTACTTTACCACCTTGCACTACATCACTTTTTCTCCTTAAGTGCTGTCTTTGTAAATGTTATGACATTCTTCTTTAGTGCTGGGGTTTTCACTAACATAAATTTTAATCAAAATCTAAATCAAATGAAATGTGGTAGGTACTAGTACTTTGCGAGGCTAGTATGGATGGGTACTAGGATCAACCTTCTACTTTTTTATTTATAGAATAGGCAATGCAAATATAAAATGAATTATGTAAATAAACTCACCATTGTAATTGTAGAACTAATGTAGTATAAATTAGAGAGTTTAGAAGGGTAGTAGAAATCGCAGAATTGTGTGTTCAGGTTACTTTAATTATTATTTTATACCTAATATCCGTTCATAATATCAACAGTTTCATCAGACCATAAATTATGAACTCGCTAGGTGAAACCTCTGGACGTTTACAAACCTTGCAGACTATAGTGCTGTAAGATGTGCCACCAGGGTTGTATGGCACTGGTTTTTCTTACGTCTGTCAGACTCTCGGTTATGCATTAAAAAATCTTTTGACTGATCTTTCCCCAAAGATATGCCCTTACCGTAATTAGATAACTCGAGAACATATCCCTCATTATGTGAGTGAGCTCAGTTAAACCTCATCAGTCGCTCACAGTCGTAGAAACTAGAAAGCAGGCGATTTGAATAATTACATTTTCTTACATTACTTATAAATAAAAATGATTGCCTATTTCTATTGATCACGGCATCACGCAAAGAGTATAATAATAATTGTTTATTGCCACAAAAGATACATCCTGGTAAAACTTACAAATAAATAATGGTCATTTGTACAACTTGTTGAAAAGTATACAAACACTACTTGCATCACACGTGAACGGCTGGACCGATTTCGCTAATTCTTTTTTTGAGTTTGTTATTGTCAGGAGATGATTCTTTTGAAAGAAAAAATTAGGAAAGTTGCGCGGAAAATTAGAAAATTTAAAAAAACTTAACGAGGGACTTACGCGGGTGATACCGCGGGGCGCAGCTAGTTACATATAAATACAAAAAAAGTACGGTAGGTATTTTTGCCATCTACTCTAATTCCAAAACTCTCTTTAGAGACCAACAAAGAACTTTCAACCATCTTAAAGACTATATAAATATAGAATAAAATATCTTCCCATTATTAAGTAAACAGTCCAGTCCTAAATATTGTTACAAGGAAATCCTTTTATTTTTTTTCTATGACATTACACATTGATTATTGCAGTGTGCATTAGTCTATAAATAGATATAAAATATATAATTTACTTAAGCTATCAATAGAATGTTATTTGATAATGCACCTTTTTTTTTTACAAAACAAGCATTCCCTACAGAATAATCCCCCCCCCCCCCTGACGAACAGTATGGTAATAGCAAAATTGCTATTTTACAGGAAAATTTAAAATATCTTGAGAGCTAAACCTAAAAATACCATTGATTTACCAAAAAAGGGGGTATTTTTTGGGATAGATTTCTGATAAATTGTTATTAAATAGTTTATTTTTTAAGTAGGAAAATTATAAAAAAATGTACTATCCAAAACAATTTTCTTTTTAGTTTTTTTTTTACTCTCATGCTTAGTCCCTTACTATAGTGTACGATCGTGCATTGTGATAATATGAAAAATTTATGATCTATCCCACTAATATTATAAATGTGAAAGTTTGGATACATGGATGGATGGATGTTTGTTACTCTTTCACGCAAAAACTACTGAACCGATTTCAATGAAATTATTTGGTATGTAGATACCACGAGACCTGGATTAACATATAGGCTACTTTTTATCCCGATAAATCCACGGGATTGGGACTTACGCGGGTGAAATCGCGGGGCGCTGCTAGTAAGTAATATGATAAAGCTAAAGAGTTTTTGTTTGATTATTTAAACACGCTAATCTCTGGAACTTTGAGATATTTTTTATATTGGATAGAGTATTAATTGAGGACGGTAATAGGCCATGTAGCGTCACGCTACGACCCTTAGGAGCGGAGCAGTGACCATAATCGTAGGTGAAACGGGGAACGGCTAGTGTCTAATAGGCGCGTTAGCGTGTATTCTCTGTCGCCTGTATCATGGGGAGTGCTCCGAAGAATTGTTCGGACTTATACCGGCCGCAGCGTTTCGCCATCGTTCAACGCGACAAAACTTTCATCCCCATCACCTGGATAACTGGCAATTCACCACTGTGCGGTTTTTCCAGATTTTTTTTGCCTCGCACAACTAATCTTATTTTTGAATTACAAACCACAAAAATCTTCCTAGATCACTTTGAGACGCCAGTATGCTTATATCAACTTAAAACAAATCAACAGAGTATGTAAAAACTGTTTTTTG
Source organism: Callimorpha dominula (assembly GCA_949752705.1). Classification (NCBI taxonomy): domain Eukaryota; kingdom Metazoa; phylum Arthropoda; class Insecta; order Lepidoptera; family Erebidae; genus Callimorpha; species Callimorpha dominula. Next base: position 10,703,645 of record OX457010.1, on the reverse strand, counting down.
TTTCATCAGAGTGCTTTGGCTACATAACTGGCGTATCGACACAGTAAAAAGCGCTGTATAAAAAGCCGACTTGTAAATCTGCGTTAAAAGGTTATTTTGAGATACAGACGAAACAAATGGAAATTTCCGTATCTGAAGCTTAAATGATAAGAGATTATATGTATAATGCACTAATAAAAACTGAAATAACTTATGTAGTACATTGATATAAAGTGAACGAGATCGTTCAAAAAGCAAACCAGTAACTAAATTACTGAATGAGGTTCAGAGCTAGAGCACAGATAGACCAGACTGATAAGTCTTTATCGAAGACATCATTAGCTTATTTATTATGTAACGGAATCTTTTAACACACCTTTTTACACCCGTATTCACAAACAATGCTATGAGGACTCACAGCGAGCCCGGTTAGTTTTCACCAACTTCAAGACGTCCGATGACAATACAAGACTAAAAAATTAGAAAATAAATTAGTGTTTAATAAAAACTTGACAAAAAACAAGCAAATAATAGCAAACCCCGCCCGGTTTAACCCGCGTAAGGCCTGGTGCCGTGAGAATATCGGGATAAAATAGCCTATGTGTTAATCCAGGTCTCCATACCAAGTTTTATCGCAATAGGTTCAGTATTTTTTGCGTGAAAGAGCAACAAACATCTATACATCCTCACAAACTTTCACGTTTATAATATTAGTAGGATGTTACTGAATACTGAAGTAAGGGATCTGGTGTATCATCTTTTATTTGTTCATAACTGTGTGTTTCGACATTTTAATATTAATGATCGCAAATAAAACTATTTATAACTATAGACGAAAGGATTTCCGATTTTGAAATGATCAATGTCGATTTATATATATGCAATAGAAACATTTGTTGTTATCACTAAGTACAATAGAGAACGTAACTGTTTTTATTGCGTAAAACAATTATCATTCATTTAAATAAAAATAAAAAAACTACATGTACAATATCATACTGTATATACATACTACGTACGTATTAACTATATTAAAGAAAAAAAAAATGATTTGTCCCCCTCCGGGCCAAAAGCTGGAGAAGCTGTTATCTAGAAATTAAACAATTCTCATAAATTACCTTTTAAAGCATTACAACGGAACTTCGCTAACTTGCCATGTGATAAATTCATTCCCCCGACAAGTTGATGCAATAGGTCAAAGATCAACAAGTCAGCGTGGCTCTTTATTGTTTCACTATTGACTACTATTTGACTTCATAACCGGAATAAAAGCAGTCACCTAAATGTTTTAATGTGTGTTTTGAAGTACTTAGTAAGCTTTTAGAATAAAAGGCATTCCCTAACGCCAGGTAGGTACCAATTTAACTATCTTGTACGGTATTCATGGTAAGAATCTTTACAGTTGCACAATTAACGTTGTTTATTCATTTCATAATTATTTAAGTTTGTCAAGATTTTGACGTCAACGTCGTCGTCAACGTTAATTAGTTATACGAATACCTATACCACAGATTTCTGTGACCTATACGAATTTTGTTTAACCATGTGAAACTCCATCGCGCGCATAACGCGCATTTAACGTCTGTCACGTGAACGTACTCTTGTCAGGGACACTGGTAGCTAATCTATGGAGAGGTCAAACAACTTTTCGGAACCGTAAAAATTCATACTGGCGCACAGTATGAAAAATGACCTAAAAAACGGACATCCCCTTTTTATTTATTCATTTGATAAATAAGCTGATTTTAAATGCACGAATAGAACACCCGAAGGTCAAATGTAATTAGATTCAAAGATACGATTTTTTTAAATTATTCTTGGTATTTAGTAAATTATTAAAATCTATAGTAAAAAAAAATATTTATGTAGATCTACTAGTATACGTGTATGTAGGTTTTACGCGGGCATATGATGTACGAAACTATTTGTTTTAAAATCCATTAACTTAAAAGATATTTTGAATAAATGGTTTTTAGTTTTTATTTTTTTACTGTAGTATTTTGCCATAGTTGGATTCAAAACCAATGATAACTAAAGTTGTTTGATATCTTGCTAATTATATAAAAAAAATTAGACCCTAATCTCTTTGGATCTTGGAGTTATATGCTTCTAAAGTTTTATCTAATTTCTATGGTTACAGGGTTGTCAAAAATTTTAGTTCTCTCTATCTCAATAATTTTTAGATATAATTTGTGATTTATTTGTGACTAACCTATTATATATATATGAGGGCGCGCCCATATTGTCACACCTATATTTTTATAATGTGATTTGATTTGTCTAACGAATTTGGTTGATTTTGTTAAACTATTTATATTTTGATTTACTTGAAACTAGTTTTGCTATTAAATTTGTAGTAGAGGGTAGTTGGAGCGATCGATGCCTATATAAAGCAACAGGCGCAAGTGTGGAGCGCAGTTCTGGACGTACGATCGCAACTCCACATACCTCTTGGTAATATTGTTTCCAACGTATTGGTCTTAGCTCTGATACTCTAGGATACTTTCTTTAAAACCTCATAAGTCACGAATCCCAAGGAATTAAGATTTCAGGTTTTGAAGGCCCGTTAAGAGGGATCTGTTCTATAGTCTAATTAAAGAATTGAATCCTACTAAAGTAAGATTTGATGAAAAAAAAATAATTACGATATTATGGTTAAAATCGTTTTTTTTATGTTATTTTAAGTGCTAGAAGTTTGTTACTGACTGCATATTATAGATAATTTACACTTTGATAATATGGATTATTAATCAATAATAAAAACTGAACGCCTTTTGAACAACAACTATTTCTATGGTTTTCCTGAATTCCATAGAAAAAACGATAAAAAAATTGTATCTCCGGATCTAAGGACATTTGAACTTCGGGAGTTCTACTCGTGCATTTTAAATCATATTCTTTATCAAAAGAATAAAAAAAAGGGGATGTCCGTTTTTTAGGTCATTTTTCATACTATGTGGCGGGCGGTGTAAGATCTGTGGGTAAATGTTTTGAAACCCGTCTAAATTCTTCAAACATGTGTGTACTATAAAATGTTATCTTGGCAGGTAGCCGGATTTCTACAATTGTCAATAATCCTATCTTACTTCCTACTAATTTTATAAACGTGAAAGTTTGTGAGGGGATGTATGGATGTATGTATGTATGGATGTTTGTTACTCTTTCAAAACTACTGAACCGATTGCGATGAAACTTGGTATGTAGATAGACGGAGACCTGGATTAACATATAGGCTACTTTTTATCTTGATAATCCCATTGGATCGGGACTGACGCGGGTGAAACCGGGGGGCGCTGCTACTATCATATATACAGATTAAATATCTAGTTACGGCAGGTAGGAATTACGAGTGATTTGAAAGGCTTTTGTTGCGAATTAAATGTATGTAATATCACTCTTGTTATTCTTTCCTGTATACATAATACATATACATATGTTTAGGTGTTAAAAATACTCCTAAATACTATAAAAATCCAACCTCTGAAGTTATTAATAATGTTTTATTAATTCGTCATAACAATAATATCCCAGCAAAATAAAATTTCTAAAGTGATTGTATTTGATAATTTTCTTTTTTCTTTGGTTAAAGGTAATAAAATGAGTGTTTTGAAGAATGTTGTGTCACTAGCTGCGAAGTGTGGTAAATTGGGAACAAGGAGCAATGGCAAATTCGTAAGTATTTTACTATATTACTTTTTTTTAATTATCGTTAAACACCCACGAAAGGAGCGAGACTCGACGTGTGACTTTGCAATAACACTACTACTATAACTAACACTATTTAGTGAATTTACTCCTACACAAACTCAAGCTAGCTATAAAAAATGGTGGTAACGTCGACGACATGCTTAGGTAGTTCTTTAGACTGGAATTCAAATTATGGCAAAAAATCGCGGTTGCGTTGTCGTCTGATTACCTTTGGGTCGTCGATTTATCACGTGATGTTTTTTAGCAACCTTTTAACCCCCCCCCCCCGCTGGTGATACGGGGTGAGGTTTTGTCAAAATCACGTGAATTTTTTTCTTGTAAATATCACTCCGTCCCCACATATAGCTGTGTCCGAATCCCTCCCACCGGCTTGAGTGATTTTTTTATATCTTCAAGAAGTTTAATTCCCTGTAGCCTATAAAGGTCAGCACCCACAAACCCTCCTAAGACTCAGGACTGTAATTCTAAATGCGCAATCAGGTCGAAATTTATAGCATACTAGCTTTTGCCCGCGACTTCGTTCGCGTGGTGGCGGACATCAGACATCGTAGAGTGTAGGTAGACTACTTTAGGGTACATCAGAGGCTCCAGCCATAAGACGTGTTGGTGACCGAACACTGTGTGGTTTTAGTCGGTTCGAGTCCGACGTACCACCTTGTTGTTTCGCCCCGGCGAGGTGATGGCCCGTGGGGGTAAGATAGTTATTGAGGAGGGTGGTTTGGTGAGAGGGTGTTCGGTTTGGATTAGGGAATCCATACCATATATGGCAAATGCTATAGACAGGGGTCTATGGCAATTCGTTGAGGCTAATGTCCGTAAAGCTGTTTCTTTCTCCGGACCCCAAGAACTTCATCACATCTTCACTAAATTCGCATGGTAACAAAATCGGTTCATATTTGACGAAGACCTGAGATAACATACACAAAAAAACCTACATGTCAAATTGAGAAAATCCCTTTTATTAAGTTGGGTAAAAATGTAAATGTAAGTTACTTACAAACTTTCATCGCCTTTTTTTTTTGTGCGTGTGGCAATCACCGCGGGTCGTCACTCTACTTTTCGGTGGGGCGTTATGTCGGAATAGGACCGACTAAAACGTAAACTTTTCTTTCTAAACATTACTTATCTAATATATACATTTTTACATCTCTAACTTCAAAAATTGCAAAGTTTCATGCAAAATTTCATTCCCTATTTTGACCCTTTAATTTTCAAATTTCTTTCTTATAGAACGCATACAGCATGTAAAATTACGTCCTGAAAATTATTATTACCTATATACGAAAATAGTACTTATTAATTTTTACGAAAAATTTTAAATAATTAAATCATTATATTAATACATGAAGAAAATTCTTTGTACCGCTTTTTAAGAAAATTTTACAAACGTAGTAACGTGAATTTTAGAATATTTACAGTTAATATAATATAGAAGTGCAGAGAGCTAAAATGTTTAAACAACTAATAATATAAAATTCTCAAACATTTGTTTTTCATTTATTATAACGCCATCTATTATGGCATTGTATCTTACTTGTAGTAATAATTTATAACCTTTGCAGTTTTGTGTAATTATTTGTTATTCCTTTATTGTATTTTAAATATAACATTAATTTGTATGCTGTAAAACAATAGGTATAGTAATGTGAACGTTTTACATTTTAACGCATGTAGCTCACTTGTCGCTTGGTTGACTTCTTGACTTTTATTGTCAACTTGAAGTTGATCAGGCCAAGCAAACACGTTTTACAGCACAACTTTGCCACCCCTTTTCAATTCCTTGGGGGTGGAATTTTCGAAAATCCTTTCTTATCGGATGCCTCCATCATACCTATAAGGAATACGTTCTCCAAATTTCACGTCTCTACGACAATCCGTCATTCAGGACACGATTTTTTATACATATATAGATGAACATAAAATTCTATCGCACTAGATGACTAGACCACCATAGCATAGCTCCGGTGAAAATGATTTTTATACTTCCACAAATTTAATTGCGGTTCTGTCCGAATGGTTGAGCACGTCGCTGGTAAGTGATTAGTTCCTGAGCAAGTGTATTCTGACCCCGGCCTTTCGTCATCATTTAGATACAAGCATGTTTATTGCGATGCCACTCGCCGCTAACGTCAATCCAATGAACTTAGAACGCCAATATTATAATTATTACACTATTCATATACCGTTAAATTATAACATACTCGTAGTTGTTGCACTAGACAACAAACGCAATAAACTGCGTTGGTAGGTACCCTAAGTAGCTGTATCACAGATAAGATAATAGTTACTTCGTAAGCTGTATGCACTTGGCAATAGAATCTCTGACGTTATCGTTACGTGAGCGTGCAACGTGAATGCCATTGCGTTTACCGTAAAAGAGATAGTTATGGATCCGTATTATATGTATAACTATTATCAGTAGTAATATTGCGTAACATGACCAGTTTTTATTGTGTCGGTAATTTGTTGATATTATTTTTGAGGGCATTAGTATTTTCTACCGTTATGTTGAACTTTATATGATTAAACAAGTCTTTTAATGCATCCGAGTGTCATATCATAAAACTTTCGGATAAAAAATAAAATTATTGGTATGAAGTCGCGGGCGGGCATGATCCGCATCGTCGATTGTGGAAAATACCACTGCAGTAAAGTAGTGATACTATTGAAAAAACACATATTGTTCGAGTGTTAGTCTGTACAGTTTCGAAACATTGTTCGGAGCAAATTAACTATACTTAATTTTGATTTCACGAACTAGTCAAAAATGTAGTTGCTACAACCACTACGATAATGGTGGTGTCATAAACTTAAGAGGCCGTATACAAAATCGAGACGGACATAATTAGGTATTCGGCACGTACACTCACACACGCGAGAGAGCTTGCTCGCGTGTGTGCGTGAGTCCGAAGTCGTCGATGGCCAGTAGGGTGAATAAAAGGTTTTGATCTTTTGAAATTTTTACGTGAAATATACAAACTTGTAAACATATACAATGTAGATTCTTACTAAACTAAAACCTGAGTACAATGGAGAATATGCATGTATTTTTTTTTTGACTTATTCCATCATTCTCTTCTAATAAAAAATATAACAATGTTCAAATTATTTTTTTAAATAACATTGAAAATATCGATAAAATTTGATCTGTTTGAACGCCGCCATATTTCGCGGGCCTTGGATGACGTCACATGCCACGCTCAGTGTTTGTTTCATAAACTTAGTATACTTACTTGAAGTGTTACAGTAATTTTAACGATTCTTAGTTGTAATTACTATTTATTGTAATTACTAGACAATGGATAGAGTTATAAACCATTTTATAGGTATTGCTTTATCCCTAAGTGTAAAAACACTATAAGAATTACACCCAATGAAGTATTTTTTGAGAGAGTTGCGAAAATACGAAAACAATGGTGTAAATTAATGAGAAGAGATGAAGTATCTTCAATATCATGTTTATATTGTTGTGTAGATCACTTTAATGTAAGTATTTCTCCATAATCTGCATTTTCCCTATTAAAATCGATGCGCCGTTTGGTTTTCCAAACCTTTCTTTTCGAGTTCTTTTTCCTTTTCCTCGGTTCAAACTTTTTTACAGCGAGTGATGGACTTTTTGCAGTAACATTTTTAAGTAACGCAGCTATTGGAGTACCAGTGTTAAATGCAACGACAGCAGCGTAGCACCTCAACGCATACGAATTATTCAAAGCGAAGTTGATGCGCTTGCTTCCAGCATATTTTGCAACCAAGGAATTGAATTGCTCAGTTCTGAAAAACAAATGTGATGTTATTCAATAGTAATATTTTTTACGCAATTTTACATTAATAGGTACTTCAAAAACGTATCAAATTGCAATTTTTAAATATTAGTTAGATATTTATTCTAAAAGCGATTACTGCTATTATTTGAATTGTGCAACAACCTGTTATTATTTAAATTGTGTATCAAGCTTTTAGCATGAAAACCCAGAGAAGTTGCATTTGCTGAAAGCTTTTTCAGCAATACTGGTATATGAGGTACATATTTCGGCTCCAGCTTTTTTCATTTCTGCAGTAATATCCTTCACAGTTACTATGGTCACGAAAAATATCCAAGGAACTGTTTAGGATATCTTTTTGCAATGTTTTTATTTGTTTAGCTGTTTGTGAGTAGTCAGTTTTACGGAATCTTACTGCCACTTTGACTGCAACCCGTAGAAGAAAAAAAGACAAGGTACTCGTCACGCTGATAAGCTATGCATAGTCCCAAGTAAGCCAACTTTAATGCATAAAAGCATATTCTGCAGGGCTATATATATATATATATATATATATATATATATATATATATATATATATATATATATATATATATATATATATATATATATATATATATATATACAATAAGATACCTAAGGAAATAAAGGCTATTCAAAATATAATAAGATTCAAAAAGTACCTTCACGAAATGTTGTGTTCTAAATGTTACTATTCTTTAAATGAATTTCTAAATGATGCTTTATAATAATAAATATTGTATTCCAACCATATTGTTGATTCATCTGATGCATGTCAATTTAAGGTTGCATACTAGTGACGAAAGGACTCCGAAGCTTTTAAGTCTTTAAAAAGAACTCGAATTATGGCGGTTTGCAACTAAACCGAGTCCTTAAACCCTGAACTCTAACCTTCGACTCACGGTTTAATCTTAAGACTTAAGTCGTTTTAAAAAGACTCCTATTTTTAAACGAATCAAGCCCAACGAAAAGGTCCGAACCCTTTTGAAAACAACTCAGTTCGTGAGTCGTGCTTCGTCAGTCATGAGACGCGCGCTAATACGCATCAACAACATATTACAATGATTTATTGAATTGAATGATTTATTTTTGCACCTTAATGTAAAACTTTGCCAGAGCCCCGTTTATTATTTGTGAATGTAACGTGTTATCTTTGACAATTGTGAACCAATGTTAATAAATGTTTTTGATTGAATAAACATTGAAATCGGTTATACTTTTTTAATATATAGCATTAGTTTAAAAAAAAATTTATTTGGGCAACATTTTTTAAAAGTAAAAAAATACTATATAAAAAAAATACTATATACTTTACTACCACATACTTTTATATCCAAAATTAAGAACCGTCCTCACAAAATTATTTGAATATCGTTGGTAAAGGATTGAAAATTAAATACATTGTTCTACTCTATACTATGATAACAAACATGCCGACGCCCTTTATTGGATTTTTTTAATTTAAAATTATAACAAAATAATTATCTACACTACTACTTGTTGTATTTACAAAGCATGTTAAAATCATTACAAAATATTTAAAAATAATAACTTACCCAAGGTATCAAAACTCACGTCGCGCTATATTCGTCGCCGGCGATGTGTGTCGACTCGGTGCAATTTTCAGAGCGCAGAGCGATACGTCCTCCCTCTAAAAGCGCTTGGCGCAGACTGCCTAACCGAGGCTTGCTTCGAGTATTATAATGCGAGAATAAGGTTGTTTTAAAACATTTTTTATTGATTAAATTTAATTTTCTTTTGCAATTTTTTTTTAGGAAATGGATTGACTGTGAAGTGAATTATATTTCCATTATTTTTATTTTGTGAATGAGAGTTTTACGTAGCCGAAATCAAAGGCAATACTTTGCCTATTTTCTGTAAAATTTGACTAAGTTAAACATTTTTTTACTCAAAAATTTCATATGAAAGTGGTAAAAAGTGATACGAACATTGTATAGACGACTTTTACAACAATACATTGTAATTTTTTTATACCGTTTAAACTTCAAAACAATTCGTAAATATGTGATATTCTAAACCTCTTACGGCAAAAATTCACAAAACATGCGCCGGTTTGATGCCGATTAATCAAAATTAAATAATAATAATAAAAAAGTAGCTCGAACATTAGATAATAATTGAAATGATCTTTCATTTCGTGTATTTAAACTTATAGAAATACATTATTTTAACGGTAAAATCAAGTCTGTAAAATTACGTTACTTCGGCGAATCGGCAAAATTTCGTATACGGCCTCTTAAGCTAAGTTTATGGATGGTGTTACTTCAAATGATTATTACTACTTCGAATACTATTATTACTTCTACTAATTATTATTCTCTACTAATTATTATTACTTCAAATGTCAAAATACATAGTAATAATGAGATGTTTCTCTCTGTAGCTTTTTTTTTTCGTGTGGAAACCCCCACGGGACATCACTTCTCCCGAGCTAACGGTGAAGGTGGTATGTCCGAATGCAATGCAACCAACTAAAACCATAAGGTGTTTCATCACAAGTGCACAAGGAAGCCTCCGGGAATAAATGCAGACTTTCGCCGCCTCTTGGTCAGTAGGCGGCCACACACTAAGGCGCGCGCGTAACACGTTGCGCCACCGTTTCAGGCCTTCCTATGCTCGGGTAACGTACAACCCCATCCGTTACCCCAAGGCCAGAGCTCAAGGAGATCGGAGATCGTTACGAACTCTCCGGCGCCTGGTGCGTCTTCTGCGGGACGGGAGATTATTCATTCTCTACCTTATTCTTTCAACATCACCATCACAGTCGGACCATGGACAGAACTATGGTCTCCAGCAAAGGCTTCCCCCACCGCAGCCAATATTAAACATCAATTTGATGTAGTAATTATTAAAAAAATAGATGACTGTAAATAATTTACGGTAATATACCTGTTTACACGTGGCAACCCAAAGGTTGCGGCTGACTGACTAATTTATAAAAAAAAAAATAGTTGCTATTTATATAAATAAATTTATTACACTCAATTTAATTACAGGTAATTTTTTATAGGCAACCCGAAACTAATGCACTCACTAATCATTATTTTAAATTAGGTTTCATTGAAAAAACAGATACCTGCAGAATCGAGCGGTGGGATCTGTACTATTATAGAAGTTTACCAGCCAGGGAGAACCCGTGATATTACTGCACTCCACACTTTAGTGGAGTGCTCAGCGTGGACGCAACAACGCCGTGACCACGCGGCGGCTATTGGAGTGGGAAGCCGCTCACTGGAGAACATGGTTCTGTTCATGGTCCAAAGTTAGGGTGCGTGGGATTCCGCTGCCTCTTTTTGTGAAGAAGTGATGTCCGCTAGTACTCTTTCGTTCCGAAGGAGAGGCACCAGGCGCCGGAGAGCGCAATATGATCTCCGGCGTCCATGAGCGCTGGCCTGGGGGTAACGGGGAGGTTGCCCGTTACTCTAGCAGAAGCAAGCCTGAGACGGTGTTCCGCGCGCGCCTCTTTTAACCGGAAGGGGGGCAAAGCCCTCCGCACGCAACGGCGTGGCTGCCTTTTGTTTAAGAGGCGGCCAAGGTCTGCCGGGGTTCTCGGGAACTTCCTTCCTAGGGTATACCCGAGTCCCTGGTAATAGACTCATTTATGACGGAACACCGTGTGGTTTTAGTCAGTTCGATTCCGACATACCACTTCACTATCAGCCCCGGTTAGGTGATGACCCGAGGGGGTTCCCCACACGAAAAAAAAAGGGAGAACCCGTGATATGGGATCCCAAACATTGGTTCTACAAAAATATAAAGATATATTAGAGATACTTGGATCCGTATTATGACATTAAAAAACACAGTAAAAAAAAAAGATTTTATAATAAAAAAAATTAACTAAAGCAGGATTAAACAGATAAAAAGCTTCAACCATCTTTGAAAGGTCCATGTTCACTCTAGACCGACGAATATAAACGGATCTTTTTGTGGTCGTATTCGTGCACGAAGTACTAGGTTGGTTATTCAGCATTATGCGCCGGTAGTCTAAATGAGGCATAGATTGTGACCAAACCGGCAATTGTGTTAGTAATCATTGGCGGAAAGTCGACGTTCATTCTCAATTTTTTTCCTTTTAAGTCTTTCAAATTAGACTTACTCATTATACCTACGACCTTGATGAGAGTTGGCTTCTCTAAAGAAGAGGGTTGCTACAGTTCGGGGATTGGCTTACGCCTGTTGAGTCCTGTCAGAGTTGAAAAACTATTCTATCCTCTTGAACATCGGTTGCGGTTACAGTAGTTTTAATTAAAACGTTAAAGTACCCAAGAAAAAATATAAAATGTGTACATTTATTTGTTACAATCGGACATTCTGTTACGATTAAAAAGATGCTTCTTTTTTTTGAGGTTTTTTTGGTCAAGAAGTTAATCGTCCAGCTTTAGATAAGATCAATGAATTTATTCATTATCAGCTGACAGACAGCACGCTATGTGCACGTGCGCTAAAAACCTTTATCGTGTGTTCATGCTCTTAGCTCTGTAGTTGGCTTAAATGACATTGAACTTGAAGTCGTTTCGAACAGTTGTTAGTGCGGAATTACGTGGCTAATACTTTCTAACTACGTCTATATCTATAACTATTGTTTGATTAATTATTTAAGCCTGATATGTATATTATTTTTATCAATTGTAAAGCTTGGCATCATTAATTAAATTAATTTGTAAATCCTGATAAACCTATTACAATCCTCGATAACTAGGTATGTTACAAAATAATAATTACTTGGTCAGAGTATATAAAAATAAAGTATAGCAAGGGGTCCTAGTGGACTTGAGCCCTTATTTTATATATTGGTAGTACTAGACGTATTTTCCGTCTTATTAGAAAAACGTGGTATTCTCAGCTTTTAATAAAAGTAAAATTAACTTGTATTTGTAGAGCGTCAACTTCAGATGCAACACGTCAAGCGGCACACTAGTTACCTGCATTCCAGCACGCTGTTAACTCTTCGCTGCTAATTCTTGAAAAATCAACTTGTTTGTAAATAACGAGACTCCATTATAACTGAAATCGTCCAAGAAAAGAAGATGTTTGAAATTATGTCTTTGCAATACCTAGTACATACGAATGCTACAGAGTAGGAAAATTGCGGATGCAGAATTTTCTACATTCACGGATGTAGATGCGGATTTTTTGGCTCACATCCGCGGATGTCAATATTTTTAAAGGGATATTATGCACTTGCACTTTTGAAATATCCCTTACGGTAAACATTGTAATTTTTTTAACTTTAAACTTTTTCCAATGGTACATTTGCCGGCCTCGCCTAATTCGCTTCGCGTCCCAATATTAGTCCATGAAAAAGCTCCTAACCTTTTTAACTCCGACAAACGAAAATGTGCTTACGACACCGCGGTCGTCGGTAGGGACCGACAAAAACACGACAGTTTTATAGTCCATAAAAAGCAAAATTAATCATTTTGAAAAAACCCACAACGGTGAAAACGTAATCCAAAAAGGATAAAATAATTTTAAAACCCCCGACTTAACTAGATTATGTAACGAAAGATAATAAACGTAAAAAGCTTTTTATAATAGAGTTGATCTCTCGCGAAGTCGGTCATATAAACAATGGAGTATCAGTTTTCATAGCACTTCCTTACATGCCTGTTTGTTTCCCGAAGATATACTTATATGTGGCAATAATAAATAACACATACCTATAAACTTAATAAACAACTAAAGAATATCCGCCGAGGCTGCCATTAAATGAACTAAAGTTTTGCAGTTTTATAGTAACGTGAATATAATTATTGAAGGTGTTTTACGACGACATAATGTAACACAGGATATTTTCATTTTAGTTGACATTTAAAATAGAGATTATGATGATATGTGCTGATGACGATACACACGGTTTACTAAAATTTCCTAACACGATCATAAAAAAATATTATATCCCACTAGCAGCGCCCCGCGGTTTCACCCGCGTAAGTCCCGATCCCGTGTGAATATCAGGATAAAAAGTAGCCTATATATTAATCCAGGACTCCAGCTATCTACATAACAAGTTTCATCGTAATCGGTTCAATAGTTTTGGCGTGAAAGAGTAACAAACATCCATACATACATCCATACATCGTCACAAACTTTCACGTTTATAATATTAGTAGGATTACATATGTCGCAATGCCGTTGCTTTTAATATTAAAAATATGAAATTTAAACATATCTAAAACGTTTATATACTCAACAGGGATTGTTCCGTCCGCTGCTATCATGCGCTCCAGTGGCTATGGTCGGTTTGGATCGTGGAGCTCACACCCAGGATCTTACCAAGACCATGCAGTACATCAGTAACGAGAAAGTAAAGTTGAAAGTCGACCCTAATACTATGAAGTAAGTATGCCTAAATGTAATGCCCAATTTCCAAATTCTCAATATTACTAACTTTATAATTTTAGCAAATTCTTTTCTTTCTTTTATTCCAATAAAAGGAGCTGTAGTACAATACATAAAGTAACTTATAATAATAACAACAAACACTTAAGTAATAACTACACTTAGCGGTTAAAGTACTGTCCTCTTAAATAGGCTACATAATAGCCTGTAGTAAAGAGAAACAGTGCCACCTCCTCGGAGATAGGAAATACAGTGTTTGAAAATATAACATTATCAATCATGTGAGTACTAAATATACCTTAATATTCATATGTATTCTTTCGTTTTTGTATTGTATATTTAAATTATAGACACTCACGTCTGTATCCCCCAAGGGGTAGGCAGAGGCGTATTAAACACCCAAATTTTGCCAACTTTAATTTGGTCCCACTCACGTAAAGGCGCGTTCCCACTGCACCGTAACGCTATTATTATCACGACTAAATGTCGATTCTATTTCATTGAAATTTTATCATTGAATAATTGTCGTGTTGAGGCTCTTCCCAGTGAATCGTGACGACAATGTACGAGTACTGTCTGACAGAAGTCGCCCAGTCGCCTCTACGTACTTTTAGAAGTTAGTAGCGTGTATGAGCTCTTGTGTACAATGGATGTTGATAATATTTTAATAACTTATTAGGTACTATTTAAACAGATCTAAGAGGAAGCGAGCGGAGAAAGGTTGTATACAATGATCGACATTTTTATCGTAACCACGACAGATAGTCGCGGCTACCATTCGTCGTCCCGATCACGACGAGTCGTGACGTTTTATTTATCGTTTAACACTGTCGTATAGATTTTCCCATTGTCTTGATAGTCCGTCACTATACAGTAAAAAAGTCGTGTCGACAGATAACGACTATCTATCGTTACGAGTGTACGACACAGCGGGAACGCGCTCTAACCTATTGCCGTCAAACTTAGGGAATTTAAAATTGGAATATTGGAAATATATTGAACGGGAAAAGTAGGTAGGAAGCGAAGACAAGGAAGAAGTATGGAGTATAAGCAATAGGTCTCGAGCAAGTCGCATACCTGTAACTCGAACTGACTGTTGTAAACTAATTTTGAGTCGGCTTCAAACAACAAACTGATTAATTATCAAAATTTTATATGTACCTACGCTACGTAGAAATGGAAATGGACATGGCATCATTTTATTATTTGGCGCCGACTCAAAATAAGTTTATATAAAATTTTATAGTGTTTATGTAAATAAGCTCAATACTTAAGACTTAAAAGGTTTATTTATTTTTACTTTTTAGTTCTTTTCGTCGGTTTAATTTTTTGTTAAAAAGATTTTTTATTTTATGATTTTTTTTCATCATCAGCTCAGCTACATGTGATGATTTCTAAACCCAAATACCTGATAAAGTAATGAAAAGTAAACAGAAACACTATTCTCGTCCGAGGGTTTCTCTCAATTTTATCAGGATCCCATCATCAGATCCTGACTTCCTTGAGATGGACCACCCTATCTAACAAAAAAAGAATAATCAAAATTGGTTCATAAAAACGGAGTGAGGGCTGAACATACATAAAAAAAATATACATATAAATATACGGTGGAATTGAGAACACCTGTTTTTTCGTCGGTCAAAAACATATGCCATGACGTATGTATGTAGGTATGTAAATATATTATATTATCTTAACTTGTATGAAAATGATGTGTTAAGTTTTTTATTGTTGTTCTAATTAGACTAACAATATAAAACTAGTAATTACTAATCACAAACTTTATTTTTAATTTAAAGTTTTGTACTAATGTGTTATATTTGTAAGCATGAATGATATTGTAAGTTTGTATACTTTCTAATTAGAATATTGATAAAAAAGTAAACGCACATCATTTGAATTTCAGTAAAATAATAATATATAATATATTGACATACATACGTAAATCTATCGAGTGGGGTATCGAAATGAAAGGTTTTAAAAGGTGATTATATATACAAAAATATGCACAACTTATATGTTTATCAGTTAGTATTTTAATATATACGTATATAATAGACAGAAACAACACAAAAAAGTATGTCTAAATTTATAAAATAACTTATAATTCATCATATTTACGGGCAAAAATACAAGCGTGAAAATGTACATACCTAGATTACCATAAATTAAAATAATTAATGATCGTAACTACAGACACATTTATGTACAATTTTTTGTTGATGTAGATTATAAAAATTACACCCTTAATTAGGTTTATCTAACGATAACTACGTACCACTACTATTTTAAACCATTACTATTCCTGATATGTGTATATGTACCTATGTAGTTTTTAAAGACACCTCGACGTGTGTTTTCAATTTGATATTTTAATAGAATAATTATGTCGATTTAGTTTTGTTAGTTAAATGTATAGTATGGGATTAGCCTATAATTGCTATATTTAATAAAAAACAATTCTAAAACTTACGGATCGCAGGTGAGAATCTCTTGACCGAAACACTCAGAAAATCCTAATACCGCTGACCCAGATATCTAATCTTGAGCCTATTATTAGTATTAATATATTAATAGTATTAATATATTATTAGTATTAATATATTAATAGTATTAATATATTATTAGTAACGTATAACACGCTGTGCATCCAGTTTTTTTTAAAAAGTCCATTGAAATGCGACATTCTTCAAATAGTTCTACTCAATATATCTGAACGATAACCAAATCCCTTGATGTCTTCATATCTCTGTGACCTTTACTATATGTATACTAGACATTACCTGGCGGTCGAATTTAGACCGTTTTAAATGTCTTGTTTTATTATCAAGGCCAGTATAATTTGAACTGTCATTGTATTGGCTTTGTTACCATTAGATAGAGGTCAAAGTATCCAGGGTTCAGTATATCCCTCAAGCTTGATGGTGCCATATTTACATATTTTTTTACTTTAAAGCACACTAGCTGACCCGCGCAACTTCGTCATCGTTGGTACATTTTTCCCATTTTGCAACATTTTTTATAGATGTTCCGGTCCTATTGGTTGTAGCGTGATGTTATATAGTCTAATCACCTTCCTCGATAAACGGGCTATCCAACACAAAAAATTTCAAATTTTAAAGTTCCTAAAATTTGCGCCTTCAAACAAACAAACAAACTCTTTAGCCTTATAAAATTAGTATAGATTACGAAAATATTTTAAACTAGCCGTCCCCGCAGTTTCACCTGCGTTTAAAGTCACTGCTCCGCTCATAGTGGTCGTAGCGTGATGTTTTATAGCCTATATCCTTCCTCGATAAATAGGCAATCCAAACTCTTCAGCTTTATATACATATTAGTAGTAGCGACTTCGCAAATCAGACATTAACCTTTCTTTGTTTCATTTTGTCCTACTCTAATGAAATTGGAGTTATGCATTTTTAGATCTTAGTTGCGTTCTATCATTTCTCGGACACATGATGCGTATAACGGTAGCGCTCATTACTCAATACCGTACACTCCGAGGCGAGGTTATCGCTATCCACCTCTTATACTAAAAATACACCTACAGTTACTACGTGTTTAACATGCTTAATAGCTGGCGAACAGTGGCTGTGTCTACTTGTACTTGACTTCGTTTGGATGCTTTTACGATATCATGGCCCTGTTGAGAAGACGTTCGGTGATTGGACCCTATCTATCTACGGTCGGTCGTGCTTTAAGAGGTAGGTCGCTTATCGTGCCACCTCAACTTCGATGGTAGTATTCGTCTTTACCTTAATTTTTACAGGCGTCGTTTGAGATAACCAAATAGACCACGAAAAATAAAAACAAGTGGCAATGTCTGTATCAAAATGTTTTTGCAAGCGTTAAAGATGACTTCAGCCAATAAAATAAATGTATATCAATAAGTTAATTATTATATTACTGGTCATTATTTTTCCATTCTAAGGTTGCCTGGAAGAAATTGCTTTTAGCGATAAGGCCGCCCATATCAATATTGTAAACTAACTAAGCAATATGTACTGGTGTACCATAAAGTTTATTCTATTCTATTCTAAGTTAGCAAGATGGAAGAATCAAACTCTTTACATAACAAACTTCAACACGCGGTTGCATGTCACAATCATTGTGGAGCTATTAATATCAATCTAAAGCTATCTAGCTAATCAAAGACGTTGCTATGCTAGATCTATTAGGTTTTAGGCTTTGTGTTCTATCGCATAAAACAATATAGTTTTTAAGTAATGTCGTATATTGTTTTCGTTATACTCAAAAACTGTAACAGCGTAAAAAACTCAAGTCATAAATCACAAAAAAATCGCGTTTTTCCTTCTAGATAATAGTAATTTGTGGCCACCTTAATACCATTTGGTTAAAGTATGTTTAATTATCTTCTGTCTTGTAATAAAATTCAGTGACCAACTTAAGTCTAACGTCATTTTATAGGCGTGCGGAACTCCTTATTAATACTACGTTCATTGTTCCCAGGTTAGATAAACGCGTAGACAAGCCACTTGTCGTTATGATCAACTGGTTGCTGGCGCGCCAGAAACATGTAATGAAATACGCAACTCTATACTTAGAACAAGGTTTCGACGTGCTCTCTGTATCTTGCACTCCTTGGCAACTAACGTGGCCGCAAAAAGGATCTCAGGTTTGTAACTAAACATAAAAAAAAAACTTGTTCAGCAAGAGCATAAAACAGAACTAATAAAACGCTTGAGGTGTCGGTTGGATCGAAATTCCTTTCGCTAAATATAAATATATTTAATGAACTGATTAATTATCTCAAAATATAGTAAATATTGTAAAAAGTCTAAGTTAAAATTGCACCATCTGTGATCTCCATTAGTAGCGTAAATAAAAAATCAACTCGCGGTCAGCATTTTTCGTTGCGCTAACAATTTTTTCCGCCTAGCGCCTCTTCCGACGAGCGTCTGAAGTGTATCTTGCCATAAGAATTTTCCTCCCACATGCTTCTACTACCTAACGGCCCATAAACTAGCCAAGGGGTTGTCTGACTTCTGGAGATAAAAGTTTTTGAATTACATTTCTTTTATTGAAACTTTTACATACAATCCAGATATATATATTTTTTTATGAAATAGGGGACAAACGAGCAGCCGGGTCACCTGATGGTAAATGACTACCGCCGCTCATGAGTACCTGCAACTTTAAAGAGTCACAAGTGCGTTGCCGGCCTTTAAGGTAATAGTAGGGCAAAGGTAGAAGAGGGAGACAGGAGGGAAGGGTTAGGGCCCCATGCAACCTCAATCACTCGGCGAAAAGCAACTTAGAACTCGTCATTTGAACGATTAGATCTATTTTGTAGCGACTAAGAGAAATGTCTCAGTATTCTTAGGGGCCCAGTAGCATTAGTGCTACTTTTGTCCAAATGACGAGACTACAACTTAGGTTTCTAGATGTAGGCTCATCATATCCTTGATATTTCTCGAGTAACGTATCGATTTGAAGTCCAAAAGAAATCAGGCTCTTTTTTTATGGTATAAGGGACAAACGAGCAGGCGAGTCACCCGATGGTAAATGACTACCGCTGCCCAAGGGCATCTGCAACTCAAGAGTCACAAGTGCGTTGCCGTCCTTTAAGGTAAGAGTAGAGGAGGAGGGGGAGAGGGGGGAAGAGAAAGAGAGGGAATGGTGAGGGCCTCCGGTATCCTTACTGACTCGGCGAAAAGCAATGCTTTACTGCCGGTTTTCTGTGAGGCCGTGGTATCACTCCGGTCGAGCCGGCCCATACCTGCCAAAGCATGGCTCTTTTGACTTGGCACTAGTACTTCTGTGGAAATAAAAACTATTACAAAAACTAATTAAGTATATACATAATACTATTAAGAACGAAAGTTCCGGGGTTTTAGTTCTCTGGCCCAGACTAGCTGACATGATACTGTTTTGTTCGCAGTTGGTTGCAGGTGATATGCTCAAATTTATGCATGTTAACGAAAACGATCAGCCGCTGGTGGTGCATGGGTTTTCCGTAGCCGGATACGTGTGGGGTGAGGTATGCGTGCACGTCATGAAGAATCCAGAATTGTAAGTTAATAAATTATAACCTTTTCACATGCAACCAATAACTAGTGTTTCCCAGTTTGATATACAAGTCTATACACTTGCTGAAGGAGCATGACTCTAGCATGCAGTTACAATAACAATTTTTGAAAAATAAACTATCCGTTTACAAGTTATGACCGTGGAATGAAAAAATCGTAAATAAAAAAAAATTTACTGTTTCAAATCTTTAACTTTATACATTTCACCTACTTTTATGAAAAAACGGAGGCAAAAGTACCTTGAAATTTAACTTTTAAACTGATAAAAAAACAATTCAAAATTCTTAAAAAATTTTTTTTTTAAAAATCATTCTCTTTCAGTGATTTAAGTAAGAGTTCCTTTTTCAAATACACCCTGTATATGCTGCTGTCTACCCCCATTGTCGTTGCTTACCCGAAATCTTGAAGTTGAGATTATTACTAGCTAGCTGCTATATGTTTAACCTATTCTCATAACTACAATTTGGAAACCATTATGGGTTCAATAAACAACATGAAAATAAGCAAATAAATCGCATGCAGTTCTGTATGTAGTTAATAATATAATTATTATAACTTAGAATGTTTAAGTCAGTAGATGGCACTAAATCAGGCGCCATGAATCTTGGGCTGACCGTTACCCCAGCAGAAGCAGGCCTAAGACGGTGGCGCGGCGGGTTCCGCACGCGCCTCTCCCATCTGGAGGGGGAGTAGGGCCCCCCCTATCGCACGGTGTGGTCGCCTGCTGATCAGGAGGCCATAGTCTGCAGGGGTTCCCGGAAGCTTCCTTCCTAGGGTATCCCGGGTCCCCTGCAATAGACTCACTTGTGACGGAACACCGTGTGGTTTTAGTCGGTTCGAGTCCGACATACCACTTCACCCTCGGTGAGGTGATGACCCGTGGGGGATTCCACACGATAAAAAAAAAAAAGGCGCCATGAATCTTTCGAAGAATTATCTCACAAGTTGTATAATATGCGGCTTTCTTCTATTCTGGACTGCTGTCCCCTGAACCTTTATCTACACCTTACATCATTGATTTGAAGAAGGAACAGTTTTAGAGACAGCAATAAAGACAATGTTGGTTACAGTACAGCTTAGACATTTGGTTCTCTTATTCATCGAATGCAATTTCAAAATCAAATTAAATTTTACTCTATTAAAAGACTTGGTTTCGACTGTAAAATAACTTTTCCAACTTCAGATATCAACCTGTAATGGATCGTGTGGTAGCCCAAGTGTGGGACTCGGCCGCCGACATCAGCGAGCTCACTATCGGTGTACCCGCCGCTGTTTTCCCTAAGCATCAAATCATGCAGAAGACACTGAGGGCTTATATGGAGTAAGTACAAGAATAATAAAATATTCATACTATTAGCTGCAGTAGGGAGTAAGTTATGTTGTAAAAAAAAATAGGCAGTCATTAGACCGCCGACAGAAGTGGAAACTTAAACGAAACGATGAAGTTAAAACGTCACATTAGCAGGTTGGTGACATTAATTAATAAGGAGGTGACAGAACTCAATGTTTAGATTAGCGCCCTCTAGTGGATCTATATATGTATTATTAGCGTGACGGGCACAGTTCAGTGCTTTTTCCCCACAGCAAAAGTGCACAAACGTGCCTAAAGAAGTTTTTACTTCGAAAAATTATTACCTATAACAATTTGTGGAAATTATATCCAGAGGTTATAACATAAATTATTGTACGGGAAAAAATGTAACTATGAAAACAGCCGAACTAGTAGATTTTCTGTTTTGAAATTAGTTTTAAATTGACCGTGTGTTATGTCGTTATTTATAGATTATAAACTACGCATAATAGTCACCGACGAATATAAATTGGTCGATATTTTTCAATACAAACTTCGACGTACATAGACTATTAAACAATGTTACATAATACAGCAAATGTTATTTATTATATCGTTGTATGATCTTTATACATTTTTTTTTTGGTATAGGGGGCAAACGACCAGACGGGTCACCTGATGGTAAATGACTACCTCCGCCCATGCCCACGCCCTGCAATTCAAGAGTCACAAGTGCATTGCCGGCCTTTAAGTTGGGAGTCAGGGAAGATGGGGGAGAGGGAAGGGTTAGTGCCTCCGGTAACCTCACTCACGTGGCGAAAAGCAATGAAAATATTGCTTCACTGCCGGTTTTCTGTGGGGCTGTGGTATCACTCTGTGCGAGCCGGCCCATACGTGCCGAAGCATGACTCTCCCACGAAAAAAAAATATAAATGTACTTACGTAAGCATAAAAGTAAAACAAAAATTAATTAAATATTAATCATCTACACAGATTCGTATTTAAACCAAACTCTTTTCAAAAATCAACTAAATGAAAAATCATTTCACACTAAATTAAATTACTTCAGAACTTAAATATAATTTTAGAGATCGTATCGATTTTATAATTCTCTACATTATTGTTTTACTAAGAGTTATCTTGAATTTCACTGCAATGTAAGCGGCGCGGAACTCGGCATACTTCTTAATCACGCAAGTCTGTACAAATTACTTTTTTTATTACGCGTCGTAAATATTTTTATTACATGCCCAGACATCATGAAATGAATCGATCTGGCATAACATTTAAACCAGGGATGTTATGGATATGAAATTTCGGATACGGGTAGATATATGAATAATTTATACCGGTTTTAGAAAAGAGGAGGAGAGGTTCATGGAGAGGGTTCCGTACGTATCCAGTTTGTATTTTTTTTCAATTACCATAATTTATCTAAACAAACTTAACATTGTAGTTGAAGAGTGTGTTCTCCTATACATTCCAACTGCAAATCTGTACGTACATTATTGAGAGATTAACCTATAAGTAAATCACTATTTTCTGTACTTTTTCAAAGTTTTAGATCCAGTACTTTCGGAGGTAAGGGAAGGATTGTAAATTTTCATCTATTTACTAAACCCTTTTAGAGTCTTAGACCCTAACAACAAGAGGGTGGGTCACTTTGGCAGCCAAATCAGAAAATAAAAATTAAATTGCCAACTGTATCGTTTGACGTATCAAACCAAAGGGTCATTTACACATGATTATTATAGCAACTAAATCTACCTAATATCTATCTTATATTATACAACCACTTCATTTCGATTTTGATTTCGGATATGCGATAGTTTCGGTTACGGAGCTCCATAACATCCGTTTAAAACGCATAGGCAAATTTTTCGATAAGATAAAATATTATACATTTCTATAATATTACTTTTGAATGGGCTGATTAGTTGGGAGAAACTGCGGTCCTTTCTAGGCAGCTTCAACGACCACCACCTTTATATTGCAGAAGATTTTATTTCTGGCTGATGTTGCGTCCGTTTTCTCGCAAGTTTCTTTACTAGAGACTACAGGGGAGAAAAGGCAGACAACTCAGAAACGCTTTTGCTATTCCTGGATTCTTCCGAAACAGTGATCATGACCTGGCCTCTAGTGGATCTGTTAGAAACAATCTCACCACTAAATAACAGTAACCGCTATTTCGTTCGATCTGCAATCAGCACTGGAGTGATCGTTATCAATTTATAACGCATGCCTAGCCTTTTTAACACCCCACCATTGTCAACTGACCAATGACGTGACGCTATCGGTAAAACAAGTCAAAGTAATGTCGATAACTCATTTGTTTTAAAAATTTAAATAGTGAACTGTTTTTCATCTATTGTAGTTTGCCCCTATTTTTGAATCAAACCTATTATACTATTATTTTTTTGACTTAGATTGATGGTTCTTTGAATCTAAGGATAATTATCGATTGGGGGATAAAGATTCGTTGTCTTTTTCCGACGTGGATGTAAAAATTACCTTGAGGCCTTTGTGGTGGCGTTAAGGGTAGCCCGCAATCCGACCCCCCCGCCGCCTCCCCTTCATTACCAGGTAGAGGATTTGCTCTCCTCCAAGTGACTGTAAATGTCATAGGCTTGTTAACGTTAGATATATTTACAATAAATTCTTATTTATATTTAACTACACAACAATAGTTACTTAACTACACACTCTTATCGTTATCACGTGTTAAACGTGTGTAACCTTCAAACATGATTTGTGCACGATTTATACAAACTCCTACTAACATAATAGATAAGACTAAATAATGTTTGTTGATTGATCGCACTTTGCTCCATGGATCGCACTAATCTCTGGAAATACCAGTCGGGTTTGACAAATTCTTTTTTGATAGGCCAATTCATAAGGAAGATTATAGGGTTTTCAACATTACGATATGACTCTTAGGAGCAGAGCATTGACGAGTGAAATTGCGGCAACGGCTTGTTATCTAGACGCGGAGCGTGTCAAGCCAAGTTCAAGAAAAATTAACTGGTGACGCAGCACCTTTGATCGCTTAATGACTCATAATCTATTTAATATAAATACTTGTATTTTTGTTTATTTTTTAAAACCCCTTCGATTAACTAGAACCCCGAATTTCATAAATACAACTTAAACAGTAATTGAGATATTATCGTTTAAAAATTGTCATTTTTATCACTGACCGACATATAGATCCAAAACCTAACCCACTTCCCGATGATCTAGAAAGTTGAGTATGGATGTAGTAACACATACAAGAGATATGTTGTTTAGCCAAATATAAGAAAACTTGGATGTGAAAACTAGCTAAGCCAAATCATCAGGATTATCCACAGAACTTGGCAATAATTTAGATCTCAATTCTTTTGTCGTACGTCGATAACCACGTATATTCTTAATATTGAACTTGGCTTCCATTTTCACATTTATATTTTTGATGGGATTTAATAAACCCGTTTACAAATCACTAGACAGTATTACGGTCTAAAGGTTAAATTCCCTTATCAACAAGAAGCCAGACAGAGCTTATCACCGGTATGTTTATTATACATAGTACAAAGTCGCTTCCCGTCTGTCCCTCTGTACGCTTAGATCTTTTAAACTTCGCAACGGATTTTAATGCAGTTTTCACGTTAACGTTGCTACTTTTTATTGCAAATATTTTAACTTCGCTGTATAATCTTCAGTCAACTTATACTTGTGTTTTTAATACCCACTTAAAATGGGGTAAATTTAAAATTTAAAAAATGCTGCAAGCGGCGGCTATGTCAGAATATGGTTGGTATGGTACAGTGCTTAGATCGTCATATGATAACGTTTCCCAGCAAGGGAGTTATTGCTTCAAGTAACTGAAACCATTATTTAAAAATATATTCTGTTAATTTCTTTTTAAAAAGCGGGTTTTTTCGGGAAGGACACCAACCTATGTCGAAAAACTTAAAAAGCAAAACATCTAAATACAAAATTTTGATCCAAATCGTTAGAGCCATTTCCAAGGTACAGGAAATATTTTTATATACCTACATAATATAAAGTACATAACTATATATACATATAAGTACCTATACAAGAATCACTCGTTTAAAGTTACATGAAACAGTTACGTGAAATACTAAATACAGCCTTATCTTGTTCACACATACTGATTCGTTTATTAGTCACATGTTTCTTTGTGTTCGTGAATGTACGTTTAACTATTTATTGCAGGTACATATCGGCCATGTGTAGCCATATAATAATAGAGGTTAAAGTATGAAGTTCACGTCGTAACGTAGTGATCACTCTGATATAACATGACCTACAGGATCCATAATTCGGTATTAAAAGGTATGGCCACCAAAATAAACATTCTGAACTTAAAAAAAAACTCATGGGATTTTATGGTTTGTTTCTAAATTCCGTATCTGATTTAAACATGAAGACCTGTAAAACTATAGTATGTTAACAGTAATATCCAACGTCGTTTTAATTCAGCAGATACAACTAGCACGCAGTAGCCATATCGTGTGAACGGTATGAATACACACACGCCTTTCAAAAACCGGGTGTGAATCACACCCTTTACGGAATGGATTTTCATACGGTTTTCACCAATAGACAGAGTGATTCATGAGGAAGGTTTAGGTGTATAATTTGTTAACATTTTGTGTAAATTGGTTGAAATATGATGATGATTATTAAAGATGTCTCTACTACCCGTGCAAAGGCGGGACGGGTTGCTAGTATAATATATACTGGACCAGAGATTTAACGTACGATTAGTTTTATTTTTTACTAGCTTATAACCAACTACCTAAAATCTTGGAAGTCAATTGTAAACAAAAAAAAATAAATTATAATAAAACCTGATGATGGAGCAAGAAGTAGAACTCTTTAGTGGCTACTAGTACACCCTTCGAGTTTGGGCTCATATGATTCGTTTAGACGTCCAAAAGATTGGGCATGGTAACGAACGATGTTCTGTTAATGAAGCCGGGAGATGGAACTCCTTTTTAGGGTTCCGTACCTCGAAAGAAAAAACGGAACCCTTATAGGATCACTTTGTTGTCCGTCCGTCCGATCTGTCTGTCTGTCAAGACCTTTTTTCTCAGGAACGCGTGGAGGTATCAAGAGCTGTAAAAATATCAAACTTCTAAGGCAACGCAATCAAAAGATACAGCCGTCTATGCCGCAAATTTCCGCACATTTTCGACACTCGCAAGGAAATCAAAACCTACAGGGTACTTCCCGTGAACTCAGAATCTTGAAGTTTGGTACGAAGCAACGTGTTATAGCACAGATAAAGGAAAAATTGCGAAAACCGTAAATTTTCAGTTACATCATATAATAAAAATGTTTTACGGAACCCTCGGTGCGCGAGTCCGACTCGCGCTTGGCCGGTTTTTTACTTTTAAGTTCGGTTCGGCATTAAAGCGTGTTTTTTTTACTTTTTTCTAAACCTCGTGGCTAAGTGGTAACCGAGTTTTTTCTAAACCTAGATTATTTTTTTCCAGATATCATATGAAGACATTTTACGATGCGGCGACTGTCCATTACATCCGATCGTCGCAGCTGTTCCACACGAACTTGTGTCGCGCTCCGGCGCTGTTCCTATTGTCTCGAAGCGATCCAGTCGGTGCCGAGAAGAGCAATAGAAGTGTACATGATAGCTGGGTTGAAATGGGCATTAAGGTATGGACAATACTTTTACTGGCACAAACATTTACAGTAAAACCCGCTTAGTATGATTTACGTCAGCCTCTGCAATTTAAGTCATATTTTGATACATTTTATCATGCTTAATACGATTCGTTATTTCGTTTAATACAAATGCATGTGTGTCTGTATATGTCATAAAAGCTCATAAACGGATGGATGGAGGGTCACATGCTCTTTTCTAATCATTGAAGGAATTTTGAGTCGGAGAAATTTAATTTTTTTAAGTTATGCTTGTGTTATTAACTGATTATGTATTTTACTTATATGTATAATATGGAAATGCATTTATTTAAATTTTTTTAAATTGTATTTTTCTTATATCCTCAGTGTACCTGGAAATGCTGGGATAAGTCGCCCCACGTACAACACTATACCCAACACACCAAAGAGTATGTTGCAGCTCTTTACGAACACTTTAACGCATACGGGCTCGTCAGGCAGCCGGAGAAAATGCGCATGCGGTTATAAACGTTAAAGAAATAGAAATGAGGGTCATTTTCGATTGAAACTAAAAAAATATTTTATCAAAGGTAGTTTCTGTTTATTGACTTTTATTTTTCGTGCTTTAGAAGCTTTAGCTTGTATGAAGAATTCTAGAAACACTTTCAATATGTAAATAAATAAAATAAACTCTTAAGAATCGTTAGGAGCGCGTATCGTAACAACGCGTCTGTTTATCATAGCTGCGGCAATGCAATCATGACCTTGGTGCGACGAGCTCAAACTGTGCAATTGAAGTTAAAAATGTGTTTCGTATGCTGTTTTTTGGTTAAAAAATTAATTTTGAAACTGTTTGAGACATAATTCGCACCTTTAGAGTTATAGATACTTGTATGTCTTTTATTCTTTCATGCAATATAGAAAACTACAGACGTAATATTAACCATTAGTCGATGAATATGGTCGATTGAAGTAAATTTATGTCATGAAGTTAATTGGCCAATTTTTCGAATTAGGTCTATGATTCTAAAGGTGCAATACATGTTTATTTATCTTTTGTGAGGAAACTTCATAATGTAATTTGGAAAAGAACCTGTTTTAATTGCTGAATCAGGGTTATTAAATCACAATTATTTTTTCTGTAACTTTGCATTCTTGTATAAAATCTAAAACTTTTACACTGGTAATATTGGTATGTAAAACCCTTTGCGACAACTCGTTTGCACCTAATTTTTCTTGAAAATGACTCAGCCAAGTGTAGTTTCATTCTATATTTAGCGCATAACTGCATAGGCGGGCGTAGGCGAATTACAATATTAGAACGTCTAAGCTGGATTGTGACTTGCAAACAACCATAGTTAAGAGCATATTTCGTATTAACTGAATTAGTATGGGTAAATGTCTATTTGGAATATCCAAGCTAAAGAATTTGAAGGCACAGAACACATAATACCACAGGTACAGAAGACTCACTCCGCAAAATCATTTAAATAAATAATGACTCTTGTCCGACATAATAAAGTGCAATTCAGGTCGCATAGCGCTAATCACCTAGTTATATTCACCTACAAGTTGCGTCTCTTTCTATCGCGTAACTCTTTTCTCTTCTGACGACGTTAGGGTTGTCTTCCTTTAAAAAAGAATTAATCTGAACATTTAATTAACAGCAAGTTACGTGAGTATTACTTTATTTTTGTGAACAAATAACGTTTCAAATAAACCTAGGATAGGTACTAAATAACTCGACAGTCTAGATAGGAACGGATGACGTGCGAGAGTGGGCATCGAACTAACGTGCTCGCCGGCTGGCGCGCGGCACCTAGTTCAGTGAATTAGGAACGACAAGTCGAGCCCGCCACGTAGTTGTTCCGACCTAAAATGCGGAGGGGACCTGGCCTAGTGAAAGCTCTAAAATAAAATTTAGTGTAGTAATTGTGGGTATGTTTACTATAAGCGTTATCAGGTTTTCGATAAATGAAACGCTAGTACTGAGTTAATACACGAATTTATCTACTGAATACTACGGAATTTATATCACTGCTAACGATTTTATTGTTCAAAAGATGATTTGAATTTTACGATTTAAGCTTTGACTATTTAGAAGTTATTTACAATTTAAAATGAGAACGAGCACTGCACCGAATTTTCCATAATTAAGTAGATACTTTTTTGTCTAAAATTGTTTAAACTGGTATCACACCTTTACTTAATTATATATTATAAACTGATCTGATTTACTGCAGAAACTGTGCCTTACCAATAGATAATAACAACCTATAAATATCGCGAATATGGAACCCATATATCGAATAATGTAAAAATAACTTAAAATTAATAATGATCTATCTCAACCGCATTAAGCTTCTTATGTTGTTTTTTTTTTAAATTGAAAGCATTGTAGTTGTCAGTTGTATCACATCTACATACACTTCAAGGCTGAAATGGCATGGCATGACTCTAGAATGCAATTACAAAAAGTTTTAAAATTAC
The DNA here is from genome assembly GCA_949752705.1 of Callimorpha dominula. Lineage (NCBI taxonomy): Eukaryota > Metazoa > Arthropoda > Insecta > Lepidoptera > Erebidae > Callimorpha > Callimorpha dominula. The sequence goes on along the minus strand of OX457010.1, from coordinate 10,674,324 downwards.
GACCGTTTGAATTTAAAGGTATTATCAGCTCCGCTTCTCAGAAAAGCAGGCGGAATAAATGAGCAGTGGTTTGAGCAAGTGTTCCATTGTCTGATAAAGCCTGTAATTATTCCTTCAAATGACTTTAGTAGAAAGTTTATTCATTCACTTACATTTATCTACACTTACATAATGTTAATGTAGCGGATATAAATTCACTTGCAATATTTATCTTTGTTTTATAATATACTGTAGGATTTTTTATATACGGTTCTCGTTTCCTATAAAATGCAAACGCGTCTCCACATTGTCTCATTACGTATAACACGTGTATCAGACAAAGTATTAGAAACTATTTCATCATGTAATATGTAAGAATGTAGTAAGTAAGAATTTTTTATAATTTAGATTTATACTCTATGCTGTAGATTAAATAAATGAAAAACACTTTTTGGCATTAAGTTTTTTTTTCTGGAAAACCTTTATATTAGTAGCTTTCCTAACGGAGATCCAGTAAGTAGAGGACATATCCATAGAAGCATTGATTACCTCGTAGTTATTAAGTAAGTATAACATAGGCCCCTCCCTATATTTTATTCTATACTCACGGCTTTAAAAGTATTATTGTGGGTATAGTGAGAGGGCAGTCTTCGGAGAAGCCGACCGCTGAGACATAAAATGTGTTGATGACCCTCAAACATTGTGCCTCAAAGCAGATTGAAAGAAAGTCGGCCGACAATTATCGAAGATTAACTTCTTAATAAATTAGGGTCGAGGCAAAATTCACAAATGCCGCCCTGAATGTATGACAAGTCCGACCCTGGCTGTAGCCGCTTTTGCTTCCTGCCTGCATAAGATGTTGAAAGCGCTTATTTGGTAGACGTTGATTACGAGACGATGCTACCTATCGTGTTTCCTGAATGGTAAAAAACGTCCTTCATCTCTTTTTTTAATAACGCAGTCAACCTAGGCGTTTATGATCAAAAATGGACATTTCGATTACCACGCATTTTTATTTTTGGTTAAATAGTTAAAAAATGCACTGATTAAGAATTTCGATACCCGCAGTCTGGGCAAGTGGGGCGTAATTTTTTTATTTAACAATTTAACGAGAAAAAGACTAACATTTCGTCCCTCCGTCCACTAAGATCCATTTCAAAAATCCATTGATGGATCTTTTTACACTTTTAAGTCCACTTTTCGTGTGATAGGTATCTAGTTTCCAGTATGTTTTTCGTCATAATTATGTGCTCATAGCTTTTTTGTTCTCTTAAATTACCTACACAAAGGGACCTGTTAAACGTCGCTAGGTGCTTTTGTTTAACAGCAAATGTCAATGGTCAAATTCAAAAAGAGCATTTTTTCAACATTTAATAACTTTGGAAGGAACATACGCAGAAGTCTGAAACTGTCTGAAATTGTAGCTTGTGATGATATAAAAAGTGCTATATATTTTTCAGCGAGATCGGTTTTAAACTTTTTAAGTTATAAATACTTTTTTCAGCCTTACCGGTAGAAAGATCGATCTGCGATCTTTACTAGGTCGTCTGTCCATCGCGATAATGGACGTCCAACGTTGCGCTTGCCTTGGTCTTCATTCGAGATCTTTTCGGGCCCATCGGCCATCGACCATTTACAGAATGAAGACAATAAATTATTTTTTCTCCTTTACCAAGAAAACAACGCCTAAGTGCTGTTCTCACAGTGTTTGTCATAGTTTGCTCAAGGGCTTCAGAGCCAAATTATGTCAACTGTTTCAAAGTGTAATATATGACTCGTTTATTATTGTATTTAACAACAACATGCCAAGTCATAGACCGTGTGGTAAGATAGTTTTCGAGAAATCAAGTTCCGACTTTTTCGCTTTTTATCATCGTCGGTCTTTACGTCTATAGCAGACGATTTAATCGAGTAATATCAGTGAGACATCGCTCTTGGTGACTATCTGTAAACACCGATACGGGAACCATACAACCTACTAAAAGCTAATTGTATCGTCGTGAGAAGTTTGCGGTTGATGACATTCAGCCACCTTGATGTTGTCATTGTCTCTTGTCAATTGGTTGGTGGTCAATTCTGAAAGCAGCTATGTCTCTCTTGGGACAATCTTTAAAGCCAAGCAATGACTTCCCTACAGGTCTCCAGGTCTCTTTGCGTTCGCTGGTCAAACAAGTGCTGCTTTTCAAACCGGCGCCGGCGGTAGCGTAATGGCTAAGGCTTCGGACTTGGGATCAAGTGGTTGCGGGTTCGGACTGGGGGGTCCGAACCAGTACACTACCAGCGTGAACCCACTCCTAACACAAGCACTTAGTTTAGCTGGAGGGGTTAACGAGAATACTAGTAATGTGTGACCCACGTTACTAGTATCCTTTTTTTTATTCTTTGCTGTCAATTCGAATATCAATCTCCGCATTTAGCGAGAGGTTGTCCGTGACGGTAGACCCTAGGGGCCGCCACTGCATGTACTGGTGGTACATTGCTTAGTTCTAAGCAGGAGGCCTTTGAGTTTCGTTCCAGAAGTTCTACTTTGTGAGTTGTTTTGATGTTAGTTTTTTAAACGCAATATTTTCTGCTCTTGTAGTTGATTCAAAACATCATCATATTTAACAGATATGAGTGTTGTATAGATTGTATTATTTCCCTATTTTGACGATAAATTTTTTTCTATATCCTCTTCACATTTCCGAGGATATTTTTCTGAAGAATACCAAATTTTTATACACAAAAAGCTAATAGTTAAGAATGAACATTGAATTGTACGAGAATCAAGGGAGTGAGATTTCTTTTCTGGCTTCTTCTACTTTGATCCTTCACTACCTGATTGACAACTGGGCATTGTGATTTTTATTTGAAAAAGTATAAAGGTATGTACTTAGGTACCTAATAATTTGTAATAATAAATATTTATAATATTATAATTCAGTCCAAGTCTTGTAAATTCAGGTTCATTTCATACTTACGGGTGTTTTTACCTTAAAGTTAGTATAGGTACCTACTAGCATAATATGCTAAGTTTATTGGTTTTATTTGGTTGGTATTTCGGTATACTTACATTTAAAATAGTAGGTATCCAAGGAAATCCTGGTAAGTGAAGCAAGAAGGACTGGCACAACGACAATTATACTGAAACTCAAAGCAAGCTCTGTTTGAAACAAGACCATGCTAACCTCAAGGTATTTCTAGAATATTAAAAGAAAGCAATTCATTCTATACATTGTATTCTCATTGAAAGTAAACAAAAATACTCAAATCGTCGAGCTAAATAAATATCAAGCCAAAATTAAAACACAGAAATCGTTGTATAGCGCGCTTGGACTACTCACAGACTGAAAGTCCATTAAACCCCCTTCAATGATCATTCACTGTTGGGAGGGATTGGGACTATCACAAATACACACAGACACAGGAAACCACACATGTACCTACACATAAGGCAAAATAGTATGTAGTGTAAGTAAATACTAAATGGCAGCGGCACATGACTCCTAAGTCACAGGTTATCCTAGTTTAGGAGCCAGAGTTCATCATATGTACGCATTTGTAATGTTTCTGTCATTTTCTTTATTGTAAAATGCTTTGTAAAGAAAGGTTCTTTGATTAAATAAATTATTATATAGGTACTTATTATGCAATTTTTATGCTGTATGCTACAATCATAGTTGACAACAGATTACCGAACCCTTCCAATACATTACAATGACATTCCATCCATCATAATAATAGAAGTATTAAGTTTAGAAATCTATTTTGCTTTCGTCATCACATCCTTGAACGCAATTCATGTCTACACGGCGCGCGCCGTCGGCTCACTGCCCTCAGTTTGCCTCAGTTTCGGTTCGAATTGCGCGCGCAGTGCACGCTCCGCCGAATACCGCGTGACACACATTTGATTTCGTTTACATTTACATGCATTGACTTTTACACTAACTGTGATTAATATTCTTATAGGAAGAGTTTAAATACCTGTAGGTAGTATTGCATTGTGTCTACTTATATACTTTTTTAAGGGTCAGTATTATGTTTCTTATCTGTTTTTCGGTGTAATATATTACCTATGGTAATATAAAATTATGCAGTGTTTATTTATTATGCCATCAACGCGGTCGCATGGGGATACCACCGACCGGCGCAAATGTTTTAGATATTATATGTGTTGGTATCTTAGGTCATTTATTTCTGAAAACATATTAAGGAGCTATGTTTATACTGTTGACCTGCTTCTTTAATAAATTCCGCTTTTAAACAATGTGATACAAAGTTGACTGCACTGCGAGTCTGTGAAGCCGTGACAACGAACTCTGTCTTTACGTACGTACAATTACAAAATAATTGACCCATTTTCAATAGCAATAGTGGCGGCTCTGTTCAGAGTGCAAGTACCTACCGTTGTCCTGTTGTTGTTGCCAGTCTGTTGTATTGTACTTCATACTTTTTAGAAGTTAGTATGTAAGTAGTCAGTGCTAAAATTATTTGAATAGACTATTTATCGGCAGGTAGATAATAATATCACATACACATATTATATGTCATTCATACTTAAATACATGTTAAACATAGGGACATTACCATCTGCGAGTCTGACTCGGTGTGCGTTCGCGCAGCGGAATGTTGTTGAATTTAAAGATTTTAATTATGCAGATATGTGTATGACGTCGTGTAATTGTGTATGGTAAAAAAAAAAATTGTGCATGCAGCCATTGTGGAGAAATTCGCTAAAAACTGATTCCGCTGGGCGAACGTTGTCCTGGCGGAACTTTTTTTAATCCATGGACTTAGAAGAAAAAAAATGTACCATATATACATCCAAATGCACTTTGTAAAAAGCGGTTATTTTAATATTCCAAACAGACACTCCAATTTTATTTATTTCTATAGAGTATAGATAGAATATGTGTATCAGTTGTTGTTGTCCTAATAAATAAATATAGGTACTCATCAAAGCTAAACTTGACCTTGTAAACTGAACTTGTGAGTATCGAAGTAACGTGCTACCTGGCCGACGCGTGGCAGCCCACTGAATTTCGTACGACTCATCGACGCTGCTAGGTACCTGTAGCTTCATACCTACTGACCGGAGTGGACCTAGCCTGACAAAAGTCCCCAGTACAACTGCTAAAACTTATTTAATGTCGATACCTACCTAAAATTTTTAACCGACTTATAAAAAGGAGGTTCTCAAATTCGAAAGTTGTTTTTGTGTGTATATTTTAGCCATAATCACTTTTTTAAATTGAATTAAATGGGAATAAGGAGAATTATCAATTGTTTGTTTGGGTATTCTTTTGATTTTTCAAACCCTATCAGGGGTTTGGCAGACACATACTTTACAGGTAGGAGAAGTCAGCTAACCTAACAACAGCTATATTGCCTTAGACCTACTGCAGAAACCTTTTTCATATTTTTTTCCTCGATGCGTTTACTTTTCGCTTTTTCAATATCAGTTGCATGTTATCATAATCATAATCATTTATTTCGTGAAAACATAGGTAATAAAAGGTCTTGAAATATGACATGAACTGCTATGCTCCGCCTACGGGCATACGAAAAAATACAATAAACTAAAATTTACATGCTCGGATGGAGTATAAGATTCTATTAAATAATACATCTGTGAAATTACACTAATAATAAATACAATAAGAAATAAAGAAATTAAAATATAAATAAATCAAGATATTAATGAATATTGAATGTTTTGTTTCCTTAGCTAATAGTGGACCAATTCACAAAACTGTCAATTTCTTGATTAACATGTTCCAAAATGAAGAGTATTCTATGTGTTCTAAGCGTACGAATTCACGGCTTAACGCTAGTAATTCATTAAATTAAATAGAAGAACATTATATTCTGCTTTTTAGACTGATAAGGTCACAAACAAACACAATGTAAGATTTAAATCGTTTGATATGATCTCATAATTAGATTGCGGGAAAGTGTTCATGTGTATGAGCTCACTAGATCTCATTGGACGTATTCACTAATTAAAAGTAATAAAATAACTAACGTGTTAAAGAACCATATTTAAGCACAAATAATTTGGATTAAATTTGAAATAAAGTAATTGATTTGAAATTATAAAACGGATACCTGCTTGGCCAGATACCGGATATCCGATCAACCTCGAGGCCGAGAGGAAAACAGATAGGTAAGGATAAAACTGCGCGAAGTACCTATGTACTCCTGATTTAACACGCCTTGTTAAAAGCCGAATTAGAAAGCCATTTTAACTCCATAAGTCAGTCAAACTACTCGACGCAAGATTTAAAACAAACTACGAGGTGTTCCTGAAACTGAACGAGCTCGACAAACGACTCTAATAGAATTTATAAAATGTCTTGCGTCGAGTTCTTCAGTCCTGCAGTTTACCTTCTATTCGGGCTTAAAACATAATATGATAGATATGAGGAGACAGAGTCAGATGTATATATCTAATGAAACTTACTACACTACACTTTAATGAGGTAACAAATGAAAACAAGAGTAATCAGGTTCACGATCAAGAAAATTACTCAATTTCATATGAAATGGTGTCTGCTCACCTCTTGCTTCTCTCTTTGCATAGCTCACGAGATTCTTTTACGACTTTTAAGCCTTTCATACAAGCCCGCCGTTTTAGAACATAACCAATTTGATCATTGTCGACCTATGCCGACCTTCCCGTTTAAAATTTTTAGTTTTGAAGTGATAACTTCTTGTGGGAGGGTAAACCGCTTCCGTGTGGGAACTGCTAGTTACTGATCAAACTGTTTATGGTGTAAGGCGAGCTCTTGACAATTGTATGGGAATTGAATCCTTACAAGAATGGCAGTCAGCAGAGCAGTAGGAGTCACCAGAATAAGTAGATTGATCATCTATGTTCTCATTTACAGGGTGCTTTAGTCCGCGATGGAGGTGTGTCGACTGCGAACCGTGGCCTCTCTGAGAAAACATCACAGCATAGGGCTTACTTGTAGTTTAAATGTAAGTATTTTTTTACATTCCTCATACCTATAATGCAGGTATTGTATTATTTAAAATTCACTATTTTCACTATTAGGGCTCGTTTTTGTATAAGCAATCTTTTACCTTGCCTTACCTTCACATTTATTTGATCTCTAGTCTCCACTTATAAATATTGTTTTGTATTACCTACTTATGGAATCTACTAAGATCTGATTGATGTCTTTGGGATCATCTTAACCTGAACTTCACTTCTTCATAATTTACTAAAACTAAGACTAAAAACCACATGGTGTGCCATACTGCGCCGGAAATAGGAGGATCCGGGAACAGCTTTTATTAAGACATCCGGTCCCCTCCTAGCGCCTGCCCGCAAAACCTATTGTCGCTACATTAAAAACTCTTATTTATTTTAATAAAAATAGGGACAAACTATAATAGATGATAACACAGTTCACTATTTAATAAAAACAAGTTAATAGACATTATTTTGACTGGTTATGCCGGTAACGCAATACTATTGGTCGATTGATAAATATTAACGAATAGTGGGTTTATAAAAGCTTAAAAATAAGATGAGAACTTCACTTAAGTGCGAACAGAGGTACGAACAACTTGGCAGTTACTGTAGTTAGTGATTTTCATAGTTTATATCAGTGGTTTCGAGACTGTTTCTTACAAACCTAAACAGTCAGCGCGCAAGGTGCGTTTCATCCCATGCCAGTTAGATATCAGTTCACAATTTGACGGTTTGACATTGATAGGTTATTAACGAGAAATAATACGTTAAATTGTAACGGGTGGATGCAGTTCATAATATCGCGAGTCAGTTTATATACTAACTAGCAACACGCCACGGCTTCGCACGTTTAGCAGAGACATCTTCAACAATCATCATCCCTCAAAACCTTAACAAATGATATACTTAAACCTTCCTTATGAATCGCTCTACCTATTGGTGAAAACCGCATGAAAATCCGTTCAGTTGTTTTTGAGTTTATCGCGAACAGACAGACAGACGCGTTGGGGGTCTTTGTTTTATAATATGTAGTGATGTTCACAATCTTACGGTGACATATAAATATTTTGGAAGTCAATTTGAACTTACTTTTAATAATTGTTGTATTGAAAGGAAACTTTGTATGAATATGTAGTTTGGATACTACTAAAGTTAGGCATCTAGGATTTGATCTGATGATGGAGCCGGGAAGTGGATAGTAGAACTCCTTAAAGGCTACTAGTAAACCCCACGAGTTTGGCCTCATATGATTCGCTTTGACGAGTCTAGTCTTAATAACGATGGTCTCATGAGCCAGGAGGTGGTGGATGGTGGACGGAATGGTGAAACTTTTTTTTACTAAGTATTTAATTTGGTTCGCTTTTAATGCGGGTTTTATTTAGTTTTTGTATACTATTATTTATTATATAACACCCATTTTAATACTATAAGGTTTTTTTATTACCTAACAAATAAACGTTCCTATATGTATAACAGCAAATGTGGATCCTTAATTGATTTCGCAGAATTCCCGCCCCCTGTTGTCATGCGTGCCCTTGACGTTCGTGATGGTTCACCGAAGCGCACACACGGTGAAGCTCATGGACAATATGCAATATATAAGCAATGATAAAGTCAAGCTCAAACTCGATCCTAGTACCATGAAGTAAGTAGCCCATGTAAGATTAATCTAAACTAATACTAGCAACCTGCCCTGGCTGCGCACGGGTATTAAGAGACATCTTCAACAATCGTCATTATATTTCAACCAAGTTACACAAAACGTTAACAAATTATACACCTAAACCTTCCCCATGAATCACTCTGTTTATTGGAGTAATATGTAGTGATTATTTGGCTGAAGAGTTTGTTTGTTTGGTTGGACACGCTAATTTCAGAAACTACTGCTTCGAATTGAAAAAATCTTCTAGTGTTGGATAGCCCATTTATCGAGGAAGGCTATAGGCTATATAACATCTCCCTACAATTAATAGGAGCGAAGCATCAATGAAAAATGTTGCAAAAACGGGAAACATTTACAAACGGGGACGAAGTTGCGCGGGTCATCTAGTATACTCATATTTATCTACAATGTCGGCAGTGTATTCTGTCGGGTCATATGTACCTACATAATATTATGTAATACTTATGGTATTTGTGTCTGGTCTATCTATATACTAAGATATTAACTTCTACGTTCATCTCCAAGACTGGTAATTCAAAACCGATTCTATATAGCTATCACCAAGAAAGTTTTTCAGTTTTGCGAGTTTGAGTATAGTACTTATGTAAATATACATATTATATTGATATGAAAATAGGTATGAACGAATCACGAATAGCCTCAAGAAAATAATTTCCTTTTTCTATGAAGTGTATTAAGAATAAAAATTATTATAATATGTAAGTATATTCAAGCCAAAATGAAACTTAGCCATGACACGTCCACTGTATCAGAACATTGTAGAAGCCTTTAGGGGAAAGCATCTACAATTAGTGGTCTAACCATCCAACTGTTCCCTTCTCTCTCCACCCTCTCTCTCTGGAGAGATCATCATAGTAATAGCTCTTTCCATTACTCGTTAGGGATCTTGCCATGTCTTAGTATCGTGGATCATTACTGGTTTTCGTCCCTCGGGTGACATCTTTCACGACATGGACCTACCTACCAAGTTGTATTTTAGTATTATTGTTATAGTGTTTATATTATTTATGTATACCGGTAAAATATCTTAGTAAATGTTAACTGACACTCTACTTATTAAGATGTTAATTAAAAAGATATGCAACAACTGTTGTACTTGTAATCAAGTGAAAAGCATAAACTAAATTAAATTGCTTTATTTTTCAGACTCAACCAAAATATAGAGAAGCCGCTGTGTGTAATGTTGAACTATATGTTGGCTAAACCAAAGCACGTGCTGAAATATGCTGATTTATACCTGACACAAGGCGTTGACGTCATGGCCGTGTCGTGTACGCCGTGGCAATTGACGTGGCCCGTCAATGGGTCCCAGGTTACTAAGCTTATTAATTCTTCTTAATTAGTCTTGCACTAAATTATAATTAAGCGACTATAACACACGTACCCCTAGCTTGAGGTGATGTAATGTATTTAGAAGTTGTCTCAAAAGAAATAATGAAAGGGAAAAGATAGGGAAAGCCAGGTTGTATATAAGCTATGGCTTTCCCTGTCTTTTCCCTTTTATTGGTAGGCATATCAAATATAATGTATTTACCATCACATTACATCAGTGTATGATGAATGTCACCAATACTCCATTACATTTGCTGCATGCTCTTGGCTATCATTACACTGATTCAGCGGTTTTTAATAAGCACCGAATTAAAAACAGATACAACTTATCTATATACTTACGCGTACCTTTCACTTATGCACTTAGGTGGTATCTGATAGTCTGTTGAGGTTCCTGGAGGTGAATAACTGTGGTACTGCGCACCCGTTGATGGTGCATGGCTTCTCCGTCGGCGCGTATCTATGGTCTGAACTACTAGTGCACACAACCAAGGACAAAAACAGGTCTGTTATTTATTACGTATAGTAAAGGATTGGCATAGGTACTTAAATAAACAGAAATAGGTACGTTTCAAATTGAAATCGTCTTATTGACAAAACCTAGTCGCTAACTAAACGATGGGTCATATCTAATCCTACTAATATTATAAACGTGAAAGTTTGTATGATTATTATGAATCTATTTTCACTAACATTCGTATAGTTCAATAAGCTACTGAACTGAGTTTGTACACCTGCAAACTGCCCTATGCACTAATCCATCACATTTGTCCATCTTAAGGTTGTCTGGAAGAAATCGCAACTAGCGATAAGACCGCGCCGACTGTACCATTATTCAATGTTTTTAACTTATGTTGTAACTTGTCTATGGTGTACAATAAAGAATATTGTATTGTATTGTTTGTGAAGATGTATGGAAGTATGGATCATACGGATGTTTGGATGTATGAATGTATTGATGTTTGTTACTCTTTCACGCCAGAACTACTGAACCGATTGCAATGAAACTTGGTATCTAGATAGGTGGAAACCTGGATTAACATATGGGCTACTTTTTATCACGATATTCCCACGGGATCGGGACTTACGCGGGTGAAACCGCGGGGTGCTGCTAGTATTTAATATTTCTCACCTGGAATGGATTATTCTATTCTAACGACATCAATAAATGAAACCATTTTGCATTTGAAACTTAAGAAACGTCAATTCAAACATTAGTAGGCTGATTTCATGAAAACCGTAATTCGTTTTAAAATGGAGGTGAATTAGCTATGTTGACTTTAACTGCTTTAAGTACTAATTTACCTATATTTGTCCTATAAAGTACTTCATGGACAGCATTTTTTAAATATTTTTTACAATAAATATATTTTTCGACGAGCGTTATGAAATTAAACAAATTATAGTATACATTTACAGTAAAAAATATTTCCCCCATGAGTTCAAACACTATATTTACAATATATCACTAATTATGTACAACCATCATAAAAATATTAGTAATAGAAAGTCTAGATAGGATGTTTTAAGTTTGTGTTTATTTTGCCATTGACATAACATTTCGAGACGGAGTAAAGATGCGGGTTTAAAAGCTTTTTTTTGCTTTATTAGGTAGTCATTGATTCATTATGCCTTTGCTTCTCAGATACCAACCAGTGCTTGACCGTGTAGCCGCCCAGGTGTGGGACTCAGGCGCTGATATACACGAGATCCCTGTGGGATTTCCAACTGCCGTGTTCCCTAAAAACAAGTTTCTACAGGAGACGTTCCGGGCGTACATTAAGTAAATAACATTATATTTAGATATAGGTTTTAGAAGTAGATAGAGAAGTTGTACTAAAATATATATTAGGTAACTGTATCTATATATGGAACTGATTCTAACATTTGGCATTTTACATTTACAACTCAAGAGTCACAAGTGCGTTGCTGAAAAGGTGGGAGAGGAGAGAAGGAGAGGGAAGGGTTAGGGCCCCTACTCACTCACTCGGCGAAAAGCGATGCAACATTGCTTCACTGCCGGTTTTCTATGAGGCCGTTGTATCACTCCGGTCGAGCCGGCCCATGCGTGCCGAAGCATGGCTTTCCCACGACCAAATATGAATATATATACTAGTAATAGAGTAATAATTCTTTACTTGCAGCGCTCGCGATAGAATGTAGTCTGTGGTTTGAAAAAATACCTAAGCCTTCATTTAAACCACAAAATAAACCTGGGACTAGAGGACTGTTATTATTCTTCTTCTTTGGGTGCCTCTCCAATTAATGAACGTTGGCAGTCAGTTCTTCATATTTGGTCTTGTGAGGTGAAAAATTCATCTAATTCACAGATATTTTTTACCCACGACGGCACGGAGAGGGTATATGCGTTTAGGGTGAGAGATGTGTGCTTGTGCAAACCAATGTTGCCATTTATCTCCAACACTAATAGTCCGATTTTGATGCGGTTTTCAGTACTGGCTTCGAGGTTGATTGGTGCTGGTTCTTAGCTGGGTGTTACGGTGGTTACTCACTAGGGGGCGCTGCAGTAAACATTTGTTTGTGCAAACCAATGTTGCCATTTATCTGCAAAATGAATTGTCCGATTTTGACGCAGTTTTCAGTAATGGGCTCGCGGTTGATTGATTGGTGCTGATTCTTAGATGGGTGTTACGGTGGTGTGGGTGGTACTAGTGGTAGTAGGTGCCATCTCTATTTCAAATTTCAACTAAAATGAAGAAATCCTGTGTTACATTATGTTGTCGTAAAACATCTTCAATAACTATATTCGCGTTAGATACTATAAAACTGCAAAACTTTAGTTCATTTAATGGCAGCCTCGGCGGATATTCTTTAGTTGTTTATTAAGTTTATAGGTATGTGTTATTTATTATTGCCACATATAAGTATATCTTCGGGAAACAAACAGGCATGTAAGGAAGTGCTATGAAAACTGATACTCCATTGTTTATATGACCGACTTCGCGAGAGATCAACTCTATTATAAAAAGCTTTTACGTTTATTATCTTTCGTTACATAATCTGGTTAAGTCGGGGGTTTTTAAATTATTTTGTCCTTTTCGATTAAGTTTTAACCGTCGTGGGTTTTTTCAAAATTTTTTATTTTGCTTTTATGCAATCATGACTTCTTTCCACGACCAGGTCTCTTCTTTTAAAAAATTTTGCCTATCATAATTAGTTGCAGAAGCTCGTATCTGTCATGCCTTAGTACGCGGCCTAGATAAGCAATTATTTGCAATTCTGGCCGACACGTCGCAGAACTTCCTTATCGGTGACTTTTGAGTCAAGAATATGTGCATCATGCGTCTACCCACATTCGAAAGCTGAATTTGAACCGTGATTCAATTTATTTTTATTTCGAGTAACTGTGGACTCAGAGTAATTATTAGTAACACATAAAAACTTAGCCTATGTTAGTATTAAGGTACATAATTACTATGAGATGCATGTAGCAACAGTCATATATGGACAGTCCATTCTGTCGGCTATCATGGCTAGGACACTGTTAGAGCTGCTCCTTACCCGCGACACGAACGATGCTGCGCGTTTGCGTTTGTGTAATAGACTTAGTTAAACTATCGACAGAGTCAATAAAAAAACTGCATAATCCATATACATTTTCCTTCCCACAAATAGCATATCCACAAAATTTGGTTTCAGATAATTGATCTTTTTTCATTATTACTTTTCGCAGAGCTCATATGAAAATCTTTCACAACATGGCAACAAAACATTACATGGAGGCGACGGGAGTGTTTCACAAAAACCCCTGCAAAGCACCAAGCTTGTTCCTGGTCTCTAAGACAGATATCATTGGGAATGAGAAGAGAAGTAGAGAAAAAGCCGCCTCGTGGGAAACCCTTGGGATCGAGGTGTGAAACCGCGTAATTTTTAAGAGTTTTTTTCTGTGAACTAAGAACGATGAGCCCTTTAAAAATTGCCTTCATCTGGTTTATTACCAAGCTTACTACTTAGCCAAGATGAAAGTACGATCCTCCTGTCACCTTGGTCACCTGACGGTAAATGCCTACCGCCGCCCATGGACACCTGCAACTCGAGAGTCACAAGTGCGTTGCCGGCCTTTAAGGTGGGAGTAGGGGAAGGGTGGAAGAGGGGGAAGGGTTAGGGCATCCGGTAACCTCACTCACTCGACGAAAAGCATTACTTCACTCCGGTCGAGCCGGCCTATACGTGCCGAAGCATGGCTCTCCCACGATTAATAATTTTAGCAGACAGCTCTCTGTCCACGCGGTTAGCAGCTAAATTGCGGCAAACTCGCCTACCGCGTGATGTTTGCTTATTTATGCTGTTCCGTGTATCTAGAGAGTACAATAAGCTTAAGGCCATTACTTAATGCTCATTTTTCTGTAGTACGGAACCGTGGTATAATTATTTACCGTTACATTTTCTTATCAACAGTGCACCATCAAGTGTTGGGACCAATCTCCCCACGTGCAACATTACTCACGACACCCCGAAGAATACAGATCCATATTGTACTCTCATCTAAATAAGTATGGCATCTTGAAGAACAAGTCATAACGTTAAGAAATTAGTACCATCCTGGGTCGAATCAAGTGTTCTTGGAGACAACAAACTTGGTATTGATATCTTAGTGTTTGGAAGGCAATATTGTTTTTGTGTAAATGAAAGTGGTATGTGAATAAAGTGTTAAGGGGTTTATATTAGGTTATGTGAAAATAGATATAAACATTCATACCTATTGAGTGTCGCGATCAAGTACAAGTAGTCGTACTTAAAAAAGTATTTTACATATTTTGAAATACAAAATATTGTAAAAATCAAAAATCTTCCTGTCGCATAGTTCATCTAGAACTTTAAGCTAAATTTAAATTTTACTAGCGTAATTTATTACCTATGCATTTATTGTATGACTTAAGGTAACAGTAACATTTTAAGGCAGATTTGGCATTTTTGATATACATAAGACCTCTTAAATAAATATAACGAATTTTATCGGGCGAGTCTATTGAAGCGTTGATAAAGAAGGTAAGAGTATCTACACGAATACAAAAAATATTCTTCTACAACTTATGTAATAAACCTGCAAAAAATAGATTCGCATTTGAACGGCATCAGGACGGCAAATTATATGACTTATACAATCTTACAATTATCATGTAAATATTAGCAGTAAATATACAGACTAAAATAAAAAATTAATAAATCGTTACCTAGTTTACTATGACCTACAATTTTCGGTTCTAGTAAGTAGATACAAAAACCACTTCATCATCCTCCGCGAGAATGAGTTTCTTAATTTAAAAACAATCATTCTTTATATTATGATCATAACAAGTACCGAATCGTAACTAGTTTATGTAAATAAAGGTTTTCGAGTAGGTAAAGTTTTTGTTAAAGTTGATAACTGCATAGATAATATTAATCACCTTGCAAGTGTGCATTTGTTTTTAGATTTTTAAACTTACGTTACATATTTTATTGCAGCCAATGCAAATGATCGCAACTTCCCGAACTAGTACCTAAATGTGGTGTTTTTGCTATTGAATCTAGTTCTTAATAGCAATATACTTACGCTTCGTAAACTTGCATTTTTAATTAGATATAAGTAAATAAAATTGAACCTAAAATGAAGTACTTATTCATGTTTTAACATTACTGATCTGGACTAATTATCCCGATAGATTAAATACGTCTTACGTATTGAAATTGAACATGAAAAGAACAACAAATGGGTCTTTATATTATTGCGGAGCGCGGATATGCTCTGACACAGAACTCCCTGTCTGTTTTATCACTAGGTCTGAATGAATGCGGCGACTGGGGACTATTACGGATGACATCAGATACGGTATGGAATGTGGAAGTACGTTCTCGCACAACTAGATTTTTGCCAACGCTTTTAACAAGGTGGACTTTGACATTCTGATTAACACTTTCACTGCCACCTTAAATACCACTATATCCTGTACGATGCTGCAAACAAATTGCTTTGGAAGCGTTAGGTGTGTCGCCGGCACTTGAAGCTGAAATAACTGGACACGTGTCAGTTCATTGGTATTGCACAAAGGCAAATTGTTAATATTGTAATTTTTTATTTTCTAAGAAATTTCCAGATTCGCTAAATCACCGTTTTCAACAGAGTTCTGAATGTGTTCTGAATCACATTATTGCAATTGAGTTGGAAAATGTCGATCTTCTTTTTACTTTAAATCTGTCTACAGTTTTCTTAGATATACTTAAGCTACCGGATAGCATCTGTTAGCTAAAGAGAAGAAGCGTGCTTGATTTTTACCGATCGAACAGGAGCATGTGTGTCTTACAGCTTTACCAAAGTTGTAGGCAAGGATTTACGGGAGGTCTTTGGCCAGCAGTGGAACAATCTAGGCTATAATTTTAGATAAATACTTTACATTCTGCTTAGAATTTCAATTCTGAATTCACACTATTACTTTCTTGGATTACGAGTTCGTGGCAGCAACGTATCACAAACGTGCAAATTGGAACTTAATCGCGATAATAATTACAAGGTAGGTACAGTACCTTAGGGACCGTACCCATACTACGTGACCCGTTCTAAGGGGGGAGGGGGGTCTTCAAAATACCACGCTTGGTCACAGGGGCCGGGGGGGGCTTAGGTTTTCGTCACGTAGTCAATATCCTCTAGGGAAATCTCTTGCTTTTTCGAGCTATAACGCTTTTTAACTTTCTGTCAGCAAAAGAATATTATAAATTACTACGTGAAACTAGAGGGAGGGAGGGTCTTGGCATATACTACGGGTGGTCACCGAGGGGGGAGGGGCATAAAAATTGTAAAAAATGAGTCACGTAGTATGGGGTTCCCTTATTTAGTTACCCGTGGGACGTATCGATCGAATTGCACCGATCGTGGTCACGGGTGGACTGGCTCAGTGACGCCTCCGTAAAGTGCGAGTTTTGGCAACTACCCGCACGTAGTCTTCATTATTTTCATTTTCGTTCGTATTGTCGGTACTTCGACACGCTACACTTACGACGTTGAGTGCTGTCGAGTAGCGTGTATTCGCTGATGATTGCATTTACATACTTATACTACTATATACTTCACGTACTATTCTGGAGTAATAGTGACGGTCGGTGGAGTACTTTCAAACTAGTGGTTTAGATCTAACTCTAGCAAGTGCTCGGAGATAGCTGACTTATTTATCTGACGCTTTTTTACAGCTGTGTATTCTGTGACCCGTTCTGTGATTGTACGTTTGTACTGTCTTATGTACGAGCTACCACAACTGCAATGCACCTTATACACTTCTGGACTTCTGGCGTCTATAGAAAGAAAGAAAATATAGTTAATTGCACTAACCTCAGCGTACATTTTTCTTTTTTAAGTTACCTTAGCCTATATTTTTTAAATACACATTGTAACCTACTTAAATAAATACCATAATTCATAAACATCATTTTTTTTTGTCTATGACTGCTATGTCTACAATGTGTCTTTCTTGACGTGGCAACATGTGGTTATTCCTTTAGTTGTTTTTTTAAATGATTGAAGTTGGAATTATTACTCATAGTACGCTGCTGTTTTGCAATTTCGCATAGAGGAACAACATCCTTCGGTGTTCTTAGACATAGTACTATCTTTGAGTGCGGACTATATACAGTCTTAATGGAGTACTTCTTCAATACTATTTCAGCTTTGTCCGTCACTTCTTTAACATATGGAAGATATGCTAGACATCTATCCAGATGTACTAATTTCGGGTTCCTCCTCCTTTTAAAAACAAGTGTTCCGGAAGTGAGTTTAAGTCTTTATCTTCTTAGTCGTAGTAGTTTAACTGATAATTTCGAATTCAAATTGATAAAAGGATGCAGGCAAACGACTAAGGCATTATTCTCCTAATAACTACGCATTGGCTGAAAACCAAAAGTGGCTGGTAAACCGGTAACTCAACCTTTATAGTTGTTTTCTATATACAATAAAAGAATAAGTATGACCAAGTATTCATATTCAAAATCATTTATGCAATTATGACACTAAGTGACATTTATGAACGTTAAATTGAGGCCAGAGTTAAATCATAGATCGGCGCAAACAGACGCCATAGCATGTACTGGATTGTCGAGGTAAATTAGGTGAAAACACCAAAATCTACTGCCTGCTTGTGTCGATCTATAACTTCCAGTTTCCAAAATGCGTAGAGCCTTATGAGAAGAATACTGGCAAAGAAACTCATGGCCACTCTTTTTAAAAGTCTGATTCTTAGGTACAATAGTGTTAGTGTTACACGAAAGATAAACAGGATGCAAGCTGATGCCACCTGAATTTCATTTTATTGAAATGCTCCAAAAGCTAACGTACTGAAAAATAAAAATCACTCAGTGATACCGTTGAAAGTTTGAACCTATTAAACAGAGAAATCATTCAAGGTGCACATCTAACTTCATTCAGTTACAAAATCTGCTAAAAATAATTCGTGACTGGATTAAGAGGCTAAAGTTGCAGTTGATCGAATCAAAATAATAGTATAGGCTAAAGCATCGCTGACTAGGCCGACCAGTCACCCCAAGCAGCACCTGTTCACGTGTATGACGCATGGACCAGCCATCATCTTCGCCATATCAGAGGGAACGAAATGACCCGCCCCATGACGACGCCGCAAGCGACATTTTAGTGAGCATGATGAACCATAGTCGAGATACTGATAAGAATCACTACAAGTCAAATTACCATAATAATCGTCACGCATTACTTTCAACTGACAACGGTTTGTTAATAGTTTAGCTTAATTATAAGACAAAGAAGTTTGTGTGTATATACCTAATGACACCTTAAGCCCAAGACTGTTTGTCGTTGTTGATGGTATAGTAGGCTTTCCTAATAAGGTTAGGATTTTTTACAGTTAGCTTGAATTTATCTACAGGAAGGTCGATTACATGTATAGGAATTTTATTATAAAAACGTATACCAAGACCTTCGAACGAGTTGTGTACTTTATGTAAGCGATGATAGGTACCAACGAGTTTAGACTTGTTTCTTGTATTAATATTGTGTATATCACTGTTTTCTTATAGTCATTAATGTTGTGCCTAACAAACATAATATTTGCAAATATATACTGTGATGCAACAGTTAAAATACCTATATCCTTAAACAACTCTCGAAGAGAGACTCTAGCACCTAATTTGTATATGGAGCGGATGGCTCGTTTTTGGAGAATAAAAATCGTTTCAACATCAGCCGCCTTGCCCCAAAGTAGTATACCATAGGACATGACGCTGTGAAAGTAGCTAAAATAAACTAGCCCAGCCGTGTCCGTATCAGTGAGCTGACGTACCTTCCATACTGCGTAAGCTGCCGAACTAAGCCTAGGCTGTCTATCTGGGCTCCCCATTGTAGTTTACTGTCTAATGTAATTCCTAAGAATACTGTTGAGTCTACAATACTTAACATTTCATTATTTAGAGTTAAATTAGTACCTAGCTGTTTTACATTTGGCATAGTAAATCTCACACACTTTGTTTTATTTGAATTTAGTAGGAGATTGTTAGTTGAAAACCAATACAATACATCATTTAGTGCCCTATTCACATCGTCAAAAACTGTTTTCTTACGATCGACTTTAAAAATAAGTGACGTATCATCAGCAAATAGAACTATATCACAGAGATCTTTTAAATAATAAGGTAAATCGTTAACATATATATGCGAAAAAGTAGAGGACCTAGTATAGAGCCCTGAGGAACGCCCATAGTAACAGGTAATCCAGAAGACCTCGCACCACTGACATCCACATGTTGAATTCTATCTTTCAAGTAGGTAACAATTAGTTCCAAAGCAATACCATTAACACCATAATGTTTAAGTTTAAGAAAAAGCGTGTTATATTCTACACAGTCAAAAGCTTTTGAGAGATCGCAAAATACACCTATCGCATCTTGCGAATTCTCCCATGCATTAAATATATGTCTCAAAAGAGTTGCACCAGCATCAATTGTTGGACGACCCTTTGTAAAGCCAAATTGTTCTTTGTGAAATAGATTATTTAGATTAAAATGGCTTTCTAGTTGAAGCAAAATAACTTTTCCAAAAATTTTACTAATAGCCGGTAACATTGAGATTGGCCTAAAGTTACTTGGTTCAGTTGTACAACCCTTTTTGAATAAAGGTATTACTTTGCTATACGTCACCAGGTTAGGAAAAACACCAGAATCAACACATCGATTGAATGAGATAGCTAGAAATGGTGCTATATCAATTATAATAGTTTCTATTACTTTAACAGAAATTCCCCATAAATCCCCTGAATTCTTAGAATTGAGAGACTTAAACGTTTTTATAATGTCTGTGGGGCTTATGAATTCAAATTCAAATAAATTGTTACGTTTGTTTACATTGGCCCTTAACAACAATTCAGACCTGGACGCACAAGAATTCAAGGTACTGGTTGTACTAACTGGTATGTATCAAGTATCAAAACTAATACCCAAATTTGTTTTTTTTTTTTATTGAGAGGCCTATCCACTTTACAGCCAGTACGAATAACTCATAAGACGAGTGGTTATTGATATCTGATCGGGAATGCAAACGTGATTTTTTAAGTTCTCATTTAGATAAATGAATAAGAACAAGCACGAGATAGCTGCTGTAGACCGATGAGAAGGTCACTCGCCTGGCTTCCGCATCCATCATCAAATCAACCACAGGTGTGTTAAGTTTAACTATAAGGTTTGTACGTACAGTATCTCAAATATAGCAATGTCTTTATGAAATAAGTGGATAAATAAAAAAAAAAATTAACAAACGTGGCAGTTCACGGTTATACGTGGTTATATAACACTAGCCGTCCCCGCAGTTTCACCCACGTTTATGGTCACTACTCCGCTCCTATGGGTCTTAACGTGATGATATATAGCCTATAGCCTTCCTCGATAAATGGGCTATCTAACACTGAAAGAATTTTTCAAATCGGACCAGTAGTTCCTGAGGTTAGCGTAAACAAACAAACAAACTCTTCAGCTTTATATATTAGTATAGATTACCAACGGCACTAATCGGCGCATTAAAATCGATTCCAAAACTCAAGTATAGAGAGGGAGTACAGTACTGTTCGGTTAGCCACTCTACCCATTTGTTTTATGATTTTTGATCACAACATTATACCTACTACGCAACGAATTTCCTTATTACTTATTCGACTTATTTTACTATTAATGTGACCAGAGATGAAACGGATATCCGGTATCTATCTGGTCTCGTATACCGCCCTAAAGTTACTATCCAGATATTTATAATAAGTCAGTATCCGGCCAGATACCGGATAGTTTTATGTACTTTATTTGAACAAATATAGTCGTCATATTTTGATTTAACGCAAAGTTAATAATAATTTTCAGCACATAGTAGTACATCATCATTATTAACGTGGGAGAGCCATGCTTCGGCACGTATAGTCCGGCTCGACTCCGCTCGATACCACGGCCTCACAGAAAACCGTCAGTGAAGCAATGCTTGCATTGCATTTCGCCGCGTGAGTGAGGTTACCAGAGGCCCTAACCCTTCCCTCTCCCCTATTCCCGTCCTTCACCTCTCCCCCCTCTCCCCTCTTCCCACTCTTCCCCCCCTCCCCCTCTTCTCCTACTTCCACCTTAAAGGGCGGCAACGCACTTGTGACTCTTAAGTTACAGGTGCCCAAGGGCGGCGGTAGTCATTTACCATCAGGTGACCCGTCTGCTCGTTTGCCCCCTATACCATAAACAAAAAAAAAACATAGACTACTCTATACCAGATTTGATAATATCCGTACAGAGGTTGTCTAGAAGAAATCACCGTGAGTGATAACACCGCCGATTGATATGCCTAAATGTATGTAACCATGTCTGTACCGTTCAATACTGTAATGGTGCCGGTGTGTACAATAAAGAGAAATATATTTCTCTGCATTAAGAGGAAACCAAGAGTTTTGCTTGTCTTCACAGGCAGCTTTCTTAGAAAAAAACCTTTGAGAATTGATTCCTTACGTTTGTTTGCTTACGGAACTCTCGACACGCGAGTCAGACTCGCATTTGTCCGGTTTTTTTTCTTGATTGTTAGACTGATTACTGTTGTTTTCATTTGCTACCTCATTAAATCAATGGCACAACTTGTCTTAAGCTGCTCGAGATAACAGTCGACTCTCAGCTTCACTAATCCACACATAGTTCCTAATAAATCTTGCGTCGAGTTGTTAGACTGACTTAAATAGTTGAAACGATTTTCTAATTCAGTTTTAAACGAGGTCCTCATTCGTAGTAAATCAGGAGGAATCAATTATTTTTGCTAATTTTCATCTTTATATGTTGTTTTTATGGCACCAACTTGAAAGTTGAAAGGCAATCGACAATGTTCGGTCAAATATTCGGTAGCCGGATATCCGGCTACAAGGTTTGTAATCAAGAACTTTAGTTTCATCCTTAGATGTGACCCTACTTAACCCTCCCCCCCCCCAATGTCATTGGCTCCCACCGCGCCTGCTATTTGCCTGGTATAAGATACATACGTATTTACAAAAAATAACATCTATTTATTGTCTGAAAGAGATCGCAAACTGCGATAAGGTCGCCAATTGTACATAGTATTAGCTAGTAAGTATTTAGATATAAGAAAATATTGTAATCTGCTCTGTGTACAATAAAACAAAATAATACATCTATCTATCTATCTATGTAGAGATATGCAACTTTTGTATAGCCTCTGTATAATATTAGTTTAAACCACAATATTAGGTATTTAAAAAACGATTGTTACCACAGAAATCTAAATAAGGTAATAGAAGTGCTATGAATGCGTAAACTTGTCACCGCGCTGGTGACTCAGATGCCACCAGTGCCTAGTACTATTATGTATTCTGTGCCAGTGCGCAATGTTACGCTCAGTTACTCGTGAAACTTTGTCTCGGCAAGTGCGGTTGTAAAAATGATGTTTTGAAGCATTGCCCACTGCGGCAATTCGTCTACTACGTGTAACTACACTAATCAAGGGATAACATTTAGATAACTTTCATCGGGAAGTGTTTTCTTTTGGTTTTATTGATGTTTTTGATAAAAGTATATTTTAAAACGTACCTCTACCAACAAATAGTACGACTGGCATAATTTGGGGCTTTATTTCTACTTACTACTACATTGCCCGTTGTGTTTGATGCTATCCGACAGTTTGGTTTTATAAAAAGAAATGTATAACGCAATGAATAATAGTGTTGGCTTTAGCATTTCTAGTGGCACGGTCACAGAGAATCGTCGCGAGCTAGAGATGTGCTTGCTAGAAACGATATTAGGATACCTACAGTAGTACTCACAAACTATACATTTTACATTAAAAGATAAAAATGAAACATGAAAAATTGTTTTCTAAAGGGAATATATTATTTTATTGGTTTATTTCGTTTATTTTAGACAAGTGGATATATGCCTCGGGAAAAAAAAGAGTTAGTTCCACACAACTTATAGTCGGATTTTTTCGATTCATTTTACGGAGCATGACTTCACTATATCAACAAAACGACGTACACTGTTAAAATCTGCAGTACCTACAATTAAGACATGGAACTTGTTCAATGTAGTAAGTTCAGGTTTATATTGTTTTAACCGATTCAATAAAAAAGTAAATAAATACTTTAAAATGGTGGATACGAGAATAACGTGAATTTTGTTTTTTTTTTATATTTGATGACATACATTTTCACCAATATCATCAGTCCCCGACTGATAACCACGTAATTCATTTAATTAAATGTGATATCCGCCTTAATTGTTACGCAAAAATGCAATTGAAATTGTTCCAAAAAAGACAGGTATTTAATAAATACCTTCATTTTACAGGACAGTAATTTTTAATACTTCATCTTTTTATAATTTTTGTAAACACTAATTATATTAAACAATAAAGCACGGACCCACTAATAACTGTCTTCTATCCTTGGTTCCCTGGTATTACGGTATTACCCGTAGTCAAGCCTTAGTGTAGATTACGCAATCACTACTACAAATGCAGAATTTATTATCCTTGTGTGAAGTGAGTGGACCAATACGACGTAATATCAATCTTAGTGAATATTCATAAGGCTTAGTTCAGTTTGGAAAACATTCTCGGTGCATATGTAGCGTGATTGTGTAGTTATTATTTGTGTATGTAGATGTAACCCCGCCCTGGCGACATGCGTTCTCGATAGATCCCAGTGCTACATACCATTTCTATTACCTTATTTAGGTTTCTGTGATTGTTACTTTAGATTTATTTGAAAGATGTTGCCGGATTTTATTTGTTAAATGGTCACCTTTTTTAGTAGGGTAATGGACCCTACTAAAAAAGGTGTACTCGTACATTTCGAAAAAAGTGTTTTGTCCCATATGCAACTGCATAAGTATATGTGGCGTACTCAAGAGTATCAAACCCTCAAAAGATGTAAAATCACTCGACGTTCGAAAAAGGGAGTAGCCCTGACGGTATTCCAGGGTTTATTATATAGAAATGCGCACCGGGAATGTCTCCATTGCTACACGACTGTATCCCCTGCCTTATGCCTCCGGATCGAGGCGGAAAGAGGCGAATGTACAACCGATCCTGTCTTACTCAAATCGCAAGCTATCGGCCGTCGGTCTGCCTCCTCAACTCTGCCGCTCCTTATTATGTTTACTGATTTTATCTCTAGTCAATATCAAGTAAGTGACACAAAGTCATCCTGCTACACGTATCTTTAAACTCAGAGCTTTTTTAATAAACATCTTTGGGAATCGTTAAAAAAAAAAATTTTAAAACAAGCTTCTTACTTAACTTTTTAGTATTTATGATTCGGGATTTACTATGAGGCAAACGAGTCCAAACTCGATGGGGTTCCGTCGTTTCATTACAGCGTTCCTATGGCCACTTTCCAGCTCCATCATCAGATCAGCAAATTTAGCTTGCAAGATTTGATTACAGACAAACAACGGGACAAGTGAAACTAAATAAATAAAATCTTGTAAAAATACAAAAGTTGTACGAAATGAATGTTTTTAAGGTACTGTTTAAGTACTACAAATGTGATGATGATAATGTCCTCCTAAACGTAACCGCCGATGGCGTCTCCCTAAGAACTGGCATGTCCCTGGATGTGGTTGGCGAAAACAAGCTTTGTTACACATAAGCGATCACAAGCTGGCCGTTTTGGAGTGTTTTAGTTTTGGTTGAGTTCTTTGTAAATTTGCATCAAGGTCTTCTGTAAGGTTGTCTGTAAAAGATCGCAAACTGCGATAAACCACTCATTGTATTATTTGTGCTGTAACTTAATAATACTTTTTCGGTGTGCAATAAAGAGTAGGTACCTAATTATCTATCTATCTTCGAGACGCTGGCTCTCAAAGATATCAACGTCTTTTTTTGTTACAAATATATAAATATTGTAGTTAATATTAATTATGACTTTAAACACTTTATCACTAACTTTTATTTTAAATGAAAATAGATTTTTTTTATAGAAACAAGAAAACACACATTGAAAATAAATAACACATCGATGGGTAAAAAACCCTTATTCCTATACCGTCAAATGTATGTGGATTCAGGGCAGTGTATCGATAAAATATAGCCGTGGAAATAAACGCCTAATGTACTTAAAGATAGAAAGCAATGCAATCGTGTAACACCTTCTTGCGTTTTCCTATGTAATAAATAAATTACATGCAGCCAATTATCTGTGAGTTTTCCAGTCCAACTCGGTTCACGATGGAAGTGTGTCGTTTACGAGTTATTGCCTCTCGGACAGGACTTATAAATGTAAGTACGTGCAAATATATTATATTTTATTACATTTTAAGTATTTTTAACCGACGAAAAAAAGGTTAATTCGACCGTATATATATATATATATACGTTCAGCCCTCCAGCCTATATATATATATATATATATATATATATGTACGTTCAGCCCTCACTCCGTTATTTTGAACCGATTTTCATAATTAATTTTTTTTGTTAGATAGGGTATACCTCCCATGTCCCAAGGTGGTCAAATATATTAAAAGATAGCAGTTGTCAGAGCAACAAAGGGGCAAACAACGCAAGCTACAAAAAATCATAAAATAAAAAACTTTTTAACAAGAAATTAAACCGACAAAAAGAATTAAAAAGTAAAAAATAAATAAACCTTTTAAGTTTTGAGTATTGAGCTTAGAGCTTATTTACATAAACTATCAAATTTTATATTATAAACTAATTTTGAGTCGGCGCCAAATAATAATATAACACACGGCTCGTGTAATTATATATATTTGTAAAGTTCCCACGACCCAAGGATTTTTCCCTGGAGAAAAACTGATATGAGAATATGTAATTTATTTAACGTGGTCTCTCACTATGAGCTTGTTAAACAAGCTCAGAGTCGCTCAAAGAAATATTGAGTGAAGTGGCTGTGGGCAGGGCACACGCAGAACAGATGGCCGATGGGGCCGAAAGGTTCTGGGGGAAGACTACGGATGTGAAAGCGCAGTGTAGGACGTCCACCAACAGACAGTGGACAAAGATCGCAAGTGGACGGTGAAATGATGATGATGATGACAAATTTATTGTATGATATTTGAAAGTATACGATCGCAATAGTTAGTAGAACATTTCATACTTACAAGTAAATAAAAAATATAATTAAGTTTGATGAGTTGATTTTACCGATGAAAAGTCCATTCTTTTTTTAATTCAGCTCGTTACGTTAGCAGATTTCCCGCCCCCTATTACAATGTGTGCGTGTGACGTGTCTGGGGTTCGACCGCAATGTACATATGCAGAATATCACCAAGAATATGCAGTATATAAGCAACGATACTGTCCAACTCAAGGTGGATCCTAAAACCCTAAAGTGAGTACTTCTATTGTAATAAAATCGTTTAAGGGCATATTTAAAAGAAATTTAGATATTATATTTAATCTGAAAGAAGTACAGGACCTAGGTACATATCACTACGTATTGAGCAGAGGCACAAGAAACTATAATCATTTACATTTGACAACACCAAATTCATAAAAAAACACATAATAACACCCAAAAAGTGATAAAAATATTCGTTGCATGGATTCGGTGCTGGGAATCATTATCAACATGCAAGATAAAGCAGATAGATAACACAAGGTTGCTTACGTCTTCAGATTCTTCAGATATTAAGTAATAAAATTACAATAATGATTGTGACGATCACGGCAAAGAATTATACAACCACTATATCTGTGTAAATTCCAAATACATAGGTATCTGTTTAAAATAAAAATTGCTTTTAATTACTCTTTTTTATTCTTAACTTCATTTTTAGTTTTGAGAACGCATTTTAAGTTTATTTTATTAAAATAAATTAAATATTTTCCATAATGTATAAAATACTTAATTAAGAGTGAAACCAAATTTAATTCGTACAGCTCCTTGCATTATTACATCTACATTACAGCTACATTATTAGGTATTATTTATTTAATTAATAGTACTTCATTATATTTTTGAAGGTTATAATGGCACCTTACAATGATAGAAAAATGCACGTTGATCCCATTTAATTAATACACACAATGTTAATGTATGCATATTTCCCACCTGTGTCTGTCTTTACTTTATACAATAGTAGGTAATAAGTTATTTTGTTTGAGTTGATCCGAGCGAGTGATTATACAAGTTTTCGTATTAAAAAATATTCTGCTTACATGTATTTAATCCAAGATAACGGAGTACCTAGTATGTATTTTTGGGACTACTTATAACGTGGGTCTTACAAAGGGCTGCCATCCGTCAAGGTTTCCCCAGATTTGTCCTAGTTTATAGAGCGTTCAAGGATCGTCCGAAAGGAGTTTTCAAAAGGTGTCCGGGTAAAACACTCTCAGGGGAAAATTATAATTGTGTATTTGTTAGAGGCCAAGTTCTGTAAGCTAATATTAAAACCCGTTTACCTACACTAACATAAAAATATAATATAATCCACATTTCAAACTTGCAGCAAAAAATATATGGCGCTGACTCCAAATAATTTTCATAATAATAGTACGATAATTTTTCAGTTATTTACAATTCAAAGAAAATTGTATTTCTTCCTCTCCAAATGCCCTGAAGCGCTTCTGTTCTTAATAATAGCCGGCCAGGTTCTGACTCAGACCGAATTTGCCGGACCGAATTCTAGGTCAATAAAAAAAATATTTAAAGACATTTTCTCTCGCAACAGAGACCCACTGTTTCTATCCGATGCGTCCGAAGGTTTTGCTTTTTGCTATCTACGAGTGAAATGTTCAAAATCATAATAACGTTCGATACACATTGCGAAAGTTGACTTGTACGTAAAATAACGTAAACTTAATAATAAAGTTATTTGAAAAATCAAAAACTAAATGGACGGCCACATAATAACTTAGGAATGTAAACAAACATTCAAATAATTAAAAATAATAATTATATTTGGAGATATATATACACTTAGCAAGAGTTGCAGAATTAAAACATAAATAAAATAATGGGTGGCAAAACATGATGTTTTGCCACCCATTATTTATCATATTCGAATATATGTCTTATTAGGTTCCTAAATCCTACTTTATCTTGTTTGCCTCTTAGGAAAAGCTGAAAAACACATACATATTTATAGAGAACTAGCAACCCGCCCCGGCTTCGCACGGGTACAAATTATACACTTAAACCTTCCTCGTGAATCACTCTGTCTATTAGTGAAAACCGCATGAAAATCCGTTGAGTAGTTTTTCAGTTTATCGCGAACAGACAGACAGACGCGGCGGGGGACTTTGTTTTATAATATGTAGTGATAAACTACCTAATTACTTTAAAAAGTTTATAAAGAAGGGCAATCTTCATTTCGATTATTGTGGAATTACAGGAAAGACAAAAAAAACACGCTTTTTTAATTGTATACAAGTTGTACGTAACGTCAACACCGGTGAATACATATGTAGGAACGCGAGTAAAAACTCGTTCTAGATACTCTATTTATTGATTAGCGTGTGACTTATGCCTACGTATACGTAGTTATTGCCTAAGTAGGTAGGTACATTTAGTATTAATGCACGCAACGCTTGCGTGCCTGAATAATAATTCCGTCAGCGCCACAAAACCTACTTACTCTGTCTTTATATCGATTTAAATCTTTAATCTGTGGTGTAGACATGTGTATGCAAGCAAGCTTTTTTATATCTACATATTGTATCTAGGTACCAAATGGTGTATCTCTAATAGATACCAAATTTTTATTTCATTTAAAGCACGTCAGAATGACCTCAATGGAAATGGAAAGCTACATTGAGATCCAAAGATTAAAGACCACCATAATAGATACGGATGATACTAAAATGGTTTTCCACGGTCTGAAGGGCTTTAGAGATAGATGCTAAAAATAAATGAAATGAGTAGGATAATTTACCTTATAGTGTAAGAAAAGTGTCCCTGGTAATGATCGGCAGTTTAGAGGGCTTGTCCAAGTTGAGAGTTGTGGGTATTTTAAGAGGACTCGTATTTTAATGAAAGACTAGTACCCAGTAAACTGAAGTAAATAATGGGCGAATAAAGTCACGTACGCATTAGGCGTTATTTGTCGAGTGACATGTATCCGATGTCTTGTCTCTGTCCACATCAGTGTAGTCGAATATTATTATGATGCGCTGGAAGAGGGAGTGTTCTCACTGCGATCACTAAAACTTATGTAGGTACTTACGAATCCAACAAAAACAAAAATGAAGAATACATGGAAGATGGTGGACTAGGAATTTCTTTCGATGCCGCGAGACAAGTTGGGCAAAGTCTATCAACGTGGTCCGATGTCTGTCAATACGACAATTGTCGTCTAGTGAGGACGCGTTTGCTTAATGCGTTGGAACGGGTGGAATAGCAATATTTCTTACAATTATGTTAACTTTTTTATATCTTAGACTCGACCAAAGCATAGAGAAGCCATTATGCCTTATGATGGTGTACATGATGGCTAAACAAAAGCACGTACTGAAATACGCAGATTTGTACCTGACGCAAGGCTTTGACGTGATTGCCGTGTCCTGCACGCCGTCGCAGCTTATGTGGCCCGTCAAGGGATCGCAGGTATTGGAGCACATTTACTAAACTATTTACATATCTTCAATTATTTTCAGTAGTATTTATAGCCAAAGTGTCACTGACCGGCGATTTTCCTACAACCCACGTTTTTTGTGCGGAACTCTAATCCTTTTTCCAAAATAAAAGTAGCCTAATTTATTGCTTAACAGCTATCTGCCAGTGAAAGTCCCGTGGAAATAGCTCCACCCATTCCGGAGTTTAGCCGAACAAGCGGTCAGACAGTCAAGAAATTTCAACATTAAATTTTTTGGTACCTACGTGTAACCGTTTTATGACATTCCAAACAGACACTTCAGTTTTAGTTATTTGTATACATTTTTGTTTTATATAGATTCAATATTACAAATGTCTGTCCTACACACTTAGGTGATAGCTGACCGACTACTGTCATTTTTGGAACTGAACAGCACTGACTTACATCCATTGGTAGTACATGGCTTCTCGGTCGGCGCTTACGTGTGGGCTGAACTACTAGTTCAAACAACCAAGAACAAGGAAAGGTACCTACACCTTTTATATGTATGCCTACCCCCTAATACCACATGTAATACCACCTACCATAGATTATACATTAATAACTAGAGAGTACCTTACCTACATATAACGTAAAATCACCGAAACCACGTTGGAACTTTTGCTTCTCATAAATACGTTAATGTTATATAGGGGTACACATATTAATTATCGTTTATATACCCATGTTGGGACATTAACGATAATGGTCACATACATTAATGATCGTATGTGTCTCGACTCATCGCAGTTCCAATTGGTTTATGCACAAATAGTTCTATTATCCGACCAAGTTTTATTATAACGCCTTTTCTTACTTACATAATCATCTTATTCAAAAATTATAGTACATGTAGGAATTTCAGGTAACTTGAGAAATGTATTCAAACATGAATCTGACGCCTAAGTTACAGGGGCGGATCCAGTAGCCTGCCTTAGGGGGGGGCGAAATTTTTTTTTTACATACAAATTATCCCTTCTTTTATACCCTTAGTGTAAATTTAAATAGTGTATTTGATATCATAACAACAAACAAAGATAGGCGATTAAGTTTTTTTAGATTAATTTTAATTAAATTAGATGAAATTATTTTCATTTCATAAATTTGACTCTCTATAGGCTTCTAAAACTTAAAACTAAATAAAACTAAAAATTACGTCCAATATATTCTAAATATATTGGACGTAATTTTTAGTTTTATAAGTTTTTAGATAGCTTGACGTGATTTTAGAAAGCTTAGGGGGGGCGATTGCCCCTATCGCCCACCCCACCAGTGGATCCGCCACTGCTAAGTTACCTCTGTCAGGTTCACCGTGTCTCATACCAAAGTACTTAACTATTATCTTATCTGTGCTCATACTGTAATTGAGCAGTGACTACACTATACAGAAATCGTACATATTTCTTTGTGTTGGAATTTTTCATTCCGTTACTAAGAAAATCATAAAAACTAACTGTGAATTTTTATTAAGTTAGTTTTAGATAGATTTTCTCAATAACTGAGTGAATTTCACCTTATGAGAAACAGAGGAATACCTGTAAATTCTAACGGTCATAACTTTTAAAGTACCTATCTGTTTAAAAGTTATGATTTATGAATGACCGTTTGAATTTACAGGTATTCCTCTGTTTCGGTTGCTTTTTTCAAAATTTATTTTTGTAAATGCTAGAGTTTCAGTTTCATACATACGTTACATATTAATAAAGTATTGACCTTTGTTAAAAAAAATTGTATGGATTTAGATTTTATACATATATATTTGTGTATTTAAAGATTAATTTTAGGTAGTAAATAGCTTGTTTTGATCAAATTTAAGAACATTTTTCCTAGATAATTAACTACTTCTGGTACATTCTGAAATCGGAGATAGCTAAAATTAAAAAAAAAATTATTCCGAAAAAAAATCTGAATCTGTAGCGATTTTTGATCATACACTCTGCAATTTTCCTTAGATATCAACCAGTGCTGGACCGCATAGCCGCACAAATATGGGACTCACCCACTGACGTAGACGAGACCCCCGTTGGAGTTCCTCTTGCCGTATTCCCTAAGAACAAGTTTCTGCAGAACATGTTCAGAGCCTACATTAGGTATGTACATTTTTAACCCGAAACCGACGAAGGATCTCATGATATTTCATACCGGAAAGTTATTATCACAACTTTAATAAGCCAAGATTATTAGCCAAATACATACGATACGAGTCTCTTTGTTCCGTGGGGAAATCTGCGAGTACCACTACATCAAGGATACAATAAAGCGATTATGTTGAACTAAAAACACAATCATGTTGTCTTCGCGATCAGACGTAAGACGACAAGTTCTTGTCCTGGTGAACCTTCTTCTCCTCACGAGAAACGCGTTCCAGACACGAGGCGGTGATCTGATGACAGCATCCCGGTATAGGTAAAATAAAGTAACGCCACCGGTAGTATTAAGAGGGACATGACACGCATGACAATAATATTCTAAAACGAAAGCCTAAGCCATTCCCACATCAGCAGAAGAATGTAATGTGAAAGTCTCTATAAAGTAAAGAGCTATTGCCATATTCATTGTCCATGGGGCGAGGAGGAGCTCCACCCTACCGCCGTTTAAAAAAAAAATAATACCAGCTAAAAGCACGTAGGTATGCTTTGTTCCTAGAAACATGTTTGTGTTGCCTTCTACTATTCAAATAAGGTTAAATAGTAACAAAATACCCAAATCCAATGACAATACCAAAGTAAATAAAAATTACAGATATACCTATATATATATATATATATATATATAGACGATAAATTATTGTGCATATTATGCAACACACTTTTATAAACGTAAAAAAGAAATTAATGATTTACTAATTTCATTTCAATAATAAGTAGACTTATTACGTATAGCGATGATTTGTTATCTTATATTTTTTCTATCTATTAACTATAACTTCACTTAACTTAGAAGCATCATCATGTTCAAAAATGTATTAACTGAAGAATGCAAGAACCAAACTATATGGACGAGCATAATGAAACCTTGACAGAAATAGGAAAATTATTACACGTCGGTAAAAGAAAATTGTTAATATTAAGTTTATTAATCTGGAGACTAGTGGAACAACCTTAAGCGTCACTAAACAACAACAATTATTAGTCGAATCCGTGGAAAAAGTAGAGCAAGAGGATGTTTAATGTTTATAACAAATAACAATATTCATTAATGTTCTCACCCTTTGTCGTCTGTCTATATAAATAGCACGTCGCTTCGAAGCAGGTGCCAAATATGCGGATGAATTTTCGTAGCTTATGTGAGTTGTGTGTGTGCATGTCTAATGTGTTAAATTTAAATGAATACTAATATTAGGTAGAACACTTTCCGCTTACAATGGTTTAATTTAATAATGTACCTAGGTAAGGTACATAAGTGGAATCTACCTAAGGTCAATAAAGGTTTAAGTGTCTATATTCAAGCTTACAAAACCGGGACTGTCAATAAAAGAGTTCGGAAATGATTTAGCGTTTAATTGGATATGTATTCCATAGCCCCATCCGCCATTAAAAATACTAAAGAAGGTGAGAAACGAGTGATTTTTCAACATAGTGTAAACCTATTTAAATCATGGTTACATTACAATAGGACAAGACTAAGGTAATTAAACATCAAGAGCAAAAAAGAGGAAGACAAAGAACAAATTACATTAAGCAATGCAGAGGAATAAACGAATAGATAAGTAGGTATAAGTAGGTACCTACTTACAGATATTGCAGTCGGCATTGAACAGAGAAGAATGGAAGTTGCACAAGTGCATTGTAAGTACTTAGGTCACTAATGAATGTATAATATTTGTCCTTGAGGAGCGACAAAGAATTGTAAAAATAATAACTAGCTGCACCCGGCATACGTTGCAATGCCATTTTTGCTTTTTTTATATAGATTTTTTGGGTCAGGGACTCTAGCGGACGTCCCGAGAACACTATCAAAGTTTTATCACAATCTGATCAATGGTTTCGGAACGCATAGAGGATAGAGGACAAAACATACAAACACTGATACATAGGCTATGTAATTATGTTATTAATTTTTTTGTTCGTAACTCTATTACAGTGTTTCCCAATTAGTGGTACGCGTATCCCCAGGGCACAGATAAGATAATAGTGCCCAGGGGTACGCGAGGTTGCGTCAAGGAGTACGCGGAGCAATCACTTGACTAAGAAAATCAGTAAAAAATTAGGCAAACGGCAATTGTCAAAATATAATTTTAATCGATCAGTGTGCAGGGAGTCAGACAAGGGTGCCTTCCTTTGATTTTAAACATTTTACTTGAGTGGGCCACAGGGAAAATTCTAGAAACAGGTAACGGAGGGGAAACGAAATAGCTCTTAAATTTGAAGATGGAGAAGAAATATTAAAAAACAAACAGATTTTTTTATTTAATAAGGGCACGCGAGTTTCAGGTCCTTTTTGAAGTGGTACGCAGGAAAAACTAATTGGGAACCACTGCTCTACTACATTCAGGACTTGGAACAGAATAAGCATAAATGCCTAAGTAGGGGAATCTGTATTTGTATCTTGGATATTTTTTTTGTATTTCATGTTTATTTCAAAGTCTACTGTGATGTATTTTAAGTAGGTATTTCATATGTTTTTACGGTA
Organism: Callimorpha dominula; assembly: GCA_949752705.1. Classification (NCBI taxonomy): domain Eukaryota; kingdom Metazoa; phylum Arthropoda; class Insecta; order Lepidoptera; family Erebidae; genus Callimorpha; species Callimorpha dominula. Next base: position 10,639,666 of record OX457010.1, on the reverse strand, counting down.
ACCCATGTACACAAATACTATATTAAATGTAAGTTAGGAAAATATTACCAATTCAACCTCTTAGTTGAATATTACCTTAATTTTAAACACAGACACACACATGACACTTGCTTTAAGGCTAAAATATAGACTTTAATTAACTTTCCCCTCATAGTGACAGAAGAACGGATTAGGCGGTCTTAGAATAGGAAAGCACTATGATTATAGTCATTTTCAAGGATATTTTCTTGAAAAGGCTAAATACGTATATTTTATTTTCAGAGCTCATATGAAGGTGCTGTACAACGTAGCAACAAAACATTATGTTAGGGCCACGGAGGTATATCACGCAAGCCCCTGCAGAGCTCCAGGCTTGTTCCTGGTATCCAACACTGATCCTGTCGGAGCTGAGAAGAGGAGTAGACGAGCAGCAGCTTCGTGGGAACAATTAGGGATCAAGGTATTTTAAATTAGTCGACTGGATGTTGCGTCTCGGTTCTAAGTATTTAGTGCGAGATTTGTATGATATTTAAAGTAAACGCGAGTAAAATAACTGAAAAAAAAAACATGGCAATTATCTCATTCATTGGACTACTAATCTCATGTGTGTGTGTGCCTCACGTCATGTCTATCTATCAGTCATGTCTATGTATACGCGCGAGCTCGACACTCGCAACAATTCTAAATGATTTTGAACGAAGTCATTTATGTCGGGTCCGTCAGGCCCCGGTCAGGTCAGGTTGATGGACCGACCCAGGCAACATGTGCAAGCTCGTAGTTAAGTCCACCGTACACTCTATGCGGATTTATGTCAGCTATAGTATGTCGTGAGAAATACTACATATTCTCAGTTATCTGGAAATATTGAAAGTTGGCAATACCGGTGGAAGCATGCGCGTAGGCATTAGGCCACTTTTAATCTGTTTGTGTATCCGCTAGGTAGGTATATGGAACTTGTGTTGACTTGTGCTGACGCGCAGACAAGCTGCATTCGCTACTGTCAAATACCTAAACATTATTCACTATTATATAAGATTTAAGGCGATTTAACTTGAATATTTCTTATGAACAGTGCAACTACAAATGCTGGGACCGGTCTCCTCATGTGCAACATTACATGCGTCACCCAGAAGAATACAGATCCATATTATACTCTCACCTTGACGAATGTGGCGTATTATAGAAGAACCCATGTCGTTATGGAACGGATCTGCTATTACGAAGGTCTAATCGTCTGTGGATGCAGCTTGACGTCTTGACTGTGACAGCCAGGTCTTGTTTTATTACATACCTTTGATTTAAACGACGTTCCGACCATGTTGCACTGGCCGTGGTACCCTAAGTGGTATATACCTTTTGAATACGTGATCGCATTAATTCCCGTAAGATAATTATATTGCCTGTAATCTGAGTTCGCTATTCCTATCTTATGCGATATCTTCCCGTTCAGAGAGCTTTATATTAAAAGCTACATATCACGCTTAATTCTCTTTACGACAATCAACATATTATAAAAGATAATGAACTAAATGAGAGATTTCACACGTAGGCAATCTTAAATTTTATCTCACGCCCAATGAAAGCCAGCATCGCGGCAAGACCCACAAACTATTGGTCAGAATTAATATATCTTCGAATGTTATTGTAAATTGGCTTCCTTGTCAGCTGAAGAAATATACGCTCAGTGTTCAGCCTCAGTCTCATAATAGATAAAGATTGACCTCCAAGCGTCTATTACAGTTAGGTAATAAACGTTGATGAAACTGCGCTGAACGGCTAGTAGGTAGGCTACTAGCCGTAGTAGCCTACTTACTAGCCGTTCAGCGCAGTTTCATCAACGTTTATAGTAATTGCTTCCTAAGAGTTGCGTAGCGTGATGTGTAAGCCTTTCCTTAAGGATTAGGCTATCAAATACGAAAATAATTTATCAAATCTGGCTATCGCGATCAAAATCCAGAGATCATCCATCGGGTTTAACCAAAAAATCATACTCTTTAACTATATTATAATTAGTACCTACCTATAGATGAAATATGTCACTGATATTTAATATACTAACATATAATTCCCTTTTTACGACTTAAGGTCATCACACACTATAGCGTCACGGTAACGGCACGTCTCCACCCCAGCAATTAAGTTGTCATACATTTTTTAAATTCCTCACTTCACCTCCTTTTAAGCACTCAATCCTGCACCACAGATTACTAAGTAGTTACTACGTAACCTGCACTTTTAAGATTGCCAATAATATATTCATTCGACATACCGAATCTACCGTAGTGTTTGCATACTCTGACCGAATATTTGACACAAATTTCAAAAGACAATTACTAATGCTCCAAGTTGTTTAAACTGTTTTCAAAGAGTAAAACCATATACAAATACTTTGTAACTTTTTTGTTGACCTTCTTCATGCTGAAACAGTTAACCGGATTTGGATGAAAATTGTTGTTTATAATATGACCAACGTTTTGAACAAATAATATTACTATTTTTATTATATATGATTTTGGCAAGTCTAGTAGTAGGTATATAGATATAGATATGTAGGTTTTAGTAGGTAGGCAGGAGAACTGGCCTGTTCGTCTAGTGGTTAGTGATCCTGACTTCTAAGCCGAGGTCGTGGGTTCGAATCCCACCCAGGACAAATAATTGTGTGATGAGCACGATAATTTGTTCTGTGTCTGGGTGTAATTTATCTATAATATGTATGTATTTAGAAATATATAAGTATGTTTATCAGCAGTCTGGTTACCAAGGTACAGGCCCTGCCTAGTTTTTGATCAGACGGCCGTGTGTAAGATGTGTGGAGTGTGGAGTTATTATTATTTAATGAAAAGGTATTAGTTTCTTTACGTACTTTCGTACTTTTACTTTGATATTAGCTTTAAACAAATACATTCGATCAATATATTTGGTAATTAATCTCACTAATATTATAAATACATATGTATACATACAACGTGTCCCAGAATTCAACGTTAAGCGGGCACCAGAGGGTGCACTGGCTCATGAATTCTCGAGAGAAAAAAAAAACTGTTTTTTTTTTATTACAGAAAAGAAATTGAAATCCTTTGAAAATTGACACCCCTTTTGATATTAATAACTACTGTGATCATAATTTTTCAAATATGTTTTTTTTTAATGGGCACCCTAAGTAGCACTGCTCTCCACCACGATCCTTAAAATTTCCAGAATGCCTATAGTTCTGAGGTATGTACTTATTTCATAAAAGCAGGTGGAACGTGTAAAGTTAAAAATTTTAAATAGTACTTATTTTTTTATTTTGGAACTACATATTCAACTACTCAGCTTTTGAGAAAATCCATAAAAAGTCTGAAAAAATTTCGAAGTTTTATGGATTTCCTTAGTAACGAAATATATTTATGAAAAAGGAGCCAAAATTACCTAGTAATTTAAACGCTCATAATTTGTAAACGGATAGTTTTTTTTATCCTTATTGTAACTGCATGCTAGTCATGCCCTTTCAGTGCTTTAAGTAAGTGTTCTATTTTCAAACACACCCTGTATAAGCAATATTTATTTACATTCAGAACATAAGTATTATTATAACTACGTAGCAACGGCGAGTAAAGAATAAATAACTAAAGCATTTTGTAACTAAAATCATTTCTGCGACTCATTTTAAAAGAATTTCACGAATTAATAAAATATACGCACGACCACATGTTTCGCGGCTGCCGTTCTGCCCTGCTAATTAATTGTACTTGCAGTAATCGACATTTTTGAGATTTTCACTTTTTTGCAAAAATGACATCCTAAGGATATATTCTATACGTAAAAAATATATTTACAAGTTTTTCTTATTAAAAACGTGTTTTTTATTTAACATGAAACGCAGTAATTGCACCTAAATGTTACTTTCACTAAGTTTATCTCGAAACCGCCATTTTGCAAGTAGTGCGTTTGCAATAAGGAGGGCAGCGTTGTGACTGCGGAAGTGAGGTTCGAAGACCCATCGACTGTCGAGCCGAGTCATCGAAGTATCAACGCCAATACTGTCTTCTGTCGGGTATTTATAAATATTAAATTTTCAACATTTTCATTGGTTCTCTGGCTCTTACATCCGTCCGCTGCACAATAAATACGTTATTTTGGCATTTTTAATATAAATACCTTAAGTCTGAGCGCTCAAGTATTGAAGCATGTGCAGGGGCGGATCCAGACGGCAAATTTTGGGGCGATTCGGACAAGATTTGTCGCTTACCAAAAAAAAAGGTCCCAAAAGTAAATATACTTTAAATAATAAAAATCTTTTTAACAAAAAATTAAACCGACGAAAAGAACTAAAAAGAAAAAAATAAATGAACCTTAAGTCTTAAGTATTGAGGTTATTTACAAAACCTATCAAATTTGTTATAAACTTATTTTGAGTCGGCGCCAAACAACAAACTGATTAATTTTCAAAATTTTATATGTACCTACGTAAGTAATTAATCATTTTATTATTTGGCGCCGACTCAAAATAAGTTTCTTCTTCTCTCTTCTAGTCTTTTTTTTTTTATATATAAAAAGACAACTCCCGCATTAGGAATTACTCCTGTGTCGCGGGGGACTTTACAAACATACACACAACGGACACAAAGAACACCCAGACTCAGGTGGGAATCGAACCCACGACCTCTGGCTCAGCAGTCAGGGTCACTAACCACTAGACCAACAGGCCAGTCAAACGTCAGCAAATGTGTTGACTTTGACATTTAATTTTGTACATGAATTGTGGGTAGCCAGTGGCAATGCTTGTTGTAGTTTACTTTAAATAATTTGTGAAAACTTATAAAAAAATAAAATGTTAAGAATTGTTTTATTTTAAATTTATTTACAATAGTGTTGACTCTTTACAGGTAAACATAACCAATAACAAGACACACAACATATATTATAGAGATTAGATGACAAGCCTAATAAATGATGGAGCTATATAAATAATCTCAAATGTCTAAGCAGGGGAGAGGGAAGGGTTAGGGCCTCCGGTAATCTCACTCACATCTCGGTGAAATGATTGAATATTGTGAGTGAGCGTTTCCTTTACTGCCGGTTGTCATTAGTTGCCCTATTGCGAGATGAGCACTCTACACAATCCATTCATGTCGAGGGAGTCGCTATGAACGTAGACACGAGAACCAAACAATCACAAACATACAAGTTTGAAATCAATTGCATATTATGAGTTTAAGCGTTTTAGTTGGACAATTATTGAGGACGACATATACTATTAGAAAATAATTTATTTTTCTTCGGTTTTTTAAACGACTACACTTTATTATGTATAAGTGTTATCGGTTAAGTGCTAGTATTTAGTACCTTATATCCGTATTTGCTTTAATTACAAATACCATTATCCCCTCAACAATTCATACTTAGATTTAGGTTTAAACTTCTTATTTCTCTTTTTATCGGGATTTTTATTTATCTTCTGTTTCGGTTGCTTTACTCTCTCTTTCGCCGCCATAATGAATCGTTGTGATCTCTTATTCTTCTTTTTCTCCATCTTAACAGTTTGTCTATGGATATCCGCCTGCGCCCTTAATTTATGGTTACTCCTCATTTTGTGTTGAGCTCCCTGCTTCGCCGTTAATCCTGTGTACTCTCCTACATCATCATCTCTAGGCTGTTTCACAAATCTTCCACCTGTTTCATTTCTCTCCACATTATTTTGATTGTGATTGAATTTATTTTTTCCGAATTTTCTTTTTTTTGCTGCTGCGTAACTTTCATCGGGCACGATCTTGGATTTTCTCTTCCTATTTCTCTTATTATCTGTGGTGGCATTATCTACATTGTCATCCTTCTTTGCTAATGGATTGTTGGCTATAGACTTTTCTAGTCTCTTTTTGCGTGCATTTAATGCTGTTCGGTCTTCTATGGAGAAAGATACGATGGGCCTCTGTGAAATGTAATACGTAAGTTAAACAATAAATAAATGGTGGTTTGAGGTTCATTTCATCAGTTAGTACTAGTGTCAATCTAATAGTTTTGTCATTAATTTTCAATTGCCATTTGTTCTAATCCTTCGACAACTGTACGTTTGGCAAAGTATTATAAGCAGTGATGTAACTTCCATACTTCCATTTCAGTCTGATTGAATATAACAGATACTTACATTATTCTTGTCAAATATATCTGGATTGTTGTTGAGTTTTCGAAGGCACGCCAAAGCGTCTTCATGTCGTGTGAACATCACGAAACCGTAGCCTTTTGAACTAAAAAAACAATAGTAGGATAAATAAACTAAATCTGGTTCTACCTAATTTTTTTTTTTTTTTTATGTTGGTCATATATTTTTTTAAGTTTGAAGGTTTTAAAAAATTAAACAGGTTTAACACTCATACGTTAAAAGGCATAATTGTGAGACATTTTCAGGGAGCTTATGGATCACAGTTCTCGACATCAAACAAACTAAAGAGACCGTATAAAAAACGCGTCTTAATTTTTTTTATTTACTTAAAAATTCCTGCAGTTTACATTGCACGAGGCGGACTTAATACCACATGGCATTTACCAGTCAACCTTTGGGTGATTCAGTGAGGGACATGGTAGATGACGATGATGGCATGACGATGACATTACCAGAATTTGTCAGGCTAATTTGATAGTAGTACTAGTGACATGTTGATATTTATATGCAATGTATGGAAGCAGTCACCGACAACAATATTAGTAAAAAATTGTAAAGAATAATCTGAGTTAACCTGTCATATATTATTTTTAAGGACTAAAAATTTACTTTTTTTTTCATTTATCAAAACTGCTGAAATTGATACCTTATTCGGCCAACGGATTTTTACGTTTTTTATATATATAGAAAAACTAAAAATCCAAAAAAAAATAAGCTTAAGTGTCTCCTGAAAAAATTATATTAATGGAGTTAGCGGGTTTGTCAATAAAGGTATCGATTTGTATAACACAATATGTACACACTACTTTAAACAACACTATATTAAACTGAATAGGACTTACGGATTCTTGCCATCCCTACCAGGCGGTGTTCTCAAGTCCCTCATGACCCTGCACTCGGTCACGGTGGCACGCTTATCGCCTGCGTTCACGCATACGCGTCGGAGCTTGGAGTCGTCGAAGTGTGCGGGCAAGTTAGATACCACTAGACGATACCTGGATACGAATCTGGCAAATATTTTTTTTTTACGATTTACATATTAACAGTCATATATGTACAAAACACATGCTTTAAAATTATAACATTACATTGACAATAGCGTCAATATATAAATGTAGCTATATCTATATCAATAGGCGAATTTTTCTGTTATATATAATTTTTTTTTTCGTATAAGTATTTTTTTTAAATTGACGATTTCCAATAATTTGATGATAAATTTCATGAAATAAAGATTTTCAATTTAGTGTTCACACACAAGAGTTAGAAAGTGTTACCTGTTCAAATTCTTTAACATCTGCGTTTTGCTGCGTTCGAGCGTGAGTCGTTTCGCCATATCAGAGGCGGACAGGCCTACTGCTGCTTTTGTACCCGCTACTACAACTGTAAGAGCATTCACTAAACGTTAGAGTTAGAGACTAGGGTTGACTAGGGAAATTAACTTACGAACAGATTTTGGACATTTCCAGAAAAATCTGAAAATTCCATTAACATCCTCGGTATTAAATACCTATAGTTTCAATTATGTCAGCCCTCTCTCATACGAAATATTAGCTTTATCTTAAACTAGCACCGCCTCGCGGTTTCAGCCGCGTAAGTCCCGATCGCGTGGGAATGTCGGGATAAAAAGTAGCCTATGCGTTAATCCAGACCTCCAGCTATGCCAAGTTTCATCGCAATCGGTCCAGTAGTTTTTGTGTGAAAACATTACAAACATACACACAAATGTTTACTCTTTATAATATTAGGTTAGATTTTAAAAATTATTTTAAATTTTTCATTTTCAAAATAAGATTTCTGTATTAAAAATGTCGAATTTTCAAAAAATTGTTAGCGCTTTACGTTATTCATTTTGAACCTTATTACCTACTACTATACGACCCTAAATTATGACCACACCTATTCACTATCAATGCGACAAGCAGTACTCTATGTAGAGGCTGTCTCAACGCGGAGGAAACGTCCGCCCACTTTGTCCTGGAATGCGAGGGAGTGGCCATACAACGGGCAAGTATCCTCGCTCCTAGAAGCCTGTGAACGCCCCAGGAGGCTTCTGTGGCTCAACTAGTCAGCCTATCTGAACGCATAATTTACCGCATATGAGTCTAGATGCGGACACAGAGCCCTATACCAATACCAATACCAATGTAGGGGGTTTTAGTAAAAGGTTTTAGGAATTAATCAGTGGCCCTAAAGTAAATAAGTAAAAGATAAGGTAAATATTTTCACCACACCAATAAAAAATAAATCTATGCCATTTACTTTGCTTAAGTTATTTTTGACTTTCCTAAAGTCTTCAACATACCTCCTTCTTTAACCAGATACAAGTTCCTGTTATCCTTAGCTTCCTTTTTATTTCCTTTCTGTAAGTTCTCTCTCTTTAGTGCTGGTTTCACTTGCAGCACCTGACCATCTAACTTCAAATGGTCGGCTGGTAGCGATAAAAATGTGTCTGCATGTTCTTGACTCTACAATGTAACAATAACTAATTTATTGATGCAAATGGGTGTATGTTTCAACAGAAGATAGGCAGAGTCGATTTCTACTGGAACTTTAACCGCCAGACTTGTCCTGACCTGTTCTTTTTAGGGTTCCATACCCAAAGGGTTAAAACGGGACCCTATTACTAAGACTCCACTGTTCGTATGTCTGTCTGCCACCAGGCTGTATCTCATGACCCGTGATGGTAAGACAGTTAAAATTTTCACAGATGATGTATTTCTTATTAACTCTTGATTAAAAACAGAATAAAATAAATATTTAAGTGGGGCTCCCATACAACAAACGTAATTTTTTTGCCGTTTTTTGCTCGCTATTAATAATGGTAACATGTAGACGCTTGAAATATTCACAGAATATTATAGTGTCTAATGTTGTATAGATGGTACGGAACCGTTCGTGTGCGAGTCCAACGCGCACTTGGCAGGTTTTTTAGTACTCCAGGACAGCATTGGCAACGCACAAAAGATACCATTGGTAAGAGTTTATAGTAACCAGTAACTGCTTGCGATCAAGCATACAATGTGCATGTTTGTTGAATAATTTGTATTAAAAAAAAACTTTATAACACTGGGGAAGGGACGAAATATCTCATAACACCTAGAGGCTTAATACCAGTGATGGAGATGGCTGTCCTGGAATTGAAGAACAACAACAAAAGGATGAATCTGATACTGATAGGCGTAATAAACTTACAGCAAACTTAACAAACCCAGAACCCTTAGAGTGCTCTGTCATTCGGTCAACACAGATGAGCGCATATTTCACAGGTCCAGTTCTCTCTGCAAACTCTTTAAGGTGGTCATTATCTATGCTGAATGGTATGTTTGTAATAAAAACGGTACACCCGTCTTCGGCGTCGTTTAGTTTTATACTAGAATATGAGAACAAATAAACATATATTAAAATACAACCTGCAAAATCTAAAATGTTAAATTATAAGTAAGCGAGAAATTTTTAACAAACTAATAGTTTACAAGTACTCACCGTTGTGTCTCTTGTTTGACATTAACCTTTTCTTCATCTGCTTCCTCATCTATATCCTCATCTTCTTCATTGTCAGAGCCCTTTTCACTCTGATCATCATCTTCTTCTGTATCTTGTGCCTGGTCACTCTCATCATCATCATCACCATCTGAATCACTGCTGCCTTTGTCTGATTCTGCATCTGAATCACCTGGTTCAGGTGTTTTGAGACAAGTTTTTGTCAATAATGAATATTGGATTTATTTGTTCCAAGGTATAGAAAACAGTTTAATAATACACAATGGTAAACATTTGAAATGACAAGGTTAAAATATATGAAATAAAATATTATTATATTATTATTTTACTATGCCATGTAAAATCTTACATAGATACATCTTACATATACTTAAGAGTGGTTACAACATTGTGAATTTCAATTCAAAAAACGACTCTGGAAATAGATGTGAGCTGTGTTACCATGGTGGTAGGCAAGACTCCAGGTCTTCTCATGGCTGGTTCAATCAATGCACAGCAGCTGAAGGAAGATTATGGATCAGGCAAAAAATGTTCAGAGGAAACTGCATTTACTGTGCTGAAGTGGCCAAGATGGATGGAGTGCCACCACAATAGTAGCAACAGCATTGGTGTGGAAAGGCTTTGACAGAGATTATAATTCAGTCGTGGAGTTGTAATGTGTTGGATTCCAAAGAAGATAAACAAATGGGACTGTTTTTTTGGCTAGTGTAAATAATAGAAATTTAAAATGTGCGTTCATTAAGTAATTAACTCATAACAAATACATGGCTTGCCCGATTTTCAAAACAAATTATGATCATGATGATGATATCCTCCTAGGCGTATATGTCGACGGCGACTCTAAGAACTATTCCTAGCATGTGCCGGGATGTTGCTACCAATTAAAACTAAACTCACTCTCACTCTTAACCTCAGCTTTTACTTCTTCAGTGGACACATTCAGTGGCTTCTGTTCATCATCACTGTCAGTCTCTTGCTTCACATTCTCTTCTAGTTCAATCTGCTGGTTCACTTGATGCTGCATATATTTATTCTTTGCGACAGCCCAGTCTACAGATATTGGTCGACCTGCAAAATATTAAAGGTAGACAAATTAACTACTTTGTGATCATTTCATCATTATGTCTTGAATTTCACCTGGCTTGTGATAGAAATTGTTATATTTTGTAAAGCCTTACCTAGGAATGGTTTCATATTTGTATTTAGCAGTGCTTTCTTTGCCATTGGTACATTCTTAAAATGTACAAAAGCACACCCAACCAGCTTTCCATCTGGTTTCTTAAGCAATTTCACCTCCAATACATCACCATAAGGTTCAAAATGCTCCTTCAATGTCTCGTCAGTTGCTTTGAAAGACACATTACGAATAATAAGACGTGCATTGCGATTTATTCGCATTTTATTTTTCTCTTCTTTGGAATTTTCTGTGGGTTCTAATTTCTCATCTAAAAACAAACAAAAACTAAAAATACTTGATACACACGGACACAAAATATAATTTTCACATTGTACTGTTAGATTATGAAATCTAGAATCAGCATCACACCACATCCTATGTTTACTACTAATGTGAACTCACTCCTTACCCAAGCATTTACCATAGTAAGGGTCAACAAAAATACTAAAAATGTGGAACACATATCATGACGACTTTTATACACAAAAATAAGTATAGAAAAAAATTTAATAAGGGTTAGGAACTTACTTTTAACACTGGATTTATGGTCATCCTCTGATGAAATGCTGCTAAACCGTGTTCTTTCATCTTTATTATGTATATTTTGTATATAGTTCTTTTTAGGTACTGCAAAAGCTACATGTATGGGGCGATCTAAAACAGATTTAAATTAGTTAACTTCTGTTTTGAGGTCACCAACAAGCTCATGCCAGAACCAATGGTAAATGGTTATCGACCATGTAAACCCAATAACAATAAACATATATTTCATCATTAATTAGCATCAACTACTCAAAATAATCATCTTAAAATTCGCGGTACAAGAACCAGATAAATGTATCTAGATTTTCTTAATTTTACAGGAGAGCAAAAATACTCCGAGAATTTATCTAGTTCCTTGTTGTTTCCTTAGCTATTTTGTTATAATGGAATTTGTGAAATATTGCATTTACAATTACGTTGATTTGGCATTTCATAAAAGGAGCACTTTTATAATATGGGTTACCCCATATTATAAAAAAAAAGCACTTCAAATAATAATAAATTATCTTTGTCCATCCAAAGGCTGTCTGTAAGAAATTGCTTTTAGCAATAAAGCTGCATGTTTATGTTGTGGGAGAGCCATGCTTTGGCACATATCGACCGAAGTGATACCACACTCCTTATTCCCCCCCTCCCCTACACCCACCTTAAAAGCAGGCAATGCACTTGTGACTTTTGAACTGCAGGTGTCCATGGGCGGCAGTAGTAATATACCATCAGGTGACCAGCCTGCTTGTTTGCCCTCTATACCATAAAAAGAAATACAGCAGGTTTGTTTCCACCCGGGACAAATTATTGTGTGATGAGCATGTCGAGCATGATCATTTGTTTGTGTCTGGGTGTACTTCTTCTGTATATATATGTAATATATAAGTATAGTCATCAGCAGTCTAGTTACCATAGTATAGGCTGTGCCTAGTTTGGAATCAGACGGCCGCGTGTTGTGAAACTATCTCACTACGATGTTTTTATAATTATAAAATGTTATTGCTTTCTCACCTAGAAATGGTTTCTTATTTGTAGCCTTAATAGCCTTCTCAGCCATTGAAACATCTCCAAAGTGCACAAAACCACATCCAACAAGCTTGCCATCTGGTTTCTTTAGTAGATTCACCTCATTTACGGTACCGAATTTCGAAAAATGCTCTTTTAGAGCGTCTTTAGTAGCTTTAAATGATATATTCCTTACAATGATTCTGCCATTGCGTTCAGGAGGATCTTTATTTATGTTTTTGTTTTTAAAATCGTTAACACCGGAATAAAATTCATCATCCATTGTTCCCATTCTCTCAATAAAAATTGGAAGGATTAAAATACACACTTGAAAATATTCACGTGGTACATCAAAACATAACCCTATAACTGTCTGATTGTATGAATAATTATTGTTCTGTTACACAAGTGAAAAGACTATATTCTAAAATTCTAATTTTATATAACTTTATTTCATCAAACTTTCTGCTAGCCAGATTTTCTGAAATTTCTCAATAAATAAGTAAAAGCACAGATAATATAAGGTAAAAGCATTAATAAATTAAACCGTACTACCATAGCAGAAATAACAGAATTCAGAACTACTCAGAATAACAGAATGACAATTGACAAATGAAAATGACAGATTGGCAAAACCATTGACATAAGAATACTTATTGGAGATGATCTATTCTATTATAATATAAACAATACATTATGCCGCGTCCAGACGCTTGGCAAACCTCAACAAGCAGTCACAAATTCAAACGTGTGGATATGTGTTTGCTTGATTTGCCACTTTTGGCTTGCCACCGATCCGAACTCTGTCGGTTTTTGACGCCAAAATCAAAGGAAGCTTGCGGCAAGCGCTTGCGATGCATCCATATGTTTGCGCACTGGCAGTGACCAGATGTGTACGTCCGTATCGCGTGTTACAAATTACAATAAATTAGTAATTCATCTATCCGAGAAACTTTACACTTTCCCAAAGCAGAGGCAAAACCACACACATACAAGGGATTTTTCTAGTAAAGTAATTTTTTTTCTTTCAGCTGTGCCATTGTGCTGAGGTGTGTATGGTGCAGATAATCTTCTTGCTAAGCTATTTTGCATTATTCTTTTCCGTTATCAGATTGTTAAATATTTATTTTTTGGTTTGTAAAGTTTGCTGCTTCTCTCTTGTATTCTTTGATTTTTTCCAAAACTTCGATTTTATTTTGCATTACTATTTTTATGCATGGGACCGCAATGCCGCATACATCCCTAGGTACGGTGTGAAGTTTTTCACGGGCTTTTGTTTCTCCTTGTCTTTCTTTTGGAAACGGTAAGATTGTCATCTTTCCTTTAAAGCAGGTTTCTCACTGAGACAGTTTTGATCTAGTTGAAAAGTATTCCCTGTACGACTTAATTTTGCAGGGCTTGTTTTAAATCTTTCTCGTTTAGGTGACCTATTATTTTATGCCATATGTCTATTTCTCTATTAATATGTATCGCATCGTGTAAATGTAGTATAACCTGTCTCTTTTATAACTGTGATAATTTTTTATCCTTGCGGATTTTTAACTTTTGCAGGAGCCGCAGTATCAGGTTCACTGAGAGTTCGGGTATATGAAGCGTATTTTGTAGATTAATGACCTTATCTTCAATTTTTATTTCTGCCAGTCCTTTTCCAATTATTTTGGTCTGTTGTATTAGAGGCTAGTCTTATATGAGGATATCAAATAAATTTCCTTTCAAGAAATTATATAGGAGCCCCGTAACCAGTAGTGGACAATAACATTGTTGAATAATCTTTGTCGATAACCACCGGATACGAAATTAAATTGAATGATTACCATGTTCAAGATTCAACAACAAAATTAAAAAAAACATGGAATCTCACAGTAAACTCTGATTTTCTGTAGTGGAAATTAAAAGTTTAAATGAAAAGAATAAAATATTATCAATGATCTTAAGAATTGGAAATATATTAACATTGAAAAAACTTAACATAGACAGTACGTCCTGATTGTCGTACAGATTGTTACTTATTAAATCCAATAATAAAGTTTTTATTGATTTAAGTTTCAGATATAGTGCAAAAAGAGGTAATCGATATAGTTTCGTAGAGAAACTATTTATATTCATTAATTTTTATCAGGAATGAATAATATAGAAAGTCATCAAAGTCCCCCGCCGCGTCTGTCTGTTCGAGATAAACTGAAAAAACTACTGAACAGATTTTTATTAAGTGGTTTTCACTAATAGACAGAGTGATTTATGACTATTCATGATTAAGGTTTAGGTGTATAATTTGTATATTCGACCATGCAAGTAATTCTATAAAAGGACAACCCTAAAGGCAGCCATTCTATGCGCCAAAATTTTTGTAGGTATACACTGGTGTACACGATAATTTTGTAGGTATGGCTAGTTCATGTATTGATGAATGAAAATATCTCAGCTGATATTTATTGTCAAATTTGACATTCATTGACATCAAAGACTACAATAGTATATAGGATATAGACAGGCAGCTCTGCTTCTTTTTATTGACAACACAAAACTCTGCCTAGTGGTCAGATACCGAAAACTAATATAATATACATATCTTTAGGTATATATATATATACAATTGAACAATACTACAATACATCTACTTATACTGTGTATGTATGTGTTTTGTTGTTACTTGTTTCTTGTTTTATTGGTTCTAACATGCGAATTTTATACTTTAACTAATTAGTGTATGTTTATGACTAATCTACGATTTTTATATTCAAACCAAAACTTTTATTGCAAAAAGAAAAGCACAAGAAACCGGCAATCGGTACTTATACGCAGCCATTTGCAATATAAGTGAAGTGTTGCCAACCTAATATTAATAAGTTCCAAATAATTAAAAAAAATTGTTGATTGTTACGATTGTATTTTTAATTAATATTATTGTGTGTTGGTGAACAAATTGTTGTTTGTATAAAATTTTAAGTGGTTTTAGATATTTAATATGCAATATTTTGTTATTTACAAATGCGAATTTTAAATCGTAATACATTTGAGGGTAATAAATTTCCCCTCATACAAATCATAAATTATAATATTGTAACACAGTAATTTTAGTTCCAGTATCTATCCTTGGGATGGCACTGGACTCAATAAAAAAGGTGCAATTCTTTTATGTTCCAAGTTGCCATAGCATGATTGACATGTACAAATACAAAACAAAAATAACCTAATACCGTGTAATGAAAGTTTCTGGGTATTATTACCAACAATGAATCCTCTGCAAATACTTAGGATGTGTAATAAGTTACTGATACCTCAGGTAATGTCACGAGGGCATGCCTTTAAAGTGGTAAAACGTCCTGATCCGAAAACTTTAAAAATGCCTGCACCGGGCACTGCTCCGAGTATAATAGAAATTTTAAAAGAAAAAATAAGACTAAATGGTCCTGTAAGTGTTGCTGACTATATGCATATAGTTGCCACAAATCCTACCGAGGGTTATTACATGAAAAAGGAAGTCATTGGTCATGATGGTGATTTTATCACATCACCAGAAATAAGTCAACTATTCGGTGAAATATTAGGCGTGTGGTTCTATTCTGAAACCCAAAAAATGGGTTCTGGTAAGCCACTACAGATTGTTGAACTAGGCCCAGGAAAAGGTACTTTACTAATGGATATATTAAGGGTAAGTCTAAGTACGAAGCTAAATCTTCAAATGGTGCAGCCCCCTGGCTACTATAGCAGTTAACTTCGAAATTATTATCTAGGTACTCCATAGTCGTGACTACAAAGGTCCAGATTTGAGTCTCCATCTTGTAGAAATCTCTTCAACTATGCAGTCTGTGCAAGCTAATAGACTCTGCATATCACATAGAGAGGTGGACCTTGACTTACCACATAACCATGAGGTAATATTAATATGTATTTTTATTTTAATTTTTAATTAAGAGCCATGCTTCGGCATGTATGGGCCGGCTCGGCCGTAATACCACAGCCTCACAGAAAACTGGCAGTGAAGCAATGCTTGCATTGCCTTTCGCCGAATGAATGAGTTTACCGGAAGCCCTAACTCTTCCCCTACCCCCACCTTAAAGGCCAGCAACGGACTTGTGAGTTTTGAGTTGTAGGTACTCATGAGTGGTGGTAGTCATTTACCATCAGGTGACCCATCTGCTCATTTGCCCCAATACCATAAAAAAAAACTCATGCATTTCTCAACAGATAGACCAGCCCACCACTTGGTTCTATCCTTACACACCTCATGAGCTTCCTCTAATGTCATTTAACCTTTCATATACATCCACCAATTTCAGGTCCCAGACCTGCCCTTTCTGCAGAACATCCTACTAACCTTTGCCTTATAAAGGTACTTGTTTTGTCATTTGTTTGCCACTCCTTCTTATTAAGTGGAGTCATTCATATGTCCCTATGTTTATGAAGCACTGCAAAACCAGTTGTGTCAATTTGACATTATCCTTGACCTTATCTTCTCCCTATTATCTCTGGTAGCCAGTACTGTAGTAGAAGACTAGATAGTTTAATTTAGATGTGAATGAGTCAGTATAATATCTGAATTTAGAAAACTCTTTGTTTGCAGTTTTATTTGCAATATTGGCTTAATAACTTTGTATTTATTTTGGTGGTACCATGTAAAGAATTGTAGGAAAAAAGATTTTTTGTTTTTTCAATTTCAGGGTGAGACAGTAAGTGGAATCAAGGTATATTGGTACAATGATTTAAAAAAAGTCCCAAACAATTTTTCATGGTATATTGCACATGAGTTCTTTGATGTTCTGCCAATACACAAATTTGAGGTAAGTCAAACTGTACCTCATTTTTACATTAAATGTAATATTATACAACTTAGTGATTAACACCAGTTAATTAAAAAATATACCAGGAGTATATTTTTTTGTTGTTGAAGATGTTTGATGATTTTGATCCTATTAATAAACTTATTTTTTTTTGTTTTAAAACTTGTACTTGGATAATTCTTATAATAAACCCTTAGATTCCATAGAAATATTAAACAAACGAAAATCAAAAAATGTCAAATAGCGATTTTGCATTGCTACTTAAGTGCAAGTCTGCACAATATCTGACATCACTCCCAAGCTTAATGGCTTCACTCATCAAAACAATACATTGCAACCTGCCCTGATACATCACAAGACCAAGCTCTTCATCTTCTTTTTGTTCAACAAAACGACAACAACAATAGTTCTAAAATATTTGCTAGCCGCGCCGATGCACTAAGGTCAACTATCTATCAGAACTAAACATTAAAATAAATAACCACGACAATATATTAAAATAAAAAGCGTCACTTGTGCATTACCGCCTATTTCTCCTTTCCGAGAGTCCTTTGTACCAGCAGAAATAGAACTTGTTGTTGCTATAACCGAGGTCTTATGTAAAGTACAGGACACGACAATTCGATTTTAAAATTCTCAGTAGTGTAAAGTGAAGTATTACTACACAGTATGCGTGGTTCGTTTCAGAAAACTGAGAATGGTTGGCGCGAACTCCTCATAGATATCGATGGGCAAGGCAATTTTTACTACAGAATAGCTGCAGAAGCAAACAATGCCGTCAGGACTCTGGTCATTCCGCCATTAGATGCGGGTGATAAAACAGAATTGGAGATCAGTGCAAGGTCATTGGGTATTGCGAAGCAATTGGCTCATAGAGTAGACAAGTATGGAGGTCTTGCACTGATTGCTGATTATGGACATGAGGGAGAAAAGGGTGATACCTTTAGAGTGAGTTCATTTATGACATCGTATCAGTTTACAGCAGCGTTGCCAGATTTTTTTTTTTGCCAAGTCGGGATTTTGAACTTTTTGAGTGAAATAAGCGGGATTCTTTCGTCGAAAGGGGGACATAGTAAAAAAACGTATAAAATTAATCAAAGTTTTTAAATATGTATTTATTTTTTTATTTGAATTCAAATTACGTTTACGTGACAATGGATAGCAAAAATAGCCATGGAAAATGTATTTTAATAAAAATATAATATATCAAATCAGATTTACCCCCTATCGTTAAATAGTTGAGTCTTATTAGTCTTCTGAATAAAAAAAATAAAAAAAACAAATCAAAATCACGCACGCTGCACGCACGGTCGATATATCACCGAAAAGCGGAACTGTGCCTGTCCGGCGAGGGACATTTAATTTTGATTTAGAAATCGGGACGTCCCGCCAAAATCGGGACGTCTGGCAAAGCTGGTTTATAGTGTTAAAAAAAACAAGCCATCCCAAGTCTTTTCGGATATTTTCCTTTAGAGGTTATACCTCGCCTTGCAAGAGCGCTATGTGGTTTTAGGCAGTTCGATTCTGAGCATGTTCTGAGTGCTTCGATTTTGGCTCTCACATTCCAAAGCAAATAACATCCAAAATTATAAATCACTCCTGCACTATAAATTTAAAAAAATTGTTTGGCAATTACATTTTTATCCTCAAACCCAAGGAATGACTAAAAGTGCCTTTCTATTAAGTAAGCAAGAGACTTTCTTTATCTGGCGACTAAATCATCACCCCCATATTTCGTTAAATCGACTGTCTCTTTTTCTCTAGCCGCCTTTTGTGAGCCTCATATTAAGATAAATGAAACATGTATTTAAACTTTAAAGACGTGCGACAGCTAAAACGATTTGATAAAGCACAAGGGGCGGTTCGATTAAGCCAATCTTACATCATACCATTTAAATTTTAAACGATCATTGGCGAGTGGCCGCATGTCTTGCCTACAATTTCGAAAAACGGAGTTGATTAAGGCCCATTTATGTGCCTTGTTATGTACAGATATACCTTACAGAGACGAAGATAGGGATCAGTGACAGTGATAGGACTCTTCTGTAAGGTAAAATAAATTATTCCAATTGTCTGTAGGTACAAAATGTCTAGTCCAATTGAATTATCAGTCGTGTATTATTTAGTTTTGAAAGGTTATTTTCTAAATTGATCTTTATTTTCCATTTAAATGAAGGCCTTCCATAAGCACCAAGTCGTGAATCCTCTAGAGAAACCAGGCCTTTGCGATCTCACTGCAGACGTGGACTTTGCTCAATTAAGGGTAGCTGCTGCGAAAATGCCAACTTTTGATAACTACGCATTAGTCATGGGGCCCGTAAAGCAAACTGATTTCTTAAAGAGATGTCAGGCTGAAGTCAGATTAGAGGTAAGACAAGTTAAATAGACGAAAACTGAATAGAACACATACCTCTGATGGTCATACGTAGTTTTTATACCCCATATATAATCATTCAAGCGTTTACGATAAAAATAGGATATAAATTTTAAGACTTTGGCATTTAGAAATTGAGAATATTTAAGAATTAGAATTTTAGAAATTTTAGAACATTTCGAATTCTAGAAATTACTCAATAGCGTTTCTATAATGCTGGCCAAGATTCGCTCTGCATCATCAACTTAGAATTAGCGAATTATGTATGGTAATTGGTATATGGTACATTTTGTTTTCGGCATTATTTTAGACTTTCTATAGACAACTTCCGCACTACAAAAATGTCCTGTGTCGCGGGGGACTTTACAAACATTTAAATAAAGGACACATAGAATATCCAGACCCCGGACAACTATTTGTGGATCACATACTTTTATTCACGGCGCGGCACGGCGCAGTGCTGAGGTGACCAACTTTAACCGTTAAGCCTAACCCCCGTGCTGTCTTAGTTATTGGAACATTTAGGTTTAGTTAGATTTAATTATCATATTTTTTGGGAATCACAGGATTTGCTCCAATGGTCGCTGGTAAAAAGTATTTCTGAGGGCTTGAAGTTTTGTATTGTTTTTTTTTTTCATTCAGCTAATCAATATTTTAGTATTCATACTCTTACTATTATAATAAAAATCTTACATTTGTAAAGTATATTATATTTTTCAGGTTTTGATTCAAAACGCCAAAACTGATGAAGAGAAAGAAAAAATTAAAATGTGCTATGATATGCTTGTCGATCCTAAGAAGATGGGTGAAAGGTTCAAGTTTATGGCGTTTTATCCGTCGAGCATGGAAGAAATTTTAAATAAATACCCACCTTTAGGCTTTTCAACTCCATAAACTTGATTTTAAACATTACAATGTTTGTAACTTATTTATATAGCTATAGATATTTTATAGATGAAGCAATACATAATTTATTTTAAATCTTTTTCATCGTTTGTTTCCTAATATCCTTTCTAAAGTCAGAATTTTCTCTGATAAGTTATTACAGTTATACAACCTCCATCTTTGCGAACTATTTAAAACTAGCAACCCGCCCCGGTTTCGCACGGGTAGCAGAGACATCTTCAACAATCATCATCATATTTTAACCAATTTACACAAAACCTAAACAAATTATATACCTATACCTTCCTCGTAAGTCGCTCTACCTACTGGTGAAACGGCATGAAAATCCGTTCAGTAGTTTTTGAGTTTATCGCGAACAGACAGACAGGCGCGGCGGGGGACTTTGTTTTATAATATGTAGTGATAAAGCATTCACCGGCTCCATGGTTCACCGACGAGTTACGGCAGATTGTCTCAAAAATCTGCAGCTTAAAACAAGTAGGTACAACTACGGACACAAACTTGAAATAAAAATCTTTTTAACAAAAAATTAAACCAACGAAAAGAAAAAACTAAAAAGCAAAAAATAAATAAAACCTTAAGTCTTAAATATTGAGCTTATTTACATAATCTAGGTATCTAATTTTATATAAACTTATTTTGAGCCGGCGCCAGAGTGACATAAAGAGGATCATCTCATCCATTTCTACAAAAGCCACAGGTGCTGATAGTATTGCCACAGCCTATTGTAGATATGTGACCTCCTTCCAGTCATCACCCACATCATCAACTTCTCCTTCTAAGAAAGCCTGTTTCCGTCGTCCTGGAAAAGTCCCATGTTATTCCTCTGACTAAAACCTCAATCCTTCCTCAGTGTCCCAATTTCATCCTATATCTATACTCCCGATCCTTCCCAATCTACCCACTTCAGAGTACCGTCCGGAGTAAACTGAAAAGTTACCTTTTCTCTAATAGCCTGCTGAGTCCATACCAATCTAGGGTTCGTTTAGGCCATAGTACTGTAACTGCTTTAGTTAAAATAACTGATGACATACGACTGACCATGGAAAACAAATACCCGACGGTATTGGTTTTATTGACATCCTCCTAGGTATCCTGTCCTCTCTGACAGTCTCTAATCCTGTAACCGCTTAGTTTAGACCTTGTCTTCGGGGTAGTTCGTAGATGGTACGCTGTGAGTTGGCCTCCTCTCACTGGTGTGACCTTACGGCGAGTGTTCCTCAAGTTCCTTGCGTTCTATCTATTCCAATTGTCTGCATTTATATAAATGCTATCACCAATGTTATATCTTTTCACTATCATCTCTATGTATGCAGGCGTCATTTTAGGGTTGACGAAATTACGGAAGCTATCACTGCTGTCAATACTTGTCAATCCCGCAAAATATCAAGTTCTCATGATTGGTGGCAGGTACATGTATCTTAAATCTTAACCAATCCTTTTTTCCCCCAATACTATACAAAGCTACAACGGTACTGTTATTCCATATTCATCCAATGTCAAAAATGTCGATGTTTTTATTGATTGCAACTTCATAGACCACACATGCTACTAAGGTGAGGTTTTTGGTTCATATCATTCGCTTAAGCGTTTTTTTAGTTTTCTTCCCTTTCATACTAAAATCTGTTTTTCCCAAAATCTTCTTCCCTTCTTGACTACGCTGATGTTTCCTTTCTTGACGCTAACGAAGACCTTTGGAATAAGCTGGAACGATTGCAAAATCTATGTATCCGTTTCATTTTCGGTTTAAGGAAATATGATCATATTTCTGAATTCCGAAAACAACTTAAATACCTATTCGGCGGTGGCGCCGAGATGTTTACATGCTTTCTTTACTCTATTTGGTTCTTCACAATCTTAACTTTCCTTCATATCTGTGTGAGCGCTTCGAGTACCTTGTTCCCTTAGGAGTAATTTTGTGGCTCCTCATCTTCTCTTTTGCTTCGAATTCTTTCTCCTAATTTCTACTCGATACGACAATTTTCTTACTGTTACTGCGGTACGGCAGTGAAATTCCCTGAATGCTATCCGCTATAGCCCATATCTGACTGTTCTTAGAAAAAGAATCAATCAATCCCTCAGCAATAATCAGACTGGTAATATGTATGTATATGTTTGACATGTTATTTATAGTGTATATGTGTAAATATATATTACGTATGTACTTGTTATTCTTGTTACCTTGTCCCTTATGTATTTTTAGTATTATTATTTTTAGTTTAGGAATTTATTTCTATGTTTATTGTTATTATTATTAATCAGATTCAGATAATAACTCCATGTCTGAAAATATTCTGAATCATCACACTCGCCACCTACTTCTATAATAAATCTATCGGTAATGGCGTCGACGATATGGCTCAGATGACAAATTTCATCTTCAACTTTAATTACATGAGCTACAGTCTTTCCACCACACTACGGGGTTACTTGACGAAGCCCTTCTTCAAAAAAGCTTCGTACTTCATTTAATTTGAATTTGTATGGTGTAAAGTTCCAATAATTGGCGCAGTTTTTAAAAGTTCTGCTGTTTTGTAAGAGAAAAGGATGTAGATTGCTGTTTTACTCTGTACGGGAACAATACTGATGGCGTCTGTAATTTTTTTTTTGTTTAATTTAAAGGCATCGAAACATGTGAGTATGTACGGCCACACGACGCACTAAACATTGCCGGTATAAACGAGTCTCCCATTGGTCGGATCACGCATAGCGTCGCGTGGAAAGCTTCACTGGGAGTGTATAGCACGTAGTTATTTATGAAGCTCTAATATTTAGTTCTAATAGACACTGGTTTGACTGTTTAAAGTCGAAGTTATGATTCAAATACTCATTCAAAATAATAATAAATTCAAATAAAAGTGCAAAATAAAGTCTTATATATTATTATTGATGATGAAACTTGCTATGTAGATAGCTCCACCTGGATTAACACATAGGCTACTTTTTATCCCGTTATTCCCACGACACCGGGCCTTACGTGGGTGAAACCGCGGGGCGCAGCTAGTAAACTATTTAGGTTGAAACTTAGTAGATCCTACTAATATTGTAAACGTGAAAGTTTGTGAGGATGTATGGATGTATAGATGTATGGATGTTTGTTACTCTTTCACGCCAAAACTACTGAACCGATTGCGATGAAACTTGGTATGTAGATAGCTGGAGACCTGGATTAACATATAGGCTACTTTTATCCCGATATTCCCACATGATCGGGACTTACGCGGGTGAAACCGCGGGGCGCTGCTAGTTGGTAATAATTGGTATTATCATATAATTCGATATGGCAAACTCAAACTAAAATATTTAATAATGGTAACACCGGTTTGGTGTTCGGTCGGGCGTTGAGTTATTAATTAATCGCAGTTTCACTGCATATTTTTAATAATTAGAAACTAATTACAGTTCCTAATTCTTAGCATTCAACTAATTAAAGACACTAATCGGTGATTCGTTAGTTTATTATTATATATTCGATGCCTGATCTTGTTTCGCAAATTCATTGAAGTGTATATATTCATCGGACTGTGATGTGATGAAATGTCAAAAATTTTCGTGGATCCCTGCCAATGGTCATGAATTTTTTCAGCTGTGAAAATTTTGTGATGAAAGTGCAATTGTAAGCTGTTGGTGTTGTTTATTAAAGTGTAGATGAATGTTTGTGCGCTTTTTAGCGAGAACATAGTGACAATTGCATGATTAATCATATTTTCAGAAAGTGAAGGTAATTATTATTTTCTTTTGTTATAGCTTTATTGGATTGATTGAGTCCGCTTAGTTTTTCTTCTTCCTGATTGAGATTCTTAATTTGTTAATGTCGTGTGAACACTTGACGAGACGAGACAATGATGATGTATTTTCCATTGTTCAATACAAACATAATGTAAATATTTATGAAAATTACTGTAGAAGTTTATTTTTATAACCATAACTATTTTCAGGCTTATTGTTACTGAACCAACATTGCCACTACACCAAGTAACCTAAAATTTAAAAGAAAACTTACATAAAATGTTGTGGATATTGTATTAATCAATATTTTTTTAAATTAGTCGAGGAAACACTATTAAGTTGTGGCAATAGTTATTTATAATGCATTAAGAGGTGTTTACCTAACATAGTTTCTCTTAAATGTCTTTTTATGTTGTGCTGTTGGGAAAAAACTTCTGTAAGTAATTTAAAATTACCTTTTAGTAATTAGTTGTATCTTTGTCTCCATCTCAGTCTCTTGCTGGGCCTAGTACTGTCACACATTTTAAAATTAGTTTGATGTTCATAACATTTATTCAATCCATTTGCTTGCTTATGAAGTTGTTATACTTTCCATTAATATATTCACCATTGGGATGTATTAATGGGTACGGTGGCATGATATTCCATAAGCAAATATCTTTACTCCATCTGGGTGATTATTTGCAGATCTTTCTCGTTCTTCTCATTCTCTTCAACAGTGGGTTTTTGAGGCTGTAAGGAAAAAGTCCTGTCTGTTACCAGTCAGGTTTAGCAGTACCAATCAGTGCCCTCCATGTGACTTTTTCCATTGTTTTCCTTCTATGCAGTCCCAAAAACTTGATATACCCAATCATTACTGATCAGGATTAGAATTAGGACCAAACACAATGTCTCTTGGTCCCACCATTTGCGTACCTCCTGCTAATTCAAGCATACAGAAAGAAGTCTGGCAGATTTACCAATGTAGTACCAAAACTATACTTACACCATATGGCCTCCACTCAATGGTATATTACCAACCATCTTTCAACAACTATAGAGTCCCGCTTTCTAGCTAGGAACATTATGTTCTGTACATGTGACCAACAGGTATAATACTTTACTTTTAAAGAAACCCCATGCATAGCTCGCTGTGCGACTTTAAGCTTGCGGACTAATATATATAATATATGCATATGTCATAACAGGTAGAACACAGTGGTCGAAGAGTTTCGTTTTCAAGGATTACCTACCCAATCTAGACATATTCCTGAACAATTTCGAGCGTCGAGCTTTCAATGTCCATTGACATTGGTCCACAAAAGCCATACACAGCGACTGATGATTACTCCTCGGTCTGTTGCACGTTCTACCAAACAGTATGAAAGTGGTCCACGGTGCAGAACCCTTTTCTAAACCCGGCTTGTTCCGGTGGCTGGATTTCATTGGGTTTTCTCCCGAGACAGCTTGTGACGACTCTTGAAAACAACTTATAGAAATGGCTTAGGAGTGAGATGCGTCTGTTGTTCTTCGACAAGGTGTTGTCTCCTTTTTGGAAGAACAGTTTCACCCCACTACCAGTTCATGCCCTAAGAGTTAAACCTTGTTAAATGGTCGAATTAAAGAGACTCGCTAGCTTTTTCATAATGGGGATCCCGCCTGCTTTTAGAAGCTCGTTAGTAATTCCGGCATTCCCAGCCGCAAGAGGTCTATTATTCTTTAGTTGCTTAAGAGCCGCCTCTTTCTCGCTTTAGACAATTTCATGTATCTTCTCGCTGTAACGGCGCGTTAATGGGGCTCTGTTGTCGTCGTCACTGAGTTTTGTTAGTTCTCTATCTGTTATACGTCCATAAACTTTTCGATCTCGTCGAGACTCTCGAAATTTTAGACGACTATTCTGTCTGTCTCAGTTTTGAGTTACATTAGAGGGGCCTGAGCGAACACTTTCGACCCTCTGTTCCGCTCAATCGCATTCTCTATCTTGTGAGTGTTGAAGCGTCGGAAGTTTATATGGAAAGAATATCAAAAAGGTACGAAGTTATATTAGTAACTTACAAAGTTAAGGTCTCCATTCATGTAATAACCCGGCACTCGACCAGCACCGCCTCACCTCTTGCGATTAAGATATTTTTATGGACTTCAATATATATGCATTATCAACTCCGTAACCATACTGGGCCTCCCCGCACGCAAGCAGCCTATACGCGGACTGCGAATGGAGAACGCGGTGACCACCCGCTTATCACGCGAGAACCGCTTACAATTCAGGCGCGTTGCACATTTCATGCAACCAATAAGCTTTCCTTTTTCTCTTCTGTTCTTTGTTGTTCTTCATCAAGTACGATAGCTATGAGAGACAATTCACGGATTGTAAAATTAGACGTTACAAAACTCGAGTACGTCTTCTTTTTCTACCGGAAGATCTTTCACCAAGTACTCGTCAATTCGTTGACCAGTGATGTTGATTAGTTTATCACGCGTTTTCCGAAGCGTAGTTAAACTTTAAAAAATCTGCAGCTCAATGTTTATCATTTCTTACCCCCTCCTTCTATGGTTCTTATAATGTTTTTTTTCCTTGCAGCCCCAAAGAAGTGCCTGCTTATGTCCATTATTGATAACTATGGATTACTTAGATTGTTATTTACATAAGGTTCAAATTACATATTAATTTTGATCATATGTTCGAGTTTTATACTGACATATGTCTGCGATATCGTTTAACTATATTTAACTCCTGTATTCAGAATGCAAAGAAGGTCCCCAGTTAGGAAAATAATCTATTTTCAAGTTAGAATACCATTTACTCAGTTCTCCGGATGAGTCAAAATGTCGCGAAATGTTTTTCATATTGTACTTAGTGCTCTTTCTCCGTTACACATAGATCGTGTGTTTTTCACCGTATTACTGAACCATTACTATTTTAATATCAATTAGAATGTATTTTTGTATTCAGCGGTCAATTAATGTCAGTGCCGGCTTGTTGAATCAAAGTGACATCATCCTAGTTAACCTAAGTAGACAGAAAGGTATTTAATTAGATGGTTTGCAAACTTGTTTTATTAACAATGAAATAAACAACAACATTAATAATGGGGATAAATGTCGGTAAAACAAATGATATTCAAAGTCTATGTTATTGAAATTAATTCAGGAACGTACCAAAAGGGAAATAGCGCTGAATATAATAAACCGGTTATAAAACACGTGTCTAGTAGGGAACCCCCCTTTAATTTATTTTTATTCTTTGTTGGTATAGCGGCAGCAGAAATACACATTTTGTGAAAATTGTCTACCTGTTACGGAGCATGACACAGCCGGACGGACAGCGGAGGCTTAGTAATAGGGTTCCGTTGGTTACCCTTCGGGTACGGAACCCTAAAATCTCTCAATTGATCACAAAGTTCTCTTATTTTCGCCCTCAAAATCTGTTTATTTAAGTAGTGTCTTCTCACTTGATATTACGACGACGTAAAGCTATGTTGCATAATTTATTTTGACCCATTCTAGAATCTCAAATACAACGAATAACATTTGCTAATTCTATTGCAATCGTTATCTTAATGTGAATTGAAATGCTCTGGTTGGGCATGACACTCATTCAGTGCTGGGCGTTAATCTGCTAATTTTTCAATTAACTCGTTAATTGACTAAAAAAGTAATTGCAATTAAATCAATTGCAATAAATTAATTGCAGTTAAACGATTTATTGCATATTACAATTAAATTATTTGCATTAACGTATGTTAATCGTAACTCGCAATTAAAATAATTGCAATTAACTTTTTTAATTGTTCTATGAAATAATTAAAATTAACAAATAACAGAACTTACTTAGCTGTACATATATATTAAATCAATACTATCTACTTATTGATAAAAAAACTAATATCATCCTTCACTATACCCATCATACTTCCTTCCTTATTTTTTTTTTTTTTCGTGTGGAAACCCCCACGGGTCATCACCTCACCGGAGCTAATGGTAATATGGTATGTCAGAATCGAACCGACTAAAACCACACGGTGTCCCGTTACAAGGAGGTCTATTGCAGGAGCACCCGGGTATACCCTAGGAAGGAGTCCGCCGGGAACTCCTGCAGACCTTGGTCGCCTTCAGCAGGCGACCACACCATGGAGTACGGGGAGCCTTACCCCCCTCCAGATTAAAGAGGTGCGCGTGGAACACGTCGCGCCACCGTCTTGGGCCTGCTTCTGCAAGGGTAACAACGGTCAGCCCGACCCGTTACCCCCAAGCCAGCGCTCATAGAGGCCGGAGATCGTTTTGCGCTCTCCGGCGCCTGGTGCGTCTTCTGCGGGATGGGAGAGTGCTTGTCCTCTCCCGTTCCCGTTCCGCCGCCTCTTTAGCCAACATCACCTCCTCGCAAAACGAGACGGCGGAATCCCACGCACTCTCACTTTGGACCATGGACAGAACCATGGTCTCTAGCGAGAGGCTTCCTACCACAATAGCTGTCGCGAGATCGTTTCGCTGCTGCGTCCATGCTGAGCACTCCACCAAAGTGTTGAGTGCAGTGTCCTCGCGACAGCCTCCGCAGTGGTGGCACGCTGGCGATGGCTCCCGGCCTATGCGACACAGGTACTTACCGAAGCAGCCGTGTCCGGTAAGTACCTGCATCAACCGGTAGGAGAGACTGCCATGTCGCCTCTCCAGCCAATCCTCCATGATGGGTCTTACCGCCACAATTGTGGCGTGCCCTGCGCTCGGTCGCTCTACTCGTCCATTAGGACCTGGCGAAGCTGAGACCATTGCGCCTCGATCTCACGAGGTTGCGGGTCTCAGGTCACGCTCGAGTGCCTCCTTGCGCCATTGGTATAATAACGCAAGGGCTTTCGCCTCTAGGTCCCATAGGGCAGAACCGGCTAGGAGACTCGCCGCTTCGAAGGATATCGTGCGGTATCCTCTTATGACTCCGAAATCCCATCGACTGTCGAGTGTGAGCCCTAGGTATCGCGTCGAAGACTCGACGCAGATGCGAACACCTCCTACGATAATGCTGGATCCCGCTGAAGGCCTCTTCCGAGGCCCATGGAAATAAAGGGCCTCCGATTTATGCAGGGCCACCTCGAGACCCAGCCGACCCATCCTACTTCCTACTAATATTATAAATGTGAAAGTTAGTGAGGATGTATGGATGTCTGGATGTATGGATGTTTGTTCCTCTTTCACGCAAAAACGACTGAACTGATTGCGATGAAACTTGGTATGTAGATAGCTGGAGACCTGGATTAGCACATAGGCTACTTTTTATCCCGATATTCCCACAAGATCGGGACTTACGCGGATGAAACCGTGCGCAGCTAGTTGTTTATATTTTAACAAATTCAATGCCCAGTACTTGGCTCCCGGGTAGAACAATAATTCGTTCGTGTGCCCACAACTTGCCTCTCCAGTCGAGCCTATACTAGTAGCTATAGTTGACGTCTGAACATGCCCAGCACCTGCTTATATTAAAAAATATTCGTTTTTATTTAAACTTTATATTTTATAAAAAAAAATTAATAAAAACATGAAAGCGGAAGTTCTACTCTTGTATTTGAAATGATGAAATCTTTCGATTTTTTAAATAAAAACAAAAAAAATGGGGTTCTTACGACACTGTGACCCTTCACAGTGTCGTAAGAACCCCATTTTTTTTAAAAACGAATATTTTTTTTATAAAAAAACGTGGCATCTTGACAAAGCTGAGTAATTTATTTTGTATGATCGTTTGCTCCAACATGCATCAGCATCACTGGTTTATTGCTATTCCAGAACCATTGACGTCACCTCGAGATATTGCAACTTCTCTTTCTTTCATGTTTTAAAAGTGGCCGTCAGTTAGTTCGCCCGATTTCTTGTCACAAGGCTCAACCATTTTAAATTTGAATTTATGTTATTATTTTTTTAGACTTTAAGTTGACGTTGACTTAGAGAAGGCGTATGATAGGCATAGGCTACCAAGAGAGGTTTTGTGGTGGGCTTTGAAAGAAGAAGGAGTGCCTGCTAAGTATGTTGAATTGATTCGCGCTATGTACAGAGAGTCTAGCACGCATGTGAGATCGATAGCTGGAAACACCGAACAGTTTAGTGTCTCTGTAGGCTTGCACCAGGGATCGGCTCTAAGTCCATACCTCTTCTTGTTGGTAATGGATGCTCTGACATGACATGGGACATACAGGAGGAGGCACCTTGGTGCATGCTATTTGCAGACGACATTGTGTTGGTCGGAGAAGACGGTTGCGAGGTCCAGAGCAGACTGGAGAAATGGCATCATAGACTGGAGAATGTTGGCTTGAAAATCAGCAGAACCAAAACTGAATAAATGTTCAGCGATTTCGGCGGTCTCTCCGGTCCTGAAACCATTTCGCTGGATGGAACAGCGATCCCAGTGGATCCCAGTGTGCTCCAACTTCAAATACCTCGGTTCTCTTCTTTAAAGCGATGGCGAAATTGACCGCACTGTACAGCATCGAATCAATACAGGATGGATGAAGTGGCGGCAGGTATCAGGAACCATTTGTGATCCCAAGTTTCCTGTTAAGTTGAAAGGACAGGTGTATAAAACTATGATCAGACCTGCCGTCTTGTACGGTTCTGAAAGTTGGCCCACAAAGAGAACGGATGAGAGACGCCTGCACGTAGCCGAAATGCGCATGTTGAGATGGATGTGTGGTGTGGCTAGGATGGACAAGGTGAGAAATGAATATATTAGAGGGAGCCTGAAAGTAGCGCCAGTGGAGGAAAGCTGAGGAGCAATAGGTTATCGTGGTATGGACATGTGATGCGGAGGGATGAGCAAAATGTGGTGAAAAGAGTTTTATGTTTGGATGTTGACGGCTACAAGAGAAGAGGACGACCAAAGAAAAGATGGATGGACTGTGTGAGAGAAGATATGGCTAGAAATTGAGTAAGCAGTGAAATGACAAACGATAGAGTAGAATGGAAGAATAAAACATATTGCACCGACCCCAAATAAAATTGGGACAAGGATAGGCAGATGATGTTATTATTTTTTTAGACAAAGCAACCTACTGTTGCGGTGACTCTGTATGTGTTAAGCTATAATTTTCAAATATAATAATTATTTTTTAAATTGACGATTTTGAATAAATGATTACATTTTTTGAAATAACGACATTGTATTTGAATATAAATTTCATAGTCCATTTGAACGAGATTTGATAGTTCAATACATGTTAAAATGCCGTGGGGTGCCGACGAAGAATGTAACCCCTCCCTTTCTCTTACTGTGGGTGCTGTAAAAAACCGTTAGATGGACAGCAGCGTCTACCGCGAAACCACAAAACCCCAAAACCCCAAACCCCAACACTGCGCTCGCCAACCCGCAGGCCAAGCATGGCGAGTATTGGTAAAAAACCTCCAATGAAAGTAAACAGAATGACCAGGCCCCGAGTCTCAAGCAGCCCTGCTATTCCTTGATACGGTAGTGGTCACGGTAACTGTTAAGGCTAAAAAAAATGGTCGTTAATAATTTAAAAGTTTAAAATCGACCTCTCTAAAATTAGAGCACTTTTTAATACCATCACAAGCTACAATTTCAGAAAGTTTCAGACTTCTACGTACGTTCCTTTGAAAGTTATTAAATATTGAAAAAAACGCTCTTTTCTAACTTTGACCTTCATTTGCTGTTAAACAAAAGCACTCAGCGACTTTGAACAGGTCTCATTTTGTAGGTAATTTAATGGAGAACAAAAAAAGCTTTGGGCACATATAACAAATAACGTACTGGAACGAGATATCACATAAAATGTTAAAAAGTCTTTTTTTTTCGTTAAATTGCGACTGCTTAATCAGCGCATTTTTTTACTAATTATCCAAAAATAAAAATGCGTGGTAATCGAAATGTCAATTTTTGATCATAAAACAGCTAGGTTGACTGGGCTAGTACGTAAATACCTAATTTTGCAAAATGCAATTATGTGATAGCTCTTATCACTCTTTTAACAAACCTATCTTCTGTTAGTTACATCGCACACATTTTACCACATTTGCAAACAGTAGAGGTCAATGAAAGTCAGTACTGCTGTATTTTTAATAACTTAAACACACCTAAGAAGAGTTCATTTTATATTCATAATTTCTTTTACACTACATCACTAGACGTCGATACGCGTTGATTTTTTTGGTTTAAGGAAATGTTTTGTATAGTTAAAATAGTTTTTGATTACAGTGGAGTAATTTGTACGTGTAGGTTGAATGATATTCTTAAGTTCATAAATACAACTTAATTAATTTAATTAATCTGTTTTAAATTTTTAAGAATTTGAGTGTTAAAACGTATAATTATGTAAATTATTAATTGAAATAGTTCAGATACCAATAAAAAACTTGTGGTGGTGTCTTTGGTGTGTTTATAAATTTATTTAATGGATTGAATAAATTTTATAAAAATATAGTAAATATTATAAAAACTCGAACTAATATATGAATACTATTATACGTGTACAACCAACAACACCGTTACGGTAGTATCGCGTAGAATCCACAGATGGCGTAAATAAAATAAATCAACTCGCTTTCAGCATTTTTCGATGCACTAACACTTTTTTTTTTTCTCTAGCCTTCATCCGCCGAGCGTCTGAAGTGTAACGTGCGATGAGGAACTTCCTCCGATAGATTTTACATTTACGTACTAACCATGCATGGCTATTTATATTCGTAGGTCGATCAAGAAATTAAGAAATATCATGATCTGCGGAGGTATATACCCTGGGCAGATCATGATATTTCGTGATTTGGCCGATTATTTCAATGAGAGCAATCTATTTGTCGATTTGCCCAACTATAAGCCGACTGCATAACTCAGTCCTCGCCTGCGACGCGACGTGGTACAGGGATGCGTGCGGGGGAGGCAGTGTGATGCATAAGTGGTGAAAGTATCGTAACGTTACGTTATGGTTGTGTTACAATGAATAGTGTGCTAATGTATCACATACGATATAGTCAGTGGTGAAAATAAGTAATAAATCATAAGAAACTAAATACTTTAATGAATAATACGAAAAACAAAAAGGTTTAAAAATAGTTATGAAAAACTAACGCACAGACTATATTATAACATACGTGCAAAAATGTTTTTAGTGTTTTTTTTATAGTAACTTCTGCCACGGGTTTGTTTAATTATTACCTTATTGATATTCAAAAGTGTTCGGGTCCAATTTTCTTATATTTTTTCAATATTCGTAAACGTTAATTGTCATTTATTGACCTGGCTTCAAATATTATGTTTGAAGAATGTGTAACTATCAAGACGTATGACTTCTAGCTGCGTGGCTAGCGAACTGAGTAAAATCATGATTGCGCCTGCCGCCCACTCTACCCGATCGCCATTGTCGTCATTCCCTGCGGACCTGTAAAAGCTGCTCTACACTACTCGCGAAGTTGTGCGATTACGAGAGTGTAGACAGGCACTTTGCTTCGCTTCGTGAACCTCACCTCGCCTCGGGCGACTTCCGATCGTTGTCGGTTTTTGCCCACGAATCAAATGACTCGAGGTGTCCCGAAGTTCCAACGACGGGCGACGACTGAGCTCCCAACGAGGTTGCACGAGTGTGTAGTGACATACTCCGGACTTCGGTCAACTTCGACAAGTACTTCGCGAGTAGTGTAGAGGGGCTATAACGATGCAGGCGAAGTCTGAATTAAAAGCACGATATTGTCACTTGGCCACATCGAGATATAACTGAAAGTATCGTAATATAATTCTGTTTTGTGACCCTGGTGGCATTGTTTTGCGCTCTATCAGCTGTGTTTACATGTGAGAAAGATGGCGGCGTCACAACAAAAAAAAAAGTAGGGTATCCATGTGGGAGAATCTCTCGGACTATTACTGGAGCAACGAGGGCGCTTAACGACGAACCGGATTTCATTTTAAAAATACATTACTTTAGTCACCCTACAGAAAGTATTTGCCCAAACAGGCCGGGCAAACGTTAAGCTTTGAACGATTTGACGCGGACAGACAAATCACGAAATGCCGGCGTATCATGATTTACCCAAACAGATTATCTCGATCGGCCCAATTCAACGATCGGCCGTTGACGCCGACAGACGTTGGATCCTTAATAAAAGTTTACATTAATTCTGCCGAATTGTATTTTCGTGGACGTAAAGCAAAATGATATTACTTGTAACTTACAGACGCACGAATGAAATATTGCCTTACCCTTATGTTAAAATTAGATTGATTTGTTTCAGGGTTGTTCCGTGGGTACAGGATATGAGCTCTCCGCCCGCTGTCCAGTTGGAGGTGGAAGTTGGTGACGAATCTATGGAGGACGACGCTACTGACATGATTCCTGCTGACAGGTACTTATATGTTAAACTTAAAATGTTAAAATTAGATAAGTAGCGCTGCTAAGCTTTTTTCTCATACTTTATTATAGATAAAGATTCTTATACTGCACATAAACAAACATGTAAATTTTCACTATGAATTTTACAGTATTTAAAGAATATATCAATACGATATCGAATTACGTTTTTTGTAGTTTTAAAATAAAAATGTGTGCGCGCGATGTAGCTCTCGGTCCGCTGGCGGACGAGCAGCGTAGGTATTTAGCGCGCGCAAATACAGTGACATAGGTCTGACATAACCCATTTCGCCATTCGGTGTGTCATATAATTAGTGTGATCTAAGTGAGGAAATAGTTTTAAGTCTCCCAGTAGGTACGAGTTATTTCGTAAACAACTTCATCCTTGCTTATATATTTATTAAGCTTAGGCTTGACTGCACATGCAGTGCACTAACGCTCTCTCTAAAGATACGCGCATCTCGAAAGCGGCCTTCCTGCGTAGAGCCAACAATCAACGTCAGTCATACAATATTGTGGTGTTTTATAATAAATGACATAGACTTTTTATGTGGAAATACTAAGTAACCATTTATTTGAATCTCCTAAACAGTTTCAAACTTGAATAATGTTCTTTTATACATGATATATTTGAAAATATCTGCTCTTCACAGTAACCGTCAAGGAAAACTACTAAAATACGAGGATAGATATGAATGAAATAGATATAAACATTTTTTAACGCACTAAGGAAAAAATAGATCACACGCAGTTCAACCACCCCGATCTCATTCTATCAACAAAATAGCAAAGTAGAATAGCTT
Organism: Callimorpha dominula; assembly: GCA_949752705.1. Lineage (NCBI taxonomy): Eukaryota > Metazoa > Arthropoda > Insecta > Lepidoptera > Erebidae > Callimorpha > Callimorpha dominula. The sequence goes on along the minus strand of OX457010.1, from coordinate 10,604,422 downwards.
ACTCTACAACACTAACAAGAATAGATGTTTTATGGATATTAAATAAGACATTAAACTTGTTTTTTCTTCTTTAATACCTTCTTGCTTTTGGCTACCGCTATAGCTATATATAGTAGGATAATGGATTGATTATAAAACAAACCAAGATTGTAGTTATTTTTACATCATCAACTTAAAAATACAGGCAGCACACACAGTAAAATAAAAGTATGAAAAATGTTCCGAAAAATTATCATCCACTTTTTTTCATTACATACTTTACAATTATTAGAACACCCTAAAACCAAATACATCTCATAATTCTCATTCTAAATAAATACACACTTTTAAAAAACTTTTAGAAATTCGTAACTAAGAAATCGCAGGGTCTGCGTAAGATATTCTTTTTTTGTCATCGACACAATGTCAGACAACATTATAATTAGGATTTTGAATATGTTTGCAAAATGCAAAATGTGTTGACAAACAAGGGAGGAAACAGGATTGAATTGTTTTGTATTTATCTATTTAATATAGATAACAATATCCATTGTTGTGCGAAGACAGACCCAATAGGTTACACTGAAATTCTCACTATAATCATAGCATTCTAAGAAGCGAAGTACCTTTTATGTTTTTTACCTCCACCCTGCAAAAGATCAAAGTTAAAGTAACCCTATACTGTTATTCATGGAGTTAGCAGATAGCAGTAGTTTACCCGGCTGAGAGCCATGCTTCGGCACGTATGGGTCGGCTCGACCAGAGTGATACCGAGGCATTGTTTTTCGCCTATTGAGTGAAGTTACCGGAGGCCTTACCCTTCCCTCTCCCCCCCTTCCCCTCTCCATCCCTCACTCCCTCTTCTTTTCCTACGCAAACCTTAAAGGCCGGCAACGCACCTCCTTCTACAGTATCTTCTCGGTAGCTCGCAATTTGCTCTACCTATGAAATTATACCTGCATAGTGCTCTGCCACGATTATTCCGTTTTTCCGGTGTATATGAATAAGGAAATAATAATAGGTGAATAGTCTTAGTGCAATGAAGGTGAGCTTCCTTAGCCTGACTTTCATTTGCTGCGGGTGACTTGAATTCGAAGTGAGTTTAGAGATCATGTCCATGGAAGCCCATGATCCAGGTGGTAGATTCTTGTAGTTAGAGGCAACATTCCACTTTTAGCCCAAGACAATTCAGACAATATTAAAATTAACTTTCAGGTAGGTATATATTTTTATTACATTACCAACCTTGAAAATTTGAATAATCAATTATTGATATTGATTTTTAAGGACATTGTCACATAAACACAGATATTGTTATAACTGAATTGATAAGATTATTACATTTCATTTCCTATTTTTGATAAGTACCCGCAAAGAGCCTTCGTTGTGTTCTTGAACGTGAGTTCATTTCAGTGATTTGATGTAATAGGATGACTTCATGTGTTATATGCGATATTTAAAGCTTTTTTAAAATGAAAGAAGACAACAGTGCAAGTGATGATGACCAGTTAATGTCTGCCTCTGTGTTTGATTGTGCGTGGGTGCCTAAAGTTACGCGTCTACTTGCTTTGTCTCTTTGTTGTCATGATAACGCAAAAGGAACGAATCAGAACGCGCCCAGCAATGGTGACAGGTAGTATCATAGCTTTTTGTAATTTGTGTTCTGTCTGCGTATAATAAATTCTTAGTGTGTGTTATTTAAAATTTCGCCGATTATGTTTTAATCTGGCATACGAGATAACTTGTCAGGAAGATAGTTCCCTAACACCTTTGACCTATAGCGAATCGTACTAAGCCGGTGTGATTTAATTTTATCTTTTGATTTTGTGATGACCAAATGCCATTACCTGAGATGTATCTTTTCTTTCTATAAATATCTTCAAAGTTACGAGCTATTCAATGCCCGTTAGTTCGAACTTAGCCACTCAACTGGTGACTTCCTTTTAGATCTCGCACCATTGGATATAGTTATAAGCCATTGAGAGTCAATTAAGAGTATTAGCAGAAGTAGGACTTTGATTTACCGAAGATGAAGGGGTTTGCGCGATCATTTGCCGATATCTTACTGACAGTTCGATACACATACACTATACAAAAGGGATGCAGGTTTTTTCGAACAAATAAATCGTTCGAACAAGTAAGTTGTAATTTATCCAGCTGCAACGATATATACGTGGTTCTGGTCACTCTGGTCACTCCAAGGTTCAGTGATGTTATGTTCATTGCCATGGGGACAATTACTATCAGGGGTCACGAAGGTTTAATACGTATGTTGATCCCAAGGTCATTGAATATGGATATAGCATCATTTCTCTTTACATTCTGTAGTCGTATCGTCGTATCGTCGACATAGTGTAGTCGTATACATCTGTAGTTATCATTTCCAACATTTCCAACATTGGCTGGCTACGGCTATGTCCCTATCAAATGTTTTGTCTTCAAGACATGATAAAACTTATGTTCTTTTATTTGTATGGAATATGAAATATTCATGTTATTTAATTCGTAAAATAGTTCCATTTAGTAAGTCTACTTTTTACAGTCATTGATGAACTTAATCATAAACATATTCAACCATCACACAACAACCGAAAACTTTCCTGTTCAGTACCTAGTCAGAGAGAATGTTCAAGTTTTACGAAATAAGCTATTCCGTACAATAAACAAATGAAGTAAAAAAAAAAATTCATCGTTTTCAATGAACGATCAAAGTGTGGTGGCAGCTTTTTGTAATACCAATTATGTTAAAGGGTCTAGCCTGATTTGTATGGTGAGTCGGCCCCTAAAGGACATCCTATTGCATTTCTGTTCCTTAGTTGGAAGTGGTCTTTTTTCGTTTAAAAGGGGCAGGCCTTTTGTTTAACTTTTCTACCGTTGTTGGTTTGATAATTACATATTTTACACGTGTGTTTACCTTATCAACACCGGTAAATAGTTACCCGACTACACCAGAAAATTTTAATCAAAATCAAATCAAAATTAATAACAATTTTTTTTACGCCCTATGTGTAATTATATTTATTATTTGTTTCATGATATATTAAAATTCAACGAAATTTTACCGTCCGTAAGCAAAACGAACCGTTTCTTGTTTATTGGAACGCGGCATTACCAGCCCTAAAGCAAATTCACGATGGCAATATTATGCAGATACCGTACACCGCGCGTAACATCACTTTTGATGCTTAGTCAGTGAACGTCTTGCAGTAATGTCTGTTGTGTTTATTTCGTGTCTGTTAACGTTCATACCACGGTTATGGTACGGGGGTTAGGGGGCCTTTATTGTAATATGCACTTAGAAATATATCTACATAAATTACGACGATTTACGGTAACGAAACCTGTTAAATATAATATATTATGTTGTGCTCGTGTATAACGAATACTATATGTTACGGTAGTAATTATAGTTATACTACAAGACTATTGATAAGCCAGTATTATTTTAAAATTTAATTTCATGATGTTTAATTTTCTTCCGTATAAAAAATGGGTTCAATTAGTGCGGCTCCTACTGGTGAAACAGCACTACTGGTGAAGTAGTAACACTACTGAAACCCCGCGGTTAACTAACACTACTAGCGGTTTCGTTAGAGGGCTCAAACTTCCCATTCGCTACCCTCCCTAATCCATGCCATCCCTTCTCACCAAGCTTTTTGGCAAGCAACCACACTGCGCAAATCTGTCCTTGTAATTCGAAGCTTAGAATTACATGTAAACATGTACACTACAGTTCTAGTATGAGTGAACGGTAGTGAACGGTAATACGAAACTTTTCGATTCTCTGTAATAAAAGTATTTTCATTTAGTGCGTCTATGATTAACAATAACCTTTTAACTTTTAACATAATTCCTGTATTTAGTCGTATGTATCGATTTGTGATATAGGCGTTTTTGATGTACTCCATAGAGAAAGGGCCATATTTCCTTTTACTTATGCTGAAGACAAAAGTCCACAATGTTGCCGAGTGTTGAATGTAACGAAACACTAAATAATATACCTACACATGTGGCTTACGCAATTAGTGTACAGATTTGACCTGAATGCTTAACTCGACCTATTCTATTGTTCTTATCTTTGAACGCGTGCAAAGTTAGGTATCACCATTTAATCATTGGCAACTCAAGCAATGCTATCATTGCGATCGTGGTGAGATCTCGTTTATAAAATAAATTAATTATGAATTTTATCAATAATCGCAAATGCTTTGCTTTGGGGCTGGCGAAAAATACAAAATGACACTCTTGAATTGTTTTTTTTAAAGAGGGCTTCCCTCGGTGCTAGATTCTGCAGATTATTCGCGCACGGCCGATACTGTACGCGTCCGTCTGTAATATCAGTATTCTGTATTCTTTTATTTTTAATCTTTGACATGCTATTTATTTATCTTTTATAGATTTTCATAGCAATTACGTCTGTAAATGAAAGTGGCATTTAAGATGTAATTTCTAGCGTAAGCTTCACAACAGTCTGGCAGGTTTGATTGTTTTCATTGGATTATCCAAATGGCTGAATGCGGTAGCGGACCGGTTGGAGGCATGGAGCTCCGTTCAGTTCCGTGATTACCGAGTTATCAAGTCTACTGGGTGTCGTGACTATTCAGCTTAAAGCTGAAATGGTTCTTTCATATAAAGACCACACTGGTCGCCTACATGGCACTTGCATATGTTGAGTTTATGTAGACTTGGATCCTTGAGTTTATTTCGGCGTTTCTTGTCAAGGCTAGTTATAGGAAATGCACTATCTAGTTTTATTCGAACTAATTGTAGTGTAACAGTGTCTCAAAATATGTATTTGCTAAATAAATTCATTTATTATGTAATTAACTCAGATTAGGACCATTCAACCCATCGGGTAAAACAAATTGAATTTTACAATCGGAAAAAAGGTTCTTACGTGATTCAAAGACAAATTAAGGATGTTTTATTTCTCATCTTTTTTTACCTTACTTCTTGCTACATTTCATAACTCGTACGTTGCTTTGGTTTATATTAAAATACGCACTATAAATAAACATATTTTTACTGATTTTACAAGTCGTAAATATATAAAAGTTATTAGATATTAACTTCCTACGTCTACGTTTGCCTGAGATAAAGTGCCTGTCAAGACCCTTTCTCTCAAACATATGAAAAAGTAGTGATCCTAAAATGATTATCTTTTGATATACGGAAACCTTAAAAAGTGTCATATTATCTAATACTGTCAAAAACCACAGTTTTGTCAGAGAACCAAAGATCAGGTCTATGATGGTAAGAGTAAATATTTCAGTATAGTTAAAGCAATGGCTCGTCAAATGTATATCGGAGCGGCAACCGAATGGCGAGTGGTATTCTGCGCCTTGGAGTGGTACAGAGCCCCCTCGTATCGGCCGAATTGACCCCAAGTAGACTGGGGCGGTGATATGGGTGTGGAGCAAACTAAATTTTTTTTAACGAAACAACTGGATAAAAATGCGCTTGCACCTTAATTATATAATATGCCAGCCGAAACATGCGGGTCGTTTTCGCACTAGCGAATGAAAAGGTTTGGGGGTGGCGAAGTAGCGGTTAATTTAATCAAAATCAGATGGCATTGATACACACCATTATTTGTGTACTTATAACAGTTTAAATTTCGAATGCCATCCCATTCAAACAATTTTAACTTTGTTTATTTGAATTATTGCTGAAAAAAAAAAAAAAAAATGGTTTTTCAGCGACTTCGAAGACCTGTTTCTCCGAAACTGCCTATCAGGATCGAATGGCAATTTTTGTCCAACATTTGGTAGTGTCAAGCATGCTCACCAAATTTGAAGCGGTTGCCTCACAACTTTTCTTTTAATTCGCCAGTGCGAAAACAGCCCTCGTGTTCGGCTGGCAAAAAAAAATATTACATAATTAGGCTATTACTTTTCAAGCAACCTCGTTTTTATCCGGTTGCTTCATTATTTTTTTTTTAATTTTGCCCCACCCCCTATCACCGCCCCAGTCCACATAGGGTCAATTCGGTCGATACGAGTGGGCTCTGTACCACTCCCAAGCTCAGATTACCACTTGCCATCCGGTTGCCTCACCGACATAGATTTAAAGTGCCATTGCCTTGAACAGTAATGTTTCGTGTCCATTAACTATCGCTATAAAAGAGGCTTATTTGCGCGTGATAAATCAACAATCTAAATGATAATGTAATGAGAATAAACCTTACTGATGAAATGTTATATGGTTGCTTTTGTAATTTGTTGTCGTATTTATTTCACAATATTTATTGAAGCAAGCACGCTTTTAGATAATTTTATCATAAAACACTTTTAACGAGAGCATAGCACTTATAAATTATTCGGTTCGGGTTGATTCGCTCTAAAATGTGATGTGTTGTCCAGAAGTTAACTAGCCTGTGCGGGGATATGTTAAATAATTGACGTTTCACACAATAGAGTTATAATCACTACATATTATAAAACAAAGTCCCCCGCCGCGTCTGTCTGTTCGCGATAAACTCAAAAACTATTGAACGGATTTTCTTGCGGTTTTTACCAATAGATAGAGCGATTCATGAGGAAGGGTTAGGTATATAATTTGTTAAGGTTTTGCGTAAATCGGTTGAATTATGATGATGAGTGTTGAAGATTGCTAGTAAGGTTCTAAAAAGGTAATGTCTAGTGACCTTTTGAAATAAAATGTTTTGAACTTTTCGTTCTTATCAGGATAAATACTTGAAAATTTTATTAATATAATTCATATAAGTATGAAAATAAAAAGATGATAGACAGCAAAGTAAGTAGGGAGCGTATATTTGTTATCCATTTTAAGAATAAAAATATAATATATATGATAGCGTATTACCTACTGTCGTGAAACGCTTGCGCGTACTTATAGAACTGGCTCCAAATTTCATACAGCCATTCATTTTTACCGACTATTTATTTACATCAATTACCGCTCGTTGTTTTTTTTTAGAAAATCATTAGAACATAATATCCTTCTTATATCACAAACAGTATCATATCATAACTGTGCTATCAGTAGTTAAATAAATATAAATAGTAAACAAACAGATTACAGCTCTGCCTCGGTTAAACGAAGTAGCATTGTTTGATAAAATAAATATTTGCTGAGAGCTAGTTACATTAGAGTTAGTACACCGTTACAGTTTGAAACAATGCAAATTAATTTTCTTGTCGAACCTTTATCTGGATTAGGCATGCAGACTGTAAAACCAACTCCACGTTCAGTATTGAATACTGTTAAATAAAATGTCATTTTATTGTGAATTACTAATAAATAGTTCTTACAAATGTTTGTTATTCTCAGAAGATTTTTATAAAAGATGTCGCCTCTTCTACTAGAGAATCTAAAAATAAATGAACTACATATGTAATTAGTAATTCCAAATTTAATTTTGATGATCAACCTAAAACCGGTAGTGAAAAAGGATGAACTTACATCACCATCTGACCTGGAAGGTCGACTTACATGGGTGCACTGAAAAGTTACCGACCTGAAACAGTACTAATATTGCATAATAATATACTAGAGATCGCCTGGTGGTCGAATACCGACCATGGTTTTTTCATTGGCCAATGTAACTTCAGCTGTCATTATATAGACTTACTTACCATGACAGGTAATCACATAGCGTGTAATTTCATTAAGCCGTTTTCCCGTAATTTTTAAAGTTGTAAGTTGTAAGTGTGTGTGTGTGTTGAAAGTTGTAATTTTTTTTAACTTTCAGCACTTCTTCCATATAAAAACTGTATATCTTCCAAAATTCACATTACTACGTTCGCGAAAATTTCTTAAAAAGAGGTACAAATAATTCTCTTCTCGTATTAATATAATGATATCCACACCTATTTCCCCAAAGGGTTAGGCCAATGGGTATTTAATACCCACATTTTGCCAACTACTAATAATTTGGTATCACGTAAATAGGGCAAGCCTATTGCCGTCAACCGGGGACTTTGGGAATTAAATGTGTGTGTATGAAGACATAGTTAAGAAGGTAAGCCAATGGAAGGAAAGGCTATATTGCTTATACGATTGAACTTCGGAGCGTACGCAATACCTCGAGCAGGTCCTCTTACTAATATGGCTCATTTTCAAGATATACAGTGATACCATACAATGTATTTATATATCCTTTGTTATCTTCTGTACAACTTTTTATATGCTATAAGTATAAACGCTTTAAAACCTTGTAATATTTCACCTTCAGGAGTTGCTCACTTCCGTAGTCCAATTAAAGAAGTTCCTCTTTTTATGCCCTATTACGTTACTCATACAAAAGAGCTTTATATTCGGCGGACAAAACATAGTGATGCATGGCAGAGTTTTCCTGATCCATAGGCGAACGAGGAAACAAAATCAAGTTTATTATAAAGTTGATTTTGTTCTTCATGAAGATATCTATGAGTGACTAGCTGTACCCCGCGGTTTCACCCGCGTAACTCAGATGCCATGGGAATATCGGGATAAAAGTAGCCTATGTGTTAATCCAGGTCTCCAGCTATCTACATACGAAGTATCATCGCAATCGGTTCAGTAGTTATTGCGTGAAAGAGTAACAAACATCCAAACCTCCTCACAAACTTTAAATTTTTTTTCACATTCAATATCTTCACTACATATTATAAAACATAAAACAAAGTCCCCCGCTGCGTTTATCTGTCTGTTTGCGATAAACTAAATAAATACTGAACGAAATTTCATGCGGTTTTCACTAATAAACAGTGATTCATGAGGAAGGTTTAGGTGTATAATTTGTACCCGTGCGAAGCCGGGGCGGGTTGCTAGTGTTATATGTATGTATATATAGAGAGCCTTTAAACAAATCGCTAGTGTCTTGAAAATTCCCATTACGGACACAACCGTCAACAACGTCTGCCCTCACGCGTCTGCCTGCCCACGTTCGGGACTCGGGTGGCTCACGTCACGCGGCGATGAGCGATGTCCCCCCCTCCACCGCACCGCACAATTTTATATTAATTTTATATCGTCGTAACTTTTAAAATATTTGACCAAATTACGTACTTTAAAAGGCAAAGTTTATCTACTTTGAATATCAGAAGCGATAAAAGTATTTATTTTGATAAAAACCAATTTGTTACTGCTAAATGTGAATTGGAAATAAAAAATCAAATTTTATTGTATTTATGGTTCACTATTTTGGTAATAATGGCTTACACATAAAAGATAGATATATACTGTCGCGGACTTTTTTGTAGAACTATTTAGGAGGAACAATCCCACCGTACATTATATTCGTGTAACTCTTACAGTTTTCCCACCGCATGCCAGAATAGCTCGCAGATGACAGATTTTTTTCCGACTTACTTAACACTTATCGTTATATATTGGCCAAAATACACAATATCTTCATAAATTATAGCCTATGTGTTATTCTGATATATAAGCTATATTATTGTAAAGTTTCATTAAAATCCATTCAGTACTTTTTGCGTTAAAGAGTAACAAACATCCATACATCCATACATCCTCACAAACTTTCACGTTTATAATATTAGTAGGATGATTACGTCAGATTGCTTCTTAATCGATCAAAGAACGACCTTTAAAAAATAATGTTGACAAGTTACTTAAACATTATGAATTTGAAACGGTAACAACACACATTATACAAACACAAAACGCATTATCGAAATTTAGCACTTAGGTATAATATGTGGCGCATGTTCTCGTTGTCGTGACAAGTTTAACCAAGTGGTGTGTCAATATTCAATATAATATGTGCGACATAAATGCGATAAAACAGCGAAACTTTATTGTCTAGGTGCAGAAGGTTTTTCATGTGTTATTATATCTACGCATTAAACATGACATACCTATTTTGTAACGGCGTCAATTCCCGTATAAATACATAATTAAAAGTACAGTAGTTTCCTTCAACTTCTGACTCTCGCGCATTACTTAGTTTTTTTTGTGATATTTTCTGTGTATGGAGATGTTGATAGAACGTACATATATTATTTCCAAAGTCAAAGTGTTTCAATTGTAGTATTTGACTCTTTACAAGTTACAAATATATTGATGTGAGTTTAAGTTACTGATCAATTAATAATTAACTCCTGTTTTATTTTATTACTGTACTTGAGAATTAATTGTTTCCAGTCCTGACTGCGATGCCAACCGTATATGGTACCCAGTGTTACATACGTGTTTGCATTGCATTGCCTTTACATTTATGCGTCTTAACCCTGAATGATAAATACGATTTCAAGATATTTGCAGCCAGCTCAACTGTCCATGACTATCTGAATCATTATATGACACTTTCGCGGGTTTCGTTAAGCCCGTGTGAACTTCGACCTCGCGAAATGAGTTCAATGTCGCGCCCAAGGTCTGTACAGGGAACAGGTAGTGATACTGAAGTGTCTCTAACGGGCAAGCTGCCAGAGTCCATGTCAAATACAAATCGACACTATTTTATACGGGGAATGGTAGAACTTTACTTGCATGAAGAGACACGACCGTGTTTTTGTTGTAGGTGATCTAGATTCTAAGTATTGTCAACTACTCGTTATGCATGCGCCAGAAGTGTGACGCTTACATGTTTTGGATGTAACATAGACTGAATTGTTATAGTATTTAGTTATCTGTATAATGATTTACTTTTGCACTATCGTAGAAGAACGCTTTCAACCATCGAATAAGACCTGAAGATTCCATGCAAAATATTATTGTTATCTATCGGATCTGGAAATCGATAAATAATTTAATTGTAGGTGACGTTGGCTTGGTGATATATAATTATTGCTGTGACAAATAGGTATTTTGGATTGAGTTGCATTTGTTTTCGGTTAAGAGCAAAAAATACAAATGACTTCGGTAGTCGTTTCGTAAAGTTTGTATATGGGGATCCTAATTCGTAGAGGCAAGAGAACTATAAAAATTACAAATGATAGTTATGCATTTGACACAAATATAACCAAGCACTAGTTTTGGACACAAATCCGGTAGCCTCAGTGAGTATAGGGTAAACAACACAGTGAATTATTGGAATAGTATACTATCATATTTTTTTTTATTTAAATTTAAAACGCAAGTGTTCATATTCTCAAGTAATATAAACTTTTCTACACCTACCGATGTCAACTGCGGAAAGTCATACAGATTTTAGATTGTTTTATGGCGGTGCGGTTGTAAAAAAACATAGGATAATTCTATTACTAGTGTGTTATATTGTTCTATTAATAATTTTATGTACTATATTGTTTTATTACTTACTATAATATTGTTCTCGTATTTGGGTTACAGGATGGTCAGTTAAACATATAACAGTAATAGCACAGATTACTGAGTAGTTCCTACGTAACAGATAAATGACTCCCTACAAAAATGTCGATACCTACCGTTTTAATCGCCTACTCTTTCCGGGCTTTAAAATGTGTGTAGGGTGACATCTTCAAAATATATTTGTACTAGCAACCCGCTCCGGCTTTGCCTACAACCTTTAAACCTTCCTCGTGAATCACTCTGTCTATTAGTGAAAACTGCATGAAAATCCGTTTAGTAGTTTTTCAGTTTATCGCGAACAGAGACAGACAGACGCAGCGGGGACATTGTTTTATAATATGGAGTGATAAACAAAAAATATGGAAAATGATTTATCATTTCGTTTATTTTCAATGTTTTAGTATACAAAAATCCTACATGTGTTTTATTTTTATGTAACGAACAATAAACTTCTCCCCTCTTTTAAAAATTGGATTATGTGTGGTATGAACCGTTTCTACGGTGGAAAATATTCTAAATCTTATATATTATGTATATCTATGTTTTTTTTTTATATTCGTAAATCGTGAAGGGCTTTTTTTCTCTTACTTTGTCTACATGCTTATATTACACATAAACTACCGTGTCAATTTTGACTGTAAATTTTACAGTATTTAAAGAATATAGCAATACTATCTCGAATTACGTTTTTTGTACATCGAGTGACATAGGACCTGGTAATAGTTGCATTGTAAGTGGCGATGAGATCATAAATAACACATTCCTTCTAGCGTTCTTCTTTCGTTCCATTTAAGGTTTATTTATTAAAGCGGGTCCAACAGCTTACTTTGATTAATAAAAAACCAGACATTAAAGGAGGTCTAACAGCTTATTTTAATTAATAAAAAACCGGACAAGTGCGAGGCTGGCCCACGCACAGACAGTGCTTTTGATTTACCTGTTAATTGGTGAAATTTGTTTAAATCTAGGGCTTCAAATGGCCGTATCTTTTAATTGCGTTGACTCTAAAGCTTGATATTTTTCAAGCTTTAAGGGATGTTAATTTCAGCTTGATGCCTTGACGAGTTCCTCAGAAAAGTGTCTTGACAGACAGACAGACAGCCAACCAAGTGATCCTATAAGGTTCCTAAAAAATATGTAATACTCAGTATTGAGCAAGTGTAGATTAGGCAGTTTACGACATGAAAAGTATTAGTACTCTTATAACTAATCTTGTATCAATAAGTGAGGAACTATTTAGCGCAGTCAGTATAGAACACATAACTACATAAAACATATATTATAACCAGCTGTGCCCGCGACTTCGTCCGCGTGGAATAGTGTCTTTGGGTAGATTTTTTAATTACTTAGGCTAATTGACGATACTTCCACACAACTTTTCATCCCCACCTTTCAACCCCTCACACCCCTTTTTTTGCATTAAAAGTAGCCTATGTCCTTTCTCAGGCCCAAGACTATCTGTGTATCAAATTTCATTTAAATCGGTTCAGTGGCGTGAAAGGGCGACAGACAAACAGACAGACAGACCGACAGACAGACAGAGTTACTTTCGCATTTCTAATATTAGTAAGGATAATAACAAATTTAGGTTATCATTACACTCGAAATGAAAACTGGACTAGAAACAAATATACTCGTATCTACATCTGTACATTATAGCTTTTGTCAAAGGTGTCTCCTACTGAGTAATAATAATAACTATAGTGTAGTAAAACTAATAATCATAAATTTAAAACACCCCTGACTCCAGAGACTCGAAAAGAGCTGATGATCTTCGAACGGCTGAACAGATTTTCTTGAATTGTATCTAAGAACACTCTCGATGAAGTCACATTTCAAACAAAACAACGCACTTAAATCGGTCCATTTGTTATGGGACTACGATGCCACAGACAGACACAGAGATACACAGACACGTCAAACTTATAACCCCCCCTCTTTTTGTGTCAGGGGTTAAAAAACACGCTTAACGGCGAACCGAATTACCAAGTAAAAAAGTTACACAATACACCATCCTGGTTGGTTCACCATTATCATTTTTTGTATCATGGATAAACCCAGTTAACTCAGAGCACTATTTAGGTGTGCCTTAAAATCGAAATAAATACCGAAATAAAATCGAACATACCTTCTGATATAACTGCCTACTCGAAATCCAAAGTCCAATCCCCGATTTAAACGTCTGTACGTAAGTCGCTATCTCAGAAACTAGGCTGTACAGTCTGAGGTATTATTAAAACAGAATTATTTGGCCTCTTTCCTATTTATTACATTTACACTTAAAATATCTGTAAGGACTATTTGTATACGACTGTAAAAAATTGGGTTAATGTGGTAGATTACTTGATATTTCAATTTGTATACTGTATTCCAGAATATGCAAAAAAATCACGTTAATTTATACAAATACTAGCAGCGCCCCGCGGTTTCACCCGCTTAAGTCCCGATTCTGTGAGTATATCGGGATAAAAAGTAGCCTATATGTTAATCCAGGTCTCCAGCTATCTACATACCTTTCATCGCAATCGGTTCTGTAGTTTTGGCTCAGAAACTTTCACGTTTATAATATTAGTAGGATATCTTGATAGCATAAAAACGATTAGAGATAATAAAATACTAAACTGTGGGACACTTTGTAGGTGGTCACCAAAATATTGTCTTCTTTGTACATATTTTATTGTTTAAGTAAACTTTTTTATGTGCTTTTTTTCTTTATAAACTTTTGAGTCGTTGCCGTCGTTGAAGTCCCGTATAAAGTTACAAGTTCTGTACCTAAAATTGGGCCAAGCTTTTTGTGCAAGACTGAATTTCCTTAGAGTACCAACAGTTTGAACAGACCCTAAAAAGTCTTTTAGGCGTTTGGCTCATCGCACATGATACTATACGCCTAAGTAACCATCAATGAGTATACGAACATACCTATACTACAAATCTTGGCATCGTACCTTACTTTATGAAATGAGAAAACGGATTCTCGCACGATCTGACTTCAGATACAAAAAAGAGATTAGGTAGTCTAAGAGCTAGCTACCAAATCAGATGTGATAGGGGGCAGTAACAATGTTTATCTAGAAACCTTCCTAACTGTAAGACAACCCCAAAGCGCAACAGCCAGACGTCGCTCAAGGTCAAACACGTACATTTTTAATGCAAATAAAATTTTGAGTGCAGCTTTGTACTTTTGTGTAGTTTTTAACTGTAGGAATCGCGTAAAATTATAGCCAGAAGTCTAGGTCGGGATTAAACGTTTCCAGAAGTCAATAATATTGTAAAAAAATTGTTCGAATTTTAATGACAATAATTAATTGCTTAAAATCTGAATAACGAAATGCCTTAAGGCAGAATGGTGGCTAAGTGTGTAAAAGACATTTTTACTGCACCTTATCACTTCTGATTTTGGTAGCCAGCCTCTCCGTCTAGACCACACGATTGGATGTAGATCCGTATTGAAGTATTATCGCGACAGCCCTCATCATGTGGTACCACTCCGGTACGTGTGATATAACAAGATGTCTGATTAAATAGTCCTTAGTATCTTAGGCACTAGAAAATGCCAGAGTCATATTTCCAGTTGTTCTTTCATCTGACTCTGTATCGTCTATCCATCCTTCTGTCTATCACGAGATTATCCTTACAATATTATTTAAAATTATACGAACTTGACCGTTAAATGCTGACGTTTGATCATGACAATGCAATGCCTTTGACAATATGACTCATGAATGAAGATGTGCAAGATTTGCAACTTACAAAAAAAAGTTAGTTCCATTAAGAACTTTAAATATAGAAACATAGGTGTTAATGCAGAAATTATTTTTAATTGTTTTTTTTTTTTTTTTATTCTTGTTTAGTTTATTCTTATATTTTTTATATATAGAATTGAGTCTTCATGTGGCGTAGTGCCAGATTTTATATCAGTACACTGTTTATCGCGGTGAAGATAGGTCGTAGAAGAAAAAAATTTAAAGATATCCCCGAGTATTGTAAATAAACTGGAAAAATGTTCTTTAGCGTTAAGAACTTCGCATCTTGTAAAGCTATCTTATAATGTGTGTTAATTCTTTCTTAGGAAATGGAAATTTAATTGTCCTAAAGTTTAAATTAGGGAGATTTATATCTATATAAATTAATTATATATGATACAATTTTAACCTATATTTAGCACAAGTGGTAGAGTGTCAATGTGTGATAAAAAAGTGGTCGGCAGGTTCACGTTGCCAGCACGAGCTGATGCTATAGTGGAGCTATGGAGAACGAAGATGGAAGAGGGTGTATTGTCTCCGGCACACTTTCTGGACCATTGGAGGGTGACCGTGCCCAGGATATATTCACCACAGCCGAACAGGACCTGCTTAGGTAAGCGAGTCTTTTGTTTTTAAGATGACTTAGCAACTTTCGTGCTTGATCGGCATAAACCATGCTAACATTAAACCGGGTATCAAAAGGCATTAATGTAGAAAATGGTTTTTATAGGTAGTTATATAAGGTATACTTTACTACTGTCGTTTTGATATCATTATTTATCTGTCCTACAATCAATATTTTTATGCAGGTATGTATTTATATAAGTCTTGACCTCCTGATTATCTTTATAGGAAAAGGAAGCTTGTCTTATCTACTTTCGGATAAAGAGCCTGAATCTATCCTTGTAGAGAACTTTGCCCAACTAAACTAATTTATAGCAAGAACTACAAAACCGAATCAACAATTTAACTTTTTGTCGGGCTCTGAATCTTTGTCACTACAGTATTTTAGTTTCCATTCCAGTTGTTTTTAATACTTCTTTGTGTTTACTCAATTTTATTTATGAAGCATTCTATTTTTTCTACGAAAAACAAAGTAGTAATACCATCCTATTGAGTCTCAGCCTGTCCTTTAATCGTAGATATTCAAGTAAGACCTGTTCTACTTTTGACTGATTAAAGTGTCTTTGTCATTTACGTCAGCGACCAAAAGGACAGGTCTCTAAAATATGAAATTTTACGTCTAAATATGTCATGAGCCGTAAACAGAATAATGATATTTGCTCTTTTACAATCATCAATAAAGGACATTGTTCTGCGTCCATACATCATTCGCCCCAGAACCAACAGCAATAAAAAAATGATCGTTATATTTGAAATCATATACGAATTCCTAGACATTTTATTTAAAAGACAGACTAGCGGTTAAAGCGCAGAATCACAAAAAATATATCAGATTTTGAGGTTATGTTGGAATCACTAATTCATTATTTGTTATATATTTTAATTACCGTGATAGGATTTAAAATACTTTTTATAGATATCGAGACAATCAATAGCAATTTATAAATACGGTAAGTGTTTATAGATACTTGTTTAAAGGTAAAACAACCTACAGAACAAAGATATGTTAATAAAAGAGAAATTTGCAGTGCCTCAATCTTAACAGTAAGGGTTACTTACCACGAGACTAACGAGTTCGTTGTATTGCCTATATCATTTTATGTTAGCATTTCTCTGTGTAGGTATATGCATTTTATAAATAAAAAATACAACACATTTTTTTTACAATCTTTATTTATTCATATTCGACAATCTGGTGGTATATAATAATTGTGATCTCTGAAGAGCCTCACCTCTAATACCAAGGGGACCACTTGCTGACTGGTACTATGGCAATGCTCAAATATGCATCTCCTGTGTGTATCTGATGCTCTAGAATAGTTTGGCAAGTTTATTCTTCCAACATGCTGTGGAATTGGATTAACTTCCAATTCAGGTAATATGGCATCGCTAGCTGCTGTTTCCGGTCTTTGGAAGCATCTATGACAAAGTGCATCTGATGGTGAATCTGTAAAAAGTTATAAAAATAATTGTAGTTGTATTGTTATACAAAAACACCAAAAAATTACATTGTTATTAAAAACTATCTTGTAACAATAAATGTAAAACCTCTTAATTCTATGTAATTACATAAAATCTCAGGTTATTGTAGTTGACCAAATAAATAAATATGTCAGTTAATGTACCTCCAATTGTGCAAGCCTTTCTATAATTATATTTTTATGCTAAGGTGATGTGGAGTATTCGTTCTTAAGGTATGTAGTTAATGCAAATGAGTATGAGGTTCCTACATCCTATAGCAGAGTTTACAACTTCTACCAAAATTGCTTGTAGTTGAAGCGTGAGTAGACTCTCTGGCCAAAGTCCTACATGCAGTGCATATAAAGAAACAGCTTGCACCTGAAAAAAAATAAATTGTTCACTCACAATTATTATGTAGTAATAATAATTTATTTAGCTCATAAATGTTATGTAGCCATAATCCAAATAATATTTTGCTTTTTCTGTTATTTTAGTAACGCAAAATATTGATGTATATGATTGAAAACTTCGCTTATTATAATGTGCTTACCAAACGCGGAGCAGCCCATTGTTGTATACAGAGAAGAATTTGCTCATCTTGTAAAACCATGGAACTACCAGCAGATCCGCAATTAGCACAATATACACAGTCCATTTTGTATGCTTAAATCGTATATCCGTTATCAAAACCAGGTTATCATGAAAATAATACACAAAGTCCAGAAAACATAGCCAGAATATGTCGATATTGTAAGTAATCAATGTCCGTTAGAATAGCCGAGTAATAAAAGAAATATCCAAAATATCAGCTGTTACTTCAATATTTTGAAGTAAGCCTTGAAGTAAAAATTAGGGATGCGAATTGATAATATTGATTGTGACAAAAATCGATTTCGATTTCGTGCAAAAGTCTTTGTTTGTTTGTTACTCCTCTTATGTAAAACTTTTGGGTATGTACCTAAAGTAAAAAAAAATGGTATTTCATTCAAATATTATACGATAGCTATTTTCATACTGATGCTATTGTTATTTCGGGATTTTTAAATTAGTTATGTATTTATATGGAAGCAATTTAATCGCTATTCTTAAAACCAGTACTTATGTGTTAGCTTTAAATATGTAATCAGAACCAAAATTGAGTTATAGGCAATAAGACGATTACATTACTTAGTAATCGATTTCTTTCAGTTTGATTTGGATTGAGTGGCGCATCCTTAGCCGGTTGACATTGGTTGAAAATGTAGGCAAATAAAAATCGTTACAGTATTCTTAAATATTAATTTAGAATTCCCGCTAGTCTGCTTGATAAAAATATTTGCCTGTAATTCGTTAAAATAGATAAATAATTATAGTGTAAGCCACGTGTTTGTTGATTCTGGGGCGAGGTTCGGCAAGGTCCTTTGAAATATAAGAGGCGGTGTACACTTTCATTTCACTTTCGTTGCATTAAGGTGCATTCAAATTATCAAAACCTTTATTAAAATCAGACTTTTTGTCTGTGTAATGTGTAACTTAGGAAATAATAGCAGAAATATATATGTCAATATTTATCCCATTCTCACATCGGCAATACAATAGCAGCATAATGTAAATTTTATTCAATTCAACTAATTCTAAGGTATCTATATACATGCTATGTGGGATGAGTGTTTTGGTTCTTAAATACCGACCGTTATAGCCACCGAGCAAATTTTAATGTTGTATTTAATAGTAGCAGTTCGGCTTCGCTCGCGTGTACATATTTATATATTTTGCTTAATACTTAATTCTTTTTCCAAAATAAAAGTAGCCTAGGTTACTCCTTATAACACCAGCTATCTGCCAGTGAAAGTCCAGTGGAAATCCGTCCACCCGTTCCGGAGATTAGCCGGAACAAACAGACAGACAGACAAAAATTTTAAAACTGATTTTTAGGCATAGGTATCGTGCAAATAACTGTATGAGTTAAAGAACAACTAATATTTTGGCATTACAAACAGACAATTATTTGTATTGAGTATTGATATTTCTATAGGAGTTGTATTTTATAATAAAAAAAAATATTTCCTAGTTCTTAATGTACATAGTTTAGTGTGAAAGAGATCGTGAAAGTGTTGTCGCTCAATGGCATCGTCTAATAATAGATTACTCCATCGCTTATCCAAGGTGTTGTTATATGGTTTATGTGGATGGAAAGCAGCACATTATATGCCAATGTATATTATAACAACACACATAGTCGAATCGTGTGACTTATCATTCCATTATACCACTAACCATAAACCTTATTCCTAGACTTTTCTCTCGGCTTGCACGGTTCTAGTAGCAATTGAAATTTAACGCACAAATAAACTATATGTCAATCCAGGATATAGTTTATTTGTGCGTTAAATTTCAATTGCTATTTATTTGGCTTCGAATCACATGAACAGCAAGGCAATTCACAATTTTTTTAGCCAGATGAAAGCAAAAGTCTATTGTTCCACTGAAGTTGTTGCAATTTTTTACAACATTAAGCAGGCTAACGGCTCTTGCATGTAAATAATGTTAAAGCGGAAATTAAAACCATTCAGTTATTACATTATGCATACTAAAATACGGTTTAATAGCTATGCACTGCTCTATCGCGTCACCTCTGCGATTATGAAAACGTTACCGATAGTGCACGTCAATATCGGAGATTGGACGTCATTATGGTTGTGATAATAATTACTCTTTATCGACTTTGTTCAATATGGTTATAAATGCAAAAAACCACTTCAGTTATTCGAAACCCGAATCGATTTAAAAAATAGAAATCTTTATTTCCTTTAAAGTGGCAAAAATACTACTAATTACATAGTACATTCAATAATTAACATTGCTGCTCGCACAGCAGAAGCAGCGCACTCTGCACTTGCACTCCCGTACTGGGCGTAAGCCTGTGTTACGGGTAGTTGGGATACGATCTATGCCGCGTATGAAGTGAAGTACAAAGAAGTATATAAGTGTAAATAAATTAGTAGTAAGACACCGGAAATCCGAGTTAGGCAAGCCTGTTATTTTGGGAACCATGTAAAGCTAGCTGCTTTACATATTACTAACTAAAGAGTATGGAGATGATAATTTATCTATCGATTAATGAATAATAATAATAACTCCACACATCTCACACACGGCCGTCTGATCCCAAACTAGGCAGAGCCTGTACTATGGTAACCAGACTGCTGATAAACATACTTATATATTTCTAAATACATACATATTATAGATAAATTACACCCAGACACAGAACAAATGACCGTACTCATCACACAATTATTTGTCCTGGGTGGGAATCGAACCCACGACCTCTGGCTTAGCAGTCAGGGTCACTAACCACTAGACCAACAGGGCAGTCATGTACATAGGTGTGAGTGTGAGATGTATTTGTGGGATAGTTGTTAGATATGTAAGTGAGTTAAATGGAATGAATATCATCCGAATATCAAACTGCCACTATTTAATGTATTATTTTGGGGTTTTTTAATAAGATAGAGGCAGCAAGCATGTATGTAAAAAAAAAAAAAACAATTGAATGGTCCCTGAGTTTGTTCTTAATGTTAAATTTTGCAGAAAATCGGAGATAACTTTATATTGTTGCTTGGCTACTGTGCTTCTGTCTGATTGTGGCACATAATGGCCTTCCCAAGAACAATAAGGACGAAGAACAATAGGGAAATGAGTATGATTACAATACTAAACAAGTAAATATATACATATAAATAGATTTAATCAATTGTGTGACAAGAGAGAAATCGACGAAATAATATAATAAATAAATTTAAAAATTACCTTTTTTGTAACCTGATGTGGCAGTATTGATCAGTCGTGTCGCAAAGTTTCGTAGGTGTCTACTAATTTATAGAATAAATTGTCGCCTGCGGTATTTTCCGAATCGACACAGCGGGGTTAGTCACTTACCATCAGGTGACCCGTCTGCTCGTTTGCGTACAAGAAAAAACTAACCGTAAATAACACGACTTAAATATGCAGCAGAGCTAATTCGAACACGCTCTTTTTATGATTGGTACAATCGGATAAATATAGGCACACGTTTTTTAAATATTTGATTTGATATTTGATTGATGATTTAATTGTCTTTCAGCTACTTTGTACTTAATTGTGTGGTACCGAAAGTCTCTATTTAAATTAGTGTTTTTAAGGAGTGAACCTTTGTTAAGTACCTATGTACCTCTTACCACGGTTTAAGAATAGATTAGAATGTGGTAAAAAGTAGTATTTATTTTTCTTTTACTTATTTTTCAGACTGGTCATTTGACGAAGAACTAGCGGCCAAACTTCTCATTCAGCCACTAGAGCAATTTGTGTGGGGCAACAGCGATGGGTCACAACCCCCACTGCCGAGGCGGTCTACACTCTGCGGAAGGGTATTCAAGCAGGGAGACCCTGCTTACAGCTGTCGAGAATGCGGTAAGGCCAGAAGACATTGGCTTTATTATTCTGGTTTACTTAAGTGTTCTTCCTAATCCTGGCATAGTAAAAAAGTTATAGTGGTAACAATAGTGAACGCATGATACTCCTTTTTTGTACTACATTATTTTGATTAACTGTACCTCACAGCAGTTTGTGTGTGGAATATTTTAAAAACATCTTATATTTACTGCAGGGTGGTGGGGATACCTCAGAAACTGATAACAGTATAGTCGCTTCAATCCTCCACAGGGACAGTTATTTATAACAAGCTTTTTGTTAATTTACCTGTTTTCCAAGTCCTTTCGACATCACACCTTCCTTGAGTACATAGTAGGTATTAATAAGATGGTTGTAAGTTATCAATATAATAATTTAATGTCCATAAACCAGTTTTTATGTGTTCTTAATAACTTTGGGCTCGGGTCACCTTTTAGACAGTCTTGTTTTTGTTGTGCAAAACACAACAAAAACAAGACTTAATGGTAGATATTCTAAAAAATAATTTTGGTTAGGAATTGCTAAGAAATTTTAATGGGTTCTGATGACTTAGAAGTTGTTCTTAAATAAATATACTGAATACTATAATTTTGGGTTAATAGGGTCAATTGAATATGTACAACCATAATTCAACTTTTTGCGATGTAGATTAGGAAGTGTTGAGGAAATTCGCTCGCTCGTCTTTGTAGATGGAAAGAAGAAGAAGTTTTGTTTTAAACAAAAATTCTATATTGCAGACCAGGCCCTAAATTCCGACCTTTATACATGTATTTATTACATTTTAAGCACATTCATCATTTGTAGTTAATATTTTTCTGATATAAAATAACTAATTAATTGGGAGAGCCATGCTTCGGCATATGGGCCGGCTCGACCGGAGTGATACCACGGCCTCAAAGAAAACCGGCCTCATTGCAACACTTGTGTTGTGTGTCGCCCAGTGACTGAGGTTACCTGAGGCCCTAACCCTTCCCTCTCCCTCCTTCTCCCCCTTTTCCTTCCCTATCCTAACTTAAAAGGTCAGCAAGGCACTTGTGGCTTGAGTTGCAGGTGACCATGGGCGGCGGTAGTCACTTCAGTAGTCACTATCAGGTGACCTGTCTGCTCCTTTGCCACCTATTGCAGAAAAAAAAAAACAAACACATAGTAATATTTTGTTCTTTTTATTTACTACCAGGCATGGACAATACTTGCGTCTTATGTGTGGAGTGCTTCAAGGTGTCAGCTCATAGGCATCATAAATACAAGATGGGTCAGTCGAGCGGTGGGGGCTGCTGCGACTGTGGCGACACAGAGGCGTGGAAGCGAGATCCTTTCTGCGAACTTCATGCTGTACGTAAAAAAATTCTAGAAGCTTTCCATATAATCTTCTGTACAAAATAGAATATTATACTGTTTTCATTATATTCCTAAGCTTCGCGATCGTAAGGAGTTCGGTCATAGACGATGTAATTCGAGCGTTAATAATATAATGGGTTTTAGTTCAGAGATTGAAATTGTAGCAGCTGCGCGTTTGTTTCGGCTAAACGTAGTAGAACTATCTTACGAATACAGTGCTATTTGTTCTCATAAAACATCGTTTATGCATTTGATAGTACATAATGGGATTTTCCATTGAAAGGAGCCCTCTCCTGGAGAATTATGTCTACATTGTACATATTTCGTCGTAACCTCAGTGGAGTGGTACCCAGAAATCTTAACAAGAATACAGCCAACCTCCAAACCCCTTACAGAAAATTGCAATCGACCAGCATTATTTATTAAGGCCCTACAACACGCAACAGTCTTATGTGTTTTAAGGCAGCGGTACAAGGTTACCCAAAAAACACGCTTGCTTCACGTACCCAAAAAGTGTCCACCGCTTTGAGCTCGACTAAGACGACCAAAGAGTCAAATCCTCTGACTGTGAACTACAGAACAACAGAAATTTGCTGTGTACTACCTTCATTAACATTAGTGTAATTGTATTTATTTGTAGGCTTCAGAAGATGATACCCAAGCTGAGGTGATTATGAAGCCAGAAGTTGTGGAGCGGATGAAAATCGTGGCTTCTGTCTGCCTGTCGTACTGTCTCCGGCTATTGACACGTGACCACGCACCTGGCCTACCGAACGATCTCAGGTGAATATGATTACTGCTCACGATAACAAAGAACGTGTTGTGCATCGGTGACCTACCAGTGATCCTGTAAAATATGAATAGTTCCGTAATTCTAAAAATATTCCTTCAATACTTTTAGAATTACTTTAACTCGTGGGAGAGCCATGGTTCGGCATTCGGCATGTATAGGCCGACTTGACCGGAGCGATACCACAGCCTCACAGAAAACCGGTGTAAAGTACCTTTCGTTGCTATCACTTACCATCTGGTGATCCGTCTACTCGTTTGCCCCCAATCCCATAAAAATAAATATTATCTTACAGTAGAAGTTCAACGCCATGAACATTTCAAGAAAACGATATAGCGGCTTTTTGGCACGGTATCCAACCGAGATAGGCTTGAATTCACTTCACCAGAAGCGGCCGCAGGTATCTCACTCTGCCGATCCCCTCGCTTCCGAGGAAGAATCCTTAAGAGTTGATATTTTTCAAATTATAAAACTGATTTAGCACATATTTATCACACACATTATTCAACTACAAACAAAACCTTATGTTCCAGATTGAAAGACGCAGAGCGAGACCTATTACAGATACTGGATCAGCCTGATTGTTACTGTACAGTCCTCTACAATGACGAAACACACACGTTCGATCAGGTATATACCGCTGTATTGTATGAAATTAACTAATTATTTCTTGAGTTTTTGCCTGTGTACGGGGTGTAGTAAGGGATAAATTTCATGAAAATCGGAGTTTAACTCTGAATTTCGTGAAATTTATCCCTTTGTCCCTATTGTGTAATAGTAGTAATACAGAAATGGTAAAAAACTTGTAAAATATAAGGTTTTAACATGGTTGCTTTTGTTCATTTTAGGTTATAACAACTCTAGTGAGGGTGACAAAATGTAACCAGCGCGATTCCTTAGAACTGGTGAGCCTCATCGACCGCGAGGGACGTGCCTTGGTTAAATGTAACTCTTTCCAAGTTTGCGATAAGCTCAAGACCGACATTGAAATGTAAGTTTTTTTACTACCTATTACATACATTCATACCCTCAAGCCTGTATCCCCGAATGGATGGTAGGCAGAAGCGTATTAACACCCACATAGCCTACTAAAGTTTGGTCCCATTCACATAATACGCTAGCCTATTGTCGTCAACCGGGCACTTTATTATTGAAAATGGAAATGATCACTTGGTTGTATGTGAAGAAACGTAATTCTTATTTAGTACGGTACCCAAAAAAAAAGGGGTGGTAGCGTAAGTGCACTACCGACGTGAACCCACTCCTAACACAAGCATGTGTAACACAAGTAGCTAGTATTTTTTATATAAAAAAAAAACAATTTTCAATCTATTAATGAATATACTAACAAATAAGTATACACTCATACTCATTAAAGTACTACGTAAAACGAGCACATTTACGCACTTAGAGTAAATTATTCCAGATATATTTATATTCTTATTTATGATATTTTATTTTTCATTTTTATTTGTGGCTTCACAATAAGAAATAAATAATAATAGACAGTAGTCAAGTAAAGCGGCATGAGTGTAATAGCATTGAACTTGGGATCGAGAACTTGTTGGTTTACTCTACTCCTAAAAGAATATCCTTCCTCACAAGTTTTATTGGTTCCTGGAACATTCAGGGTATTTTTGAGCGAGAATTACGTTTCGATGGTTACTGAATAGCCATTTTACGGTTACATTAACATTATAGTCTGATTAGTATTCTATGTGGTATTTGATGCCCAATTCAGTAAAGAGCTCCTTAAGAGACCTTAGAAGATAAATGAAGTTCACCAAAACTCCCTATATGTTTAGTCATGTCATGGGCATTATTCTATTATATTTTATTGTGCTGCTTGAAATACAAGTTTATACAAAATCACATCTCTATGAGACTCTAACATCAATGGCGGTGAAATTTTCAAACCTACAAGTTAGTGCCTCCTTTACATGTAAATATATGTAAAATCGCTTAATCTCTTGTAAATAGAAATCATATAGGTTATAGTGTTAAAGCAAAAGCTTTTTGTGATTAAATGTAAATCATATAATTAGCAGTAAACTCATTTTTTGCCAGAAAGGTGAATAACCTTTTCAATAAATTATATTTTGTATTGGAGTTAAAAATGCAACGTTTTAATGGCTTATCCTGAGAACATGAATCACGTATGTTAACTAAGTAAAATTTTAAAAATTATTCCTTTATTTATAAACCAATGTAAATTGCTTGCATCGATCAATAAATGTCCCTATTTTTAGTCGATGCTTGTATATTTAATGCTAGTATTATAGTTCGGCATCACGCAAAGGTAGACCGGATGAAAATGCCTACGGCATTAAGTCCGCCTCATGCAATGTATTTGCAGGAAGCAAACAAATAAAAAAAACATTATATGTAAACAAGTTCCATGGTCATTATTATGTTTTATTGCCAAGACTATTGGTTAAATTACAATATATCTATGTACTACACTAACCGTACCCCGCAGTTTTACTTGTGTTGATAGTTACTGCTCCTCCCCTAAGGGTCGTGGCGTGATGTTACATTGACTATCACCTTCCTCAATTAATACTCTATACAAAACAAAAAGAGTTATTCAAATCTGACCTATATTTCCGGAGATAAGCGCGTTTAAAACAAACAATCAAATAAAAAAACTACTTAGCTTAATTATATTAGTATAGATAGATGGTATATTGTACATAACATTGATGAAACATCTTTTCACTTCAGATAAAAATCTCATCTATCTCAAGTGAAAACCTAACCACTTTAAGTTATTAATGTTTTATTGTACATTTATGAAATCGGTTTATAATTTGACTAGGTATAGTTATACAGGGCACATATTTCTTATATGTAACTTCCTTGTTAACTAGTGTAATGTTATCATCGACTATCGGCGAAAATGTAATACAAACATTTTTATTTCTCACGCAACTTATAACGCCTAATGATTGCATTATTTAACATCAATGAGTAAGTGATTTTATACACATTTACACGTGCTGTTTCAAAATGTGTACTGAAACTAAACTGTCAACTCTAGTTAATATGACACGAACCAGTCATTATTCTTTATGGAATGTACACGAGTCATAATCGTCGAAGGAAGTTCTAGAAAGATAGCAGAATTTTTAATAGTGTGTATTTTTTTACGTCTACCATATATACAAGGTAAACATAGGTGTGTTCTTATACGAAATATTTCTTTCTCTATTACCTTCTCTAATATCTAATAATGGGCACGTCTTTACTATGAGAAAGTTATTTATTGAATATTATGGTACAATTATATTGTTATTTGAAAAGTATTGTATTACAATTTTGGGCATGGTACAACAGATTTGTGCTTGATTAGGCTCTAAAAATATTTTTGTTTCTACTGAGTAGGCATGTCAGAGCTTCATGGTGGAAGGTTTGCAACAACTGACTCCAAAGTTGTTGGGTTACAGGCACCAGTATATGCTTTTCGTATGCTTCTTTGCCAACATAGTTGTATAAAAAAGATTCCCATAGATATCTTAGTAACTTCTCATACTAAAGATTGCTATTTCCTTCTCTTATATCTAACACACTTATTTACTACTGTACCATCAGAATGTACTTTCCGCAAAGCTTACTACTATAATGATATTATGGGCACAAAGAATCATTTCTAATACTTACGTTCATAAGTTAAAGGTATTTTTTTTCGTAAATAAAGAATAATAACTAGAGACTCTTCACACACGGTCGTCTGATGCCAAACTAGGCAGAACCTGTACTATGGTAACCAGACTGCTGATAAAAATATTAAAAAAAATGCGACCAATGAAATTCTTTTCAAAATATACTAACTCTTCTCTTACTTCTCTTACTACAAATGCTTGTCCTAGACAAGGGTTTAGATTGCCCAAATCTTGCTACTTCAATTTATTTAATAAGCCTGATACGTACATCCCTAATGTATAACAAGCGTTGTAAACACGTGCCCGTTAATCGGTGTCGGTGTGGGGTGACGTATACTATTGGCTCAGCTGCACGGCGATGTTCGAAAGGTTTACGTCGCGCCACGGGCCCAGCCTCAAGGTGCTCGTCATGCACGCGCACGTCATCGCCCACCAGACCTTCGCGATGAAGATGCTGCACTGGTGAGTTCTACATTTTTTATTAATGCTGTTTGGTCCTGATATTAAGCAAAAAAAAACCCAGATGATTCACGAAAACACAGTACAGAAAAAAAATTATAAATGTTTTTGATAAAGATAGATTTTATTTCAGCAGGTAATTTTTGCCTTGAATATAATTTTGCTTGTAAATTGGTGTAAATAGATTTTCGACTCGTAAAATAACGTAATAACTCGACTAGAAAGGTTAAGTAATAACTTCGTGGGAAAAACATCCCAGCTATAGTGAAATCTGAACAATACGAGTGTTTTCAATGGTAAACAACTTCGACAAAAAAATATTGCTACACGCCGGTCTTATATCTTTATTTATGGTGAATGAGTGAAAGATACCAAATAATTTAATTAAACATTGGGTCAGGTTGCAAAACTTCGTTAGTCAAGAGCCCAGTCTCCGTCTAGCAGTCAGTCAGGTAGCTCTTGGTGAGGACGCGTGGGGGGCGAACACTTCCGTAGCCGGAGGGGGAGGCGTCGCTTGCGGCGTGATGCAGAACGACTCTCGAATGTGGAAAGCTGCTAGAACCGCTTGGCACCGACTTCTGATAGCCACTACCCTAATGGACTACACTACAAAGAGAAGCATGGCTATTCTATTTACTAAGAACTATGGTATGTATTAAATAATTCAATAGTAGTAATTATTCTAGATCACCCATTATTAAAGATTCGATGTTATTGAAATTGTGACTGTCTTTCAATGAAGCCATGGTAAGTAAATATTGAAATATATTATCTGCTTAAAGTACGAATATTTTTATCATTTACATAAGTAAATAAATAATGAAAATAATCATAGAAAGTATCATTCAAGATGTTTCGTAACAAAGGGTTTCCAATTTCGCAAGGTTCTTGAGACTCCCGAAAAAGTGGCAAAAACAAATACGTATAAAAAACAATTAAACGCATATTTTACATAGTTTTTGGTAAAAAAACTATTATAATAATGAGGATCTCGTTATGCATGTCTCAGGCAGCCGCCTCCGTTCTTACGAGCTAGCCTTTCACAATTATTTTATTAACCGACTGTGGCAAAACCCAAAATTAGGGTTATGTTTTTGACCTGTATATATGTCCGTTTTTTTTGCTCCCTTGTAACAACTAAACGATGAACGAATTTGGATAAATAATACTTCAATAACAAAATAATTAGCAAAATATCGAATTTTGGGCGCCACATTATCGGGTTCGATTTTTTTTTCTTCTCAATCTACCGAGTGAGGTATTAAAATGAAAAGATATATTCAACTAGTTGGGCTTTTTGTTTCATTAAATGATTTCTTATTTTATACCCAGGTTCAATACTCAAAGACTTCATACGTGACGACCACGACCACTCGTTTTCGATATCGTCGCTGTCGGTCCAGCTGTACACCACACCGACGCTAGCGCACCACCTTATAGCAATGCACGACGCTTTGTTTGTAGTCATGAACACATTTGTCAGCGAGTGTAATCGACGATGTAATAATGTGAGTGCCCTCAGTTATAATCACTACATATTATAAAACAAAGGCCCCCGCCGCGTCCGTCTGTCTATCTGTTCGCGATAAATTCAAAAACTACTGAACGTATTTTCATGCGGTTTTCACTAATAGACAGAGCGATTCATGAGGAAGGTTTAGGTATATAATTTGTTAATATTTTGTATAAATTGGTTAAAATATGATGATGATTGTTGAAGATGTATCTGCTACCCGTGTGAAGCCGTTCCAGGTTGCTAGTTACCCATAAATATCTTGTCATTAAGTGGGTATTTTTTATATTAAAACGACTGTCAACAATTTTTAGGTTGTAGTATACAAAATTCAAAACATATCACACTTTTCGATCTCTGTTTCCGCAATGTTTAGTGGTATTGACAATGATCATACCATTTATTTATCACTACATCACTACATATTATAAAACAAAGTCCCCGGCGAGTTTGTGTCTTTTTGCGGTAACCTTCAAAAGTACCGACCGTATTTTCATACGGTTTTCACCAATAGATGGAGTGATTAATCAGGAAGGTTTATGTGTATAATTCATTAAGGTTTTGGATAAATTTGCTGAAATATGACGATTGTTGAAGAGTCCGGAAAAAATCATGCTGACTAGGAGCTTTACTGGCGCGTATACCAATAGTATTACCTATATGAAAACAATGTTTTACGGCATTATTCCTCTTAACCGCGGGTTTCCGTGAAGTCGAGAACTATGCGTCAAAGGTGGCTGTCATAAAGCGTTTTGCGTTTCGTAAGTCATACCTTGAATACGAATGGTTACGAATGTACATTGACGAATAGTTGAATATTAGAACCGGGCATTAAACTATGACGGGAAAAAAATGTACGTATATATGCTTTGCTACTCGTGCAAAGTCGGAGCGGATTGCTAGTTTTTTTGAGAAAATCCACTGGTAACGCAAGTTACACATTTCTAGTATTCTCGTTAACCTCTCCAGCTAAGCCAAATACATGTTAGGACTGGGTTCGAATCCGCAACGACTCGATACCATGTATGAAGCCTTAGATTTTACTGTATCGCCGCTTATTTATGAAACAAGTTACAGTGTCGTTTCAATACAAATAAATAAAATTGAAGTGTCTGTTTGTAATGTCAAAATAATAGTTTTTTTTTAAGTTCATACAGTTATTTGCACGAACCTATGCTTAAAATCAGTTTTTAATTTTTTTCTGTCTATCTGTCCGTCTATCTGTCGGCTACTCTCCGGAATGGGTGGACCTATTTCCACGGGACTTTCACTGGCAGATAGCTGGTATTATAAGGAGTAACTTAAGCAACTTTTATTTTGGAAAAATAATTAGGGTTCTCCGCCAAATATAGAAATATGAATACGCGAGCGAAGCCGCACGGGAACTGCTAGTCTTTTATGTAATAATACAAAATAACCTTTCACAGGGACGCCTGGAATTCGACCGCAACCATGTTCCGATGGCGTTCAAACGCGCTCAATTCATTCTGTATGACGTGAAGTACCTGCTCAGCTCGGTGCCGACCACGTTCGACGACGAGCTCCGGAAAGGCTTCATGCACGGCTTGTCGTTGATGCTCAACTTACTTGTCATGATGCAGGGGATGGACTCTGTTGTGCGACAGGTAACCTGTCACTATTTTCATAAATAAGAAAAAAGTTATTTAGGTCACTATTGTATGGTGTACTGGTGGGATTCAGTAGGTGTACATGTCCTTACCTATCCCAATAATATCCTACCGTCTTATAACGATAATATGACCGTAGAGGGTTGGCGTCAGGCAGCTAGCGGATCATGTCAGTAGTAAAATAAGTGAATGCGACAGAGCTAGTTACCCCGCAGCAACACCAGGCTACGCTGACTTGTAAAGCACGGAAATGACATATAATAGAGTGGAATGGAAGAATATAACATATTACAAGGGTAGGCAGATGATGACTGGTGGGAGCATCTACTTACTAAAGACTAAAGGTTTAAAAAAATGTTTATTCAACAATGTTAGTCTATCAACTCTCTAAGATAAAATAAATAAAAATACCCAATCTATAGTACAAATTAATATTATCATTAATAAGTTCGTAATAATTGTGCAATTCCATCGGAATTTCTGGTAAGTAAAAAGTACCCACAAAAACACTTACACTTTTTAAATGTTACAGTGCCGTGAGGGTTTCGTATACTATGCATTTTTTTCATAAAATGCTTTTCCTGGACTAGGTGCACATTTTTAATAACTTTTTTTTCAAATTTTCCTAAAATTGTTAAGGCTTTTTTTATGGTATAGGGTCAAACGAGCAGACGGATCACCCGATGGTAAATGACTACCGCCGCCCAGCCACAAGTTCGTTGCCCCCCTTTATGGTGGGAGTAGGGGAAGAAGGGGGAGAGGGGAAGGGCGGGAATATCCTCCGGTCGAGCCGGCCCATACGTGCCATAACATGGCTCTCCCACGCTTTAAGGCATTCACGGGGTTTATTATATGACCCTAAAATATGACCACATCTTTCTGCAACAACCTGTATAAGAATAAATAATAATAATATGAGAATAGATTTATCATTGTGCGTGCGGGCTACCATAGAATTTAGATACAATTGCATAATATGTGTTGATATAACAAAAAAAAAAAAATATTCATATATTTCATACACCTTAAAATAAACAAAAAAGATCTCCGTACTATATTATTTAGTATAAGATATTACAAATATTCAGATTGGCCAGCACATGGAATACGAACCTGAATGGGAGTCAGCGTTCAATCTCCACGTGAAATTAGCTCATAGCATCACGCTATCTCTGGAGTGGTGCGCAGCAGAGAAATCACTGGCAGCTGCCGTGTACCGCATGGCGCTGAGGAAACATAGCGAGAATTATACACCTCCACCTAAAGTCGTTCGTGGTAAGGAATTATAATTTAGTTGAAAAGTAATTTATTAAGAATTAAGCTGATGATTGCGTAATATACAATAGAAAACCTGATCGCATCTGCCGTACGATAAAAAAAACAGGGCAAGTGCGAGCCTGACTCGCGCAGGGGGGTTCCGTAAGCAAACAAACTTGTATATAAATATCATCTCCGGAATCAATTCTCTAAGATTTTTGCCAATCTTTTCTGAAAGACAAACTTAACTTATACTCTCCCTTAAATCGATATACGAAAAAGTCAACCTTTCAACCGCAAAATATAAGTTTGTAAAAAAAACTTTTTTTTGTGATATAAAAACAAATTAACAACTCTCGGATTTTTTTGGTTCCTTGTTTCTTACCAAATATGATTCTAGATCAATGAAAAAAAAAAGTCAATGGGAAGCACCCTATAGGTTTTGATTTACCTGCAAAATTTTTAAATTTGTCAAAATCCAAGGCTTGATGGCCGTATCTTTTGATTGCGTTGATTTAGAAGCTTGATTTTTTTACAGCATTAAGGGACCGCTGACATAAGTATCTTATTTTAATTTTATGCTTCTTACCAAATTTCATGATTCTAGGTCGATATGGAAGTACCCAACAAGAGTGACAGACAACACTTGAAGCACCCACCTGAAAATAATTTATCTGCATTAAAGGATATCTTTTTACCAGAGATGTGTGATGTGTTTTTACCCACTTTAAAAAAGACATCTAAAGGAATCCTGAGAATGAATAATCCTGATGTAGGAGCTTGACCATTATCATACCATCTTTTTAATTCACTTAAATATTTTAGCATGCGAAATAACTTTTTTAACACCCCTGTTATGTAAACTATACTAAAGGACGTTATTAATAAACCTTGAATAAAACTAATATACTAACCGTGCGTGGTAGGATCCACTCCCTTATAACTTCGTGTATTCTGCGTTCTTGCACTGTACCAGTCCTAAGTTGAGGGCAACAAACTCTTCTCAGAAGAGAACGTCCACAGTGAATACACACTAGTCGGTGTCCTGTTATAGATGTCCTTTCACTCTCTCCTGGCCTACTTCCATCAAGAGATATAGCATTGGCATGATTCCAGCAAGCATGGCAGATAGTCATTTTCATTTACCTGAAACAAACATATATCATTTGTCTATTAGTTTTAACACTAGCATTTAGAAACAAACATCTGAGTGGCACATTTGGGTGAACATAAGCGGCCTTATTACATTCCCACCGTAGGGACACAGGCCTCCTCTCTGAGAGAGGAAAAGGACCGTTCAGTCTGTATTGGTGATGTCACATATCTTCGAATATGAATTTGTTGCACATTTTGGTATCGTTTTATAAAATACAAGTTCTATTAACAGACAACTGAACATAAACGATAACATTCAGTTTGATTATATTAAATAATTATGTAGTAGAAAATGTTACAATATAGAAATATAGAATACTAACCGTTTGAGGCGCGACCCATTCCTGTACAATTGAAAAAATCATTACATCTTCCAATCTTCACCTTCCTATTGTATTGCAGCGGTCCGTTGCTATTCCGCAATTAATGCACAGGCTCATGATGTCGTTAATAACAAATCGTCGTCAAAGAACAAGACAGTCGGTTTTCCAGCAAAGGTCAGCAGGGGTGGCAGGGTACGGTGTCCAATGTCCAAGCGCGGGTCAGTCAATCAATTTCAATTTCGGAGTCCAGTATTCGAGCAGAGGTCTTATAAAATAATAAATCCCGAGAAATACGGCAAAACACATTCACTTGCGCAAAAATACGAAAAGCGAATGGCATTGACAATGACATTACAACTATGCCATGACAGTTGAGAGACATAATTATACTAGAGCAATCCCTGGTGTAATCGATTTTATTGAATATTTAATTCTTTTAATTCTTTTTTAATAGTGCTTAAGTTAAAAACTAATTAGATTACAGATTTTCTATTTTACATTTGATTTTAATACCTATACAACAATTATAATAAAACATTGTTTATTTGTAAAAGTATCGAGTTCCACTAAATCGATATTCTTAGGTAAGAATATTGATTTAGTGGAACGCTCTATTGATATTATGTCAGCGTTTGTGAAGTTAGTGACGGAAAATAAAATTAGTGCTGCAAAGCTTTTACAAAGGTTGTTTAAAACAATAAATAGAAATCTGCTTATTTTCTATACTTGGCCATTGTAATTGAGGCTAAGATTTAAATGGGTTAATTAAGCAAAATAGACGAATTTTTTGGTACATATCTGATTCGTGTAACGGTTTGGCCCAGAAACGGACTTCTCCTTTGGTCAAATTAGATTTCCTAACTCAAATGGCCGTATCTTTTGATTTGACGTTGACGTAGAAGCTTGTTTTTTTTACATCTTCAATGGACCGCAGACATAAGTATTTTGTTCTTCATTTCAATTTGATGCGTCCACGGGTTTGTGCGAAAAAGAATTTTGACAAATAGACATAGAGAAGGACAACAAAGTAATCCTATAAGGGTTCCTTCTTTTTCTTTTTGAAGAACGGAACCCTAAAAACATTTTTTTGCGATTACTCAATATAGTTTTTGCGGGTGAAAAATTTATTGTGACATATGTTAGAGTATTTTTATAACGTCAAAGTTAACTTTGTCTGTCAAACATATTTAGAAAAACGGTTAAAACTCTTCGGGCATCGATTCCCGAGACTGAATGAACTATCTACACACAAGTTTGTATAGAACCCGCGGTGCGCGAGTCAGACTCGCGCTACTATTTGAATAACTAAAATTTTAAGTTAATTTTATTTTATTTTTTTATTTTAAGTTAAGCTAAGATGGCAACCGTATAATAGTTCACCGTTAGTTCATCGTCACCGTATTGTGCTCAGAGCTGGGCAACCAGAGCGCGTCAGTGATCCCGTACGACGTGTCGTGCGAGCCCGTGTCCATCCACCGGCCGCTGTCGCGCTACATCGCCGGCCTGCACCTGCTGCTGCACCAGCACGACCTGGCCTACCACTCGCGCGAGTTCGACCGCCAGGATAAGCCCAAGCCCACGCCTGAGGAACTTATCGGTAATAAAACCTGCTCACATTTGACTACAAGCTCATACTTATAGCCCAGAGACCCTGGTGAGTGCATTTAATTGCCATTTATTATACTTTACTGCACATCATTTGAACTACGATCAAACCATTATATACCAGACTCGCTTGACTAGCCTGTTGTCTAGTGGTAGTAGTCCAGTGGTTAGTGATTCTGGCTGCTGAACCAGAGGTTGTGGGTTCGATTCTCACCCAGGACAAATAATTGTGTTATAAGCACGAGCATTTGTTTTGTGTCTTGGTGTAATTTATCAATAATATGTACGTATTTAATAAATGATAAATGAATTTATTTTGCAAATAGGTCGTTTTAGACACTTTTACTTGTCGATTTCTTCTTTAAAGCTAGATGGTGCCGGGATTTCCTATAACTAGCCTAGAGAAGAAGCGCCGAAACAAACTCAAGGATCCAAATCTATAGAAATTTAAACTGTGAAAGTGCCATGTAGGCAGTCTCACGATCACTCTTTTAAATTTTCAGACAGTTATAGCAATATTTAGTAAATTGTATAACATCACTTTTTTGTAGTGCAACAACAATTATTAAAATTAATAATTGTTGTATCAACTTTATGGTATGGTTCTACATGTAACATAAACAGAGCTAAAAAAAATAACACTTATTTACACTAATTGAATATATTTACCTACTGACAGCCACCAGGGCACTGAATTAATGTGTATTCAAAGTCTCTACATTGTATTGCCCACAGAACCTGTTCTCCAGACAATGGCGATGATAGGGCAAGTGCACGCGGGCATGTGGCGCCGTAACGGGTTCGCGCTCATCAACCAGCTCTACTTCTACCAGAATGTCAAGTGCCGCGCTGAGATGTTAGACAGAGATGTTGTCATGTTACAGGTATTAGCACTTGGTATACCAGAATCTCTGGAGAACACAGAACGTAACATTTATGTAAGAACTTGATTAAAGTTCAAATTTAATGAGAAACCATTGATTTCTATAATGCTGATTAATCCTACTAATATTATAAACGCGAATGTTTGTGAGGATGTATCGATGTATGTATGTATGGATGTTTGTTACTCTTTCATGCCAAAACTACTAAATTGATTGCGATGAAACGTAGTATATAGATAGCTGGAGACCTAGATTAACATATAGGCTACTTTTTATCTCGATATTCCCACGGGATTAGGACTTACGCGGTTGAAACCGCGGGGCGCTGCTAGTATTAAATGCGGGTAAACGAGTCCTTTATGTACCAGTATAATAATAGGTTTTCGATCTTACTACACCTTTTTAACAGTATTTTAATTAAATGGTATTGTTTCGACGGTTGAAAATCGCTTAAGTTTTACGCCGATTATGTGAAATAACATTCAGTAATTGACGCCTCAATATTTGAATAATTTCCTTCAGGTTGGCGCATCTCTTATCGAAAGCAACGAGTTTATAATTCACGTACTTAACAAGTTTAACCTACTGGAGTGGGCCGCCGCGGACTTCGAACAGCGCAGCATTGAAGACGACACTCTGAGACACACCATCAGTATGGTGGAGGAGTTCCTGGGACTGCTTATTACAAGTAAGTTTATCTTGCACTTGTCACATTATGAGTTATACAATATCAAAATATAAAAATGCTAAACTAACAAACGAACTTAATTCCAAATATTGGGTGTTCTTTCTCTTTCTCCCTTGTTGGCATTAACAGTAAAATAAACGAAACTACGAAAAAATTAATAAATTAAACCCTAATACAATAATAATTTGTCATTGTCCATTACATTTTCTGGCATGGGTATTATTGCATTTATTTACGTATCTAAAATGTTTGAATATGATCTCATATCTTCTATGTTATCTCTTTACATAGTTCCTCTATTTTACTTCTTCGTCTCCCGCTTCTGATACACCGCGACTGTTATGTTCGGTGATTTCAGTGGTAACGATTGTTTAGAATAGGGTATAAAAGTCACAAGCAGTGGGATGGGATTATTATTCCTAATAAAAAAATTAAAATATACAACTACATAGGCTGCACTAAAAGTATCGGGAATGGAATATTTCCACTGTTTCTGTCATATTAACATCTTTTTAATTGAAAACTCCTTGGTTTTAAAAATCGAATACCATTTATTTATTTAAAAAAAGGTTCTCGGTCTTATCAGAAGGTTTTGTCAAACTTGTTTAGTCGTTGAGAAAATGGAATTGACTCGAGAAAATTCAAGAGCGATGATTTATTATGACTTTCGAAGTGGTTTAACGCAAAAACAGTGTGTTGACCGGATGATTTCTGCATTTGGTGATGAAGCCCCATCCAAAACCACAATTTATCGCTGGTTTGCTGAATTTCAACGTGGACGTGTCAAGCTCAATGATGATCCCCGTCAAGGTCGTCCAAAAACTGCAGTCACCCAAGAAAACGTTGATGCTGTGCGTAAGCTGATTGAGGAAAATCGACATGTGACATACCGCGAAATTCAGGCAACTTTAGACATTGGCATGAGTCAAATGCAAATAATCTTGCATGAACAATTAGGTGTAAAAAAGTTGTTTTCCCGATGGATACCGCATTCGCTCTGTGAAGAGCAAAAAGCGGCTCGCGTTACTTGGTGCGTCAAAACTCTCGAAAGATTCCACGCAGGATCCTCAAATGCTGTATACAACATCGTATCAGGTGACAAATCCTGGATATAAGCGTACGAACCCGAAACAAAAAACCAGTCACGAGTTTGGGTGTTCGAAAATGAGTTAAAGCCAACAAAAATTGTTCGTTCACGGAGTGTTTCAAAAAAAATGGTGGCCACGCTTGTCTCCAAAACCGGCCACGTTGCGACTATTTCTCTTGAGGGACAAAGAACGGTTAATGCAGAATGGTATGCTAGCATTTGTTTGCCACAGGAATTGCAACCGCCGCATCATCCTCCATCACGACAATGCGAGTTCTCACACCGCGCACAGAACAAAAGAGTTTTTAAAGCAAGAAAACATAGAATTATTAGACCATCCGCCGTACAGCCCCGACCTAAGCCCTAATGATTTCTATACTTTCCCTAAAATAAAGAATAAATTGCGTGGTCAGAGATTTTCATCACCTGAAGAAGCTGTGGACGCCTACAAAACGGTCATTTTGGAGACCCCAACTTCCGAATGGAATGGTTGCTTCAATGATTGGTTCCATCGTATGGAAAAATGTGTCAAATTTCGCGGAGAATACTTCGAAAAGCAATAAATACATTTTTAAATATATAAAAAGTAATGTTGTGTCACTTTCTTGATTCCCGGAATTTTCAGTGCCGCCCTCGTATTATGTAGTATATTATCAATCAATGACACATAGTAAACTTTGCACCTATGTAACAGTGTGTATTTTGTTTATGTACTTAATGTGTATATTTAGTTCATGGTTTAATTTATGTATCTAAATTATTATAAGACTTTTAAATTCGTATCTTGGAATATTATCTCTCTCTCTCCCTCTCAAGGTTGACTGGCAGAGAATGCTTTAGGCATTAAGTCCGCCTTTGTACAATCTGTGAATGAAGAATTAATAAATAAATAAATAAAACTAACAACACAGCCCGTTTTGGCAGGGTCCAAATGTAAACTAATTTTTTTTTGGATAAATTGTACACAATATTTTTCATAAGAAGAAAAATCACATTCGAATCCGTTCAATTGTTCCTAATATAAGCTTGAACATACAGACTGACTATGAATCCCGCAAAGAGTTGTATGTATAGTTGCGTCCTACAAATCTGATTTCATGATGATGGTTAACCACTTTTGACTTGTCATTACAATTCGTTTTTTTTTACCTTTGTTACCAGTTGTCGGTTCACGATATGTGCCGGGAGTTGGAGAAGTAACCAATGAAGATAGAACAAAGAAGGAGATTATACAGATGCTCTGTTTCAAACCGATGCCACACTCTGAACTCAATAGGTAAGATACACAATTGCCATAATACGCACTCTTTTAAAGGCCATTAACCTAATTTTCTCTTTTAAGTACCGACCGACATATATTAGATTACAAACAAAAAAATGTGAAGCTTTTACTTTGATAAAGGTGTTTGTCGTTCTAAATAACTTGCCTGTAAAAATATATTAACCAAAATTGTATTACATCACAAATGTATATTTACAGATCACTCCCCGAAGATCAACTCCACGAGACAGGACTAGAAGCAGTGATTCATGAAGTGGCCGACTTCATCAAACCTACGGGCGGGAACAACCGCGGCGTTTATAAACTCAAATCACACCTTTACGACGAATACGACACTTTCTTCTATCACTACACGAGGGAGGAGTTGTCCAGGAGTGAAGAGGAACAGAGGACAAGGAGGAAGAATGCAGGTTAGAATCATAATCTAATACAGTTAAATTTATTAATAGCATAGATCAGGATGCAGGTTAGGTGTCTCTATCATGCTGACTCATACCTCTTTAAGGCGGTTTTTTTTCTAGAATGTGTAGGTATGTTACTAAAATATTACTCTGGTCACTTGCTGGCGTTTATATCTCGGTGTGATTTTGTATTTATATTATCATTTTACAAACTTAGTTTATCGAAATCAATGCTTTTTAACATATTTCATGGACCATCATAGATTTCTGACATGTCCCAAATTAAAAAAATACAACACACCTTATATAAATACGTCTTTTTTTTCGTAATTTTGCTTAAGAAAGTACCGGAGTGAGTTAGTAAAATGTTTAAGAACCAAAAAAGAACGAAAAGGAGAAGAAAAAATGTTTTGTTCATTTGTTCAAAATCGCCTAAAATTCCTTATCGATTGTTTAGAATTTTTTACACAACGTTCTACGTAGGCGCTCTGATAAACTTAATAATACGATATGATACTACTTTAATCTCACATTGTTACCCAAGGAATTAAAGGTTTAAGCCCCTTCGCACTGCTGACACACTAGTTAAAAGGATCAATGTCGCACTGTTTGCACAAGTTGCTAAACTTCTACCTAACTTTTCATATTGTCATGTCACAGCCGTCAATTTCAACAAATTTGGTAGGATGAGCAAAACATATATTTTCGAAATAATTAATTTATTTACAAAAAAACATGAAAATAAAATAAAAATATTTTTTGTATATTTAAATTACGTGGAAACGGTCCTCGAATCCTGAAATAGTGTATTCAGACCATCATTCTGAGTAGAAAATCATTAGAAATTTCTGCCGGAAAATTAATAATATAAATATTTTATTTTATTTTTGCTTAAAAGTGATATCACAATGAGTAAACAGAACATTTTACTGAAAAAAAATCCCTATACGCCCAAAAACTGCAATTTAATCAATTAAACAACATTTATGCAATCAGCTGCTTCGACGGCGCCGTGCGCTGAAGGTTATTTACCGTACCGCACTGTTGCGTTACATTGCGTAGTTCAAAATCAAACTATTGACTGTAAATCCTTGATCTCGCATTTTTATGATGAACTAACTGACTTTTGCATTGTGATAAGTATTCTTACACGCTGTATATGTTGACCTGTCATGTTAGGAATGTCTATACAATGACTGTTCAAGTTATACTGGTCAATAAAATAAACCGAAACATTTAAAATTTAATAAATTATGGTCGAATATCGACCAACAGGCGATCTCTAGTTATTTTTAAAACTATGAAATCAATAGATTCGGTAATACTACAGCTTAAAAAGTAAAGAAAAAAAATGTTAATGATACGGAAATTAGTTGTGTGTGCAGACCATACTTTCCAAGTGACAGTTGACAGATTAAGGTCATTGACGTTTCTAGTCTTATTTGAAAGGCATTGTATGAGTGTAGGCTAATTTATTGATTCAAATGATATAAATAGGTGGATTATAACGAGTTCTTGATGGGATACTGAAGTGCAGTCGGCAATCTCTCTTCAAATTGTAAGAGGTAACAAATGGTATCTCTGACAGACGTCCAGGTAATATTCCGAGTGATACGACACTTTCTGGTCTAAGCATAATTATTTGATCATTAATTTTTGTATGTTTTCGATTCGGTCTACATATTTTTGGTAGCAGGGATTTTATACTTCACATGCATAATTTAAATACATAGTTTCTAACAATGCAGTTTAGAATTTAAAATGAGGGTCTGGTGTTCAGGTCTGGCGGAGTGTTGTCCACCGCCGCCGCTGCCGAAGCTGTCGCCGCCGTTCCGTCTGCTGGCCAACCTGCTGCAGTGCGACGGCGCGCTGCACGTGCTGCGCGCCGTGCTCGAGCGCGCGCTCGACCTGCGCGCCAGGTCCTTCTCCGAGACGCAAGTGCACAAGGTGGGCCCTATACTGTAATTATAGTGCGTTCATCCTCATGTTCATGTACAGTAGAATAAGGTAGTAGACCGGCAAGTTCAATCAGTTTCTCTTTGTTAATCGTCAAAACGACCGCCACTTGCTTACCTTTCTTCAGCAGAACATCACCAATTTGTTCAGCGTATGTTCTGCGTGGTCGACCCCTACCAGCTATCCAACTAACGTTCGCCTTGTTTTGTCATTCATGGCGCACTCATTCATTCCACTTGACTCCACCACCACAGCATACCCATTTCAATTTAATCACTACGGCCTCTTTCAAGACACTGTTCCCGAATATCTACATTTCTCTTTCTGTCAACCAATCTTACTCATATACTTAGGAGGGATCTCATTTCAACAGCATTTATTCCACTTTCATCATTGTTCTGCTATTCCTAACTCTCGCTACCATACGTTAAGATGGGTACATACCAGCACGCCATTATGACTGGATGGCGCAATGGTTTAGTGGTCACCTGTGGTCTCCGCGCCGAGTGTTGTGGGTTCGAATCCCACACGGTACAAAAATTTGTGTGATCTACAAACAGTTGTCTCGAGTCTGGGTGTTCTTTATGTCCGTTGTTTAAATGTTTGTGAAGGGGCTTCACAAACATTTAAACAATGGACACAACAACCGCGACACAGGAATATTCCTAATGCGAGAGTTGCCTTTAAAAAAAAAAAATTCCTAGCGCACCTTCTTCAGTACCGGCTGACCACTCATCAAGACATGTAGCGCGCCATTTACACCACTACCCGCATTAATTCTCCTTTCAATATCTCCTTTGCATCTTCCATCCCTTGATAACAGACTACCCAAATGTATTGTATTAACTTAGACATTTGCTCTACACGTTAATTTTCAGTCATCACATTACATTCAGTACTGTGACTGTATGTGTGTGACTTTTATACCTTTATGTTTCATTACCTCACTTATGCTATTCTCCATTTTTTGAAAAGCCTCCGCTGATGAAGCAAGTAGGACTTGATCATTAGCATATAAAAGACATGCAGCCCTCTCATATTCAATCCACATTTATTTTCTATCAACTCACTCATGCAACTATCCATGAAAAGGTTGAAAACCCAAGGAGAAGCTACACAGGCTTGTCTGACTTCTTAGCATTAATACAACACAGGCCCTGGAGTCCTTGTATAAACACCGTATCAGACTTTTTCCACCTGATACATCATATTGATAATACTTTTCTTAACTCATTCCTATTCACCTTTTCATAAGCCTTTTCCAGATCTGCTACAGCGCAAAATACCTAGTTTTTTTACTAGACTTGATCTGACTATTATAATTCTGTTTTCCAAAATATATTAGTCTTGAATATAACTTGAGAGTTTAAACATATAAGATGCAAAAGGCAGACTATAGACCATCAAGCAAGCATGCTAACGTAACATTTCTTTTTCGTTTAACGTTACGCATACACCGTTTCAGGCTCTACATCTAATGGGCTACGCACTCCGTGATGAGGAGAGCGGTCATTACGAATTTCTAGCTTTCGCGGAGAGTGCGGCCCGTGGTGGTCTTCTTGTCCTGCTACAGAAGCTGGCCGCCAGCCCTAGGGTCGACGCACATCGACAACTTGCCAAATGGGTGCTCGCCAAGATGAAGTGAGTATTGGGGAGAACACTTGCCATAGCCTTACATATGAAGTGAATTATTGCCTTACTGTGTAATATATCAAAAGAATAATCAGAATTATTTTTACGTGGTCTATGTTTGTTATAAATACATTAGTTTCTTCGCGTTTTGCTGGTTAAACTGTACTTTCTTAGTCTCGTTTGTTTTTAACTTTTTTGTTTCTATGATTCCTGGTTAAATAACCACACGATTAAAGAAGGCAGTGCGTGAGAGATGTTATTTATACATAGAAACGCATTAATTATATGCAAATTAAATTTTTCAGATCCCTTCTTGGACAGAACGATATACATATGGGCGATGGTGAAAGCATGGAGACAGATACAGAGGAGAAGCCCACCTCTGATGAAGCAGCTGGTTAGAATATTACAAATTTCACTTCATTTTGTGATGATATTATGCTACTTAATCCTTTTAAAACTCTTTTTAGAAATAAGAGCATCATACTGTATTGAGCATGAGTAAGTTAGTATATATTCTCGGGTATAACACTTTGAAATCATTATTAATTTACAGAAGCAGAGAAATCTCGTCGAGCCAAACTAGCGGCAGAACGCCGAACAAAGTTAATGGCACAAATGCAGACTCAGATGAATAACTTCATATCCAATAATGCAACACTCTTTGAGGAAACTACTACTGAGGTGAGTGAAGCCTCTCAGAGTCAGAGTAGTGTAGCAGTACTGACTACTGATGATAAACGTCAGTTCGTTCAGTTCAAGGCTATAAGTGCATCAGGCACTCGTGGATCGGAATGAACTCCCAAAATGAAATAAATCGTTGTGTATAGGTGACAGCAGAGGAGCAAGAGCTGCGTCCCTTGTACTGCGGCGCGGCGCTGGGCGTGTGGGGCGGCGGCGTGCCCGAGCCGCCGCGCGTCTGCATCCTGTGCCAGGAGGAGGTGAGCTTCACGCGATAGCACTGGGACGAGCTATTGGAGGTAGCTCCTACCTCGGGAAGAGAATGACAAATATATTGATCCTAACATTTTAATTGTGAATTTTAAAATAGTCAATAGGTAAAAATTATATTACGAGGCTTTTATTCCTTCATCGAGAAGTCAGAAGTTGAAATGATTGTGAATTGATGTAGGTAATGACTATGACTGTGCGTACAGATCGATGTTTTTGATACCAATCTCTATTCCGTAAATTCAGGATTCTTCAATAAACGTTTTTTTTTTATTGTTTACTAACCATTGCCTTGCTATTTCACCCTATTTATGTCGCTGCTTCATTCCTATGAATCTAAGTGTCAAGTTTATATAAATATTCCCCTATAAACAGCAAACAATTTCATAATTGGCACTGATAGAAACTGAATATAGCGCGGGCAGACAAACTTGTTAACTTTATA
The DNA here is from genome assembly GCA_949752705.1 of Callimorpha dominula. Lineage (NCBI taxonomy): Eukaryota > Metazoa > Arthropoda > Insecta > Lepidoptera > Erebidae > Callimorpha > Callimorpha dominula. The sequence goes on along the minus strand of OX457010.1, from coordinate 10,559,893 downwards.
ATATACATGAGTTGTAATATTAGGTCTTTACAAATGAAATTGGATACGGCAAAAGGAAAAAAAATAATTATGATGTTATATGTATCTTTAATAAACAACGTATGTACCATTGTCATACCTTTCGGCCGCCAACGCAACTGTGTTTCACAAACAGTTGTCTACGAGGATTTTATTTCATGGCAACTGGTTGTGATTGAAGAACATTTATTCTTGTTATACAACTAGTTAGTTGCCAATAAAGAAAACCTCAGAAGTTAGTTTTCTTTGTTCACAACCATAGTAGGAAAAATTGAATATGATGATCCATTAACAAGTTAAAAGCTCGGAATGTGACCACAAATAAATCCTACTAATATGATAAATGTGGATGTTTGTGAAGATGCTTTGATATTTGGATGTTTGTTACTCAATCACGCGTTAACTGTTCAACAGATTTGGATGGGAATTGGCACATAGATAGATAGACCATTTTTTGGATTAACACATACTTTCATCCCGGGAACAGGTTCCTGTGAGGAACGGGAAAACTATACCACGCGGGCGGAGCGGGATCTTCGTAGACAACTGGTTGCGAAACACAGTTGCGATGACGGCAATTTTTTTCTTTATTGGGAAACTAGTTGTGTACCAAGAATTAATGTTATTCTATAACAACTGGTTTCCATGAAAGACTAAAAAAATCCTAATATACCACTGGTCGTGAGTTGATACCAGTTGCGATGGCGGCCCAAGGGAGACCTTGGTTCTGTCAAAGGAAGGTATAAGAGTACTTACTGGTAGCTACTAAACCCTTGCACATATTTTGCCGGAAGACGAGTGCCTTACAACAAAGCTTTATTATATTACGTGCTATACAAAACTTGTGAAAAATTGGAATACATCGAACCGAATGTTGTTGATTATTTAAAAGATTATATTGTAAAGCGTATGCCGAAAACTGAATGCTATTTAGGCCTCAATAGAGTTTCTATTTTCTATAGACGATCCGTTGATACCAGGTGGTCCCATTTAAGTTTTATCGAAATCGATTTTTGAAAAATCAACAAATATCCAAAAATTATATAGATCGATGATATTTTCGTTTATTCCGAAACCTCGCTGTCTTATTGGAGCAGTGCGTTTAGTTGGCCTACCCATATTATATTTAAACAAAATACATCTACTTTCCACTAAAAATATAAATTAAAATTAATATTTAACCGACTACAAAAAAGGAGGAGGTTCTCTCCCGGGGTTTGAATTTCGTAAGAAATTAGATTTCTCAATCAGTGCATTTCTGCTAATACTTGTTCATTGTGGGGTTTAAAGGGTGCTAAATCATATAGAGCTATACCTTCTAAAGTTTTGACTCTGCTGAATACTACGTATACTTGCCTCTTCGCAAAGTTTTAAAAATAACTTATTCTAAAAATGTTTTCAATTCTGGCTGTATAATTGCAAAATATTTGCCGGCCGTCCACGTGGTTTGTTCTGTAGGTTAAACTTTCCAGAACGAAAATGTTCTAACCAAAAAAGTACCTACCGCGTTAGCTTTTACAGTAGCTTCCCCATATACATCATTAATCAAAATATTATTACTTACATTTAAAACTTAATGTCACTTTTCAGGGGCGCGTAGACATCAAAACCGAACCCCTAGTGTTGGTAGCGTTTGTACAACAATCGTCGGTGCTGAATCGGCTCCGGCGCGGAGGCCTCGGCCGCGTCCCGGACGCGTGGAAGGCGTCGTGGCTCCCGGCCGGCCTCGGCCTGCAGCCGCACGTGTCCAGCTGTGGACACGCGCTGCACGCGGCCTGCTGGAGGAACTACGTCGACAATGTTCAAGATAAAGAGAACAGGAGGTCATTCATTCATTTATTTCGTTACCGTTCCGGTTAGTCAGAAAGGTCAAAAGTCAACTACAGTTGAACTCGACTTGAATCATGACAATAAAATTAATAAAATCTGCACAACTAAATAACGTAGTATAATGGTAAATTTTTATCGTCTTTAATATACCAAAAATTTTCTAATCAGCATGTTATTAAAATTACACTTTTTTAAATTGTTCTTATTATTACTTACTTTATTTTATTTAACACTGTTGACGGTACTAATGCACTGGAAAACTCGAAAAAGTTAATGTTGCATCTTTATGTAAATACTTTGTAAATGTCTTCTGTTAAAAAAATTAGATGAATTCAATTTGATAACATGTTTTTAATAACTAAATACTCACTCAACCACTTTTCAGGCCATACCGTGGGAGACAACCAGCTGCCTTCGACGTCGAAAAGAAAGAATACCTGTGCCCTCTTTGCGAACGTCTCTGCAACACGGCTCTCCCGTTACTCTCCGCACCATCTCTTCCAGTGGGTACCCCGCCCCTACTGTCCGAAGATATGTACAACGAATCTGTCAATATGATTTTGAAATTGAAGCACCAAGTTAGCTCTGAAGCTATTCACATATGCACGGAGTTCTGTGAAGAAATGCACTGCCAGGCCAGGGCTCGCAGCGTGGGCGCCATGTCCTCGGACATGGAAGATGGAGAGTCGGCGGACGAGTCTGAGGTGTACGTGTCGACACATGCCGAAAATTTGTTGTCAGGAGAGTTCTTAGCTCACTTTGAAACAGAAATTCCTCCATATCATGAAATGACCAAAGCATTGATTGAAGATTTTGCAAATGTAAGTATTATTAGATAATTGAAAAAAGCCAGTCCAAAATAAAGTTATTAGTCCAAGATCCCAGAGCGAACAGACATAACTTATTTTCACATAGATGAAACATTAGGTTCTCAGTAGCGTCTCATGTGCTTTGAATACCTGCGTGCTTTGTGGGACTCACCTTGTGACACCTGGGCAGGTACCAGGTAAGAAAGGTAGCTAAAACTAAGAGCTACTTAACTTAAATTTGTATGGCTGATTTTTATATATGTTTTGAAGAATATTATTCTAAAGTAGTATCATAAGTATCAGACACTTTCCATGGACCAGAACTTTTGTCAGACGCTTTAAAGCTCAACAAAAAATAATGGAACTTTACTTATTTTTACATGTCTGATTTTTAAATATGTTATTAAGGTAACTATTACAAAGTTATATTTCATTAGTCAGACAAATTGCATCCCCTAAATACAAAAATTATTTAGCCGAGAGTATGAGTATGTTGTTATGAGATGTTCTGATACTGATATTGCGATAATTATGTTAGGACATATGCTTAATTTGAAAAATGATGATTCGAATGTATGGTTATACACAGGCACCGGAAATAACCAAAGATAAACGACCGCGGCGATCAAAGCGAGACTCAGACCTGCGAGCTAATGATTAAGGGTTCGAACCCACCCAGGACACTATCGACGTGAAACCCACTCCTAACACAAACATTTAGATTGGGGGTGTTTACAAGAATACAAGTAATATGTGACATCTATTACGGCTGAAACGCTGACAATCTTATTCACCAAGTGAAAGGCGACACGATGATGGTTTAGCTGGCGACTTTCTTAATGGTGAAGGTCTCCTTGTGATTTATCCCGGAGTTTAACATGAAAGGGGGGGGGGGGAGAATAGCGAGGACAACGTCATCGATGTTTCGAGTGTTTATAGACACCGTTAATCTTTTACCATCAGAAATCTGCCGTGTGCTTGTATTACACATTCGTTTTCATTCATTTAAACTTTTTTCTTTTCAGATTCTCCCAATCTCAGAATATGGTGGTATGGTATCCAGCGCGGCTCTTTATAGAGCCACCTCATACACAGTAATTAGTACAAACGCAGTATTACAAGCTGAAAACAGGCCACTAGTAGGAGATCTTCCTGCAAGACACAGGGACACTCTTCAGGCGCTCATTCGTCTAGCTGCTGCGATACCTTCCGTCTGGGCCTCGCCTAAACACCTCGCTCATCACGCCTTAAGTTCCCTCAATACGTTGGAAAGTACCTCCCCCTTAACTCATGAGCCCTTTGGTACCTTAGTGTCGTTAGTTCTCACAGCTCCGTCATTGTTCTGTAAAGTCGCCGGTCCAGCTAGACCGAACAATCTAGCGAGACAAATATCTTTGCAATGCTTTAGAGCTGCTATAACAAGAGCGCTACTAGTCGCCGATGTGTCAAACTGCAAGAGCGAACCGATGGAAGAGCAAGGAGAGTGTAAAAGCCCTTCAGATTTGGAAACTTTACTACCTTTTATAAAAGAACTCCGAAGAGGTGTATTAGAAGATAATCTAAACTCTAAAGAAGTATGGGCAAAGATACAGAGTCAATGCCACGCGTTTCTGAGATGTTGTTGTTTATTCTTCCACTTTTTGAGTGATATAAATCCACCTTCAGAACTGACAGTTGTCGGTGGTGATAATTGGGACACGATGTGTGGATACCTTGGTCTCCCTTCATCGTATAAGGAATTAATAGACACGTATTCATCAAAGAAGAAGATCTCCGAATGGGTGGCATTATCATCTGAATGGTTTAATGGAGAGATCCCTGCACACGTGGTAACTGAACCTGATGAACCACCTCGGTTAATCCCGTTGCCTGATGATTTCTCAGAGTTGATGAATATAGTATCTGAGTTCTCATGTCCTAATTCTGAGAGGGAGGACAGTAAGAAGCCGACGATGTGCTTGGTGTGTGGACAGATTCTATGCTCACAGAGTTATTGCTGCCAAGCTGATATACCAAAGGTGAGTTTCCTATAAATTGTTAACTTAAAATATTATACAGGTCGTCGCATTAACCATCTTCAAATCCTGAAAAGACAACAACAAACAAAAAAAAATTTGGGTAGATTTCGTGTTTTTTTAATTTTTTTGAAAATATGCCCCCCAGTCCCCCCCTTCATTTTTGCCCTGTTGGTTTGTCGTCCAAGTTTAAAAGCAATCGGTGCATAATTGCGACCTCTATCGTGTCGGTAAAATTGAGGTACGTACATACGTAGTAGGTAGACTTTTCTTCGAAATCTACCTAATATTAAGCAGCGTATCTATAATAATTCTATCGCCTAAATCTTGATAAATTGTAATAAGTTGTATTATTCATCCCTTAATTTAACACCCTTAGAGGTGGACTATTTCTTCAAACGAAACAAACAAAATGAAAAATATTACTTTTTGTTTGCTTCCTCACATTCTTACACCATTTATCGCATTGCTTACGAGCTTTGGTATAAATAGCAGTGTGAAAATTTCATTTCTACGAACTGTATCACAGGAAAACACTTTTCCCAAGGAATAATACTCGAATACTAACTTGTGAAACACTGTCAAAAAATCAATAATCTTAAATATTTAAATTTTTAAATAACCCAGACTCGAAAATCCCTTCAATGATTACAAAAAAGCTGATGATCTTCGAACGGCTGAATAGATTTACTGGAATTATATCTAAGAACACTCTCGATAAAGTCACCTTGCAAACAAAAAAAAAACGCACTCAAATCGGTTCATCCATCTGGAAGCTACATTGTCACAGACAGAGACACAGATACACATGGCAGCATTACATTTTTGATGGTGATTTCAGGTCGCTTAATTTTGTGTGTAGTCGATAGCCTAGAGATAGCTAGCAATGGAAACAAGCGTCAGCTGCCAGACCCGTGGTGGACCTGGTTGTGAGACGATGTTGGTTATGTTAAGAAAAAGTTTTCAAACACTTCAGGTCGTTTGAAAATTTGCACAGCAAATATTTACATAATGACAATACTTAAAAAAAAAGTCAGCTGAAAAACGAATGGTGGATACGTCAGCTGATCATATAAACCTAATAAAATATTTTATGAAAAATCATTTCAGGTTCAATGAAACTTATACAGTGAAGTGCTTATATTATTAAAATAATAAAAATAATCGTCAGCTACGCTACGGTGAACGGTGGTAAGACCGTCAGCTGAGGGTTTATATGCAAGCAAACCAACCCAATGTACGACGTAACTGACTATCTTTCCCCCTTTATGCAAGAAGCTGACGTACATTTTTACTTAATTTAGGGTCTTAATAATGTACTCAAAAATTTCAAGCGGCCTGAAATTAATTTAAACTAAAATTCATGAGTTTAAACATTTTTTATAACACCCAATCTTCTTTCAATTTATAGGCTGACTAAGTCTTTCCCCCGCTATGCAAGTAGCTGACGTAAATTTTTACTTAATATAGGGTCTAAATAATGTGCTCTAAAATTTCAAAGCTCGAGTGCTTGTATCGAGAAATTTCATACAGCATGCAATTTCTCGACTGATGGTGACCATGTATTACACTGTATTACCATAAAAAAAAATTACGCGTTGGTCGAATTGGCATCATCACTAGAAACTGATGTGGAAGTTTGTAAAAAAAGATCACAAGCTTATTAGCTTCTCTGAGGAGGGAAAACCACAAAAAAAAATCACAGGAAAACTATAGACACGAATATGGAACCCAGGCGAGCACTATAATTAATTATTATTAATTGTGTAATTTATCTATAATATGTATGTATTTAGAAATATATAAGTATGTTTATCAGCAGTCTGGTTACCATCGTACAGGCTCTGCCTAGTTTGGGATCAGACGGCCGTGTGTGAGATGTGTGAAATTATTTATTATTCTTTAAACAAGCACTATTACCAGTCAGTCAGCAATGAGGAAACGTTTGCTCGCCATGAATGTTACGTTACGATGAAATACCTACCTTTTAAGGAACCTCTTTGTAACATCAGTTTTCTTTGTTATGAATCTCGCCCTAGGGTAGGATACCTCTCCTTCGTTCGGTGTACCACAGGCACCTTTTAACTTACTTGTGCCGCCAATCACACAAAGTTTCCATTCTATCGCAGACGGGTCGCAGTGGCGAAATGCAGCGTGTGGGAGCGGTCGTGGCCCACTGCGTACAGTGCGGTGGGGGCGCCGGAGCATTCCTGCGCGTGCGCGAGTGTGAGCTGCTGCTACTGGCGGCGCCGGCGCGCGGAGCCAAGCTGCCCGCGCCCTACCTCGACTCGTACGGCGAGACCGACCAGGTAAGTCACTAGCACAGTCAGTGCGCCTTCTGTACCTGCTCGTGCGCGGGTGTGAACTGCTGCTTCTGGCGGCGGCGGCGTGCAAAGCTAAGCTGCCCGCGCCCTACCTCGACTCGTACGGTGAGACCGACCAGGTAAGTCACTAGCACAGTCAGTGCGCCTTCTGTACCTGCTCGTGCGCGGGTGTGAACTGCTGTTTCTGGCGGCGGCGGCGTGCAAAGCTGCCCGCGCCCTACCTCGACTCGTACGGCGAGACCGACCAGGTAAGTCACTAGCACAGTCAGTGCGCCTTCTGTACCTGCTCGTGCGCGGGTGTGAACTGCTGCTTCTGGCGGCGGCGGCGTGCAAAGCTAAGCTGCCCGCGCCCTACCTCGACTCGTACGGCGAGACCAACCAGGTAAGTCACTAGCACAGTCAGTGCGCCTTCTGTACCTGCTCGTGCGCGGGTGTGAACTGCTGCTTCTGGCAGCGGCGGCGTGCAAAGCTAAGCTGCCCGCGCCCTACCTCGACTCGTACGGCGAGACTGACCAGGTAAGTCACTAGCACACTCAGTGCGCCTTCTGTACCTGCTCGTGCGCGGGTGTGAACTGCTGCTTCTGGCGGCGGCGGCGTGCAAAGCTAAGCTGCCCGCGCCCTACCTCGACTCGTACGGTGAGACCGACCAGGTAAGTCACTAGCACAGTCAGTGCGCCTTCTGTACCTGCTCGTGCGCGGGTGTGAACTGCTGCTTCTGGCGGCGGCGGAGTGCAAAGTTAAGCTACCCGCGCCCTACCTCGACTCGTACGGCGAGACCGACCAGGTGAGTCACTAGTACAGTCAGTGCGCCTTCCGTACATGTCATTCCAAATACAGATGGACTTGAAAATATAATTTACGGTGCCAAGATATATGGTTGTTGCATAGTTTTCTGTAGACGCAACTGTTGTGTACTATAACTCGATCACTAATATTACAGGGTCTACGGCGCGGAAACCCTCTGCACCTATGCCCAGAGCGGTACGAAACGCTCCGCATGTTGTGGTTGAGCCACGGCCTGCACGAGCGCATCGCGCGGTCACTCGACACAAACGTGCTAGTCATCACCACGTGGCAGAACTTGTGACGTGCCGTGGCAGAACCTGTGTGCGCACCAGCTGGCCTCCAAACCACATGTGGATATGTAGAATCGTTCTCTAAATGATGTATACCACGATAAGGACATACTCAGATCGATTTTCAAAAGTATCCTTAAAAAAATGTGCTTAAGTGTTTTGAAAGCCAAGTCCAAATTTGATGTGACGGACTGTCACTTTGCTGCGATATTATTTGTTTCTCATTTTTTAGCTATGGTATTATATCTATTTAATATATAATTGTATCTTGAACACATTATGTTCTATATTCGAAAAAAAAACAAAAGGAGTGCAATAAAATCAATGATCGTTCCACGATTGCCTATTATATCATCCATTGTGATTTTTTGCTTCTATAACAAGATAGATATATAAATAAATTAGGTTTATTCTAAAACTCTTGTTCTAGTTCTACCTATCTAAAAACGGATCATAATAGATATGATGATGATCAATCTGTTGTCCCTTGTGAACATTGGTTGAAATTGAAGTTACAATACTATTTATCTATTACAAATAGGCCATTAAAAGGCAGGTTGTAGAAACTTTGGCACAAATAAATAAGTAAACTGGCTGTTATAAATTAAATTGACGTATAACAAACCGTTTAAATTCAAATACTAGATTATTTGAATTTAAACGGTTTGTTATACGTCATAAAACTACAATATTAAATAAAACTAATTTCTGTCTGTCATGTTTCCGTCTGGTTGGAATTTTAGTATATTTACACACCAAATTTGATTACCATTGGTAAAAATAATCGCGAGGTGAACATTAACAACTGCGCTGCGCATCTCAGCCTACTTTATGTAGGGTCTCGCAAGACAAGATGGTAGCTAGATATAAGCAGCTCTGATACGCCAAGTTTATTTATTAACCAACTTTCACATATAGATCTAACTAAATTTATTGAATAGGTATTTACATTAATCAGAATATTTTCGACACAATATTTTCAGTAACGATAATAATAATTCTCAACTTTCATGTTTGATGTACTATCATTTTAGTAATAAAGTCAATTTTAATTACATTATTAATTATGTACCTAATTAATTTATACATAGACTCAGAGCTCAAAGAAGGTATGCGATAATTAACAAAGGTATTCCCCCATTTTCTTATTTTTGCCTATGCTTGACGTTGACGTCACGGACGTTAAAAAATAAAGCATTGTATTGCAAGCTATTGTTTTTACATTAATATAATATTTCGTTAACTTAACAATTATACGCTGAAACTAAAATTGTATTTTTTTTTTGAGATTGCACTAAGAGGTTTTTAATAGATATTTTCTCGCTTATACATAATTATAGTAAGTCGTTAGAAAATGTTGCAATGAACTGTTGGTCTGAAACTATTCATTAGTTATAGGACACACATGTTCGGTCTGGAATATTGTATACATACTTCATGTTTTTTTTTCTGTTTGTTGGTTAGTTCAAGAGGTACTAGGTCTTTTGTGATCACTTCTTTTAAGTATTTTCATTAACTAATAACTCCCAATAAATTTGCTCCATATATGTTCAGCGTGATCTTATTCACAAATTAGCAACATCACTTAGGTTAATTTGTGTTTTTAACTTTATTGTGCTAATGAGTTTGTCAACAACAAATAAAAACGCCATTATTACCCCCTATTGTTTCTCAAGACGACCTCTGTGGCGCGGCGATACTGCATTCGACTGCCACGTCGGATTTCGATTTCTGCTCAGTGAAACATTTGTAATCATGAATATGAGTATTTGCTTTGGTCTGGGTGTTTCTATGTATGCTCAAGCTCTGCAATTTGGGTGTAGACAAAGACGTGTACTATGTACCAATATATTATTTTTAATTCTGGTGTTATCTTTCTCATAAATAACCCAAACAAAGCAACGTTGTTTCAGTGCACTACTAATATTAGTAAATAATACTATTATGATTTAGTTCCTAATAACACGATCTTAGTGCAATCCGTATGTTTTCGTGTCGCGTGTATGATTTATTTTTATTTTAGACTAGTTTATGAAAATTTTGTGTTGAATTAGAAATTAGTCTGTCTTCTCCGTTCAATTATGAGATTCATCATTCATTTATAGTTTGTGAGTTATTCTTAAACAAAAACACAAATGACAGATTCGCCAAACATTTTGAAAAGTGGCAATTTGATACTTACAGCAATAGAGATTTCCAACTAGTTACTAATAAAATTTTAAATGTTTAATTAGAGTATTAATAGTTTAAAAAGAATAACATGACGTTTGCTGCGAATTTAAGTGACACATTGATTTTCTATGTGTGTATTTATGTGAACACTATCGTGAGAAAAATGAAGGAAAGACGTAAACTATGATCGGATTATGGTGTTTTCACACTGACTTTTAGTATACTATGTAGTCACCTACAGTCGCAACACAATAGGTTGTAACACGTAACCTAGATATATTAATTGTGATAATCACATTTCATAAGATCACAAAACACCCGATATCTATACTAATATTATAAAGCTGAAGAGTTTGTTTGTTTGCTTGAACGCGCTAATCTCAGGAACTACTGGTTCGAAGTGTTGGATAGCCTATTTACCGAGGAAGGCTACAGGCTATATAACATCACGTTACGACCAATAGGAGCGGAGCATCAATGAAAAGTGTTGCAAAAACGGGGAAAATTGACAGTTGCACGGGTCAGGTAGTATGTCATACATGTATTAAAATGGGCACTGTGTTGATTTGTAACATAAAATAATGCAGATATTTTATCTATCTTTAGTTATTTGTTTCTATATATGTTTATGAGATTTTACACCTGCTAATAAAATTGTTTTACCGTAATTTTTACATTGTTGTATTATGTAATATTATTATGTAGAAAGCCTTAAAGAAATCATGATTACATATAGATACAAATCAACACATTGCGCGTTTTTTAAACATTATCAAACCTACTGATTCGAATGTTAATCAGATAAAGGTAGACTTTCGAGCCACATGATTTCGCGACTGTTACACAGTTAAATAGAGCGATTGTATTATGCACTAAAGAAATACATACGCACCTACTTTCCTAAAGATAAGATAATACAAGAGGTGTACCTATCTAGCAATGCGACACTTGCTAAAATCACTAAATTGCAGTAACAATAAGAACTTTGGACAAAAAACGATCCGTTTAAAAGTTACGTCCGTTTGAATTCCAAGGTATTATCACCTCCGGTTCTCATAAAAGCAAATGGAATGTGTAAAGTTAAAGATTTTAATTAATTACTCTGTTATTGACTTCTTTCAAAAATTCTTATTGTAATTGCATGCTAAAATTATACCCTTACAATGATTTGAGCATATGGTGCATTGTCAAGTACACACTGTATATTGGTTCATCGGCGAATTCCCTACACCTTTTAAAATTAAAAAAAAACCTAGGCCCCCAGAGGTAGATTTCGTGGTTTTTTATTTTTATCTCCAAAAATATAAGTCGCAGTCCCCCCTCCCCCCTCCTCAAGTTAAGGATGGAATCATTTAGGGTTCAAATAAAAAAATGACCGTATTTACTATGAGCATGCTATTAAAGTTAAACGGTCCAAAAATTTCCATAGGAAAAAAGTTATGCTGAAAAAACTGATTTTTGAAAATCTGCCCCCCAGTCTCCCCCCCTTTGGGGGAATATCCCTCATTCACGAACTTAACCTTCATTTTTGCCCTGTTGATTTTTCGTCCAAATTTGATAGCAATCGGTCCAAGAAATTTTTCGAAAACTCGACAACACCAATAAGTAGACTTTTCTTCAAAATCTACCTAACAACGTCTCTCTAAACTCTACCTTAACTTTTATAATATCGATTGTATCTTAAACATACGTTGGTTCAGCTTCTCATTTGCAATGCCAATGATCGTGCACACTTGTATAAGGTGATAAGTATATATACTTTCAGACTACTATTAATGTGATACTTTACAGTTGTGATCGTGTGCGTCACATGGTAATTCGTTAATAAATAGTATTACGATGTAGCGCCGCCTTTGTATGTAATGTGTAATGGCGGCTGATTGTGGTTGTACCAGCGACGACGCTGTCTATGTTCTCTTATTAATTGAATTAATATAATATAACAAAAATATTTTGAGTTTTATTTTGTTGGAACACCTACTCCGTGTATGTGAAGAGACATACATATAATTATACCCCTCCATTAATTAACAACTTCGTATCTGATCTTCCTTTTCGTTCATTACCCATGGTCCGAACCATTTTACTAGTCGACCCAAGGGAATTTTTTTTTGCCTGTAGTTCTATCAATCGGACCATGGGCAACTTTGTTTACCCGTGGTTCTATTAAAAGTAATGTGAGTAATAAATCTCTTTAATGTGTAACATTCAAGCAGGAAAATGTTTTAGATTGATTGATTGATGGTTCTCCGCTTAGATTCTTTTTCTTCTACTATATTCCTTGGCTTACATCTTAGTATCCATGTGGGGCTTCGATTATAAGTTGTGGGGCTTTGTTGTTCCACAAATGAAGTTGGTTTAGAAAGTAATATTTGTTTCATTACTAGAAAAGGTGATGGTGGATAAAAATGGATCGGCAGTGTTGCAGTGTTCTAATTATTATAAGAAACAAAAATGCACGGGTGCAAAAATAAAAACAAGTAAGGTAGTTGTTCTTGCTTGATTTTTCACCCTAAATTAGTCGCCAGGTCCCAATACTTCAATGGAATTGAAATATAATAAAACTCATTCCTACGTATTTCACCAAAAACAAAAATTACAACAATTTTTTATCAAACTCTTGGACATCTTGGCATTTGAACGAATAATTATTTAGTTGTTCCTCAAATTATTTTTCATTTTGTTTTTTATTTTGCACAATGTTTAGTTCATGTAAAGAGTTGAAAAATGTTTCTAATAAATTTCCTTTATATATTTAGTTTTGGATAGTACCATTGGTACCAATATTTTTCTTAGTTCTACTCGATCAGTTGTACCAGTGCCAATACAATTTGATAATTTTATAACGATGGTTCGATTGATAGAACTACAGGTAAAAAAATCTACCCTTGGATCGACCAGTACCACGGTCGGACCACGCGCAATGAACCTTCCTTTTAAAATAAAAAGTAAGATTTTACTAATATTATAAAAGCGAAAGTTTGTATTGTATGTTACTCTTTCACGCAAAAACGGCTGAACGAATCTAGATAAAATAGCTAGTCAAATATAAAGTAGTAGAAGATTGATATATCTACCTACAGACTGTGTTGTGTGTAACACCTCATGCGTTTAGTGTGGCGTCCAGTTTGCACCAAGGGTCGGCGTTACGTCGCATCCTTACTTCTTCGTTTTGGTAATGGTTGCCTTGACATCGAAGATCCAAGAAGAGAAATAGGTAATCAATAGATCTAAAATGGAATACAATGTTGCTACAGTTCCCGAAATCGGCGAGCTTGTTTGAAAGGATGTAATAACAGTAGAGGAAACTTGTGAGGGGTGTAAGGACAGAAATTCTTGTTACAACGAAAACAGCGACAGGTTACAGGCCGACATTTTAGCTTAGATGAAGTCACCTGCATTAGCTTTACCATAAATACATTACTCTTATACTATTGGATTGGAATTTGATTAGATCTTACACTAGACTCCGTGGCGCAACGGTAGCGCGTCTGACTCCAGATCAGAAGGTTGCGTGTTCAAATCACGTCGGGGTCAATGTTCTCTTTTTGTTTCGTATTTTAGATTTTTTTTTATATTTATAAAGAATTGATCTCAACAATAAATGCATATTAAATAAATAGTGCACTTAATGTTTGTAAATTTTTTGATGAAATCACGCGATTGTGTCGAGGAGGAAATTAAACACCACAAATAACAACGTAAAATGATTTATATAATCTCAATGATTTTCGTATCATACAATACCTTCTTATCATACTAATGTTATATAAAAATAAAGTACATAATACACGTATATTTTACACAATCTTCAAATTTATTTAAAATTTATCATTACTTTAATTCAAGTTAAAAAGGTTCACGATTATCTAATATGAATAATAATTAAATATACACACATCTCACGAATAATACGACTGGTTTAGACAAAATAGTTTTAATTCGGAATATAATAATTGCTATAGGTACTTAGCTGCCATAAACAATACATGACATACACAAGCAATTAATTTATTCTAAACAGTTTATAACTATCGTGGTAGCCTTTACATAAATAAACTCTGGCCAACCTCATTAAGGCATAGGTCTCACCATCGAAATGTAACAGGTTTGTACCACACTCATAGCCCTAGGGACGTACACCCGCTTCTATCACAAGTATGTATCGTAGTTGAAGAGGTTTACAACAATACCTCCGTGCAAGGATAAGAGTCATCATGCTTACTATTTTCAGAAGATAGCGTTTGAAAGTTCTTCCTTACTATATGTAAGTTTTTTAACTCTAACTGCGGTTAATTTAAGGTGTCCATTAGGCGCTCATGCAAACGTCAATCATTACCAAAGTCATGATTGACGGATGTTCGTTGGTGATTGATGAAATAGTATCGACATTAAAATCTCACCATGCAACCGTCAATCACTGCAATGCTTGTGGCAAAACTGACAGCAAAACCTACCGTGTCATGGGCGCCTAAGGATTATTCTGGGCTACACTTAAAAACTTTGAGGCATAAGGGTTACAACCTGCACTTTTGTAATTTTTAAGATTTGACAAAAACTCTCAAAGTAAGCAATGTAGGCATATGTAACAACTAATTCAACACATACAAACATACATTCACGCCTGTACCTCCGAAGGGGTAGGCAATAGTGTATTAAATATCAACAACAATTTTGACAAAATTTTTAGCGATGATTATGACACTTATCCATTACAGCTTAATAATACTAAATAATAATTTGCATCCTTCATAACATTACCACTTTATTACATTTTAACATTATATTTTGTCCAGCTTATCTTATTATATCCACACTTGGCACTTTTACATAAGTATGGTGTGTGCTAAAGTTATCACTAACTGCCATTTTTTGCTTTTGTCATGGGTCGTATTAGGTTTATAAAACTATATATCAAGTACAGATTAAACAATAATTTACATCAGGTAACACAGAGAAGTGCTTCGTAATATTATGAATACTTTTATATTAGACGACAGTAATATCGTCAAATATAATTAAAGGATAGATAACATTATTATACAGAATGTTAGATAAACGATCCCGAAAACGAAGACAGACAATAGTACTAATGACGACTTTGATGATGGGCCAAAAAAAACCGATACCGATGTAAAAAACAATAATTTCACTACGTTTCATTAGCATTATTTACGCTCCCTCATGTTAGTACAGCTAAATGAAATGATAATTTCATAAAATCACTTCACTTAAAAAAATAACGCACAACTCGCGATCGCTAGCTGCGGACCGCGCGAATTACCGCGTCATTGACCCCGTCAGCTAGGCTTGTTCTTGCTCGGACACTGAAAAGAGCGCTCCAATCTAGTACAGTCAGTCAAATGTACTAGTTCGAACTTCTAGTTCTATTAGTTCAGTAGTACATTGTAACTGTATTGAATGAATATTTGGGTCTTCTTCATACTTTGCATAGTTTGCATGCTTAAATGACCATACTAATTGATTTACATTTATATAACTAAAATATATTATATAACAATATAATTAGTAAATCAATGCATAAGTAAAAAAACACCTAATAAAATAATAACACGCAAAATGGTGTTGTTGTTTTGGTTTCGGTGTTTGTTTGCTAATCTAACAATGTACTAAATTGAAAATGGAAACTAATGAGTACGAATTATCTAAAATTTAATGCAGACAGCATGTATCTGATTATTATTTTTTCTTTTGCTGCCGTGTCGCGCGGGGACGCAACGTACGACTTTTTAGCCGACGATTACAGTACTAATATACTAAATGAACGAAGTCCTATAAGCTTACGGAATAGTTCGTTCTAGTTCCATGTCAGGAATGAATTCCTAATAGTACTTAGTTCGTGAACTACACAAGCCTACCGTCAGCTGTTTAGGTATAAGTTTCGTGTTTCATTGCCGACTGTCATATTAAAAGCTATAATTTCCCTCAAAAATTATCCGGTTACCAATGAAATAGGTTGGTACCCCAATTTTATATTGAAAATTACTCCCTCCATTCATTATTTCATCCGGTCTCATAAGGTTGCCATAGCCCATTGTTTTTAGGGGTTTGATTGCCTATATTACAAAGTTTGAGCGGGTTACCGATGAGATAGGTGATTTTACGGTCAGCTCCCGGTGTACAAAAAGAAAATTCTTTGCCAAAAATTATGAAAACATGGATTACTAATGATAATTTTCCTAATACTAAGCTTGCGCTGGCTTTGTATAATAAAATATATTTCTACTGAATCATATCTAATATTGAAACGTATTTCATTTCCTTGTCAAGTAGCAGTAATCATATAATTATTTATACGGGAATTAACGCAATCAATAGGTATTACACCAGGTTCCACGGCCAGTGCAACCTGGTCGAAACGTCAGACAATTTAAAGGTATGTACTACCTATTGATAGCGTTAATTACCGTATAAATAATTTTATTTATATCATAGAACGCGACAGTTTAAAAGTTGGCATTAACCGTTTTTCATAAAATGTGGGATAAACTGACAAATGTAGGACGAACTGATAAACATGTTCAGACTAGATTGTTCTATTAAATATCGCACCAATGCATGAGCAGGTGCAACGAAATTTCTAAACCAAATAAGTTTGGTCTAACAAGCTAACCTAATAAAGCGAATATACACATCAAGATTATTAAAGAGTAACTCAGACTATTTATTAAAGAATATATGATGTACTTTGTGGCAAGAATGTAGGCAGATGGACAGTATCATCGGCAATAAAGCCGAACCATTATATTGAATATCTGAACGCAGAAATTAAAGCTTTGTCATAATTTCGACCAGAATTAAAAGCCTCCAAAGCACTCCTGAACTTCATACCGTAGAAAAACGAGCACTCTTAACAGGCGGGAGTTTGGAAAAATTATGTCAATTTGATAAAATAATTTTCCGATTTCCTCCCTAACAGAGGACCATGTGTAGTCGACAAAGAAAATGGTCTAAAGTGTGGTCGTGTGGTGATGAGGCCATCGCACAGTTTCGATCCCTTTAGGCGGCGGTCATTGAAACTGTGCGAGCGAGATGGCAATATATTTACGCTGGTGCAACAGAGACAAGTAATAGTAGGTTAATGATCGAAATTCTCCCTCCTCGACGGCACTATACCAGTTTTGACTGCGTTATCACAATGCGATAAAGTTGACCATATCTCTAACAATGAACTGTCAGAATATTATTGCACAGGAAAATGATCTTCAACCGTAGGGTGGTAGACGATATATTTGGCCGATGGTACAACTAACAAGTGCCTTTAAGTCCACTTGATCTAAACTTCTAAAGTCTTTTATAAGGAAACATATTCACAGTGACAAGACTATTTAGAGAACGCGACGTTTTTAATCAACTGATTGATTTACTAGAGCATATTTTCTTAATTTCTCACATGTAATATATCCTTTATAGAATCTTTAATCCATCTCAGGTCAAGGTCATGGAATGTGCACGCCTGCGTCTAGCTGCAGAGACAATTGTCACTGGAGTTTGTCGCCGCAGGACGTTTCTGTCGCGGTAAAGTCACCACGCCCGGCCGGTGCTCACCCTGGAAGTAATATAACATTCTTTTGTTACAATATAAAAAAGAAATTAAACGTAATATTGTCTCGGTTATTGAACTTACAGGGCCTTGTCACTCAAACAACGTTTTCGAGGTACAAGCGTCTATTATAATCCACGGGAGCACTTAATATCAACTTCGAAGTTGACATCCTTGCTGGACCCTTCGTACATGCATAAATTTATTACCTTTTATATAAAACATTACCCGATGACTTATGTATGTATTGACACATAATATTATATCGATACAATGTCCTTATGGCCCTAAGAATGATCTCAAATAGACCTATTGGCCTAGTTTTCTTATGCATCTTCTACACCACAGTGTACAGTAGTTTCACATGTTCATGTTCAAGCATTTAATCCGATTATATCACAGACAAAGTCAAAATTATGTGTCGTACATGTCAAATATTAAATAAATACATGACCAGGCTGAAATTAAGGAAACCTGAAGCTCTATACTTGTGACTATAAGTACACTTGCAACAGAAAATACTAGTAATTAAGGGAAACAGCGCTCACCTCAATACTAACAACTCTAAGAGGCTGTTTGGAGTAAAGTTTATGTGCCAGCGTCATGAATATTGACTCCACGTTGTCGCATTCAGAGTCCAACAGTGCCGACGTTTCGAACAACTGTAAACATACACAATAAATACTATGTGTAACAGAGCTCAAAAAGTTAAGAGTTGTACAAGTAATATCGAAAAAAGCGATGCTCATTCATGTTTTTTTTAAGTATTCTGAAATTTCACGATCATTTAAACTCGAATTAATTTTAGCTCGATAATATTAGTAGAAAATAACATTTACCTATCCAATACATGAGCTTCAAATTTACTTAATTTTTTTTTATTGAATAATGGAACAGTCGTTGGCCTTCCAACTCACCTGATGGAAAATGACGATGAAGACAAGACTAGAGAAACCTATTCACTCTACTCTTAAACAATCATGTGTTCGTACCAAATGAGAAACAAAATCGTCGGCGCACTGACTCCTCTCGCCCACAATACAGACTATACTAAGACAACATGTTAGAACTACTGAATTAATTAAATTTCTAATGAAAAAAAACATGTCACATGTTTAATAAGGGCATGATATTGTTAAGTATGTTCCTTTGAATCATTTAAAATTGAATAATCTAAAAAACTATCTACCAAATCGGAGAGCAGAAAAAAATTGTTCTTTTCAAATTATGAATTAAATTTCCATTAAGCATTTCGTTTCGTCTATTGATTAATTATTGCAAGCATTGAAATTAACTGTAACATTATAAAACTTCAGTAAACTTTTACAGTTTATTGTAAATTTCACCACATTGCACATGCTTTGTGAATTTTCACAAAACATGTGCAAACAATTCCAGATGTAACACATCCCGCTATTGACAGAACAATGATAATAAATTCATATGCCTCAGTCTTTATATGAAAATCATTGAACTGTGAAGCTGTTGTCTGTTCCAATATGTAAATATGGAGAAAAAACAGGCAAGAAACTGAGAGGATTGGCAAGGACACACTCAAAAACTCTCACAAAAATATTTTAAATTTTTTGATTACAGTGAAGGTGTGTAAATGAAAAAGAGTCCTGGATGGAATCTGCATCTAGGACTCTTTGTTAATATTTCATTGTTCATCTCTGTTAAGTCCAAAATTGTTAAATGAGAACGAGAATAAAATGCAAAGTTTGGTACTTACCGGCATTCCATATTTATCAGCTAGACGCTGTGCATAGGTAGTAGCGAGCCTCGACTCCGGTGTGCCGCAGTCACATTTATTCCCCACCAGAACCCGCGGTGCTCTCATCAAACCGTGAGATTCGACCTCTTGCATCCAGCTCGCTATTGACTGCAATGGGAAAGTTGTTATATGAGCCTGACAGTGTATAATCCCACCCACATTTTAAGTACTGTTAAACTTCTGTGGCGCAGCGTTAGATCTTTCGACTGCCACATTAGGGATCGCGTGTTTTATTTATGCTTAGGGCAAACATTCAAACTGGTTGGTTCTATGTATATATTAAAAAAAAAGAGATATGTATATATTATATGGATTTCAAGTGTTCTAGAACCCAAAGAACAAACTCGGCTTAGTTTGGTATAGATAGTACTGTGTATTTTTTTTTTGTGTATCCTTCAAAGCTAACGCTTGCAGTTCTAGTATGAAAATATCATTTTACCAAAAAGGCCAGACACTATTTTATTGCTTAATCAATTTTGTACATAAAAAGGCATAATTATTTACACTTACACCTGTTTAATAACAATTTATTAATTTTTAACAGGTGAAGAAACAGGAGGTTCTCAAGTCAATCCATTTTTTTTCTATATTTATGTATGACCATATATTATGGCGTTCCAGTCGACGCCAAATATACAAACACTTCAGCAAGTAGATGTGTAATAATTTGCTTTTTTCTATGTTTGGCGCCGTCTTATAATTATTTAGGTTTTAACTTTAGTGTAGGAGTTTAATTAAGCTAACAAGTTTATTATTAGTTCATTTCTTCTTTCGTCGGTAAAATTTTTCGTTAAAAAGTTTTTATTTCAAAATTTTACAACTACGATTATTAGATACAGTACCACAGAATTCATAATAGTACAGGTACAGAAGTCCCACTCAGCCAAATCATTTAAATAAATAGACTCTTGTTCCGAGTGTTCCGACACAATAAAGTTGCAATTCGACTGCACGGATGGCGCAATGGTTTAAGTGGTCACCTCGCCACTACGCCGCGCCGAGTGTTGTGGGTTCGAATCCCACACGGGACAAAAATTTGTGTGATCCACAAATAGCTGTCCCGAGTCTGGGTGTTCTTTGTGTCCGTTGTTTGAATGTTTGTGAAGCCCTCCGCGACACAGGAATATTCCTAATGCGGGAGTTGTCTTTAAAAAAAAAAAAAAAAAATATTTAGGTCACACAGCGCTAATTACCTAGTTAAATTCACCTAGAAGTTGCCTCTCTTTCTATCGCGTAACCCTTTTCTGTTATGACGAAGCCGCGACGTTAGGGTTGTCTTTTTTAAGAGGCCGTATACAAAATCGAGACGGACATAATTAGGTATTCGGCACGTACACTCACACACGCGAGAGAGCTTGCTCGCGTGTGTGCGTGAGTCCGAAGTCGTCGATGGCCAGTAGGGTGAATAAAAGGTTTTGATCTTTTGATATTTTTACGTGAAATATTAAAATATAGATAGATAGATAAACTCTTTATTGTACAAAAAAGAAAGAAATTAATACAAACTTGTAAACATATACTATGTAGATTCTTACTAAACTAAAACCTGAGTACAATGGAGAATATGCATGTATTTTTTTTTTTTTTGACTTATTCCATCATTCTCTTCTAATTAAAAATATAACAATGTTCAAATTATTTTTTTAAATAACATTGAAAATATCGATAAAATTTGATCTGTTGAACGCCGCCATATTTCGCGGGCCTTGGATGACGTCACATGCCACGCTCAGTGTTTGTTTCATAAACTTAGTATACTTACTTGAAGTGTTAAAGTAATTTTAACGATTCTTAGTTGTTATTACTATTTATTGTAATTACTAGACAATGGATAAAGTAATAAACCATTTTATAGGTATTGCTTTATCCCTAAGTGTAAAAACACTATAAGAATTGCACCCAATGAAGTATTTTTTGAGATAGTTGCGAAAATACGAAAACAATGGTGTAAATTAATGAGAAGAGATGAAGTATCTTCAATATCATGTTTATATTGTTGTGTAGATCACTTTAATGTAAGTATTTCTCCATAATCTGCATTTTCCCTATTAAAATCGATGCGCCGATTGGTTTTCCAAACCTTTCTTTTCGAGTTCTTTTTCCTTTTCCTCGGTTCAAACTTTTTTACAGCGAGTGATGGACTTTTTGCAGTAACACTTTTAGGTAAAGCAGCTATTGGAGTACCAGTGTTAAATGCAACGACAGCAGCGTAGCACCTCAACGCATACGAATTATTCAAAGCGAAGTTGATGCGCTTGCTTCCAGCATATTTTGCAACCAAGGAATTGAATTGCTCAGTTCTGAAAAACAAATGTGATGTTATTCAATAGTAATATTTTTTACGCAATTTTACATTAATAGGTACTTCAAAAACGTATCAAATTGCAATTTTTAAATATTAGTTAGATATTTATTCTAAAAGCGATTACTGCTATTATTGGAATTGTGCAACAACCTGTTATTATTTAAATTGTGTATCAAGCTTTTAGCATGAAAAGCCAGAGAAGTTGCATTTGCTTTTTCAGCAATACTGGTATATGAGGTACATATTTCGGTTCCAGCTTTTTTAATTTCTGCAGTAATATCCTTCACAGTTACTATGGTCACGAAACATATCCAAGGAACTGTTTAGGATATCTTTTTGCAATGTTTTTATTTGTTTAGCTGTTTGTGAGTATTCAGTTTTTCGGAATCTTACTGCCACTTTGACTGCAACCCGTAGAAGAAAAAAGACAAGGTACTCGTCACGCTGATAAGCTATGCATAGTCCCAAGTAAGACAACTTTAATGCATAAAAGCATATTCTGCAGGGCTATATATATATATATATATATATATATATATATATATATATATATATATATATATATATATATATACAATAAGATACCTAAGGAAATAAAGGCTATTCAAAATATAATAAGATTCAAAAAGTACCTTCACGAAATGTTGTGGTCTAAATGTTACTATTCTTTAAATGAATTTCTAAATGATGCTTTATAATAATAAATATTGTATTCCAACCATATTGTTGATTCATCTGATGCATGTCAATTTAAGGTTGCATACTAGTGACGAAAGGACTCCGAAGCTTTTAAGTCTTTAAAAAGAACTCGAATTATGGCGGTTTGCAACTAAATCGAGTCCTTAAACCCTGAACTCTAACCTTCGACTCACGGCTCAAGGTTTAATCTTAAGACTTAAGTCGTTTTAAAAAGACTCCTATTTTTAAACGAATCAAGCCCAACGAAAAGATCCGAACCCTTTTGAAAACAATTTAGTTCGTGAGTCGTGCTTCGTCAGTCATGAGACGCGCGCATAGTACGCATCAACAACATATTACAATGATTTATTGAATTGAATGATTTATTTTTGCATCTTAATGTAAAACTTTGCCAGAGCCCCGTTTATTATTTGTGAATGTAACGTGTTATCTTTGACAATTGTGAACCAATGTTAATAAATGTTTTTGATTGAATAAATATTGAAATCGGTTATACTTTTTTAATATATAGCATTAGTTTAAAAAAATATTTTATTTGGGCAACATTTTTTAAAAGTAAAAAAATACTATATAAAAAAAATACTATATACTTTACTACCACATACTTTTATATCCAAAATTAAGAACCGTCCTCACAAAATTATTTGAATATCGTTGGTAAAGGATTGAAAATTAAATACATTGTTCTACTCTATACTATGATAACAAACATGCCGATGCCCTTTATTGGATTTTTTTAATTTAAAATTATAACAAAATAATTATCTACACTACTACTTGTTGTATTTACAAAGCATGTTAAAATCATTACAAAATATTTAAAAATAATAACTTACCCAAGGTATCAAAACTCACGTCGCGCTATATTCGTCGCCGGCGATGTGTGTCGACTCGGTGCAATTTTCAGAGCGCAGAGCGATACGTCCTGCCTCTAAAAGCGCTTGGCGCAGACTGCCTAACCGAGGCTTGCTTCGAGTATTATAATGCGAGAATAAGGTTGTTTTAAAACATTTTTTATTGATTAAATTTTAAATTTTTTTGCAATTTTTTTTCAGGAAATGGATTGACTGTGAAGTGAATTATATTTCCATTGTTTTTATTTTGTGAATGAGTTTTACGTAGCCGAAATCAAAGGCAATACTTTGCCTATTTTCTGTAAAATTTGACTAAGTTAAACATTTTTTTACTCAAAAATTTCATATGAAAGTGGTAAAAAGTGATACGAACATTGTATAGACGACTTTTACAACAATACATTGTAATTTTTTTATACCGTTTAAACTTCAAAACAATTCGTAAATATGTGATATTCTAAACCTCTTACAGCAAAAATTCACAAAACATGCGCCGGTTTGATGCCGATTAATCAAAATTAAATAATAATAATAAAAAAGTAGCTCGAACATTAGATAATAATTGAAATGATCTTTCATTTCGTGTATTTAAACTTATAGAAATACATTATTTTAACGGTAAAATCAAGTCTGTAAAATTACGTTACTTCAGCGAATCGGCAAAATTTCGTATACGGCCTCTTGAAGAATTCATTAATTTAAATATTTATTTACCAGTAAGTTATGTGCCTATTATTCTATTTTTGTGAAAAAATAAACCTAAGCTAGGTACAAAGACGCAACGCAGCACGTAAGTAAGAATTAAAATAACGCGGGGCCCGGATGACGCGCAGCAATTCACTGAATTTTGGCACGTTTAGTCTACCCACCGTGTACTTGTATCTTTATACCTACACTGTGGAGTGGTCCTGGCCTGACAGTACACCATATTTTTTTTTTAATGGAAATGTTACCACTGTCTAACAATAATTGATTACTCATTACATGCAAGCCTATGTATGTTCTTACTTTCATCATCATTTAGATCCACCGGGATTATTGTTACTAAGGTATAGAATAACCTCATTAAGACTGGAATAGGTGAGCACATGAAATGTGCTAACCTCATTTGCAATATTCATTTCAAGTCATAAAACTTACATGGAATGTTTCAGGTTTTGTCACATCATAAACTATGACAACAGCATGAACATTTCTGTAGTAGTGCTGCACCATGGACTTGCGGAATCTTTCTTGACCAGCTGTGTCCCATAGTTGGAGCTGGAAATCAGTCAGGTCAAGCTTCATAATTGTATTTTCATTGATATTCGTTAATAACTTTCATGTTATAGCAAACCTTCACCAATAGGACTACCTAGGTGGTACTATACCAAGGAATCAGACAGACTAATAAATTCCTAGAAAACCATCATGATTGCCTGGTTATGCTGGGTTCCTGTAACTATATTGTACAAAAACGATGTTCTTACCTGGTATAATCAATAATTATAACAAATATGAATTAATTTATTATATTCTATTCTTAAACAAATTACTAAGAGACATAATATCGTCGTTGAAGTGACAATACCTCATAACTAACATTGTTTATGAAATCGACTTTTTAATGCATTAGACTGAGAATGCATTATTTATTATGCATTTATTTATTATATATTATTATGCATTAGAATAAATTAATGTTGTGAAAGTTAAAGTTATTTAAAAGTTCTGTTGTCAAAACCTAAGCAGTAAATCGTTTTTTCCTTCTCTTGTAAAATAAGCATATCTACAGTTAGGAGGTATTGTCACTTCCTCGACAATACATAAATATTAAATATATTTAATGTTATTTTTAAGTGTTGACATATTGAAGATAAAAGTACTGGGAACCAGCATCACATTACTATTTTTTAAATAAATAAATAATTTTGTCATTCTGTATTGCTATCTTATAAATCATCAGCTTTAAATAAGAGTAATTGACGACAGATATTGTTCAACTATATAAACAGTAACAATATTTCAATTTTAGAATAATTGAAAATCAATTTAAATTTTTCGTTAATCAGAGTCTGACTTCAGAAGAAACAGGCAGGTTTCGCTTTTACAGACACATTCAACACTATTAATAGAGGGGAAAACAACAAACAGCATATAAATATGGGTTACTGGGATTACCTACCTTAATATCTTCATGCCCAATTTTTATATTTCTCTCTCTAAAATCAACACCAATAGTAGCCTCTGATTTATCTAAAAATTGACCTTCGCAAAAGCGATAAGTTAAACATGTTTTGCCCACACCGGAGTCACCCAAAACTATAATTTTAAACACTTTCTTCTGTTTTAATCCTGGTATTTGTTGAATTTGGTTATCCGACATTGTTTTAAAGGTATTTAACGTAATTCAAAGGTAGTAGGAGAAATAAAACTAATAATCTCATGCTATATTTACAAACATTAATATTATTGTGTGTGAATATTGTGATGCGATTTGGAAACAGTTGTATTATGATTATATGACGTTAAGTCGTTAGCGGTGGCTAGTGCAGAATTGCAGAAACGGTGATAGTAATTTTACAAAGGTTAAAAAGAGATAGCACGATTATAAAGCAAGCTTTAAATTCACTTGGATACAGCTCGAAAAATGTAAACTTGAAAACCAATAATGATTGACACTTGACACAAAGTGTTGCCAGCAGAGTCACTTACTTTTTTACAGCTATATCTCTGAAATTATTGAACTCGATCAAAACAAAATAATACCAAGAAACAAGTAAATACTTATTATTTAAATAAATATTCAGTTTAATGAAAAATAACCTTAATTCCATTAAAATTTTAAGTATAGCTTCAATTCATATCTGCGATGTATAAAAAAAAGTTTTGACAAAAATCACGTTTCTTTTATGATTATTATTTGTTATTATTGAAATTACTCGTGAAAATTTGAATTGTCTACCTATTATGGTAAATGAGATACAGCCAGCCTGCTGGCCATAGAGACGGACAGAGGAGGAGTTTAATCATTTATTATAATACCTACAATAGGTAACAGATTTTAATATTTTGTGATTTGTGACAGTTGTAACTGATTGAAATTAACATCTAGTACAAAACCGCTATTATAGTTAAATTATAATTATACACTAGTTCAAGCTTTCCTAATGGCAAAGAAGCAGGAGTGTCATAATTAGCTCAGTCTAATTTAACTTAAATTCAATAACTCCTAAAGTTTGAATAAAAGTTAACTTTTGAAATTTTGGTTAATTTGGTTAAAAAAGAAAACAGCAAACTGATTAATTATCAAAATTTTATATGTACCTACGTAGAAATGGACATGGCTCTACGAAGGTACTTAATAATTTTATTATTTGGCGCCGACTCAAAATAAGCTCAATACTTAAGACTTAAGGTTTATTTATTTTTTGCTTTTTAGTTCTTTTCATCAGTTTAATTTTTTGTTAAAAATAATTTTATTTCATGATTTTTTTTCATCATTAGCTCAGCTACATGATGTGATGATTTTTAAACGCAAATACCTGTTAAAGTAATGATAAGTAAACAAAAACATTATTTGTTCGTACAATTTTTGAGCGTTTCTCTCAATTTTATCAGGATCCCATCATCAAATCCTGACTTAATTGACATGGGACCACCCTTGATGTATAACCCTATCTAACAAAAAAAGAATAATCAAAATCGCTTCATAAATAACGGAGTGAGGGCTGAACATACATAAAAAAAATTATGCGGTCAAATTGAGAACCTCCTGTTTTTTCGTCGGTTAAAAATACCTTCCGATGACTTCTCCTAGAAAACCAAATAAAACAATGTTACAAAAGTATAAATTTATTTGTAGCTTGGATTTATAACATATGGCAATGGTAGAAATTTTGCCCAGTAGTTTTTTTTCTAATGTCCGACGGGCGAGCGATGGGTTACGGTTGCTCTGACGTTTGATAACAAAAAGTATTTAGCAATAAACCAATTTGGGCGTAATTTGTTACTTTCACAAGAGAATATAAAGAGCTTACTCGTATTTGGGTTACAATTCAGATAAATATATTACAGATAGAAGGATTTGTTCATAACCTCTTGAACAGGACAATCTCTAATCATTCTCGTAATGAAGCTAAAATTCTTTAGCTCGCGATAAATGAAAGTGTTGTTTACATTCCGTGAAGTGTATGGTGTGCAAAATTGTGCCTGTTTTGTGTACGGAATTATCAGTGACCGGGTAGTGCCGTTAATATGTGCACTCGAGCGGTATTGTGTATAAAATGTGTATAATTTCGTGTAATCCAATTACACAGTGTTTTTGCTGTATTTCTGGTGGAATGTTGCCTTAGGAGTGCCATGTCCAGGCTCGTCGACTACTTCGTCATAGTGGGTTTCGACCACGAGAAGGAGAGTAAGTACTTGAATGTATCTCAAGTTGATATTACACCATATTTTTTATAGATTTATGTGGGCGCGAAAAACTTACATTATAAATTCAACAGGCTGTATTTGTGACTGCAGACGGTTATCATATGTTACCTAGATCCTAAGATCATACTTTTAAATGACCAATACATAATTTTATACCAGTTAATTAGAATGGAAATTAGACACAAAATAATATCATTTAGTATTTTTTTCTAATGATTAAAATGTAAGTTCCTGTCACTTTTCGATTATCTTTTTTTCTTAATTAATTGCTCTTGATTTAAAGTTCATATCTAACAGACCTGTTTCGTTTTCATATCAGCTGTTTCAAATCTTTATTACTTTCTTTTGTCATTTACACCTGTTCATTGATGAAATCAAATATTTTCTAAAAAACATTTAGTTAAAGTATTCATGTTGCAAGCGTAAATTGTAAACCCTAATAATAAGTTACCTGTAGTATACTTAATATGTACTTATTGATTTGATAATATCATGAAGATCAATACCAATAATTAGTGCATTATAGCTCTACTACATTCTTTAACCCTGAACTGCTTTGTGTAATAACGTATTTCATAAAAAAATGGTATTTCCTCATTTTATTTATAATAAAGTAATTCATGATATTAAAAAGGTTGTGATTTGAAATTACTTGAATAAGTATACATTTTCATATTACAATGTTTATTTAAGCTAAAATAATTAAAATTCATGAACAGTGTGTTAAGGGGTATTCAGGAATCCTTCTATTCTAATGTTATGCAAGTAACTAGTGAAATTTTTTTTAAAGTAATTTATTTTTTTGTAAGCAAAATGATGATATCATACCATAATAAAATAATATACATAGTAGGTTTCTATGTCCACAGGAGCGCTAAGGGCAATATTTACAGAAACCAATTCGAGCCCCCTAGGATATTATAACATAAACCGATTGAAATTAAACCTCATAAACGCCATAAGGGTTTTTTTTTCTACACTAAATGCAAGTTTTAAAACTCCTACTCCTAGAAATGAAAGTCTGACTAACATATATTTTAGTAGTGACTGACTGACTAACAGATCATCAAAAATTATTTTCTCCTCTTCTGGGCCACCTAGAACTGTAAAATTTGATACAAGGCTAGGGTTAACATAGTTGAACTTGATACTAAGTGCTTATTTTAGTTTAGTTTTCTTTTTTTAGTGATTAAGGACTTGCAATTACATTTGTGTTTTTGAACTGTTATTAATTTAAATAATAAGATTACCCTAAAAACATTATTGTTGTTAATTATTATTATTACCAATTTATGTATCTTAAACATAGTAGTTTAGTGTAGGTATGTGAATTTCCGAAAGTTGATAGCTTTTTTAAGCAATATGAAAAGAAGTATACCCTAAAATACTAAAATTGCGAATAGTCTTTGTTCTAAATAAATTACTTTAAATAATCTACTGATTAAAATATCTACCAAATTTCTAATAACAATATATGGTAATTTGGAAATTCAATTCTGATTCATACAGTACAATATAGAACCCCCATACTAATTAATAAAGATAACATATGAGTCATCAAGTTCATTGACAGTGTTAGTTATCTGTGGCTCTATTTTACAACTTCTAAACACTGCATACCAATGTTGTGTTCTAAATAGGTTGGTTCATAGTTCCTTGTTTGTGAAATGCTGTATCATCATGCCCATATTTTTATTGTTTAAAATTAGAATATTATTTAGTTGACCAAGGTTTTGAACTACTTAACATTATATTAAGTACAGACTTCAACTTCAACAACAACTGATATAGATCACTACACATTATTGATGATTTTGCTGCCACAAATTCAGAATGCAAATATATTATTATTTAATGTTAGTATTTTGTTAAATATGGAAAAAGAAGGACCAATAAATGTCTCCTAAGAATAAACCCAAGAAATGTAAAAATAAATATTATCCTCTAATAAACATTTGTGGAAAATTTATGAACTAAGATTGATGTTCAAGTTTCATGACATATCCTTGAGTATTGTATTGTGCATGGTGACATGACCATATTAATATAAATACTAGTGGTTGTCCAGAAGTCAAAATTTTACACTAAATCATTTACATTATTATTTGTGGTATGTTAAAGAGTATATAGATAGATAGATAGATAGAATAATCTTTATTGTACACCATTTATAAAATACAGTTGAAACATAATTATCTTACAAATCAGAGTACAATGGGCGGTCTTATAAAAGGCTAAAAGCGATCTATACCAGACATATATTTATTTTATTTAAAAAGTAGAGCAGCAGGTGACATCTGTGAGGTCATCACAATCCTTTCCTCAATGTACACACCACACACTAAGAACCCTTATTGACCGCTGGTCTGCAGACTAAGGTATTTATTTTTGTTATTCACTAGTACTACTATTTTTGATTATGGGAGAGCGAAGCTTCATCACTTATGGGTTGGCTCATCTGAAGTGATATGGCCCCACAGAAAACTGGCGTGATGCAATGGTTGCATTGTGTATCGCCGAGTGAGTGAGGGTACAGAAGGCCCTAAATCCCCTCCCATGTGTTCATGGGCGGCAGTAACCACCTTGCCATCAGGTGATCCGTTTACTTGTTTGCCCAGTATCCCATAAAGAAAACACTAAGTGTCGATATGGAAACCATAGGGAAAGACTTAACGTAAACAACAAACAATAATGTGATAAAAAGAGAAAGTGTAATTTTTTACCGACGAAAAGGATGTTCTCAATCCGACCGTTTAATATATTTTTTTTTTATTTTAATGTCTGACATCGCCATCAATATTCTTAACTTGATGAACAAAGTTGATATTATTAATGAAGAAGGCATAGCCTATTGTGAGTAAAACAACTTGAATGATTCAAATAATTAGTAAAAAACTAAAACATTAATGCAAGGATGGTCACCCCACTAGTTTCCTAGGATGTCATGTTGCCATGATCACCATACCGCCTTATCATTACTTGCCTAACAAGCAGTATGTTGTAAAGAATATTTTCACTTCATTAGACACATTTTGTTAGGGTTTTGAAAAACTTGTGAGTTTTTTAAATAATTGTGTTGTGATGACTATGAAATATTTTAAATCTATGGAAGTAAAAATAAAGTTCAAGTATGTTGATGCATTTGATAATTAGAATCGTTAATAGTTATAATCAAATAGTTGCAGCTCAAAACAGGGTACCAAAAATGCATAAAAATGTTTCATTGGGCTGTTATATTTCAAGTTTACACTCAAGAGGCACAATGATTTCTTTAAAACTCTTTTGTCATATTATTGTTTTTTATAAAATACTAAATTAAGTAAACCTTTTACAAAAATTATTGAAATAGGACTCAGATATGAAATGGTTTATTTATGGAAAATGTGAAATTAGAGTTTCCTTACAAAAAACAGTAAGCTCTAAAATATAGATTTTCAGAGAAATCGGCATTTTATAATGTCAGGACTATGGGCAGGATCATAATCGCTGAATGATGATGCTGATGATATTGACCTCATCCTGGTATTCAGATATAACTCTCGCGGTGTGTTGTCCTGCATTAAATGGCGCAAATTGAACCACATGTGCTTCTAAGACTTCTTCCAAATACATATGAGCATTAACACTGCCTCTGTCAAAGATGAGTAACTCCATACGAGCGTCATAAGAAATGCCACTCCACACTATCATTGAACCCTATCGTAGTCCACTGTTGCGACCACAGCACATTGCAAAATTTTCACCACATCAACTACACACGCGCTGACTTTCATCAGGACCACGTAAAGCAATTCTTGATTCGCCTGAGAAATGAACTGCCGTAACGTTGTTCCATTTAAGTGCTCACGGGCAGACTCAAGTCTTACTCTTTTGTAAGCTCTGGTAATTTGTGAAACTCGAGCTGGTCGCATTGCTCTTAAATGCCTCTCTGCCAACCTTTATTTTATTAGTTATACACCTACACTTATATGTCATATCTCAAACAAGCAGCGACGAGCCCGAGAAGATGTTTTGAACTGATTTCGAAGAACGTTCGAGACAATATAACCGTTATCTCTTTATGATGTACACCTTTTTAACCATTTCCAGGCCTTCTTGCGCAGGAATTTGTGTGTATTGGCCAAAATATAACGATAAGTGTTAAGAAAGTCGGAAAAAATCTGTCAACTGCAAGCTATTCTGGCGTACGGTGGGAAAAACTGTAAGAGTTACACGAATACAATGTACGGTGGGATGGTAGTAGGCGGATATACAAGCATTTGTCCAATCGTGCGTTGGCTAAACCCAGTGTTTGTAAGTGCCACTGCCCTGGCTCCTCAAACTGTGTCCAGTGCAATTTTCTTGATGCAATTAGGAAACCACGACACCATACACCTTCAATTTAGCAAAAAAAAAAAAATATCATAAAGTTACTGTCGAATCTTAAACCTCAAAACTGATTAACGTAAAACCAAAATCTCAAAAACAAAATAAAATACAGGTATAATTATTTTATTTATATTGCAGAACTACCCACTTAAACAAATGCAGTAATCTTAACACACGTTATCGTAAACCAACGGTATGCAATAAGAGGAATAGGCGGTTAAAAACTTGCTTCTGAGTGTAATTGTAATATGGTTCACTCTCAACAAGAAAGATATGGTCCACCATAATATAATCACATTTTAGTAGAGCAAGGCGGGCTCTAAGAATGATACCATATTAATTTGGCCTTGTGATGTTACACATTTAGTCAGAAAATGATCTCATTGTATCGATTTATTTATACCGTTGACGTGCATCTATCCTATTAGCCAAATTTAGACCATTTTTATTTTGAACAATAGGATTGGGTGGGTGTATTCCATCTCGTAAAAAACGCGAGCTATTTTATTAACGTTACATTGATACCCACTTTCAACTTTTCATACTTAATCTCGGCGCTTTAGAAAAAAACTGAAGTGGTTTTCCTAACTTTCGATATTTTCTTTACTTCCTCGTTTATTTAAATTCCCGAGACGGTTAAAATTGTTATTGGATTTTTCTGTTTGTTAATTCCCAGTAGCAGCACTGAATATTGAAACGTGTCCGTTAGACAAAGGTAAGTCAAATATCTTTATTACATAAAATGGTTTGAAAACGCCTTTTTTAAACTAAAAATCAAAATTATTTTGCTTTTTGGAATTTTGAGTCATGTTAAGTTGGACCAAACTGCACACTATCTCAATTTCATAATCACAATATTTTTTAATTTGCAAATTACTTAGCCAGAGCAATGCGTGGCCGGGTAGCTAGTAATATATAAAAATATATAATACCGTGTATAACCCCCCCGTTTCCAAGTAGTTGAGCCTTGTGAGAAGAAAATACGATTCGAAAATGACGAATGAATGAAGGCTTTAACAGTAGAGGAAGACCTAAGAAATTATAGGTGGGACCATATGGAAGGCTGACGCGAAGCAAAGATGACGAATGTCAAAAGAGTGTGGAGCAAAATCCAGTATGACGTAAAAACATAATTTAAGGCAAATGGCTAAAAAAGATTTTTATATATATGTTAAGTGTGTCGTAAATATTGTATGAACGCGGTTCAGAAAAACGGAGGCTTATTTGTCAATGTTTGTATGGGCATGGGCGGACCTCGCAAAATTGTGATCGTTTCGGTGTTGGAAATATTAAAAAGCAGCATCTAGTCACCAAATGTTATAATATAATCTTTTACAAATGGGGGCACCGAAGCCGGCTTTATTATAAGTAATCATCGATACCTAAAGTCGAAGTCTGTAACTTTTAGGAAAACGGATATTTATTACACTGCACAACAGCATGTCTGATGATTGGGTTATGTTACATGATATTAGTCTAATTTTTAATGACGATTTCAAATCTGTGACTGAAATTTCTGTATGAGCTCTAGTTAAAAAATATGGCATATGGTCTATCATGGTCATGGTCTATGGTCTTTTTATAATAAAACACTATCTATATATTTAAGGATGATCCTATTTTATTTAGTTCTTAAGTTGAAAAAAACTTTATTTTATTTGACTTCCTTGCTGAAGATGAAGGCAGAGAGCTATTCTGAATGCTCCAACAAAAGTCAGCCATCATGTGTGCGTTCCAGTAGCCTTAATAGCGTTCCTCAGTTGTACGAAGGTTCTGGTGGAATCGCTCGCCCTCTTCTTCACATAGATCCCCAAGATTGGCGAAAGAATAGTCCAGGTGGTTGTAAAGAAAGTATAACTTGATGCTCATGTTACATCCAACCCTTTGAAAGTGACTCATTAGTTGTTCGACGTGTTGAGAATAGTCAGAACTTTTCTTATTTCCCAAAAAAATGTCATCTAGCCAAACAAACTAATTCCATGCCTTTATCTCAATCTCTGTCATAATGTCTTTAAAAATTGAGTCTTTTATTAACGATCTTATCTGTGGCCCGTCAAAAACCCCGCTTTTATCTTTTCTGCACTCAGTTTTGGAAACTGTTTTTGATAGAAATAGAACAAAATACATAAAATGCATAGGCTCCTCGTGTGAAGCATCAGCTTGAGGTTTAGATGATATCTTAGGGCTCAAAACACATCTATATGCCGACCGTATGCAAGGATATTCCCATTTGGCTCAATTTTTTCGGTTAATGCCAGTTATGTTCACTAAACAAAAATAACAGTCTTCTTGGTGATTCACGGATTCATTGTAGATCATAGCGGTTTCGTATCTAAATCTATTCCTTTTCTTATTTGTCTACAAACGTAGAGACTCTACGTCCGTTTTGCATACCTTTTGCGGAATCCAAAGCTTATTTTTCATTTCCAGCGGGTGACCAAAGTAATTTTTGTAAGCTTCATTTACGTACGCTGTCACATTTAAACGGTATTCTATAAATATATACTTTCGCAAATGAAACAAAAATGATTCGGATCATTTACACAAACTGGTCTTGACCGTGCCATATCAAGTTATATTAAGAAAACTTAATGTTTATTTAGGTATCAGCAAATTAACACTGTAACACAGCTAATTTTTAGTGTTAGCTATAGCAGGGAAACGAGAGCTGTTACAAATGAGGGTATATTTAGAATCAGCGACGTCAAATTAGTAAACTTCATGTGATAAAAGTCAATCATCAGACAAAAGTTGCAATTTTGTTGTGCAGTGTTATATTTCATATTCTTAAAGCCCATTGAAGGTAAATAGTTTCTAGGCGACGATTCGCGCGAACGGAGTACATAAGAGCTTAGTTAAACAGCACACGAAAATTATCATATGATTACTAAAAACTTCCTCATTACAATAGTTAAGAAAGAAAAGCTAAGAAATTCCTAGCATCTAAAAGTACGCTCGCTAATAGTTATATTCGTATTATAATCGTATTGCTCTAATAAGAGTTAGATAGATAAAAGGTCAGATTGCCGTTGTTCTATGTCCCCAAATGTATGCAGTTTGAATTAAGTTGTAGGAATAATTGCATCCAGTGACTTGCAATAAGACTGACATAGTTGCCAGTAGTGGTTAGTTACCAAATGTAAAACAATAACAATCTTAGTTCAATCTCAATTTGTGTAATTTTAAACGATACTTAATAAGGGCAAATATCCAATATAATGGGTATTGAGGTCTGGCAAGTGTCAAGTGCATACGTATTATACATAACTGTTTATATTACGGCTAGCCGTAGTGTAAGGGCGCGTCCCAAAATACTGCCTAATGAACTTCGGTCGACCAGTAATTGATGTGATTGACCTATTTCATGAGACAGGGCCAGCGCTCCAAGCACATTTATTTATGTTTACGAAGTCGTAAGCTAGCTTATTGGGTAGCTTTGAATGTTATCTATTACAATTTTTCTAATTATTTTCTTTAAGATAACAATTAAAATTTTTTTCAAATTAAAATTTCTCCAAGAGAACAGACATCTGAGATCATGATGATATAATGAAGTGCTGTTCATACTGTTATGTTCGAAATATTAACAAAATTTACAATATTTATTAATAAAAGGTAATAGCGTGCTTCTGGTTTTTACTGTCGCAGAACACCGTTGGTTTTTAAAGATTAAGTAAAGGACTTTGCAATCATCTCACTAATGTCGTGATGTAAACTTCTTCACCCTCTAAAAAAGGTACCTATCTTTAAAAGAAAAAAGTTAATTTCGACTTTTACAATACAAGGTATTTTATATAATAATAAGTTCTAATTGAACAGCATTGGTACTTTTAACTTTGTAGAAAACAAAAATTATACCATGTATAGCTCTGACCTCCGCATTTTATAGTCTTCTTCCTCGCTCATTCCCACTTTGTGTGGGGTCGACCCTCCTAATTTTGTGGCGCCACGACACTCTGTCCGGGATTGTCGGGTCGGGCAATTCTTCCTCTGGTAAGAGTTTCTTCATGCTCATAGTGGTTGCCTTTTTTCCATAGTAAGACAGTAATAGTAATAAGCTAGGTATTCCAAATTACTATTAGTACTTGGCCACACTGAAGTTGCGCTCCTGGCCGCTGATATGTTTGAATTTCGAATGTTATAGTTTTTTAAACAGAAACTCAATCATTGATTAAAAAGAAATTGGCGGGAAATCTTAGACCAATGGTCCTCATGTTTTCAAAATTGGTTTGACTGAATAAAAAGTGTTTAAAATGTAATGGAGAATACTTCGAAAAGCAGTAAATATATTACTTTACATGTAAATTGTTTTACTAATGAGTTACGAAAAACTTTCAGTGTACCCCACGTATTGCGTGTATTGTGCGAAGCATAGCTAGCAAAGTGAATGTAGTAATGCCAGACCATCGGAATGCCGAGCGTACTATAAAAATAATTATTGTTATGCGCATAATGTCAATCGCTTCATTTACTTTGCTATTGAAGGAAGTGACGTGAATATCGCTGTCTAGAAACTTTCATAATAACGAGTTACACTCTCGACTACTAACTAAAAGGAAGCTAACATCAAACATTTTGGAATTAGTTTACTTTAGCAGAACTGATGGTAGCCCTGAACAGTTGTATTTTTACCGTGATGTCATGTCCAGAAGAAGAAAGTAGACATTATTTTGGTATAACAAATTGATCTTTGTGGTGATTATTATAGGGCGTAGCCAGCCTGCTCGAGCGCATCGTATAGTATGTTACAGATATTAAGTTAGTTATTATTATTAGGGTTCCATATGTCTGTCTGTAGGTCTTTTCGTCTGTCACAGTCAATTTGCTAAAAATTTCCTGGACCGATTAAGTTGAAACTTGGTCCACATATCAATTCCTGTGACAAAAACAGATATGCAACGTAAATAAATGAGGTTAGAAAATTAAAAACAATTGCAAACTATACCGTGTGGCATATCAAATAAAAGGGTCTTACATATATACATTTTTTTTTATTTTAAGATTAATAGTTTTAAAGTTATTTAAGAAAATAGATGAAAATTAATCATTCATATATCTCCGAACTACAGAGCGTAAAATTTTGAAAAAATACAGAAAATTAAATACAGTAAAACCTAAAAGAAGCATATGGCCTTAAATAACATGATAAATCTTTCAATATTGTGCGTACAAACTTACATTTGCATATTCAATAAATTTGTCAAAATAAAAAAGAAAAAAACAAAGTAGACAGATATCCTCTCCACGCGAGTTCAAATCGTACTTGGCCGGTTTCAATATTTTCTAGACAAAATATTAAAACTTGAACAAATATTTAATAATATTGTACCTACTTAGAAATTTTTATCAATTGAAATTCTGCTCTTTGCTACTGAGTATAACTTTGGACAGGTAAATAAAAAAAGTAATCAAGAATATTTATGTATTTATATCATATCGCTCGGAAGTACATACGGCAATGTACGTAAGCAACATGTATGCTAAGTATACTCCATACGGCGAAATCACTTACGGGTAATACACGCTTCACCATCTTTCAACAATTAATTTAACTAAGTACTCCAAACTACTGACTTGCACTTAACGATTATTTATTATTTCTAAATTCATTCTGTAGATGTTGTATCTATATTAAATAACATCTACTGGACAGCCTATCACGAGTATCATGAATACCTAAACCTGTCTTAATGAACCTTAAGAGTTAGGTCTCTTGCTTC
Source organism: Callimorpha dominula (assembly GCA_949752705.1). NCBI lineage: Eukaryota > Metazoa > Arthropoda > Insecta > Lepidoptera > Erebidae > Callimorpha > Callimorpha dominula. The sequence continues at coordinate 10,521,949 of OX457010.1, read as the reverse complement.
AACCTAAAATTGGGCGAGAACACAATATGCAGATTCTGTCAAGAGGCAGAAGAAACTGCAATGCATAATCTATGCTCTTGTGGCCCACTAATGCGGCAACGAAGTATTACCAGTACAAACAATCACTGCTGATAGAATCTGGAGGTTTCTCGAAGCCATAAGTCTGAGCAGTGAACTGTAAAGCAAAAGTGCGCTACAAAAGACCAGAAATGGTCGAGGTAGCACTAGGCACTTAAAATAATAATAATAGGTCTCTTGCTCATCAGACAATTAGCTGGAAATAATGACATCCACTGCTGAATAATAGACGTTGCGTTTTTGACCCTACTCAGCCACTGCTCTGTACAGTAGGAGGTATTTTTCGCCAAGAAGCTGACCCCTCTCGTAACATTTTTATTGGTCATGCCCAACCAAAAAACCTGATTCGTCGCAGTCATGTAGTTTAACATAAAAATACGAGTACAATAGTATATTTTTTGTCCATTTCCTATTCAATGTCTGACATTAGTATTACGTCACCGTTCGCACGCTCTTAGTCATACAACGCAGCAATATAATTGTTACAAGTTCAATTAGCGCGTCGATAATGGAGTTATGTGATTCACTTTGTTATAATAACTTTCTTCTTGTTCCGTACTTCGTGTGGATATTTATGAACACTATAGTGTATAAAATTAAGTTAGATACATCAATAGGTATAGCGTTGTCACTTTTTGTAATAAATTTTGTTACTATGATATGTTAACTACTGCTAACTTAAAAATGAAATGTTAAAAGCCGGGCGTCCGGCCTCTGAAGTTTAATCGGACTCGTTTACCTTCTAACCATGCGATTCAAATGCGGGTTATTGCATTTACTTTTCTAGACTTGGTGCAGTTGCTTATACGGTTAGATGCACAGACAGAATAATATGTATAGATAGATAACAAAAGCATATGAAAACCTTGCGCACCATGTTCTGACTACCTATTATGATGTCACATGACCTGTTTAGTGATGCAAAACAAAGACACTGCGATTCAACGATGAATGAATCTATTTTGCAATAGATCTGTCTATTGCAAAATAGATTCAGAATGAGAAAATGTGGAATGCATTACCAGCACACGTGTTCCCTTCGAGATATAATCCCGGGTCCTTTAAGCGGGGCATGAAAAAGCATCTTTCGAGGCCGTTAAGCTGAGGGCCACTATTTTAGTATCATCCGTACATAGATCAGCGAATGGTGGTCCGCAGTCTTTGGACCTCACTCTAGCTTTCCATCAGGCAGTTTGAGGTCATTCTGAAGTGTATAATATAATATACATAATAAAAAAAATATTAACTCTTAATAATCCCCACCACAAACAAATATTAAATAGGTACTATCTCTTTCATTAGTGGTGTACTTGAATAAATACAGATGATGGGGTATAATAAACATACAAAAATTTTAGTCCTAATTTAGTGGAAATTTAATATTTGAGTCGTATAACTTCACAATAAAAAAAAATATCCTGGAACACATTACACATCGCTATCTAAACCTCTGCACTATGGGTTCTAGAACTGCCTGTTGGTCTAGTGGTTAGTGATCCTGACTGCTAAGCCAGAGGTTATGGGTTCGATTCCCACCCAGGACAAATTGTGTGATGAGCATGATCATTTTTCTGTGTCTGGGTGTAATTTATCTATAATATGTATGTATTTAGAAATATATAAGTACCTATGTGTACCATAGCACAGGTCATAGAATAGTTTGGGATCAGACGGCCGTATGTGAGATGTGTCAAGTTATTTTTTTTTTTTTACGGTAAATAGGTACATACCTACATATTATTATGCAAAGAAACACCCAGACCCATGCAAATAGACATTATTCAAGCATGCAAATATATGCACTTAACATGAATCGACTCCGCTACACATAGGTAAACATACTAATAACATACTCGTAAAATTGTCATTTTACCACACGAAAAGCCTATGAAATGACAGCTTAACAAATATAATGGGTAATATGGATGGGAATTAGTGCACCTCAACTCCTTTGTTTTTTGCTGCTCTGTAGGTACAGATATTCCTTGCAATTATAGGTGTTTCTGATGTACCTACTAACTTCAGAATATTTGACTAAAACTTCATTTAACCATTTTTTTACGGTATTAAAAGACATGTGCCTAATCAAAAACATTCGTATATTTGCATAGCAATATCCACTTATCTTGGTCAACGCCTGGTAATACAACTAGAGCACGAGGCGACGAAATATTTTTTAGTTGGTTATTAACCTTATGTTAACGTGAAAATGTAACTTACTCAACTGCTATCAAGCTCAAGCTTACTATTGAAAATAAAATAAAAAATGTTTTGATTTATTAAAAAACTTGAGACCTAGACAAATATATGAACCATATTATGTGTTTACAACACCAAAACAAATAAAAACAAGCTTTCTATGAACGCAACAACAATTTCTTTATTCATTATATCTTTAATTCTATTTTACACCAAAACTAAATTCTTTTATCTATTATCGATTTTGTCCATCCAAAGGATGCCTGTAAGAGATCGCTTTTAGCGATGAGGCCGCCCGTTGTACATATCCACTTTGTATATTTATTTAAAGCAATATGTCGTTCGTTGGTGTACAATAAAGATTATTCTATATTTTTATTAAGCCAAATATCTTTCTCTTGTCTTAAAGCTGATGTGTAATACTCGATAAAATTTTCGAATTAATAAAAGTGAGACGCGTAGTTAGTAGGGTAAATTCTTTATTTACGTACCTTAAACTATCATTACAGGTTGAAACCTAATGCGATATAGAGCAACTAATTAAAAATCTATTCTTAACTTACCTAACTTAATATCTTATAACATGTGACTTCTGAGAATTCGTTTAGAAAGCATGAAAACAAATCAATTATGTTGGTCACCGCTTTGAGCACGCCGTTCGTCCGTGTCAAGGGCGCAAGGTGGAGTAGGATTTTGCGCGCTCGCGGCACCTCAAGCAACTGCGGTCTCCGCCGCCGCGGCCGCCCTACGTAGTCATCCGGGAGGCACAATCGTATAATGGTGCAGGACTGAGGATTCCTTTTATAACCAACTGTGATTCCAAATATATAATCCTCCGCCATGCTATTGTTGTCAACGGTTTGCCTAATATCTAGACAGCTGCTGTCAACGGTTTGCCTGGTAATTAGATAGTTTAGTAACAGATTATATATATTATACAAGAGATAAATCGGATCGTAATCACACCGTTTATCTTATAATAATGTTTATCTTGTCACTTATCATAGATAAATGAAATCCATTGTAAATGTAAAGCGTTGTGTATCAACGTAGATTATATTAATACATCTAAATAAAAAGACATTATGACTCGAAAAAGACAGTCCGATCAGACTCTTCGCCTTCCTTTTTGAGAATAACGCAAGATACCAAGTAACTATAGTGAAAGTCTCTATCAAATTGTAATAAACACTTCCCTATATTTACTTTTATCTTATTAGTATTTAAAACAACAAACCTGTAGACCTTTTCGATAGACGAGGTTATAGAAAGTGGATATCTGGTGGGTATAAATAGCAGTATACAAGTGAGGAATTTACTTAGCACCTATACCGAGAACATCGTTACTTCAAAAAGATAAGGAGGTTTCCTTATTAAGAATACTTTAAGACTTAATTAAGTACTTATCTATTATTATATTGTAAGTTTGTGTTTTATTGCTAAGGGATGGTTACTGAAGAGTAAGAGTCGAGCAGATAGCGGTAATTAAATGATTAGAAAGCAGATTAAATAAAAAAAACATTTTCAACTTATTTGTGCAGTTTTATAGTTTATTTGCTTTGCTAGGTTAACTAACCTGTGGTTCTCAAAAACTATATTTTTTTTAAAGTGTTCAGTCATTATCGCGTTTCGTTATTTAAAACTACCAGAAGTTAATAAAAGTTATATTTCTATTTTAGTCATGGAAATAAGACTTCTATTTGCATCAATAAAGCTATTCCCCGTAATAAGTTCTATACAATATAGAGATCCGAAATTCTAAAGACGTCTAAATTTATAGATTAGTTGAACAGCATAATACCTTTATAGTGCAGGTCACAGTGACACTATATTGTGTTCACGATGGACCAAAATAAGACCAGTATTTGAAATCCAAGATTATTTCACATCACAAAATAATGTCATCAAAGACGGTGAAGTTCAACTACTTGCATTTACGCAGATATGCAACAAACGTGAAGTAATTCGACGTAAAAAGAAAACATGTAGCTGTATTAGTTACGCACATGAATATTAAATAACGCTCCAGGCAGTATTTTAAATCAATTTATATGTTCTGTTAAAATCTATTAGTTGGTTTAAGATATCGTCATGGAAACATGAATAAATTCTACAAAAAACCTTAGTGTGTAGAGGCAATCATGGCCTTGCTTCGAGTTTATCCAATTGTAGTTTCAAATATTAAAGAACTTTCACAAACATTAGGGATCTACTAGTGTCTCATCGCAATCAACGCTTCCCAAAATTTTATAGCAACAGCAATTACGTGTGTCAAAATTAATGACTTAGGTACTAATATCAACAAAAGTTTAGATGCTATTCAGCGATTAGACTGGTTTCGTAACTCCATGTTTGGTTGCCGACAGCACATCCTCTTTGAAGATACTTCTGTGCATGGTGCACTACACTCTGCTAGCGTACCACAGGGTGACTTCTATCTCTCTTGCTCTTCGCAGTTTTTATAAACTCTATTTGCAATAAACTTTCTTCTTACCACTTTTATTGTCTGCATAAAAGTGGTAAAGTGGTAAGTGGTTTGCAGATTTATACACGAGCGTCTCCCGAGGAATTGTCAAAAGCTATACGTATTTTAAACCCTGACTTCGCACAGATATAATATGTGTATGGAGCAGACAGACAGACAGAGCAGACATCATGGTTTAAAGATGAATCTTGTAAAAACACAAGTGATTGTTATTGGTGGTTCTATGATGACCCCCAGATTTACTGCGACAGTGCCCTCATTCCCATCAAAGATACAGTTAAGAGCCTCGGTATATATTTTGACAAAGGCCTATTCTGAAGATATCAAGAAGCTAGTTGGAAAGTTTTTGCATCTGCAGGGTCTCTCAGAAGACTGCGAAACTTCCGGTTGCCAGTAAAATTGCTCTGGCAGAATCACTCCTTACTATCCACATGCCAGCTATCCAGATCTCACCGAGGATCAACTTGATAAGCTTGAGCAACTTAAAAAATTTTGCATCAGTTTTATCTTTGGATTACGCAAATATGACCACGTGTAAATATCGGATTAAGCTCAAGTACCTAGTTACCCATACGCCTTCACCGGAATACAATATTCTGTTTAATCGTTCCACCCTATCTCAAACAACGTCTCGAATTTTTGCACAACACGCACTCAAGGTTTCTGAGGTCGTCTGAGAATCTTAGATTAAAATGCCGACACATAACACAAAATTTATGGACAAATCTTTCACAGTAAAGGCGTGCTTCTATGGATTGAATTGCCACTGGCTTTGACGTACATAAACGTTGACAAATTAAAAAAAACAAGTGAAGGAACATTATATTTCTTGTGAATTGTGATAGGTATATTATATTTGATACTATTAAATTATGTACCTCCATTTTCATTATGTAATTTGTACATACATATTATATGTATGCATGTGTGTGTATAATAACACAACTATTATTAAAATCCCATCGAAGAAAAGAATAATAAAACCATGGATTACGCCCGGATTGTTACGATGTATTCGAAACAGGGATGCTTTACATAGGAAAACTAAACTGTTTCCAGAAAATGAAACAATTCAAATTACATACAAAAGATACAGAAATTTTTGCGTCTAAATCTTAAGAAAAGTCAAGCAGCAATATGACAGGCAGGAACTTAATAAGGCTAGCCATAATCCAAAAACACTCTGGGATAATATTAAGCGTATAACGAACACTGAAAAACATAAAATCCCTCCATCACAACTTCTAGGGACTGCTTCCTCGCCTAAACAATCATGCAACGATGTGAACCAGTTTTTTGTTGATATTGGTCAAAATCTAGCGGATATTATATCTACGAAGCGACATGTCCATCACAATACTTCCCAAATTACCAACAGTAAAATCTTATCATCGTTTGTGTTAGATCTAACTTACCCTACGGAAATAATAACTGTTATTAACTCACTACGATCTAATGCTGCCACTGGCTGGGATGGTGTCTCGGCTACTATCCTAAAGAGATACTCTACCACCCTGGCTCCAGTACTAAGCCATATATTTAATCTTTGTTTCGAGACTGCCATCTTTCCTGTTTCTTTCAAAAAGGCTATTATTCATCCCATCTTCAAGGGTGGCGACGGGAAGGTTCCGAACAACTATCGTCCTATAGCTGTTTTAAGTGCATTATCTAAAGTGCTTGAGCGCCTCATTAATAAGAGATTAACACATTATCTAGAACACTTTCAATTAATATCCCCACAACAGTTTGGCTTTCGTAAAAATAAATCAACATGTGACGCAGTACATCAATTATGTAATTATATAGTAAAAAGTTTAAATTCAAACAGTAAAGTCTTAACAATATTTCTAGATCTAACGAAAGCGTTCGATACCATCCCCGTTCCCACCCTGCTTCTCAAATTAGAAAGTATTGGTGTCAGGGGCTTACAATTGGATTTTTTCCGTAGTTACCTTACCAATCGCTCGCAAATAGTCACAATAGAGGGTCACAACAGTAGCGAGTTGCCAATTTATTACGGCGTACCCCAGGGAAGCATTCTTGGGCCAACGTTGTTCTTAATTTTTATTAATGACCTCTGCAATTACTATATCCCAAACGGTCAAATAATATCATATGCGGACGATACTGCTTTGACCTTTTATGCAAGTTCCTGGACGGAACTAGAATCACAACTTGGCTTAGATACAGTTCTAAATTGGCTCCAATCCCACTATCTTACTCTGAACGTATCTAAAACGAAATTTATTCACTTTTCAATTACCTCAATCTCTCAACCTAAAATCCCCATATACATAAAAGCACATACTTGTGACTTGCAAACACAGCCTTGTAAATGTCCACAATTAAATAATTTTGATAGTCTTAAGTATTTAGGCATAATTTTGGATAAAAATTTAAACTTTAAAGCTCATATAAATTCCCTTACATGTAGAATTCGGAAATTGATATATATATTTAAAACGCTCAGAAATGTCGCGAATCCCTTTATTGTTAGTAATGTTTATTATGCTCTCTGTCAATCAGTTGTAACATATTGCATCTCCACCTGGGGTGGAGCAGCCAAAACGACCATGAAACCGCTCGAAATTGCACACAGAGCTATTCTAAAAGTAGCTACCTTTCGACCCATTCTGTATCCAACAACTGAATTATATAAAAACTGCAGTGTTCTAAATGTACGTCAGTTATATATCTTAAAAACAATTCTACTTCAACACCATGAAAAATCAGAATTTACCACAAATAAGAGGCGAAAAGATAAAATCTTTGTAGTTCCCCCAACACGTACCACTTTTGCCAAACGCTTTTTCTATTTCCTAGGACCATCACTGTACAATAAAATTAGTGCAACATGCCATATCCATGAGATGTCGAAATATGATTGTAAAAGAGCGGTAAAGTCAATCCTTCAGGAAAAAACTTATGACGAAACAGAAGCATACCTAACCTAATGCAAAACACACACACACACAAACACCTTCTCACACACACCCACACACACACACACACACACAAACACCTTCACACACACACAAACACCTTCTCACACACACCCACACACACACACAAATATACGCGCAAGTTGTTCAGATTTAAGATATCTGAATGTCTGGATAACTTAATTAATTTTAATTTTAATTTAATCTTAAAGATAATGTATACTAGAGAACTCACCTTTAATATAGGAGGGAAAGGGACTGTTACTCCTTAATACAGATTATTTAATAATCTAGCTAGGAGAACAGTACACTTCACTCACTAGATTGTAGATTAATTAGTATACTAACTAGAGAATAAGACAAACCTTTGTACTGCAATCTCCTTATTTGGTAAATAAAGTTATTATTATTATTAATATGTATATTTGTGTATGTGTCACTTATCATATTAATTTCCTAACAGTTAATATTTATACTAAGTATTTCTGATCAGTACTTATATGTATATAATATTAATAAATGTATGATGTAGTGAGTGAGCCGAGTAGGTATTAAAAGGAAGAGTGAATGGTGTACTTCCAGAATGAAGAAGTTGGTAATCGAGTCTAGCTTGTGTTGGTTCTTGCGCTTGCGCTAGAAGTAATATTAAACTCCAGTAGGAAAATATAATATCCTGGCTTCTCAATTATTCATCACCACATTACTCACTAATAGTTACATTTTTATAAAATAAACAATCTAAAAACAAATCAGGCATATTACTCGTAACTCGTGCTGTTAATTGTTGATATTTTCAAAGATAAAAATATTGTAAATCAATCAACAAGAGATAACATAAGTTCACGAAATGTATTCGCGATTCCTTTTAAATTATTTAATCATTGTTATATTTATTTACATGATAACGATAAAGAGTTTATTTCAATGTGCTAAGGTATTATATTTACCCGCCTAATTTGAAAATAGTTGCAAAACTGCAAACATTAAAATTTTTAAAACAGCATATTTTTAAGTATTCAACAATGCATAATCTACAACACTTTGAAGTGTTGCAACATCTTTTAAAGACGAAATACGTAATTGGCTATACTGACTCGCATAACGTTTCAACTTTGCATATAAAAGTAAGATATTTACATAACGATTTAATATGTTTGTTTATATTTTAGAACGTCGGAATGAAGTATGAAATAGGAAGCGGCAGCGCATGAAATAGGAACAATCATTGATTTTTATTTAACGTATAATTATATTATATTAATACATTGTACATAATTTATATCGCTTAATGTAATGAATACCTGAACTTGTATTGATCGCAGATAAAACGAACAAGAATCGGCCTAAAACGACTAAACTTTTGACCTAAAAGTTTCACAGTTTTAACAAAATAGCAACAAAAAGCAACAATTTTTTACCTATTCTATTGTAGCTTCTGTATCTTCCGTATCTAATTGCCAATTCTTACATTAAAAAAAAACATTTTTTTTTTCAATTTAGGTATTCTAAGCGTTAGCAACTAATTAGCAAAAAATTTAACATTAGTCATTTTTATACTCTCCGTGTCGAAAATTTATGTGACAATGCCAACTTAATTATAATCTGGTATTGTTTTTTTTTTTTAATGGCTGGAGCAATAAAGTCAATTTTGCTGTAACAAATTAGCAACAAAAAATTAAAATTTTTTTACCAATTCTAAATTTGATTCCGCTATGTTGACAATGCCAGTTTAATGGATGTTAGTTTATTAGCAGGACGTTCTATTACTGCGTATAAGAGGCAGCAAAGTAAAAACCACTATAACAGTATGGCAAAAGAATTTGAAAACGGCTGAGCGAAACGTGACCAGCAATATGCATCGTGTCCTCGGAATCTCAAAGCATGTAATGAATACATAATGATGCGTCGTGCTTTATACTCGTTAAAATTTTCGGTTGCTTTTTGAATTTTTGATTTATGAAAGCATCAAGGCTCGAATTAACTCGATATAGAAGGGTAATTTTTAATGTACCGCCATTGCCTCTGCAAATATTGATATCTTTAGTTGTATCTTAATTGTTTGTTGTAAATGCTATGATATAAGACTATAATCAGGTCTATCATTGTTGTTTATAACATTTCCGTACAAGTTATGACTTCAAGAATTCGATACATAGGTATTCTATTTATTTTGTAAGTATGCATCGTTATCATTAAATCATTTTTGTAATCACATAACTTCACTAAACAATTAATACCTACTACTAAACCTGTTCTGGTTTAAAGAGAATATTATTTTATAAATCAATATAGCAGATTCTCCTCTAACACAATGACTGGCTGGTGCTTCGTTTACAACTTTGCTTGTGCTGGTTAAAAAAATAGAGTGCGAGTAGTGCGTGAGAGTAGAATCATCATCATCTTCTTGCCGTTATCCCTAAATTCGACCGTCAATATACTCGTGCTTCCGGGCGAATTTATTTATTTATTAATTGCCAGGAGTTGTCTCTTGAATTTTAAGTCGCTATTGACTCTACTTTGTATAGGTAACTTCGAGCGTACGTTCCGTGTGTGAGAAATGTAAAACACTATGAACTAGTTTCTGTCGCTAAATCACACTATTATTTTCTCTTAATTTATAATTCTTCATCATTCCTCTTGCCACTGAGCTGAAATGTACCCATCCTTCTTTGAGGTTCCCAGGATATTGACCAATTCAGGTTACCTCCAATATTGTAAAGACATGGAAAAACGTATTTTCTTCAAAGCATATTAAGTGGTTTCTGCCACTAAAACTACAGTTTTCATATCTAACTTCTAATTGTTTAGAAAAGATATGGTTTCCATCATCACCTCAGCTTCATAAAGTGATCATTCCTAAACACAAATACCTGATTAAGTTATGAAAACTAAACAGAAACACTATTCGTGCCCCCAATTTCTCTCAATTTTATCAGGATCCCATCGTCAGATCTCGACTTTCTTGACATGGGATCACCCTTCAAGTATCTAAGAAAAAAAAGAATCATCAAAATCCGTTCACAAATAACGGAGTGAGGGCTGAACATACATAAAAAAATATATACCTACCTATATAATCCCACTAATCCTACTAATGTTATAAATGTGAAAGTTTGTGATGATGGATGGATGGATATATGGAGGTTTGTTGCTATTTCACGCAATAAGAGAATGAAAAGTAGTAGTAAGTAAAAGAAAAGTTTATATGATGAAGATATTTAAAGATGTCTGTACTACCCGTGCGAAGCCGGGGCGGGTTGCTAGTTATAGATAAATTACACCAAGACGCAGAACAAATGATCATGCTTATCACACAATTATTTTGTCCTGGGTGGGAATCGCCTCTGGCTCAGCAGTCAGGATCACTAACTACTAGACCAACAAGCTAGTCAATATGGTGCAGTATCGTTTATGATGTGCTTCACAATATGCTAAGTCGGTAGTATCGCTGTGGGATTGCTCATTAAGGTTTTCACTCTCATACGAGTAGCGTGTAGCGAGTTAATTAAACGGAGAACAAGTTTATAAGGAGAGGTTCGTTGCAATTCTTTTTCGGTGATACTTCTGTAGGAGGATTCGTCAAGAAGTTTGATGTAACAATCATCAGTTATTTGAAAAATATTATTTACAAGGGACATTTTATACATATTGTTTGTTTTGTTTCGTAAAAAGACAACTCCCGCATTAGGAATTACTCCTGTGTCGCGGGGGACTTTACAAACATACAAGGAACGGAGACAAAGAACACCCAGACTCGGATGGGAATCGAACCCACGACCTATGCATAGCAGTCAGGGTCACTAACCACTACACAACAGTAAAATACTACACGTGTTTTAAAACAACAATTAGTAACACTAAAGTTGGCCATATCAACATTAATTTGCAGAAAAATATGTCGATCACTTGATATCCATTATTGATTATTGTCAGTTGCGTTAATGTATTATCATAATATTAATGTATAATATAATGCAAAATAATCGCATACGTAATGATATACATAATGGCATGCTCCATTTCAACTAAGATGATTGATTAAACGATTTATTGGTGCTTATTAGACAAAATATATCTTACTATTATCTCTATATCGACTATAATCTATATCTGTGCCAAATTTCCCGCATCCGTTCCGTCGTTTTCGAAGAGTAAAAAATATACATCCATCCATCCATCCTCACAAACATTCGCCCTAATAATAGTAATATGAGTAAGATTAGCACGCCTCACTGACTTAGCACTTTTAGTGATCGTGGTGTGAAATAAAAACGCATAAACGATGGTTTAACACTTGGTAAGGTGTTCTACTACTTCGGATAGTATAGGGAGGTAAACTATATTTTGATAGTTGTCGGATAGTCGGAGGACTGCCCGTTTGTATGTATAGAATCGATTGAATCGCATCGATGAATCGATCACTTTATGCTAAGTTATTTGTGAACATCACAAATCAACTTATAGCGTTAATAGAAGATTCGTAATTTCCTTAATTGTTGCTACAGTAGATTTTACGCATACGTTTTTTAGTTTCTTTATTATTAAATGAGTGGTTTGTATATACTAGAGATCGCCTGGTAGTCTAATTTCGACCATGGTTTATTTCATTGGCCAGTATAACTTGAACTGACATTGTATAGATTTACGTACCATGGCAGGGCAATTTATGTGTTGCCTGGACGCTTGTAACTTAACTGTTCTTCTCCTCGAACTCGATCTACGAATTGGAACAGACAACTAGCTTCACGACTGACTTAGTCTGACTGACTACTACTCCTGACAATTAAAAATACCCATAGCAGGGCTACATGATTCACTCGAGGTCGCGTTTTATATACCTACCAATTTAGCTATCCGTCCACGGTAAAAGTGTCAGTAGGGGCAACAACGCGTAGCTGAGAGCACGCACGCACGGCAGAACGGCATTCTCCGTAATAAAAACAAAATGTCAAATCGAACTTATTATGAAGTGAAGATGTTAAGTTATTGTTAAATGTATTTACTATGTTAAATTGCGTTATTGCTAGATGTTAGTGATCTGTAAAATCTTTTAAAAATAAGTTGCAAAAATGATTTTAGCTATTACTTTTTTGTCAATATAATATAAAAATACTTGAGGTGTTTATTCTTTACTCGCCATTGCCGCGTGACTGTACTAATAATAAATAATAGTTATCTTCTCAACAAAAAATAAATGTTACTTATATATATATTCTATACAATGTTGCACTAAATCAGGTTTTGAGTGATTAGCCAGAGTGAAGTTGTAATAAATGTAGTCTATTAAACCGTCAATAATAAACCCATAATTTCTACGAAAGGTGACGAACTACTTATGTGTAACTTGTAGGCAAGGCGAACTGACGGCTGCTTCTTTCACACAATATGTAATATAGTTAGAAATATAGTGAAAATAATAATAAGAGCTACTGAAATGTAAAACATATTGAGAGCGCCACGGATTGAGGTTTTTATTTGAGTAGGTAGTTATTTGTTATTTAATACTTTTGTGTAATATAATATGTAATACAAAAGTTTTAAATTATAAGAGTATCTTTCTCTAGTCTACGCAACAGCCATTACTAGCAACCCGCCCTAACTTCGCACGGGTAGCAGAGACATCTTCAACAATCATAATCATATTTCAACAAATTTACACAAAACCTTAACAAATTACATACCTAAACCTTCCTCATAAATAGCTCTATCTATTGATGAAAACCGCATGAAAATCCGTTGAGTAGTTTTTGAGTTTATCGTGAACAGATAGACAGACAAACGCGGCGGTGTAAAATGTAGTGCTGTAGTAATAATTATGTATATGTCAACAGCATCAACATTTTATGTTACTATTGAAGGTTTAAGGATATTTTAATTTCCTATAAAAATTAAAGATATAAATTTCATAGGGGAAATAATTTTATTAATCATTATATAAAACTCAACACCCATAATTTTTTTTATCAAGTGTGTGTTCCGATATGCCCTGCGAGCACTATAAGAACTGACGTCAATTTAGTATACTGCGAAGCCGTTCCTTTATAATTAGCTTTACTGGTTACTGTTTAACACAGTCCAGTATACTGCCATCTATGTTTTTTGGCGCTGTTTTGACGTGAAAATAATTATCATATAATTTATCTGTTCAACAAGTAAAAAAATTGTTTGAATGTAGTTATATTTAAAAATGTAATATTCAAGTCAATTGTCAATTGACAATTACTCGCATAATAAAAGTAAGTTTACTTTTTATTAAAAGAAAATATTGTTTTTTAAGTAACCGAATGCATAATAACTTCATAACCGAATTATTTAAATGGGGCTATGTACGGTAAAAGTGATGAACATATTGCGACAAATAATTGTTTATAATCTAACTGGAAAAAAAATTGTAGTTCATCACATGATCAAAGCACCGAGAGCACCTTTCCTCGAAAACGATAGTGCTCACAGTACAAAAATGGCGACGATTTATGACGTCATATACTTCCCTAGGATACTGTGGCAGTATTCTGTCAGTCCATAACGGAACGAAGTTATTTCCAGTAAGAGCACTGAACAGTGCTCGCAGTGTATATCGGTACATACCCCAAATAAATATTTTATTTCATTATTTGTGTACTTTGTACAACCCTAGAGTGTCCGGCAGTTCGGCTACATGCACAGACGAAGGTCGCTCGGTAGGCAAGGCGTTCTAAACTTTCGAAAAGCGTAAATAAGATATATTTCTGGTCGCAGCTAACGCCAGGTATTATTATTTCAATTTTGCAGGCTATTATAATTATTTTACTACTATAAGGTATTTTGAGTTTTGTATGGGAGTGATGTATCTGTTACGAAGTAACTATTATCTTATCTGTGCCCATAGTGGTTTAATTGAAATAAATGATTTTGATTTGATTTGATTAATGTTGCCGTTTTCACGTAATGTTTAAAGTAAGTTAAATTTTTAGCGTTCTGCACTTCGTCTATATATAATTTATTGTAAGTACTCCAAATTTCACGTTAAGTAAATCGTTCGCAAAATTTTCTTAAAAAGAAAATATAGTTGGGTTAAAAGACTGAGCACGGACACATCATCGTACCCCTTTTTGTCGAACTGCCTGCATAGCGCCTTGCTCTGTGGCACATGTACCGGTTAGCACCCGGGTGTTGGCGGCAAGGGGCCACCCATTAAATTACGTCACACGTTAAGGCGGGGAGGGGGGCGTCAACAAAGTGTGACATTGTGTGACAAGGGGTGGGGTCATAAGCTTCGTGACGTCACATGTCAAAGACTAAAGTATTAAACACAAAACATTACCTGTAAACTAAAGACTACACACGCTACCACACTTTTATTACGAATCGACGATCTTTTAATTTTCATGTATAAAATTGTAAAATATGTGACGTCACACCAGGGAGGGGTCAGACAAATGTTACCACATGTGACAAGGACGAGGGGAGTCCAAAAATCATGACATTCGTGTGACGTAATTTATGGATGGCCCCCAAGTCGGTATATTGTTATATCGCCTAAATGCATACATTGTACTCGTCATACCACATGGTGTGTGCAGGCGCAGCACCACCACTGATACTTTCTAGGAACCAGGATGTTTTGATTTACTATTGTAATAGCGTGATTTTATGAGAAAATGTTAATGTTTAATTGCTTAGTTTTACATTATTTCTTTGTAATTGTATTTAAACATTAATACAAGGGAAATAGTCAAGTAAAGGTTTGAAGGAATGCAGAACGCCGATTTATCCATAGCTCTGTCGAAAACGGAGATCCAGTAAAAGTCTGGAAATTTCTAAAATCATTGGGAGTAGGCAAATCTGATAATGAGTCGATTCCGAAAAATTTAAACTTAAACTTACTAAATCAACATTTCTCTGCGTCGTCAAATTTTGATAAATTGACAAAATGTTTATTTTGTCAATTTATCAAAATTTAATACATTAAAACATCTTTCATCTGCGTCCGCCCCGATTGTTCTCCCTTCTTTTTTAGTCAATTCTCTGATTGTGATGTTAGGAAGAGCATAGTATCGATTACTTCAAGTGCTGTTGGATCTGTCTAACCCGTAATATGATTCTCCCTATCATCGATAAAATCCTCCCTGTAATTTGTCATATTTTAAACTATTCTATTACTTTTAGCGTGTTTCCTACGACTTGGAAAGACGCGGAAATTATTCGAATTCCCAAAAAGAGAAACCCCACATCCTTTTCTGATTACCGCCCTATCTCTGTCCTGCCTTTTCTCTCCAAGGTCCTTGAACGCCTTATTCACATTCAACTTACGAATTTTCTTTCCAAAAACTTGCTATTGAATCCCTTCCAATCTGGCTTTCGTCCCGGTCACAGTACCACCACTACCCTAGTTCATATTACGGAGGACATCAGATCAGCTATGGAAGACGGTGAGCTTATGGTTCTAACTCTGTTGGACTTCAGTAATGCTTTCAATACCGTGGACTTTGAGGTTTTACTGGGTATCTTGCGCTCTCTTAACATATCTCCAAAGGTGATTGACTGGTTTCATAGTTACCTGTTTGGTTGCCAGCAGCGCATTAGTATTGGAAACACTGTTTCTTCTTGGTGCAAAACAACTGCCGGTGTACCACAGGGCGGCGTGCCCTACCCTTCTACCCTACTCTTCTCTGTTTTTATAAACTCTATCACTAATGACCTGTCTTCTTCCTACCACCTTTATGCAGATGATCTCCAGATTTACTCTCGGGCTAAACCGGACAAACTTACAGAAGCTGCGAAGACTGTAAATGCTGACTTGGAAAATATTTGTAAGTGGAGCAACTCGTACGGTCTGAAGATAAATCCAAGCAAGACTCAAGTCATTGTAGTTGGAAGTCCGACGATGATCTCTAAAATTGGCTGGACAATTGTACCACAAGTCACTTGCAACGGTACACACATTCCATTCAGTGGCAAGGTCAAAAATTTGGGGATTTATATCGATCATACCCTATCCTGGGGTCCACAGCTGCAAGTACTGAGTCGCAAAATGTTTGCCGCTGCAGGTTCCCTGCGCCGACTTCGCAATTTTCTTCCTACCACCACTAAGATTGATTGCGCTTGCACAATCCCTTCTTTTTCCTATTCTTGATTATGCCGATGCCAGTTATCTAGATCTTACCGAAGACCAATTGAATAATCTTGAGAGACTCCAAAATCTCTGTATAAGATTCATATTTGGACTACGCAAATATGAACATGTTTCTGATTATCGAAAAAAGCTCAATTGGTTACCTATACGCCTTCGCCGGAATGCACATATTCTTTCGCTTTTATATAGCATTCTATTTAATCCCCTAATTCCTATTTACCTTAAAAAACGGTTTAGCTTCTTACACGACACTCATTCCCGATCTTTGAGATCGTCGGAGAACCTGATATTAAAACTACCTGGAAATTCTACGAAATTCGTCGACAATTCCTTCTCTGTCCAACCCGTTCGTTTATGGAATAAACTACCTTTGACAGTAAGACGTGCACAGTCACTGCCTGCTTTTAAGAAACTGGTAAAAGAACATTACCTGGGTGATATCAACATATTATAATTGCCTAGTCTTCTTATTTGACTTAATGTAGTATAGTCCTATATTTGTATGTTTTATTCGATTTATATGTGAATGCTTATACCTATGTTTGCTTATGTATTAATTAGTTTGATACTCTCTTGTATGTATATTCTTACACTATATGTAAGATACGTCATCTTTATTTATCTTACGTTATATACCTAATGCGCGTATAATATTATCTACGTATTAACGGGAATTAACGCGATCACGAAAAGGTATTACATACCTCTGAATTGCCTGACGTTTGACGAATTGTTTGACGAAAAAAAAAAAAAAAAACTAATGAGCGTACACCATACTGCCCTAAAATCGATAGCCTATGTTCGCTCCATCCCATGGTTGCCTGTAAGAGATTGCCTCAGTGCGATAAGGCCGCCAATTGTATCTACCACAAAACATTGCTGTGCTTCTACTCTTCAAAATCATTTTGGTGTACAATAAAGAGATATATTATTATTATTATTAAATTTTTATACACATCTGCGTACAAACTCCGTATAAACTCCGTACTTCTAATGTTCTCAAAACAAATTTTGTGAAGGAAAGCCAATATGAAACAGATTTAGAGAGCCTTTGCTAATAAACGATCGTACCTATTTAAACGTTTTCTTTCGGGTAGTGACTTTTTGAATTTGGCATTTCTTCAAATAATTTACTGTCTTCAAATAATTTATTTACTGCAGGCAAATTACTAATGATTAACTCTCTAACTACGATTTTATTGTTATAGGGGGCGGTCTGAACAGCGGCGTAGTCCTTCAAAGATTTCCTGAGACTAATTGGGACGACACTCCTTTTCACGACGGCATAGGATGGGTAAGATTATACTGTTAATCTACACTCCTATTAGTACAATAAGTTTGACCCCAAATAGGTGTCGCCAATTATATCAACAAGTAATCATCAATAATTTTTTCGAACAGAAATGATTTCTAGAGATGACGACGGAACAATAAGGGGTGACCATATTTTCAACGTACGTCATTATCTATTGTATAATACCTGAGAAAGCACATATATATATATTTCGTTCCTTATATCGAAACGAATCATGTTTGTTCATGGCGATTTTTGAAACGAACCGAACTGAAAGCTATCGACATTTTATATAAACACTGTGGTAAATAAGCACACATCTCGCTTGATGGCAAGCAGTGACCGGTAGCTATAAACGCTTGCTGGTTGCGATGGTGGCCCTTGCTACGTGTAGACAACACTTGTAGGGCTTATAAACGGTTTGAAGTATGCAGTTACCTCCAACTTTAAAGAAGATCGCACTCAAATATAAGCGCAAACTCACGAGACTAGAGCAACGAGACTGTCTGATTCGGTTTTTCAGTTGCAGTTTAATGTTTGTGTAAAATATTATTCTAACTGACAATAATGCTAAATGAAACCAGCTAATATACATATCTTGCGATTGCGACAAAGTAGTACAAGGCTGAGGTATTAATTTAATACGCTGGCGAGTACACTAAGTACCGTACCAGCTTTGATAGCGAACTCTCAAAATTAAATAGCTCTTGATAGAACCTATTGAAAATACAAGGCTATGTGTACTATATTATTGTGGCCATGTATTTTATTGTGCCTATATAAATGACATGACGTCATCCATCGTCATATAACAGTTTGTAGCCGAAATTGGATCGAAGGCGTCTGTCCCTTCGATCTACTAATGCGAACTCTTCACAGGCAGTTAGTCATGAAGCTATTCATTCCCCTTGGGTAAAATGTAGCGTTAAGTTCGGTCGCACAAGAGATAAAACATGTATTAACTACCTATTTTATTATTCATAAATAATTGTTCAGAGTCGATAATTAAAAAAAAAAAAGAAAATTTAGCTAAAAGTTTGTAAAGACCCCCCCTCCCCCCCACATTGAAATATTTTCAGTGTGTAGTTGTCATTGATGTTCATATACTTATACAACTGTTCTGTTGCTCATATGTCTATAGGTAATCGCGTCGAAAACGTCTTTCGTATCCCTTTCACTAAATAAAAAAAAAAACATTCAAATCGGATTAGCAAAGTATATAGCTTTCACTATATTTTTAATATGCATATAATAAGCATTAGCACATATTGCAACTTCGTCAAGCTTTCCCACGGAATACGTGTCAAACGTGCTTTGGAACAAATGTAACTGGGTTTACTTGTATGAGATTACATCCTGGTATTATAAATAACATGTACAGTGTATTGAATTTGCAAGAATGTATACGTATCGATTAAACAAACATCGATAGCAGGAATCCATTTCAAAGAAGACGCGTCTTCACGAATACACAAAGATATTCATTCACGGAATTGTAAGCACTACTATATATATTAGTTTCCTTATAATCTTTATAGATGTTTGTATTAATTTGTTTTTGTTATCATGCTTTATTTACTTTTGATGGTGTTATTGATCATCATTAGCGGAGTATTCCGATATTATTTTATTTACAGAGAACCGAACGACACGCATTTAAAATACTTAAAAGTCGTTTTTATACTAGTAAAAAAATATTTAAAACTTTGGTCCTGTTCCGTTGTCAAGTTTTCTGTGTTACCTGCACGTTACAGTTAACAGTATTCCTTCTTACAAATACCTATAGTCCTGATATACATATATAATTAAGATTTTGTTAGGTCCACATGAAAATTTTGCAAATAAATTGTTTTAACTATTTTTTTCATTTACTATAACTTTTAACATATTTTATTAACTTGTGAATACCCCCACGAGACATCATCCCACCGGGGCTAAACAGTAAGGTGCTCTGTCGGACTGGAACCGACTAAAACCACACGGTATTCCGTCCCGGAGTCTTATTGCTAGGGCTTCAGGTGTAAAGGAAATCCCTGTGAACCCTGGTAGATCTGGCCGCCTGTTGAATAATTCAGTCGCAAAGGCGCGCGTGGAATACGGCACCGCCCTCTTGGGCCTACTGCTGCTTGGCATAACGGATAACCCTGTCCGTCGCCCCCTGGCAAGCGCTTATGGAGGCCGGAGATCGACTTGCTCCCTCCGGCGCCTGGTGAATGATCTGCAGTTCGGGAGATTACTGATTCTGTCTAGTTTCCATTCCTTTCTTCCTTTCATACAAGGACGCAAGGTTTCGCCTCCAGGTCCCGGCTAGAAGACTTGCCGCTTCAAAGGATGCGGTATCCTCTTATGATCCTCAAGGCCATTAAAACTTTTGCTATTATTTTTATTAGTATTAAAATGTTTAAATTTAATACCTGTTTTGTTATAGAACTAAAATATTAAGCTAAGTCAACAATGCATTAATGTAAGGAAGTTTTTCATACCTTGTAATTTTAAACAATTACTAGCTTTTGCCCCCGGCTTTGCCTGCTTAAAAGGGTTTTAACCTACTTCAAAAAAGGCGGAGGTTTACAGTTTGTCGGGAAAGAAAAAAAAAGTTTTTTTTATTTATTTAACGCGGTGATACTTTTTTTAAAAGATTTTAAAGAGAATTAATGATAGTATCCCGTATTAGTATCTTTTTTCTGGATGGAAGACCTTATTTACTATTTTGTAATCCTGACGTGTATGCAAAATTTCACGATGGTCGATTATGTACCTATTTAAGATGTGAAAGCGTAACAAAAAAACCCCTCCGTATCAGAAGGACATGTTAGCAAAATGCCATTGAGGTACAAACTCACTTTCTTATTTATAATATTACTTGGGATCGAGGCATACACTAGATACTCGGGCGGGCGCCATAGTTCCTTTAATAACGGTAAGTCCTCTCGGCACTTGAGGCAAAAGGGATGAAATTACTCAATATAGGTGACAAGGCCACAGGTGAATAGGGGTCACGCCTAAAGTATTGACACTTTGACGCTATTTCTGTCATCAGAACACTCGTATCGTCTAACTACTAAATTAAAGGATACGGCGGATAAGCATACGTATGTTATGATACCTGTTTATAATTTAGGTACTAAGTCTTAAGTTTTAATGGAATGGGAATAGCAATCTAGACTAATAATACACAAAAAGCCGAAGAGTCTGTTTGATTGATGCATTTCATGCTAAAAGAAACTAAATCGCAATCATTTCATAAGGTACACACACAATACACATATTCTCGTTTACCTGACGTTCGATTGAATTGCACTGGCACGGCGCGGCGCGGCGATCGCGGTTACGTGTGGAAAAAAAAGTGTGATTGGTAAAATCTTATTTTCTTGAGAAAACTGGAGTCATGTAGTCGAAGCGGAGTAGTAACCTTTTAATTTAATGTGTTTAAAACTGCGTTGCACAGCTGGTAAAGTAATAGACAATTAGTTAATCTGATCATCTATCTTGAAAAAGTTTTATTAAATTAAATTGTAAAATGTTAAATTTTTCAATTTATTTATTCAAAGTCTTCTAACTGATAAGTTGTTTTTTATTGAAAAATCGCAGAAATAATAGATGAAACTATTACATATAGGATTGAAAGTAATAGATAAGAGAAAATAATAGATAAAACTATTACATATATTACATATGGAAACTATTACGTATGGCGTTGATAGGCATATTGCCTAGTTGAAGACTGAAGACAGGTCCACTACTATTTACCATACAATCTGAGTTGACTGTTATCCATCCATTTAACAGTATGATTTATGAACGTCTTTATCCACCAGTTTTGCCAACCGCAAGGATGGGCGTTATCCACGGAACGGACGGAGCCGCGGTTCTACGTCTCCGTACTAACGGACGTGGACGCAAACAAACACTACTGCGCTTGCTTGTGCTTCAACGAGACCGTAGCCATCACTCCCACCAAACCCGCCGACGAGGTGAGTACAATAATTTTATTGGATTTAAGAAGATTATCAAATTTTATAGCAGTTGAAGATGGTTGAAATCACAGAACTGAGAATAAGTCATTAGAAGAGCCATCAGCTGTAATTTGTTCGAAATCGCGTGTCGTCAGTTGCAAATATTTTGCACATATACAGAACTCTACGCCAATATGTCACAGAGGATTAAATAAATATGAATCCTAAACGCTATTTATAATTAAACTACATACACCCTTACATTGTTCTATATAAGGTAGCGCTTCGTATACATGCTGTCTCGGAAGTAACGGCTTGCAAGTATGTACTTGCAAGCCGTTACTTCCGAGACAGCGGTACGACAATAGAGAACTGTCACTTTTGCACTTAACTTTTACCAAATATTTTCGTGCAAAATGTATAGCAATGTTCCTGTAAGCATTGAAGTTCATTGAATGCTCATGTAGTTCGAATATAGTTAGTATTCCAATATGATACAAAAATGTGTAATATGTATATCTGTTTTAGTAAATTAGCTCATAACTCGCGGTTTTCTCTCTTACATTACAAAATACTTTGTAAATATTTCTTAATATTACCTACTTAAATACCTACAGAAGTTTTTGATTAAACGGTGAAATTATGTTTCTACTTTGGACACACTGCAGTCAGTCAACTAAGCATCGTCGTTGTTTTTTCAAGCACCTACGTTCCCGGCGAAAGCATATACGCGAGTACGAAAATGTTTGCACGTGTTTCTATTAGCTGTGAGCGTTTGCTCATAACTTCGACGCGCGTGCCTCACCCACATCGCACTTCTTACTTATTCTTAGTGAAATCTACCAATCATCTGTTAATTGATGATTAGTACCTGACGACGAAATATGATCCGGCGGGGTAGTGCATTGCATTCGACTTTAACATCAGATATCGCGGGTTTAATTCGCGCATAGTGCAAACATTTGTATGATTACGATTTTTTTAAATTCAATAAAGAAGTATGCATTTGTCTTCAAACTCATCTGATAGGAATTTGCATTGGTTGGGGTATTTCTATGTATATCTTTCGTTTATAATCTCAAGGATTAGCTACATATGCCCACAAACGCTGTTGATTGTATGTCATCATTTCATCAATCACGTATAATCCAGAAAAGACAGATTAGCCGGATCATCATTATGCTCTATACAAATTATTCATGAGTTGTGGTTTCTATGGCTTGTCGTTTTAAAACAAATACGTAAAACAACATAACTTTACTACGGATGCCTATAACTATTATTTTATTTCCTGATCGATTGATAAGAGGAGGAAGTAGCATGTCTCCTTTATGGTGCACTCTTATAAACCTAAACATATCTACGTCTTAAATAATTTCAGAATATATTGCCTACCCTACTTACTTTTTTTTATCGTGTGGAAACCCCCTCGGGTCATCACCCGGGGCTGCCAGTGAAGTGGTATGTCGGAATCGAACCGACTAAAACCACACGGTGCGCGGTGTTCCGTCATAAATGAGTCTATTGCAAGGGAGTCGGGTATACCCTAGGAAACTTCCAGCAATGTTATAAGCAATTGAATTGATTACGCCTTATATTTAGGGATATCCCTTTCTCCATTCAATTGACATTGACCCAATCTGTGCTTCATGCAGCCTACGCTAATGTCTCCGTATCTAAGCGACCGCGTGACATTGCTGAACGCCAACGCTAACACTTCCGTTATGATACTGGATAGAAATACCCTTTGCGATAATTATGATGTTAGCTGTATATAGTTTCAGCAAACGAGACACATGTGATCATTTTTATCGGCATCTAAACAGCATATATTGTAAAACCGTGTTCACGCGTCTTTGCGAATTTTAATAGAAAGTCAGTAACCAGGGCATGACACAATGGTTCTTTCTTTCTTTCTAATCAAGATACAAAAACCCTACTAAACAATAGCTATACATATAGGGCCACATATCACCTATTTTCTTAAAGTACCTATTTACAAAATAGGAATCAAATTAGTTTTCGCGACAGCACCATTACAGTATCTGCCATTGCCTAGAACAAACTTCAATTGTGAAAGTTGTATGCATACATACAACTAAAACATGTCGCTTAACTTCCATATTCAAAGCATATATACAATGTATATTATATACTTCTACAACAGTCTATGGTAGTTATAGAAAGTTTAGCCTGACAAAGAATAGCAGAAACTACCTTTAAAAGTTTATTATTTGTGATTAACACAATTAATGAAACTTGAATGGCAGGGCATGCTATGTAATAGGATCAATATATTCTATAGAAATTATCATCTTCTCTTAAGCGTGATTATTTACTGTAATGAGCTACTGCATATATTTGTACACCTACTCCAGTAGGAGAGAACCTAAGATTAGATTGACGAGTAAAATTTATGAGTTTACTTTCGTTGAACGTAGTCTCTGTTGATTTTTATGATCCATTTCCGCTGTTTGTTGTGCTCTGTTTAAGGCCATAATTTATTTTCTAACAACTCTCTTCCCCTGTGGTTTTGTTAATCACTTCATTGAACTTGTCTTAGATATACTAAATTACTAACGCGATAGTCTTACAGAAAATCTAAAAAAGTTAAGTGTGCGTTTGCTATGAGTATGTGTCATATTTTTTCTAAAAAAAAAATCACCACCCATCTTATTTACAGACTAATACTAGAGTCATCGAAACTAGTTCTAGAAGATAAAGATATTATACCTATGTAACAAATGTTTTAAAGGTTAATATTTTATTATTTGATACTACAGAAACCTAACCCACCCAAGCATAGTTTATTGTATAAAATAACGAGGCAAGTGCAAACGGTATTTGGTTTCTTTGACGCGTTGCGGTTAACCAGACATTGCTATGCCATGTTTCTGCTTTGCACCTTAACTACTGTGTCTCTATTACTCGGAAACAAGGAAATATTAGAACTTATTCAGTTTTCCTTCGTTTTACACCTCGTCTTGTTGTTTTAAACGAATCTATTTAACTCGAGCGTAAAGGACCGGTGTGCAAGTAAAACAATATATTATGCATTCTGTGCATTATTACGTAAATTGTGTCAACTACTTATTAAGTCTGCAAAGTTGCCAAAATGCCTGAATACAATAGACAGACGAAGGTCTGTCACGGAAAAATTCGTCACATTTCTTGACACAGAACAATCTTTGGGTCATGCTAATAAAACTTGGAATTCTCGGAACTAAATTTCCTGACCTGAAACAAAACGTTTAAATATAATAAAGAAATATACATATATATATATATACATACGTATAACAGATGTACAATAAATACCACAAAGTGCGAGCCACGAAACTAACCATGAATTATTAAACGAGGACAAAAAGATAATATAGGAACTCCTAATCTTATAACATATATTTTTTTTAACTTGAGTTCCGTAATAGTCTACAGGGTGAAAGGTCAGCTCGAAACTGAAATGTTTCTTTCATATAAAGACCACCCTTGACGCCTACAGGGCACGTGCACATTTTGAATTTATGTAGACTTGTATCCTTGAGTTTCTTTCGACGTTTTTTCAAAACTAGTCATAGGAAATGTCGGCACCATCCTAGCTTTACCAACACTATTTGACGTGTCTGAAAAGATCTATTTGCAAAATAATTTCATTTATCATTTATATATATTCCGGATGTGAAATATATATTAAGTGTAGGAATACATTTAAGGGTTTTGAAGATATCAGATTAAAAAATGATTATAAACTTACTCTGCTAATCTATAATAATACATTTTTACATACTGTTACCACTATCTACCGCTACCTTTGCTCCTCGATTACATCCTAGTTAAATCTAAATTTACAGAATTTTTACTATAACAACAAACTTTACTGTCCAATTCAGTTGTTAAAGCTTGTGTGGGTTAACCGTAGGAGCATTTGCAATAAATTTTCGCATTCTATATGTATTCAACACTTTAGTAATTTATTAATGCACCACATGAAACATTTACTAAACGTAGGTTACATAGTACACCCAATGCTATTGTCTACAATTGGTAAATAAACGAATACGTTTATTTACCATTTTACGTTACTTCAGCGTTATCATTTTGTCATCATTTAATTCTACAACTGCAACAATTCCAAAAAATGCCACTACTTTTATACAAAAAAAAGATAATGTAATAACTTACTCTAATTATAATAATTACCTATGCGTCCATTTTCTACCACAATGCTGAATATCAAAAGTTTTTGATGTTAGAGAATAGCGAGAATAGTTTCAAGTACAGCCGTGAAACTACATATTGACTCAAACATCTACGTAGTGCGTTATTTACTTTTAGCCTTTCGACGTTGTCTATGGTTATATATATCCATAACGTATATTCATTTGTTTTATTATTTCAAATAATCTTAAACAAAAAACGTGTTATTGTATTCAAAACACAATTGTTCTACTGCCAAACGTCCAAAACAATCCTCCTTTCAAAAAACATCGTAAAAGAATCCGCCAACAATCTTACTCATCACGATAACGACCCTAATTGCTTTTTCATGTGACTCAAAGCAATATCGACCTTGAAAATCTGGCAATAGAGTTTAAAATTAGCGGTGCGGTCATTAACGACAACGGCCTCTATCCCATTCCCGTCACGGTTCGCAATCTGGTGGGAAATGGATCTGATGTACCTGTTTGTCTGTATTGGCATTTACTGACATTTGGAAAACGTATACTGTAATGTAGATTTCGGTCAGTCATATTAGTTGGACATAATAGTTTTGATTGAACTGAAGGTTAAATAAATTACCAGTGAATCACTCGATTTATCATTAGCCTTTTTTTCTAAATATTAAATCCTGTCACGCCCGTGCTATTCGATGTCTTGGATGACCGAGCTTTACTTGGTTCTTGTTTTTAAGTTTTCTAAAAATGAAACCTAGCTAGATCGATTTATCGCCCCCGAAACCCCCTGCATACTAAATTTCATGAAAATCGTTGGAGCCGTTTCCGACATTCAGATTATAAATGTACATATATACAAGAATTGTTCGTTTAAAGGTATTAGATACAACCAACGGATCTAGCTGTTTTATTTTAAACTAGCAGCGCCTCGCGGTTTCACCCGCGTAAGTCCCGATCCCTTTCGAATATCGGAATAAAAAGTAGCCTATACGTTAATCCAGGTCTCCAGCTATCTACATACCAAGTTTCACCGCAATCTGTTCAATGGTTTTTGCGTGAAAGAGTAACAAACATCCATCCATACATCCTCACAAACTTTCACGTTTATAATAATATTAGTAGGATCTACAAAATAATACACAGTTCAAACTTTAATAATTAAAGACGTCTCTTTAGATCACAAGCCGGCATCTGCTAACATTAGGGATTTGGTCATATAGGTCATATCTTTTTCCGTAATACGACATAAATCTTTTGACACTTTTTCACTTCTGACTGCGTGGCTCTACTTACTTCCTGGGTGATATACACATCCTACTAATATTATAAACGCGAAAGTTTTTAGGTATGGATGGATGGATGTTTGTTTTTTTTTTTATGGTATAGGGGGCAAACGAGCAGACGGGTCATCTGATGGTAAATGACTACCGACGCCCATGGGCACCTGTAACTCAAAGAGTCACAAGTGCGTTGGCGCCCTTTAAGGTAGAAGTAGGAGAAGAGGGGGAGGGGGGGAGAGGGGAAGGACATGAATAGGGGAGAGGGTAGGGTTAGGGCCTCCGGTGACCTCACTCACGCGTCGAAATGCAATGCAAGCATTGCTTCACTACCGGTTTTCTGTGAGGCCGTGGTATCGAGCGGAGTCGAGCCGGCCCATACGTGCCGAAGCATGGCTCTATTGCGATGAAACTTGGTATGTAGATAGCTAGAGACCTGGATTGACATATAAGCTACTTTTTATCCCGATATTCCCACGGGATCGGGACTTACGCTGGTGAAATCGCGGGGCGCTGCTAGTGTTATATAACTAGCCATTCAGTGTGTGGTTCTATGGCTAGAGAAAAGTTATCTATCAGAAATGAAAAGAATTGAATACTTAAAGAATATGGGTGTACCTATACTACTAACAGTGTATACATATCCAACCGTTGCGGGTGTGCAAAATAATCATACAATTTATATAAATTACATTGCTATGAATGAAAATGATTATTTATACCTATATATAAAAATTTCGTAACACGTCGTTTGTTCGTGATGAACTCCTAAGCTAAAGAACCGATTTTAATGGTCTGGTCCAACTTGAGAGACAGGATAGTTTTTTTTTCTTATTGCAAATTACCTAGCCACAGCAACGCGTGGCCGGGTGGCTAGTCTTAATCTTATCTTCTTGTAATATATATAAATCTCGTGTCACAATGTTTGTCCTCAATGGACTCCTAAACCACTTAACCGATTATAATAAAATTCGCACACCATGTGCAGTTCGATCCAACTTGAGAGATAGGATAGTTTAAATCTCAAATTATAGTCGCAATTTTAATTTATTGCTAATTATTTATCTGTTATTATTTGACAGTCACAATTATCTGTTAACTCCAAATGATTCTAACAGATGTCGATACCTTTCGACTGGGTTGAGTAAGTAATCAATAGATGGCGCTGCTATGGTAAATCTACGAACGTGTCATAAAAGCTACATTTTAACAGCATAACTACCACGTGTTGTTGACGCTATAAAATTAATTAAATTTATTTTGTAGTGAACGAAATACCGTATAATTCAGCTAATTATTTGTCTGTTATTTGCGATTTAACATCTGATGGACGAGTCATTTTGTACAACAATATGAATTTTTCAATTGAGTACTTTAGTTTTATTTTCAATTTAGCTAATTAGATTTTACCGGAAGGGTTTTATTTCCTTAGTTGCGATTAGAGAAATAAAATATGGCGGTACGAAGTTCGCCGGGTCAGCTATCTGATGGACGAGTCATTTTGTACAACAATATGAATTTTTCAATTGAGTACTTTAGTTTTATTTTCAATTTAGCTAATTAGATTTTACCGGAAGGGTTTTATTTCCTTAGTTGCGATTAGAGAAATAAAATATGGCGGTACGAAGTTCGCCGGGTCAGCTATCTGATGGACGAGTCATTTTGTACAACAATATGAATTTTTCAATTGAGTACTTTAGTTTTATTTTCAATTTAGCTAATTAGATTTTACCGGAAGGGTTTTATTTCCTTAGTTGCGATTAGAGAAATAAAATATGGCGGTACGAAGTTCGCCGGGTCAGCTAGTTTATTATAAAATAAGGAAAAAATAAAAGTATCACAAATATAATAAAGCGTCTCTGTAATATTTTATATTTTCTGAAATAACGCACACGCTGAGAATAGGTCGGTAAAGTAAATCACATGTTTTCCTATGTTTATGAAGCGTCTTAAAATATTTTGCTATAGGGATATCTTCCCAGAAAAGAACCCTATCTGTAGTCAACTGAACATGACATAATATGCAAAATTAATACCGTGGAAGTGTGGTTAAATTGAATGCGTCACGAATTATGCAGGTTTATTATTGAGAGTGGCGATTTAAGTGCCAATTTGTTCTGCAAGTCAAAATGTTGCACACAATTAATATTATCATGAGTTCACTTGAAGTGTGACTGAGTAATACAACTAAAAGTAATTTTGGTATGAGATATTTCGGCGTTGTGTGAATCAGAACACAGGATAATCATATTTATTGAACACACTAGTGTAACGTATAAGCCTATCAAAACAGTTATTATTATCCTATATAGAAACAACTTCGCAGGTTAGCAACTTTAACATTGCGACAAGAGCAAAGTTTAAGCTAGGTGAAGATTTTAAATGTGACATCTAAAGAATTGCGACGTTAAGAATGCATTTGTAATTTAAATATCACCTAGTATACAACGTGTAAGTTTGAGCTACGCGAAAACCTTACAAAAACGTCTCTCTGTTTATATTTATCACAATACAAAAGTTAGTTCGAGATTAAGGATTTAGTCATTAGTTTCATATGGCGCTATGCAATGTACGCAGTATTCTTTTTGTGCGGTACGGTCATTCACCGTACCGCACAAAAAGCACACCTTAAACGTAAGGCACCGTTGAAGCAGCTGATTGCATAAAATTTATGCAATCAGCTGCTTCAACGGTGCCAATAAAACGGTGTAATCAATCAAACAACATTTAATGTTGTTTGATTGATTACATTGCAGTTTTTGGCCTTATGAGGTATTTATTGTTATTTTTTCGGTAAAATGTTCCGCTTACTCATTGTGATATCACTTTTAACAAAAAAAAATAATAATAAAATTATAAATTTTCCGGCAGAAAATTCCAATGATTTTCGACTCAGAATGATGGTCTGAGTACGCTATTTCAATATTCGGTACGGTGTTTCTTATACCCTGTATATAATAAATAACTGTTTTTTTTTAAACTAGGAGCACATTTAGGCTTTAAGTGACCACATCATCGTGTTTTTTCTCTGTGACATCCAATAACAATATTTGTTTGCAAAAATTATTTAACACTTTAAGACTTCATTAGCTTCTTCGGAGTGCCTCGTGCTAATTTATACGTATTCATTTGCGTTAATGTTAGTTTCTATTTGTTTGTCGTTAAAAGTTTTAAGAGTGACAATGGTGCCGATTCTATTGTACACTCGACTAAACTAAAACCTGACTTAATTTCTTCATATGAAATAAACCTAGTGTTCTTCGTAATAAGGTCTATTTGTTACTAGCATCTATTTCTCAGCGCCTCTAAATTTCAATAAAACCTGTCAACGTATACTCAACTTTATTTCCACGCAGCGAGAGTCTTTATTTATTCAAACGCTGTATAATTGCCGTATAAAAACCTGTTCAAAACGAACAAGGATGACGTGTTTTTAACCTACACCTACGAAGACGCTTACTAAAAACACAGAGCAAAAGAGATGGCATTCAACGGATAGCGGCTCTCGCTACGTGGTATTAAAGTTTATTTAAGCGTATCAGACTTTAGTCGAAAAATAAATGGCTTATTTCGATAGCGACATATGTTATCTACTTGTTTCAATTTGAAATAAGACCTTGTTTCTAAATGTACAAGGTTTACTTCTTATATGAAGAAAATTTAGTGAATTTTAATTTAGCGAGTGAAGTAACAGAATTGGGGCCAATATCATTCTTAAAACTTCATATACAATATATACATATATCGCAGTTCACGTTAACGTGAATGCGTACGTACAATCTTACACTTGGCACTCACATTTTTGAACCTCGGAGCCCTGCACAGAATAATATAAGGAAGGGTTTCTAATCTCTTGCTTGCACCCTTGCTTTTGCGGCACTCATTAAAAGTGGATTAAGTTTTCTGACGAGTTTAAGACAAAAGTTTCGACAGAAAGTAAATATCAGTAAAACTTTAGTAAAGAAAACACGACTTATTTTATTATTCATCGTGTTTTTGCGTCGACTTATTATTCATTATATGAATAATAAGTCGACGCAAAAATACGCAATGGTTTTAATATATTCGTAGAAAGTTATTACAGGTACATATATAGTTTATTATGAGACGAAGATTTGTAAATAAAGGGTAATAATTTCTTAAATTCTTTGTAGGTAGGTAATAAAGGAGTAATGTAAGTTAAAATTGATCGATCACATTGATGTAATCTACTTATTGATCTAAAGCTATATCAAGAGCTCTTCTTAACATACAACTTACAACAAATAACATAATTCAATATGTACTACGTTTGTATTTCTCTTCAAATTATCATCATCTATTAGGCACAACGCAAAAGAAAACAACTGTTATAATGGCAATCCGTTGTAGTATATAGTATAGGACATTAGGCACAATAGTGCAGTTTACATAATGATGACTACTGACTGATTGATACTATATTCTCATATAGTTTGCTATAAATGTATACAATAGTTAGACATAGACACTTAAAGTAATTTTCGATGCATAAGTATCTAGAGTTGAGTTTGAGTTGTAGATATCTATCTATTCACACAAGGATGTGATTGGACTCATCTCGCCGACTATATTATATTGGCGTCGCTCGCGTGTACATATTTATATATTTTGCGCGGAACTCTAATTCTTTTTCCAAAATAAAAGTAGCCAAGTTACTCCTTATAACACCTGCTATCTGCCAGTGAAAGTCCCGTGGAAATCGGTCCACCCGTTCCGGAGATTATCCGGAACAAACAGACAGATAGATAGACCAAAAATTTTAAAACTGATTTTTAGGCATAGGTACCGTACAAATAACTGTATGGGCTTAAAAAAACTATTATTTTGATATTACAAACAGACACCTTAATTTTATTTATTTCTATTTATTATATATCTCTTCATTACACGACAACGGCAAAAATAAAGCATACCATACCTAGCATACCTACATAACCGAAAATGGAAACTGTTATATTTCACACCATACCAGTATAAATGTTATACAGAAGCTCACTCGTGGCTGATCCCATCCGCTTGTTTATAATAAAAATGGACTATAAATAATTCGCTGTAGCGGAAACCATTCACTAATTCACTAGGCTATTTATAACTAAGTGAAAATTTACAGACTAAACAGGGAGGTTGTTAATGGATGTTTAAAATAAACTAGGTATAGTTTTGTAAAAATTCTTTGTATAAAGTAGGACACAATGTTGGATTGTAAACAAAAAGGATTTAAATTAAGGAAGGATATAACCGTACCCGTCCTCAAGGGTCAACGGCCCGGTCTCGTTTAGTGAGTTAGTTAGTAGTAGTAGTTTAGTAGTCTTAGCTTAATCTGCGTCATAGCCCGGTGATTATGTCGCAGAAAGTCTACTTATCTTGAACAGCTGTAGCCAGAGTTTAATGAAGTTCTTGTACACGTAAAAAGCCTTCAAAACTAAAACTAGTGATCTTACTTAAAAAAAAGTCTACCTGTTTCTCTTTTACAACTATCAGCATCATAATATTTAAATATAAACCACATTAAAATATCGAACCAGTAGATAGTAGCAGTAGCGGCCACACGGCCGCCTTACCTGCCTGTGTCTTTAATTCAAAAGCTATGCTGTTTTTTATTACTCGTCACGCACGCATGCACACGGTAGGGAGTTTTTTATCTACTTCTTCATGTTGTAAAGGGCGGAAGGGAACAATCAAGTGAGGCAGGTGCGTGCCATATTAGGGAGACATGACTTCGTAGTTTCAAGTGCTACTTGTGTTATTCTGTAAAAATACATAGTTATATTATATATATGAAAGTCGAATATTGAAAGATATCATAATAAAAACTAGAGGATCAATAAAGGGTGTAAAAGTTCTTCTGAACATGCATACATATTTATATAATAATATGCATAGAATATAGTCATTAATATTGCTCCCAAATGCTGCCAGATAGGTGAGAAAGTTGTAGTCCCCTGTCGTCACGGTTTATTCGCTATAATTAGATCAAAATACAGAATATACGCAGCTAACAGTCAAACCATAACTGTTGTATTTTTAGGTCTTTCGAATTTAAAAAATTGCGTATTATAAACAGCTAGTCCTCAAAGTTTCTTGTTAAAACAAAAGAAGCTTCAGTCTTGTATTTAATAACTAAGGTACAAAGCAGATAACGTTTCTGATGGTAAGCACTTGTACGTTTATAAGAAAAACGATACGCTAGTAGCTGCTGTAATATGCTGTCTAACCATGGTCATCTAGGATTTGGATTCTGGAAAACTGCTCCTCTCGCTGACCTGATTTATTTTGTGTTACTTTGTAGTACTGTAGGCGTGCTCCAGAACGTTATATTACGTTCGGAATACTAAGACACTTTGTAAATACGATATAAATTTGTTTGCTTTTAATAGGAATTTTTAAGTTTGCCACAAGAGTACAAATAATTATTGATTATATTATAATCTTACACGCGTATTATGTACAGAAGATGATGATAAATCGGGACTTAATCACGGTAATATTTATAGGGTACGATGATATATTTTGGTTTATCCAACGGTCTTTAGCTTAACTTTCTACTCTTTCCTTTCCTAAGCTTTATAATAGGCTCACGCCTTTTTTGGGCAATGCGTTGCCAGCCTTTAAGGTGGGAGTAGGAAAAGGGGGGGAGGTTAGAGGAAGGTTTAGGACCTCCGGAATCTCACTCACTCGGCCAGACACAACACAAGCATTGCTCCCCTGCTGGTTTTCTGTGAAGCCGTGGTATCACTCCGGTCGAGGCCGGCCCATACGTGCCGAAGCATGGCTCTCCCATTTACAACAGGTAAACAGAGATACATTTCGCCAGCTTAACGGTAGGTCTCATCTAAAGTTTACTGCAATTGCAAAAAGAGGAGTGTTATAAGCTTCTTGGCACATATCTCTACACATGTTTGGTCTCTGTCACAAGCTAAATCTTAGCTTCTTATATTAAATAATATGACCCACATTTGCACGCTTGACGGCCGCATGCCTTTCTCTGCTGAATAATATACTTAGCTCATAACACAATGTAATAAAATATTACATTTATGAACGGCGTTTATGTTCCATTATAGAGTAGTAGTGGATAACGGAGATACGCGCCGCTCCCCACTGTTCCATGAAACGCCGATTTACATAAACGTTCAACAAAATAGATACTCACCGACCAACTACATACATATTATGTACAATAGAACCACAACATGTATTAACAGGAAGGCAAACGTCCTTCAGGGTACGAATACTTCCGCAACATAAGGAGAGAGGTAATTGGGCAAAACTTTGTTTATTATAAAGTAATCTTAAATTTAGAAATACAGTATTTTCAGGTTGCGAAAGTATATATTTTTCCATCACCTTTAAAGGTGCTTACTTAAATGTTTGAGATCGCACTTTTTAAGTTAAGAGTGATCTCAATCCGACAATTTCCTATAAAAGTACTTCCGGAAGCACAAGTTGAACACTATTTAAACGTTATTTCGGCTGTAAATATAAGTTGGCATTTACTATAACTTTAAGAACTAAACGTATCTTAATAAATATAACAAACGGTATGGGAGGTGTTAGGTTTAACGTACAGACACAAAATAGATTATTGTATATTAATACTACGTAGTGATGTTTAGAACTCAAATGCTTTTAATTTATATCACACATACATACTGTACTTGTATATATGTATGAGTACGTGTATACAAACAGATTTATCTTCGCAATTCCAACTCAACGCTTATTGCTTTAAGATAGACTGTTGTTTTTATTTTTCATAATTATTAATGGTCCGGGATATTGGGATAAATATTAATGAGAGCGTTTCTGCTCCATGACGCACTTATGTTATTGTCGTTTGGATAGTGACTTCACTTTAAAAAACGCGTGAGATGTCTTTGGGGCAGCCGCAGTGGGTGGAACGAAGTCCCTTTTGCTATATATAAATATATTTAATGAATGGATTGAATAAATTGAATCTAAATATAATAAATATTGTAAAAACTCGAAATTAAAGTTCCGCCATCTGTGAAAATTGCCCGAACTAATATATGGATAATTAGTATACAACTAACATCATAGTTACAGTAGTATCGCGCCGAATCCGTAGATGACGTAAAAATAAAATAAACCAACTCCAAGTCAGCATTTTCCCTCATCCGTCGAGCGAGTCTGAAGTGCGAGAGAAGGAACTTTATCCCAAAAAGATTGCGGTAAAATTCGTTACACTGATTGATAGCTATTTACTTTTATCTAACGATCTTCACTACAGTATCGACCTCATTAAAGAACATGTTTGTATATCAATGTCTTCATAAATTATCTAATATTAATGTTTCTATTTCCTTGTTTACAAATATATACTTCATTTACTTTTTTTTTTTGTTACTTTTCCTTACGCAGCAAGTAGAAAAGCAACAGGTTTCTGGTGCAAAAAAATGCAATACTTAAAAAAATCGATTATAAGTTTACTTTTTAAACTAACCATATGTTTATTCTTGTTGAACAAGAAGATTACTGCCAGTCCATTTAGAATAGAATACTTTAAGTGTACTTCAATCAGAGGAGAACTCCGTGCCATGTACCTACTACCGATATTCATTAAAACGTTCATATATCATACGCACGTCGTAACTGTATACCACATAACCCTCTTAGTTACATTATTATGAATATAACATGATGAAATTAAGCTGCAATGTGGCTGGTGTACGCACGAGAAGGGAACCGGCACGCTCATTTATATCCTATGACTCTCCTGTCCCTGGAGAGAGGGCAGAATGCTATGAGTGCTCACCCCGCTTATGGGTGAATCCTGACCTGCTTTCAGTGCCATAGCAAGTGAACTACCTTGTGAAATATTTAGTTGCTTGCGGTCAATGACTGAACAATCTCGTTATATGAGCTCATAAATAAATATTATAATGATCAGGGACGTAATGTCAAAGTTGGGTACTTTCCAATTGGATTGTTTTGTTTTAGAGAAATATTAACGCGAAAATGTAATGTAATGTTCGCTAAAATTAAAATTGTAGACTAAAGAATAGGTCATGGTTCAGTATTATCTGTAGCCTTAGACTGAATAACGTTTCAATGGATTGGCACCAGTCATGGTTACAGATAGACTAAAAATGTTGCTGTATATTCAGTTGGTACGTAATAAATGTATGTGTTTTATGCTCTAAATTTAAGGAGATGCTAATAAAATTCGGCACCTAATCGAGACCAGTTAATTAAATTAACATATCTCAATCAGGTTATTACTTAAAAATAATTTGTTCTTTTGGTATCGAAATCGTAAATTAACTTCTAACCTAAGTGAAAACTGCATCTGTTTTGTCTGATTATTTTCACGTATAAAGCTGTAGGTACTGCTGTATATGGTGATCTATTTGTTTTATAACCAAGGCGGCAAAGAAGAACTTGGCCCGAATGATTGAAAGCATTTAAAGGTGAAAACTCGTAATACAATCGGTGTAATTACTTTGTTGTACAAAAAGTAATTCTGACTTTAAAATCAGAAATTCACATCGCATACAGCCGTCGCCGGTTGCGGTAGAATTCTCACAATGTGTACATCATTCGTATCGCAATAAACTCCCTGCATCTGTAGTTCTGTTATGATATGTACATCGATGGGGTCGACGACCTTGCCTAAGACGGAATTGTTCGTGATGTGCGTATAACGTTTGGATGCGGTATGTGGGTCGCACATTGTAGCCAAATGTCGTTCGGAAATAATGGAATCAATTAACTTAAATTATTATTGGTTTCGCAGTGTGTTAAGTTACTTGGGTATTTGTACTAACACAAAGTTACTACATATCTAAAGCAGTAAGTTGGATATGGTTACCGTTAACCTGTTCAACTACCTTGTATGCTAATACTATCTAAGTTGAAAAACAAGCACATGGATTGTCTGATGGTAAGCGGTAACCGGTCCCTTTATCAATTAGCGACAATATATAAAAGTAGAAGTGACGTTGTGTACATGTGTCTAAAAACCGCCGATATATTAGAAAATCATCTATATTAGCATCGATGTTAACATCGAATCTAATATCGATAATATTTATTCATCATGCAAAGTATTCTTTACTTTGCATGATGAATAAATATTATCGATATTAGATGACTAACAATGTATAAAAGTAACTTAGATAATAATTTTACTTCTACTCTGTTTTGTTTGATATGTCGCAGTAAGATGGTTATATTGTCATTCTGTACGTATGGGCCGGCTCGACCGGAGTGATACCACGGCCTCCCAGAAAAACCAGCGTGAAGCAATGTTTCGTTGTGTTTCGCCGAGTGAGTGAGGTTACCGGAGACCCTAACCTTCTCGCCTACTCTCACCTTAAAGGCCGGCAACGTACTTGTGACTTTTGAGTTGCATGTATTCATTTCGCGACGGTAGTCACTTACGATAAGTGGCTACCGCCTACCTGATGAGGTGACCCGTCTGCTGGTTTGCCCACAATCCAAGAAAAAAAAAACGGTTTTAATAGTAGTATCTTATATAAGATACAACTAACTCTAGGGATATAATTATATATCGTAAGATAGTTAAATGAAAGCTATTCATAACTATCTTTCTAGGGATTATAACTGACATATTATAGTGCTCACGCATTTTGCCGCTCATTCTTAGTTAACCCTAGAACCACTCTTAAAAACGCCCTTTTTATAAACTAAATACGGATACAATTCACATCTTTATTTATATATGCGGTCAATTCGTGTCATTCGTGCATATTAATTAATTAATTATGTCAGAGATCCCTTAAGACATACCCTTGTGAGTTTCGTAGTAGCGTGTTAGTTAACAGAGTAATTGCTTAATAAAACTTAGTAATTAGATGCTAGTTACCGGGTGTAAATTGTTGTGTGTACCTAACCGCTTAAGGCGGGAGTGTGCGACGCGAGACTGATTTTAAACTAAAGAACACATATTTTGGTTCATTTAATACATTTTGTTTAGGAACTAATAGTAAACGTCTATTTATCTGAGAATCTAAAACCATTTTTATGAAGCTTTCACTGCTTTATTATCTAGTTTTAGGTATATAAAGTTAATTGTAGCTGATCACATAAATTCTTAATAAGAAGCGCTTTTCCGAAATTCGTCCTCTAAAGAAGTGAAAACAAAGGGTGACATATCTGTGAAAATAGGTATGACATTTTCAAAAAATAATCCAAGAAAAGTAGTATTTCCTTTATGTTAGAAATAACAATAAATCTAAATTTTACCTTAAAAGGATTTAAATGGTTAATTTTCTTTTCTAATGAAGATGACAGGAATAGAATAATAAACCTACGAATGTTTACAGCACGGAGAGACGATATATTTTCTCATTCAAGATTACTACTAAATTATGGAAGTATGTTTTAGAATGCTTGTGAATTAAAACCACATCCTCATAGCATTATAAAACCATACTTAGATTATAGTTCCACAGTAGGTATATATTTGGCTGGCCTGTTGGTCTAGTGGTTAGTGACCCTGACTGCTGAGCCAGAGGTCGTGGGTTCGATTCCCACCTAAGTCTGGGTGTTCTTTGTGTCCGTTGCTTGTATGTTTGTAAAGTCCCCCGCGACACAGGAGTAATTCCTAATGCGGGAGTTGTCTTTTTATAAAAAAAAAAAAAATATATTTACTAGACGTTTTACTTGCGAGAAGTGAATGAGTATAAAAATGTATCTAAAAGTGAAACGAAGAGCAATAATATTGTATAAAAGTTAAAACGTAATATAACTCATGTACTTAATCCTACGACTTCTTCCTTCTTGCCTTGACGCTATACAGCTGTGCATATTTGCACAAAATGATGGATGACTGGTACGGTTAGCTTATCCGTTTTAAAAATAAGCACATACACACCTTTATAGTACTATTAAATATCAATAAGCACAGATTTTCCCCCAATAACTTTTATTTAAAATAAATAGGTTCTTAGCTGATCCACACTTTAATCGCTATTTGTCCCATCATTTAGTCAGAGCTCAATTATCATCATGATATCTTAGTTATAGATACCCTCACTGCTGAGTAAAGGGTTATACTTATAAGTTATAACTTCCTCAATGGGCGATCTTATTAAAATATAAAGTGCGGTAATTATTTTGTTCCTCTAACGTACCTACAAATGAGTAATAGGCAATTTAAGATGCAATAAAGAGGTCACCAAGTATTGTTAATTGCTTTACTAGCAAGAATTTACGATAGATAAGAATTTAAATAATGCTTACAAGGTTTTTTTATAACAAACCGGATTGCGCGTGAAAAATCAGTTTATAGCAATTGAATTATATGTCTTACATAGTTATTCACTTTATTGTTGCATTAGAAACCCTTTTATGTTGTTCCTGAACACAGCAGAAACGAAGACTTACGGAGAATTTGGAAAATAATAATATGTACTGAAGACAGTTATTGAGGAGACAATTGGACCTATTAAAAAAGCTCGCTGTATTTTTAGGCCTAATCGCATGCGTTACTCGCGGAATTTTCAAGTAAATACTCGTATGTAAACTTGTTCCATCAGCTATGGTTTCAAACTGTCTACCTCCATCAGAGGATGTGGTGATGGGGGAACATGAATTTCGCATATAATGTGTAATAATATAATTTTATGGAGGCTGCCACCGAGTGAGGAAGTTTATGGGGGAATATTCGTTTACTCTGTCTATGGCTAACCATTTCTTCTATCTATATTTTATTCGACTAGTGAGCTACCTCTTTATTACTTTCTCAGAAACGTTTGACGGAGGGAGGGCTTTAGTGACTGTTTTTTCAATGCAGGACAGGGTTACGCCCTGGTTGGCAGGTGTCAAGGGTTAGATTGCCGTTCTGTTTTTACTTAAAAGTTGTTTTACAAATACATATATTTTTATTTATTTTTTGACCGCTTCTTTTTGTAGCCGAGGTAAAACGTTTATCGTTCTATGAATTATGTCATTATATGTTTATCTGCCAAAGAATCTGTAAGATGTCAATACAGCAAGTAACATTTATCCCTACACTTTAATAAACGAAAACTAACAATTTATTATGAAAGCAATATTTACAATCTTTATGATCTAGACTGGATGTAAATTAAAAAGAGAGACCTGATATATTTTTTTATTATTGTCAAGTTGTAATGTCTCCGAATGCAAGTAAAAAAAACAAATACAACAATTGACTTGAGAACCCCGTATTTTCGTCGGTTAAAAATTATATTTTAACATACATATTATTTGCTTTGGCTTTAAAGCTAATTCATATTGGTTGTTAGTTATTGAATGGGAGAACGACAATTTTCACAAATTTAAAAACGATAAAAAATACACGAACTGTATTAGATCACTTGCGTTCGAACGAAGCCCAGCTTTCAAGTGTGGAGAAATCAGATATTTATGACATAATGAACTACATTCTTCGACCGCCTAGTTGTGTCATGTGTTTTAATCATTGGTTGCTAGTTTTATTAAGGCATTATAACCATGAAAATTGTGCTGATTATGGCTACCATCACGCTATACAATTTTTTTTTATGGGATACGGTGGGCAAACGAGCAGACGGATCACCTGATGTTAAATAACTACCGTCGCCGACGTCGACTGACTTTTCTTTTTCTTCAAGATATTGGGTTAGCTATAATTTGATACAATTTTCAATCGAGAGGAAATGACTAAAAATAATATTTTTTTCTACATGCGCGGGAGGCTGCTGCTCCTCAACCCCCCCGACGGAACCGCAGCTGACGTTCACGAGGCTTTATGATACAACTCTCTGTTTTACGAGTTTTCACCCGAGAGGGAATTGGTCATGCAAATCTGTTGCCGGCTCGCGGGCCATAAATGAATGACACGAAATTAGAAATGTTAAGATAAATTTTATTGAAAACCATAATTTTTTTTTAAAGGCGGTTATTTAGTTAAATAAAAACGGAATTTCTAGTGAATTAATCTTCTGTTTATACTGTCAATCTTTATAAGTTTTTGATTGGTCTCAGTTTTATATTTGTTATAAAAATATAGAAATATTATTTTAAATAAAGATAAATTAGTTTCAAAGATTTTAACGACTCATAGCACAAACAGAAACAACTGTTTACATGAACTGAAAAAATATTAGTCCATTTACGTATAATTAAAATTGCAGTTATGTCAAAAGTGACGCAATAGAACAATGGCTGTGCTAATATTGACATTAACGGCATGTGATCAAATAAGTCGTGAGAGTACATTAGCTCGACATGTGTGGTCTCCTTATGTGCATTATATTTATATAAGAAATTTACTTAATGCTTGTTGCAGTATTACCTTTTCATATTAGGTATTTGTTTTATATGTAAATCTGCTTAGCGGACTAAAGACTCACAAATATGTCTATATTAACATACCAGTATAGTACTATTCTCATCAAGACACTAATTGCTTATTATAATTATCATGTTTGTCTTTAAAATACATTTTTATAAGCTATCAAATCTTAGCCACCAATAATAATCAATATGTGCCACCGACTATGGCAAACCCTCCAAATTTGATTACTTTAAAGACGCCTTATAAGGAAATTAATTTATCGAAATTAATTTATTGAAATTAAAGGGTTTAAATTTGTATGAGCTTAAAACCTTAGAACATCAGTGTTGTCGCTCATGAAAGAACAAAACAACAATAATACTGCAAACTCTTTTATCATTTCACTTAATTAAAATATTAATATCTTTTAAAATGAGGTCAAGCCAATTACATTTAACCATAAACTTATTATACTTTACGCTAGTAAACTAAGTTTATAGATTTAACATCACAGTTAATACCGTTTTAAATGTAAACAGAAACGAAGTGACATAAACTTATAAATCGTGATCAAATTGAATTAAGGATTAACGAACCCCTTAAAAGACAGATCATCAAAAGCACACCTATTGCTAAACATGTTGTAGACTAGTCATTTAATAGTACAGCTTTGTGTTTGCAAAAACAAAAGCCATGTGCGAGTAATCTCGGTCTCTGAGGATACAAATATAATCTGTCTGTCCCTCCAAGTTGAGCAAAAAAGCTTACTTTTACTACTACAGTTACTACTACTAACTTATAGTGTCTACGAGTCTGTCTGAGGTATCCACTGAACTGATCAATTACAGGTAATATAGGTAGTTACTCTAAAAAAACGGCAAGTCGGACTATAGGACGAAAGTAGCAACATCCCAGCCGTAGTACTCCTTTTTATGGGATATCGATAAAACTGTTAACAATTTACATTTTTGTCTTACACTTCTGAGAGAGACTTTGCTTCTTGCTTAATTTATGGGCAGTAGAAGAATGGGTTGAACTTATCCTTAACAAGACCGTTATTACTTACTAGCTGCGCCCCGCGTTTCACCCCCGAAGTCCCGATGCCGAGATAAAAAGTTAAGTTAAGCCTATGCGTTAATCCAGGTGTCCAGCTATCTACATACCAAGTTTCATCGCAATTGGTTCAGTAGTTTTGGCGTGAAAGAGCAACAAACATCCATACATCCATACATCCTCACAAACTTTCACGTTTATAATATTAGTAGGATCGAGGAACTC
Source organism: Callimorpha dominula (assembly GCA_949752705.1). Lineage (NCBI taxonomy): Eukaryota > Metazoa > Arthropoda > Insecta > Lepidoptera > Erebidae > Callimorpha > Callimorpha dominula. The sequence goes on along the minus strand of OX457010.1, from coordinate 10,478,860 downwards.
TATGTTAAAGATTGAATGCTTAGACTTAAATTGTCCTGTGCAAGTTTATTTCTCCTATGTTGTTATTTCGATCACTTGCTTACATATGAGAGCTCAGCTGTAGGCTGCTAGCTGTATTAGCTGAACTAGTCTTTCAATAAGAGTATGTGTACAAGTAGTATAGCTTGTCGATCTCTTATTATTATGATTGCGGTGCTTCCGCGTCGCCGGCGGAAGCAGCGCCGGCTCCAAGCGATTAGCCGGCTGCTAAAGCATTTGTAACCTTGCGACTTACAATATTTTTTACAACATTTCTATCTTGAACTAGCAACCCGCCCCGGCTTCGCACGGGTACAAGTTATACACCTAAACCTTCCTCATGAATCACTCTGTCTATTAGTGAAAACCGCAAGTAAATCCGTTCAGTAGTTTTTCAGTTTATCGCGAACAGACAGACAGACAGACGCTTCGGGGGACTTTGTTTTATAATATGTAGTGATAAGATTTGCAGCAATCATTTTGATGACTGAGCATATTATTTTGCACTACTAAGTTGAACTACAAACATATGGACAATATCTATCTAGAGGTATATGGGATGGATATAAGACCCTACCTATGGAGGAACTCTACTCCTCCCTTCTTTAATTAGTATATAGTAGTTAAACAGAAGCGAAGTATGTCATCACTAAGAGTGAAATAGTCTTACGTTTACACAGCGTCGTCGAGATTTGGTCCCTGAAACCCTTTCGATTTTCAAAGTAGACTAGACGAAAAATAAATTCAATAGTTTGTAAAAGAGCTTGTTTTATTTCAAAAACGCTGTCAAGCTCTTAAATATGCAACGTAACTTTGAGTTTTAATAATAAATCGTGTTGCTATGGTAAAATCGTTCTTATTTCAATTTTAGTTTTAATGCGTTCGATTTGCTTGAGCTTGGTATCGCAAACTATATCGATAAGCGCTCGAAGTAGCGTTACGATTCCAGTGTTATAGAAACGCACTTGGCATTCAGAATAAATTAATAATGAATATACTCTTTAATGTTAGAAGCTTGTTAAGATAGTTTTGGAATATAATAGATATATAGAAATATTTGTATTTAACCTAAATTGTACCAATTTTAATTAAAACGTTTTTGGATATAAAAGGGCTGCGTCTTAGTCGTTTTTTAATCTTTGCCTTTACAAACTGAGAGATACAGGTTTCCACGTAATAACATAAATCCTTGGCTTTCTCGTCCAGGGTTAGGCAGAAAGCCTTTGAAATTCTGTCCTCACACAGCTCCCGAGCTTCTTCTTCCGCTATTAAATTGTTTATACAAATAAAGGCCCTTGAGGAATTTGGGTACTTCTGACTCATTATTTTTCCAAAAAAAAAAAAAACTTGTATACGAAAACATTAACAGGCTGGCCAGTCAGTGTGACCACAATCAGAGCAACCTGGCCCTATTACGTTATCGCTTTAATTCCTTTTAACTGTTTTTTAACATCTTTAAAAAAGAAACGCGTCTCTGATGATTTTAAGTAATGCCACTATATTTACATCTTAGGTTTTGAATGGTATCATTCTTGTGGTATCCTGTTCAATATAAAAACGTCTTTAACGTTGGTTGCAAGAAGGTGAAGATATTACTTAACATACATACTTACGCTCACACACATAATTTCAGCCGAAAGGAGGATTTCTTTTTCTTTTTCAGTCGTTTGTCTTTTCAAAAAATGGTCCCATCTTTTATTAAATTCATAAAAATGGAGCAAAGAAACGTAATTGAGTTACTATATATACATATATACAATTGACTTTGATTGATTGATTACCTTTAACCGATTACCATCAAGTGGGTTTCGTGCTTGTTTGCCTCTTTAGTGGTATATAAATAATAAAAAATGTAATAAAATTAGAGTACGCCTATCATCAATAAATAAATATTTTGTGTCGCTCTCGCATTCAAGTTTTTACGTTTATTGCGATGGTGGAATCATCACACGACGAAATTTAAATTCGTCTACTAGACCCTCATTTTGAATTGGTGGTGAAGAGTTTTATGTGCAATTTACATTTTACGTCCAACGACAACGGAACTTTCGTATTCTCTTGCTTGCATAAGGTTTTATGCTCAACTATATTTTTGTTATGCTAGAATACCATTCTAACAATTTCCTATTTTGCTACAAAAACAAATTAAGAATATAATATAAGGATTCTTGTCGGTTTGACAAAAGTATGTAGCGCCCATGCTAGTAACTGCAAAAGCTCGAAATGTATTGCGATATACTTATCAACGCAATCCAATGTATACAGGCGAATTGATACGAATGCTAAGATTCAAAAGAAAAAGACCATGCTTACGCTTACACATAATGCCACTCACAATATCTTTAACGATACTTTTTACGGACGAACATCGGCAAATAAATAAACTGATTAATTTATGTAATATATGAATAAATGATGTACACAATCAAAAGTAAAAGTTTTATGTATCTATTGTTTACAGGACGAAGAGTCGCTAGAGTCTTCGCGGCCCGTATCAAACATCACACATCACAGCATCATGTATGCGCCCAAATGTCTTGTCATCGTCTCCCGCCAGGATTACATCGATACTTTCAGAGTGAGTTTATTCACAGTAATGAAGCATATATCAGAGTTGTAAGATCAAAGTTAAAACGTACTAAAGGACCAAGGCCTGCTGTCTGTCTTAAAACGGTTTTTTCTGGTTCTATAATAATTAAAGTTTTAAATTTCTGCACTGATCGAACTGCATGTGCAATCTGTATTTTATGGAACCTTGGATGGTTAAACGTTTCTAGATACTGAATTGTGTAAGATTTAGGCGCTGCCATTCCACTATACTCTAAAAAAGGAATTCGAGGTGAAGTAACCGAACTAACTTCAGGGGCCTACACAAGGTTCAAGGAAAGCAATTAACGTGTTCATAAGGAATCCTTCCTTTGAGGAAACACAACGTAATTTATATATACCTACTACTAGCTACCATAGTTATTTAGGCCACGCGTTGCTGTGGCTAAGTAATTTGCAATAAAAAATATTGTGACTATAAATTGAGATAAAAAACTAGGATAGTTCTTATCTCAATTGATTCTGATTGATTTACCATCAGGTGACCCGTCTGCTCGTTGCCCCCTATAATATAAAAAAAAAAGTACTAGTAATATTAAGCACGACCCACGTTACTACTAGATAGTCTTTTAACGTTAAATTTAATATCCATATGTTTGTCACATTCCAGAATTGCCTCGGGATTATATATACAGTATGGGTGGAAAACTTAGGGGTTCCTCTGGAGACGTTGGTCGGTAACCTAGTAGGCGGCGTGCTGGTGCCCGACCCGGGCGGGCCCCAGGTCCGGTTCAGCATTGGAGCTGGGGATCGGCAGGCGCTGCAGCCGCCCGCGGCGCCGCCTATGCCGGTCACACACACCGCCGTCTATATGCTGCTTAGGTTACTTGGTAAGTTGTTTTGCTATAGCTTAGTAGTGTACGTGTGTGTAGTGTCATAGAGGTGTACCCTCTATGACGGTAATTGGTTATCGAAACATATAAAAATTTTGCAATAGCTTTATAGAGCCTGAACTGAAAAACCTGTAACTACAATGATTCTGGGTCTCTAATATTTTTATGTACAAGTACGTTTTATACCACATCGAAAGGCCAAACATGAATCCATCCAACTAGAAATACGTTTAAACACAGTATTATTGCAATATCAGTTCAACACGCGACGCCGATTCTCTTAAAAACCTTTTATACTTCTTGAAGTACACAAACAAGACTTTGAAGTCATTCTGCAATTTATGTGTCCGCGCGAAGAAGTTCCAATCGAAAAACACAGAACGTTAATTGAAAGGAAAAACATCTTGATCTCATAACTCCCCTCCCAACACAAACCATTTATAAATGCGGTAGAAGTGGTGTAAGGAAACAAAATCTTTAAGTAATTATTTATGTTAAGTGCTCATAAAAATATATTAAATATTTAATAATCATAGCAATCGATTAATCGCTTTTGTAATAAGCGAGTATTAAATAATATTATGAAAATGTCTCACAACACATACTTATTGTCGCTGCTTGTCCGACTATAACTATGACATATAAAAGTAACATTTTTAAACTGCGTCCTTCTGAACATATACTGTTGTTGACTGGCCTGTTGGTCTCGTGGTTAGTGACCCTGGCTGCTGAGCCAGAGGTCGTGGGTTCGATTCCCACCCAGGACAAGTAATTGTGTGATGAGCATGATAATTTGTTCTGTGTCTGGGTGTAATTTATCTATAATATGTATGTATTTAGAAATATATAAGTATGTTTATCAGCAGTCTGGTTACCATAGTACAGGCTCTACCTAGTTTGGGCTCAGACGGCCGTGTGTGAGATGTGTAAAGGTATTATTATATATAATCCCACGTCAAATTAAGTTAGTACGAGTATATCGTATATCTGTCATGCATTAAATACTTAAATAATAGTGGTTTAGTAAATAGTTTTCATTCTACGGGCAGCTGTCCGTTGATCCTGTGATGTTGAGAGTTGTGAGCTGATACAGTTTGTTCACAATAGAGGTTGTCGTTACCATTTTTATCAGGAGCGTGGTCAGCAAATCTATTGAAAGAAAGAAAGAAAACTATTTTATTTGTATCTTCAGTTATAACAATAAAAATCATATGACTTAAGACTAGGGTGGTACTGAAGACCAAATAGGGTACCTGCGTCAACTAGTGTCGCAGATCGCTCTGCAACGCTGGTATTCTCGCAGGCCCCAATTAAATTTATATATCTACATTATTATATATACATATTGTAATTATATTCATATTTTACATATAAATAATATCAATAATGTTGTATAAAAATCATATACTATACATTTACTATACATAAATACTTGTATTTTACACTATTTAACAAAACAAATTAAATAATTATAATTTTCCTATATTCATAAGTGTATTTTCGAACTCTTCTGTCATCTGTCAGATAATATTAATATATTATTTTTATTGGATTGGTAGTTAGGCAATTGTTTATCTATTGTATTATGTAATTGAAAGTAACAATGTTAGTGTATATCTGAGACTATGTCTTTCTATAATATGGATACCATAAAAGTAAGTAAAGTGGCCGCACATATGGACTAATGAGTTGAGTGATGTGAAGTCTGTGATAGACCTAAAAATTGAAAATACATGGTAGGGGTACAATAATGAAAGCTGAGCATCTGACTAACACATGGTTATAGTATTAATAGTTATTTAATGTTAGGCTCTGGATGTAGAAGTATGTATGTTTAAACTATATATTTTGTAAACCAATAAGTAGTAACGAATATTAAAACGGCTGACTACGCTTGTGTATAGATACGTCGATGGCGTTTACATTATTTACTCATTGCGTAGATAACAGCAATTACAACACTATTACATTAGTCTTTGTACCTTATGAGTCAGTGACCGTAAACTTGTATAAAGAATTCATTTGACAGCTTACTAAAGCAGCGTAATTTTGTGTTTTTAGGTGTATTTAACTATGATAAGTTGTAATTTGTGGTGATGAATATAATATTTTTATAAATATATGCAAAATTACAATAGGGAATATGCATGTTGTTTAAATTTACTTGATTAATTTTTCCTTGAATCTTTATTGTCCAGATATTATGCCTAAACAATAATTTTCTTATTTAGTTCGTGTTTAATTGCAAAAAATATTAATTATAATATGCAAAATAAGGGCGCGAAATTCAACTTTGCAAAACGCTTCACAATTGGTCGAAACAAAAAATGACGTGACATTCCACGTTCTGTCATTTATCGGCGCCTATATTCATAGTGTTACGGAGAAAGATAGGTGTTCCTGTGGTTTTTGCTCTTAGCTAGTGCAATTTAAGCATTCTAGTGATATTAGAAATCATCTAGGACGATGACTGAATGTAGTTTTGTCAAAGCACAATAGGACAATCTGCCGAAAATAGGTGCATTCATGACGACTATATATTTTGCATCACATCCAGATTTTACGTCCGCTGAGGTCAAAGGAGTGAAAGCCGCAAGGTAATTATTATAATACTTGGTATATTATAATCTAAAGGATAGGTAAGATATGTATAGTTAGTTATATTCATGAAGTTTTATTGGACTTTTGTTACCTAGCTTGTCTAAAGCAAGTTGCCTTCTGTTTGATATTTAAAACAAACGTAAATTACCTACTACTGACTAATTCACACTATACTAACAATTAAATTGTAATATCCTTACATTAAAGTGATATTCACAACAATATAAACACGATAATGAAGATACTTCATCTCTTCTCATTAATGTAAACCATTGTTTTCGTATTTTACATTATTATTTTGTACAGGAAAAAAAACTATATTGGGTGTACTTCTTATAGTATTTTTACACTAAGGGACAAGGCAATACCTATAAAATGGTTTTTTATCTTTATCCATCGTCTATTAATTACAATAAATAGTAATTACAACTGGAAATCGGTATGAAATTACTGTAACACTTCAAGTAAGTTTATGGAACAAACACTGAGCGTGGAACGTGACGTCATCCAAGGCCCGCGAAATATGGTGGCGTTCAAACAGATCAAATTTTATCGATGTTTTCATTGTTATTTTAAAAATTAATTTGAACATAGCCAAGGTTATTTATATTTTTTATTAGGGTAGAATGATGGAACAAGTCAATATACGATAAAAAAAGTACATGCATATTCCCTATTAAATTAATTAATTTCCTTGAAAATAATTATAATAGGTATTTTAGAATTGAAAGTATTAGTGCTAGGTTAATCGAAAGTATTCGATGGCAAGTTGAAAAGATCTAGGTTTGTAGATCTTAAACTTACTAATTACAATTAAAAAAATCTATTTCTAGGTATTCACAACTCCGTAACACTGTGGTGTGCGGTAATGAGCGAGCACAAAGTCCTCCTTGTCTCTCTGGCGGCGGCCCGGCTAGCAGCGGCTTGTCGAGCACTTGCTGCTCTAATGTTTCCCTTCAGATATGCCCATGTGTACATACCACTGTTACCAGCTGGGCTCTCTGAAGTCCTGGCAACCCCGACGCCCTTTCTAATTGGTGTCCATTCCAGCTTAAAGGAAGAAGTTACGGAACTGGTGAGTTTTTTCTTAAGCTTTTATTTCGCGTGAGCATTTGTGTAGTGACAAGTTATAGAAGTTCAATTTTACAACTGGTCCAAGTAACTTAAGCTCATTAGAAGTTAGTTAATTTTAGACTAATCAGGATCATCTTCAGTATTAGCTAAGACAATATTCAACAGTAACCATCAAAATGTTAAAAGCTTGAAAAATAATAACAAATATTTTTTCAGCTGGACGTCATAGTAGCCGACCTAGACGTTGGATCCTTACACATCCCAGCTGGGGTTAACATTCCACAACCGGAGGGAAAACTTCTTTCATCCCTACAAGAAGCTTTGGCCCTAGTTTTACAACCAGAGCTTCGGTCTGCGGATTCAGCGTTCGCCCCACCGCCGCCCGCATCCTCTCTGCCGCATATGTTAGATAAAGAAATTAGGGCTGTATTTATGAGAACTTTGGCGAAGCTCTTGCAGGGGTATAGGTGAGTGAGAAATAGTGATATGACAATAATTTTGGGTGTAATCTCTGTCCAAAACAGTAAGAAGGAAATCAGTAACATGTGATGTAAAGTAGTTGTTGGATAAACCTCTTTCGAACAAAAAAAAATATATTTTACATATCCAATTTATTAATGACGGGAGTAATGCCCGTAAAAAATAATAAACATAAAAAAATAACATAAACCTCCAAACTGAGACCTTTTTTAAAGTTTTATAATTTTTTTTTTATACTAAGATCCTCACGTTGATCATTGATTTTCCAGGCATTGTCTCACGATAATTCGAATCCACCCGTCCCCTGTGTTGACATTCCATAAAATGGGCTTTCTGGGCGCGCGCGGTCTGTCTACCTGCCAGTTTGCGGTGCGCCTACTGGACTCGATGTTCTTTAACGGGCTGGTTGCAGAACGAGGCCCGCCATGGAGAGCCACGGACATATGGGACGAGCTAGTTCAGTAAATATCCATTATAATTTTAATATGACTAGAAATAAAAAAGACGCAATAATCCCGACAACATTGACAATCGCTGTTGTTATTGATTTTGGATTTTACAGTCAGAAGTATAGGCTGTATTTATGTTTAAAGAATAGGTACGTTATAATTTCTAGTCCAATCAGTGTGAAAATCCTCGATGGACTGTTGTATTGTGTAATGATCGTATGTGATGATCCATATAAATTAACTTCTTGTCTGGAAAAGTGTCATACAGTTTAGCTCGTTAATGTATAGTCCCTATAAATCTTGTATCTTTATAAAACACTAAAGTGCGTAGCTGAAATGTAGTGCTGAAATAATCTTGATAAATATCAATTTTGTTACAGAAATTTACCTGAACAGCAGCGGCTAGAATCTCTAAACCCGGAATTAGAGCTGCAGCATTTACAGGATCTGGCGATGCAGTTACACCTCAATGAAAATCCTAATCCACAAGTGAGACTCGACTAAATCAAAATATTTTGATAACAGTTAAACAGAGAAGTATCGTCATAATCCCTTACAGGCTTCGTCCACCTGTCCGTTTAGATAAACTGGAGATAAATCACGCTATCAAAACGACCATTATTTTAAGACAATTCTTTCTTATGAATACCACTATGGAACAAGTAGAAAGAAAAAAAACTGAATGAGAAAAATAATCAGTAAAATATTTCATAGGCATTTCAGCAAAGAATTCTACGACCACCAGAGGGTGCTTCGTCCCGTATCCACCAACCTCCACTACCACCGCTAGATGCAGCCAGAGTACGGGAAATCATGAGAGAAGTCCAGGCCAGAACTAGTCAAACAAAGTATGTACCACTAAAGATAAAACTACGAAAAATGTCTTATCGCCGCATACTATTAAATTATTTTAATGAAATTATGAACAGATTATCAGCGTTACGTCCCCCACAAGCCCGCATCGTGCCGCCAGCAGCGCCACCTACAGGTGCTTCTGAGTACAACCATTTACTACTCACCAATTCCGCCAGACGACTTGAGGTAAATAAGATACGTTTTGCTGCTCTATCCTTGCTTGACACTTCTGGAGTAAAATTATGATTTAATTTTAAATTTAAGCACGGTATTTTTATAGTTTATGTAATTATGTGCAGGTTCTACGGTCGTGTATAGCCGCGATCTTTGAGTGTCGGTACGCGGACGCGCGCAAGTCGTTCCCTGGCGTGGTGCGGGCCATGCGCGCGCCCGCCGCCCGCGCCGCGCTCGTGCGAGACCTCGCCGCGCGCCTGCCTAGCAACAAGCACCTGCTGCACCACCACCAGTTCGAGCTGGTTGTGAGGTAACGTTCTTCCTGCCTGCTATTCCTCTCAGAAATGCAAACCATGTTACGCTAAATATATTACACAATCATCGCCGAAAATGAAATTTCTTTATTCAAACTACCCTACTAATCTGACAACTATATTAATCTTGGTGAAGATTGTCCGCTCCTTCAAAAATAATATCCATATTAGAAGATTTATTTAAACTCGTGCTCTAGCCTGTAACCTAAATGTAGTAATAAGAGTTACGCGATAGAAAGAGAAGCAACTTCTAGGTGTGAATATAACTGTAGGTAATTAGCGCTATGCGACCTGAATTGCGACTTTATTGTGTTTGAGCAAGAGTAGCTTTTTATTTAAATGATTTGGCAGCATGTCTTCTGCGGCTTTACTATTATGTATCCTGTGGCTATATTAACCGATTGACTGTACATACAAATAAATAAAATCCTATCAAAAACATAACATTTAAAAACCCAAGTCCTGCAAGTCGCAACGAAGTTTTTCTATGCAAACAGTTGTGAGATCTAATTGTAATTTAATTTGTTAACTAACAACATTTTATAGTAACCGCGTCAATATTAAAGAAAAGAAGATGTCTAATATTGATACTAATATTGTTAACAAATTAGGTAACTTGCGAGACTTAGGTTTTTCATATTATGTTATGTTTTTGATTGGAACTCATTTATTTTTGTAGGTTGGTACATTAAAGGAAACATCGTAAGTCAATGACATTGAACACTGTTATTACCTACTATATTTACTGGGTTACTGTATTTACTTACTTTAGGTAGTGTATACTAGTTCAAATTGAATGTAATTTGGGAATATACGTTGTTGCATAAGTCTCATAGCCTCAAAAAATTCAGGCTTTAAATGGTACGGCTGTGGCTTTTTTTTTTTTGCTTGACTTGCCGGGCACTACTGTGCCCAGACCCTATGCCCAATAGTACATCATCATCTTCTTGTCCTTTTCCCCTTTCACATTGGGGTCGGCGCAATGTGTAACAAAGGGTTTTGGCTGGTTTCTTTTATGGCCGGCTGCCTGCCTAACGCCAACCCTCCTTGGTAATGTAGTCGTTTTAAAACGGGAAAGAGGGAAAAGTAAATTTGTATAAGGAAAAAATTTGAGAGGAACCTAGGGTTAGGGATACCGCAAGTCTCGGATGGGAAATGGGACTGAGATTGCAGTAGCCGGCAGAGCCCGGGGTCGCGTTCCCGAATGTCCTGTATTTCCTGTGACTGGAGATAAAAAAAATGTTATTCGTTTAAACTCCATGTCAAAATAAGGTTCAAAAATAACGTTATAAACATGAAAAAAAATCTCTTATAATAGAATCAGTTTGATCTATATTTATTGTGAATAGAGGTTAATCTTCAAAGTCTTCTTCCCTCATAAATTCTGCATAAACTTCCACGCAGCCCATCTCTTCGGTACCTCTAAGCATAAAACATCTGGCGCAGTACTCGCCGTATGGTCCATCCGCCGGTAGCTCATCGTAGTTGAACATAAAATCTTTTAAATCGTATTTACCCTGTAAATTATTATATTCAATATATTGCTGCAACTAATTAAGGTATAAGGGAAAAAGGAGAAAATTTGATAATATTTTATTTGAGAATGTAGTTTTGAGGTAAAGAAGTTCCTTTCATTTTCTGACGTTTTTTTTTACTTACGTAGTAATAACGCGACTCCTTGTTAAGACGTTTTGTGTATAAGAAAAAAAGATATGTGAAAACCAAACGAAGATCGATACCGACGCCCGCACTTTGTAAAGCGGTTGTGAGTTCAAACCTCACCCAGTAAACTACAGATGTGAAACTACTCCTAACACAAGCATTTAGATGAGCTTTAACAAGATTACAAATATTGTGTAAACCACCCTAATAAAAAATTAGGCCACATACCGCTGGTAACGGAAAGTCGGGTGGGTCGATATTAAGCATTTGAAGACAGGTCCTGACGTTGTCCTCGGCGTACTTGTAGACGAAGTCTATGAAGCTATTGTCTGATATAACCTGGTAAGGTTTACATCCACCGTCCACGTTCTTGCATATATCTACGCGTATCTAAAACACAAGTATAGCACTATATATGTCGCTGGTTCATTTCCGGCTCGAAAGACCATTTCCGCATGGATCAATACCTTTATTTTAGCCAGCTTGTAGTCTGTTTCATGTTAGATTAAAATACTCCAAGGGCGTCTTCGTGTTATAATTATGTACGTACGTAAAACGATTAAAAGTCCGGCTATCCTTCTCATAAAATTGGTAATAACCACGACTATTACCAATTTTATGAGGGACTAAGGGGAAGTATAATAATGTAACTCTAGATATGTTAAAAGAACTGTCCCACTGCCATTCATGGGCCATTAGGCTTTCTCTTAGTATGTGTGAGGTAAAGTCTAGTCGTGATATATATATATATATATTTAATGTGTAAAATGTGTTTAAAATGTATTTAAATAAAACTCGTTTAACTGAACCAAAAAGATGAAAGCATAAGATGGTGTTAACAGTTAATCAGATGATTTGTCAAGTAGAAATAAACTCACTCCGAATTGATCGGTGAAATCTTCTTCAAATGTCACGCACACGTCGATACCATCATGGGTTCGGTTAATCTTTTTCTTTTGAATATCAAACTTGAACTTGTGTTTATCTTCTTCGCATTTATTTATGTGCTTCAGATTCCAGATGCCGGGACCCTGAATATAAAGATTTGTTTTAAGTATTTATTGCAACACACATTTTTCTTCTAAGGACTATTAGGTTATAATCGCAATACATATAAGCGTAATTTAACTTAAAATTTTTGTAGTCAAATTGTAAATTTTTATTCATATGCTTACAGATATTTTTTAAATAATCACTTTTAGCACGAGATGTATGTATATATAAGTGTATATATCTGTAAATTTAAACCCATAGGGACAGTTTTTTTATTTCGTAATGTGAACTAGTTTTAATGAGCTCTGTAGCTCATTAAAACTAGTTCACATTACGGATAAAAAAAGGTGTCCCTATGGGTTTAAATTTAGCCATTAAACTGTACAAGGCCCTGTGGCCTTGTACAGTTTAATGGCGTGCTGGAATTTGTTCTATTAAATTGATGATTTCTCTAATATCACAATAATAAAAATAACTTGAGACACCTCACACACGGCCGTCTGATCCCAAACTAGACAAAGCCTCCATTATGATAACCAGACTGCTGATAAACATACTTATTTATTACTAAATACATACATATGATAGATAAATTACACCCAGCCACAGAACAAATGCTCATGTTCATCACACAATTATTTGTCCCGGATGGGAATGGAACCCATGACCTCTGGCTCCGTAGTCAGGATCACTAACCACTAGACCAACAGGTCCGTAATAATAACAAATGTTGTGTATATTTTGTTAAGTATTAATTAATTAACATAAAAAAAACTAAGAATACTACGAGTGTAAACACTATTAGATGAAATTCGAACTCTTGATTTTCCAGACATGATTATATTACTTTTCAGGTGTTGTACAAATAAAACTTACAATGTCACCACCAGACTCCACCATTAGGATACCTCCGCTCAGCAGTGCACTGATCGTCAATAGCTTAAGCATTTTGCTTGTCTAACAATATCTGTGTAATGGGTCTATCTACTCAAAAACACTCAATATATAATGTATCACTCATGTTTTACTTGTGGCTTTGCCTCAGTTTATAAAAATGTTATGATTTTTAATATGTTCTTACTTATCTTTGTAATTTGTTACACAGGGTGGCTTAAGAAGGTCTATCATAAAGTCAGACATTATGACAAAAACATCACATGTTATAGAGAACAAAACCTGTAGAAAAAAAGCCAGATTTAAAAAATGTAGCTTTTTAGCGACAATTGCATCAAACTATTGAAAGAAATGTCTCAGATTTAAACTAATTTAAATATAAAGCTTATTCCTGTAACAAAGGGCTTACTTCTTAGTGACACCGTTTAGTTATGGCCGCTATGCTCTCTATGATATAATTTACAATGACTTGCTTAAACACAAAGTTTTAAAAAAGTTTCTTAGTTCTAAATATATGTACTTATATAATTTAAGCAATCAAACATACTCTTTTTTTCTATGATATTATAGGGATAATTACAGAACATGGCATGCTCAGTGGCCATTTGATCCCTATCTGATGACATGATGTTGTTCAATATTGTGATATGAATCTTTAGTTGTATAATAAACTGTCAGAGCAATTACTCAGATAGCAATTGTTTTAGGGTTCTGTATTTCTAAATGAAAAAAATGTAACCATTACATTATCTCTATTGCGTCTGTATGTCTGCTGTCACAGCCAATTTGCTCTGAATCCACTGGACTGATTAAGTTGAAATTCGAAATTGGTACAGATATCAATTCCTGTGACCCAAACACAAATGTACAACGTAAAAGAATGAATTTGAAGTATAGAGGCCAAACTATTAAATATACAAATAAATTAAAACTTCTGTGTGACATCAAAAAAGTTCTGGATCTCAATTTATTAAGGTTATTTAAGAAAATAGATAAAATTGACATTTTCAAAACTACTGAGCCTAAAAAATTTAAAAGAGTTAGTTCTTCACTTAAAGATTACAGGAAAAAGACAAAACAAACAAACTTTTATTTGTAATTCATCGTACAGAACCCTCCCCACTCTTATTCATACAAACTCCAAAAAAAAAAAAAAATCGAGCATAATTATTTATTATTATAAGAATTCCGTAATTAATATATTAAGTACATATTTAACATTATTTCTATATTTTAAGACTGTCGGTTGCAATTTGAAATTTGCCATTCAAATGGTAAATTTTTACAACAAATACTAATAATGTACTTTACCCTTTCCTTCCTTCCTTCCTTTTCCAAGCACACAGCTCAACTGATACTAAGCGATTACCGATACCCATAAAAACTAGTAAAGTTTCAAAATATCACTTTGTTACAGACTAATGAACTGCGCATTGCAATCAGCAACTGCACTTGACGAGCACTCGATAGCAGCAGCAATGCTGCCGCTCGCAACAGCTTACTGCCGCAAGCTGTGCACAGGCGTCATCCAATATGCTTACATGTGTATACAGGTTTGTAATGCAATATGCAATTCTCATTAAAAGTTAGGTTACAATTTTATATAAGTTGTATCATGCCTCTTGATAACCTCAGGGAAGACGCGGGCCAAAAACTTAATTAAAAAAGTTTCCACGAATAGTGTTGCAACTGTATATGGTAAGCTAGAGTCTATTTTATTATGTGGTTGCGAGAGTCGCTGTTCCTTTAAAAGTCTTCAATGAGTACGCCCTTTGTACGTGTGCACTATTGTCGTTTCAGTACTTATAGCGTATCTGCGTAGGACTTGATTCCTTGTATCGGCATAGCATTTCATCTAACTAATCTATTTAAGCGGCGGTAGCGTAATGGCTAAGGCGTCGGACTTGCGATCGAGTTGGTTGCGGGTTCGAACCCCACCCAGTGCACTACCGACGTGAACCCACTCCTAACACAAGCATTTAGCTTAGCTGGAGCGGTTAACAAGAATACTAGTGATGTGTGACCCCACGTTACTACTAGTCTTTAAAAAAAAAAAATAATAAAATATGATTATAAATATGCATTTTGCTGTAAGTATAGATGTTGATAGAGTTTGGGTTATAGTATATTTCTATTTTTTGTTACAGGAACATCCTGTGTGGACGAGTCAACAATTCTGGGAGGCAGCATTTTATCAAGATGTCCAAAGAGATATTAAAGCGCTGTATCTGCCCAGCCCTACGCATCAGAGGGTACCTAGCCCCAGGTAAAAAACTAAAAAACCTAAAAATAGCTTTATTTTATATGGACAAGTTGACATACAGACGAATGATACAAAATACCACCACTATAAGGTAATCCTCATTGTGAGCATTTTGATATTATTTAACAGATATTTTGTTCAATATAATATGATTATATCACATGTTAATGCACAAATAAAATAAATATATCACTCCAATAATAGTCCCATATACTATTTATACGCAGTACGTTGCTGACGCTACTGATCCACCTTAATAATGTTTAAAACCACACTATTATTTATTTCAGGGATGACGAAGAGTACATATCTCTTCTGAAGGCTCAAGAGCCTAGCGCGCTAGAGATAGCTGCAGAACAAATGCGGTTATGGCCCAGTTTACCACAAGGTATTATTTTGACGAGTTTTCGCCATCGTCTCTATTCTTCTCTTCAGTACTTCTTCCTGGATACCCGCCACCTTCGTATACAATGAAGTAATGTATGCTTAAAAGGCAACTTCTCCCATCATGGTTGTATTCGTATATCTCTTCCAGAAAAACAACGAGAGATAATACAAAGCGAAGAGTCCACGCTTTACAGTCAAGCTATCCACTACGCGAACAGGATGGTGTACCTGCTGCTGCCGCTGGAGGGCGCTGGCAGACGCGCCGATGTCAGAGGCGACGACGCTGACAGAGCAAGCAATAGTATTACGAACAGGTAATGCCGAACGCCTGATGAAGAGAGTTGGAAATACAATGTAACAGAGATACCTTACATATTCTTCTTCTACTTCTTCTCAGCCGTTCTCAACCAGATGGGCCTCCTTTAGATTGCGCCATCTAACCCGGTCTTGCGCTACTTCCATCCAGTTCATCCCTGTAATTTTCTTGATGTCATCCTTCCATCACATGCACATTATGGTCTTCCTCTCTTTCCGCTCCAGGCCTCTATTCTAAGGCCGCTTTGCCCCACGAGCCACGTTTAAGGGCCATCTTAAATATACATATCTTAAGTATTAAGTCTAAATTCGAAAGATAACTTACTTATCACAAATTTCAGTTAAAGTAATAGGAAAACTAGTTTGATGTTAGTAAAGATTCTATTTGTAATCTAACTTTTTGTATACAGCGTGGCAGAATCTGACAGTGTGGACGCAGAGTCGGGTTTTGAGGAGGCGGATCCCGGAGAAGCGGGTAACAACGTTATCAAAATGGTTTCCAGATTCGTAGACAAAGTAAGTTTCATACAGATTCATTTAATTCCATCTCAAAATAGTTTCAAAACTTTAAATGTCGGTAATTTAAAAGAGGTTTACATTTTGTTACGAATCGTGGGTTTCTTGCAATTTCAAACAACATTAAAATGTAGACTGCATTATTGAAAGCAATATTAAGGAATTAGTTACTTTGGTGAGTTTATGAGACAAATTTAATTCTTCCATTTTCAGGTTTCTAGGTTTTAAATCTAAAGATCATGGATTGGACATCTGAATTTATAGATATTTGTTGTCTAATTAGGCGTGAAATTTCAGATTTATTCTTTCCTTGGATTAAAAGTTAACGGGACGTTTATTGTCTGTTATCTTTTTTTGTATTCGGTTACTCATAAAATTATTTGCATGTAATTAGATACTTGTAATCAAAATGTAAAGAATACCTGTACAATTACTGGTAAAAAATCCAAATTCAGCAGATTAAAAGAATGATTCTCACGATCAATATTCAGTTTCGGTTTGTTTTTATGGTGTTAACCTTATGGTAAATGACTACCGCCGCCCATCGGCACCTGTAACTCAAGAGTCACAAGTGCGTTGCCGGCCCCTAGGGTGGGAGTAGAGGAAGAGGTTAGGCCTCCGGTAACCACACTCACTCGGCGAAAAGCAATACAAGCATTGCTCCACTGCCGGTTTTCAGTGAGGCCGTGGTATCACTCCGATTGAGCCGGCCCATACGTGCCGAAGCATGGCTCTCCCACGATAATCCACTATTAACATGTAAGGGGTATTACAATACAACTATCAGCTCCCCGCAGTTTCATCTGCGTTTATGGTCATTGCCTCCCTCTTAAGGGTCTAGCTTTATGTTACATAGCCTATAACATTCCTTAAATGAATACTGTTTATTATATCAAATTTTCTCTTCTCGTGTTAATATTTTTTGTACGCATTTTCAAGAAAATTTCGCAAACGCAATAACCTGAAATTTAGAACACTTAAAGATTATGTGTAAAAGAAGTGCAAAAAGCTTTTATGCTACGTTCAGTATATAATGGATCAATCATCGTACTAAATCTACACAATCACAGTTCAACTTATACTGGCCAATGAAATATATGGTCGAAATTCGACGATCTGTCAGTATGATCATTTACTATCATTTTTACAAAATTATTTAACCTATTAATTACTTTACGCTCAATGGATTCATCGAGGAGACCTTTGTTGCTGTCTGTACATCTTAGATACACAATTTATGTAATTAAGTTGCCTCAAGTGTTAATGACACGATGTGCCGCAGGTGTGTACAGAGGGCGGAGTGACAGCAGACCACGTGCGCTGCCTGCACCAGATGATCCCGGGCGTAGTGCACATGCACTTAGAAACGTTGGACGCGGTCGCAAGGGAAAGTCGACGCTTGCCACCCGTTCAGAAGGTAGGAAGAAAAAATCTTGTCATATACTCCAATGAGTTGTCGATGGAATAACTAAACGACTTCATTCACGAGTGACTGATGTAGTTTTGTAAGTTCGCTGACGTTTAGTGAATGCAAACGGATGATTAGCTTCTATTCAAATTAGCGTTTGCGTGTTTGCCTGTTGATTGTAGCTTAGACAACTTATAAATGTTGCCAGTTTCTAGTCGAGAAGTATTCAAAATGAATGTTTTGCTTTTTTGTTGCTAGTAATATCAATGACTGTTAGTTTTTTCTTTATAAATCGTTTTTTTTTGCGTATATAGAAGTTTCAATAATGACAACGATTTACAGTTTGTAATTTGGCAGTTTGTAGAATAATCACTTATATTATTTTCTCATTTAAAAATTGCATGCAATCTATTACAACGAAATGTTACCATTTTGTGTATATTTGTTTTCTTTGACAATATTTTTAACAATAAACCATTACTATTATTAAAAGCTTTCTGTTTCTTTTTCCTTTTTAATATATAACGTAGTTTTGACCTAACCTCTATCTTAAGTTTCGGGAATATTTTCTTCTTGAATATTTGCAAGCCATTTACATATTAAAAATACACTATTTTAGTTATTGAATCACACGTAGTCATAGTTTCACGGATACATTAACTTGGCGACATCTAACTTGGTAACTTTTATACATATTCACAAACAGTATTCGCATAAGTAGAGTAGAAATTCAGATGATATCGCATTCAGAATCCTACGTTGCTAGACTGCACACCTAATTTATGCTGTTCATTCTATTAGAAATGCTTTCATTTTTCTTCTTCATAGTGTTTACACAAAGTACATTACTGTAAATGCATTAATAGTCGTGAAGTAAATGCGAAATTCGGAAAACCTTTTTCTTGACAGTATGGTAGTCATCTGTCAATTGAGTTACTCTTTGTTAAATGTCAAGACGGTGCTTCCACAGCTTACTATATACATTATAATTCAAATTGTTTATTTGCCTAATACAGGTTATACAATGATCTTGGAAACTATTTATGGCCGCTGTATACTACCCTTTTAGGTGTGCAAATGTTTCATATTAGCTAATCACACTAAAACACAATAAATATTTAATTGTTATCGAATAATAATAAAATCTTAATTCTAAATTACATTAATTATAGTATTTTTAATTAATTTCATGTCAAATCAAAATACTAGGTACAGTCAATGAAACAAATAATTGTCAACGTTATTAAAAATTATCCGAAAGGAAGTCATTCATGTTGTAATACGTTTTTTCAATCAGAAACGCTTTGAGTTCGCGTTGAAATTTTTTTATGTCACATATCTGTCAAATATTTTTGGGAGCTTGTTAAACACTCTAGGAGCCATGCCGAGGACATTTTTATCAACAAGTGCGCTTGTGTGGGGCGTTGCATGGATTCTGTCATGCTGTCATTGACTTTTTAGGGTTTGAAAATAGTCTGGATGCAATTTAATAAAAACTGCTAGCTCAAAAATGTACAATGACGGTAGAGTTAAAATTTTTAGTTTTCCTTGAAGTGAGGTCTGCAACTGTCCGGTAATCTTAAACTACATACGGCTCTAACACATTGTTTTTGTGCTCGAAATGCATCGTCTCTCTTAACTGAGTTTCCCCAAAAGATAATTCCGTACCGTAGTGTAGCTGTTACGTAAGCATTGTAAGCAAATAGTACGACCTGTAGACTTGCAACTTTAGAGAGCATATATAATGCATACGAGAAAGAATTTAATTTTTTACATATTTCTTCTACTTGTGTTTTCCATGACAAATCTTTATCGATCCATAATCCTAAAAATTTTTGATTAGTGACCTCTGCTATATTAAGGCCAGGATAATTTATGTTTATGTCAAAAGTTTGTGTCCTTTGTTTATAATGCATTATTTTTGTTTTGTCAATATTTATTTTCAAATTATTTATTTCAAGCCATTCTATAACTGTTTTAATTGTATTATTTATGTTATCCTCATATATATTCATGTCAGTAGTCTTAATTTAGAAAATATCATCGTGCAATCGTCAGCAAATAAAATCATAGGTGTGCTCACTACCTTCGGCAAGTCATTTATATATATAAGGAAAAGCAAAGGCCCCAATACACTCCCTTGTGGTACACCGTATCTGACATATCTTGGCTCTGACTGGTATATAACTTCAGTTTTTGACTTAGGACATATTCTAACTACTTCGGTTATTTGTGTTCTATTTTCTAAGTAGGAACGTATAAGACTGAGTGCATTATCTCTTACGCCATATGCATGTAGCTTCTCCAGAAGAATTTTATTGTCATAAGTTTTGCTCATGTCCATGTACACAGCAGACACTGGTATTTTTTTGTCCATGAAAAGTAGCACCTTATTGATCATTTCATAAATAGCGATATCTATACTCTTGTATTTTCTAAAACCTTTCTGTTCAATTGCTAGCAATTTCTTTATTTCAAAATAGATGTAGAAACATCGGTGTATAAATTTTTCAATGACTTTAGAAAAAACAGGAATAAGAGCAACAGGTCTGTAACAGTTCATGTCCTCTCTACTGCCTTTCTTGAAAAGTGGTTTTACAATAGATGTTTTTAAATTACTGGGATATATTCCTTGTTCAATACATAAATTTATTATATGGGCAAGCATGGGAGAAATAATAGAAGAGACCTCTTTCACTATCATAGTGTTTACCTCATCAATACCAGTGCTTTTTGTATTTTTTAACTGGTTTATAATGCCCTGTATGTCGTGAGGAGTAGCTAGTGTCATGAAAATGGACTGGAGGCTGCTATTCTTTAACGTGCTTTTTGTTTCTGTACCAGGTTTCACTAAATCAGCAAAAAAGATGTTAAAAGCTTGTGCTATATCTTTGGGGTTTTTTATTATTTTATTGCCTATCTTTATTTTTAAGATGCTTGGCTTAGGTTTATTTAGTTTCTTTTTATTTATGACCTGCCATGTAGCTTTGGATTTTCTTGCAGCTGCTCTTATTTTGCAATCGTTTTGGGATTTTTGTGTCAGTTTTAAAACACTTTTTAATCGCAAGGAGTGGTTTTTAAGTTTGGTTTTATTCGCTTTACTTGGATGAAGTCGATACTGCCATAACAATTCTCTTCTACGATTGCAACATTTTCTAATTCCTTTAGTAATCCAGGATGGTTTTTTATGAGTTGAAATTTTTACTTTTACCATTGGGAAACATAACTTGTAAAAAAGAACAAACGTCTCATGAAAATAGTTGAAAGCCTCTTCAGGATTGTTGGAACATAGTCTCGCTAAAACTAAGACTTTTTAGGCAATCTTTAAATTTAATTATATTTTCAGCACTATAGTCACAATGCAAGGTAAGTGGTTTTTCCTTAATTGAACAGGTTAACAGCTGAGCAGTATGATCCGAGAGTGCTAAATCTAAAACGTCTGACTTTGTGTTTTGAATATTATGAAAAAAATTATCCAAGCATGTACCACTACTCAAACGAGTTACTTGGCGTATAGCTATTTCTAAATTATAGTTTAAAAGTAGGTTTTCTAACTGTGTAGATCTTTGGGATTTAATTAAAAAGTTTATATTGAAGTCACCAGTAATTATTATTTTTGTGTTATTATTTTTAGAGCAAATTCGTAAAATTTTATTTAGTTGTTTAAAGAATAGGTCCATTTCCTTGTTTCTATTATTTGGAATTCTGTATATACATATGATAATTATTTGAGAATCTAAAAGTTGTATACCTGAACACTCAATCACATTTGAGATGCTACATTTGACTAAATTGTCTAATACCTTAAATAAAATATTATTTCGAATTAGTATGCAAGAACCTCCATATCTATCGCTTCTGCTGAAGAAAGATGCCAACGTATAGTTTGGCAGGTAGAAAAGGTGCTCATTCCCACTTTTTATTTTGTGCTCAGTAATGGTTATGATGTCAACAGTGCAGCCAGAATCAGATAGGTCCTCCAAGTGTGTGGATAGAATATCAGCCTTACCAAACAAACCGGCAATGTTCTGGTGTAATACTATTAGTTTATCATTCACGAAAAAACGTTTCTGATTGATCGTCATTTTTAACGGCAAACTAACATATTTATTAAGTTCATTCGAAACAATGTCACATGAATTATTCATATTATTTGATCGAGACACACTCGTATAGAGGAAAACATGCAATATCTATTAAAATGCGGTCCATAATGTTTCTATATACACTTTTTATACCGTAATTATTAAGTTTACCTGATTTTAATGAAAACATATTATGTGAGAGATCTTGATTTGTATCAAAAAAATAAGCATATTTTTCGTTTTGTATATCTAAAGATAATAAAGAATTAAACATATCAATTTTATAGTTATATATTGGAGCACCTAGAATGTAAGTAGGAACACATATAATGACATTTGTATGTGTTATATGTTGTAAGGAATCTTTGATAAATTTGACTAATTCTACATGACTGCTTCTATTTTCGAAATCTTCTTCCCCAATAAAAATTAAACAGTAATCGTCCATAGTAAATCTTTGTAGTTTATTACCAATACCCGATAATAATTCTTTCATATTACTATTTTTTATATAGCGAACATAATTAAAATGGCTTCCAAATGTATCTTCGATGAATTGTATTTTACCCTTTGTACTACTGTTAGTAAGGATACATAGTTGCCTTTGTTTAATATTTTGCCTGTATGTATTCTGTATGTTGTCATGACCCCCATTCACTATTTTTTTATTGCGGTGTGTCCCCAATGCTAATGTGTTTGCTTCACGATTATTTTGTTTCAAGTTTACTTGCGTGGTGTCTGTGCTAGTATTCGACGTAGATCGTTGTATATTCACAGATGTTATTGGTTTATAGGTGTTTTGTTGTTGTTTTCGGTATTGTTGGAATTTTTGGGCTAGCTATCATAATTCTTTTCTTGCAAACTTGTTTACTCTCTGACCGTGGCGTAAGACTCTTGTTCTCTTGTGTGCTTACTTTTTTATATAGATCAATAATCTTACTAGTTTTTTTTTAAATCCAATTTTAATTTCATATTTTCACATGTCAAATTATCAATCTCCTGATGAGCCGATTGTAATACTGTGGTACTTCTATAGACATTCATGTATGAAATAACAATTTGACTTCATACCTAGCTATCGTCACATCATTTATCTTTGGGTTCATATTTTATAAATAATAACAAACTTAAAAATAACAACGAACATTTTTTTTTATTCTTTAGACTTGAGTAATTTTATGAAGAGAATTAAATAATTTCATACATAGGCAATTATCCAATTGTTATCACCTGTTAAGAAAAAATAAAAAAATACAAGTGTAATCACTTATCACAATAAATGTTTATAAACAAACTTATTAATTTTTCTATAACTTCAATGGACTAATATTAGATTTGGTTTTATTTAATAGTATAATGTCCCATCCATTCTACACGTTATTGACAAAGGTTTAAACATCTATGATGCATTTCACTATTTTTTTACCGCTGATCAACCAATACATAGAAGATACTAAATCCCTTGCCTAAGGCATATAATTCACTATCCCTATATGTTTGTCGAACCTGAGAGATCTCATAGTAATGTTTATAAAAGTAGGTATGTCACGATTAACTAGTAGCTTAGAAAATCATACTTATCTTTTAGGCAAATAGTTTATATTGAATGTATCTGAGTCTGTAAAATCGAACAGATTCAATACTTGATGTTTTTATTCAATTTGTACGATAATGGTATGCAGGAGAGGAGGAGAGCATCTGTACAGTGGCAGTATACTTTTTTTTAAAGACAACTCCCGCATTACGCATTAGGAATTACTCCTACTTTAAAAACATACAAACAACGGACACAAATAACACCAAGACTCGGGTGGGAATCGAACTCACGACCTATGGCACAGCATATAGATTCTATAACAAATTCATATCACTTGTCACCAACACCGGGGTTTATTGTGTGGTAGTGTGTCAGAACCAAAAAAAAGATGTGATACCCAATCAAACTAAACATTATTAAGTATTCGCCATCCATTCGCATCATTTTCATTTATTGTTTTTCACTAACAAGGTATATTTTAGCTGACAAGGTATACACCATAACATGTATACCTTATACATGTAATATATTACACTACTATATCTATAAGTACATCAGTTTTTTTTGTAAAATTATTTGGTGAAGATAAATAGAACAATGATAGCTTATGTTTTACTATTAGATTGATTAAATTGTTGGTTAAATGTATATTTTACTGTTAAATTGGTTAAATTATTAATTTAAAAAATTACAAGTAAGACGTTTGCATAAGGAACAAATAAATAGTGTATTTAGTGGCTGTTTTGGGGCGCTTGGGATGAGTGACCTTCCAAGTACATACTATATATTAATCATATAATCTTAGATACATTCATAAAACACAGTAAGAATTACATATTTAGTTACATATATAGCTTTGATTTTGCTTTATTTTGCTTTTTGTCAAATCTTAAGGAACTAACAAGGTAACAGTTTAGAAGACAACTATCTTATTCTTCATAATCGCATGTACGTGCTTTACGCTAAGTTAGTTAACACAAGTATTTGTGCAATTGTAACAGCATAGAAAAGGTAATAGAATAAGTATAGGTGAGTGAAGTCCATCGGTATCAACGAGACTCCTTACTCAAGAGCATTAGCAGCTACATATGTGTTCCTGTCGTTCAAGTTCGACCCATCAATAACTTATTATCAAAGTACACCATGCCAAGATATCATACCACCGCACTGGTTCAAATAATATTATGAGAGAACAACATACGTGATTCTGATGAAAACGACCTCTTTCATATCACGTACAAAACCGAAGTTCTTAAATTTAAAACCCAGCGCTATTGTACTTCAGTTTCTGTATTCATACCAGGCTATGGCGTTTATAGCTCAATAAATTATAGATCTCTACTTCCTGCGATACCGACAATGTACTTTTATTTCTTTGTTCTATAGCCTCGGATAGTCGCTCCAGCACTTGTACCAGGCGAGACGGTCTCCGTACCAGCGTTAAGGGCTTACTTAGTGTGTGACGGACGACATACTTCATTATTGCCGGCAGAGGGCGCGCTGTTCCTCACCAACTATAGAATTATATTCAAGGGCACGCCCACGGACCCCTACGGTAAGATTGAGTACCTTAACAGATGAGTGACCTTGGTTTTCGAGGTATTCCGGTACTTACATACTTATAAATTTAACCCTTTCTCAGAGTTCTGAATAATGGGAATGAAGGAATCCTATTTCTGGATTTATTTTTCGAGACACAGAGCCGTATTCTGCTAATCTGGGCACATTCCTCAATCTTACATATACAAACTGATAATAGTTACCTACCCCAGAAAGTTAAACTACTAATTGTACACACTCAAGTATACAGCAACTAAAAATCTGGAAACCTATTTTATATTTGAGCACTGTTTTCTGTAAACAGCGTGCGAGCAGACGGTAGTCCGCTCATTCCCACTTTGCTCGTTAACACGCGAGAAAGCCGTTCGGACTCACTACCTGCCGCACTTAGAACAATCATTGCAAGAGGGCTTGCAACTCAGATCTGCAACGTTCCAACTTATAAAGGTGAGAGTCAGTTGTGTTATAATTACAATATTGCGCACTAAGTGTTATGAGAAAGCTTGAATTTGACAGTTGACACTGGTTGGAATATTGGTTTGTGAACTGAAAAGGTGTTATTGACATTCAGGTGGCATTAGACGAAGAAGTAAGCAGTGAGGCCGTGGAGTCTTTCCGCAAGCAAGTCGCACGGCTGCGACATCCGGAACACCCGCTTTTGCACTTTGCTCTCGCACCACGCGCCCAGCCAGCACCCAAACATCACCAGCCTAAACACAACACCCTCAAGTAAGTAAATGATGAAAATTTGCAATTGAAACTACGAACATCAAAAATTCAAGCAAGGGGCTTGCGAAAATCTGTAAATAAAAAAAATTGTGTCAGAGAATCAGTTCTTTAAACATTATTCTTTAAACCTTGTTGTTGTCAGGGGTTTTGCCAAAAAGACGCTATTGAAGACAGCCCGTAAAGCTGGGCTAAAGCCGAAGCCGTCCAAACGTCAAAAGTACGTGCTGCCCTCGGCGGACGCGCGTTCGCTCACCTCCCCTCCACTCATGTCTTCGCTCTCTGCCGATACATTGTCGCGTGAGTAGATGTCTTTCTTTGTAATATATTTATTGGTAGTTCGATGTATGCATAAAAGTCTTTGTTGATCTACAAATCTTAGATAATATTAAAATTTTGATGCGAGTTTTGAAATATTTTTTTTCTAGTAATATTTTAGATATTATTTTTCTAGGGACAATATTGTTTAAATACCTGCAAGCATGGCGCAGGTGTTTAAGTGGTCAGCTCCCCAACTCTGTTGAGAGTTGTGAGCGCGATCGAAAATAATTTGTGTAATTTACAATTCCCAAATCTGAGGTGTCCTGTTTTCAATAGTAACATAAGCTAACCAATCCCCTCACTGAGGTATATGAATGTCGAATGAGGAAGTTGATTTAAAAAGAATCTATTTATCTTTCTACTTGATAAAAGGCAATACAATATCCGTGCACAGTAGAGGAGCTGGAGCTGGGCGCGCTGGGCGGCGAGGGGGCGGACAGCCCGGCGGCGCGCACGCTGGAGCGCGTGCGCGAGCGCGTGTACGCGCGCGACTGGGCGCGCCTCGGCCTCGCGCACTCGCCCTTCCGACTCGCGCACGCCAACGCGCCCTACACGCTCTGCAGGAGGTCTTGTTTGTTTCCTACTAGCTTTTGACCGCGAATTCACTCGCGTTTATTTTTCTATCCCTCGGAACTAGTACTTTTTTGCTGGATGAGACCTTATGTCGCCATGACCATATCGCATGACCCTATGTCTGGGGCTAATAGCTAGATGAGGTACACTATGTCGTTTTCTATGCCCAGACAATATTTATGCAAAATTTTAAGCTGATGAAACTAACAAACAAACTGACAGTTATTTTTATAATATTGCTTAAGATTCAATATTATTATATTTCCTATACTTTATTGATAGATATTTTGACCCACAACTTGTTCGTTGTGTGTAACAGTTACCCGGCAGTTATCCCAGTTCCCGAGAGCTTCGGCGACGACTCGTTACGACGCATCGCGCGCTGCTACCGGCAGGGTCGGCTGCCTGTTATTACATGGAGACACTTAAGAACACACGCTACACTATCCAGGTAATTAACAATTCAACATAAACTACTACCTCATTGTGTTGTTATCCTTATTCACCTAAAATATACTGCAGCGCCATCTACCGTTGACCAGTAGAACTATGTGGTAACTACTGATACTGCATCACGCCATGAAAGTTGCCGGCTCGCCAGACATAATCAACGAGCCTGGTCTGATAATCCTTTCGTTTTGTTGGAGAAAACGTTGACCCCGCACCATTTCCTTCACATAATGTCTACATTGCAATATTGTGTAAATGTTATTTCATAACACAACATGATTCATTCACAGATCAGCAGCATCTCACCATAAAGGCGTGATTGGCATGTTGAAATCAAGCCACCAAACACCGGGTCCTACTCAAAGTGGTACTGAAACTACCTCCAGTTTAGAACAAGTAAGAATTATTCGTTTTATAATTCCGACATCTTCTACAATCATCGTTATATTTCAGCCATTTTACACAAAACTTTAATGAATTATACACCTAAACCTTCCTCATGAATCACTCCGTCTATTGGTGAAAACCGTATGAAAATCGGTTCGGTAGTTATTGAGTTTATCGCGAACAGATCGACAGACGCGGCGGATTACTTTGTTTTTTAATGTGTAGTGATGCGTTTATTTATAGGTATAATTTCTGTAGTATTGTTACGAATATCCAGCGGACGCCTTCTATTGTCGAGTTTAGGAAGTCATAGAGGGCAACGATTACCTAAAGTGAGATGCCCGCCATCTGTCGAAATTACACGGAACTAAGAAGTCTATGAATAGAATGTGCCACGATGTATTGGAACGTTCTAGGTTGGTTTCGAGTTTTCACGAGATGCCGCGGTCTCTCTATGAGATAACGTGTTGGGTATATAAAACGTTGCGGCATTAGACATAGTTTTCAAGTTGAGTAACAAGCGAGTAAAGTGCGAAGTGCAAGTGAATTTAGAAGTGTAATAGTGATTATGTTGTTGTTAGTTTCTCTGTGTAAAATAAATTGAATGTAATAGAAAAGTCTATTTTGGTAATAAATTGATGTAATTTTCTAATCCCGAACCTCAGCTCGTAACAGTATCCTATCCATGTTATGAATAAAAACAAACTATAACATTATATTTATAATAAATCTTATAGACTTTTCTAACCCACGACGTCATACATTGTTACTGTCCAATCATTTCTTAATTTCTTAAGTTTAATTGTAAACTAAACAAGTTTACAATTAAACAATATTATATTAAAAACATAGAAATTATGAATATGATACATCATGACTTGTTACAGGAACGATACCTCGCAACGTTAGTGGCGTGCACGCCGGTGTCTCGGGGAGACCTCGAGGACTCGAGTCTGAGCTTGGACTCCTTGCTTCTATGTTGTGAGGACCAGCAGACCACACATACACCATTGCTCACTAAGGCAGCTGGCACGCTTGGGTGAGATATTATTTAATTGTTCCCGTAAACGATTTTCAATCTTCTTTTTCAGTATGAATAAGAAAATATTAGATATTTTAAATTACTAAAAAAACGTGTGCGTCTCGGGACGCCCGACAGAAGTTATAACTTAAACGTCAGACAGACTGGCGCCGTAACGCGTTAGGTAATGAAGCGGTTTACCTTCCCATAAGAAGTTATCACTTCAAAAATTAAATTTAATGTTTTGCAATAAGTTGTAGCTAAGTAATTGAATAATTTTAGTGTATCTGGTCACGATTCAGCAAATAACCGGAAATACTAAAATAGAAAACTAAAAGCTGGGTCAGATAGCGGGCAGGACATTACAACCTGCTTACGTCGTGTCCTGCCCCGCCAGCTGTGTGACCCAGCCTTAAATCTTTTTTTACTATACACATTGGCTGGCGTATATCTGATGACCAATGAAATGTTTATTTGGTAAGTAAAGTCAGTAGCCAGCTAGTATTTACAAAGAAAATAATTATTCAGATCGGACTTCTCTGTAAAAAGTTATACGTGATCAGGCATAAAGCATAGATACGGATATATATTTAACACTACTTTTTTCGGGATAAAAGCTACCTTATATGCTTTTCTGTATGCCTAAATACGTGTATGCAAAATTTTATACTGATCGGTTCAGCAGCAGTAACAAACACACTCACTTTTGTATTATAATATTAGTAAGGATGTAAATGATTTAGTCTATCATAATTGAATCGACCTGTAGTTGATATACTTTACATGCCAGTGTATTGGGTCGTAATAGCGGCGGCAAGGGCGGCGGGACGGCGCGACACTTCGGGCGCTGGGGCTCGCTCAAGGACCGCCGCCAGCCCTCGCACCTCGACCTGTACGCGCCGCGCCAGAGACTCTCCACTGCCGACGCTGATTCCAGTGAGTGCTGTGTACTTAGCTTGAGCTCGTATTGGTGGAAATGAGGATATAAACAAGTGCTTACTTCTTCAGATAATTATGTTTGCATATATTGAATCAGTATATGCGAACATTTTTCAATATCGATAAAAGTGAAGTTGAAGTGGTCGGCTTTACTTTTATCAGGCCCTCACCATCAGAAGGTCTAAGTAGCAAAACGTCCAATTGCGCGAAACGTCTAATGAGCAGTAAGCCTAATTAGCAAAATGTCCATGTAGCAAAACGTCCAACTCTCAGATGGTCTGTGTAGCAAGTCGTCACATTCTCAAAATGTCTGGATACTTAGGCACACATGCAACATTAATCAGAGCCGAAAAAACGAGAAAAGTGGTGGTCTTTTATAACAATACGATACTTAGCTTATAATTTGAAGAAATATACGTAGAATAACATCTTAAAGTGTCTACTTCGTCGAAGATACGCGTCATTGTATATTGTTGCAAAATAACTTAAAATCGTTTTTTTTTCGGTTTTCATTAAATATCTCGAAAAGTATTGCTTTTAGAGCAAAATGTTATTTGCAAAAGCTGTTTATCCGACGATTTAACGTAAGGATTAGGCGTTAAAAAAAATTGAATTAAAAAAAAGTTCCCGGATCCCTCCTACTTAAGGCGCAGTACGGCTCACCGTGTGGTTTTAGTCGGTTCGATTCCGACACTCCGCCCCACCGAAAACCCCGGTGGGGTGACGTCTCAAGGGGGTTTCCGTACGTATAAAAATAAAAAAAAAGGCGGCTCAACACGAATATAAAATCAAAGCCAACCTTTTTACTATTCCTCAAAGCTCTTAGAAAAGAAGCCCTTTGGCAAGACCGCAAATTCAAGAATATGTTATTTGAAGGAAATAAGAGAAGAAAGATCGATATAATGTTGAGCTTCAAAAGCTTGAGAGTGAAAAAGTTAATCCCTTTAAATTTTTGGTGAACCTTGGTCATATTAAAAGGATATTAGGTGCATAAAGTCGTAGAAAGCGATAATTAGAGTAAAAGCGATAATTAGAGTAAAAGCGATAATTAGAGTAAGATGCACTTCATCTGTTGATAGAGCATGGAACTAGTATCCCATTAGTATAATGTGCCACCATGTATTAGAGAGTACTACTGCATTCTCAAGTTTACGAGAGATGTCGCGATTTTTCTGGAAATAACGTTTCGGCTGTATAAGATGTTGCCTTACGGAGTTACGGAGTAAGGTGCGAGTGCAAGTGAATTTAAAAGTGTAATAATTATCATTAATTGTAATTGTTTCTCTGTGCATTTTGTGATTTATTAAAATAAATTGTGTCTACTTTGGTAATAAATGGTATAATTTTGTAATCCCGAACCTCAGATCGTAACAATACATTGTCCCTTACCATACCTTGGTACTCTAGTGTGCGGCGAGGCGGGTGGGGCGGGGTACGCGGGCGCGGTCGCGCGGCGCGCGGCGCTGTACGTGGTGTGCGAGAAGGGCGCGGGCGGCGGCGGCGCGGGCGCGCTGGCGGGCTGCGAGCTGGTC
Organism: Callimorpha dominula; assembly: GCA_949752705.1. NCBI lineage: Eukaryota > Metazoa > Arthropoda > Insecta > Lepidoptera > Erebidae > Callimorpha > Callimorpha dominula. Next base: position 10,447,886 of record OX457010.1, on the reverse strand, counting down.
CCGGTGGAGTACCCCGACGCGCGCAGCACCAAGCACGCCTTCAAGAAGCTCATGCGCGCCGCCGTGCCCTCCGCGCCCGACGCGCCCGCGCAGCAGGACCAGCCCGGCTTCCTCCGGTCGGTACCTGACACCTATCTCTATACCTGTTTCCCCGTTAATATTCGACCATCATTCATTAACCATTCAATATTGCTATACATTTTGCACGAAAATATTTGGTATATATTAAGAAAGAAAAAGAGGTTTTTGAATATTTGTAAAACACGCATTTCATTTTTTAATCCCTAACATTCACAAAATAATTCTCGCTTTCAAATAAATTATTTATAAATAATTTTCTATGTATATTTTATACAATAGATTAATAGAGGAATCAGGCTGGTTGTGGCAGCTCCGGCAACTGTTCCAACTGTCGGGAGCCGTGGTGGACCTGCTGGATCTGCAAGGCTCCTCGGTGTTACTCTCCTTAGAAGACGGATGGGATGCCACCGCTCAGGTCTGTGTTGACACTTTAAATAATACTGAAATACTCAAAAATATCCAATAAATCTAAAAATTACGATTGCACTGAGTAACGTTACTAAGTCTTTTAGTTACGATTCGATTCAGATATGATGTGATTTTGATAGAACAATAAAAATTCATCTGACGCTAACCTAATATATTTATGTTTGTATTAAGTCCTGTATATATTGTAAAATAACATTTATATTTCGTCATGTACAATCGTGTTTTACGTATAAGTTAAACACACCATAAATTAACTATATGTTACTATTACAATTCAAAAAGTAATTATATGATTTATTTACTTTTCTATCTTGACTTCCTCTGGTAATTCTATTGTTCAAATTCCAACAAACGAAAATGTGACTTACTATTGTATATCTTTCAGATATCCTCTTTAGCTCAAATCTGCCTCGAGCCCTACTACAGAACGTTAGAAGGTTTCCGCATCTTAGTTGAGAAGGAATGGCTGGCCTTGGGACATAAATTCCAACAAAGATCCAACATTGGTGCCACACCTCAACAGGGTTTCACACCAACTTTCTTAATGTTCTTGGATGCTGTACACCAGGTAAATATCATCTTGCTCTTATTGCAAGTACATAGCCAAATTTTTGTTTAGAGTCTGAAAGATTGCTATATACGTTTCCACATTACCTTGTAGTTCAATAACTTATTAATAGATGGCGATGTTTGTATCGGTAAGATTGGTCGTTGTTTTTTTTACTGTTTACAGATAATTCTACCCATTTTAGGTCTAGGATATGAGTATGTGTAAAAATGATGTCTAAACAAAATAAGCATGCGACAAATGACCACAATGGTGCTGATAGGTTATTACACGTATTAAAAATTATGTAAAGTTTGTAATTTATATCCTACTAATATTATAAACGTGAAAGTTTGTGAGGATGTATGGATGTATGGATGTTTGTTGCTCTTTCACGCCAAAACTACTGAACCGATTGCGATAAAACTTGGTATGTAGATAGCTGGAGACCTGGATTAACATATAGGCTTTTTTTTGCGATATTCCCACGGGATCTTGACTTAAGCGGGTGAAACCCCGGGGGGCGCTGCTAGTACGTTATATTTCGTGTCACGTTGTTTGTGATGAACTCCGAAACCAATGAACCCATTTTAATGAAATTTTGCACAATGTATGAGAGAGTTTGGTCCTACTTGAAAGATAGTATAGTATTTTTTTATATTTTTTTATTGCAAATTCTCTAGCCACAGTAATCCGTGGCTAGGTAGTTACTAATAATATACCTTATATCCTTCGTAATAAAACGTAAACATTTCAAGGCTCTGCAAATACTCTACCAATATACATTGCTCCAGCTCCAGAAGCAGTTCCCCCTGGCGTTCGAGTTCAACGAGTACTACTTGAGGTTCGTGGCGTACCACACGGTGTCGTGTCGGTTCCGCACGTTCCTGCTCGACAGCGAGGCGCAGCGCGCCGAGCTCGGCATCACCGCCGCCGACGACAAGAGAACCGACACCAACAGGATGGTCAGTATCTACACCCACCCACCCACATTGCAACGTAGTAGTAGTATAATGTTTATCACGTGAAGAGAATTCTTTGTACACCTTTTTAAGAAAATTTCGCAAACGTAGTAACGTGAATTTTGGAATATTTACAGATTAGATAAAATAGGAGAAGTGCAGAAAGTTAAAGTTTTTAAACAATATTTGCTATTATAAAGATAAAAATATTGCAAAAACGGGTACATAAAGCTATTTTGGCCCGTCATGGCACAAAAGTATATACAATGACAGGTCAAATAATATTGGCCGATGAAATAAACCATGGTCGAAATTCGACCACCACGTGATCTCAAGTATTTATTAAAACGCGTAAGGTGTCTATGAGACTCCCGGTTGGAACGAAGTCCCTTGCGCTATATACAAATATATTTTATAGATCGAATTAATTGTATCAAAATATAGTAAATATTGTAAAAACTCGATATTAAAGTTGCGCCATCTATAAAAGTTGCCCAAACTAATATATAGATAATTAGGATACAACAGTAGCGCGCGCGTATCGCGCAGAATCCACAGATGGCGTAAATAAAATAAATCAACGCGCGGTTTTCCGTCTCGCCGCCGGCTCGCCTCTGAAATGTAACGTGAGAGGCGCTTCGTTCCAAACAATGAATGTATATTTATCCGAGTTCCAGAATTCATAGCTTAGTTTAGGTCTAAATAACGCGTTGTAATATCATAAATTATTATTATTATGTAAAATTTTGACTATACCAATTACTAACTGTATTTGTAGTGTTTAAAAATTTACATTTTGTTTGGTATGATCAATTTGATTTTATGTTAAATCTGCAAATATCTATCTCACATTTTGGTCATGATGAACCTATTACCAGTTCCATTAAACAAGAAATTTGATTTTGGCTTAATTATTATAATGACAAATATGCTAACCTTAATATCTGCCTTGTAATATAAGGTCCGTTTTCTCTCCACTCTAATAGAACGTTTATTTTAGGTATACCTGTGTGAACAAGGAGTGGAAGGCGGTGGATCGGAGGAGGAGTGCGGCGGAGGGTCTGCGCTGGGCGGCACGTGCCCTCGCACGCCGGCCCTCGGGCACTCCCTCTTCGACTATATCGACAGACACCATCAAAAATCACCTATATTTTACAACTTTTTATATACGCCAGATCTGGATAACCCTGTAAGTGGAAACTGAGAACGGTATACATATTTATTTAAAAAAAACACAGAGATAAACAAACAGGTATTATATTCAAAAGTCAATAAATATAATGAATGTTGCCAGGTCCTGCGTCCTGTATCATGTGTGAGTGCACTAGAAGTATGGCAATATTATACAAGCGAGGAGCTATCCCACGGGGCGCCATACGACCTGGAAGTGTTGGCCACCGAGCCCGACGTGCTACTCAGCTCATCGCACCGAAGGGTTGTTGCACAAGGGTAAGTGACACTAACAATCTACATAGTGTAAGCGACGGCGTAACGAAATACTTATACAAACGTCTTTCTGTGGATACTTATTACGATGCAAAAGTCAGTTCATCATAAAAATGCCAGATTAAGGATTTCTAGTGATTAATTTATAATCTACTAATGCAAACCCGGCACCGTGCTACTTGATACAGGTGCTACGGGAATGATCTTTTACAGACGCGCTAGCAAGACAAGCAGTATGTTGTAAATACCACATACTGCCGAAAAACAGTAATTAATTTAAGTAAACAACAATAGTAGGTTATGTTTATTATGTTATAAAAACGAATGGTTTTGAACTCGCGTCTCTTGTAAGTTGCAAGTATTAAGTTTTTAAATGGTTCTAGGTGCTATATTCATTTCCTTAGATAAAATCTTTTGCTGTCGGACTGGATTTCTTGGTGTTCTTTCCTTCACTGATCCACTGACCAGATCTTTTCTGTCATAGACGGAAGATTTTTAACTAAACTTATCAATAATAACTTTTAAACATAATTATGTTATTAATAGGTACACAAATATTCGACTATAATAACATTTAACATTTTTACCTTTAACATTTAACATAATAACATTTTTCTCTTTATAACTCCACTCCATTTAATAATATCATGGATATTTAACCAAGATTGGCGCGAAAATGTGAAAACACAACGAATATTTGTATGAGATTGACAAGTTCCTAATTCAAATGTTATGTTATTCCTTTTTTTAAATGGAACAGTATTTATGGCCAGACTGTATATAATTTTTGGTTACCCAATCACCCGGTCAGAGAAGGTAGAGTCTTAAAATGTGGTAGGTATTGGACATTGAATACTTATAACATTGCTTATCTATTCTTTTAAGGTATGACAGTATAGCTCGTAGCATGCCAGATGCTTTCACTGGACTGCTGGAAAGAATACGCCAGTTGGAGTTAGAGCTGGGACATTTGCCGCAGAAGTGGCGCGTGAGATGGGATCAGCTCGAACTGCCCAACACGCTGGAACTACAGGTACAATTAAATCACGTTTAGGATTAGTTAAAGTCCAAATCATTTGATTTAGTATACATATATTTCATGATAGGTAGTAATCGCTATTAATTGATTCCTTAGATTTTTTAAAAAAATTTAAAGGACGCCTTATTATAGCTGCTATTTTACCATGCTGGCTAAAGTTTGTTACAATGCTGAAACTCTTATGCATTGTACGAGCAAACCCGTACATTTATAGCAGTTAACAAAATTAGCTTGTACATATTTGTATTACTCATATTACATAGGCACTAACTTAACATACTTATTTTTGTACATAATTTAGTAGCAATAAAATCATCAGCCGGCTCGAAGGACCATTTATGTAGGGGTAGTTTGCCTTACATATATTGATAGGTTGATAATGAGTAGACAAGTTTACGGGTTTGCTCGTACATGCATTTCTGTCGGTAAAGTAGATGTGTCAAGTATAATCAGGTGCGTGTGTGTGTGTGTGTGGTACAGCGCAACTCGTCGATGTCGTCGGGCGTGGTGCGGCGCGCGACGCTGGCGTGGCACAAGCGCGGCACGCTGGAGGTGCTGGTGCGCGGGCGCCTGGCCGCCGCGCCTCCCCCTCCCGCGCCCGCACACCGCTGGGCGCCCGCCGCCGCCGCCGCGCCCGCGCGCTGCGACCACTGCCAGGACCTGCTCTGGGGACCGCTCAAGGTATTTGGGGGACCGCCTACGGACGTACTTATGTTTAGTAAATTTAGTGATGTGCCGGATATCCGTATCCGTATCCGCGGATATCCGAGGGAGCAAAAATAATCTTTTACATTATTATATTATTACGTTTATGTAATTTTAAATTTATCTTATTGAAATAAAATATTTTAATATCTAATATAGTCACGTATTATTAACAGTTATAAAATAATATGTGAATATCTTTATAATGAGATCAATAATTAAATCTTTGTGATATGTGTATTAAAATATTTATTTATTTATTAGATTATGAACGAGCAGCTAACTGATATGTTCACATCTATTGATAAATGTAGTATAGTCTCTTTATTTTTAGATTCAAATATCCGTCACTTTTTTGAGCACTGAATTGTCTAATCGTAGCCAGTTATCGAGTCTGTTTTTAAATGAGTTTATAGAAGTAGCAGAAACAACGTCCTCTGGCAGTGAGTTTCAATTACGAACCAGTTCCAATTTATATAAAAAATACACGCACAATGCAGTTCGCAATATGTCGTATTATTAGTCCTCAATGTCAAATGTTCTTTAAAAGTCACGTATCGCCATCTATTGAGAAAAACTGGAATTCCGTATTCGTATTCGCCGATCTAGACACTAATAATCTGTGTTTGCATCCGCGGATATACATTTTTAACAATCTTACACATCGTAATAAGTGATATTAGTAAGATCGTATCGTGAAAAACATTAAATGGGTACCAATACCGTTAATTAATAAATATGAAAACTAATAATGACGATAACGACGATTAACGACGTAAACATTTTATGATTTTTATTAATAATATGAATTTATCATATCGAAAGCCAAAATAAAAAAAAACATGAATGACTTTTTTCAGCCATCAGTATGTAGTAATCGTAGTGTGAGTGAAAGTGTGTTGCGTTCCTCGCAGACGGGCGTGCGCTGCGTGGACTGCGGCGCGGCGTGCCACGAGCGCTGCGCCGAGGCGTGGGCGCCGCCCTGCACCAAGTACAAAGCGCCGCCGCCGCCCGACGCCGACGCGCTGTGCCCGCCGCTCGCCGCCGGTAGGGCCCTACACCGTAGCCGCGACACCGTAGCCGCGACACTGTAGCCGCGACACCGTAGCCACGACACCATAGCCACGACACCATAGCCATGACACCATGGCCACGACACCATAGTCACGATACCATAGCCACGACACCATAGCCACGAAACCATAGCCACGACACCATGGCCACGACACCATAGTCACGATACCATAGCCACGACACCATAGCCACGAAACCATAGCCACGACACCATAGCCGCGACACCGTACTTCACAATTTACTCTATTTCAAACAAATAATTCAAATACAACACTTCTAATAAGTCCACTAACACTCGTTCCGTACAATCTCATAATATAATATTTTACCAAAATAAATATTGCGATCATAAATTTCTTATTAATTTAATATTTCTCTTTTAAAAAACACAGGTGTAGCGACCCTGCAATCGTCGTCTCAACAATACTACGAACAGTTCTCGTCGAACGTGGCCGAGAACAGAACGCACGAGGGTCACCTGTACAAACGAGGAGCGTTGCTGAAAGGCTGGAAACAAAGGTAAGACTGTTTATTATTCTAGCAATTCCATTAATACAAAAATCAAATTGAGTGTATACAGGGTGTAAGCGACAACGTGCTTAATACTGAAATAATGGATTTAGATCATCATTCGTCAAAAAATATGTTTATGGTTAAAAGTGATATCACAAAAAGTAAACAGCATTTTACCAAAAAATATCAGTAAATACCACATACGGCCAAATACTGCAATGTAATCAATCAAACAACATATTATGCAATCAGCTAGTCTTGACGGCGGTGCTGAACCTATAAGGTCATTCACCGTATCGCACATAAATAATAACTAATTAAAAATAAAACGTACGTTTGTAACGTTTACATTGCGTAACGCAAAATCAATCTAATGACTGTAAATCCTAAATATCGCATTTTTATGATAAACTAAACTTTGCATTGTGATAAGTATCCACAGTAAGACAGTTTTAAAGTTTTTCGCAGCGCTGAACTTACACGGTGTATAATAATCATTTCGAAGTACATTAATTAATCAAAAGCTGGCTACTAACGAGGGACACGAAAGTCGCGCGTGTCGACGATCGACTTTTGACATGTCCTGCGACCCGTAAATGTTGCAAGCGACGACGGACCACATCGCGTTCGACGTTACAGGACATGCATACTCGTATTTTGTGTTAAGCGACAAAGTCCCCTAGTATCTACTTTGTTGTTACATCATTGTTTGGATAATGTCGTTATCCTTGGTATATAATGCTGACTGTAATTGAGGTACTTGACTAAATCAACTACTTGCGGAGTACTCTGGGCAGAAGAAGCAGCAACGCCTGTTTACTGTGCCTGAAAAACGTTTCTGTTTGTAGCCTAGAAACGACGCAGGAGCAGACGGGTCCTATTCATTAAGAGCGGTGGACCTCTGTGCCCCAAACCATAACTCAGGCCCGCAACCGTTTTTTAAGTCCGCTATAAATCATAGCCATAACGTCTGGTGGTAGGTCGGACAGCCTATATGTTGCTTGATTACCATCTCTCAAAAATTAGATCTTATATTTAAAGTGACGTATGAATTTTATATGAAATAAATTTACAGATGGTTCGTGTTGGACTCAATCAAGCATCAACTGCGATATTACGATGCGATGGAGGATTCCCACTGCAAAGGGTTTATTGGTGAGTATTAAATCATTCACATTCTGTATTCGTTATGTTCGATTAAGATAGCAATGATTTAATGTTTGTGTCCATTTATCTAGTTGTATATAATTACTGGGACTTCATTATTTAATATAATCCTACGCTGGGTTTCCCGTTTAATAAATTAGCGTGACGCAATTAGCGAGATCAAATTTAAATATCCTGCCTAAACGTAGTTTCGGATGAACAACTGGAGGTATTCCTCACCTTTCGCAAAAATTGCGGTCTCATAATAACCTCTATCCATTTAAATAGTTTTTAAATCATTGCAATTAATACCGTTACAGTCATAGTTTTTCTTTTGAGACAAAGTTCTTGTGGAGTTTCTGAACCAAATACAATAAAGTACAAGCCTTGTAGGTCATTAAAATATCAGTCCATTCATTTCAGTTGTGCTTGTTCGTCTTAGGAAATCGTGTTATGAATGATGTTAATAATTTCACTTTCAGATTTAGCAGAAGTGATAACGGTGACGCAGGCTGCGGCCGCTCCTGGACCACCGAAGAAGTGCGATGACAGATCCTTTTTCGATGTAAGTATTAGATTTAAAAAATATAACCATGTCTGTATTTCAATCCATCTTTTACACTGTGAACACGACACATAAACAACACATTTTCTCACCTTCATTAAGTAGTTTAGAAATGGTTGACATGTGTCCTTGCTTATATTACAAGTGACATCATTTGTTCCCCAGCTCCGCACGAGTCGTCGAACTTACAACTTTTGCGCCAGCGACGCCAACGCGGCGCAGGAGTGGATCGAGAAACTGCAAGCTTGTTTACAGTAAACTGTGCGGTGTTCTGTATATCGAACTCTACGTTCTATTTGAATAAACTAGTAATAACTATATTTAATACATATTGACCCTATGTGGAAAAGAGAAAGCTTTTAAAAAGCGAAAGACAAACAAAGATAGACAATGATCGAAGAAATGTATGATCGGTAACACTGAGGTATATCTGTCGATAGATATAACGACAGTCTTTTACGACTCGATAATTCGATGTATTGTCGATATTGCGCATCTCTAAATCTTGTATCAGATTGTAGGCTTATTACGGTAGACAAATTTGTGTCATTACGGATAGACGGCGATGAGGCAAAGATTTACTACTGCTTAATCTTTAACGCCCTCACACATTGTTATATTTTTATTATATATTAAATCGCAATTTATCAGCGACATACGTTGGATTTAAAAAAATAATCTACAGGCTACATTGAAAAAATAAATGTATCTGACCCGACTGACCTATAGTTTATTTTTCTGATATTCTATTTAGACCTCAAGGATCCGTAGGACTCTGATTATATTATAGAGTGAGTGAGCAACGTATACAGAGATTGATTCACGGAGTTTTAACAATACATTATTAAATTGCTGTCATTCGGAATGTTTTGGCTTATAATGAGCGTGCAAGTGTCTAGTTTCCCTCTTTTAATGCAGTAGCGAAATTCATAATGTTATATGACAGACATAAAAAGTTCTATTCAAATCAGTCGAGTAATATAGCTCAACAATCTAGTATCGCTAGTTATATCATTAGTTTTAAATTATCATTCCGTTATTACTTTGGGTAGAGTTCAATATATAATTTTCCATGTACAGTACAATAACATTTAGTTCGTAGTATTAATAAATACATGAATAAGTTTACGTACTGTACGTTTACTTTCCGTTAGAGCCACTGTCGATTAACGATTTTACGATGTGTGAGTATACAAAGGAACACGACAAAATATTATATTTATTATAACTAGTTATAATGACGCTGATCCACGCTTGGAAAAAAAATATTGATATGTTGGTGTACTCTCAGAAATAGAGGCTTAGATTAAATGTATGCTATGATCGCGATGGATAAAAAAAGCGTTGTGAGATAAATATGTAATTTTGCGTCTTTGATTTTTCAAGACGATCATTGTTGTTTATTAACTTTGTATATTAATTAAGTTTGTCTAAACAAATAAGCGATCAGTATGATTGTTTGCATACCTCGTATATGTTCGACACACACAATTTGTGCGATTAGTTCACTTGAATTCGTGTCAATGGATATCAGAATATGACCACCGTAATCCTGGGGCTACACAAGAGTTTAATAACAGGTTAATTACATACATGTTGGTAAAGGTGTTAAAGAAATCGAAATAGCACCACACGTTAAATAATTTTCAATTGTTGCTGGCTACTGGAAGTTTAATAATAATTATTATATTACAATGATTGCCTTTTTTTTGAAAGGGGAGTAATATTGTCACACTTCAAAGATAAAACTTAAGTAATTAATATGTTACGCATTAAACATTTGCGAATTATTTGTGAAAAAATTACAATTATTGTCTCTGTAAAAGAAATATACTTTAATGAAAATAAGCCAATGGGAATTGCAGTCTTCTCTTCGTCACTATTTTATTGGTTGTAATTACAGCTTATTTATCCATAAAAGACACCGCTATATTTGTTACGGACTTTTACAAAGTAAATATACAGCTGCTTTAGATATTTTATCTCACAAGGCGTCGTTAGGTTTTTAGCAGGGAGCGACGATATTTATATTATTTAGTGTATACGTATATGAAGTTGTAAATATGTTGTGTTACATGACTGTTGTTTAAAGTCCTCGTTCCGTTCGTGTTATTTATGTTTTTACTAAATGTAGATGTGATAATGGAGCTTCACCAAGTGCCATGGTGTAAGGTACACTATGTCACATTCAACACACAATTCTAAAATTCTTCAGTTTTATAGTTAATTGTGCACCTGGCATGCAGAGAGAGATTATTGAAATGTGATGTACTTCTAACTTAACAAGATGTCAAGGACAATCGCCCCGAATAGTTGATTTTTATGTTTAACTTGTGATTTCATACCACTCAAATTTGTTTTTAATGTTTATCTGATAGGATTATGATTTGGTATATCTAATATTCGGTGTATCTAAGTACACGTCCTATACGGATGCATGACTTGTGGGCCGGACTGACATTGCGTGCGTGTCACGTGACGCACGATCGGCACAGATGTTTATACTCGCTTTGTTAACAAAGAACTACAAATAATTGTTTCATGATTTCTATTTGTAGTATAATTATAAAAATATAAACACAAATTTTATATATATAATTTATGTAACTTTTGTAGATAGGTTATTTTTTCATGTTTAGTTCCTGTATGACAATTCGTTTGTAATAATTAGCATTGTACAAACCATAGCCAGCTTCACTCGTGACCATATTTATATTAAAATTGTATTCCCTACCAACTATAACATAGATATGAGAACACTGTACAAGTTCTACTCAATGTATAAAATATATATCATTTGTTCGCGAATCTCATTTAAATCGAGCGACATTATTGTTACATACTCATTTTTGTATGATTTGTAAATAAGTACATGATTATGTTCACATATCAGAGTGGGGGCGGCCCCTTTATTTATGTACATACGTGTAACTCCTGTAAATATAAACGATATATTTTGTTCTGTAATGCATTTATCCAGGCGGGTTATGATCGTGTGCGCGCGGCTTCGCTTATGTTCGCATGTAGCGGTGCAACATTAGCTAAGGACTTACAACTCTGTTCCCATAAACTTCAAAGGAAAACATATCGATGTAACTATCGATGTAGCAGTGGTGAAAGGTGCACTTTAACCATTTGGTAAACACTGTAATTAATGCTGTTATTGTTTTAGCATTACCAACGAGACGTTTTAAAATTCTTTATTCAGCAATTTCATAAACCTAGAGGTGGATTTTTCGCCACTGATTCGTAGTAAAAGTGAGGTGACATATTTTGTTAAGATTATTTATTACTCATGGTGAATTGTGACAAGTGAGCACTAATTTTAATATTGCCTTAAATATAACTGTAATATATATTTTCATTGGTTTATTCAACTATTGTTGTGTCCCGCTACGGCGGGTCTTCACCACTAAGGCGATAGTCGCGCAAAGATTACTTGTGCCAAATATGCACAAAGTGCACATAACGTCGCTCATGTTGCGTGTCGCGTTGTCGCCAGATGTCGCCACTACACTGTACGATACGATATATTATTTCGCCTTATATTTTGCAAATAGTGCACGCTTCGTATATCGCGGAGTCAGGGGTGACACTTTAACGTGATTCCTTGTCGGACATTATATTTGGATTCCACTTAAAATGACGAGGAACCGCGTCAGAGCAGTCTTCCAAATACAGTACCTAATGTAGTATTTAGCTTGGCTTAGACCGTGATGTAACCTCAAGATGTGAATTTAGCCTATTGCTGTACGTTCAACGTTGTCCGTACAGGCTAACAACATAATTATAATTTATCTTGTCTATGCTTTATTATCAAACAAGTAATTATTGTAACAATGACTTATAATCATTGCTATTAAATCGTCACGGAGAATCACAATTATTATTTATTCTATAATGGTATTAGTGGGGATAAATGTTTAGCTGTTGAAGTTTCTGTGTTATGTTAAGTTTGTTCTAAATGTACGGCAGTAGGCTGCGGACACCCTGTCACAGTGCACTTGCGTTCCATCAAATAAAGAGATTTTTAAAATTGTACTCTGTTATTTTATTTGTAGCATACTCTTATGTATTGTCCAACAGGAGACTAATTTGTAAGTCACTATTCCAGTGTAGGGGATACTGGTTGGGATTGGAACCTCTTCAAGTTAAATTAACAAAAATATTTAATACTTGAAAAGCGCAGTGTACAATCAAATTATCAACGAACAATCAATTTAAAAGTAAGAAGACGTTAACCAATGTAACGCTGTTATATAGGCAGGGACTTTTTTTTCTAATGTCAATGTTGCCTACATCGAAATATAATAAGGACAATTAGTATCCAACATTCCCCCGGGCGTTGGAAGCTGTTGCTTTCAACCTTCCTTCTCATGTACCGGCAACACACATATCTTGCTATGCGCTCGGCGAACAACTCCTGAAGCAGTTCTGACATCAGCTACTCTATTAATGCCATCCTGGCCTGGATATACAGCTACTATCCGTCCAAGCTTCCACTTGAGTGGGGGTAAATTGTCCTCCTTCAGTATAACCATTTGACCTGTGTGCAAGGGATTATTAGGATAATGCCACTTAAAACGTTGCTGCAACTCTGAAATATACTCTTTGGCCCACCTGGACCAAAAATGTTGTCGAATCTGTTCGATGCGTTGATATCGAGATAGATGGTTAGGCGAAAGGTCCTTCAGGTCATCTGTAGGTAAAGCTGTCAGAGGACGCCCGATCAAAAAATGTCCAGGTGTTAAGGGTTGCAAATCATCAGGACACGGTGATAAAGGCGTTAAAGGACGGGAATTGAGTACCGCCTCAATTTGAACAAGTACAGTGTTTAGTTCCTCGTAAGTTAAATAACAATTTCCCAACACTCTCTGTAAATGGAACTTTGTGGATTTGACCCCAGCTTCCCATAGACCACCGAAATGGGGAGCGTAGGCCGGGGAAAAATTAAAATTAATACCTTCATTGGCAGCGCTCTCAGAAACCGAGTCGCGAGATACTTGTAAAAATCGCCCTATCTCATTTGAAGCACCCACAAAGGCTGTACCGTTGTCAGAAAATATATTTTTGGGTTTGCCCCGTCTAGATATAAACCTGCGCAAGCATGACATAAAGCAGTTACTCGTTAAATCACTCACTAACTCTAAGTGTATAGCCTTAGTCGAAAAACAGACAAAAATTGCAATATAAACCTTAACGTGCCTGCATCCACGACCTTGACGACTCACGGCTAGTAACGGACCCGCGTAGTCAACGCCAACATTCTCGAAAGGGTAACTAGGGTTAACGCGTTGCTGTGGTAAATGTCCCATTTGAGGAGCGGTGATTTTTCCTCGTAACCAATTACATTTTACGCAACTACGATAACATGCCCTAGCTAAATTGCGCCCACCAACTGGCCAAAAACGCTCTCTTATTGACGCTAATAAAAGTTGAGGTCCAGCATGGAGCAACTTAATGTGCTCTTGCTGAAATAACAATTTTGTGTATATATGATTGGACTGTAAAATCATAGGAAATTTTTTATCATTATCAAAGTTCGAATTATTTAGTCGACCCGCAACTCGCATAATACCATGGGGATCTAAATAAACGCTTAGTTTTGAAAGATAGCTCTTACGAGGTAAAATCTTGCTTTTACTTAATATTTCATATTCTGGATATGATTGCATTTGAGATACTTTAATTAGGAGGTTAGATGCATTATTTAATTCATCAACACTTAAAGGAGATGTATTTATCTTGTGATTTTTACAATTATCGATAAATCGTAGTACGTATGCGATAGTCCGTGTTAGTCTGCTAAGATTTGAGAAGCGACTAAAATCTACTAGATCACCGAGTTCAGTTACTATTGAGCTTAAAGCAATCACTGATTCCGTGTTTCGTATCTCAGGAAGAGATTCACAATACGTCGCACCTCTGTTAATGGGCCAACTAACCTCGTTTTCTTTTAAATACATTGGACCTGTCCACCATTGGTCCAGACGTAATAATGAAGTTACATCAACCCCACGAGAAAGATAGTCGGCTGGATTTTTATCTGTAGGTACGTGTCTCCATTCCCAATTGTCGCATTTGTCTAATATTTCACCAACCCGGTGCCGTACAAACGTTTGTAATTTGTTTGGGTGCATCTTTAGCCAACCCAAAACAATAGTGGAGTCTGACCAGAATATAACTCGTCCAAAGGTGAGCCTAAGCGACTTAACGATCTTTTCGTACAATCGTGCTCCTAATACAGCACCGCATAATTCGAGGCGTGGAATGGTGGTTGGCTTAATGGGAGCTACCCTACACTTAGCAGTCAGTAATCTAGTTAAGATAGTACCTGATGCATCCACACTCTTTACATATGCACATGACCCATATGCAATTTCCGATGCATCTGAAAACACATGTAATTCAATAGGAGAGACGTAGTCACACATCACACGGCGTGGAATATGTATTTCGTTTAAACTGGGCAAAAACTTTATCATTTTATGCCACTGCTGTTCAATGTGAGATGGGACTTTATCATCCCAGGACAGTTTTTCAAGCCAAAGTTTCTGAAGCATGACTTTAAATATAATTGTACAAGGTGAGATTAAACCTAATGGATCAAAAATCTGAGAAATTAAAGAAAGCATTGAACGTTTCGTAACTACCTTTGGTGACTCAATCTTGATTGTATAATATAACTGGTCATTCGCAGGTAACCAGCCAAGCCCTAATGTCCTACATGGTTCATTGACACCAAAGTTCAGATCGACACTTGAAGAAGTACCACCGTCGCTTGATAATAAAGCACCCTCGTTTGATTTCCACTTTGTTAGTGGCAGACAAGCGGAGTTCAGTGCATCGGTCACGCCATTACGAATTTTAAAAGCTTTTTCTATTGAATCAGCGCCTGAAAGCATATCATCAACGTAAAAATCGCGCGTAATTATCTCTGCAATCGTTGCGTCTTTGCATTCGAGACCAACCTGATGCAAACATCTAATGGCTAGAAATGGTGCACTTGCAGTGCCGTAAGTTACAGTGTTTAACTGATAATATTTTAAATCTTTAGAAAAATCATCCCTCCAGACAATCTGCTGTAAGTGTCTATCATCAGGGTGGACGTCTATTTGTCTATACATTTTAGTAATGTCAGCTGCTAATACAATTTTATGTTGTCTGAATCGGATTAATAAAGATAATAAATCACTCTGTATTGTCGGACCTACCATTTGAATGCTGTTGAGAGAGTAACCGGAAGTAGAAGGAATACTAGCGTTAAAAACAGCTCTTAATTTTGTAGTTGTACTACTTTCCTTCAGCACTCCATGATGAGGTATAAAATGACCGACACTGTTCGTTTCTGACATATGACCGAGTGTTAAATATTCAGACATAAACTCACAATATTTTCTTTTTAGTTCTGTGTTGTTATTTAACCTACGTTCTAAAGAATAAAAACACTTCTTAGCTCGCTCTAATGTTTCACCTAACAAATTCTCCGACTCCTTTAAAGGTAGCTTAACACAAAAACGTCCAGTTTCTAGTCGCGTAAAATTCTCAATAAAATGTTGTTCACATTTTTTCTCTTCCTGAGAATATTGTGATGAGGGGACACTCACGTCCTCTAGTTTCCAAAAGGACGTTAATTGATTTTGGATAGCATCATTAATGGAGTGTGTACTAGAATCTACTTGCGTAAAATTACAATGAATTGATTGGATTTCCGAAGAATATAAACATCCAGCGTATACTGGACCGGAAATCAACCATCCTAATTTAGTTTCAAACAGTATGGGCTTTTCTTTACCTAAAGAAATTCTCTGTGATCCTAGTAAATCCCAGAACACATCGGCACCAATTATTATGTCAACAGGTGACGGGGTTTGAAAGTTCGGATCAGAGAGGGGTATTTCAGGGGGAATATTCAATTCCTCAGTATTAATCGGATGACTAGGTAAATTATCGGTGATGGAAGGTAAAACAAAGCATGTAATATCTTTTGCGTATTTCGAACTTAATGATTGTATTGTGATTTTACACATTTTACCCGTATGTGATAACGCGCTGTTTACGCCAATAATTGACATATTTACGCGTTGAAAAGGTAATTTTAAGATGTGACGTAACCGCTCCGTCATCAAGCACGACGTACTACCACTATCAAGTACAGCGCGCGCGACATGTTCTTGCCCATGTACGTCACACACCTTTATTAATGCAGTCGATAATAGGACATTGCGACTGCTGCGAGCGTCCGAAGCCCGCGCTGTTAGTACCACAGTTGTGGTCGGTGACGTCCCTGAGCTGGTGGGTGCAATTGTAGCCGGGTCTCTAACGCATGCAGTTGAGTGCCGTTTCAAGCCATCGATATGGATCAAAGAATTATGTTTTCTTTTACAGGTTTTACACCCAGGTTTCTTACACTGATTAGCGTAATGTCCCTTACGAAAGCAATTAAAACATACCTTGAGGTCCGGCAATAACTTTAACCTTTGTTCAGCGGAAAGATTAGTAAACTGAGCACAATTATATAACGGGTGCCCACCGGCACATTTTGGACATACACCAGTCTCCGAACGATTGCTCGACTGTGCCGACTCAGTGCCTGTAATGGAAATCATGGATCGTATTTTAGAATTAGTAGTAATATTTTTTATTGTATTACCCCGCGAAACTTCTAGTGTTTCTAACAAGTCTGCCTGACCGCGTAAAAACGATGTAAACAATTCTAAATTAATACTTTTCATCTTATCTGAACGACTCTTAACCTCTTCCCACTCCCGATAGGTTTTAATGTCTAACTTACTAGCGACAAGGTGAATTAGAAGCGTATCCCAATGCTCGGTGGGTTCTTTTAATGACTCCAGGGCACGTAAGTTTTTATTCAGGTCGTCCAAAATACGACGAATGTTTGTGGCAGATTCTTTCATAATAGGTACAATATTAAATAACGCAGATATGTGGTTTTGTATTAAAATACGCTTATTATCATATCTCTCGCATAGTAGTTGCCATGCAATTTGATAATTCGTAGCCGAAAATTCAATGGATTGAATTACCACAGCAGCACTATCTTGTAAAGAGGCACGCAAATAATGGTATTTGTTAATGTTCGGAATGGCGGTATTCTCATGTACAAGACTCAAAAAAGTATCGTGAAACTCTAACCACGACTCGTAATTACCATTAAATTTTGGCAATTGAATAGTCGGAAGCTTAACGATGTTATTACGTTGCTCACATTGTCGCGACACTGACTCAACTTCCGAAGAACACGAAGACGTCTGAGAGTTAAGTGAAATAATCTCTTGCGCTTCACCTATAAGTTTATAATAATTTGACTCAAACTCAGATCGTTCTCGTAACTGAATATTTATATCTTCGACCAAGCACTCTAACTTTGTTTGCACTTCATCATACTGTTCATATAGTTTATGCATTCTATCTACCCGTAATTGCAACTCGTTTACCTGAGAGCGATCCAGTGTTTTACCCAGGCCTTCCAAATAAGTGGCAAATGAAGTAACACGGCCCTTATAGCTACCACGCAATCTTACTAATTCCTTTTGGTCTGTCATTGTGGGTAATTAGGGTCAAATCCAGGCATATGATACACAATTCACAATAAATCACAAACTTACACTTAGATGACCGCACAAAGACTATATAATAACTACTACTATGTTGCTAACACCTTAACATCTGTAGCAATTTATCACACAATTATATTACAATCGAAGTATACTCGAATACCTAGTTACTACTTATAATATTTACCTGTATTCAAAGAAATACTACAATATCTTTCAAAATGTTATTTGATAACTTTTATACACTGATTGATGTAGTTTTAAATAACTTTCTATGAATAAACTAATGAACAAGTTAACAGAGACTAACTTAATGCATATAACTGCAGTGATCGGTTACAAATAAACCGGTTTGGGTGGATGCGGTCTCGTCGCATACACACGGTAAACTTGAACAATAGAATGAACTGATATAGAATGCAAATATCATTGACTTAATTGAAAAAGGTATTAAGTCTAGTCTAAGAGGGTTTTTATTTTGATTTTAATCACTTATTAACTTTAAGGTACATTCCTAGTGGTACATGCGTTAACTGAGCAACTTTAAAGAAGAGTGTTGGGTTAAATAAAGGAAGAATTTGTAAAATACTTAAACACTGTCGCACGTAATCCTTTTTCCATTCCACGTCCTGAAGCCTTCTAATGACTCCCGTGATGAATGATGTGCTGCAATGGGACTTTAACCTCAACGTCTTTCGATGACCTTAAATGACGATCGTTCTTCCAGATGTTTTAATGGTTGCGATTCTCGTCCTGCGGTGAATCCCAGTATCCGGCTCGTAATGACCAAATGTAGGGGATACTGGTTGGGATTGGAACCTCTTCAAGTTAAATTAACAAAAATATTTAATACTTGAAAAGCGCAGTGTACAATCAAATTATCAACGAACAATCAATTTAAAAGTAAGAAGACGTTAACCAATGTAACGCTGTTATATAGGCAGGGACTTTTTTTTCTAATGTCAATGTTGCCTACATCGAAATATAATAAGGACAATTAGTATCCAACATCCAGCTTATCCTCTACACAGTTTTCCACAAAAAAAAACTGCACCATTTATTTGTTACAAAAACCTACACAACTTATGTATTTGCAGCGAGGATAAGAATACCATGTTATTTTTGCTACGAAAATCTGAAGGATGGAACTTCGACAAGTCTGATCTGAGCAAGGATTCATTGAACCTCACTTTGGTATCTAAAAGGACATTTCTTCTAGAGCACATTCAATTATGAAATGAATGTGGCCGAAATGGTGCATCAACGATTTAGTCCCATACACAATATGTTTCTCAAGGAACATCAGCCTTCAAATTGAGTATAACAAGCCTGCAAGAAGTCTGTACAGTGAACATACAATAGAGAAGTTTGGCAAGAAATCTAAAAATATAAATGTTTGCACCTTTAATCTTAACAATTGACAAAAAAAAATCCTTATTTTAGGGTGCGTCTAAACGGGTAATACTTTAATACAGGGTGTATATGACAATGGAACACTTACTTAAATCACTGAAAGGGAAACTAGCACGTGGTTAGAAAAAAATATTTAAAAGAACTGTCGGTATACAAGTTATGACCGTTTGAGTTTCTAAGTATTTTTACATCAGTTTTTAATAAAATTAGGTCGAATGTGTAGTTAAAGATTTTAAATCGATCGATCGAAGGTCCGTAAAACAGTTTTTTTTTGCGATTTTCAATGCGAAATTTTTTCACATTTTTACTCATAGGTTCCATGGACATTTGTTTTACAAAAATATACTCGGCTATTTCTACTATTTGCTCCTAATTATCCCGTAAAAAAAGAGGGCGGAAGATTTTTTTAAGTGTAACTTCTTGATCATTAATTAGTGTTGGTTTTACTTTTTATATCTCTCTCGTAGGCTACTTTTCTGAAGTTTGACTTCTGCCGTGTGAGTTGCACACATACATTTTTTTTAATATGAGGCCTAATCAGCGGTAATCCCTACACTAAAATATAATAAATCAAAATCTTGACGTCGCCGAACGTTAAAGGTCCTACGCAAGCGCCAAATGAAACTAATGACTGTAAATTTTTAATCTCGCATTTTTATAATGAACTGACTTTTGTATTGTGATAAATATCCACAGAAAGAGTTTTGTAAGTATTTCGCGTAGCTCTAACACGCTATATATATCAATATGTCTAAACCAGTATGGCTTATAAGTTTGTCTTGTACACGGACTACAAAGTCGGGCATTTAAAAGACAACACCTTCCTGTTTCATACACAATATTCAAAATATTTATTTACAGATTTCTTCGCAAAACGGTTATAAACTAAATAAGTTATTTAGGCATAGGTATCGTGCCATAGAAAATTGTATGAGCTTAAAAAAACTATTATTTTGACATTACAAACAGACACTTCAATTTTATTTATTTGTATTGATTACACAAAATGGAAATTTTGCGAAAGGGATATTTCGCGTAAAGGACTTTTTGCGAAAGGGACATTCTGCGACGAAGCCTATGTAATGTCAAGTGTCTTAGCCGATTACAAAGGATTTAATCCAATACACTTGCTATTGCAGTTGACTAACGACTAAAAAAATATCCGGTTTATCATCATAACTTCACAAGTCTTGCTACGTGAGGTCCTTAAGGGTTGTTGCAGTCTGATATACCTACTGGTAGTTATTTATATAGTATACAGCGGATAATACATAATGTAGAAATACAAAACATAAATAAAACACAAAGTACCATATGTAACAATTTTATTTTACCAATATTCATAATATATTAACATATGTGGTCCAAAACCACCCTCTTTGATAATTATATAATACAAAGAATTTCTCACAAATGGTCGCTGAACCTATAACAAGGAAAAACAAAACAGCTATGGACTAAAGAGCGATAGCTCACATCGAGCCGAGACGAGACCGCGACGGGACCGTGACGTCTCCCCACACAATAACTACACAATACAACAATATCTAAAACGAGGTATAAAAGAGAAAAAGAAAAGATTAAACATTTCTCGTAATATATTATTAACTGTTATTGTTAATATACTAAGCGCGGGGCGCGTGTACACTGTAAATGGGAGTTACAAAACAGGCCGCTAAGCAATAATTAGGCCTCGCTCAGTCCAACGCGTCCCGCGCCACTTACATACACATTAATGCATTTTACAGTATATACAATGGGAATTAAATATTCTATAAGCACGACGAAATACATAATACTCGTGTATGTACATAAACACAACTACAGTGCAGCGTCACCATCCGGTATATCACAAAACTATAAATCCCATTGCCGCCCTAAAAGCGCATCACTTGTTACCTAATTATTTAAATAAATTGGCGTACACTTTTTGGCTTAGCTATATTCCTCATCGATATTCAGAGGTGTACCTACTGACCATGTTCTACTAATTATTTAATAACTCAAACTGCTAAATACTTTGCTCACAGACACAACATTATTCTTTACTATACCGACAGCATTAGTTAACAATACTAGAGTAAAATTATTTATTAGCTGCAGACTCTGTCATAAATAATCGAAGCAGGATAACAACATTGCGCTCTCTCTTTGTCATCATTCGCGGCGGGTTGAGACTTACTATATATACAACTAATCGATAAAAGCTATCAATATAGATGATGTTAAATTTTGTTGTAATAGTGCAATAAGGAATGGGAAAAAAATCATATTTATAACGTTTAAATTAAATAATTCTACTACTGATTCAACGTCACCGACATCTTCAACTTGTGCGCCGCATACCCGCAACACTAATGTCCGGAGCTTCAGTGTTTATGACGGCATGATTTATGACCTAATCTGCATGCAACGAGTAAATAATTTTAGTATAGTTTAGTAGTTGGTACATCCCTGACCGGGTGACGTAGATGACGTCATCCGGTGTTCTGCGCTATAGAGAAACGTCACATCTACAGCTGCAATGTCTGTCACATATAGTGTTACTACAATATACAAGTAAACAATTTTTGGTTTCCATATTGTACCTACAAAGAGTTCCATCCAAAAATATCCAAAACCGTCTTACTTTTAACTCAACACTTAGCAAAATTTCAAAAGGAATTTTTTCACATAGAAATGTACAAAAATGTAGGTCCAAAAGTTTTCTTTAGAAAAGCGTCTCGTTAAATACATCAAAAGGTGTTTAGTACCGCAAAGGTCGGGGTTCGATGTCGAGTGCCTGACATTCATAAGACGTATTAAGCCGACGGCTACCCCTAATGTGTGAAATCAATATCTATAGCTATCGTTATAGATTAACACGTATATATAGTTGAATGTACTTAAAACCTGTTACTATTATAATGACTAACATCGTGACTCGCGAAAATAAAACAAATTTAATTATGTTTATAACCTGTCACGTGCACAACACGGTATCTTAGTGTAATACGGTATTGATTTAATGTTGGACGTAGATATGAACGAACAACACTAACTGTATTTATTTACATCGATTTTCACACTCAAAACGTAAGAATATTTTCTATAAGGTGCAATACTAACAAAGCAATGAATCTCAATAAGACGCAGTATGTTCAAAGCGTGAGCGACACATACATTGTATGTGTGGATATGCCAGCTAGACATCACTATATCTACTATTAAAGAAGTTAATTTTATACTATTTTATAAGTAGTACCCATCATTTTAATTTAATAAATTTCTTTGATACTCGAGTCGTTATAATATTATATCATTTATTTTTGTTGTTGGAGACATCGTTTCAGATGTCGCCACAAGAAAATAACGTCACCACCTAGTGGTTTCATTTAAAGACTATTATACAAGTTAGCGGTTGTTCAATCAGTTCTAAGTCGCCTCTCCTTCATTCTAACTTTACAATGTCAGGATTGATCGCTGACGGTAAACGCTGGTGTGTGGGTATCCCAACGTTGGGCTAATGACCCACAGGTTCAACATAGTTGGCTGGATAGAGTCCCACTCTGCCGTCCTTCCGTCCCTTGCACCAACCCTGTTCATCTTCGTCTTCTAATTTTTCGAATTCATCGCCTGGAAATAGAATGGCACGTCTGTTTAACTGAATTCACGGTGAAAAATGGAATGAAATTCTAAATTAGAACTGTCTTGTATATTTTTTCAATATTTTAGGTTCAGTAGTTTATTTTCTTAAATAACTTTAAATCTTAAAGTTATGAAAAATAAAATATTTGAGACCCTCACAATAAGCTCTTTCATATGATATGTCACACACAGTGACACAGTACAGATTTTTCTTTTTAGTTTGGGACGAGTGGGCTCTCATATTGAAAATTTCATTTATGTACGTTGCACATTCGTTGCATAATTTGACTTAATCAGTCCAATACATTCGGAGAAAATTGCTGTGACAGATAGACAGACAGACGCACGAGTGATCCTATAAGGGTTCTATTTTATCATTCGGACGTACGGAACCCTAAAAAGAAAACAAGTCCTAGAACTTAGCGACCGCTAGTTAAGCATAAGAGCAATTTCGCACGGGTGCTATTATGGGTGAACAATCATCGTCATATCATTAAACAAATTAACACAAAACAATATGAAACTATACGTATAAACCTTCCTCTTGAATGGCTCTATCTATTGGTGAAAACCGAATTAAAATCCGTTGCTGAGTTTAAAAGATCTACAGACGGCTTAAGCGACTTTGTTTTATATTATGTAGAGATAAATTGGCAGTGAGTATCTGTAGTCACCTTGTCTAAAGCTGAGTTCGTCGCTCTCTGCGCCGGTGTAGTCGTACAGAGCTCGCACCGGCACCCCGGGCTCGCCCGTGTCGGTCAAAGCCCCGCCCGACTCCTCGTCCCACTCGTCCTCTTCGAAGGGATTGTCCTGACCCTTGGTGCTGTCCTTCGCTGGTGATGTTTTGTTCGATTTCGGGGCTGTGACTGTGCCGTTGCTGTCGGGAACAATATATATGAAAGTTAATAATGCTTTTACACAAACATTTAACTGAGAAATATACGCAAATAACATTCGTAGTTTCAAACTTATTCAACTAAAACAGGCCATTGATTTGACTCTGTTTCTAGTCCAAATATTCGTAGCCCGATGTTTTACATAATGAGTTAGGCTATATATGCTTAATATCTGTTCTGTGTAGATAAGTCTTAGTTCACACTAATATGACTTTTTCCTGATCTCATTAATCGTAGTGTCACTAGACTGAAAAAGTCCCAAATCATAAAAAGAAACATCGAACACAAATGGAAATGATGTTTTTTTTATGGAAGGAAGTTATTTTCATGCGTACTACATTCACATTAATAAGTATACATACTATTTAGGTATAATGTAAACTAGTATACATTATTTACACATTATACAAATACTGTAGGTACCGTTATAATGAGCTGATAAAAAACACGACTGAAAATATTTTATGTAAATACTCTAATTAAGAGACTACATACAAGTTCACGCTAGGAAACAAGAGGACATTATGGATATGAGCTAGAAGTGTTTCAACATGGAGCATCAGGTCAATAGCCCGAAAGTTACAACTAAACCCACTTGCTACGAATAGGCCCCCTTACTAATTATAATACTTGTTTATTTATACTTGAGTACCATTGAGACATTTATTTTTCGGTTGGTGCTGTTTAATTCCTTATTTTTCGACGTATGTGGCGCGGGGAGTGCATTCGATTGTAACCTCAGAGGTGGCGGCTTCGATTTTCGCTCAGTGTAAATAGTCGCCGTCGTAGAAAAACGACTGATTTGATTTTTAGTAACTTTACAGGACAGCACTTCAAACTTACTGTGTGTATGAGCTTTAAATTTTTTTTGTTTATGATAAAGTACAATGTTTTCAATAGGCTTATGTCAAAAATAAAAATCGTAAAACAATCAAATCCGCCATTTTTCTACGACTGCAACGAAATATTTGTGTACATGAATATGTCTAGGTATGTGTTAACAAAGAAATCTAAGTATGTCGTCTAGATAGCATTGTGTATGTACCAGAATATTATTTAATTTTATTTTCCTTTATTGAGTTTAGAGCACATAACTTATCCTCATTGATATTTGTACATGTACAGTACCTATACCACGAATGGACTAGTGTCCATTCTGTAATATTTAATAGTTAAATAATTTTCACATTTAATAAATACTAAAAAGGTTACCTATAATTGTTAAATTTTGAATTGATACATCCTCAGATTATTTTGAATTGATACATCCTCAGATTATTTTGAATTGATACATCCTCAGATTATTTTGAATTGATACATCCTCAGATTATTTTTTATGAGGACAGCCTAAACAAAGGCCGATATATTATCTTTTAGGCTGTTCCATTTAAAAGTAATTTATCACGCATATCTCTAGAATATGATAGGTCAATAGGGTGAGTTTAATATACAGTGTAACCACACCGAAATTATGCGTTCGATTCTTCGACTATCCAAGCTAAATAAACTAGTTTATAATTTTATACATTGTATTTCGACTCTCCTTATTCAGGTCTTAATAATGTTCACAACAACTACATATTTTACATAATTTGTGATT
Organism: Callimorpha dominula; assembly: GCA_949752705.1. NCBI lineage: Eukaryota > Metazoa > Arthropoda > Insecta > Lepidoptera > Erebidae > Callimorpha > Callimorpha dominula. The sequence continues at coordinate 10,422,265 of OX457010.1, read as the reverse complement.
AAATCGACGGACTAACTCCTCGATCATTTGGTCAGTCATATCAGTGATGGTGAATCTGGAACTGTTGGAGACATCGGGTCTCATCGCCAGTCGCACCAGGCGCTCGCCGAACGATGTCGCCACTCTTGGGGGAAAGCAATCTGCTGTACACCCGAATATCTCCAGGTGTTCAATGCTACATGGAAATGAGGGTAAAGGATCTTTCGGTTAGTTACAGATTAAATACAGTCAATGGGTAGCATACAAAGATATCAATAGGAATACAGATTAAGGAGAGGTATGGAATTAGACCATGGGAGAATAAAATTTTAACTTTTGATGACATTCACATATCGTAAAAATGGAAGCTTTGCCAATTTACACATAACACAAAGCTTCCTTTTTTATAAAGATGTCATGTATTCGTCGTATCTATAACCTTAAACCATATCATTGCGGCCTCTTAAAAAATCAGAAAAAAATAGAGTCCAAAATAATTTAAATACTTACGTGACCGCTATAGGTGCGCTGATACTCTTCTTATCGATGGTGTTGTTGGCAGTGTTGTTAGCTGTGGTGTTGACGGCAATTGTTGTTGGCGGAGGCACCGCGTCCGTGTGGTTGGTGGCTTTGGTCATTTTGTTGTTGGAGTTGATTGGTGGCAGTTCCTAAAATACGCGGGTATTACTACCTTAGTTTTTTTTTCATTACATGAGTGGAAGGACCGAGCTAACATGAACAAAATAAATAATTTAAATTTTAAAATTATGAAACGCTATTTTCACATTGGTCGTTCCACTCATTTAGTTATATACAATAATAAATAAGAGAATATTTGAAGGTTATTCCATCAATATTTTAATAATTATACTGTACTTAGATATTGTTCAAAATACTTTCATAAATTTTATTATAATCATTTATAGTGGGTTAAATTGTTAATGCATGCCAATATGCATAAACTGTAGTTCGAAGCGACATCCATCATGCAACATAGATATCAAAAAATAACATAAACACAACATAAAAATGAATAATAATAAAACTAAAATAGATTTAAATGAGAATGTCCTCATCCCTTTCAACTCAAACTACTAATAGACCCGAATCATGCTCAAATTAAATAATAAAATAAAAATAAATAATAAGCCTTTACGAGAGTCCAACCCAGCGTATCTCTTCATTCTCATTTGAATCGTATATTGAACATGTACTGCGATGAACATGTTCATGGCTGGATATGTTCATGTTCGTCGCACATGGATGGTGGCGCGGCGAGGCGCGTGTGTGACGTCATCTTACGCACAACAGCGGTAGTGAATACGGACCTAACGTGAACTCGGATAATTTATGACAATACTGTCATAACTTAAAAAAATAAAATAGTTTCAGCCAGTAAACACTAATATAATAGCCCAATAAATATAAGGGACACAAATACTTGGAAATTTAAAAATATATTTGATTATATATAAGTATATAATGTGGCACTGTGATAATTTTGGTAACAAAATGAAATATCGTTTTATTTGAAGGTAATATAATATTTTACGATTAAGTGAGCCACAAATTAATCTACTAACGTAATAGCTAACGATGAACTACTTAAAGTAATTCTATTTAAAATAATAACAGTGTACACACTGATATGTAGAGTATAGTCACTAAACCATAAATAACATTTTAATTAATAAGATTATTTAGCCTGGGAATTCAACACATTACCTCGAACTCGTAACGATTAAAATAAACTTAACACTTTTTATAAATAAAAAAGATTGTCTTTTCATATTTAGTCAGTGTAATGACTGAGCTATGCTGAGCTGACTGGCTATACTTTTCATATTTAGTCAGTGTAATGACTGAGCTATGCTGAGCTGACTGGCTATACTTTTTAAAAAAGGGCACGCTGTCATTTTCAACACTCAGCGCCATAGATACTATCATCCAGTAAATCTTGTTACACTTGTTTACAGGTTAATATTTGCCCCAGTCAAGGCAAAATTTCGTGTTAATTTTATCGGGCTATCAGTGATACTTTATACTTACTGGCACAGCTGTCTTATCTACCCAACATCTCTAAAGAAGTTTACTAGACCTATTGTATAACTTTAAATAACTAGAAAAACACTAATGAATTATTTTTTATGTTTCTAGTAACTATATAAAAGAAAAAGATATATTCGCAATTATATTTATTTTATTGTTTGACGAATAGGGTTAAATATAAAACATTGTCTCTACTCTTAACAACTTGAATTATTATGTTCGTGTTCCAGGTATATTAAGGTGTAAATCCTTGAGCCGAAATCCGTTTCGCATTTTTCATTGACAAGCGTTCTACCAAATTGGTGGCTACGATCCTAATAGAAATGTGACTATAAATATATGAAACTTCAAATTATTTTCTGAGAATCTTCATTAAGTATATTATCGTCTAATATTTTTGTTACTTCTCGACTTCATGTAAATATATCTGAGACTTCATTCATTCGCTAAATATTATTCTAACCGTCTTCGAATAAAGTAACTCTCGCATAAAGCGACGGCTCCGCATAAAGTTGTAATAATCGACGTAAGTCCGTAGTCAATCACTGTTATCCATAAAACGACGTCTTTAACAAAATGATGGTGTAACGTACATCCTCGCTGACTGGCCGCTGGTTGAGCAACGTGATGGGCCCGGTGGGCAGGCTCTCCTTGGACTTGCCCTTCGCGATGTCCCGGAACTCCTCGGTGTACTCCTGGTTCACCGACACACCGGTCACAAGCGGGCATGGCGAGCGCAATGATACGTTGGGAATAAATGTGTGCATGTTCATTTATATTTTAATCTGACAGTTATGTATAAAAATAATAAGAAACATGAAATTTTTTTCGAATTTTATTAAATTATATTAAATATTTTAATTTTATTGTTTTTATATTAAAAATATAATATATCCACTCAACCAAATCATTATTCCCAACGTCTCACTGTGCAATGCAAACTCAAAATAAAAAGTAATTTTAAAAATTAGATAAACAAATAACACGTCCATAGAAAGCTGGTGTACGTTAGAAGGTAAAGCTTACTGCAGTTCTAGTTTGGAGAGGGCAAGAAAAAGAAAAATACATGCTATTAAGACTAAAGTACACTGGATATCGGCTTTTTCTGAGTGATTTGTACGTTTTTTCCCTTTAGTTTCTCTTATAACCCATTAATATACTAAATACTTCAAGTTTTGGAAGATAATAATTAACGTATCTACACTTCCGATGAGATCCTATTTTTTTCCTACTATTTTCAAATTTGGCGTCAATATTATTCTAAAATTGTATTTCAGCCGAATTAAAATGATTCCATTTTTTTTTAAAGACAATCGAGATCATAAATATTTACCGGTGATATTGCGTGCGTTTCTAATTTAGATGTATTCATCAATAATTGCTACCATATCGTTACTTCAGTGTGGATGAGAGTGAATATGAGTGCAGCTTGTTTTGAATTTCGAATAAAGATTCTGACATCAAAGTCGTGAGTGTTGCCGTGTTATTATAATGCAACTTTTTTAAATAGAATATTTGTCTTTGTTTTTCCAGATATTTTACTTTTCGTAATTGTTTTTGGTAGTGCTTCTCTGGTCGGCCGCCGAACAAGCGTCAGTGGCAAGTGGTTCAACGTATAAATGTGATTGCTCCATGAATGGTGCAAGTGATTGTCTATGAACCAAATTGTTCTGTAACACCAACCATCACGGTGTATTTTCGTGTGACACCATCAAAAACCCTCATGTGCAGTTTATTGCAAATAGTTTTGTGACAAATCTTGACGTAGAGTGCTAGTTTAATGAGAGACGATTTACAGTGCCTTTGTGGAGGATACTGACATTTCTTTTTTAATTTAAATTTTATTATAACTATAGTCGTCAAGTAATTTCAACGCAAATAACATTTCTGTTTTCTGTGCTAACGATTTATTGCGTTGTAAAGATAAGTTTATAACTTAAACAAATACCGCATCAGTTCACTGAAATTATATTTCTATAGACATAAACAAATTTTAGTGTACTAAAATATTATGTTAGTAAACTGATGATGCATTATTTATTAATAAAGCAAATTAGCGTTCAACTTACGTGACTTCTATTAAAACGTTGACAGTATGATGACATGATGTTTAATCAATTGAAATATAATCTAAATAGCGATTCTAAACGAATTAATTATCACCTTCATTATTCGCTGCCACAAAATTAACTGTTCATCGCCAAACAAAAAAGCAGTGCTTTAATATTCCCGTCCACACGAAGTATGACCAACTAACGTTATCCGATTCAGGACATTTATTAAACTAACTATCGTTATATTGGTCACACGTATAACGGTTGTGCTCGAATTGTCACCGAACCTACACCGTGGTCGTACCATCAGTGGGTTGCTGTAAAACTTGCTGCCCCCATAGTAGTTGCTACTGGAAACCGAAGGGGCGACGCGGCATGATCCTCGCTCATCCACACCGAAGCACATGGCTGGTAGGGCGAGCCTCAAACGATGAATTGCCTGCGACCATGACTGCGACCAGGTCGCTGTTGTCTCCGACCAGGCCATAGTCGCCGGTCGCTGTAGCGGTAGCCGGGCCGTCGCTATCACTCTGGCGACCAGTTCGCTTGCCTCCACCAAGTATTTGTTACGTATTGGATCCGTTGAGGGGTCATCCTCCTTGTATTAACGTTATCTTTAGTTCAATTGTAAAAAAACCAATGCTTTTGTGTATTTTTGTGGAGTACTTATTTCATTTGTTATATCTTATAATTGAATTTTTTAGACTTGTCTAAAATTTATTTTAAAACGGTCGTAATTCAATTTTTGAGGACTTAACTGACTGCACAATGAATTACTTAATGAATCATTTACTTAATTAACATTTTATAAATAAATTGACACGGTCTGTGTGTGTCAGACAATGAATACAACAATTATAAAATTTTAACTAAAGCAATTGTGTCGAACTTGACCCGTAGCTATAAAAATATTTTACGTCTGAGGCCGACGCAGTTTTATAAATATTGCACTTTTAAAGGAAATCCGTAGATGTTTTTGCAATATTTCAGGTATGCGAGGTACCTGATGGTTGTCGACGCGTAACTATCCGATAGCTTGATCAAATATAATGTTTGTTGAGGTATTAGTTACCTTGTGATAGCCGGGGTTCTTTGAAGGTCTACAAAGAGCAATGTGGTTACACACGGTTAAGAATTATGTATTTAAAATTAATTGCTGGATATTTGAAATTGGAATGATGATGGAAATAGTGTTCTAAATACTGAACTGGACTTTTTAAAATAAATATGAGTGATTATAGCCATATAGCGGTATAACAACCTTTCTTTTTTATGCTACGCTGAACTGGCAACACTATTGAAACAAGTTTCGAAGTACCTAATGCTCTTTTGATATTTTATGAACCTTATTAATTTATTTTTAAATATTGCTTGCTCTGTATTCTCGTTTTGTTTTAAATTCTTATTGTTGTTAATAAGAACAAATTCAATGTTTAGCCGACCTGAATTCAAAGTAGAGGCGATGGATTTAAAGAATTAAAATATGGGAGTTTCTTGCCAGCTGTCGAAAAATATTCATTTTGTAAATTTCTGATAAACACTGTGTCCTCACGCATAGCCTTGTTTAGGGATTCAAGAAGAAATAAGAAACTAAATAGCATAATAGTAGCACTAAATATTTTTAAAAGAAAAATGTTGAATACACAACTATTTAGACATGCTCAGTTTTTCATACTAATTAACTAATGCCCTTAGTAATGCTATCGCACATGACTAATACACAGATAGTCATTAAACCATGGTTTAGTTGCAAGACTTAATGTAATTTATTTCGTGTAACTTCTTTCCCTTTTGAAATTGCATATTTTCGGTTTGATGATCCTAATTAATTTAATGAACTATAGAAATTAAGCTTAATTTAAATACGATAACCCTTGCCCGCCGTGCGTAATCATCTGATGGAAAACATCAAACTACACTTCAGAAACAAACCGGTATTACATCAAGCAATATATATGTCCTTTCCGATAACTTTAAAGAGAAAATTGTTACAATTTCGTAATTGGTTTAGAGATATACTAATTATGTTCTGCACTATTCTGTTATACGCATGGTTTAACAAAATCTGTATAAAATGACATCCGGTCCTAAGTACTGAATGCAACTAGACACTAGACCTGCCTAAAGCGTACAGTTGTTAAGATGCACAGAGATATGTAGAGTAGTATAGATTGCTTGCTCAGTGGGACAAGTGGAGGGGTAACACTGCAGGCGGGGAATATAGCCACCAATGTATGGTGCGTTACCTCGAATTGTGGCCATGCCATAGCCATGTTGATGCCATGGTTGTTCGCCCACCATTTCAGGTCCTTTTGATGATCCGAGTTGTTTATCGTGTGGTGGAATTCTTCGTATATTTGCGGTAAACTGAAATGTTTATGTAAGTACAACATTATGAATAAACGAGAGTGTTTGCTTTCACGTTGCATTTAATTATAGTACTCAAAAGAATTAGTTCGTTATTTTTTTTCCTTTATTTCGCCTATTTTTGTAAGTGGAACAGATGGGTTTGATGGACTACAATTAATGAAAGAAATAAAATAAAACTTTAAAATATCGTCGACTAAGCTAAACTAGAGAAAGTCTGGTTATAGTGGACCCCGTTTCAGAGCCGGAACACAAACAAACTGCAGTATTTATGATAATAGCTGATTTTTAATTAGTTTATCTTTTTTTAACTTTATGTTTATCTTTTTATGTTACGTATTAATATGTTATACCTAGCAAATAAGTATTGTTAATCCAAACGTAATAACAAAAAAAAAACGAATTTATTAACTGACAGAATATCAATAATTTTTTTCCAATACTTTTGGTTGAAACGCTTAGTTAAGAATCGAAATATTACATATTATTTCAATTTGGCAATGTTCTGTTAGTTTCAGAAGTACTGTAAATTGTGATGGTATTTAAAATAAAGTTTCAATTCAAATGATTCAAAATATATTAATATTAATTTCTTATATTTTAAAAATGAATATGGTTAATTTTGCTTTTTGAAAAGGATTCAACAGAATTTCTACTCTCTGGGTCGGTCATGTAAGCGGACACTTAACGATTTCGAGTAAATATATCTAAATATGTTCCAATAGCGTACTTACGTTGGTTCCTGACTAATATTTAGGCACTTATGGAAGCTGAAGAGTACATCCTTGAAGAACTTGAGCCGCTGAGCTTCCATCTCCTGGCAGCGCTCGAACACCCCCGTCATGTCGTCGATGTAGCGAGGGTTGTACGCTGTTATCTCGGACAATGCCACTTGATACCTGTCTCTGCTCTTCTTCACTTCTTCGCGACATTTACTTACTCGGTCCGCCATTTTCTTAACCTGTAAAAGAGGATTACTTGTTAGACGAGTATATATATCGATTTTTTTTCAAGTGATTAATACCAATGCTTATGATAAACTTCACACAAATGCACTTTTTAGTTAGTTTTGTCTGTGTGCATGTGTAAGTATGAATCTAACGACACAATAATCTCAGTTTTTAATATGAAACGTGATTTGACGGCATCTTATAGATGGGTATTGGTAGTGATATAGGGCTCTGTTTCCGCATTTAGACTCATAGGCGGTCCATTATGCGTTCGGATAAGCTGATGATATAGATTATAGATGAGTAGCGTTAACAACAATCAAATGTTTTATCATCCTCTATCCTCTGCAGGTTTCCTCAAGAGGAAAGGGGGCAAAATATTTAATAGCAAGTCAGTAAATCGCAAAGCTTTTAGTGTATAGCAGGCAACGTAACATCTATAGTGTATATCTATAATAGTTTTCACAGTCTTTCTGGTTCTGTTAGCACAAATGAATAAAGCGCTACATCCTAGGTCACCGTGCCTATCAATGGCAAATTAAAATAAATTTACAACGTCGCCATCACCACGACAATTACTGCGATGACGTCAAAGCAATTTTTTATAAACAATTGAGACGTTAGTCTTAATTGTCAATTTTTTATAAACACAAAATGCTCTCGTTTAGCCTGAGGGATTGCGACAATTATAAAGATGGTTACTGATATTAACTAATGATTAAACGTACAGGACTAATGATGCACTGAGTTGATCTAAGCAACAATACATGCGCCAATATGAGGATCTGCAAAAAGCGCATATTCTAAGCAACGTGCTAGTGGCGCTTCTAGTGACAGTCTATTGGGTAACAGCTTACCGTAACTCTGATATATAGTATATTCTTGTTTGCTACCGTAGTGGTATAAAAATGTAACATACTACGAACAAGTTTGAGATTCTAAGATTTTTTTTTTGCAATAGTATAAATGTGTACTTGGTGATTTTTCGCATCACCACAATGGCCTTAAATGTTCATTACAAAAACGTACCATAACCCGAGTGCAGGGAGTGTGCAGTAGCGTAACTATAAATATTATAAAATTGCGAGACCTGGGGGACGGGGGGTGCGGTAGAGGGGGATTGTCGCAAATTGCCGCGTCCGCCGGCGACGAGGAGTTCTACGTAAGTCTATGCGCTTATGTATATTCGTATACTTACACCACCCTACTACTGTGACCATTATTCGGTCTTCGTTGAACATTTTTACTACGAGTTACGTTATGAAATGTGAATGAAGAATTAGCGATTTTCTACTTAATAATGTCTATTTTTTTAATATAACTTAGAGATATAATAAATACTTTGATACATTTTAGGTGTAATTTAATAAAATAATATAGATACGTATGTAAAAAAATTGTACCTCGTGGCCCTGCAGAGTGCGGGCCACCCCTAAGCGACTTCCCTATACTTACTAAAAAATTATAACGTTATACAAATATAGCAGATGAAAAAAAAAGAAGATTACTAAACACGTAGATTTCAAAAGTTTTATATCATCATCATCATCATCAACCTTTCCTGGTCCAATCGTCTAATGTACGCCATTGAACTCTATTGTCAGCTCTCCTCGTCCAGTTGACCCCGCCATTTTGCGTAGACCGTCACTCCACCTGGCCGCAGGGTGTCCTAAACTACGTATGCCTAGACGTGGTCTCCACTCCAGTTATGTTACCCTTATTACTAAATGATTATGGATGTCACTTGTCTAAAAAAATATTTCGTATAAATTTATATAAATAAGGTACCGTTGGCTAACCCTATAGCGGCGAAGGTTCTCACTAATTGATATTAAAGCATGTGCGTAGATAAGGTACGAAACTAAGTGGTATCAGTTAGCCGTAATAACTATACATACCTATATGGTAAGAATTATAAAATATGAACGTGCTGATTGTGGTTACCATTTTATACATTTCTTTACAGAAATAGATACATAAAAGTAATAAAATATGACAGAATAACTACTAAAGTTTTAAAAAGCGTTATATACGCGTACATACATACTATGTATTTTACAGCGCGACGTACACGCATAATGGCAGTATTCCCTCTAATTGGATAAAACCGCGCGACAGGCGCGATTGAAGAGCTGAGTCAGAAACTCGTCTTTATTACACTTATCACTTTATCTATAGATTTTAAGTGATGTCGGATAGGTTAAAGCATAATGGTTACTATACATTTAAAGTAAAGCTATAAAGCTTATACACGTAGGTACATATGTACCTACATTTATTATTATATGGACTGTTATGTTGATTTTAAAATTAGCGTCAAATTGTTTAAATGTAATTGCAAAAATATTAAAGAATGTATCCCCTATATTCAAATGAAGGATGATAATGAATGGCGTCCTTGCTTACATTGTATTTCCGCACAACTCACGCGGCACATAATGGCCAATTATATCGTTATCGACTAGCGGTACATTAGCTAATTAAATACGTAACCTTACCATTAGTTCCCGCTGGTGATTGCGTAAAAAAAACAACAAAAATAAAATGATTAAAAACATTTGTATAAGGGCTGAAATACTTTTTTTATCGTGTGGAAACCCACCAGAGCCGAGGGTGAAGTGATAAGTCGGATTCGAACCAACTAAAAGCACACGGTGTGCCACAAGTGAGACTATTTGCAGGGGACCCGTTATACCCTAACAAGGAAGCCTCCGAGAACCCCTGCAGGCTTTGGTCACCTGATCAATAGGCGGCCACAGCGTGGAATACAGGAAGCGCGAGCGGAACACGTTGCGCTACCATCTCAAGCCTGTTCCTGCAAGGGTAACGGTCAGCCCAATCCGATACCCCCAAGCCAGCACTCATGGAGGTTGGAGATCATTCTGTGCTCTCCGGCGCTTGGTGCGTCTTCTGCGGGACGGAAGAGTGCTTGTATTCCCCTATTCCCGTTCCGCCGCCTCTTTGGCGAACATCACCTCCTCGCAAAACGAGACGGCGAAATCCCACGCACTCACTTTGGACCATGGTCTCTAGCGACAGGTTTCCTACACCAATAGCCGTAGGACATATCGTGTCGCCTTACCAGCCAATCTTTAATTATGGGTCTTACCGCCACAATTGTGGTGTACCCTGCGCTTGGTCGCTGTATTCGTTCTTTCCGCTCTTAAGACCTGGCGGAGCTGGAACAGTTGCGCTTCGATTTCTCGAAGCGGGGGTCTCACTTTGAGCTCTAGTGCCTCCTTGCGCCATAGAAATAACGACGCTAGGGAAGGACTGAAATATATCTCCGCTAATAATAAATTTATGATTTAATCCTAAGATCGTAGACGAACTTAACAAAAATATATAAATAAATCTAAAATAATTAAAAAAAAAGCTATATTTTTTAACTATATAAACTTTTTTTTTAAAGACAACTCCCGCATTAGGAATTACTCCTGTGCCGCGGGGACTTTACAAACATACAAACAACGGACACAAAGAACCTGACTCGGGTGGGAATCGAACTCACGACCTATGACATTTCACGCCAATTATGTGGATTCTTTGAATATATATGTACATTTTAAACAATATTTTATTGCACATTAGTTCTTAACTTGTTCAAAAGGTAATTGAATTTGGAGACCTAAAATAATGGTCCATGAAAAACCCAACCATTCAATAAATTATTTAAGAGCTATTGTTCGACCTTTCATTAATCATTGTACTAAAATGTTTACAAAATCAATAGTTTACTCGACAAGTCTGTATCGGAAGTGGACTAGACATCGGCATTCAGTTAGGAGGGCCATCTAACTCAGCACAGAATAGGGAGTGGCAGGGCTGGGGACTTAACAAATCCAGTTGGCTAGAGTTGAACATTGAAACCGAGAAATGTTGAAGGAATTACATACAGTAGTGCTTGTGCCTAAATTCAGCAAGCGAAATTATCTGTTTTATAAGTTCATTTCTTAATAATATACACCAGAAACATTAAAATTCTAAATTGGGACTTAATCACCCGATCTTTTGGTTGGGTGATCCACCCGTGACCACGAGTGGTACAATTCGATCAAAGCGTCGGGTAACCAAAAAAGGTATTGTGTCTTGTAATGGTTATCACGATAGTCCCGATTTACACATCTAATGGTTACCTTCATTTTCTGGCAAAAGAATTATATCAGTATAATAGTCATGAATATTGTATATAGGGCAGCTAGTGGCAGCCCTAAGCGGTTTACGGCATAGGGGTGCGAATCAATGACGCGACTAAACTGAGCCCCTGTTACCTGCCCTCGGACTTCGTGTTACCTCTCAGGTCCTTATGACCCAACCCACGCATCGCTAACTCCAAAAATATTTTTTATGAAGAAAACAATTTCGTCGTCATTAACTCGTAAATTATTTCTTGTCCGTGTATGTCAGAAGGATATGTTTACGGTTGATAAGTCCTGGGTTCGACTCACAGGTCGGGCAGATTCTTACTGATTTGGTTGTCTTGTTAATTCTCAACGGAGCCTGAAAACGTTCCCATTAGACATTAGTGGGCAAGAAGTTCGCCACGTTTAACGTGGGACGAGCGACAGTCGAAATATAATTGGTAAAAGGTGGATGTTATACAGCTACCGTATAGTTATTAAATTAATCTAGGTAGGAAGTCCTAGGGGGTCGAAATTGGGTCGTGGTTTATTAAATAATTCAGTTCGAACATTATTGAGTTTCTTTTGTCAAATCATATATTAATAAATAAATTTTTTCCTTGTATGTTTGAGATAGGCTGTATGCAGTATATAGTTTTTTTACCGACGAAAAAACGGAGGAGGTTCTCAAGTTAACCCGTATATATTTGTTTTTTTTTTTGTATGACCACGCATAACTTTTTACAGGGTAGTCTGACTTCGATAATTCTTTTTTTTCGATATTCGATACGGTACACTTCAAAGTTCGTCATTCGTTAAATTTGAAAAAAAATTCTAATGTATGATTATTCACCCACTAACTTTTCATCTGTGAACCGATTTTGTTGAAACTTGGCACACATCTTTGAAGTTGGTTTAAATTTGAAAAGAAAATCAACGTAAAGGGTAGAAAAATAGGGAATGAACTGAATGACTCAAAATTATTTAGATTATTACATCAGTGTAAGAGTTTAGTTAGGTTAGGCTAAGAAGTTTATTTTGGGGCACGGCTATAGCAGCGATAAAACCCGACGAGTGTGGCTGGAGAGAGGCCACAGAGCCCTCACTTTTCAGATGACGCAGGTGCTTTCCGGACACGGTTGCTTCGGCAAGAACCTGTGTCGGAACGGAATAAAGTTTGAAGACGCAAAATCTTAAAAAATCTTATCGTGAATTTACTTAATACAATTCACTTGCAGGAGTTGAACGGCTATCGTGACAAGAGTTTAATTTTTATGAATATACTCTCATATTTAGGTGTCTGAATATCGAACCTCCAGAGATCTACATTTCTGATTATATTCTCATGAAATAACAGTCATTGTAAGAAAAGGTTCTCTGTAGTATACACGCTAAAGGTACATTACCTACCACTAAATACACAACGACGGCGAGAAGCCAACAACGACATTTAATTTCCTGGCGACCACTGTGAGGTTTTATAGGTCAATGGTTGTCAATAACTGTGATTGTAAGCAACAACGACGATGCATGACACACAAGAAGAACGTATATCAATGTCGAAATTATGTTCCAATCGTTTGTGAGACGGGATAATTTAGTGCTATATCTACATAAAGTAAATCACGAACATGCTCTGATTAATGCAAAAAAAAAAAATAATCTGGAAATTACACGAAGGTAATGTCTAATGTCATCTGGTTGGCTTGGTATCACACATTTTCTTAGCTATCTTAATAAGCTTAGATATCTTGGAGAAACAGCAATGATATTGTCATAATTCGAAGGTGGTTGTAAGTTTTACATTACTTTTATTGAATAGAACGTTGAGTGAACTTGTCTTTAACAAAAAGTTGACGTCAATTATGCTTGTCTGTGTATGCGTAGCGTCGTCTTGAATATTTCATTGGCTTTTATGCCATCCTTGATCTTAGGGTTGGAACGTCAAAATGTCAATTTAGCAGTAAATCCTTTGCCTTAGCTTTTGTCTGGTCGTATACATCAAAGAATAAAGCGAACGAATATAGATGTACTACTTAAGGATAAGTTGATGGTAAGCGCACAGCCTTTATTGCTTAAGCGAGTTCGTCGGCAAACTTCGATAGACCACTGTGGGACGCAAAAGCTTAGTTTTAAAGAAAAATATATATTGTACATTTTAAAATTTTGATTTTTCAGATTGTTTAAGAATTGATAATGTACTTTCATTTTCTATACAAAAAATAAACTAACTACCACGATAGTCTTTCACATAATTCTCACCTTGACGGTTTGGTTTTCCAATTTAAATGAGACCGACATCAAAGCGTACCTTATCAAATAAATAAATAATACACTGACTACACTATAAAAAGATTTGCGTGATCATGATCTCCTCCATTCGTCGGTTAATAATTGGCAACGATCTATTCAAATAATTGCTCCATAAATAACAAAACCTATCCACTTGCCTAAGTAATTACAGGCCAATCCAATTCCATACCGATTCAAATACAATCACTACAGATTCGTAACAATTAAAAAACAGAGCTAGATTGTGTACACGTTTAATGGGATTAGAAGTAATTGCGGCAATTAAATGTCCATCACGGTAAAGCAGTGGTTGTGAAAAGCATTAGCCCCCTGAGGGTACTGATTACTTTTGGGGGTCTCCACATGTCACGGCACACAAAAACGAGGTTAAATAACATATGTATATTATACATTATTTTATATTTATTATATGGGACTAGCTTTTGCCCGCGGTTTAGCTCTTGTTAATGTACATTGTATCATTCAATCCAGGTATCCGTCGGGAGCGCTACTTTTTTCTGTATGAATCGTTATGTCTTATCTGTGAGCCTGACAACGTGTACTTAAAATTTCATGATCGGTAAAGTAGTTAAGACGTCAAAATTTAACAAACAAACAAACTCACATTCGCATTTATAATATTAGGTAGGATAGTATAAAGGCACAGTCAACACACGAATATATTGAGCAAAGGCATCAGAAAATAAGCAAGCATCACTGTAAGTCACATTGCAAATGACATGTGGAGAAACAGGTTCTGATATTCATGCAACACAAAAAGAGGTTCACCGACTAAGATGGTCTTGCCAGGCGCGCCTCAATCTATTGAATTTGGTATGGTGTAATATCACTCGTCAGTTTTTTACATTTTTATACTTTAATAATGAAATAATTCAGTAAACTTATGCAAGCTATCACAAATAAGTTGAATGCATCTAAAATTTTACAGGAAATTGCTTTACTGAAACCGCTTTCACGGTAAAAACAAATTCGTAAAAGTAAATCCTTTAAACTAAGATCTGCCGCTATTGGATAGGCCCCAAAAGATTTTTAGCCAGATGGACTGTGCCTTTCGTAGCACGCGTGGGTAGTGTAGACTTGTTTGCTACATGATACAATAAATTAAAAAAGGATTAAACTGATTAAAAATAGGACCCAGTATTACAATAATAATTGAGATCAAGTTACAAAACACGAATTCTAATTAAGTGATACACATGTATACATACATAACAAATGTTTTCCACACGTTCTGAACAATATTGGTTGAAAGTGGGACTTCAATTTGAGTGCTGTTGATAGTTTCCCTATATAAATATAGTGAGGGCTACCGTAAATATATTTGGTAAACATTTATTTATACGTCAAGGAATATTGGCGCCAAAGAGTACAGACAAAGGTAGAAAAAGTGCCTTGAATAAAAAAGAAAGATACTAAGAAGTACAGAGTGAAAGTTATTATGAGGCATTGGATTTGCAATTGATAAATGGGGGTTCAAATTTCACCCAGTAAATTACATAAGCGTAATACTATGAACCATTCATACAGTCCTGAAAAAAAAAAAACAACAAAAATAATTCCAAGACAACCTTCCCTTGTCCTCATAGGAAAATAACACTATGTTGTATCGTGTACTCCTGTAGGAAGGATATATTTTCCCAGTTGGGTAATTCTACAAGAAGAATCCCTAGAAGTCATTATCTGCATATTATCCTTTCAAGGGTAAAGAAACCCCCAAGAAGGCAGCACTGGTTGTTCTTGTTGCAAATAAAAGAAAATTCCATAAAGCACTCGGTCTTGTTCAGAGTCCAGAAACAAAATACTTGTCCGTAATAATAAGAGTAGTAGTGGCAAGATGATAAAATGTGAATGAAATATTTAAATGAGACTACTGACGATATTGAACATAAGACCATTATGATTGTAAGAAGTTATAGAGTTCTATATTACAATGCGTATAGTCTACTATGTAGTACGAGTATGTAGAGGCCAACAGTTATGATTCAATTTCCGCTCAATTCCGCACATATTGACGTCGCGTTACGTACAGTTAACGTGTAATCGTCATATAATGTTATAACGGAGCACAAAATCGTTTTTACATCGATATATAAATTGTATGAGACAGTACAGCATCGTGGAGGGACTAGATGTGATGGCCCTCTAGAGGATCCTTCAGCTAGGATGAGAAATTGCGCGGGCCGGGGAACAAACGCTATTTGGATTTTATGTATGTATATTGTATACTATAGCTCAGTAAATCCTTAATTTTTTCAGTATAACCTACGATTTATGTCTTGAGTTATAAAACTATATGGTTTTGAGCTTGGTAGTACTTCGTGACTCCTCAATTACGGATACAAAGGATGTAAGACTTTAAAACTATTTTTAGTTTTTATGTTTATAGTTGCCAAACATTGACTTCAAAATATTTTCTAGTTTCTGTACTAAACGACGCCTAGGCGTTTATTTCACCGGTGATGCTGCACCTTTTCGCGTTATAAAAGCATACAGCCTCAGTTTACCCTTTTTTAGAAAACAAATGTCAATCCTAGTCGACGAAATCTACTAAAACTGCATGATAATTTTATTTATTGCTCAACTACAAATCTAAGCGATTTTCTCTGTATATTGGAATGGTTTAGCCAGACCGCAGCTCCGTCGATCGTGGCGGAAGAAAGCCGCGACATCGAAACTATGTTATTGGCGCAGCCATGGGAAGCTGTTCTGTGAAATTGTCACCCACTCTTGCGGCTGGCACATCTTGGTCACATTGTTCCATTGACTGTAGGATCAAAATATAAAAAAACAGGACACTGTTGAATACGGTACAGTCGTCACTTTATTATTTATCGTGTTCAAGTTTTACATAAAATTTTGCTATAATTACTAGTAGTTTTAGCCGTAAATAATTATGGAAAGCTCATGAAGTTCTTAAAAGCATTGTAAGTTTAGAATAAATTTGAAATGTAAATTCAAATTGTTTATTTGCGTAATACAGGTTATATAAAGATCTTGGAAACTATTTATGGCCGCTGTATACTACCTACTCTTAATACTACTCTTTTCGGTGTGCAAAATCAGTATCCTAAAAGTAGGAAAAACTAAATTATTTTATAAGCAGCTTTTACAATACTATTTGTTGGTAATACTTGTCTCAACAACAACCAAAAAAAAAAAAGTAGTTTTAATTATATCCAAATAAGCGCTTTATTTGTATGTTCGAATTCTTTTGCAAATGATTAAAATCAACTTAAAAGTGGTGGTTGCTGAAAACACAATATTGGTTGTGTGCTGTGTGCAAATAGGCGTTATGTTAGATTTTTCCACTGAGATGATAAGCCTTTTGAGAGAAATTCATTATTAGATTGTAGTGATCAAGTACTGCAGTTTGGTATAAACAGTTTTTAATATTGATCGCTTCTTTATGGACGGAATATAATTCAAGTATCAAACATCAAGCAGGAGTATAAAATATTGGTACGATTCTGACTGCCTACTAAAGGCGTGATGGGAATGTCCTTGATGGTAACAGATACAGTGATAACGCTTATCATGCTGCGCATGTGATTATGACGATTTGCAATCAAAAGTTTATTCATGCAGTATCGCTTTAAGCCCACAACAGCTCACAGCTATAGAACCTGAATGAGGTACTTCGGAAATTTACTAATACCATCGAAATTGTACATACTTTTAGTTCAAATGATCGATTTGCGAAGGTATCAGAACATTGCCGAAGTGCATCATTGAGAAAATAAAACTGCGTACAGCTTCTTTCTACAAACGTACCTCGTGTCCTCGCTTGGAGTTCTCACCCTGGAAGGGAAAATATAGTGAAAAACAGGTAGTGTATTATTGTTTAGACGAATCTTATGCCAATAAAATAATAAGAACATGTAAACACATAATAATAATATCGTTTGTGAATTATGATCGAATGACGTAATTATTAAAGCGGCGATGACGTAATACAGAATTAATCGATTTTATCGTAAAGTAAAGGTTAGCTTCTCTTCTCTCTCTTTGTGCATTGCCGAGTAGACACTCCTAACACAAATATTACAACTATTGAAAGTACTAGTAATGTGTACCGCTCATTGCAATGCAGCAGTCATTTTAACTTACAAAATAAATGCATCACTAGAAGAAATTTTTAGTTATTCTAGTCTGATCACCTTATCCACTGGTGGATGAGTTTTACCATTTTTCCCCCATGAAATGGATCAGAAATAAATTAAAATATTTTATTCCAGTTCGATACCTAAGGAATCAATTTTGGTAAAATTAGCAACAGAATGCGTTTGTAGCTCTTACTGTAAGTACCCACGTCATTGTGATACATGTCATATAATATTACATATACACAAATTAAATTAAAAAGTATTTTTGTAAGAACGTGTTTTGTAGGCTAAGTTGTAACCGAGTAGGATAGCACATTACAAGTAATACTAGCCAGGTCAGTCTTAAGATGAGTGACCATTCTTAACAGATTGAGACCCCTCCATGCCTCGGAGAGCACGTTAAACCGTTGGTCCCGGGTGCCATTACAAAATATCGAAGTTCGGCCGTTTCGTAGTTAGTTTGACCGACCCCAACTTAGTTCGATAATAACTCAAAATTGTAGTTCTATCTGTGAAAAAATTGTATTCATACATCGGTTCCTCGTTGTGTGCTGCGTGCATAAGGTATTTAAAAAACATGATGTGAGGAATATATCTACTCGTAATACGAGTTACATAATCGTTCAAATGCCGGACAAGTGTGTAGAGCACGGATGAGTTATAGTTATAGAACACTAAGTGCAGTATGGTTTTGAATTTTGGATGTGATAGATACTAATATTTGACTTAACATACGAAAACACTCGTGCGTTAGGTGCTGTACGCTTTTTTTTTTTTTTTTTTGATGTCGAGGTGGAAGATCCTCATGGATGTCCTCCGCCCTAATGGGGGGGGGGGGGCGAAGGGGTCTGTCGGCCTCTTACCGACTAAAAACCACCCCGGTGTTCCACTGCTTGCCCATGATCGGGGGAGCGAGAATCGCCATTGCATTCTTCCGCAACCCCCGACAGGCATTGACCCGTCTCACCCAAGACGGGTCCCGTCACCCGGTGCGACCGTCACCCATCGGTCACACTCCTCTGAAAGGCGCGCGCGGAACACTGCGCTCTGCCTCTCGGGCCTGTATCTGTTCGGACGACGACTTCCCCAAAAGTTCGTCGCCCGCAGGCCGATTCCTACGGTGGCCGGAGATCATTGAATGCCCTCCGGCGCCCGGTGCGTTTACTGCGGCCAGAGAGAGTTGTGCTTCGCTCTCTCTCCCGTTCAGCCGCCTCCTTTGCGGACATCACCTCCTCGCAGAAGGCGGCGACAGCGTTCCATGCACTCTCGCTCCGGATCATGGACAGAACCACGGCCGGCAGCGAGAGAATTCCAGCAGAACCGACTGCCGCGACGAGATCACGACGCTGGTTGGCCCAGGCTGAGCATTCCACCAGTGTGTGAAGCGCCGTGTCGTCGGGGCAGTCACCACAATGATGGCACCGTGACGTCGGTTCCCGGCCGATCCGACACAGGTACTTGCCGAAGCAACCGTGTCCGGAAAGTACCTGCGTCATCCGGAAAGTAAGGGCTCCATGCCCTCTCTCCAGCCACTCTCGTAGGACGGGTCTTACAGCCGCTACAGCGGCGTGCCCTGCACTGGGTCGCGCAAGTCGCTCCTCCCACTCCGCCACCAAAATCTGGCGGAGCTCACCCCGGTGTGAATCTATTTCTCGAGGCATTGGAAGGTCGCCCCGATCTAGCGAATCCTTGCGCCACCGATACTGTAACGCAAGGAGCACAGCGTCTAAGTCCCAGGGCGCGGATCCGGCAAATAGGCTGGCCGCCTCAAAGGAGATCGTACGGTACCCCCGTATCACTCTGACAGCCATCGCGCGTTGCGGCCTTCGCAGAATCGCGATATTCTGGACCGTCAGAGTGCCCGCCCACACTGGCGCCCCGTAGAGCGCCATAGACCGTACGATCCCCGTATACAGCTTTCGGCAGGATGTGTTTGGTCCCCCTAAGTTGGGCAAGAGCCGCGAGAGAGCCCCGGCGGTGCCCAACAGTCTGGGGGCTAGCTGCCGAAAGTGTGGCCCAAAATCCCATCGGCTATCGAGGACGAGTCCCAGGTACTTCATCGAACGCTCGATGCCGATGCGGACACCTCCCACCATGATATGGGACCCCGAAGGTGGCGTCTTCCGAGGCCCGTGAAAACAAACGGCCTCGGATTTGTGCAACGCAACCTCGAGACCCAGCCGCCGGATCCTACCAACAACTTGCGCAACCCCAGCCGTCACCAGAATTGCTGCTTGCCGGTGCGACTTCCCACGCGCTGTCACAAGCGTGTCGTCGGCATAACAAATGACGCCGACACCATGGAGAAGCGCACCGCGCAGAACCCAGTCGTAACCGATGTTCCACAGGAGCGGGCCCAGGACCGATCCCTGTGGAACACCGCACGACGTCTCTCGCCGACCCCAGCCATCGTGACCCGGGTATATGACGGCCCTGTCCTCCAAATATGCCCCGACAATACGACGGAGGTAGAACGGCACTCCATGATACCGGAGTGCCTCTCTTATACAACTCCAGGGCAAGGTATTGAAGGCGTTGGCAATGTCGAGGGACACTGCCAAGACGACCTCACCCCGGGCTACAGCATCCTCCGCCAGAGCCCTAACACGCATGATGGCATCCACTGTAGAGCGCCCCCGGCGAAAACCAAACTGGTTGTCCGCCAAATCTGGACCTACCCCAGTTATGTGCCGGACTAGACGGTCTGCAATTATTCTTTCGAAGAGTTTGCAGACCTCGTCCAGCAACACAATAGGGCGGTATGCGGATGGTGAATCTGCGGGGCGCCCTTCCTTCCTTAACAGGACCAGTTTTCCAGTCTTCCACCGGCATGGAAACTGGCCCCGTTCCAAACATGCGCTGTAGAGCCCCACAAGTCGGGGCCAAAGGAACTTCGAGGCCTGAACCCATGCACGGCCGGGAATGCCGTCGGGCCCCGGGGCGGTATTTTTGGCCTGAAGTCGATGCACCGCCACTCGAAGTTCCACCCGGGTCACTTCAGGCACGTCGTCGTCGCCCTGGTCGTTGTCAGGATACGAAGCCGGAAGCATAGGCGGGGGTATGTGCTGCGCCCTCAAGGGGAACAGAGAGCCTACTACCTCCTCCAGCAGCTGAGGCCTGAGACTCTGGGTCATTGGGGGCGCGTATGGGCGAAGTTTGCCCCTTACCATGCGGTACGGCCGCCCCCATGGATCTCTATCCAGAGTCTCAATCAGCTCTTCGTAGGCCTGAATTTTGGCCCTCGAAATCTCTAACTGGAGGGCCCTATTGGCTTCTCTGTACCCCTCGTACAGCTCTGCTTCCCTGGCCTCTGTATCCTGGCCGCGGTGGCGGTACCTACGGTATCTGGTGTACCGGCGGCGCTCAGCTACACAGCTTCTTCGTAGCTCCGCAATATCCTGCGACCACCAGTACACCTGGCGCCTGGCAGGAAACGACCGAACACGGGGCATGGCAGCATCACAAATGTGAGTCATGCTCTCCTGGAACCATCGCGCCTCTTCTTCGACATCTGCAGGCCTGTCTGGTGCTTCGACCCAGGCCTGCACGATAGTAGCTTCCAGGAGGGCCTCCCGGTTCAGCCGTTTCAGTGTCCACCGTGGACCACCCCCAATCGGAGCCGATCTGGCTGGCGCTAATAGGACCTGGGGGGAGACGTCAAATCGGATGTATCGGTGATCCGATAGCGTCTCCACGTCCTCCATTACGCACCAACCTTGGACGCGGCGTGCTAGAGCGGAACTAGCGAAGGATAGATCCACTATTGAACCTCCCCGCTGTCGCACGCACGTCTGTACTGTGCCCCGATTGAGGAGAGTCAATCCTGACACGACCGCCCATTCCTCGAAAACCTCACCCCGCGCATTTGTGGCCGGAGAACCCCAAGCCGTAGATTTGGCATTGAAGTCCCCAAGCACTATAACGGGACGAGGGTGGCTGCGACGGACGACTGTACTCAGATCTTCCAGAACTCTCTCTAGGTCGGCAAGAGACCTGTTTGGGGAGCAATACACTCCCACAACCACTACCTCCGCCAGCAATGCTGCGACGTATCCCCGTCCCCGGGTGACGGATTCGAAGGACGGGGAACCATTCCCAACGTGGGTTATAAGGGTCACCAAGCCGTCATCGTCTCCCACCCAGTCACTTCTGGGAGGAATGAAGTACAGCTCGGAGACCACAGCAACATGTATCAACCACTCCGCCATGGACTGGAGCAGAAGATCCTGAGCCCTGGCGCAGTGGTTGATACTGGCCTGAAGAAATCGAAATGTAGGGGCAGCCATTATTGGGTGTCCATTTCGCTCATCTCCCCTCCTAAACTTGTATTGGTTTGCACAACCGATGGGTGAGCCGGTTGCGCAGGACCCTTTCCCTTATTGACTCCTTTCTTTTTTTGCTTTTTAGGTGTAGCGCAAGCGTTGCCCGTTCTATGGTCAGCTGGTTTGTCTACCACCGCACATACCACACAGTGTGGTGCGGCATCGCATGAGTCAGCTTTGTGACCGGGCTTACCGCACCGGAAGCAAAGTCCGCTGCGGTCGACTTCCGCTTTGCATTTGGCCCCAACATGACCGACCTCTAGACAACGGAAGCACCTTAGGGGCCTTGGCTTCAAGAGCTTGACTTGCGCCGACACCCATCCCACCAGCAAGCGTTGGCCATTTTTAATTTGGTTGGCCGCCGCAACTGGGCAACTCACCACTATAGTGCCCATGCCAGTGAAGCCGGTACGGATTGAACCAGACTTTACCTATTCCGGTGGACACCCTCCAGCCTTTGCAACGGCGGCCACCACTTCACTTTGTGTAACCGAGTCATCCAGGCCCATGATGCGCAGGTCCGCACACTTGGTGGGTCTGGATACACGGACACCGTCTTCTCCCACTGCTGCTCGCAGCTTCTCTGCGAGCGCGTCTGCCTTTTCACTACTGGTGGTTCCCGGGATTTCAAGAAGCCGGGCACCAGTGACGGTAGATTTGCACCGCAATGCTGTGATACCGAGATCAGCCAGGTAGATCTCAGCTTTGGCTTTGGCCAGGACTTTGGCGTAGCTCAAGCCACGCTCCTCAGCTCCAGACGGTAATGTGATAACTACCGCCGTAGAGCGTGGTGCACGGAGCCTTCTGGTCTCTTTTGCCACCTTCTTTTTGTCTTTCCGACGAGACTTCTGAGCCTTCTTTTTGGCCCCGGCGGTCTCCCACTCACCTCCACTTGGCTTGACTGGCTGCTTGGGCTGATTGGGGGATGTGGTGAGGACTGATTTTTTAGTCCCACTTACAGCAGGTGTCGTTGGGATAGAATTGAAAGTCCCACTGGCGGCTGACTTTTTACCTTTGCCCTTCCCATTTGCCTTCTTCGCTTGGGCATTCGAGGCAGACTGAGCGCAAGCGATTTGTGTTGTTGTTTCAACAGTGCTCTCCTGGTGAGGAGTGGCAGCTGTTTCACCCAGCGTCTTCCCCCTGTTATCGCTAGCCAGTGGCGGACGAAGAATCCTCCCCTCCAGAACAGTGAACCGCTGATTAAAGCTTGCTAACTCCTGACGGAGTAGACAAGCCAGTTCCGACTCTTGAGCTGGTTGTTGTGGAGAAGGCACAACCTCAACCTCCTTCGGTTGCCTGACCTGCAACCTCGCCAACTCTGCGCGTAGCTCGTCCAGCTCCTTGCGGAGATGAGCCGTTTCGGCTGACAGGCGAACATTTTCAGCCTGGAGCCGGGCTGCTTCTTCTGACGAAGTCCGCGTGACCAGCACCTCTAGGTGCTCCAATATTAAGGTTGAGGCATCCTTAAGGGCCTTCTGACAGGTTCCTTTTAACCCTTTCGACACCTTGGCTACCTTTTTTATAGCCGCCACGGCGTCATGCACTCTGGATTGCACTTGCAGGGCGGTCAGGTCTTCAGGCTCTCTAAGGTCAACAGGAACGGGAGGGAATGAAGCGACCCTTCCGGCATTGACCCTTCTGGTCAACTCTGCAAGCTCCACCTCCTCCTGTGCCTCTTTTTATGCAAGTTCTGCAGCCTTTTGTGCTGCAGCCAGTTCGCGTCGGGCTGCAGACAATCCCACATATTGGCCTGTGGTAGGTGGGCGGCCCCTTCCACGCCGAGCGGTGGCCACTTTCGCAGCCGGCACCACTTCTTCACTCGAAGCCGAATCCGTCCCCGAGTGTTCTCCCCTAGGTGAGTTAGTACGAGTGCGCTTACGCCAAAGCCTACCGCTTAGCGACACACTACTCATCGTCACCGTACTTCTCTGGCTAGAGGCCGTGTCAGAATCTGACAGGAGAAGATTTTTTTGCACGACATTAGGTGGTCGTTCACCTGTTAAATTATTTTGTTCAGAAATTTCCATTTTATTCCCACGAGTAGTGAGGAAATATTTGTCAACCCAGGCAGAGCCTCTGTACCTGGGCAGGTGAAAGTTTGTCACCCAACTAGGGGGTCCACAGGTACCTTAGCTGGGAGTGTGCTTACAACTGATGCTCCTCTGGGGTGAGAAGCGTAATCTGTCAGCCATTCATCTTCTCGCCGCACACCAAAACTTAAGATTCAGATATTTTTTTAGAGAGGTTTATTCCTCGCGGTCCGGGCGGTTAAGCCAGGGCCCTCGGTCCCACTGTCTAGTTAGAGACATGACCATAACTAGACACACCTACTGGGATTACGATCTCACGGCGAGGGCAGCAGAGGACTACTTCCCAGGCTGCCCACTCGGAGGCAGGGCAAGTACACACCGAGCTCGCCTTAGTTCCTCTTCCCTAGAGGAACCGTCTGCTCCTCTAACACGCCTTCTGCTAGGTCAGAGGGACGTTTAGAGAGCAGCATGGCGTCCGAATAAAGAATGCCACGTCCCGCGCGGCAGTCTATGTCAGACTCCGCCGGGTATCCCTCTTGGTCTGGAGCCTCCCTCTGGGCCAATCCGGCATGAGTAACTCTACCGGCATAGCCCCAGAGATCATTGACCCGCGCAAGCCCCCCCACGACGGCAACGTGAGGATACAGTGGGGGAGAGGTGCTGTACGCTGCTGTAACTTTAACTGACTTTTTGACTTATTGTCAGATCTAATGAGGGTTTGATCTACATATATGCAACGCATAGTAATTTGATAAAGTATTATATATTACATACTACTTGTAATATATATTATATATTACAAATATGCCTAGCCAAAATACTGATCATTCGTCTGCATATTGTATGCTTGCATGTGGAAGTGGAGTGTCGATAATTTGGATTATTACACCAGATTAGCGGTGCGTGACTATATTTATTGCACTGCTTTCATAATAATACCTACAGTTTGTGTTCTAGTCTTTACCATTTTGTGGAACAAGTAAACTATTCAAGGAAATATTGTATCACAACCCTTAATGGCTTTCCCTCTTCACACAGTCACCATTACGGGTAGTTAATAAAGTTTGCAACTTGGTAAAAAATGCATAATAATTACCGGTTTATTTTTGTTTCTTAAGAAGTCCATAGATTGTTTCACGTTTTCAAGTTAATAACATCTCGGTGATTTTGTTAGCACTTTCTCCATTGAACGAATGGTAATTTATATTTTTGGAGGGTTCCACCCAAATATACTGAATATTTGACCTACTGTTGCCAGACCGACGATTACAATAAATAAATTTTAAAGCGGAATTTCGAATATATTACAATTCTGAAGTCAGTAAATATTATCAGTAGCTGGTTGCCGCAACTGATAAATACCTATTTACAGGTATTTATACCGCTCTAAATACCGACGAAGCTACGAAGGTTGTACTATGTTTTAGAGCAATATTCACTTTGTTTGTTTAGGCGATAACAGCAAATATTAGAGATGTGTTTATGAGTATAGTCTGGCCATAAAACATAGGAATTCGGTATGAAGACATGGTGGTTAAAAAGATGTAACGTCATGCCTGTGAATTTTAGGCTTATCGGCTTATCAGGCTAGTTATACATATAAAATATATACTATTCTAGAGCAATTTTTGAAAGGTTCTTCTTAAATTCAGTTCGGTACCTAATTCCATAACTTTAAATTATTTTTATTCATGTAGAAATGACGTCCCTGCATGACGAGCCCAAATAATAAACTTAGTGCTGTGTAAACTGCAATAGTTAGTGTCCTAATTAGTAATCTTATAACTAGTAGGTATTTCGTAGTCTGCAATTAGTTGATACTCTTTTAAGAATTTAGATGAAAATTATTAATATTACGTGGGGACTAATCACATCCTATTATGAATGCACGTAGATAGAAGCCCCTGCAGTTGTTGGATAATAACAAAGAGATGCTTTGTCGTTGTTTATTTTGTCTGTTCTAGGTAATGGTTTCCTTACAAAACAAAATACGTTTATTTAAAGTCCATAATATAGAATAAGCCAGTAATTGTAAATATTTGGCTTATTTGGCTAAAAGGGAAAATTTATTTGATGTATTTAATAATACATATATTATATGTATAAGATCGATAACTAATATCCACAATGATATTTTTGTAGCCGACTTGTTTTTATACCTATCAATAAAGATACATTTTCAATTTAACGGTATAATTAGTTTTTAAGTCCGACAAACTGTAATTTGGAAATTTTTGCCAATTTTTTCTTGCTTAAAATGTATTTTGTAAGTGTAAAAATCTAATTAAATATAGTTTAAGTCTGAAAAATTGTGTTTGAGAGATAACATACCTTCTATAGTTAAAACAACTGCCTTTTTGCTGCGTTTATAGCATCCATGTAACTTTCTTTTATACTGAAAACTAATTTAGGGCGATACTACCGATATTTTTTTGATACTGGCGACCCGCCCCGGCCTCGCACTAATTTTAAAAAAGAAAACAAAAAAGACAATTGTTGATCTAATTCTGTTGATCACTACCTGAAGATTGCCTGAAAATTTCATCAAAATCAGTCCAGCCGTTTTAGTGTTCATAGGAACATACGTACACACATCGATTTTTACATCATAAATACAGATTTTTAAAAAAATCATGTAAAGGAGATTAGGTGGTTCTCAATTCAAATATGATAACCGTTATCAAGTATCATACGAGGCGATAATGTCTAAAATGACAGTGATATCAGCACATATGAGCAATGTAATGGGTGTGTTGTTAGTTAAGCACGTAAATGGTTATCACTGTATATTTTCAGAGTTTGAAAAGTCGTTATTTTTGATATGACAGAAACGTTCAAAGATAAAATAGTAACAGCACGGATCGTCCACCCAGATATAGGTATGCTAAAACTGGGTACAGCTGCTTAATTTACACGATGACTGGTCTAGTGGTAAGTGATCCTGACTGTTAAGCCAGAGGTCGTGAGTTCAATTCCCATCTAGGACAAATAATTGTGTAAGGAGCATGATCATGTGTTGTGTCTGGGTGTAATTTATCTATATTATGTATGTATTTAGTTATATATAATGTTTTTCAGCAGTCTGGTTACCATAGTACAGGCTCTGCCTAGTTTAGGAGCAGACGGCCGTGTGTGAGATGTGTCAAGTTATAATAATTATTGATTTATTTATCAAAGAAGATTCGGATTGAGGAACCATATCCACCTCTGGTTAGAGAGTACTAGAGCAGTACTATTTTCTTCTACTGGTAAGTACGGGCTGGCGCTTTCTGGCGACCAGAAGTGCTTTTGAGTAAGAGTGGATGAGAGGTTAAGGTTAACAACGCACTTTGAGACCACTGTTAGTGTTACTAGTATTTATAGTCGGTAACCGCTTACTATCAAACGAGCCGTGTGCTTCTTTAATAACATAGTTCTATAAAAAAATAAGCGATTAAGATTGAATTGAAACGGGAATTTTGGTTCATTATCATTGTGATAATGAAAATAATTGGCAATCTGTATTGTGGTATGTTGAATATGTTAAGGAAAAAAACGTAATTACAGGTGAAATTTTTTTCTTCTATTCTACTGAAATACACGTAATCGCAAGTATCAAAGTTCTAATAAAATACCTCAACGAGAGTAAGTCATAATTGGCTCGTAAAACTCAACACATAATTCCAGCTGAGGAATGCGGAAACAGACATGTTAATAGATGTAACGCGTTTGCGCATGTTGATTTTCTAAATCATAGAAGTGTTAGTGGATACCTTATTTAAATAGAAATCCTAATAATTCTACTACCATACAACACTAATCTTATGTAGTCATCACGGCATTTACACGTGACTCCCGCAATTCAATTCTAAAACGCAATTATATTCGCTGGCGGTGAGACAGAAGCCTTGTCTGTAATTAGAGCACACGAGGCAATCGCGACTTTTTTACCAATCACCGTAATCTGATGCCACGCGTTGGAATTTATATGGATGAATAATGTGCATGTAGTTTAATGTAAATGAGTGGTTTCTCACTTTCAAATCATGGATAGTGTTTTGTAACTAAAATAAATAGGCTCTTCTATTGTAATCGTAGTGTGATCTCTAGTTATGGCTTCATTTGAATTTGGTCTAGCAATATAATACTTGCTTGTCTGATGCTAAGCTTATGGTGTATTAGGGACGGTTGCAATATCAATCGGTGTGCAAGGAAAGGTATGTTTTTTTTTGGTAACAGTCTCCAGGTACACTCACGTAACGCAAGGTTTTAACTTGCGATCTTTAGGGCTCGTTACAGTTCTCTAGTCACAGGTAATATTATTATGTAAGTAAATGTTCCTGTGTGAAACAGGGAGCAAGCAGTGCGCCCTAAACATAGTATTTACGTATTTTTTTATGTATTCAAATATTAAAAGAGGGACGTTCAAAGAACTTCACGGTCGGTCGCGTCACAAATATAAGCAGAACCAAACTATTTGAATTTACTTTGTGTTTATCAACTTGCACAATACATTATAGAGGACAATGGCAGAAGTTTCAATTTTACTTGCGATTAAAATTTAGGTGAAAAATTTCGTTTCGTTGTCGCTAATACGAAAATACAAGTATTACAATCAAGACAGAATATTTCTGATCGAATTAAAGCCGCCCGAATACAGTAGTTCTTTCACCCTACAAAAGACCGCGCATACACCCCAGTAAGTTTAACAGACGGAGCATAGTGTAGTTCTACTGAACGTATGGTGGAACACGATGGTTTTTTATAGGCAATACGGTAATAATCTAGCTACTAACCTGTACAACAAATCTTAATAAAAAATATAAAAGCGTTTATCACTTATTGATTGACGTCCAAAGATACAAGAAAGAACTCTACAAGCTTGTAATAAATAGTAGCAGAAGTAGTAGAAGATGAAAAAGGGTTTTAACAAGCATACGGATGGAATCCACACAGCTGATTATGCTACGTATTTGTTATAATATCTCTTACGTGGGAGAGTCATGCTTCGGCACGTATGGGCCGGCTCGACTCCGCTCGATACCATCACAAAAAACCGGTAGTGAATCAATGATTGCATTGCATTTCGCCGCGTGACTGAGGTTACCGGAGGCCCTAACCCTTCTCTCTCCCCTATTCCCGTCCTTCCCTTCTCCCCTCTTCCCCCCTCCCCTTCTTCTCCTACTCCCACCTTAAAGGGCGGCAACGCACTTGTGACTCTTTGAGTTAGAGGTGCCCATGGGCGGCGGTAGTCATTTACCATCAGGTGACCCGTCTGCTCGTTTGCCCCTATACCATAAAAAATATAATATCTTTATTTTACTAAATTTCAAATCTACTTGACTACGAATACAAAATAATCAGAAATGTAAGAATTATACTTCTTAATATTACTTGTAATATGGACTCAGTTACAATTTTCTGTTCGGTGAATAGATCGCTGACCGCGAGTCTGACTAGTTGGACGATAATTATGTGTTCATCTTAGCGAAGATGTTTAAGAAATCAAGTCGGTCATTACGGGATGATCAAAACCGTCATTTATTTATTTCTTAGAAAAATATGAGAAAATCAGGGGGCGCGGATTGTTTACACGGTTAATGGAAGGCAGTAAATCTGCTATACCTTCACTGCCTTCGATGGCATGTCTTTTGAAGCCAAAACGATCGCTAGTGAAAACTGTTAAGGATTCAATCAATTGGCGGCGCTTTTAGTTTTGATTTCAAATCAAATTCAAAATTATCTTTCAGATTAAAACAGTGTGTAGTTTTTAAGTACTTTATCTTTACCTACAATCATGATAATAATAAGCAAACAATCGCATCTCCATGAAAGCAAGGAGATGCGATTGTTTGCCGCGTAATGACTTGAATAGTGTGTCATGGCTTTTCATCTTATTAAAGTTTTATTTTGCATTACGGCATTTTATTCTTGGATAGGACATTAAATAGATGACACTGATATTAATAGGCAAAAATTATGTAACTTCACAAGTCACACAAGACTAACTCCGCCCATAAACGATTTATAATTACAATTTTCCAAGTCACAAAGCATAACACACAGGAGCACAATAGAAAATAAAAACCAACCTCATATACAGGGCAAAATGTTACCAATTATAATTGATACAATAATAACACGGTAACTACCTTGTAATTATTATGTATGTATATTCGTCGGTCTTATAATAACGAAAATTTTACATAAAAAATTACATTTGTTGACAGTCGTCTGAATGAAATGCGTAAGATACTCAATCATTTACGTAGATTGACAGCGTGGCCAATGAAGCAGGTGCCTTGACTGAACTGGTAATTAATTTTAGATTACTGGAATTTAAGATTACGCGTCCAATCTGGTATAAGACGCTCTCAAATGAATTAGGGGTGCACTGCTTATAGGTTAAGGTTGATATGATTGTAGGCAGATATAATATATAGACAGAATAGTATAATGAAAAGTTAATTTAAATTTACAATTTTGCAAAGATCTGCATTTTAAAAGTAATTTAAAGCAACTTTACGCTACACGAGAACTCGCCGAAATAATAATTAATAGTAGCTTCTTTTATTAACGAGTTTAAATAATTTAACGTGCAATTGGTGCAGTCAGAGGTTTTTCATTAACACCCCAAAGAATTTTCCTTCTGAACGGTTGTAGTTTGCCTCCGATTTTCACCAGAGACGTTGTTAAAATGTTAATGTCAACTTTTCTACAACGGTGATAAAAAATCATACTAGAATTATACACAAAATGTGGAATTTTCGCTTTATCAACCGACTGAAATCCCTTATTCTCTAAGCATACATTTAGTTATGGCTGAATAAACTCATGAAGTACTATTTTACATCTATGAAGATAAATACCTTTTATTTTTCAATATAGCTGGTGAAATAAAGACATTGCGTCTACAATTTACATGACGTATATTGAATTTATTACTATGTCAGGGCTGAGAGTCAGCGTGATGATCACATCTTCGTGTTTAGGTACTATTAAACATGAGTAGAATAGCAGCCACGGTTGAAGTAGTTTGTAATAAAGGACTGTGATTGAATATAATAGTTTATTCATTCAATTGAAGACTTAATTAGGAATACCAAATGAAGATGATAACTAGAACTGTTAAATAAAGGCGCGCTATGCGATGGATCCAGATTTGGTAGTTGCAATAGTAGTTTTGAGAATCTCCGTAGAAAATCAGACAAATTCATTAGTTTTTTCGTTCATATGAAATCATGCTGCCGGACCGGACCCTAGTGTTCTCTGGCGACCATACTTAACAGCAGAAATACAATACTACGCCGGTATTGCTTTATGGAGCTGCTTTGCCCTGCCTAAAAGTTCGATTTTAGGTCGAACTCTGTCTTCTTCCTTTCGTATTCCACTACTTAGATAGTTCTCCTTAATTCTGTTCAACTGCATTGAAACGAATATTTGCCATCAGGTGAATTATGTTAAATCAGAATTTAAAGGTATTTGCAAATTTACAACATACAGCATAAACCTGTTTCTCGTTTGAATGTTTACGGTTTCGTAATAAAGTAGTTACTTGTTTAATATCTCGAATCAGGTCCTTTTCGATGACACCTATGTATATTCTACATAATATATGCATAACGTCTAAATTCGACCTCTATGTATACTTACGATTGCAAAACTTAGAAAGTAGTCAAATGATTTACTTCAACTTTTGACACAACGCGTTTATGCATGCATATGAAGCATGACCGGGTTTGACTGGTTTATAATATGAACAGACCTAATGTACTTCTGGGAACTTTGTGTAGTAGTGTGTAGGTGGGGAATATTAAAGCCTCTCTTCTTAGATACGGTTTTTTTTGATTGGGTAATGGAATAGGCGTTTGTCTTCCAACTCACCTGATGGAAAGTGATGATGAAGACGGAAGATGGCTTGGATTGACAATTTCGATTTTTATCTGGTGTAGAATTTAAAAAACATTGAATACACCACTATTTAGGGTAAATTTATGGTTTATTATACAATGGGGACATTTTGTCCATGTTTCGAACATTTAAGGACCAAGTGAGGGAGAAAGTCGGTGTCATGAAGTACATAAAGGTCTGTAAGATAGAAAATAATGTTAATTAAGAATGGCAAATGCTCTACACACAAGAAGATAGTTCTTACATTTAAAGATGGTTATGATGTTGCAGGTACTTGGTCAGTGGGGCGCTTGGAGTTTAAACGGAAAAAACCTGAACCTCATGAATACTTTAATGAGGATTACACAACTTTCATGATGCAACCGGCCACAAACCACGTGGACTGTTAGGAAAAACTGGGCGGTTCGCGTTTGTTCAATATCATGGGTGTCAAGAGTATTTTAGAGTATTAAAAAGAAAACTCTGTATCATTACCTTAAAATTATTGCTAATATTTAATTTGAGTGTCCGATATCAAATATTTGAGATTTATGATGACTTTAGAAGCATACAATTTGAGGAAGTGGTCCTTATGTAACGTGATGAGATGAGCACAAAAAGGTGTTTGAAAATTTATGCTCTAAGCGGGGTTAAGTATGGGAAGGTAATTTCCCTTGGGCACAACGGCTAATGGCAGAATAATATAATATGTAGCACCTCGCCCTCCAAAAGAGAAAGCCATTTCTTTGATATAATCTCTAATTGCTTCCTACTATGTCTTAGAAACGTATAGGCATCATTATCCTAATGCTACTGTGTGTCAGCTGAAGCACATTTTGTAATGAATCATAAAACGAGTATTTCAATCCATCACTTAATATATTGTTACAGTGTTTTATAACGTATTTTTTTTTAAATACCACATTCAAGAAAGAATCATAGTAATGCCACTATGTAGAATATGTTTCAATATCCATTTATTACCTACATGGGCAGCAAATTCGATACGTAAACTTTTCGTAGGAAAATACTATTTATCAAATGCTGGGCTCACTCCTGTCCCTACGAGGTCTTGAATTGAAAAAACTATAGTGTGTTCTATAATTATTTTTATTGCAATTACACGTAAATATATTCGTTGTGTAATGTGGACGTCGGGGTCACCACTGTGGAGGAACGGGTCTTATGTCCCTCCAACACAAAGGGAGGATCCGCCGACCAGGCGAGGTGATCATGCCTGGCGGGCCGCGACCCAACGGTTGATGTTGGGAAGTTGTATATATACTAATCGGCGCGAGAACTCTCATAGCGCGATGCAGGATTAGTAGGTTGTAGATGATGTTGGAGCATGTTTCTTTTTGCTGTATGTGGAAGTCGCCACATGTGACATTGTTTAATTTTGAATATAATAATAATAATAACTTCACACATCTCACACACGGCCGTCCGGTCCTAAACTAGGCAGAGCCTGTACTATGGTAACCACTCTGCTGATAAACATATTTATATATTTTTAAATACATACATATTATAGATAAATTACACCCAGACACAGAACAAATGATCATGCTCATCACACAACTATTTGTCATGGATGGGAATCGAACCCACGACCTCTGGCTCAGCAGTCAGGGTCACAAATCACTAGACCAAGAGGCCAGTCATAATATACCTATACTATACCTAGATACAAAATAAAATGGCGTATAGAGGCTTACGCGAGCTAACAATAGGCCTGTTGTTTTGCACATGCCTTGTTAATTTTATTTTATTCTACTATTTTCTAGCTAATTTGCACTTAAGTACGTAGGTCCGAGATTCGCACTACTCTATTTAAGTGTATTCAAATATTCAGCTTCCTGTACGAACGTACTGTCAGAGTTTTTTTTTAATAATAGGACGCCTATGTATCTTATTCAATAAAAAAAACCTTAAAAATATCTAGGTAGCTTCTTTGCTATGTCGTACTATATCGCATATAATGGAATACATATATATTTAAATAATATAATATATTTTTTGTAGTCGACAAAACATTAGTAAAATAATTACGTCGCTAGGGTCGTAGCGTGATCTTACATACCTTTCTGAATGAATACTCTATCGAATACAAATATAATTATTCAAATTGATTGATAGTTCCTGAGCTTAGCGCGTTTAAGCGAACAAACAATCAAACAAAAAAACTATAAAGCTTTTTCAATTTAATACAGATAGTATAGATTAACTAAATAGTGACGGTGCCGGTAGGTAATGCGACTTACGGTAATAGACAAAAAAGTTATTAGTTTATTCGCGGTATCTGGGTATAATGTGTTGAAATTTGCGTAGTAACTAATACCTGTAAGATACAAACTAGCAGACATAGTGGGCGAGTGACGTAAACATTCTTCTACAAGTGTTTTTGATCTTAAGAGATAACCAGACACCTATTAATTGTTTACACTGTACGGTGATGAAAGTTCTATGATCACTTTGCGTTTAGTAAATTACTTTTTCGTAGGAGCTAGAAAGAGAACTGTACTATAATCTTATTAATAATAAATGTATGGCGCCGCTTGATAATTATAGTCTATGATGGCTTCGTTGCCGATGGCTGTACGCGTCTACAAGTGACCTTTTTTTTTTTTTTTTTTGTTGACGGGGTGGAAAATCCCTTCGGATCTCCAGCTCCTCGGGGACACAGGAGCCAGGAGTATGTGGTGTTTCCACTAAAAACCACCCCGACAGCCGATCTCAGGCGCCCTGCTCTGGGGAGGACCCGGACCATATTATTTCAAGTCCCCCCCGGATCGACGCCGCGCCTAGCCAAGCCCTATCCCGGGGAAAGCAGGCTTCCCCACGCCTATCGGCCTAATCAGTGTGTGCAGCATCCTATCGCCTACCGCAGCAGTTAATTTGCTACCAGAGGTCCCCACTCTCTGGCAGCCTGCGGCCCCGTCGACGGTTGATACCGCCGCCGACGTCCTCTACGCTCGGGATCGGCCCTCTCCCGATCCCGTTCAGCGGTCTCTTTCTGGAGCATTACAGCTTCACAGAAAGAGACCACTGCGCCCCAGCCCTCCTCATCCGCCAGCATGGCAGCAATGATTGCTGGCGGGGACAGGTCTCGTCCGATTTGGTCAACTAGGATCTCGCGTTCAGACGCCCACGCGGGGCAGTCTTCCAGCGTATGCTGGGCGGAGTCCCAGTCGGCTGCGCAGTGGTGGCATTGTGCCGTCTCCTCGCGTCCAATCCGATTCAGGTACTCACCGAAGCAACCATGCCCAGTGAGTACCTGCGTCAGTCGGTAGGCGACGCGACCTCCCTCCCTACTTACCCAAGCTTCGAGGTTAGGCAGAACGGCACCGACAGCGCGTTGGCGCGCATTCCGCGGCTGCTCCAATCGCGCGCGCCACTGCACCAGTGCCTGTCGGTGAGCGTTCCGCCGCATTTCGAGCTCGTCCTGGTCTTCCCCACCCTCACCCCGGCGGATCGCGCAAGTCTGATCATAGACCCTCGCGTCCATATCCGCCAGGATATCAAAAGGCGGGAAACGTGAAAGGACTGTTGCCGCCTCGGACCATATTGTGCGGTAGCCTCGTACGATCCTAATGGCCGCTACCCGCTGCGCTTGATTGAGCTTAGCTCGGCAGCGGGAGGAGGCCGATAGGCGCTTGGCCAATATCGGCGCTCCGTAGAGGGCCATGGATCGTATCACCGCACAGTAGAGGCGGCGAACTTCCTCCCGCGGACCCCCTAGATTAGGCAACAGCTTCTGTAGGGAGCCCGCGTCTACAAGTGACCTAAGCGTGGACGTATATACTCACCCATTTTGAAATATGACGAAATTAGGACTGAAAACATTAGTGTAAAACAGAATTATTCCTAGGCGATGTCACTGAGCTCTTAGAGACCATCGTCTAGACCTGCTATTGTGGTTAATCACTAGGTTGACCGTCAACGTCAGAACAATGCAGTATAACCGGTTCATTATTTTTAGACACAAAGTATAATATGCGGTAGGTTTTTCAGTGTGTTCAAAGCTTCGTATAAATAAATGTCACACTACGAACACGAACACTGATTGAGGGTACCCTTAATCCTACTAATATTATAAACTTGAAAGTTTGTGAAGATGTATGGACGTTTGTTACTCTTTCACGCACAAACTACAGAACCGATTGCGATGAAACTTGGTATGTAGATAGCTGGATTAACACATAGGCTACTTTTTATCCCGATATTCCCACGCTATCGGGACTTACTGGAACCGGGGTACAGCTACTAATGCATAAATTTTAAGCAAGTTATCGCACTGACGGTATAAATAATAATGAACTAAGTAGATATTAAACAAGGTATAGTTTAGTACTGTAGACTTTGTAGATATTTAAATGATAACTGATACCTAAACCTCGGTTGTTCAATTTTAATAGTTCAATAGACTGGCCTGTTGGTCTAGTGGTTAGTGACCCTGACTGCTGAGCCAGAGGTCGTGGGTTCGATTCCCACCTGAGTCTTTTCAGGTCGATATTCTGCCGAATGAGGACACTGGTCTGGTCAAAGAACTCTATCGATCGATAGTACCTAGCAAGACGCCTTAGCTCGTGAACTCTATCCCGTAACCGTTTATGTTAGACCGGTGAACAAATAACTACTAAAACAAACCAAACTTATTGAAGTACCTATGTGAATAATTATCGGTACATCCTCGAACTAGTTTTCTCTTCTCTCTGGTCGTAAATCAGGTTAATATCAATAAAGAGAGATTTTACGGATGCGTTTATCGAAATACCTTAGTCCTAGATCACGTTCAAAACAGGTATGAACACTTGCTGGTGTAAAGAAGTTTATTCGAAACTAACAGTTTTCTTCAACGTACTAATTTCGTTTGTATATGGATTGTAGATCATTAAGAACCCTATTTTCCTAGTTAAATACAGAACAGAAGATATCAATAAAAATTGCATTCGAACCTGTTGTTCTCTATATATTAGCTTAAACTTGCAGAAAAACACACGATTACATGAACTTCATTTTATATTATTTAAGGTAAATAATTACGACAGTGTAATAACATCCTATAATAACAAAAAATATTACGTCACCTTAAATTTCCGTCCAATTTACAACTGTCCAAAAAATCTTTTAAGACAAAATAGTATAAATAAGGCTTAGTTCACGAACGAAGTAAAAGAACATTGTGTAAGTAAAATAAACGTAGCCAGACTTAACTTTACTCTATTTACATACTCGTACAACTTTACATACTATTAACTGGGTATTACAGCTTATATAGTACCCGACCTGGAAGTTGGTGACAATTACCAACAATGTACAAAGACAATTTACTAATTATTGCGTCTGCAATTTCCTTTCCTGTATTTTAGTTTATAGATAGTGCCGGTATTATGTCAATATGACTGGTAAAAATGTGCTCTTTGATTGATGCTTTTTTAATCTGACCGTGCTGCCACAATCATTTCAGAGCGCGAAATTGATCATTCCATTCATTGACTGACCTGTTGGTCTAGTGGTTAGTGACCCTGACTGCTGAGCCAGAGGTCGTGGGTTCGATTCTCACCCAGGATAAATAATTGTGTGATGAGCAATGACCATTTGCTCTGTGTCTGGGTGTAATTTATCTATAATATGTATGTATTTAGAAATATATAAGTATGTTTATCAGCAGTCTGGTTACCATAGTAGAGGCTCTGCCTAGTTTTGGATCAGACGGCCGTGTGTGAGATGTGTGAAATTATTAATTTAATTCCCAACATATCCATTGACTGACGACAATAGATTATAAGGTTAATAGCATTGAAGCTCCTGAGTTTTAGAATTACACACGAGACCTACACGTCCTAACATAAGGTAACCTACTGCTTCGAAACAAAAAAAAACTCGATTCTAATACTTTAAAAAAATAACTTATACTTTACTCCTTATTTGAAAATATCATTTACATTGCTGTGTCAAATAGTTATGTAACGAGGGTAAATAGGGTTCCAGGTGCAACGAGTTGGTTATCTCAGAATAAATAACTTCCTCATTACAAAGGACCATATTAAGAATAACAACTTTGTTTGTATGGACTTTATCAAGATGGCAATTCATATTTTTCGCCTAGGTATAAAAAATCTTAGTACTACCAGCAACTAATTTAGAACCTAGCAGCTACGTAAGACAAAATGACTGTAAGTACCTACACAGTAATTCTATTTTAAAAAAAATATTATTTTTAAGATAAACCCGTTTGCGATTAAAAGTTATCCTAAAAACCCTGTTATTAGTGGTCCTAATTTTAGTGGTTGTTTATTTCAAAGTAGGTATATTAATTATTCTCTGCATGTAGTGAATCTAATTAAGCGAAACAAGTTTAAGGTGTCACAATGTTTATGAAGGGTAACGAGTTCAAAACACGCGATCGTTTTACGGTTAATGGCTGAGAATGTTGTGTTTTGGCACCGAAGTTTATTGCCGAGTATAAAGATAATAAAATAACTGACTATGTAACTTAATTTTTTCATCACTACATTATACTATACAAGCCTAATTTGAACTAATTGAACTTAATTTTAGAATACCGTAATATTTATTATTCAAAAACTTTCTACATATATATTATACTAAACGTTTAATTTTGATAGGTCAATTAGAAATCTGTATAATTTACTTTAAAGTTGTAGGTAATTATAACTTAGCTATACTCTTAGAACTTAAGTAAATATTGTTCAGTAACTGAGAGTCAAAAACGCCAAAGCCTCTAGCAGGACCCATCTCAAAAAACTTGCAAGGACGAGTTAAAAAGTCAACACTTTTCCAATTCGTCTTCCCTCTTTGTAGAACTTCCACTTAATAAGTTGAAGTTGCTTATGAACTCCTTTGGCTTTGAGAAATGCCGACAGAGCGAAATGACAGAAGTTAAGAGCTATATACATATAACAACATTAACTAAATTTCACCTTTATATTCCTGAAGGATTAAAATTATAGATACAGTCCATATGGCGTTAGTACATATTCTACAGCTTAAACCTACAGGCTCTCACTGAAACATTTAGACATATTGCATGCAAAGTTTTATAATCCAATTTTCGTAACCTATTTACTATTTAAATAATATATATATTGGTTGTATAAATTTCAGTATCAAGCAGGGGTCTATTAGTTATTCCCCCTCAGCTAAAATAAATTATTTACCTTATTTGTTTGTCTTGGAAATAGATTTGGATTCACGGCGAGTTTTTAAGATGTTTTTCATGATGATCTACTGGGAATAAGGTTTCATTTAGAGTACGTGTAAATATTTGAGGTATTAGGCTACTTTTTTACGCAGTCTGTCTACAAATATTGTTAGAATTAAAAAAAACAATAATATTACATTTGAATCAGGACCCTGTCATTCTATTTTTTTTAAATTGAATATTCATTGTGTATCCATTCGCTTGGTAGTATCAGTCGAATGTTTCTGTACCGGGCTACTGATAAGTAGGTATAAAGCAACGTCTTCTGTTTGAAACGAAAAACTCCTGTCGGCCATGTAATATTCGCAATAAGCAATTTAATCCTACTAATATTATAAACGTGAAAGTTTGTGTGGATGTTTGTTGCTCTTTCACACAGAAATTACTATATGTATGTAGATAGCTGGAAACCTGGATTAATAAATAGACTTTTTATCGCGATATTCTCACGGCATCGGGACTTACGCGGGTGAAACCGAGGGGCGCGACTAGTAATAAATAATAATGCAGTAAAGGAAAGAATCGGAGGAAATCCTATCCGAAAGCAAAAGGTTTTATCTAGGGAATTGAATTTACTAGCAACCATGTCGTATCATGGCGTAATTTAAAAGACTACTTAGAACTTGCAGCTTACTAGAGAG
This sequence comes from Callimorpha dominula, assembly GCA_949752705.1. NCBI lineage: Eukaryota > Metazoa > Arthropoda > Insecta > Lepidoptera > Erebidae > Callimorpha > Callimorpha dominula. Next base: position 10,382,239 of record OX457010.1, on the reverse strand, counting down.
GTACTGGCCATTACTTACTGTTAATTTAAAAATGAATAGGGCGATAAAATGAAAACCACTTCTATGGCGGTACGCAGAGGGAGGTCACAGATTTTTTATTTACTGGCGACAAAATGTTTCCTGTCCAGAAAAATTTAATAAGAATGACTGAGTTTATGCTCGAAGCTCTAGAGAAAGTTCTCAATTAGACAGTAGAGTACAAAGTGGGTATTTTGGTTATCAAGGAAGTGACTGAGCCATATTAAACAGGTTTCCAAACATCGGCCCAGTTAATAAGATACGATTCTTGAGAATTTGGTTTAGCTTCTTAACAACACCATGTTCCATAACTAAGATTGGTCCTTAAATCACTCTTTTGGTTATTACATTGTTCATACATTTGTAATCAAATAATAAAGTTTCCATTCCTATTTTGCCCTTAAATGCTTCTAGTAAGTATTTAATATGAAAAGATATATAGTAACTAAAAATTAAACCGACGAAAGAAGAAAGGTACTAAAAAGCGAAAAATAAACTTTGTTAGCGTAACGAAACTCCTACACTTATGGAAATACCTAAATCATTAACAGTCGGCGCCAAACACACAAACAAGCGAGTAAATAAAATTAATACGTAAAGTGATGGCAGCGGCGACGCGATGCATCTAATTGCCGAAGTATTTTTGAATTCTATTTTTTGTTTGTTTTTTTTTGGCGCCGACTCTAAATTATTAAGGAATTTACATTAGTGTAAGAGTTTAATTACGCTAACAAGTTAATTTTTCGCTTTTTAGTTCCTTTCTTCTTTCGTGCTAAGTTTAAACAAAATCGGTTAACCGGTATAAAGTCAATGGGTGAAAAATCTTTCGTCCCCTATTTTTCTACCCTTAGGGTTGAATTTTTTATTTGAAATTCAAATGAGACGAAATTTTAAGTATCCCCTATCCAATAACAAAAGAATGATCAAAATCGGATTACCTTGTAAAAAGTTATACGTGGTCATACATAAAAATTTAAAAAAAATGAAATATACGGGTTGACTTGAGATTTTCCTCTGTTTTTTCGTCGGTTAAAATTTATTCCACGCTTGATATCTTTAAAAATAGAAATATATCAATTCGGAGAAAAGAATTCTAAATTCAAAAAGTTATAATTGGTTGGATATTTTTGTTTATGTTGTTAGTAGTAGTTTCTAAATGGATTCTGTGGATGGATTTATAGTGGCTGTTTGGGCAGTATTGGTTAGGTAAAGGTAAATATTGTGGTTTTTATGAAAAAAACTATGGCTTCAAACTTTTTGTGGATACAAATACGATATGTAGGTACGCAACGCACGATTTATTATTATTCGCTTTTTAAAACTTGTGTACATAATTCGTTAGTTGTAAGTAAACAGATCGACATTGCAAATCTGATCAATGATTGCAAATGTTGTTATGCCTAGATTCCTAGTATCCTAAAATCAACACTATATCCGTATTGACCTACATCCAATAGGTATTCGTTAGAAAATGCACAAAACAGGTCACCGCACCGACATTCCATCAAAGTATTGCAGGCAATACGAGTATTGCGAGAGTCGAGAGCGAATGACTCAATGATTCACGAATATCCGCTAGCCTAAAACGATACACGGAATCGATGAAATGGGAAGAAAACACGTCATACTCTTGTTTAAGAAATTTATGTAAAAGTGTTAACTTTGATACGGTATTTATTGCTTATATAGATAGGTGTTTTACGTAAATAGGTAGATAAGTGATATGTTCTCTAAAAGTGGTAGATACACTAACATCGTGGCAAATTGGCATACTTCAGCTGAGTCGGCGACACGACTTCTTTTAGAGCCAAAACACAACCGCGTTGCGACGGCGCAACGCTAAAATCGGCAGTGGTGGCAGTGGCGTGGCGACGGCGGCGAGCGGCGCCAGCGGCGCAATCCAATATCTTCTTCGTCGTATATTTAAAATAGAGTAATGTCTTCTTAATAAGAAATAAGCAATAAGTTTCTTAAGATGATCCATGGCAGAGACACGTCTATCCACAATCAAAAATCACGAAGAACTGGTTACCCTACCATACGACAATAAACGCTCTTAAATGTTTGTAAATTTGTACTATAACAAATGCATATTTATAGTTTTCTAGTGCAACTGGAAGTAATTTTAATGGGCCATTGCTTGTCCTGGAAATTAATTAGTATTCAGTTAACCTAAACCCTCCGCAGCTAATATCGTTGAATCATTAGATTAAGACGGAAACTTTAACGGGAAGGAGTACTTTAGTGGGATAGGTATTGTATAAAATCAGTGATAGTCTTCTATGACTAGATAGGATACTAATTCTTAAGAGTGGCAACATCTTTCACTTTACACTTGAGTGTCTCGACACATCCTTCTCCAATAAATTTAAGGAGAATAGTTAGTTACTTGTTGTATTGTGTCACGCTTCGGGCATTGGTCTCCATTTGCAGTTACTACAAGAATTGGGTAGGCCGCGACTATTACTAGTCATAATTTTTCGTGCGTGCAGCCGGCTCCATCGAAATATAAGACGTTGTCACGTCAAAAAAAACTAAAACTATTCTCTTAATTAATTTTTAGATACGGACATATGAAAAACGTGACACCGCATCATTAAAGTTCATGAAATCAAGAAACTGATACATTTTTGTCATATCATTAACATTGGTGATGTCAAGTGAAATTTGGGATACCATACCAAAGGAAACCATAATATGCAGTACTAGCTGTGCCCGCGACTTCGTCCGCGTGGAATAGTGTCTTTGGGTAGAATTTTTAATTATTTAGGCTAATTGACGATACTTCCACACAACTTTTAACCCCTTACACCCCTTTTTTCGCATTAAAAAGTAGCCTATGTCCGTCCTTTCTCAGGCTCTAGACTATCTGTGTACCAAATTTCATTTAAATCGGTTCAGTAGTTTTGGCGTGAAAGGGCGACAGACAAAAGACAGACAGACCGACAGACAGACAGACAGACCGACAGACAGAGTTACTTTCGCATTTATAATATTAGTAAGGATAAACCTTGTTCAATAGACTTACCTGGAGTAAATGCCATGAACGTTACGAATAAGATTAACTTTTCTATTTAAATAAAACTGCATCCTAATACTCCGTAAATATTCTATAGGATATTAATGTGGATTATTCACAAATTAATTTGGGAAAAATATATGGTAACGTATATATACGTGGGACAAATTGGCAATCAAATATGTAGGTACAAAGTTATTGTGAGATTATTAAATAAAAAATTAAATTCGATGAAAATACATTTTTAAACTCGAGGAACTCACTTTTAAAAATCGGATTCTTTTAAAAGATCCTCTGTTTTGGATCTTTTAAAATAGAGGCTGAAATTGTAGAAATAAAGAGAATCTCTGTTTGAAAACTAACCTGATCAGGACTAAAAGAGCTGTCTCCACTGGCGTTTCTCTCCTGGTTCTGTGCGGTCCGCTCCTGTTTGCATGCTGTGTGATACTCCAGCCTGGTTCGCTCAACCTTCTGCAACAGCTTCGCCCACGGTTTCTGTGCCTTCTTGAACGCTTCATCCATTTCTTTGCGTTCTTTCAGTTGGATCATTGACTGTGGGCAAGAGAAAATACGCTTAAGTTCAAGATGCGTAATTTATATCACTTTTTTAGGCGTAAAATAGGGGCGACCCTAACTTCAACTTCAACTTCGTCAGTCATCATGCCAGAATCAAATTTACAAGTTCTTTTAAGTTTATATTTCTGTTTAATAATTATTATTTTATTAAACTCCACAGAACAAAGTCTTAAAAACGAAAAAGGTTATGGCAAAACATGAATAATCAAATGTCTACAAAATAGTTAAAGTTTCATAAAACTTCGTCCTATAGACTCTTAAAGCCATTTGCGTTGTTTGCAGACAAGGCAGAGTTTTAATGATTTAACTACACATATATTTTTGTTTAAATTATATTTATTTAAGATTTGACTTTTACTTGAACAGAAACTAAGTCATATGCGTTTCATTAAAATTTCGGTTATTTTCAAAAAAAAAAATTTACCGTTCGTAAGCAAAATGAATCGTTTTTTGTTTATTGGAACGTGGCAAAAAATAATAAGCCCTGCTAATGCTAATAAGGACTATGACTAGGTACAGGTCAATCTCACGACCGAAAGATTTATACTTTTGATTACTATCCCGTACACCGGTGATATAAACTCGTACATAATTATTTATAAATACTTTTACTCTCAGTGCACCGATGTAACTGGATGCAGTGCAGAATGCGGAAGCCCGGGTGCTATAACACAACAGAAGATTGTAATACGCTAATTCAATGATTATTTACAATATATACATGATAGTAATATTTTGATTTATTGATTAACCAGAATTAATATCTTCTTAAGAGTTTAACAATTCAATGCTTTATAGAGATTTAGCTGTTTTTTTGTTCTGAAAAGAGAATTTATTCAAAGTAGACAAGAAACTTTTGTCTCTTCAATTTTGACTGAAATTTTTAAAGATAGATTCGTTCTTTAAATATTGGATAGTTATTACATATTTATAAGCATCGTAATACCGACCATATTGAGGTTCTACAAGCTTTCAATTCAGTGCAATGCCCTATTTATCAGTTCTTATGTACTTAATATTTTTTCCCAAGGCAATTTTTTTTGTAAGTTATAGCTTTCCCCGATTTTAGACATATATTGGAAAATGGTTACCAGTGATTTTGAACTGGCCACTAAGCACAAATGGTTACTTTAATCCGGAGTTATAGCGTGGCCAACAGCTACTGCGACTAGTCCAGTGTTTCTAACTTCCCCCAAATTATCTTTTAAATTTAGGAAGTATAAACGAAGCTGAGTAACTAACATGTTAATAATTTTTGTTTTCTTTTTGTTCTCGTGTGACACGTTTTGCGTTGTTCATTGTTTGTTCTAACTAAGTGAGTTTCAATTTCGGCTATAATGAATTTTACAATCAGTTCAAGAGTGATGAAGTGTGGTTACATTCCATGTTAACGTGTAAAGACGTAAAGTGAACGACGACTCTAACTTGTTTGAATTTATTTCCGTAATCTTTAAACATGTAACACGCATGCACTATTAGTCAAGAATAAGACGGACTGCTTCACAATGCTGATCGTAGCAGTTGTATACGTACGTGTACCGACAAATAACTTTCTACAGCAAAGCCTTTAGTGCGAAGTGTATGCGAAGGCACGTTTGTTGACGATTTACATAATTGAATTACATGAAGGTGCCATGGATACGAGCATGGGAGAAAATGATCGATGTAGTTAGCTGCTTAAGACATCGTACTTATATCTAGTGAAGTAGGTACTTATAGTTATTACTAAATATTGTATACATACTGAATTATTATACTCAAAGACGCGACAGCCTTTGGACCAATACAGGGGACAGATAAAGTCAGGTAAAACATTTATTTTCATAGAAGTCGTTCTCACATTGCTTTGCGTTCGTTTTAATTTGCATAGCATAGGAATACACAGATGAAAAACAGCTTAACAACTTGACTGAAAAGAACTAACCATCACGTCCAACGTTTTTCTCTTGTTTCATTTCCAGATCAAAGCAAGACCTACGTTAGGATTGCAATGAAAACACAAGTGTTTCATAATTTCACCGAAACGTAAATTAAAAAAAAACGCTAACGCTTACCGTTAACAGAGACCGTTGGGCAAAGTTTTCAATGTTTTGCGAAGCGTGTAGAGTGGTGTTGAAAAGAAAACTTTTAGAACATACATTGTGATAATATGTTTAGCGTGGAAAGAAGGTTTTTTATTATTTTTATATGCCTTACTTAGGTAACAGATTGCTTATATTCTGCAGAGTTTTCAGGTATTTAGTTTAGAATAAAGTACACTCTTGTATAAATTTATTAAAACACATCATCAATGTTATATTACTTTAAAAATAGGGTAAATATATCTTTAATTTTGGATTATAAAATTGCAAAAAGTAGACGCGAAGCGATAATCGGGATAGTTTATACATGTGAAACAGAGAAAGGTACGAGTATATTCTGTATTTGGTGCCTTTTCTGACATTTGCATATAATAGTGTGTACTATAACTCCGCCAACAAAACAGACACAAATTTTCTTTGCATATTTTTGTAGACTCAATGTTGTCGACGCTAACGCACTTATTCAGACACAGAAAATCTACTTATACATATCTATTAGTCTACATAAGCAAGTCTCATAAGCAAACATATATGTAAATATATATTTATTATTAACATTACACTTTATTGCACTACTAACGACACGACACAAGTCTGTCTTATTGTTTTTAAAATTAATGGGAGTTTAATGTGATAAAAATTAGTCAGAGGACCCGCACCTCTTAGCAATAGCCAGATGTAGGTACAGTTATGACCCTGACCTTCTTTAGCTATTGCTTACATTCCCCAATTTGTCCATATACGCATTATCCTTCTTCTTCCATTGTCTTATTTTTTTCCCATATTTAATTCTCAAAGTGCCTGATTGGTGGCAATAGGCTTGGCCCCCATGCAGGGGATGAAAATTATAGTCGGCAGAATGCGGGTGTTTAATCACCTCTGCATACCCTTTCGGGGATACAGGCGTGTGTGTATGTATGTATGTTTAATGTGATAAATAGCCCTAAAGTATACATACGTAATCATTGTTCATCATATTGTGTTCTTAACCACGATCCTTTCTATAAGGGTGAGTGATATTATAATCATATCCGATCTGCTTGCGTACCTACTTCTTGACATAAATGACGTATCACGCGGGCTTGTACATAAGTTATGTGTACAGTGGATGGTTACGTAAATACATTGTGCTATATATTGTATAAATTAACTTGTTTCGATGCCTCGACAAATAATGTATTAACGATATATAAACAGGCAAAACAAGTTTAAACGAGGAATTGGGCAAAGAGTTATTAGAGAAGCAATGAGCAGTTTCAGAGATGAAGTTTTCTAACTTCGTGTTCTTAAATGGAAAGCAGTTTGATCAATAAAAGTACCGGTTAATCTAGGCTGTTTCTGATCATGAGGGATAATCTATGTATACTAATGTAAGAAAGCCGAAAAGGTTTTTGTTTCGTTTGTTTGTTTAAACGCGTTAATCTCTGGAACTACCCGACGGATTCGAAAAAATATTTTTGTATTTGATAGAGTATTAATTGAGGAAGTAATATCATGCTACGACACTTAGGAGAGGAGCAGTGACTATAAACGCTCGCGAAACTGCGGGGAAAGGCTAGTAAGAAATAATAGAGAAACGCATCTGTATTTTCAATAATTTAACGTTAAGGTCTTTGACCTTGTTCAAATTAACCATGTTTTTAATAAAGACTAAGTAATTTTGTTTAAACAAGTATTCAGTAGCTTTAAGTATGTATATGTTGTAAGTGTTGTCGCCACATTAAAAACTCTTATTAAGCTATTGCATAGCTTTTATCGCGGGCCTTGAGCGTGGGGACCGAATCCAGAAATTCCGTAACGAAAAAAACCTATCACCGCCCACTTCGACCGGCACAACGGTGATACTTGTTAGTTTTGCCATCTATCCATGAATAGCAGAACTTTTAATGACTTTTTGAAATATCACACTTGTCTCTTTAGTTCAGCAACTCGCCTCTAGGTGGCATTGGTTGTATCGGCGTGACTGCGCATGCGTAATTTATTAAAATAGTTCTAGAAAAATCTCGGGAGTGTTTTTTGAAATATAATTAAATCTATTCGTCACTAGATGGCAAAACTTTGTGTAATGGGAACTAAAAAAACAAAGGTACGTAGAGCTAAGTATTAGTAAAATAAATCATACGAAGATACTGAAATGTGTTCTACATCCAGTCCTAAAGAATTTTTAGCCGTCATTTTATTCGTATTTTTATATTTTTTGTAATCATTTTTTTAATAGACTGTCATCTATCTTCAACCAGCAGAACATTTATAAACAGAACAAAAAGACAGGGCCGTAATTAGAACCCAATTATATTACCTAGCAACCCACGACTATACGAGTATTTATCTTGAATTGAAAGTCCTTTAAATATTAAAATGAAATAAATTGAACTTAGGCTGATGATTTGAAAGGTATTTTAAGCTCATTAAGTTAGATTTACAAAATAAACTGCAGCTCCGGTACAGATACGAATAAAGAAAGATAAGATAAGAATAAATAAGTGAACAAATTTGAATCATCATTCATGATTTACCACAAACTTTTTTATTCTCACACTAGCAATGTCCAATGCCCAAATGTTAAGCCATGTCGCAATCTATCTGTATACCAAATTTTATCCAAATCCGTCCAGCTGTGGAATAAGGTCAAGGCTAGGAGAAAGAAAGAACTCACAAACTTTCGCTTTTGTATCAAGATGGTTTAAAAATTAATCTTGAAAAAGCTACTACCTGGTAAGTAAATTCTGAGTACGGTCCCTTACATCCTATAACTAGCGTGAGATAGCTGAACTACATAGCAACATCGACATAGAACGATGCGAGTAGTTTTACTATTGTTTGGTAGATGGAAAAAAGTTAAATGGGCGGAGCTTAACACCCCCTCACCCCGCAAATTGTCACGCGTTGTTTCATAGGGAAATCTAATTACAACACCTCCTCTTTGTATCTGCTCCATGCTCATGCCTGTCATCAATAGTGTAACTAAGACGACTTTCTTTTATATATATAGATAATAAAAATATTTTGAACAATATTAACTTCTCATTTATTTAATACAAGAAAAAAAAATGTTTTCTTATCGGTCACCACGCTCAAAAAGTGTAACTTGAATTAATATCAAAGAAAAAAAAACAAAGGAAAAAAAATACTGCATAAATAAAATAACTAAATAATTATAATTGCATAAGTTGATAAAAAATGCTATGCAATGGCTTTACCGCGGCAGTCTCCGTGTGCCACACGTCTTTTTTTTTATTTTTAAATAAGATTAGGAATTAGTATTAATTAGTAGTGATTAGGGATTATAAAAGGGTAGGAATAAGATGAGAACTTCACTTGAGTGCGAACAACTTGGCAGTTAGTTATTTAGTGATTTTTATAGTTTATATCAGTGGTTTCGAGAATGTTTCTTACATAAGTAAAAATAAAAAACTCATATGTCGACACCCTGTCTTGTCTAAACAATGTTATAAATACTCTGTATTTCCTGTTATTCTTATATAAATAACCCAAACAGACGCTTTGGTTCATTTATAATTCGAAACGACATTGCCCGAGAACATGTCCAAAAATATCGAATCCAACATTCAGTTTTCTTTTAGGAACTGTCGTTTTCGTTGGTACATAGGTATGAATCAAAATTAAATACGTTCCTTTAACTTATAAATGTGGCTGTTACTACGTACAACATGATAAATTATACAGTGTTTGGATTCTGGAATAATATAATCTCTACTTTTCTTTCAGCAATATAACTAACATGGGCTAGTTGATAATTGATAATACATATTAAAAAACAAAGTCCCCCGCCACGTCTGTGTGTCTGTTCGCGATCAACTCAATAACTACCGAGTAACCGAACGGATTATCATAAGGTTTTCACCAATAGACGAAGTGATGCATGAGGAAGGTTTAGGTATAAAATTCCTTAAGGTTTTGTGAAAAATGGTTGAAATATGACGATGAGTGTTGTAGATGTCGGAGAAAAAAAAACAATATATGCTTGCACTTTATCATATGCTCTCATTATCATTCGGTGGTTTGCAATGAACCAAGCATAAAATTTCAATGTGAATTGAGCCTTTCTTTTACTATTAACAGTTATATTTTATGACTAGTTAAAAAAGTGTTATATTCTCTGCCACGAAGTCTGGAAACGTTCCCGGGATAGGGCAATAGGCTCGCCCTCTATTAAATGAGACTAATAAATATGACTTTTGTATACATCTTTACCAGCCAGCCTATCGCGTCGGGGAAGTATATGTGTTAGCAGTTACAAAATGAGAACCTCAAAGATTCTCCTCAATAAATTAAGCATTTATGAATATATCTGCAACATTTATACACAATACTCGATTCTGATATAGGGAGTCGTATGTAAGTACTTCGTGTCGGTCCGCTATTTACTGTATTGTGTGGTAGCCTTGCTTCAGTTGATAGTTGACATAGAAGCGTATTTACAATCGTGAGGTACTATTTATGGTCGCTATTATAATACTGTGATTGTAGGAGTCATTGCCGCTATACAAATATTATGCAGACATGTTAATTTTGCATCTTCTGATTGTTATTCGTATTTAAATTTTGTTATGGCCGGGATAGAATCCTACTAATATTATAAACGTGAAAGTTTGTGAGGATGTATGGATGTGTGGATGTATGGATGTATGGATGTTTGTTACTCTTTCACGCAAAAACTACTGATCCGATTGCGATGAAACTTGGTATGTAGATAGCTGGAGACCTGGATTAACATATAGGCTACTTTTTATCCCGATATTACCACGGGATCAAGACTTGCTCGGGTGAAACCGCGGGGCGCTGCTAGTGTGTTATAATTAAAAATTAAAAAATATATGAAAACGGCTTCAAAAAGCTACGCACGTCCATTATGTACATATATGTTGACTTGACATGGCACAAAAAGACAACACAAGGACAGTTCAAATTATATCACTACATATTATAAAACAAAGCCCCCGCCGCGTCTGTCTGTCATGTCGGTCTGTTCACGATAAACTGAAAAACTACTGAACGGATTTTCTATCTATATTCAATTTTGCCATCATTTTTAAATATAATTTCCTGAAACAGATTCTGCTGCTGTAGCTGATCAGATATTGTATTCATCAACAACCTTGACAAAAAATATCAATGTTTAAACATAATGTAAAGAGGATTTCTCATGCTTAGGTGACAATTACCAGAATCAGAAATTTAGTTACACTCTAACAAACATGATTAATTATATTTATAAATTATATCGTAGATTCAAAATACAATGATGAATTCCTGAACTGAATTAATAAATCTTTATGTTGATGAAAGGACACAATAGGTATTTTAGAGGAAGAGGAAAGGAACACAAATTTACAAACCTTTCATTTTTTTTAAACTTCTATCAACAGTAACGCATCTTTGTCTAAATTAATTAATACTAACTAAAATTGTTCTTTCACTTGCACTTTCCTAATGAAACTAATAAATATAAATATCTAAATAAACATCCATATATACCAAATACCTAATGATACGTGGACATTTATGCAATTCTATTTTACCTCGTACTACAGGTATATAAGTAGATATTTACTACTGCGTCATATTTGATGTAGGATTAGCGCATATTGCGCAAGTTCCGCATATTTGCGCGTTTGCGCTGACTTATCAGGCGTACAGATTACGCATAGTATGTGCTTATAATACCTTTATAAAATGCGTGAGAATTAAACTTTATGGTTATCTTCGGTTAAATGTTCTTTAACGTCTTATTTTTCACTTGAAGAGCTAATGAAAATAATACAAACCAGTTTGACACGAGAACGCCACAGATGGCTGAGTCTAATGTAGGTTCTTACATGAATATTCCATTTGAGATTATCGATACGATTCAGGACTTCCAAATATATAAACTTCCTAAACGACGTCAGTATATTGTCGTAATCAACAGTGCATATTAAACGGTAGGCAAAAACCGGTATGAGCCTGTGTCCGATCAATACCTATAAGACAAACTTATGACTATGAAGGATTAATAATGCTAAAGTTATTGACATGATAAATGTGCGCATGCCTGTTTTATCTACCAGTGCTTACGTCTCTTACTTATATTTTCTCTCTTTAATGCATTTTCTCAAAGATATTTTGCACCATTAATTAGCATGACGGCTAATAAAACTCTTTTACTGGTTATTTTATTATTACGCTTTTTAACATAGGTAATGACTATGTTTAACAACAGAGACATTAGTATCAAAATCATTATGTGAGTAAAATATAAAAGCAAACAATTGGATTTATATATTAAAATTATATTTTAGAAAATTATTCCACAAGACAGTAGGATTTACAAAGTTACCCACTTTACCAAAAATTATGCCACGTGTCTCGAAATTGTCTACCTCCACCTTAACATACATGCCGACCCATATCTTACTCTCCCCACTTTACGTTGCTACTACATATATGTATATGTATCTATTGTTCTCACAAGGTGAGGCAGGCCCGCTGTGTAAAGGTCACCGGCGTTATTTTCACTCTTTCCCCCGATACCTGGCCAAGTGCCAGCGTCAACTTTGAGGAGACGTAGCGATAAATTATTATTCACAAATATACCTAAGTAGAAAACGCTTGTATGCCAGTTGCAGTTCATTGAACATTTCGATACAAGAAATGTAGTGTAATGAATTAGATTTGCTGTTCATTTTTTGCTTGGACCTCATTTGAATGAACCTTTTACACGTGGAATAGTTCGGAACATGTTACTAGGATAAAAAATGTATATGGCCAGTCTGATGGTAAACGATTATCGAAGCCTATGAACGCTTTCAATTCCAGAGGGCTCGCAAGCGCGTTGCCGACCCTTTAAAAACCTATACACTCCATCCTTAAAGAACCCCACACTGTAGTTCTGGAAAATTAATTTAGTTATTTGTTGTAAGATTAGAATACTAAAATGAACTGTAGGATATTAATATGAAAATGGTAATAGTGTTGTGTACATATTCTTAACAGATTTTACACTTGCGTTGAATGTTTATTTACCGCTACGCCGCTAGGATGGAATGGCCAGCCAGGAGACACAAATGTAGAATTACCATTTATAGTTTCGATGTATCAGATGAATATACAACATGGTAGGAGTGTAGTCTACAGGAGAGGTATATTTGAAGGAATAGAAAGTGTATAATATCTATCTATAAATCATATCTAACAGTTTTGAGGGATGTACCTCTCATTCTTTGTATCAATTACATAAGAGAGAGATTGAAATAAGAGATAAAAAGTTTCTGGTCAGGTCAAACAAGGTCGCCGCGGTTATTTTCTCGATGAATGTGATCATTTTATGCGGTGTTCTGTATGAGTTTGATATTGCGGTTCCCATTACAACTAATCATCCGCGAGTCAATTAAGTCTACGTTCATCTATTCATCACGCATATCTTAGGAACTCGTTCCGTTTACACAGAACGTCTCATTCACAAATAGTCAAGCTTTTGCAAAAAGTCTCATTCTCAAAATGTCTTATACATTTGCGTTTTTTACCCGACTGCGCCAGAAGGAGGGTTATAATTTCGAGAGTATGTTTTTTATTTAATTTAGTAACAAACTTTTTTTTTGGTACATACGGTGATTTCACTTTATTTGATATTACTATTATTTTTTTCGTGTTCTCTATCTCTATCTCTCTATTTTTAAATAATCTATTTATAGTAAAAAAGGGAAAAACTGATTTTGCGTATTAATACATTAACAAATAAATCTGCGCGTCTGACAAAGCAATTGTATACATTACTATTACTTTTCAAGTGGGTGTTCTAATTTCAGTTGATTTACGTGCGCAGTTGAACTAAATCGCGGCAATTTTACAATTGTCCAGTTTGTTAGTGTTTGTTGTATTGTTAATATCGTTATTTTTATTAGCTGTAAGTATTATGATTATGACATGGTAGTTATTAAGAATCACAAAAAGATTTACACTTAGGAATGTTCATATTTTTGCTTTTATATTCACCTCGAAATATGCAACATTGCATTAAAAGCCTAGATTTTAATCCCTTAAGCATACACTGCTTAAGAGATACTAACATAAACTCTCAAGTGTAGTGTATCGAGCATTAACCTACACTATAGATGAACAGATGTGCAAACGGAAAATCCATTGCGTGTTGGCCATCCTGTTTCATTAGTGATAATGGTAAAGTATAGCCACGTGGTAATGGTACTCACGAGAAATAGATTTAAATACCGTAAGAACTAAGAAGGCAAATACCCTTACAAACTCATGAACATTTTCTTAACCATAATATTAGACTATATATATATTTGTTCCACAGTCATTCTTGGAAACGACCTCATCATCATATCACATAAATACATATCATCGTTACACACGTATCAATGTCACTTGGCATCACTCCCAACTGCTATCAAACGTAACCGGCACGTACCACAATAGCAGTAAGAGGTACTTTTTTTTTGCGCAGACTAATGGTATTTGTCGCTCGTTATGTCAACAACATCGATTTTATTAGCAGTTAAAATAATCTAAGGTTCACCCGGAATTGTGTGTAGTATAAAGTAACTGATGAAGCACTATGTGGTAAATGGCTTTGTGTATTAACCCACCGCAGGAGGAAGGTAAGGGACCTGCACGAAGTAGGTTGTAGTTCCTAAGCTCGTATTACTTTATTTCTTCGTTTGACGCCTAAGTGACATCCATTGCCATACATACAACGACAGACATCAATTATGTTACAACTACAGAGTCTAGGCTATGGTAGTTTACGCAGTGGGGCCAGCCGCAAAACTTTTTTTGTGTCCACCTTTGCTTATGTAAAATTGTAGATGTTACGTCTTAACGTCGCGTTGTCGGTTTAATGCTTGTGATTGCTATTTCACGCCAGCGTGTTTCAGCTCATGATAACGCGGCGGTGTAATGGCAAGGCCATAATCGGGTATTGCACCCTTTTTTGAAAAGTGTTTAATTTGATATTAAGGCAACAGTAAACAACCAGCATTTTGTATTCAATTGATAAGTGGCATTAAATCGCATTTCAATTTTATTTACATTTGTAATTTCCGCTCGTTTCATGAAAACGCTAGACGCCGTTTTGCTCCTTCGTCCTGACATGTCGGCAGTAAAGGCGTAAACTATTGCAATTTTGTCAAATTTAAAATGAGTTACTATCTTAATGCTTGGTAAGGATGATAGAACAATACATCCTACATCGCTGTTGTTTAAAAACTCCGTAATTTGGCACAACAAAACCGGGGTTTATAGAAAAAAAAAATTGCCTATCATGAAAGAGCTTATTCTGCCTTTACAAAAACCGTCCATAGTCATATTTAAGTAAAACACATGAGAAGAATAAAATAATGGAAAATTTACAATTTACTTAGATTCTTACTTATGTGATGCCGTAATGTCATGGCGGCTTGCGTTTCGCATATTTGTAGAACAGATAAAAAATATACTATACTAATATATAAAGCTGAAGAGTTTGTTTGTTTGTTTGCTTGAACACGCTAATCTCAGGAACTACCGGTCCGATTTGAAAAATTATTTTAGTGTTAGATAGCCCAGTTATCGAGGAAGGCTATAGGCTATATAGCATCACGCTTAGACCAATAGAAGCGGAGCAGTGACCATAAACGCAGGTGAAACAGCTAGTGAATTATAAAATTCAATTTTTAAATTTATGAACTTGAACTAACATTTTTCGATTGCCTAAACTATTTTACTATTAGGTATGTTTTGTTTTCATTACATTCATAGAGTAAAATATACTATTGTGATCTATAAACAACTCTCTAAGAGGCGCATAAGCTCTGATATACTCGTAGTTGGACTACATGACACCGAGTCTTATTATTCTTATACTTGGACATATCAAACATAGAAAACTCAGACAATTAACAATTGGGACTTCGACAAATCTGTGAGTAAGTTAGTAGAAAGTAATGCCATGTTAGTCTTACCTTGTAATGCTTCTAAATGTGTGTAATTTAAGAAACAAATTATCTTTTTAAAGGACAATATCATTCACACGACTTATTCTTCCACTCCTATTCACTCTACGACGTATTCTACACATGTAATGTATATACTTATATGAACTAAATCGGATATAAAGCATAATAATGGATCCAAGTAGGTGTATTATAAAAGAGGCCGCCATCCAAAACGAGGCTAACCCAATTAAAAAGCAAAAACTTGAGAGACAATCAAAAGGTTCTATATTCATTCTGTGTTATACTCATGTATTACTAAAATGGTTGGGCAGTACGTGCTTCAGTTTTAGTGTTGCAGGGTTAGCCTACTATAAGAAAAGTTTTACGATTGAGATGAATGTTGCCAATAACAATAGTGGAATGTTAATAAAATGGCTGAATATTATAAAAAAAACTAAGCTCGCAAGCGGCATGTCTTCGGATCGAATTAGACGAAGAGAAAAGACACAAGAGACATAACTCTGATCAAATTAAATACTACGTCGTGATGGACGAGGCAAGCCCTCGTCCATCACGACGTAGTAGTACAACAGATACAGAAACGGCACAATCTTATTCAGACCATATTAAAATATTAAAGTCTTAACAATGTGTCTTTAATAAACGAAAAAGACACACGTGGAAAGACATTCAGTCTTCTGCTTTTCTCTTCAAACATTCCAACAAGTAAACAAATAGTTTTCTACTAGCAGCGCCCCGCGATTTTACCCGCGTAAGTCCTGATCCTGTGGGAATATCGGGATAATAAATAGCCTATATGTTAATCCAGGTCTCCAGCTATCTACATACCAAGTTTCATCGCAATCGGTTCAGTAGTTTTGGCGTGAAAGAGTAACAAACATCCATACATCCACACATCCATACATCCATACACCCACACATCCATACATCCTCACAAACTTTCACGTTTATAATATTAGTAGGATTTATACTAACTTTTACACTTTCGCGTTCCATTATATGTTATTATATTTAAGAGTTGATTGAAGAGTTGAAGAAGCAGCACGAAATAGGTATTGGAGCGGCATTGATAACAAACAACATTTATAAAACTTTTATTTACTGACACCTTAAACGTGTTAAGGTGAAAATGGTAAAAATTACGCGTTTTTCTTTTGTCTTATTACGTGTTCGTACACTTAAATCGGTGGTTTAATTCCATCTCAACTTTATTGATGGTCTTATAACGTATTACACGAAGCACCTAGGGAAGATTTTAAATTCAATATCTACAACAGACAAAGTTATGCTGGCGATCGTACGATTGGAAAACTTTCATAAATGGGGACAACAAAATTTGATTATCACATAACAACACTTCTTTCAAAGTTTCTTTATAAGGGCTGAGTGTCATAACCATATCATGCTTTTATTCATATTATTATACTAGCAACTCGCCCCGGCTTCGCACGGGTAGCAGAGACATCTTCAAAAATTATCATCACATTTCAACCAATTTACACAAACCTTAACAAATTATACGCCTAAACCTTAATGTATTGGTGAAAACAGCATGAAAATCCGTTAAGTAGTTTTTGAGTTTACCGCGAACAGACAGACAGACAGACGTGGCGGGGAATTTGTTTTACAATATGTAGTCGTTTTTTACATGAATTATAATATATTATATACAATACTCAAAAGTATAGTGATAGGTAGTATCGTGGGAGAGCCATGCTTCAGCACGTATGGGCCGGCTCGACCGGAGTGATACCACAGCCTCACAGAAAACCGGCAGTGAAGCAATGTTTGCATTGCTTTCGCCGCGTGAGTGAGGTTACCGGAGGCCCTAAGCCTTCCCACTCCCCTCTCCCCCTTTTTCCCCTACTCTCACCTTAAAGGCCGGCAACGTGACTCTTGAGCTACAGGTGCCCATGGGCGGCGGTAGTCATTTACCATCAGGTGACCCGTCTGCTCGTTTGCCCCCTATACCATAAAAAAATGTGTACCTATTATATAAACATTTCACCAGCTGTTTTTGTGTGCGTCATGTAATACGTAATAATTCTTTAAATATCTGTTGAAAGAGAGCGTGAGAGTGCAATTCTGTCATTGCGATTGAAATTGACCTTACATATAAAAATATCTAACCGATTGCCTCATGAGAACAAACGGTATTTTACATTTTACACAAATGTAGCGCCTACATTGAATATCGATAAGAAAAAAAAAAATTACTCACGTACTAGAAATTGAGGACTATGCAAGTGAATATGTACCTACTAATGCATTTCAGTATATTTTTTTGCCAAAATGTCGCACATGTATATAACTATTAAACAGTTTCAAGTCATTTCTAACTATTAACAGCGATCACACAAAAATTAAGGTTCACGTTAACCATGACTGTAAACTAATGAGAACCCAAACTTGGTTCGTTATTTATCAACACAATCATCTACTAGGTACATACATTTAAGTGTCGACATTTGATTGTTTAGCGAACAATGGCCCACGTTAACATCTTCATAGAAGGTAACACATTTGACGGGCCTGTTGGTCTAATGTTTAGTGATTCTGACTGCTGAGCCTGAAGTACCGGGTTTGAATCCCACCCAAGAAAAAATAATTGTGTGTGATGAGCACGATCATTTGTTCTGTGTCTAATTTATCTACAATATATATATTATGTATTTAGAAATAGTAAGTGTGTTTATCAGCAGCCTGGTGACCATAGTACAGACTCTGCCTAGTTTGGGATCATACGGCCGTGTCTGTGTCTCAAGTTATAATTATTTTTATATTTATATTACTGTTTTTTTTTTATTCTGGCTGATATTTTTCTCAAATAAGGAAGCTGAAAAGGCAACGAACCTCGACGGCTGATGGTGAAAACAATTCCTAGAGTCCGCAAATAGTCTAAAGTAGGATTTTACTCTGAGAGCCAGACGGACTGAGCCTGAATGAATGGATAGATTGGAATTGTGTAATGTACTTACACTCTCTGATATTAAGACTTTTTACTTTTTGTGTATTTTAATTATTAGAATTTTTTGTATTCTTTTTTGAATTTTCATCGGTTTACCGGGGTTCAAAATATAAAAACTTTTCTGACATATTATAAGATAAAAAAGCGTTTATTAAATAGCTTGGTGCTGGATGTTATCTTAACATGAGCTTCACGTGACAACCTACAATTCATAATGCTAAGCCTTTTAATATTGATATTGTGTCACTGACATCCATTGACATTATATTTTATGGAAGCAGCAGGTACTTATGTAAATTTACTGCACTTTGTTTTATATCTAATATAGTCATGTATGTGAGAATTTGCATAGGACATTCCATTGTTGGTCGCAGTCAACTTTGGATGAAGTGTGATGATGTGTTGGACACTATTTAACTAGACATCACAGCACAGCATATATGTATACGATACTCCATGTTAAAATTATATTTGGAGATATAATAAAATAAAATGAAGATAGATAAATAGATTGATAGCTATGTAGGTGTGCTCGTTGTTAAAAAAATAATGACATATTGTGACTAGGGATGTTATGGAGGTGATTTTAAAACAACTGGAGTCAGAATCGGAGTTTTTAACTTGACTTATCGGAGTCTGAGTCGGAACCGGAACGGTTCGTAACATCCCCATATTACTTCTATATCTGCTTCAGTCATATAATCTTAGTCATATCTTATTCAAACACCTTTTAATTCTTAGTTTAGTTGTCACGTCACCTCTACGAGTGGCTCTTTTCTCCGAAACAAGTAGGTAAGGTGATTTATTTTTTAAATACGGTTAAATAATACTATTGCTTTCAGAAAAGTACTCTCCAATGAAACTGCAATTCACATTAAAATTTCCAACTTGAACCGAAAACATCAGTAGAATTTCTTTTTATTTAAAAAAAAGAGTGCATGGACGATTACATGAGCGTATTACATAAATGAGCGTTTCAATCATCAATTCGTCACGGACGTACGCGACCGGACTCGCGACTACATCGCCACCTGGTTTATTCATAAGATGTCTATGTACTCGTATAGACCAGGGCTGACACGGCAATGTGATAAGGAACAAATCGGATAAGAAAACCGCTTGAATTGCAAGCTAATAATAAAACGACCAGTGGGTGGTTTTTTTTTGACGTTTTAGGTAAACACTTTATATGACCGTAACCGCTTCAAAATAGTAACCGTTGAGACTAAGTAAACTTATTCAAATTATCAGGGAGATATTCATATATACGTACATAAGATAGACAGAATTTGTGATATATTACTGTCGATCCATTTATCTAATACTTCACGCTTCAAGTAATCTAAAGTTGTATATGGCCAAATTGAGAAGAAAAAGATAACACTTTGTACTGCAACAATAACAGGTGTGACTTAATTCGTCAAATAGGCATTCAATCACAATTGGGTTGCTATGTTCAAAATAAATTACTTCGTTTGAGTCTGGCAATGCAACATCTTAAAATACTGTAAACATTGTCTTCCTTTTTTATTTGACGTTTTTAATTTGTTTTATAATTGTCAAGCCAACATTAAAAGTGCATGATTTGACAACAAGTAGTATTTTAAGTATTTCATACAAAAATTTACCGAACCATCCGTTTTGACGTTTATTAAAAATATATTGATTTGAATTGACAGTCATCTACCGTATTAGCGAATATGTGCAATGATAATGCGCATTTAGGTAGGTTTTTTAAATTCTGTATTATAAGAATAATATATTTTAAATTGCATACTATAAACCAGAAAGGAAATTTCACATTATTATTTCTGTGAGGCAGTGGTATGCAATTATTTTAGTAGATAAAAAGAACATTAAATATGATAAGATTTTGGGCCAAATTGGGTTAATACCACACCATACCCCACTTAATATGGTGATAAAATGCACAAGTACCTAGATAATGATTACAGCGAGTACAAGGAGAAATCGTACGGAGTGTAAACTACCTGATGTTGTATTTGATTTTACTTGCAAAATATGCAGATAGACACCGTGAAAATAAATACAATCGAAGATTTGTTTATATATACTCATCGCCTTCATTCCCGTTAATGTAACCGTATGTCAGTCATGGAAAGCGAAAGTTTAAAAGTTACGAATATACTTTTGTTATTTGTTACAGGCGTTACAGCACAGGACAGCTTCATAAATAAACGTAGTACCGAATGTGTCTATTATAGTTGCTGTTACAGGACATTTCGTCACGGTGTTTATGATACTGTCTTGTGTCGTAGCAAAGTGTTCGCCGCAAGGACTAGTGTGGTGTACATAAATATGTCCATATATGTACAATAAACTTGTGACGTCAACAAGCTAACTACGGACGCTAGCGTAGCATAGGTGTCTATAATGTTTGAGGCCAGTGTCTTAATAAAAACTGTTTCTTGATCCCTCCCATTGAGGGGCAGTACAGCACACCATGTGGGGTTTTTTTAAGTCGGGTTTCCACACGCGCAAAAAAAAAAGTAGGTAGGTTATAATATTTCGGGTTTCACTTAGTCCAAATACGTTTAGAAATGCTCGATAAAATTTGTTGAGAAGACGTAGGTAACGTGAAAGTTTAATTATACCAATGGACTATCAATGTTCCCAAGCATATTGTGATGTAAATAAAATCCATACATCACTTGAACCATTCAAACGCAGGTCTGTGTTTAGAAAGGTGTTTTCATCTAGATTTGTATTCGCAGATAGACGTGCATATTTATTGTAGAGAGTAATCGTATTATTTGCACTAAATCATTGTGAGGGTTGTAATCGGAGAAAGATTTAATAGTGGGTGGCTGAGTATCAACAATTTGCAAAAAGTGATTTTAATTTTTAGCTTCTGCAATAGATTTAAATCAAGACTGCTCCTACACTCGAGTGGAGAAACTCACTAGTAATGAAGCAGTGATAGGCGAGCGGTTTAACAACTGACGTTTCAAGTTTAATCCCCAATCGCTCAACATCTTGAATAGACGACGTTCAGGTTTGTCATCATCCTCCGCGCCTTTTCCCAACTAAGTTGGGTTCGGCTTGCAGTCTTACTATCATACCGCAAGACTTCGATATAATTACGTAAAGCGACTGCCATCAGACCTCCACAACCCAAGTACTGGGCGTAGTATCGAAGATCTGTAGTTAGACCAGGTTGTCGGACTTTTTAGGGTTCCAATTACCCGTAACGAATGCTACAGATATTCGTATGATAACCGGGACCGATGGCTTAACGTTGCTCTCCGAGGCACGGAGGGGTCTCAATGTGTTAAGGTCACCTATTCTAAGACCGACCTGGCTAGTACCTATTACTTAACCTCGTTATGTGCTAACCTACTCGGTTACCACTTAGCCACGAGCCCCTCGACGTTCAGATGTGTATTATTAATTATATTATTTATAATTTTCCATACAGAAGGAAAACATCATGAAAAACCTACATTCGTAGAGATCTTTCACAATGTTAAGTCTGTTAATACGCAGTACACCAGTATGGTCGGCTATCGATTAACCCCTCTCATACTGATATGCGGTGTCTAGCGGTAGGACAGTTTAAATTATAAACCAGTGTTGATATCAACCTATCGATCGAGTTAAGTGGGCTGCACATTAATATCAAGTAATTAAAGTAAAATGAGGCTGGCCGTTGCTATACATAAGCTGCAGTAAAAAGTTTGTAAGCTTTCTGCTCAACAGAACGTTCTTCAAACAGATTTTATTGACTTTTTGCTTAAATCTCCAGAAGGGTCTCATAAATATTTGAATAATATGTTCCAACCCTAAGCCTGGGAAAGTCGGTACTGACAGTTTTAAATGGCATAATTAAGACGATTTGAAGTCGAGTGCACCTTTTCAAAGATGATCATTTTAATAAATTTTATAGGTTAAATTATAATAAAAATATTTTCTTATAAAGTAAAGAAAATAAGAAAATGAAAAAATTTGAAGAAGGGTTTTATTTAACCGCCATTGGGGTGTTTGGAACTTATTGGCAGGTTGTTACAGGAAATGTACCTCGTTTTTTTTAAAGTATGTGAAAGCAGAACTTAGATTCCATATTTATGAAAAATAGTCCTACTGTAACAGTGATAAGTGTGTATAAACTAATGGAGACACATGACCGAACACGTTCTTCATGAATAAGTGCCCTTAGCAGGTAACGATAGATTTTCACTTTTTGGTCGCCATTCCGCCTTCCAATCTTATTATTAATAGAGTTCTCAAATATGGTCGGGTATATATGTTACATAGCTCCAGGTAACTTTTCTCCTTGGCACCGTGCCAGGTTGCCACCGACAGTAATCATAATTCAAGCCTTATGTCCCCAGCTGTACGTGAAAGCATTTGTACTATTATTGATATTGGTATATTACAAATTTATTGCGATGTGCCCTTCGAGTGGCTCCGAATAATGTATGTAACTACAGTTTTAACTACAAATCACTTTTAAACACTGTAATCTAAATTACGAGCATTCACATAATAACATTGAATAAACACTTGATCAAGATAATGAACAGTCTCATTTTCCTACAGTTACTTGTGTTCTATGGGGAATCAGGGCGAATGCTGGATATTTTCGAGAGGGAAGTTATTGAGGTATATGGACTGAATATTATGTATATGTCCCTTAAACGTTTT
Source organism: Callimorpha dominula (assembly GCA_949752705.1). Classification (NCBI taxonomy): domain Eukaryota; kingdom Metazoa; phylum Arthropoda; class Insecta; order Lepidoptera; family Erebidae; genus Callimorpha; species Callimorpha dominula. Next base: position 10,358,956 of record OX457010.1, on the reverse strand, counting down.
TTGGCTTAATAAATAGTTTAAACATATTGGATAACGTAATAAACAGTACATTGTATTATCGACACTTCATTTATATGTAATAATGCTTAGACATTAAGAGCACTCACTGCATATTATAAAACAAAGTCCCCTCTGTCTCTTCGCGATAAACTAAAAAACTACTGAACGGATTTTCATGCGGTTTTCACTAATAGACAGAGTGATCCATGAGGAAGGTTTAGGTGTATAATTTGTAGCCGTGCGAAGCCAGGGCGGATTGCTAGTCTACAGATATTAAAAAGAAAATATCGGAGTAAATAAGTACGCAAATAGTACACAAAAAAAATACGTCTGTAATAGCACACGGTGTATTCAGGAAATGGTTAATCATACGTAAACACAAGTTGAGTTGTGCTCTCCTGGATAATTTAATTTGCTCTCACATGCATATGATACTATAGTCATAGGTGGTAGGTAAAAGCGATAGCCAAACAGGATTTAAAGTATATATTTATTTCGGATTTATTTAAATTAAACCTTCTCGCTCTACGATCACAAGTTGAGTTGTGCTCTCCTGGATAATTTAATTTGCTCTCAGATGCATATGTGGGCATATATCCGTACAAAAAAAATATTATAGTCAGAGGTGTACGTTAAATGTGTAAAAGCGAATGCCAAACAGGATGTAAAGTATATGTATATCTATTTCGGATTCACTTAAAGTAAAATCTTCTCGCTCTACGATTTTTAAAATGACTAAGATTTTATCTCGTATATTCAAGAGCTCTAAATACACTAATATTTCGCGATTACATATTTTATTTATAGGCAAAGTGGAACAATTATTAATATACTAGTCATTGTAATAACTCCTAAATTCATGGGTGTGCAAGTTCAAATCTCGTCGGCAAAACGTGTGTATGTTACGTGGTATTCAAAACCAAAACCAATTCATTGTAAAATAAAACATCGTAACTATTAAGCGGTCGTTATGAGTAAAGTAGTATTGTCCGTCAAAGTAATTTGAGCTTAAACCATTATAATGATCCCTCGTCGATTTACTGACCTTGTGATAGGTGTCCTTTTGCCAGTTCTTGATCTGGGCCATTACATCGTTAACGAGTCTATCTCGCACACTCAGGTGTAGGTCTGACAACCGTTCAGCCTCCACCATGCTGCCCTTCCAGGCAGCTTCCATTGTACCATACTCTGGACCTGTGAATAAAAATAGTTTAATGTATAATATTCCATTCCCGTGTAACGAAAAACTTAAAACCACTTTACTTGAGAGAGTTTATTCAACAAACTGGCATAATAAGGGTAAATTTATCTGACAACCAGTCAGTTTGTTATTACCCACGGATGCGGTTCCAACTCAAGCAAATGTTCGTGAGGTTATAAAACATGCAAAACTTTCAAAGAGTTTCTTGCTTTCTAGACATAGAATAGACTCTAAAAAGAAAGAAAATTGTTGAATAAGAATAGTTGGGTAAAAGATGTAAACTGTAATAATGTTACTTGTACCGTATATATTTGTTATTACAATAAGATAACAAACAAAGTATTTACAAAGATCTAGAGACAAAAATATCGTGTGTTCAGCTCACCGGAATATAAATATCAGTAATTCCGTTAATCCCTACCACAACATAGATTTCAGGATGTATAACACGGGAGCGTTTATCCGAAAATCCTCTATATGCCAGGGTGGACAATGGGAATGTCGACATAAATTTTCTTTCGGTTCCCCCGTAGGAAATGTCATGTAGTTACGAGCCCAAATCATTATTTAACGAACCGCATCAGTATCTAGTAAAACAGAAGAAATATATTCCGTTTCTACACTCTGGCTTATATGTTTTATCCTATTTCTATACCTCCCAGGATCTACATTTACATAAAAAGATTTATTCATTGATATTTCCACATTACCTAACAGATTTCATTAATTAATAGCATTATAACCAGAAATTTTAGCCTTTGGCAATTTAAGATAATATTGTTGAATTAGTTTTCATTTCTACTTACTCCTTGCATAAGACTGATATCATAATATTTAACCAATGCGAATGAAAAACACTTTCCATTAAGATTGAATCAAAATGTCACACACCTTATGATTGCTCAACCTGTCCATACATATGTATACACATGCTACGCTAAAATACTTCGCTACCAATTCGGTCGATCACATAATAACTTTCATTGCACTTGCGGTGGTTTTAAACGAGCTGCTGTTTATGTGCAAGCCGGTTTGCTTGTCACACTTGATAAATACTTTCCTTACTGGTGACAATATTCGCGTATCTCTACATTATATGTAGAGATACGCGAATATTGTCACCAGTGCTACTCTTACATTTAAAAAGATTTTCTTACATAAAAACTTAAATATTTTATTAATTCTAATGTGTAGTAGGAATGGTATTGATATCCGTAAATTATATAGTTTTTAATTCTGGTATGATTATTTTCAAAATGAACGTGGTATGTCTGTTGTTGTATCTTTACAAACGCCATAGCCAGGCACACGCAATTTTTACTTAATAATATGTGTACCTGAAATTGCATATATTAAACTTATAATATATGTTTTACAATAAACCGCACGTTATTTAAAGTTAAATCTGTTAAATCTCTAATATTTTAAAGAAGATTTGTATATGCTATTGATCGTTTAACCGATATGTGCATACTAAATTCTATGCAAAATAAGTGTTTTCAACAAAAAGCCTTTGAAATAACGTAGTAAATAAAATAACATAGCAAAGTATGACTTAATTTAACTATGTACCAAAAAAATATTTGCTTCGTAAAAACAAAAAATCCATCACAAAGCATTGACTTACAATCAATTGAAAATACGTAAGTAAAATAGCACATATTATTATACATATAGCCAAAGCAATCGACGATTTTTGATCAAGTAACATGTAGAACTGGCTGCATTAAACAAACCAGTCTCATCAGTCTTAAGGCCTGGCCGCTTTCGCAAGTGCATTTCATAACAACAAGATTTACTGTGACTTAACAGTGCACCGACTCGATGACCCATACCATTCTAAATTCAATAGCGCCAATCGCGACACTTTCAATATTTAAATCGGCCAATAAAATATTAAGGTTCGGGTACATTTGCGCGAGTTGCATGAGCAAGAAAACGCATTCGCAGTGTTGTTACGGCCTAATTAATATTAAGGTTCGGATTTCGCACGACTTCTATTTGTTCAAGCATCAAGGAGTGTAACATGTCTAAATAATCTGGCGAGGATAAACATTTCAAGCAGATCATTATGTAATCTTTCTTGTCTTCAAGTCTTTTTTATTCGAATGTGTGCTGTAATTCTAGGAGAGTGAGTACTAAAATATCTTTTGTGATTTTTGTTTTGGTAGATTTCGAAGAAAAGACTACCTATTGGTTTTGTACCAGTTGTCGAGTTTTCCAAAAAATTGTTCACAGGAGGTCTAGTTATGATCCCTAAACCCCAAAACAGTAAAAAGACAGAGGTCGCAATTAAGCACAGATTGTTTTCAAACTTGGACGACAAATCAACAGAGCAAAAATGAACGTTAAGTTCGTGAATGGGGGATATTCCCTAAGGGGGGGGGGGAGGCAGATTAAAAAAAAAAACACTAAATCTACCTTTGCGGGCCTCCCGTCCCGGCTACGCACGGGTAGCAAAGGAAATATAGACTTTTCCGACATCTCTCAACAATCATCATCATATTTCAGCCATTTTACACAAAACCTTAATGAATTATACACCTAAACCTTCCTCAGACCGATTGAGTTTATCGCGAACAGACCGACAGACGCGGCGGGGGACTTTGTTTTATAATATGGAGTGATACATACTGAATAAATAGATCGTGCCTCTTAGTCCCAAAACTTTATTTCACACATGGGACCACGAGGTAACCTTGTGTGGCAAAACAAGAAATTTCACACTAAGAATATTAGAGATAAATCTGTATATCATAATCCATCCCCCTCATCGTTCTTCCCGCGCGCTGTTGCGATACGAGTAGGCGTGATTTCGTTAATGCGTATTTCGGACAAAATACTTCAATATAGAGTCTGTAAAACTTGATCAGTAGATGGCAATAGGGTATTCCCCTTTAAAAATCTGTGTGTGTAACACAATACTGCCTGCCCCCATTAAAAAAACCTGGCAATCTTTGGCAACCCGCTTAAATGTACACCTGCCTTAAATGAACTCGCTTACAGCACGTACGTTGCGCACGCGTTTCGACCAATTTTTGCCCGTGATCCGAATACTCAATTGTAGCTATCACTATCGCTCCAAATCCTTGTTTCTGCTAAACTTTCCATTTTATTCTACGTGTCTTTATTCACGACACATTAGGTTACATAAGGAAGAAAATTTGATTAACAAATTAGGAGTGTAAGTTTACAACTCTTTATTTTTTAAACACGTCGATTGTTGAATAACGTTTGGGAGATTGTATAGTTAATACTGCTACTGCTTCAAACGAATCAACAAATAGGTATCTATTAGGTGTTTGGATACGATAATAATTAATCATTTGTATCTTAAACTAAAGAAACACTATCACATATTACATTACACACATATTATAAAACATAATCCCCCACCACGTTTGACTGTCTGTCTGTCTGTTCGCAATAAACTGAAAAACTACTGAACGGATTTTCATGCAGTTTTCACTAGGATAGACAGAGTGATTCATGACGAAAGTTTAGGTGACTAATTTGTTAAGATTTTGTGTAAATTGATTGAAATATATTGATGATTGTTGAAGATATCTCTGTTACCCGTGCGAAGCCGGGGCGAGTTAAGTTATATTATATTATATTGCCAAGTGTCATTGCGATCTGTTGAGAGATTGAATCGTGAAAGGTAACAGACAGATAGTTATTTAAAAGTATACATTTTTATGGATCTTAATATATAGGTATGTACATACTCGGGTGCAATGTTTTCTTTTTACTTTTTGGAAAATTTTATTGATTTTGATGATTTGATTGATGAATTAATTGTGAAATTATGGGCCCGTTTAGGATAAAATACGAAGCATAAAAAATCTATTGAGGCACTTCATTACAATTCTATTTTAAACGGTACAAGGATCACTACATATGATAACAAAGTCCCCCGGTGCGTCTGTCTGTCTATTCGCGGTAAACTCAATAAGTAACGAACGGATTGTCATACAGTTACATACAGTTTTGTTGAAGATGTCGAAAAAAACAATATATATGTTTTGGTACCCGTGCGAAGCCGGGGCGGGTTGCTAGTATATAATAAAATTTATGATAAACCCTTATTTCTAAAACTAAAAAGTAAGTCTGAAAGAAAGACAATTGTAGGAAAAGGTGTGTCATAAGTGTCTTAACTGAAACAATATAAGCGTGGTAAACATATCAATGATGAAAATCTAATGAAAGTCGTTTTACGTAAATTACTAGTTTTAACCGCGATGTAGATTATGTCAATCAATTCAGGTATTTTTTTTTTTTTTTATATTTGAGCTGCCAAAATGAACAGTATTTTCTGTACCCCTGATAATATGTGCGCAGTTTCATGATGATCAGTTGAGTGTAAGAAGACAAACATACAAACTCATATTTGCATTTATTAGTTAGGATGGCCGAAAAATTCGTGTCACGATGTGTTTTGTAATTCAATACTATTGGAAAACCAATTTCGCTAAACGAATTAAGAAAAACAAATTAAAGTCAGATAAATGTTCTTCCACAAGACGAACGTTACCAGCGAAAAAAAGACAGTCAGACAGAAAACAAACGACAGTCGCACAAAGAAACGAGAATGAAATATGTAGAGGTCATTATGTAAAACTCTTTTCACTCGAGTCTGGCTGCCGACTGTACTTGACCGTACTTTTTTTTTTAATAATTACATTGTCATAAACGTCATAAATTTCTAGATCTATACTTAACCGTACTGTTATAGTTTTACCTGGTTAAAAAGTCACTCATTTAAATAAAACGTAAAGTTATCTAACATACCCATACCATCGTGTCAATTCTTGTAAATGTATGATAATGTTTTATCTATGTACACGTTTCATTATACATATTTATACATGTTTCTGAATGTCAATCGACATATAAATCGAGTGTAGGTGTCCGATGTAGTTGTGGATATCAGCATTTCAGCCTTGATGTATAGATATGCTTTTAATTTTATTGTATTTTATTAGGTAATCAATGCATATTGTATTTCATACACGCTGTATCAATGAAGGTCGAAAAGTGTTTGCACTATTAACGCGTTATTAAATACTAGCAGCGCCCCGCGGTTTGCCCCCCGTGAGTCCCGATCCCGAAGAAATATCGGGATAAAAAGTAGCCTATATGTTAATCCAGGTCTCCAGCTATCTACATACCAAGTTTCATCGCAATCGGTTCAGTGGTTTTTGTGTGAAAGAGTAACAAACATCCATTCATACATCCTCACAAACTTTCACGTTTATAATATTAGTAGGATTAATATAATGTTGAGGTTTTACTCTCTCTTTATCTCTTTTTATTATTTACCAAGTTACTTGTGTAATAAAAAGAGATTCCATCAGAAAACTGAAGTAGATACGTTTATCTACTTCAGTTTTGGGCTTCCAAAATTAAATAAGCTGTTTTTTTTAAATAGTTATACTATTTTTGTTTTGAAGATCTAGAACAAGGCCTTTATTTCACTATAATAATAATAAAAACACTGATAATCAATTACAATGAAATCATATTGTTATCGCAAGGACGAGATTACACATTTATCTGAATTGATAGAACCAACAACAAAAAGAGTGGGTAGACTACAGCTCCAAAAAATAAAGGAAAATTTGCTACGTCGTTATTTAAATACCCAATCGCATAATTATACCAACCAACCACAAATACCCAATTCTAAAGAACATTGCGTGCAAAAAAAAAAGGAAAACAGGAAAATTTATTGGAGGAAACTGATAAAATATCATTGTTAGAGGTTTTAAATATCCTTATCGACCAACTTATCCGTCATCAAGTATTATTATAAGCGCAATTGTGTTTTTTTTGCATATTTTCCTTATGAGTGACGGCAATAAATCATCAGGAACGCAGTGCATTACTTGACATAGGACTTAACACGATTATTTAGTTCGAACTAAACATTCGAGTGTCTTGAATCATAGAAATTCTGTATTCATCCATTTATATATCAAAACTCCAAAATCAAAATTTCATCCATTACACAAGCGCTAGGCACTTCTAGATGAAGCTATTTCATCCATTACACAAGCGCTAGGCACTTCTAGATGAAGCTATTTCATCCATTACACAAGCGCTAGGCACTTCTAGATGAAGCTATTTCATCCATTACACAAGCGCTAGGCACTTCTAGATGAAGCTATTTCATCCATTACACAAGCGCTAGGCACTTCTAGATGAAGCTATTTCCTCATTTCTATGAGATATTTACCGAACTATAACGGACATAACCTACTAGTTTCAATAAAGAATTTACTATCAAGAGCTATTAGATTTCTGAACAATTGTCGCTAAACTAGATAAAAACCTCCAACCTTCATTAGACTGTGTTTAATATACACTAGTAGCGTAGTAGTAGTATTCTACATATTTCTATTGGTGAATATATTTTAGAGTTTGGTGTTGCGACTGTTTAAAGTCATCTTCAAACAGTTACGACGAGTTTTGACAACTTAATTAACATAATTATCTTTAAAAAATCAATGTGCCTAAATCATGATAAATTGTAATAAGGGGTCATTCATAAATTACGTCACACGAATTTCGGACAGGGATGTCCTTGTGGACAGGTTATCACATTTGTGGAACCACCCGCCCCGGCTTCGCACAGGTAGCAGAGACATCTTCAACAATCATCAACATGTTTCAATCAATTAATACAAAACCTTAACAAATGATACATCTAAACCTTCCTCATTAATCACTGTGTCTATTAGTGAAAACCGCATGAAAATCCGTTCAGTAGTTTTTCAGTTTATCGCGAACTGACAGGCAGACATATGCGGTGGGGGACTTTGTTTTATAATAATGTAGTGATTTATCTCAAGTACTAAATGCGATTAAGTCCCGTTCCCTTTACTTCAAAAACGGATACGGTTCCATCGGTATCATATTATCATGAGTGCCGCTGTGCTATACGCTATGCTAACTAAGATCAAGTTCACGATGTTAACGGCTCGGTAAACAGAATAAGCAGTAACAAGTGATAATATTCATCTAACATGTAGATAGGAAACCAAAACGTTAACATACAATATGTTAACTGCTATTTGGTTTATAGCAAACGTTAACATTATTTTTGTGAAGCTGACTTGCTCAAGTATATGAGAGTGGATTTAAATTGCAATACGTAATTGTTGCACGAAATATTTAAGTCTTGTTTGTCTCATAGTAAGAGAAAATATGTAGCAGCACAGAGGCTTAAAACGTCAACTGAAATTCGGTACTTAAACACTTTTACCCTAGACATACAGGCGTAAGTATGCAAATACATTCAATTAAAAAAAGGAAATTGTTTGTATTACTATACTGTAGTATATAATATATGTATTCAGTTGAATAAAGAGTTTTTTTACTTGCAAGGTAGTGGCACTGCATGCTCGTAAATTTTGCAGAATAAGTGCTCCACTTTCAACAAGAAAGCGTCAGTTTTGCATTTAATTGAGTTTATTAATATAAATTTTCGCCTACCTTTTATTCACGGTCGTCGGTCTGGTTATATTTTATTGGGGTAATACATATCGCTTTAGTATCATATATCATGTACTTACGTCACATTGGACTATAAAAGTTGAAAATATAAAACCGAATTGGTACCCGATGCTACACTGTTAAAGAATTTATGTACTTGTTACAAATTGAAGATGTCATGGAATTCTTCAGTGAAGGTAATCAACATAAAAGAGTATGAAATGAGTGTACCTACCTATACTAGCTTCTAAATGTCTTTTTAATTTGGATAGATGATAATTAATAATATAATTTATTTCTTTTGCTAAACAGATAGGAGAAACAACGGTCCAAGCCTTTCACACTAGCTGTAGATAGCTTGGTTTCTACATGATCCAAATTCACTCAACTTCCTTTTTTCAAAACTTTCCCTTCTTGCGATAAAGATTAGTTTAGGATCACAATGTGTAATAACTCTAAATTAAATTAATTAAGAAGCATGACTACCTATCTTTTTACTTTAAAGTTTAAAAGTTTAAATTTTAACATCATTAAATAATCTTATATCTTCTTTTCTAAAAGTTTTCATATTTCTTTCAACTGTTATTTTAAGTACTCTACTTATTTGTGATACAATATTAATATTCCGTATATTTTCCGTAAGTATGATATTTCTGATAACATGTTCACTGAACTTGATTTAGTTTCCCATTGGCAACTGAAATATGAAATGATGGCTTTAGCGAGTAACCGAATATTGTTATGGTATTTCTTTCTTTCTATCATTTAGATTTTAGAGAAATGAAAAAGAATGCATAGGAGTGCGTATAGATTCCCTACGTCACAACTTCTAGGTCCCAGTACATTTCCTGATATTCAACTAGTACGGTACGTGCCTCCTCGTGTTTACCGTAGTGTTCAAACATTTACCGCAAACAGCCTTAGAATACCTTACAAAGAGCCATAGAGGATAAAGCACAGAGATTTCACTGTGGATTGTTGAGTTTACAGCGTTTTGTCAATTGAGATATTTGCAATACCTATAGGGACTGTACAATGTATGTATTATACAACAACTCACTTGGTGAGCCAAGAATATGTAATGAACAGGTAAGAAAGTTTACTGCCTCTTTTATTTCCGAGACTAATTGGTGCTTGTGTGCGCACTTTCGGTTTCCTGGGTTTTCATTCTCGGATCAGGATAAGTCTTAATTGGGTTCCTCAGTTAACAAATTCTCAGTAGATTTATTGCTTTGGAACGTGCCCGATGAACGGCAGTAGCGCCGCATGTAACGCAGGGCCTTAATATAGCTGGAGAAATATGGGGTGTGTGTGTGTGTAGAAAACCATTGGACATATTCAGATACGACCAAAAATAAAAGCGAGATAGATGTTGAAATTAGAAAGAACCAATTGGAAGACATTCATTATATAGATACATTTTAAGGAAACCAGCAACACAAAAGGTGAAGTGCTGAGCTGACGTTGCTGTGTAAGGTACGAAAGGTGCAAGTAACAATTTTATTCCGAGTGGTTATTAACACCGGTAACTGCCTATTACAGAGGCTTTGGGCTCGTTTATCACCTCAGTATGATAACTCCTCTCATAAATAAAATTATCAATATTAATAATATTATGCTAGAAGCTATGGGAGAAGCTAGAATATATGTATTTTAGAAAGTATGGCACAGCTGTTTTGCACGAATGGGAGACGAACGACTTTGAATTAAACGATATTTTTGTAGGGTGAACGTGCTACTCGTTCACCCTACAAAAAATATCGTTTAATTAGACATCACTACCTGCAGAGTGCCGAATTCTTTTTGTGCTAGTGAAGGGGTCATAAGGCTCCATAGGTATGGAGAATTCTCGTCAACACGCGACACCACAGGTGCTATGCCGGTTGTGACCTGTTTGACTAGTGTCTAAAAGAAGAATGGTATCTTAAAAGGTAAAGTTCAATGCTAGCTCCAATTTTACATAATTCAATGGATAATTTAACTTCTTTCACTTTTTTCTAGACAAAAGCAGCAAAGATTCTTAATGCGAGTCACAAGTTCAGTGGATAGAATTGAAATTTAAATATTCATTGCAGCGCCCACTCGAGTCTTAAGAAGTGTCGCTTTTGATCATGCCCTAAGGAGGTGGCCGATATCTTGTATACTAAAGTTTGTAAGTTTAAAACAGTTCTTGGATACGTGTCTATAGATGTGGCAAACAAGCATCAACTGAGCTGGAAAAAATGGTCAATTTTGACAACAGTGGTAATCACAAAAGAAAACTACTTGGTTTCGATTAGATTTAGGCTGGTTGTTGTTATATCAATTAGTGGTTAAGTTTTCGCGCCAGAACTGTGGAGTGTTGAAAGTTCGATAATCACAGGGAGCAATGGTTTTGAGACCGTTTTTAAAGTGGGAGAGCCATGCTTCGGCACGTATGGGTCGGCTCGACTCCACTCGATACCACGGCCTTACAGAAAACCGGTAGTGAAGCAACGTTGCATTGCATTTCGCCGCATGAGTGAGGTTACCGGGGGCCCTAACCCTTCCCTCTCCCCTATTCCCGTACATCCCCTGTCCCCTCTTCCGACCTCTCAATCTTCTCTTACTCCCACCTTAAAGGACGGCAACGCACTTGTGACTCTTGAGTTACAGGTGCCCATGGGCGGCGGTAGTCATTTACCATCAGGTGACCCGTCTGCTCGTTTGCCACCTATACCAAAAAAAAAAAACCGGCATCTATGTGTCCGTTAACTGTATGTTTGTAAAATTTCCGCGATGTTGAGATTATTTATTAATTGATTATAATTCTAAAGTGTGGTCCGTTGTGGTCCAGTCAAGTCAGTAGAATAAGCCTTTGGATTGTTAGAAGTTTACGTGTTGAAACACAGCGTTGAAGTTGTTGGCTGTTTAACATAAAGTCCTGAAGTTACGCTGTAGTCAAAAACAGTTCAGGAGTTTAATTAACTAATTATATTGAAACTTTAAACAAACGCTTGTTGTTGGCAAGTTTTATTATTATACTAAGCTAGGTACAATTTCAACTGAGGTTCCGTGATGATCACGACCATTTGTTCTGTGTCTGGGTGTATTTATCTATTATAGAAATATATAAGTATGTTTATCAGCATTATGGTTAAAAAAATCTATAATAATAGTTTAATTGAAACAGGGACTCATATCTGGCAGTTATTTTTAACACAATATATGTGTATGTTGAACAGTGCCATTGAATAAGTTAACATAGATAGAATGGAGTAGTGTCATGATGTCAGGTTATCATCTTTCCGGTAGTCCATGTACACAACAGTAGCCATTTTACTAAACGCTATTATGTAGCTGAGAAGGAGTTCTATCGCTATTATAGATAAATAATGAAAGAGAATTTGTAAATTTGATAAGGATAAAATTAACTTTATGACACTTCATTGTTCGGCAAGAAACTATGTACTTCATATATTGTTTTAAATGAATTGTCACTCACTCTACGCTATTCAAGAAACATTTCATTTCAATATTCAATCAAAGTTGAGAACGTCCTTTCTTTAATGGCGGTTTTTATATCTAATAAACTCTCTATAAAATAAACTCGGAGCGCTATTTAAATTAAATGTTAATGGAAAATAAGATGTAAAAGTATTAAAACTAATAAAAGAACACTTATAAACAGTATCGTGTTCTTCACAGCTTTTCATAAAAACATTACAGCTTCATTTCATAATGCCGACATCTTGGACGTGTAGATCAGTCAATGAGGAATATATGAATAAATATCCGGTTTTAAGAACCGTGTTGTGTAATATAATTTGGTAGGAGTCTATATAACTAATTACTGAATGAAACGAGAAATGTTATACCTAATATGAATATCAGTATTATCAGGCCACGTGTGTGATCTAAGTGGATTCAACTAAAGGATTAGATAACGGTAGGGTCTTGCTTTATAGAAAGGACGTAATAATGTCCAGGTGCAGGGACAAGGACTTCAATGGATTTTACCTTTTATTCTCAGTACCTACTATCGTATAATAGTCATTCTTTTTGTACCTAAACGTTTTATACTTGGTGTATAAAAACCCTGTGGACCTATGTAAGTACAGGAATTACTCGAGTATTTAGTTCAATTTAAGTAGTATTAGAAGTATAAAATGTCACAGAGAACCTATTGGCCTAGTTAAGTTCAGTCTCAACGGTCCTAGATTGTTGACGTTTCAAGGTTTTTTCTTCAGCATTACTAAAACTAACCTACTTTTGATAATATCAATCAATGTAACCGAGAAATTGGTTTTTCAGACTTACCCCTGATGCAGAATAAGAATTAAGCTACTTCTTATAATAATTTTTTTAGCAGGCGGTGCACCAGTACTGTCAATTAAAGTATCCCTTCATTTATTTGGTTTCGTAGTGAAGCAACTATTACTTTGTTTTTAATTTTTTGGCGTTTGTGAGTTATACTTATAACAGATATGTATGCTGCACGGTAAGGTGAACATACACGTACACTTCTTTAGATTACTAGTTGTATAAAATTCATTTAGTTCGTTTTATTTATGTTGTTTGCTGTAGAGCTCTCACTATTTAAATACCTTTATTAAAGAATTAAAGTCCAATACCTTATCTCCGGTCTTGTAGTCTTATGCCCTGCAAGCCTGTAAGCCTTTATATATTTATAACCTGTGAGAACTGACAACTGAAAGAGGTTACTAGAAATATTACATATTATTTTTTAGACAAAGAGTATTTATCGTGCCTACATAGTATTTTTGTGAAACTAGCCATTCTGGTTATATTCTTTATGCATCTTTTTTTAATTTTTTAATGCGTTTAACTATACCTACTATAAAATAAACGAAGTCTCTTTATGAATGTCTTTGAAGGGGCCTGGATGTTCAGAAAGTTGATATTCCATGGTTGTGATAATGATAGAACCGTCATATGAGTTTTTATCATTTGGCATCGACTTAGACTTATATGCCTTTTCAACGAAAATTGGGTTGTCAGTCCAAATCGGGTGAAAAAGCAGGCAACCCCCTTACGAAGTCTGAATGAATATAGCAATTACGCTGTTGGCGAGATGATCGTTTAAAACGTGAAAAAAAAAATGGTGAGCACAAGGTCAATACTGTTGATACAGTATTAGACTGTCACCTCAGTTGATCTTTATTAAAAGTAAAAAATGTACGTTTTGTAAAAATTTGTATGAAAAGATTGAGTTATGACGTCATACCTAACTATTGCCAAATTTCTTTTTTTTTTAATATTTAGTTTCTCACAGTCTTATGAGATGCTTGTTTTAATGAAGAGGGTCAAGCAATTTATTTTAACCACAGGAAACTATCCTGTTGGTTGCCTTAAGCTGCCAGTGGTACATATCAAATTCAATCGCTAGGAGTACGCATTATGTTTAGAGGCACTACAGTTCATATTAAATTCCTTTCATACTATCGTCGCAATTTACTCATTACTCATTACTTTATTGCATTCCATAATTACATTGATAAGATGTTAAATATAAGGGTAGAATCAATTATGGACCCTGTTGGGCACAGCAAAGTTTTCATTAGGAGAGAGGAGGAAGAGAGCTTTTTATAATAATATATAATAATATAGAATAACACTAAGAGTTAACTATATCCTATGCTTTAATAAACAACTAATTCGTGTATTTTTTTGTTTTATTTAAATGTATGTAATGTATTGCTTTAGATGGCACATTAAAAACAATAATAAAATGTGTGTATTGCGTATTTCTTATAAAATAAAAATATAAAATTACAATAAAGTGTGTAATGTCTTATGTTAAAGTACACAAGATAATTATAAAAACTACAGTGTCAGTATTGTATACTAAAACGGTCTTATCTATGGTTTTCAATGATATTTTTAATAATTATTTAAAAGACGCTCAGCACAAACACTCTATAATTTTCTGCATTGGTTATATTTCTCAAGAAGAGAGAATATTCCCACGGCATTGTGAACGTGTCACTGTGCAATACTTGTTCAGGAATGTATGAATCGAACACATGCTATTTGTTCGAAAGATGATCGACATCTTGGTGAGTAGGTACCAAAATACATAATAAAGCTTTGTAGACAGTGCGATGTTGACCCTTTTTGGACCAGTGTGCCCGCGGCAAGAAGGTGTTTGAGTCTAAAAAAATTTCAAACCTACTAACTGATGTTATGTTTCATTGCGAAGTAAATTTGTTTTATGCATGTGACGTGTTGTTTTTGTTTAGATAATTGTGTATTTATCTTTCTGGGTGTTACGCGTGATGTGTTTCAATGAGTTTGTTTGCATATTGTTTGTTATTCAATTACTATAAGTGAGGACTTGTTATTGGCTCTCTGAAAACTAAAGTCTCCATTTTTATTATATTGTTATATAGCTGTAAGTCTTCCATGCATTAAATAAATAAAAAAAAAAAATTAAAATTAAAAAACCTGTAAGATTGCATATGAGTTCCTTAAATAACATAGGCACTTTCTTCTTCAATATTTTTATTTTGCACCTTGTTGTACATAAAACACCGCAGTGGGAATATGTAACTGTATCAATTCTATAACAGAGATATTACCTATAGAAGTTAGTTAGGGATGCATAGTTCTATCTTCAAAACATAAAAATTTTTATAAAAGAAAATCTACAATAATATAATCTTACAATAGAGCCCTAAACTTTACAATTCAATTCAAGCACTCATATTTATACACGTACTATACTACCCACATTACAATTCGTTCAAAAACGTCACACAGATAAACAAGGTACCTATTCAATAGATTCATTCATATATATTATAATTTATTACTGCTCTATAACACACGTATACGGATAAGTATACCATATTGCCTTGGCTTCAATTAAGCTAATTACCGTTAAGTTGGTTCGAAATGGAGCAACGTCTTATCGACCGCGCTTTTAAACGTTTTATACTCAAAATTTTGTTTTTAGAACCTTAATTAGTTCAGCTTTTATAAGTAGCTATTATCTGAGCGTGACAGTGTTGTTACTAAGCCATGATTGCGAATCAGGGTGAATCTCCTCAAAATATTATTTTTATGCGATATTTAGTGTTTTTTTTTTAAGTAGTGCTAGAATATTTCTTTTTGGCTGGATTAATAAATAATTGATTACCAAATACTCATTATTCTTAACAAGGAGGCACTGTAAACAGAAGCACCATTAAGAAGATATAGAATTTTAAGAAAAAAAAGTGGTTGAGAACTATGACAAATGTTCAAGTAACTACGTACATACATATACGTAAGGACATTGGAATTTAGAACATTTCCTGAACTGAATGATGCACCGAATGATGCTTATTTTATTCACTCTTTAACTTACTTATATTGATAAGAGAACTTCTAAGTTTTGTGTATGACATATATGATATTCCTACTATTGTAAGTAACCGAAAAACAGTATATCTGATTCAATTTTTAGATATTTTTAAGAGTAATTTTCCTAAAAACGTACGATTACTACTAGAGTCAAGTTTTCCGATATTTTGAGCTTTAGTAAATTTTATAAAGATTTCGAAACAATTTCACGAACGACTATATTAGTTTTCTAGAACATTAATTATGACCCCTCCAGGAGCACATATACCCATCAGCACATATGCTACATAATTATGTATATCTAGTACTTACATTATTGTAAACCAAAACCAATATAGGTTAGTCGTGAACGCATTTTGTCACCGCAACAGATAGAGATAATATTCAATAGTTAAGCCCAAAGAAATTACTACGTATGTACATGAATACTTACGTAGATATTTCTAGTCTCACAATGGGCCCAGTTGTTATGATCATTCATAACAACCGGGGTCGAATGATGTAAAAAAGTCACATCAGTCAAGTTAGATCAGCTAAGTCGAATCAAATCGAAGTCAAATGATAACCAAGACATACCAATGTAAAAAAGTGGCATGAAAATAATTATTACTGTCCTTATCTTAATATACACTTTTGTGCCAATATTATAAAAGAAATTACAAAAGAGATTAAAGAGAACAAATCCAGAAAAAATACAAAACAAATGTGTTATTGAATTTAGGGAAAAATCGTCCCTTCAGCACAACCAGGCTAGGGTTTTACAGTTTTATCCTCGTAAAGAGACGTTCTGGGAAATAATTAAATGGATAGATATATGTACAAGTTTTACTGCAGGGCCTGGAGTGTTTTATCGCTGATATTCTCATCAATGTTGCATGAGCATGTGTAACTTAATAGGTAATCTTTTGGTAAGTAATCTCGAGTTCTGAAAGTTCCTATACCCAAGTCTGCATTCAAAATACTTAGCACAACGAGACTTGAAAGTAGTTGTTTTAGAACTTCGCGACTTTTATACATATTAGATGTATAAGAAATGGAATTGATCGCGCGATAATATTTATAAGGTACAATACCACCGATCGTGGTCACGGATGGACTGTCACCCATGACCACGATCGGCGCAATTCGATCGAAACGTCGGCTAACCAACAATGGTAATGCACCTTATATTATCGAGACTTGACAGTCTGATAAAGAAATACAACAGTGAGTTACATTCCATTAAATCAAAGTAATAAAAAATACGGGTCATTGCCATGTGAGAATAAATAAATATTAAGTATAAATAGCCGTCTCAATAATAGCACGCTATTGATACCGCAGTTCTGTTATTTCCATTGATGAAAAACACAACGGTTTGAACCTATCTGCGATTATTGGGTCGACACAAGAGATTGATTGTTTATCGTTACGCTACAGTGACTTGTGTCACTGTAACAAGCCTATACTCATTTATATTTGTGTTGTTTGAGTGAGGGCATCGGGGAAAAATCTGTATATACATAGACGGAAATCAATGTTGTTGAGAATTTCACTATAGTGATCAGATATTTTATTTCAAACTGGCAGTACCCGCGCGGCTCGTGTACATATCTATATATTCTGCGCGGCACCCTAAATATTTCTCTAAAATAAAAGAACCCTAAGTTACTCCTATAACACCAGCCAGTGAAATTTCCGTGGAAATCGGTCCTACCGATTCGGAGATTAGCCAGAACAGACACACCAACAAATAAATTTTAAAAATTGATTTTTAGGCATAGGTAATATATACAAATATATACAAAGGTGCAAATAACTGTATGAGCTTAAAATAATTCTTACTTTGACACTACAAACAGACACTTCAATTATATTAATTTGTATTCATTAAATCGTCTAATTGCTTGTATGCATAATTAGATCAATTTGTTTAAGTCAATGTATACATATTTTGCTATGTAGTTATGGTAATTCTATTCATTCCCAAGCCTATGCCTGGGTTAGCATTTACTTCTTTGGTAATCAGTGTTGCCAATCCCTCCGTCCCTCTTCAATGTGGCTTTGACGACTTCAATCGTCGCCAGAAAAAAAAAAACAGTATCGCATTAATAATGCCGTTTTACCGTGATATTTTGAACGATGAAAGTTTTTTCGAGGGTCCAACCTAAGCATTTACTTTAGATTATATTTTAAAAAAATTGGTGTCGACTGGTCCATGAATGTTCGCAGGCTAATGTCATGACTAGTTAACTCCCGAACTGCCGCTGTAGTTTAGTTTACAGTCTGCATTTACACAAAATAAAACTAGTGGAGAAATGAAACACAAGTATGAATAAAAAAAATCTTCATTTATGATCATTGAAGTCACAGAATACTAAATTTTAAATCGATCAGACCAGTAGAAGTTAGTAGTTAGATTAGAAAAGAACTAATGATTTTCAAACAGCTGAACAGATTTTCTTAAATTATAAACTAAAAAGAGTCTCGATAGTCACATTTGAAACAAAAAACATGAATCAAAATCGGTCCTCACATTTAGGAGCTAGGTTGCCGCAGGCAACCACAGATACGGGGTGCTGTCTAGAAAGCCTCCACGTTGTGCACCCTGGAAACGTTGGCGATGACGCAGCTTCCTCTGTTTTGAGGAGGGCGTCATCGCCAACGGCTAATATTCTAGTACGAAGAGGAGGCCATATTTCTTCGGCCACACGGTTGAGGCTTGGCCCAACAGAGCACATCCTTCTGTTGGCTCTTCGCTCTTCGGAGCTATGAGGATGAAAACCTCGGTAAAAAATCACGAAGGAGGGACCCTTCCCAGGGTCGGAGTTTCTCTGCTGTCAGCAGTGGAGGAAGAAAGACGGGCACGGCGTGCACTCACACTGCCACCGAGCAGGCATGGGAAGGTTTAGTTTCCTGTCACCGTCGGCATATCGTAATCCCGAAAGGAGTCGTGGTCATGTTTTGTGGCTCCGATCGGGGACGAGGGTCTTGGCTTAGCCGCCCGGACTGCGAGGAAGAAAACCTCTCTAAAAAATCACCCCGAATCCCGTGTTCTGGTGTGTGACCAGGGGATGCATGGCTGATGGGAGGTTCAGTCGCAAGCGCACTCCCAGCCGGGGCACCTGCGGAACCCTCGGTTGGGCATAAACCTTCGCTTGCCCGGGTATTGGGGATCTCTGCCCAAAAAATCAATTTATAAAAGAAACAAATGAAGAAAAAAAGACGGAGAAAATTGCAAATAAGAAGCAGAAGGAGGAGAACGAGAAGAAGGCGGACACCTTGTCTACCAAAGATGAGGTTGTATTGGAGACGCCTATCTCGGAGAAGGTATTCGGAACGCCTGCGTTCCAGGTCCGTCCTGTCATCGTACGAAAATTCTGGTTTGACGGCGGACACACAAGAGGCGATGGAAGTGGAGGTTCGCGACACTGAAAGTCGAAAACGCGGACGCTCCATGGATAAAGATGGTGACACGTCCCAGGAGATGCTGCCTCCCAAAGTGGCTAGTAGCCATAGAGGGAGGTCGCGCACGCTGGTCTCAGCTCTATCGGGCTCCGCCTTCTCTGGAAGGGAAGCCTATGTCCGAGTCAGAGCGGAGGGCGAAAAAATAGCGGAAGAGGAGATTGCAGATCTCCTGCTTAAAATACAAGAGCCGGTGGTAGGGGGTTTTGTCCCCCAAACACCATCGACCATGCAGGAGAGAGCGAACGCGGCGGTGGCCATTATCCACAAAGTGGCCACCAAGTCCACGAACCTTAAGGGTTCCTTTGTTAGGGCCCTTAAGGACTCCTCTTCCGCCATCTCCGGGGTCGTCGAGACCCTCATTGGGGACGTGGCGCGCCTCCAGGCCGCAAACGATTTATTGACCCCAAACCCGGTTGCCCGGCAACCTGCCCCCTCCCCAACCCCCGTTCCGGATTCCCACTTGCGTCAGGTTATTGACGCAGTGTGGCGCATGATGGACGGGCGCCTCGCGGGCCTGGAGCCAAGGCTTCCTCCGGCACCTATTGTGCGGTCGCCACTCGCCGCGGCCAGGGCTAATGCCACAACGGTCCCGACACCTCTTCCCATCTCGGGTGGCCGCGTGACAGTGACGTATGCCGCGGCGACGTCGGCACCGGCGTCTGCAGCCGCACCGAAGGCTGGTCGACCGGCCAAGGCTGCGTCAAAAGCAGTTGCACCAAAGGCCGGCCAACCGCCGAAGGCCGTGGAAAAGGTGACAGCACAATTCCCTCCGCTTCCCACTCCAGCACCGAAGGGAATGAATGCGACAGCTGTTGTCGCCGGTGCTGAGCTCGTGCCTGGTCCGTCCGCATCTGCCCCCTCCACGTCTGCCGCTTCCAGTGACGGGTGGCAGAAAGTCGGGGGAGGGAACAAGCGGTCCCGCAACCGCAATAAAAAGGCTGCCAAGAGTGCACCGTCTCCGCCGCAGGCACCATCCGTGGCAGTGACTGCCTCAAAAAAGCCCCGGAAACTGGTGCCACCCAAAACGGCGGCTGTGGTCGTAACCCTGTCGCCGGCGGTGGGGGACGCGCGGACAACATCAGGGTCGGCACCATCCCCCCTGGTCCAGGGGGCCTTGGAGTAGTGTGGGCCAGTTGTCCCATGGCGTCGGCCAAGATTTTGAGCGACGCCGGAAGAGTCCTCATCGGTTTCGTGAACGCCAGAGTCACACTCCTGGCGGCGAGACCGATGAGGTGTTTTAAATGCCTCTCCACGGGACACACCCGCGTCAGGTGCGCTAGCTGTTTTGACTGGGGCACAAGGCGGCGGAATGCTCTGCCGCCCCTCACTGCCCAGCGTGTGCGGCGGGAAATCTTCCCGCCGACCATCAGATGGGGCAGGGTGGCTGCAAGCCGCCCCGCACTTCTCGACAAACTTCGGGGGCTAGCCAATCGACCCAGGCTGCCTCCGATGTCAATCCTGCGTCGTCGTCGTCGCCCATGGAGGAGGTTGTAGAGACAGTCCAGTAATGGACCAAGTCTCCAACCTCCTTGTCCAGACGAACCTGAACCACTCTGCCGGTGCGCAGGATTTTTTCCTGCAAACCATGGCGGAGTGGTCGATAGGTGTGGCCGTAGCAGCGGAGCCCTATCACGTTCCTCCCCGTCCAAATTGGCTGGGTGACTGGGACGGCTCCGTGGCAGTCGTCGGCTCCACGGCGGCTCATTCCCCGCCCTTGTCGCTATGAGACAAGGGTACTGGATATGTTGCTGCCGAATGGGGGGGGATCACCATATATGGTGTCTACTTCTCCCCCAATCGGAGTCTGAGCGACTTCGAGGTTTTTCTCAACAACCTAGAGACCTCGATGCGGCGATTAGCGTCTGGGCACGTCTTAGTGCTGGGGGACTTCAACGCCAAGTCCGTTGTGTGGGGTTCCCCCAGGACGGACGCACGGGGCGATGCCGTAGAGGAGTGGGCGGCATCGGTGGGCCTCTGTCTCCTAAACAGAGGCTTGGTGGAGCCTCACGTGCGTGCGGCAGCAGTAGGGGTCGATAGTGGACCTTTCGTTCGCTACCCCTGCTCTCGCCGCACGAGTAAGGAACTGGCGTGTCCTGGAAGAGGTTGAGACGCTCTCGGATCACCTGTATATCCGATTTGAGCTCTTCCGGAGCCAGGACCCCAGAAGGGGTCACACGGCGCGGCGTTCTTCCCGTTTCCCGCGGTGGGCTGTTACGAAGATGGACAGGGACCTACTAGAGGAGGCAGCCATCATCTACTCTTGGCTGTCTCCACAGCCTCTGACTGAGGAGGTAGACATGGGGGCAGGCCGCTTTCGCGATGCGATTACGCAGATTTGCGATGCGGTCATGCCCCGCGTCCGAGGTCGTCGGCCTCCAAGGAAGGAGGTGTACTGGTGGTCCCAGGAGTTGGCGGACCTTCGTGCGGCCTGTACTCGTGCCCGGAGGTCCTACACCCGCAGCCGGCGTCGTCACCGCGAGGAGGGTGAAGAGGACCAGCTTCATGAGGAGTACGGAAAACTCTGAAGCTGGCCTTTAGCCGCGCCAAAGAGGAGAAGAGAAAGGAGATGCTGGAGGGTCTCGATCGTGACCCCTGGGGTCGCCCATATCGCGCGGCGCAACAAAAGCTCCGCGCGTCGGGTCCCCCCCTTACGGAGACTCTCCAGCCCAGCTTCCTGCAGGGAGTGGTTGAGGGCCTTTTCCCGCAACGGGCGGAACACATACCCCCGTCGATGGCCGTATTGGCCGGACACGACGCGGAGGTCGGAAATGAGGACGTTCCGCCCGTCACAGAGGCGGAGGTAGGGGCGGCTGTTCTACGGATCCGTTCCAAGAACACCGCCCCCGGGCCAGACGGGATTCCTGCTTTGGCCCTCGCCCTCGACCACATGTCGGACTGCCTCAGGGAAGTGTTCGACGCTAGCCTGGCGTCCGGATGCTTCCCTGACTGCTGGAAGAGCGGGAAGCTGGTGCTTTTAACGAAGCCGGGACGGCCTACCGACTCGGTCGCGGCCTACAGGCCCATCGTGTTGCTGGACGAGGCGGGTAAATTGTTTGAGAGGGTCCTCTCTGCCCGCATCGTTCGGCACCTTGGCGAGGTCGGCCACGATTTGTCGGACGCCCAATTCGGTTTTCGAGCGGGGCGTTCGACGGTCGGTGCTGTGTTGCGCCTGAGGGCTGTGACCGAAGACGTAGTGAGCTGTGGCGGCGTGCTGTTGGCGGTGTCGTTGGACATCGCCAACGCATTCAATAGTCTGCCATTCAGCTGCATCAGGGAAGCACTCCTCTATCATGGGGTGCCACAGTACCTGAGGCGGCTAGTGGCAGACTATTTAGAGGAGCGTACCGTCATGTACGAGGACCGAGATGGAGTTTTGAGTAGTCGGCCCATGTCGTACGGTGTTCCGCAGGGGTCTGTCCTTGGACCACTCCTGTGGAACATGGGGTACGACTGGACCCTTCGAGGTGACTTCCCCCCCGGGCTGGGCGTAATCTGTTACGCCGACGACACTTTGGTCACAGCCCGGGGGGTTAACTTTCAAGAGGCGGCGCGTTTGGCCACCAGGGGAGTCTCGCTGGTGGTCGGGCGCATCGAGGCGCTGGGCTTGCGGGTGGCCCTGGATAAGACGGAGGCCCTTTTATTCCTGGCGCCTCTATCGTGGTCAACTCGGTCCTCGTACCGGTTCGGGCCCATATAAGGTATCTGGGCCTGGTCCTAGACGGCAGGTGGCTTTCGACGAGCACTTCCGACAGCTTGCTCCGAAGCTGGTCGGCGCTGCGTCCGCCCTTGGGCGACTCTTGCCCAATTTAGGCGGGCCCAGCGTCGCTACAAGACGGCTGTACACGGGGGTTGTCCGGTCAATGGCACTGTACGGTGCACCGGTGTGGGCGGGAGCCCTGACCGCCCAGAATAGGGCGCGCCTCTGGCGCCCTCAGAGGGTCATGGCGGTTAGAGCCATACGCGGATACCGCACCGTGTCGACGGAGGCGGCGTGCGCGTTGGCCGGGACTCCCCCGTGGGATTTGGAGGCGGAAGTGCTCGCCGAAGTTTATCGGCGGACGACTGAGTTCCGGGCGGGAAGCGGCAGTCAGCCCCCGCCCGAAGACGTACGCGAGTGGCGTGAGGCCGCTCGCCGAGCCACGATGGCTTGTTGGTCGTCCCGGCTGGAGGCTCCACGTGCTGGCTTTGCCGCCGTGGAGGCGCTTCAACCGGTAATCGTCGAGTGGGCAGGGCGGCAACACGGGACCCTTTCCTTCCGACTGACGCAGGTTCTTTCCGGGCACGGCTGCTTCGGGAAGTACCTGCACTCGGTCGCTAGGAGGGAATTGAGTCCCGCCTGTCACCACTGCGACTGCAGTGAGGACTCGGCTCAGCACACGCTGGCGGTTTGCCCCAGTTGGGCGGCGCAGCGTCGGGCCCTCACTGCAGTCATCGGAGTGGATCTGTCACTGCCGGCTGTCATACGCTCCATGGCCGGTAGCGACAGGAATTTTACCGCGGTCGCAACCTTCTGTGAGGAAGTCATCTCGCAGAAGGAGGCGGCGGAAAGGGTCCGGGAGGACGACCTCCACTCGGACTTAATTCGCCGCCGGCGAACCGGGCGGCGGAGGCGCGCTTACCAGCGCCTCATGCCGCCCTGAGTGTGGCCGCGGGTGGACGGGACGGGTTTTTTCCCCTCCACCCGCTATAGTGGCCCCCGCGAGGAGGCGGCATCCGCGTGTGCCTGGACGTCGCCTAATTGAGAGGTTTCTACCCGAAGGTGGTGGCCGCGCTTTTGCGGGCAGGCGCTAGGAGGGTTCCGGATGTCTTAATAAAAGCTGTTCCCGGATCCCTCCTACTTAAGGCGCAGTACGGCACACCGTGTGGTTTTAGTCGATTCGATTCCGACACACCGCCCCACCGAAAACCCCGGTGGGGTGACGGCCCGAGGGGGTTTCCACACGCACAAAAAAAAAAAAAAAAAGGCAACCACAGATACACAGACACCCAGATACATATTAAACTTATAACACACCTCCTTTTTGCGTCGTTAATGTTATAATTTAGGAATTAAAACTATTAGCCGCTTCCTTTACCGTCTCGGTAAAAAGTGTATTAGAAATAAGGCACGTATGTAGGACGTCTACTTGTCTACTAAGGTTCGCGAATTTTAAACCAAAAAAATAGAGACATAAAACATACCTTTCTCAATCAGGTCATTCCATTTCTTCGCCCATCCTCTCAAGCTCTTCGCATATGTCTTTTCTATGTCTGCTCTTTCTTGTACCAATGCCTGTAGTTCTCCGCATAGTCTATGTCCATCATCTACTCGCCTAGTGGTCCGTTTGTAATTACCAGGCTCCCAGAAGGAGTCGGAGGCGACTGAGAGGAGCGCTTGCTCGTCGCTGTGGTGGGACATGGCGGTGCGACACTCACACACCGCCCCTCTGTGAACAAAATAAATATACATTGAGGATTATGGTAGCCAACATAATACATATTTTTTAACCGACGAAAAAAAAAGGAGGTTCTCAATTCGACCGTATAATATATTTTTATTTTTTTTTATGTCTGTTTAGCCCTCACTTCGTTATTTATGAACCGATTTTGATTATTCTTTTTTTGTTAGATAGGGTATACCTCAAGGGTGGTCCCATGTCAAGGAAGTCGGGATCTGATGATGGGATCCTGAAAATATTGAGAGAAACCCTCGAAAATTGTAGGAACGAATAGTGTTTCTGTTTACTTTTCATTACTTTATCAGGAGTTGCGTTTAGAAATCATCATCATTTTTCATCATCATCATGATGATGATGAAAAAAAACATAAAATAAAATCTTTTTAACAAAAAATTAAACCGACGAGAAGAACTAAAAAGCAAAAAATAAATAAACCTTAAGTCTTAAGTATTGAGCTTATTTACATAAACATAAATAATTTTATATAAAATTAGATAGTTTATGTAAATAAGCTCAATACTTAAGACCTAAGGTTTATTTATTTTTTGCTTTTTAGTTCTTTTCGTAGGTTTAATTTTTTGTTATAAAGATTTTATTTAATTGCAAGTCTCAAGTAACCTGCCTAATGACAATACAAGAGATAATTTTTGACTATCATGTATTTTGATGTTTCCTTCCAGGGCACAGAGTTCTGAGTCGTTCTGCACTTGACCATTCGGGTACCCATGGGCATTCAAAAACTGTATAAAGCTGCCTGTGTGTATTTTGTTAAATCCATCATAATATAGACGAACCACAAACTCTCCACTGAATATGAAAAAAAGTGAGTGATCGAAAAAAGGGAATTAATATTCTATTCACTAACAAATCGGGGATGGTTCCCTGGGGACATCCACCACTGCCATTACGCCAAGGTGCGTTATTCGAAATCAAGATGTTGGAGAAGAAAAACGCTGCCTGTAACGAAAACCCTGGGGACTATTATGATATCAAATTAAGTTATAAAGGTGTTTTATTGGTACATGCAGAGGGATGTCTGTAAGTCCGATAAAAATATTCGATATAATTTATTCGTACGTCTAGTTCCGGTATTGACTGTTAGCGGATGACGAAGCGTACCCTCTAGTGTTTAGTAGGATAGCTTCTTTTACAGTTTCAAAGTGTAGTAGGCGCTTGGTATTTATATATATATATATATATATAAATTTCATGTCACGTTGTTTGTCCGCAATAAACTCCTAAACTAATAAAATGATTTTAATGAAATTAAACACACTGTGTGCAGTTTGGTTCAACTTGAGAGATAGGATATTTTTCATCTCAATTTATACTCACAATATTTTTTATTTAAAATTACTTAGCCACAGCAACGCGTGGCTGGGGTAGCTAGTTGTAATTACTTCGTCTTTTATTATCTATGTATAAATATTAAGAGTTGTTTATAAACGGGGGTAAAATCGTTCAACAGTTGGCAACACTGTGGCATTCACGTAAATCATGTATAAATAAAAAATCCTATATATAAACATACTTATCTTCCCTGTGTTTAACCTGCTTGATCTTGACCTCTAAATGTTCTACAACGAACACACTACACAGTTAATACCAGTTATAATGACAGCATAATTAACCTTTAATGACCATCCTCCACATTAAACAGTAATATAATATTCTATACAGCAACTCTTACGTCAACTACCATTAAGATTGTCTCATTCCTTAGCTATGTGGATTTAAAATTATAATGATGTACCCATGGTAAATGAATATCTTATCCAATTGGTAGTTTACTGAATTATGAATGAAGCACCTCAAAGTATTATTATTTATCTTTCAAAAGAAAACAAAATAAATTTACACTTAAACAGGAAGCAGGTGGCATGATTTTGATGGTTTTGCTCACAGTAACTATTAAGAAGATTCGTCTACTGATTAGATTAGATTTAGAATCAAACTGACGATCAAGAGTTTGAAGATTTTAGTTGTACTATAATAGTCTTAGAACTTGGAGGGTTTTTCAAGCATATCTACCACTCGCCATCGTTATACATGATAATGTTCCGTTAACAATAAACATAAATTTAAAATACCCCCGACTCGAAAATACAAACGGACAGATTTTCTTGAATTATATCTATTAACACTCTCAATCAAGTCACCTTTCAAACAAAAAAAAACGCACTTACATAGGTCTATTCATTTGGGAGCTACATACGATGCCACAGACAGACACGTCAAATTTATATCAAATCTCTTTTTGCGTCGGGGGTTAAACAAATAAAATAAACAGAGCCTTTTTATAATACCGGTACGTTAAATATATGCTTTTTACAACTTGCATATCGCTATTTTAATATACTTACAATTGTATGTTATTACTGTAAATAACGATTCACAGTAATAACATTAATTGTAAATATACTCGACTTCAATTCATATGTATTGTGGAATGCTTATGGCGTTATCACGATATTCAAAACAGAGTTACTGGCAAGTATCACTTGCACGCTCACAACGACATTATCAAACATTTAAAATTTTACAATTAACTCTTCGTTTATTATGTATTAACATATAAACGGTATATCCGTTAATATTAGCGAAATCGCACATTGTTAAATTATAAGAGAATGCTTAAGAAAATAAGGTGTAACATCTTTTTTTACACGGGTTGGTAAATCTGCCGTACTATGAATGTTACCTGGAAGTAAGATATAAAGTTGTACACACAATTAATTTTTAAAAATGATAATATATCTTCACGGCTAATGAGCAAATGCGCAAATAACTGCGAATATAATTAAAATGAATAGTAACGTAACGAATAAGGGCCGTGCCGGCGTAAAATACTTTGGTTTTGTTATTATATGTAGTACCTTAACTGGTGCTGATGCCTCTAAAATGCGTGCCTCTATTTTTTTAACGAGGACTGTTCTTGTATGTTTTAGGTACTAACGCCGCGGTCCTTTAAAAGTCACCGCAATGTTTCTTGAAATTTATAACCTATATTTATAATATCTACTTATTAGACACAATTTGGTCTTTTATTTGTAATTTGTGATCACTTACTATTCCAGATGGGCAGAACAAAAATAGGGATTAATAGCAAAAAAAAAGTGTGCTATGAATACTTATTCTAGGCAGATTTGTAATTCTGCTTTCTTTAAAAAGAACTAAATTCACAATCTATTAAGTTTTTTATTGACTTGGTGACGTAATGTCATGGCGGCTTGCGTTTCGCATATTTTTAGAACAGATAAAAAAACTGAAAACTGAAAGGAATCATAAAATTTAATTTCTAAATTTATGAACTGAAACTAACATTTCCGGTTGCCTATTGCCTAAACTATCTTATTATGTATTATGTTTTTTGCTGCTCATTTCATTCATAGAGTAAAATAGGGGTCCGTTAGCTATACAATGCATGCTTAGGTTTTTGAAGCAAACTGCTAACGTCTTCTGTTAGTATCTTTAGTTTTTATATCATTTTGTAACTAAGTGAAAGAATCTACACGTTTTAGACAGCTGGCAAAGAATGTTCGTATGTGCCAAACGCAACAATAGAAAAACTGGATACCAATGCTGCTCTCCGTTGATCCTATTTTATTTACTGAAATTCATAAATTATAGATAAGGTTAGCAGCAATGAACAAACTTCAGTTTGCTGTGAACACTATCAATTTTTCTATTGCAAAATCTACGTTCTCAATCAGATTTATTTTGTGTGATGTTTTTTGTTAAACAGATACGGTTTCTTTACTCGAAAACTCTAATTTAAAGATCTAGGTTGAAAATGTATACTGGGAATACAGAATTAACGGTGTTCGTTTTTCTAATCTAAAATTACAGTAGGTACTGTGCTTAACTTCTGCGTATTAGATTCCGTTACGCATACCATACTACCCAGAATCGAAACAAATGTTTGTAGCTCACAAATAAAATGCGTTCGTGTTAATGTGTCTAACGTTAACGTTGAACTGTTTATATTTTTCACGTTATTTTGAGTACCGCTTAACTCTTAGTGTTCACCGTTTGAGGCTTTACAACGGGATGAAGAGTCCCCCCTTAGTTTAATTAGATGAATTATGACTGCATTTTTATATTATATGACTAGAAATTTAGTGGCTGGCAATTTGAAAAAAAAAAAAAACATATTGCATATACGCTACTTCATAGTACTTTTCACTTTTTTTTGTGTATAAATAAACGAAGACAAAATACTCACAGACTAGTTCAAAATAATTGGGTGTGTTTCTTTATATTCTGCCCACAATTACAACCGCCCGTTTAAGGCAGTGTGTTTTAAAGCAGAACTTATTTAAACGTTTTGACACGGCCCCGACCCTATTGATGTTGTCTTGTCCTAAATTGTCGACGTCGTTGATTAATATTTTAAAATAAAAGGGTTGCATGTTTGCAATCTAATCTAAGGAACACCTATACATTTTGGACATTTCTTTTTCCATTAGACGGGTCACCTGATGGTAAGTGACTACCTTCGACGATAGACACCTGCAATTCAAGTGTCACAAATATGTTGCCGGCCTTACAAACATCTTAGCGTCACGCGACCTCCTAAGGAATCGTGTCAGTACCTAAACAAACCTAACACTATGATGTATTTAACTTTTAAACACTTGACATCAGAACGTCACCTTAGCCGTGGAACATTGAGCATAGACCTCTCCTCTATCGGAACGAAGACATTAGAAATTATATGTTGTTTATAACAGAGAATTTGAAAGAACTTGCGAGTCTGTAGTCAAATATTAGCTTTTCCCCTTGCAGAGGCAGCAAAAGCAATTTACAAAATTATTGATGTCGGTATGAGGCAACGCCGCGACGTACATTATGTAGGTATATGACTGTTATAATAATTGTTAATATTTAATGTACTATATACTATTTGTTGGTCGTATGGAGTGACGTAGTCCGAAAGGACTAACTCTTTAAATAAAGAGAACAAAATCTCTTCTCTATAAAGAGCGATATATCTTATATATGTCGTATGTCATATAGAAATAGCAACTTATCACCCAGCTAGACGTTAGATAACAGAAGCCCCATCTGACGGTGAGCTTAGGTAATGCACAGAATATAACAATGCGTAATAAAATGGACATGTTTGTGCGCACACCTGCCCAAGGTGACGGATGAAGCGTTAGGATTAAAAGACATTAAGTAGTGTGCACACTGTGTAAAACAGTTTGTGCGTAAACTTTAATAAAAGATCGCATGTTATCACTTGAGTGACACAAATGCATACGAGGTTATAAAACTGTAATTAGGCAATATTCCTTGAAAGAAATTAAGTCACTTCAAGTTATTTAGTACAGATAATTACTAGCAATTGCAATTTATTTTACGGCACAAAATAATTATTTTTTTGTGTTCATAACATTAGGTTACCGACATAGCTCGCAGAACAAGAACACGCTTAAGTGGCAATGGACTGGCCACGGCCGCCACGTATGCCGAAGGACCGATGGCCGTTGGAGCAAACGGGTCTTAGAGTGCAGACCGCGAATCTGTAATCGTTAGGTATGGTAAGGCGCCCCCCAGCCAGATGGATCGACGACCTGAGGAAGATAGCTAAGATAGACTGGATACGGAAGGCGGAGGACCGGGTGCTATGTAGCACATTGGGAGAGGCCATGTTCAGCAGTGGACTAGAATAGGCTAATTGTTTGATAACATTAGGTGCATAAATGTAATAATAAAGTGTACAAATGAAGATGAAAGTCAAACAATCAAAACAGGTCTACGTGGACAAATAAGAAAAAACAACAAATTACAAGCAGATTTTGCGACTTAGTGTGTGTGTGGAGAGTTTTCTTCGTAACTATCGCACTGATATCAATAACTCATTCATCTGATTCATTCATTTCATTAATCATTCAGTAGATAATTCAGAAGGAGATAGACTATGATTGTACAACCTTGGTAAAGTCGGGACGAGTTACAAGTTTACAATAAAAGTACACATAGAAGATCCTTGTACAGTATCCGCGCGATGTGGGTGTAGTAGAGATGATTAAATTCATACTGAATTGCTCAGATTCCAAAACGCAATCCTATCAGACAGGTAGTTATATATTACCTGAATATCTTGGTTAAAACCCTATGTATGTATGTAAATCCAGTAATCAATATTGACAACAGATCTGAGAGAAGCGGGGAGAACAAGAAGCACTAATGCGTAATGTCTGGTATTTTTCTTATTTAAAAAAATATTTAAAACCTATTAAGCCTGTCACGGGTTTCCCCAGAGTCGTATATAATATCCAAGGTCTCCAAAAAGGACATACCTCTGATTTTTTTATAAGGTCCTAAACTCGCAAGTGACACTGATGGTGTTGTAAGTGTCCAAAGATAATCCAATATCAGTCCGAATTAAGTTCCTAATGATGAGTCATGTCCATTTTAACCGACTTCAAAAAGGAGGAAGTTCTGAGTTGGACTGTTTCTTTTGTGTGTCTATGTTACGTGATATCTTCGCCATTTGTAAACAGATTTCAGGTTGGTCCATTTTAAATTTTTAGAGAAAATATTCCACGTCTAAGGGTGGAATATTAAGGGATGAAGAATACAGCGTATTATAATTTATCACTGGAGTCGGTGATACCTTTTTAAGAGTTATATTAGCCACAGTGTAATGAATGCAGTACAGTGGAGTGTAGGCTGTGCCAAATTTGGACTATTGAGTCGGCAAAAAATATACGGGGTATCTAATAGTTTCCTTCAGACGTATTCAAAAGAAGGAATATAACTAGTATTTAATGGTGTGCTCCAAATTAAATTTAAAAATGCTTAATAAAGTGTAGTGTGCAAACCCTTTAAGTAACACTAGCTGTAGTGGTAACGAACACATGTTAATCATTATATACTGTCAACTAACATAATTACGAGTAGAAGCATGTTATCTATAAACAGCTGCAAATACGTACATATTAGAGCTGCATTAGTCGCGATGATTTAATTCTAAATGTCAGGTGCAAGGATGCGCATGCCTTACGTTCTTGAACCATTGCGACCAGTTCTAATAGACCGACCGTCCGCGTCTTTGTAAAACGTCATCTGTCCGAATCTTAAACTTACTGAAAGATTATAAAGATAATATTGTCAGAGCAATTACATACGAGTGCGAGTTAAAATAAAAAGTGAAGTTTGTTTTTCTTAAATATTTTATTTTAACGAAATTCATATGATCATATCCTTTTTTTATATACTCAGACCTGTATTTGCTCGAGGATACCAGAAGAAGTGTATTTATTACAAGCAATGTGTATAGTCTATAAATTAATAATTTTAAATACCCCGACTCGTCTGGGGTTAAAAAGAGAATAACAGCATAGAGAAAACACTTGTTGTTACACTGATTAATGTCGTTTCATCCTTGTGAAACTTATCATCATCATCCTTAGAAAAACAGAGGTTCTCGGTAAGTAGGGCTTCCATTGTAATTCCAATGCACACGCGCTAAACTGTTAACGTGATTCACAGCTGTAGCAACGTGAAGAAAACACACGCTTCTATATTTAAGAAGTGATATCATTGCTAACTATTAATAGACTCCCACTTAATAATTAGACATGTTGAGCTCTAGCCAGATAAAACTACTTTATAACTAGATATGTGATATGATTGTTGGAATATAACCAATCGAGAGCGGGTTCAAATCCCTTAGTTTCCCATAATGTAAGTTTTCTAGATGCTCCGAGATAGTTTTTGAGTGACATGTTAGCACGTCAATAACATGTCACACTCATAGCGTAACAAAAATACATACATCATAAAGTGCAAGTATGATAGAAGACTGTGTCTTTCAGGGATTTAATCTTCTTGATAAATATTTGAAACAAACTATCAACTATTTCACAAAATCTGTACCATAACCTTATTTAGCACTATCATCAATGTACTTATATAATGTCAGCTAATAAACACAGGCCTATATAAAGATTAAACATTAAGACTTTTAGTAAGGAAATTCTACTACAGAGAAAAACCGTAAAAACCATATAGGTACTATGAGATAAAGTAATCATTGTAATCAATTGCCTACAATTTGTTGTAATTTCATAGGAACACGGTCAGTAGTGTTGACATTATTTAATACATTATGTGTTATAGTTATCAAAAGTTATCTACGGGTACTTGGTGTCCACGAGTTTCTAATTCCCTCACACCGTGCAAACTCATTCAATTTGTGCAAACTGTTAATAATATTCTTAGTGTGTAAATTTTCTTCATTTTATGTAATTGCATAATTTATTATATTCTTATGACAAATAAAGTAATTTTAAACTTCAAAACCATTTGATTTATACTTAACAATAACACTTATTTATATTATACAACTAAAACTTTTAAATAATGTAATAAAAAAAGGTTACGTTACCTACAATACTGTAGAACATGGTGAAGTTTCCCCTTACACCGTCTGTTTCTCGCTCTGGTCATGGCGCGCTGCGCACGCGACGCACACTGACTTCTCACACGACAATGGTAAGTAGACGCACATACAAGCTCACTTCACAATGATGGCGATGCTATGTTTGTGTTCTTTTACTTCACTTATTCAGAATTCACGGAATTCAATTGTTGATAAGATGTTTTTCTTTTGTGATATATTTACATAGTATTAAACAAAGTAGCTTGCGGTCGTCTGTCTCTCTGTACACTTAGATCTTATAAACTACGCAACGGATTTTAATAATTTTCACCAACAGACAAAATTATTCATGAGGAAGGTTTAGATGTATAATTTTATTAAGGTTTTGTGTAAAATAGCAGAAATATGACTATGATTGTTGTAGATGTCGGAAAAAATCAATATATGCTCTGCTACCCTTGCGAAGCTGCGGCGGGTTGTCGTAACGCCTCCCACATCTTTTTGTAAATAAGGAGCACGGAACGTTAATGATATTGTATTTTTCTTCAATGACTTTTAGCTAATAAAACTTTTCCATTAAAGCCGTCGTCATGAGCTCATCTTAAACATTACGTCGTAATAAAATTCAAGGTTCTACATTGTTTTCTTGGCGTCGAAGTTCCTTCTAATATAACGTTAGGTAGGCAATTTTAAATTCCTTTAACTTTATACATCTTATTTGAATCTGTATAATTTTAAATGATTGACCTCAAGAATTCAGTTAAAGGCTGTATTCCTCTTACTCACCTTAACCATTATAAGCCGCGATACATCTCTTAACACTACGCATGTGGTGGGTGTGTGTGTGTGGCCAATCCACTGGTGTACTAAGTGTTTATAGTTAAAGATAATCGCTTGCCATCAGGCAGGCCTGGTAATTGATGGCTGTGAAGACCGATGTATATGTATTACCAAATTTTAATGTCTCAGCATTACTTGATCACACATTTAAGAAAATTTAAACCCTAACGTTAAAGTTAGAAATAATGTTAAGTTAGTATCTATAAGTATACGTCGATTTAATGAACTTTTAATTTGTTGGGAACTGGTACAAGGGCGGAAATAAAACTGACACGCCTTCATTAATAATGCCTATAGTGGAGGTTGTATTGATTCGGCAGGTGTCGAATAACCATGAATCAAGGATCAAGTTTAGTGAGTATTAATCTGAACTAATATTCTAAAATTGATCCTTCTTATATGTTATGTTTTACAACTGAATCGTAACATTATGCAAAAAAGTAGCCTAGGCTGCGCACAAAGCGTTCCAGTATTATAGTAAACAGTGGAAAACTACTGTCGGTTTTGAGTCAAAAAAATACTAAAAATATGTCTTGTATACTGGAACACTGTGACGTTTTTTAGTTTTTTAACAGCCGCAGCCGTAAGGACTTTATTTATAAACAATATTATAGCTTCGCTCGCGTGTACATATTTATATATTTTGCGCGGGACCCTAACTCCATTTCCTAAATAAAAGTAGCCTAAGTTATTCCTTATAACACCAGCTATCTGCCAGTGAAAGTCCCGTGGAAATCGGTAAACCCGTTCCGGAGATTAACCGAACAAACAGACAAAAATTTATAAAACTGATTTTAATGCATAGGTAGTATAGGTACCGTGCAAATAACTGTATGAGCTTAAAAAAACTATTATATTGATATTTCTAACAGACACTTCAATTTTATTTATTTGTATGTATTGATAACAGAGCTTATCATCGGACGGGCCATCATTTTATTTGCCAATCTATTTGTATAGAAACAATCCATGCTAGTGGACCTGCAACATATGGTAATCGTATAATAATTTCTACAGTAAATGTTTTATAGTGCGTGTAAAGGAGAACGATTGTATTTCCTATTTAAATTAAGGGTCTGACGCCTTTTATTTCACCAATTTGGTCGTAATTCTTCAAAACGTCCGAGAATAAATTAGATAGTCGTCAGCAGTTCCTTTATTCAAGTTAGACGTTTAAGTAAAAAAAAACATTTAGAGGCAAAAGGACGTCGGTGAGAATTAATTTGTTCCTTTCGAAGCCTGTTTCCTACTTTGTGAATCAAATAGGCAAGGTTTCTAATTGATCTTTAATGTGGTCATTTGTAAGTAAAAATTTCAACTAAATGCATTTGTAAATTTGTTGTAGGTGAGAAAAGGTAGATACGTTCTCCGTTAAATTGAACCTAACTTAATCAATGAAAATGCGAATACTTTGCATTTTCATTGATAGTGCAAGAGAGTTACTTACTCTAATACGCAACACGTGATGTTACGCATAAAAAGTCAAGCTTAACAACTCACACCTCTATAATTACTAGTAATTATTACATCATATGCGGCTGAAGTAATACGGTTTGGTTACCACAAATTGAAGCGGTGAGATATTTCCAATTACTCCTAACGTAACATATTACATTACTTATATAACTAACTATATTTTAAAGCAGCATTTTCTTAATAAACATGAAAGTATAACACAGAAAGTACCGTTATAAACACTATCGGAATGTAACGGAATTGCAAAAGATATGATAAAAAGCACATTTACACTCGAGTAAACGTAAAATAAAAATAAACGGACTACACTTGAACAACATTCCAACCAAATTTCGTGTTGTAAACACCTTTGTAAAGAAACAAACAAACTACACTATTAAATAAGGCTTTTCAAGGCTTAAATAACAGACACAGACATGTCTATCGAACGCACAAACTCCGAATGGTATCTTGCAACTCTAGAACGGCCGAAAACCAGAAATTATTTCGATTATCGAGCGATACTTCAATCAAAACTGAACTCTATTCCCATGACAATAAAGTATAATACACGTTTTATCCAGGCGAGCGAATCATTTTGTAAGAAAACGGCCTTGAATGTTAGACTTGATTCATGCAAGTAAGCGTGTTAGTGTGTTTCACACGGCGTCTATTGTATTAGTTAATTTGCAAATTTGCTACAAGAATGGTCTTACAATCATTATATTATGTACGTTGACGTGTATGTATTACTGCTACTTGTTATAAAATGACTGAGTGAATAGTAAATGGTAATTAAACAAGTAGAAGAGGTTTTCTACTAACGTGTACTAAATTTTATACTATCACTTTCGAAACTAGCACACGATATGCGATAATTGATGTCCCATAAATACTCGCATTATATCCCTAGTTGTGTCAGTAGCGGTTGGAAGGGGAATATCACAAACAACAAATCCTACTATCCTAGATTGGAGGTACTATGGCAGTGGGACCTTACTCACAAGCATATTTTCATGAACTAAGCTAGTAGTTATGATTAACCGTGACTAAAGTAATTTTAAAGTAAGTAGTAAAATGTTAGTCACCTTTAGTGTCACATCGTCGGATACACATACCTTAAAATTTGTGACTGTTGATACTTTATGTCTACAAGGAACTATGACGATTCTACGCACAAGAAAAAACCTTAAGAAAATATTAGGAATTCAAGTATCCTTGTCTTAATATAACAAGGCCGAAAGATGCTGCTTCTTTGACACATTCCGCACTAGTCTTTTGTAGTTTACAAAAGCTTCATCTATTTTAATTCCTAAGTTATACAAGTAATTTTAAAAACAACTTTAGTATTTAGTGTTTAGCCATGTCCAATGCTCACCGAACGATCAATATTGTAAACATATAATGTACATAGATATTGCAACTTGTCTAAGCGCTAATACATAAACAGCTGGACTATAATTACAACGCGGAAGGCATATGTAGCCATTTTGTTGGTGTAGCACAAGATGCCATTACAGCTAATGTTTGCCCAGCTGCATACTCACTGAACCCATAAACAGCACATGAGTGCGTTAAAACTCATAAAACTATTTCCCATGAGACGTGTATGCAGTAAAATGTTATTTCGCCTTTCCACTTTCTATGTGTGACAAAGTAAGGTATACGGGAAATTGCGTTTCTGTGGAATAAGTTTCTTTGTCACTTTAAAATTGCCTATTAAAATACAAAAAAGGGTGATATTCACGATAATATTTTTGTTCATTATACATACATGTCATAATATTTATTTTATATCCTGGGACATGTAACATCGCTATCTAGACCGAAACTGAGCAGAGCTATATATGAGTATCGGGCGTAATTTATCTATAATATGTATGTATTTAAAAATATCCTACTAATATTATAAACGTGAAAATTTGTGAGGATGTATGGATGTATGGACGTTTGTTGTTTTTTCACGCCAAAACTACTGAATCGATTGCGATGAAACTTGGTATGTAGATAGCTAGAGACCTGGATTAACATATAGGCTACTTTTTATCGCAATATTCCCACAGGATCGGGACTTACCCGGGTAAAATCGCGGGGCGCTGCTAGTATAATTATATTTATCAGCAGTCTGGTTAACGTCTAGGCTCTGCCTAGTTTAGAATCAGACGGCCGTCCGATTTTTTACCTCTTTTCACGGAGTTCTACTCACTAGCAAAAACAGAACAATGTGAATTTGGTAATAGGTTCTCCAAATTTTAAAAGGAATACTTGTAATCGCCTAAAGCGAGAAGTTTAGGACTGGACTATAATACATTCAAATTAACATACATTTCAAAATTAAACTAAAATATACTTAGAAAAATTAAAAATCCTTTTAATTAAAAAAGTAATATTTTTATCTATATGTATTTCTATATATATAAAAACTTTGTGTCACGTTTGTTCGCGATGAACGTATTAATATATAAATAAGTCTTTTTTTTAATATGCTCTTTTCTATGTTCCAGATTATATAATATGTAGTAACAATTCAGCAATCAAAGATCTAGGCACACACAGAAATGGCATACCCACATGACGACGTCAGCATTCCAGACGTGGGGTAGCTACGGGTAGAAAGGAGTAGCTAGCAATAGGGGGTTGAACTGTGTCTACAAAAGATAAGACACGTCAAAAGCAAAACTACTGCAGTGGTATGACGGATGAGAATTTACTGTTTAGTGGTAAATGTTTGTCGTTCTTTTTTATATAAATGTGGTCTGGTATTATTTGTTGTTTTATTTTCTGGGACGGAATCCATTACCCACTATTTAAAGTCCGATCAATCATTTTTGACTTCAGCAAAGAACAGTAGAAGTCTTTGTGTCTATGTATCAATAAGCCTGGATACTGGATATGACACTTTTTTGAGCCATTGTTCAATTGAATTCCTGGGCAAGGTAAAATACTATTTTAACTTTAACTTCATAACTGTTTGGAGAGGCACTGATCTCGCGTGTTTTGATTGTGTATTCTATTTATAGTTCGTTTTTTAACGAAATCTTACTGATGAGTTTGATGTTTTTTTTTATTAAGGTATATTTAAAGAGTAAACACAAACATTCACATACGTTAATCAATTAGAAACTAAGTGCACAATGTACTCTAATTACAAATATGCACAGCATTCACATGTAGATATTCCTCATCTTGTATGTTCCAAAATGAGGAAAAATAAAATAGTAATTAAACTTTATAGTTAACTAAAGACTTATAAACTTTATGAGATCAGTAGAAATGATAGCAAATTTAAAAATTTAACAAAATAAACATCTGAAAATATACAACAAACATCATCAAACTATAATTAATATTATTAGTGCCATTGGTAATTTTCCGTTTAAAATGCTTGGAATGGTCGTACATACAGACTCGCTAAAAAAAGGCAACTACCCAAAATGGGGTTGCTGCTTCTGCTGCTCCTAACTTCCACTGTGTGGGTAAAATACCTATCTATTGACATTGAGATCAGGTAGACCGTGCTCTTTTTATGGAGTAGAAGTTAGATACTAAATCAATTACCACACGATCGTGTGCAAAAGACTTTTTATAATATTGTTATTAACTATCCGGAAGACTTTACACTACCCGGAAGATTTTAGTCGACGCAAGTAATCCAATATTGTAGGGTAGCAACACACATGTTTGCGAAGCTTAAAGCCGTTATTGAACAAATAAGCACGTGCGACTCTCCACTGCAGGAGAATCACGTCATTGTATATGTATACAGTAGGTACACAATGATGAAGACTTGGGGCCGGCGGCAGGGAGACCAGAATAAACCAACTCTATTAAAAAGATAAGCCCAGCGAAAGATTAGGCTTAGAGGCAGATGATATAAAAATTATTTTAGACGTATGTTCTTGTTTTACACACGTTTT
This sequence comes from Callimorpha dominula, assembly GCA_949752705.1. NCBI lineage: Eukaryota > Metazoa > Arthropoda > Insecta > Lepidoptera > Erebidae > Callimorpha > Callimorpha dominula. Next base: position 10,319,440 of record OX457010.1, on the reverse strand, counting down.
TATAAAAAATTGCAAAGAGTAAATAAAATAAAGTTAATAATACTTAAAAAAACATTGTGTTATTTAAATTACCGCCATAACAATGGATGTGATACAAGTTTGACGCCTGTGACTGTCTATAACATAGTAGTTCCTAAACAAATGGACCGATATTAATGCGGCTTTGTTACTATTTAGATAAATAGTGGATTAAACTGGGATGGTGGAAAACTAGTTCGCTATTTTATGGAGACGTCTACTTAATTAATTAATGTGTGTTTATTATTATCAACATTGCCTGAAATCAAGTACCGTGAACCATTAAAATATGTTTTTCTTAATTGATTAAAGTATGACTTGACCATTTAAAATAAACTTTATTTCTGCACACCATGTAACAGAAACAGTGGTGTTATTTAGTTATTATATTATAGAGAATAAAGCAACGAAATAATATCTATAATACATGTTATAAGTGTTCCACAACGAAATGTGCTAATCTGTTTAGAGCTTCTAAAATATAAAAAAAAATATTATTTACTCTCTGTACATCATCTTAGCCGGATAAATATGGATTTCATACATCTTCAATCTTCTGCATTACCTAAACTGATTTAAAAAAATGTATAAGGTAGATTTAACGAAAATCGGTGCGTTATACAGACAACAGAATGCAAATAATTCTAAAAGATTACAAAAAAAGAGTATGTGTGGTGTTTTTTACATAGCTACGTGTGTACATCCCCTAAAATGAAGTCAAGCGTGTCATTTACACACTTCCGATTCGATGCCTAATACACGCCACATTTTCAAATTGAGAATTTCCTGACAGAACCTAAAAATAAACTGCCCGATCCGAAAATAATGCACTGGACATCACGTTCGCATGCCTACATAATGCAATTTATGACACGGGACCGTACTACTGTCTTTATTTTAATCTGTAAGTAATCATGTCACTGCAATAAACGTGTATACTCGTATGTTATTTATGTGAGTTTGTAAACGCAACAAATGGTCATATTCTACGGTATTATATTACTAACCGTGTGTCCGACGTCGATCGGTAACTATTTCACCTTCTTAGGGAATAATATTTATGCATCCGTACTACAACAAGGAATTGGAACCATTATAGGACTACTGTGTGGTCTGTCTGTCAAGAACGATTTATCAGGAACCTGTGGACGTTGAAATTAATATATATTACGTACATCCGAGGCTCATTGGAGCTGTAACTAGAATGTTGAAGCGAAATGGAAAACTTCAGAAGACCAGCAAACCAGTTTAACGTACACAGTCTATCAGTGAATCAAGGTTTATTTCAGTAAACAATCAACCTGGAGAAATAAGACTGAATTTAACAATGAAGTGGTTATGAAAAGCTCTTCAACGGTTACAAAACTACGTAAGTAGTTAATATTATTAGAATATAATTCCGTTGCTTTGTAGATATAATGCACGGAGCAGATACAAAGAGGAGAGGGCCTAAGCAACTGTGCACTTTGATTATAACTAGGTCCTGACGTCATCACAGTGGGCGTGGCTTATAGTTAGTACACTGTCAGCGTTCGTCTTGTACGTTTGTATAAAAAAATCGCAAATCAGTAAATTTTCGTTGTATTAAGAAGTAAAAGATTAAGTGTTGTATTTTATCATATAAAAACTATTCGGATAGACGCTCTGATGCCATGTGTGGCATCACAATTCATTTGAAACTATTTTTTTAATTTATTTTATTAAAATAGTTCTAGAAAACTCTCGTAGTGTTTTTTGAAATATAATTAAATCTATTCGTCACTAGAGGGCAAAACTTTGTGTAATGGGAACTAAAAAAACAAAGGTACGAAGAGTTCAGTATTATTAAAATAAATCATACGAAGATACTGAAATTGGTTCTACATCCAATCCTAAAGAATTTTTAGCCGTCAAAGTATTATTTTTATATTTTTTGTAATAATTTTTTGAATAGACCGTCATCTATCTTCAATTAGAAGAACATATATACACAAAACAAAAAGACTGGGCCGTAATTAGAACCCAATTATTTTACCTAGCAACCCACGAATATACGAGTATTTATCTTGAATTGAAAGTACTTTAAATATTAAAATGAAATAAATTGTACTTAGGCTGATGATTTGAAAGGTATTTTAGGCTCATTAATTTAGAACTACAAAATAAACTGCAGCTGTACATATACGAATAAAGAAAGATAAGATGAGAATAAATAAGTGAAGAACAATGAATCGTCATTCGTGATTTACCACAAACTTTTTTATTCTCACACTAGCAATGCCCAATGCCCATGTGTTAAGCCAGGTCGCAATCTATCTGTATACCAGATTTTATCCAAATCCGTCCAGCTGTAGGATAAGGTTAAGGCTAGGAAAAAGAAAGAACTCAGAAACTTTCGCTTTTGTATCAAGATGGTGTACAAAATTAATCTTGAAAAAACTACTACCTGGTAAGTAAATTCTGAGTACGGACCCTTACATCCTATAACTAGTGTGAAATAGCTAAACTACATAACAACATTGACATAGAACGATGCGAGTAGTTTTACTATTGTTTGGTAGATGGAAAAAAGTGAAGTGGGCGGAGCTTAACACCCCCTCACCCCGCAAATTGTCACGCGTTGTTTCATAGGGAAATCTAATTACAACACCTCCTCTTTGTATCTGCTCCGTGATATAATGTAAAACATTTTAAATGGCTTTTCGAAACTATTAAAACTTGTATGTAAACAACCTCTGCAAATTGCTAATAAAGTTCAAGTAATACCGTGACTCAATAGTCGTGAAATCTGCTTGTAAGAATTTCATATAGCTAGGTGTCTAGATCTTTAAAACCTAATTCATCAGTTTTTCTTTAAAGTTAGTTGGTTAAAGTAACTCTCTTACTTTAAGAAAACAGCCACGTGTGAATCTATTCGATAAATCGATCATTACACTGATTTTCACAAATTCTTGAACTATTGACGGCATGCATAAAATAGTTATGTAAATATTAGCCCAGTTTTTACAGGAATAATCTTTTTTGATTAAGATTTCATATATAGTACATACCATAACGTTGCTTCCTAAACTTGGTACTGCTTAGTAATATTACATCCGCATTAACATTTGCAAAATAGGGTTTGATAAAAAAAGTACATATACGCCGTTACAAGTTGTCCGGTTTCATGTTATACTATGTTTAAGAAACACGAAATGTTTTTTTTTTACAATGAACAAGCAACTAGCTTTTTTTTCCAAGTAATAGTCTACTTTTTTAGTTTAATATGATCGTTAGTAGCTTTCACTTCTAGCTGTGAAAAAGTATAAAATAGGCAAACCTACTCTTATTTTTATGATAGGTTCAATAAGTTCTGATGATTAGTTTTCAATCGTAACAAGAAGAAGAAAATTATCGAACTTCTGCTAAGCGCTTATTGTTTGCAATAAAATAAAATAATTCTATTTTGATAAGTACAAATTATTTACCTTAGACCCTCCGACCAAATTGCCATCCGATTAATAGTGACAAGGTTGGAGGTCAATGGTGTGGGTAGAGATCGGAACGGTCACGGTAATGTGGGCGTACTGATACGATTTTCCCCCTGAAGCTCGATCGATCCGGCGCCTATACACTCAGTCGATTAAGAAACTTATTCACAATTGGCAGTGGAGAATCGGTGGTTGAAGCTTTTTCCTGTTAATTGAAACTATATAATTCAAAAAGCTACGTTTAAGTAGTTGTCTCGAGAGGAAGCCAAGTTTGGGATCAGGTTGTTTAGTTTCATTATGACGAAAAAAGCTGCGCAATATCGTAATTTTTTCAATTCAATGCCATTCCTTTCCTTCATTATGCATACCAAATGTTTACAAAGTTTTAAAAAAGCTTAAAAATAGAATAGTCCCAATTTTTAGCCCTAAAGGGCACATAATCTAGCGTTTCTTTTCTACTAAATTTCAAAAATGTAGTTTCTGTAGAAACTTATTTGAAATAACCATTTGACGTCAGACTTTACTACTGTACAATTATTTACTTTTAGTGTTTGGTTTGATTTGAAAATCTCTACAAAAGAAGTCCCTGTATCTTAAAGAGTATTTGTATGCAAAAATCATTTATGGTCTAATTTTCCTAAAATGTTGTTAAGCATGTGAAATCGCTTACCGTGTACTAGTACATGTTTGTGCCATATAATTTTTTTCAAAAATAAAATTGCATCTTTTATTAGATAATTTGACTTTGATTTTTTTTGTGTCGCGGGGGTTTTACAAACATTCAAACAACGGACACAAAGAACACCCAGACTTAAGTGGGAATCGAATCCACGACCTGTAGCATAGCAGTCAGGGTCACTAACCACTAGGCGAGCAAGCCAGTCAATTAAAATGATTGATGAAAGCAACGCCATTTAAATCGGGAAAAACTAAGTTTCGAAACAGGCAGCAATGTCCCGAATGCTCAAATTTTCATTTACGACTTACGATAACTATTTCTTTTAATGTAATACATAATTATAATAATAATTGATTTCCTTTTTAATCAGTAGTAAATAACTCGTTTCCTTTTAACAAATATGGACACTACAGTCTGGTTAATAAAAATAATGATGGTCAACATGTGTCACTGCCACTAGCACTTAGTGAGAGATTATCTCCGGAAGTAAATATAGATTCAATTTCTCTTACTTTCATTTTTGACAGATAATTACTTCGAATATTATTAATCCCAATATGAAAAAAATAATGGTGTTGTAAGTTTGACCTTTAAAAACCTATTTGTTGCTGTTAGGTAGATTTCGAAGAAAAGTCTATCTATTGGTTTTGTACCAGTTGTTGAGTTTACTTGATTTGTGTTTTTTGTTCAAGCGGTCTCTTTTAATGTAAAAAAATCAGAATATCTTTAATTTATCTACATACACTAATGTTAAATCAACATATATTTAATTTAGATAAAAAAAACTGTTTAAGAGTTTGATGTGTGAAATCGCTTATTTAAAATAAATTAGCAATCTGAATCGAGTTATTTTGCATAAGAAACTCCATTAATTAAGAACGTTAATTTAACACTTGGACGATCTAACCGGTGCGGCGATCTAGTACATTGATTGAATATATAGGTAATTTTCATTGATCAGGGCTTTTCTGTTTACGTAGTTATAGAACTTGCAACATAAGCTGTGTTTAGTTCGGGACTAAATAGAGCTGTAAAATGTACGCCACGGGACATTATTGTTATAACATCAGCAGCAGCAACCATACCAATTCAACGAGGCAGAAACTGGGGTAGGCAGATAGATAATTAAATAATGAATACAAACAAGGTTACATGCTTATTCTGGAAGCCCTCTGAATTAACCATGTTCTAAGCATATTATTATTTGTATTTTTGTATATGTAAATTAAATTTCCATTTCAGTAACCAGTGCATTTCTATAAAAACCAAGATGATTAACTCAAGTTTATCAATAAAGCTAAACGAAAAATTGGGAAAGCAAACTAATTTTAACTTTAGTCTAGTTGGTATAATAATAGAATTCATTTATTTACTAACTTTCTTTCTTTGTCTGAAGTTCATGCATGTCTAGAACATGCAACATCAAATTGGATGTTAGTGGATGTACTGTTAGACATGCAGGCTTATTGTTAATTGAAACGTGAGGAACATAATTTCTATCCTGTATTTTCTGTCCAGTCTACAGTACATACACATTAGAAAAAAACAATCAACAGATAAAAGATACATAGAAAAATATAATAAATAAAACTCGAGACGTTCCGAAAGTAGGTAACGAGCGCTACGTGACTGGCTCTTTGTGCACTACAATTTAATTATCGTAGGCGCATAATTAATGCGCGCACTAATCCTGTTAACTGACACACACGTATCACTTGTAATTAAATAAAGCGCACGCGCACTAAATGTTATCGTTGGCACTTCATTTGTTTCACGATTTATGATAACTAACTCATGCAATATGCTCTAAAACGATGATCGCTAGAAAAAAAAAAACAAAGAATCTAATCAATAAACCACAATACTACGAGGTATAGACATAATTTTTTTACCCTTTTTTTTGTGTGGAAACCCCCACGGGTCATCACCTCACCGGAGCTAACGGTGAAGTGGTATGTCGGAATCAAACCGACTAAAACCTGTACATCCACTAACATCCGACTTTGATGTTGCATGTTCTAGACATGCATGAACTTCAGACAAAGAAAGAAAGTTAGTAAATAAATGAATTCTATTATTATACCAACTAGACTAAAGTTAAAAAAAAATCGTTTGCTTACCCAATTTTTCGTTTAGCTTTATTGATAAACTTGAGTTAATCATCTTGGTTTTTATAGAAATGCACTGGTTACTGAAATGGAAATTTAATTTACATATACAAAAATACAAATAATAATATGCTCAGAACATGGTTAATTCAGAGGGCTTGGAAAATAAGCATGTAACCTTGTGTTCCGTCACAAGTGGGTCTATTGCAAGGGACCCGGGATACCCTAAGAAGGAAGCCTCCGGGAACCCGGCCTTGGCCGCCTCTTGAACAGGTGGCCACACCGTCGTGTACGGGGGGCCTTGCCCCCCTCCGATTTAGAGAAGCGCGCTCGGAACACGTCGCGCCGCCCTCTCAGGCCTGCTTCTGCCAGTAGGGTTCCACACACTTTTTCGTAAATCATTTAATCAATTGCGCGTGCAATTAAGATAGTCATATCCATTGGTTCAATCTTAAAGTAGGAGCAACACTGAACACATTTTCTTTTCTAGAATCGAAGCCTTCCAACAAGGGAAGTACCTTCCGAGGCACTCCTGTAGTCCCGTGTTCCATTAGAGAACACAGGTAAAGAACCCTTACATAGTGTTCCTGGTGGTGATTAGGTTGCCGAGCGAAAAGAAAACTCTATTCTAATAGCAGCGGTTTTCTGTACAATGGACATTTAACAGACCTTTTGGTCTAGTGGTTAGTGATCCTGACTGCTCAGTCATAGGTCGTGTTTTCGAGTCCCACCCAGGACAAATAATTGTGTGAAGAGCACGATTATTTCTTCTGTGTCTGGATCTAATCTATTTATGTATGCGGTTTCACCCGCGTAAGTCCCGATCCCGTGGGAATATCGGGATAAAAAGCCTATGCGTTAATCCAGGTCTCCAGCTATCTACATACTAAATTTCATCGCAATCGGTTCAGTGGTTTTTGCGGGAAAGAGTAACAAACATCCATACATCCATCCAAACTTTCACATTTATAATATTAGTGGGATAGTGGGATTAGTGGGATGTAAGTTTATGAGCAGTCTAGTTCCTATAGTACAGGTTCTGCTTAGTTTGGGATCAGACCGCCGTGTGTGAGGTGGGTAAAGTTATTATTGTTATTTATCCAGTCAAGGTGCTTCTATTCGAGAATAAATGTGAAGTGTATTACTTCTCGGAGATTAACTTGAAGATAATCATATATCTAGCACGTAAGTTCGGAACCCGTAACTAATTACTCTCTTGGAGGTAAAATTAGTTTAATTTTAATACTGTTTTATTAAAACAAAGTTCCTTACGCACGATATACTTCAGACGCTCGGCTGACGGCGGGATAGACGGAAAAAAATGTTAGCGCAACGAAAAATGCTGACCGCAAGTTGATTTATTTTATTTACACCAACTGTGGATTCTGCGCGATACGATAATTTTGTATACTAATTATCTATATATATATATATATATTTTTTTTTATATTATAGGGGGCAAACGAGCAGACGGGTCACCTGCCGGTAAGCGACTATCGTCGCCTACGGACACCTGCAACTCAAGAGTCACAAGCGCGTTGCCGGCCTTTGAGATGGGAGTACGCTCTTTTCTTGAAGGTTTGAACTTTTACAAATTTCGCAATTTCAATTTCGAGTTATCACAATATTTACTATATTATATATATTTTGATACAATTTATTCAATCCATTACATGAATTTATATATAGCGAAAGGGATTTTGTTCCAACGGTACCTATAAGACAAATAAATGTATTTTTTAAAACGATGTAAAGAGGCTCAATAAGTTCAATGCGTACCAAGTTTCAATAATAATAAACAATAGTCTCATAGTCGCTAGCAGAGCAACATCTGTTTTTTTTTTCTTTTTTAAAAAGACAACTCCCGCATTAGGAACTACTCCTGTGTCGCGGGGGTCTTTACAAACATACAAAGAACGGACACAAAGAACACCCAGGCTCAGATGGGAATCGAACCCACGACCTATGGCATAGCAGTCAGGGTCACTAACCACTAGGCCAACAGGCCAGTCAATCTAGAAGTACCTAATCATTAATTCTATAAAACACTCCGTTACCAAATAAACCAAACAACAAGAGACGTCAGTTAACGTGTAATTAGTAATCAATTCGTTCATCATTACGTCACCTGTTTAAAAACAAGCTTATAAATTGTGTAGGTCATACATTTGTATTCATAACATAGCTTATATATGATCAATAAGGAACTACCGGCGATGATCACATTGTGTGCCAAATACGAATCAATGTTTCTAGCCTGTCAAAGAGAATGAGATGCCTAGCTATAAGTTAGAACACTGACCTCGCATTGGTTGTATATTGAGATATTTAACGATGTCCTACAGCTTGCTAGATATTTCTACACCAAATGAATTAACTGGTAATTTAGGAAATATTATTTTCACATACACGAGCATAAGAACAAGAGATATGTATGAATCCAAAACACCTTTCAGAACATTAAATATAGACATCTAACTTTCCTTTACAACGGAAACGCACACTCGCTTCCGTTGTATGTTTGAATGTGTACGCGTCTGCTCTACTCAATATATGCCTTGACTATATGGTACTTGGGCATGTGTGAGTTTCATATATCACTGGTTGATTGAGTACACTATAATGAATAATACCTCCACGTACTATCCAAAAGGTTCGAAACTAAAAATATGCGCTGTAGCAAGTAAATGCGGTATTCCGTACCGTTTAATTAATGCACTGGGCTTGTACCTGGGCTATTATAAAACCTCTAGGATGGACAAAGACTAGATAAACTTGAAGAACCGACATGATTATAAGTGCACCTATTCGTTTTAATGTCTATATCTGCATAATGCGTTCCAGGTTAATTGTCAGTATGTATGCGAATTGATATCAGAAAATGCGCTTTTGATTAATTAATCACGAGTCGGCAAAATTTCTAACAAAGTGGCGTTTAATGACACTTTATAACTTAGGAAAGATTAATAGGGACCAGAGAGGGATACGACAGGCTAATTAAGTAATTACTTAATTAGCCTGTCAAAAATAGTTAGCTTAATTAAGCTATTTTTTTCTTAGGCAAATGACTTTTAATTTGGCTATAAACCTCGAAGACATTTTGAATGATTCACGTATCCGTCTAGTTTGATATGAGATGATAAACTTACTAGAGTCTAAAAATAATAGTACTGTTACTAAAGTTAAGATAAGATGAATAGTTTTAAATCTTAACGACAATGTTTGTACAAAAAATGAAACGAAATTATAAAATGATTTTGAATGTGTTCTATTTTTACGTCTCTTGATTGGCATCTATACAATTTATAACAGACTATAATATAATACACAAGTACATACACGTACTTAAGTACAATATCAGTATATTGTATATCTCTGCATCCTTAGTTGGCCAATAGAAATGCCTTAGGTATTAAAGTCGCAACCATACCAATTGTACTTACGAGATAAATAAATGAATGGATAGGTACATAATCTTTGCCCAGTATGGAATGTCGTTCGGACCTGCCTCAAGAAAGGGACGCGGACGCTTCGTACGTAACGGTCGATTTAAGACGATGCGGTCGACCAACGACCATGCTTTAATTTATTTATTACCAGCCCACCTGCTGTAAACATCGGCTGAGTTCGTCTGATTCAATTGTGTATACCTTTTTGTACGTTTTTTATACAAAAAGTTCAAAGTAAGCGTTTACTGGAACTCCGACCACCAGTAGTGTCACGGGCGTTGCCAACCGTATTATTCTCCATTGAGATCTGACTCACCTACTCATCAATAGGCACAACAGTAGTATGTTTCTGGTATTGTTAGCAGTGGTCTTTTTTAGGATTAAAACCTCCAAGTCGGGCGGCACTGACTCGAGCAGGAATCTGCTTTAGCCCACCGTCGTAACTTGTTTCTATCTTGTCTCTGTGGATAGAAGCCAAAGACAGATTGGGACATAGGCGTACCCAGCTTTTAGCCCGGGAGGGGAGGCAAAATTTGATTTTGTCGTTCCAGTGGGGGGGGGAAGCAAATCTAAAATTTGACTCACAAAGCCAAGGGGAGGGACCTGCCCCCCTCTGCAACCCTCGTTACGCCCATAGTTTGCGACGATATACTTTATTATATTCAGTGCCCAATTACACAATAAATAAATTGCTATTGTCATAATGTACCTACTACAATGTAACAAGTTACAGTTAAATATAATATAGTTTTACTTGAAGCGTTAAGTGCTTTCCCGCTTAAGGTTGGTTAGCCCAAAACAGTCGGTTTATGGTAATATAAAAATACTATTTACATAATAAAATTATTCAATTTATTCATTATTAATTCTTAGACGTACCTTACTATGTTTCCCGTTAGAATGAACCGTACTTTAAGATGTGGAAATAGATAAAATATATAAATAAGAGATATCAATTATGCATAAACATTGAAGTTTAAATCACAATCTCATACCTAACTAATTATGCCTTTACATTCAATTACGCGAATCAAGCTGTAATAACTGAGCCACGCTGTAGTAAAGTTAAAAATATTATTTAATTTCGGTTAAATACTATACGGGTATTTCTTATTTTTGTGTCGCATGGAACTTTCAAGAGATAACTTGTATTTAATTACTTTAATGCTTCGTTTGTGAGCTAACGGGAATTTAAGCAAAACCATGCTTCATGCTTGAAGGATTACTTGCATAATGTGATGTTTCTATAGGAGAAATTACCATCTTGATGATGAGGATATGGTCGGCAATGCTTATAGCCGTAGCTACACTAGTGGTATGACCGCAACGGTAACCGGTTTACTATGGAGAACCGATCACTGGTTTACCACTTTAGTAGCCAATATAAAAAAAAACCGTAACAAACCAAATCCATAGTTAGGCTAATAATGGATGATTAATATTTGACCAAACCTAGCAAACGTCTCATAATTCCCTACAGTGTGGACCATGCTTTATCGTTTAGGATATACGTATATAATTAAAACGAACACTTTCTATCAATATTTAATATCGCAGTTTCTCAGTACGAACCTGTTTTAATTTCTACTCGAATGTTTTATGGTCTGTTATAGAGAAATTTATGAATGTATGTGAACATAGGCGCGAGTAGTAATAAGATAGGAGTTTCTCTGCTTAGATCACTATTGCCGCGTTCCAATAAATAAAAAACGATCCGTTTTGCTTACGGACGGTAAAATTTCGTTGAATTTTCATTTATGGATGTCAAATTTGACGGCCGCCGGTTGTTGATGGAGCAGTAAGTAGTGAAATAAATACTCATAAATTTCAAATTTAAAACATCCGTACAACATATATCTAAGAACACTCTCGATCAAGTCACCTTCCAAAAAAAACGCACTCAAATTGGTCCATTTGTTAAGGAGCTACGATGCCACAGACAGACACACAGACACTTAACACCTATAACACTTTAAACGTTAAACGTTAAAAACTTAAAATTGATATAATATTAATATGACTTACCAATTAATTACACTAGTATTTTCTACAGTTTACTCTTATTCTACTCTAGTCTAGTATTAGTTAATTATAATAATAACTTGACACATCTCACACCCGGCCGTCTGACCCCAAGCTAGGAAAGACCCTGTATTATGGTAACCAGACTATTCCTATATTTCTTTATACATATTTATTTAGATATATTAGCTGTTGCCCGCGACTTCGTTTGCGTGGACATTTAAATTTATCTCACGGAAACCGATTTTCTGCAAAATTTTCTTATTTTCCGTTCCGTAAGAACCTTCTGCTATATAAGTATTATAAAACATAAAAAAAAGAAAGACAAAAGAAAAACAAGAATAAAATCGGTTAAGTCGTTCTTAAGTTATGGCGTGACCAAGGGAAATAAGGATTAATTTCTATATATGTGGATTACACCTAGACACAGAACAAATGATCATGCTCATCACACAATTACTTGCCCTGGGTGGGAATTGAACCTACGACCTCTGGCTCAGCGGTCAGGATCACTAACCATTAGACCAATAGGCCAGTATAACAAAGAGTTATATGTACCTATTTGTAGACAAATCATGGGTTTCTGAAGTTAAAATTTCAAAAGAACAATTTCTCTGCAAACCTTGGCCTAAGTTAATTATACCAATTTAAATTGCAATTGGAATTCTAAAGACAATTTTTCGCCAAACCTATTTGTATGGTATTTTAATCGCAAATGTTTTCAAAACTTGGACCTGACATTGTTTTACTACGCAGTTGGTGCCAACCAAAGTAATTAAAGTAAACTTTTCTTAAATGATACAAAATTCTTAAGTCGTGGATAAAACATTAAAATCACATCTACGAAACTTAATCTTGAACAAATAAAAAATTAATTAACTGTTGGACAAATTACAAAGTTAAATGAAAAGTTCAAAGCGCAAGAAGTCTTCTGATGAACCTTTAAAACTCCCGATGTTAAAAAACTAGGTGTGTTAGTCATTTGACGTTTATGTATGTATGCATTTGCGTCTGTCCGTGTCTTTGAAGCTTAGAAATTGATAGACCACCTTCAATGAAGTTTATTTTAAACTAGCTGACTCGGAATGGAATGGAAAAATTCAAGTGTATCATTTGACAGAGATCAAAGATCGTACTGAACTATGAGAATTTCGTGCTCTGTGAAGCAATCAATAGAAAATGTATTTTTGAAAACTAAATCTGATCTTAAGAGGACGTTTAAAATACTTTCCTTACTTATATTATTTATTGTAATTAAAACTTTACATATTCTATCAAAAACAATAGCACGGAGTAGACATTTGCCCACATACACATATTGTACATATAATAATATTGTTTGGATTTCTAAATTGATTTATTGACTGTAAACATTTTCAAATCCATCGGTTTCCGAGAACTGTATCCCATGTAACGACTTGCTGAACAACTGTAATTAGGTATGTTTGTATATCTTGAACGCAAATTAGCACTAACTCACTGGCCGAGTACTGGTATAACTTATAGCTATCGGCACGCTAGAGAAGGAATGTTAAATAAGCAGACAACTTTTAACTAGTCATCAAGACACGAGTCACGCACAAGGATGAAGGTAAAATATAGCTCGTTATATTTCCCTTCGCCTTTCTACCTCCGTTTAACCACAGCTATTCAATAATAAAAATACCTGACATTAATCCAAGAGATTTGGTTCACATAAACACTACTTCGATATGGCTGCAGACCATTAAGATATACTCGCTATAATCAAAGTTCGAACGAGCTACAATTAACAAGCATTTGTGATCATTGTAGATACGCAATTAAAATATTTTGATCGGCAAGCTTTCATTTTCGAAAATATATTTACAGTTACTATGTTTATAGCCACAAAGACATTAAAAGACCGTATGTTGGTCGTGGATAATTGGTAGATATGGGGAGGTATAGACCAGACATTGCTGTAGTGGCGAAAATCCAAAAACCTAACAGGTACTATGTACCGTAGATATTCTTGGGCTTCTTAGCGTGGTCACGGCAATTAAAGCTTAAATGTATCAGCCAAAATCTTGCCACGCATGTTGAGTTGCCTATATAGTGTCCAATAATTCCTATTTCGTACAGGTCACAGTACCATGCACCATATGATGTAAGGTGTTACCTTTCTCAAATCAAAGGTAAAGAACATAGAAGGTAAGCCAAAGCATCTCCTGTGCAGATGGTAGATTCTCAGACGCTATGTTACTATGTTGCTAGTACCAAATCCGCGTTCCACGTATTTCTGCTCAGATCTATCAGGCGTATTTTGTTCTTGTTTGGTAATAATCAAATATCTCTCTCTAAGCATTATCTTCAATAGCTCACACATCACAAACCATTGCAAAAGCAACACATGCAGGCATGCAGAAAGGTAATTTATAAAAAATATTTACTTATAGCAATTAATTATTTATAATTTCAAGGTGTTAACGAACAATGGTTGTCGCAACTGAACTGCTAACCGTGCGTAACTTGGAACTAAATCACTCAGTGTCAACAACTGAACACATTACTTTTGTGTGCATCAACTAACAATGCGCGTGCGCACAGCGGCGCTATGCTTTATTGTTCGTATTGATGATCCGGGTTAAGGTTTAAGAGGTAGCGGGGCACAAGGAACGTTATATGTATAACGCACATGTTAGCATTTAGACATTTTAGTATAGTATAGCAGTTAGACCACATAATATGTAGGTTACAAGGCATTGAATTTAGTATAGTAAATCTTAATCTATGATCAACGTTTCGCGACTGAACCGTACTATTACCAACCTTTTTTATATTTTATATTAAAAGTACATCGAAATTAATTTTCTTTTAAATCTAACTGATAGAATTTGAGAAAAGCGCATCAATTTTAGCTTTATAGTATTAGTTTAAATATTTTTTCCACACACTATTAAAATAAAGATTGTTTAATCTTGAGAACTTTCAGTTCACTTTGTTTTTGCGTAGCAATTCTATTAATTAAAGACTTTAATAAGCATTTTATAAACGTAAGTTCTGCTTCTGTAAGTTAAATGACGATATGATAGAAGCAGAGTAGGAACAAAAACTTATTACAACATTTCACGAGTGTGACAGCATACCTTGTATCACATTATCAACAAAGATGCGTACCAAAAGATTTTTTGTAGTAGATATGCGTTCATATCAGTTAGTAAATCAGCGATAACTTAACAGTTATAAGACAAATTTTAATAGACTATTATTTTATTAATGCTGAATTGAGTTTGCCGAGTTCGGTGTGAAACCATTTTCCTAGATTTAGATAAATTTTATTATCATTATTAGTATCGTGCCACGTTCGTATAAATCACTGATAATAATAAAAAAAGTAATATGAATTAATTAATTATACTTTGAAATCTTCAAGCACATATGAAATTGAGGCGTAGTAATAGTACTTAAGAAGAATTCTTATTTGAAAAACATAATAAGAGATCGAAATATTTTTTTAGAAATCGTTCCCCTTGTATATTTAGGCCGCGACAGTCCTAACAAGGGCCACCGTCACTAAAAGAATTACCTTCGCTCTGTAATGAGATTATACGTCCTTCTAAGAGACTCACGCACCACGGTTAGCGCTGACCACTTTCATATTTGCGGTAAAACTGCTAAATACAAGTAATATAACGTGTCCACGGGTAAGTTACATTTGTTTCCACGGCTTGCTCGTCAAGTGTATACTTGTGATTTATTGTATACTAGCAACCCGCCCCGGCTTCGCACGGGTACAAATTATAGACCTAAACCGCCCTAATAAATAACTCTGTGCATTAGTGAAAATCGCATGAAAATCCGTTTAGTAGTTTTTCAGTTTATCGCGAACAGACGGACAGACACGCGGCGGGGGACTTTGTTTTATAATAAACCACCACCAAGAAAACTCGCACTATATTACCCGAAGATATTACCAGAATTGCGGTAAACTGGCATTAAGTAATAGCAGAAATAGGGAGACTTGACTTGTACCCAGTAGAGGGATTCCACGAGCTTTAAGTAAAGAAAACGCAAGTCCATACATAATTATGTTACGTATAGTTGCCTCTTTTTCTAAAACCACCAAAATTTAGATTTGTTTTGCAATCAGTCATTTCATGCTTGTCGTTTTTTAAAATACTGCTTTAAAATGTATTTTATTTATGATTGTATCGCATCGATTTTCTTTTAGGACTACCTTCATGGAATTAACGTAGCTGATACCCAAGAACACCTGCGATTATAATCCTGAAGTCGAGAAGATTGAATATGAGATAAAGCCACTAAAATTTCAGCATCAGTATAAATAGATAGCTATACAATGAGCTGATCTGTATCTCTCTAACAAACAGAAACGTTATTGTTAGAATTTGCGACGGAAATTGATTCAATGTGGGTCAGTTTATAACTTTTGTTGAACTAATGACTTCGTTTTAATGAACGGCACATTCCAAATTAACATTACTTGTTGTTAAGAATAATGTGCTTCTATTGGACCGACATTATATGTTGGTGCTATTATTTAGTTTGAGATTTTTTCTTGGGACTTTCCGTAATCCCCGCTGATGTAGCTTCGTAAAAACCACAAATATGTTTACATCTTATATTTTTATAGCATCATGGGTTATTTGGAACTATAATAAAATGTATCCACGCTTTATTAATTAAGTATTAAAGCTTAGCACTTATCTTATTGAACATTGATATCCAGCAATGTTTCATGGAAATAATCATAGGAGGAACAAATTCTATACACGGCCCGGCCCATTGACGAGAAAAATTAAATTTATTGCTCTGTGGATAATATAAATGTTACATGACTTACAATTTTAATTTTGCCAAGTTATTTCTAAATAATAAGGCAACAAACAATCATGCAGTCAGCAATTGAATAGTAAGCGGTCACCAACCGACATTTGCAACACCAGTGGCTTCACTCGCATGTTACACACTCAGATGACGCTCTGATTGATTTATCATTACAAAATATTCATGGCCCTATGTCTTTGTCTCCCGTATCAACTAGAGGAAGAGGAGTAAGGAATGTTGTTAAACACAGACAGAGCCAGTGTGTCAGTGTGTCCACAAGGATTCTTAATACATATAGCTTTACCCTGTTTATAAACTGCCCTACTAATGCGGGCCTCTTCTCAGTGCGAGATGGGTTATGCTATAGTAAAGCCACTAAGCTGGCCCTCAAGCGATAACTCTCAACCATGCGAGCTTTCTCACGATATTCATGTTCTCCATTGATGCAAGCGATAAATAATTTCCAATATGCACATGAACAACGTAAATGCAAATGTGCGTGACCGGGGTTCGAACACGAACTGCCGGCGTGAGATGCCTCTAAACCGTTGATGAACTGAATGAATGAACGTTTGATAGAACGAAAGGAATTATTCAAAGGTATTGTGTCATGTCACGGGCCACTGATCTACCAAGGGCGTATACTCAATATCCGCTTTTACGGGCGTGAATTTTGTAAAGTATAGTGGCCCCAAGGTCGATAAAATCTCGAACGTCATGGATACTGGCTAGATATAGTATAATAATACTTATAATGCTGATTATGCTACAGTAAAATTATTAATGACTCATTAGATACCTTCGAAATTGCTATAAGAGAGAAAACTTTAAGAACAAGCTACCAACTTAACGGGTGTATCAGAATGAAATCCTAGAAAAAAATATTTTAGATATACAATTGACGTATATCTGTATATTTTGTTTTCCTTAGTATTTACTAAGGAAAACAAAATATACACGAAACTAGAAATCTTTTCTTTTTAAAGTCAGTTTATTAAATAGAATTTTCACATCCTGCTTAGGTTATCCTAGATGTGCCGGGCGCGTTTTCGCTCGTGCGTAAATATTTATATTTATGCGCGGCACCCTAATTCTTTTTCCAAAATAAGAAAGTTACTTCTAATAACACCAGCAATCTGCTAATGAAAGTCTCGTGGAAATCAGTCTACCAGTTCCGGAGATTAGCCAGAACAAACAGGCGAACGAAGCCGCGGCGGGCACAACTAGTAAGACAGGCTGCAACTGTAGCTACATTTTAGTATACCACTAATTTAGCAAAATACCGGTCTAATACTAACTGGTGCCTATAAACACAAGCCACATAAATGCCAAATTTACTTTTTATGTATCAAAATTGAAAATCTTCAAGCCGTCGTAGATCTATCAAAACTTTAAATAAAGAAACCTATTCATTTTGATATGACAGCTAAGTTCGAAAGCCATTCATCCTATTTCCCATCATAAAGAATTTCTACGATTCGATAATCAATTTCATAACGTATAAAATGCACAGCATACCTACTATAAATTTCTTGGATACACACTTTCACTGTTCCCACACAATGATACGTGATAGGTATATCATAAAATGCTGTGGTTTATGCCATTAATACATCCGTCATTCACTCTTGTACAAAGTCGTAAATAGTAGCCTACCGCAGTGGCACAGTTAATTTAGTTTTATTAAGTATTATTAAGATCTAGACGATCAAGGGAGTCATTTTAATTGAGACGAGTTCTTGGCAATTATATTTTTTGTCGAGTCACAATTATCATTCACAGCTAGAGTCGATTCGCAAGTGTGGGCCAAGCTCATCCACCAAGGACCCATGGCAGATTTTATCATTAAGTTTATACGGCTCTGTTCCACTTACCCTTGCTCCGCTTTTTAGAGCCAGCTATATTTTTGGTCCCGCATATTCAAGTATGAGTTTCTTGCTGTTTACCGTTCAAGAATACGGACTGTAACGAGAATTTGCCGTTGACCAACCGTGATTGAATCCAGGACGTCACCACCCGTAAACAACTTATTGCATGAGACCAATGAGGTTGTCTAGTCTTTAATGTCTCACGCAAATCTTTTAGTTTCATGCTGGGCTTGGTATCTTCCATAGTCTTTTTAGCGTCCTTCTGAGCATTCTTGGTTAAGTGGCCTAAAACAGTGTTTACGTAACAAATTTTTCAATTTTTTATGCTATTACAAGCACTGTGAAACCCCATAAGGTCACAAAAGTATAAAACTTCTTTGCCTTAAACCGCCTGATTCTTATAATGTCCCTACAAAGGTGTATCTGATTGTGTATAATGTGCTTCTATACTATTTAACCTTCGAATAACCTCCAGTCCTTAAACATCAACCATTGCAATATTCTGTAACAACAACATTACACAGAGCTGGTTGTGACGTTTCTAACGGTACTAAGGTACTGGTGGCAGTGGTCACGTGCATAGCAAAACCGAATCGGCAACGATTGGCTGTTTACCATTACAAGATGAAAGCGAACTAGTTAGGTTTGGAATGTTTGGATACTAATAAAGCTACAATCAGTGATACGTTAATAGATTACTTTCGATGGTTTTAGCATTATTTATACCTACATTCAATGTTTACGGTTATTAAAACCCTATAGTTTAGTCTTCCACTTTGCCAAGTTAATACCACTTTATAGCAATTGCCATTGAAAAGATTTAGTCGTTTTTTACCGGGAGTCACGCGCCAAACAATTTCAACCCCAGAAAATTTACTCAGATACATAGGGTATGAAACACTAGTAAAAAACAACAGTAACACTATAATTAAAGATAATACAATACAATACAAAATCAATCCAAAATCGAAAACAGTTAGTAATTTGTTTTCTATGTTGTTAGACTCAGAACGCAATAAATAGGGTCGCACATTACAAACGATACGAGGGATATGTTTGTATTTTATGAATGTTCGATATTTGTTTTATTTATGTTTATACAGATGTAGAATGAAATGCTGCATTACGCTTTATGGCATCGAAAAAAATTGGAACGTCCCTAGTAATATTAGCTAGTCATCAGAATAAACACGGATGGGTAGGTTTATTATTAAGTCTGGCTAAAAAGAGTACTTATCTAATTCCTTATATCATGTAACTAGTCTTACTTATGGGTAATTTAATGATGGTATTATAAATCTACTCTATAGTAATTACTACTAGCATACACATGCGGAGTTTTGAAGGTCGTGTGACTGTCTTAAACTTATTTATAAGACTTTAATTTTAATTTTAATTATAATTATTATATTATTATTATATTATATTATTTATTTTAATTTTAAGTTTTTTTAGACTTATTTTGCTGAATATAATTGCTAAAAAGGCCTAAATTGCAAACGAGAAACATTATTTTGGTAAAATAAACATTAAGAAAATAATATATTTTAAATAAGATTTTGTCATGAGGAGTCGAGGCGGCCGTCCAAGTACATACATTAGGTTGATTGTTAATGTAATAAATTATGGGTGGAATGTAACGTACCTAAACCATAGAGTTACTGGCGATTGTACAATCAGAAAAGTTACACATAACGAAAGTAACATAACACTAATAAATACGCGATATGGAACAATTAGTCACAGTTGTATCGGCATCCACTTTTACCTTGACGGTGTATCGATGAATCACTAACGTGTTGACATAACCGGTAATTATAAATTGTTATTATAAAACGCTATATTGCGTGATAATATGCTTTAAAAAAGGATTATACCGATTCCTCGTAATATAATAGATACATTACAACTACCTTCGTAATCACGAATAAATAGTTGTAATTATTACCTACTAGCTGTGCCCGCGACTTCGTCCGCGTGAAATAGTGTCTTTGGGTAGAATTTTTTATTATTTAGGCTAATTGACAATATTTCCATACAACTTTTCATCAACACCTTATACCCCTTTTTTCGCATTAAAAAGTAGCCTATGTCTGTCCTTTCTCAGGCTCTAGACTATCTGTGTACCAAATTTCATTTAAATCGGTTCAGTAGTTTTGTGTTGTAGTGGCGACAGACAGACAGAGTTACTTTCGCATTTATAATATTAGTAAGGATACGATCGGCAAAAGATTGATATCTGGAAATAACTTGATATCTGGATCACGCAAAGGGTTCTTTGATTGCAAGAATCGGCCAATAGCAGAATCATTGATTATGATGTTCATTCAAAGCCCGCAGTAGGGTAGTATTTACCTACGTGTCCCAGTGGAGTTTAGAAATAATTGTCCATATGATATTAGTGAACACAGACTACACCTAAATTTAAAACAACTATTTGTGAATCACACAAATAATTTCGAATTTGAAGAATTAATATTTATATTATAAGTGATAAATGTACACTTCTTTACCCACTGGTGTTCGTTAATGCTACCTTTGTAAACGCTCACGGACCTGTGTATAGATATATATATCTCAATCCCACTTACAACATAAAGATCAATCTTAAACCTTGTATAATTACGTTTTCATTTAAAAGTAGCTTCTTTAACTGATGGGAGTGCCACACATTATAATTTCATCAAAACCGAAGTCTACTCATGATGAGCCGTGAGAAAACGCCTCCACAGTAAATTTAGTCATTAATGTTTACCGTCGCACTTTGTAGCACATGCAAGCCACGAATAAAAATGAGTTATTATGTCACTAAATATAGCACAGTAACAGAAAAATTGTATTGAACATACATATTAATAATAAAGTGTGCTTTCTAAAACAAGACAATATAAACATAAAAAACGACAGCAAAATCACTATCGAACTTCATGGTTTCAAATCCAATCACGGTTTTTATCATTGAGACACGTTCTACATAGCAGACTTTCGTAAGTTAATTTATCAAAATAATTTCATTAATTAAGTTAAACTATTATTGTATTCACTTATAATATATTTTTATTGTTATTTTGCTACACTCTATTAATTCTACTACTATGGAACTGTAAATACGTAACCCGCATTAAGAGCCATTTCACGTTTTCACGCCATTTTTTAAGATTTCGGTCGCTTAATTTATGATCTTAGGTAATACTTTGAAATTCTAAAATACATGTAAGCTATAGAATACTCTTTGATCTTGTTCCTTAATGTATCACATTTAAGAAAACCAACTTCGTTGCTCTGTGGTGATCAATCTCCCACAACTCGTTTAGTGAGAAATCATCGCAGAGACAATTTCCGATTCCAAAATCTATCAATAATATTTATAAATTTGGGTTAAAAAAATACGGTAAGCATAGGACATATCTTTTAATCTTTACATAATGTACTATTTTCTCAATTATTGATTACATTAATTAGCAAAAAAATAAAGACTTAGTCCAATTTATACGGCTTATATCGCAAATTTATCGCGATTTTTTGGTTACAATAAAGCGTAATTTCAAAAAAATATACATATTTAAGTAAACTATGTTCTTTGAAGAATCTAATTCTAAAGTTTTTTTGACAATTGCTTATTTGAATTAGAAATAAGATCATTTTTAAAACTACTCTAAATTGCAATAAATTACGATGCGCAAGTGGATACCAATCAGTACGGCGTTATCGCCCGTCGAAGTAGGACCTGTGTCACTTTTCCCGCTTCCCGATTTTCGAGCGCTTGTATTGTAAACGCATTATTATACTACGACAACAAAGTTTTGATTCTCAGTATAATTTTTTATCAGGTAAGGTAACAAAACTCTTAAGTTTTGTTTATTTTGAAGTAAAGTATTATTTGAGTATATTGTAGAATAAAGATGCTATTTTTTTATCAGTTTAAGAAATGGGGCGCAAAAGTTCTGTATACCATTGTGTCAAAAAAAGAAAACGTAATAATTCTGCTGCCATAGAGAAAGCAACAGAAGCAAGGTAGATCTTTTTTATTTTTTCAAATCATTATTCATTCAAGTTATTTGTAGGCATTGACCTTAATAGCCATGTTTTATTTTAGAATGAGAAATCGCGCAAATCGAGTAGTGGAGGGTAGTATCATTAGAAGGAAGGAAGGACGCTGTGCCGGGTACAAGTGAAAATTTAGACCCGGTAACAGAAATTGATTCTTTTAGAAACAATTCTAGGTTTAAAGCATACCTCTAATTAGCAGTAAATAATATAATTTATTAAATTTTATAGGAGAAAAAACCCGTTGCATTAGACCCCGGACTGGTCGAATCAGTGGAATTTTTGGAATCAATCGTAAATATTTCAGTAGTACATTTTTTTCTTTACTTTTCATTTGGGCATTCTACCGAATTGACATAGTCAGCCATCACTATTTCTATTTAATTATATAAATATGCGTTAAAGGGACTTTAACAAACTTTTATTATCTTAGTTTATACAAACAATATGATTTCTTAAAATTTGTAGGTGAAAGATGCTGTTGTATTTGACCACGACCTTGAGGAATCAGTGGAACTTTCAGACTCAATCGTAAATATTTTTTGTATATACTATGTTTATTTTGTTTTGAATTTGAACCACGTAGATTGTCACTTTTATTTTAGAATTACATAGGATGGCAGGCGAATAATAGATTTTCAATACTTTTGGAGTCAAATAATGTATATAAGGAAACATAACGAGAAGTTCGGCTGCCATAGCCATTGATAATGATCACCCCCCCCCCCATCCCTACCTTTCATACCAGCCAGAGTCTTCGCAGCCCTTAGTAACTCATTCAAGAAGACATTTACGCTGTGTTAATTGTGGTTTAAATGGCGCCAAAATACGGAGACATTTTGTTGGAAATAGCAGAAGTTCGAAATCTTATAAAACAATGAGTTCGACCACAGCAGGTAAATAGTTGATCACGTCACCATACCTGGCAGATCTAATCAAAATTTGATAATGTAATTTATAATGTGATAGATAATGTGTTACAGAAAATTAATGTTTAAAACTATATTTGTAAAAATAAAAACCATTTTATCTCAAAAATCCGGACTTTTTTTTAAACCAATTTCTTAACCATTTAATTCTGTAACTTGTAAATTTCATATGCTTTTATATATGTGAACTCAGGGCCGAAGTGTCTATAGTAGGTGCGCATTCCTCTTTGCCAATATAAAATAGTTAAAATATTTAACTGTTAAAGGAGATATTTGTTTTCAAAAGTATCACTTTTTCTCTTGTTACTTGTAATTTTTTTTTAAAGAATACCAGTAACGTGGGTCACACATTACTAGTATTCTGGTTAACCCCTCCAGCTAAGCTAAGTGCTTGTGTTAGGAGTGGGTTCACGCCGGTAGTGCACTGGGTGGGGTTCGAGTCGACAACCACTTGATTTACCGATCGACGCCTTAGCCATTACGCTAACGCCGCTTTAAAAATTATACATTTACACAATATTATATACAATTATACATAATCATGTCATTATACAATCATTCTTCAAATATAAAAATATCTAATCATTTTCTCACTTCAAAAATGTTTTCGGGGTACCAAGATTTATAATTTTTGAAGTGAAAACTTCTTTAGGCACGTTGTGCACTTTTACTATAGGGAAAAAGCACTGAACTCTTGACCGTCACGCTAATAATACATATATAGATCCACTAGAGGGCGCTAATCTAAACATTGAGTTCTGTCAGCTCCTTATTAATTAATCTTTAAAAATATAATTAGCTCAATAAAGTACTTATTGTGTACGTGATTTAGATGGTAAAATAAAAAAAAAACATATTTGTAATTAAGGTGAAAATTTATAACGCCTATAGAGCTCAATAGCGAAAACCTTTATTAAAAATTTCGTTGACTCGATATGTCGTTTTAAGGCTCTTTTTATTATACGTTTTATCTTATTACAAATATTTGTGATTTATTATTAGTCTAAAAACCTTCATTCTCTGCATAATGAAATATTTCTTTAATAAATCTCTAATTAGTGCATTACTATTATAACAGCTCAAGATTCTTTAGTCTGCCTCGTCACTCGCGCTACACTGCTTGCAGTGTGTTCGTGTTAGTAACTACGCACACATACAAAATGCTGCCGTCATTTACCTAAATTCGAGCGTTCAAATTTTGTGAAATGGCTCTTAAACATTTCGCACTATAGTAGCATTTCTATAGAATTACTGCAATAACATTTAATGTCATACAATTAAAATATATTCAGTAATGTTCTAATGATTTTAAAATGTGTCAATCGCATGCTTTTCGTAGTATGTTATAGGTGGCATTTCATAAATATCGCAGTGTTTATGTACAGAGTATATTTTTCTAAGAAAAAATCAAGGTTTCTATAGGTAGCTTTAACTAGCCGTATCTAATAGTTTTTCTGACATCTGTTTGTTATATAGTTATTTAATATGTTAAAAACCCAAAGTTGCAAAAAGCATTCAAAGTGTGTTTCGAATGTGTTTTCACGATTTTCAGATGTGCGGAAATGCTGAGCGGTGCGTGGATGCGCAGCAAAGTTATGAAGCCGTATAAGGTTAAGAAAATGAAGTAATACTATGGTTGTTTATTCTCCAGGCATCAAGGCAAATGCAGCCACTACTAAACACTACTAAAACTAGAAATAGTTCACAATTATTTTCTGTGAGGGCTCAGATTAGTTCAGACGTCAGAATCTCTTCCCTAGTCGTTCCCTTGTGACAGAGTGGTCTTGATTTCACTTTCACAGCACTAGGATACCGATGGTTGTATGCACAGATGGTTGATTGTACAGCCATCTGTGTCCTACTGCTGGCCTAGACCTATACGAGGATGACATCTCCAAGAACAGTCATTATATGTAAGTTCGAGCGAACGAAATCTTTATACTATAAGGTGATAGTACTTCTGATGTATATTCGTATGAGATTAAAGGTGTACAATTTCTTACTAACAAAGTATTAGGTGAAATACAAATGACACTTCAGAAGATGCACTCTGTGTTAACTGGACATTTAAGGATTAGAATTCGTTTGTTTGGCATATAATCATTATGTTAATACGTAAAGAGAACTCTTAAGAAACAAAGAGGTTTATTATTAGGTGACCATTACAACATTATTGTGTTTGAAATTCAACAATAGAACAGACAAGCTATGATGTCTAAGATCCGGCTGTAGAATTAGTGCGCTCATCGAGTATTTGCTAAAAACCAAACTTTTACGCATATTTATAATTAGGAGAATATATATCTACCAGGCTGCCTATCAAAATGTGGCCGCTAGTATTTTTTATTCAATTATTGTTAATTGATTTTTGGGAAAAAAATTCATTCACTTGTTTTTTAAATAAAATATCGTCCACTTCACGGCAATATATTTAAAGACCCTGAAAAAACACAGCTGCCGTTGCGCAATTGGCTGCACCTCTTCGCAGCCAGGTGTAAACAGGTATTATTTTGAGACATTTATACGTTCATAACGTATATTTATTATTTATATATCAAATTAAAGCTATTTTTTCTGTTTATTATGATTTACGGCTGCTTAATAAAATTTGGCCGCAAATAAGGGCTGGTGGCTATTAAAGATGGTAAATATTTAAGGTAGAGTGAAAGAGAGTTAGCGCGTAACATCATCAGTCAGACGAGGATAGCGTTTGCTAGCCGTTCGACACTTTATAGCCATTGCGCATGCGTTGAATGCTAGTGTTCTCAACTGAACATGGTTCCTGGGAAACTCAACTCCAACGCAAGTTCAGAGTGTGCTATGTGATTCTATGAACTAATCTTCCGATAATGACGACGATTCTGATATTTGTAGCGATAAAAGTAATAGCTGCAATTGTGTGGTGTTTTTTACAGCCAAGCAACATTTAAATATACCTATATCAGGCCGTTACACCACTATCGAGTTTTTAATTTCCCAGAAACTCGTCACCAAAATATATATATTTATGCCAGTTGATATTCTGTGAAACATGCCGCATTGAGCTATATTAAGTAATTCGGCTATAATGAAGAAAAGCAGTAATATTTTACGAGGCAATTACAAGTGATTATTGCTTTACAAACGTACGCCTCACAAAAAACTTGGCATTCCAAATATGCGAAAAATCGTCATTACGCAATGGTCCATAGCTCAACAGACCATAAAATATTAATTTGATATTAAAGTGAGGTCAGGTATTGAGGACACCATTAATGAGAAGTGTTTAAAAAGGTCTCGCGTTTGGTGGTTTATCTTTACCAAATTAATAAATTTAGTTTCTTAATAGTAATGGTATATGCATGTTGAATAAAAGTAGAGTAGTCTAACAATTGGCATCTCAATCAAACCGATGCGATCGCATTCGAACCCCGCTCACACACTTGTAAACTTTGTTTGTGCCATTAGAAATTAATTATTGTCACTTGCTTTAACAGTGAAAGAAAACATCTTGAGAAAATCTGTTTACTTAAAAATTCTTCATAATATTCTGAAAGACATTTAGTTGCAAAAATGAAACAAGCAATGTAAAATTTGGAATTGAGGGACTGAATTCCGAAGTAATATAGTAATCCGAAACTTTATATTGTCATCAGATATATTATGTAAAACTTAGTAAAGCAAATACATTTACTTGCCTTGTTGATCTATAAGGTAAAAATCTATAACTTTAAAATACATATTTATTATCACATCTTGATCTCAAGTGTGGAAGAAAAACGAAATTAAAATAGTGAGAGCGAAAGTAGTGAAATAATTTACCTGTCAAGTGACTTAGCATTCGCGTGTCAAATAATGATTTTACGTAGGAAGCCTAGATATGGTTTGGGAAGCAATAACATTATTGAAATATTTCCGAATTATTATAGATTTCCGGAATTTAGTACTTTTATCACGGACGGAAACAGTTATTAATGTATAAATGGCCGACTGTGACATAAGTAAAAGGCTTTCTCTGTTATCATTTTATATAAATATGCAAAACTAAATGTACCTAATATAAAAATGAAAGTTGAAGGACATGTATAAAACGAGTTAAGCTTTAATTTATTTAGCCTCAAGCTCTTTCACCGGTTGCTCAACGCATATGTAAATCACAGAAATGTATATTATAAAAAAGTTTCGAACAAAAAAATATTTTATAGGTGCGTTAGCATCTTACAACCGACAACACGAAGACATTCTTTGAACAAAGTCTAGTATCTAAGAACGTGATAAAAAAATAAAATATGTGTTATGAGTATGACCACTGTTCAATTTTGGCAATTTCGGTGATGATACCGTCATGTGATATAAATCATTCCTCAATATCATTCGTCATTCCTCAATAAACCGGCTATGCAACATCGAAAGAGTTTTTCAAATCGGACTAATAAAAACGGATACTAGAATTACTAGATGCGATAATAACCTGTTCGAAGAATCAAGCTACAGCTTTATAATATTAATATAGATACGTAATTGTCATGATTTTGTAGACGCTCACTTGTACAATTGTAGAAGGTAGACAGTAGAAGAACATATACTCTATAGAAAACTGCGGATAGCAGTACTACTGTGTTATATTACTAGTAAAAGAAGTCGTTAGAGGATCGTAGTGAAGGAATAAAGTTAGCAATACGCAAGTGACACTGGTGTTAAGATTCTCTCTCGAGTTTATGGTCACTAGTAATAGCCTAACCACAGACACAATGTGTATGTTTGCCAACATAGCCGCACAAAATGAATTGTTGAGACAATAGATACGTTATATACAAGAAGTAATATTGGAAACAATTACTACTGTAATATTTAAAATACGGTAGGTATATTTGTATAGGTACAATATAATATACATACATACAATACGGCAATAAAAAATATAATAAACTAGCTGTGCCCGCGACTTCGTCCGCGTGGAATAGTGTACTTATATCGAATCAACAGCATAAAAAATTAGCTCTAAATATGACAATACTTCCATACAACTTTTCATCCCCACCTTTCAACCCCTTACACCCCTTTTTTTCGGCATTAAAAAGTAGCCTATGTCCTTTCTCAGGCTCTAGACTATCTGTGTACCAAATTTCATTTAAATCAGTTCAGTAGTTTTGGCGTGAAAGGGCGACAGACAGACAGAGTTACTTTCGGATTTATAATATTAGTAAGGATGATAAACAAACATGTACAAGTAATTCAATCGTGTTTGATCATTTTTACCTTCCTTACTTCCTTCATTAAATACCTTTAATATGTATTAATATTATACAAAATGTATTATTATTATTATTAATAATGTAATATATAAATATATTATAATAATATACAAATTATACAACCGATTAATCAATACGGTGCTAAGATTAAACCACAATGAGTAATGTTTAATATTCTATGGAAAAAAACGTTTGTCTGGCATTGTCTGTGGACGTGTATTGGAATAGACAATGAGTTATTTTTCATTGCCACCTGTTAGATAATGCGATTTCTACTCGCGCATCAAAACGACTCTACGTAACAATAGTGTTTGGTAAGCTCAGGTTTTAAAGGGCATGCCATTATATTTGTGCATAAGTGTTGTACTTATAATGTTATATCATTATGTTGACAACAGCATAACATTAAACGAACATCGGTTTCTCTCACAGCTGTTATGAGAACGAGAAAGTGATGACTACTTAGATTTGGTTGCATCAAATATATTTTTCTGTTTTC
Organism: Callimorpha dominula; assembly: GCA_949752705.1. Lineage (NCBI taxonomy): Eukaryota > Metazoa > Arthropoda > Insecta > Lepidoptera > Erebidae > Callimorpha > Callimorpha dominula. The sequence goes on along the minus strand of OX457010.1, from coordinate 10,290,329 downwards.
TGTTGTTTAAATTTCGTTCATTCCATTAATTGCCCTTTTTATGGCAAGCTTTAAAAAAAAAGTAGACGTAATATTTTAGCTGATCATAGATTGGATCAGTGGTCATGGCACAAACATCAAAAACTGTGATTAAGGTAACCTCGAAAGAAAAAAGGAGCTCGAACGGGCAGGTTCGCGTTCTAAACAAACAGGAACAGTTGCCCTTAGGGGCTGTAAGGAAAAATAAATCGTCCAGTCGGCATAGGGGTAGCAGTAGAGTGAACGGTGTCGGCAGAAATAGTTATCTTGGACCTGTCTGGGGTTGATGGATTAAAGTCTCTTTGCAGCCTCTCCCTGTGATAACGCTCTGTGATCTGACCCGTATTCTAAACACAAAAAAAAGGAACCTGTTAGATAAAAGGGCCGCAGGAAATGTTTGGGAGTTGACGCAACATGTTTGGGAATGGCTATAATAATATGATAATTAGACATCGTCCTCTTAATTTCAGCGTTATTGCATAAATTTCGCAAACTTGATTTTAAAATTAAAAAAATAAATATGACAGTATATTATTACTAGAACTAAGCGTACTGTTTATATTATTTGGCTATATTTGTCACTTGTGTCAGTGAAATATGGCAAACCACAAAAAGAATTAGTTTTCGATTTCGATTTTTTTCGCAGTTTTTGCATCTTTAGTGTATATATCGGTTTTTTGGTGCAAATTTGCATGCATATTTTGGCTCTTTGTTAGTGCATATAATCCGATATCTAGTGATAATTAGGTGTCTAGCTTTCTCGTTTATTTAAATCAAATCTGAGTTGGCACTTGATCTCTTTACCCGAACTAATGTTGTAAATGTGTAAGTAACCTTTTCCGGTGAAGAAGGCGAGCAGACGTTATATCTGGGAAAAAAGAAAGGCTACTTATTATTGCAAAAGCCAACGTTAATCCAGTCAACTTAAAATGCACGTATTGTTTATAAAAAGAGCAAGAGCTGACGCCTCACTTCAACATTTGTGCCTCACAGTATACCACATTCATGTCTCCATATTTTCCCACAACCTTATACAACAGTTAAAAAAAGTGGAAGGCGCTGCGCGCTATACTAGTCTACGAATAAGCGCGTGATTGCGCGCGCCGTTCACATAATAATCGAGCATGCGTAACAATGCGCCAATATGTGACGTTTATTAACGCGGCTATTAAACTAGAAAATTGTATAACATTGCGTGAATTGACACTCCATTTAATGATTGAGGTGTCGGGAGAAGTCAATTGGATGACTGAAGTCACGACTTGTAAGGTCGAGTCCAGACTGCAGCGCTAAAGACCCGCAGGCTATTGTCGAATATTAGTCAGATTTTAACGGCAAGTGCAGTTCATTACACTATTGAAGATACATGGATTAGTGCATTAATTATATTATGTTAAAGTTCGACTATAAACTCGACGATTGGATTTTTCGTGTTTTGATGATAATGATATGTGTATAGCTTGTTACTCTGAATTCTTTCTTGCGTCGTCGCGAGCGTGGCTTGCTAAACCAAATTTGGTTTTGAAAGTGCTACCGCAAGAGGCACAGTTAAGTGAACCGCTTCAAAATTACTCTATTAAAAACTTAGATGTTTTAACGTTATTTCATTGCTACAAACCTCGTTGTGAAACGTTATTATCTCAATAATATTTTTTCAACGTCAACGTTCAATAATATTTGTTTAACGTGGGAGAGCCATGCTTCGGCACGTATGGGCCGGCTCGACTCCGCTCGATACCACGGCCTCACAGAAAACCAGCAGTGAAACAATGCTTTCATTGCTTTTCGCCGCGTGAGTGAGGTTACCGGAGACCCTAACCCTTCCCTCTCCCCTATTTCCGTCCTTTCTCTCTGCCCCCTTTCCTCCCCTCTAATCCCCCTCTCCCCTCTTCCCATACTCCCACCTTAATAGGGCGGCAACGCACTTGTGACTCTTCAGTTACAGGTGCGCATGGGTGGCGGTAGTCATTTACCATCAGGTGACCCGTCTGCTCGTTTGCCCCTATACCATAAAAAAAAAAAATCTATTGCTTTTTTCAACATTTCACAGTTTGTAACATTTTATTCTAAACTGGCAAAACAGTTGCTGTTACTATGCTAGAAAATTAAACAATTATTACTACCGTCGGGAACATTAACCTAATTACGTTGAGAATGAAAGTGTTTATTATTAGCAGAAGTAATAAAATATTATTGCCAATTTCTTACACTACACTAAAACGTTGTTGTTGGTAATCATTGCACGCTGTAAAATGTTTTATGGAGTACCTAAAGCAGAACATTTAATCGTCATCTTAACTTTTTTTTGGTAAACAAAATGCATGAAGCTAAACAGCACTATGCGAGTAGAGCTGATTTATTTCGGCTCCGAAGCAAAGTCAGCAGAGTTCCATGGCACGATGGGGTTGGCAATGCATACGTGAAACCATTGTTCTTGCGAGTGTTTATAGGCATCGGTAACGTAAATGGTAACTAAAGTGATACTTCTTACTCGTACCGTAGGTCCTTAAATTGTAACAAATTATTATTCTTAATATCAATTTTTATTCGTCTTTGATGGGTAGTCTACAGTCGCAAAGTTCGTACGTATAGTGTGGACGTGCCTTTATAATTTTAAGTGTTGAGTGAGCAGTAATGAGCCACACGAGTCTAAATCGTGCGCCCGCCTGTACCGTAAAGAATATGTTGCTAGCATGTTAATGACACAACTGATAATGTATGTGAACAATGAAACTACTGCACTATTTAGGTGTATGATCAATAACAATAATTGTATGACTGTGCAGATCGAGGGTATAAAAATGTTTATTAAATAATTTTAATGATATTAGTGTCGGTTTATCATGTGTTTAATCATAATAAATAACTTAGTTTTCCTTATTGATAAATGATTTAATCTGGCGTTTTAAATATAAATTCTGACCTTTGAAATGCATTATTGTGTTTGTAAAATATTTCAATGTCGTTCGAAAAAAAAAATAAAAAGTGACATCATTAACAAATATGCTAATTTTAACATAAATTATAAGGATTTAATTTTATATTGGTATTGGCCGTATATCAAATGACAGATATTAAAACTATGTTTCAGCTTATAACCATAAGTAGCATCAACAGTCAACAAACTCACTTACAGCCCGCCTTGCATTCAAAATCATCATAGATAGATCATTACGCTAATCACGTGTTTTTAACGTCACGACTCATTGCCTATTTTATGGGGCGCCCTAAGGTAAAAGCATGATATATATCATTCAAAATCAGTATGGTAGAATGCCATAAAACACATACAAGCCTAGTAGAATTGTACTAGATATAACGCAGTTACTTAATGTATTGTAATTAAAAAATGAACATCCTTAAGTAGTACTTTAATCAAACAATAGTGAAGATAAGTTTAAAAATTTCTCCCGCTTAAGTGTAATTTGAAATGGCAAGCTACTGATAGCATACTAACATACACGATAAGACAAATTTGTACATATCTTCGTGTACTTTGTGCTTTGGCAGTTATAATTACAACATACTTAAAGATAAGTATATTATATCATCTCATTTCGAATTCGTTAGTGCTACATTGTTAATCAGTACTATTTCTAAAATTTCTTTTTTGTATGTACGGATAGGTTTGTACGTATTAGTTCATGACGGATTTTTTTTTGAGTGTAGTATATTGTTACCTAATTATGGAGACTTATTGTTAGCAACATGGATATCATATTTGTTATAACCATAATTGTTATTAGTCTGTAAGCCTTCTTCAAAAGTTATTAATATTAAATCTATACTTATAATAAATCTGTAGCGGGATGAATTCTGTGCATTGAATATATTTAAAAAAAATCGACTAACGGGTATTAAGATATCGATAGTGATGCCGAATATGCGATCCAAACAATTTTTGTCTGTCTGTCTGTTGGTATGTTCACGATAAACTCAGAAGTTACTGAAGGGATATGCTTGAAACTTAGTATGATAATAGTTTGAGTGGTACTTTTTATCCCGGGTTAAACTTTGGTTCCCACAGGAAAATCAATGAAAGCTGTAATAACATTGTAACGTTAGTAGAATGTATATACTTATTTCGAAATACACTACAGCCAGCGTTTAGCCTATCTGGTGTTGAGAACGATTTCTACTAAGTTGGATGCCGGATCGAATCCCTCTTTAACACTTTTATTTTTTTGCCCTTTTTTTTTATATATAAACTAATTTACTTTTTTTAATTAGGTATCGTTTTTAACCGACGAAAAAAAGTAGGTTCTCAATTAGACCGTTTATATACATATTTCTACTTTTTTTTATGTATGTTCAGCTCTCTCCGTTATTTATGAACCGATTTTGATTCTTCTTTTTGGTTAGATAGGGTATACCTCAAGGGTGGTCCCATGTCAAGGAAGTCAGGATCTGATGATGGAATTCTGATAAAATTTTACCTGTTTTTAGATTTTACCTGTAAATAGTCATGTCTGTTTGAAGGATTTCGAGTGAATGTATATTTTCAATCGTAGGATATCATAGGGGAGTGTGCTTTTCTGTGGTGATGGCTGAAGCAGCAGGAGTTTTTTTTTTCTTTGTTTGGTGATCCCAGAATAATCGATAGCTGGTTCTTGACTATGCCAACGAGCTATTTTGCCTCTCGCAGCCATTAAATTCATAAATATGTTTCAGGGCATTAATAATAATAACAACTTCACACACCTCATACATGGCCGTCTGATCCTAAACCAGGCAGAGCCTATACTATGGTAACCAGACTGCTGGTAAACATACTTATATATTTCTAAATACATACATATTATAAATAAATTACACCCAGACAGAGAATAATTCATCCTGGGTGGAAATCGTACCCACTAGACTATCAGGCATGTCCAGTAAATATACATATATTTATAAATAGAGTTATAAAAAGGAAGATCCAAACTTTTAAACTTTTGCATTCCATGATAATATAATTATGTTGACGGGAATTCACGCGATCACGTATTTAAAAAGTATTACAGTACCTATAGGCCTGTGTCCACGGCCACGACCACGGCAAAGCAAAGGTATGTCATACCTTTTAAATAGGTGATCGCGTTGATTGCCGTCAACATGTTTATATTAGAATAGAATAGAATTTTTATTTAAAGTATCTATCACTTAGTTGTTAGTTTAACTTAACACTTTGTTAGTATTACAGTTTTATACTATATTAAATGCATGGCAGAAACTATCGCCAAAAAAGTAACATCTAAGCTGAAATATTGACATGTAACCGATGAAGTTTTTTTTACACTTTCAGACCGTTTATTTTCCGTTTGGTTACAGTAGTGTGAAATCTTATGTTACACCGTGACTAAACAAAGCTCAGAAGCAAACATTTATCTGTTAGGTATACCAAGGGGGCCCATAGTTTCTAGGAAGCGGCACGGACTGACTGACTACAGCAAGAGTCTCCCAATTGGTCGGACGAATCGAGATGTTAGGTCGTCACAGTTGTTTTATGACGATTTTCTGTGAGGAGAACATCTCGCGCAAGGAGGAGGTGACGGTGTGGATTCGGTAGAAAAACTTCCAGGTGGAAACTTTTCACTCGCGCTCTCATGCGTACGCTAAGAGTGGCCGTGGGTGTGTGCGACGAGTTTTATGTTCTTCACCCGAAACAGAGTCTCCCGTGAAGAGGTAGTCTGGACATCGCCCAGTTGCCGTCCGCTAGCCAGCGCTGGGTGGATCATTGGAGGCAAAACGTCGCCGTACCGACGGTCAACTCATAAACGGTGCTATGACGCACACCGTGTGGTTTTAGTTGGTTTAAGCCTCGCGAATAGCCCGATGAGGTGAGCTTCCACACGAAAAACAAATGAGTCATGTTACCACGGCCAAATTATGTCGTTATTTCACGTGTAAGCAACCAAAACAAACTTTTTTGTACGCTCCAGGTTGTTTCACTGCCAATACAGTATAAAAAATCCTGCCTGAAGAAAGAGGTAGTATGCAATAAGCGACAAATTGGTGTTTCCCGAAAAAAACGCGAACGAAGTCGCGGGCACAACTAGTAAATAATAAATGGATATATCATAATTAACCCAAAAATTATATCAGAAAAGATGCGCTAGCAGTTCCTTGCCACGGTCTCTTTTAGGGTGAAGGTACCAGACCAGTCGAGCGGCTCCAATTCGAACAGACATATATTATTTGACTGGCCTGTTGGTCTAGTGATTAGGTCATCCTGACTACTGAGCCAGAGGTCGTGGATTGGAATCCTACCCAAGACAAATAATTGTGTGATGAGCATCATCATTTGTTGTGTCTGTGTGTAATTTATCTCCAATATGTATTTATTTAGAAATATATAAGTATGTTTATCGGCGGTCTGGTTACCATAGTACAGGCTCTGCCTAGTTTGGGATCAGACGGCCGTGTGTGAGATGTCAAGTTATTATTATTTATTACTATGTGCCGACCCCCCTTACTAGTACGGTAGTTATCTCTTCGAAGATAGCTTAAATCAAAAAACATTTTAGCAAAAACGATGTTTCTAGTCAACCCTGCGCCACATCCGCTGAATGCATCTCCATCCATCCACGACGAGCAGACAACAAAACGAACGGCCGTAAATTGCTGTACGACTCGGCGCGGGCACAGGCGACGCCGGGTGCAACGACCGTGCTTTATTACATGATTGGGGGTGTCTACAATTGGTCGGTACAAATTATGGGTGGAACGCCTAATTTGGTACTACTAAGTAGCATTAACCTCGTTTGAATGGAACTACCGTTACAGTAAACATGAGATTTTCATTCAGCTTTTATATGTAGGATTTTTATGAATGTATTTTTTTTAATACCTACTTTAAATTTAGTGTATTACGGAAACCACGTTACGTAATATTTTCTGGAAAAGACAATACGGATCCATAGTCTTCAAACATACCCAAGAATATTAACAAAGACGTTCAAAAACTAAACTATCATACCGGTAAGAGCAGTGTCAATTTCACATGCATATGTGTGAAAAAATATAACCAAGACGATTTAACTAGTTGTTTCCTCGTTATTATTTAATTTCGTCCTCACACGCTTGTATTTGATGTACTAAGCGTTAGTAGCAGAAGTACTAATGCTTGGCAAAATTAAATCAATGCAGTTTGCAGCACACTCAGTGAAATGCTTGCACGTTATGTAAATGTACGACTCAGAATTTGTTTTAGTGTTAAAAATCCGGTCGACGGCGACGTGTCTATAGTTCAAGATTACAATTATAAGCTATGAGTGCACATTATTAATAACTGTCAAAGCAAAAAATGTTCAAGAATTTACCCAATTATTAAATCATTTATTGAGTGCGATAGTGTCTCAAGCTATAAAGGACTCCTTAGTATGAGCTAAATTTATGAGAATATAGGTAAAGATGATCGTTGTTTTGATTTGCATACTTGTGCTAAGGCAAGGGACAGATTTAAGTTAAATAATTTAAAAAAGACACGTATATGAAAAGTTTCAGGTATTTAGTATTAATATTAAGAGCACCACTGAATTTCAAATATTACAATGTAACTGCACTGAAAACTAAAAATTAATATACATAAAGTCAGATTTTATTTAGAACTGAATTACTTAAAGTGAGCAATATAGCTAGAGCGTGAAACTAAATATTTAGAGAAGAGCGTGAAGTTCAAGTTCACGACATTCTTCCGAGCTCATGCATAAAGAACACGAAACACGCAGAACCAACACGATCTTTAATTGCTGTCTTATTATAATAGTTTTTTATTAAGAGCAAATACATATGTGCAAGCACCGTGTTGTATCTATTTAATTTTAGTGACCTTTTATAGAAAATAAAGGCTAAATAACTTGTGAAATTCGAAATTTCTCACAATCCTCTTTAATGAGAGGTGGAGAGAGATGCTGAGCAAAAATAAAGAATTTCAATAAGCTTATTTAGAAGTTAGAATAACTTTCGCGACTGGTATTCCAATTGATTAAAGAAATACGGTTTTAGTTCACGTGTGTATTTCAGGTGTGTGTTTTGCGCTTGACACCGTCAATTTCAAACCTAAGTAAAACCGTATATCCTACTAATATTATAAACGTGAAAGTTTGTGAGGATGTAAGGATGTTTATTACTCTTTTACGCAAAAACAATAGAACCGATTGCGATGAAACTTGGTATATAGATAGTTAGTTAGAGACCTGGATTAACACATACGCTACTTTTTATCCCAATTTTCCCACAGCACCGGGACTTACACGGGTGAAACCGTTATCTATCAATATTCTAATGCCCTAGTAATTCAGACATGCTTAGGTGTAACAGGTTTCGACCCCTATGTTTTACCGATGATCTAGGTAAGGGATCAAGCGCGTGAATACAGTATAATTAGTTGAATTTTCTTGTCTAACGCCGTTATCTTATCTGTTAGCGCTGCCTGCATACTCAGTAGCCTCTGTACCCTTTCGGGACAGATTCGATACAGATCGCCTTAATCTTAATGAGTGCTGTGCTCTTAACTTGGGGTTCTGGCAAAAATGTGTATATAAAAATCGAATTTGGTACGGACGATGCATACACGTCGATTTTAGATTAGAAAGATAAAGGATACATATTATAAGACTTACATGTAAGTATAGCGAGCAGCGTGGCGAAGTTTGTTTTCTTCAAAGACCTAGTAAAGTCTCATCGATGATCACTTCACTTTTGCACTAAATCTGAGGACAAAAGAAGACAGGTCAATATCACTTTTAAAACGTTTATTTTCAGTCTGGTTTCTTATCGAGGAAGTTATCTAATGCTGTATTGGATAGTAAATAACAATTTCGAATCACTTTTGATTACTGGACTTGGAAAACAGACTTTGGAAGTTTACAGTCAAGTACATTTTTAAAAACTGAATTTTAATCTGGCGAGCAGCCAGTAGTAGGATACGAACCTTGTGGTGGTCTGTCTCAATATATACATGTTTCATAACATAATTCAATATAACATGTTCTGTGTCAATATATATAAAAATGTGATTAGAAAAATAAAAAAAAATAGCTACTGGTTGATGCAGCAAGTACAACAGACTGGATGACGACTAAAATTAGATTTACAAATTAGAATACAAGACAAATTAGATGATATTAATAAAGTACACTTAAAGACCTTGTCAATTGGTTATTCAATCGTCTATAAATATTTCCTAGTATATAGAAAACATACTTCAAGAGAACACCAAGATAGTCCAGGAATAAAAGTAATTTTTCAAATAAAAAAAGTTATTCCATTATCAAGACATTAGCACAGAAACTACACGTCCTTTAGTATCCACTAGTCCCTCACAACTGACGAAAACCGACAGGATTTAGACCGACAGGACACCGGGTATGAACAGTATCCCTTGCAAAACTTTTAAAAATACGTTACTTTGTATCCTTCCTTCTGAAATCGAAGGATCTGGAACTTCCTATAATCGAATATTGTTTTAATTTACATTTCACAACCATGATTACTTTGCAAGGCTATATAAGAATAAGAAATCGAAATTTTAATAAATTACTCATGAACTCTTGAATCGGAAGGATTAAATACGTACATACTTGTTTTCCGGGCTCTGGGTTCGACTCCCGAGTTGGGCAAAACATTATTGGCTTTTCCGTTAGGAAATTGTCATTAACAGCACCAAGTTGTAAAACCTGCCTCGAAATGTGGGTGTTTGTAGTTTATACACCTTAGCCATTCACTTCTCGGATTTACCTAGACCTATTAGAATGTTACGACTATTATAGAAAATCGAAGATACTGGAAACCTGGCCCTAAAGAATGGGGAATAACGGTTGCAACTCCTCTGCTACCGCTAGGAAAGACACATATAGTGATAGTCTGCGTAAAATGTTAACTCGTACTTTTTTGAGTTTTCTTTCGAATGGGCCCTGACCCGAGTCATGTAAAATCTGTAATATATCTCGGTTTTTGTCTCATACTAGCCGTCCCCGCAGTTTCACCTGCGTTTATGGCCATTGCAACGCTCCTATTGATCGTAGCTTGCTGTTATATAGCCTATAGCCTGCCTCGATAAATGGGCTATCCAACACTAAAAGAATTTTAGTTACTGAGATCAGCGCGTTCAACCAACTAAACAAACAAACTCTTCAGCTTTATAACATTAGTATAGATAAAACTCATGTTATAAGTAGCTGTCAGTTATGGGAAACTACATACATACATACCCTCACGCCCGTATCCCCTAAAGGGTAGGCAGAAGCGTCTTATCACTACATACATATTATAAAACAAAGTCCCCCGCCGCGTCTGTCTATCTGTCTGTTCGCGATAAACTGAAAAACTACTGGGGTTGCTAGTATACTTATAATTTCCTCGCACTCACGTAATAAGAGGCAGGTTGGCAGCTATACGCTTGTATAGCTGCCAACCAGGTACTTTGGAAATTAAAACTGGATTGGAATAGTAGGTGATTCAAGATAATGCAGTCAAATACTCAACCACTGCACCATTTAAGCGTTATTAAAGCTCCCAACTTAATCATAAAATATATTCTGATGACGTTTTAGATCATAATTTGTCCGAGATAAGAGGTTTCCTAAAGTATTTTTCATATTGTCCACCGTCAAGAAAAAAGGCCCTTTGAAACACTTTATCATTGTGTGTGGAAACAAAAGTGTCTTTGTCCTTGAGGAATAAAAACCTGAAATATCACGTTGATATCACGTTACTGGCTTACGTAAATACTTTTACCGGAAACAGTGTCTACCTTTTCGAGGTTTTAGTCCATTGTTACAAGGGGATGTCTTCACTAAAAGATCAAAAGATAGAAATATGTACGTTTGGGACCAACTTAAGTGTTATAAGAGTTGTCGGCAGTATGTACAATATATAAGTCACATTTATTTATTTATTTTATGTATTTCTATTTATTTCTCTCTGTGTTTACTAGCTGGTCCGTGCCCGTTCACACCTCAACATATATTAGCAAAATAGTTTATGCTTCATTTAAGAATTATCAAATGTGGAGTCAAAGACCTTGGAGTTTCTTGCCTGTTCTTCTCCATAGGATCTACATATTGGAACAGGCAACTAGCTTCACGACTGACTTAGTCTGACTGACTCCTACTCCTGGCATTTCAAAAATACCTATTATTGGTTTAATTGAAATAAATGGTTTTGATTTGATTTGACATTTTTGTCTCCATGTTATCTCAATATTTATAAATTTGTTAATTTTTATTTTTATTCAGAAGCAATATTTAGTAATTATCTGCCTATACCTGCGTATCGGAACGTCGTGAATTACAATACCAAACCAGACCATCATCGAACCGACCCGCAATACCGTTACAACAATAACACCAAGTATTCATCGTTAACCCTTTAGCCGTTTTACCGGTTACGTAAGTCACCGAATAACATTCTGAAAATATTGTTTAAATATTTCTAGCCTTCCTTGGTATTCTTCATACACAAAAAAACAAATGGATTTACCTACAGCCTGGTTTTCTACCTTCTGTCCCACTCTTGTCTCTATCCTTAACATACATTTTACAAACAAGACAACCCTATACGAGTTTCTTTACCCTTTTTCTTTGGATCTCTTTGATCTTGGTCGAATGGTCATACAAAGAATTACGCAAAGCTGCGAATGCGATACTATATAATATAGTAACAAATTTGCTTCTTCATATCACGTTAATATTCGCCCCAAAATCGAATATTTATAACTTACCCTTTATTTTTGCTTTATAAAAATCGAATTGGCTCTTTAAAACTCCGGAAAATTAGGTTGAGCTGGTCATTAGAAGGCCATTCAAAATACGTTTAGTCTACAAAGTAATGATATTTAAAGCTTCCTTTCAATTAGAATGGTCTAGTCTATTCAATTCTAGATTACCGTGTCATAGTTATCCTAATGATTTAAATACGTACGTAGACACTAATATTTCTCGAATATTTATATAATTATTTTACTTTTTGACAACCTTTGAGAGTGAGAGTTAGCGGCCCTGTGAACTTTTTGCTTTGTTACCGTAACGGTTGAGCCGCTATTTCAGAGGTTATGGGTGCAAATCGCATCAAATATTAAAAAACAGTCACAGGACTGCACGTCAGAAGTTAAAACATAACTTCACAATGAATTTGCATTTACATACATACACACACATCTGTATATATATAATTGGGTTATAAATAAAAAGTAGGTAATAACATTATCTAAATGTATACATAGGGTACACTGGAAGTTTTGCGCTAATGGCCGCTGATAAATGTTTGAATTTCGAATGTTATATTATTTTAAATATAACAAACTCGGCTCCGTCTTACGAATTTTCGATCAGGGTCACGTGTCCTGAAGCGAGTTTAACATTTTTTACCCATCCCAAAAAGTGCACAACGCCGCTAAAGAAGTTTTCACTTCAAAAACCCCCATATTCCATTCGTTATTGACTTTATTAATTTCGTTATTAATTTGACTATTAAAATACGTACTCGGGGCTTAATATGTATCGATTTAAAATTCCTTTAATATCTTAAATTACTCTTATTAAATATTACGTGACGTTCTCTCACCTACGAAAACTTCATAACTTTAGTTTCTAAAAACCGTTTGCAGCGTGTTCTTCGGTCTAATCTACATAATACGTTTTAATATGAACATGAAAGCTGACCTCCATCTAGAACACAAATATAATGCCATGCGCTGTTCATCCCGCAAACAGGGCCAGATCTTGACAATGCACGGCCTTGGCCAACCCTTCCCTTGTCTTGTCTATACATACTCTTATATTATGTAATACGTCATCAAAGCATTTACGACCGTGTTGATGGCGCATAGGGTTGATGTTTTACATTGTATATATTAGGCAGTTATTTCGCTATGGAAGTGGAACGATGGTAGTTTTAATGATTAGGGGATGCAGACAAACAAGCTCTTCGTTTAGAGTATTCCCGCGGTTGTGTAACTTTACTGTGCCGTATTTGTCCTCAGTTCAGAAAGGGTAGGAATACTTAACCGTGTTTGTTAGAGTAATCATATATTTTACCATTAATGATAATTTTTACCAGGCACTACTTTGGTTCGCAATTCTTAACCTTCGGAAGGATAGCGGGGTGACTCATTACCCCACTCGTTCAAAAAAGATGTTGTAACTTTTTATACGTTAATTGAGAGGAGTTGTGTTTTTCTGTATTCTCTTAACTAAGAATACGTAATTAGTAGTATATACCACTGATTCGCGGACGTTCGTAGTTTTTGCTATATCAACCTTGCTGGGGTGACCGAACACCCCACTATGCTTTTACGTTTGTGTTTTTTTCGAAGGGCTAATTGAAATAAGAGCATTTTTTGACATAAATGGCGAGACTTACGGACGATTATATTAATAAATATTTGGAAAACTTCTTTGTCACTTGGAAATCTTTCTTGCCACACAAAAGCAAACCACCGTTGACTTCTCAGTTTGAGTTTGATCAGCAAGAGACAAACTTACCGCGAGAAATAACTTAAAATATACAGGGTGTTCTAAACATGAACCAGGAACTTTCTGGAAGTGAATCCCCGTTGAAACAACAAAAAGAGGCATGGTGCTCAATGTGTCTAAGGAAAAGACAAAAAAGTTAAAATTGTTTGTGTTAAATGTCATTTGCCTATGTGTTCCGATCACCGTAAAGAAATTTGTCTGGACTGCATTAAATCTTAAATATGTATAGATATATGCGCATAAACTAATTAAAATGGTTTTTCATACTTTGCTTTGAAACTATATTACTTGTCTCATTTAAAATAAAGTAATTTTTTTGTATACATATGTCTTATTTCCGCAAATGAGTTGTGCGGTGATGGGTCACCCCACTATCCTTATTTGTATGCAAGAAAAGCCTATCCTGCCGAAGGTTATAAAAATTTTAATGCACGGATGGCGTAATGGTTAAAGTGATCGCCTGGAGATTACGCTTAAAATATGCTACACTAAATGTTGGGGGTTCGATTCCCACACTGGACAAAAAGTTGTGTGGGTCACAAATAGTTGTTTGAACCTTTGTAAAGTCCCCCGCGACCCGTGAATCATTATAATGTGCGAGACAAGACAACTTCTTTTTCAAGCGTCTTCGCGTTTAAGAGTTACCATGAGTTTGGGTGTCGACTTTTCGTATTCAAAAAGTAAAGTTACTTTTTCATATCGAAACATATTTCCTGTTAAAGGTGAAGGTATAACATTTCCCCTTTGTGACAGCAACCACAAGCAATACTTGGTGGTAAATATCATAATGGGAAATTCACCACAACCTGCATTGTAAGCCAACTCGTACGGATCAGTGAGTCGAGGCCAAGAGTGCTAAGTCGGTGCCGACCGCAATCCTCTAAATTGTATTAGTGTTTACTGTGTACATTGGCTGTTAATTATGTTGCTATGCCGAAGAGATTAGTTATAGGTTTGTTGTCGCCACATTAAAAACTCTTATTTATTTTATTAAAAATAGAGACAAACTATAATAGATGATAGTTCACTATATAATAAAAATAAGTTAATAGATATTATTTTGACTGGTTATACCGGTAACGCAATACTATTGGTCCATGGATAAATATTAACAAATTGTGGGATTATAAAAGGGTAGGAATATGTTTAGAACGGGTGACTTGAGTGCAAACAGAGGTACGAACAACTTGGCAGTTGCTGTTAGTTAGTGATTTTCATAGTTTATATCAGTGGTTTTGAGACTGTTTCTAACAGGTTAAATAGTTTTCGGTCTTTGACAATTATTCAACCAGATATAATTTTAATGAGAACACCCGTGAACCTTAATAAAGTTATTATTAATGGTCAAACAAACACATGGCCTACCTAAACGGTTACCGGACCAATCTAATACACTAAAAAGTCTAACAAGTTTAAGGTTGTCTGCGTGTTATTAACCAGTTGAATGCTGGTCAAATGCAGTCTCTTCTACGGTAGAGGTTTTTTTTAGTTAAGCTGCAATTAAACAGAAAATGTGCTCTCTGAATAACAATTCAAATCCAAACTTGGGTACTTGAGATAACAAGTTAACTTATCTACGCCCTAAACTCTAACAGATATGGATTGAAGTTAGTAATTTTAAGAGGTCTTCAAATTGGCAAGACAATTTAACCAGAGATTTGTAAAAAACATGTTAAAAACGAGTGTACTTGGAGTTTCTTGCCTGTTCTTCTCCACTGGATCTACGAATTGGAACAGGCAACTAGCTTTACGACTTAGTCTGACTGACTACTACTCCTGACAATTCAAAAATACCCATAGTGGTTTAATTGAAATAAATTATTTTGATTTTGAAAAATACGTAGTGTTAACTAGCACTGCTTATTTCTGCTACCGAGGTCTTCTGCATCGTGGACATCTTTCCCCAGTCGGAAATCTGCTGTGCTCTGCCTCGATAATATGTAGATTTACATTTAAAAAGTCACCATTAACTCATTATACAAAATAAACAGTAGATTAAAATAAATACTGTTGTAATTCACGTCTATGTATATTTTTAAAGTAGGTAGTTGTTTTAATAGTTGTGTTGTTTCGAAAAGTAAAGTTGTATTTCATTCTCTTTCGATGCAGGTGTCCGACCTCGGCAATTAATTAAACACCTAATAAACGTGGAAACGTGTAGGTAGCCTTGCAATATTGATTGATAATAAAGCATTATTTCTTTGATAAACAATCAAATGTGTTCACAGCGGGGCGCCAGGCGGGTTATTCTCCTTGTACATGACACAAATGTAACACGTATGTGGTCATGTTACTTCAAAAGCCTTTGTATTGGTAAAACCTACATTTTAACTATTGGGTTTTATTCAGAAACAATATTATCCAAAATCGATAATTAATCGTGTTCAGCAAAATAATCTAGTCGTATCTTATGACGGTACCGCAATTAAGCTTTATCTAATGATCATTCAAGTTGTAAAAGTTTAATAACAATCATCAAAAATGTAGCATACATTTCAGTATTTAAGTTGGTTCTAGGGTAGAACGGAGTCAATGCTAGTAAAAGTAAGAAATTAAGTTTAGTAGAACAGAAAGATATATAAAAAAATATTTATACCTAATCACTTTCATCAGCATTCTTTAAAACCCCGCGCGTTAGATCCATACTGCATATTTTTCTATAATTAGGATGTTTAATTAATATTTTATGGTAATATAATTCAATTCCTCGACTAAAAGCAATTAAGAAGTTTTGATTATGATTATTAAACTTATTTATTTCATGTTGACAATCAATTTAATATTCAAATGAGTACAGCGAATTGAAAAACTACAATTCATTAAATATCTACCTGAAAGTTTATTAGTTTTTCAATTTGCAAACTTGAATTAGACTAGTGTTTACCATGTTCTGCGACTTGTAGACATAACAACAAAAATTTACAAAAGTGAATGTAATTTTGTCTGTCTGTTACCTTTTCACAACTAAACCCTACATCAAACATCGTAAGCTGCAGCATACAAGTAGTCTGTGTAGCAGATTCCACTTTTATCCCACCGCCCCCCACCATTCCACCGATTATATTTAATAGAAATAAGAAAATTAAAATTACTATTGAGAACCCAATCCAATATATATTATGTACTTGTGAACGAGCCATGAATTATTTCACGTAGACCTTACCAAACCTTACTAATTTATTCATTCACAAAACCAATTCATCAACCGGATGAAGGTAAAAAAAAAACACGGGCACGTATGGGCCAGCTCGACTCCGCTCGATACCACTGCCTCACAGAAAACCGGCAAAGCAATGCTTGCATTGCCTTTCGCCGCGTGAGTAAGGTTACCGGAGGCCCTAACCCTTCCCGCTACCCTATTTCCATCCTGCCCCTCTCTTCACTCTTCCCCTACTCCCACCGTAAAGGGTGGCAACGCATTTGTGACTCTTGAGTTACATATACGTATTTATGCAACAGATACTGCAATAAATTCATGCATACCTATAATATTTGCACGCAGAGTGAAGCAAACCAGCGGTCCCTGACTGCATAGATATTGCCTATGTCATCAACCATCTTACATTGTTAGATATACAGCATGTAAGTAAGATTGGAATTAAAAACAACATAATTTACTACGCAATTACCATGTTAAAGATACTTAAAAATGTAGTTTCGAAATTATAACCTCGGCAAAGAAGAATATCCAAAGAATGTTGATTTAAGATAAGCTGTAATAAACAGATTACAATGTGTATATTAACATTAGATTACAGTTTTGTTTGCTTGCGAAGGTAAGCTGATAACTAAAGGCCATCAATTGGAATAATTTAAGCTGGGCATAAGAACAATCTAACTGGTTTAGTTTACCTCAAGTACGATTGCCCGCTAGGGCTCTATCTTACAAAGTAGGTTGGAGATTTTTTTAATAGTAATTGGGCTTACAATCACATGACCCGTGTGATGGTAAGCGTTATCGATATCTTTAAGAATTGGCGTCACTCGTATTTCACCAACCCTATCTTCAACTGAAATAATGATTGAGGGTCAATGATATAGCCAAGCCAAGGCTATTCTACTCACTAACAGTTACAACAGTTACGCTAATGATATGGTCATAGGTTTTACAGTTTAAAACATTAATACATTACAAGAAATAGTTTCATGAAGAATGTGCTGTTTTTATCTACAAACAGTAAATGGTATTTAGGAATAAGTATTTAATTAGTTTTTGTAATGTATGTATGTAATGTATAAAATTTATTCGCTTTCTAAACTAATTAAGATCTAAGTCACCATAGACATCTTCAAAACCTGAGGACTATTCCTTTCTAAACTACAAAGCCTGGTATAGATGCCAATATATAATAAACGAAAAAGCGGTATTCATAGAGACAGGGAAGCTAAGGATTTATCAATCGACCGGGATAGGACTCTACCACAATAGCTTTCAAGAAATAAAGATCTGTTGCTGGTAACGTTGTTTGATTAACAGCAAAAGACGAACACCGTAAAATGCTAACGGCAAGAAAAGAAATTAAAATTATTTTACTTTCGATAATAACAGGTTCTTTCATTTCTTTCGATCTCAAGCTGTCGGCAATTATTCAATTTGCTTTAATACTAATCTCTTTCCTTTAGCTCAGTAACAGAAAGCGAACGTAACTAAAATAACATGTCTGACTGGCCGCGGTCCATTAAAATACCGCCGACCCACGCATTCAGAGCCTTCCATTCATAAACCATAGTAAAATAAACTTTAACACCTTTGTGAAAAGTTCCATTTCCACATAAAACTCTTCAACACTCTGATTTAAAACATTTTAGCGGAAATAAAACCTAACAGCATTAACTTAAAGTTACATTTTTGGAAACAGTTTCGTACATAAGCTTTAACATGTGCCATAAATCAGTATGAATTCTATCAACAAAGGAGTAAACTTAATATTTTAGTACTATTTTGATCGTACTAGAAACCTTGGAGCATCTATTTAGGAAAGGTAAATGACTGTTTATATGTGTCCATGGAGTTTATATAAAAAAATAAAAACAGACGTAAAACAAGTTCGTGATGAATATGTAAGACTAGTAAGTCATCAAAACTAGTCGAGGAGGAAGTAGTATATCTTATTTATGTAACCAGTTGCAAACACAGTAGGAAAACGGACAGGACAGAAACCTTTCTTTGTTTTAAAGTACGAGTAATAATATCTTAAGTTCGCTACAATCAGTAAAGTAGGGTAAGCTTGTTAGCAAACCTAGCAAACCTTCTTTCTCATCTTGGACAAAAAGACGGAGCAAAACTCGAGAAGAGTGGAAAATTTGCTCTCCTTGAAGAGGACGGGGTGGCCAGTTGTAGTAACCAGAAACGGCAGAAGATGGAGGATTAGTCGTCCTGTCGTATGTCATCCGGCGATAACACCTGATATGACATATTATATGTATATAAACCGGGGCTTAATGAACATAATATGTATTAAAAAAACATAATAAGTATTTCATGGGTAATTTATATGAGACATGACATTTTGATCGATTGCACCGACCTTGGTCACGTAAGCACTAATGACACCCTTATTTCTCCCAAATCTCATCACAGTATCTCGAGTATCTCGAAATGAATGTTTTTATAATCTCACATATATATTTATATCAATGCAATGTAACAACTGGAACATAATTAGGTTACTCGATAGTACTGGTTGGAACTTGTGCTGTACACTCCGTTCGCTTCCCCATCCCATAAATATAGTAGGCTCTCATTTGCCTGTCTTCTACGAAGCTTTCTACGAAAATGGTTTTATACAACTATGTTCGCAAACAGGTATACAGCCAGCCTGATGGCAGACAGTTACCGAAGCTAAAGCTCGTAACAGGGATTCATTCGTGCGTTGCCAACCAAAGGAAGAATATGCAATAGAAAGTCACTGTGCCGGTAACAAACGCAGTACGTAAGTAATGAATGCATCTCAATTGTTATTTTTTAAGTAGGATTTTATATGTTATATATTTCAAGTCTGGCATTGCCTAACTAGCTTTCAAATGAATTTAGAATTGTTAAAAAAGATCAGCCAATCGTTATTAACCGAACAAAGACAAAATAGGCGAAGCTGAACGGCGTTAATGAACCTTACCACGTAACTCGAATAAGAGTGAATGATATTGTATTGATTCACCCAAGCACAAATGTCTCGTTGACATGTCACAGTCCGCCTCCGGCACAAATAACACTAACGTAATACAAATTACGTAGTAGTCTGATTGTAAAAAGGAATAATAAGTAAGGTATTATACAAGCATACGATTAATGATAATTATTAGCAACCGGGGCGGGTTGTGCTCCGCAACGGATAGTAGAGACATCTTCAACAATCATCATCATATTTCAACTAATTTACACAAGACGTTAACAAATTATACACCTAAACCTTCCTCATGAATCACTCTGTCTATTGGTGAAAACCGCATGACAATCCGTTCATTAGTTTTTCAGTATATCGCGAACAGACAGACGCGGCGGGGGACTTTGTTTCATAATAAGTATGTAGCGATAATGATCGATGACGATACGTAGAACCACTCCTCTACTCAAATCACTGTAACGGGATGATACACAATAATAATATGATAGTGAAATATAATAAAAAGCGGTACAAAAGATACATACTGTTGAAAATAAAAAACGAAGCATTCAGGTCAAATAAAAATAAGTACGTTTCCACCACAAATTGGGCTATTCCAAGCTTGCCAACTTCACGCATACTAAACAGAGGTGCAGCCGCGGTTAGAATGGCATGATAAAAATCTAATCATGACATGGGTTCCTTCGCAACTACGGATATATGAGATCTATCTATGCTGATAATTCTCTGAGTTAAATTCAATAGCCTCGAAAGATAGTGCAAAATATAGAAAGGACACCGATCTCCGAAAGTCAACGACTCAAATAGAAGAGAAAACTGCTCTCATTTAAATAACTAATTAAAAGATACAACAATATCCTAACAAATAGATTTTGGACAGTTTAATTAAGAATGGTTTCCGATACAATCGAAAAACGAAAATGGGGAAGAAAAAACAGTCCAGGAAACGAAACCTAAAACATAAATTTCAGAAATTCAGCGCAAGGTTTATATTGCAGAAACCGTCGAACGGACGGGCTAACGCACACGATTCAATTTCTAAGCGCTTCCGGAAATAACCTAGGCGCTGTTGGAGTTGCAACATGTGCGCGGTGGAGCGTGCTTCCACTATCATTAGTTATTCGAATCTGCCGTTTCGAAATAATTTCACCAAGGTTTCGACGTAACATCAGACACATACGTTGACCAGAAGCTCTTGAACACAGTCGTAGCTTAATACGACGATGGCGTGTATATTTTTGACAGACACGTGATGATATGCACGCTATAATGGATGAGCTGGCCTAGTTGTAGTAAGAATGATTACAATAATCATGAGAATGCACGATGAAGTAAGCACGTAAGTGATACTATTCATAATTTTGAAAGAATCGGAAAAAAATAGGAGCAAGTCAAGATGCAAGAGCAATAATTATATGCCTGGCAGGCAACAGAGGTATGCCAAGAATTTCGCAATAATGGGAGTGCTGCTCTATAAATCCAATATAATTTCTAAGGCAGTGCCGTATCTAATTCAAGTGCCTTAATGAAATTCAACGTCAGTCATCAAATTATGTCCGATCCATATCAAAGGAATATTCCCATTGGTATGTAAAGACGAAAAGCCTAAGTGAAAGCTGTTGGTGTAATCTGTTGATTCATTACATTTGCATAATATATACTTCGGACACACACATTTGGTGAAAAATACGTAACACCTCATTTTCACTGGTATTGTTGTCGGGCACACCTAGTTTTAGCCGGTTAAAACCAGTCGTAACCGGACTTCGGTTTTAAACCGTAACATATACACGGAATAATCAAGTCGTGTAACGTAAGACGTGGAGCTTCCTAAACCATATGCAACAAGGCAAGTTTTATACGAAGAATGCAAAGAAAGTCAAAAGCGAAGTTTTCGCTGTCTTTAGAGAATACTAGTCGTAAAGTGTCGAAAATGCTATCTGAGACACTCAAGTATATATTTATAGATTCTCGAGTCTTTGGAATCCATCATACGCTCAACAGTAATCCGGAAAACAAAGCTTGAACTTGAAAGTTCCTATTCAAGATTCAGAATCCAAGTCAAGCTGAAGGTGAGGTAATCTTAAAATATCCGAGATGTTTTGCTAGATTATTTTGGCACTGAAATTGTATTTTAAAAGAGATGCTCTAAAAATATTACGAAAAAATTAGGTCAGTTTTTTTGTTCGGATAGTCTTTTGTTTCGCCAGCGAAATTATGCCTTACCAATTCCTTTTTACTGCGCAATAAAACATGCTTTTGAATCTATTTTACCTAGCGGACATTGTATAATTAATAAAAAAATCAATGAACCTAAGATATATAATGATACTACAATCCGTTACTACTTTAAGGGTTGGAATGATATTGTCTGTTTCTTATGGAAAGACATTGGTGGTGTCATTTATTTAACAATTCAATCATCTAAATCGGTCCAAAAAAGTACAGCCCAATTGAGAAAGTTGAACCTTTTATTGAATGGGTTCTAAATATTTGTGAGGTTCCGTTGCCAAGTTATCTCATAGTTTATTACACTTTTGAATTTATTATGTACATATACTTATTTGCCTACAAATTACTGTATCAATCACAATAGATTGATCAATTTAAATTGTATGACAGAATGACAGAGTACCTAGGGTAACAAAAACGGCAAGGAGGCAAGCAAACGTTTTGGCAATCAATATTATTCACTTTAGCAAAGTTCATCGTTATTGTATCAAGGCCAGCCTTGTGTAAGCGAATACTGTGAGGATGCTCCCTGTTATATGGAGTAATGACCTTAAATGTGTCGTGAAACATCACGACAACATTTCCTCATTCAAGTTATACTGAATGCCAGAAAGTTTTGATGAGAGTGCCGCGCAAAAAATATAAATATGTACATGCAAACGAAGCCGCGGCGGGCACACCTAGTTCTCTATAAAGCCTCACGGCATAAAACGAAATATATTACAAATGCTTATTACAGAAAATTGCAGAAAACAATGATAATATATAGAAGTTATTGCAAAAAAAACGATGTCAGTTATGTCCCATTTGTCCTCGAATGAGTAATTTGTTACTTAGTGACAATATACCATGTCTATTACAACTGGTCAAGGCTTGTGTTGCACAATTCAATACTTTGTACTTATGCGTTACTTACTTACTTATAAACATAGCTACTTACGAAAAAAAATTAAATTTACCACTGCTCTACTTGTTGACGTTACACTGTTGGAAGTGTTAAGAATGGGTAATGTTTAAAAGCATTGTAAATGAATGATTGATTGTTTGTTCCTTTCTTTCAAGTAAACAGCTACTATAATGGTAACTATCGGTCAATAATCATGGGATGCAACCAGCTGCATATGAATATTTTTAAAGATTGTAGTCTGATTAATTGTATCATCAGGTTAGAACTTACATCTCAAAGGGTTAAAACTAATCATTTGGGTTTTAAATGCGTAGTAACTTACGGTAACATTTATACACAAAACGGTCATAAGATACCTGTAGCTTTGAGAATTTAATACTTTATAATTTTCTTTTTGTATAATTAATTATATAATTAAATATATCAGTATAGGTTTTTCGCAGCTTTGGCTAATTACAATTTTTAATCCACTGTCATACATCACATAAGCACACCAAACAAACATTTTTCTTAAGTTAGGCACCAATCAACACCTCACAATATTTAATTTTAAGCCCCGTTTAAGAACCATATCACATCTTCTCCATTGGATTACTTGACAAATATTTATTATATTATACCCTGCACAAGTTTGACTTCGTTCAAACAAAGTATTCTTAAAAAGCAATGCGTAAATTAATATTTGTTCGTTTGCTAACAAAGTGGTTGTCGTCAGAAGTGAGAACAGGTCTAGCGGGGCACACCGACCTTGTGTCGCGTCCGTGGCGACTGCTCGCAGCGAATCGCCCGTTATCCCATTCCCAAATTCCATTGCGGCCTTTCATCTACGGAATAACTACTAAGTAGACAAATATTTGGCGGTTCTGTGTACTGATGCAAGAAGCTTTACGGAATTTTATTTTTTAAATATTTATTGGACAATGTAAATACACAATTATTTCAATTTCATAATATTTTTACACTATAGGAGATTCTTAAAATTACAAGTTTAATTACTCTCTACTGAAAGCTGGAAGTTTCAGGTTATGAGTATATATCAAAAAGATTTAAATATGTTACTAAGATGATGTCTTGCGGAAACTTTTGAGGTTGGAAGATACTTTTGTGAAAGTACACTGGCAGTTCTATTTTTTAAATTACTAAATTGGAAAACAATCACACCACTGATAGTCAACGGACTACTTTAAAGAGATCTTTATGAGAAAAAATTTCAAGTCGGTAGGTAACAACGCAAGTGTCAACTGAGTGTCGCGACTATTTAAGACCAAGACTTACAGAGATCTTAACTGCTTTACCCGTCAGGATAGTTATGTGGTCGTTTACCACCTGAATCCATTACTATTAAGTACCTACAGTAATACTTTAAATGTTTTCTACGAAGCATTTACATAACTTGAGATCGATGCTTGAATTGGGACAGCTCATCAAAATGTTTGAGACTTCTCGATACCTGCTTGAAATTGTTAACGTGCCGAAAACGTTGGTATAATGAAAAAGAATATTTGAACGAAAGTGAGACGTAGCATAAATTTCGACCAGAGGCGAGTGTCCAATTAGCGGAATAGCTAGGTGACTATTCATTGTATACAGGTGAAGCCCTTATAATCCACGAGCCAGGTACAAATTTCGTAAATAATTTCCTCCGGGCGATAATTCGTAAAATACTTCAGAAAGTTGTATCATGAAGCCTCGTGAACGTCATCTGCAGTTCCGTCGGTGGGATGAGGAGCAGCATTCTCTAGAGAAACCTTTTCTTTTTGTAATTTCCTCCCGATTAAGAATTGTTTCAAATTCAAATCTGTTGCTGGCTCGCGGATCATTATACTGGACCTATTTTTATCTACGTAAAAAGTAATAGAAGAAGAAGCTAGAAACATTGCAACTAGGAACTGGCAACATTTTGCAAGTGAGTGATGATTTCTTCCTTTGTTTTCTGTATTAAACTCAGCTATAGTCACATTTTTATATATTAGCTGGGTTTAAGCACTTGAAATAAAAATTAAACAAATGGTTAACAATTGTTTTAACTCTTTTTTTAACATACCGTATGGCCGTTATCAGCCGCCGACGTGACCCGAAATTTGGTTTTAATTAAGTACTATTTGATATGATTCCTCCTTTATGTATGTCAACTACAGATAAAATAACCGGACAAGTACGAGTCTGACCGAGTCGCGCACCGAGGGTTCCGTAGTAGATAGTTCATCTCGGGAATCGATTCTAGAAGATTATTGCCCGTTTTTTCTGAAAGACAAACTTAACTTTGCCGTTCTAAATATACTCTCCCTTAGTAGATACGTGGGTCACACAGATAGTTTTTAGAATAGGCCAGTAGGAAAAGCAGCCGATTAAAAATTTATTTAAATTTAAATTAGGGATCTCTTTAGGAATCTGTAATGTTTAATGATTTCATATGTCATTTGTTTTCACAAATTGGCGGCAATTTCAAGTGTCTGTCGTGCATCGAAATGGATTCGACTAGAGAAAGTTTTCGCTCAATGACTTATTACGACTTTCGTTGCGGTCTTACTCGACAACAAAGTTACGATAGACTTCGACTGGCATTTCATTAAGAAGCCCCCTCTCGTGCCACTGTTTAGAACTGGTTTAATGAGTTTAAACGTGGTCGAAGCAAACTCGCTGATGATTCTCGAGAAGGACGTGCTTTTACGGGACTACTGAAGGTAACGTAAGTGCTGTGCGGCTAATGATAGAAGCTGATAGAAGGGTGACATATCAACAGATTGAGGCAGCTTTAGGCATTGGTATGAGTCAAGTACAAAAAGTCTTACATGAACATTTAGGAGTCATAAAGCTTTGTACTAGATGGATACCTCATAATTTGAAGGAAGATCAAAACCGCCGTCGTTGGGATTGGTGCGGCTCATTGCTTGAAAAGTACGACGGAGGTGATTCGAATGCTGTATATTATGACGTCGTCACAGGTAATGAAAGCTGGATATATTGTAACGAACCCGAAACCAAAAGACAATCTACGCAATGGATGTTTCCATTCGAAGATTGCCGAATGCAAATTGCCAAAAGTAAAGAAGGGCAGGAGTCAAGGGAAAAAGATTATTGCCTGATTCTTTGGACGGACGAGCCATTTCGCAACAATAATTCAACAAGTCATTGTCTACTAGTTGTTTTGGAAAATGATAGACAGCAGCGCCCTAGAAGCAGGATCCTCCTCCACCACGATAACGCTCCAGCTCACCCCGCCAGGTGAACTATAGAATATTTGTCTATCGAAGGTGTGGAGCTAGTTAGTCACCCTCCTTACTGTCCCAACCTGGCACCTTGTGAATTTTATTTATTTCCAAAAATAAAAGATAAACTTAGAGGAATTTGTTTTATGAACCCTGAAGATGTCGTGGCTGCGTTAGAAAACGGCGTGGAAAAGATCCCTAAAGAAGAGTGGGCTCACTGCTTCAGTCAATGGTTCCATCGCATGCGGTGCTTAGAAAAGAACGGAGACTACTTTGAAAAGCAATAAAAATATTAAAAGGCATCTACGAGTATAAGTAATTCATTCCGTTTCTATTTTCTAAAAACTTTCAGTGTGACCCCCGTATATATGTCACAACCAATTTTCCAAGCGCAAAATATAATCGCTAAAACAACGTTTTTATGTGATTTAACAACAATTTAGAAGCTTGATTTTTTACAGCTCCTTCAGATATAACTATTTGATGTTAATTTCAAGTTTGTTTCTCCACGCGTTCTTGAGACAAATGGTCTTGACAGATGGACAGACAGACAGACCTATAGGCAGACGGACAACGAAGTGGAAGTGATCTCATAATGGTTATTTATTTCATTTTGAGTAACGGAACCCTAAATCAGAACACCTGTTTTTTTCTTCAGTATCTACTTATTGCCAGCACATTCGCTTGTTAAGTAGCGCGAAATAAATAGACTATAATTAAGTAGATAGTTATAAATTTCATAATGACAGAGAGCATAAAAAGTCATCAATGAAGGTACCTACTTAGTTTATTTTTGCCTTGTTATTACTATGATTGATATACTATGATGATTAAATATGTTGTGGCCACATCAAAAACTCTTATTTATTTTATTAAAAATAGGGCCAAACTATAATAGATGATAACACAGTTCTCTATTTAATAAAAATAAGTTAATAGACATTATTTTGACTGGTTATAACCAGTCAAAATAATGTCTATTAACTTATTTTTACTGTTTTTTTTTTCGGGAAAATGTTCTGTTTACACATTGTGATATCACTTTTAAGCATAAAACTAAAAAAAAAGTAAAAAAAAAAAATTATGAATTTTCCGGCAGAAATTTCCAATGATTTTCCACTCAGAATGATGGTCTGAATACCCTATTTCAGTATTCGTTACGGTGTCACTTACACCCTGTATATTTAAAGAAGACAATTAAGTATGTACTTACTTATTAAAAATAAGCAACTTTTATTAGTCATATAAAATAACTGTTTAACATTTCATTAATATACATCAACCTTAAAATAAAACAGTACAATAACATTTGAAGAGATAATAAATAATATTTTCAGTAATTGATATAAAATTCTAACTGGGTTTATGTAAACATGGATGTCTGCCACCTAGGCTACTGCTGAAATTGGCAATCTGATAGAGCAGACTGAACTAAACAATACATAGAGATAAAAAGTACAAGTGGACAATATACAAACCACAGATCTGATATTTTGATTTAAAGTATGCATGTCTCAAATGTATTTAATGTGTTTTAGAGGGTTCCCTTCTTCAGAAGGAAATAAAAAGATAGGCTTATTTCGTTGTCCATCTGTCTGTCTGTTGGTCTGACTGTCTGTCAAGACCGCTTTTGTTATATGATTTGATGGCATCCTAACATCTTACTAATATTACAAAGGCGAAAGTTGGTAAAGATGGATGGATGATTGTTGCTCTTTCACGCAAAAACGGCTGAACGGATCTGGATGAAATTTGGCACACAGATAGATTAGTCTGTAATAGAACATAGGCAACTTTTATAAAGGAAAAATTTACAGTTCCCGGCCGCGGGATAGCCATTACCAAAATTTCCACCGGAACGAAGTCACGGGCAACAGCTTCCACGTCTTATCTACTCAGCCTAAGATCATGAAATTTTGCATAAGTATGTTGTCAGTGGTACAGAAAAGGACATGGGGTACCATCCACCAAAAAAAGTACCTACTGTTTGTAATATAAATAAGAAGTTGATGGTATTCAAGAGCAGGATGTTTGAGGTAAGTAATGTTAAGTTATTCTATTCGCGGCGAGGCGGTGGAAGAGTGATCAGCATCAGTGGGCTTCTGTCAACGGTCATTGTCGTTCTGAGAGGACACCCCTTACCCCCTGGTGTATTGGTCCCAAGAGCTAGCGGACTTCCGTGCGGCCTGCATTCGTACCCGGAGGTCCTAAACCAGCTGCCGGCGACCTCACCGCAATGATGAGGAGGAGGAGGACAAGCCTTACTACCAGGACCGGGAAGTGCGGAGGTCTCTGAAGCTGGTCATAAGCCGCTCAAAACAGATAAAGAGAAAGGAGCTGGAGGGTGTCGATCATGACCCCTGGGGTCGCCCATATCACTCGACGCAACAAAAGCTCCGCGCGCAACCCCCCTCTCCCTCTTATCGGGACGCCAGTCCAACTTTCTGCAGCAAGTGGTCGGGGGTCTTTTCTCTGAACGGCGGAGCACACGGCTCCGTCAATTTTTTTGTCATTCCATTGACGCAATTATAAAAAAATATAATTATATGTTTAGTTCTTAGAATTTTAGCAATTCATTTTGTGAGTTAATTCTAGTTTTATTGCATATATTATAATTTTAAGACAACTTTAGAGACAACCAATTTTTTTGCAGTGACTTTGTTTGTTTTGATATAATTTTTTTTGAAATGGATGATTTTAAATAACTTTAGAGCGATTTTATGAAATAAAGATATATATACAATTAAAAGAATAACAATTCATGTGTCATAATAAAAAATGTATCAAGATTAGTATATTATATGACATTAATACAGATGAGTTACAACCAATTTTTTTCTTGAACATAATTATACTGGCGATGGCGTAACCAGCAAAATGTCGACAATGTTTTTTTTGCATTAATAGCATAACCTATATTTTATACCCTGTAAAATTTATATTAAAATATTGATTAGTTTCAAAGATACAAATCAAAAGTGTCTGTTTTATTGGTACAAAGTTATGAGCTTTAGAATCTTCGAAGCACTCTCCTGTAAAGTTACAACTTTGCAATTGTACCAGTATACGTAGGACCCATCAATAAGGTACAAATTAAATTTTCTTGTACCTTTGTGCAACTCCAGAAAAAAAAATTATAAAAATATATGTTTTGTGAATTTGAGCATTGGCTTAATAAAATCTCTTCTGCACAATAGACCACATTAAAGTATTAAAAAAAGGGGAATGAAAAGTATTCCATAGGACAATGTGGTGTGAGTGGTAAGTGAGCCTTGATACTGAAATCCTAATGCCGCAGCGGGTTTTGATCTGTAGTAGATGAGTTTTCAAGATTGCTGTCTATATTAACCTCTGTCACCTTTGCAGCATATAGCTAAATTTGTCTCAAGTGACAATACAAGGTGACCATATAGTTAGATGTTGTCAAATTGTCTGGCAGAGCTTATGGATTTTTATCTGTCACTGAATAAAAGCCTTCAATAACACCCTAAGACACTTGCTGTAGGCAGCTAGATTTAGGGCCTAATGCAAAAGGTAGTCATCCTCAACACAGTAAAGAGGCTTTTAAAATCATAGCCATCCTAAACCTTCCTGATGGGAAAGCAATACTGTTTTTATAGTCCTTGAAAAATACAACAATTATTACACAAAAAACCTAGCCTAACAAAAGGCAAGGTCCAAAGGAAAGGTAGCCATAATAAAGAAAGGCATACTAATAAATCTTTATTTCAGAGCGGAGTCCATATAATTTTATGATTTGTTTATATCATATGTATATAGTATAGTACATCACACACAGCATCATATCTATACTGTGATACTGTTATAAACCAAAACATACATAGTGCCTACAAATAAAGTGGTTTTAATCAGGGATATTATGGACCAAAAATTTTGGATCTGGATATGAATAACGATATACGAATAATATTATAACAGGTTCAGATAAGGTGATGGATATGAAATTATTTCAGATGATCCCGTTTTGGATAGTGTTAGTTACGGATTTAAGTTATTTAAGGGATTGTAATAGCAAATACTAATACATAATAATTTGAGTTTATTTGTAGGTTATCATTTCCTACTACAATTGCAGAAAAAAATAGCCGTTTAAGTGATTATAGCTAGTAATTTTTAACTGTTATCGACTTAATATTGTAAAATCACCATTATAATGAAAACTGATAACAAAACTTGGCATAGCATGGCTTATTTAGCCTTCGCTCCTATCCACAATTATTTAAATCTTTTATATCAAATTAGGTTATGGCTTTGGTTAGATTTTTATTTTGATTATCCAATAGATTCTGTTCCAGTTACGGAACTCCATAACTTCCCTGGTTTTAACATGTATATAAAATTCAATAATAGTAAGCCTTAATAAAAGTTAAACATTAGCCAGACAACATTATTTTAAGTAGTTATACTTATAATTTTGATTATTTATTTTGATGCAGAAATAATATATAAACTAACACTCTTTACTTGATTAAAAAATATATTAGGTACTAAAACTGTCTATCAATACATTATGTAAGTGGTTCAGTGTTAATGTCTTAGCTGAAAATTTATTCAGTGATGTCTTTATTTAAATGTATAGAATTAATAGAATACCTACATGTATGTTAATGTACTTACATCTTACAGTCACTAATCAAATTTAACCTACATAAGTCATTTTAGTTTGTTGATACACTTTTAGTCGAGTTTTAACACAAACATTACTATGCAGGTGAACCCACAGACAATTTCAACTTTCTATTAAACTAAAATGAAAAAAACTCTGTTGCATTTAGTATTATACGTTTTGTTTATTTAATTTAAAAAATTATGTTTAAAAAGTGTTTTTTAACTTAATTTCTGGAGAAAATGCGTTTAGAAAATCTGTGGTGTAGAATTTAAGTGCACGAGTTACGCGAAATAATGTAATGAGTAAATAAATACTTCTAACTAAGATTTCTGAACTTATATCAAAGTTTTCAGTGTGAAATGGAGCATGAAGCATGTTCAATTTAGTGTCTGTTATAAACACGTTTTTAAGTACAAGAATGTTGTTCGATGCGTAAGACAGGCTTAATGGTGTGTGCTCAAGGCTCCGAAACACCTTGACGCAGAGAATCTTATCAGAATCTTTGCAATCTGCTATAATCTTCCGTTATCTGTAGTCTCGGCTTGTCCTTATCAAGCATATAGCTATCGTGGCACTAAAAAATACGAATTTTAAGACATAAAAAACCAAAATAACCACTTAATTAAAGATCTATTACTCACCTTTTGTCGAAAATAATTAAATAAACAGAAAACCGTAATCCAATATTTTTATTAGCCAGTGATCCTGTTACACCGAGGGCACAACAAACATTCTCTACAGAACTGCACTACAAATTTAGTCACTAATAAACACACAATAACGCACTAAATGTTCAAAGAATATATAAAATTCACTTATAAACACCGAATTTTATGAAACTTTTTAATTTTAACACTAAAATTCGGCAACGGTCATTGGCATTCCGCTCAACTTGAAACATCAGCCATCACTAAAAATGTTGCCAAAGTATGAAAGTCACGTTATTCCCACTTCTTGGCTCACGTGTATTATTATTACCATCGCATAATAGAAATTTACCCAAGAACAAGAAACTACACAAGCATCCTATTATACACCGACGTAAACACTAAAACATCAAAGTACAACATAATGAAATAAATTCTGTTACTAATCATTCAATTATTGAACAACAAGGTATTTATTTTATTTTGAATAAAAAGCTCGAGTCTAGGGGCACTGGACATTTTTATTGCCTTTGCATAGAGTCAACGTTTTGGAAAACAGACGACCATGTCTGTGGACCATGTATACAAGTTGACGTATTATTTATTCTGGTCTGGTCGTTTCTTCACGATTTACTAAAAACCAGCACTACTAAACTAGCAATACAGCATATAAATTTGAGCTACGCAAAAAAACTTACAAAAACCTCTTTCTGTTTATACTTATCACAGTACAAAAGTCAGTTTGTCATAAAAATGCGAGATTAAGGATTTATAGTCCAATGTACGCGGTATTCTCTTTGTGTGGTATGGTGAATGACTTTCAGCGTTCGGCGCTATCGAAGCAACTGATTGCATAAATGTTGTTTAATTGATTACATTGCAGTTTTTGCCGGGTGGGGTATTTATTAAATTTTTTTAGTAAAATATGCTGTTTACTCATTGTATATGATATTTTTATAAATAAATAATAGCAGAGGAAATAAATAAGCTGCCTAATTGAAATAAACATTGAGATGATGTTATTGAAAATTTTAAGTTACTTGGGGAGGTTACATATATTTCTTTTTATTACCTATGCTCGAAAAAAAATGTTTTTTGCCTGTATGGTAACTTATCTGTAATAGTGTCTACAAGAAAGATTTATTAGATATTTTTAATAGTACTCAGGATCTACAAAGAGGCCAATAATATATCAAATCGTCTAAAACACCTAAATCAAATGGTAATTAAGAAAAGAAGGCCACGGAAGGAAAGAGATATTGCTTATATGGATGGATTGGAGAGTTTAAGCCATAGCTCGAGCAGGTCAGTAACTCGAACTGGCTATTGCTGGGCAGTCCAAGCCCTGTAACAATTTTAGTTGTAACAATTTCTCTATAGCCTTATTGTTTAGAACTAAATAAAGATTATTATACTTGCTAAAATGTAGCTAATTTGTATTACCATCGAGACATATTTAACACCTTGATGGGAAGAATTTATATTGATGGCAACATAATAATAAACTGTCAGGTTAGACTTAGTAGGCCATAGATTACTTTAAACAGATGAGGAATGCAACTCGACTACGGGCTTAATAGGTTGTAAATTCTGAGGATGAGTTCATAATTACATAAATTTATTAAAATAGTAACTGAATGACACACATAAATTCAGAGAATTAATAACAGGGTTCCTTTGAGAAAGAACTTTACTAACCTTCAGATACATAGACTTTTACATATATAATATAGAATTAACAATAACGCCTTAGATTGATTGGTAAATGGTAGGATTACATCTATCTATTGTCTCTAATGTTTCAGTGTCTGATGGTGAGTTTACACGCACGCCGTGCAGCCTGGCAAGCAGCACGGCACGCAGGTCGGCGCGCAGCCTGCCACGAAGCGTGCCAAGCAAGCTTTTCACACCAGGGCTGCCAGTAAGGACAACTTATTTTATACCGCTATGACTCGGAAATTATACAAAATCATGTACTATATTATACAAAATCAGTGTTGTACAACTATAGAACGTCACTCTTTGGGGATTTTAGTAAAAGGTGTTTTAACCTTACCGTATAAAGATTTAACAGTTTATCACAGACATGATTTGTTTTAAGTATCTCTATTTGTATGTACGTACTTTTTACGCTATAACATCAGCAAGACATTGTATCCAATTATACAATGCAATCTACTATACAAACAGGATACAAAAGATAACCGATATTATACCAATGTTGTGTCCAATTTTACAATCTGGCAGCACTGTTTCACACACTTGCAGGCATGGTCCGTAGGGTATTATGGTGGGTTTACACGCTGGCGTTCAAACCGACATTTAACGAGCACATGCACGGGCACACGCATGTGAACAGGCTGTTTGTGCAAGCCTGCTTGAATGTGCTCGCGTTTGCCGCCGATCGGGACGACTAACGGGTGCGTTCACACGCTCGCGTTCAAACCGACATTCAACGACGCAAGCATGTGAACAGGCTGCTTGCGTGAATATGCTCGCGCTTGCCGCCGATCGGGACGACTAACGGGTGCGCTCACACGCTCGCGTTCAAACCGACATTCAACGACGCAAGCATGTGAACAGGCTGCTTGTGCATGTTTGCGTGAATGTGCACGCGCTTGGCGCCGATCGGGACGACTGTCGGCTTTTTGACACACTTCAAAGGGTGAATGTGCTTGTGTGTCAGTTAACACACACACACGCGCTCGGCCGCGTTAGTATAGTTTTCATCTTCGTGGCGTACAGGCGACGTAACGATCGAAATGAATTTTTGACGACACCAAATATATCGGAATTGTCTGAACCTTTATCATGCACGAATCGAAAGCAAAATAAGACTTCAGAAAGATGTTTCCGAACTATTCTTTTAGTAAAAATTAATATTGTTTATCAGGGCCAAAAAATATGAAACAAAATAGTCTCGATCACACAATAATCTATCTAGGGTTTTAATGAAAGAATGCACCAGCAAGAATATAGGAACAAAATTAGTGTTCAATCTTATAAAACAAGAAAGAGTGATAGCTCAAGACATCACATACGCAAAGAATACATAAAAGTATCACGGTAATATTATCTATCCAGTATTGTGACTCGACGTTGTCTTTGGAATAATTACCCTACCGTCGCGCGGTACGTAAACACGCGAAAGGGCTGCCCGCCTACAAAATTTTTATTTGAGTTCTTTTCTAGTTTTGTGATTGTAAATATTATAATAAATATATTTTTTATTTAAACATTTAAATTTGTTGGCAATGAAATAGGAAGTGTTTAATAAAAATATATATTGTATTTTTTATTAGTAGATTTAATAACAAAACCATCCTTACTTTAAGACCGAAAAATATTTGCGCCTCGACTGTGACGTACGAAAAGCTATAATGCTAAATTATTTAGTATAAAAAATACATTGCCATATTCATATTATGTACTTGTACTTATTTCAATCACATACACACATCGCAAGCTTACTGCTTACAAAAGCATCACACCATTTGTTCGTCACTGCAGCGCATTCGCGACTGGTTATGTACCGAATTTGAGACGCGAAGGTATGACCCGTTTTCCGACCGTTTTTATGAAGATAGAATACTGTATAGATAATATTACCGTGGTTTAGTCGACCCCGCCGTGTACTTGTAGCTTTACCTACACTGTGTACCTATACCGCCGTGTACCTACACTGTGGAGTGGACCTGGCCTCACATATGTGTTAACTGGCTGTTGGTCTAGTGGTTAGTGACCCTGACTGCTAAGCCTGAGATCGTGGGTTCGATTCCCACCCAGGACAAATAATTGTGTGATGAGCACGATCATTTGTTCTGTATCTGGGTGTAATTTATCTATAATATGTATGTATTTAGAAATATATAAGTATGTTTATCAGCAGTCTGGTTACCATAGTACAGGCTCTGCCTAGTTTGGGATCAGACGGCCTTGTGTGAGATGTGTCGAGTTATTATTATTATTAAAGACGACTAGTCGCTGAAGCAGATGGGCGAGCGAGGAATCGTAGTTAAGTACCAAGTGTGGATTTAATCATAATAGGTATTTATCCGGTGAAATGCCCAGAGAACAGGAGCACAATCAATAGGGATGTCGAGATTCATCAAAAGCACACATTAATCGGTGGTTATCGAACCTAATGAGTACATAGATAGTATTGATGTCGCTTGGCAAGTTCAATAAAATTTATCTTCGGTATGAGTGTTTCTCTATATAGGTACTCTTTATATGATTCTATACCTATGTGTTCGCACATGGTTCGCACACGTCTCACTCAAAATGTTTGTTTTATTAATGAACCGACAGTAGAAAATGTTATTAAAAGTGAGATCATTGGGCCTTCCATATTAGCAGCTGATCACGTGGGTCGTAGGAATTAAACGAATTCAAAGCACCGAGATTTCTCTGACGAAACGACAAAATGACAATTTGCCAGACCCGGGAACTTTGGTACTTCCGGTCGTACGCAAACATAAACGCTACCATAAGTTACAGGACCTACAACTGAAATGATATACGTACCAGCTTTACCAGATCGTCATTACCCATGTGTTTTTTTTTCATTTATTGTGTATATTGTCGCAAGTCGCAACTCGGAGGATAGGATCGTAATTAATTAGTAGTTGATATACACACAAGGAGGTTTATTAAACATAGAGTTTATCTTCTTTTATGTGCTGCGATACCTACCGTTCGTCCGATCTAATGATCGGACGAACGGTAGTCCGGAACGGTGGTCCGTCCATGCATATGCAACATTTCATAATTGAAATGTTGCATATGCATGGACGGAAAAAATGTTTCAGAGAGATGGAAAAATTACTTTTACGCGAGCGAAGCCGCGGGAAAAAGCTGGTGATAAATAAATTAAAATGTGTAATATAGAATATTGAATTTAATTTTAACAATTCTTTCATAACTAAATAAACTGCAACAACATTATGGTACGTCTGAATGTTATTGTTCAAAACATTAAAATTCATAGAAGAAACACACTAATGGACAGATGGTTTTAATCAACATTTAATAAAACGTAGAAAATTGTGATTTAAAATGACATTTAGGACTACTAAATCACAAATATCTTTTTTAAATTACTTTATACAATACATAGCATTGACAAAAATTAACATGTTTGTAACCCTGAATGTTTTTTTAAATCATTGTGTACATGATACAGAAAGGACATTTTCGTCTCTTAAAGTTAAATCGAGTAAGTAGATGAGAGTATAAAAGACAGCGACAACCATATAAAGCGGATATATTATGTACCTAATTATTACAGGCACGAGTTTCTTTTAAATCCTAACACATATTAAAAGAGATAAATGTATAATAGTATTATATAGCCACTTCGAATGTAATACATTGCATTTTAACAAGTGTGTTTTATTCAGCGTAGTTAGAAGAGTAAAATATTCAACATTTTTCAACCTTCCTTCAAAACCCGAAACAAAACACAGTACTTATTTAAAAAAATATGAATTGCACTCTACTGCATCTCTCTCTAATGACTTTCCTTTGATTACCCCTGTGACATATACGAGGTGTACACAATTTTTAACTCTAATAACACTTTTTGAATATCTCGAAAATGTTTGTTTGCAAAATTAACACATTTTGCATTACATTTATTAAAAAAGCATTATATTTAAATTCACACTCTATATGAACGTTTGAAATGGGCTAAATTACTCTAATATGTATGTAAATACCTATCAAACTATCAAAGTTTACGTTTCTAAATTTTATCACTGACGTTTCGAAAGATATATATCATAGCTCTGTATGTATCTATAATATACAAGAACTGAGACATGTTAAGATAGAAATAACCATGTACATTTTTGTTCTTCTACTAATTGGAGTTACGATAATAGTTTTAAATCTATCCAAACATGTCGTTTCACAACTTACACAATTGGTATTTTTGATAAATTTAACCCTAAACAGTAAAATGTTTGAAAAAATAGCTACATCACGTTTTATAATTTAAATATATACAGTCCATTGGAATAAAAAAATAAAATAAGTTTATCCATTCTAAAACTGTGGATTCCGAAGTACAAATACTCAGAGAAACATTGAAACAAACAGCTGTTAATTTTCATTTAACTTTACTCTGTAGTTTAGTTCCACTCTAAAATCCAGTACAGTATTGATATGAACTCGATAAAAGCGAAAAGCATAGTCGACTTTTCATTCTGTAAACCAATACCATCATCTATGTATAATAATTATAAAATATGTACATGTATATGTCCAAAAATGTATGGTTCTTTTTTAATACAATTGTTTTTGGCACCTATATAATATTGAACGATTACATTACACATATATAAAAATTATCGTAAGTATAATGATGTAGGTACATCAAAAGCCTCTTACTGCTGTTTATTAAACAAGAAAGCCCCAATTTTTTTATTATTATTGCTCTACATTGAATACACTTCATGGTATAAGATGAGACAAGAATAAACGCTATCATAGTTATTTTGGAAATGAATCCGTTATTTAGAGATTTCAAATATGATGGTTGGATTCCATTGCTACTTATTTTTATAAAATGACGTTTTTTATGAATAGCGACGTAAATGCACATTATACTCTGTCCATTTGTTTATTTTCTTTTTTGACAGTTGCTTGGAACCAAAGTAAAATTAAATTTTAAAAGGCGCAATCAAAGTCAAAATAAATGATAATTGTTTTACGCAATAAAAACAGATACGTTCTATTGCTATCTCACTACACCATTTACGCGAGAATAGAAACCAAGTTCTGTCTACCCGTAAACGATTAATACTAGTCCTATGATTGTAGTTCTGAAATAAGTATCGCTGTATGGAAAGGTATAATGTGTTTATAAACATGGATTCAGTATAAAAAGTACCTAAAGACAGAAGTGTTGTTACATCATGCAAGGAAACGTCCCTAGACTTATATAATACCGTATTTATCAGTCATATCAGCAAAATCTGGTAAACGTTCCTTAAACTACTTACTATGATATCAAATGTAACAATTTTACATTCATGAGGATAACATTATAGGTTAAAATATTACAACAGGATAAGGAAAAATATCATATAGGTACTTCAATTTCCAATTCCCAACGAGGTACTTATGTATTTGCAATGCATTTTCTAAAACTCAGGAAATATTACATTGGGTAGGGGCTCGATAAATACTCAAATATTAAATAATATTTTATTTACACTATATATGTACATTGTATATAGGCAATTTGATTGTAACTACTATATTTTAATATTATGATACATATTATGTAACTGATATCAATTGTTCAAATGGCCATTTAAATACAGCTAATTACCATGGCTGTACATTTCCCAAAGTTTAAAAACTTAAAATAAAACTTCGATTAAACAAGTTACGGCCAATTTAAAATTTGTCTAAATATGATATATATACATATGTACTGATCTAAAATTAAATTATTTTTATGTACGTTTCTTTATCACTTTTGTCAATTCATTATTTTGGGAAGAAAAATAAATACAAAAATAATTATAACAAAAAAAAAAAAAATTTGATGCTGTAAATATAATTTATCTGCCAGTTGGAATATAAACGTTTCTATAAGGCATGTCAGAGATTTTTATTAACCCTGGCAACACTGATGCGACTTAGATCGCTCTCTAACGACATATACATACGACTAGGCAACCAATTTCGTTCTAAAAGTGTTGCGCCTGTAATTATCTCAAATTATAGACATAAAAAAAAGACATAAGGTCAGATGCCATCACCTTTGAATGGGTATTGGTCGAACGCTAAAAAAGCCACGACTTCTTTGATTATAATTATTAAAAATCCCATAGGAATATCATTGCAGTTTCCCTTAGACTGATGTGCTCTTTGTTTATACTCCGACGACCAAGCGATTAATAGGTGTATTTAAAACATTGGTACATAACAAATGTGCATTATCAAATAATCGTAGCAATGACAGGGTTAAACAAGCTTTTATTTAAAATATTTATTATTATTTATCAATTTAAACAA
The DNA here is from genome assembly GCA_949752705.1 of Callimorpha dominula. Taxonomy (NCBI): domain Eukaryota; kingdom Metazoa; phylum Arthropoda; class Insecta; order Lepidoptera; family Erebidae; genus Callimorpha; species Callimorpha dominula. Next base: position 10,251,070 of record OX457010.1, on the reverse strand, counting down.
AACAAGGCAAAGATTGAATACCAGTGAAATTTTACCTTATTAAAATGTTTATGTAATAAGTATTTAAATTTCATTGTCCGTTATTGTTGTGTTAATTGAGAAAATAGCTGCCGTTAGTCAGCTCAAAGCGTCAAAACAGAGCAATTAGAGAAATTAAAAACGCTGGTCATATGTTGGTCTGGTACAGGTATTAGTAACTTTTCGCGGTACTCGGTACATACTGTTTTTGTTTACTATTGTATTCATTGTTCCGCTATAAATAGGCCAAAGCCATCTACATATATTATAATAGTCGATCCCTGCGTCACCTGAAATACGGCAATTACTACATACAGATACAGGGTGTAAGAAACACCGTACCGAATCCTGAAATAGTGTATGAGATGAGTCGAAAATCATTGGTATTTACTGCCGGAAAATTTATCATTTTTTTTTGGTTAAAAGTGATATAAGTAAGCAGAACATTTTACCAAAAAATTAATAAATATCGCATAAGGCCAAAAACTGCAATGTAATCAAACAACATTTAAATATCTTATGCAATTAGCTGGCGCTTGACGACGCCGAACGTTTAAGGTCATTCATCGTACCGCACAAAAAGAATACCTACGTTTGTAAAATGTACATTGCGTAGCGCCAAATGAAACTAATGACTATAAATCCTTAATCTGGCATTTTTATGATGAACTGACATTTGTATTATAAAAACTATAAACAGAAAGAGGTTTTTGTAAGTCTTTTAGCTCAAACTTACACGTTGTATAGAGGGACCCGTCTCATGTAGTTCGGTTGGCAAAACCGTCGCGCATCAAATGATCTTCATATGTGTTGAAGAACTTATCGCAAAGCGAAATTTGTTTGCAGAAGTTGTTTTTACTATTAAAATATTACGTGGTTCTCATAAATTTAATTAAGTGTTTATCTTTAATTACCAGTCTACCTACAAAATGAATAATAATAATAATATACCTCTTTATTCTATATCAAAAAAACATCAGAAAGAGTAAGAATAAAGTAATATTATGCGGCTAATACAATTACCTGTGGCAAATAATTAGTTTATTATAAATGTATTGTCTAGTATTTTGATGTTCTTTCTACCTTCAGTATATTGATAAAATATAAGAAACATTAGATCCAGCACATTTTCTCTCTTCTTCTATATGAAATCATCTCTAAATCTGTATAAAATTTAAAACATGACATCACAGTGTCTTATGTACTTCATGAGAATTTAACAGCCAAAAGCTGCAGGAACGTAATTCATAAAACTCATAAAAGCAGTATTGTATCTGTAAATATATGATATACTCGAATATTATAATTATCATGGTAGATTTCTCGAATCATTACCGTCTCACTACAATTACTAATACAAGGCTGAAATGTCTTTGAACCTAGACGACTTAGTTTCAATAAAACCAAAATTAGGAAGAGAATCGCGAACATCCGAGTTATAAACCGCCTTCAAAAAAGAAGGTAATGCAATCGGAATATTTTTTTGTGTGTAGTGAAACCCCTGTGAACTAACTTTAGGGTATAGAGTTGGCCACTAAGTTAAAACAAAATTTAGATATCTTATCATGAAGTCTACCTTATTGTGGTAAAAAATTTAAAATTTAAAGGTAGCAACTGCGCTCGTTTTGGCAATCTCTGCAAAAGGCTTCCCCGACTTTGTTGACGTCATATGACCCAGAATAATTTAAAATATTCTAAATCAAAGTAACAGTTTATAAAGTCGAGGAGATCCAAAGACAATTTCGCCAAGTACCTTTAGTATATAAACAATGATAACACATTTTGGAGGTGGCAACATCTATTATGTACAGGGGCTAGGGTTGTCAAAAAAGTTCGCATCTACGTCTGCTGGTCTCCGCAGCACGCCGTGCAGTCGAGGCAGCCCTGCGGCGGACCGCCTCGGGACCGCTATCTTTTTCCGCGACACCCTGATACCTGCTCCTAGAAAAAAAAAATCGTCATCTTAATCAGCCAAAGTCAGCAAGTAAATGTAACATTTAAGAAAGCTGTTTATGTGTTTATGACCTGCTAAGCTGTAAGTTGTGTGTTTCAGTTCAATCTTTATCTGCGTCGCAAATACAAACGATATACTGATATTGACTCCTACTATGATACAGTCTACTTTTACGATGATGTTCTAATTTATTTGCATTGAAAGATTTGAGAAATAAATTATCATAAACAAACACCGTGCATACTACAGATACTTTTAAACTGTAGTAACCACATATAAATTAATTGAATTAATGCTAGGAATCGAAATTCTACTCTTTTACTAATATGTATGGGTGTACATAATATTACGAATTACGTAAAAAAATACTTTTTACAGTTCAGTTTTAACTATTTCTTACTTAGGACCTCACCTCCTTAACAGACTGAGTCTAATTGATTTATTGAGTTCAAAAGACAGTATCGACTGTTACAATTTTATAGACAGAAGACATGTTATTTTAGTTAATAACAAACCATGTACAAAATATACGAGAATGAGAATGATAAAGATACAATTTCCTATATTTAGACCATGTTTTTTTTTGTAAACTACAGTAATTTTGTTATTACATGCAGCCCGTTGACTATACTTTTTTATCAGAGGTTTTGTTTTGTGCCTCAAGCTTAATACATTATGATCATAATAATAATTTATTTTAAAGCCAATTACAATTTGTCTATATAAAAGTATAATTAAGTACAACACAATGACATTTGGAGAGAGGGTGAACGTCAGTGTCTGTAGTAGTTTAAAACCGTGTTACAGAATATTAAGTTATTGCTACAGAACCCAGGCGCACCGTACCTGCAATATACGCATAGCTTCCAACAGTTCTTGTTTGTCAGCTAACAACGTGGCCGCTTCTTGTTGAGCGGCGTGAACACATTGTCGAAGTACAGACGCCTCCTCCACTTTACTGTAATACATTGTTGATTTATTATTATAAGAGATCGCCTGATGGTCAAATTTCAACCATAATTTATTATACTGTAAATGCGAAATTTGCTTAAACATAATACGTGAGGAGAATTCTTTGTATCCCACAAAGAATTCTCGTCACGTATTATTTTATAGATAAAAATAAAAAAATTAATACAGAAAAAAAAGATGGGATAACAACGTAGGAAGCTACCATTTACCAGTGCCAACAAACAATGGCTACTAATAAAAGACCGACAAGTTACTACCTTATTTTTAGTAATATAAAAAACATGTTGAAAAAGAGTGTCCTTGCCTGTTCTTCTCATTAGGATCTTTCATATTTTTCATATTTACAATCAATTTTGTCGTATTTACCGTTGATAATCTTAATAGGCTTACATAAAAAACACTCACTAATTTTATACTACCAAGACTGTTGGCAGTATTTTTTTTTTCGTTATTTTAGCTTAGCAAATCTTCAAGAGGATCACAATATAAACACGAATTATAAACAAACTTACGCTCTAAGCTCCCTATTATCTTCCGCTATCCTTGCTAACGTGACTAGTCTTTTTCTTAATTCCTCGTTTTCTCTATTCAGCCTTTCAATGTTCTCTTTGGCTTCATCTAGCTCCGGCATGGGTTGCGGAGTGGCCGGTGACGCTACGGTCGAAGGGGTTGACACTGGGGGGCCCAGCCGCACAACTCCAGCGGTGTCGCGGGTCATTCGAAGCGTGGTCAAATCGACGTCCAATGGTTGGGGCGGGGGGGAGGATATCGAGCGAGTGGCACGGTCTTCTATTAGGTGGAGTTTCACGTTCTCTATTAATACCTTGAAAAATGTTGGTTAAAGATTTAGTTAGATACATAATTACGACACATAATGTATGTGTAGTAAAAGATAAAACACACTAATATATATATATATATAATGTAAACATACTAAATGGATAGTAATAATCCTATTCCATTCAAATTGAGGAAATCTTTTAGCAATTATTATCGTTACTCAATGCTATCAAATGTTGAGTTTTATTTTTTATTAAACTGTTTTAATAAACATGTAACGTAACTTTTAAAAGTAAAAAAAATAAATAATCAACTTTAGCCTTATTTAGGTTCCGTTTTAAAATTCGCATCTATGATTCATCTAATGAAATAACCGTAACTCTTTGACGGAATTATCTTTGTATTTCCTTTTAAATTAACTGTACATACATATGTATATAATAGGAAACATTTAAGACCTTAAGACCATCAATCTCTTACCTCTAAAGGCATAGGTGGAACCACGACCTCGTCTTCAATAAGCTCAGCTAGCGCCAGGGCTGTGCTCATATTGAGAGCTATAGACAAGTCCCGCACCCGAGCCTCGAGAAGCTCCTCAAAAGGCGCTAATCCTGAGACTTCTCCCTGGCAAAATTGTAATGGTACACATAAAAAACTCAAGGAGACGTAAGACACAAGGAACAATTGGTCAACAATGAGAAACCAAATAGGAAAGTAGAAAATGGTAAGTGTATTTCAAATAATGCAAAATTTGAAGTGACATTTCCTGCACTGACCAGGATCTGTGGATCGTTGGACCTCATGCTAAGTCTGGATGAATAAAGTGTCTATAGAGAAAACCTCAGAGCCATAACCATGTTAGGCTTTCTGTGTTTTTTTTTTTACAACAAGTACAGTTGTTAACCCATCTGGATCTTGCAATCATCAACACTATGATAATGCGGATTAACTGTCTACCTAACATGGATACAATAAAGACGGCCTAGATCAGAGGTCTTGAGTTCGATTCCCACTCAAGAAAAATAATTGTGTGATGCGCACGATCATTTGTTGTGTCTGGGTGTAATTTATCTAATATGTATGTATTTAGTAATATATAAGTATGTTCATTAGCTGTCTATTTTACAATAGTACAGCATCTACCTAGTTTGGAATCAGACGGCCGTATGTGAGGTGTCTCAAGTTATTAGTACAATATGAACCTTCTGAATAAGTACGCTTAAATACAAACCATTTCATCAGGTGTTCTCGGCAGCTGAGTCCTCATAAGCCTGGCTGCGACGTTAGGAGTCGCCCGCATTGTCAACTCATCACTCTCGAAGATCGGCTCCGACCAGGCACGCGCGCGCATAGAGAACTTATTCTGTGTTCAGATATTAAAGTTACAGGAGGAACAGGGGAATGACTTTGAACGAGGGGGTTTGTGTAGCCGGTTCTGCCGAACGTAAATTGTTTAAAATAACTATGTAAATAAATTTTAAATGTAGAATAAAAATATTAGCAGATGCTTTGGTCAATATTTTTTATTTCTTAATTTGTGATGTTATAAAAGTGTGGTATAATAGGTATGTAATGTATAGAGTTATTTAAAAATCTGTAAGTATTACTAACATAAAATGGTAAGATACTAAGGAAGAATATTACTTTTTTACTTTTGTTTTTTCCGTTCAGAAGTAGAGGCATATAGACAGGGTTACACATCACAACAACAAAGACTTCACCAACGTACCACTAGTGCGGGATGAAGATGAAGGGAAGTGCGTCATGCGACCACATGCATGCGACAAATATTTCATGCAAATATCTAATATCTTTAAATCTTAAAATGACTCTCAGTATTACATTAATAAACATCTTTAATAGTTTTTCTTTGCTTGAATTAACTTGGTACAAAGTAGTTAAGAAAAATAATAACTATATTTGATTAACTTCAATATGAGACGAGGTTTGACGTCATAGGTCGTTATTTCATACAGAACCTACAAATAAATACATTATTACTTTCCATGTCATGTTTGTAGCAGAGAATAGACCTATTATGGAAGGGAGGCGAGGCGCCCTATACGCAATGGTGTAGTTGCCTATTATTTAAGAGGCGGCCAAGGTCTGCCGGAGTTTTCGGGGACTCCCTTTCTAAGGGCTCTATTGCAGGATATACTGAGTCCCCTGCAATAGAGCTATTTGTGACAGAACACCTTGCGGTTTTAGTAGGTTTGATTCCGACATACCACTTCACCGCTGAGGTAGTGGCCCGTAGTCGTTTCCACACGATAAAAATAAAGAAAGCATCTTCGTGGGAGAGCAATGCTTCGGCACGTATGGGCCGGCTCGAATGGAGTGACACCACGGCCTCACAGAAAACCGCCAGTGAAGCAATGCTTGCAATTGTATTTCGCCGAGTGAGTGAGGTTACCAGAGGCCCCTCACCCTTCCCCCCCCCCTTCCCCTACTCCCACCTTAAAGGCCAGCTAGAGTTGGCAGTTATTTTTAAAATGTTAAAGCGAATATTATTATTAGCATGCATACAATACATAAAATGGTAAGATTCTGTTAAGCTGTCGCTTATCACTGCGATAAGATGGCTGGTGTTTTTCACACACTTGCGTGTTTGCAGCAAAATGCTTACTACCTTTTCCGTCAGGTGGCGATACTGTGAATAAAATGGCAGACGTGTAACAGATAGCAATGAAGCGGTTATAAAGATGTTTCTTGTCACAGATTTAGTTGAGATATTATATATGTTTTAATTGCAAAAAAAATAAAAACTAATATTATCCAAGTCTTAAAAATGTATTAAAGTTAAAGCTTAATTATATTATATTATGTCCAACTTTAACGTAAGGTCATTTTATTTTTTGGGCTGTTTGACTCTTATTCAAACAGTTCCAGATACACAAGACAGTGACAGAAACATCTTTAGTCTCACTCACTCTTACACAGACAAACCCCCTTGGCTACGACACATAACCTCTACAACTATGGGCACTCAACATAATGATACCACTACATTGTGTCAAATGATCCATAGACCGTGATCTATAAGATCTATGTTAAATACCTTGAGACGGTTCTTTCGTTTCACGATAGCCGAGCGGGCGGGAATTGCCATAGAGGAAAAAACACACATAGACACATATAGTTAGAGATAAAATGGATGCATTCCAGTTTTGGGAGGGCTTAAAAGCGAGTGATTATTATTATACCGATGACAAAAGCGACACAGAAATAAAACTCATTATAATACAAAAAATAATACGTTCATCCGGCGTATAATCAATCGCTTGTAGGCCCTATGCCCATTTCAACATTGTTTCAGTATTACAGCGATACACCTTACTGGGCACAATATACGATGGTTGTGGTATGATACGATCATGCACATGTTTTATTTTAGAGCGGTAACACACAGACTACACTTGTCCGTTTGACTACACATATTTGTTTTACAAGACTGCAGCCATTCGCGTAAATTTAAGACTAGGAACAAATTACATTTTCTATTTTTAAATATGTTGTAAGCATTTTATTATTAGTATCCACTACACAACTATGTGTGTCACCTCAATAGCAGCGACCCCAATAATATATAGTATAAATACTAACACAATTTACTAACAAGGAGAGTAATAAAATAGTATATGAACGCGCCACAGTATTTTTACTACAATGTAATCTGTAGATTTGCATATGGCTGATAGGCTGTTATACACATTACAATACGTTGCCATCTACATCTTTAGAGTTAAAAGTGATAATACCCTTGAAGTGTTCTGGTCAAGGAATTTCGATAATTTAGTGCAGTTAATAGGCAGAATTAATGAATATTGGTCTGTAGGAAGACAAGGAGTCAGTTTGTTACCGCCTTTACATTTGAGGATCAAGGTCAATTCCAACTTTGTTTATGAAAACTGTCCAATTAAATACTATGGCACGATGGAATTGGCTTGGAGAGTGAGGCAAGATAATGTCATTTAAATTTTATTGATGTTATTGTTCGAGGTTGCACTCTATTTGTTTGTTCCCTTTTCACGATTAATCGGCTGAACGAATCGTGATGAAATTTGGCAAGGAGATAGATTATAATATCCTAGGGAAGGACATAGGCTAATTTTTATCCCGGAAAATGTACCGTACCCGTGAGATAAAATTTGAATTTCCATGCGAACAAAGTTGCTAGTTTTTTATAATAGTATGATTGTGTTATTGTAAAATATGTGTTTCATTTTATTCTATTTTATTGTACAATTGGCATTGGTATGAGGCATTTCAGAAAGTAATTTTGGTACAATAAAGAGGTATGATAACTGTATAAAATACTTATATAATCCTCATGACGTAATACGGCACATATTAGACCGCATACAAACATAGAACTATGCAAGCTAAACTCTACTTTGTTGCCTTGGTGCGTGAGTTGTTGTATATTATTGCCAAAAAAAGGGAGAATTCTGTACTTAGGTAGTTACATCCTAAATCTGAAGACTTTTATTTTTCTCGCATTAAATTGTTTTTGGAACTGTAATTTGTAAATCGAACAACAAGATTTCAATGACATTATCTCTTCCTCTTCGACTATTGTAAAATGTAGATCAGAAATTAAAAATAAGTAGGACGGTTTTTAATGGGACATGCTTCGTATTATTACCAAACACGGTTTACTATATCGAATAACAATTATTGTGTTTAATAAATAATGTTGTTTTAAATTCTTAATAGAAAATAAATATTTTAATGTAGTTCAGTTTTAAATGTGGAATTGTAAAAGAAAAGTCAGGTGTAAATAACATGTTTTAAAAGGTGAATGTGAATGGAATTCATACATCAACAGATTGTATTGAAAAATAAAAAAGTTTGCCGTAACAAACATACATTCCTGAGTAAGTATTAAAAGATTAAAGGAATTTTTCAGTACAATCATAATTTTTTATAAATTTTAATAGTTATTTGCAACTGTTCAGAGCAATATTTACCTTCAAAGTAAAAGTACTGTCAGCTCACTTGATACATTACTGAACTACTTAAACGCTCTGGAATACTGGAGTCTAAAATAAATTAAATTTAGACTATAAATTTAATTCATTCTAGACTCAAGGAGGAGGAGCTCTAAACCCTTAAATACTGACCTTTATGTTTTGTTTTAGTCAATCGTATTCCGTGTAATATGATTAGCGACTATTGTTGATAACTGTACATACATATATGAATTCCCAATGTTTGCGTACAACAGTTCCAAATAACATTTATTACCAACGAAATCAACATTAACACATACCTGGAACTCGTCCCAAGGGATAGCAGTACATTCATCGCTTTTGAGATCGTCAGCGGCTAGTCTCAAAGCGGAATTGCCTCCCACACTTTGATGTACTATGTGGATGTTGTTGAGTCGCCACGTGCTCGTCGATATCTTGAGTTGCGAGAAATTGAAATGAAACATGCACTTTCTAAATCAGGGAAATGTTCCTACTATCGTATTGTAAAAGATAAACCAAACGAAAACCACAATCATTTTTTGAGACTTGACCCAATTGCCTTTACAAGTAACGTGATAAAAGCATCTTATAATTAAGTTCGCAATCAAGTATACGTCTTAAAACGCCATATAAACATTTTGTGGTAATATGATTTCTTCTTAAGAGGCCTTATACGAAATTTTGCCAATTTTGCTGATTTACGTGATTTTTAAGAACAACATAAAATATCATTTCAATTTAGATCTTATGAATGATCCACTTTATTACTTTTAATTGTAAAATCACGTCTGTAAAATCACATAAATCTAGCGAAATTGGCAAAATTTCGTATAAGGCCTCTTAAGAAGAAATTATATTACCACAAAATGTTTAATATGTATTTGTATAACTTGACAAGGGATGATGATTAATGTAACACCATCTCATTATGGTATTGTTATAATGTAGTAGTATAGTTTTGATACTTATATAGATAGGTATACACTAAAAGAGAAACGAGATAAAAACAGACGAATTTTCCAAAAACCAATATGTGGTTAGTATTAATTCATTCTATTCAAAATGTAATTTTGGTTACCTACTTTCCTGGCATTATATACTTAAAACAAAATGACAAATACCACATCTCGTCTTCTACACGAACTGGTGACCGAATGATCGCTGGGTGAGGAAGACCTTTCTACAACTTCAGCTGCTACCTCCACGCCACTCGAGACTCGGCCGTGTTCGAACTCCCTGTAAGGGTATATCATTTAACATGTTTGAATCGTAATGAAATGTTACGAGGGTGAAAAGTTGAGAAGATATTTGTTTCTCACGCACGCTCTAACCACTGAACAGATTTGGATAAAATCGACGGATACAAGCTGAGTTAGATATCAAGTTGCACTGCCAATCGATTTTGTTAATTACAATGCAATTGTTTAGAACTTATCTTCTTATTGTATTTTACTATGTAGTAACGTTACTGCTAACTTACTCTTTCAGAGTACTTTTTAAGAGAATTAAAAGACTGCCGTTTAATGTTAATGTAGATTAACTCTTCTAATTATATTCAATTTGTAGTTAACGTTGCTTCAAATGAATATGTAAGAAGCCTCACTTAACACTCATAAAAGCAATTGAAAGATTTTGGGATCGAAACCCAACCAGTAAGTACAGTACCATCACAGAATACATAATAGTATAGGTACAGAAGTCCTTGTTATATTCACCTAGTTTCTTCTGTTTCTATCGCGTAACTCTGTTCTGACGACGCCGCGACGTTAAGGTTGTCTTTTTTTTAAATAATTAATTAATCTTAATATTTCATTATCAGTAAGTTATGTGTAAGTATGGTCTTACTCTACTATTGTCAACAAATGAACCTAGGCTAGTTATTAATAACTCGAAAGTCCAGATACGAAAGGATAAAGCGACGCAGCGTGGGAGCAAGCATCAAACTAACGTGCGGCCCGGCTGGCGTTGCCCCACTGAATTTTGGCACGATTAGTTGACCCCGCCGTGTACTTGTAGCTTTAAATCTATACTGCGGAGAGGACACGGCCTGGTACCGTACAGAACAACGCTTACCATGAGAACTTAGTGATATTGGATAAGTTAATAATAATAGATACAAAGTGCATTAGTTAGTATGTACATAGTTTTGAGTCCTGACCTAAAGGCCATATCGGCGTCGTCAGGTGATTCTGCAGCGAGTCCCACGACGACGTATCGGTCGCTGTCGGAGCTGGCCGTCGACGCCGCGTCACTGCGGGTGTCGTCGCGGGTCAGGGCGCTGTCTATGGTCGTCACGAGGGATGTCAATCCGCGACGCATTGATGAAAAACCTGCCAAAGAACAATAGTGTTGATTTTATGTTATGTCTTGTTCTGATCTTTACTCAGAAGCATTTTCCAAGTTTGGGAGAACACGGTTCCGGCGTTTGTTGGATACCTAGTGCAAAATTTTTGCAGCACATTCCAGGCACTTAAATGAGCCCTTACATTTTGTACCATTTACAAGCGAATCTTCAACTTGTGCCTAATGATGTCGCTTCGATGGCATTATGCTGTTCTGATGGTTTTTAAGATATTTAATTAAATACGTTTACTGTATTATTATCATAAAATTACATCGTTGACCTCTCAAACAATTGAAGGGTCTCCCTGAAACCCATAATATTAGGCAAAGTCCAGTTCAAGCGGTTAAAATCCGAGCAATACGTTAAACAGTGGTGTCTTCTGAAATGTCTCTTGAAGTTCGATCTCAATATTTATTGACCCTTAGAGGCTGCAGAAGTGGCAAAATAAGATATGTAAACGATAAATAAAATTCAGAACGTAGGTACCTCCAAAACCGAGCCCAGGACTAGGAGGGGGTGGTTCTTCAATAGGTATCGTTTGATACACATCGATTGATGTGGTTGCCAGCACTCCACTGTCACGATCCACCATGGATGGAGCCATTGTCGCTTGGGAACCTACTGGAAGTGAGGGAAATGGTTATTGTTTACACATATTAAATTCAAATTATGAATAATTCTTTTTTATTTAAAAGGGACTGTTACTTATACTTTTTTTTTATTATTTTGACTAGAATTATCAACATCAATGGTAAAAGTATTTCTATATATCATCTCATTCTTTTCTCCTGTAAATTCTGAACTCCGGTTTCTAGTTTCTAATTAAAAATTTCGCATGACACCTGTATCTTGAATTTCATTAGCTTTATTTGGCCTGCACATATTTTGTATCAAACTGGTCTGTTCTGTCGTAAATCTAAAAAAACGTAAATATTATCGTTTTGTACGTTAAAATATGATTTCTATAACCACAAACCCGACACTTACTGCAGTTATCTTCGAGCGGTGTCGACGCCTCTAAAGTGGATACGGCTTGATGTTCTGTACACCCCGAAAGAGAAGGCAGGAAGAACCAAGAAAGCAAGGAAATAACGAAAATAAATAAATACAAAGAATATATGAATATAGTTTGATTTCAATGTTAAAGAATTTTCTGCATTACCTGTCTTACCGATTCTATGTAGTACTATCTAGATTACAATTTACCTCAGAAATTTCTTTGTAAATTCAGTATTTGCTAGGTACTTTGTAGGTCATGCAATTCGCAATTCCTTACCGGAAAATCCAATACCGATTTACCCGACCCGAGAAGAGATTCCAAAACCTCACCATTGCATCAAAACATATGCGCAAACTTATGTAAAGGGATCAATGAAGCAGTTACTATATATTTATCAAAATAAAATCAACTAACAAATATGTTTTTATCAAAACTGCATGTGTGAATGTGTCCAGGTACAGAATCATTTAAATAAATAGCGACTCTTATTCCTACACAATAAAGTCGCAATTCCGGTTGCACTCTATTACTCTATTTTTGTGGACAGATAAAACGCGGGGCCCGGCCGACACTGCATTTTGGCACGTTTAGTTGACCCCGCTGTGTACTTGTAGATTTATACCTACTCTGCAGAGTGGACTTGGCTTGACCATACTATAAATTGTTATACAAAAATAACTCAACATTGCCTTGATTTACTTAGTACTATTGTTAAAATGAATGGTATTGAAATAGAATCTTGAAAAGAAATAAATAAAGCAATGGAATTTAACACAGGGTATCCTCAAGATAAAAGAATCGCTAAAAACTATATGAATTGAGATTAACGTTAAAGTTAACTCACAAGCAGTTCACAGCTTTGTATGCTGTTTTAATTTATTGGGATACTTAACAAACAAAACAAACAAACTACTGTTAAGATCAAAAAAACAAACTTTCATTTCATACAAATTTGCAGACAAACTAACTATAAAAACATTTTATTCACTGTTAAGATCCTATTCATATCAGATATTAATATAAAATCTTACCCAATTTCAAGTCTTGTAAGCTGGACGAGTCTAGAGGCACACTGTCAAGATCTCTTGAAGACTCTTGTCCGGGGCAGTTGGATGGAAGCACGAAAGTAAGCTCCACAGCTGGTACAACTACGCCTATTACTATTGATCTGTTGAACAGAATTATTAACTTGAAGTTTTGAATAGGAAAATTACTATTTGTATTCATTTACTTTTAATACAAATATATTTAATAATAAAACGGTAAATACAATAACATTTACAATTATATTATATGCAGTTATAAGAATAATTACTAAGAGTAAATATATGTTTTCCTTTTTTACAATATAATAATAAAAATAAAATTGTGAAGTGGCTACGTTAAAATGTAAAAATATTGATCACACCATTCCTACAATAGAGATCTACACACAGATAACTAATTTACTTTTGCTTAAAAGAACGAATTGCGTGATCAAAATGTAGGTTATCTAAACTAATATTATAAAGAGGAAACCTGTTGCGTTTTTGTATGTATGTTTGTAATGTTTTTACAAAAAACTACTGAACCGATTGCGATGCGGGTGAAACCGCGAGGCGCTGCTAGTATATGATAATTAAGTAACTTGCTATAATACATTCAATAAGTAAGACCACTGCCACTACAAGTAGCAGGCGTTCACGGGCATGACACTTGGACCACAATTATTATTTAGCTATGTTATATTCTAAGTATACTATTACAAATGCAAAAGCGAGTGTGTTTAATTGCTTTAATGCCTAAATATTTAACCGATCACCATGAACAGAAAAAGACAGAATACCTTTCATCCAGAAAAAAAAGTTAAGTTCCCGAGGGACAGAAAAAATAAGTCGCAGACAAAGTATGTAGTGTACCTATATCACTACATATTATATAGTCCCTCGCCGCGTCTGTTCTGTTTTGTTCGCAATAAACTCAAAAACTACTTAACGGATTTTCAAGCGGTTTTCACCACTAGATAGAGCGATTCACGAGGAAGGTTTAGGTACATATTTTGGTTTTGTGTAAATTAGTTGAAATATGATGATGATTGTTAAAGATGTCTCTGCTACCCGTGAGTCGAGTTGCTAGTATTATACAAAACAGTCCCTCACCCATCTTCAGCGTCTGGCTGTCGTTCAGCATCATGCGCCAGCCACTCGGTCATCTCGGAGATTCTTTCTAACTGTCGCATGAGGAATAGCATCTGGTAATGGTTAAGCTGAAGACCAGCCAATCCGCAAGTTCGGGCCACTATCCAGATACGCGCCATATCGTCATCAAAACATATCTGTAAGTAACCAGCCCATTTTAAGTGAACATTATGTTGAAAGTCCTACTGTTTTTACTAATATTATAATTCTGATTTGACACCTGTGGTATAAAAAATTACGAACTTACATTTTTAGATTACATTGATAACTTTTCTTTATGCTGTTAAAACCGATGTAATTTTTGTTACTATAATTCATTTTCGTATATTTTCTTAAAATGAATATCGTGTCTACGTTATCTCATCCCATTATGTCGATTCGAATGACTAGCTTCTAGCCTATAGTGTGTACTCTTTTAAGAATGTTTTATTTAATTTGCTTACCCAAGCGGTAAGAGGCGTGGCGTCCAACAAAGGAGCAGGTTTATAGTTGGTGGCCCTCGCGCCACAAAAGTCTGCCCACAGTGGCTCGACGCGAGCACACCACACGGATCTGTTCTCTCGCCACAACAGCTCAGGCGTGATATCCGTGCCACGGTCTACGTCGTCCAAGTCTGCAAATTAGGAAAATCGTAGTAAGACGGATGAAGAAAACAGCGTGTTCAGAACATGCAAAAAAAAAAGAATCCGCGTTGAGACCGGACGTATATCCGTGGCCAGTACCAATACTCCCGAATAAGTTGAATATTACGTTGAAATTTAACAAAAATCACAGGTATCAAGATCGTATTGATAACCAACCCATTGTTGCTGTTTATCCCCTGTTTATTTATTATTATTTGTTTAACAATAAAATATCACATAAAGCATGTAATTTTATTTAATAACATCTTATATCCCTTAATAGTAACGATTCCACAATAATTAGCGATTTATGTAAAAGCTAAGAATAACAAAATGAAATTAATATATTTCAAATTACTAAGTCACAGCATTTAGTCGCGATCGTGACCTCATCCGCTCTCGGCGGCTATGGCTCGGCGTTAAGGAGCCATGAGGAGGATTTTCCGCATTAGACTTGGGGATGTAGCAGCAGTGTGACAAACTGCTTCTCGATGTTAATTAGAATTAACGAAGAGGGACTGACGAAAGTTCTAAATTTCATTCTTTGATATAAATACAATATTCTATATATAAAAAACAATGTTTGTCTTCTATGCTTTCCGAAACCATTGATCAGATCGTGATGAAACTTGGTGTGTTCTGGGGACACCCATGATGGTTCTTGGCCCAAAAATTATATATAAAGAAAAAGATAAGAATGGTATTGAAACGCATGCCGGGTGCATCTAGTTTATAATAAATTACACACATTGATTTGATTCTCATGTAAACTTAATGTCAATAATGAGTCATAAGAATGAAACGGTGCACTTGGACGCAATCAGTAACTTTCTTTCTTCACTTTAGCTTATGGCAACTAAAGGACAAATCGAAGGCACTCACTGTCAGCGTGCAATATGAACTGTTCGTGTATGGGGTCCATGTCGTGGAGCGCGCACGGGAACTGGCCGCGCGCCGGCGCCGAGCGGCGCAGCGCCGACAGGATGGACGCCAGGTCCGCGCGGGTACCCGCTGAATCTACAATACAACATTTCAAACATTCATAACTAATGAGACCTAGTTTGTGAACGCCATTGTCACACATACCTGACAAAAATAAGATGCACTATAACAAGAAAATTGATTGGTTTGATTTTGATATTTGATTTTATATGTGTGACTATGGCGTCCAAACGGTTAAGATATGTATATACCTTCTTCACGACTTACTTAATTAGGTCCTAAGTTATCTTGAAATCACTATTAAAGAATGTTTTTCTAACACATTCGTTTATAACAGTTAATTTACAACAGCACTCTATCGCTAGTGAAAACAAACTTTTTAATCGCACTTTATGCTTCTCGAACGAAAGCAATAAGTACAAGAAACGTCATGGTAACCTCATTTTAGTTATTTGTTCAATTCTAAAATTTCGAATTGATTATGTACATTATATGATTTTTTGTATCTGATATTTTCGCCTTAAAAAAAAAGGAATTTTTGCCGTCGTATAGGTCATAATTCAATAAAAATAACTAATATAAATAAGATCCTACTATGTTTTCAATTAAAATATTATTTAAAAAAAATATTCACGGCGGATATTAAAAAAAAAACGAATCGATAAATTTATAGTAACTCACTGGTTCTAGGCGATTCTCGAACGTTGGTAAGGGTGGCCCTCGCAGTACACACATGTAACTCCTTTGGTCGGTCGCGCTGCTGGGATATGTGCTCGGAACCAGCTTCTAACACAATCTGTAACGTTAGATGTATAAATAACGAACATTGTCCAAATTACATAAAATACTCGTATTTGTTACTATCATTGTAATTATATTTATATATACAATCTTAAAGGTTTGAGGGTAAAATTTAATTGTTTCACAGGTTCAGTAGATATTTTTCTTACATCATACTTTTAAGTGAGAAACAAATATATTAAGAGAAATATCTGTTTTCCTTCTATCTCACCAAAATAGTTATTTATTTTATTTTTATTAAATATTACATAGATAAATATCAATAGATACAAAAAGTATCGATATGATCCTATGGTCATATCGATTCTTTTTGTGGGGTGCCACTAAACTATCTACAACAATTAAGTACTACTCATTTTTTCTTATCAGATGATACTATCTCTTACTACATAGTATCATATCATATGCGGTATTAGTTTTTATTATCAACTATTAATATTTATTAAAAATACAAATAAAATACTACTACTCTTTTTTTCACTAGCTACCCGAAACGAAGGGTTCTGACTGAGATTTCGTCAGCAAATTACGCGGTTTAAAAGCATTCACATGCATTCAGTCACCTTGATATTCGTATGACACTTTGTCATTTTTAATCTGTGACAATGACATTACTGAATAAAAAAGTACCTTTGGAAAACATTGTGTCAAAGAAACACATATACCTTAGGCATAATGGATTCCATCCTGACGTCCATGTAAGGTGGTTGCGGAACGTCCTCCTGGCTTATTTCTTCTTGTTTCAATGCTCTAGCTACATGAGGTAGGAAGGCTCCTAACCACACCACGCTCTGAACATCTACTGATATCCGGACTGGGGATAGTTGCACGTAGAGTTTTGGGGCTGGTACTGTAATATACATACATACATATACAGCATGGTATTGAAAGGAGAGGTCATATTTTAGAGTCGTATGGTAGACTCTATAAATAACTTAAACTGCTAACAATTTTAGAAAAAATCTATATTATATATAGATTTTTTCTTTTTATATATTTTGAAATAAAAAAATACACGTGATTTTGGCTAAGGGGGGGTAGGGTTAGTCTAAAACCTCACCACGTATCACCAGGGGGAAGGGGAGTTAAAAAGTTGCCAAAAAAAATCACGTGATTAATGGACGGCCTCTTTGAAACTGACAAATTAAACTTAAAAATTGGCCAATAAAGCTAACAATTCGTATGAGAGGGCTGACATGAATAAAACTATGGGAGGGTTAATCGACCACAGAATTCCATCTTTTTTTTTTAAATACAATCGTCAGCGTGTCTATCAGTGATCATGCGTTTCTGAATTATAAACCATTTGAGGTTATATTCACACTATATAATTTGCTTTAAAAATACCGGTTTAAAGCCATGGGACAGAACTAATTTAAGGATGTGTTGCTTTCAAAGCAATTTGGCGCAGTGAGATATTGTACAAGAATCGACTAATTACATTAGTCGATTCTTGTACACACACACAGGAGTAGAGGAAAGGGAAAAGAAGGGGATAGGGGGAGAGGGAAGGGTTAGGGCTTCTGGTAACCTCACTCACTCGGCGAATTGCTTGACTGCCGATTTTCAGTGAGGCCATGGTACCACTGGCCCGGCTCGATCGGAGTGATACCGGCATGGCTCTCCCACAAGTGATGAAATAACACAGGGAACATAAAGAATTCTCTTCACATGTTAAAATGTAGAAAGTATATATATTATAGGTAGTATGCGTAAATTTGGCCCGCTCGCACTATGTTTAATTAGGAAATTTTGATTTAATTTTGTTTCTGTTGTTTGTAGTTTGTAATTGAAATTATTCACAAAGTGTTAATTTTAATGGATAAAATTATTAAAAGTATATTACATTCCGCAGGACCGAATTGTGACGATCTTTAGGGGAGGTCCGGAGTTGATGATGATATTACATTCCCTATGTACTAACGATTTGAGACGATATCGGAAAATATAAGCTGATACCAATACGCTTTTTGACCTATTTCCATGATTTACAAATTGATCGAAACGTCCTTCACAACAGATACAAGCTTTTTTACTCACCAGGGAAGCATATGTCACCAGGATAATAGAAAAATGTAAGTTCAGCGTGCAAAAGGCCAGCGTCACCCGGAAGTGTTGCTTTCTCAGCGCTTACTAGAGGCCGCGGGGCTTCCCGAGACTTGGACCCTGTCGATACCTAAGAACACATTCTATTTTAGTAGAACTACTAAGTACTAGTCGCTATAAAACAATAATTTATCTATCCTATGGGAAAAATACTTATTTCTAGATGAAATTCTACGTCCTCGTGTGCCCGTGTATGAAAATATCATGACGATCGGTTGAGTAATTAACGTGTGGAAGCTTAACAAACAAACTAATAACATAATATTTTTACCTTGTATACAGTGAAGTCGTCTATTCTAAGTACTAGACATGTGGTCATCAATTTGCCCAGATGCTGAAGTATTCGCGTTCTCGTCGGGGAAGCTGCAAATATTAAAATCTAGTTTATTTTTTTATTTTATTTATTTACAATTCAATTACGATGAGATTTAGGAAAAAAAATACAACAGATATAGGGCCATGTATGGCAGTTCTTATACCTCACAATAATAGTATTGGAAGTTATTAATAGTATCGATGTTTTTGATCCGGTAGTACCGATACTGTCGACACTATTATATTAGTAGTATTCAAGGAATTCAATAGTATCGACCATTTTTTAGTATTGATAGTATCGATTTAATTTTTTTTTTTTTTAAACAAGACTACTAGTGACGTGGGTCACACATTACTAGTATTCTTGTTAACCCCTCCAGCTAAGCTAAATGCTTGTGTTAGGATTGGGTTCACGCCGGTAGTGCACTGGGTGGGGTTCGAACCCGCAACCACTTGATCGCAAGTCCGACGCCTTAGCCATTACGCTACCGCTAATAATAATAACTTGACACACCTCACACACGGCCGTCTGATCCTAAACTAGCTAGAGCCTGTATGATGGTAACCAGACTGCTGATAAACATACTTATATATTACTAAATACATATATAACATAGATAAATTACACCCAGACACAGAACAAATGGTCGTGCTCATCACATAATTATTTGTCTTGTGTGGGTATCGAACCCATGACTTCTGGCTCAGTAGTCAAGATTACTAACCACTTAAAGACCAACACGCCAGTAAAAATATGTCAGAGTATGTCGATATCTTCAATAGAAGTTACTACTTATCAAGGTTAATCGCTATCGCAATAACACTGCTTAGGCCCAACCCGATATTCTTTCGCGACGTACATTTTTATGGTATAGAACCATACTTTAGGTTGGACCAAATTAGAAGACTTTTATATTAGCCAGACCTTGTGAGGTAGTTGTGTTACTGGACGGAGCTGTGGAAGCACTATGTTGTTGCGGTGGCTGCTTGTGTTTGATACCGTTGGACACTGGCTCTTCAGCAGAATCGGCTTGGTTCGTCTGTGATAACAAATAGTTATATTTTAATCTAGAGGTTGGGGTAGACATTGAGCGAGGCGGGACGGGATAGCCACAATGCGTGGGCGGTTGAAATGTGTGACATCTTCTTCATATTATATTAACTACTACATTACAATATGCTCACGTCGCGTCGCAGTCCCACCCTCCACTCGCTGTTAGGCTCAACTTTTCATAGAAGGTAAAATATAGATGGTCTTGTTACAGACTCACTCTATGACTTGGAAAATCGTTCAAAAGCCATGTATATAATGCTCAAGATATTTTATACATTTAGCACAGTATTGTTTACAGGGTTATGGATAAGGGAGAGCCCAGACAGTCACAGTTCTATAACTTTAGAGATGGGGGGACGTTACTAAATTACAGTTATAATTATCATATATTCTGCATTGTGCATAACTTGAAACTGAATTTAAAAAAATTCACCGTAGCGAATATTACTCAATACATTGTCCACGAGAACCCAATGAGAGATGAGCAGTTCTATGTCCGTTAATCAGTGAGAACTTTTTAAAGCGCGATGCAAGATCACTAAAGGTAGTACGGTTTGCGTTCGCTACATGGCGCTATATATTTTAGACTAGTAGTAGTATGGGTAACATATTACTAGTATTCTTGTTAAACCTTTCCAGCTTAAGCTAACTGCTTGTGTTAGGAGTGGGTTCATGTCGGCAGTAAATTCGCTAAAATGTCGACAAAACTTAATGAAGTTAATAAAATTCCGATTTGTAGCCGTTCGTCCTCACAGTTTTATTTTTTTGTGCTGTTCCTTTATTATGTACATTTAACTTTCAACGCGCTCTTACAATGTATGATAGAAACGAAGAAACATTTATTCACCTCTCCTGCATGTTTTATTTTGCAATTCAATCACAACGTTGTTCAGAATAGCGATGAGCGTTGAATGAACGAACTAGAAATTCGACCGTCGACGTCTAATGAACGAATCAACGGTTCATGAACTATCAATCTACCAGTTGAATCATTCAACTAGTAGACGATCGACGGGCGGCGTCTAGTCGCATCGTTCATTCGTCCGTTGACATGACTTTGAGCAAGGGAATTTGAGCTCTAACCTTAAAAAATAGAGTTTAGGTTGAACAGTAAAAGGAAAATAATTATATCGTAATGAGTTTGAGTGTGTGAAAAACTAAGGAGATGGCTGAGCGATGCGAGATAAAGGTATGTAGGTTCGTACAAGGGTATTTTTTTACTAAACTTTCTGTTCATTTTACCTATTTGGTTCATTGATGTTCTAGTAGCAGATAACTTAATTCTAAGGTTTAAGTTCTTTTTAATGTTGAGTATAACTAGTTAGTTTATCGGTTGTATATAATGCATGATAGAGGATTATTACTATTATCGTTTTAAGTGCTTAGTGCTACCTCGACTATTTCTGGTCTTTTATAGCGCATGATAGAGGATACTATAGGTGGCTATAAAAACTATCTACTCAACATTTATTTTTAAATTACTTAATGAATTTAAAAACGAAAATTGTAATAATACTAATCTAATAGACTAACGTCAAGATCGTCAAGCTTAAACGGCCGTAGACATCGTTGTAGACGGAGTTTACGTAGAAAGTTTGCGTTGACACGTAGACGTAGACTAGTTGAAAAATTTAACTAGTCGAAGAATTTAACTAGTTGATCCACTCGTTGATGAACGCAAATGGACCGTATAGTTTCATTAAAATTTTTCACGTCGACGACCCATCGCTAGTTCAGAAATAGAGCATTTCTAATAGAGACTTACTTTATTACTTGGCATGATTGGCCTCGGGTCAAGCGTATCGAGTAATGTTGTACAAAAGGACGATAGCGCTTGTGATAACCATTGGCTATGCGGCGTCGCTGCTTCCCTGCAACAGTTTACAGACAAATGCTAAGATTGTACAGGTTATTTTTTTTTTAATTAAATAATACTAGCACCATAGGTTATTAAAACAGATATACTAATTTGTTACTAATATTATAAAATTGCAAAAATAAGTTCGAATAAAAATACTACGAGGTTTATTACATTTCAAGTAAAAACTAAGCAATCAGTGCATGTGGGTTATTCCATTAATGGAAAGTCAAAATTATAGTCACATATCACGGACCCCATTTTTTTTCCCCTTACATCAACCCCTTGTAGGTCACCGTCAATCCCTGGGGATTGATATATACCACTTTGGGTATCAGTGCACTTACCTATAACCTCGCCAATGTCTTCTGTCATCTGACGCTTTATGGTACGGGAATAGATCAGCCTGCATGCTCACTAAAGTCACTTGTAACGCGCCTCCTTTTGATAGAGATGGCTTTTCGGACCTGCCCACTGTAGAAAAAAAAAAGAATAACCTCTTATTTGAATATAATTGTGTAGACATAATAAATACAGATAATATAAGGAAATCATACTGACAAACAGCAATGCAGAAATAAAAGAATGATAAAAATAAACTCAGGCAAGTAGGAGAGGTGATGGGAAATTTATTGACTGAAGCGTTTGTGTGGAATTCGTTCGGATTCGTCATTCATTAGGATTGTATGAAGTTTGTTGCACAGGATAAATTTATGGAACACAGCATCAAAGACGATAGACAGCGACTGTCGCTACTACACAATAAAATACAAATTAGCTTGAAGAAATAATCATGCAAACAAACTATGTATTTTATTACGTTGTGGCGCGACCTGTTATGTGTCAAATCACATCGCGAGAGTGACTTTTGATGTGAAACCTAGTATTATTTTGTATGTATTATAGCGCTAATGCTACCTATATATGGAATTAAGAAGAAACGAGAGTGAATAATTGTAAAAATAAAACTCCTACTATGTATTGTGGCTTTAATTGAAGGAAAGTTAATGAACCGGCCATCAATTAAAAAAAAAAATAGGAAGTCATGGGACTGCCGACAGAAGTGAAAACTTAAACGGAACGACCAACTTAAAACGTCACATTAGCAGGTTGGTGACATTAAATAATAAGGAGCTGACAGAACTCAATGTTTAGATTAGCGCCCTCTAGTGGATCTATATATGTACTATTAGCGTGACGGTCACGAGTTCAGTGTTTTTTCCCCATAGCAAAATTGCACAAATGTGCCTAAAGAAGTTTTCAATTCAAAAATATGCTTAAATTAGATAAATTTGTAATCAATTCAAAAATATTTTTATACACGAACGAATAAATAGTCGGTATTAAATTGAGGTTCTTTGATTCGTCTGTATTACATTTTTAAGATTAACTAAAGCACATAAAACAAACCATAAAAACATTAATAAAACAATTATTAAAACATTGTATACAAAACAAAGTAATCTCACCAACGTTAGATGACGTCAATAAAAAAACCAACTACTGGTTATAGTTGGCGCTGATATTTGCTGACAAAAACAACGCTATAGTGACTGAAACTACAGGTGGCACGTCTCGGCCACTGTAGCGCTCTATTGGCAACAAAATCCAGTTGATTACATCTTTCATTATTGATTGGAGATGCCTATAAATGGATTTTGAATAAAAAATCAAGGACATGGTCTGCTTGGTGCCAACCAGAATTCGAGGTCATTTTTATCATCAATGTGGTCTTTTTCAGATTTTTCTTATTTTCGCTAAATTACATAAAATCAGTATATTTTTAGCTAAATATTCAAGCACAGTAATGTTATATATAATTAATTTGATTGTCATTAATAAGTGATAAGTAAGTAATAAGTAATGTTAAAGCTTGATTTAAACATATTAAAAAAAAACTACTCGAGCAAATGGTAAAGTTTCAGTATCTAGATTAGAATGCTGTTTTATTAAAATATATTAACGAAACTCTTTGCTGAGTGAAGAAAATAGTTATTTAGCATTTTTAAAAGTTGTTTAATATGGCAGAAAAAAGCTGCCGGTTACAGATTCTAAATATTTTAAAATTAACCCTTATAAATTAGTATGTAGTAAAGTTTCAAAAATACATTAATTTATTATTTAATGGATAATTAAATTATTGTTCTATGATACCCTACGAGCGTATATTTATATATTATATATCTAACCATCTACTAATCAATAAGTAGACTGAGAAAATTTACTGTGCAATTTCCGATCAATGACATTGATTCTCATATCTGAAGATCGTTTTCATTGTTAACGGATAAGAAATTAAGAACAACATGTTATTATGCATTTAATAAAAACAGATACATAATATAATATAGGTACTTACAGCCTGGATCATCACACAAGTGGAGGTCGATTCTAGGCGCAAGCAGGTGGTAGGAGGTTTCTCGCACGTCGTGTTTCGCGAACATTTTAGCTAGGATATCTCGTTCGCCTGTAGCCGACTTTGTCGGGATAGGTTCTTGTGGTTCCTCGATCTGTTGACAAAAGTATACAATACGATTTAAATTCGGAATAGATAAAAAGACAATTATGTTGTAGTAGCAATTGAAAAAAAGTTAATTAGATAGAACATTCTTTATTGTAGACCACAGTTGAACAGAAACTAATCATAGTAATAGTTTATACTAAGCGGCAAATACAATGAGCGGTCTTATAATGATTAGTACTAACAAAAAACAAAACTAAATAACTTGTACTGGTTATAATAAAAAAGTTTTAATCCGAATAATATTATTCACTGATTCCAGTTTGACAGTAGTAAAGGCTCAGCAAATTCATTTACAAAGCCATCCACACCTTGATAGACGGTGCGAGGGCAGTGACCTGTCAGCTAATATCTGCTGTCGAGAATACAACGAATCACAAGGCTTAGGATCGTCATTGATTTCAACATTATTTTAAGTTATATAACTTTATGAATTATGTTAATCATAAAAATAAACACAGCGTGAACGGACTATTAGTATTTACAAAATAATCAATTTACATGCCTGTAGCGACTTCTACATACAGCAAAAAAATATTCAAGCATACTCATTTATTGTTCGCCAACGACATAATACATCTTTTCTATTTTACCAAAGGAACACTTTTTATCGAGTCTATTATTGATATAGAGTATAAAATTTTCATTTCCAAAATCAATTTAAAACTACGGTGTATATTCAAATGAGAATTCTACGACCCACGTTACTAGTAGTCTTTTTTTTTATAAAAATTATAAAAAATAATAATAATCTAATATATAAAATTCTCGTGTCGCGGTATTTGTAATTAAACTCCTCCGAAACGGATTGACAGATTCTCATGAAATTTTGTGTGCATAATGGGTAGGTCTGAGAATCGGAGAACATCTATTTTTCATCCCCCTTAATGTTAAGGGTAGTCCACCCCTAATTTTTTATTTTTATTTTTAGATAAATTATTATTTTTTTATTTTTTTATGATACAACATTAGAAAATACATACAACCATGAAATTTGAACCCTTTACAATCATGTTTTTTAATAGCGATATTAGTATTTTTACTTTCATTGATACAATTTTATTAAGGTATTTAACCCAGTCAATTGCCGAGATGTCAATGTCAAACTTTTTACCCCTATTCAAAAAAGCTAACGAGCAGACGGGTCACCTGATGGTAAGTGACTACCGCCGCCCATGGGCACCTGCAACTCGAGAGTCACAAGTGCCTTGCCGGCCTTTAAGGTGGGAGTAGGAGAGGAGGGGAGATGGAGAGATAGGGGGGAAGATAGAGAGAGGGAAGGTTTAGGGCCACCGGTAACCTCACTCGCTTGGCGAAGTACAACGAAGCATTGCTTCACTGCCGGTTTTCTGTGAGGCCATGATATCACTCCTTTCGAGCCGGCCCATACGTGCCGAAGCATGGCTCTCCCACTGTTAAACTTTTAAATATGTCAGTTAAGTTAATGAAGTACTTTGAATTAAGAAAATGAATGGTTGGTGTTTTGTTATTTTTATAGGCCGTCAATAGACCACAGCGCTCCATTCTTCTTTCAGTCATAGACCTGATCCCCACAATAAGTTAGTTATTTTTTATTTGACTACCAAAATATTCATTAGAAATAATTAATATGGCAAAACAACGTGTGCCGGGTCAGCTAGTAATTCTATAAAAAACTGAGCCATTATTATTGTATTTCATAATTAGAAATTATTATAAAATTATACTAGTTACAAATTGTATTACGTCATATTGTATCATAAAAAAAAAACAAAGTGTCGACGAGAATAAAAAAAAATATCTTTTTACTACCTGATTAGCTTTTGAAGTAGCTTCTAGGTTATTTTTTTATCTCTCAGGAACAGTCGATTTTTTTCTATGTAAAAAGTATGCTGAATCGCATGCTGACAGCAGTGCAGTGGGCGGGTGCGGTACCTTGCGGAGCGCCTTGGCCCTGGTGGCGGCGGCGGTGGCGAGGCGCACGGGCGCGGCGAGCGCGGCGGCGCAGGCCAGCGCGGCGCGCAGCTGCCCGTCCGTCAGCGCCCACGCCAGCGGCTCCGGGCACAGCGCCAGCCGGGACCCCACAACGGCGCAGTCTGCCGGCGACACAACAACCACAGTGTCACACGCATGGCAGCCATGACGGGCACTCGGTTGTAATAAGTACCAACTTTCTACCTAACGACTCAAAGTAACAACCGTTAAAACCTAACGTATCATATTTCCTTAGCATTATTTACGAACTACTTAGTATAGAAATAGTCTTAAAATATAATATTTAAAGAACGTCTCGCTAGCTGTGGTATCGGAAACAGATACATCTTAAAACAAGTCAAAAAGCTTAGAAAGAAAACGTATTTAATACATACACATTAATGTACGAATGTATTTGTGTAAACTAGGCCAGTTGCAAATAAACACAGTTTCAGATCACTCGTATATTTTATTGCATATTAACTAGGTATATTAACTAGGTAACCTTAATCACTTTATTACCTAAATATACCTTTAAATCTCATAGTCAAATAACGAAAGTTTCGACACGAATCTATAAAATACAAATAATTTGTGTTACACGTGTTACACACGACGGAAGTGAAACTTCAAATTAAGAAATATGTGTTAAATAATTAACATAAATGAATTAACCGACGAATTTTAATACGAAAATGCATAAAAATGATACACTACGTTGACTATGACGCATTTTCCGAAGGCTTCGTAATACGCAGGTACAAAGACAAAGATTATAGGGAACACTGTATACTTGAATTCTATCTCATTCTCTCGCAGGATAAAACCTATTTATGAATATGTGTGTCTCTTTTGACTTGATAACGTCTTCTAAATCGATGAACGCCGGCTGCACGCACGAAAAAGCATAACTCATTGTCACGTTCCGCCTGAGCTGAGCGTGCAAGCGAGAGCGCGGAACAAGCGATAGAGAGGCACGATCGACCTAAGCGTTCGGCTTGTGACGCATCTATCTCTCTTCCACTGGTTTATTATGACGTCACCACGTAAAATTATCGTCCGTAAACCGACATTACAGACAACCAATTTTTTTTTAGTGTGACTTTCGTTTCATCGAATTCTCAAGTCACAACGATTTTAAAGAAGTTTCACTTCAACAAGTACCTGATAATCTCTTTTTGATAACGATCCGACAGTGCGTGTTCCCGAGCAGCAGGCGGAGCGGCGGCAGGTTGGCAGCCGCCGCGCCGTGCGCCGTCGCCTCTATGCGAGCGCTTTGCCATTCTAATTCCTGCAAAATAACTTCATTATAATAAAGCATTACTTCTCATACTTTTTATTAACACGCTTCACTTGTAACTAACTATGTAAACACATCTTCGAAGTCGATGTAACCTACTTCTAATTGTACATAAAAAGCTATAGATATAATATATGATACAATGATGGGGCCAGGAGGTAGATGGTGGAAATCTTCAGTAGCTACTAGTAAACCAATCGAGTTTGAGCTCATATGATACGTTTTGACGAGTCCAACCTACATAAAAGATATATTATCACTAAAGAGATGTAATTGTAGGCCAATATGTAAAAGTTAACTTTTAAACGGCTGTATGTATGGACGTGTAGTAGGTAAGAAAGTAAGAAAAACAAGAGTAGTATAGGTTGCGGCCTGTTTGCTTGTTTCTTTACTAAAATAAAAAGTTGTACCCTCTTGCTAGATCGAAGTCAGCGTATAATTTACTAGCTGACCCCTGACTTCATCTGCGTTTGTAAATTTTACCCATTTTTGCAACATTTTTCACTGATGCTCCGCTCCTATTTGTCGTAGCGTGATGTTATATAGCCTCGATAAATGGACTATCCAACACAAAAAGATTTTTTTTTCTATTCGAACCAGTAGTTCCTGACATTAGCGCGTTCAACTAAACAAACAAACAAACTCTTCAGCTTTATAATATTAGTATATATAATATGTAAAATTTTTACATAAATGTAATCGTATGTACGTAGTATAGTGTATCGTAATGTAATCGTCGGCAAACTCTTTTCAGACCGTAATATTAATGTGTGTGAAATGTTTTCTTTACCTTAAATATAAGCAGCTGTCCTGTGTCAGGTGATTTGATTCTAGTCAGTCTTAAGTCTCCTTTACGTCCATCTGGCGTTCGGGACTCCACCGTCACTCTTGAGATCTGAAAAGCATTTAAAAGAAAAATATAATTTCCTCAAGTAGGAGGCTGCTGATTAGTTCCAAGCTTAAATTTTGACCGTTTAGCATGTCTTCTTTTATATCATTGACCAGGATTGTATAGCATTTTGTACCAAGACAGCTCAAAATAGATACTGGACCCCTATAGGTTTAGGTAGCCGTTTTTATATATATATTTTTTAATTTATACTTGGCACATATTGTTTAAAATTTTTAGCTTTCTGCATTTCTTCTCGAGCGCCTTTCATTAAGGACTTCTTATCTTTAAATTTAAATAAAACAAAGTGCGTGTGCGTTGAAAGGCCTATCGATGCCATTATGTAAAGAAAATAACATCATGCAAATGTCCGCCGCGGCTTCGCTATGTGCCACGTATTCGAAATGTCCATGTAGATTTGGCAAAGCAGACTGAATATGTGACAGCCAACTCGACAGGTGTAACTTCAACAATATGGCCGCCATCAACTGTCAAAATTCGGAAGTCCCTATTGGAAGACCCTTTACATATAAACTTTTCCAGAATTAAGAATTCCAGTTTGCTTAAAAATGCTTTATATAATATTACTATAATAATTATAAAATTATATTTTTCTTTTTTCTGCATCAGGAACAATAAGGAAAAATTCCCTTCGCCGAAAGAAACCTCTCGAAATCTTGAACAACTTAGATGTTTGAAAATAAAAAACATTCTTAATGTATACGAAAGTACTGTTTTGAAAACATTCTATTTTTCTTTTTTCTGCATGAGGAAAAATAAGAAAATTCTCTTCGCCGAAAGAAACCTTTCAAAAACTTGAACAACTCGTTCAAGTATTGCATAAGATGGTTATATTTAAATTACTTTTAGATTAGTTTAAGTATGGAGGCTTACATAATATTTTTTGATTATTGCCAATGCCTGATAGCATGATTTTGATCATGTTTGGTCGTCTTTACTACACTTTACTACTACAAAACTTTTGGAAATGGAAATCAATCAACTTCTGTTCTGTTTAGTTTATCAAATCTTAAAGCTCATCACCATATTATTTGTCATAAATTTACGATGTTAACACTTACAGATGCCTAGATATCCCCTAAAGGTGTCAAGTAGATTTCTACTTGTGTGTGTGTATAAGTGTGGGTGTATAATGCATTTGCATTATACACCCACACTTTGTAAAACATGTGCGGGTCATCTAACTCCCGTCTACGTGACTACGTGACCAGATTCCGTTTCGCAACAGAAAAACTTTTCAATAGTAAAACCATACAACAACATTCCCGACCTTACATAAGCGCCAATTTATTTTACGGCACCAACGAGTCAACGTTCATTATTGTATAAAATTGCTACTAAACAGTTGTCAATAAATCCTGTTTTGAAATTGTGTATTTTAATGATTAAATCAATGATAATAGGGCACTAACATTTCAATCTTACCTGAACACTGCTGGTGAAAGCTTCGCATCTAAAGTCTATTTGTACGTGGTTTACTGCCACTGAAATTCCATCGATTACCTGAAATGTATTAATTAACAACCTTTATTGCCCATCAGTTACTATGCTTCCTATTCGAGTGTCAATATAAATTACTTTTTCATGATTTTAGTCTCAATACAGACACAGGCTTTCGACATTTCATATGTAACTTTGACTTAGATCTATTACTGGGTACACCGGCAAGCCTTATATTACAAACCTCATTGTGTGGTAATTAGGTCATTTAGCATAGCACCTTAAGAAACGTCTGAATAAATTTATTTATATTTAAGCCGGTTTTTCAGTGATGTTAGTAATATCACACATATATTATATGTGTACCATACAATACCGCCTTCTTTGTTAAATAAATAACGTTTCCAATCTTACCTTATGTATATAGCTGTATTTCCCAGGGACTGGTAGAGCGCCAGCCGCATTTGGGTTCATCACACGCGGTTCTTGACATACTTCTAAAGCTATGTGGACCTCGTCAAGATTCTGCAAGCAAAAAAATTTTACACACTTAACTCACAAACTTAAAAGGACTCACAAATTTAGCCATTGATGACTCCTGGCACTGAGACATGGTGACTATCTATAGGTCTCGTAAAATAGACCCAAGTTGCCCCACGAGAAGAAAAGAACTATATGCATACATAAGAAACATGATCCGGAACGAAGAAATCCGTGGGAGACCCAAAGTGACAGGCATTAGCGCGATGAAGCCCCGAGGACCAACAATCGATTGGGAACGAGGATGAAGGATGGGGATGCTGCTTTCGTTATATAAAAACATCATAACTACATCTGACGTTACAAAGCAAAAACGTATTGTGCCAACGTTTTCTTTGTATTATTTTAGTTTATTATGACTAATTTATTTGCATAAAATGTATGAAGACGTACATAGGTTTATTATTAGTGTATATAGGTAAATACAAACATTATACATATTTTTAATACCTACGTTAAATTTTATCTCAATGCGATACGGATGTACACATAAACTTAGTATTCTAGACAAACATATATTAAGTTTATGAATGTAAACGACTGGATGTTAACCCCGATTTATTCTCTTATTCCTCTTCCTACTAGCAATTATAATATTCTTCTAACAAGCCCCCTACAGGGTATATAGTATAAATTTAAGCCTCAAGAATCCCCCATTATTTACATTCAAAAGTAGCTAAATTCGTGTCTACGAAACTTTACTTTTAGACTAATGTAGATACAATGTAGCACCAGTCTTTGGATGATGTACACAATAAGCAGTTTATTAGTACAATTACAAGACAGCCCGTCAAAAATTAATTGTAGTGACTTCGAGGGACTGTACAGGTGTCCCGCAGTACATTGACATTCATTGTTTTGTTATTTTTTTTTTTTGAAGTGAAAACTTCTTTAGGCACGTTTGTGAAATTTCAAAATTTCACAAACGTGCCCAAAGAAGTTGGGAAATGGGGAAAAGGCACTGCACTCTTGACCGTCACGCTAATAATTATATATAGATCCACTAGAGGGCGCTAATCTAAACATTCAGTTTTGTCAGCTCCTTATTAATTAATCTTTAAAAAATGTGTTTTTACTTCTGACGTGCAGTCCTACCACAAACAGTTTTTTTGGTTAATATTTAAATCATTGACAAATTGATGATTGATAAATATACCATAAAAACCATATAAAGTTTAACAGTGGTATATCAGACACATTATCGCAGTACATAGTTTGGCATGGTATTAGGAATTCTTTAATATACGAAGGTCACACTGAAAGTTTTTAGAAAATAAAAAACGGAATGATATAGAAGCCTGTTAATATTTTTATTGCATTTCGAAGTAGTCTCCGTTCCTTTATAAGCACCCTCGCATGCGATGGAACCATTGACTGAAGTAGTGAGCCCACTCTTCTTTAGGGAACTCTTCCACACCTTTTTCAAACGCAGCCACGGCATCTTCAGGGTTCATAAAACAAATTCCTCTAAGTTCATCTTTTATTTTTGGAAAATAAATAAAAGTCACAAGGTTCCAGGTCGGGACTGTAAGGAGGATGACTCACCGTCTGGCGGAGTGAGCTGGAGCGTTGCCGTTTGGACGAGCTGCTTCTTGGGCGCTACTGTTTAAAATTTTCTAAGACATCTGGTAGACAATGACTGACATACCAATCTGCAGTAACAGTCCTTTTATCTTCTAGAATTATTGTTGCGAAATGATTCGTCCGGCCAAAGAATGAGGCGGTCATATTTTTCCCTTGACTTCTGCTCTTCTTTACTTTTATCGGCAAATGTTCGTAACAATATATCCAGCTTTCATCACCTGTGACGACGTCATAATATACAGCATTCGAGTCACCTCGAGATAACGAATTGATAAAATTACTTTTTTGGTTAGTAACCAAAAGAACACAGGTGAGAATTTCGTCTGTGTCGTCGAATTCGAATAATTCAAGAACAATTTAACAATAATAAAACTTTAATGTAATCCGACTAATATTATAAACGTGAAAGTTTGTGAGGATGTATGGATGTTTGTGAGGATGTATGGATGTTTGTGACTCTATCACGCAATAACTACTAAACCGATAACGATGAAACTTGGTATATAGATAGCTGGAGACCTGAATTAACACATAGGCTGCTTTCCTGATATTTCCGAAGCCGCGGGGTGCAGGTAGCAGCTAGTTTACAATAAAATAATTTACATCTCATGTACGAAAAAAATATTTTTACAAAAAAATTAAACCGACCAAAAGAACTAAAAAGCAAAAATAAATAAACCTAAGTCTTAAGTATTGAGCTTATTTACATAAACCAGCAAATTTTATATAAACTTATTTTGAGTCGGCGTCAAACAACAAACTGATTAATTTTAAAAATTTTATATGTACCTACGTAAGTAATTGATCATTTTATTATTTGGCGCCGACTCAAAATAAGTTTATATAAAATTTGATAGTTTATGTAAATAAGCTCAATACTTGAGATTTAAGGTTTATTTATTTTTTGCTTTTTACTTCTTTTCGTCGGTTTAATTTTTTGTTAAAAAGATTTTTATTTTATGTTTTTTTTCATCATCAGCTCAGCTGCATGATGTGATGATTTCTAAACGCAAATACCTGATAAAGTAATGAAAAGTAAACAGAAACACTATCCGTTCCTACAATTTTCGAGGGTTTCTCTCAATTTTATCAGGATCCCATCATCAGATCCT
Source organism: Callimorpha dominula (assembly GCA_949752705.1). Taxonomy (NCBI): domain Eukaryota; kingdom Metazoa; phylum Arthropoda; class Insecta; order Lepidoptera; family Erebidae; genus Callimorpha; species Callimorpha dominula. Next base: position 10,217,793 of record OX457010.1, on the reverse strand, counting down.
GACTTCCTTGACATGGGACCACCCTTGAGATATCGGTTATATATATTTATATAAAATCGGTTCATAAATAACGGAGTGAGGGCTGAACAGACATAAAAAAAAAATATACGGTCGAATTGAGAACCTCCTTTTTTTTCGTCGGTTAAAAACATTGATAGCAACAGCAGGATAGCAGGATATACAGCCATAATTGACGATACTAAAATCAAGGTTAAGGCACGCAGTGGACCGGTACTTAATGCAATATTAATTTAGTGTTTAGCTTCCATTGAAACAATTATTTGGGTTTCTTTTTTTGACAATGGAAACATAATTTCGTAGTCTAAATGTCACTAGAATAGCGAATGGATATATTTCAAGGAAATACATTAATTTGTCTCGCAGTTCAAGGAAGATGCTATTTCATTTGGCAAAGTTTTCAAGTTAATTGCGCATCAATGGACTGCTAGCAAAGTGACGATAATAATGTATGGCATTAGACAAATATAAGGATAAGCATATTAGTCAGGTAAAAGTTTATTTAGAGGTAATCTTAGGCCATCTACAACTCTAGTTTACCTCTATACTTTATTTAACCGAACTATCAATCTATACATACCTAAAAGTTAAAGTTACGTACGTTAAACTTTGTATACATACCTATAAAAAAGTTGTTATAAATAACAATAATTAAGTAACAATATTTTTTACGTAAAATATGCCTGTTAAAAGTAACCATAATGAATGATGAATTTTTTCATTGGCAACCCTATTTATAAGCAATTTTGTAGTGCAGGCAGTGCTAATAGAGTATATATAGTTATATAGTATACATACATAGTAGAGTGAAAGGAATAAGCTACTTTTCAGGCTCCTTTTTCCGGAATAACCGACATCTACGAGGACGGAGCTGCGGCCAAAACCGACCATATGTACACAAAACGAATAGAATATGTATCATAGTAGGTAACTAAGTAACTTGTGACTCTTGAGTTGCAGGTGTTTATGCGCGAAGGTAGTCAGTTACCATCAGGTGACCCGTTTGCTCCCCGCTATAACATAAAAAGTTGCTTTTCGAAGTTTGTTTTAAAGTTTCCTACACCCACTGACGTCATTCAATGTTATTTTACTAAGTTATAAAGGTCAGCCATGCCGTTGGGCAATCTCAATGCAAAAGCCTAGAATACTAATAACATCAGAGTTAGATATTTTCCTTTTTTGAATATGCCTCACGATGTCACGATCAAGTGGCTACTTTGACGTGAATATATACTATACTTATATATAATATACTTATACGGTCAGTCAGTATTAGTTTGGATGACAAAAAATAAAAAAAATAATCAGGTTTAACTCGCACTTGGACGGTTTTTTGTATAATTCAAATTGTAGTATAAGAACTCACGATTCTTATACCAGAAAAACTAAAAACAAAAACATGGATTTTTCCACCGTCATTCCTTCTGTGGTGGCTTTTCAACACGGTTCTATTAGCTTCACTTGTAACTAACTTGTAAAAAAATCGTCGTCGTCGTAGAAAAACGACGGATATGATTTTTAATAACTTTACAGGACCGCACTTTAAAGCTTTCAAATGATGTTTTACGTAATATTTTGAAAACGGCTGTTTCTGTTAATGAAGTCTGCAAATGTTACTGTGTATGAGCTTTGAAAAATTTTTGTTTTATGATGTAGTATAATGTTTTCATTAGGCTTTTAGTCAAAATCAAAAATCGTCAAAAATCAAATCCGCCGTTTTTCTGCGACTGTGACGAAATATTGGAAGTAAATTTTATCCTACTTCCAATTGTCGTATCGAAATGAAACATTCTATGTATATTGTAGTTGGGATGACAATATTATAATTTGGCATCTTGGAGCTGATCCGGTGGTGGAGGTGGATAGCGGAACTCTTCAGTGGCTACTATCTATACTATACTATAAGGGCTCCTATGATTCGTATTGAACAGTCCCACAAATTGTGCTTGATAATGATGCCATGATGGTCTGATCTATTAAAGCGTATTATTTAGTTTTACTAAACAATAATCTTTAGTTTCTCTTTAGGTTACATACGAGTTTTTAATCGACTTCAAAAAAGGAGGAGGTTGTATGTTCCACTGCATATATATATATATATATATATATATAATGTATGTTCACCGATTACCAACTCAAAGACGCCTGGACCGATTTGGAAAATTATTCTTTTGTTTGAAAGGGTATACTTCCCAGATGGTTCTATGGTCATCAGGTCAGGATCTGATGATGGGATAATGGAGAAATCGAGGGAACTCTTCAAACTTTGAGGCGCATTGAAGTCGGTGATACTTTTTTTAAAAGATAATTATTACATTAGTTTTTCTTGAACATACATCGATAGTACTGACATACTGGTAATATTTACATTGGCCTTGATAGTGTTCTATGAAGAATCAATAAAAACATTCCTACGTCTAGCATAAAGCGTTAATTTGATCATTATCATGCAATATTGCGTTTTATCGAATGTGCAGTATTTGCCAATAGCGGTTTTACTTTGTAGGACTTTAACAAAACCTGTAGAAGACTAAATTATAGTAAATACGCCACGTAACCGGCTCTGGTGATGTGGACAACAGAAGAAAGCGTGAAGATCTTTCTGTTCGTCAAAATCTTAGTGCTACGGAATGTAATTATCCTAATATATTTTGCGCATATGGACGTCTGTCTAGTATTCTTCTATTCTTAATTCACACATTACAATTTAGAGAGTATTGAAGCACATAAATACCTGTACCAAATCCTAAACATAGTATGGTATAAATTAGTCTTGTTGAAGGATAATGAAATGAAAAACAACAAAAGCTACAATGAGCAAACAAAAAGATAACAAAAAGCTATCGTTCCTCCCTAGTTTTTATACACACAAGTCGCAAAGGTTTAAAAATAGACATTGTGTAAACCAGTCAAAATAACCAAAAATTTTGTTTGCAATTTGTTTCTAAAATAATTTACAGATTCAAAGTTAGCTTAAAAACAACGAGACAACGACGGCCCACAAATCCGACTTTAGTATGAGAGTGATGCGTGAAGTTAGTTTGTTGTTTGTCCTATTTATGTACCCACGTCTTGAACAAGGAAACTGGGTTAACCAAATTAAGGTTAAGTTTATGCAAGCCGCACAGATTAGTCAACTGTTATAGTGGTAACTACAGTGCTGTGATCTGTTAGTTGATTTTTCATACACTAGAGATCGCCTGGTGGTCGAATTTCGACCATGGTTTTTTCATTGGCCAGTATAACTTGAGCTGTCATTGTATAGACTTACTTACCATAACAGGTAATCACATATACTGGACGCGTGTAATTTCATTAAGCCGTTTTTAGGTAATTTTTAAAGTTGTTTAAAATTTTTAGCTTTCTGTACTTCTTCTATATGTTAACAGTAAATATTCCAAACTTCACGATACTACATTCGCGAAATTTTCTTAAAAAGGTGTACAAATAATTATCTTCACGTATTAATATAATGATTTGTAGAACAATTTAAGTGAGATCATACGAGCCGAAAGATCTTTGTTTTAGCAAAGATAATTTTGAGGATAAGGAGAGTAATACTTAGTTAAAAACATCCATATTTGCTAAGTTGAAAAAGTTACCCTTTTTTATACATGTGCGTGAGACAAAAGTTATCAATACAAATAAATAAAATTGAAGTGTCTGTTTGTGATGTAAAAAGTTTTTTAAGTTCTCATACAGTTATTTGCACGATACCTATGCCTAAAAATCAGTTTTGAAAATTTTTGTCTGTCCGTTTGTTCCAGCTAATCTCCGGTGCGGGTGGACCGATTTTCACGGGACTTTCACTGTCAGATAGCTGGTGTTATAAGGAGTATCTAACATAGGCTACTTTTATTTTCGAAAAAGAATTAGGGTTCCGCGCAATATATAAATATGTACACGAGAGCAAACTGCACTGAACACTGAACGCTAGTACACAATAATTTCACTCGCTTATGTGGAAGAACTTTTTAGTTATGATTAACCCAAATCTTCCGCGGGCCTCTGTCTGCCAGATATTTTCAAAGCTCGGGAATGACCTATAGATACTTAGACCCCAGCATAAATTTTGTGACTTATTGGTAACCAAATCACGAATTATATGCAAACGTTATCCAATCCAATTTGATCATGTCATTGTATTTGCATATCCAGAAGATGCATTGAAATTATTATGTTATATATGTATATGACGTATTAGTTGCACGTGTTCAAGTTGCTAATGAGACTAATAATTATTCAGAGTGTGTTTGGTCTAATCACTTAGTTAAGTAACTTCAGTAAATCTACGACACTATGTATTTATTGGTATAAACTATTCTTCACTACATATTATAAAACAAAGTACCCTGCCGTGTCTGTCTGTCTGTCTGTTCACAATAAACTGAAAAACTACTGAACGGATTTTCATGCGGTTTTCACTAATAGACAAAGTGATTCATGACGAAGGTTTAGGTGTATAATTTGTTAAGATTTTGTGTAAATTGATTATAATATGTTGATGATTGTTGAAGATGTCTCTAATACCCGCTCAACTAGCTTACTAGTTCAAAAGTCTCTCATTAGTAAGAGCGAGTAAACGTGCATTTAACTACGTTATTTACCCTTTTAAAATACCTAGTATTTCAAACCAAACCGAAGAATTGTGGCTAGTTCCACGTCTCAATCAACAATTTTTGGCACTTTAAGTGTTGCGATACTTTCAATACTTGGATACACAAAGTATTTGACTCATATTTATCCGGAATATTACAGGGTGGAAAAATACTGTTGATGCAGAGAAAGTACCGTAAATATTTATAAAGTCAGTTCGCCGCCTCACTTTTGCTAAACGGTAATCACTGCTGATCAGTTACCTACACGCGAGTCCCCAAAGTAAGACAGAGCAGCCGAAAGTATGGACAGCCCTGGAGTAACGGTTTCGACAAAATATTAGCCGAAATTAGGAAAGCCTATCCGCGGAAAAAATACATTTTGACGGTTCCGACCATTCCGCTTTCAAAGCCAATAATAATATAATTGTAGGTACTGAAATAGATTATTACTACTTTCCAATAAGGCTAAGTGAATTACTTTAACATGATATTTTAAAAATATCCACATTCACAACATAAAAAAAGTTGAATATTGACCAGTTAATCTATTTAGATTAGGTACACGGAAAAGCTTCACGCGCAATCAAATTTATGCTCAACCCGTATACACGAGAGCTCTTTATAAAGTGATTGAAGTGCCGTCAATAGATAGGTCTCGCCGATGACCCATGGATGTCATCAAAGCGCTGAGATATATGATCAAAGGCTACAGCCTACAATGCCTGGCCGTGCACCAAATGGAACACCCTCGACGATCGCCAAGCAGCGGCGTACTTTTAAGTTAGACCTAAATAATATTAAGAATCACAGTCAATGAACATTAACATATTGAAATCGAATATATAATTGACCGCTTACCTAGGTATCTACGCTGTTTCCCATTGTCCTACTATCATATTTTAATAATAATGTCCATACTGGTTCGATGAAATACTGATTCTGAGGAATCAGTATTTCAACGAACCAGATAGCAAATTCTTGTCTCTAACATTAAAACACCTTAGTGACTTCTTTTTTTCTCGCAGATTTGTAAAGCCACCGTTTCTGTACACGGTAGTATTATTACTACGGGTACGGATATTACGGGTTAGGTGAAATGTAGGTTCAGACTGTCACCCCTGTCCCGAATGAACTTAATTTTTTGTAAAATATACCTAATTCTATTTAACCTTCAAAGAACCCTGGCGGCCTTGTTAACTTACAGCAAAATAACAACAATACACTAGTATCGCTGTTTGAGGGGCTTGTGGCTAAGTGGTAACCGAGTAGGTTAGCACATTACAAAGTTAAGTAATACTAGCCAGGTCAGTCTAGGATGGGTGACCATTAACACATTGATACCCCCTGTGCATCGGAGAGCACGTTAAACCGTCGGTCCCGGGTGCCATACAAACATCTATGGCATTCATTACGGGTAGTTTTTTTTGAGCCTTCGATATCTTCGAACTTCGATATCGCCTAGTACTTAAGTTGTGGAGGTCTGATGGCAGTCACTTCACGTAAAATATGAAAGTTCGGCCGTGTCGTAGTTAGATTAAAAGCCGACCTCAACTTAGTTGGGAAAAGGCGCAGAGGATGACACTAGTATCGCTGTTAAGACGCAGTCTTCTATGTTACGAGGGCGGCACTGAAAATTTCGGGAATCAAAGAAGTGACACAACATTACTATTTAAAAATGTATATATCGCTTTTCGAAGTATTCTCCGCGAAATTTGACACATTTTTCCATACGATGGAACCAATCATTGAAGCAACCATTCCATTCGGAAGTTAGGGTCTCCAAAATTGCCGTTTTGTAGGCGTCCACAGCTTCTTCAGGTGATGAAAATCTCTGACCACGCAATTTATTCTTTATTTTAGGGAAAGTATAGAAATCATTAGGGCTTAGGTCGGGGCTGTACGGCGGATGGTCTAATAATTCTATGTTTTCTTGCTTTAAAAACTCTTTTACTAAATAAATTCCTTTTCTTTCTTTCTTTCTTCTTCTTTCTTTTGTTCTGTGCGCGGTGTGAGAACTCGCATTGTCGTGACGGAGGATGATGCGGCGGTTGCAGTTCTCTTTACGGAGTTCAGAAACGACCTGTGGCAAACAAATGCTAGCATACCATTCTGCATTAACCGTTCTATGTCCCTCAAGAGAAATAGTCGCAACATGGCCGGTTTTGGAGACAAACGTGGCCACCATTTTTTTTGCAACACTCCGTGAACGAACAATTTTTGTTGGCTTTAACTCATTTTCGAACACCCAAACTCGTGACTGGTTTTTTGTTTCGGGTTCGTACGCGTATATCCAGGATTCGACACCTGATACGATGTTGTATACAGCATTTGAGGATCCTGCGTGGAATCTTTCGAGAGTTCTGACGCACCAAGTAACGCGAGCCGCTTTTTGCTCTTCACAGAGCGAATGCGGTATCCATCGGGAAAACAACTTTTTTACACCTAATTGTTCATGCAAGATTATTTGTATTTGACTCATGCGAATGTCTAAAGTTGCCTGAATTTCGCGGTATGTCACATGTCGATCTTCCTCAATCAGCTTACGCACAGCATCAACGTTTTCTTGGGTGATTGCAGTTTTTGGACGACCTTGACGGGGATCATCACTGAGCTTGACACGTCCACGTTGAAATTCAGCAAACCAGCGATAAATTGTGGTTTTGAATGGGGCTTCATCACCAAATGCAGAAATCATCCGGTCAACACACTGTTTTTGCGTTAAACCACTTCGAAAGTCATAATAAATCATCGCTCTTGAATTTTCTCGAGTCAATTCCATTTTCTCAACGACTAAACAAGTTTGACAAAACCTTGTGATAAGACCGAGAACGTTTTTTGAAATAAATAAATGGTATTCGATTTTTAAAAGCAAGGTGTTTTCAATTAAAAAGATTTTAATATGACAGAAACAGTGGAAATATTCCATTCCCGATACTTTTAGTGCAGCCTATGTATTTCAATACTTAAGCTTTTACGTAATTAGTACTTAACGAGTTTTAGTTAGTTAATAAAGCATGTTAGTATGATATTAATTATTTGTAGTGGTACTACTGTTAGGTAAATACAATTATGCTCTACTGTAATTATTCTCTAGGAAACGATACCGAGAAATATATCTCTCACAAAACATTCCTATCGTGGCACATTGACATTACTAATATCTACCCAATAACTTTAAACGACCAATTCTATGTATTTTTCGTGTATCTCGAAAACGGCTCTAACGATTTGGATTTTTCATAAGGTTTTGATTTTTAAGTTTATCTCTATAGGTGTCTTTTCTGAAAAAAAAAACTTCACAGGTGAAAAAACGCAGAGACCAATTACGCTAAATGCTTATTTTAGGAGTGGTTTTATGTCGGCAGTGTTCTTACTACAAGAGGTCGAACCTGCCACTTGATTGCAGTCTGTTCCTACTCCTTGACACATTACGCTACCGCTACTTAAATTTAATCAGTGCTGTACGTATGTATGGCACGTACAGTTAAGCGACAAAATAATAGCATTTAAAATTTTAGGCAACCCAATATGGCACGCACTATCATTTTGGTACAGTAACAATAGACACAAATATTACTACAAGTGAATGTGATTTAAAGGTGCATTTAAAAATTCAGGACTCAGTTTTAATATAATATTAACGTTACAGTGATTCTCTCTTTGTTAACGGGGATTAAGGCCGTCGTTACACTTCACCTCCCGGCTTTTACTTTTAATCGCCTTTATGATACTGCCTCTGTTGTTTGTTTAACAAAATAAGCGTTCTTACGGAAGAACAGTAACAAATAATGTGCATACAAATTTAATGTCGTGTTGTGAGCGTTCTGTTTTTATTTAAGTTTAGATTTTTTTGTTACAATCTGTTTAAATAAAAGTTTAATGTTATTTGTTGGTCAGCACGTCACTTGAGAACTGCTGATCTGGTTTAATTAAATGTTCGTAATGTCAAAAAAGGTTTAATAGGGTATGAAAAACTAAAAAAGTTAACCGGAAAAACAGAAATATAAACAAATGTGCTTTTCTCTACTTAATTTACTACTACTACTAGAACTTAATTACGCTCTTATCGCTGAAGAGATTTGGATAAAATTTATCATACAGATAGGTTCTACCCTATATTCATACGGAATCTCAGATCCAAGCAGGCCTAGCCCTATTTAATACATACACAAAGCGTATTAAGTACCCCAATTTTGCAATGTATAATTTGGACCCACTCCCGTAATATAGTCACATTTTTTTTAAACTGTTAGAATTAATAAATAGCAAATTATATTTGCGAATGAATAATATTTATTTACGTATCTATTTAGGTATTCGGGAATTTCATATTCCTACAAATTTAACGAGGAAAATACGGTACGTACACTCATTGTTTGAGTACATTTCGCTACATATTCAAAAACAGCTGCATATGTATTAAAATAAATAGTTCATAATAAATGTTTACATATGGCAACTGATATATCTAATAATAACAGAACTGGTATCCAAAAGGTTATAATTTATACGGATCAATCGATATGTAAGTTGACTTACCCTACATGCGTTAGCAAAGAATTGTTTGACTGAGTTAGTTAGTATTTCAAATGGAGTAATGTCGACCCTACTCAAGAGCCAGAAAATCAACATTACATTAGTGTAGTACTAATGATATGAATAACTGATGTCTTCTCTAAAGTGAATGTGCTTCTAGGTCGTATGCCATTCGAGCAGAAATCTGCTATGTTCTACGTATGAATATCAACTGCTTATTCACTTATGTATAAGTAGATCCTATAATAAAATAATCTGTCTAGGAACGGGTGGTATATAACGAAGGGAGGATCCTCCGACCAGACTAGGCGATGTGTGGACCGCGGTCCAACGGTTGTTGTTGGGAAATATATATCTACTAATAGGCGCGCGGGCACTGCTGCGGTATGTGGATGACGCCACAAATATTTTATTAAAAACTCACAGGTGCTATTTTTGCAATCGTGAGTTATAATTCTAAGAACTGTTTACAATTTCTAAAAGCAAGTAATAAGGAGCAACCAATATACCAGTCGTGGTGGAACACTATCAACGAGTAGTTAAAATAAAATTTTAGTCTCCGATAAGATAACAATCGATAAGAATATCTAATTAAGGCAAAAGGCCAAGTTACGCGTCACCAAAAGATGGTCATGATTGAGATGTTAGTTTAGTTTGATCATATATCTTTATTAAATTTAAAGTTAGAAAACCATTCGAAAACTACCCTTCACTCAATTAAGGTGCCCGCCCTACTTTAGCAACATTTCTGCATGGATTGGAGTTAACCCTCTGGGGAAGTCAGTCCTACACAAAACCTGTAGATAAATAGTCGTTGGAGGTAGGCTTATTAAATTTCTGTTAAGAAGTCTCCTAAGAATTCTTACGTCAGAGGTTTCATAACATGGACAAAAGTTCATAGACCGCTAACAAATCTTTAAACATTTAATCGTCAGATAGCGACGAATAAAAGACAAAGTTTAAAATAACATCTATATGTGTAGTGTGTGAAATACATGCACATGGTAGACAATGTTTTCTGTTTGTCTCTGATAACAGTAGGTACGTAATTATGGCACTGATAGGGAGCCTAATAAGTCTTTTAGGTTAATATAATTTGATTGTATGTAAACAAAATATTTACTAAGCATTTTACCGTACCGTACATGGTCTTTATTATGAGCATGATTATAACATGTGTATTTTATTACAGGTAAATGAGAATAATTCACTAAAAAAACACTAGTCCTTCATGATATTTGAAGGTGGGTGCTTAGAACTTCGCGTGCAACCTGCATCGGAAAAAAGCATGCGTACGGCCCTTTTTATTTAAATGGTCGTTACTGCTTCCGGTTAATGTTCTGCAGATGTTCGACATGTTTTTTAGTTCAACAAGGCAAAAAATCTGATGAAGGCTTTAGTCGGTATGACTCCGACATAATCACTTCGACATCGATGTTACCGCAAGACTACAAAAAGAGGATATAGGTGATTTGCGACGTTTGTGACGGTTGGGACTGACGGTTCACGTAATTAGTTTTAAAAGACAATAAAATATGCACAGTTTAATAACAAGCTTTGACCAGAGGAGTGAAAATATACCTAAGTGAGTGTAATATTCAAATCAAGATGAAAAGCAATCAAATTATTCTAGGATCTGCCCCCTGTTTGAAGAAGTCTGAAGTCTGAAGTCAACGCACGTTGATGCAATTTTTGAAGAAACTTAAGCGTGTCAAAATATAAAGATTCTACAAATGATAGATAGAACATGGAAATCTCACGCAACATGTAGCAACACTCTTCTAATTCTAAAAGAGGATTCAATAGACAATACACTGCTCGGCTTTGCGTTCAACAAAGTTAAGACGAAATAGGAAGATGAAATAGGATCGTACACTCAAATCGATCATCTAAGGCTCACAAAAAAGACAGCTGATGAGGATCAGAAATACGTTATTATAAGCTGTTACTAAAAGTTATTTATAATATCAGTATTTGACTGAAGCTTAAAAATTATTTTTTATGAGAACGACAAAAAACAACGAGTTTTATTTGAGACAGCTTAATAAGATTTAAGAAATTAATAAGAATGAGCATACATTGCTCATTCTTATTAATTTCTTAAATCTTATTATTATCTAAAATAAGAATGAGCAATGTAGTAGAGGAAAATAGGAAAAAAATTGTAACAGTGTGTGGCGGATTCCCAAAGCAATATTTTCATGACACAGTTTTGATACTACCTCTTGCTAGTTACCTACGTACCTAGATGATTGATCGTATGTTACTGACGTTATTTGTTCACTTTTTTATTTTGTTGACGAGGTGGAAGGTCCTCATGGATGGCCTCCGCTCTTGGGGAGGCGAAGGACTCTGTCGGACTCTTACCGACTAAAAACCACCCCAGTGTTCCCCTACCTGCCTATGATCGGGAAGCGAGAATCGCCATTGCATTCTTCCGCAATCCCCGATAGGCATTGACCCTTGTTCACTATTCCGACTAAAGTAAATACTTGTATTATAAGTTGGTTCACATCAGCAATTTATTGGAATCATATCCATAGCTGTATTTATTTTTATATTTATTTTAATTAATTACTTTTTGACGTGACAACGTCTTATAATTCGATGGAGTGCACGCACGAAAAAACATGACTCATGCGGCGATACCTCGCTCTGAGGCGTTCCTATGACGTTGTCACGTTCAACTATCGTCAGTAAACCGACTTTACAGACAACCGATTTTTAATAGGAGATTGGTACTGGGGCATTGAAACAAAACAAAGCGTAAAACGTCATCATGTAATGTTTTAAAACACAAAAAAAAAAACACATGCTCTATGGGATGGGTCCTATGGTGTTTTTTTTTTTTAATTTCTCAGAGTTTCTATTCAAGTATTCGCTACTACATAGGCTGCACTAAAAGTATCGGGAATGGAATATTTCCACTGTTTCTGTCATATTAAAATCTTTTTAATTGAAAACACCTTGCTTTTAAAAATCGAATACCATTTATTTATTTAAAAAAAGATTCTCGGTCTTATCACAAGGTTTTGTCAAACTTGTTTAGTCGTTGAGAAAATGGAATTGACTCGAGTAAAATTCAAGAGCGATGATTTATTATGACTTTCGAAGTGGTTTAACGCAAAAACAGTGTGTTGACCGGATGGTTTCTGCATTTGGTGATGAAGCCCCATCCAAAACAATTTATCGCTGGTTTGCTGAATTTCAACGTGGACGTGTCAAGCTCAGTGATGATCCCCGTCAAGGTCGTCCAAAAACTGCAGTCACCCAAGAAAACGTTGATGCTGTGCGTAAGCTGATTGAGGAAGATCGACATGTGACATACCGCGAAATTCAGGCAACTTTAGTCATTGGCATGAGTCAAATATAAATAATCTTGCATGAACAATTAGGTGTAAAAAAGTTGTTTTCCCGATGGATACCGCATTCGCTCTGTGAAAAGCAAAAAGCGGCTCGCGTTACTTCGTGCGTCAGAACTCTCGAAAGATTCCATGCAGGATCCTCAAATGCTGTATACAACATCGTATCAGGTGTCGAATCCTGGATATACGCGTACGAACCCGAAACAAAAAACCAGTCACGAGTTTGGGTGTTCGAAAATGAGTTAAAGCCAACAAAAATTGTTCGTTCACGGAGTGTTGCAAAAAAAATGGTGGCCACGTTTGTCTCCAACACCGGCCATGTTGCGACTATTTCTCTTGAGGGACAAAGAATGGTATGCTAGCATTTGTTTGCCACAGGTCGTTTCTGAATTTCGTAAAGAGAACAGCAACCGCCGCATCATCCTCCATCACGACAATGCGAGTTCTCACCCCGCGCACAGAACAAAAGAGTTTTTAAAGCAAGAAAACATAAAATTATTAGACCATCCGCCGTACAGCCCCGACCTAAGCCCTAATGATTTCTATACTTTCCCTAAAATAAAGAATAAATTGCGTGGTCAGAGATTTTCATCACCTGAAGAAGCTGTGGACGCCTACAAAGCGGCCATTTTGGAGACCCCAGCTTCCGAATGGAATGGTTGCTTCAATGATTGGTTCCATCGTATGGAAAAATGTGTCAAATTACGCGGAGAATACTTCGAAAAGCAATAAATACATTTTTAAATAGTAATGTTGTGTCACTTCCTTGATTCCCGAAATTTTCAGTGCCGCCCTGGTATGCATGTATATATGTATGTATACTCGTATTTAAATTCAATGCACCGAAATTTAGCTTTTAATAACATGTTGTTGAGATGAATAAATGAATTAATTAGAAACATTAAAAATAGTGTTAATAAAAAAATTCAATCATTATTTTCGTTCTGCAGCGATAGTTTGTAATTCGTAGATTGTGCTTAGATAACATCTATCTACATATATGATGTACCTAATGTTATATACATATTTTATAACCACTTGTTAGTTGCAATTTTTGATACAACTACAGCCATAACAATAGGTCTTTTTTTTAAATAACTCATGTCCTCTTTTACCTGTTTATTAACTGAATTAAAAAGAGATGGTTGTTTTTATACAGGTTTAAACATTTTTTTAAGATAATTATTAAAATGACGACTAATTATGAAAATAATAATTTACCTTTAAAAATACCTTTTTTTTCTTTTTTTTTTATCGTGTCGAAACCCCCTCGGGTCATCACTCAACTGGGGCTGCCAGTGAAGTGGTATGTCGGAATCGAACCGACTAAAACCACACGGTGTTCCGTCATAAATAAGTCTATTCCAAGGGACTCGGGTATACCCTAGGAAGGAAGTCCCCGAGAGCCTTTAAACATACCTAGTAAGCGATAAGGAAAACATCAAAAGTAAATATTATTTACTGGGACGTATACGGAAACTCAATAGACAAGATATTAAAAAAAGATAACTAATCAATATGATAAGTAAGCAATAACATGAGTCATGTGCAATAAAATCTGAACAAACTTACCAGAACTATAGGCACAGTCTTCAGTTTAGTCCACTGTATCCTGAAAGAAGCTCTGTTGCACTTGGCAGATGTCAACCGCACCCATCCAGGCAGCTCCAGCAGATCTGTCAGCAGTTCCTCATCCAATGTAAGGTCTTGGAGTTCACCAGATCCTCTTAATGCTGAGAGGGAGATCTGTTCTGGTGACAAGTTCTTTGTGAACCTGGTGGATGAATATTTAGATTCTAGATATTTCTGTATTGAAATTTCCTTACTAAGGAAATATGATATTAACACCTATACAGAAGATAATCAGCATGAATAAGAGTGACATCCAATTGCAACATTTGAATCCCATTATCAACATTGTTTGGATACAAATAGGGAGGAGAGTGAGACTATTTATAATTTATTTGGGAAACCTATAGCTATAAAATCAACCAGGAGCACCGTTTTGTATGGTACACAAACCAAGAACATGTCCAGCAGAAATCAGAAAACAGTTCAAGAACAGACCAGAATTGTGACAGTGTAGGCAAAGGGTATGATATGATATAAACTTAGCATTTATAGACCAAGTGAAGTGCGGTGACTTGATATTTTTTTTTTGGCTGCTACTTAATTCTATTTAGCTATCAGAGTAATTGACGAAGCAATGAATAATAAATAAAAAAACAAAATCTGGTTGCATATTTGCTACATTATTTAATGTTTCGGAACTTTCTTCTTCCTAGTTCCTACACCCTCTAGCTACGGTAGCATCGATGAATTGTGTTGAGTTGATTTCAAAAAATTTGAGCGCAAAGCAAATGAACGGGTGTCTCAGTAAGAGTGCATTTTTTTAATTTAAAATAAAAACCAGTATTATATGACAGAGTTGTGATATTTTTATTGTATTGTAAAGAAGACATGTTCCGATTAAGTATGGAATAAAATATCCGGCAAATGACCCCCACGACTCCAATGACAGGCCATTAATCTTTTCATGAAATTTTCCATGACTTTTGCACAGAGATGTGGCTGTATCTCACCGATGACGTGTTGGATTTCCGATTTGAGCTCAGGAATTGTTTCGATTTCACAAAACCCCAAAGAAAAAAAACGAACGGTGTTACATCGCACGATTTTGGCGGCCAATTGGCATCAGAATTTCGAGAGATGATTCGGTTTGGAAATCGTTGCTTCGATAAACCGATTGTTCCGTGCGTGGTGTGGCAGGTGGCGCCATCCTGCTGAAACCACATGTCGTTCAGATCCATACCAACCAGTTGAGGCACAAGAGCTCCGTTAGCATGTTCCTGTAACGAACGCCATTCACAGTCACTGCATTTTTGTAATGGGTTTTCACAATGATAACGCGTTGATCAGTTGTGTAGCGCTCGAGTTTTAATAATCGGAACAATCGTTGATGCCAGCTGTCGAATATCAGAGCAGCAACCTCCAATGAAAAAAAATGGCGTCAATTTTAAAAAGTGCACTCTTACTGAGACACCCTTTACTATTTATTACAATTATTAGGATCATGGTGTTTATTACATTATGTACAGGTAGAGTAAACATCACATAAGACTCGGACCTGCAATGCTATTTTTGTATCCTTGGTTAAAATCAGTTATTGGCAACTACCTGTCTGCAGTACTTCCATAAGATTTTACTATTAGGATTTTATTATTACTTTAATATTAGTTGGATACTATTATAGTATCCCACTAATATAATAAGCGTCAAAGTTTGGATGGATGGATGTTTGTTACTCTTTCACGCCAAACTACTGAAACCGCGGGGCACTGCTAGTTGTATAATAAAAGGTTTACTAAATATACTGATGGGATTGACAACAAACATTATTTAAACAAAATATTAAAAGTAATTAAATACATAATAGTTGCATATAAGCATGCCATGCAAAGATTCATTTACAAAAATAATTCATGAATTGTTGCAACACATGTATTAACATTTTCTTATTATATATACTATTACATTATAACACATTTAAGGTTGTTTGACAAAATCCCCTATTGTTAAAAATTAAGGTTGTGATGAGAGGGTTGCAGTTTATTGTAATCAAAATTGATGTTAACAATTAAGTTTGTGTAAATATAAAGTTAAATTGTTTTCATACATCTGACCCAATCAAAATGTTGTCATTTCATTAACATTTTAACCAAATAATAAAATGTAGGATGCAGCTAACAAGCAGCAATTGTATATGACAAAAGTGTACTGTTCCATTTCACAAAAAAGAAAATCTTCACTTCGAAATTTAAACAAGTGTTAAATATACAAATATGATATATAATGACTATTCCGTGAGTTTATAATGTAGGAAATCTATTTGTTCTTTATTATTTTTTGACCTAAAACGTTGTAAGTGTAAAGAATAAACAGGACTGGCAACATAAAAGGAGATGAGTAGCATTTCCATTGTTTACTTTAATCTAATCACTTGCGAAAAACATGCATGAAACAGTTAACAAGGTATAATAATAACCACATAATAAATATATCAAACAAAGTGCAATAGCTTTGCCAAGTACTACTTATTTTTACCAGAAGCACGAGAGATTCACAATATGAGACTTGTATAAAATCAAATGCAAAATTAACGTTAATCACTGCAAATTAATTTAATTATAAATGAGTTTAAAATCTGAAGAGAGACGAGGCAAATTCAACTAAACAAAAGCTCGTACATACCTCGACAGATGTTTTAGCAATTGGTTCTTTATAATAGTCACCATTTTTAATGATTCATTTATTATATTCTAACTAAATAACAGAGAATTTATCAAAAAAATCATTAACTTGCTGACACGAATCCAGCATCGAAAGGTACCTACTTTTCTTCGGAACGATTGAGTGAATGGTTCAGAAATGTCTGAAATGTCATATTTAGCCATTGACAAGCCCCAAGCTGTGCTCGAATAAAAAATAGAGTATCGAAAGTATAATTGAGTATAGAGATGTAAAAAAATGTTAAGAGTAATTTAATTACTTACCATTTAGACACGTCTATTAAAACACCTAATTAACTCTTATATGTCTTTAATTTTATTAACGTTTGTTTTGTACACTGCGTCCATCGGAGCAGTTATTATTCGCATGGAAACGGAACGCAAACTCAAACCGCGCGACTTTTGTTTAGGTGTCGCTAAGTACGGTATCGATTTTCCGAAAGCTATTGTAATTCTGAAAGATAGGGTTGTATTAAACAATGATGTAGGCGCGTAGTCCGTTATACAAAAATATTTTTAAAAAAATACTGGCCATTTGTAGTTCGTGCGAAGCCAAGATTCTAGAAACAAATTTACTTTGACACAGTCTGTTGTTGTTAATTTTGTAACTGACTTTATTTGTGATCTTTCTTATTGGACTGACAATCGTTTACTTATAACATTGTATGCAATAATTCTTCGAGCAACAAAATAATTTTATAGTTTTGCTACAAGTTTTTTGTAGGCGCCTGCGTATAAGAAGCACGTGGTAAGAAGATTGTTATTGTTTTACTTGCCTAACACAGTAAGTATTATTGCTTGTGGCTAAACTTTAAGATTTGTATATAGAAATAAATTTTAAGAAAAAATTTAAAGAAAATATTCTGTGAGCACTAAAATCAAAGCTGACGATCAGGTACCTACGTTTAAAAGTAAACGAAAGAAGTGACAACTGCTTGGTCATAAATATGACTGTACTTGCGAATGCCGTCAAAACATATGCTATACATTATTATAGTGTTCCTTTAGTAGGTACGTAAAGTTATTACTTAATGCCTGGCCTCGTAAAATGTATTAGTATTTCAAGGACCTACTGAAAAATCAATATAGGTAGGTAATCAAGTACTAGACAGTAAATTAAATATGTCGAATAACCCATACCTACATATTTTTCGTCATGGTCACTGTGTGGAGGTCTCAAATGGGTTTACCATTTGAGACCTCCACATTTACCTTAAGCACAGGCGAATAACCAAAATTATTGGCTGTGAAATCTTGTAACAAATTTATAAATGTTAATTTTGTAATTAGTGCTTACGTAGTTCCGTGGCACATGTAGCTCTAGGTAATTATTTTCTTCTCGCAGCAGACCACAGTATATGCACGCTTCCGCAATATGTCACACCGAGACAATGTAGACGTGAAATATATTGACACAGAATATTCATCTGGAGACTCTAAAAATGTCAAATCCAAACGATACCAGGAGGAAAACAATAACGAGGTCGATGAGCTTTCGAAGGATCTGTCCGAAATGGGTTGCACCGTGGGGGCAGTTAAGAGGCCCCCTAACATATGCGTTGAATCGTACGTGTTCGAATCGGAAAATGAAAAGTCTGAGACTGGCGGTGAAGACGCGTATTCGGACGAGTTTGAGGAAGATAACAGCGGGGAAGACGATGAGGACGCTGTAGAAACTGAACTGAAATCCGCTATGAGTGATACCATAAGAGAAGAAATTCTGACGAACTCTACTTTAAAATTAACCAAAAGTCATTCTTCTATGGCTCCTAATAAACCACCGCCGTCTGTTTCTACGAGTGGCAGATCCACCAGTTTTGGGTAAGTTGTTTCCAATAAGAACACCTTTTTTATAAGATCAATCCTACACCAGGTAACTATGTATCGTAGAATTTATAATAACCTAAAGATCGATCCTAACGAATACATCTGGCAACAATTATTTACGCAAATATGTTAGTGTAGGAACAGAACCAATCACATTTTATGGCGTTGTGGCTTTCGATTCGTATAGTCACTTGTTACTCGTCACAGGTGCTAAGTCTCTTTAGCCGTCCAAAGGTGTATTGTTCTTTTTGACCATCGCGGGGAAATCTCTAGGTATTATCTGGACGAGCGCATGACTAGGTTTAAAGATCATAAGTTCTTTTCTAACGGTTGAAGGTATTTTTGAGTCACAGGGGTATTTTTTATTTATACCTACTTGTGCTTTTTGAACCGTCATAAAGGACCTACCAACGACCAGCATGTCCTGCCACTATTTCCTAACTGACCGACGACGGACTAGGGATGGTGAGTCATCGCTTGGCTGAATAAACATAGATGTTTTTATATCGATATTGGGTCCTCTAAAACATCGATACATCGATGGTATGAGTATAACATCGGAAAATATTTCTTTATTCAACTGGTCGATTCATTATGATTTTGGTGTACTCGAGGATGTCAAGCCACAAAATTTGTTAAATAAATATATTTTTGCGAATTAAGATATATGGAATAAAACTCACGACTCAGACTCTTCGCACTGAGAAAAAGAACAACTTCAACGTGATGAACAGAAACTACTAATATGCTTACGGAACTAAGTAATTATTTTGAAAGTGCTTTATCTTATATTATAATATGATATTATAACGCCATTCATTACTTTTTTGGCCAATCGTAGGATTCACCTAGCCAAAGATGAAGAAAGTACATCTTTGTGCTGCGCAGTGATTTGACGACGGCATCGGAAAGACTTTTTCAAAAACCAATCCAAAACAAGTCATATTTCAAAATCCAGTGCGAAACTTTTATGTTACTTTTTGTCCAAAATATACCAAAAAAATACTTTGCACGATTTTGTTTTCGCACCAGAAACCTCGATGTTTTCGTACATCAATATTTTAGATTCGATATTTTTTTTTATTTATTGTTACAAAGTAAGGTACAAAAGTAAAACAATCTGTAAGATGCAATAAACTCGTTCGAGTTTTCCGTGCATCAGTGTCATCACCATTACACACACATTCACATCACACACACACATACATCACATTATTATTTACCCTGCAAACTGAACAAACATATGTTACAATCTAAATGTGGCGAGAACACAATATGCAGATTCTGTCGAGAGGCAGAAGAAACTGCAATGCATATTTTATGCTTTTGTGGCCCACTAATGCGGTACCGAAGTAGTAACCTAGAGTTGCACATTATGCATCCGTGATATGATCTGGAGGTTTCCCGAAGCCATAAGTCTGAGCAGTATAAAAGTAAAGCAAAAGTGCGTTACAAAAGACCAAAAATAGTTAGGTAACACTAGAGACTAAGAACAATAATAATAATAGGTAGTAGTTTAGTTCCGTCCTTTTTTTTTATGTTCGTGTGGAAACCCCCTCGGGCCGTTATCCCACCAGGGTTTTCGGTGGGGCGGTGTGTCGGAATCGAACCGACTAAAACCACACGGTGTGCCGTACTGCACCTTAAATAGGAGGGATCCGGGAACAGCTTTTATTAAGACATCCGGACCCCCCCTAGCGCCTGCCCGCAAAAGCGCGGGCTCCACCTCTGGGTAAAGACCTTAAAACCTCTCAATTAGAAAAAAAAAAAAATAGTATTTAGGCGACGCGGAAGCTACCTCCTCGCGGGGGGCTACTACAGCGGGTGAAGGGGAAAACCAGTCCCGTCCACCCGCGGCCACCCTCAGGGAGACATGAGGCGCTGGTACGCGCGCCTCCGTCGCCCGGTTCACCGGCGGCGAATTAGGTCCGAATGGAGATCGTCCTCCCGGACCCGTTTCGCCGCCTCCTTCTGCGAGATGACGTCCTCACAGAAGGTCGAAACCGCGGTAAAATTCTTGTCGCTACCGGCCATGGAGCGTATGACGGTCGGTAGCTTGAGATCGCCTCCGATGACTGCAGTGAGGGCCCGAGCTGCGTCGCCCAGGCGGAGCAGACCGCCAGCGTGTGCTGAGCCGAGTCCTTACTGCAGTCGCAGTGGTGACAGGTGGGACTCAATTCTCTCCTAGCGACTGAGTGCGGGTACTTCTCGAAGCAGCCGTGCCCGGAAAGAACCTGCGTCAGTTGGAAAGAAACGGTTCCGTGCTGCCGCCCTGACTACTTGATTATGACCGGCTGAAGAGTTTGGTTCAGTCCTCTAACAAGGTATAACACCTAGGTGTTGCGGCACCGTGAACCGTACCGTACCCCGTACCATACGGTTCGACAGATTGTGCAAAAGACCGAGAAGTATTTTTAGCGGCTGTGTACGGCTTTGGATTACGAGAAAGCCTTCGACTCCATCGACAGTTTTGGATAGGTACTCTGCAAAGACGACATGTCGACTGGCGATATATCGAGGTGCTGAAAAGCTTAAATGACACCAACACGATGACCACACAGCTCCAAGACCAGAGGACAAATCAGATAAACTTGCAGCGTGGAGTTAGACAAGGGAATTTTATCCCCAAACTATTCACCAACACCCTTGGGGAATTGCGTGTCAATTGTTTTTATCACAAGTTGAAGTTCGTCGTCTCTAGCAAAAATGGAATTAACGCGGAAAGATTTTAGAGCGATGATTTTTTATGATTTTTAAAGTTCATTGACTTCACAAGACTGCACTGCTCGTCTTCAAAATACTTTTTTGAGGAAAGCACCTCATTTGAGCACCGTAAGGCGTTTCTAGACAGAATTTGATCGTGGCCATGTTTCTCTCCATGATTAAATTCGTGAAGGTCGGCCGTCAACTGCGATCACTGGGGAAAATGTGGCTACTGTCAGGCAACTAATTGGAGAAAACGGGAGTATTCACCTATGAGGAGATTCGAGGGCGATTGGTATGAGCTAAATTAAAAATATCATACATCAACATTTAAAAGTTAGAAAACTTTGTTGCCGCTGGATTTCTCATGAACTCACCTCAGAACAAAAACGGACTCGTGTTGATTGGTGTAAAAAATGTTGTTAAAGTACTGACGTGGCCTGGCATGGGCGTTGGGCAAACGGGTCCTAGAGTTGAGACCGTGAATCTGTAAAAGGAAGGTAGGACGCCCCCCAGCCAGATGGACTGACGAACTGAGAAAGGTAGCTGGGATTGATTGTATGCGACAGACGGAGAACCGGGTGCTTTGGCGCACGTTAGGAGAGCAGTGGACTGTTATAGGCTGATCGATTGAACGTTTATTGAATGTACATGTGTAAGTAGTATTAAGGCACACCTTACCTCATCTTAACAGTAGTACATGATAAGAGCTTTTTTATTAGTTCAGAAATAAAGGTACCATAAAAAAAAACAATCAATATTAGCTAAATCTTTAAGTTGTAAAAAAAATCTAGAAACTGAGACATCGATCTCTTGGTTCACAATCATACTAATTATGGAAAAAAATATTTGTGTACTAATTACACCAGTAGTTAGTGCACAAATCATTGACAAAAAAAAAGTTGTAATCGAAGAGGAGGCAGGGGCGGCAAAATTTAACTAGCCTAAAGGCGCCAAATGTGTAAATCTGCCACTGCTTCTAAGTAAACGCAATCATAAGATAAGGCCACTTAAGCCTTATATTTGACCAAATTTGAACATTTCGCAGGTAAATCAGAACCAATAGGGTATTTTCCATTGACCTAGAATCATTAAATTTATTAAGAACCAAGGTCTCACAACACAAGTAAAAAAAGAAATCAGAAAGTTGTTAGTTTGTTGTAATATCTGTCTGTCTGCGTGTCAAGACCCTTTTCCCCAGGAACCGTAGACGGCATCAAATTGAAATTAACATCAAATAATAAAATCAAGCTTCTAAGCCAACGCAATCAAAAGATACGGTCACTAAGCCTTTGATTTTAACAAATTTGAACATTTCGTAGGTAAATCAAAACCTATAACCTATATTAATATATAAATATTTCCCATTGACCTAGAATCAAGCCCCTTCGCCCTTGTTCTTTTTTTTTTTTTGAAGAAGCCTTATATCGTGGGTTACTTATTTTAGGTGTTATCTATTATTTTTATTGTTGTTGTTAGATTGGTGGAAATGAAAAAAAATGAGTCATTGCTTACATATCTTAGGTAAATTATCAATAAAGCTATATTGTAAGTAGAATAAATTGTTTTCTCTTGCTTACAGGTCAGTTTCCGTCCCATCAACTCGACGTATGAATATGTCATTTACGAACGATCGCTTGCGTGAGATCCAAAGGCACAACCACATACTCTTAACAAAGATTCTGAGTGCTAGAAACAATAACAAGTCTTCCATACCACCCAAAGAACAGGCCCCTAGGAAACCTATACCATCAGCAGCGGTATCAAGAAAAAAACAACAAAGACAGATTGATCATGATAATATGGTAAGTTACCTTGAGATAACTGGCACTTATATGGTTCACTAGCTGTACCCCGCGGTTTCACCCGCGTAACTCAGATGCCATGGGAATATCGGGATAAAAAGTTCCAGGTCTCTACATACGAAGTATCGTCGCAATCGGTTCAGTAGTTATTGCGCGAAAGAGTAACAAACATACATACATCCTCACAAACTTTCAAATTTTTTTCACATTCAATATCTTCACCACATATTATAAAACAAAGTCGCCGCCCCGTTTGTCTGTCAGTTCGCGATAAACTGAAAACTACTGAACAGATTTTCATGCAGTTTTCACTAATATATAGAGTGATTCATGAGGAAGGTTTAGGTGTATAATTTGTACCTTTATAATTTGTTTGTTGTTATATAAACAAGAATCACTCCAAGACTTTGAGCTATAAATATATTTTAAAATTGGATTGTACATCTATTCGTTTCAAACCACGCGTGATTCGATCATATGTAAAAGAATACATACAATAATACGTACAGACATAAAAGAATGGTTCATAACCACTCCTTTAAAAAAAAACTTTAGTATAAAGGTTGCTAAATGTTAAAAAAAGTATCACCGACTTTGATGCACCTCCAAATACCCAAATCGCTTCAAGTGTGCCTATAAAATTTGAAGAGTTCCCTCGATTTCTCGAGCATCCCCTCATCAGATCCTGAAATTACGACCATGGGACCACCTAGGAAGTATACCCTTTCCAACAAAAGGCGAATTTTCCAAATCGGTCTAGACGTCTTGGAGTAATCGGTGAACATACATAAAAAAAAATATATAGTGGAACATAGAACGTCCTCCTTTTTTGAAGTCGGTTAAAAGGACGAAGCGTTCACTTGCGCTGAAAATTTGAAAGTGAGATGTCAACCCTGTCATATTTTCTTTTCAAGCTTACTGTGTTCTTGATAAAGAACATAAAAGCGTTTATTTTACAGGGTCAGCAACGAGCGAGTGACAAACCTGGTATCCAAAAATTATGGCAACCGCTTACCGTTGGGCCAGCCGTA
This sequence comes from Callimorpha dominula, assembly GCA_949752705.1. NCBI lineage: Eukaryota > Metazoa > Arthropoda > Insecta > Lepidoptera > Erebidae > Callimorpha > Callimorpha dominula. The sequence continues at coordinate 10,193,621 of OX457010.1, read as the reverse complement.
TGCTTGTTTGCCACCTTAGTGGTATAAAAATATTTTTCATGCTTAACAAGTACTTAATATGTCAAGAAAGCAAAAACTATAATGTAAACCTAGTGGGCAACACATGTGAATAAGCATCTGCCCATCCTCCCTGTGTGATATAATATATATAGGCTTGAGTACAGTTATAGATACATAGGTATATAATACTGGCGGCGACTTCGCTTGCGTGTACACATTTGTTTTTTGCGGGGAACCCTAATTATTTTTCCAAAATAAAAATACCCTAACTTACTCCTCATAACACCAGATATCTGCCAGTGATGTATCTCCCATGGAAATCAGTTCACCCGTTCCGGAGATTAGCTGGAACAAACCAACAGACAACGTACAAAAATTTTTAAATTTGTTTTTTCGTTATAAGTACCGTGTAAACATTCAAATGCATTTAATATAAAAAGCTATTATTATTACATTACTAACAGACACTTCAAATTTGTTTGCGTAGATATTCTTGTTTTTCTTTGGTCATTATTATCATTCTTTCAATGATTTTGACCCCAACTACTGGCGGAGGTGAATGATGCCTACAGCTTATCAGCTGTCTGTTACTATCGTAGCACAGACATGTCTGCATCTGCATCACATAATAGCTAAATTAATCACAGCCCACTCGCTTTCAGTTTTTATCGATTACAATAAGTTGTAAGTGCCTGACACTTTTGGTTAGCAAACTACAACATAGCAACATCTAAAATAGGACTTTACGAGAAAATAGTGAAGGAATTAGCATGGACTGTAGTCCTCGGCTTTGTTACAATAGTTTATACTTATAAGTAGACTAGCTGCGCCCAGCAGTTTCACTCGCGTAAGTCCGTCGTTAAGTTTTCTTAAATTTTCAAATTTTCCGAGCAACTTTCTTAATTTTTTCTTTCATAAGAATAAAAAAAAAATCTCCTGACAATAAGACATAAAAAACAATTGCGCTTAATTATTAATCCTTTGTATTAAGATGTACCTACTAAAATTTAAGGTCCAGTTTTTGCTAAAAAGAAAAATATTTATTTATTTACATCCAACGCTTACATCTATGATTACAGGCTTAGCCTAATGCAATAGAATTAGCCAACTTATAATCTATAACTTATTATATACAGTGACACACTTGAGAATTCACTCAGAGAACAAGAAAATAGGTAAATTTCCTCCGCGATGTAATTGAGGGTGCGCAGCGTCAGTAATCCATTGTTAATTGTTGTTGAATGAAATGTAAAAAAATGCTAGGTAATTTAGTTGTAAATGAAAAGAAGGTACCAATTGCTTTTTCCGTGCAACCATATCATTGACCTGTGAATGATAGATTTATTAGAAAATGTACCTTATTATAAAAACATTATTCTTACCTACATTTAGATTAGGTATTCCTTTTTTAAGTGAAACTTTTTTAGAATCGTTGTGATTTGAAAATACGATGAAATGAAAAAGCGACACCAGAAAGAGACAACCAAATTCATAAATAGGATTTAACTTGCGGGAGAATGAGATACGAGTAGAAGTATACAGTGTTTCCTATAGTATCATTTTTATACATTTATGTATTAAAATTCGTCGGTTCATTCATTAATGTTAATTATTTACCACATCTGTGTTAATTTGACCAATAACTTTTATATAAATTATCTAAAATTAAATTTATTAACATTAGTTAATTATTTGTGTTGATTTTACTTTTTATTTCTCATTCTCTCGTAGGCTACTTGTCTGCAGTTTCACTTCTGTCGTGTGTGAATTGTATACACACACTTTTATTATTCTATAAATGCACGTCTACTTTCAAAGAAACCTAATTGAATATGAAGTTTAATGGTGTTCCTGTTTCTATAAAAAAGTATCTACCTATAAAATATAGACTGAACCGAAGTTTCACTTTTAAAATTTTTGGTTTTAGCTGTTGGTCGCCCCTTAGCATAAAATTACGATCAATTAATGCTGATATTTCCGAGCAGCTTTGAGCAGTTGCAGAAGTGAAAAGCTGGTAGTATGCTGTGGACTGTTGACATTGTTCTTTAAAATTTCTGGAGGTTTGCGTTTTGTATGTAAATAATAACCAATGATTTTTTACTTTTCTAGATACTCCTGAAAAAGATCCAGCGCGCTAAGTCTTCGGCGTATAGCATCCGACGCTGATACAGAAGTGGCGTCCAAAGTGCGGGCGCAGCCAAAACCCAACCATTGTACCTTACGACACGCAGTGTCATAGCTTTGTTAATAAATTCTTATACGACTTTATATAAAAAACGTGTTTAATTTACATGAAAAATAGACAGAATTTTTTTATGTACTTCATAAAAAAATTCTGTCCATTTTTAAATTAAATGAAATTTTACTTGGAATAGGTTCTTTCGTAAAAAAATTTTTGCCATAAATTTAAACATCGATGTAGGATGTATTCTATATCCTTTAATCATAAGGATGTTAACCCTTAAAGTTGGCAATATTGCAATAATTCACGGTTTTCTGCCGATATGATATGACTTCATGACTAATGAGCGACATGACGTGTTTTTTTTTTTTTTTATCGTGTGGAAACATCCTCTGGTCATCACTCCACTGGGGCTGCCAGTGAAGTGGTATGTCGGAATCGAACCGACTAAAACCACACTGGTATTCCGTCATAAATAAGTCTATTGCAAGGGACTCGGGTATACCCTAGGAAGGATGTCCCCGAGAACCCTGGCAGACCTTGGCCGCCTCTTAAACAAAAGGCAGCCACGCCCTTGCTAGCGGGGAGCCTTGCCCCCCTTCCAGTGTAGAGAGGCGCGCGCGGAACACGGCGCGCCACCGTCTCAACCCTGCTTCTGCTAGAGTAACGGGCAGCCTCACCCGTTACCCCCAGGCCAGCGCTCATGGAGGCCGGAGATCGTTCTGCGCTCTCCCGCGCCTGGTGCCTCTCCTTCGGGACGGGAGAGTACTAGCCCTCTCCCGTTCCCTTCTAGCGATTTCATCAATTTAGGCGCGGAAATTTAATATTTAGAAATCGAAATTCATTTCAATACTTATCGATGGAATAAATAACATTTTAATCATTTTTTTTGGTTGTTTAATGTTGCCTTAGAATCAAATTAAAACATTTCTCACTAGCTTGGACTTGGGTCTGGACTATTTATTTAAACCGATATTATTTATTGATTCAGATTAGAATTTAATTTAATTTAGATTAGAATCAGATTACCGCCAATAATCTGGTTTTGTGCAAAATATTTTTATAATATTTAGTTGCCTTTTTGTTTCTACCAAGGTCAAAATAAATGATTACCATGTCACTCGGTAAATTAAATCATAGAATCCTAGAATGGTTATCACACTCATATAATTAATAGACCTTAGTAATATCAGCTCCTGCAAGACATTAAATTAACGTAGTTTTTTACGAGATGGATTCTTGTGTGGTAACTTTCGGTATAAGTAATTTCATTAGTTTTTGAAATATTTTTTTGTGGCGGTACTCGTAACTATTTTTGTTAGACTACTTCAGTGAGTAATCCCCGATAAAATAGTAATTAAAATAAATCAATTTTTTTCTTTTAAAGACCATCTCCGACCAATTTTTCTGTTTCCGGTCAGGACTATGGGTTCTAGCAAATAACCTCAAAGTGGTTAGCTCAGTCTACTCGTGACCACGATCGGTTCAATTCGATCGAAACGTCGGGTAGCCAAGAGGTATTGTACCTTTTAAATATTATCGCGATTAAGTCCCGAATTACACATATAATCTATATCAAAGTCGCGAAAGTTTAAAAAACAATTAACTCCGCCTCGTCAGAATATTAGCTGAAACCCCTAAAAAACTCCTGACGAGGGTAAATCAATAACTTTGTTATTTAAAAAAAAAAACTATATTTGTTTGTAAATAAATGTATAGAGCCTTTTAAACAATAACTAATACAAATAAATTTGTTTAATAAAAGTTCATGTTTTTACCTACTAGTGCCACAGAATAGGTACATTGTACTCTGTTTATTCCTTTATTTTCTTTTTGATAGTAGACAATTAGTGGTGCGCTAGTGCCCTAAAATCTCACCGATTCGATTAAAAATAATCATCGATTTCATTTCAGAGGAAGTTTTGATCGATTTAAAGAAGTTATTATTAGCCAAATAATACTGATGTCGTTTAATAAATTATTCCAATTTATTTAGTTTACTATATTATACATAAGAATTAAATATTAATGTTACTGAGAACTAAAGTGGAAATTAAGTCGATGTTATTTATTGTAAATATTAAATGATTAAAAACTATACACGAAAGGTTTTTATGCCTACCGATTTAGAAATAATTAATATCGATTCATAAATATGCAGTAGAAAAATTTGTTCTCATCACTACGTACAATAGAATGTAACTGGTAGTCACTTACCATCAGGTGACCCGTCCCATAAAAAAAATGACTCAAGTCAATAGTCTGCTAAAGGTCATTTAGATATGAGCTTAAAATATCTATGTTTAACACCAAATTAAGCAAAAATTTATCTAATACCTTTAAACGAGCAATTCTTGTCTATATGTATATAATTATAATCTAAATATGAACCTCGGAAACGGCTCCAACGATTTTTATGAAATTTGTAGGGGGTTTCGGGGCGATAACTCAATCTAGCTAGGTTTCATTTTTAAAAACGTAAAAAAAAACAGGTCTGTCATCCAGATACTTGTAATTATGTTAAATACCTACTTAAATCTTCTAATAAATAAAATTCTGGTGTCGCTGTTTGTTACGTAAACGGCTGGACCGATTTTTATGATATTTTTGAACGTACACATACTACGTGACCCATTTTTACAATATTTACCATCAGGTGTCCCGTCTGCTCGTTTGTACCATAAAAAAACGGTCAAATAAAATAAACGAATGGACAGAGACCAGAATATAATAAAAGTACATCAGTACGTACTGATGCTCTTAAAAAGGTTTCTTACGATAAACTAGTTTCAAAACTCTGTCAATAGATGACACTATGCGCGATTTGTTAACATTTATTAACACATTCATTTATTCCAAAGAAGTTGGTTTATCAATTTTCACAATTTCTGTCATAATTACCGTTTATATTCTGGATGAATGATTTTATAAAAAACGCCTTTTGGTTCTTTTAATGGCGATAACGCTTTTCACAAGTCGGTAAGTACTAAGTTAATACAGTACGTTTCATGGTAAGCAATAATACCAGCAATACCTAGCTCTTAGATTATATAGGTAGAGGTCCAGATACCGTGTTCAATACAAAACGCATCGTTCAATATGAAACCAAAATTTGTATCTGTGTGAGTGTACGCTGTCAACGCTGTCCATCGTGAGTTCGTGAGTGTATTACCAGGGCTACATCACTCGCTCGAGGTCGCGTTTTATATACCTACCAATTTAGCTTACCTTCCACGGTAAAAGTGTCAGTAGGGGCGACAATGCGTAGCTGAGAGCACGCAAACAAAATGTCAAATCGAACTTATTATGAAGAGATGTTTTGTTATTGCTAAATGTATTTATTATGTTAAATTGCGTTATTGTTAGACGTTATTGATCTGTGAAATCCTTTAAAAATAAGCTGCAAAAATGATTTTAGCTATTACTTTTTTGTCAATATAATATAAAAACATCTCCCCTTCATGTGTTTGTTCTTTACTCGCCATTGCCGCGTGGCTGTTCTAATAATAAATAATAGTTATCTTCTCAACAAAAAAATAAATGCTGCTTATATAAATTCTATACGAGGTTGATAAATGATGATGATGTAATAAATGTAGTCTATTAAACCGTCAATAATAAACCCATAATTTCTACGAAAGGTGACGAACTTAGTGGGTGTGAACTGCCAGCGTATTCAGTTGTTGTAACTTGTAGGCAAGGCGAACTGACGGCTGCTTCTCTCACACAATAATATATGCAATATAGTTAGAAATATAGTTAAAATAATAATAAGAGCTACTAAAATGTTAAACATATTGAGATCGGCACGGATTGAGGTTTTTATTTGAGTAGGTAGTTATTTGTTATTTAATACTTTTGTGGAACATAATATGTTATAAAAAGTTTAAATTATCAGAGTATCTTTCTCTAGTCTACGCAACAGCCATTACTAGCAACCCGCCCCAGCTTCGCGCGGGTAGCAGAGACATCTTCAACAATCGTGATCATATTTTTACCAATTTACACAAAACCTTAACAAATTACATGCCTAAACCTCATAAATCGCTCTATCTATTGATGAAACCCGCATGAAAATCTGTTAAGTAGTTTTTGAGTTTATCGTGAATAGATAGACAGACAGACAAACGCGGCGGGGGACTTTGTTTTATAATATGTAGTGATTTAGTGATAGTGATGTATATGTCTACAGCATCAACATTTTATGTTACTAGGGATACTTAAATTACCTAAAAAAATTTAAGATATAAATTTTATAGGGGAAATAATTTTATTTACCATTATATAAAACTCAACACCCATTAATTTGATTATCAAGTGTGTGTTCCGATATGCACCGCGAGCACTTTAAGGAGTGACGTCAATTTAATATACTGTGAAGCTGTTCCTTTATAATTAGCTATACCTACTGGTTACTGTTAAATACGGAACGCAGTCCAGTATACTGTCATCTATGTTTTTTGGCGCTGTTTTGACGTGAACATAATTATCATATATATATGTACAAGTTTTACGTTTAACAAGAAAAAATATTGTTTGAATGTAGTTATATTTAAAAATTTAATAGTCAAGTCAATTGAATTACTCGCATAACAAAAGTAAGTTTAATTTTATTAAAAGAAAATATTGTTTTTCAAATAACCGAATGCATAATAACTTTATAACCGAATCATTTAAATGGGGCTATGTACGTTAAAAGTGATGAACATATGTCGATAAATAATTGTTTACTATTTAACGGGAAAAAAATTGTAGTTGATCATGTAATCAAAGCACTGAGAGCACCTTTTCTCGAAAACGCCAGTGCTCACAGTACAAAAATGGAGACGATTTATGACGTCATATATTTCCCTAGGATACTGCGGCAGTATACTGTCAGTCCATAACGAAACAAATGTCTGCGCGGTAAGAGCACTGAACAGTGCTCACAGTGTATATCGGAACATACCCCAAATAAATAATTTATTTCATTATTTGTGTACTTTGTACAACACAAGCGTGTCCGGCAGTTCGGCTACACATACAGACGAAGGTCGCGGGTGGGCAAGGCGTTCTCAACTTTTGAAAAGCGTAAATAAGATATATTTCTGGTCGCAGGTATTATTATTAAAATTTAGGCTATTATAACGTAGGTATTTTCAGTTTTGTATGGGAGTGATGTATCTGTTACGAAGTAACTATTATCTTATCTGTGATATTACGCGCAATCTTTGTACCTGTGTGCATGACAATACCAGTGCATAAAGGTTACCTACCCCAAAATTGAGGCACTTTATAGTTACAAATACATTTATTTAAGTAATTTGTTCGTAAGTGTAAAACGTAATACCAAATAAAGACATTATACATAGATTTAAATGTGTTACAAGTATTCGTTTTTTAATGCTTAATAGGATAATAAATTATTTATTTTTATTAATTAGATCGTATTCCATGCGTTCAATTTCAGTCACTGTCATAAGTGAAACATTATATTGCTTCACAGGCTCCCGAAAACACTGTCACTTTGTGATATAGTTGTCAGCAAATTAGAGGGCGGTGACTCCGTACCTACTCGTATTACGATTAAATTAGGATTAAAATAAATACATTCATTTTCATTTCTATTCCGTCTTATTATTTCACTTATTATTAATCCAACGGTTAGCAACTACAGAATCGGTTGGAAATCTACAAAATTAAAGTTATTGCAACTATTCTTAATTTAAAATGATAGCACCATAGACTACCAACACCTTTAAAAATAAATGTAGTGTAACAAGATTATTTACAATTTTTATTTACAAGATTAATGTTAGTTTTATTACAAGCCCGCAATATGCACTTTCCGATAATGTCCTACTCACACATCGGCTGTTCCTTCTATATTATTATAAAGATAGCTTTTTTCTGCGAGAGCCTCATCCGTGCGTCTCAAGGGGGAACAGGCGTCATTGTTTAATTAGTGTCTTTATTAGATAGCGTGCAGGCATGTTCTCTTTTTATTTCTCTAATTAGGTGAGCGAGGTATTAAACGAACGTTAATTATTTCTTTACGGCTGGCACAAAAGCATTTGGGGGGTTAAACCCCGTCCTATATTTATTCCATTATACTATTGTAATTTATGATCGCACAATGTTTTGCTTTTTATAGATCTACGAGCAGTAGACAAATATAAAAAAAATGGGTTATTAAACACTATCTACGGCAACCTAAACATCATGTTCTGTATTAAAGCTTTTTTAAAAGCCCCTGACTCATTCCTTCATGTTTGGTTTCGTAGAATCGTTGCGTAAATATTGTTGACTCGGTAGTTTCTGTAAATGTACGAGTACTTATCAATCTAGATTTTTAATGGAGTTCTTAAATACACCATTTTTTTAACGTTATGTGTGCTGAATGACATTGCTGTAAATATTTTTAGTAGGAATGGGACTGTGATGAATTGAAGAACTCTCGGGTATATTGCCGCCATTCCTGGTTCGTAACTTAGCTATTTTGATTAAATGACTTACTTTACGACCGTGAGTCGGAGTATATAACTAACATTGGTGTATCTGACAATGGAACACTTACCACCACCATTGAAAGGGCATGACTCTAGCATGCAGTTACAAAAATATTTTTTGGAAAAAAACACAACCCTTTGTGAGGAAGTGATGTGCGTTAAAGAGGCGGCCGAAAGGGAACGGGAGAGGACTAGTGCTCTCCTGTCCCGAAGAAGAGGCACCAGGTGCCGGAGAGCGCAGAATGATCTCTGGCCTCGGGGTAAACGGTGAGGCGGCCCGTTACCTTATCAGAAGCAGGCCTGAGACGGTGGCGCGACGTGTTCCACGTGCGCCTCTCTAAACTGGAAGAGGGGCAAGGCCCTCCGCACTGAATGGTGTGGCTGCCTTCTGTTTGAGGCAGCCAAAGTCTGCCAGGGTTCTCGGGGACTTCTTTCCTAGGGTATAGCCGAGTCCCTTGCAATAGGCTCACTTTTTTACTTTTTGAAACTTATAACACATATTGGTTACAAAATTTAGCTCTCTGCATTTTTTAATTTTTTTTTACAAAGTGGACTAGTAACGTGGGTCACACATTACTAGTAACTACATAGGCTGCACTAAAAGTATCGGGAATGGAATATTTCCACTGTTTCTGTCATATTGAAATATTTTTAATTGAAAACACCTTGGTTTTAAAAATCGAATACCATTTATTTATTCAAAAAAAGATACTCGGTCTTATCACAAGGTTTTGTCAAACTTGTTTAGTCGTTGAGAAAATGGAATTGACTCGAGAAAATTCAAGAGCGATGATTTATTATGACTTTCGAAGTGGTTTTCGGTGATGACCGGATGATTTCTGCATTTGGTGATGAAGCCCCATCCAAAACCACAATTTATCGCTGGTTTGCTGAATTTCAACGTGGACGTGTCAAGCTCAGTGATGATCCCCGTCAAGGTCGTCCAAAAACTGCAGTCACCCAAAAAAACGTTGATGCTGTGCGTAAGCTGATTGAGGAAGATCGACATGTGACATACCGCGAAATTCAGGCAACTTTAGACATTGGCATGAGTCAAATACAAATAATCTTGCATGAACAATTAGGTGTAAAAAAGTTGTTTTCCCGATGGGTGCCGCATTCGCTCTGTGAAGAGCAAAAAGCGGCTCGCGTTACTTGGTGCGTCAGAACTCTCTAAAGATTCCACGAAGGATCCTTAAATGCTGTATACAACATCGTATCAGGTGACGAATCCTGGATATACGCGTACGAACCCGAAACAAAAAACCAGTCACGAGTTTGGGTGTTCGAAAATGAATTAAAGCCAACAAAAATTGTTCGTTCACGGAGTGTTGCAGAAAAAATGGTGGCCACGTTTGTCTCCAAAACTGGCCATGTTGCGACTATTTCTCTTGAGGGACAAAGAACGGTTAATGCAGAATGGTATGCTAGCATTTGTTTGCCACAGGTCGTTTCTGAACTCCGTAAAGAGAACTGCAACCGCCGAATCATCCTCCATCACGACAATGCGAGTTCTCACACCGCGCACAGAACAAAAGAGTTTAAAGCAAGAAAACATAGAATTATTAGACCATCCGCCGTACAGCCCCGACCTAAGCCCTAATGATTTCTATACTTTCCCTAAAATAAAGAATAAATTGCGTGGTCAGAGATTTTCATCACCTGAAGAAGCTGTGGACGCCTACAAAACGGCCATTTTAGAGACCCAACTTCCGAATTAAATGGTTGCTTCAATGATTTATTTATTTATTAAAAGACAACTCCCGCATTAGGAATTACTCCTGTGTCGCGGGGGACTTTACAAACATACAAACAACGGACACAAATAACACCCAGACTGTAGTGGGAATCGAACCCACGACCTATGGCATAGCAGTCAGGGTCACTAACCACTAGGTCAACAGGCCAGTGGTTCCATCGTATGGAAAAATGTATCAAATTTCGCGGAGAATACTTCGAAAAGCAATAAATACATTTTTAAATAGTAATGTTGTGTCACTTCCTTGATTCCCGAAATTTTCAGTGCCGCCCTCGAAGTTTTGTTGTTAACCCCTCCAGTTAAGCTAAATGGTTGTGTTAGGAGTGGGTTCACGTCATCGGTGGGCCTCTGTCTTCCAAACAGAGGCTCCGCCAACACGTGCGTGCGACAGCAGGGGGGTGATAGTGGACCTTTCGTTCGCTACCCCTGCTCTCGCCGCACGAGTAAGGAACTGGCTTGTCCTGGAAGAGGTTGAGACGCTCTCGGATCACCTTTATATCCGGTTCGAGCTCTCCCAGACCCAGGACCCCAGAAGGGGTCACACGGCGCGGCGTTCTTCCCGCTTCCCGCGGTGGGCTGTTACCAACTTGGATAGAGACCTACTGGAGGAGGCAGCCATTATTTACTCTTGGCTGTCTCCGCGGCCTCTGACCGAGGAGGCAGACATGGGGGCTGGCTGCTTTCGTGATGCGATTACGCAGATTTGCGATGCGGCCATGCCCCGCGTTCGAGGTCGTCGGCCTCCCAGGAAGGAGGTCTACTGGTGGTCCCAGGAGTTGGCGGACCTCCGCGTGGCCTGTACTCGTGCCCGGAGGTCTTACACCCGCAGCCGGCGGCGTCACCGCGAAGATAGGAAGAAGACCGGCTTCATGAGGAGTACCGAGATGCACGGAAAACTCTGAAGCTGGCCATTAGCCGCGCCAAAGAGGAAAAAAGAAAGTAGATGCTGGAGGGTCTCGATCGTGACCCCTGGGGTCGCCCATATCGCGCGGCGCAACAAAAGCTCCGCGCGTCGGGCCCCCCCCCATTACGGAGACTCTCCAGCCCAGCTTCCTGCAGGAAGTGGTTGAGGGCCTTTTCCCGCAACGGGTGGAGCACGTACCCCCGACGATGGGCTCCTTGGCCGGAGACGACGGGGAGAACGAGGTGGTTGGTGTTCCGCCCGTCACTGAGGCGGAGATAGGGGCGGTTGTTCTACGGATCCGTTCCAAGAACACCGCCCCCGGGCCAGACGGGATCCCTGCCCGAGTGTTGGCCCTTGCCCTCGACCACATGTCCGACCCCCTCAGGGAAGTGTTGGACGCTAGCTTGGCGTCCGGGCGCTTCCCTGACTGCTAGAAGAGTGGGAAGCTGGTCCTTTTAAGGAAGCCGGGACGGCCTACTGACTCGGTCGCGGCCTATAGGCCCATCGTGCTGCTGGACGAGGCAGGTAAATTGTTTGAGAGGGTCCTCTCTGCCCGCATCGTCCGGCACCTGTGCGAGGTCGGCCCCGATTTGTCGGACGCTCAATTGGGTTTTCGAGCGGGGCGTTCGACGGTCGGTGCTGTGTTGCGCCTGAGGGCCCTGACCGAAGAGGTAGTGAGCTGTGGCGGTGTGCTGTTGGCGGTGTCGTTGGACATTGCCAACGCGTTCAATAGTCTGCCATTCAGCTTCATCAGGGAAGCACTCCACTATCACGGAGTGCCAGGGTACCTAAGGCGGTTAGTGGCAGACTATTTAGAGGAGCGTACCGTCATGTACGAGGACCGAGACGGAGTATTGAGTCGTCGGCCCATGTCGTGCGGTGTTCCGCAGGGGTCTGTCCTTGGACCACTCCTGTGGGACATGGGGTACGACTGGGCCCTTCGAGGCGACTTCCCCCCCGGGCTCGGCGTAATCTGTTACGCCGATGACACTTTGGTCACAGCCCAGGGGGTGAACTTTCAGGAGGCGGCGTGCCTGGCCACCCGGGGAGTCTCTCTGGTCGGGCGCATCGAGGCGCTGGGTTTGCGGGTGGCCCTGTTATTTCATGGGCCCCGTCGTGGTCCACCCCCTGGCGCCTCTATCGAGGTCAACTCGAGGGCTGAGTTCCGGGCGGGAAGCGGCAGTTGGCCCCCGCCCGAAGAGGTACGCGAATGGCGCGAGGCCGCTCGCCGAGCCACCATGGCTCGTTGGTCGTCCCGGCTGGAGGCTCTACGTGCTGGCTTTGCCGCCGTGGAGGCGCTCCAGCCGGTCATCGTCGAGTGGGCAGGGCGGCAGCACGGGACCCTTTCCTTCCGACTGACGCAGGTTTTTTCCGGGCACGGCTGCTTCGGGAAGTACCTGCACTCGGTCGCTAGGAGGGAATTGAGTCCCGCCTGTCACCACTGCAACTGCAGTGAGGACTCGGCTCAGTACACGCTGGCGGTTTGCCCCAGTTGGGCGACGCAGCGTCGGGCCCTCACTGCAGTCATCGGAGTGGATCTGTCGCTACCGGCTGTCATACGCTCCATGGCCGGTAGCGACAGGAATTTCACCGCGGTCGCGACCTTCTGTGAGGAAGTCATCTCGCAGAAGGAGGCGGCGGAAAGGGTCCGGGAGGTCGACCTCCACTCGGACCTAATTCGCCGCCGGCGAACCTGAGTGTAGCTGCGGGTGGACGGGACGGGTTTTCCCCTTCACCCGCTATAGTGGCCCCCGCGAGGAGGCGGCGTCCACGTGTGCCTGGGCGTCGCCTAATTGAGAGGTTTTTACCCGAAGGTGCTGCCCGCGCTTTTGCGGGCAGGCGCTCGGTTGGTTCCGGATGCCTTAATAAAAGCTGTTCCCGGATCCCTCCTATTTAAGGCGCAGTACGGCACACCGTGTGGTTTTAGTCGGTTCGATTCCGACACACCGCCCCATCGTAAGCCCCGGTGGGGTGACGGCCCGAGGGGGTTTCCACACGCACAAAAAAAAAAAAAGGAGTGGGTTCACGTCGGTAGTGCACTGGGTGGGATTCGAACCTGCAACCACTTGATCGCCAGTCCGACGCCTTAGCCATTATGCTACCACCGCTTATTAGGTGGCAACACTAGCCGATTAAACATATACAGTTAACATAGGGAAAATATGATTACGGGAAGGTAAGTAACACTCAAATTAGTTATAATAGTTCCTATTACGAAAGCATATAAAAAAACAATTGAAATGTAAACATGTAATACAAAACTATTACATTGTTTATGTAATTATGTTTATAAAGACATCGAAGCAATTTTTGCTTTGACCTTTGCTTGTTTATCAGTACAAATATTGTTTAATTAAACCTTATTATTCATCTGCCTGTTTATTATGTCTCACATACTCTTGTTTTGATGGACATTTCAATAACATTGTGTTTTCCTTGAACGAAGGAAAAAGTTTGTATGATAATTTGATGTGAAATGTAGGTAGCTATTATTCTTATACGTTCAGTGTTTGTAAAGAAATAGGTTTGATATCCCTTTAATCATTTTGGGATCCTCCGGCCAAGTCATCTAATCGCGCCTAGATTTCTGTGGCCTAAATGTTGATAGGTACTGTATGTAAATTACAATTTAAGCGGCGGTAGCGTAATGGCTAAGGCGTCGGACTTGCGATTAAGTGGTTGCAGATCGAACCCCACCCAGTGCACTACCAACGAACCTACTCTACAAGCCTTTCGCTTTTGCTGGTGGTTAACTTCGTTAATACGAGTAATGTGTGACCCACGATTTTCTTTTTTAATAACTTTGTATAGTATTAATACATTTTCTTTATATTAATGTTGCATAGTTAAGGCTAAAGGTAAGTTAAGATTGTTAATTTAAATAAAGATATTCCGAGGGTGTAAAGTTTTAAATCAATAGATTGTTTACAATATTTGAACATCAAACAGCGACGAAAAAAAAATGCACATTGACAATTATTTTAAAATTGTCAGGATCTATTATTTACGGGTACTACTTAGGATGGGTAGAAGAAGCATTTTATTTTTACACAATTCGTAGCAATGGAAAAGTCAAATTACGCTCTAATAAAAGAAAATAGACAGAGAAAGATATTTGACTATATCTACACCTGCCTATTGGATGAAAGAGAGATACATATACATAATTTATGTATGCGTGTATATCCTTTAATCAATAGCCAAATGTGTATTACAAACCCTCATTCCACCAGCTTAATTTTTCATTTCCGACTGTTGTCGCCACATTAAAAACTCTTATTTATTTTATTAAAAATAGGGACAAACTATAATAGATGATAACACAGTTCACTATTTAATAAAAATAAGTTAATAGATATTATTTTGACTGGTTATACCGGTAACGCAATATTATTGGTCGATGGATAAATATTAACAAATTGTGGGATTATAAAGGGTAGGCATATGTTTAGAACGAGGGACTTGAGTGCAAACAGAGGTACGAACAACTTGGCAGTTGCTGTTAGTTAGTGATTTTCATAGTTTATATCAGTGGTTTTGAGACTGTTTCTAACACGACGTATCTACGTATAAACTGCAAGGCGCGGCAATCAAGTGAAGACTGGTCCCACGCAAATATAAGCGCAAACTTATTTTATGGAAGGAAAAAAAGAAGAACACGTAGGGCCATTTCTGCCTTTTATGTCTTCTTAAGATCGATGACGGTGGTATCACAACCCTGGTGCTGCTTGACCCCGTATCTAGGCCAGCTGGCTGGATACTTATTAGTAAATTTAGTGGTATCAAAACACGTGGATAATTATAACATAATCTTGGGTCATTTTGTCACTTAGTTTTAGGTCGAACATTGTTGCTAGCCGTCAGATCGATAACCTCAAAATTAATTTGTGTTTTGTAAACTAGTAAAATACTTGATTTTGTTTGAGGAATTAAATCTTATTCGTTTGATTTCGGGCTATCGTAACTTAATTATAATAACTATATATATTTGACTACAATTACTTATATTTGTACAAGGATATTTAAGGACTTCTTTGCATAACATTTAATTATTCGGTTGCGTCTTGGGTCCCAATTGGGCTGTCCCAATAAATAGACGTCGCAACTTCTCGCTTCGGTTTTCTGTTCAAACATCCCAAGAGTGTAGCAGGTGTTGCATATCACGTGATGGCTCGTTGTATGTGTCTGTAGCATATGGTGTTGGCAAC
Organism: Callimorpha dominula; assembly: GCA_949752705.1. NCBI lineage: Eukaryota > Metazoa > Arthropoda > Insecta > Lepidoptera > Erebidae > Callimorpha > Callimorpha dominula. Next base: position 10,178,080 of record OX457010.1, on the reverse strand, counting down.
TCTGTATTTTACACACATCCAAATATTTAATTAATCTCAATTTAGTACAAAGAGACTACATACATGTAGAGGCGACTATTTATTAAATAATTATAGCTTAGTGAAACTAAAAGACACAATCTAACGGCGAACTGACTTAAAAAGTAAAAGAGTTCCACTATTCAACTCCTGGTTTTACCATCAGACTATCGTTACCAAACCCAATCTGTTGGACTTGTCAAAACGATCATATCAGTTCAAATTCGAGTTATTTATCAGTAGCCACTGAAGAGCTCCACTACCCACCTCCTGGCTCCATTATCAGATGAGCTCCAAGATGCCAAATTATGGTGTTGTCATCCAGATTACATAGTAATATACATATAAATTACACGTGGGAGAGCCATGCTTCGGCACGTATGGGCCGGCTTGACTCCGCTCGGTACCACGGCCTCACAGAAAACCGGTAGTGAAGCAATGCTTGCATTGCATTTCCGGAGGCCCTAACCATTCCCTCTCCCCTATTCCCGTCTTTCCCCTCTCCCCTCTTTCCACTCTTCCCCCCCTCCCCCTCTTCTACTCCCACCGTAAAGGGCGGCAACGCACTTGTGACTCTTGAGTTACAGGTGCCCATGGGCGGCGATAGTCATTTACCATCAGGTGACCCGTCTGCTCCTTTGCCCCCTATACCATAAAAAAAAAACAAAGTTTCACTTCAATGCCACAATTAGAAGTAGGTTAAAATTGAGTTCCAAGATTTGTTTACATCAATAGTTTATTACAAGTGAAGGTAATAAAAATAAAAAGCGTTAAAAATTAAAATAAGAAAGGCAGAAATAGACCATAGTTAAAACATCACGTCTTTGAGCACAAAATGTTTCGATATCTTAGATATTCATGATGACACAACCTGATTACTCCTAGATTACACATTACGCCGGCCGCGCCGTTGTTTGTAATGAATGACATTAATACACATAATTATCTTAAATTAGTAAGATAATGCAAGTAAATAATTAAATTCATCACTTCCTTGTTAATATTTGAATAAATGTGTGAATGAACATCGTCAGAATGACTCACTGTCTGCTATGGTTTACGTAAATATGAAAGTCCCTTTAGTTAATATTATTGTTATTCTCAAACAAATTGATACCTATATATGATTCATAAAATATGGCAGCTGGTGTTGTCTTATAAATACCTTTTGTTTTGCAAAAACCAGTGCAATAACAACTTTTTTTTATAACGAGTCTTTTGTGCCTTTTAATGTACATTTTAAGTATTTACGTCCACTATGACGTAAATACTTAAAATGTACAGGTATTGGGTATTAGGTATTAGGCATATTAATACAGATTTCGCAATGAAGTCTATTAAAACAATGATTTTTTTTATTATCACATAGATATCTGCAGTTACAGTCTGTGGAATGTACAATCGATAAGTGATAATATCGATACCCACTATAAGCATGTAATATCAATCGACGACTTTGTCTATAACTAACAATACCTTCAACACTATCAGTGTCATTGTTTAAATAGTTTACTTTAGTAAAAAGGCATTGGTTGGTGTAGGTCGAGGACGCGACTACGAGAAGTGTTCTATACCTACCATGGCAATAAACCACGGTAAACATTATTTTATTCTAACACAATTTAGTTGCAAAAAAAGAAGTCGTAAAAAACATTAAATAAGGAGTAGGTACTTTTTAATTTTTCTCGCATTTGCGTCTTCGATTCACTATTGATGCCAACTTTCCTTTAACGCCCTTGGATAAATATTGTGGTACCGATATTGTTATAGCTTACTAATGACTACCATAATTAATCTAATACCTTTAAACGAGCAATTCTTGTAGGTATAATTATGTATATACGAGTATAATGTGTGTGAGATGTGTCCAGTTATTATTGTATTGTGTATATATATAATCTGAATCTAGGAAACGGCTCCAACGATTTTGATGAAATGTTGTATACAGATACAGTTTTGCATTTTAAGTTTAACGCATACGCATGTTTCCTGTAAAAATGCAATTTTACAAAAAAAAAATACTGTTTTACCAAAAGCTACCGAGCAAAGCTCCCAGGTACATATAGCTTTTATTATTAACCAGAACACTTATGTTAAAATTACTTCCGGGTTACGACAGCGAACGGAATCAAGAGAATGGCTTCATTTAAATTTCTTTTAACAAGTAACCAGGACTTTTAGTAAGAGTGCTTGATAAAATATGATACAAAATGTAGGAGCTGGTATCAGCTACGAGTGCTATAAATAGGTAACTTACTGCATAATACCATTATTTTTAGGGATTAAGATTTAGGTTTTAAGTATTTTTTCTTTATGTAGGTAGGTAGCAGTATGAAACAAGAAATGCAGAATCTTCAATTATCTTCTATTATCTATTTCTATATATATATGTAATTACTTGTCTGACTGACTGATTAATCAACACAGAGCCTAAACCGCTCTGGGGCTACAAACTTGAAATTTTGGCAGTTAATACCTTTTATGTTGTAAGCATCCACCTAGAAAGGTTTTTGGAAATTTCACCTCTAAAGGGGTTAAATAAGGGATGAAAGGTTGTATGCTATCATTCATTCCTATATTACCCCGTCTATTCGTCGTTTATCCGTCATTTGAAAGGTAAGAAACGAGAAATTTAATGTCTTTTTTTTAATACTCCTAAGAGGGTGAATAAGGGGTTGTAAGTTTCTATGCGATGTTCGTTATTTTTGCAGGAAGAAGCATGAAATTAAAGATTAAGCATAGGAAAAAAGAAAAAAGAAAATAAACTTTAAAGCTGTTTGTGTTTATAAAAGTTATTGTAAATAAGTTTACGTATATGATCGATAGATGGCTCAAAAGTGAGCTCTGCGAGTAGCTTAGTAATTTTAGCTCCAAAAGGGAACATCGCAAACGTCGTTTACGAAGAATACTACGGTTATTAAGAGTATATTCCTCACAGGCCTAAACATTGATGACACTGTGAATTTTTTTCAAATTGTTATTACTGCAAAATAAACTTTAAATAATACGCATAGTTTTTTTATACTTTTGTTTGATTTCGTTTTTTACTACAAGATGTAAATCTGTGTGTTATTAATTTCAAAGACATACTAAACTATTTCTATTCCATGTCTCTATTTACATTCTTGTTTCATTTTTCCTTCTTTAAAAAGTCTTCTAGGTTTATATTTATAGGTACATATAAATATAATAGGATGAAAATAATAAGAAGGAAATAGAAATTAAAATTCTTTTATTTTCAAATACTAAACGTAGTAAAGTTACACAAGTGGTTGCATAAATTATAGTGTTCATGATTATTTTTCTTTTTTTTGACGTGACAACGTCTTATAATTCGATGGAGCCGGCTGCACGCACGAAAAAACATGATGACTCATGCGGCGTTACCTCGCTCGTGAGGCGTTCCTATGACGTTGTCACGTTCAACTATCGTCAGTAAACCGACTTTAGAGACAACCGATTTTTTAAACTAAGATGTCTCCACTAAATTGGTGAGTGTGTGCTATTCTTAGCAATGTTTCTCCATACATTCTAAACTTAAGTTGAGGCTGTATCTCAGGAGGTACCTGTTCATCGGTGCTAATAAAATCCTAAATTACAAATTAGTGAAGATGGTGCAACCTTGTAGAGACGTCAGACAAATCAAAGATACCTTACTTTTAAATATGTGATCCTTTTAAATATGTGATCCTTTTAAATATGTGATCGCGTTAATTCCCGTTAACATAATTATATAGTTGTATTATAGACTAGCAACCCGCTCCGGCTTCGCACGGGTAGCAGAGAAATCTTCAACAATCGTCAACATATTTCAATCAATTTATACAAAATCTTAACAAATTATACACCTACACCTTCTTCACGAATCTGTCTATTACTGAAAACCACATGAAAATCCGGTCAGTAGTTTTTCAGTTTATCGAGAACAGACAGACAGACGCGACGGCTTACTTTGTTTTATAATATGTAGTGATGGATAGAGATACGCAAAATCGATATTAGGTAGGCAGTCGTTAGACATTAGTATTCAACTATAGTGTACATATTTTATGTTATTAATGTTTAATGACTATACTTAGTGTTGACGACCTTGCCAGAGCGATAGCGACTGCTACGTAAGGGGGCGGATTTGATTCCCGATCACTTGGTCACTTTTAATACACCAGGTGACAAAGGTGGGTCATACCTTCCAACGGTGTTCCTTGGCCCGCGAATAAAAGTTTCCTTTGCCCGTCGGGTAAAAAAGAACAAACGTTATTAAACATGGTAAATAAGAAAATAACGATCTTGCCGAAAGATTAGTTGTAATGCTTAAATTTGGATAAAAAGACAATTAAAAATATGACTAAACAAATCTAAAAATAAGATCAACAGACTGCAAAATACTTGTTTGTCTAGGACAATCATCAACAGTTATCAATCATCAACAGACTGCAAAATACTTGTTTGTCCTAGACAAACCAGTATTTTGCAGTGTGTTGATGATTGATAACAGTATATAAATAAACTCCTTTTTATGTTCTTTGTATTATTGCGATAGTAATCTATAAATATAGTACAACTTATCAATCTACACCATGTACCTAGTCTTGCTCTTGAAATAACATCTACAGTTGTAGATGTAGTAGATTTTGCACAGTGAATGTGTGTTTTAATTGCTGTTCCGAACAACCAATCTGATGTTTGTATTATTCTTTTATAGCAGCGGAGTCGTAAATTTATACGCGTAGATACGTCAACAAATCTGATAAACTATGAGTATAGTTACGTTTAGGCACATCTAATACTTCATAGCTGACAATGGATGATTCAGCCGTTATCAAATTCATATTTAACTCTTTCTAATCTTATTTTTTGTTCAAACAAAGACGAATAAACACGTAGATTTCATGAATTCACGATGAGAAAAGTATGGTCGAAGCGGTAACTCTAATACTAAACCCATTGGAATTTGTTAAATATGCTGCATTGACTGATAAAAACTGATGATAAATACTGTAGGTCGGAAATGATTGTCCATAATGCCAGTTGTATTACAAGGAAGAAGAAAAAACAGTACTGGAAGCGGTATATTAATAAATTACTAGCCAATTGTCTTGTTTTGTTGGATATTTGTAAATGGAACGTGCATGCAATGGTTTTTTCCAGAGTTGCCAGCTCTAACCATACGCAACAATATCTCGCAAATTGTCAAAGAAAAGCGTTTTGGAGTCCTACAACTTTATCTATGTTAATATTGGTAAATTCAAGAATTTGGTTGTACAAGCGTTCGAGCGTAACATAAAAACAAATATCATGTTCGAAAACCGCATTCTTTAAAAAAATCTTCGCATAAAGCAAGCCTCTTTAATTTTATGTTTTTAGCAAATCATCGTGACTTGATATATTAACGAAGAAAGAAATTGTAATTTTTCATGCTAAAATGATATTGTTCAATATTAGTGAAGTGTGCTACCCTTGGAAAACGACATTAGGTTCCATTCAGAACTACAATTTTAATTGATAGTGACGGGGTGTGAGAAGGAAACGCTCACTACTTAGTTTACCTAATCTACCACTATACTTGCCCGCTGTTCATCATGCTGAACAGAGAAGGCCGACGAAGCCAGACGCTTCTCAATTCGGCATAAGCAATATAGACATTACTGGTCAGCCTTCCACTTCAACTACCGTAAATCAGTGATGGGAATCAACGTCACTGGCGCGGGGTAGTATCTCACACCACACCGGACACCGGATCAGAATATTAATGAGTATTTATGAAAATCACAGGTGTCCCGTAGGGCACGAGTAGGTACCGTGTTTAGGACATTGTTTTTGTACTGATAACAGCTGTTACTTGCGTGACCGCCACAATGATAAGCATGTGTTTCCTATCTAGGTATATGCGGTTGCAGTAGAACAAAGTTAAAATAGATAACGATAACATGCATTGTTTATATGTTTATGGGTCCCTCAGAAAGAAAGGAAGGTAGGAGACATAGTACACAAATTTTAAATTACTAGCTGTGCCCCGCGGTTTCACCCGCGTAACTCAGATGCCAAGGGAATATCGGGATAAAAAGAAGCCTATGTGTTAATCCAGGTCTTCAGCTATCTACATACGAAGTATCATCGCAATCGATTCAGGAGTTTTTGCGCGAAAGAGTAACAAACATCGATACATCCTCACAAACTTTAAATTTTTTTTACATTCAACATCTTCACTACATATTATACAAAATAAAGTCCCGCGCCGCGTCTGTTCGCGATAAACTGAAAAACTACTGAACGGATTTTCATGCGGTTTTCACTAATATATAGAGTGATTCATGATTAAGGTTTAGGTGTATAATTTTTACCCGTGCGAAGCATGGGCGGGTTGCTAGTATATAATAGAAATGAATGTATACAGAGCCTTTTAGCAAATCGCTAGTGTCTTAAAAATTCCCATTACGGACACAACCGTCAACAACGTCTGCCCTCACGCTCACGCGTCTGCCCGCCGCCGGCCCGCGTCGGCGGTAAGCGATGTTCCCCCCGCCCCCTCGCCCGCAGTTTTATATTATGGTCGTAACTCGTAACTTTTAAAATATTTGACCAAATTACGTACTTCAAAAGACTAGGTTTATATACTTTGAATATCAGAAGCGATAAAAGATATTTATTTTGATAAAAATCAATTTGTCTCTGCTAAATGTGAATTGGAAATAAAAAAATTAATTTTATTGTATTTATGGTTCTCTTTTTTTGGTAATAATGGCTTACACATAAAAGATTGATATATACTGTCGCTGACTTTTTTGTAGAAATATTTAGGAGAAACAATCCCACCTTACACTATATTCGTGTAACTCTTACAGTTTTCCCACCGCACGCCAGAATAGCTCGAAGATGACAGATTTTTTTCCGACTTACTTAACACTTATCATTATATTTTGGCCAATATACACAATATCGTTATAAATTATAGCCTATGCGTTATTCTGATATATAACTATATTATTGTAAAGTTTCATTACAATCCATTCAGTAGTTTTTGCGTGAAAGAGTAACAAACATCCATACATCCATACACCCTCACAAACTGAATTTCAGGTACGTAATACCTATTTCGTGATGGCGTTAATTCCCGTATGTATACACATTTTTATTTGATTTTCTTATTTTTATACATTAACAGACATTCAAGTACATTATTTTTACATCTGCTATTATATCCCATACATACAAATGTAGGTATGTATTTTTGTAGTAACAACAATATTTCGTAGATATTAGATTAGAAATATTTACCTATATAAGATTTCATGAAAGAAAATGTAATATATTTAACACTAGCTGCACCCCGCAGTTTTATCCGCGTAAGTCCCGATGCCGTGGGAATATCGATATAGCCTATGTGTTAATCCAGGTGTCCAGCTATCTACATACCAAGTTTCATCGCAATCGGTTCAGTAGTTTTTGCGTGAAAGAGAAACAAACATCGATACATCCTCACAAACTTTCAAGTTTATAATATTAGTAGGACTAGCCATTTCCCTCAGTTCCACCCGCGTTTATGGTCACTGCTCAGCTCTTAACGTCATAGCGTCATGTTACATGTATAACCTTCTTCAATTAATACTAAATCCAATACACTCTTCAGGTATTCTCTGATGTGGTTCTGTTTTGTTATATAAATAGCTACAAAAAATCTAACCCATTCTCATGTAATGGGAGGGTGGCCTCGTGGTCTGCACGTGGACCCCCGTGGTTAAATTGAAGTTAGGAGAGGAATTATAGACGAGAAACGCTTTTACAGATTATAATTGCACTTCTAAAACAAATATTTAGAGGAATTTAGACATTAGGTATACTAGGCTCAGGGTGAAGGTCTTCAGAGGCTTTGGGCGTAGTTTCGGCGCTGATAGATGTGGAATACTTAACTCGTAGGTCTTGGCAGGTCGTAAGAGAGCGAATCCTCGCGCGCTGCGGCATATATAGGCCCCCAGGGGCGTGGTGCGGCGAGGGGCAGCGTCTGAAGGCTTAGTGGGGAGTTTTGGCGCAAGGTTTCGGTGGGAGGACGCAGGATGACGCGTCACACTCATAGCATCCATATTAAGAGCCACATAAACAAATGCGTGTCCATCATTTCTGTATTAAGTGGACTTAATCGACAGTTAATATGTCAACACACGCCGTGGGGTCTCTTTATCTCGAGTCAGTCTTAATACCGTCGTGGGTCACTTGCAACAATGGCGTGTAATCATGTTTACACAGTTTATTGAGGCTGGAAACCTACCCGCGACACTTAGCCTGTCACACATCATCTGTACAAACAACTCTTCATATCACGAAATATTGAAACACATTATGGAAGAAATTACGTTTTAATATTTACACACTTCGCTACACTTTTAGACATATTTTATTAAATAGGTATAGTTACAGATTACAGACCAACACATACACAATAATATTAAACAGTATAGATTATTCAGATCTGTTTTCAACATAATTATAATAAATATATATAATTGTTTATTAAGACAAGAGAAGATAATTACATTTACATGGGGTAATTTGCTTATAGCTAGTACATCATACCTGTAGAATATTCTATACGGGTACAGTCTTCGGCTATAAGAGTACAAAACCGGTCTATCTCTGACTCTCAAACTAGGCTGATACCTGTGTTTTGAGTCGTCAGGCCGAACCGCTTCGGTCCCATAGAGAAGACAATTTATTTGACAATATTCATTAAAATATGAGAATTGTTTGCAAGGCATGTTGAATGTTGTACATATGCGTATTTGTTTGATTGTGTGTGTATGCTTGCGTGTTTGTGTGTTTTATGTGGTTGGAGAGTGTAGGATTATATTCGGAAGTGAGGGGAGGAGAGTGGGGAATGGTGTTTGTTTTGCGAATGTTTTATTTAATGAATGTTTCTGTTGTCTCATAATCTTGACTTTGAAGCCATTCACGGAGTTTCTTTTTTGCGTCATGCTTGGACATTGGGTAAATACTCAGTACTCTGTTTACTTTATTATAAAGGTAGCTGTACAGGAAATAGGAGTGTCGCTTTGCCAGGGCAGTTCTACAACGTAGGATTGTGCAGACTCGGTCGTATCTTCTTTTCCGGTTGCAGAGTGTAGGGTCATATTTTAGTGTAGAGTGTGTCTTTAGGATGGTTCGTAATATAAATAGTTGTCTTACAGTAAGAACGGGGACGTCCTTGTACAGCTGAGTTGTTGGATAACGGAATGGTTTTCTCGTCATAACTTTAAGAACTGCTCGCTGGGATCTTTCCAATTTTATTAGGTGACATTTTGCTGCTCCGCCCCATGCCCCGTTGCAGTAGGTCAGAAGAGATTCACAAAGGGTGGCATATACCATTAAGAGGTGTTGTATATCGGCTACGTGGGCTAGGTTTTTAAACACAAAAATGAGTTTTCTTACTTTGGAGGAAAGTGCATCTATGTGTTGGTCCCATCTGAGGAACTGATCAATGATTATCCCTAAGTATTTGACATGTGGGACTCTTACAATTTGTAGGCAGGTGCAGTGACCCGCGGTTTCACCCGCGTAAGTCCCGATCCCGTGGGAATAACGGGATAAATGGTAGCCTATATATTAATCCAGGTCTCCAGCTATCTACATACCAAGTTTATTGGCAATTGGTTCAGTAGTTTTGGCGTGAAAGAGTAACAAACATCCATACATCCATACATCCAAACTTTCACATTTATAATATTAGTGGGATTAAGAATTTGTCAAAAACAATAAAAACATACATATTGTAATAACATTATTAAGGTCATTAGGAGTGTGTGTAGAATATAAATTAACTCTAAGCGATTCACTTAGCTGTGTATTTGTCAAATGACTTTAGTTAAGTCAGGAATATATTTGAAGTAAAAAAAAAAATAGTTTACAACATCATCAGACATGCTAACAACACATGTCTGGATGGAGTTGAGAATAAATAATATAAATATCATAGTTTGCTTACTAATTTTTTCTGCATTCGGATTGATGTTTGTAAAATATATTTTCTCTTGCTATCACCGCGGTCTGTGAGTATCACAGCTACCATTGCGAGGCCTCGTTAAACCTCATTAGACATAACACCGTTTGGAGTTTGGACTACCAATCCTCTTGCACGTACGCGACACAATAAAATAGCTTTACAAATTTTTACATATTACGAGTATTTCTTTCATAATTTTGTTCAGCTTGTCAGCACTAGTTGTATAGAAGTGAAGATCGTTAACAAGTGTTCATGTAACATTGTGTCTTACCACTTAATGCGTAATATTATAGTCAGTAGTTATTCAATTGTAAAGGCCACATTATCATTATCTTAGCTCTAAGACTTCTAAGTCTGAACATAAGATCTCCTGAATATGTTTACAGTTTTAACTTTTTCAAAGACATCTCTGAAAAAGCTCAAACTGTAAAAATTAATATAAGATTTTGCTTTTTTTCTATGTTTTTTTTTAATATAATAGGTGGCAAACTAGCAGACGGGTCACCTGATGGTAAATGACTACCGAGGCCCATGGGCACTCAAGAGTCACAAGTGCGTTGCCGCCCTTTAAGGGAGTAGGGGAAGAGGGGGAAGACGGGAGAGGGAAGGGTTAGGGCCTCCGGTAACCTCACACACACGGCGAAAGGCAATGAAAACATTGTTTCACTGCCGGTTTTCTGTGAGGCCGTGGTGGTCGAGCCGGCCCATACGTGCCGAAGCATGGGTCTCCCACGTAAAACGTCTTTTCTTTGTTTAACTTTTTGAATTTCGTGATGATTCTGTAGATGTGTAAATGAGAAGTACCTCCATACTGTTGTGTCTCCATTTGTTTTTTTTATGACTTGGCTTCGCACGGCTTGTGATTTTGCCATTTGTTTTGTTTTTGACGCTTCGATAAATAGTCAAAGTGATGACCAAAAACGTTGCCAGTTCGATGAAAAATAACGATCGATTTTATTTAAGAGGAAGTTTAAATCGATTTGTAAACTGTTAATTTTAGTTAAAAATGTTGAACTACTTAATATATTTTATTACCCACGTTTATTCTATGCTAATATAATAAATCTAAATAATTTTTTTATTGGTTGTTTGTTTAAACGCGCTTATCTGTGGAACTATCAGTCAGATTTGAATCATTCTTGTTGTATTGGATAGTGTTTATTGAGGACTATTATAGGCTATGTAGCATCATGCTACGACCCTTACGAGCGGAGCAGTGATCATAAACGCAGGTGAAGCGAAGGGATCGCAGGAGAACGGCTAGTATGTTATACATAAGAATTGTTAAGGCCACGGAACACTTACTCGTACTTACGAGGGCGGCACTGAAAATTTCGGGAATCAAGGAACACACAGGAACATTACTATTTAAAAATGTATTTATTGCTTTTCGAAGTATTCTCCGCTAAATTTGACACATTTTTCCATACGATGGGACCAATCATTGAAGCAACCATTCCATTCGGAAGTTGGGGTCTCCAAAATGGCCGTTTTGGAGGCGTCCACAGCTTCTTCAGGTGATGAAAATCTCTGACCACGCAATTTATTCTTTATTTTAGGGAAAGTATAGAAATCATTAGGGCTTAGGTCGGGGCTGTACGGCGGATGGTCTAATAATTCTATGTTTTCTTGCTTTAAAAACTCTTTTGTTCTGTGCGCGGTGTGAGAACTCGCATTGTCGTGATAGAGGATGATGCGGCGGTTGCAGTTCTCTTTACGGAGTTCAGAAACGACCTGTGGCAAACAAATGCTAGCATACCATTCTGCATTAACCGTTCTTTGTCCCTCGAGAGAAATAGTCGCAACATGGCCGGTTTTGGAGACAAACGTGGCCACCATTTTTTTTGCAACACTCCGTGAACGAACAATTTTTGTTGGCTTTAACTCATTTTCGAACACCCAAACTCGTGACTGGTTTTTTGTTTTGGGTTTGTACGCGTATATCCAGGATTCGTCACCTGATACGATGTTGTATACAGCATTTGAGGATCCTGCGTGGAATCTTTCGAGAGTTCTGACGCACCAAGTAACGCGAGCCGCTTTTTGCTCTTCACAGAGCGAATGCGGTATCCAAACAACTTTTTATACCTAATTGTTCATGCAAGATTATTTGAATTTGACTCATGCCAATGTCTAAAGCTGCCTGAATTTCGCGGTATGCCACATGTCGATCTTCCTCAATCAGCTTACGCACAGCATCAACATTCTCTTGGGTGACTGCAGTTTTTGGACGACCTTGACGGGGATCATCACTGAGCTTGACACGTCCACGTTGAAATTCAGCAAACCAGCGATAAATTGTGGTTTTAGATGGGGCTTCATCACCAAATGCAGAAATCATCCGGTCAACACCGAAAACCACTTCGAAAGTCATAATAAATCATCGCTCTTGAATTTTCTTTCTTCTATTTTTCAAACAAGTTTGACAAAACCTTGTTTGAAAAATCGTCGAGAATCTTTTTTTAAATAAATAAATGGTATTCGATTTTTAAAACCAAGGAGTTTTCAATTAAAAAGATTTTAATATGACAGAAACAGTGTAAATATTCCATTCCCGATACTGCAGCCTATGTAAATGACTAAAAGGGCATGACACTAGCATGCAGTTACAAAGAGATTAAAAAAAAAACTCCGTTTCTAAACTATGATCGTTTGAAATTTCATTTACTTTTACCTCCGTTTCTCATAAAAGCAGTTGGAATGTGTAAAGTTAAAGATTTTCAGTCGTAGGTACATATTTTTAAAATTTCTAATTTTTCTCTTCGTAAGAAAATTTATACCAATTAACTTCGAAAACTTTTTCAGTTAGTTTTTATGGATTTTCTTAATAACTGAGTTAATGAATAGTTCCAAAATAAAAAAAAATATATGCGATTTAAATTATTTGCACTTTAAAGATTCCAGCTGCTACGCAAACGTATCGTAAACGATAACATTGATTTTTCATATAATTCTACAACAATAAGTTGAACAAATAAAAAACAAAAACATTGACGGCATTAACCGATATTTATACAGCTTTACAAATAGCATAATATATTGAAGGCGTTGACATGATTTAACAAAGGTCAGTTTTATATAAAACGGGGTCATAGAGAACATTTGACGTCACGAAAACGTAACAAAATATTTCAGGCCTTTCAGAGCACTTTCTCAGTTTTGACATCCTTTTTCGTTAAAGACCTTCTTGTAGATTTAAACTATTTAAGTTTGAGCAGATTTCGGTTGTCTTTTTTTGTATATTTCTTGCTGTTCTGCAACATACAATGCAAATAATATACAAAATCAGCTTTCTATTGTCCCACTTCTGAGACTTTTGAGACCGTACCTGGTGACCTTATTCCTATGATAAAGGTATCCTTAATTGTCTACATCCAAATCGGCAGTTAGGCAATAAAGTCCCTGAATTATACAGGGTGTAAGTGACATTGTACCGAATCTGAAATAGTGTATTCAGAACATCATTCTGAGTGGAAAGTCATTGAAAATTTCTGCCGGAAAATACATTTTTTTTCATTTTTTTGCTTAAAAGTGATATCACAATGAGTAAACAGAACATTTACTAAAAAAATCAGTAAATTCCCCATACGGCCAAAAACTGCAATGTAATCAAATTAACAACATTTATGCAATCAGCTGCTTCGACATCGCCGGGCGCTGAAGGTTCATCGCCGTTTCACCGTACCGCACAGTACGGCTCTTACGTTACATTGCATAGCGGAAACTCAAACTATTGACTGTAAATCCTTAATCTCGCATTTTTATGGTGAACTGACTTTTGCATTGTGATAAGTATCTAAGGAAAGACGTTTTTGTAAGTTATTCGTGACGACAGTGATACTTACACGCTGTAATTAAGCTCGTCGTTCCTTGCAGTTTAACTCATTGAAGCCAATCACTGCTCTGCTGTTAAGGGTCGTAGCGTAATCTTATAAAGCCTATAGCCTTCCTCAATAAATACTCTATCCAATACAAAAATAATTACTCAAATCTGATACATAGTTCTAGAGATTAGCGCGTTTAAACAAACAAACAATAAAAAAACTCTTCAACCTTATTATATTATTTACCATATTGTGGTTAATAAACATAATAGGTACGTGCTTATTGCTTTTGTGTAATCACTTCATCATATAAAAATCATTATCTTTTGGTATTAAAGATGAAATGTTTAAACAAACAAAAAATAACAAAACATCAATGATTTGCCTAATTATCCTTGCACGTCATTTCATAATTCATAACAACATTACTTTAAATTGTAAAAAAACACGTGAATACTGCGTCACAGTCGAAAATCAATAACACTTAAAATTCACAGTACAAACAAGTGTCATTACTGATTTAAGTTACATTTTGACGTGTATGTAAATGGAATTACCGACTGAAAATATATACGACAACCGATTTCATCTCTACTTAAGTAATTGCTTTTGGGCTTTCATTAACCGGTTACAAACAAATGCTGCTTTACCTTTACCACAGATAAGATAATAGTTACTTCGTAACAGATACATCACTCCCATACAAAACTCAAAATACCTACGTTATAATAGCCTACAAAATTTAAATAATAATACCTGGCGTTAGCTACGATCAGAAATATATCTTATTTACACTTTTCGAAAGTTGAGAACGCCTTGCCCACCGCGCGACCTTCGTCTGTGCGTGTAGCCGAACTGCCGGACACTCTATGGTTGTACAAAGTATACAAATAATGAAATAAATTATTTATTTGGGGTATGTCCCGATATACACTGCGAGCACTGTTCAGTGCTCTTACTGGGGATAATTTCGTTCCGTTATGGACTGACAGTATACTGCTGCAGTATCCTAGGGAAGTAAGACTTCATAAATCGTCCCCATTTTTGTACTGTGAGCACTGGCGTTTTCGAGGAAAGGTGCTCTCAGTGCTTTGATCAAGTGATCAACTACAATATTTTTTAAGTTAAATAATAAACAATTATTTGTCGAAATATGTTCATCACTTTTACCGTACATAGCTTCATTTAAATAATTCGGTTATAAAGTTATTATGCATTCGGTTACTTAAAAAACAATATTTTGGTTTAATAAAAAGTAAACTTACTTTTATTATGCGTGTAATTGTCAATTGACTTGAATATTAAATTTTTAAATATAACTACATTCAAACAATTTTCCACGTCAAAACAGCGCCAAAAAACATAGATGCCAGTATACTGGACTGTGTTCCGTATTAAGCAATAACCAGTAAAGCTAATTATAAAGGAAGGCTTCGCAGTATACTAAATTGACGTCAGTTCTTATAGTGCTCGCAGTGCATATCGGAACACACACTTGATAATAAAATTTATGGGTGTTGAGTTTTATATAATGATATATAAAATTATTTCCCCCATGAAATCTATAACTTTAATTTTAATAGGTAATTAAAATATCTTTAAACCTTCTATAGTAACATAAAATGTTGATACTGCAGACATATACATCACTATCACTACATCACTACATTTTACACCGCCGCGTTTGTCTGTCTATCTGTTCACGATAAACTCAAAAACTACTCAACGGATTTTCATGCGATTTTCATCAATAGATAGAGCTATTTATGAGGCAGGTTAAGGTATGTAATTTGTAAAAGTTTTGTGTAAATTGGTTAAAATATGATTATGATTGTTGAAGATGTCTCTGCTACCCGTGCGAAGCTGGGGCGGGTTGCTTGTAATGGCGTAGACTAGAGAAAGATACTCTTATAATTTAATACTTTTGTATTACATATTATGTTACACAAAAGTATTAAATAACAAATAACTACCTACTCAAATAAAAACCTCAATCCGTGGCGCTCTCAATATGTTTTACATTTCAGTAGCTCTTATTATTATTTTCACTATATTTCTAAGCGAGAGAAGCAGCCGTCAAGCCTTCGCCTTGCCTACAAGTTACAAAAAATAAATAGGCTGACAGTCCACACCTACTAAGTTCGTCACCTTTCGTAGAAATTCTGGGTTTATTATTGACGGTTTAATCACTCTGGCCAATTACTCAAAACCTGATTTAGTACAATATATATATATATAACAAAAAAATAAATGTTATATATATATATGTATAACATTTATTTTTTTGTTGAGGATATAACTATTATTTATTATTAGTACAGCCACGCGGCAATGGCGAGTAAAGAATAAACACCAAGAATAACACATATATTGACAAAAAAGTAATAGCTAAAATCATTTTTGCAACTTATTTTTAAAGGATTTTACAGATCACTAACATCTAGCAATAACGCAATTTAACATAATAAATACATTTAGCAATAACAAAACATCTCCACTTCATAATAAGTTCGATTTGACATTTTGTTTTTATTTACGGAGAATACCGTTCTGCCGTGCGTGCGTGCTCTCAACTACGCGTTGTCGCCCCTCCTGACACTTTTACCGTAGACGGTAAGCTAAATTGGTAGGTATATAAAACGCGACCTCGAGCGAGTGATGTAGCCCTGCCTTTACCTATATCAATAAGTACTAACTGTCAAAAATAACTAATCAATTTAGACAGTATAGCTATGTGATAAAGTATAGAATCCTGTGGCTGTTTACGCTTTCATTTTCGGGATTACGTCAAACATACGTCAATAGTTTCGATAAACAAATGTTTTCTGTATATGTAGATTGCGCGTATTGTTTTGTTTAAATATTAAATCTGTTTAAATCTCCTACAGAAATTATGCAGCTATAGAGACGGTCGTTAAAGTCGTAAGTATTCAACGACCCGGCTGATATAGGAGATAGGGAGTCCGGAGGTCTCCAACAACCTTCAACCCTTGCAGTTGCCGCGTGGTGAGCGATCCGAGGAGCTCTTCCAAATCCGCCAACAGAAATCTAAATTAGATTTCTGTGTGCCCGATCTATCCTTTATGAATACCACGTAGCGGATTGAGGTGTCACCCCCATGTGGTGCAAACTGTGTAACCAAGGACCAATCGGTTCAGCACCTTCTTTCTTTGCAGCACTATTAAAATTTGGAATATTTTATCAATACATATTCTCTCCGACCTACAAACACACAGGGCACAGATAAGATAATAGTTACTTCGTAACCCCGGGTCCTTTATGCGGGATGTGACTACGCATCTCTCGAGGCCGTCAAACAGAGGACCATCATTTCAGTATTTTTAGTATAATGCTGGTCTTCAATCATTGAACCTAACCTAAGCTAGGTTCACCATCACTAAAAAAAAAGTGGACTGACGTAATTAACTTCTGGCTTTAAACTTTTATCAGCAATAAAAAAATATGGTTTTTAAATCTATTTCCTTTGTCGGTCCACGTTTTCAAATAAGCTGGAGTAAGTTTGGTGTTTGTTAGATTTATCGATGAAGGTTGCAATTTTTAAATTATTGGGTAAGTTGTAAGTTTATTGCACTTGAGTACTAATCAAACGTCAGTTATATTAATATTATAGTGAGTTATTAGGATGTTAGAACAGCACTTTTACTTTGCAAACTGCTAACTAAAAACCTTCAAGTTTACGTTTGACACCATGCGTTGACAATTGCAATGCTAACTCTAAGCAAATACTGGTTACCGCGTCTAGTTATCCCATTCACATAAGGATTCTACTTCCCTAACGAGAAATACAAGACACGAGCGAAGTGAACCTTCTCAGACAATCATAATTAGAAAAACTGAAAAAGTGAAAAACTGAAAAACACGCCTTAATAGTGAACCAAATCAAAAAAAGAAAGTTCCACTACCCACATCCTGGCTCCATCATCAGATTAGCTCCAAGATGAGAAATTAAAGTATTGCCATATACATATCCATACAAAGTTTCAGTTATTATCACACACACCGCGCATGAATTGAAATTAGTATTTTTAATTTTATTTTTCCATATTTCTTTAATTAAATCAACAAAAACAATGAATGTCACATAAAAAGGGGAGGACACTGGCACCGGCAACACAGTATTTACTAATGCAGAGAATCCTGAAATTAGTGTAACACAATTATTATAATTATTATTAGTTTCATTTTAATACGACAATTAGAAGTAGGTTGAAACTGGTTCCAAGCTTTGTTTATCAAGTTACAAGGATAGCTAAATAAAAATGTGTTAATAGACGAAGGAGTGCCTTCTCGTCAACAGGACCTCTAAGGGATTTTTATAGACATTTTTCATGGCTAAGCGTTGACTATATGGTGGTCTAGGTATATCAAACTGAGTCCAACCATAACGGGAAGTAATTTTTTTAATGCGATTACATTTCCGCCCCGAAGAAAAGCTGTTCTTGCTCCGATAGAGTCCAAAGACACTTCGCCTATCTTAACCGTTTCTACATTATATTCTCTACTAAAAAAAATAATGAGCATCAAAATGACTATATTAATCAAATGTTTTAGGAGGTCCATGAACCAAGCCTTCTTTTGTTAAACGAACAATCCTATTACTCTTTTTATTGATATCTGATAGTAAATGAATTACGTACATTTAGATTAACTCATAGATATATACTTTGTTTACGTAATCATGCGGGTTTGGTCGCCATTTTATAAGTACCTATGGCTTTTGTTGTCTGATTCGTTTACGAAGAATGTTTATAGGCTTCTATCTTTTTAATTCAGAAAAAAAACTTTATTTTTTACAGTACACATATATGACACTTATAATATAACAGTCTCCTTATAACACTTATTTGCCAATAACAATTAATATGCCTATGAAAACCAAATAAGCTTAGGCACGTTGCTGTTATCAAACGTGCCCTTAAAACCATCCAAGGCGAATATTAAGTCGCAAGAAATGTTGTTATAAGCTGTGTAAAACCTTGGAAAAAATAAGAATAGATAAGGAAACGCCCCCGTCTTATATTCAGGAACTAAATGGGAACAAATGGGAACAATAAAACATATTAACAATGAGGGGCCGGTCTGATAAATAACATACACTTTCAATAGTTAATTATAATATCTTATCCTGAGTTCAATAATTAATTATCAACATACATACTAATCATGACCTACGGGGTCACGCCTAGTCGTAGTCGTGATCGGTTGAGAGTCCATCGGACATGGACTGAATCTACGTCTTTATAGTGCGTTCTATATAAATAACTTAGTAATATAAAAGAAAAACAATGTTTTGGTTACTACAGAAGGAAATGAGTATATCGACATCAACCACATCAGAAGCTGAACACTTATATTAAAGGTATTATGTTGAATTAAAATCTGACTTATTTATAATAATTGTGTAAATAACACCTATTAATTACCTATTATAAGTAGGTAGGATTACTAAAGTTAGTATTGCATCACAAGCAATGAAATGAGACAATTCACTGTCTTAACACAACGTAAATCAATTTGCATGTTTACGAAGTGGTCAATTAATAAACTATCCATCCAATACTGTCTAAATGTAAATTTTTTTTTTATTGTGACACGTCAGAGTGACCTCAACCCGCCTGATGGAGAGCTAGAGCGAGGTCCAAAGACTGAGAACCACCATTATAGATACGGATGATACTATAATGGTGGCCCTCAGCTTGACGGCCTCGAGAGATGCTTCTTCACGCCCCGCTTAAAGGACCCGGGATTATATGTCGAAGGGGACACGTGTGCTGCTAATGCATTCCACATTTTAATAGTGCGGCCACAGATAAGATAATAGTTACTTCGTAACAGATACATCACTCCCATACAAAACTCAAAATACCTACGTTATAATAGCCTACAAAATTTAAATAATAATACCTGGCGTTAGCTGCGACCAGAAATATATCTTATTTACGCTTTTCGAAAGTTGAGAACGCCTTGCCCACCGCGCGACCTTCGTCTGAGCATGTAGCCGAACTGCCGGACACTCTAGGGTTGTACAAAGATACAAATAATGAAATAAAATATTTATTTGGGGTATGTCCCGATAAACACTGCGAGCACTGTTCAGTGCTCTTACTGGAGATAACTTCGTTCCATTATGGACTGACAGAATACTGCCGCAGTATCCTAGGGAAGTATATGACGTCATAAATCGTCGCCATTTTTGTACTGTGAGCACTATCGTTTTCGAGGAAAGGTGCTCTCGGTGCTTTGATCATGTGATCAACTACAATTTTTTTTCCAGTTAGATTATAAACAATTATTTGTCGCAATATGTTCATCACTTTTACCGTACATAGCCCCATTTAAATAATTCGGTTATAAAGTTATTATGCATTCGGTTACTTAAAAAACAATATTTTCTTTTAATAAAAAGTAAACTTACTTTTATTATGCGAGTAATTGTCAATTGACAATTGACTTGAATATTAAATTTTTAAATATAACTACATTCAAACAATTTTTTTTCTTGTTGAACAGATAACTTGTACCTATAATTATATGATAATTATTTACACGTCAAAACGGCGCCAAAAAACATAGATGGCAGTATACTGGACTGTGTTCCGTATTAAACAGTAACCAGTAAAGCTAACTGTAAAGGAACGGCTTCGCAGTATACTAAATTGACGTCAGTTCTTATAGTGCTTGCAGGGCATATCGGAACACACACTTGATAATAATTTTTTTTATATAATGATTAATAAAATTATTTCCCCTATGAAATTTATATCTTTAATTTTTATAGGAAATTAAAATATCCTTAAACCTTCAATAGTAACATAAAATGTTGATGCTGTAGACATATACATCATTATTACTACATCACTACATTTTACACCGCCGCGTTTGTCTATCTATCTGTTCACGATAAATTTAAAAACTACTCAACGGATTTTCATGCGGTTTTCATCAATAGATAGAGCTATTTATGAGGAAGGTTTAGGTATGTAATTTGTTAAGGTTTTGTGTAAATTGGTTGAAATATGATTATGATTGTTGAAGATGTCTCTGCTACCCGTGCGAAGCTAGGGCGAGTTGCTAGTAATGGCTGTTGCGTAGACTAGAGAAAGATACTCTTATAATTTAATACTTTTGTATTACATATTATATTACACAAAAGTATTAAATAACAAATGACTACCTACTCAAATAAAAACCTCAATCCGTGGTGCTCTCAATATGTTTTACATTTCAGTAGCTCTTATTATTATTTTCACTATATTTCTAACTATATTACATATTGTGTGAGAGAAGCAGCCGTCAGTTCGCCTTGCCTACAAGTTACAACAAATGAATACGCTGGCAGTCCACACCTTCTAAGTTCGTCACCTTTCGTAGAAATTATGGGTTTATTATTGATGGTTTAATAGACTACATTTATTACAACTTCACTCTGGCTAATCACTCAAAACCTGATTTAGTGCAAAATTGTATAGAATATATATATATATAAGTAACATTTATTTTTTGTTGAGAATATAACTATTATTTATTATTAGTACAGCCACGCGGCAATGGCGAGTAAAGAATAAACACCTAAAGTATTTTTATATTATATTGACAAAAAAGTAATAGCTAAAATCATTTTTGCAACTTATTTTTACAGGATTTTACAGATCACTAACATCTAGCAATAACGCAATTTAACATAATAAATACATATAGCAATAACTAAACATCTCCACTTCATAATAAGTTCGATTTGACATTTTGTTTTTATTACGGAGAATGCCGTTCTGCCGTGCGTGCGTGCTCTCAGCTACGCGTTGTTGCCCCTACTGACACTTTTACCGTGGACGGATAGCTAAATTGGTAGGTATATAAAACGCGACCTCGAGTGAGTGATGTAGCCCTGGTGCGGCAAAGAAAGGAGGATTGCGAGACACTGATTACAAATAATATGGTTGCCAATTGCTGGTTCGTTAGTCTATAGGTATTTTATATACATACATATAGTTATATATAGTCGTATTGTAGTTATAGTCAATCGCTTTACTTCGTTCGGTCTTGATAGAATTACAAGATCAAGTTCCTAGCAGATACAAAATAAAAAATCAGGACTTCGAAAATTAGTTAGTTTTTGATTCCAAAGAACATGGGGTGGAGACTTAATACGCAGAGAGAAGCAGAATTTTTTTAAAAAGGTAGAGAAGCAGATTTTTTTTTAAAAAGGTAAATAAACACAACGTTCTAAATATACCTCTGTATTTGTTTAGAATGACACATCTACATACGGCAAGAGGTCCGCATGTCACAGACCACCAAACACGTTCTTCGCTTTAGGAATCAGATTTAGAAATAGGTACGTTAAATGTAACTTGTATGTTTAATTTTGCAGTTGCAGATTACTGGTATTCTTTTTAACCCATTACGATTACCGTACCGTACTACTAAGATTTGGTGACCTACAAGCTACTATTTAATAATGTGGTTGCACTGGATAATTTTACAGATTTAGCAAGTTATAAGTACCTATGTATGTGTCTGTCTCTGCCCTGTGTTCTAAATTAATTTAAACACATAATAAAACTTCGCCACTTATGCACAACGTCTTTGTAGTGTGTGTGTTATAAAAGCAGTAGTTTGTATTTTTAAATATCACCACCAACCAGCCAGTTTCTAATCATTTAATTATATTAACGAGAATTAACGTAGATAATGAAGTGTTTGTTAGTTATAGTTACACTAATTAAATCGAAATTCGTTTATTGTGTCGTTAAATTGATTACAAATGTATGTTTTTAAAGCGATGCCGATGCGTAGGTTTAAAGAAAGAAAGAAACAAATTTATTTAGCGTTCGATGTGCGCTTGCCTTTATGTACGTACGTCATAGCCGACCGAGTTCCTATACTGCTTTTAATTTGTAAGTTTTATAGGACACGAAATGCGTAACAGAGCAGGATGTAGAAATATTTTACTGTTTCATATTGATTTTAATGATTTAGATAAGGTTACGTTTGAACGTGAATAAATTAAATTTTCCTTCGGATTGTAATCGAGGAGATAAAATAAGTGTTGTCCAAGTCACTTGTTCTTCCTTCCTTCTTTTTCTATTTACTAAAGCGTGTGTCACAGAGCCCGTTTAATACACAAGTGTACCTCAAACGTTTAAAATACCATCAAAGATTCGAAAATGGCTGATGACCTGCGACCGGTTGAATAGATTTTCTTGAATTCTCACATTCCTTTCTAAGACAGAGAAGAGAGAGAGAGAGAGAGAGAGAGAACATTTTTGATTAACTCGCTTTTCAAACAAATAAAATACTAAATTAAAATCAGTCCATCCGTTTCCGAGCTGATGCCATTGGGGGTCGGAAAACCAATTCCAATCCAGCCGAAACGAGTTATCGTTATCATAAATTTCATAAAAAGACCATTTATTTATTTACTCATGAAAAACAAACAGTTATACCTACACTTATCCTAATTAAGACAGGTTTCATTAGCATTAGCAGCAGCATTAACAATCAATTTTTTACTCTCTGTCACCAACCAACAACTAGAATCTAGTATCTAATGTAATTAATTAAATCTTAGAGTTCGTATTAGTAATATTACTCCATATATCCAAAAAAAAAAAAAAATATATATATTAAGTCGTGTCTGTCTATCATTCACGTATGACGTCAGGAAGTGAAGTAAATTATCTTGTAATTGACACTACATTACCTATGTAAGTTTCGTATATTACTTAAATATATCTTAATCAACCAAGATCACCTTAGATCACAATAATTATGTAACTTTATCTTAAATTTTGCAGCAAACAAATAGTGTTACTTGTGTCTCGTCTGCCAATCGACTTCAGACAATTACAACTTAATATAGCCAGTGGCTAAAAATACCTTTTCAACTTCTTTACTTATCGGTTGTAGACTAGCAATTCTAACTGTGGAGTTAAGGCACGTGCGGAATGCGGTAGTGACTGTACAAGTAATATGGCGTAAGAAGCCTTAAAAAAAATTGGAGTCGTTTATTTTATACCGGATCCGTTGACCGGACCCGGTAAAATGGTACGAATCCGGTTGACGTCTAATAATGCCAGGTTCGGTTTCAAGATTTTTTTATTATTATTATTCATCATCAAGACACAATGTACGTTTATTTAATATAATTATACATAATATAATTCGCCAAACTTTGATGTTTAATGGCGAGACACGCACATTTACAATCCCTAGATGCCACGGACAGACATACCGATCAGATACACAGATACACACGTTAAACTTACCACACCCTTCCTTTTTTTGGTAAAAAATAGAATTGACGAGGAACACTCATTTTATTCTAGCGTTGCTTAAGTAAAGGCTGCATTTTTTTTAGTTTCGGTTCTTTAGTTAAGAATCTTTTTTCGACAACGCCAACGTGCAATCGATTTTATAATCGCCATATCGAAACGAAACCATTTTTAATTGGGACATTATACACCATTGTAAAGAAATAAGTCCTCAGTGTAGAAAAAATGTATAGTAAGTAGCATGGTAAACACCAGCACAAGGCTAAACACGTTCCTTGACAAAAAAAAGGTAACTATTACATTCACTAAAGCGTGTCTCCTTCTACGCACGTGTCTCGTCATAACCCGGATTACAGCACTAAATTGATTGATAACGTCACCCGTAACACGGCTGAACAATGTTAGGAGTGTTAGAAATATAAGATTTTTACGAGAATGACGTCAACAATACGTCATCTATCAAATTATTGACGCAATGTAATGGTTATCAGGAGCATGAACATTAAGATTGTGTTTTACGAATTACATCACATTACATTAAGAGGACATTTATTTTAGTTCAGACAGGTTTTAGTTTGTACAATATGTTGCTATAGATATAGATATAGTTGCTGCTATGGTGGCAGAACCATGCTTCGGCACGTATGGGCCGGCTCGACCGGAGTGATACCACACCCTCACAGAAAACCGGCAGTGAAGCAATCCTTTCATTGCTTTTCGCCGAGTGAGTGAGGTTATCGGAGGCCCTAACCCTTCTCTCCTCCCCTCTCCCCCTCTTCCCCTACTCCCACCTTAAAAGCCGGCAACGCAATTGTGACTGTTGAGTTGCAGGTGCCCATGGGCAGCGGTAGTCATTTACCATCAGGTAACCTGTCTGCTCGTTTGCCCCTATACCATAAAATACAAAAAAAAACATTTTCAAAACTAGACTTTCCTCTCCAACAGAGAGCCTTCTTGAAACACGGTTTGTCGTAGGCTTTGCGAATGGTTTTATGCCTTTTCCGGTAGAAGGTTATCAGTAAAAGCACTAAATCAGTAAACAAACCATTACTGACGGCAGTAGACCCGCTACTATGAGTATAAGAGTGTTGATATCTGACAGACTTTAATCACCAGTACCTGGGCGTAGATAAACTTAAATAGCAAAACTTTATATCTAAATACAAAATCTGATTCAAATCGGTAGAGCCGTTTCCGAGACACAATAGAAATGTTGGATTTGGTCAGCTGTAAAAACAAAAGTCGTGTTTTCTCGTAATAGCTGTTGTATTACGACACTTTTTTGCCGGGTTTATAATATATGTCACCCTAAGATTGTGAAAATTGTTAGTTTATAAACTGTTAAAAACTGACAGTTTACATCACGAGATTGTTTATAAACTAACCATGTTCACAATCTTACGATGCTCGTTCATAGTAATTCTCTTTTAAGAATTTTTATTGGTTTTACCCATGAGTAAAATAACGAAGCTATGGTTAGTTGAGGTTTAAGTAGCGCTATGAAGTAAGTAACGATGTATTATTGTTTTTAGTCAATTAGAAAACATACAACAAAAATAATTGAAAACGTGTTAGGCGTATCCTTATCAGATATAAATAACTTTAGTGTTCGAGTTTTAGGATGGTAGGTATTGTAAACACAAAATAATTTGAAAAATCAAGTTTTTGAATTATTTGCTGCCGGTGCCGCCGCGTCCTCGGTAAGATTTGAATTCATTATTCATTCATTAATTTATATAATTCTAGTCCTTTAAATAAAATCAAAGTTAAAGCCAACATAGAAGCTAAAACTTGCTTAATATTTAATGCAGAGAACCGGCGGCCTACTATTTATTATTAACAAATACGTTAAGTAATTATTATCAATACAGTTCATTGTATTTGTGCTTATCATTTTATCATTATAAATATTATTGTTATGTTATCACCATATTTGCATTTGGCTTACAAATTATTTACTATCGTCATATATTAACCACTGATTAAATGTTCGTTTCCTGATTAATCTATCCATAATGCGTATAAAAAATATATAAATGGGGCAATTAGAAATATTGGATCGATATTACACAAATGTGTACGGTATGGCATCTTTGTTTGCCGCTAGAAGAGTTAAAAAAACATTGAGAAGCTTTGGATGGCAAACGGGATTAAGATATTAAGTTATTCGTCCATCACTAGGACTACGTGCAGTGATACGCAATGCTAAAAGCACAGAGTAAAGACTTATAGGTATGCAAGTCGGAGAATTTTCGCTTCTTGAGTATAAAGATATAACTTTATTTAATATCTAATTAAGTTAAGACAAACAACAATTTAAAACAAGAAATCGCATTACGTAAGGAACACCACGCCCGGCCCGCCAGAATTATAGACTAATATCTTGATTTGTATTCGTAGTAATCTTAGATGTTTGTATTACTATACTAACACTTTCTTGTAACTAGCAAAATACCCTACCACCAGACCAGACGTCTGGGAGGCTAAATGTTTAGCGAAATGATGTATGTATGTTCAGTGCCAATCTTCCTCCCGGAACAGTACAAGACAAATAACAAATAATATTTGTATAGGTGTATTGAAATGTTATATTTAGTATCTATTTGTTATTTATTGTTATCTAGTTTTGTATAATTTAAGTCCATGAAAATAATAAATGTAACAACTGTCAGCAAACCAAATAAATAAATAAATAAATAAATAGTAGCTGTCAGTTTTTATTGCTCCTTTTCTTAGAAGCTCTGTCTATCTCTTGCGATATAGGTAAGTAAGTGTAATAACAATTCATAATATTGAAATAAATAAATATCTACCTAAGAAATGAACTCTTTTTAAACTTTCGCGATTTGTGTGTCTTATAAATATGAACTTCTCGTCCGTCCGTGCGATCCGATTTGCGAAATAAACACCTGAAAATCAATAGCTGAGTTTTCCTAACTCATTCAAGTTTGTTCGGCTTTAGCTTCAAAGGAATAATGAGAATGAGTACAATGGTGATTCATATTAATTATTTATTAGGGAAAAAACACACAGATAAAACACTGTACACAACAAAACAAAACAAATATACAATAAGCACAGTATACAAATATTGTGTAATAAGTGTGTTGTCATCAGTGATCGGAAAGAGGAAAAGTGGAGACTGCCTTAGGACAACATATTCTTTATGATAATTGTCCCAGATTTTGATATATCACTTAGGTATGTTTAAAATCCCGTTATTAGATTGAACTCATTTATTTTAATTGTTTTAAAATTACGGCTTGTTCACTTTGCTAGTAATATTGAAACAAAACGTAAACGGAAAATAAGGCCAAGAACTAAGACACTCACTTGTTTGTTCGGTTACTAAGACCTTAGTATATATAAATAAAAGATGGTGGACTGTAAAAATTGTTGCTGGTGCGCCGACACACTAGTATAATATTTTTTTTGATTGATGTTGATAGTAGTCCCTTGCCTTAATCTAAATCATTGCCAAAGTCAATTGAATTAAGTTAAGTTAGTTAAGTACCAATGAATCTTAGTGTCAAAAATTTTTTATTATGCAGTGTCAGAATCGCAGTGTTCAATTTCATGACGTGTTAGATTGTCATTGGAATAATAAAAATAAATTACTATCTACAAAATCTCTACTAGGTACTCGTCTCAGCGGCTCTTGTACGTCACACAGTAGAGATTAACTCTTTATAAAATAAATTACAGAGTATTAGAATGACGTTGGACAAACAAACATACTTACTTACCTTAGCTGCTACAATCTATGACGCAATGTGTTGACATTAGATTGCGACAGAGGAAATATACTTATCTTACATCTCGTTATCAACTGTATAATTAGATTTGTGATTACTAAAATAGACTTTTGCTACACGTTACGTCTTAATTTCTGGTACGATAACATTCTAAGGTTTACTTTAACTTTAAATTTACCAAGCAACTGTTTGATCTAGATATCACCCTGCATCACCTGAGCACTCACCAAGTTTGTAGAACATTTTCAGTGGTAGAGCTTCAGGACCGATAAGAGTTGGGCAAACGAGCAGACGCGCCACCTGATAGTAAGTGACTACCGCCGCTCATGGACACCTGCAACTCAAGAGTCACAAGTGCGTAGCCCGCCTGTAAGGTAGGAGTATACGCTCTTTTCTTGAAGGTTTGAAGAGTGACGTGGATATGGAATCTCTTAAAGTATTCACTGTTCTGTTATGAATAAGTATTGCTATATTGTTCAGCCGTCCTGCAGGTCCAGGTTTAAGCTTAAAACCGTGATGATTGTGCTGCCATGATAATGTATATACTCGTATATTAACAAGGCGGCAGTGATGAGTATATCTATTTAACGATCACTGTCATGGGTTTGTGTGGCAACAAGTATTATTAAAACGATAATGGTTCTTCTTGGCGTGCCTCTTGTTCTTTTGGCTTATGAACATACATAAATGTTATTATGTTTTAAATGTAGGTGCTATATAAACAAAACATGGAAATTAATTCCCCTAAGTCCTTCCTTCTACATAATTATAATTGAATCTAATTAATATTCAGAACTGTTATGAAGTTGTTCATTTAAGGAAGCAAGTATACCGTTCTATTATGATCACATAGAGTGTTACATTCGTGGCAATATAAAAATAAAAAGAAATCTACGTTTAGGTAACAGTACAATTCTTATTTCGAAAAAAAAAATGATATATCAGCATTATATTGTGTGTATAAGACAAGAATAAATAGTAAATAAGCACACCTGCATTGGTATCACGTAGATGTGATTATGTTATTTGCCACTTTATCACCTAGCCACCTAGCCTTGAGACTGACACTTTAAACAAGTCGTCAATGCATCTAATGAGGTGTCACACGCTTCGTTTTCCAGTCCATACTCACCGATCAGGATTCTTTCTACTTTCTACTCTACCAATTTTTCCACCATGACTAAAAAAAAGGAAAATAATCGAACACTCATCTTACTGTTATTATAAATGCAAAAGCGGCGGTAGCGTAATGGGCTGGCTAAAGGCGTCGGATTTGTGATCAAGTGGTTGCGGGTTCGAATCCCACTCGGTGCACTACCGACGTGAGCCCACTCCTAACACAAGCATTTAGCTTAGCTGGCGGGGTTAACAAAAATACTAGTAATGTGTTACCCACGTTGCTAGTATTCTTTTATAAAAAAAAAGTTTGGATGGTTGTTACTCAATAACTCCAGAACGGCTAAACGAATCTATTTGAAATTTGGCACATAGATAGATTATAGTCTGGAATAGCAGATAGGCTACTTATATCCTCAAAAAAATGTACGGTTCCCCAAAGATAGATATTCCCGATGGATAGATTTGAATTTCCATGCGAACGAATCATAAGACAAAACAAAAGCTGAACATACTTCACCTAAAACGTTGTTAAGAAGAGTATATGTGAATAGTTTTTTCCCGCGGCTTCGCTTGGGTTATGTAGATCTTTTCAATCAGTCTATCCCTCGGGAATAGCACTATTTTTGTGATGGAAGGTACCCTATATGCTTTTTTGTACTACTAACAATGTGTATGTAAAATTTCATGATAGGGTGAATAGATAAGTCGTGAAAGCGTAAGACAAAAACAAACTCATATTCGCTGATATTATTTAGGGTTAAGAGAGTACATTTATATAATACTAGCTGCACCCCGAAGTTTCACCCGCGTAAGTCCCGATCCCGTGGGAATATCGGGATAAAAAGTAGCCTATAAGATGTGTAACTCGGGACTTAATCGCGATAATATTGAAATTAATAGTGAAACTCGCACTTCACGGAGGCGTCGCGTCGCTGAGCTCTCATCAGTCCACTCGATACCACGATCGGTGCAATTCGATCGAAATGACATAAGTCGGGTAACCAAGACGTTTTGTACCTTTTAAATATTATCGGGATTAAGAACCAAGTTACACATCTCTTCTCGTTTATGATATTAGTAGGATGTAGGTAAAGCTAATATCAACAAGACTGTTAAACTAACAAATTCCCTTCAAAGGGTATTTGTTGCTTTAATACCATTTAAATATCTAATCTCCAGATCTAAGATAGTAGTTTTATTACATATCAAGTGTTAATTCCATTCAGAATATCATATCTATCGTTATTTAATAAACATGAGGGAAATACAGCACATACGCATTAGTTTCATAGGTATATTGTAGCTTCTTACTTTCTGCATTCTTAGTGGATCATCTCATATCAACCTCTGTATGTAATATACTTAATAGTTTAATTATAAAATAAATGACAATAAATCATAAAGTAAAATGTCAAGTGTGTGACATCATGTAACTACACGTCAGTATAAACGAGATCGCGTGACTCGCGTGTTTATTTTGAAAATCCTGTACCGAGCGTGAGCGAGCTACGTTTGTCTCGTTACTGGGCACTGGTCCAAGGCGTGACAATATAAACTCTTCAGCCTGTATTTATATTGAATATCTAACAAGTGTGCATAAATAATAGACCTGCACTCCTTTGGGAAACATATCGTAACTGTTCGTAAAAGAAATAGAGTAGTTATATATATAGCAATATTATTTGTATCTTATTATTTGTATGTACCTTGTGGTCTGGCGTACGACGTTTACGTTTCTTTTGTTAGAATAGAGTTAGTACACTTGTCTTTCGTTTCAAAGTTCTATACGCTTTTAACCACGTGATATTTCGTTAGCTCATAGCAATCAATACATTTGCATCGATATAAATCTCAATGTACATTTGACACTTCTTTATTCAACTGTCGCTATAGAAATAAAAGAGCAACATGTCTAAGCCTGCTGGTCCTGTATACGTATAGCTAACTTTGTACTTTTTTATGTTTAATTACAAAACTAAGATTATTTTATAAATGCTGGCTTAAATTTTATTGTTTACCAGATTGGCGTTTAAAGAATTGATATAACCCGTGGTCACGTGTAGGCACGTGCTTTCCGAAATGGAGTACGCAGAAAACAAAATTAGTGCGTCATTAAAATGAAAAATTTAAATTTTGTATTTACAAGCAGAGTGTACCCGGTCATTGTGTTTTTTTTCTATTGACAACAGTAGGTACTTTATAGTTGCCTAAAATTGGGAAGGCTGTACCTATCATTGTCTCCGTGAACTGTCCAAGTTCCTTGAGAAACTACGAATTAAGAAGAATGCGACAAAAAATTACTTTTAAATCTCGTAATACACGTTTATTTTCTACCGCTTCTTCCTAGTAACTGCTAATTTGATAATATAGTAAGAGAATGTTGGTGAACGGTACGATGCAGCGATGTCCGAAAGTAGTCCGAACAGATTTCTGAAAAGAAAAACTACTGAATACAGCAGTTAACATTACATTTTATGTAATTATTATTATAAGCTATTGAAATTATAATCAATACAAGCTTAAAACAAGCATGAAACTTGATTTTCTTGTCGGCTTCTTCTCCTGTAAGAGTGTTAATGTCATTACTTTTTTATATTTTTTCTCGATGTTCTACTTGCAAGTTTGTCAGGACTCCTCGGTGCGCGAGTCACACTCGCACTTGTCTGGTATTGGTTTAGGGCTCTGTGTCTTCTCCCCCAAAGTATCCCTACGTTGCCGTCGTGGGGGGGCTTGCGCGGGTCAATGATCTCTGGGGCTATGCCGGTAGATTGGCCCAGAGGGAGACTCCAGACCAAGCGGGATACCTGGTGGGACCCTTCCCTGGGTCACCCAGAGTTGCTCCGCGGTTCAAAGTGGAGGAACGAGGACGGGCTCGGCGTGCACTTACACTGCCACCGAGCAGGCAATGGTTGACTTGGTCTTCCTGCCACCGTCGGCACATCGTAATCCCGAAAGGAGTGTCGTGGTTATGTCTCACGACTCCGATCGGGGGCGAGGGTCTTGGCTTAGCCGCCCGGACTACGAGGAAGACAACCTCTCTAAAAATTACCCCGAATCCCGTGCTCTAGTGTGTGGCCAGGGGATGCATGGCTGATGGGTGGTTCAGTCACAAGCACACTCCCAGCCGAGGTACTTGCGGTCCCCTCGGTTGGGCATAAATTCACGCTTGCCCGGGTATTGGGGGATCTCTGCCTGGGTCGACTTTTATTTCTCCCCCACTCGTGGAAACAATTATGAAATCTTTAACAAATACCCAAAAAGAAGTTGAAAAGAAGAAGGACGAGCAAAAAGAGATGGTGGAAGAAGCGCCTTTGAGAGGCACCGAAAACTTAGAATTCGCAGAGGATTCTACGTCACGACTCACGCCGCTACCTATGGAGCTTCTAGAAGTCGATTCGACTCCTGGGAGCAGTCGAAGGTCTGAGCGTCTTCGTTGCAGAGCTGCTGTATCGGCGGAACTCGTAGGCGACTCGGAGTCTGATTCCGGGTCGTCTATGAATCTATCGTTTGGCACGGATAGTCGAAAGCGGAACCTCTCGCGATCTAGTGCTGGCGTATCAGAAGACATGCCAGCTCCAAAAATACCAACTGCGTCAAGAGGGCGCACAAGACCCCGCTCTCAGACGCCTGCGGGCAGGAGTGCCTTCTCAAGAGCCGAACAAACGGTTCTGACGCGCACAGAAGGTGAACGCGTAGCTGAAGAAGAGATCACGGATCTTCTTCTAAAGATTCGTCCACCTGTAGAAGGCGGTTCCGCTGACCTCCAAATTAGAACAGATGCAGCGGTGGGCATCATAAATATGGTGGCCACAAAGTCGCGGAACCTGAAGGGGCCCTTCGTTCGAGCCCTTAAGGACTCGTCTTCGGCAGTGGCGGGGGTCGTTGAGACCCTCATTGCAGATGTCGAACGATTAAAAGGGGAAAATGTTCGACTCTCAAAGGAGATGGTCGATCTTCGTGCCCAGTTCGCACAATTTAGGGCCAATAAGTCGGACCGTTCTAAGCAGTCCCCCTCAGCGTCACAACAGGCCACCCCGTTGACATCCTCATTTCCGGATGCCCACCTGCGTCAAATTACCGACGCAGTGTGGCGCATGATGGATGGTCGCCTTGCTGGCTTGGAAGCAAGGCTACCTCCTGCACCCACTGTTCGGCCGTCACTTGCTGCCCCTAAGCCAGCTACGCCTAAAGCGCCTCTTTCTGTCGGGACAACGTATGCGACAGTTGTGGCAGCAAAGACGGCAACGACGCCACAGGGAGGAAAAAAGAGGGTGCCCCGTACACAGTCAGAAGCAAGGGCTCTCCCACCCATACCTGTGCATGCACCTGCTGTGGCTTCTAACGCAAGCAGTGCCCCTGAACTCGCCCAAGACCCTTCACCTCCTGCCCCGTCCAACGAAGGGTGGCAAACTGTCAAGGAGTCAAAGAAAAAGAGGAAGAGGGGAGGCAGAAAAAAGAAGGGGGCTGCAACTCAAGGAGCAGCCCAAGTGACAGTTAACGGTGGCAAGAAGCCCATAAAGCTTACCCCTCCAAAATCAGCCGCTGTTATTATAACGGTGTCATCGGAGGCAGAGAAACGTGGCCTCTCCTACGCGGAGGTCTTCCGCAGGGCCCGTGAAGTCGTCCAACCCAGTGAACTGGGAGGCGTCGGTGGGCGTACCCGCAAAGCCCAAACGGGGGCTCGCGTATTGGAGTTCCCCGGAGCAGAGGGTGCGGAAAGGGCCAATGCGTTGGCTGAGAAATTGCGGAGCTTATTTGCGACGGAGCAAGGCGTGAAGGTTGCCAGGCCCACTAAGTGTGCGGAGATACGCGTCTCGGGCCTAGACGACTCAATCACACCGGCCGACATACGAAGTTTTATAGTTTCCGCAACTGGATCTACCTCAGACACTGTCAGAGTCGGTGCTATACGTCCCGGCCCTGGTGGAGTCGGTTCGGTATGGGTCAGTTGCCCTGTGTCTGCGGCTAAAAAACTTGTTGACGGTGGCAGGCACCTTGTGGGCCTCAGTGCAGTCCGGGTTTCAGCCCTGGAAGCCAGGCCCATGAGGTGCTACAAGTGCCTGGCGCCGGGTCACGCTCTTGCTGCATGTACAAGTTCCTATGATTGCAGCGGACTATGTTTCCGCTGCGGTCGACCAGGGCACGTGTCGGCAAATTGTTCCGCCGCCCCTTACTGTCCCGCTTGTGCTGCGGCTAATCTGCCCGCTAACCATATGACGGGGCGTAAGGGATGTAAGCCTCCGAAAAGAGCATCTGTATCACAGGCGGGGTTTAGCCAATCGACCCAGGCTAACCCTGTAGTTGTTTCTCGACCACCGTCGCCGATGGAGGCTGTAGAGACGATCCAGTAAATGGACCAAGTCTTCAGCCTCATCGTCCAGACGAACCTAAACCACTCTGCCGCTGCACAGGATCTTCTCCTGCAGACTATGGTGGAGTGGTCAATCAGTTTAGCCGTAGCCGCGGAACCCTACTATGTTCCTTCTCGCCCAAACTGGATGGGCGACTGGGATGGTTCCGTGGCGATCGTCAGCTCCTCGGTGCCTCATTCCCCGCCCTTGTCGCTAAGAGACAAGGGCTCTGGATATGTTGCCGCTGAATGGGGGGGAGTCACACTCGACGGAGTATATTTCTCCCCCAACCGGAGTCTGGCTGATTTCGAGGTCTTCCTCAACAACCTGGAGACCTCGATGCGGCGTCAGTCGTCTGGGCACACGCTCGTGCTCGGGGACTTCAACGCAAAGTCTACTGCGTGGGGGTCCCCCAGGACGGATGCCCGGGCGAGGCGGTGGAAGAGTGGGCAGCATCGGTGGGCCTCTGTATCCTCAACAGAGGCTCCGCCAACACGTGCGTGCGACAGCAGGGGAGGTCGATAGTGGACCTTTCGTTCGCTACCCCTGCTCTCGCCGCACGAGTAAGGGGCTGATGTGTCCTGGAAGAGGTTGAGACGCTCTCGGATCACCTCTACATCCGATTTGAGCTCTCCCGGTCCCAGGACCCCAGCAGGGGTCACAGGGCGCGGCGATCTCCCCGTTTTCCGCGATGGGCTGTGGGAAAACTAAATAGGGACCGTCTAGAGGAGGAGGCCATTGTTCAGTCTTGGCTATCTCCTCCTCCACCTCCAACTGAGGAGGTAGACGTTGGGGCTGGCCGCCTTCGCGATTTAATTACGCAGGTATGCGATGCAGCCATGCCCCGAATCCAAAGTCGTCGTCCTCCGAGGAAGGGGGTCTATTGGTGGTCCCAAGAGCTAGCGGACCTCCGTGTGGCCTGCATTCGTGCCCGGAGGTCCTACACCCGCAGCCGGCGGCGTCGCCGCAATGACGGGGAAGACGATCAGCTTCACGAGGAATACCGCGAATCACGGAGGACTCTGAAGCTGGCTATAAGCCGCGCCAAAGAGGCAAAAAGAAAGGAGATGCTGGAGGGTCTAGATCGTGACCCCTGGGGTCGCCCATACCGTGCGGCGCAACAAAAGCTCCGCACGTCGGGCCCTCCCCTTACGGAGACTCTCCAGCCCAGCTTCCTGCAGGAAGTGGTTGAGGGCCTTTTCCCGCAATGGGGGGAGCACACGCCCCCGTCGATGGCCCCCTTGGCCGAAGACGACGGGGAGGTTGCAGATGAGGATGTTCCACCCGTAACGGAGGCGGAGATAGGGGCGGCTGCTCTACGGATCCGTTCCAAGAACACCGCCCCTGGGCCAGACGGGATCCCTTCCCGAGTTTTGGCCCTGGCCCTTGACCACATTTCGGACCACCTCAGGGGGGTGTTCGACGCTAGCCTGGCGTCCGGACACTTTCCTGACTGCTGGAAGAGCGGGTAGCTGGTCCTTTTAACGAAGCCGGGACGGCCTACCGATTCGGTCGCGGCCTACAGGCCCATCGTGTTGCTGGACGAGGCGGGTAAATTGTTTGAGAGGGTTCTCTCTGCCCGCATCGTCCGGCACCTTTCCGAGGTTGGCCCCGATCTGTCGGACGCTCAATTCAGTTTTCGAGCAGGGCGTTCGACGATCGGGGCTGTGTTGCGCCTGAGGACCGTGACCGAAGAGGTAGTGAGCCGTGGCGGCGTGCTGTTGGCGGTGTCGTTGGACATCGCCAACGCATTCAATAGTCTGCCATTCAGCTGCATCAGGGAAGCACTCCACTATCACGGGGTGCCAGGGTACCTGAGGCGGCTGGTGGCAGACTATCTAGAGGAGCGTACCGTCATGTACGAGGACCGAGATGAAATTTTGAGACGTCGGCCCATGTCGTGCGGTGTTCCACAGGGGTCTGTTCTTGGACCACTCCTGTGGAACATAGGGTACGACTGGGCCCTTCGCGGTGACTCCCCCCCCGGGCTGGGCGTAATCTGTTACGCTGACGACACATTGGTTACAGCCCGGGGGGTGAACTTTCAGGAGGCGGCGCGATTGGCCACCAGGGGAGTATCTCTGGTGGTTGATCGCATTGAGGCGCTGGGCTTGCGGGTGGCCCTGGATAAGACGGAGGCCCTTTTATTTCATGGGCCCCGTCGTGGTCCACCCCCTGGCGCCTCTATCGTGGTCAACTCGGTCCTCGTACCGGTTCAGGCCCATATTAAATATCTGGGCCTGATCCTCGACGGGAGGTGGCGCTTCGACGAGCACTTCCGGCAGCTTGCTCCAAGGCTGGTCGGCGCTGCGTCCGCCCTGGGGCGACTTTTGCCCAACTTGGGTGGACCCAGCGTCGCTACGAGACGGCTGTACACGGGGGTTGTCCGGTCAATGGCACTCTACGGTGCACCGGTGTGGGCGGAGGCTTTGACCGCCCAGAACAGCCATACGCGGATACCGCACCGTATCGACGGAGGCGGCGTGCGCGTTGGCTGGGACTCCCCGTGGGATTTGGAGGCGGAAGTGCTCGCCGAAGTTTATCGGCGGGCGGCTGAGTTCTGGGCGGGAAGCGGCAGTCGGCCCCCGCCCGAAGAGATAAATGAATGGCGTGAAGCCGCTCGCCGAGCCACGATGGCTCGTTGGTCGTCCCGACTGGAGGCTCCACGTGCTGGCTTTGCCGCCGTGGAGGCGCTCCAGCCGGTCATCGTCGAGTGGGCAGGGCGGCAGCACGGGACCCTTTCCTTCCGACTGACGCAGGTTCTTTCCGGGCACGGCTGCTTCGGGAAGTACCTGCACTCGGTCGCTAGGAGGGAATTGAGTCCCGCCTGTCACCACTGCGACTGCAGTGAGGACTCGGCTCAGCACACGTTGGCGGCTTGCCCCAGTTGGGCGGTGCAGCGTCGGGCCCTCATTGCAGTCATCGGAGAGGATCTGTCGCTACCGGCCGTCATACGCTCCATGGCCGGTAGCGACAGTAGTTTTACCGCGGTCGCAACCTTCTGTGAGGACGTCATCTCGCAGAAGGAGGTGGCGGAACGGGTCCGGGAGGACGATCTCCACTCGGACCGAATTCGCCGCCGGCGAACCGGGCGGCGGAGGCGCGCTTTCCAACGCCTCATGCCGCCCTGAGTGTGGCCGCGGGTGGACGGGACGGGTTTTCCCCTTCACCCGCAACAGGGGCCATCCGCGAGGAGGCGTCGTCCTCGTGTGCCTGGACGTCGCCTAATCGAGAGTTTTTAACCAAAGGTGGTGCCCGCGCTTTTGCGGGCAGGCGCTAGGAGGGATCCGGATGTCTTAATAAAGCTGTTCCCGGATTCCTCCTATCTTAGGCGCAGCACGGCACACCGTGTGGTTTTAGTCGGTTCGTTTCCGACACAGGCTTTTACGAGCGACCTCGCACTCGCGAGGATACATGCGGGTTGTGTGGCTCCTTCCTCGCACTCCAGGATAATGTGTACGTGAACGGGTTGTATTGTTATTTAGTCCTTGTCAAGTAATATAGGGGGCAAGCCTATTGATGTTAACCGGGCACGTTAGAAAAGTAGATGGGAATGGGAAAATTGATTGTGTATATTGAAAGGGAAAGGTAGGTAAGAAAATAAGGTATTAGAAGGAAAGGGGTATTGTTAATATGGATGGGTTGGGGAGTGGAAAGCTTGAGAAGGTCAGGGTTGCATTCCTGTAACTCGAAGTGGCTGTTACCAGGAAGTCCGAACTCTATGGTCTATGGTCTTAAACAACTTAAACAAAAGTTATGCTGTAATGAGAGTTACAAAAGATTCTGATACTGGCGTGCGTGCGTGCGTGCTTGCGTGTGTGTGTGGGAACATGTGTGTGTGTGTGTGTGTGCACGTGTGTGTGTGTGTACGCGCGCGTGTGTGTGTGTGTGGGTGCGCGCGTGTGTGTGCGTGTGTGTGTGTGTAGGCGCGTAGTTCTTCGCACTACGCGTACTTCGTAGTTATTGAGTCTTATAATATTCTCAAGTCTATATAGCTTATTATTACATAAACAAATGTTTAAACAAATGTATTGTATATCAGTGGAGTGAAATATGAATAATACCTAAGAGATTTGTACGCATTTTGTATTGTGATTAAAGTTTACACTTGTCAACAATACTTACGTATAACCATTATTCGAATAACATGAATATTCATTGCCCATTATTTGGCAAGAACCGGTCACTTCTTAAGCCGTACACACAATTCCACGTAACTAATTTGATTAGTACCTACACTAGAACTAGCAAATTTAATGTTTTGTTGACAATCTCCCACACGGCCGTCTGATCCCAAACTAGGCAGAGCCTGTACTATGGTAACCAGACTGCTGATAAACATAAGTACTTATATATTTCTAAATACATACATATTATAGACTAGCTGTGCCCGCGACTTCGTTCGCGTTTTTTTCGGAAAACAGCAATTTGTCGCTTATTGCATAGTACCTCTTTGTCCAGGCAGAAATTTTTATACTGTATTGGCGGTGAAATAACCTGGAGCTCACCTCACCGGGCTATTGGTGAGGCCGTATATCAGGCTTAAACCAACTAAAACCACACGGTATGCCTCACAGCACCGTTTATGAGTTGACCGTCGGTACGGCGACGTTTTGCCTCCAATGATCCACCCAGCGCTGGCTAGCGGACAACTGGGCGATGTCCAGACACCTCTTCACGGGAGACTCTGCTTCGGGTGAAGAACATAAAACTCGTCTCATACACCCACGGCCACTCTTAGCGTACGCACGAGTGCGCGAGTGAAAAGGTTCCACCTGGAAGTTTTTCTACCGAATCCACACCGTCACTTCCTCCTTGCGCGAGATGTTCTCCTCGCAGAAAATCGTCATGAAACAACTGTGACGACCTAACATCTCGATTCGTCCGACAAATTGGGAGACTCTTGCTGTAGTCAGTGTTTGCTTCTGAGCTTTGTTTAGTCACGGTGTAACATAAGATTTCACACTACTGTAACCGAACGGAAAATAAATGGTCTGAAAGTGTAAAAAAAACTTCACCGGTTACATGTCAATATTTCAGCTTAGTTGTAATTTTTTTGGCGATAATGTCTGCCATGCATTTAATATAGTAAAATACTGTAATACTAACAAAGTGTTAAGTTAAACTAACAACTTTTTTTTTTGTAAGTCATATATTATATGCTTTAAATAAAAATTCTATTCTATTCTAATATAATCATGTTGACGGGAATCAACGCGATCACGTTTTTAAAACCTTTGCTTTGCCGTGGTCGTGGCCGTGATCACAGGCCTGTAGGTACTGTAATACTTTTTAACTACGTGATCGCGTGAATTACCGTCAACATAATTATATTATCATGGAATGCAAAAGTTAAAAAGTTTGGCTCTTCATTTTCTATAACTCTATTTATAAATATATGTATATTTACTGGACTGGCCTGATGGTCTAGTGGTTAGTGACCCTGACTGCTGAACCAGAGTTCGTGTGTTCGATTTCCACCCAGGACAAATTATTCTCTGTCTAGGTGTAATTTATTTATAATATGTATGTATTTAGAAATATATAAGTATATTTATCAGCAGTCTGGTTACCATAGTACAGGCTCTGCCTAGTTTAGGATCAGACGGCAGTGTATGAGGTGTGTGAAGTTGTTACTATTATTAATGCTCTGAAACATATTTATGAATTTAATGGCTGCGAGATGCAAAATAGCTCGTTGGTATAGTCAAGAACCAGCTATCGATTACTCTGGGATCACCAAACAAAGAAAAAAAAATTCCTGCTGCTTCAGCAATCACCACAGAAAAGCACGATGATATCCTACGATTGAAAATATACATTCACTATAACCTGGGCAGGCACTCAAACTATTATACTAAGTTTCAAGCATATCCCTTCAGTTACTTCTGAGTTTATCGTGAACATACAAACAGACAGACAGAAAGAGAGACAGACAGACAAAAATTGTTTGAATCACATATTCGGCATCAGTATCGATATCTTAATACCCCTCAGTCATTTTTTTTTTAAATATATTCAATGTACAGAATTCATCCAGCTACAGATTTATTATAAGTGTAGATAGATAGAAGATAAGTATAGATGAACATACATAAAAAAAAAGAAATATGTATATAAACGGTCGAATTGAGAACCTCCTTTTTTTCGTCGGTTAAAAACGATACCTAATAAAACTTAAAAAAGGAAATTAGTTTTTATGTAAAAAAAATGCAAAAAAAGAAAAATATATCAAAGAGGGATTCGATCCGGCACCGAATTTAGTAGAAATCGTACTCTACACCAGATAAGCTAAACGCTCGCTGGAACGTAGTTCGCAATAAGTATATACGTTCTACTGACGTTACAATGTTATTACAGCTTTCATTGATTTTCCTGTGGGAACCAAAGTTTAATCCGGGATAAAAAGTACCCTATAACCTGCGCAGGCATTCAAACTATTATCATACTAAGTTTCAAGCATATCCCTTGAGTAACTTATGAGTTTATCGTGAACATACAAACAGACAGACAGAAAGACAGACAGACAGACAGACAAAAATTGTTTGAATCACATATTCGGCATCAGTATCGATATCTTAAAACCCCTCAGTCGTTTTTTTTTAATATATTCAATGTACAGAATTCATCCCGCTACAGATTTATTATAAGTATAGATAAATTGCACCCAGACGCACGACACACGGCAGATACAGAACAAAATGATCATGCTCATCACACAATTATTTGTACTGAGTGGGAATCGAACCCACGACCTCTGGCTAAGCAATCAGGATCACTAACCACTTGACTAACAGGCCAGTCCCTTTAAATGTTTATTGTTTCTCTTGTATGTATATTCTTATACTATATGTAGGATATTTTATTTTACACGTACAACATACTGCGTTAAATCGATTTCCTGTGTTTTCTTCATCCCTTGGTTGCCTGTGAGAGATTACCCCAGGGCTATAACGGCGCAAATTGTATAAGCCATCCAACATTGCTGTACTTTTTGAACTTTGAAGTGAGAGGTATATCTATCATTATTATTCCTCTTTTTAAATATGTACAAAACAATATATATATTTAAAAATATAAAAAATAGTAGACCACCGAAATGGGGTACAGGGACCAAGACCCCGGTGGTTGGGGGTCCAAAGACGGGAACCTCCTTACTATAAGTACAGGCTGTGTCGAGGAGGACTGCCTTCTGCATCAGTCCCTTGATCCAACCATCTAAACATGTTATTATTATGATTATGTATTTCTTTTTGAAAATTTTACAAACCATCTAAAAATCTCAAAGTTAAAATCTATGTAAAAGTTTATGTTCAGCAGTGGGTGACCCATTTCTAGAATGACGATGATGATACTCATAGAATTGCGTATACATTTTTACAGCACACCGGGACCATATCTAGTTCAAGGTCACTGGCACTTTTTAACCCTTTAAACAAACTAGACAAAATCTCGCATTTGACTTCGTCATGACTGTAGGCATCAGCATAATAAAAATGAAGGGATACTATTTTCAAAACATTTTTCGAGGAATAATCGCTAAAAACAAAAACAGACACTAGTAATTTTTACTCATATATCTGGAACTAGACGCCGTGTTACTGCATTGCATATTACATAGCTCTGAATTGTTCAATAATGCAGGTACACATAAAAGAAATAAATAAAGAATAAACTTGGGCAAGGATCGGTAGTTTTTCTTTAGACGGTAGTTTTTTTTTTTTCATCTGTCAGTAACACAAATAGAAAAGTTATGGACGCACCAT
Organism: Callimorpha dominula; assembly: GCA_949752705.1. Classification (NCBI taxonomy): domain Eukaryota; kingdom Metazoa; phylum Arthropoda; class Insecta; order Lepidoptera; family Erebidae; genus Callimorpha; species Callimorpha dominula. The sequence goes on along the minus strand of OX457010.1, from coordinate 10,135,961 downwards.
AACTTTTTTATTTGTATGCTACATATTTTATAATCAATCAATCAATCAATCAGCCTATCTTAGTCCACTGCTGGACATACTCCTCTCCCAATGTGCGCCACAGCACCCGGTCCTCCGCCTTCCGCATCCAGTCCATCCCTGCTACCTTCTTCAGGTCGTCGGTCCGTCGGGGGCGTCCTACTTTCCGTTTGCCGATTCGCGGTCTTCACCCGTCTGCTCCAACGGCCATCGGTCCTTCGGCATACGTGGCCAGCCCATTGTCACTTCAGCATGCTTATCCTGCGAGCTATGTCGGTAACTTTGGTTCTTTGCCGGATGATCTCATTACGAAATTTATCCTTCAAAGGGACTCCAAGCATAGCCCGCTCCATAGCCCGCTGCGTGACTTTCAATTTGTGGACTAGCCCCATCGTTAGTGTCCACGTCTCGGCGCCGTATGTCATAACAGGTAGGACGCACTGATCGAACGCTTTCGTTTTAAGGCATTGCGGTAATGGCGAAGAGAAAACTCGACGTAGTTTGCCAAATGCTGCCCAACCTAATTGGGTCCTTCTAGTGACTTCTTTCTCAAAGTTGTTTCTACCGAGCTGGATAACCTGCCCCAGATAGACATATTCTTGAACAACTTCGAGCGTCTAACCTTCGATGTCAATCGGTCTGGGCATGACATGTTCATTGAACATAATCTTGGTTTTGTCCAAGTTCATACCAAGACCGACCCGTCGAGATGCTCCATTCAGGTTGTGCAGCATCTCATCCAGCTGCTCCAGAGACTCTGCGAATAGGACGATATCATCGGCAAACCGTAGGTGTGAGATGTGCGCACCGTTTATATTGATTCCCCGACCAGTCCAATCCAGTGTCTTGAAGACGTCCTCAAGCGCATTGGTGAAAAGTTTAGGTGATATAACATCCCCCTGCCTAACTCCACGCTGCAGATTTATAGGCTTCGTCTTCTGGTCTTGGAGCTGGACGGTCATCGTGGCGGTATCATATAGGCATTTCAGCACTTCGATATATCGCCAGTCGACCTGACATCGTTGCAGAGCATTCAGAACTGCCCAGGTCTCGATGGAGTCGAAGGCTTTCTCGTAATCCACAAAAGCCATACACAGCGTCTGATTGTACTTCTCTGTCTTTTGTACTATTTGCCGAACAGTATGGATGTGATCCACGGTGCTATAGCCTTTTCGAAACCCGGCTTGTTCTGGTGGCTGGAATTCGTCGAGCTTTCTCGCGAGACGATTTGTGACGACTCTCGAGAACAACTTGTAGATATGGCTCAGGAGTGAGATGGGTCTGTAGTTTTTCAACAATATTTTATATATGCATTGTTATTATTAAATCACACCAGGTCACTAATGTAAGTCTTATTTATAGAGTATTTCCCGAAAACTCTTAAATCGTAAAAACGAGAATACGTTATCCTCGATATTATTTGGTCGAATGCCAACTGAGGTTACAGACACTGAGCTCGACTATGTATTTGGCTAATAGTTTGTGGCAATTATAGCAGTCTGTTCAAAGGACTGCAAGTAATGCTGTGGTCTTCACTTTTTTCATTCTATAACCTTGTTTTTATTGATTCACTTTTAAAGGTAGATAGTGGTCCCAATTCTGTTACTTCACTCGCTAAATTAAAAATCACAAAATTTTCTTCATATAAGATGTAAACCTTGTACACTTTAAAACATGGTCTTATTTCAAATCGAAACAAGTAGGTAACATATGTCGCTATCGAATAATTTAATTTATTATTATTATATATATTATATTATTATTTAATAAGTTATTTATCGACTAAAGTCTGATACGCTTAAATAAACTTTAATACCACGTAGCGAGAGCCGCTATCCGTTGAATGCCATCTCTTTTGCTATGTGTTTTTAGTAAGCGTCTTCGTAGGTGTAGATTAAAAACACGTCATCCTTGTTCGTTTTGAACAAGTTTTTATACGGCAATTATACAGCGTTTGAATAAATGGAGACTCTCGCTGCGTGGAAATAAAGTTGAGTATACGTTGACAGGTTTTAGTGAAATTTAGCGGCTCTGAGAAATAGATGCTAGTAACAAATAGACCTTATTACGAAGAACACTAGGTTGATTTCATATGAAGAAATTAAGTCAGGTTTTAGTTTAGTCGAGTGTACAATAGAATCGGCTCCAGTGTTTGTTATAACATAATAAAGCAGCAATACACTGTAAAATAAGAACTAACGACAAAAAACAAGCAGTTAGGTACTCTTGGTTTGTCAATAGGATATATTTGATAAATAAATTCTCAACTAAGAGTTTGCTTACTGATGTAGCAGGTACTCCAAACTCATAAATTGCAATCTCCCGCTAGCATGAAGTGTGTGTATATAATTTCAAATCACAATTCCTTTAAAGAAGGGACCAGAAAGCATCGTCAACAAGATGGACAGATCACTTTGTAAAGAAGGTCGTCGGTGGACGCAGGCCGCTTCCAACCGGTCTGCTTGGAAGTCTTTGAGGGACGTCTATGGCTGAAATGATGATATAATTAATTTTATATAAAAAGTAAAATGCTATGTACTGCGTTAATTTTAACACTGATTTTTAGTAGGTATACCTACACGAAACCACTTTTGCATTAGGTTTTGTAGCAGAAAATAATTTGGTCTACTAAAGTTTTGCATTGCTTACAACGTAAAACATTATACGTAATTGTATTGGCATATTTGTATATGTAATAGTTTTATCATATATTAACCCAAATATGTAAATATATATACTATAAATAATCAAATTATTTGCCGGTTATCGCTAAACTCTTTTTCACATAAGTTTTTTTTTAATTACTTTTAGAAATGAAATCGCGTTGGTAAAGTATCCAGTAGCGCTGGATGGGTTCACTGTCTTTGGATATACACGAAGGCAAATGGACACGGTCCGGCACTTGGATGGATGGCTCTTCGTTGTTCTCATAAAGGAAAGAAAATCCCAAAAAGAAAAACCTGATGGAGGCACAGAAGGGCGTCCATCGCCGTGGGAATCCTTACCCTAGATTTAGTGCTCTCTATATGGACGGTATTATCAGTTTTTTTCTTCTGGATGGAATGAGGTTTTAGTATCTGTAACAAGAAAGTTACACCTAATATAATAAAGTTGAAGCGTCTTGTTTGATTGTTTGTTTAAACGCGCTAACTCTGCAACTTCCAGTCAGATTCCAAAAAAATCTTTTTGCATTGGATTGAGTACTCATTGAGGAAGGTTATACTTATAGGCTATGTAACATCACTCTAAGATCGCTAGGAGCGGAGTAGTGATCAGTAACGCGGGTTACGGTAGCGGATAGTATGAATATATGTTTGCCTACTGAGAATATATCCTTAAGTTTCTGCGAAATAAAGATTTTCAACATAAAAGTAAGATGTTTGAATGACGCGCTTGCTTCATAGGTGGCTAAGATAACATTTTTCTTGTTCCTTAAAGATTTATCACTTGCAGTTTATTTATATGCCATAACTACTATGTTTCCGAGAATCCTCATGAAATCATCTCGTAAAATACAGGTAGATATATTGGTGATGCTTTTAAACACACCAGCGCGCTTAATTTACTTGAGCGCATTTTGATTAATGTGACTATTTAAATTACTATTAAATATATTTTTTTCTAATATATAAAAATGTGGTAAACAATTAGATGGTTGTCTGATGATAACCAGTTCCTGGTAACTATATGAATACACTTACGAGATGGATACAATATTCATAATCCCTGTACGTGTAAGTGTATTAACACACAAAGTTTGATAAGGTAAATAGTTGTTTTTAATAAAATGTAGTAACTCATAAACCCTCACTGTTTTCTTCCAAGGAATATTAAATCAACAATTATTTAATAGCTTCTTAAAAATGTGTTTTACAATGTTTATTCAAAGTTTGACTAATCTAATTCTTAGAGGGTTTCTACTTGGGAAAGCCACCGTGTTGCAGAATCAGCTATCCGAGCAATTTATAACTTAGGCAATCGTGATTCCCTGGGACAGAAATTTAAAGATATAAACATAATGACCACACAGAATACATAATAGTATGAAGGTGGCATGTCAATTTATTTATGAAAAACTTGACTTATCTTCATAAAAATAAAGACGAGTTCTGTAAAAAAGTAATTTACATTCTTTTTACACACGTAAATAAACTTGTCGTACCAGCCTCTAGGTTCCAAAAAATTAACAAGTCGTTTTGTGGTCAATGTGTGCGATTTTATAATAAAATCTCAGATGACATTCAAATGTTAATTCTAAACAAGTTGGTAAGTCCACAGTAAAACAACATCTTTGCTTTAACTTAGTATAGTGGATTATATACAGAATAAAAACGCTTGGGATTCATTGTTTTGGATTTACAGGCTATTAAGTATACTTAATAGATATTTAATGTTTTTCAATTTTTCAACTCTTATGTTTTTGTTTTCTTCCTTTTTTTTATTATATTTTGCAGTTTTTTCTATTTTTATAGCCTACGTTTAGTAAAATTATTTCATTTTAATAAAATAATAGCGTACAACAAAAAGTGATATAATACAATTTACAAAATATTGTTTAAAAAATCTGGTGTTTTAAAATAATGGTGGTGAGTTTATTTACCCGATTCCTTTTCACAAGGCTGTTCAGAAACGGGAGGTTATAGATCTACACAGGCAGATATGATATTATGTTTTTTTTTTATATTTTACGTTTGTGTGTGTTGATCTCTAATTTTGTATATATATATATGTATTTTAAATTGACGATTTAGAATAATTGATGACCAATTTTATGAAAAATCTATGGTTACCGATCCCAAATTCAAATTCAATATCTTATTGTATTAATTTGTTCTGTGTCTGGATGTAATTTATATATAATATGTATGTATTTAGAAATATATAAGTATGTTTATCAGCAGTCTGGTTACCATAGTACAGGCTTTGCCTAGTTTGGGATCAGACGGCCGTGTGTAAGATGTGTAGAGTTATTATATTATTATTATTGAATTTGAATTTGTGATCGGTAACCATCGATTTTTCAAGTTGCCCTGTGGAAAATAATTTCCTCCACCAACCTAACCTTCGTTTTTGGTATGAATTTTGAGAACAGTACGAAGTAACAGGTCTACGTCCTAGCAGGGCCTACGTCGTGGTCGTAGACTTAGGCTTTTGTGCTCAGTTACAGCGTAGTTCGATATACGACGTAGCAATTCAGACACGTAGTCACACTTAGGTAAGTCACGTTCATGATAATTAATATTGATATACAAGGAGTTGATATTCAAAATAATCGTGACAAATATACAAAACTATCGTGAATAGATCATTTCGATGAGGTCTTTTTTTCTTAAAGCAAACACGTCTTTATTTAAATACTCTAAGAACAAATAATTGTGTGTAGAGTGCGATCATAATTTTTTTCTATGTCTGGGTGTAATTTATCTACTCGAATAATATGTATGTATTTAAAATATATATGTATGTTTATCAACAGTCTGGTTAGTATAGTAAAGGCTCTACCTGGTTTGGTATCATACAGCCGTGGGTCAGGTGTCTTAAGTTGTTATGATTATTATTATGTTGATCCAATAATGTCAGCGTTGTTTATAAACTTTCCTACTGCTGGTTATGAGCTATAAGCTTCGCGTCGGTTTTTGGGTTAGGTGATAGCCCGTCTTACAAGTCTCGTTCACTCGGTTGGTAGACTTCACAAAGCTTCAAGTTTATTGATAACTTATATCTGTCAAGTGTGAAGTTATCCGAACGGTAGTTTTCTGTATCGTAAAGCAAGTGATATTTATTTTTTTATTAATACGTACAATAATACATACGTCCGTTATAAATTTCGAAAGGTCAGAAGGATCGAAGAGGTTGAATTTTAACAAATGGAAACTTCCAATGACAGATTAAATATTAAAACAGATGGCCCACATATCATCTGTATGCCAATGACCTAGAACTGTTTTTCAAGCAATGGTTGAAAACATTTCTGTTCAAATGTTTTCAACCATTGTTATTTACATATGTATATTCTATGTAAGGCCATTTTGAGTATATGTATGTATATTTTATGCTACGTGTGTAATTTGATTATTGTTTAGTAAATTAAATGATTTGAAACGCATATAAACATTTTCTTTGTAACACCCAAAATTTGACCGGTAGAGAATGAATAGGCGTTAAGTTCGCCTTTGTGCAGACTGTACAATTTAAATAAAGAAATACTACTAGTTATGTCTGCCCAGTTGTACCTAACAAGTTTTTAGGCACACATTAAAATGTTGTTGTTAACAGCATGTTGTTAGTAACAACGTCCGTGGTTTGTATATTGATTGTCATCGCTTTGGTCTATTCTCTTAGACAAGGCTAAAGCTGATGGGACGATTAAATAGACGTGTTTTTTTTTAAATATAGGGGGCAAACGAGCAGACGGGTAACACCTATTATTATAATTATAATATTACACCCATGTCAACAGCAGTAAGCTTTCACTGGTTTTATGTTAAAACTATTTAAAATTCTACTCTTAAGTAATGTTTTTATGTAAAGGTCAAATTGAATAGAAGCTTAGGCGGCAATAACGGTTATCTGAATGTTTGACTATGAAATGTATTTATAAAAATAAAATTGCTGAAGTTATCAAAACGACTATTATCTTAATTATTCTACGCCGTAACGACACGCAATTATGAATAACAAACGAAGCAAACCGTAATTGTTACTGATTTAAAATATTTCCATACATTAATGATAATCTAACGCCTTGTAATATTCCGATGGAGAAATTCCATTTCGATACTACACGGTAGATGCAATGAAACAGTTATTACACGAACTCCTGCTTGATGTTTTTATATTTAGGTACACTGTTCACTGGAAGCGTTAGACAAGGGTGTGTGATTATTCACGCACATTCTGCCAGTCCAATATTTACCATCACACTCGAACAATTTTTCATATTATTTCGCAGACCCACATTAGGAAGACGATATCACTCCTAAAACTTAAAGTTTAAATACCGTTTTTGAATTTAGTATCAGCGATAACCCTTAAGGCTTGTCTTTGTACCGAGTAACAAGGCTATACCGGCTTGTCGTAGCTGCTACAGATTTTTATGTACTTTTTCCACGCGAAGTATGTCAGGGATAAAGGTTCATAATCATGTAAATGGTAGTTATTTTGAGACAAGGCACTACGAAACACAACCCGTTAAACATTGAGGGGGATAAAAACTACAAGGTCAGAGTAGAGTAGTGTTAAAGTCTTTCCTTCCGACTGACGGCTAGAGGGGGTTTCCACACGCACAAAAAAAAAAAAGAGTAGTGTTAAAGTACCTACCAACTCATTATATTACGTTATTAAAAATATAACGTAACAGATCATTTAATAACTGAGATTCGCAAACGGATCCTAGGTTAGATGTAAAAAACGTATTTTTTCCCACAGGCTATTTCTGTAAAAATAAAAGATACGATCATGGAATATGACATAAGGGATTGAAACATTTATTGAGCCCCTGTAGAAACATAAAACCGCCGCTTATCCCATAACTTTTCCCATTTACGAGCACTTGGGTCTATCAGTTATACATTATCTTGAGAACTTTGTAGGAACAGATATGTGTATGGAATGATACAAAGCTTTAAGAAGTGAATAATTTAAGGAATGTATAAGTGACTAATAGGAACTTCATCTCATAGTAATAGAGCCTCATATCCTACAGACGCTTGCATTGGTAGGTTGTTTGTTGTCATTTAACAGTTTTTATCCGACGAAAAAAAAAGGAGGTTCTCAATTCGACCGTATAATATTTTTTTTTTTTTGTTTAATTACTTATGTCATTCTTTGGATGAGATAAATGTTTAAATTTCGTCTGAAGGAAGGTTACTGTTCTGGTTTTACCTGAATTACGTGAAATACTAAACGCGTTCAAGGCCCGTCTGTAGTTTTATGAAAAGAAATGATACCACGTCGGTGGCAAACGAGTATACGGCCCAAAAGACTCTCATGCGCGTTGTCGACCCGTAAACCATACACACATTTTTTGAAAACCCCCTTTTAAGCTGGAAAGAAAGAAAAAGATAAAACAAACTTGTAATAAAATGGTTTTTTTATTACGAGTTGTTCGTACCTCTTCAATATATTTATAATACGATTATAAATACATTTTCCGTACATTAAACGTATATTATAGCTAAGGTAACAACTAGGAAGAAGAATCGCTTTCAAAGATTCAAATCAATCTTTTCCACGCGAAGTAAGTCACGGGTGGGTATACGTAATTGATCATAAATTCTATTGCGATACAAGGTCAATTATATTAAATCGGAGAAAATGCTAGACATTAGATATTAGTCACTTATATTTAGTAGTTCTCGAACGAATGCCGCCGCAACACTTCGACTATAGAAACGTAGTGAAGACTCTTTGCCGCGCCGCACGATGCACGAGCATGGAGGCTGTATGATTAGCATATGTAGTCTAAATATTGCCTCAAGATGTCCATGACATGTATGTAGGTATATTACACATGTTTCATATCAAATTGCCATTATGAAAAAATGTATTAAGATATAAAAAAAGGTGTCTGATAATTATCCGACCGCATCCGTTAGACTAGTTAAATGAAATTTTTTAAATTAAATTTCAATATCTTTTTCTCTTTGTAGCCTTAAAAATAAAAAAAAATACAGCACAATTTACGCCGCTAGGCATGCAATAGGCTGATTATAATTAATCGGTGTATCAAATATCGCACACCTAGAACTAAAGGAAGCTTACATTTTTGAGTTATGCACACCATCGAATTCCTTATCCCAATAACCACCGACCAATAAAACAAATTTAAAAATATCACCACTACTTGACGCTAGACGCTTAATTCACCAATAAGAGCTCAACTCATTACAATAAAACAAATATACATACATTGTTAAGCAATAGGGAAATAACTTCAAAAATGCAATTTTCAGTCCTAAAACAGGATTAAAACACAAGAGTCCTATAATATCTCTCTTCTAGCTGCATATAAAAAGCATAAATCTATACAGAGAACTCCTGCAGTACACACGGACAGTTTAGTTTTTCGCCTTGTCTACCTTTTTTGAGTTAATACCTGTGTAGAACTAGGTGTGCGATATATTCTTTGTATAAGGTTAGATTATTGCCTACATATAGGTGGTTCTTCTCTCTCCAAATATATATTAAGTCTACTAATTAAAAAAATAATTAATATTATATTTCATAACTAAATAATGTTATATAAGAAAAAGGAAAAGACAAAAACACTCGTAACGCTTTTGTGGGTCTAATAAATAAAAGCGTTATGAGTATTCTTGCCAATCATTTCAGCTCTGGGTTTATTTCGGTAGTGTACTAGGTGGGGTTCGGACTCGCAACCAATTCATCTTAAGTCCGATGCCTGAGCCATTACACTACTACCTCCTAATTATTACATATGTATACTTAGTTCAGCAATAGTTTCTTAAAATTCCTAAAAAATGTCCCCAAATGACTCAATCCACTATAGATATACAGGCAATATTGAATGCCTCGACAACAAAGCATAAAGGCGATAGCAATGAATTTTTGTTTACCGAAACAGTTGGTTTCTGGGAAGGTTCTGACGTAGTTTCTACCCCATCCCTCCTAAAATGGCGCAATTTACCAACGCGACGCGACGCCAGACGTAATTTCATATCCGCGACGTCACTGGACAAACTTTTCTCTGACCTACATTTTGTGGTTCTAGGAACGTGTCGATAATTGTTGTAATGGATAGATACGGCTTTGTAAGTTAGGTAGAATGTAGAAATTATAGAACCATAAATACTAGAGGTATCACTACATAACTAGCGTAACTTCTAGAGGTTAGATAAACTGATCGCGATTAGGTTGTAATGTTGGCAATATTATTGCAAGGATAGTTGTATATTATTTGATAAGATTCTTAATTAAATCTTTAATGTGATATCAAAACTGAAACTGGGTAAAGAAAACTGTTTCGGCTGCTATAAGGTCGCTTTTCTTTTTTTTATACAAGAATACACTCTTTTTAGGGTGTATTCCTGTATAAAATCTCACCTCACTCACTCACCTCGAAAAGAAAAAACGGAATCCTTATAGGATCACTTTGTTGTCCGTCCGTCCGTCTGTCTGTTTGTCAAGACCCTTTTTCTCAGGAACGCGTGGAGGTATCAAGCTGGAATTTATATCAAATACTCAAATCTACTATGCCTTGGAGCTGTGAAAAAATCAAACTTCTAAGTCAACGCAAACAAAAGATACAGGCGTTTATGCCGCAAATTTTCGACACTCATTACTCATTACTCATTACTCATTACTTTATTGAGTAATGAGTAATGAGTGTCGAAAATTTGCGGCACTCGCAAAGGAATCAAAACCTACAGGGTACTTCCCGTGAACTCAGAATCTTGAAATATGGTACAAAGCAATGTCTTATACCACAGATAAAGGAAACATTGTGAAAACCTTAAATTTTAAGTTACATCATATAATAAAAATATTTTGCGGAACCCTCGGTGCGCGAGTCCGACTCGCACTTGGCCGGTTTGTTTGTCTACTTTATGATTTTTCGGAGCAGGCATTTACTTCTATTCGAATTAGAGTCGCCAGTTTATTAAATCTTATCTTATGTAGTTATTACCGTAGTTAACAGGAATGAGTGGAGTAGTGAAATTTTTGGTGGTAAATATTCCTCCATGGCGGTTGGCGACTCATTTAAGTGTTGCTAGTGTTTATACAAACTACTAAGTCTCACCATCTTAGGCTTAGTAAAATAAGCGGTTATCAAAGTCTAAGCGTCTACATACACAACGTGTGAATATCAGAATCTGTTTTGTACATATCCCTATCAAAGAATTTATTTTCTCCGTTAAAAGATTCTTTAAGACTCTCTATTCCTTCTCTTTTTCCTTCTTCTTGTCAGTTTCAAGATAATACTAAGTAGTTCACGTTGATGTTGGCCCTCCTCCCCTTTTACAAGTTTTGTCCTTATCAACTATCCATGTTGCCCACTGACAGACGACTCAATGGTCAAATTAAAAATCGTCAAAAACTTTTGCTATGATTTATATAAACGGCCGATAGAAATAGATACACAACTTTGTGCCTCAATTAGTAGTACACTAGGTATCATTTCCTTTACCCAATATATATGTACATCCGGCTCCAAAACTCCTAGACATGGTAGTACATTACGGCGCCGGTATCAGGGCTCCGGTGCCAGTGTGAGTGAACTTCGATCAGGTCAACGGTTCAAGGCGGCACAGGCAGACGTCTGGTCTCCGCTTGTAGAGAAGGTTATAATGTGAACTCGTTGAAGGTAGGATAAGGTTGTGTGTTTTAGAGCTTTGATTTAGATTGAACTTTGAAAAGTTTACGGAGCGCGTAGTGAAACTTTAACATATAAATATACAGGTTACTTACGTTTCTTTTAGATTTCTTCACTTAATTTTTTTTTCTTTTTTCAGAATATTCACTAAAATAATCTCTCGAGCATCCCAAAAAACAGTCGCCATCACTTTGCCGGCCGACAAAACCGTTTTGCTTTCTTCGACGCAGGTTTGCCGCTCTCAGTCCATTGCTTAGATTGTTCTTTTGTTTCAGGAGTATAATGATGTATCCAGGTTTCATCTACTGTAACATAACGCTGCAAAAACTCGTTAGCATCTCGCTTAAACAACGTAAACAATCCGATGAATCGTCCACTCGACGTTGCTTTTGATAAACAGTGAGCAAACGCGGCACCCATCGCGAGCAAAGCTTTTCCATTCCCAAATGTTGGTGTAAAATATTAAAAACGCGTTCAGACCAAATGCTCACCGTCTCTGCTATCTATCGCAACTTTAAACGCCGATCGTTCAATTCAATTTTGTGAATTTTTTTGATCATGTCCGGATTCGTGACATCATTTGAACGGCCAGACCTGTGGGGCGTCTTCGCAGCTCTGTCTTCCAAAATCAGTTACCCAGATGTGAATTGTACTCAATGCAGAATTACTTAAAACACTGTCTAGCTTAGCTTTAATCTGGGTTGCTGTTTTCTCTTAAATGTATAACTTTATCAAAGCACGAATTTCGTTTCTTTCCATTGTTAAGAAAATTCACGACAGAGAAAGTTATAGGTGAAGAAATCTCATAGAAATTCCATCAGTTCGATTAAATTCAAATTTGGCGTTCTATTTTCAAAAAGATGTCAGAATAATTTTTTTGCGTACCTTTTTTTTAAGTTCGTCATTTCCGCCAGTTATCAATCAGATCAGGTATATATATTTGTAATGCCACTTGATTGGCATTTGAGCTCATGGCTTACTTGATGGTAAGCAGTGACGGTAACCTAGTGAAGTTTTAATCGCCACAAGTGTCACGTGTCACTTGGGCGGCTCTGATCCTAAAGAAATTTTTTAATACTCTTTTTGAAACCACTTTAAGTATTTTTGGGGTCAGTGTAGGGTGGTTAATAAGTAAGCTTTGCAGAAAAATAGGTATTTTATTAAAGTGAGTAATATGCTACAATTGTTTTATTTTTAATAATGTTCACCAATATGTTGTGTCACTGTGGGAAAATTGGTCATATTTTAACATACCAAAGGTGATTCACGCTGGTCGGGCCATATATGGCCAGACTGTGTAGGCACAATATTAATAAGAAATTTTGATAAATAAATACTATTAGTAAAGGAGAGTTGGTATTTTCGTTAACCCTTTCAATGAAGCTAAGGGATCGTCTCCTAGGGTTAATTTGAATTTTAAGAAAGACAAATTTTCTCTATGTTATTAAGTCGAAAACTGTATTTTTTTAGATAAGACGCTGTTCTTGCAAGCTTATATGAGAATAGTTGTTCTAGAGATTAAAACAGTTTTCAATTAATCTCACAAATAAACCAAAAATGAACTGGTACATTTCTTTTTCTTTCTTCTAATGTACTAGCTTATAGAAAGAGAGTCCGAGTACAGTGACAAGCTAGAAAAGAACTCTTTGTTTCCGACTCCAGCTGAACCTAGGGGACTCCGGCTGAGAAGAGTTAGTCAAAGAAGAAGAAAATATGTTTTGATTTTAGTCACTTACCTAAAGTGTACGAATAATTGTTCACTCTGACACCACCAATCATGACTAACAAGTCCGCAATGATGGTTTTAATTTGCACATTTTCCATAAAAGGCATTCGCTATCTAGTTTGTTACCTCTGACTCATTTATGGCTTTCCCCAGTTTAAGAGACATGTTACAAACAGCTGAAAAGTCCGTTGAAAGCAAATTGAAATGTTGGTCAGTGAAATTTTGTATTTTAAACATCCTCAATAAAACTTTCATATATTATTACTCTAACAGATATTAAGAAAATACTTGTTACTAAAGATTGCTACTGTTAAGGACAAAATTATTCACTCACTCAGTGCAGCAATGTGATGAAAAGTGGCAATCAAATACACTACCGCTACACCACATACAAAGGTCTTTAAGTACGATAGTTGTATTCACGTTGTGAACTAGTTACTAATTTAAAAAACTTAAAAACATGACTGACCTGTCATATTTTTTTACTTTTGAAAATGGCGCCAAAAGCCGCCATATTCAATTTAAAAAAAAATTATAGCCATTGTCATTCGGGGTGATGTAAGGATACCTCTTACATCCATGTCTGTTTAGGCATTTAAAAGTTACGGTGGACTAAATAATCTTACATACATACGTGAACCTTGAAAACATTACACTCCTTTTTCTTGTCTGTTCATCTCCACATGATCTACGTATTGGAACAGGCAACTAGCTTCACGACTGACTGACGACTACTCCTGACAATTCAAAGATATATATAATGAGTTTAATTGTAATAAATGATTTTGATTTGATTTGATTTTGGGGCGTCCTGTAAAATTAGTTAAGTTAGCAATGTCATTGTCCTGTAATATTAGAAAGAAGTTCCTTATCGCACGTTTCACTTCAGACGCTCAGCAGTCGGCTTGCTACCCGGAAAAAAGTGTTAGAGCAAAGAAAAATGCAGTCTACTGCGCGATAGTAATGAAATTTAATGATGGTTGTTTACTGATTATCCACGTAGGTTCGGGCAACTTTCACAGATGGCGCATCTTTAGTTTCGAGTTTTTACATTTATTCAATCCATTAAATATATAAATTATAGAGAAAGGAACTTCGTTCCAACCGATCCCGAAGACACCTCATGCATTTTTTATGACTCACAACTTTAGCTGTTAAAGTAAAAATATTTATCCTACTAATATCATAAACGTGAAAGTTTGTGAGGATGTATGTATGTAATATGTATGGATGTTTCTTACTCTTTCACGCCAAAACTACTGAACCGATTGCGATGAAACTTGTTATGTAGATAGCTGGAGACCTGGAATAACATATAGGCTACTTTTTATCCCGATATTCCGACGGAATCGGGACTTACGCGGGTGAAACCGCGGTGCGTTGCTAGTGTGATATAAATCAGTTTCATATGTATAGTTATTTTATATCTAGCTATAGCAGTATCTAGAAAGGACAATAAAATAGCAATAATTAACATGTCGCCGAGTTGCATTTGTTATGCAATCATCTGCAATGCAAAGAGAATGCCATGTTACATCGAATTTGATCTGCAATAACACCAAACAGTGGATATGAGTTGAGTAAATATCTTCCTTTTAATTTTCGTTTATGATTTTTATCCATTTAACAAATCATTTTAAGGCCATGACTCTAAAATAATAAAGATTTAAATATTCCCAATTAATTTGAAGTTGTTCTTTTTTTTATATACAACTCCCGCATTAGGAATTACTCCTGTGTCGCGGGGGACTTTACAAACAACGGACACAAAGAACACCCAGACTCAGATGGGAATCGAAACCACGACCTGTAGCATAGCAGTCAGGGTCACTATCCACTAGGCCAACAAGTCAGTCAAGTGTGATTGAAGTATGAAGAAGTGATTGGTAAAATGGTTAACAACCTTATGTTATTTTACCTACCCTGAAGGCAATAGAATGATGAATCAACAACTGCGAAGAGAAATCCCCAATTTTTTCAAGCAGGATTAAGTAGGATCAAGTTAAATAAATGTTGTATAAATAAGTAGGTCGTGTTAGTTCTATGTATTTCTTTTTTTCTATATTTCTTTTATAAAAAGAACATAATACAAGGTAGAGCCTTTACATAATCGATAGCAGTGTATAAGATTTAGTTTCAATAAAAATAATGATCAAACTAGGCAGAGCCTGTACTATGGTAACCAGAATGCTGATAAAAATACACAGACATGACAGTACAAATGATCGTACTCATCACACAATCGTTTGTCCTGGGTGGGAATCGAACCCACGGTCATTGGCTCAGCAGTCAGGATCACTAACCACCATACCAACAGCCCCGTTAAATATCAATTCTTTAGAACAAGTGGACATTAGTTCTCAAACACAGTAAGCGTTTATTGTTTTTCATCTAGTTTGTGTTAAGTTTCCTATTGTGGGAAAACGTGGATCCGAAGAACAATGGTGTTTTTCCAAGATTGTTCAATAATTGTAACGGATAAGCCCGCCTAGTAATTGTATTGCTCGTTTGATTACTTTATTAAAACAACAGCGTTGCAGTCGCAGGAAGCGAGGTCGTTATATGTTTTATTAAAATTGTTATGGCCACATCAAAAACGCCTAAAAAAAAGTAAAGTACATAAAAAATAAATAAAAAATATGACAAAACAGTTCACTATTTAATCAAAATTAGTTATATCAGTAGTGTAGGAAGTAGGAAGATGTGGTGTTGCCAGTGAGCAGAAATAATAAACTCCCAATTTATATTTTTTCTTTCTTCTTTCTAGTGCTACGCTATTGGTCGGTTGACAATAGTGGGGTGTTAAAAGGACAGACATGCGTTATAAGTTGATAGCAATGACTTGAGTGCTAATTGAGGTAGCAGTTACTGTTATTTAGTGATTTTGATAGTTTACAGCAATAGTTGTGAGATTGTTTCTAACATAATCAACTAGTCTTTGCCTGCATGTTCGCTCGGGTAAACCTTATCTTTCTATCCCTCGGGAATAGATTTTTTCTAGATGAAATTTATATATCCATTCTGTATTCATGACAACGCTTATGATTCTGTATTCATGACAACGCTTATGATTCTGTATTCATGACAACGCTTATGATTCTGTATTCATGACAACGCTTATGATTCTGTATTCATGACAACGCTTATGATTCTGTATTCATGACAACGCTTATGATTCTGTATTCATGACAACGCTTATGATTCTGTATTCATGACAACGCTTATGATTCTGTATTCATGACAACGCTTATGATTCTGTATTCATGACAACGCTTATGATTCTGTATTCATGACAACGATTATGATTCTGTATTCATGACAACGCTTATGATTCTGTATTCATGACAACGCTTATGATTCTGTATTCATGACAAAGGAAAGCGTAACAGACGCACTTTCGCATTTATAATATTAATTAGGATTAGTCTTGCCTTGTAGTTTCACCAGCGTTTATATTTTTTTTTTATGGTATAGGGGGCAAACGAGCAGACGGGTCACCCGATGACAAATGACTACCGCCGCCCATGGGCACATGTAACTCAAAAGTCACAAGTCCGTTACCGCCCTTTAAGATGGGAATAGGGGAAAAGGGGGGAAGAGTGGGAAGACGGGAGAGCGGGATTAGAGGGGAGGAGATGGGGTATGGGGAAGGACGGGAATAGGGGAGGGAGACGGGATAGGGCCTCCGGTAACCTCACTCACGCGGCGAAAAGCAATGCAGCATTGTTTCACTGCCGGTTTTCTGTGAGGCCGTGGTATCGAGCGGAGTCGAGCCGGCCCATACGTGCCGAAGCATGGCTCTCCCACGTAATAAGTTTACTTCTCTGCTCTTATGGATCTTTACGTGATGTTATAAATACACACCAAAATTACATTACACATTGCTTCATAATCGAAACATCCAAATAAAAACTATCATATTTGATTCACAGAACTAAAATGAACTATGGGCCTAGCACGACTTGCGACTTTACCATTTACTTATGACGTCGTTTTTATCACCATCTGTCTTTGTTAGAGATCTATTCATGTCATTGAATCTAGGGATGGTGAAATATTTCTCATTCAATATTTAGGCAGCAGGGCAAAGTTATGCCATCAGTCACGGCTTCTTATTAATGATACTTTCCCATTTCATGATTCACTGGAATGGTTCTCGACCTATCTTCGAGGACGCCAGCAGTCTATCTTACCGATGAGTCTTGATCGACCTGGCGTGATCTCGACTCTGGTACCCTACTAGGTAAAATACCAGAGTCGAGATCGCGCCAGGTTCTCTTCTTCTCTTTTCGATTTATATTAATTTCATAATCAATGAACTTTAGTGTGCGTATCCTTTGCAGACGATCTACAGATCTACTCATAGCCAAGAGTAAACAATTTGGATGAAGCAATAGGTAAGTAGTATAAATCGTGACTTGCAAACAATAAAAAACTTTTTCAACAGGTTTGGTTTAAGGCTAAATCCATCTAATTGCTAAGTGGATAAAAAAGGGAATACTATAATAATGAGCAGAATAGATACCATTAGATACTATTAATGATGAGCATTGCCGAAATCATTTTTAAGGAGTCAGTTTTTAAAATCAGTCCGTCGGCTTATCGTGAGAAACTTCAAAATAATACTATACAAAGGTCTTTATTATTATTTTATATGTATACATGTATATGTACGTATGTATGTGTGTATGTATATGTAGACTTATTTATGTAATACAATATTTTATCCTATGATTATGACTATAATTTTAATTATACACTTACCAAACACGTGCACATCACCTAAAGAATGACAGGAAGAAAATGCCTACAGCATTACATCCACCTTGTGCAATGTATACTGTATACGAAGGATGCGTTTAAATAAAATAGTGAAATTGCTAGCGATTTCATTTATTAAGTCTTTGTCTAATAAATAATAAGCTATTAATTAGCTTTTAAAGCATATTACAGATTAAGGAAATTATTCTAATTATTTATACCTGGTATAATAAGTGGCTGTTCGTAATCGCATGAAAAAAATATGTTCATTCTAAAAGCTATCATTTAAATAATGACAAATAACACAAATGTTAATGAAGTACGAACTTGGTGAATATTAAAATATTCTAGCCGAAAGGCAATATAATCCGTGACATTATTATTGTAGATGATCACGACAAACAAACCTGCTAAACAACGAGACGAACTCTATTTCTTTCCTGCTCTCTCATCCGTTATTGATTACTTCATTCGTGAAACTGTAGCCGATGTAATACTACATAGCAGATACGCAATAAAACGCGGGTAACCCCAAGAGTGTCTTAAAAGAACCCCATGTAACCTTCCTAGGCCGTGTAGATATAGAGGGGTTTACGAGTTATGTGACATGAGGGTACATCTCTAAATTTTGTTCGAAGTAAAGAATACAATTATTTAAGAAATAGTATAGTTATCTGTGCTTATAATAAATTATTTAATAGCCCTCATATAATTAAGCATTAAATAAGATTTTGGAGATTTAGATTTCTTATTATTTTCATGTTCGTTATTAATTTTAATTAAAAAAGTTAAACCGAATATAAAACTACATAACGGACATGGGAAACTATTGAGAAGAGTTTAGATAGAGAAGAAACAAAGGAAACTAAAGAAAGGTGAAGTGAGGTAAAGAGACGTAAAAGTGAAAGACAAACAAACATCATAAGAAAATATATTCTTCAAATTAAACGTTGAATCACTTAAAAATAGTTTCGTTTGTTTCTGATCTAAAACAACACCTACATAGGGAATGTCTGTAAATCTAACCTAAAAATAACAGGTCGAGCAACTAAAGAATTATGATTACTATTATATACCCCAATATTTATCCACTTTAGTACTAAACTTCAAGAGTTTTAGAGTTACCTTGAACTATAATAACTTATTATTGCCGAACTTATTTTTGTAGATGTTTTTAATTAGACCAGATTAGACCCTTTAAGCCTCCTGTCTTAAAAAAATACGTTTTATAGAGATGTTTGAAACAATGTTTCTTCACTTGGAGTTTGCGTATCATTATACTGAACCACTTTGTTTAACCATGTATGTATATAGTTAAACACACTTTGTTTATTTATTAACATTAATGTTTTGATTGGACAGCCCAAACACGTAGTCATTAATAGGCAAATTGAGTAATTGCATTGAGTTGCAAGTAACAAACAATGAAAACTTATCAGACAGTTCGTAGTAAAAGAGAAGCAAAACATATTACTTTGTTTTTGAAACTCTTACTATTGTTATGTGTGATATTTACATTGAAATTATTTTTCTCTCTCTACAAAGAGATAAACAAAAATAGGTTTTTGTTCAATGATAATAATTTGTTTATTAGTTTCAGCACCAATAAAATTTTTCACTAAAACTTATGCATGGTTGGTTACCAATGCATATGTTTTAGTGTAAAGTAGTAAAAATAAAATGTTAGTATTTTATTATTACACAGGGTAGCCCAGGAAACATCCATAGCTCTTCCTCTGATAGGTAAGTAAGATATCTAGAGTGGATTACCATCGATCAGTTATTACTTATTAGAAAGCGAAACTGTGGGTTATTCTTAGTATAATTTTTAACTCCAGCCTCTCCTGTACTCGCTGTGAATGAATCAACGGCTTTTCTGCGTAGATATATTTTTGTACTTCATAGGCCAGTAACCCGCGATTGGCGTGGTGAGGATAATATATGATTCACGGAGGTTTTAGATTTGGAAAAAACCAAAAATCAATATGATGTATGTAGTACTCTTTGTTTATATGAATTATGCCCTTTTATATTAAAAGAAATACCCAGTGGTATCAATGATTGATTTCAGAATGTTCACAATGCTTGAGGAAAACTCTTCAACAATGTATACCTCCAAAAATGATGTACCTGATAGTTGCGGGACATGAACATTTACAAAGGAAGACTAATTTGTTGTCCTGTACCTAGGTGGCAATCTTAGCACCGTTTACAACATAGTAGTACACAGAGCCACGAAGAGTTGCATGTACTTAATAAATAATATTGTAAATTCTAATCTATTATGCGTATAAATTAATTGTGTCGTTTTGTTTGCCCGTGTTTCCATCGCTTAAACTGATCGTGAACGGTTGGACTGATGAGAGTTCAGCGGAGTGTCCGAGCGAGATTTGCCATGTCATCGTTGCTCTTACAACTGCTGGTACTTTCGCATTCTTTTATCACGACATCAGTACATTGGCAAGCAGCGTGCTTACGATGGCGATTACATTTGCTGATGACACTAAGAAATTGACAGACAGTCGTCATCTTCTCGGTTGAAAAAAAAAAACTTATCAAAAAGAAATCAATTCAAGGCTAGTTTAGTCTATATAGTATTGATACCCAGCAATGACGTGAACACACTTCTAACAAAAGAAGATAGTTTACGTTTAGGGATTTACCACTTGTGTTACTTGCTCAAAAATCCACATATAAATAGATTCTATTGAAGTAACGACATAAATGGTCAGTCGTAAAATAACAAAATAAAATTGTCACCCAAATTATATAATATATGTAAATACAAAGGTTCATTTTTAAAATTGACATCCATGATTTCATGGTGAACATCTCACTCAAACACGGCCGTCTGATTCCAAACTAGGCAGAGGATGTACCTACTATAATTGTGTGATGAGCACGATCATTTGTTCTGTGTCTGGGTGTAATTTATCTATAATATGTATGTATTTAGAAATATATAAGTATGTTTATCAGCAGTCTGGTTACCATAGTACAGGCTTTGCCTAGTTTGGGATCAGACGGCCGTGTGTGAGATGTGTAGATTTATTATTATTATTCTCTTTATTTACTTAATATACATATAAATTACATTTTTAAATACATTCACTATAAAAAAATTAAAAACAAATATATTTAAAAATATAAAAAATAGTGTCCCACCGGTATCGGGTACAGGGACCAAGCTACCGGTGGTTAGGGTTCCAGAGATAGAAACCTCCTCACAATGCGTGCCGTATCAAGGAGGACTGCCTTCTGCATCAGGCTCTTAATCCAGCTGCCTAACGTGAGCCTATTATTATTACTATGGTACCCAGACTGCTGATAAACATACTTTTATTTTTCTAAATACATACATACGCGAATTATAGATTAATTACATCCAGACATTTGTACTGTACCAATGTTGTATTTATGTATCATTAGGTTTTTACTAGCATTAAGGGGTCGTCCATTAACCACATGAGGCTTTGAGCATGAGGAATTTGAAATAAGTTAAAACCCAGGACTGAATACGATAACGGATGTTAAGCCGAATCTGCTTACAATGAAACGGTTTTAGTGCAATATACAATGCAAGGATCAATCGTATTCGCTCGTCATCTATTTGTATTCGAAGGTCAGAAAGCCGTAGTGTCGCTGTTCTCACTTATACAGCTTCAAGCTAATCGGGTCAAGCTCAGTACATTATGCAGTGATGGCTACCCATTTTCATTTTGTTATAAGGATATGTGCATGATATGCATATGAAATGTCATCAAATCTGACTTCATATTATGCACGTATAAGTCATATTTGGATACCTAAC
Organism: Callimorpha dominula; assembly: GCA_949752705.1. NCBI lineage: Eukaryota > Metazoa > Arthropoda > Insecta > Lepidoptera > Erebidae > Callimorpha > Callimorpha dominula. Next base: position 10,114,310 of record OX457010.1, on the reverse strand, counting down.
ATTTCTAATAACTGGGGCCAAGTTAAGCGGGCAAATGATTCTGAGTGAATAATATGCTTTTTTTTAACACTGCACTGTGTAAAATTTATTTTGTACCAAGAAAAACATTAGTCGAAATCGGTTCACGAATATTGGGCCAAAGTCTCTAAAGAATTATTCATGCTAAGAAAAGTAATAAGAACCGATTTTCTAAGAAACGACATTATAGTAAAAGAATCGCTCATCACACCGCCTGTTCATATTGATGATGAAAACCGTGGATTGTACGAAGGTGTGATTAATGTGCGTAATAGGGATACAAGCGGTTTTTACACGGCTCCAGTGAACTCGTACCTTAGTGTAAACACAAACACATAGACGCAGTGTGACGCCAGACGAACTACACACAAAACAATTTATCACGGATCGTGAGAGTATAAATAAGCGTGCCGCCCCGCCTTCCCTCATTCTGCCACGAGCACTCACAGAGAGCGCGTCGCAATCAATAAACCTTTTAACCAATTACAAATTTTAAGTCTTTAAACCTATATCAACATGGTTGTGAAACTAGAAAATGTTGCCGCTTTGTACGCTGATGTGTACCCTTCATTGAAGCACCGTGAGATGGATTCCATCGTGACGGATTGCCCGAGGAGGCAGAAACTTCGCGGCACTGCCTTGCCTGCGCTGGTTGAAGACGATTCTGAGGAGGTGTTTGAGCCCCAACAGCGGTCCTATGTGCTGCACACTGAGGGTCTCCGCCGCCAAAAATCTGTCTCCCCGCAACGTCGAGAGAAGCTGCGTCGCACATTAGCACTGCCGTCTTTGTCCGAGGACGAGGAACCTTGATCAACTGGCTCCAGAAGTATGGATGAAGATTTGAAGCCCCGGCCGGCTGTTTGGCTTCAACCTTCAGGGTGTGAAATCCCTGATGTTGGATCATGAAGTTGGAACCGCCAACAGTTTAGTGAACTGTACGCTCAAGGAAAAAAGTGTCGGAACAATTTGTGAAGTGAAACCAAATAATGTTGTAACGCCAAAGTCTATTCCTATTTAGGTGTAAGTTAGAATAAGCTGTTTTGAGGAATAAACTGTGATTTATCTAATTTTCGTCTTTACTTTATTGCTAACGTAAGTACTCATACCTTGACATAATTCACAAATATTCAATAAAACCAAGGGCAGATTTCTTTTTGCTACAAATAATACAAATAATAAAAATGCAAATAGTAATAAGAAGAGATAACGAATGTGTATCTAAGAACTATATTTGTGTTGTGTGTAACAATTATTGAACTTAGATACACATTTATAAACCGCATCAGAAATTGAAGACAATAACAAGTGGATTCTAGTTTATCTAAGTATATAGAGGGACAAATAGCAATAGCATACAATAATGCTAGTTTTGCGATTACACAAACAAGTCGGATAACATTTAATAAAAACACTACAATATTAGAATGAACATCTTAGGTCAATTTTTAATGGCACAGTTATCAAATTTGCTTGGTCGACACATCAACGAGCATAAACAATCTTAATAAATGCATTTGAACTCCAATGAATATAATTTAAGTATAACTTCGATAAGGAAGTTCTTTAACAGTAGATATTTATTTAATCCGTGCTCACTCTATCGCAATTATCAACTTTCGAATGTCATCCAACATAACTTATTTACCAAGACATTGGCCTTAAATCTCAATCGTTGTTTATCGCTCCATATTCTGTCCAAACTAGGAAATTAATACAATGGATGGATAATTGCGACGTAAACCAGTTTTAGACATGTGTTATTGGACACTGGGTAACAAGGAAACAATTTCTGAATGGAACAAGTTTTGCTTTGGACTGGTTCGAATGGTTTTGTTTTTTTGTTTATCTTGACTTCTGAGAGACATTTCAACCAGTGCATTTTGAAGTCTTACATAATAAAAAAGCCTAAAAGCTTGTACAATATTATGTAAGGCCTAATTCTACACAAGCAAATGATTATAAAATACATGTACCTATACAGGTTTTATAGATCCACGATGAATTCGCTGACATTACCGCAAATGGAGGTCAAGACAATAAAAGTCAAGCTAATTACGAAATGGAACTTGAGTTGCCTTTGGAAAATCGTAGACAGTGCAGTATTTGTATTTTATAATTTATTGCACGATTATAAATTATATCGAGTAGTTAGTAATGCTTGTAATGGAATCGATCAAGCAATAACTTAGATACGGTTCACGGCAGTTTAGATTATTATCAAATACGGTTTTGACAAGAGATTGAAGCTAGATCTATCAAATGGTTAGACTAATATCTATACAGATAAACAAAATTGAAGTGTCTGTTTGTAATAAAATAAAATGCATCCGAAAGTTTTCACGGTATATACCAAAAAATTATTTTTTTAAAGTTTGTCACTCTGTCTGTTTATTCCGGCTAATCTCTGAACGGGTGGACCGATTTACACGATACTTTTACTGGCAAATTTCAGCTGGTGTTATAAGGAGTAATTTGAACTTCTATTATTTTTCAAAAAGAATTAGGGTTCCGCGCACAATATATAAATATGTAGAGTGAAGCCGTGCGGGGAACTGCTAGCTAGTTTAATATAATATTGAAACATGAGGAATATCTTACACTATTTACATGCCACCAGCTTTTGCTCGCGAATTCACTCACGTTAATGCTATTTATCTATCCCGAGAACAGTAAATTTTTCCAGGATAAAATCTGTATGAAAATGGATGAATCTATGCCCTTTTCTGTAGAGTTTCTGTTGGTTGTTTAATGGAAATTTGATCCCCAAAACTTTCGCTTGCCAATACGGTTTTTCTAATGATAGACAACCACCATTTATCAGTCATTGTCTATCTAAAATGTTATTCGTCAGACACATGCATTCTGAGCTCACTGTAAAAAGTTTTAATGCTGAAACGACGATAAAGTCTTTATCATCGTCTCTCAGTTAGACTTGTTGTTTCAGATTCTATTAAAAATTTTCTAAATCCTCTACACCATCATCACATCACAGAGACAGCGGTGAAATGGTATGTCGAAATCGAATCATCGGGACGTATTACCAGTGCCCAAGTGCAATCTAGGAACAATATTAAAACGAATAAACTAGGAAGGATTAACAAGAACACAAGGCATGAAAATGCTACCAAAGTATTGCTCTTTCTTACGAAAAAATAACTACTTGCCACGGAAAATTATAAAAGCGTACATTTGCCGTTCCCATTTTGATATCAAAACAAACTAACAGTTTCTTATCGGTATTTAAGTGGGTCGGTAGTGGAAAACACATATAACACACCTACCTACCGTTCGTGAGAACATGTAAACGCAAGGTTAGTAACGCACTTGTGGTTTATGTATTCTATACATGTAACTAGCAACCCGCCCCGGCTTCGCACGGGTAGCAGAGACATCTTCAACAACCATCATCATATTTCAAACAATTTACAGAAAACTTTAACAAATTATATACCTAAACCTTCCTCACGAATCGCTCTATTTGTTGGTTAAAACCGCTTGAAAATCCGTTCAGTAGTTTTTGAGTTTATAGCGAACAGACAGACGCAGCGTGGCACTGTTTTATAATATGTAGTGATACATACACTCACACCTGTATGACCGCGAAGGTATAGGCAGAATGTATTAAACACCCACATTCAGCCAACTATAATTAAGTACCCCACACGTAATTAGAGATGGGAAAATTTGGTGTATATTGAAAGGTTGCACTGGCCGTGGTCACAGGCTTACTGACTCAGTGGTGCACGCCCTCCGTCGTCGAGATCGTGAGGTAGAAGGTTCTTTATCCACCCGCACATTTTCGATATTTTTGTTTCGGCATATACTGTCACATATGTTGTCGCCACATCAAAAACTCTTATTTATTTTAATAAAAATAGGGCCAAACTATAACAGATGATAACACAGTTCACTATTTAATAAAAATAAGTTAATAGATATTATTTTGACTGTTTATACCAGTAACGCAATCTCAACTAAATCTGCCTAATACATAATTATGACTGTGCCATAATTTTGTTGACTGATATTCTAGAGAAGAATGTATGATGTTAGATAGACTTAAGAGTGAGGAATAAGAACATAAGAAAATATGTATGATATTTAGTCTAGTACATTTGCTTCGGACAATACTGTGTAACCTATATGCGGAATTTACTCGTGTAAAGTCAGACGTTAAGACCCGTTGTGATATGCAACTAGGGTTGGCTAAAGGCATCGCCTAGGGTGGGCACGCCGCTATAGCGGCGATAAGACCCATCCTACAAGAGTGGCTGGAGAGAGGGCACGGAGCCCTCACCTTCCGGATGACGCAGGTGCTTTCCGGGCACGGTTGTTTCGGAAAGTACTTGTGTCGGATCGGCCGGGCGCCGACGTCTCGGTGCCACCATTGTGGTGACTGCCCCGAGGACACGGCGCTTCACACGCTGGCGGAATGCCCAGCCTGGGCTAGTCAGCGCTGTGATCTCGTCGTGGCAGTTGGTGCTGCGGGTAGTCTCTCGCTCCCAACCGTGTTTCTGGCCATGGTTCGGAGCGAGAGTGCATGGAACGCCGTCGCCTCTTTCTGCGAGGAGGTGATGTCCGCAAAGGAGGCGGCGGAACGGGAGAGAGAGCGGAATCCGACTCTCTCTACCCGCAGCAGACGTACCGGGCGCCGGAGGGCGTTTAACGATCTCCGGCCACCTTAGGAAGCGGCCTGCGGACGGCGAACTTTTGGGGAAGTCGTCGTCCGAACAGATACAGGCCCGAGAGGCAGCGCGCAGTGTTCCGCGTGCGCTCTCAGAGGAGTGCGGCCGACGGGTGATAGTCGCACCGGGTGACGGGATCCGTCTAGGGTGAGACGGGTCAATGGTGCTTGACGCTAGCTGTATAACTTACCGCCGATGGAATAGTTATACACGCACGAGTAAATTCTTACAGCCAGATGTTAAGACTTGTTGTGATATGCAACTAGGGTTGGCCAAAGGCATCGCCTAGGGTAAACTTCGAGTCTTAACGTTGGCTGTATAACTGACCGCCGATGGAACAGTTATATAAGCATTAAGGTCTAAATGTCAAATGAAGCGGGGAGCTCTTTATCTACTGGCCGTCGATGGAATAGTAGATGGAAGAGCCCTCGTTGCTGTTAGCAAAAAAAGTGATCGATGCAAAGAAATATATTGAAATAGATACAATCTAATGGTAAATACTTTGTCCTCAGCAACTATACCACACCATGACGCCATCCGGGACGGATGCGTACGCAGGAGGGCCGTGTTGTCGCCACATCAAAAACTCTTATTTAATTTATTAAAAATAGGGCCAAACTATAACAGATGATAACACAGTTCACTATTTAATAAAAATAAGTTAATAGATATTATTTTGACTGTTTATACCGGTAACGCAATACTATTGGTCGATTGATAAATATTAACAAATTGTGGGATTATAAAAGGGTAGGAATATGTTTAGAATGATTGACTTGAGTGCAAACAGAGGTACGAACAATTTGGCAGTTGCTGTTAGTTAGTGATTTTCATAGTTTATATCAGTGGTTTTGAGACTGTTTCTTACACATACGAGTACTATACTAGTAGTGTTAGAGACACTATTATTTATTTATATTATATTTTATAAGCAAACCGATGTGTCCTTATTTTGGTGTTAACCAGACTGCGCATAAAAGCGAGGTGGCATGTTTTTATCACTGGATTTAACGCTGTAGATAATTTGAAACCATCTTCCCGATTGAAAATTTTGTGTTTTTAATTTCAATCGCTTCACAATCACAAACTCTTGAGTAAAAGTGACGTTCCGTTGAATGTCTAACATGATGTTTTATGGGTGTTTATATATCAATGTTTATGGTATGTTAACATTCGCATCTGTTGACTTTATCATGATAATTGGTTGTATAATGAGGTACCATCCAATTTGTATATAATAATGCACAATACCTTGTTAATTATATTACGGAGCGTCTAAGGAATAATAATTTTCTGTGCACGCGCATTAGACGTGTTTGGGGCATGTACTTCTACTTCTACTTCTAACTAAAGTATCATTTGAAAGAATCGTTGACTTGTCTGTGAATTTGAAAGTTATCTATTTCTAGAGAGGTTAAAAGGACAAAGAATAATTACAAATTACAAAAATGTATGTAAAATGGATGGAACTGAAAATATAAAAATCTTAAATTTAAAAGGAAACACGTTATCGCGAAATTAAGTGTTATATAAGGCTGGAAATTACATTCATTGTTATTTTCAAGTAAATTTTGTATTGTAAAACCAAAATTTTTAATACTAGGAAGGGAGTAAGGGAATACCCACACATGCACACCATAAAGGGCCAATTATCAAACAACCAAACTGGCTGTGCCCACCCAAGTTGGGCAAAAGTCGGCCAAGGGCATTTATAGTAAGAGTTCTTTGAAGCGTCACCTTATAGAGCTATCGTTTTCGCTAACTTTACCCTTGAAGGTATGGAAAGATTTGCGGACACTAACGTTATTGATTATTCTCCTTAATATTACAGAAATATTAATATGTCTCTTGATCCTTCAGTTATCTCATGGTCGTTCATTGAAACTTTTATGACCAAAACAGTCAGAAATTATTTTAATTCAAGGGCGATGTGAGTCGGTGAAGAAACACTGTGATTGGATTAATTGAAGTTAAGTAAGACCGTAAAATCTTCTTAAAACATTATCATGACCTTGAATCGCTCACCTGATAAAATCCAATTACTTAAGAAATACTCCGGGTAAGTGTTTGTTTTTATTCAAGTATCTTTTGAACTTGTAATGTCCTATTGTCTTTGCGTATTATTTGTTGGCTTAAAGACCTTCAAGAGTACATAAACGAACATAATGTTTTTGTACATTTCTTGCTTTTGTTCAGTCTTTCCAACGCTCTTCAATGTTCTGAGCTAAGTATTATACAATTTTATTTGATAGGGTAACATTTTAAAAGAATTGATATGTTTTTTTTAATTGTAGGTGATTTTTTATGGACTTGCATTTTTCAAGTTCTATTAAAATATTCTGTAATCCTTTCTAAAAGTTATAGTATGGACATCATTTCGTAATTTTGGCGCCTGCAAAAGAAAATTCATTTGGTTTACGCCATTCTATACCACCTACAAGATACTAAACCACTTGTTGGTTTAAAATTTCGTATACTTCTTAGGACTAATAAGATACACCTCATCTAAAATAATATTGAGTATGTGTTTAGGTATTTTATACACAGTTAATAACAAATTATGATTAGGAAAGCCACAGCATGCACAACTTAGTAACTGATGGCTAAACATTTAATTAATTATAGTTAATAAAAATTAATCTTTAACATCGAACCGAATTAAGAACAGCTCCTGGATGCGAAATTATAGTTTTGTCATCTAAACTATGTAGTTTAGATGACAAAACTATAATTCTAATATCTGTTATTGTATGTACAATAACAGATACGATAACAGTAAGAAATAAGTGGGTAGTTACTAATTTTAAAATAGACTTCCAAGATTTGTATAGGATTGGTTTTTCCTACATTCTTAATTAGTTAGTCACAAATGAAGTTAATATAAGCATGTTAAAAAAAACTCAAAATTAATATATAATTAACTATCAAAATTTAATTAATAGATAATTCATAAAAAATATGATCACGAGCATTTTAAATTATATATTTTGACACAGAGATTTTACGAGTATAGATATTTATTAAAGTTAAAAGCACTCGTAAAAATGCGACATTTGCTGTTGTATTCGGTGCGTAAAATATATCTTGACGGCATTTATCCTATCCCAGATTGAGAATTTTAGAGTACGGAAGGCAGACATTCTGACGCCATGTCGGCGGCGTCGGTCGCGTCGTTTCGTCGACATTTTTATTTACACCCCTACACTTAATAATTTTAATTCATGATTATCATTTCATGATGACTCTTAGTTCTTAGTGTTTTATTTATGTTCTTTGTCTTGTCAACGTTAGATCATATTCATAACATACACAACATAGTTATGAGATTACGAGAATAGTTAAGATTCCTTAATTTCAATTGTTTTATAGGTTTATATATTAATTGTTAGAGAGTGAATCTCACACCTCTCTCCGTGGCGGGAGTCGCGAGTACTATGTCCTACCTACCTACTTCCAGACGCGTAAGTATGGTTGTCAGTACATAATATACTTTGCAGGTACTGTACAATATTGAACTGACCTATTTTAGAATTCATCTAGTTTCGAAATACAGTTATATATACAGTGGTTGTTCGATGGTGTATGTTGAGTTTTTGGGTCAGTTCACAATGATGGCCTTGTCCAAGAATTTTCTTTCCACAAATTTGCCATTTTTCGACGATCTTGCTCTCTCAAACGCCGCACAACGCTCAAATAATATACTTTATTTACAGTCTGACCTTCTGGCAAGAATTCCGAGTGCACAACACCTCGATAGTGAAAAAAACAATCAACATGACTTTGACTTTTGATCTCGACTTTTGTCGTGTTTTTTTTTTTGTTTCGGTTCAGTTGGAAGTCGCCATTCGTAATTGACTAATCGCCATGCGTAAAACTAAATGTAAAAGATTCTCTTTACCTAACGTAAGACATACGGAATGTGACATGTTATTAAATAACGAAAACATGGATTTTGTGAATGAAACTGTCTTTTTAGGGATAACGCTGGATTCTAGATTACAATAGGGCTCTCACTTAACATCTCTCTCTAAGCGGCTAAGCTCCGCAGCATATGCGGTAAGGAAAATCCGCCAATTTACAGACATAGATACTGCACGACTAGTTTATTTTAGTTATTTCCACAGTGTCATGTCTTATGGCATTTTATTATGTGGCGTGCCGCAGATATATAATCTATATTCGTTCTGCAGAAGAGAGCTATCAGAGCCATTTATAATCTACGTAGTCGCGATTCCCTCAGGGATCTATTTAAAGAAATTAACATCCTGACGGTGCTTAGTCAGTATATTTATGAAAACATCATGTATGTCAGAAAAATTTGCATCTCTTTACAAAACGTTGTGAAAGACATAATTATATTACTATAGATAGAAATAAATTAGTTCAACCTAAATTTAGATTAACAAAAGTGCAAAAGTACTGTGTTAAGTTCTATAATAAAATACCTACTAATATTCTTGAACTAAGTGAGAAAAAATTTAAAACTTGTATAAAACGCACACTATGTAAACAAGCATATTATAAACTTGATGATTATATGGCTGATAACACTGCTTGGCAAAGTGCTGGTCCAGCTCCACAGCACTGTACATGAGTAGGTAGTTATAGTGGTCTTTAGATTCTGCTTTTAACGCGCTGTCGGTGCCGTTCTGCCTGGTCGCGTCACCTACCGACTGACGCAGGTACTCACTGGGCATGGTTGCTTCGGTGAGTACCTGAATCGGATTTGACGCGAGGAGACGGCACAATGCCAGCACTGCGCAGCCGACTGTGACTCCGCCCAGCATACGCTGGAAGACTGCCCCGCGTAGGCTGAACGCGAGGTCCTGGTCGACCAAATCGGACGAGACCTGTCCCCGCTAGCAATCATTGCTGGCATGCTGGCGGGTGAGGAGGGCTGGGTCTCTTTCTGTGAAGCTGTAATGCTCCAGAAAGAGACCGCTGAACGGGATCGGGAGAGGGCCGATCCCGAGCGTAGAGGACGTCGGCGGCGGTATCAGCCGTCGACGGGGCCGCAGGCAGCCAGAGTATGGGGGCCTCTAGTGGCAGATTAATTGCTGCGGCGGGCGATAGGATGGCGGCCCGATCGGGCCACAACATACATTGATTAGGCCGGCTTCCCCATGCCTATGCATGGGGAAGCCTCCATTCCCCGGTATAGGGCCTGGATAGGCGCGGCGTCGATCCGGGGGGGACTTGAAATAACATGATCCGGGTCCTCACCAGAGTAAGTGCCCCCAGTGCTCCCCAGAGTGGAAACACCACATACTCCTGGCTCCTGCGTCCCCGAGGAGCCGGAGATCCGAAGGGATTTTCCACCCCGTCAACAAAAAAAAAAAGATTCTGCTTTTTATGAATTTTCACTTTTGAATTTTATTTGACATGTATCTTTTTATGGATATTTTTATTATTATTTGTGACATTGTTAATTTTACACAACATTGATATTATCTATAGTTATACTGTGTTGACATTGAAGGTATTACATTTTTTTGTTATTTATTATTATGATTTTTTAAGCCTAATTAAGAAAATTTTGAATTGTTCATGTGAGAACTGTGTAGTCACTTATTTAGTGAAATTTCCTATGTTGCTTGGCAGTTCTGAGTATGTCATGCTCGCCTAGAAGTCCTGCCGATGGTGGCGTACATGTCGGGTCGTTCGGTTCCCTTCAATATGGTTGATCTGTACGATGGCTGGCGTGTGCCGTAGCGCGTCTATTTATATTTTAGAATAATAGGTACGTTACATTGTCCTCACATTTCATTTACGCTTATAAGCAATGTAACCAGAAATTTGTAAAAAACATTTTGAAAAAGAGTGTGCTTGAATCCTTTCTTGCCTGTTCTTCTCCATAGGATCTACGTATTGGAACAGGCAACTAGCTTCACGACTGACTTAGTCTGACTGACTCATACTCCTGATACTTCAAAAATACCTATTATTGGTTTAATTGAAATAAATGATTTTGATTTAATTTGACTCGTTCTAGCATGTGTTCAGCGACTTTCACGCGATTGAGTTTTTGAAGAAAATTCAGATCTTTCGGGACTAGTCGAGCGGCAACGTGTTTCTTCCATAAACTTAATACGTAACTAAGTTTATGGTTTCTTCATGGCCAAGTGATCGTTTATAAAATAGTACGAATCGATTCGTGAGACACAGAGAGTTCAGCTGCTATCTCTGTCAAACTTGAATGAGGATTTTCAGTCACAATTTTGATACATAATAACATTATTGATATTATTTGTATGTAAAATATGAATATAATTATAATATATATATAATAATAAGGATATTTTTAGAATAATATAGATATTAAAATTTTTATAAATTCAATCTCTAATCAACTTCTCTCTCACCACCACCTTTATGCAGATGATCTTCAGATATACTCTCAAGCACCTCTAGAAAAACTGTCCGATGCATTTGACAATATTAATAAAGACCTGGTTCGAATCCGTGATTGGAGCTTGGCACATGGGCTCACAGTAAACCCAACCAAGACCCAAAGTATTGTTGTTGGCAGTTCTAGAAAAATCTCATGTTTTATCTGGTCACAGCTTCCACAGATTATTTTTGATGGTACCCTGATACCAATCAGTCGTAAAGTAAAAAATCTAGGGATCTTTATTGACCCTGAATTATCTTGGGGCCCCCAATTGGAGGAAGTAAGCCGTAAAATGTTTGCTTCTGCTGGTTCACTGAGATGGCTACGCAACTTTCTTCCTACTGTCACCAAAATTGCACTTGCGAATACGCTACTACTTCCAATCCTTGATTACGCAGATGTCAGCTATCCAGATCTCACCGAGACCCAATTAGACAAACTCGAGCGACTTCAAAATTTTTGCATAAGATTTATATTTGGTTTACGCAAGTATGATCATGTCTCAGAATTTCGTCAAAAGCTCGAGTGGTTACCAATACGCCTTCGCCGGAATGCTCATATCCTATCTCTATTATATAATATAATATTCAACCCTTCCACACCTTCCTACCTTAAGGAACGCTTTGAGTTCCTCCATGATACACACACGAGATTCTTATGGTCATCAGAAAATCTGGAATTAAAAATGCCTTTACATTCCACCTCATTTGTTGACAAACCCTTTACCGTTGTTGCAACACGGTTGTGGAATGCATTGCCAATTGAAATCAGGAAAGCTCAAACCATACACGCATTTAAATCAATGGTTAGATATCACTACCAAGGCTTATAGTTTCTGTCAGTATACTTCTATACCTACTCAAAACTAGTTAATGTGCTGTTGCTGTCAATGTTGCTAAATATTAATTTGTATATGACTACTTTTATTATTACTTCTGTATTTATGTACATGTATTGTGTATGTATGTGTATGTTTATTTATATATATATATTGTAACACGTGGAGTACTTCTCAATCACCTCCGGCGTACTCCACCATGTGTAACGCTTCCACCACGTGTAACGTGTAAAGCTTGGGGCTTTAGGATATCGGGGATCGATAGGTGTTAGCTGTAGGAGGAAATTAAAATAGCAGGCAAACGCACTATGCGATATAATCAAGATCAGATTATTCATATAACAATTATAACTTCACACAAATTAATTATAAATATTATTTCTTGAATTATTCCGTGCATCTTTGGCACGGCAGTCTTCCAGACCGTCTTCTGTCTCCCCGGCGACCCTCTTGTCTTCAAAATTTATTCTTCATAGAATATTTCGAACGTGTTCTAAATTAGAGTTTGGTGCCACCAGCCTGTGCCTCTCGCGTAGTAAAGAGTTATTCTTCCAATCGAAGGAGTATATAAGCTGAGCGAGAGTGCCGTCGCTACAATATATATATATATATATATATATATATATATATATATATATATATTATGCATATGTGTGTAAGTATAGGTATTGTTATATATAGTACACCGTCAGCTACCAATTATTCCTGACACTAAATCCATCGAAAGGTTGTCTGGTAGAGATCGCTTTTAGCGATAAGACCGCCCATTGTACCTAGCATTTAAATTAAATTTAAGATCTATTGTAAGTTTATATGGTGTACAATAAAGAATATTCTATTCTATTCTATTCTAAATGTTCGAATTGTAATTCGGGCCGGCGAGAATATCAGCGTTGCAGAGCGATCTGTAACAATAGCTGACGCAGGTACCCTATTTGATCTTCGATACCACCCTAGGTGTTAAGATGTATGTTTATTATTATGTAGAAGATACAAATAAAATATTTTTCTTTCTTTCTTTCTTTCAAAACACTCAGAGATAAGCTTACAAAATCGAGTACTGAAAACAAACTAAATGACAGATATTGCTCAAACTTCGCGCCAATATAGAAAACGGTTGTGACAACTTAACCACAAAAAAAGAATTATTTAAATTGAATTTGGAATTAGAATTAAATTATCAATTCCCGATACTTTTTGACAGAATGTTTATTGTAATTTTTTTTAATCTGTTTTATATTCTTGTTAGATGTTCTCAAAAAGATCAGTATCTCTTCAGGTACGAAACAAAAAGGTAACTAAGTAACTATCGTGAAAATGATATACATTAACATTAAATTTTATATAGCAACAAAACATATGTAGATATCTCCCTTATTGAATCAGCTGTAATATAAGTAGGTAGGTAGGTTGATACTTAAATAATTTTTATAAAATATTTAAATATCAGAATAATAATAATTTAAACAATTTATAAAGCTGGAACAGACAGACACGTGCACCTGGTCTGACACATTTTCATTAATTAGAGAAATACAAATAAGAATAACAAAGATGGTGGTTTTAAATTGGACAGAAGTAAAATTTTTGAATTTTTGGTACGTCTATGTTTGGTGATAACTTCTCAAATAACAATTTAATTGGTGCAAATAAATATTCACCACTTAGAATACTAAAATTGCTAATTAAACGCATTAAGTAATTGGACGCATTTGCCTATTAATACTTGCTACTTGCGTGTGTCACACGCGCTATATTGGCTTTGTCCTTCTTTACTCTTTCTCTCTACTCACCCCAGGAATGATAACTCCAATCTCAGCTAAACCAGTGTCACTCCCGTCTTAGCCGCAGCAAGCAAGAGAACTCTGGACTGAGTGTTAAGCGCTGGCTGTATTTATTGTATGATATTATTATGGTAATTATTTCTCTAACCACTGCAGCTGCGCTGGTTGTATGATTCTCACATGTTTTGACAGCGCCATTATATTATACATTATTATACATTATTATATTTACATTATATTATATACTATAGATTCGACAGATAAGAACTTATACCAGCCAACGATAAGCAAATGTTTTTGAATTGATTTGTTTATTTTATTAATTCCGAGCCAATTAGCATCTAATTGCGCTGATTCACTAGTCGATATTTATCTAAACTGTCCTCAATAGGTGAGACTTCTGTACACAAGTTTTACTATGTATTCTGTGTCTCAGGGCTATTGTAGGTTTTATACTTAATAAAACATTAAAAACTTTTTTTTATGGTATAGGGGGCAAACGAGCAGACGGGTCACCTGATGGTAAGTGACTACCGCTGACCATGAGTGCGTTGCCGGCCTTTAAGGTCTGAGTAGGGGAAGGGGGAATAGCGGGAAAGAAAAATAGAGATCGAGAGGGAAGGTTTAGGGCCTCCGGTAACCTCACTCACTCGGCGAAAAGCAATGAAATCATTGCTTCACTATCGGTTTTCTGCGCCAGCTCATGTGTGTCGAAGCATGGCTTTACCACCACTGTTCAACCTTTAGAGACGTACATATATGGATATTCGAATTATAAACGTACCGTTAACCGGTAACCGTAATAGGTCTTTCCTTTTAAAAATCTGTAAAGGTTAATTTTTATATGTTTTTTACCTTAACTTAATGAAAATACTTATATCCTTGCTTTGTGTTTATGACGTCATTTTGAGGTCAAGAGTGTTTGTATTGTGTCATCTGTTTGTCAACATAAGAACATGGGAAAAACTGACTATTCTTGTAAGTTTTTAATAAAGCAATATACCTATGCGTTTGTCAATAAGGAAAATTAACTGGCGTATGATTGTTTTAAACCAGTGCTTTGTTTACATTTTATAAAAGTGGGATTTACCGAGATCTAGCCGTGAGAACGCTCAACTCTGGAGTCTTAAGCCAATTGAAGGCACAGGAACTGGACAGGGAATGGGGTTAGCTCTCCGACAACACACCAATGGGGTCATAGGCAGAACTAGGTAATGATACAGGTCTGGCAATATAAATCTAATAAGTTTTGTGTTTTAATGTAACTAATTTAGCAAATAGAACAAAACCTGATCGTAAGCATATACGACCGCCAAGCTTCGGACCTAATCTAGGAGTGCTACCAGCGTCTTAATCAGATATGCGAACTCATCAAAGTAACCCTCCAATGGATAAAGGGTCACAGCGGCTCTAGAGGCAACTATGCAGCGGACGAATTGGCTAGGACATGTGCGTCATGGACCCAGAACCCATATTTCCCCACCTTTTCGGACAAATTCGGATATTGGTAAGGAAGCGCACTAGAGATCATCACAATTTCATTTCGGCAAGCCATGAAGACTGCGGGCACTTCCCGCCATCAACATCCGGCTGCGTCAGCGTCAGCTGACGCTTGTCGCACGGCAACTGTTGTTATCACCGGACATGGCTCGTTTAACAAACACCTTTTTGCTATATGTGCTACAGACAGCCCGCTGTGCAGAGCATGCATGAAAGCAGAGGAAACATCAACCCATGTATTGATGGACTGTCAGGGTAACGATGGTAACGTAAAGAGGTTACTGGGATTCTTCGGTGAGTAAGGGTGGCTCGAATATTTGTTATTCCCACAAATGCAAAATACGCGCTTTGCCGAGGAGTTCCGGAAATCTGCCCGTGAAAACCTAGCCTAACAAGCTTAAGCGGATCAATTCGTGAGGTGAAGTTTCGTCAGTGAGCGCCAACTGTAAAATGACGTCCCGCCTACCCTAGCAAACAGCTCTTGCTCAATATTATGCAGTTGGTAATAAGTGATGTCGCCAAAGTTTCATGGCAAGAGCGAGTCTTGAAATTTTAGTAGATAAAAACAAAGAAACAAAAATTGTTTAAAACCTTGTTTATATCCATTGTGACGTTTTTTCATTCTTCTAATATTGAAAGCCTGGCCTTCACACAACCGGTTCTCTTTATAGTTAGGGGCGCTCCTGACGTGTTTATTGTGAATACATCTAGATTGTTCTACAATTAAGATTATTCGCCTCGCGTCGCGAGTGGAAGTGTAGTACGTTGACCTTATTTTGTTTTCTTCATTAACGTTGATAACTCTAAATGATATATTGACAAACTATCACTTGGGAACGAAATTATATAATGAACAGTATTTGTAGCGAAATATGCCATCTGATTGCATTTTAATCATGGAAAAGTATAAACAGGATTTTCGATAACAATCTAATATTCTTTATTAGAGTACTTAGCTGATGAAACGGTACGGAAAACGGTAAATAAACACTTGCAGTTCAGGTATTAACAAATGGATCATTCTCCAAGCACATATTATTATTATTAAAACTTTTTGCACATTAGGACATAGGCGGACTTAATGCCTAAGGCATTCTCTACCTTTGGGTGATGCAGAGAAAAGATGTAAAAAATTTACAAAGAATTCGATGCGAATATACACACACATTATACACAAATACTCGTAAATTTAGTGTATACATATATACACACATACACAGATACATATACAAATACATACATAACTATATAACACATATACTTATTATTATAAATACATATAACGACATTAATGGTTCGAACTATTGACGAGTTGATTCTGACAATTCTTTGAATAAGAGCTCCTTTACTTTTACCTTAAAAGTGTAACATACGGCTGTAGTCAATTAACTAACTGGAGAAAAATAATAATAGTATGAGTTAACAGTTGTCTTCTGTAGATTGGAGATTCCCCAGTCGTGCGAAGTCGAGTAGAAATTCATTCTGCGCCGTATCATTAGAAGATACTTTCTATACTGACAATAACTATATGATCTTTTGAAGCTCCAGAGGCTCTACTGAACGAAGGGAAGCCACCTGAAATTGTTTGCCGCCTTCTACAGATTGTATCCACTTCCACAGTCGGACGTCCGTAATCAGAGTTAGACTTAGATTGGACTAACGTATTATGAACGTGAAAGTTTGTTATTCAATCACGCTCTAACCGCTGAATTTATTTAAACGAAATTTGGCACACAGATTTGAAGTATATCTTGGATTAATTAAACAAATAATGCATTCGGGGACTCCACGCGGTCGAAAGTTGATTTAAAATAATGACATAATTAAGAAGTTAATTTTGCTGAAAAATAATTAAAACAATCTTTTAATGTTTCACTAATTTCACAATATGAAAGTTTCACTTACATATATGACGTTAATGTACAAAATAATCTATAATATTATATTAATACGCAAAAAGAATTATTTGTACCCATTTTTAAGCAAATTTTGCTCAGGGATTTTTATGAATTATTACAAAATTAAGAATTCTCCGCTCGATACTACGGCCTCACAGAAAACCGGCAGTGAAGCAATGCTTGCATTGCATTTCGCCGAGTGACTGAGGTTACCGGAGGCCCTAACCCTTCCCTATCCCTTATTCCAGTCCTTCCCCTCTCCCCTCTTCTCCTGCTCCCACCTTAAAGGGCGGCAACGCACTTGTGACTCTTGAGTTACAGGTGCCCATGGGCGGCGATAGTCAGTTCAAAAATTGTTGTCGTTTTTGCATATTTTTTTTATGGTATAGGGGGCAAACGAGCTGTCACCTGATGGTAAACGACTACCGCCACCCGTAACCATACCGACATACCGGCATCTGCAACTCAAGAGTCACAAGTGCATTGCCAGCCTTTAAGGTGGGAGTACGGAAAAGGGTAAAGAGGGGGAGAGGGGAGAATTAGTACCTCCGGTAAAACGGCCTCTCGCACGATAAAAAACTGGTCTCCGAAAACATGGTGAAATGCACACTTCGCTTAAGTGTCATGTTTGCGTGCAATCTTGAGGTCCGGTGTTCATATCCTGGTCGGGCAAATTATTATTTATTTATTTATTTATTTGGACATCCAGTAGTTGCTACATTACCACTTATATCTAAAAGTATAACTGTAGTTACAAACTTAAATGCACAACACTTTAAGGTGTCACAACTTGCGTAAAAAGTAACACCGGTTTTACAAGAAAATAAACATTATTTTATAGTAAAAAAATAAAAAAACATGCAAAACAAAATAGAGGAGAATAAAATAGAAGACACATAAACAAAACAAATTAAACTCTTAACAATGTCAAAACAACTTTTGGGTTTTTATATTAGGAATATATCATGAGTGTTGTAAAAGACAAGTTTTTTAGTCTCCATTTCGAGGTTTACGAAACTAGGACTCGTTAGTCTTACGAGTCCGAGCCCTTTGTTAATTTTCGAGCATGATCATCAGCATTACTGTAAAGGCTTCCGATGGATAGCAACATGCTTCTTCTACTACAAAGGACCACAAATATATCATTGCGGCGAAATTTGTAGCCAATACGTTGCCACTTGGGACTGGAGAGGCCACTTGGACACGAAAACCAGCTAGCTATAATCCTTCATAATGTAAATTTATCTATTAAAGTATCTATTAAACCAATATAACCAAGTTTTGTTGTCAAATGGCAACGACAAACATGACTCATATGTGAGAAGGGTGTTAAGAGATAATAAAACAAGTATCCAGTACCCAGCCAAGTAATAACTAGTTTCTTATTTGTATAAGTTATAAAGTGGTAACAGTACAAGTGATTTTATAATTACTGCTACCTATTCATAGCAAAGAACCTTGTGCTTACCTACTGCGTAAATTGATTTGCGTCGTTCTAAACGTATATTATTATTTTACAAGAATCCTCCATGCTTCAGAGCACACTAATGCTGTTTTTTTAAGTTTAACGGTACTTTATCTTCACTATAACGCTATTTGCTTTTATAATTTGACAGCTTCTATGTTAATAATAATAAACTCCTACCTCGCAACCGTTATGAGTACACGCTGTCATTACGCGAAACTGGACCCGTACATTTCTTGTATAAAAGTACTGAAATACACGCTCTCTGTAACCTTCAACCCCATTTCTCTATGGGATGAGGGCAACAATTAAAACGACCCGTCGACTGTTTAGCCGTAGCTGAGACAAGCGCAATGTCTTAATCTCAAAACTATGCAAACTAGAATGCAAATGTAATAAAAATGCAATTTACATTTCAGAAAGAACAAACAAAAAGACATTTATTAAACATACACAACAAAATACGTAATCAATGAATAGCAAATATTATTAAATCAATTTCACTTTGTGTAATTCATTGAAACCATGTGCTGATAAGGAGAGACGAGGGACAGTGGTCGATGTTATGTCATTTCTTGTAGTTTTAACAGAATTTATTTTGCAAGCTGTTAATACCTTATTTTAATTCCTCATACAGCTCCTTACACATTTTCTCACACAGTAGTGAAAGAAAAATCAATCTGACAGAATAACTGTCAAGTCTCATTAATACTATCTGTACAATACGTGGTTTGAAGAAATTATTACACTAATTCAAATTCACTCCGCACAGGAGTGCCGTAATTGTTTGTAATTAAGACACCTTATTCATGGAGCCCTGCTACGGAACGCTGAATCTTACTGGAGTTTGAAATCGACCACTTTAGAATTACGACAGTGATAAATTATACCATAGATTTAATATAATACTCAATAGATTGGCATAGCGAGTAAAAGAGGCAGATTTATCTAGCGGCACTCAAATCTAATGCATTACCAACAAAGAAAAGACACTATAAGCAAGACCAAAACTTTCTAATTTATCATATACGTGAATAACAAGTGACATCCTTAAAAAAAAGATTTTGAGAATATTAAAGAAAATTTGAACGATTTCTGTTGCGCAAAATCTGTATTTGTATTAATTTTACCTTCCAACAGGGCCCCAAATTGTGTGTATTCAAGGGCCCCGGCATGGCCTAAGATGGCCTTGACCTAATGGAATTATAGAACTCAGCTATTTGTTTTTATCACATCTTAAAATATACATTGTAAATATGTCACTGTATCATTTGTATTCATAAAAAAGTCCACATATTTAATAGCTAACGAGTGTGAACGTGGTGTAGGACGGTATGGATTTGAGCAAAGGCTAAAGAGGGTATTACTAATAAAATATATTATGTTTTAACAAAAACATTACTAACGGCACTTGAGTCGACAAAGCTCATAAAAATCAACGCTCAAAAAGGGATAAATGATCTTAATAACGCACTAGTAAAATAGTTTCTTTTAGCAGTTAACATTGCGGATCCACGGAATATAACTTCTAATTTTCCAGGCTTACACCTAGATTGTGTATATATTACCTACAAATTTCAGATGTAAGCTAAAAAATAATGACACCATAACTCCTTGTGGTGAAGGACACGTCACTTGTAGCGAGCATTTATACATCCAAGGTAAATAACCGCAGGAATTTAACTTGTTTTGTTCAATTTAGTCTTCTGGAAGGAGCTGAGTGCTGTCAAAACACTCGTTTTGATATATTCAAAGGTATACCTTTGAATATATTCTATAGGATAGGTAAATATACTTGTGGTGTTAGAAAATTTATATTGACTTTCACGAATCCAGGTACCTACGTCATCAAATGACTGGCATAATATTAAGCAAACACCTATCGAATAGTTGAAATGCTAAACACACAATGTGGTCAAATGTCGTTCATTTACCTATTTCGTTTTACGTAATATCAGGGAAGTCTCGACAAAATTCAAATCAGCAAAATTGTCGCGCATTCGCCATTTTGTTTCATACTTACAAGTACCATCCTTGTAATTTTGAAGAAGGAAAAGAAAATAAACTTCTCTTGTAGGTATTGGACAGATAATAGAAGCATAATTAGCAAACCCGACTCAACTCTCACATTATTCCAGCACCCTACTGAATAGTAATATTAAGAATGGAGTTGGGAGGTTTTGAGTGATACTGCTGGTACTATGAGTGTTTATGAAACCTTCACAATAAGACATCAAAGCCCAACAACACTAATCTGTCAATCACCAAAAACTTTCTGCTGGTGAGCTGCAAGCGTTGTCAGAGTTTATTGGAGATGGGACTAAGGTAAATAAAGCAAGCTTGGCCTCAGGGTATTCCGTCATGGGTAGCTAGTAACCGAATGGCATCAGGCCAGTCCATTGAGTCAGTTTTAGAAGATAGGGGTAACAGATTTCTGATCTTTAACATTGACAGGAGAAGAACGACCACTCTCAAGAAGACTACCTTGTTCTATTTTTGATGGGGAATACAGTCACCAGGGATTTATTAGGCAAAATATCTTTTGCCAATTTCTTGCTGAACAGGACACGACTGTTTTTATACCACAAAAAAAGCGTGTCGTGTTTGCCACCTTATTTGAAATAAAGTTATTTAATTTACTGAAGTTAAAATAGCATTTTATCGCCTGTCAAAATAAATTTGATTTATTTCTAACAAACTATTCGAACAATGGTTTTATTCCACGTTTATGACATACTGTTACCACGTGCGTTACACGTGGAGTTGAGGACGCAGTCCACTGACTTCTAATTAACAAGACGAGTCGTGAACTATCATCGTCTGGCAATTAAATATTTAATTATCGTGAAGTACGCTTTCCAAAGTTCGCAGTACATAAAATCTCTATTTGAAGTTTAAAAAACGAGTTTTTATTGTAATTTAAGGTATAAAGTAAAATTTATGTTGCCGTAAAGATTTTTATGTTGATAATGATCCTCGAGTTTTAATAATAGTAATGTCTGAAAAGAGAAGATTCCTGGCAATTCGATTTATAGTGTTTTCGGAAGCTTGGTTACAAAAATTTCTTACGGTATTCTGACACCGTGATAGCCGAGGTCGCGGGCTAATCATATCTTCAGTAGCGGATCTCTGAATTTTTCAGTAATTAGTCATCACTAAATTACAATTAATATTACGGTAAACGTATTATTTGACCTTCTCGAAGGTTCTTGAATTCAGTCAACTCATACTAGACCCGGATGTGAGTCTCGTTCTGATATATTTACTTACTTCACAAAATCTGGATAGTTAATGATCATAATTTGAAAACATATTGAGATGATTTCTGTATATTATACTTGAGACAGAAATAGTGTATGATTTAAGCCGGTAACTAGCAGTTCCTATCAGTAGTTGATGATCCAAAAATAATAAGGTATCAATTGTAAATAAAAATGATTCCATTAATATTGTACGCATTTGGTTTCCGTCCAATTATCACATCCATAGTACATTACATAAATATTATTTATTGCCTGCCTGTTGGACAAGAGGTCAGTGATCCTGACAGCTGAACCAGAGGTCGTAAGTTTGATCCCCATCCAAGACAAATAAATTGTGTGATGAACACCATCATTTGTTCATCGTGTCATGTCTGTGTATGTCGGACTCGAACCGACTAAAATCACGCGGTGTTCCGTCACAGTCCATTACCAGGGCTTCAGGTGAACCCTTACAAGGAAATTCCTGTGAACCCTAGCAGATCCTTTTATCCCTTGTCAGTAAGAGAGGCTCGCGGAACAGCGCGCCACCGTCTCGGGCCTGCTTCTGCTAGAGCGCCAGATAACCCTATCCGTTGCCCCCAAGCAAGCGGAGGCCTCATGGAGGCCGGAGATCGACTTGTACTGGTCTGTGTGCTTATGCTCGTTTGGCTTCCAGTAGAGGATTTATCTGGGAAAGTAGTGTGTTTACGAGAGGATGCAAATAAAATTCTGGTAGCTGGAATGGGCAGACAAGTGCTACATATGTTTATTTGCATTTGCCTGAATGTTTCTTCTGTGTATAACGTGCACGTATTTATAAAAAAAAAACCATGTATGTTTTCAATTTCTAGGCACTTTACTCATAGTCTAGATAGCATTGTGTAAAATTCGTACATTTTCATAGACAATGTCTTATAATTATTAATTTTCTAATTTCAACACTTTTATTTGTTGATTTTTAACCGAGTTCCAAAAAGGAGGAGGTTTCTAATTCGTCGAAATCTTTTTTTATGTATGTTCACCGATTACTCGAAGATGCCTGAACCAATTTTAAAAAAAACTTTTTTTGTTTCAAAGGGTATACTTTCCAGGTGGTCCCATTTACATTTTATCGAAATCAGTCACGCGGTTTCTTAAAAATCAACAAATACCTAAAACTTGTACATCGATGATGTTTTCGTTTGCTCATTGGAGCTGTGCGTTTAATTGGCCTACCCATATTATATTTAAACAAAATACATCTACTTTCCACTAAAAATCACAATTATTTTGAAAAAATGACGATTATTTTATAACTTAATTGGCTGGCTGGGATGTTATCTTTTAAGTATACAATATGAATATCTATTTGTAAAAGTTGATAGAAATAAAATTGTAAAGTACGTAATATCAGCACATACAGACTAAAGGTTTTTATTTCATCTGTTTTCCAAGAAGACGTTATGATTATATCCGCATTTATAATAATTATGCTAAAAATAATATCAAATAAAAATAATAAAATCAAATGAAAATTTCAACCCTAACGGTAGAAAATAAAGGATGAATGATTTTTCATCCGTTGACTTTACCCGGTTTAAAGTCAACGGACGAACCAATTTTGTTGAAACTTAGCACACATATGTGGTTCTTATGACATTATAACATGACGGAGTCTTGTAGTTGATTTGATAATGGATGCGAATTCCAGTCGAGGGCACTCCTCAACGGCTTATAGCATCTGTTTCGTGTTTGTTCTTATTAATTCATCTTAATGAAAACTTTTAACCAAATTAAAGATTGTTGAATATCTGATAATAATTATAATGAAATTTTAGCCACAAAAAACAAAAAATAAAAACTTTTTGTCAAAAAATTAAACCGACGAAAGAAGAAAGGAACCCCTACACTAATGTAAATACTTTAACAATTTGAGTCGGCGCTAAATATACAAGTAAATTATTTTATTTTAGAATTTAATTCTTTCTTTGTATGTTTGGCGTTTTGTATGATAATACGGTCACCATGACACAAATTAATAGCACGCTTAGCTAATCGATTGACTTATACGAAAGTGTATTTTGAGACAGGTAGTTAATAAAAAAAACAATCACAATAAAATCGTTCACATCTATTATAAACTGTTAGCAGCACAACACGTGGTTTGATTTGCACGAATTCAAATTCAGCTTCTATAACCTGATTGCTGCAAAGATTGCACAGCTGTTTTTAAATCGTTTTACTTTCGATACCCTATTGATGATCCGGGAATCATTTACTTCATAAACCGTCAGTGTGAAGACAACAATAGTTCGAATACACACAAATAATAATCGCACAGATTTCCTCCAGGTGTGCGCTGGATCGTGGGACAATCGCCGCATGAATGGAATGAATAAAATATCCTAACGGTTTGTCGTAATATCAAGTATGGCCGCCATGCTTTGAGTATTAAGCACCACCATTTATGTAAATTTACCCACATGTTATTACAATACCTACGCAATCTTGGATAATATTGTGTTGTATGGAGACTTCTGTTTTAATTTTAAATTCATTGCATATATTGGTTCACATCTGTTTTATTCGATCGTCCGTCAGTGCATTAATATTTATTTGTTATGTGTTACCGAAAAATATGTTAATATATAGGATATTTTGTCCGACTGGGTAACAGCAAATTGATCTTATACGAGTATTTCTCTCAATAGACAAACTTTGAAATATTTAAATTACATTTATGTCATTTAATTCTAGTTTTGTCTTTATTTAAAGTATGAAGATTATTAGTTTTATCGATTCCATCAAAAGATATCCACCATTGTTTATAAAAGAATTCCTTTGATAACCTTACTGATATTTTTGTGATTCTTCTTAGGGAATAAATTGTTCAAGATTCGGGACACATACGTAGGTGCGATAAATAAATATGGTCGAATACTATTTATTAGTAACTAGCTTTTTGCCGCGTTAAATTTTGGAGAAATCTAACCCACGACAACCGTACATTTTCCAGGATAAAAATGCGTTATATGAAGCGTATGTGCCATTCCAGACTATAATCTATTTCTGTGCTAAATTTCATCCAGATCCGTTAAGACGTTTTTTTTTTCTGAAAAAGTAACAAACATCCATCTATACATCCTTGTGAGTTACAAACTTTGGACTTCGTAAGATTTTGTGATGTGACCACTGAGTTATTATTACTAGCGTAAATAACTCAGTGTGTGGTACTGTTAAGAGCTCAAGTTTTATATTTAATTTAAAAGGTACGAGTATTACATACCTTTGATATGCCTGACGTTTGACCAGGTGGCACTGGTCGTGGTCACACGCTGACCAGTATCTTTTATACTCCATCAGATTTTTCTGTTAATTCATAATTTAATCCGTTTCATAGCAAAATTTTCTAATTTGACATAAACTACAAGTTTGTTACATAGCATATCTTTGAATAGAGAAAGATACATTTATTTGCAAAACACGTACCTATAATAAATCTGTACTAATAAACTGTTTAATAAATCATAATAAAATTTATAAACGGTGGGATTTATTAAACAATATATTATGTTCTAAGCAGTATATCTGCTTAGAACATAATATATTGTTTAATAAATCCCACCGTTTATAAATTTTTACCTTGATAGATCAGTCAACAAATATGTTAGGTAATATGAGCGACGACTGTTGAATTATAATGAAATGAAAACCTTCATCGAGACGATTATGTAATGACAACATGTTGTGTTTAACATCGTCACTTGTCCTGTAATAGGCAATAGCGTTAAGCCAATCGACCTTTGTCTGGTGTAAAAGGCTAAACAGTAGGAGTTTCCATGTTTTAAATCTCATGCTGTCATCGCTACCATACAAGCGGTGGTCACTAGAAAAAAATAAGGTTCATAGTCATTTTCTACAATTATTACATTAGACTTTATTTTCAATTTGTGATGATCGATCTATTTTATATTTATTTTAACAGTGTTTGATTTCGGATTTACGTCATATACCTACAAGAAATTTGCATTAGAGGATCGTGTAACGAAGTATATCGACATACGATCTTGTTTAAAACTTAAATGAATGAGTGATTATAATTTATTATATACCTTATCTTAGTTTTACCCACTACACAATAAAACTCACAAGGATTTCATACCTACTTTTTAATCATTTAAGTATTACTTTAGCCAGCGAATGTTGACATACAAAAGTAAAGAATCATAGACGAACCAGCACATACCGCACTGCCTACTCGTGGAAGCTTTCAATCTGTATTATATAGCTTATATGAATTCGATGAGAAAGGTCAAGGACCGGGTACTAAAGTTCTTTGCTTTAGATTTTGAAAAAATTATTAACTAATATGTTGAGTTATATCTATCAAGCAATCGAGCTTCCTAATAGATTGTAGACTGCTAATAAAGAGAGCCAGCCGGTCTAAAGAGAGCCATAGTCGGGAAATGGGAGATGAAGATAACTACACTTATTGTTCCTCTAAAATATTTGATTTGGAACAAATAGGTAATAACCGGAGTATAAATAGTAGTAATTACAGCAGAATCAAAGAATTCGACATAGTTCTCAACATTAGCAAGTTAAAGTAGCAATTTACGATAACTGTTGAGGGTGAAATATTCACGAGTAACGACCGAGGACTGAAAATCTAATAATGTGAGATGAATATTTATTATATCCTGTCTGATATGCGCATGAAAATGTATTAAGAATTATTGCTGACGATAATATTGATTACATTACCTTAAATGGTCACGTATTACAGCTAAAAATATATGTAAACATCAAGATCAATCGGAGTAAAAGTGCGCACGACCAGCTCGGGCTGCGCCATCGGCCAATAAAGGTAAGGTCAGCTTTATACGTCGCTTATCGCGTTTGCTTATCGCAAGAACTATACAGCATTTCTTTTTTTAATGGTATAAGAGGCAAACGAGCAGACGGGTCACCTGATGGTAAATTACTACCGCCGCCCATGGGCACCTGTAACTCGAGAGTCTCAAGTGCGTTGCCGCCCTTTAAGGAGGGAATAGGGGAAGAGGGGAAGAGCGGGAAGACGGGAGAGAGGGATTAGAGGGGAGGAGAGGGGAAGGACGGGAATAGGGGAGAGGGAAGGGTTAGGGCCTCCGGTAACCTCACTCACGCGGCGAAAAGCAATGATAGCATTGTTTCACTGCCGGTTTTCTGTGAGGCCGTGGTATTGAGCGGAGTCCAGCCAGCCCATATGTGCCAAAGCATGGCTCTCCCACGTAAAAACCTTGTACGGGAATGGCATTAAGTTTCATTGAGACCTGAAAAAACTAGAATTTTGAAGATGATAACTGCCTGTTATCCCTCAACAAGGACATGTACTTTCAGTATAGTGTATTTATTCAAACACTAGCAACGCCCCGGGGTTTCACCCGCGTAAGTCCCGATCCCGTGGAATATCGGGATAAAAAGTAGCCTATATGTTAATCCAAGTTTCCAGCTATCTACATACCAAGTTTCATCGCAATCGGTTAAGTAGTTTTGGCGTGAAACAGTAACAAGCATCCATACATACATACATCCACACAAACTTTCACGTTTATAATATTAGTGGGAAGTTACAACAAGAACTTTGAATTGTGCAAATAAAAACTGACAATTATGTTTTTAGAGTTTGTGAAGTTAGGGCTAGCGTGTAGAGTTAAAAGCTTGGCTCTACATGAGATCTGATAACTTTTTGACAGTGCGAGCCAAATGGTCTCGTCTTGGCAACATTTTACATGAATATGTTTCTGGTGGGATTATGTATACTTGAAGATCTTTAACACATCATAGGGTTTGTTCAATACACATTACGGTATTGATATAATCACTACATTTTGTAAAACAAAGTCCCCCGCCGCGTGTGTCTGTCTGTTCGCGATAAACTAAAAAACTACTGAACGGATTTTCATGCGATAATCACTAATAGACAGAGTGATTCCTGAGGAAGGTTTAGGTGTATAATTTAGCTTTAAACATACGGTATTCTGCTGAGCAGTCGTTATTTCATAACAAGATATTTAGCCATCAGCCGACGAAATCGCGGCTCTCTTCCCTATCAAACTATTTAAGTTTTGGTTCTAACGTAGTGTTTGTTTACACTTTGCTTTTGGTGTAGCCTTCACTGCATATTTGCAAATGTAACGTCATGGAATATATTCCAAGTAGGTGTCTTGAAATGATATCGTACCTTATTTACTTAATAAATTAAATTTAAATTATTTATTTATAGAATGGTGAATGTTAAATTCCTCATTAAGTATGCTTAGTTTATTTAAGGAATGGATATTTCTGTTAACAATCTTTTTCTTGTAAATATTTAATATGTACATATAGATTTGTTATGTAGCTATGACGAAAGCAACGACTCGTATGATATAATGTGTAATTAAAAATTATTTATAGGATTTACTTCTGATGTGAATGATTATAGAACGGGACATAGCATTGTCTACGTAGGTACGAGTATTTGTTTTTGTCGTGGCCTTGTCAATTTTTTTTTCTCAGATAAATGGCATTAATTAGCCCAAAAAAAATAATACGGGCCGGTGTCTTTAGAATGCATACTGTGGATTATAAATCCTGATGTCTCTCTTAATAAAGTCTATTATATTTAGTAGTCTAGAATGGTCATATCTAAACACTGGCCTGTTGGTTTAGTGGTTAGTGACCCTGACTGCTGAGCCAGAGGTCGTGGGTTCGATTCCCACCCTAGTCTGGGTGTTCTTTGTGTTCGATGTTTGTAAAGTCACCCGCGACACAGGAGTAATTCCTAATGCGGGAGTTGTCTTTTAAAAAAAAAAAAAAAGAAACGCTGCGCACCGCTACGCAAACCAGGATGTCAATGAACGTAGTTAAAACATTTTTGCCTTTGGTCTATGTCTTTAGTGAATGTGCACATGTGGTGCCCCGGTCCGTATGTCTTAATAAAAGCTGTTCCCGCATCCTTCCTATTTTAGGCGCAGTACGGCACACCGTGTGGTTTTAGTCGGTTCGATTCCGAAACACCGCTCTACCGAAAACCCCGGAGGGGTGTGGGCCGGGGGGGCTTCCACATGTAAAAAAAAAATGGTGAATGTGCTCATGATAAACAAAATGGCAGTTTTTATCTTACTTTATTTCAATCTTATTTCAAAAAACTAAAAGCGACCATAATTGGTGTACAGCTCCACTCTAGGCATCCGGGTTTTTTAATACCCGAGCTCTAATTTTGCTGGATTCCATAATATTCATCGCCTTATCTATAATAGTAATATTCCTCATAATACATAGAATATAGATATAATGGCCACTCCACGTCACAAAATTTAATGTAGATGTACGTATTAGAAGCGTAAAGACCTAGTAGATACCCCGAATCTTGGCAAAACTGTAAAAACATAAATAATTTTCCCATAGTTTTAATTTTAATAATGTTTCTTTTGAAACAACCTATTGTTGCGGTAACATTTTATTGTTGTGTGTTGATCCATTAATAATTAAAATAAAAAGGTAAAAGTTTTAGAAATTTTTATAAAATGTAGATATTGAACAAACAACATTTTCCGTAGCTATGGCCAACTAGCGAGGGTTCCAAATTCATTGCAGTCAAAACTGAAAAGAAAAACATCTTACAATCACCACACCAACAATCAACATCATAAGAATAAGCTTTATAACCCTACGGTGTACCAAAACGACTTCGGGAACGACCTTTGACACTATTAACTCATGTACATATTGAACGAATACCGAGAACAGCGAAACCCATTTTGACAATAAATTATAAAATATAGGTATAATTGTAAATCTTTTCACAAAAAGATTTCTAACGGTCACTGCGCGTCCGAACGTATTACCCCATTGTTACCACCGACACAGAATAACTAATTGTGTTGGCGCGCCAATTTATTGGGTCATCTGGTCAGCACCCAAATAGGCAATAAAAACCACAACGTATTACGGATATAATCTAACGGTAATGTATTGTATCATAGTCCCAGTTTCTCGTATTCTTTTATGAGAAAAATGTATTTTATTTACGAATTGTGCTATTTCTCGGGAACTGGAGTTGTCGGAATAAAAATGAGATAGACACATATCGAGAACAGTATTTTTTATATATTTAATTTATTTATTCAGTTATTGCTTTAGATGTTTCAGGTCGTCTCATGTCATTTTTCGCACAGGAATGATGGCTTCTTTGGATTGCGAGGAATAAAACCACTGGACAAATTGCAAAGATTACCACTGACACCTGTTTGAAAGGGACACCCCACAACCGATCGCCGGGTCGGAGGATGGTGGCACACTCGTTTCTCAAGTGAGGAGAAGGGTTTGGTATTTTCCAAGTGGATAGATTGGCCAGACGTGCCCGGGGTTGGTGCGTCAGTCGCACCGTCAAAGGTACACGACTTAACGTTGAACTTTTTGGTTTTATTTGGTTCGAATCTGACATTAAAATATAACTGCTTCGCTAGGTATTCGCCGGGATGGGAAAGATCCACCTATTACAGAACAAAGAAAATAATTAAGCAAATGCATTTGTCTCTTAATTTATTGTGTCTCTGGTTAATACTGATCCTTTAATGGCAATTAATATCATTCCGTCTAACAGCATAATATACTTGATTTACTTGTGTCACAAATTATATTATACTAGCGACCCGCCCTAGCTTCGCTCGGGCGTAATGTAGATACTAATGAGGTGAACATATATCGTCATATGATTATAAAATTTAACTCAAAGCCTTATTAAACTATACTTATAAACCTTCCTTTTAAATCGCTTTATCTATTGGTGCAAACCGAATTAAAATCCGTTACCTAGTTTAAAAGATATAAGCGTACAAACGGCGGGAGCGACTTGGTTTTATACTATGTAAAGAAAGCTAAAATCATGATCTCCAGGTTATATGGTTACCCTTTAAGCTTAAATACATCTAATAATGATTAACTAACTTCTCTATTAAACCTAACCTTTCTCTTTTAAACTACTGGGTCTACGAACTACGACCTCACATTTGACAAGTATTAAAAACAAACGTCAAAAAACAAATCTCAAGAGTCAGATTGCAATAAAAACTACAATAGATGGTTGTTTCTAAAAATATTAGAAGAGATTATTACGTGAACAATTCTAATTCAAATAAGATCAAACTAGTTTCAATAGATACGTTCCGTCTCAAGTAGTCTCAACGTATGTCATAAGTTAACGTAATCACGAGTAATCACGACAGATTTAGCATACATAACTAAAAAAACATGACACAGTTTTATCATCAACTATTTTGGCCCCATGTCACACGAAAATATCACATGTCAATGTCCATTGGCCCATGTCGTCAGCTACTACGTCATCGGCCAAGTGTTGAATACAATTCGATGACGTCCAAAATTATAGGTACGCGTATTTCGAGGCCAGAGGGCTCCGTAAAGCGAGAACAAAAGCCTTTTGTGTTCTATTCATGCCAAAGTATTGCCTGCCCGTATCGCCTGTATTTGGCGATTAATTTTATGGTTTCACCTAAGTATTGTGTTTTAGTAGATTATTCATTTGGTGAAGGGTTTTTGTAAGAGTACAAGGATTCGAATTGATCCTTTCTATGAAATTGATATTTGGCTGCCTGTGGAAGAGTTACGTTATGTCCTCCACTTGTGACGTCCGTATGTGCCTGGACATCGTCTAATAAGAGAGTTATCATTCTTTCTATCTACTCTTCGTCCAAATAGTCTAGGACACTCACACAATACGTGGTCATTTACAACTCTTGCAGTCAATCTGCACACACACAAAAAAAAACAGTCTAATTAAGAACCTCCTCCTTTTTGAAGTCGGTAAAAACCGGTTTAAACTGTTTATTGCTTTCTTTAAAAACTTCAAGGAACCTTATTCTTTAACTCAGATACAAAGTTCCTAGATATTTTTTTTCAAGTTTTGCTTTTGATGAAGCAATGTTTATTATTGTATCAATGGAGTCATAAAATCACGGTGCGCGCACCGTACCGGTCACGTACTGCGCTATTTTATAATAAGAACATACGTCATTTAGGCGTAGAACAGCGATTTTGATACAGGTAAAATGGAACACGACACGTGAGCTCGCCTAGCAGCGAGAATATAGTGTTTATTACAATAAATACATGTTCTTTTAGTAAACTAAGCGGTCATCTTAAGCGACGAAGCGAAAACTTCTGATATAGTGATCACAGCCATTTTTATCTCATTATTTTATATGATACTATCTGCGTCCCGCGGTAACACATACCAAGCTATCTACATACCAAGTTTCATCATAATTTCAGTAGTTTTTGCGTGAAAGAGTAACAAACATCCATACATCTGCACAAACTTTCACCATAGTAATATTAGTATAATTTAGAAAAGGATGCGTTGACAAATATTGCTAAACCATTAATCGGTGATAAATGTTTTTATGGTGATAAAACTTAGTTATTTTTAGTGGGTGAGTATATTTCATTGTATAGGAAACTAGAAAATAATTATCTCGGTTCTCTGGATTTGCAATCAAATGAAACGAAGTCTTTTTCTTTTTTTTACTGTAGTTACCTGTAGTCCGTGGAGGCTAGCGATAAATCAGAGTCGACCCTCTAAAAGTATGACAGCAACTTTATCTAAAATCAGGGCAACATTATTTACATGCTGTAGTTATTGTTGTTGAGAGTTAACATTTATAAGCTTTATCATTTTGTAACGTGTACCTACTTCTAATCTCTTTAATTAAGCCAAATGTTTAATGTTTAGGGGGAGTTAATATTTGGTTAGGTACTTAAGGTTTGAGATGTCTTGATCGTATAATTGTTGAATTATGTATTTTATTCGTTGAATTACCTACAACACTACCGTAACTTACCGTCGCTTATATAAGTGGTAGGTTACTGCATGCATTATGTGATTTAAGTAACTGTAATCCATTCAAGTAGCCTACTTGGTACAATAACGGAAAAGGTCAGCCGGGGTCAGACCTGTTGACTTGTTGTTGTGTACCAAATTTAGAATGCAAAACAAATGCCGAAAACAATAGGTTCTTTGACGACTGGATTATGTTTACATTCTGTTTCTACTACGGGATGGATATTCAGTAATACATACAATTTCTCTATAGATTCTATAATATTAGTACTAAATTTAAGATCCATTGTTATATTTATTTGGTGTACAATAAAGAATACGTACTAACCTTCACATTTTTATCATTTAAAAGACCAAAAAAAAAAACTCTTTTTTTGTCTGTTCTCCTACAAGACTCATTGAAAACGGACAATTTGAAAGAGAGTGAGTTATTAATTAAAAACCATATCGGTCGGGAAAGGGGCTCTTTGGGACTGCGAGGAAGAAAACTCAAGCAGTAAGCAAACACGTAGAAAAGGTTTGGCACAAATTTTCGCACGGTCATGTTGTTACTCTGCCAGGTGATGGACAGGAATGGTGCTTCCTCGGAGATTTCAGGATTAAAACCTACCGTGCCTGGTGCTATGAAGAAAGGCAGTTCACCAGTCTACAAGCCGGTCAGAGAGGAAGAGGCTTCAATCTATTCCAAGTAGGGACGTTAGAAATGGTGGCTAGCTCATGGCTAGTGGCATTTACACGCCGTAGCAAAACCAGCTCTTCATACGAAACATCTGACGTCGACAGGGTGTTCTAAGTCGGTTCTACATCGTCATAATCACTCGTCGATGTGATACCCAGAGGTGACCACACAATTAAAACCGAAAATGTATTGAGAACATATAGCCATTTTTAAAAGTCACGTCTTCTTATTACCTAATGACGTCAAAATGTTTGAATTACTGGGACGTACATAGCGGTATCTAGAGTCAATCTAAATCATGATTCAAGAACACTTACATATTTTTTTTTTAAACTGAGACTTACTAAATGTACATAGAAACTCCCAGATCAAGCCAAATAGTCATAATTCATGCATACAAATATTTGCGCACAGCAGGAAGCGAACCCGCGGCCTTTGACGTGGCAGTCCAATGTTTTATCATAATATGTTTAACGCCACGCCACGCCACTCTACATATGTGTATCATTAAAACTATTATTTTGTTGTTGCAAAGTTGACTTTGTCGTAAATCGATGTATGGAAGAGTATTTTTAGAACTGCAAAGTTAAGTTTGTTTTTCGGAAAAAAAACGGGTACACATCTTCGAGAATTGATTCCCGAGATGGACGTAGGTACTAATCTCTACACACAAGTTCGTTTGCAAACGGAACCCTCGGTGCACGAGTCAGACTCGCACTTCTCGGGTTTTTTTACATGATATCATTTGTTTCATCTTAAAACCTGTTGTTGGGACTTGTGTGTTATTGCGATCTATAGGCACAGTATGTACACTGGTACTGTTTGACCTTTCCATTGTATACAGAGCAAAGATCATCATTGTTAATTCGTTCTAGGAAGTAATGCAAATCCGAACATATTTGTTTCAATTTACCAGCGCAGCGACTTGTGGCCAACGACATAAGATTCAAATTCGGATGACTGTTTTCACTCCTAACAGGGGTTAACAATAATACTAGTTATGTGTCACCCACGTTGCTAGTATTCTTAAAAAAAAAACAATTGCATTTCATTTAAATACTTTAGACCTAAGGTTGCACACTATTTGAACTGACGTAAACCAAAATTGTTATCTGCATTTTGCAGTATCTACAGACGAATGGAAACAAACGGACTGACCGGTCTTGTGATTAGATAATGCAAGGATATATATTTGAGGCTGAGCATTAGGTATGTGGTTGCGATGAGATCTGTACATGATGATTTTCTTGTGGGTTTAGTGATAAGGTTAGGCGATTGACAGACTGCACGCTGCAAATTATACCAATTCGAATTCAATATTCATAGTTAAGACAGGACAACGTCTGTCGGGTCAGCTAGTAATAGATATTTATTAAATTTGTGAAATTTTCTTGACTTCTCCTGCCAGTTAACTTTTAGAGTTAACACCATACTGCGCAGTAACTGAACAACTTTTGCCTGACGTCAAGTAACAAAACGATATGTAACCGGTTTATCAAAGACGGGATCGGTTTATCTCAGTGACGGTAGTCAGATTAAATAATGATCAATCGTTATAAAAATAGGATGTTACTATATTTAGAAACAAATTGTTCTACTGATAGGGCTGCGACTTCAGGTCATAAACTCATGTCTGTTACTTTATATTTTATAACAAATATTCTAAGGATCTTATCTAACTCATATATTTATTGATCTGGAAAATAGATATTTTAATAGCTTGTATCTGGTCAGTTGGAGGTTAAGAATACGATAATGATACCAAATAAACGATGCATATTTTTATATATAAGATGTATGTCACAATTATGAACTTTAAATAGTCTGTAGACACTTGTGTGCTTCAGGACAGAGCTAGGTTAGGTCAGCACTCAACCACCAGCGTGCAAGGGAAATTGAGTAACGAGCAATTCCTTTAACATAATATATTATGTGTTTCAGAAACTATCCAGCAGAATGAATATTAAATTCGTATCGAAGTAGTAAGGCTTTATTTTAACATTTCTGTATCTCTACATAGTATAAAACTTAGTCGCTTCCCGCCGTCTGTGCGCTTAGATCTTTTAAACTACGTAACGGATTTTAATGCGGTTTTCACTAATAGACGAAGTGATTCATGAGGAAGGTTTGTGTGAAATAACTGAAATATGACGATGATTGTTGAAGCTGGCGGAAAAAATCAATGCTTTGCCACCCGTGCGAAGAAGCGGTGGGTTGCTAGTATTGTATATAGTTGCTAAATTATTAGGTTTGACGAGTACAAGGACTCCATTATCTGACTGATTGGCACCGTTTCCGTTCTCTAAAATACCATACCAATTATAATAAAGTTATTAGTAACATTATCGACCATGATATAACCCTGGGTTTTCCCTTTAAAGTACAAGTATTAAATTGTTTCATTTTCCTGTCGGACATGCCAAAAGTTTCCGCTTTGGAACATTATTTTCATGGATTATAAATTGTTCTTGTAAAAGGGTCGAGAAATTTCGTGACGAAATTGTGTTTGGAGTTTCGCAATGTTTCCTGTTTCCTGTTCGGAATATATGAAATATTTATAATTTAAATTACGTCAGTCACAAGTCACAGCTTATAAAGGTAGACTCCCACTAAGAGCAGAGGTAACTACAATTTTAAATCGGCATTCACTTAAATAGGGCATGAAACACGTAAACTAGTTGTGTAAAGAAAGTTTCAATACATCTCTCTTCCAGATCTTACGCTCCAAGAAAACCAAGGGAATCACAGAAAGGTGATCAAAGGGATTGGGTCTACAGAGAAGAGGCCCATACCTTCCAGCTTGTCTAGCCTTACTTTTTCAAAAAAACTCATATAAATATTAATATTTATCTAAGAGTTTCAAAATTCAACAAGCGTCCCATACAATTACAACTGACATCGTTTTTTAAATTGTAGATAATATGATTTTGTAATTATATCGCAATTTAAAATAGTGTCATATATGTAGATAAGTGGGGTCTTTTTTCTCCTACTTTATAGACAATAAAGATTAAATCCAGCATTTTATACACAGAACCTCATTTTAAGTTGTATTCTTTGTGAAGTTTTAGAAGTGCACTCGACTTATGATTTGTTCACGTACCTACTTGTGATAAGCTAATAAACAATCTTTCTTACTACATGTTGTTAATATAAGAATAACACCTCTTTGTCAATCTTTGCGCTATATATGTATACTATCAACTAGAGAACTGCTAAGCGATCGAATTGTTCGATCGAAGCTAAGTCTAATATGCGTGCTGCATAGTGTTAAGCTTTCTGCACGAGCAAAAGGGATTAATAATGTTCACTTTACTGTCATTTTGTCTCAAAATTCATTTATTTGCTATCTTCGATTTTAATATAATGGCCCATTTCTATTCATTTTTATTTTATATTGTCTATCGGTTTGACATTAATAGACGACAGATATAATTGCAATTAATTGCTATGTGCCGACAATTCGGATAAAGATATTTTATAAAAAAGAAACAAAAGTTAAAAAATAATATTGTTTAGATCGTAATCATTCTATCATTTTGCAAGTATAACAGCCAATAACGGACATTGACGCCAAAACTAGTTCACAAACATTGGGCCAATGACTTCGTATTCAAACAGTTTGTGATTGTCACAATAAGTCCCGTAACAACACCGTCTGACCTTAAAAGATATCGTTATCATATCGAATCGTTGATACAGCTCTAGGTCACGGTTTCATTGTGACAACACACGCACTTAAAGTAATCACATGTTTATCACTGTTTTTGCGTTATGTTCGGACTTCTTAAATGAGTATTCGTACTGGACTATGCTATTGTTAACAGCTAACTAGCTTCTCTCATTTATAAAGCGCCCTAGGAGTAAAGAGATAGCGAGTAACATCTTTAACATTAACATTAATAAAAAATGTAGCGATAAACACTTTTAACAAAAAGTGAAACCGACTTCAAAAAGCCACAAACAAACCGCACTGGAAAGTGAAAAATAATTGAGTAAAAACTGAATTGAAGACTACAATATATGTGACACTTGGAATATAATGGGCAAGACATTACAAAGGCACTAAGTAGCTATTGGTCTGTTTGAAGTCGGTGCGAAGCCCAAAACGTAATTAGTAATCCTTAGGGGTATAAACAACTTAGTTAAGAACGGAATATAATTCTAATGATCTGAATATTTTGTTAATTATTAAACACCCACCGCACCGACTTCAAACATACCAATAAATAGGTACCTAGCGACTTAGTAATGTTAATATTAAAGATGTCACATGTATTGTAGTATTTTCAATTAAGTTAGTTCAATTGTGCTTGAGTTTTTTTTTTTGGTGGAGAGAGGGAACACCCTCATGGATGTCCTCCACCCTTGGGGGGGCGAAGGGGTCTGTCGAACTCTTACCGACTAAAAACCACCCCGGTGTTCCGCTACTTGCCTATGATCGGGGGACCGAGAATCGCCGTTGCATTCTTCCGCAAACTTTTCAATGGCCTATGTTAGTGTTTTTGAAGTTTATCTAACTTTTTTTAAAGTGTTTATTTTCCATTCTTGGTTTAAAGTACGTACGTACTGAGTAGATGGTATTTAGAACATTACATACTGTAATATAAGTTATCGAACTGCAGTACGTTAGATTATATTAACTTTAGTTTCAATTAAATTTCATTTCAATAAGCCCGAGACTTTATTTAGACAAGGTTGTAAGGTTTTTAGTATGTGGCAACTTTCTGCACTTGATTAAATAAGTTATGAAAAAGATACATACAGCTTAATGTAAAATCTCCTCCTTTTTTAAGGTCGGTTAATGATAATAACATTTAGGACTTTAAACGTCAATGTTGCTTAATTTCAAGAAAAATCAACAAACACACCACGTCTAATTAATTATTTTAACTTAGTTTCTGAGGTTTTCCTTCAGATACCATCATCAGATCCAGACTTGGTGACAAAAGGACCACCGTGGGAGCACAGAGGGTATAATTTCAAACAAAAAAAATATATTGAAAAATTTGAATTACCGACATATCGTTCACCGATACTTATGTAATTCCAATTCAATTCTATTACATAAAAATAAATACATACAGCCCAACATAGAACCTCCTCCTTTTTTCAAGTCGGTCGAAAAAGAAATTAGAACTTAGTTTTTAAGTAAGCAAGTAAGGAAAAAAAGGCGTTAAGCCTTGTTATAAAGTCAAATAACTGAAATTTCTTTGAAATTCAAACTATATGTGTTTTTAACAGATTCAAATAGTAAGACGTCACTATGAAATAATTTTTGTTGGCAGTTGGCTTTTAGTGAAATAGAATAATATAATCGGTATATTTCTGTTTTCATTCAAATCCTTCAATGGATGGATGGATATGATGCTAATTTACGTAGTCATCTATTGTTTTAGACACTTCTAATGTTTAAGATGCTGAACTAAGATTGTAGGAATTGCTATAAATATGCAAATAATTGTAGCGATGTTCGAATCATTTAAATAGTTTTTACGTTTTTGAGTATATTTTTTTTTTAGAGAAAAAAAAATTTTACTCAAAAACGTATTGTATTTTGAGTATATTGTTTACTTACTTTAGTCCGAATCGTAAAGATGACGCCTAGATGATTGCAACTAGCTTATTCTTATTACCAAATGATTTCTACCTGCAACCAGACTTTAACTGAGTTTTACCATAGTGTAGGCATGACAATATTATCTAAAATTAAAAAAAAAATATTTGACACTCATAAACAGTTTATTGTTGTAAATCAAAATCATGTAATTTCACCGGAACCAGTCCGTTTTGGTAAACCTATTCATAAACAACTGTAAACATTTAGGCACGGCAACTCACGGCAGCATTGAATGATCAAAATTGTAAACAAGACCCTTACAAAAATGTTTTATGGAACGTCATTGAAAAGATGGTCGAATACAAAACAGTTACAAGTTTAGATTATGTTACATCACTGCATCGTGACGTAATTGCATATCGTGTTATAACAAAACTGATTTATTTAACTTGATTATACCACTATACAAATACGTTTTTATAAGATCGAGAGAAGTACTATCGAATAGAAATTAACAATAAAAAAAAATATTGACTTTAAACTTTTATTGGAAGACTTGTTTAAACAACATCAATGCCTGTCGTATGAGACATAGGTTCATCACGCCAAGAACTTCACTTTTAAGGTTAGTTCGGGATACATACCACATTGAATTATCCCCAGCATTTCAAAGGGTTATAACGAATTATTATTATTGTCCTGTATAGCAACAGACTAGATTAAAACAGTGTAGGTAATTGTGTCCTGTATTCCTCTACGTTTAACTTGCAAACGCATTTTCATAAATGTAGTAAAATAATAACTATAAGAATAACTAGGCAGACCCTGTACTATGGTAACCAGACAGCTGATAAACATACTTATATATTTCTAAATATATACAAATTATGGATAAATTACACTCAGACATCCAACAAATGACTGGGTGGGAATCGAACCCACGTCGTCTGGTTCTGCAGTCAGGATCACTCGCCACTAGCCCAACAGGCCAGTCGATGCATTAGTAGTACTGTAAGTACATGTAATTGTAATACGTTAACTGGTACCGCAAACATTTATGAGGTTATACACATAGATACTTCATGTTGACCTTTTAAAAATTTAGTAACTGTTAATTCACCTAAATATTGGAACATTTATGAAATTATGACGTAAGTGAAGTATGTTTTCTTGTGTAGATACACATTTTCAAATGCATGTATCGAGGTCTTGCGATAATATATATATATATATTTCTGTAAATTATACATGATAATTTCAGATGTAACCGTTACGTTTTTCTCCGTTACTAGGGTACCAAGCGGTATTTTATTAGCATTATATGAGGATGATCTAAATATTGATGTTTTTTGATATATTCTATGTATTCTGTTTAAATAAAGCTTCAGATGTTTATTTTTAGTATATTATGTTACTTATTATTTTGACGACCTCAGTCATCAAAGGTTACTTGGATTTAATATATTTAAATCAAATGGTGTGATTTGAATGACGCGCGTGTGAAGCAAAGCCTATTAAGTGTAATGAGGAAATTTCCATGACAATCAGAACGATGTCGCCACTCTAAACCAAGAAGAAATAATGATGGGCATACCTTTTATATAAAGTTCAAAACTTCTCCCGGTTTTATAAACTAATACGTAAAAAAAAGAAAATAAGAGATTTTATTTTATTAGAGAGTTTTTATTGTTTTTCCGTCTCCACTACCTTTGCTGCGTAAAAGCGTAATGTTACGATAGTCTTTACGTTATCTCCCACTATGTACTTTTTCTTTTTAGGATTCCGTACTTCAATAGGAAGAACGGAACCTTTATAGGATCACTTCGTTGTCCGTCTTTGTGTCCTCTTTTTCTCAGAAACGCGTCCAGGTATCAAGTTGAAATTAACATCAACTGCTTATTTATGCCCACGGTTCCTTGAAACTGTAAAAAAATCAAGCTTCTAAGTGAACGCAATAAAAAAATACGGCGGTTTAAGTCTTATATTTAAACCAATTACTACAGTTTGCAGGTACATTAAATCAAAATCTATAGGGTAGGTACTTCCCATTGACCTAGAATCATGAAATTTGTCGAGAAGCAAGGTCTCAAAGCAGAAGTAAAGGAAGGAATCCGAAAGCTGTTAATTTGTTTTTATATAATTTGTTATTATATGAAAATAATTGATTGTAACGTGTGTATATCGATGTATGGGTGAGAATTTTCAGAACGGCTAAATTACGTTAGACCAGTGTTTCCCAAATAGTAGTGCGCGCATCCCCAGGGGTACGCGAGGTCGCATCAAGGGGTACGCGCAGCAATCACTTGACTAAGAAGATTAAATTAGTAAAAAAATTAGGTGAGGCGAACAACGATTGTCAAAATATATTTTTAATCGATTAGTGCCCAGTTCATTTGCTCAAATTGTATGTGCGCTTTGTTAAACCGACACTTTATGACAATTTGAGATGAAGACTGTAACATATTAATTAATAGCAAAGACATAGTTGAACGTTGGGAAAGGTACATAGAACGATGGCATGGAGGACAAGGTTTAAAAGAAGATGATATAGAAAAAGAGGTCATGTAAATTGGGACAAATTAGGTCCTATTATATATATTTAACAAAGCTTTGAATTCTATCCAAAATTGAAAAGCTCCGGGTGATTTGGATTAAACATAAACATGAACAAAATCAAAATTCTTATCACCTTTAAATTGCCAACCATATCTAGTAAAATTACAATCGAAAATACTCATATAGACAGTTCTAAATGTTTAGTTACCTAAATAACGCATGACTCAAGTTGTTCTTCTGATATCATAGAAGGACTCTCAATAGCCAAACAAGCCTTTAACGGCAAAAACATCTATTCATAGCCAAAACTAAAACGTACATATGGAGCATTGCAGTTTATGGCTGCGAAACGTGAACGACAAGTCCAAAGAGACAGAGACAGATTGGACCAACGAGGATGTTCTAGTAATAGTAAATAAAGAGAGACAGTCGTTGGAAACTATAGATAACAGAAGGGGGGAAATGGTTAGCCACTTGATAAAAACCGACAACTTCTTCAAAACAATATTGGAACGCAAAATAGAGGGAAAGAGATGCGGAGGGAGGCATAGAAGGCGATTTATACAACATGTGAAGCAGAAAGTAGGATTCGAAACTTATGAAGGGATCAAAAACATCGCAGAGGATAGAGAGGAGTGGCGACTGCTCCACCGACAAGATATTATTCTTAAATTTTAGGGAGAAGAAATATTATTTACAGTTTTATTTTTTTTGCGACAGAGGTACGCGAGTTTGAAGTCTTTTCTGAAGTGGTACGTAGGAAAAATTAATTGGGATCCACTGCGTTAGACAATTCAAAGGTATGTATCTATTTCGTGATCGTATTTATTCCCGTATATATATATATATATATATATATATATATATATATATATATATATATATACTGCGGCAAATTATACAGCAAAATTAAGTTTGTCATTATGAAAAAACGGGCAAAAATCTTCGAGAATCCATTCCCGTGGACCGTGAATGGATGAATCATCTACCTACTTACAAGTTTGTAAGGAAATCTCGCGACCCAGACTCGCACTGGTCTCGTTTTTTTAATATGTAAATAACCGAAAATTTTTATCCACTTTACTGTTATAGGGGCAACCCTATGTAACCCTACATAGGATTGCAAATGGACATCCTGGAGTTATTTTCGTCGCGACACTGACCCATTCGTAAGTCGATTGCATTAGAGGGTGTATCAAGACTGAATTATGGTTACAAGGATGTGCTGCAGGATATGGATACAACAGACAGACGTAAGTAATTGATCGTAAACTTGAGAAAATTGTCTGGACCTGTTTGTGAAATTTGAATATACTTATTACAGTGAGCGTAAGAAAAGTGAATTCGATATCGATATCTGAGATTCCGTTCTATAATCTCTCCTCCTCTATAATCTCCGGCATAATGTCATACACGAGGTGTTCAATGTGCATATTGTTAACCCCTGACGCAAAAAGGAGGGCTGTTATAAGTTTAACGTGTGTATCTGTGTGTCTGTCTGTGGTATCATAGCTCTTTTCCAAGCGTTGAAGGGTTTTTTGAGTCGGAGTACTATTTTTTTTTAACTTACTACTATACTTGTTTCAAGTTCTTTTATCAGTATGTTACACAAGAGTTGGTAAATTAAAATTTATCGAATTACAATGTCGTCAACATTTTGTAATCAATGTCAGAAACTAAACTTTGGCAACCCGATTACAAATCGTTATAATTACATCATCGCCACTGTGTTTACTCGTACTGAACATTTTCAAGATGGGAAATGTTTAGCAAGGTAATTAAGTCTCAATTGTTGTCTAGAAATTTAAATATTTTATTGCTTTGTGTCGTTCATCAAAACTGCGGCTATTGATTTGGCAAAATCTCACCACTCCTCTTTTCAGCTACTCTTGTTTCTGCCAAAAACCGCGAAAATACATCTGCTGGATACATAGAATACCATTGTACAAGATCCCGCCAAATTTACAACGATTATTTTTTGTAACAGAAACGGAAGATCAATTAAGCGACGGGATCTAAAAGGCAGTCTACATTTTGGTCCCGTAGAATAAGCTAACACTAACACACAGCCTTGATTCGATACCCGAGTCGGCCACATTAGTTGACTTTTGGGTTCAGAGAGTATGGATTCTGAAATTGTGCTAGGTAGAATAGGTTGACCTTCTAAGGCGTGGGGGTATAAATACAGTATTGGACGAACTGTTTAACGTGACATTCTAAGCCCAAACGTGTGTAGACTTTTGTCTTTTTAACATGAGGGTTTTAAAAAGGGCAGCAACGCGAGGGTGGCATCTACAGCGATGGTGGGAAAAATAAGGAAGTTTTCTATCCTGCAAATGACCTAAAATACCTGAATCAACTTCAATCAGCTTAATAACACCTGCATCCATCGTCTTTTGTCATTATATTATTTGAAAAATATTTTTTTTAAGAAAAGCCTTACAGTCTAGACGTCTAGTTCTAGAAATCAATGACCTCAAACGGCTAAGTCATTAACCCTCTAAGTCGAAATTTTTCGTCTGGCCTTCATCTTTGGTCTTTAATTTGGACAACTGAATACAATGGGTTAGTGCCCTAATAACCTCTACGAATTTGTATGGACAAGGGGACAGACGCAAGATGTAATTCCTGATCTCTTTTAAAATACGCAAAAATCGCGATACAGGCTCAAAAAATATAAAAGGTTTATGATGCAAATCTATGAGTTACTATATTTAAAGACTAGCAGTTCCCGCGCGGCTTCGCTCGCGTGTACATTTATATATTTTGCACGGAACTCTAACTCTTTTTCCAAAATAAATGTAGTCTATGTTACTCCATATAATACTTAGAGATTAGCCGGAACAAACAGACAGACAAAAATTTAAAAAACTGATATTTAGATATAGGTATCATGCTAAATAGCTGTGTGAGCTTAAAAAAAACTATTATGTTGACATTAAAAACAGACATTTTAATTTTATTTACATATTTGTATTGATTTGTTCGTTGATTCGTTT
Source organism: Callimorpha dominula (assembly GCA_949752705.1). Lineage (NCBI taxonomy): Eukaryota > Metazoa > Arthropoda > Insecta > Lepidoptera > Erebidae > Callimorpha > Callimorpha dominula. The sequence goes on along the minus strand of OX457010.1, from coordinate 10,069,831 downwards.
CGTTTCTGTAGTTTGATATTGCGACAAATGCGCCGCGATGCGAAAGAACAAGAAAAAATCGGTTGTCTGTAAAGTTGGTTAACTGACGATAGTTAAACGTGACAACGTCATAAGGGAACGCCTCATAGCGAGGGAACGCCTCAGAGCGAGGTAACGCCGCATGAGTCATGTTTTTTCGTGCGTGCAGCCGGCTCCATCGAATTATAAGACGTTGTCACGTCAGAAATCAAAACACTATAGACTATTAAATAACAGCGCAATTATTTAAAAAATCTTACTATTATTTTTACATAAGGCCATCAAATCCTAGATTTGATTCGCGGGTTCAGCAAATTGTTTTTATTTTATACAATTCGCAAACAAGCATTACAGGTCACAGTGCCCATACACACTCGCGACAGCAATGGCGTTATTTGTGTGTTGCCAACCCTATTAATGTTCCTGTGGCGACCCTACCCTGGATAAAAACTTGTAGCAATGTTGTTATTTATAAAGTTTATAGTAAGTCATTTGGAAAAAAATATTAGGTATAAAAAGGTAACTTGGACATACAATTAGATAAAATGAATATTGAACAGGTGCAAAATACATAATTTTTGGGTTAAAATATCGATCAAAATTTTAATTGGAAAAGCCATATTGAAAATGTATGTTCTAAGTTGAACCAATACTCCTATGTTTTGTATATGCTTGGAAAAACAGCTAACACAACTATACTGTATTAACCGCCTATCACGGATATGTAGCACCAATCATGAGGTATGGTGTCATATTTTTGGGCAATTCTATAGATGTAGATTATGCTTTTAAAGCACAAAAGAAGTGTGTCAGAGCTATATGCAAAAGTAAAACAACAGATATCTGCTGTCCTTTTTTTATTAAAGATAACATTTTGACTCTACCATGTGTGTACATTTTAGAAACCGGGTTATTTGTTAAAAAAAATATAAATATGTTCGAGCAATTAAAAAGTAAAAGACACAATTTAAAAATTAGTACTCCATCTAATACACCAGTATATTTGAATAATAGTATAATTTGCATGGCCCCCAAAATATACAATCAATTACCAAAGACAATTCTTGAAGAGCAAAATGTCTATATTGTTAAAATTAAGCTGAAAAGTTATTGTTGGAAAGGTGCTACTACTCTGTAAGGGATTATTTAAGTGATAAACTATAGTAGGACACAATGTAATACCTTTCCTATAAATCAAGAATATTAATGTTAACTCGTGCAATTTCTTTTCTCATATACTTCTAATAATAACTTTGTAATGGAATATTAATCTTAATTTGTAATTTCTATAGACTTGTAATAGTAACGTATGTACATGCTACAAAGCTACAGTCTATAATTACTTGTATTATTTTAATTCGTATTCTAAGCATACAATTTCCAGTAATTGATTTGGTATAAGTAGGTATGTTTTAATGTTTACTGCAATAATAATAATAGTATGCATGTATAATATGTATTTCTTTAGCATAAGTCATAAGAATATTGCACATCCGATCCGGACAAATTGTTGATACCCAAATTAATAATTTTATGAACTATATGTACACAATTTTTGCTATAAATACCTATTCTATTCTATTCTAAAACATTAATGTTACCTTTATAAATGAACCGACGAAAAAAAAGAAGGTTCTCAATTCGACCGAAAAATATATATATATTTTTTTTTTATTAACCAATTTTGATTATTCTTTTTTTGTTAGATAGTCGGCACCCCATAATTAAATGATTAATTAGTTTTGATTAATTAGTAGTTTGGCGCCGACTCAAAATAAGTTAATATAAAATTTGATAGTTTATGTAAATAAGCTCAAAACTTAAGACTTAAGGTTTATTTATTTTTTGCTTTTTAGTTCTTTTCGTCCGTTTAATTTTTTGTTAAAAAGATTTTTTGCATCCAAGTGGTGCGGCTACGCTCCCAAACTGTCCGCATGACAACTGAGCCTTATTAATTAGTTATTACGCACCACCATTAAAAATAAGGCTAGAAAGAAATAGAACTATATGCATAAAAAAATAGTGCAAAACAAAGTGAAATTATAAACAGTGAATAGATTTCTAAATAAATCTGCCTTTAAGTAAAAAAACGCTACCGTTTCTGCCATTTATTTATAGCATTACATTTACTCATCATTTTCAAGGAAATAATAGTTACCTATATAATGATGAAGATCTCCATGACAATAGAGTCGTGCTTCACCTAGACGACGCCAAGGCGGGGTCAAAAGTAAATGATATTAATTCATTGTAACCACAATACGTATTAACCTTCAATAATTCTATGTAACGTCGTAGACGATATTTTATTGTGACATTTTTAATGCGCACTAGCGCTGAAATCATAAAATGTATAACGTTAGTGGTTGATGTTGAGGTGTTTTTGTTGTTATTGATATCTATCCTAATAGGTATTATAAAGCTGAAGAGTTTGTTTGTTTGGTTGAACGAGCTAATCTCAGGAACTACTGGTTCGACTGAACAAACTCTTTTATTCTTGGATAGCCCATTTATCGAGGAAGGCTATAGGCTACATAACAACACGCTACGACCCTTAGGAGCGGAGTAGTGGCCATAAACGCAGGGGACACTGCGAGGAAGGTGTAATATAAAACGGTTTTGAAGTCAAATAAGAACTTATTTTTAGAATGTTTAGGACTTTAGGTTAATATTTATTGGAGTAGTTTCTAGTTGTAAAGGTCGTATGAGAATTCTGATTCTTTTTTAATGGCAATGCCTAAAAATAAAAGTTAACTAGCTTGTGAATATTGTATGTTTCTATTGTTTTATTGATTAATGATTTCTCGAAAATGCAGTTTGACAGTTTTCTTAACAGAACAGAGAGCAGTATTATCGTTATCTGCGATTTCTGACAAGTGCGTGTTAACCACGTGCGGAAAGATGCACGTATAGTGACAGATAAGTGTATAATATAATTCATGTATACGCTTATCTATGGCTATCGGTAATCCATTTTATGGTTGTATCAAGTGAGTTGTATTATTTGGTAAGAAAATAGACTGATTTCCTTACCAAATAATACACTTCACGTATAATAAACTTATTATACAGCAAATGCTTAAAAGGTTTGGTATGCTTGCTGCGCATGTTTTCATCGTGTAAAAGAATCAGGCCTCAATAAAATACAAAATAGTTTTTGCAATGTTCCAATGATACATACATCAGACTGGCCTGTTGGCTTAGTGGTTGGTGATCCTGACTGCTGAGCCAGAGGTTTTGGGTTCGATTCCCACCCTGGACAAATAATTGTGTGAAGAGCATGATCATTTGTTCTGTGTCTGGGTGTAATTTATCTATAATATGTATGTATTTAGAAATATATAAGTACGTTTATCAGCAGTTTGGTTACCATAGTACAGGCTTTGCCTAGTTTGGGATCAGACAGCCGTGTGTGAGATGTAAAAAAAAACAAAAATACCGCTTTCCAGGGTGTCGTTTAACATTTACAACCCCAAATTACAAACTCTGTCACATATGCGTCAATCCTTTTAACCCTCAAAACCATACGCGATACGACAGTGACATGTAAACATTTTTGCGTCGGAGTAAGTGGTAGACAGTAGACAGAGTTCGCATGTGACTGACTCTAGTGTGTGAGGGAATGGGAATGCATATTATCTATACGGATGAAGAATATACACTTTCTAAATCACTTTCGGAGAAAATATTTCGAAAGTATTGTTTCTAATCCAGAACTATACTAAATAATTTTGATTGGCCTGTTGGTCTAGTGGTTGACTGCTGAGCCAGAGTACATTTAGTTCCCAACCGGGATATATAATTGTGTGATGAGCCTGATCATTTGTTCTGTGTATGGGTGTAGTTTATTATTATGTATGTATTTAGAAATATATAAGTGTATTTATCAGCAGTCTTATAATACAGGCTCTGCCTAGTTTTGGATTAGACGGCCGACGACAAGATGTGTCAAGTTATTATTATTCCTCTTTACTCACCTTAATACTTATAAGTTACATTTTTAAATATGTATAAAACAAAACCAAAAAACATATATATATATATTTAAAAATATAAAAAAATGCCTGCCCTGCCTTCTGCATCAGTCCCTTAATCCAGCTGTCTAACGCAAGCCTATTAAGATGTTGATGTTATTATTCTCTTCATTTATTTCATATACATATAAATTACATTTTTAAATACACTTATAATAAAAAAAAACAAAATATATTTAAAAATATAAAAAATAGTGTCCCACCGGTATCGGGTACAGGGATCAAGCTACCGGTGGTTAGGGTTCCAGAGACAGAAACCTCCTCACTATGCGTGCCGTATCGAGGATGACTGCCTTATTATTATAGATCTTCTTTACTAAAGTGATTTTAGTTTTGGTCAACTTAACCTATAGGCTAATAAAAACTAGGGAAGGTGTCAGCTAACTCAGCTAATACTAAATTTTTATTATTTATTTACTGCAAACTCATAGCCCGAGCTGTGGCCCTTAATAAAAACAAACGTCGGCGTGGGGTAAACGTCCTTGAAATATTTATTGACTATTTTATTTATTTGCACCTTAGTAATAAATTACTATGAATCATTGTAAATATAAGCGTTTTATACTTTCACTAAAGTCTGCACCTGCTGAATACGTGAGTCATTGATAATAGTCGCAGAAATCAATAAATTATTACGGCAAAACTCGTCGGCATAAAATAACGCTCGATAACATTTTGTAATAGTACACTTTCCACGTGTAGAGGCATAAAACCGTGAGCAACACGTGTAAATATAATTGGTTGACTAGTTTAGTTACCCATACTCACTCAAATGTAATTTTGGGAGTTTGTATTTCACTGTTTCTACGAAGTTTATCTCCACAACAATAGATTATATGAGAACCAAGAAGGGCTATTTTTCTGAAGTGTTACTTTACCATGCATGTATCCGTCCCAAGTTTTTGCATATTACCATAAAGTACCCGAACGGCTTTGGATGTTGGTAATAAAAAAGGTAGAAACAAAATGTACGTATTTCTCACCCCGAGATAAAAACCATCGAATCAAATAACAGAAACATTTTTCAGGAGTTGTTGAAACTCGAAACGAAATCACCTGGCCTGAATGGTATCTACACCCTACAGAAGAACGCAATTAAAAAAAGTCGTGGGATCGTCGCAGCGGCGTTGGCGTGAAAAACCAATGGTTAGTATGTAAGGTATAGATCATTCTGCTATAATCGCTCAGCTAGTGAACCACACTTTATAATAACAAAGATGCTAACATTTATATTCCACCAGGTCCACCCACTACACCTGCAGTGTAACTCAAGTAGCCTAATTCCGTAAAAGAGTGCTCCTGAAGATCATACTCACCGCCTGTAATGCAAGATGCCCAGTCTTATGTAAGATGGATCTCCAGCACCACCTTTAGGTAGAGGTGTCACCTACTCCGGTTTAGAATTACTACGCTCATATGTGCTTAGTACAGAATAAAAACTTACAGGAAATCAATCAAATGTTGTTAGGCGAAGATGAGATTACGTCTTTTCTTTGCCACGAAAGAGTAAAATTAAATCTTAAACTAATATTATAAAGCTGAACAGTTTGTTTGTTTGTTTGCTTGAACACGCTAATCTCAGGAACTAGGCATGTGTTGTTCCGGAGCGTAATAGTTCCTGGAACTATGTCCACAGTCAACTATGTCAGTTCTTTCCGACTTGCTCAACCTAATAGTTCCACTTCCACAGTTCTTCGGAACGATCACGCGGATTGAAGGAGCGGCCGGAGCGGTATTGAATGGTGGAACCGGTGGAACGAATAATGAACTGTCCGTGTGACGTAAGCCGCGAGCGTTGCGCTCCGCGATGTCATCCCCTACTTCTGTTCCGTGCAAGGGTGTATTTTAGGCATTTATAAAGGCAGGACTTACTTTTATGGACAGAAGGCAACGATTGAAGGCATCAAACCTGCCTGAGCTACTTTTTATGTTACCAATTATAAATAAAATACCTATATATAATATATTATGTATTATGATGTACAAATTTAAATATTACTTAATTATGTATATATACTATTAATTGGTTTTTAAAGACCAAGCCTAGATTAATTATAGATATAGATTAATTTAAAATATTTTAAGTCTAAATAAACAATATCATTGTTTACAACCAACTGTTGACTACAATGTCCGGATAAAACTAAGGAATTAGATAGTTCCTCGGACCTGTTTCCTGGAACTAGTTCCGACAAGGAATGGAACCGTTCCAGGTTCAATCCCATGTCGGACATGGTTTGCGCATGTCTTTCAGGAACTACTTTTTGGAATTGAAAAATTATTTTAGTGTTGAATAGCCCATTTATTGAGGAAATCTATAGGCTATATAACATCATGCTACGACTAATAGGAGCGGAGCACTGATCATAAACGCAGGTGAAACTGCGGGGACAACTAGTAGCTTCGCACGGGTAATAGAGACATCTTTAACAATCATCATCATATTTCAACCAATTAAATTATACACCTAAACCATCCTCATGAATCACTCTGACTATTGGTGAAAATCGCATAAAAATCCGTTCAGTAATTTTTCAATTTATCGCGAACAGACAGACAGACATGCGCGACGGGAGACTTTGTTTTATGAAGTCTTTGCCTGACGTTTCTAGTCAGCTTGTGACCACGGCCAGTGCAACCTGGTCGAAACGTCAGGCAATTCAGAGGAATGTAATACCTTTTTGTGATCGTGTTTATTCCCGTAAATACATATTCATGTAGTATTATATTTTCTTTTTACCATCTAATCTTTGTTTTTATATTTCTATAGGTCTCATTAAAAAATACCTTTATTGGGCGCCTTTTTAACACATGTTCAGGGTCGTCTGACTCTAATGTCAGACAAAGTTAAATGTCTGGCACTTTTATTTTTATGTTATATAATACGTCTACTTTATAATTCTTTAAGTCGTATTCGACCTAAAATACCTTTTTTGGCTGAAATATTTTACAGTATTTGTACCATGCACAGTACCATTGAGTGCCGATTTGGTCAGTCAGACCTTCCATTACATACTTGAATGGTATTCAAGTTTTACTGTTCAAAATATCTAACGCCCTGAAATACCTTTTCAAAATTCGTTATGAGCTCTTGGGCTACCACGACGCTTGGCTCCATTTAGATTCGTGGGCTCTCATTCTAATCTCCCTCCTGTGTTAGTGAATAATCGAACTCATATATAATTCAACAATAATATTCCTGTTTATGGTATTATTGTAGGTACCTATTACATGTTAAAATATGTTAAGGAAAATAACAAAATAACTTCCTCAACCACTATTTTTGAGGATAGTAAGTCTGAGAGTTTTACTTTAAGAGTTTCCTTATAGAACTTCAAAGATATACGTATGGCGTAAATTTTATTTATCAGACGATAATTTTTTTTATTGTTAAGTGGAATAAGCATTTGTTTTCCATCTCATCTGATGGAAAGTGACGGTAAAGACGAAGATGGTACAAGCATATCTAAGAGAAACCTATTCACTCTGTACTCTTGGACGTTCATCATAAATTTAGTTGTCAGAGGTTTTTGGAGTTCCATTCAATTCTGCTTATATAATGAAATGGTAAAAGCGATATGCAGGTACGACAAATACCTATCTAACAAACTTACTCTCCTAACAATGCATTTGTTACTTTTTTTATGCTATAGGGGGGCAAACGAGCAGACGGGTCACCTGATGGTAAATGACGAAGTCACAAGTGCTTTGCCAGCCTTTAAGGTGGGAGTACGGGAAGAGGGGGAGAGGGAGGAAGGACGGGAATAGTTGAGAGGGGGGGGGGGGGAGGGATCGGTTAGCGCCTCCGGTAACCTCACTCACGCGGCGAATAGCAATGCAATCATTCCTTCACTGCCGGTTTTCTGTGAGGCCGTGGCATCACTCCAATCGAGCCGGCCCATAAGTGCCGAAGCATGGCTCTCCCACTACTTTCCAAGTATCCCTTGTATTTAATATCATTGTCCCAAACACATGACGATGTATGTTTCTAGTGTCGTAATGATGTTTTTGAAAGGGTTCTAGGTGGAAAATGAGTTCAAGAATTGGCAATTTTTTTTCGGGACGAAAGTACCTATACCTGACAACGTGAATGTAACATTTCATGATAATGATCAGTTGAGTAGTTAAGGCATGTATCGTAACAAACCAACAAACACGCTCACTTTCGTATTAAAAGTTTATAATATGTATTAGTTAACATATACCTAAAACAACTGTATAAAAGTAATTTTTTGTACTCGAGTTCATTAACTTCAAATGTCTAATACTTAACCTTGTAGATAAAACATATTACAATTACTGCATAAACTTCAATAAATGCACAGACAGACATGACTACCCTGTAACAGTTATTCGACTCTTGCGCATGTCTCGCATGGAAACGTCGTACAATCTTCTCGCTGACGTCGCAGATCGCTTTGTAACTGGATTATACCAGATTGCGTGACCAGCATGTGCTTATCATAGAGACCATTGCATAGTAATGATTTCATAAATTGAGTTACGTAAAGTTGAAAACTCATTCATGTTTTGAGCGATAGTAATAAAAACACATTGATATTGATTTTTAACCGACTTAGGAAAATATATAAAGAAGAAAACCTTTTACCTTAGAATTAGTTAGACCGGGTTGAAATATGGTTCATCATTTGCAACTTACTTCAACCCGGTCGACTTATAACGCTCCTATTATATGTATTTATATTAAAAATTTAGCCAACCACGCTAGGATCTGTCGGTTCATTTTTTTCCCACGGTTACTAACATTTATTGGCATCGGTGGATTCCACCATTTTATAGAAATTTTCTTTCACAGAACTCAGCAAAAAAATAATAAAGGTATTTACTATGTTTTTATATTCTTTTTTTAAAACTGTCCATTATGTGTTGTCTTCTGAGGATACAATGTTACCTTGTATTATGTAATGCGTAACTGTTTGTTATTCCAAATAAATAAATATTTTATTAAAAGCTTAAACTTACGGATAGTACATTATTTAGAACAGAAATCGATAACTAAGCTGCCTATCAGAGAGCAAGCGTTGCAACCTATGATCTCTTTCAGCACTAGATTTAAAAGAAACTATTGCTATCAGCGCAAAGTATAAACATGGCCTAGCTGACAGCACAGAGCTTCCTTAACAAGCCCCAGCTGTTTCTCACACCTGTCTTTTGTTTGACATTATCAATTGATATTTTGATTCGTTATCCGTTCACACGAATACAATGGAATCTTTTAGAGTGATTGCTTGGGAAAACCTAGCAATGATGTCAAATAGGAACACATGACATCTTAAGTTTGTCTTGACAAATATCTTAAACTATATAACTATACAACAAAGAGTAGCTTTTTTATGTGGAAACCTAGCATAGAACGGCTAGGTTGTCGTCTTACCGCAACTGCGGAGCAAAGTCGGTGAAGTGGTACGTATGAATCGAAACAACTAAAACCAGACAGATTTACTGTAGAGGGGACCCGAGTATATCCTATCCTACAATAAGGAAGCCTCCGAAAACCCCTGCAGACCTTGGCCGCCTCTTGCTCATCAGGCGCCGCCACACAACACGGATTCGTAAACATGCACAGTAGGCACACACAATATTGGCATCATTATAAACCCTCAGTTCCTTAAAAAATAAATAAATTTCACACCTTAGATTACTCCAAGTCTCTTTTAATAAATAGTACTTGTCGCTTCACTAATTAAAATTCTCACATGGACTCTGCGATCCAAAGGACATAAAGTATAGAATATTCCCTTTTATATCATACTTACTTCATAATAACAGTCACAGTGGTATTATAATAATCTATAAATAAATAGGCACAAATAAACGCACAGGCATGGAGAGGTAGATTTCGTGTTTTTTAAATTTTTATCTACAAAAACATAAGTCGCATTAAAAACTTTAAAATAAAAAATTAGCTTTCAATTAAAAATATTACCGATTGTAAAAGGTTTACAGTTTCGGAGCTATGAAGCTTTTTCCAACAGATTTTGGTGGATGGAATCATTTAGAGTTCCAATTAAAAAAGTTCGTATTTACTATGGGCATGGTATTGAAGTTAAACGGTCCAAAAATTTTCCATAGGAAAAAAGTTATGCTGAAAAAACTGATTTTTTAAAGTCTGCCCCCCAGTCCCTCCCTTTGGGGAAATATCCCCCATTCACGAACTTAACCTTCATTTTTGCCCTGTTGATTTTTCGTCCAAGTTTGAAAGCAATCGGTGCATAATTACGACCTCTATACCTAAAACATACAGCCGATCATAGAACCTCCTTCTTTTTTTTGAAGTCGGTTAAAAATAAAACATTCAGTACCATTTTCTCCTTTGTTTTTCAATTGATTTCAATCTGTTTTTTTTGCGTAGTAGCTATTAACAAGCTTCAGTGTTATAAAGAAAAAAAATGGAAAAGTTTATTTTCCTTCGCCGCTCAGCTTTGTTTTTAATAGAAGAAAGCTAATCTAATTTGGGAGTCTTAAATCGTATTATAAAAAGGGTGGAGAGAGAGAGAAATTCGTTAGATTTGAAGTTTTTGTACGAAATGGCGAAGCAGGAATGGCGTTTGGACAATATAAATTTTCCGTAGCTAACTTACTCTTTATAAAAAAAGTAAAAAATCTGTTCTTGCTTAAATGTGCATTGAGTGTGCATGGCATTAGTAGGAGAATGTTGAAGGCTGAGTACAGACTACTACTACTAGGTTCGCCTATTGTCTGTAAGCATATTGACAGAAAATTGATTAATGACAATGGTAAACATGTCTTGGAATAGTTTAAATGAATGCGTTACTGTGTAATTTAATGAATTACGGATGAATTACGACGAAGACGCGAAAATAGGAAACATATGTAGTAAAGCCACATATATACAAAATAGTTTAAAAGCGAATGATACAATAATAACATAACTAGTCCAACCTTGGACTATGAATTACGGTCAATCACTGCAGATATAAAATAATTGCCTGTATGAGTATCGAATACCTACCTACTCTTTACATATTTATTATTATAATAATAACAACTTGACAGACTTAATCATCATGCTGCATGAAAGACCTATTGAGAGTCTATCATGCAGCATGATAATTCACTAAATTCGCTTGATATAATAAGTTTATTCAGTCGATATATATAGTACAGTGAAGAGGTCTTCTGCGCTGGTATGGAAATGTCTTTGTCAAAGGCAGATTTATAAATTTTTTTTTTTATAAAAATAAAGAAATTATCATTCAACTGCCAGCACGTAGTTTGCATGTCATTCCCGTCAATCAATACAATTAAACGGTCATGCATGTATGACAGCACGTAACGCATGTTATGCTGCATGATCGTCTAGGGTCCGCTTTACACACAGTCCAGATCCCAAACTAGGCCGAACCGGTACTATGGTAATCAGACTGCTGATAAACATACTTACTTATCATCAATACCAATAAATAAAATTGAAGGGGTCCGTTTGTAATGTCAAGATAATGTTTTTTTAGGCTCATACAGTTATTTGTATATCAATGCCTAAAAATCAGTTTTTTTTATTTTCGTCCGTCTGTCTGTTTGTTTCGGCTAATCTCCAGAACGGGTGGACCGTTTAAACGGGACTTTCACTCGCAGATAGCTGGTGTTGTAAGGAGTAACTTAGGCTACTTTTATTTTCGAAAAGGAATTAGGTTTCCGCGCAAAATACAATGTATTACTAAAAACATATATACCTACTATAGATAAATTACACCCAGATACAGAACAAATGATCGTGCTCATCACACAATTATTTGTCCTGGGTGGGAATCGAACCCACAACCTCTGGCTCATCATTCAGGATCACTAACTATAAGACCAACAACTAAACAACTGAACTTCGGCGACGCAAGCTATGCGCGATGTATCTGTAGTCTACTCTGTCAACTTGGTCTGTGCTGAAGAAACCGTAACACACATCCGTTAATTTAATTTGTATGGATAAAATTTCGCTTCGTTGAACCCTCTTCCACCACAGCTACGCTTGAACTAAGCTTTGAAAATAGAGCTATAATAATAATAAATTTATTTTAAAAAAAAATGTTCATAAAATGAAGACTACTGGGCCAAACTATGTTAAATTTTTATGGTACCAAATGGCAATTATCCGCATCAAACTAAAGAAGAATCACGTAAATCGGATCATAAATCTCAGCGTAATCGGTGTACATACATAAAAAAAATACCAATCGAATTGAGAACCTCCTCCTTTTTGAAGTCGGTTAAAAAGTAACAGAGACTCATTCGGTTAGTTATAAAATACTTATCCTATGTTAGTACCTTATTTGGAACTTTTTTATATTACATTGTGAAAACTAAACAACAAATACAATATACATTATATTTACTATTTAGCTTACTCCGGCAGAAATTGTGCAGCAATCACACTAATATTATAAAGGCAAAAGTTTGTGAGTGTGTGTGTATGTTTGTTACTCTTTCACGCCAAAACTACTAAACCGATTGCGATGAAACTTGGCTCGTAGATAGCTTCAGACCTGGATTAACATATAGGCTTCTTATTATCCCGATATTCCCACGGAATCGGGACATCCGCGGGTGAAACCGCGGGGCGCTTAGTAATTTATATAGCGGCAGTCCAACCTACTCGCTATCATTGACGGGATGCTGTTGGGGCTGCCCCGCACCCTGCGCACCAGGGAGGCGCACCGCTTCCGCATAGTCGCGTAGAAACAGTCTACCCTTGCTTCAGCAAACATCCCTGATGCACTGCAGTACCTGGACAACCCCATCAGCACCCTGAAGGCGTTGATGAACTGAACACCCAGAGGGCAATACGACCCATGGGGGCCAATAATAGTATTGCTCGATTTAGAAAATCAGACCCATCCATAGCTTAGCACATCTATAGTGGAACCGTAGCCTTAGAGATCGATAATAATATTTAATAAACATCTTAAAACCCGTATTGTTTTAATTTGACCTCTAAATTATTTCAAACTTGGTTTACCCACATACCTATTAACTACCACAACAAGCACAACATAGTAGCGATAAACCGCTGTATTATCATTCAATTCCTTCCGTTGTCCTGTTGAAATATAGTAAACAAATTGTATGGGAATTCCTATGGTTTGTTTTGTAATAGGTGTACAGGGTCGTATAGTTAGACCCCGTTAATAATGTAAAGCGCTAACTATTTTAGGAAAATTCGTGATTTTTAATATAGAAAATATAGTTTGAAACTGAAAAATTTTACTTGAAAATTGACCCATAAAGCTAATACGAGAGAGTTGACATGAAAGAAACTATATTTCTGAAAATATCTGCATAAAAAATAATCATTTGTGAAAATTCATAATGTGTTGTTTAGAAATGTGCACCTAAACTACGAAAAGCATTTTCAGAAAAAAAATAACAATTTTTTTTTTTCAAAATCCATTCCGATGACCACACCTTTCTGTACCACTATATACAGATATAGTTGTTTTATATTAAATACTTACACGTACATTATGTAAACATATAAGTATTTAAATACGCCATTTATGATTTAGATAGGTAATGTTTGTATTTTATGGCGTACCGTTCATCCGGTCATCGTGAAATGTTGCATACACTACACTTTACCATAAGCATAGAAAAAATACTTTCACACGAGCAAACCGGCGGGAAAAGGCTAGTATAAATATAAGAATAACCACATAGGAAAGTGTGGAGTGATTTTTAAATATACAGTGTAAGTATCACCGTCACGAATAACTTACAAAAATATCTTTCTTTGGATAGTAAGTATTCCTTTGTTTTTATCGATAATATAAACGAGTTTTGACCTAAAACTCTATCAAAATATGGGGTTTGAAAGAGTTCTTGACGAGATGCAACTGAAGACAACGCCACAACCACATCACTGTATTGGTATACGAAAATATTAGCTTGATCAGTTTCTAGTTATTTCACTTTTCAGCAGTCCTTTATATCTTAGGATCGGACAAAGCTATATTAATTTTTTTACCTTTTATTTTACTTTTTGAAAAGGTTAAACATTGATCCAAGCGTTATCAAACTATTACTATCGATAATTGAGCTACTAGTAATCTACAATACGTCTATTAAATTAATCTAAGAGTATAATCCGAATCCTGACGCGTAATCTAATTCGTATTGCGTATTTGGATAAAGTATTTTAATGTATCAGTATTAGATTGATTAGATCAGTTTCACCAGTATTAATTTTATCATAATCATTTATTTATTTGCAAATATGGCTATATATATTAATGTGTTACAGACTTATAATCATGAGCCACATTCTAACTCGGGGCATGCATGCATGCATCATAATTATGTCTAAATTTTGTAAAGTTATAATATCATTTTTTCACACAACATTAACGTATTCATCTTATTATCAATCATATTATTCAATTACTACAAGTGACTATGACTAAAAGAATCAAAATTACCAAAATTAAAGCCAGCAGTAGGTTCAGTTATTAATTTTTGCCAGAATGCAGGACTCTTTGAAGAGGTGGTATTCTTTCTCATCATTTTCTAGGGAAACTTTAGTTCCGCCGTACTCAGGAAGAAGAACTTTGTCGCCAACCTTAACGAGAATTGGAACGAAGTCACTGTTGTCTTTTCTCGCACCAGGCCCGACAGAAACCACTTCGCCGTGTAAAACCTTTGTTTTGTGCTTAGTGTTATCTATCTATAATATGTATGTATTTAGTAATATATAAGTATAGTCTATCAGCAGTCTGGTTTCCATAGTACAGGCTGTGTCTAGTTTGGGATCAGACGGCCGTGTGTGAGGTGTCTCAAGTTATTATTATTATTTTCATCCACAATGATATATGTATGTTTATTACAATTATTAATTATGAATGAGTTCATAATCTAAACTAACAAATAATAAAAAAGAATAATGAATAGCACAACTTAGAATAACTGTTTACCTATATATTTTTTTTCAATTATTCGAAAACTCTAAACTACCCGAAAGTTATAAGTTATTTTGTGACTATCTTGTATCAATATAAATAGTATCTTTTAATGTTTTTAGAATTATTAAAGTATTTAACTTTTTTATTCGCCTTAGGTCATGCTAGCTGTGCCCGCCGCCCGCGCCGCTTCGCCCGCGTGTACCTATATATTTATGTTTTTGCGCGGAACTCTAATTCTTTTTCCAAAATAAAAGTAGCCAAAGTTACTCTCTATAACACCAGATATCTGCTAGTAACAGTTCCGTTGAAATCAGTCCACCCGCTTCAGAGATTAGGTGGAACAACCAGACAGACAGACTAACAAAATAATGTATAATGTCAATGATTTCATAATGATATAAATAAAAAAAAAACTGTCAGTCGTAGGACTGAACGTCAAAAGTGAAAACCCATTTTTCAAAGATGAATTAATAAGGAGCTGACTAAACTCAATGTTTAGATGAGCGCTCTCTAGTGGATCTATATATGCATTATTAGCGTAACGGTACGGACAGTTCAGTACTTTTTTCCCATAGCAAAAGTGCACAAACGTGCCTAAATAAGTTTTCACTTCAAAAATTAAAATACCCCCGACTCAAAAATCCTACCAACAAATGTAAAAGAGCTGATAATTTTCGAACCGCTGAACAGATTATCTTACAGCTAAGAACACTCTTGATCTAGTCACCTTTCAAACAAAAAAACTAAATCAAAATCGGTCCATCCGTTTAGGAGCTATGATGCCACAGATAGACACAAATACAGAGGTACACATGTTAACGTTATAACAACCCTCAACCAACTTTGATTACATATTTTTTACTAACGTCCATACTCTACTAATTGACAAAGTACCAACGCAATGGAAAAATACCATATGTAATTATTACATCCGTCACATACATTTTGTTATGACAATAATAATTGGCAATTATTTAGCTTTACGTACACAACGATACTGTATACATACGTAGGCAGTGATAAAAATTACGATCACGCCATAACATACGTAAATAATAACCTAATTAAAATTAGTTCAGTTAAATTAGGTAGGTAGGTACTTTTTACGCTCGTGGGCTACTGTCTAACAAATCTTAGTTTTTTTTATACAAAGCACAGCCCGCCAGTTATCGGTGGCTATAAACGTTTCCAAGAGCTTATAGTGTCATCTGTGCGTTGCAAACCTATTACCCAGAGTGATAATAGGGTTTGCAACGCACACTTACTAGTTCTAACGATGCAATTTTTTCCTTTTTTTTATCCTCCGCAC
This sequence comes from Callimorpha dominula, assembly GCA_949752705.1. Classification (NCBI taxonomy): domain Eukaryota; kingdom Metazoa; phylum Arthropoda; class Insecta; order Lepidoptera; family Erebidae; genus Callimorpha; species Callimorpha dominula. The sequence goes on along the minus strand of OX457010.1, from coordinate 10,053,542 downwards.
CTTTTCAAAACTAAGTTGTGGTCGGCTTTCAGTCCAACTACGAAACGAATTTCGATATTTTACGTGAAGTGACTGCCATCAGACCTCTACAACCCAACGAGCGATATCGAACGTCTGTAGTTAGAGGAGGTTGTCGAACTACTCTACTCTACTCTAGTTCAACTACTCGTAGACACGGAAGGGTCTCGATGTGTTAAGAATGGATACCCATCCTAAGACTGACCTGGCTAGTATTGCTTAACCTTGTGCTAACCTACTCAGTTACCACTTAGCCACGAGTAATAAGGTAAATAACCATGAGTAGGCTATTTTCCTATGGTCAAAATAAATCAATTATTTAACAGTAATTAAATGTTCAGTATGACTTTGAAAATTAGATTCATTATTATTTACAAGTCTGATATTATTTTTTAACTGTAAAACCGAATATTAAAAGTAAATAGTTTGACGGTAGCAAGATATGACGTCACAAGTCATTATTTCATACAAGTTTATTGCGGACATAGCTTGTTGAAGTTTAACAAATAGGAATTGATTTGACTTGAAAGTCAAGTATCGTTTTAAAAATAACTAGCAACCCGCCCGGCTTCGCACAGGTATCAGAGACATCTTCAACAATCATCATCATGTTTCAACCAATTTACACAAAACGTTAACAAATTATATACCTAAACCTTCCTCATGAATTGCTCTATCTATTGGTGAAAACCGCATGAAAATCCGTTTTGTAGTTTTTGAGTTTATCGCGAACAGACACAAACTTTTTACCACCTACAATGTGGTCATAATCACACTCACGCTATGGGCTATGTCAGAAAGCCTTAGTTTGATGACTAATAACCGATATGAATTCTTTAAATAGAACTATGACATATAAATACAACACCGAGAGAAAACCCGAAGTTATATGGCAACAATTCTATAAAGAAATACCATTATTTCGCAATGGGCACTCAAGACCTTACACTCGCCGGTAAATCATTTTAACTACTAGCTTTAATTTTTACCGCATTTCAGTCAACTTACGGGGAAAATAACAAACAAAATGCCCAAGTATACTTTATAGCTTACAGATCCCGAGATCAATCAATCAATCAATCCAAACCATTTATTTCAGTTAAACCAATAAAAGGTATTTTTGAATTGTCAGAAGTAGGAGTCAGTTAGACTAAGGTAGTCGTGAAGCTAGTTGCATGTTCCAATACGTAGATCCTATGGAAAAGAACAGGCAAGAAACTCCAAGGACACTCTTTTACAAAATGTTTTTACAAATTTCTGGTTACAGCGTTAATTAAATGTGAGGACAATGTAATATACCTATTATTCTAAAATATAAATAGATGCGCTGATTACTACTATACATATGTAAGTAATAGCAGTCCGGAGATGACCAGCCCCGACCAACGACCAACCAGAACACAATCAAATGGCCAAAATATATACATAGGTTTGAGTTGTGGGTATCAGATCAATATCTTTAAAACCATGTTTGCCTTTAGCTTATTGCACTAGGAACTATCTAAGCATTAGTATGCAAGCATATATTTTAACCCCTGCTATGACTTTTCTAATAAGAAACAGTAATCTCTAATCAATCAGCACAACATAGTAGCCACAACATAATACAAGTGTAAAAAGTTACCGCATTATTCGCTTCGCAAACAGTTCTGATTGTGACGTAGGAAAGAAAATAATAAATGATTTGTAACACTCTTATATAACTTACTATAAATACCTTGTCGCTACGTCAATAGGACTATAAAATACTTTATAATATTTTTTTTATTAACCAGCTGATTTATAAAATGAATAACAAAAAATATTTAAATTCTTAGACAGTTATTTCGCCACGAAACATCAAAATACTTATTCCAATTATTTCACTAATGACACATTATATTACTAGGTAACTGAATGGAGGTAAAAAGATTTTTCGTATTTTATAAAATTTTATTTTCACATTACTAATATAACGCAAGGGTGTTCTACGAATATCACAATTTATTGCCAACTTCAAAGTAATAAATGTATAAAGGTAGCCAACCACGACGCTATTAATGATATATCAGTTGAATGCCCCCTATGACGTCATTCGTGGATTTAAGAGCTTATGAGACGAGATGCAGACAACGATGTGATCTTACCTTTTGCCTCAAGTGCTGATCCCGATAATAACTCTTTACTTTAGATTATTAAGAATGATTTTTGTAATGTAATAACACTAACACATACTTCAAAGTACGAACTTATGAACTATGAAAATGAAAGCTGGGCGACACGCGGTTATATCAGAATAAAAGGGGTCATCCATTATTCACGTGAGGCTCGAGATCGAAAACGCGCGATTTTTAAACCGAAAAGCGGCGCTTGACCGTGACTCGCAGTTGCCAAGCAGCGATTCCCCGTCCGCCGTTGGACAGTTTTATGCCAGTCAGAAACAATCTTCAACAGTAATGTCTATCTGAACATCACGATGCTTAATTTTCCAGCATTAGCTTTATTTAAAGATAATATTCTAAAAAAATTAAGATACTATTTTAAGCGACGGTAGCAAAATGGCTAAGGTGTCGGACTTGCGATCAAGTGGTTGCGGGTTCGAACCCCACCCAGTGCACTACCGACGTGATCCTAAAACTTTAATCTAAAACTTTACACATGCATCACAGGGGGGAGGGAGGGACCAAAAAGATGCTAAAAAATATCACGTGATTAATGGAAGGCCCCAAACCGGCTAAAACCACAAAATGTTTTTTATCACGGGTGACTATTCTCAAAAGGACAGATATAACACAGGAAGAAACTTCCTGACACTGTGACAGTCCTAGACACCTGTCAAAATAACAGGTACTTAACAGGTGGTATCGAAGTGGTCTTCGGGACCATTACTTACCAAGTAACTATTATCTTACATGTGCCATTACCCTCTTCTATTTAGGGGGGAGCGCTCAGAATAGAATACGTTGTTTCACCGTCTTGTCTTGTCTACTTCTCCTAAAGCACCAAGTTTCTATATCCCCTATAAACCTCTTAGACCGGTCAAAGTAGTCATTCGCATTCAGCTGAAAATGGGTCAGTATGTTACGAACGCCGCGCCATTATAAACAAATTGTGAATAGTCCCCATCGATGCTGTAAGTGCAAAGAATTTTATTCAAGGTCAAAGTTGGCAAATATGTATGTTTACAGTTTTTAGCCAAATGGTAATATTTATCATAAAATAGGTTAGATAAATATTGTACATCATACAATTATCTTTTACTTCTTTCTAAGAATTACCATTTCTGCGATATAACCTAAACAATCCAATCAAATAATATTTATTTGTTACTCGGAAGTCGCAACCAAAACATACAATGTAGTAAGTCAAATAATAAAAACAATCTGTTTAATCTGTAATCGATTATTTTTCACTTTTTAGTATTTTTTGTTGTTTTTTTAGGTCTGATGTAGGCAAGATGTTGTACTTATTATTAAATACTAATTTTTAGTATTAAGTACAACATCTCGTGATCATCAAAATGTATGAACTGAAAACCGATGCATTTTAGTTACTCACTTCACATATATGTATGAAAAGCAATAAAAACGATAAATTGCGAGCACCAATTTTTTAATAAGGTCATATAAAAAAAGAATCTCATTTGAAACCAATTACCACACATCGTAATCACTTCTCGTTAGTAATCACAACACGCTACACTCATAATATTGACAAACATTGCCAGGAACATGCCATTTTACACAGTTTTCCCGGAATATCCCGAAGCAATGACCCACAAATTCCCACACATTCAGAATTCTGGGTATTCGTTTCTTTAGTAAATTTAAAATAAAATTTCAGCTTTCCTTATAAATTTCACGAAACTGGGACGATCGTATATCTTGTGCAATTACGTGTATTCAGTTGAAAGGTGCCACGCTGTCTTCAGCGAAGATGTTATTGCGATTAATTTACGATACTCATTAAATTTTTAAACGTTTATGACTATGAACAGATATACAATGCGTAAACTAGCACAACGTATAATTTTACGGTAATTTATTAAATGTTTAATTGTTGACAAACATTTCATCACAGATCTCTCCGTCGGCGCCGCGCCTTCTAATTCAACTATTTCTTGTATCACGATGACGTGCCTACACTCTACACATTGGGACTCGGGGACGTTAACGCATTAATTACGTAGTATGTCATCCACTCAGCTCTGCATTGCATTACACCCACAGAACAGAAAGATATTACACCCAATAAACAATGATTATCATAATTATTATCTTTATCCTCAAAACTTAGACAGAAAAAATTATAGTTCCCGACACTATCCCAACCCAATCATAGAATTTATTATGTTTTATAATTTACCATAAGAACCACTTCTTTAATTAAGTCACTTAATACCTTTTTAAAACAAGATTTTAAGGTATTTATCTGTACTTATTTCGTCTTTTACTGTCCGAAGTTATTTATTATTTCAAGCTGTTAAAACTTTTCTACTCAATCTGGAAAATTCACTTATTGTTGACTTTACTCTTTTCTGATCTTGAACTTCTTCGTGACCAAGTCCATATTTGTAGATTTTTTTTGGTGCGTTTGGTCACCCCACCGGGGTTTTCGGTGGGGCGGTGTGTCGGAATCGAACCGACTAATACCACACGGTGTGCCGTACTGTGCCTTAAACAGAAGGGATCCGGGGACAGTTTTTATTAAGACATCCGGACCCCCCCTAGCGCCTGCCCGCAAAAGCGCGGACACCACCTTCGGGTAACAACCTCTCAATTAGGCGACGTCCAGGCACACGCGGACGCCGCCTCTTCGCGGGGGGCCACTATAGCGGGTGGAAGGGAAAACCGCGAAGGGAAAAGCGGCATGAGGCGCTGGAAAGCGCACCTCCGCCGCCCGGTTCGCCGGCGGCGAATTAAGTCTGAGTGGAGATCGTCCTCCCGGCCTCGTTCCACCGCCTCCTTCTGCGAGATGACGTCCTCACAGAAGGTTGCGACCGCGGTAAAGTTCCTGTCGCTACCAGCCGGTAGCGAGAGATCCCCTCCGATGACTGCAGTGAGGGCCCGACGTTGCGTCGCCCAGGCGAAGCAAAGCGCCAGCGTTTGCGGAGCCGAGTCCTCACTGCAGTCGCAGTGGTGACAGGCGGGACTCAATTCCCTCCTAGCGACCGAGTGCAGGTACTTCCCGAAGCAGCTGTGCCCGGAAAGAACCTGCGTCAGTCGGAAGGAAAGGGTCCCGTGCTGCCGCCCTGCCCACTCGACGATGACCGGCTGGAGCGCCTCCACGGCGGCAAAGCCAGCACGTGGAGCCTCCAGCCGGAACGACCAACGAGCCATGGTGGCTCGGCGAGCGGCCTCATGTCATTCGCGTACCTCTTCGGGCGGGGGCCGACTGCCGCTTCCCGCCCGGAACTCAGCCGTTCGCCGATATACTTCGGCGAGCACTTCCGCCTCTAAATCCCACGGGGGTGTCCCGGCCAACGCAAATCATTTCAACTAAATCAACCTTAGGGCAAGTGGCTGGAAAGTGTCTTCCGTGTAAGTGAAATCCTTGTTCCCTTTGTCTAGTTGTTTTTTTTAGTTTTGAAGTAAATCGTCGAATCATCTCAAATCCCACGGGGGAGTGCGCACGCCGCCTCCGTTGACACGGTGCGGTATCCGCATATGGCTCTACTCATAACCCTTTGAGGTCGCCAGAGGCGCGCTCTATTCTGGGCGGTCAGAGCCTCCTCCCACACCGGTGCCCCGTACAGTGCCATTGACCGGACAACCCCCGTGTACAGCCGTCTCGTAGTGACGCTGGATCCGCCCAAATTGGGCAAGAGTCGCCCAAGGGCGGACGCAGCGCCGACCAGCCTTGGAGCAAGCTGCAGGAAGTGCTCGTTGAAGCGCCACCTACCGTCGAGGATCAGGCCCAGATATTTTATGTGGGCCTGAACCGGTACGAGAACCGAGTTGACCTCGATCGAGGCGCCAGGGGGTGGACCACGACGGGGCCCATGAAATAAAAGGGCCTCCGTCTTATCCAGGGCCACCCGCAAACCCAGCGCCTCGATGCGCCCGACCACCAGAGAGACTCCCCTGGTGGCCAGGAACGCCGCCTCCTGAAAGTTCACCCCCCGGGCTGTGACCAACGTGTCATCGGCGTAACAGATTACGCCGAGCCCAGTCGTACCCCATGTTCCACAGGAGTGGTCCAAGGACAGACCCCTGCGGAACACCGCACGATATGGGCCGACGACTCAAAACTCCATCTCGGTCCTCGTACATAACGGTACGCTCCTCTAAATAGTCTGCCACTAGCTGCCTCCGGTACCCTGGCACTCCGTGATAGTGGAGTGCTTCCCTGATGCAGCTGAATGGCAGACTGTTGAACGCGTTGGCGATGTCCAGCGACACCGCCAACAGCACGCCGCCACAGCTCACTACCTCTTCGGTCACGGCCCTCAGGCGCAACATAGCAACGACCGTCGAACGCCCCGCTCGAAAACCGAATTGGGCGTCCGACAAATCGGGGCCGATCTCGCACAGGTGCCGGACGATGCGGGCAGAGAGGACCCTCTCAAACAATTTACCCGCCTCGTCCTGCAGCACGAAGGGCCTGTATGCCGCGACCGAGCCGGTAGGCCGTCCCGGCTTCCTTAAAAGGACCAGCTTCCCGCTCTTCCAGCAATTGTGCAACTTATTCATGATATAAAATACTTTACTTTATCTACACTGATATGTCTTGCCCGGTTACGTAAGGTAAAAACCTCAGTTGTCATAACGAAGGATTAAAATCACATAAAATATTTCAAAATAAAGTGCTCCTCGAGAATCAAGGTAACGAACAGGAAAATCAGAACAAAAGGCAGATTTTGGCGCAAAACTGTTTGTTTATATAATAAATTGCGACAAGTATATACTCACACTTGACCCATTTTTATACTAGGTCAGGTAAGATCTCAGGGAATTTATCTGATCAATATTTTTGTCTGGACAATAAATACTGAATGGTTCAACAGAACTACAGTATATAAATACTGTAGTATATAGCTACAGTATATATGTATCATGGGAAATTATCTTCATACTGTAAACGCCTCATATACCTAGTCAAAACACAATGTACAAAATTATAAGACAGAGATACATAATTATGTGTGCAGAGCTAGACAACGTTCTTTTTGAAGCCTCTGTTTCTGTCCATTGTTGGTCAAAGCTCTCGTACCCGACCCAGGGCTTAATCTGGGTCCTGAAAGAAACCAGGAACCTTGATCGAAGCATCGAGCGTCAGACGGCATGTAGATATATGATTATATGCGTGATGTAATGCAACTACGTAATACTTGTAACCGTCTATGAATAGATACATTTCTCATAGGTACACGACTTGAAAACGAACCTTGAACCTCTAAATTACGGAAGACATTAATAGTGAAACTAAAACATTACTAGTGTCTAAAGTAAACATAACATAATTTTTAAACGAAATCACGAATAAGTGTATATAAGATAACGCATGTTTCCAGAGTGCCGTACTTCAAAGGCAAAGGTTGTCGTCATCCATACTTTTATCATCACTTTGCATTTCGTCTTGGAACTTTGGAGACCCTTTTCTTATGGCGAGAATAGATACGAATTTAAAATTATATCCCACATATAAATATGTTGGCGATTACGACAATTTGCGATAGTAAGAGGATCAATTGATTTTATTGTACAGAGGCAAGGGTATGCTATGACGTTACGTGTCATGTGAGCGGGATCGTTTTGAGTGTGGACGGACGCGCATTAATGTGCACTCTTTTGTAAACCATCGAGTAGTTTGGACCCACCAAACGTAACCAAGCTGGTTCCTACTGCTCAGGTAGTTGGTTAGGTTTACACGGACAGTTTGCCACAACTCCACGACAAAGCGCGTATTTTGCGTTGGTTCTTAATAAAAGCTATTCGAACGACCCTAACTCCCCGAAGAATCCCCGTAATCCCTTACCGACGAGCTCGGAGAGTAACTCTGGGGAGCCAAGGTACTAAGATCGGTATTCTGCAACCCCCTGACAGTCCAACAGTACATGGGTTGCGGTTTCGTCTGCTTCCATGCATGCTCTGCACAGTGGGCTGTCAGTAGCACCTACAGAAAGGTGTTTGTTAAACGAGCCATGCCCGGTGAAAGTTCCCGCTCGCAGCTGACGCTTATTCAGCCGGAGTATCATCTTCTACAGCCGGCTGTTGACAGCGGAGAGTGCTCAGATAGTATTCAGGATACCTAAGTCTGTAAATATTGCCAATAACTCTGCTTTAAAGTGTAGTCTGTAAGTGATTGTGTTAAGTGTTAGCAGTGGTTTGAAATCTACGCCATGAACCCTCTACCAGAGAACCCTACTGATGACCGCTTTGTCTTATCTTGTCTTATATAACTTATCGCATTATATATATGAAGTTATTGGTATACGGTTTAAGCTTCATTTATATCACATATCTTAATATTTGTAAACTATAAGCGTTTTTGTTGACAACATTATTCATTAATCATGACTTATAGCAAGAAAGGTCTTTACAAGAAAAGGGAAAAGTGCGTAGCATAGCTGATTTATGCTTAAACTCGCTCCATACTACTGGGGAAGCGCCTCAACTATACAGAAAACCGTATACTAGTTTAGGGTCCGTTAGGTCCCTAAATGGCATGTATAACTGGCAAATATTAACTAATTGTGTGACAAATCTCGTGGTGGTGATGGTCAGTTTTTTGTATCTATCTTTCCTATTTCGATTCTATGAAGGTATGAACTATCTACAAATACTTACCATTAAATTAAAACCATGCGATCATACTACATGGCGCACACTAAACGACCCTTGAAAACATCCGTTTACTAGTCCTTCTATTATCTTGTCTGGATTTGTAGCGGTCACCATGCGTCCTCGATACAATTTTAGAATAGACAGCTGAAATATTGGTACAGGAATAAATTTGCATTTGCGTCACTCTGGTTCTAAAAAAAATAATTGAGAAGGTCACGTAGACGCGCCGTGCTGTCTCTGCCCAGAAGTTATTCTGAGACCTCACCTCGATGGCTTCCTTGAAGAAGACCACGCGATTGCTTACGTAAGACTTAATTATGTGCATCAATCTTCCCAAGGTAGGGTAAGTTTATAAATGGAACAAGGTGCGTAGAGGTTTATCTCGCCACTGATGAACCAAAACAAATAAAAGTACCTATATCTTATATTACTGAAATTAATAAAACAATTGCACTACATACTATGAATGATGATTCTTTAAAAGGCCAGAGAACAGTAGAAATCTGCGTTGAGAGTTTAGGTATAGTGTGTCGTATTTATTGGTTTTTCTGAAATGAAATGGAATCGTCAAATACTAACTACCGTGGGAATATCGGGATAAAAAGTAGCCTATATGTTAATCCAGGTCTCTGGCTATCTACATACCAAGTTTCATCGTAATCGGTTCAGTAGTTTTTACGTGAAAGAGTAACGAACATCCATCCATCCATCCAAACTTTCGTGTTTATAATATTAGTAGGAAGTAGGATAGTAGGATTAGTAGGATTAAAAAGAAAAGGAATGAAGGCCTTTCATTTGATTCTATTAAGAAAGAAAATATTGCAACGCAATGTAAGCTACTGTGCATTCCTTGTGTGCCTGTCATTTTACTTATTTGAAGAGTAGATACTACAGAGTTTGTTTTTTTCAGTGGACGCGCTATTGTATTATATATATATTACTAGCTGACCCGGCACACGTTGTTTTGCCATATTAATTATTTCTAATGAATATTTTGGTAGTAAAATAAAAAATAATTAACTTATTGTGGGGATGGGGTCTATGTCTGAAAGTAGAATGGAGCGCTGTGGTTTATTGACGACCTATAAAAATAACAAAACACCAACCATTCATTTTCTTAATTCAAAGTCCTTTACTTAAATGACATATTTAAAGTTTAACAGTGGGAGAGCCATGTTTGGGCACGTATGGGCCGGCTCGAAAGGAGTGATATCATGGCCTCACAGAAAACCGGCAGTGGAGCAATGCTTCGTTGTACTTCGCCAAGCGAGTGAGGTTACCGGTGGCCCTAACCCTTCCCTCTCTCTATCTTCCCCCCTATCTCTCTATCTCCCCTCCTCTCCTACTCCCACCTTAAAGGCCGGCAAGGTACTTGTGACTCTCGAGTTGCAGGTGCCCATGGATTATTACAATCAATTATAACAATCGCACTTTCTATTTTCACTGGGTTAAATACTTTAAAAAAATTGTACCAATGAAAGTACTAATACTAAAAAATACTAATATCGCTATCAAAAAACAGGGGTTGATTGTAGAGGGTTGAAAATTCAGGGTTGTATGTATTTTTTATTGCTGTATCTTAAAAAAATTAAAATAATTTTTTTATCTAAAAATTCAAAAAAAAAAAATTAGGGGTGGATTACCCTTAACATTTAGGGGGATGAAAAATAAATAATGTCCGATTCTCAGACCTACCCAATATGCACACAAAATTTCATGAGAATCGGTCAAGCCGTTTCGGAGGAGTTTAATTACAAACACCGCGACACGAGAATTTTATATATTAGATATATTGTCATTTATGTATAATAATAATAATAATAATATATCTCTTTATTGTACACCATATAATAATTTTAAAGAGTACGAGCACAGCAATGTTGGGTGGTAGATACAATTGGCGGCCTTATCGCACTGAGGCAATCTCTTACAGGCAACCATGGGATGGAGCGAACATAGGATATCGATTTAAGGGCAGTGTGGTGTATTTTAAACAACTACGAAACAACTAGAAATTTAACAAACTAGAAATCTTACTTAAAAACAGGATGGGTTTCTTCGCCAGCTCCTTCTTACCAAATCTCTTGCAAACCGTTTGCGTAGTGCTTCTTTTTCTTGTTTTTACTGTTACGGAATAAAATCTTTCGATCTTGATTAAATATGTTTTCATGGAATGCAATGGAATAAACCTATCGAATTTCAGGTAGCTGCAATAATCGTACACAAATAAAAACAGTCTTGTGAAACTCATAAAGATTATTTTTTAGCATCGACGTTAAAAATCAAAGAATTGGTTGTTTTTCACTAATTCAAATCAACAAAAACTCAATAAAAAAGTTCAAACACATGTTCCTAAAATTGGAAGAGATGAAAGATTAATATGAAATAATAAACACACTTTATTTAAATCGAGATTACTTTGAAATCAACACCTCGCTAAGCTTGTGAAGAAACTTCGAGAAAAACAAACGATGTCAGATCGTGTGAAGAAATTATACGGATATGCTAACTTCTTTAATTTATTTGAACCTGTTAAAGACGTCAAGGTGCTATAATTAGGACATTGACTTCTATAATGACTTGAAGGAAATGTTTGTCTGCGCGGCACTTCTTCCGAAGGTAAGTTGTTAGTCAGAAGAGCCCTAAAGTTTCATTTATTTTTTATATTATAAATTCGGTACGAGTTTTTTATATGTATGGGAGTTAGTATGTATGTGTAAGTACATCAAAACAGCTAGACGAATTAAAAAAAAAACCTCAACCGAAACCAAAGCAAGGAAGCCGCACAGCTTTTTCATAATAAGAAGCAGTGAAAAAATAATGAAACAAAGTTTCATCAGTTTCAGATGGATGTTTGTTACTTAATCACGCCAGAACGGCTGAACGGATCTGGAAGAAATTTGGCACAGTGCTAGATTATATTGTTATCAAATCTTGTTTTCTTCAAAAAAATGTACAGATCCCTTGGAATAGATTTGAATTTCCACGCGGTCGAAGTCGAATTCCACGCGACTAAATAAGTAAAAGCACATCCAAATACAGGCTGTTTTTTATGACCCTATTATGTGTAATGCATTTCTTTTCAGGGTTCTGTAGTGATATGGCATGGACTTTTCATTTACCCTGTCCGTCTGTCCTCCGTTCGTATGTCTATAGGTATGTAACATATATTTTACTCAGAAACTATTAACATTATGAAAGATGCAGATTGAGAGGCAAGTATTTTCTATGAACTGCTATTCAATTGTTCAGCTTAATTGCGCAAGAACATTTACATTTAACAAGCAACATGTACCTATTAAGAAATCAAAATTAATTCAGAGTCTATATCTATTGATTAATCATGACCTACGCCATCAGTAAATTAAGAATAAATATTTAGATAATTTGGCGAATAGGGTACTTCAGTGATGTCACTTGCGTATTGCTAACCCTTTCTCGCTGCCATGAAGCTCTTCAGAGGTCTATGGGGCTGCCCATCAGTAGGAAACAGTACTGCGCTGATTATCCGAAGTTTACATTTTAGTAAACGCCGGTGACTCAAAACTTAAATAAAAATCAAACCAAATGAAGCCTATTAAGTGTGAATACGAGAGTATGAGCACACATAAAAAATGTCAGCAAACAGCATGACCCAGATATTTTAATCCTAACCCACACTAACATTTCTTTATTGTTATCCTTATTGTTGAACACTTAGGTTTTATCATTGCCATTTAAATATAGAATACTAGAATATTCTGACAAAGACAGATTTGTTCGAAGAGACAGAATATCGTCAGGTTCCGTAAAAAGTAACCGCCTCGCACAACCAACCGACTGTACTTAGTAATTAAATGCACTTGCAATGATACCAGTACCCTTCATCCATTACACAACTATCTATTACACAACTAGTCTACTTAGTCATAAAAAAAACAACTAGACAAAGGGAACAAGGATTTCACTTACACGGAAGACACTTTCCAGCCACTTGCCCTAAGGTTGATTTAGTTGAAATGATTTGCGTTGGTCGGGACACCCCCGTGTATATCCCCGAAGTATATCGGCGAACACCGCCGTGGAGGCGCTCCAGCCGGTCATCATCGAGTGGTCAGGGCGGCAGCACGGGACCCTTTCTTTCCGACTGACGCAGGTACTTTCCGGGCACGGCTGCTTCGGGAAGTACCTGCACTCGGTCGCTAGGAGGGAATTGAGTAACGCCTGTCACCACTGCGACTGCAGTGAGGACTCGACCCAGCACACGCTGGCGGTCTGCTCTGCCTGGGCGACGCAGCGTCGGGCCCACACTGCAGTCATCGGAGGGGATCTCTCGCTACCAGCCGTCATACGCTCATTGGCCGGTAGCGACAGGAATTTTACCGCGGTCGCGACTTTTTGCGAGGACGTCATCTCGCAGAAGAAAACAGCGGAACGCGTCCGGGAGGACGATCTCCACTCGGACCTAATTCGCCGCCGGCGAACCGGGCGGCGCGATTACCAGCGCCTCATGCCGCCCTGAGTGTGGCCGCGGGTGGACGGGACGGGTTTTCCCCTTCACCCGCTGTAGTGGCCCCCCGCGAGGAGGTGGCGTCCGCGTGTGCCTGGACGTCGCCTAATTGAGAGGTCTTGAGTATTTTACCCAGAGGTGGTGCCCGCGCTTTTGCGGGCAGGCGCTAGGGGGGGTCTGGATGTCTTAATGAAAGCTGTTCCCGGATCCCTCCTACTTAAGGCGCAGTACGGCACACCGTGTGGTTTTAGTCAGTTTGATTCCGACACACCGCCCCCCGAAAACCCCGGTGAGGTGACGGCCCGAGGGGGTTTCCACACGCACAAAAAAAAAAAGTTGAAATGATTTGATGTCTATGAAAATGATTCTAAGGTGTATCCAGTTGATATTATCTGTGGTTTCTTGTCTGTAATTTTTTTTTTTATTTATTTGATTAATTATTTAACCGTTTACTTCAGGAAACTTTCGAATATCGAACGAATGGTTACTAAATCATCTTCAGATCACGAAATTCCTACTTACGAATACGTTAACACATCGGTCTCAATAACATTCGTAAAGTCGTAAACACTAAATATTCTAATCATAAATTTGTCAGTATCATAAAAAAAAAAACTTATTTTCGTGTTACAGAAAGGTCATCGTATTTTAGGATGGTTATGTACAGTTGATAAATAGTGAAGTCAATCTAAAACATTTGTATATAATAAAATACATTCTTCCTTTTTCGTAAAAATTTGGGATATTTCGAAGATGTTGCCGTCTAGAAGCTCGTTCTTAATTGCAAGCTATGCTTACATTTACCCCAGCATACCTCTTACATATATTTATGACGCTACTGTATTGTACTGTACTTGTTGATATGATCACTACTTATTGTAAAACAAAGTCCCCCGCCGCTTCTGTTTGTCTGTTCGCGATAAACTGAAAAACTACTGAACGGATTTTCGTGCGGTTTTCTGTAATAGACAGAGTGATTCAGGAGGAAGGTTTAGGTGTATAATTTGTACCCGTGCGAAGCCGCCGGGGCGGGTTGCTAGTTGACTTATAAAAATAATTTATAATGATCATCGGCCTAAACTTACAGTTCCCCTTTTTTTTTATCGTGTGGAAGCCCCCATGGGTCATCACCTGACCGGAGCTGACGGTAAAGTGGTATGTCGGTATCGACCCGACTAAAACCACACGGTTATCCGTCTCAAGTGGGTCTATTGCAGGGGGACCCGGGTATACCCTAGGAAGGAGGCCTCCGGGAACCCCTGCAGACCTTGGCCGCCTGCAGCAGGCGACCACCCCATGGAGTACGGGAACCTTACCCCCTCTAGATCATGAAGGCGCGTGGAACACGTCGCGCCCCCGTTTCGGGCCTGCTTATGCAAAAACTTACAGTTCCCTGTATTTCTTTAGATTAGATTAGACTATAAAACATAATAACTTGACGTTGCATATTTTAAATAATGCCTACAAGAATTGTTCTTCCTCTGACGCAATGATTGCAAAATTGCAGAATAGATAATATTTAAGCGTTCGGTAATCTCACTTAATGCAGGCACATAATGACTCTCAGACCTACGCAACTTGAAACAAACAAGTTTTTTTTTTGTTTCCAACTCCAAGTCACGCTTGTCAAGATATAAGGATGTGATATGATGATTGTGTGTACCTAGATGTAATTGCCGTGTCGCGTGATCGCAATTTACTTAGTGATCTCGCGATACCCACAAAACAGATTGTGTTAAGATAGAACAATGTATGTTCTATCTTAACACAATCTGTTTTGTGGGTCACATTTTACTAGTATTCTTCTGATAGCCTTCTAAAATGCTGGTTTTGCAAGTGGCTTCGTCGAGTGTAGGTACTGGGATATAGTAAGAATCCGCTACCGCCGATTCACGCTGATTTCTGATACTTGATTCACCGTGCACTGAAATTTTTGCACGCTGACAATATAGCAATAGGTCTTTCAAAGTTTTGTATAGATTCCTACACAGTCAGTTAAGTTATTGACAGATACAATTTAGAAATGACGCCGTACACTTTACTTGTAGTCTCTTCAAAAATATTATTCTGAATTTGAACTAAATTCTTTTCTTGTAAGAGTTATTTTTTCAAAGATAAAACTATCACCTGCCACCTTTCCTATATCGTTAGCATTATTATATAACATATAGATAGGTTATCCACAAACACACCCAGATAGATATATAATACTTAAGAGATTATAGATTGCATCGACAGGATAAAACCTAGTAGGTTTAAAACTATAAAGATATGATTTGATAAGAGTTATGGAGTGAGGATGATTAGTTAGATTTCGGAATGAAAACGAGTGACGAAGATTTATATAAAATTGATAACATTTAAGTTCAACTATAATACAAGAATCTTACATTGAGTGGTTTAGATATGTATGAAAGTTTTAGAAATAAACACATTCTACTTAGGAAGGAGTTAAATTACTATTACTTACATAATGTTCAGTCATATCAACCTAGTGTATGTTCATTAGGGGGCGTCCATTAATTACATAAGGCGTTTAGAGGGGATAGGGGGTCGAGTCAAATCTCACCCAATCTCACGTGGGGAAAGGGGGGCCGGCAGATATCTGAGAAAACTGGGTTAAATTAAATAAGAAATGTTTCTCCACTTAAATAGTATATAATGTAAAATATAAACAGTATAATTGTATAAAGTAGTAGGGAGACTTTCCCTACAACTTAAGATGGTGGAGTAAGTGGTACCTACTACAACCGCAGTTGCTCCCACTACAATTTATTTTATGTGAACGTATGTATTTGGAAAATTTTACGTGAGATTAGGCTGGGTGAAAAATCGCCAAAATCACCTCGCGTAATTAATAGATGCCCCCTTATTGGCTCCAAATCGTGAATCAGTGCCACCGTTCCCGACAGCTAAAACTGCTATTTTTTAAGTAAATTCTGTCTGTGTAACTCTTCACAAATAAAAACAAATCAAAGGGCTTGACCACATTGCTTACTTCAGGCTTTGATTGTTCTGTTACAATATATCATAAGACGTCATTAGTACTTCTTACAACTATTGGGACAAAAGTCTAATTAAATTAAAAGCATAAGATGCTATATCTCGAATTTGTAAATATTTATTGTGTCTTAATTCAATAATAAGTACTTAGTATGTTTTTTTTATGGTAAACGGGCAGAGGGGTCACCTGATGGTAAATGACTACCACCGCCCATGGACACCTGCAACTCAAAAGTCACAAGGGCGTTGCCGGCCCCCGGTAACCTCACTCACTCGGCGAAAAGCAATGCAATCATTACTTCACTGCCGGTTTTCGGTGAGGCCTTCGGTTTTCGGTGGTGGTATCACTCCAGTAGAGCCGGCCCATACGTGCCGAAGCATGGCTCTGCCACGATTAGATTATTGCAATCAAAATATTTTTACGTACTGTATCTAAGAAAAATAATATTTCCTAATCACTTTTGTCGCACGTGACGAATTATTAAATATATTTGTCACACCTCATTATGAAACTTTTACATTTATTGACTCGATTCAAAATCAGATATCAAATTAACAAATTCTCACCTTATGAATCATTTTACATACGTTTATCAGTTTTATCATAAAGTGAATAGTCTACTTCCTTTTGAAAATCATAAGATAATAAATATTAAAGAATTACAAGATTCTCTTCACGATAAATATATACGTAAACTAACATTTCTAACCGACTTTTATTTCTTTATGCATGTAGGTATGTAAATTGAGGTTTCCGAAATATCTAGACTGATTTCCGTACCAATCTCTTTTTTAATCAATGCGTTTCGTTAGGTTTGTAAAAGTTTTTTCCTATAATTTACGATAATAAGAATCAAATGATGAAGATTACAGATTAAATGAAGCAAAAACAAACTTGACCCAACATCGAGTGTTTAGAAGTAGTTCTAACGATTTTTATACAATCATAATTTGAAAATGTCGGAGCTTAGAAATCTTATAATTT
Source organism: Callimorpha dominula (assembly GCA_949752705.1). Taxonomy (NCBI): domain Eukaryota; kingdom Metazoa; phylum Arthropoda; class Insecta; order Lepidoptera; family Erebidae; genus Callimorpha; species Callimorpha dominula. Next base: position 10,036,282 of record OX457010.1, on the reverse strand, counting down.
AGTAATGTTTGATATTCAGCCGTTACTTGCAGAACAAATTAATGGACATATCAAGAAAGAAGAAATTCCTCATCGTCTATCAAAGACTATTTTAATAAACTTACTAATTAAATTCTTGATAAAGTTATCTTATAAATTGGGTAGATCACCAATACATCAGATGTATTTTTATTTTTTTCTGTATAAGCGTGTTGCCACGATGTCTGCAGTACATGATCCCATGGCTGCCTGCCAAAAGTTAAGAGTAATTCACCAGCAGCATTAAACACAGCCCTGTCAAGGGTACCTTTGATCTTAAACAGATTGATTTATTTCCTGTCAAAAAAACTTTGAAATAAATTCGCGTTTCTGGAATAAATATTGTCAAGGAGTAGGTTCTTTTGTGTATTGGTTTTATCTGAAGAAACAGTTTTTTTAGTGTTCTTTTGTTATTATGGGTGCTCTAATCTCAATGAATATGAGACTGATATGATAAAATCTTACAGCGTTAACGGGATGATTGTAAGTTATACATATAACGTCACGCTACGACAAAGTAGTTAAGCAGTTAGTATCATTAAGCAATCCATTAAAAAAGAGGATATCCTCTGTGCTGTATCACTCTCACTCACATTATCATCCTCAAAACAGCATAGATATAAACAGTAAAACTGCAAGACACAGCTAGTGTAAATGGCATTTGAGAGCACTTCTTTCTCTTGAAGTATATTTAACATCAAAAAGTCGTTTTGCTCATAGCCTCGTAATTTAGAAAGTTTATGAGCTATACATAATAACGCTAAAACGTATAGCAGCGTCGCAATAGCCACATACTCCGATTAATTACTAGATTTAAAGCCGGTGAAATCACAAGATGCAGCTAGTTAACTTGTAAAATTTATTTCTTTCTGTTATGTTAATAGAAAAAAATCGGAAAGTAGTACGCATTATTAACAAATCGTTGTATTAATGAAGCAATCAGATATATTTTGTTTTTCAAACATACAAGATTAAGAGACATGCGGCTTTAGCGTGTTATGGCCCTTATTGTAGTGTAGCACTAATAAGTATGAATATGTTCATGTGCGGCATACATGTTTATTATCAGATAATATTGATATTATCCTTTCATGTTTGGGCTGATTTGTTTTGGTGTTACTGTTATCATTGTTTGTTGAACGTCGTATCTCTAAATGATAAACATAGTTAGGCACTTACGGGTTCCAAAAACGATTTCTTTTTACTCCTTTAAAATTAGCTAGAGCTCAAAAGCTCCTTGAGGGAACAGATAACTTTTGAATAAAATAAATATAGATATCTCAATAAACTAGATCGCCTTCTCTATAACTGCATTCGATTCATTTTCAATCTTCGAAAGTATGACCATGTGTCTGCCTTACATTCCCAACTAAGATGGCTCCCAATCCGTCAGCGCCGCAATCTGCGAGTATTGACTGTTCTTTTCTCGTTTCTCAACTCTCCATCTTTACCTGCTTACCTAGCTCCCTACTTTCGTTTCTTATGCTCCAATCATGATCTAAATCTTCGATCAACAAACAAGATGCTCTCAGTTCTTCTCTGGAATGCGCTAAAGTTTGAAATCAGTATGTATATGTATATTGTGTGTGTATACTTACGGTTCTGTATGTATATTATATTATTATGTAGTAATGACGTATAGCAATCTATTTATGTAAGTAATCGTATTTATTCCATGGAATAAGTATATCTACTTTGTTTTGATTATCTAAGTATTATAATTAACTGCAAATGTTAAATTCTACTCTACTCTATCTACATCACACCAAGGTTGACTTGTAGAGAATGCCCTGGGCATTAAGTCCGCCTTTGCACTAATTGTGCATTAATTTTTAAATAAATAAATAATATATTTCTATATAAATAATAAGGTATTTTCTAGAATAACTTTGCATACTTCGAAGATATCCTTAAATACATATATATTTATTGAGGAAAAAACTGAGGATTACAAACAAATCTAAGCTGTTAATACTTATAATCTACTAATTTAGCGGCCAGGTGTTCAATACTGTGTTACAAATTATTTTCCTGAAACATGTACGTAGTATTATAGGCTGAGAATCGACAATCACGCAAAAATATAGTTTCTCGGCGAAATTCTAGAGAATAGAATTGCCTTCGCCATGTGGAGCTACGACCTGGTCAAAGTGGCAGGAGCCCGTTGGATGAAGGCATCGCAAGACCTATTCGAGTGCAAGTTAAATCATAAATTAGTCTTTTAAGACGTCACAGGCAGTTGACCAACCATGGTGAGCCTGTCGTGATTAGAAGTAGTCATCACAGATATCATTCTTACTAAAAGTGATTAAGTCTAAGCTATCCAGTATTCTTCAATAGTAATCGCTCCAGAAAGCAAACACACAGCATACTGCACCCCAGAATTTAATATCAGTCAGTCAGACATGTTCCTCGAACTTTACTCATAATTTGGCACTACACTTTGGGTCTAAATAAAAAGAGCTCACCTCTTCCGTCTATAAGTACAGCAATCTCCAACGCAATAAAAGCTATAAGACTGATTATTATTAACAAACATATTGTTCGACTTCCGAATATCTAACGTTGGTCCGTGGTTAAAAAGAATCACTTATCTTTTTGTTTCACACCCCAATAACATCGTTGATCCTCACATTTCAGGATTTTTGAAAGGGTTAGAGTCCAGGGAACTAAAAGCTTAAGAGCTGGAAACGTCAAGCAACAACACTAGAACATAGCTTTTGTCAAACCGAATGGCTTAGTTGGAAACCATCTTCAAAACACGAGTACTAGTAGTACTAGGAAAACCGTTTATTAATAGAATAGTGAATGACGACCGTACAGGAAAATGTCTATAAAACTATTTCCTACCTGCATAAAAATTAACTTGACATGTATGCAGGCAGGTACTTTATCGTTGCAGTTATTGAGGAAAGTATGGGAGATATTTGACTAGTGATATTTTTTATAGTTTTCCTGGGAGTTATGCAGATTAATTCCATTATATCCGGTATCAGTATACGGCTTTAATCCGATGCCAGGTGTAATGGAATTGGGACCCGCTACGCTGTAGTGACGGCAAACCGATCACGATAACTGTTATTCTTTTACTGGATATGTTATACGAGTATCTCTAGAGCGGACATGCCTTGAAGTCGATTGCAATTTATTTAAAAATCAATTATTAATAAAATGCGAAAAAGTGTAACGTTCCTACAGATTATCATGTACTAACAATACGGGACGTCATCCTTTACTGTTAACAGATTATTCTGTTTTAATCCGATATTATACAAATCCAAATGGTTTTAATAAGTAAAGACGTCATATGTGATATACGATATGTTCAATTACTTTTTAATCAAAATAACAATGGACAACGGTTTTCGATAGCTCAGTTCAAAAAAATGCTTTTTGTGTATCAAAAACATTTTCAAATGGCTGTCTTATGCTTCGTGTTTGAGCTTAGATACTTCTGGTTTGCATGAGTAGAAAGAAGTAGACCTGAACCAATTACCTGGACAAGACTGGATTGACAAAGTAGAAATAAAATGTTTTGTGTATGTCAGCTGGTAATCCTTGACCGTCAATAACAAAAATAAAATAAAAGAATAGATTGTAACGTCATAACCATATTCCTGAGCACTGCATTCACTAGTAGGCAGCCTTGCGAAGTTAAACTACACTCCTAGTGGTGCATGGTAAATGGTAATGTGGTGTGTCTCCTTAGGCCTGACCTACCGGACATGAAATCCATATCCATCACTTACATAACAGAGTGTATTAATATTCAACGAATTGTCTATTTTGTATTCTTCGTCGTCAATTGTTGAATGTGAAATGAGTTAGTCATCAATGTTTGCATTGATTTCATTGGACGTCACCTTGAGGAAAAAACGTTTTGTCTGACACATTTGGAAACCTGTCTTTAATTATGTCCAGGTTCTTAAAGTGAGTCATGACGAGAAACACTTTAAACATTCATTTGCATACTGAGGTAGGTACTCGTACACATGAGGCCGCCGTGTCTACTTTGTTACTTGAATGCGGTTTCTGTCCATTCATTAATGCTCGTATGTTGTTAGATTTTACTCGAAAAACGTGCCAAACGTGTACGTGTATAACTTACTATTTAATTGAACATAAATTAAACACAATATGTATCGAATTGATAACCTCCTTTTTTAAAGCCTGTAAAAAAATTGTAACTAGTACAAAAAGAACAGAAGATAAGCTGCCTAATGCACCTAGGTATACTTGTTCATCTTTGCATCACCTTTAGTTAACTGTAAATGTATAAATTAAGCCCGATTGTTAATTTTATATGCAAAAACTTTTGTGAATTGAATTAGTAATTAATTTTGTTAGAGGTATAACAAAATAAAAGCAGAAAAATGTTCTATACGTTATTTTCGCCCGTCCTTTCCAATTAAATTAAATTAATACACCCGATTTGTTCCTTAGGACTCTGTTCCAAATGCTTAGACTGCATGTATAGATGTTCCTTAGCAAATTTCGTTTTGGACGCTCACACGCTGAACTCAACTGGAACTCAAACGCTACTAATACTTACTGTCGCCACATTAAAAACTCTTATTTATTTTATTAAAAATAGGGACAAACTATAATAGATGATAACACAGTTCACTATTTAATAAAAACAAGTTAATAGACATTATTTTGACTGGTTATGTAGGTAACGCAATACTATTGGTCGATTGATAAATATTAACGAATAGTGGGTTTATAAAAGCTTAGAAATAAGATGAGAACTTCACTTAAGTGCGAACAGAGGTACGAACAACTTGGCAGTTACTCTTAGTTAGTGATTTTCATAGTATATATCAGTGGTTTCGAGACTGTTTCTTACATACTCGTAGAAAACATAAAACAGAAAACTTGTGACTCTTGAGTTACAGGTGCCCATGGGCGGCGGTAGTAATTTACAATCAGATGGCCCGTCTGGTTGTTTGCCCCCTATACCATAAAAAAAAAACAGAACACAACAGTTCATTTGATTAGGAACAGAAAACAGATAGGTAAATAAGTATTTTGTTGTAAGTGTTGTCTCATTAGGTAATTAAGCAGTTGAGCTGTCAACGTAATGAATATAAAAAAAGCAAAGTCAATGACAAACAACAATGTCTCTTTTTTGGTATTCGTTTTATATTCAACCAATTATTCTGCTCACCCAACCGCACAGCAATTTAGATAAAAAAGCACACTAGGTTTTTTTTCTAATATTGTTTAATTAATTCAAACACCATTTAATAGTTGCTCTTGAATAAATATATTGAAATACTGAATTGTAAAAAAGATCACTACTATTATTAGTCTTATTATTTAGTTTATAGTAACAATATGACATACTATTATATTGTAGTACCTGGATGACCGAAAATGAAAATGAAACCTAGCTAGATCGATTTATCGCCCCCGAAACCCCCTGCATACTAAATTTCATAAAAATCGTTGAAACCGTTTCCGAGATTCAGATTATATAAAAACATATATAATAAAATAATTGCTCGTTAAAAGGTATTAGATAGCAGGTTCGGAGCAAATGCCATGAACCCACTCTCTTTTTTTTGAAAACGTGGGTAGTAAACACGTATAGGTTTCATAAAAATATTGATAACTCAATATAAAATTCATCAAAATCTGTGTACAAATAGCGAAGACATCACTTACGTTTTATATCAGTTGTTTATAACCTCTTCTAGTTTTTTTAGTTTAGTAGTTACAGGAAATTTTCACAAAAAATTATGCAAGTTTTGAGATTTAAGCCGTGCGAACTCCAAAACTGAATATGCTGCGTGTAGTATGTAGCACGGTATATCTGGCTAACTCCGTTTTTTTTTTCTTGATAATATTGTTAGTGAGTTACAAGTATGAAATCAAATCCCTACAGACGTGCGAAGCCGAGAGCTAAACTTAGTACTATAAAAAGTAATAATAAAAACACATGTATACTACATGCAAAACAAGGCCAAATAACAAGCTGATAAAGTAGAAACTTTCTAGAAGATAACGCTTGAATGTACAACAAAATATTAATAATTATGTTCAGTAATTCTCATGGCAACTGGCCTTTTATGACGACGAGTATCGAAACAACGATAGCAGCAGATATAACCAAAAAAAGCTGGAAAAATATTTTCCTTTGTTATGAATACGAATGCTCATATTTCTCTCTTTGACTTTTGTCGATGGAAGCTGATTGATCCAACCAATTCTATAGCCAAACACGCACTTCTGACAACTCAATCTTCACGTTAATATATTACGTGTAACACCTAGCAATAGGTCGCCACGTCTCCACACTATCAGACTAGACTCTCTTCTCTCATAATGAGACGAGACCACAGCATTGAGGCAATTAATAAACAGACAGATATCGACATATTATGTTACTTACAATAAAACTTATTAAAAAAATGCTAGAGAATTTTATACTCCCGGGAACTCCTAACTCCGATTGCAAGCCCGTTCTATCAGTAAGTCCGCTACTACCGCTTTTGCTAAGGATTCCAACATTCTATAAATTTTCAAAGAATGCTAAATACTTACCGTTTTTTATACATAGACTACCTTACTTAATAAAATTCCACCTTAAATGCCCTCTGTTGAACTTCAGAAAGGTATTTGATGTATTTACATTATCATCACCTTCCTGCCAATTTTATTTGCGGTCGGCGCAATGTGTAGGTAATATTTGTCCATTATAATTTATATTGAAACTAGCTGCGCCCCGCGGTTACACCAGCGTAAGTCCCTCGTTAAGTTTTCTTAAATTTTCTAACTTTTCTGACAATAACAAAACACAAAAAAAAAAGAATTAGCGAAATCGGTCCAACCGGTCACGTGTGATGCCGTGACTAAGGGAAACCGGGATTGATTTTTCATATATATAGACTTTCCGAGCAACTTTCTTATTTTTTTCTTTCATAAGAACCTTCCCCTAATATAAACACAAAAAAAAGAACCCGTGATGCCGTGACCAAGGGAAATAGGGATTCATTTTTATATATAGAGATTATTTACTATTCTTAAAACTAATGAATTGAGCCCTTAGTAAATCTGAAGATTATTTAATTATTGTTTTATATAACTTTAATGGTAATTTCTAACTTTATATATGTGTTTTCTCTCGTTATTTTTTTAGGGTTCCATACCCGAAGAGTAACCAACGGGGCCCTATCAATAAGCCTCCGCTGTCCGTCCGTCATTCTGTCAGCTGGCTGTATCTCATGAGCCGTAATAGGTAGACAGTTGAAATTTTCTCAGAATGTGTGTTTCTGTTGCCGCTATGACAACAAAAAATAAAAATAAATTAACAAAGGGGGCTCCACTACTAGAAGCGTGTTTTTTTTTTGGTTTACAATATACGTTTTAAAAGTACCTACATAATATTAAATCTTGTACGGTGGTACGGAATCCTTTTTTTTTACCTAGCAAACAGTTTGGGCTTGTTTATTTTTTGGCCGACCGCCTGCCTGACCCTCCTTGGGAATGTTTCAGACAGGACAAAGGATGTAGAATATTCTCAAAGTAAAAAAAAAATACCTTCCTAAAATTCCTCACCTTGTGCTATTGAATATTGCTTTCAACTTTTCGTGAAATTCTTTATTCTATCGATTTGTCAAGACAAAAACTCGTGTTTTATAACAGTGAAGCCGCGGGTAAATGCTAGTAAATAATATTTACTAGCGTTTACCCGCGGCTTCGCTTAGTGTAATGTTTTTCAATCAACCAAAGTTGAAAATTTTGCATACAAGTTGTCATCATAGTTGTTGACATGACAACTTATATGCAAAATTTCATGAAGATCGGAGGAGTAATTAAACATCACATTTGCATTTATAATGTTAATAACAAAACTCGTGTTTTATTGTTAATAAATTTACATAGCAATATGCAGCTTCGTTGTAAGTTTGTAACAACATAATAAAAATATTGCAAAAAGAAAACAATAACTTAAAATATAAACCTGCTTGATAAAATTGTCAGGCTGATAGGTACATTATATATGACATTTGGCTATTTGTTAATTGTGTAATAAAATGTATTTCGTGCACGTGATCTTTGAGTCAATAAATTTTAATTAAAACAGGGCTTTAGCGCAATCTTGATGTTACTAAGTAAATATTTTAAGTTCTTTAATTGAAACATGATTACAATATAATAATAGTATTAAATTCTTGATAGAAAGAATGCTATAGCTATTAGCTACATAAATTTAAAACTGAGAGAAAATTTGTGTTAGGTCCATTGATTTGATTTTTTTATAACAACTAAGTCTACAAGTTAGTGGTTACTGGTATAAGCCTCAAATACACCAACCGACAGTACTATCAATAGGTAGGTACATTGTAGGTATATTGCTGTGGTAATCGATTTAATAAAGCTCTAGTGATCCTGGTTCATCTAAAGCGCTGTGAGACGTATCAAGGACAGACGAGGCGACGCGGACGGCGACGGGTGCCCTAGGACGTTCTCTTGGTAGTAACTACTTAGTAATCTGTGCTCTAGGTTAGAAGCTCTCAAATTAACTTGTTATTTGTCATCCACAAACTATAAAGTAATGGCATAGCTATTTATTTTCCAATTACAATTTATATTTATGTTTAAAAATTATAAAAAGTACAGTTTATGTAGATAGATAGATAGAATATTCTTTATGTACACAACTATATATAAGCGATCTCTACCTATATAATTAAAATTTAAAATTATCCACGACTTTCTCCATTCTACTTTTTTCTAGAATGCTATATTTTCTACATATTGATCGCAGAAAAGCAATATAGATACTATAAATAATTATAATGCCAATCCACTCAACCCACCAGTCAATATACCTACTAATATTTGGCAACAAAATGTCAGTTTGTCGTGCCAACAACTGACAACATAATGACCAGGGACGTTATTGATATGAAATTTCGGATCTGGGTGTAGAAACAGGTTTTGGTAAATAATATCATACCGGTTTCCGGATATTCAATTATTTCGGGTTATCGGATAGTTTCAGTTACGGATACATAGATTTTAATATTAAATAATGTAGGATAGGTCTCTAGTTTTATCTTTTTAATTCTATCATTTGCTACTACAAACAATTAGTGTCAGCTCATTTTTAAGTGTGGTTTACTTGGTAATGCGAAAGCAAAATTATAATAAACCAGAACAATATTATCTAAGCAACCATTTCATATATAAGTAATAAACACCTGTCATAACGTGTCTCATTAGACTTTTCGGATGTCACAAGAAATTATTCGAAATTTTATAACAACCATGATAATGACTTCTCGTGAAATAAGGGCTCACGCATTTCCGATTTCTTAATTATATTTAACATCGGTAAAGGATAAGGCTAAGTCAAAGAACAGTTGAATAAAAAAATACCATTATAATATTGAAAAAAATTTAAATAACAGAAACTTGTTTTAGTTCGATCTTATAAATAATAAAGGTTTTTAATTATCCAGCATCTGATTTAATTCTAAATATTATACAAAAGATACATAAAATACAATTTTATTGTCGTCGATGAATGTGACATTTCCAGATGTTTGACATTTTACGAACGTGACATTACATTATACGCGGGAAGGCTGCGACCATATACCTACGCGGGAAGACTGCGCACACCATTTATTTAGCAAAACAATAATACACCACTGATAACTTTGTTCTTTGATGTTCAAAGCTACTGCTAACTATAATAATCTGACTAATATTATCAATACATCATCATCAATGCAAATAAATAAAATTTAAGTGTCTGTTTGTAATGTCAAAATAATAGTTCATACAGTTATTTGCATAAGGTGTAACTTAGGCTCTACTTTTATTTCGGATTAGGTGTGGGTCGTTACGTGAATTTAACGTAACGTGTCTAGTTACTTTAAAGGCGTCACTAACTCACTAGTTTCGAGTACCTACGAGTGATTTTTGTAACTAGTCTCATCTCAGTGTGCGGCTACTTACCTAGTACGGCTACGCTACGCACGGAACGTAGTCATGTCGTAACTCGTAACGACTCAAGTCGAAGCTACGGTTTTGTGGTTATAGTTACATCAGTAAACATCTAAGTCAGATGGTCTTCCCGTCCTAATTTATTCAGGCTTAAGACTGACTGCATTAAATGAATCGTAAATATTTAAAACTATTTAAAATGTCTATGTAGTTTGCCTTTTTTTTAATTTATTAATATATATATATATATACATTTTTGTTTTTATTTTTATACTATTTCTGGGATCTAAACAGATACTATTTATTATCCTAAACAATTCAATCCTAAACCAGCGTATAGTAATATCTCAAAAACGAAGATCTTAATTATTAATATAATTCATCAATGAGCCAAAACAAATATTTGTGTTTGACTCTAACCATCTAACGGAACCACTGAGATTATTTTAAAATAAAGTCAAATTAAAACGAGTTTATACTAAGCTCTAAAGTGATAGGCATATGCATCAAAATTACATGCATTGTAGTAACACACTTACGCTGTGCTTCTCGGCTCGTTCATCTGTCGGCACAGTGCTAGGGTGTAAAGGTGATGCGTATACTAATTATACCTGAATGTGAAAGAAACAGCATACGTATCGCGCAACGAATTCTCATTGTAACGTACCTACGTTAACTTGAAACTCCGTTTGTATGACACGTGTCATACAAACGTGTATGAAACGATGTCTCAGCTTGTATTAGTTACTATGACGTGTGCGTTGTAGTTAAAATAACCTGTACACCAAAATCACTAGTGTGTTACTTGGCTCTTGACACTAGTTACGCGGTTACATGTTACGTACGTAGTTACTGTTTCTAGTGACGTGAAATAACGCCCACACCTATTTTGGAAAAAGAATTAGAGTGCCGCGCAAAATACCTATATAAATATGTACACGCGAGCGAAGCCACGCGGAAACTGCTAGTAGATAATAAAGTGAGTTTGTTTGCTTGTTTGTTTGTTACCCTTTCATGTCTTAACTACTGAACCGATCATCATGAAATTTTGCATACAAGTTGCCAGGCGTACAGAAAAAGACAGAGGGTCCCTTTTACAACGCCAGTATTTTGATGTTTTTAATTAACGATTTTTATAAAGTTCAACAAAATATACCTACATTTATTGACGGTTTTTGGTTTTGACATAAGCCTACCGAAAACATTATACTTTATCATAAAACAAATCATTTTTCAAAGCTTTCAAATTTCATCAACAGAAACAACCGTTTTAAATAAAATATTACGCAAAACATCGTTTGAAAACTTTAAAGTGCTCTCCAGTACATAAAGTTACTAAAAACAAAATCCGTTTAAAAACGATTTATTCTTGTTATAACTTTGCTCTAAAAACTGTTCAAATTAAACTGTTTAAGTTAACAAATAAATGGTAAAACAAGAGGGTATCAAGGCTGGATTAGCAGTAAAACAGAATGAAATAACCAGAATATTACCACGACCGCCGGCCATACCCCGAACCTCTTACTACACGCGCACTCTTTTTTTTTCAAAATATTCTCAAGCCCGTTTTGAACATTGCTACATTTTTTTACGTACGCTTGTCGTATAAAGGTCACAGACAAAAATCTAAATATCATCGCCAAATAAATTCATTTAAATAAATCTAGAAATGTCGATGCCATGTCAATAATAACTGGTGACGAAATAAATGCGGCGAACCGTGCCAAATGGCACGGCATTAAGACAACAGCGACAGACAGACGGCACGCCCTCATCGACTTTATACATCTATAAATATACGTTTCGCATTAGTTTTAATCGCAGTTTGGTTTTGGAACTATTTCGTAGAACAGATATAAGTTCTGAAAACGTCGTTTAAATTTATTAGATACTAGTTGCGCCCCGCGGTTTTACCCACGTAAGTCCCGAGGCCGTGGGAATTTTGGGATAAAAAGTAGCCTATGTCTTAATCCAAGTGCCCAGCTATCTACATACCAAGTTTCATTGCAATTGGTTCAGTAGTTTTTGCATGAAAGAGTAACAAACATCCATACATCCTCACAAACTTTCACGTTTATAATATTAGTAAGATAATCTTAGAAAATAGGACTTTAAGTTGATGATTCAAATAATGTGTGTTTATTTTTAGGAAAATTTCGCCAACAGAAGAGCGTGAAATTTTAAATACTTATAGTTGAGATTTAGAAGAAGTGTAAACAGCTAAAACTGTTAAACAGTTACAAATTTAAAAATTACGTGAAAACGGCTACACGCATCCAGTTTATAATGTTAACCTATCATGGTACCGAAAGCTATACAATTACAGTTTAAGTTATAGTGGTCCTCAAAATAAATAAAACATTCAACAACAACTGAATATAGTAATAAATTACTGTCGAAATTTCACTACCAGGCCATCTCTAGTTTTCATTATAAGTTAAACCTGTGGCGACTTCCATGTATCATCTAGCGAAGACGACTTGAACTACGGAGTAAGAGTAACTACTAATCTTGCATCGCGCTATGGGAGTTTCACGCCGATTAGTATATATACAGCTTCCCAACATCAACTGTTGGGCCGGCATGATCACCTCGCGTGGTCGTAGGATCCTCCCTTTGGGCTGGAGGGACATAACACCCGTTCCTCCACAAACCGTTTTAGTATTCAGTAAATTGTCGCAGTATTCAGTAAAATGTTGCCGTCTGTCTGTTTGTCTGTCTGTGTTTCTGTTAAGACCCTTTTCCGCAGGAACCCGTGGAGGCCGAGAACAAGCTTGAAGCTGTAAAAAATCAAGCTTCTAAGTCGACACAATCAAAAGATACAGTTATTAAGCCTTGAATTAAACAAATTTGAACAATTCGCAGGTAAATCGAAACTTATAGGGTTCCTTCTTTTTTTTTTTCTTTCTTATTGACCTAGAATCATGAAACTTGGCAAGCAGCAGTCTGACGGCAAAAGAAAAAAAACTGAAAGTCGTTAATTTGTTGTTATACCACATGAAAAAATAGTTTTTGTGATTACAAACTTATATATTGGGGTCGAAAAGTTGACTCTATCGTAAATCGATGTATGGGAGAGTATTTTTAGAACTGCAAAGTTAAGATTATTTTTCGGAAAAGACGGGTAAAAATCTTCGGGAATTGATTCCCAAGATGGACATACTATCTCCATACAAGTTTTTTTGCTTACAGAACCCTCGGTGCACGAGTCAGACTCCCACTTGTCCGGTTTTTTAATATAAATATAATAAATGTATAGGTGAGCTAAAAGTTAAGGTAAGTATAAAGGTTACATACGAAGAAGCTCCCCAGAAACTCATAGGCGACTTTTTTCGCGACTTGGAAACAAACCCTATTTTATTGACTGATATGCATACATACATACATCTAAAGTAATGAATAGGTAAATCTAAGATTACAAAATATAATAAGCAAAAACTTTAACGACACCAGTGCCATAGATTATGCACAGTGGCGCTCATCTACATATTGTATACTTGTATAAACAGCACAATAAAAATAGTCTATAAATAAACTTATAAAATCGGATATCTACAGTTTCCAATAAGCGGTATGTCACCAGCCCTAATTCAATTTTGTCCATCATCATAATCTTGTGAGAGTGATACGCTCTTGGCTTCTTGCCAACCCGACCTGATTTTGAAGGTAAACGCCTCCTTATTTACAACTTTTCTGTAAATAAAGTTCGTCTGAAGCAGCATGCCAAATGTCGCCCTAACTCAAATGGGAAGGATTTTATTCCAATACTGTCTCCACCAATGACCGCGAATCCATCGAGTGATACTAAGCTACAAATACACTTTTAAAAATGTTGAGATGGACTTTATTGAAGCAACGTCCAAGGAAATATTTATTTTCTAATTTACCACAGTTTTGTTTTCATTTATTATGATCTCAAATTTGTTTTAATACTAAAATCTATATAAGTGCTATCTATATACGTAGTATCTATATAATTTTTAGTCGGTTCAATTCCACTTTACCGTTAGCTCCGGTGAGGTGATGACCCGAATAAAGAAATGAAAGGACCAGTCATCTGGGATTTTCCTTTGGATGTAAGTAGTAAATATAGATATCGGATTTGTTCGTCCACCACGCCTATGTCACCAAACAGATTTTTCAGAATTCATAGACTTTTATTGTTTATTATAGGGCAAAATTGGCCCAAAGTTATCTTGGAGTAACACGCGAACCGAGATCGGTGGGAGCCACTCACGAAAGTTAGTAATCTAATATAATAAATGCGCACCCGCAACTCAAGAAAGTAAACTATAAGTGACAGTTTTGTCAGAAAATGGATCAGAATAAGACTATCTTATATCTGTTTGATCCTATGCATTGGTCCGAGAGTTGAATGCGCACTGCTACCGCACCGCAAAAACAGTTTTTTTAGAAAGATTCGGCTTTTAGGAAAAAAGTACATTATTCGCATACACTGAATGTCGACTTTTTTGTGAACTAAGCTTTAAAAACCATGCCATTTATTCTCGAAAACACAGTTAGTACCTACCCCAGTTTTTATCGTTGTACGACTTACTTTAAGGGTGTTTTTACCTATAGATATTATATATTCCTTGCCTACAAATAACCACAAACTCATACTCATTGTAAATAATTCCGAATTAATTCTTATAAAACTGTACAATTCTATAAATAAGTGTTAGTCAAATCAACAACATTCAAGCATTGATTTTTTTTATATAATTTCTCTATAGTTTAATCAATAAATAGATTCAGTTTCACGTTTCTTCTAGAGAGTCGGATAATGGTTTAAATTAATGACAACTTCTATTGGCAAATGTACCTATCAGTGCATGAGAGCTAAACAGTCCACGTAATAGCGAGTATGGCGACCCAAATAGTTCAATGACATTAACCTTGGTCATGCGCTGAAGGTCTGGTTCAATTCCCGCGCGAGTCTAGAGGTTGCTCGGTATTCATATTGGCACTTGATACACATTAAATATACCTTTTAAGGGTAAATAGTGATTTAATCATGTTTTTCCCAATAAACCTCTTCTTAGAAAAGGATGCCGATCATTGACCCGGACATAGTTTATATTAGCCACTCGAATTAGAACGCGTTCAAAAGCTATTTTAATGATTGCATTCAATATAAAAGGAGAATAACTTAGACCAAGGCCTAAGGCATTGTTATACACATCAACAGTAAGCTGACCAATCCCCTGATTACATATGCTATTTATTTATTCGATTGGATACAGAGGAACGTCCAAAACTATAAGGTGCATAGAAGACACATCATTTTTAGATCTAACAAAAGTCGCACGACTTCGGAAACATCTCCGCCCTACAGAACTTACTTAATAAACACTGCTACTGATGCTTTAAATATACATCCGTGAATCAACATTTCCTTGCTTGTCTAATAGTGATTACAACATAAAAATAGACCTTTCATTTGTTGATCCTGTCGTTGTATACTTTTCTATTGTTTTTAATCAGAGAAGTGAATGTGTTACTGGTACGTCGCTGACCTTTTTAACTCCTGAGTCCTGATATTTTTAATTGTGAGAGTTTTAACACTTATAGTTAAAACAGTTTCGAACCAATGATGGCGATCGTTATTGTGTATTACCATTGTTTATAATTAATAAGTGAACACGAACAAATGAAGGATTTTATTTTTCTTAAGTAATAATCTCCATTGGATTAATGTTGAACGTTTTCTCAGAATCTTATACAACAATTCAGAGTAAGAACTACAGTCATATAAACCATTTTCCAACTCGTAGTATAAAAATCTTATATAATATCAAAGTTTATATACTTATTTCACAAAGTTTCAAACAAAATGATTTCACAAACTTTGTTTATAGACTGAAATAATTTTGCGCATAGCAACAGCTGCCTGTGTAAACAATTAGAGTTAATTTCAAAAGCAAACCAAGCTTCTTAAATTATTTACAAAACATACAACTCTCTCGCACAGCCTATTTATTTATTCTTATGCTCATATTAACATAACCGCTGAAATACTCCTAATTACTATTCATGTTTGTGTACTTCGGCTTATATATACTAAATAGTGTAAGTACAACTGTATTTCAACGACATGTCGCCAACCACATATACACCGTGCAAGTTTCAGCGTCGTGAAAATTCTACAAAAAAGTCTTTCTGTGGATACTTGTCACAATTTAGCATTGTGATAAGTATCAGCTGAAAGACCTGTCTGTTCATCATAAAATTCATTAAGTTTGATTTGCCGCTACGCAATGTAAACGTTGCAAAGGTAGGTATTGTTTTTGTGCAGTTGTGAATGTACTTAAACGTTCGACGCTGTCAAGACAACAAGTTTAAACGTTGTTTCATTGATTACATACAGTGCATACAGTCTTTGGCCGTATATGATATTTATTGATTTTTTTTCTAGATAGAAGGTTCTGTTTACTCATTGTGATATCACTTTTAACCAAAAAAAAGGAAAAATATTGAATTTTCTGGGAGAAAATTCCAATGATTTTCGACTCATAATGATGATAAGAATTCACTATTTCAGTAGTTGGTACGCTGTCTCCACATCCTGTATTTTTTGGTCCCATATAAGAGGCGCTGAACCGGTTATATTTCATGGCACCACGATATTCCTAAAAATCGAAAATCGAACCCAAGACAGTATGACTGCACGCAATCATAAGCTACTACGGCCTAGTCCTATAAAATTCCTAGATTTGGCTTTCACGTAAACTTTTAATCTCGCGAGTGCAAATTTAACCACCAAAAGATATTATTTTTCTTTTTTAGTCCGTCTTTCTTGTACCGTCGCCCAAGAGCACACACACACATACTACCAAACCATGTTATGTGTTTCAATAAACTGGAAGTCTTCCTTAAGACTTACTTTGTCGCTAATAGTCGCTATGCATAAGCAAAATTTCACTACCGAAGAACATTACCATAAGGTAATGTTCTTCGGTAGTGAAATTTTCATCAGTATAGACTATATTTCCATGTTTTTCCAGCGGTTAATACCAGCAAGGATTGACGGTGAGGTTCAGATCTTTTTTCAAAACATGTTACAAATACCTCGCTTTTAACAGCAACAGTTATCTAGATACTAATATTATAAAGCTGAAGAGTTTTTTTTATGGTTCCGTACCTCAAAAGGTAAAAAAAGGAACCCTTACAATATCACTCTCTTGTCCGTCTGTCGTCCGTGTGTCACCACCGATTTTTTTGATTGTGAAATTATTTTAGTGTTGGAAAGCCTACGAGTATTTATCGAGGAATGCTATATAACATCACGCTACGACCAATAGGAGCGGAGCATCAATGAAAAATGTTGCAAAAACGGGGAAAATTTACAAACGCAAATGAAGTTGCGCGGGTCAGCTAGTATACAATAAGAGGAGACAGTGACAGACATTTTTCTTAATCTAAACTATTTTACTGTAGGAACCGTATTATTTCGGACTTCTAATTTACTAGTTAAGAGCACGATAGATACGTAAAATACCTTTCGCGAAGAACTACAATTTTCAGAAAATATTTTAAACCTTAAACAAACCCGAGGTATAACATGTTATCAAAAGTATAACTCTATTATTTACAAAACAATATTATGCAATACATTGTAAGGATTTAGGTCATGAATTTATAAACAAATAACATTGTTGTAGTACAAAACGTACGCTAATCATTATATTAATACGTGAAGATAAATAATATAGAATTAATATAAATAACATAAAATTGTAATTTCGCGAACATAGTAACCTAAATTTTGGAATATACTGGCCAATGAAAAAACCATGGTCAAAATTCGACCACCCCGCGATCTCTAGTATTAAATAAATGTGCCTTTCAGGTCTGTGTCAGTGTGTGCCTAATCACTAGAAAAGTTATGGATATCATTAGCCGATGCACCGTCACATCGGGCGCACGTGGGTTTCCTACTTGGTGAGTGGCTGACTCTGGCTGCCTGCTACTACTACTACACTAGCAGTGCTAGTAATCGAAGCAAACTTCTCCTTCTTCGGATGAGTCCCTAATCAACAATCACCTTTGACAAATAAATTAAAAAAAAATAAGAAACCTACTTCTTGAGAAGTACACAGACAGATAGACAGATGAAAGCCGAATGACTTTAATGACATTTTATACATATACAATTATACATATATGTAACCTTTGTCACTTTGAATGTTATTGAAAATGTTTTTCCGGAGATTATTTCGTCTTTATAACTTTAGTATATATACATATATATTATATTTATTATCAAGTGAAAACTTAAAAAACGGAGGTGATAGTATATAGATAAAATTTAATTTTGATTATAAACATAAATAAAAACCGGATGAAGTGGATATAGATAAATACACTTTTAATTTATTAGTTTCTGCTTCGTCAGCATGTTGTGACTAATTATTGTTGTCGTGATAAAACAGAAATTGATTGCATATTGATCTTTTTGTATTAACATTTTAACTAAGGAGGAAAAAGCAAGATACAAAACACTAAAAAGTTATTTATTTAATAGCAGTTTTCTGTAGTGTAAATTGTGTTATGAAATTTAAGATAAATATTCACAAGAGCTTCAGAATTTTCCACCCATTGATATTGGTATTAGTTATAAGGCTCTGTTTCTTCGGTCCATTATGAGTTCAGATAAGGCTGACAGATGAGCCAGCCTAAGCTCCTTCCAGAAGCACAGAAGCCTCCTGGGCGGTTACAGGCTTCTAGAAGCGACCTAGCACCATTTTCTACCACCCCCTCCTTATTGATTGGCCTGTTGGTCTAGTGGTTAGGGACCCTGACTGCAATGCCAGAGGTCGTTTGTTCGATTCCCACCCAGGACAAATAATTGTGTGATGAGCACGATAATTTGTTCTGTGTCTAGGTGTAATTTATCTATAATATGTATGTATTTATAAATATATAAGTATGTTTATCAGCAGTCTGGTTACCATAGTACAGGCTTTGCCTAGTTTGGGATCAGACGGCCGTGTGTGAGATGTGTGGAATTATTATTATTATTATTATTCTACCCATGCTATTCGATAAGGAGGCTAACTTAACATTAGGTACTGGTTAGATACATAACAAAAAATAAACGTGTAGTGTCCACTGTAATCCACCCGTATTAACTACCGCATTTAATTAATAAAAATAAATCATTTCAACCGTTCACATTGTACCTGTTGTAAGCACGTAAAAATGAATTATTGGCATCCCAGTGTTGTCTTTCTAATATATTAATATTCTATCTATTCTTCTTTTTATTAATATTTGTATCAGTATCGGAATTGCTTGTTGTACATATAACTAGTAACAACAGGTATCGTTACACTAGTATGGCAATCATACGATGAGTAAAAAAAACCGGATAAGTACAAACAAACGTGTATGTAGATAGTGCGTCCATCTCGGGAATCAATTCTCGAAGACTTTTGTCCGTCTTTTTCAACAGACAAACTTAACCTTGCGGTTGCGATGTACGACAAACTCAACAATCCAACCGCAAAATATAATTTTTTAATCACAAAAACATTTTTTTTATATTTTGCATACATGCTATTGTCAAGAAGAGGAAAAAGGAAAAATAAGTACTGTTCCCGAAGGTAACATGAATTTATTAACAAAATCTACATTAACTTGAGCGAAGATGCGGTCAAGACTACTTTAAAATAGCTCAGTAAGATTTTTATATTTTTTTATTTAAATATCTAATAAGGATCCTAACTTCAAACGGCTTATACCCAATGGCTCTAAGCCTTTTTAAATAATAATTATTTTCTTTCCCTACGGCTCCATGAGCTCCAAGATTTTAGTGTGCTTTTATTACCACCAGCTCCAAAAAAAAATATAAATAATATTATATATTACTATTAATATTGTAAATAACTTGTATGAAATAATACATACCCTGAACCTTTGTTACTGACTGTGCCGAATAATTCCATGGACGTGTCGGGAAAGAAACGAAAAAAATATTCAAAAATGCCTTAGAGCCGTTGGCCGTTGTCATCCATCATCTATGTATGTCTATGTATGAACTTTCATCAATGCTTTTAATAAATCTTTTGGAGCCGCTGGGAATACTGGTACTTATTGAGATTTAAAAACATTTCATTATTTAGATTTCATGATTTGTTTATATATTTTTGGAGCTGGTTACTAGTTTCTTGTTTTCTTTGACGAGCGAATTGTGAACCCACGAAGGACTCCTGGTGGTGTAATTGTTCATAGACTACGATGATGAGGTTTGCAATATAGTTTTGCATACCTAAATTAGCTGTAACCTCTGTTACTTGTACTTATCAGTAAAATAAAATAAAGCTTTTGTAACTTCTGGATAAAGTAACTTTCTAACTCTAAAAGCTTAATATTATTGGTTTAGTAGTTTTCGAATTTATCGACTACAAACATAAAACTCGGAAATCTTCTAAATCCCTTTATGATATTATTAGTATAGAAGTAAAAATTAATGTCCGTTCCCTGGACCACACCTCAGACAGTAATTCCGAAAAAATAATTAATTAGCGCTCAAATTCCACGAACCCGTAAACTATGGCTCATGACACGCCTCACAAAACATATTCTAAGTAACGAATTAACAACTGAATTAAATGTGTCCACACATATAATAATATAGAATGCGTCCCACCTCTATTAGTTACAGCTAGCTGGGGAAGTATAACTTCCAGTGAAATGTAATTATTTCATTAAAAAAACAGCTGCGTAATTTCCAGAACAAACACGCCTAGTTACCTTGGCCTAGTTTGATAAAAAAAGTACTACATATTGTATAGTCTGTAGAATTTATTTACAAATGGTTTTCGTAGGGACATGTGTTTTTTGCTTTACTGTTGTTTACATTTTGTTTTTGTTTTTTATTATATATTATCAATAGGTATGAGCCGTATGACTGAGTAGCAGAATGTATAGTTTTCTTAATTTTTATTTCGTGTGATTCTTTTCACATATATGTATTAATTCTTGGTTCCATTTTAATTCTATAGATATAATATATACTAGCAACCCGCCCCGGTTTCGCACGGGTACAAATTATACACCTAAACTTTCCTCATGAATCACTCTGTCTACTAGTGAAAACCGCATGAAAATCCGTTCAGTAGTTTTTCAGTTTTTCGCGAACAGACAGACAGACGCGGCGGTAAATGTGGAATATGTAGTGATGTAACATTATAAAACTGAAGTCTACTCGGCTTTTGATTTGATTTGTATTAGGAGTCTTACTTGAAAAAATCTCCGTTAGATCCTTAGGCCTGTTATTGAGGTAAGTTCTGAACTATATTTTAACATCGCGTTACAACTTTCAGAAGTTAAGCGGAGGAGTTACTACAGTAAATGTGTAAATGGGACGGATTTGGTCGGACCATGTAATTTGCGGTTTGCCAATTATCTTATTGGTAAAAAAACTTCACTTTAAAAAAATATAAATAAATAAATTATAAGAAGTAGGATGCAACAGAATCCTGCTTAAATAAAAGCTTACTAGGAAAGCTACAGTCAGTAATGTATATAGCGAAAATATTCCCAGTGCAGACAAACCGCAGTTAAATTTTGTTAATTTAGACATGATAAATAAATAATAATTAGTATATAAATGTAGCTGGGGACATACGTAACAAGTTGAATATAACACTAAAGATAAAATAAATTTCTAATCTTACACTCTCTGTTTATATTTGATCGAGATATTTTAATATATTTTAATAAGGTATTTTAATGTACATCAATCTTTATAGATAATGATTGAAGATTTCGTCTACGATATCGGTATTTTTCATTCATTAGCCAAAATATTTACTCCTTTTATTGATTCAAAATTATTGTGACGTCCGGCGGGTGATGTAACTTATTTTGTTGTTTTAAACTCAATCATAAATATGTGTAGATAAAAATCATTACAATATTAGTAAGTTCCAAAGATACTGTTATCGCACTTGAAGATTAAAAACCTTTTTTTTCCGTCCGGGAATCCCTAAGTACTATTCTACCAAGGACATAATAAGGTGATCACTTCAAAGTTGAAAACACAAGTATATCTACATGTATATGGCAAACATAGTTTAAACTTAAACCGAATACATACTAGATGTGTAATTCGGGACTTAAGAGGCCGTATACGAAATTTTGCCAATTTCGCTGATTACGTGGTTTTACAGACGTGATTTTACAGTTAAAATACTATATTTCTATAAGTTTTTATGAGCATCATAAAAGATCACTTCAATTTAGATCTAATAGATAAACCACTTTTTTACTTTTATTATAAATTATAATGCGAGATTTAGGTTGTATTAAAACATTTTTATTAACATATTTTTTTAATTTTTTGCAATGTTTTTTTCAGAAAATGCGTTGATTTTGAACTGAAGTTTATTTCTGTTGTTGTAATTTTATGAATGAAAGTTTCACGTAGCTGAAATCAAAAGCAAAACTGCCCATTTTCTGTAAAATTTGACTAAGTTAAACATTTTTTTACTTAATTTTTTTATAATAAAGTAGTAAAAAGTGTTTCATACATTATATAGACGACTTTTACAGCAATACATTGTAATTTTTTCATACCGTTGATACTTCAAAACAGTTCGTAAATATGTGATATTCTAAACCTCTTACAGCTAAAATTTACAAAACAGTCACCGGTTTGAGATCGATTAATCAAAATTAAATAATAAAGGTAAAAAAGTGGCGCAGACATTAGATCTAAATTAAAATGATCTTTTATGTTGTTCATAAAAACTTATAGAAATATAGTATTTTAACTCTAAAATCACGTTTGTAAAACCACGTAAATCAGCGAAATTCTCAAAATTTCGTATACCTCTTAATGGTGATAATATTTAAAAGGTACAATACCTCTTGGTTACCCGACGTTTCGATCGAATTGCACCAATCGTGGTCACGAGTGGACTTCACTCGTGATCGCGATTAAGTCCTGAATTACACATCAAGTGTGTATTAAAGTCGCGAAAGTTTAAAAACAATTAAACCGAATAGTTTTTCATATGTGTTACACTATATCCACCGACGTGTAAAATCAAGAGTGAATGGAAAATAGAGTACCTACTACAAAGTGTGATGGCGTTCGTTATGCAACGATGCAATGAAGCCAGTAGGTTTCATTGTATCAATACAACTGTACCAACAGACAATAAATTAGTTTTATACAACTAAATAAGAGATAACAATACGGACCGCCTTGTTGCACAATCAGAACTGTCACTTCCATGTTCTCTGGTTCGTCCTTCATAAGGTAAGACCTCTGGCAAAATAATAGTAATAGCCTACCACTCATTTAGTCACCCACCATACTATATATTTATTGGTGACCGACTTGTGTCCGCGGCTTCGCTAGCTATAATATATATTTTGTCAATCAATTAACTATCCCTCGTCAACGTCAACGCTACTTTATTCCTGGATGACAGGTTATATCTTTTCTGTTCTCCTGACAATGATCTGTTTATTAGTTAAAGCGTAACAAACAAACTGAATTTCGCATTTATAATATTAGTTAGGATTAAGTCGTGAGGTCGTAGAACCAACAGACCTTATCGGGTGATCAACGCTTATTGGAGGAAGGCTGGCATTGTCTCGATACAAATGATTAGCTTTTGTATAAATGATTGAAGTGAGTCTCTGCATTAATATTCATACTCGGAAATATGGCAATGTTTTTTTTCGTATTTCCTTAAAATAATTTTGTAACAGTCTTACGACAATTTTGTTGTTTCCTCACTTGCAAGTCAATGGCATCCATTTTAAAGACACTTTATATTTAGAACACTATTGTCATGTTATCTTTCGTACACAGGGAGGCATTTATGTTTTTTTATTTCGTATATATTTCACCTATTTTAAATTTATCATAAGTTGTATAACAAATGATGAATTTTCCAGCAGAAATTCCAGTGATTTTCGACTCAGAATGATCATCTGAATCCACTATTTTAAGATTCGGTAGGCCGTTTTCTACACCCATTACATATAAAAGTCTCCTCTGCGATTATCGTTAGCATTACAGGTTAGGACAGATTCGAACGAAGTGAGAATTATTTAGAGTTCTTCATTTCTCTATACTCTTGATAGTTAACATAATAATATAACAGTTTATATCACAACACATTATTATTTCTTTGACGATTAGTATTTTCTCTCTTATCGTTTCTTTTGCTTTGAATAGATTATTCTTCTTCGATTCTTCCTTACTCGATGAAGAATTTAAAGTTGTTTTTATTATTTCTTAACTCAATTGGTAGACAAGCACACCACAATTAAAAATGGGCATCTATAATTTTAGAAAAAAATTATTTATTTATTTAAAACTTCATGCACATTTGTACAAAGGCGGACTTCATGCCCAAGGCATTCTCTACCAGTCAACCTTAGCTCTTATCCTCTGCCACTACGCCAAAAAGTTATCACAAAGATTATAGGCAAATGCCTATAATCTTTGTTAATACATTATAATCACAGTTAAATAACTGTGATGATCGAGTGAAAGAAGATTGGATTTGCCGGCGTTGTCATGCGTACTTTAATTTCTTGAAATGAAATTAGGCACATTAGGAAGTAGTGTTATCGAAGGTTTTATTTTTAATAACTTTAAGGCTCTAAGTCCGTCCCTTCTTTCTACCCTATATTTAGAGCAGAATTATCATAATACGAGGACACTTGAAAGATATTCTAGTCGCGTGCACTATTGTTAAAACCTGTTAAATATTTCCTTATACAAGGCTCTGTACACACTATTTTCTAATCTTTCATAATAGTCCCTGTCCCTCAAAATTGATCTTGTGGAAGTTTTCGTGAGTAGAGGCAGCTCCCATATGTTCAGCAGTAGACTTCCTTTGGAATCGCATTATGATGACTACTAAGGCTTAGGAAGCAGGAGGAAATAAAATCCTCTTCTTTATTCCTCTCTTGCATAGTTATCCTGTCCGGTGCCTTTTGGCTTTCTGAGCACCACACACAGATATTAGTGGCAGAATTTAGCAAGTAGACAGAATTTGACAGTGGGAGAGCCAAGCTTCGGCTCGACTGGAGTGATACCACGGTCTCACAGAAACCGGCAGTGAAGCAAAGTTTCGTTGCGTTTCGCCAAGATTACCGGAGGCCCTTACCCTTCCGTCTCCTCCTCTTCCCCCCCTTCTCTTACTCCCACCTTAAAGGTAGGCAACATACTTGTAACTCTTGAGTTGCAGGTGCTCATGAGCGGCGGTATTCACTTACCATCAGCTGACCCGTCTGCTTGTTTGCCCCCTATCCCATAAAAGAAGGAGCTTAAAAGCTTTTAAAGTGTAACGTTGTAGTGTTCTCTGTACACTAGCTTCTTTTTTTTTGAGAGTAGATGCTAATATTAACTGTCAGTGTTTGGACTTTGTATAGGAATACGTAAAGTGCTATAGCTGGTGAAATGTTAAGATAAGGGAAAATACCTTAGATCTTAGGTGGTGGACGGTTGAACTGCAGTAGTGACAATTTCCAACAGTGTGTCCACGGCTTTAGTTAGCGGATATTGGGCGTAATTTGACTATAACAACGAAGCGCTGCAAGAATTATTTACACTTCCTAGTAACTCATACATAATTGTAATGACACGGATATGTTTATGATATGTACATATGTATGTAAAATATAAAGTTGGAATGCGGGCACGTACCAAGTATCTTAAAATAATCTGTCTGCAGATATTGAATGTATATTAATTATAACATTAACATAAATTATATAGGCGAGAGTTAAGTCGCCTGATCTAAATATCTTGTTTATGAATAACTAGCAGCGCCTCGCAGTTTCATCCACGGGCCACGTTAGTCCTGATCCGTTCAGTAAAAAGTAGCCTATGCGTTAATCCAGGTCTACAGCTATCTACATACCAAGTTTCATCGCAATCGGTCCAGTAGTTTTTGTGTGAAAACATTACAAACACAATGTTTCCTCTTTATAATATTAGTTTAGATAACGCGGTGTAGCACAGACTACTTAGGGCCAACCAGTGGCAATGAATTTCATCGTAAAGAAACATGGTCTCATGGCAAAGGAAGAACAGGTCCAAAAAAGGATAATTTGCCAAAGAAAATCTATTCGATTTTACTAGCACTTCTTCTACCTTAAGGATAAATTCATTTAAAGAGCGTCTTAACTGTCTTTGAAAGAGTTAGGTACTTAAAATTGTTTACACGTAACGGGACGGAGTTCTGAAAATATGATCATTTATGCAAGACCACGTGAGTACATCACATGGCCATCCGTTATATATAAATCCTGCCCTTGGATATCGCGAAAGTGATTATTTACATTGTGTAAATGTGCTAAAATTAAATGTAACAATGAACTTTGGCACCGTTCCCTAATTTCATACATGTTGATTATTCCTTTGTAATGTTGTACTGGGTTTTAGATAGTTTAATAGACTTGTATCTAAAACAATATAGAGAATATATAAGAGACTAGGTATAGCCGCCGGTTTTGGCAATATAGAGAATCGCAACCAATTCATTTTCCCTCAGGAACAGAACTGTTTTTCTGGATGAAATGTGCCCTATGTCCTTTTCCGTAAGCCGTTTACGTCACACGAATTTCATGATTTTTGGACCCCACCCATGTCACATGTCGTCACATTTGTCTGATCCCCCTCGCTGGTGTGACGTCAAATTATTTTATACCCAAAACTGAAAAGACCAGTTTTTTTTTTTAATAAAAGTGTAGTAGCGTGTGTAGTCTTTACTTTAGTTTTTGACATGTAACGTCACGAAGTTTACGACCCCCCCACTTCTTGTCATACAATGTCACACTTTGGTGAACCCCAACATCACAAAAGAGCTCATGATCTTCGAACGGCTGAACAGATTTTCTTGAATTTTATCTAAGAACACTCTTCATCAAGTCACCTTTCAAATAAAAACCACACTCAAATCGGTTCATCCGTTTGGAAGCTATAATGCCACAAACAAACCCAGATACACAGATACTTACACAGACACGTCAAACTTAAAACACACCTCTTTTGGCGTCAGGGGTTAAAAAAGCGTAATAAACAAACTCACTTTCGTATTTATAATATTAGTTAGGAAGTAAGGATACAGAAAACTGGCAGTAAAGCAATGATTACATTGCTTTTCGCTGAGTGAGTGAGGTAACGGAGGCCCTAACCCTTCCCTCTCCCTCTCTTCCGGCCGGCAACACACTTGTGACTCTTGAGTTGCAGGTGCCCATGTGCGACGGCAGTCATTTACCATCAGGTGACCCGTTTGCTCATTTGCCCCCTATAAAATAAAAAAAACCTAGTTTCATTGGTAAGGGACCTCTATTCAGGATTTTGATAGAGCCTCTTTGATATATATACCTTGTAAATCCGTTGCCCTGAAGACCTTATTTCATATAAGTTAAAATGATATCTTTCTTCTCCTTCTGTCATTCCTCACTTCTGTTTTTTTTTTCTCTATCTATAGCATTATTGGGGGTTTCCACGTATCAAAGTAGATCACATATATTTATACAAATCTAAAGCTGAATGAGTTCAGTAGAGAATTGCAGACACAAACACGGGTCACGACCGTTTGGTGGGACGCAGTCAAATGACACAAATACACGTATTACCATCGTTCTCGCCTATTATACTCTTTTATTGTCTCTTTTGAATAGTTATAGAAGATATTTTATAACATACAAACGAGGTTTACTAGGCACTAATTCAATCATATTTTCCGTATTTTTCACGAGAAATTGTAGAAAAAACTGTTGTCATAAATTTTTCGACACTTCAAACCTTTTTTTTGGATTTGGGTTACATAAATACGTTCACTATTATATTAAAACTGTAATTGTAATAATAAGAATCTGTTAGTAAAACCTCAAGAAAACACTTTTAAGTATTTTAACAAATCGGTAAGTACCGGTGAACGCCATCATTATGTCTTATTGACACAAATTGAATTAAATTAAACCACTGTTTGGATCTACTCCTAGACTGTGTAACAATTTATAGGTTATAAATATGTAGGTAATTCCAAAGTATGTATATAAAAGCAATAACGAAGTATTTGATACACATTCATTCCATTATCAATTTGTTCTCAGTGAACATCTGTTCACACTGTAATCCTGAAAGCAACTGAAAGACATGCATATACTGCCAAGCTCAACATACTTGAACCACATGCCGAATGTGATAGATATTTCTGTCAATTGGGACCAATGGTTTGGTCCCTATAATCCACTCACCGCAATCCTAGACCCCGTACCCATTATAAAACAATACTATAACTACATACATTGTTGAGATAGATTATATCAGGACACAACTAGTTTGTAGTGGTTCGAACATTGCTCGTTTCATCTGGATATCACTAGAAACATCATAGACTATCATTGATACGAATTAAGACCGATAACATCTAATTCGTAACGTATAGTATAACGTCCAGTATTTTGATTAGGTATTGTTAGGTTGAAAATAATTTGTCAAATGTATCGATTATTCAAACAAACGGGTTTTTAAAGGCAGAATTTTATTATATTGTGCTTTTTTAATTTATAATGTTGTTTGGGAAATGAATTGTGTTGATGACAAGGTTGAGATGCAAGATGTGAAA
This sequence comes from Callimorpha dominula, assembly GCA_949752705.1. NCBI lineage: Eukaryota > Metazoa > Arthropoda > Insecta > Lepidoptera > Erebidae > Callimorpha > Callimorpha dominula. Next base: position 10,007,684 of record OX457010.1, on the reverse strand, counting down.
CACGGTTTTGAAGGTTTAAAGATTCATCAAATTATGACAGGGACTTGCGACACTTGCTTAAATCACTCGCGCGTGCAATTACAATAAGATTTTTTGAAAAAAAAACTATCCGTTTAAAAATTATGACCGTTTGAATTTCCAGGTATTATACGGTTCTTTTACAAGCTGTGGAATGTGTAAAATTAAAGATTTTAAACTAATTTTTTTTTTCATTTTAGAAATATTCATTCCGTTATTGAGAAAACCCATAAAAACTAACTTCAAAAATTTTGCATGTGAATTTTTATAGATTTCGTGGACACACCCTGAATCTACACGCTGCCAAGTCATCAGTTTCCGTAGCCGTAAAAAAATATATCACAAAACCTTTCGGAAATATTCCGAATGCAACAAATTCGAAGTAAGTACCATTTACAAAGTAAGACCTTTATAAAACTTATGCAATATACAATAATAAACCTGAATTTCCAACCGCAATAAGTGCGAGTCGGAAAGGTTACATGAAACATTTTACAGAAAATAGGCGAAAACAAAGCTGTAACCCAGATAAAGTAACCTAGTTTTTGGTGATAAAATGATTCCTGGCGTAACCGGAAAGAGGCATGGGCGTCCGAGGTACACTTAGCAAAATCTTTATATGAAAAAAGTACATTTAGGGAGCGAGGTACAAAGAGATCAAAATAATTGATCTACTTAGATAATATGAAACTCGTAGATGGTATCCTCCGCTTTTGTATAATTGTTATCCGGCACTAACAATACACCTAACGTATGACCTGATTCGTGAATAAGTAGAAGAGTGACCTGTTTTCTGAGGGATTATGTCCCATCGAGGGATTATGTCGGTAGTATTCTTAAATGTAGGGTACATTGTATAAAAGCTTATTTAAAATTGAGTACTTATTGTAGTAAAAATCTGGCAGTAAATAACATTATAGCAAACTTCCTTTCAAAAATAACCTAAGACTAAAAAATATCAATAAAACTAGCCCAAATACTTAATTTTGTTAAAAAAAGTTAACAAACTTAACAAAACTGTTGACGAAAGCTAAATCAGCCGAAAACTGCTAGTGCAGGTGCTTCGTCCGCTACGATTACTAAACTAAACTGACTGTGTTTATAAAAAAACTTATCCAATTTATGAACGCTACCCTTCATTGATTGGAATGGAAGGTTTGACTATAGGAGCAAATAACCATTTGAAGTTATACTTGTCCTGTTACTTTATGATACCTACTCCCCACATTAGGTGAGGATAAATGATCAAGAAGGCACTGTGGTGTACTGTAATAATAATAAAAGAATATATAATTTTTCATCCCCCTAATCCCACTAATATTATACATTTGAAAGGTTGGATGGATGGATAGATGAATGGATGTTTGTTACTCTTTCATACCAAAACTACTGAACCGATTGCGATGAAACAGGGTATGTAGATAGCTGGAGACCTGCATTAACGCATAGGTTACTTCTTATCCCGATATTCGCACGGGATCGGGACTTACGCGGGTGAAACCGCGAGGCGCTGCTAGTTATTCTATAAATCTTCTTTCAGCAACATTTATAGTGGCCTTGTTGCTCAAATGCTCCTAGTATAGTATGTAGGTACCTCCAGGTCCTCATTACACAGTTCCACGATCTAGTACAAGGCTGTTACTGCTTTGAATCGATACCCTGGTCATTAAGATTTTATAGAGTGTTACCTGGAATCGTGTCTGGTATTTTAACCTACATTACGTCGGTCGGTGAACTAAATTCGAGCTCTGACGTAAGGGGGAAAAGGGAATGGCAGACGTGCACTTACATTCAGTATACACTAACCGTTGTTTTATGTTCAAGTGGTTACACCCGACTGGACGACAACAAAGACACTTATGCTCATACGTACTCATCACTTTTCATTCGTGAGAAAAATATATATTATCACTCCCTCCTACCTACTACATTCTATTCCCAATTTTAAAACTTAGTTTCTACATTGTAATCCCAATCTAAAATTTTACCTGTGGCATTTAAGTTTATCGGTTTTTTTTTCAATAAAATATCTACCGTAATTGATACTGCAGCGTCTAGTGAACACGGTCAACAGTTTGTAATGTACCAAAATACCTTTTACTCGTATCCTTGAACAACTGAAGGTTCATTTGCCTTCAGCAAATATGTCTATTCTTATGACTTAACTGGAACAGTTCTGACGTAATATCAGTTAACGACGCCATTCCTTATGGTCTGAATCTTTCAATGGGAATTGATGGTTTAACTTTAAGAATGAATATCATGTTTGAATTGAAACGAGTTCGAGGTTAAATATAACTGATCTACACAGTCTGTTTGTTCATATCAAGAATGAACAAGAGAGAACCCTGGCAGAGGAGTCGGAAGAACGAGATTCATAGTAAGGCTTTAAATTTGAGCGATTTTGTATCTGGAACGTGTTTTTTGAAAGATAGAAAGAAGATAGAAGTTTGCATTTTTCTTCAGAAGCACGTTGAGCTACAAATTTATGTTTTTTTTACCTATATCTTTTAATCTAGTAATCGATCTCTGTCTTAACATAGACAATATAGCAGCCTAATAAACCTTCCCAAAAGAATGTTTCAATCTAGTCGTTTCATTCGTAGTACACTTCTTGGTAGGAGGCGACTTACGTTGAGATTCAGTTCGAGTCCGTCTATCTATCTATCTAACTATCAACAAATATGTACCTAGTTATATGACAATCCTAGACCATAGTAATTAAGTATGATGGGAAACTCTCTAAAGAATCTAATTAATAACTGTGTAGGGGAAACATTTACAATCAAATATTTCCTAGTGAAATGTCATCAAACAACTGTAATCCGTAAAAGAATTTTCAAATTTGTTAAAGATGGTTCAAGTATAAAATCCAGAGAAAGTATAAATTCAATCACGGGTAATGTTTCTGATAAGGGAAATCTTATTATACATATTCGTGTCATTAATACGTGTTACTAGTTACTACTGGCGGTGACTGGGATAAATTGCGTTTTCACTGTGGTGGTACCGTACGGTTATATTCAGTAACAAGCTGACCCGCGCACCATCGTCCGCGTTTGTAAATTTTTCCGTTTTTTGCAACATTTGTCATTGATGCTCCGCTCCTATTGGTCGTAGCGTGATGTTATATAGCCTGTAGCCTTCCTCGATAAATGGGCTATCCAACACTAAAATAATTTTTCAATTCGAACCAGTATTCCTGAGATTATCGCGTTCAAGCAAACAAACTCTTCAGCTTTATAATATTAGTATAGAAGGAACTAGACTTACGATGCTGTGAATATATAAACTATCTACGTACGTTTATACAGAATCCGTAGGAACTGGGCCCATTTAGCACATGTCTGGTGTTTTTTTAAAGGAGTTTTTATGTTGATAGCCTACTAGATGGGCTTGGAGCCCCCAACATCTTGCCAGGTCAATGCTTTATATGGAGCCAGTAGCAGCGTTCGCGTAATTTTTCACCTTGAAGGTCACACCATCACTGTAGGTATGAACCGCTATGGTATATAACAAAGTCAGTTCAACACCGTGTAAATATAAATTGTACAAACATTGCATGGTGTAAACGACCTATGAGACACACGTCGCGTGGGACAGTGAGCACACTACTGCATAAAATCGTAAAATTGATAGCACCCAGCATCCTTAGCGAACATTGTACATTTTTGCGTCTTCTGCATGTTGACCTGCTATACACTAATATATCTAAACCATCTAAACCTAAAAATACTAATAACTTACTAAATCAAAATACCCCCGACTCGAAAATTACTTTAACAATAGAGGTGATGATCTTCGAACGGCTGAACAGATTTTCTTGAATTATATCTAAAAAGATCAAGTTACCTTTCAAACCACAAAAACTCCCACTGAAATCGGTTCATCCGTTTAGGAGCTACGATGCCACAGACTGACACACAGACACCTCAAACTTATAACACCCCTCTTTCGGGGGTCAAAAATATTACAAAGCCTGGCTTTGCATTGCGGTATTTGCGTTTTTTTGCGTCTTTGTGCGTTTTGTTTTTTTATACTGTCAAGGAGCCAAAAACGATGCTAACTTAATGGTAAACTGTAACCTTTGTCTATGATTACAAGCTACGGTGTGACTGCCGGCGCAACAATATCGCAGACGCGATGCCACATCACTTAATTAAATTACTATTCTTCTGACAAAAATACAAGTTAAGCAAAAGTAACCGGACTCTTAACACTGCGATTCAACGAGAGCTACAGCACCATCTATTGAGTCGTTTAGAACTGAGTTACAGGGACATACCTAAGTACAAATAGTGCTGTCTCAATGTCTTTTGTATGGTAGAGTTACATTGGCAGAAGATTATTTAACAACTCTTACAATAAAGTTATTAAGCTGGTTTTAAAGAAGGCAGAATATTACTAAACACAACATTGTATTGACAATTTGCTACATAAAGGGGTCTATTTTTAATCTCAATAAAAGCTTGATGTCATCAACATCAGTCCTGTAAGTTATCACGTATTGTTCAGTTATATCTAAGAATACTGATGCACGACGTAACAATAGCTGATATAGTCGGCAGGTGACACGACACAACAATGACCAACCGTAATTTTATAAGCTAGACTAGACACACAAGACTATTTTTAGTAGTCTGGACTTTGACAATAAACAATAGACTTCTGTTTCGGCGCCCAACTGGGATGAATCTTCAATCCCGAAAGACCGAGTAGACAGTAATACCACCTTAGTGCTAAATTATCTGCTAGTGTGTTGGATGAACAGAGCTCCATTGCATAGAACTGGCAACACAGAATTCACCACTAGCGTAGTGAAGAGTCTGCAGCAAGTAAATAATTTTACTATAGTGATGGTACGTTGGTAACTGCTTATTTGGTTGCCGCTTATTTATCAAATAAGTACCTATTATAATGAGTTTTATTTGATAGCCTGTATGGCGATAACATTAGGATGTGGGATTTTGACCACAACGCTATAACGCATACGCAATGCAAACTGAACGTTGACGTAATTCGTAAACGTATATTCGACATTGTTTTGTGTGATGTGGCTTCAATTACCTACTACCTAATACATCAAATATGGCATGTTCTTTAGAAATATCAAAATTTGATTTGTTTTGACGAACGTCATCAAAATATTTGATAACCACAAGAAGCAATGCATTTCAAACGTGACTCTAGATGTCAGATAACATTGTCATATATTTTATTTTTATTATTATTTTATATTTTTAAAATATTTTATCACAAAGAAGTAGGAAGTCTAATTTTAAGTTATATCAAATAAACTATTATTTTTATTATTTCTATTACTGGTCTACTGTAGTATAAGAAATGGTTCATGGTTAAATACTATCAAGACAGAAAATCAAGTAAGTTGTTTCAATCAGTCAATTCAGTCAGTCACTCATATCAATTACCATTACCGTTGTCATAGCAACACTAGTGCGCATAGAGTACATTTTACTCATAGCAACGATACGTGCTTTATTCTTCGTCTTATTCAATAAATTACTCAAGAAGATGGGCGGGCCTGTTAACCTTGAATTTAGTTACTTTGTAACTTTACTAGCTTTAGAACACGACTTCGCCCGCGTTGTAATGTAGATTCGTCAATCAATTTCAAGAATCAATTTCAAGTATCCATCGCGAAACATACTTTTTTTCTGGATGAAATATATGCTACGTGTATGTAAAACATGATGATCGTTGAGTAGGGAAGGTGTGAAGGCGTAACAAACAAACAAACATATAATAAAATAAAGTCACCGCGTCTGTCTGTCTGTCTATGCGTGATAAACTCAAAAACTACTGAACGGATTTTCATGCGGTTCACCAATAGATAGAGCGATTCACGAGGAAGGTTTGGGTATATAATTTGTTAAGATTTTGTGTAAATTGGTTGAAATATGATGATGATTGTTGAAGATGTCTCTGCTATCCGTGCCACTTTATAGTTTCATTGTTTTTGTTTAAGTCTGGATGCTTTGTTTTCTAATTTCAATGGCTGTTATCAGCCCTTCTGTCTGTTACTTGAATCGGTAAACAGTTGGGTTTTGTTTACTTAAGAAACACGTAGTAGCTAGTAATGAAACTAACAATAATATTTCTACCATATTTTACTATTTGTCGTAAACTATAATGTTAATAGCCGAACGGCCTCAACCAGGCCACGCACCGCCCTGACATGACTTTGTGTACAAGTTTATATGAAGTACATTTTAATGAACAACAACTGCGCAATTGTGCACTTTATGTGGCGTGTTATGTAAAAAGGCTCTTAGATCATTTTAGTTTTGTTAGTTAGTGGTAATAAACTTCTATTATTATGAAATTGAAAGGTGGTCTCTTCAAACGACAAATTGCAATTCTAAGTACAATAAGGGCATAATCAAAAAGCGTCTAAAACCGGACAAGTGCGAGTCTGACTTGCGCACCGAGGGTTCCGTAAGCAAACAAACTAGTATTTAAATAGTACGTCCATCTCGGGTATCAATTCTCGAAGACTTTCCCGTCTTTTTCGAAAGACAAACTTAACCTTGCGGTCGCGAAGTATGACAAAGTCAACAATCCAACAGCAAAATATAAGTTCATAATCACAAAAACTATTTTTTTATGTGATATAACAACAAATTAAAGACTTTCGGATTTTTTCTTTTACTTGTGGTATCAGACCTTGCTTCTTACCAAATTTTATGATTCTGAGTAAATGGGAAGTACCCTATCGATTTTGATTTACTTGCGAAATGTTTCAATTTGGTCAAATATAAGGCTTAAGTGGCCATATCTTTTCATTGCGTTGACTTAGAAGCTTGATTTTTTTTACAGCTGCAAGTTCTGTAGTTAAACCAGGTTGTCGGACTTTTTTAGGGCTCAAAAAAATAATAATTGCCATAGATGTTCGTATGGCAACCGGGAGTGACGGCTTAACGTGCTCTCCGAGACACGGAGGGATCTCAATGTGTTGAGAATGGTCAGCCATCTTAAGACTCACTTCCCATGTCACAAGTATTTTTTTTAAAAGAAGGTGTCAAGACGTTCCGTCAACTTTCTTACAGACTTAGTATTCTTCATTTATAAAAAAAAAGTTTGCTTTTAAAATAACCCAAATTTATTAGCGAAATTAATAGCCCTAATAGAAATTATGCGAGTAAGAGTAGACATGCCAATATCACCAATCACGACAGTGTTACATGCACGCATGACAATTCAATACATTCATCAACTTATATATTATCTTCAACTAGACTAAAGTGTGACTAGATAGCAATAATAGAAATCACATGGCTGTATAGCACGCGGTAGCTAGTCATATGACAGATTAATTGATATATTGCATGGCAGTCATTTGTTTCTAACGAAATCGACGGATACTTTAATAGGAATTTGATGAGTTCTAAGTACCGTACTTGTCTCCGAAATGTCTTCTTTGAACAAAAAAATTTTTCGATGTAGGGTATTAAAATTGCGTTTTTAATCTCAACTTAATTATTGAAAAAATATGAATGATAATGGGAAATCAATAGTAGACAAAATATTCAATTATAAAATTTAATTTCAATTTGCGTATTAGAGTACGGAATATATAACTAATACAAGTATCACCCTGAAAGTTCGTTTTTTTCCTAACTTCGACGTAGCCTTTTTGCTATCAATGATTTAATGCATTTGCGGTAGCATTTCGACCTCTGAACGACCACTGCTTATAATAAATAAACCATAAAGGCATTGCGATCTATTATTCTAACAGCATACATACAATATTAATACATAATTTGTCCGATTACAATATACAGCCTTGGATAAACAATAAAGTTACTATAATCTAGTGTTAGTTCGTTTCAGGGCAGCACGTGGAACTACACCACATCAATTTTTCTATTGATCACAGAAACTAGGTGACATACATTCCAAAGGAAAATTCCTCGACTTGCATTATGAAATATGTAAAACTTCCAATAACTTCCAATGCTATGCGATAGATTACCATTAATAATTTACGATAGGAAATGTACTGAGAATGTCGTAAAAGAAGTTTGTGTTATTATTTTTTTAACAATTGCTAACGGTTTTCTGTGGTATCACTCAGGTTAGGCGGCCCATACGAGCCGAAGCGTGGCTCTCCCACGATAAAATTTAGAAACATTCACCTAGTGGGTAAATGTTTTATATTAGCAGTTCAGTTTACTTTAATTTAGATACTTTAATTTTATTTATTTATATTGATGTATTGCATTAGCATGCACATAACATTTATCATATTAGCTGTACTCTGTAGATGCAAGCACAATATCACCACACTCACAACATCCTCACACACACACACCCCTACACACGCAACACACACAAAAAGAAATAAAAAAGAAAAAGGGCCCAGTTGAAAACCAGCGTCAGGCACCCACCAGTGCCTGGCACAAAGCTGAACTGGCTCCCATTCTGGTGCGACCGCGAGATGACTACTTCTCGTCTCTAAATTTAAGTCAGTTATGTTGTTAAGTGTTTCATTCTCTTAGCGTCTCTTTTATTTGTGCCAGAATATACATATTTTCTTTCTTTCTTTCTTTCTTTCTTTCTATGCTATATAAAGACGCCATCTTTGATAATACCACAATCATTGTCTAATCATAACTCGTAGTAGCATCAGGCCGTGGTATTTTGATTCTATGACATTAATATTAATATCTAGTAGGAATTATGTAGGGCAGGTCGATTCGTCAAAGGCGCGGACACTACATTTTGAGGACACATCATGCAACGATTAGATATCGTGATAAATTTTACTTTACGTCAACTAAAATTTATTGCTTAATGAATTATGTAAAACCATTCGTTTATAGTAATTTTATATATATTTTTTTACTAGCAACCGCCCCACCTTCGCACGGGTAGCAGAGACATCTTCAACAATCATCATCATATGTCAACCTATTTACACAAAATCTTAACAAATTATATACCTAAACCTTCCTCATGAATCGCTCTATCTATTGGTGAAAACTGCTTGAAAATCTGTTCAGTAGTTTTTGAGTTTATCGCGAACAGACAGACAGACAGACGCAGCGGGGGACTTTGTTTCATAATATGTAGTGATTATAAGTGTGTATGTACTCAGATCATAAGCAACAGGGAGGCTTCTGTTGCGGAACAACAAGTGGCTTTAGTGATTCAACTCCAACCTATCGTTTTACTATTAGTAAGAGGTAGTACCTATGTAGCTTTAAATATAAAGTAAAAAGTGCCAGTACCAGTTCAAACAGAATGATACTAAAAAAACCTTTCACCTAGACCTGCCTTTCACATAGACCTGCCTTTCACCTAGACCTACCTTTCACATAGACCTGCCTTTCACATAGACCTGCCTTTCACCTAGACCTACCTTTCACATAGACCTGCCTTTCACCTAGACCTGCCTTTCACATAGACCTGCCTTTCACCTAGACCTGCCTTTCACCTAGACCTGCCTTTCACCTAGACCTGCTTTTCAGCTAGAAAACAACAGTCTCAGGTGACCGTTATTTTGCTTTTTCTAATAACAAATCTAATATTATAGGATTACATTTAACATAATTATGTTGATGGTAATTAACTCGATCTTGTATTTAAAAGGTATTTTATTTTGATGTGCCTTCCGTTTCACGAGGTCGTACTGGCCACTACAACCTGGCCACGGCCAGTGCAAGTTTTTTTTTTTTTATGGTATAGGGGGCAAACGAGCAGACGGGTCACCTGATGGTAAATGACTACCGCTGCCCATGGCACCTGTAACTCAAGTGTCACAAGTGCGTTGCCGCCCTTTAAGGTGAGAATAGGGGCAGAGGGGGAGAGGGGCCGGGAGAGGGGGATTAGAGGGGAGGAGAGGGGGAGAGAGGAAGGACGGGAATAGGGGAGAGGGAAGGGTTAGGGCCTCCGGTAACCTCACTCACGCGGCGAAAAGCAATGCAAACATTGTTTCACTGCCGGTTTTCTGTGCGGCCGTGGTATCGAGCGGAGTCGAGCCGGCCCATACGTGCCGAAGCATGGCTCTCCCACATAAAAGTGTCGTAATCTCCCACATACAAGTGTCGTAATCGCATTAATTCCCGTCAACATTACTATATTATCAAGGAACGCGAAAGTTAAAAAGTTAGTAAGATAGCACTCACTAATATCAAAAGATGACTTTTTTTAAAACGATAATAAAATGGCGCAGAATGTAAATATTGTATCTAAAATTTACCATAAAAGTCAGACATTCGACCCGTGACGTTCAACAAATAGACATCGTCATATTTACACTGAGAAAAGCAATAATAGTAACGTGATCTTTTATTTTACACTAATATAAAATGCAGTTGTTCCAACAAACATATCTTATTTAAACTCGGTTATCCTAAATGACTTTGAACTTGTCAACAAGTCATATATCCTATTCATACTCAAATGTTTTTTAATTTACATATTCGCACAAGAGAACAGTTACACATCTCATCATATGTATCACACAATTATATAGTACACTAGCTGCGTTGCAATGCCTTTTTTTTCTTTTTTTAACAATAATAATAAATTAGGGCAGGAGGGTGAAAAATTCTGTAAGACCTATTCTCATACCTACTTACTTTTTGGTATATTTGTATTATATATAACTTAGTTATATATAATACAAATATACCAAAAAAAAATTAACTCAGTCGTAGGACTGCACGTCAGAAGTAAAAACATGACTGACACATCTGTCATCTGAACGTGACGGTCACGCGAGTTCAGTGCTTTTCCCCATACCAAAAGTGCCCAATGTGCCTAAAGAAGTTTTCCCTTAAAAAAATGTTAATAAGTAATTGTGAGTTGCCAATGAAAAGTGTTCATTTTTGAAGAAAGTGATGACATCTACTAGTGACATCCATCAAACTGACGTTTTTTTGAATTAAGGTTTTCGCTATTGAACACTATAGGCGTTAATGTTTTTGTTTATTTTACCATACGAATTGCTCACACAATAAGTACTTTATTGAACTAATTATATTTTCAAAAATTAATTAATAAGGACCTGACAGAACATATATATATGTATTATTAGCGTGACGGTCACGAGTTCAGTGCTTTTTCCCACTAGCAAAAGTGCACAAACGTGCATAAAGAAGTTTTCACTTCAAAAAACCTGGCCGCCCAGGTACTGAACATAAACAGGAAAAAACAGTTCAGTGACCCTCTCTATTCGTCCACCAAAGAAGTGAAAATTTCTTTAGACTCGTTGGCAATCAATTTTCATTTGGTTCACATGTGCCCGCCCATTTTCCCTCAGTGGAACGAACGAGTGATGGCAAAACAGTTTAAGTGCGTCTTTAGTGCTGATTTTTGTCTCACAGAGTGAATTGATGGATAAGACAATGTAATGTGAAATAGTACAAATGTAAAGTAGAAGATTTATAACTGTTATTTTGTGAAATTAAATTATTTGTTTGAAGTTTCAAATATAAAAAAAATGTGACTAAGTATATTCGTAATACGGCCAAAATCTATCTTATCCGATATCTTAACATTTATTTAAGTCGTCCATCACTTATCATATTGCATAGAAGTGTCAAAATTTGATTAATATTTCACACGTCATACATAAAATCATATTCATAAACAAATAAAAATATTGCATTTACTTTATCATACTTGATCATCTTTAGATGTCCGATTAGTTGATGGATTCATAAAAACAATGTTATTTAATATCTAGCTAGAGATGCAATTCTGACGTCTGAAATCCATTGCTTTTAATGTTTGTTAAATGTTTCAATATCGTTCGAAATACAACTTAAAATAAAGCATGTATAACATACATGACATATCGTCATTATCGTTATGTTTCTGCCAGATTTAAACAAATAAAATATTTGGACTAGGTTACAGACCAGCCAGACAGGGTTTTTGTTTACTGTTTAGTTTGTCGATGATAGATTATGACGATAGACGTTTGTTTGACGTCATTTTAATCACCAGTGTCCCAAATAGAACAGTAAGTTATCTCCGCACAACAGTTGTATAATATGAAAAAGAATATGATGAAAGTAAGAAACTCACAAAAAGACAACAACGAAATAAGCCGGGTATAAAGGTTCAGCTTCAGCAGACAAAAACAAATACCTATCATGGAAACGGGACCCTATACTTCTAATATTATATAACTTCGTAGGTACTCGTAACTCTGTCTGTCCCGCTGAACCAGTTTTGATTAATTGTGGTAGAGAGAAAGACGGGTCCTTGGGTCTTTTTGTCGTGAAATAGAGGATGAAAGACGCGGAGCCCAGCTAGTTCTCTGTAAAATGTTTCCATTAACATGTACGCCACTTCTCCGAAGCCAATTACATCGCATCCTCTATTAATGAACCGCATAATAATCGTGTTGTTCACGATGATCATTACGTTAATCGTCATTGAATAATTAGGAGGAATTAATGACAAGAAGTAACGTCGAAAGATGTTTTTCTGTTGTTATTCGTTGATTTTTTATGTTTACCCACAGTTGTCACAGAGTGTTATGGGAAAACCTAATTCTTGTGCGTCTTTAGCGGAACGAACACGGAAGAAATAATAGATCTCGGCCAATTCTTATTAGCTCTGGATAATAGTGGTCTTAAGCGACAAAATAGTCCTAAGACAATTATAGTCCCAGCAGCATCTGTTCAATATCCTACTAATCTATCTAAACACGAAAATTGAGAGAGACTACTCTTTCATGCAAAAAGGGCTGAAATTCGGCACACAGATAATTTATGACCTGGATTAACATATATGATAATCTTTACCAGGGTAAAAGAGAGCCGCGCGGGCAAAGCTGCAGACAAAAGCTAGTATATAAATATGCAAGGTTGTGAGGAAGTACTTATGTTTGCCTTTCTCGTAAAAACTACTGCACATATGTTGATGAAACTTTACAGTATTTTAGAATATACATCAGAAAAACACAGGCCATAATTTACTAATTTATTGTATGTCTTGTATGTGAGTGTATTAGGAAAATTCATGTGAGAGAGCCATGCTTCGGCACGTATGTTCCGGCTCGGCCGGAGTGATACCACGGCCTGACAGAAAAACAGCGTAAAGTAATGTTTCGTTGTGCTTCGCCGAGTAAGTTAGGTTACCGTCGGCCCTATACCCTGCCTTTCCCCCGCTTCCCGGCTTCTCCCCTCTCTCCCCCCACTCCCGCTCTTCCCCCCTTCCCCTACTCCCACCTTAAATGCTCCGCCGTCCATGGGCAGGTGCAACTAAAGAGTTGCAGGTGTCATTGGACGGCGGTAGTCACTTACTTCAGATGACCCGTCTGCCCGTTTGACAATTAAAAAAATTATTATGATAAATATCAAGTAAGTCAGAAAATATCCCGCTGTCTGAGAACTGTTTTGCCGTGTGGTGGATAGACCGATATAATTACACGAAAATAATGTATATTGACATTACTGCTCTCAGAACATTTATTTGACATTGACAAAATAGTGAACTATTTAAATAGTGAATACAATATCTAAATATTGTATTCACATTGTAATTATACAAATACAAAAGAAGTCACGGATGGCCGCTATTCTATTATAATAGAGTGTTACCAGAGATAGACTCAGATATACCTAATGATATCCTACGTCTGCATCATACGCATATTTCAACATTTATGCCGCGTTCCAATAAACAAAAAACGATTCGTTTTACTTACGGACGGTAAAATTTTCGTTGAAATGTCAATGAAATTATTTGGACGCGGCATTAAAGGAAGCAAGTGAGGCATTTTGCTATTTGCCAATCTTTCTATTCGAGTGGCCTGTGGGTGAAGTATACGCGGCTATCCTACCCTGAGTATCCAGGAGGTACAACAATGCTTTCAGAATGTTGTTGGCTAGCTGCCTGTAGCTGCCTGTAGCTGCTGTAGTGCCTCCGGAATGTTTGCCGAAATGCAAACTGACGGGTTTAAGACGATAATTCGCAAACAAAAAAACAGCTTCCTTACTGCAGCGCCTGCGGAACGACAACAACATTCTGAAAGTGATCTAGAACTTAGTTATACCTACATATATAGAGTATATATATAATATAGAACCATTATATTCCTGCAATTTCTCATTGTGTATGACCTTGTATGTCTTGCAAAAAGCGGTTAACTGCATTCGTGTCTTATTAATGTTAAAATAGACGACATTTTTATTATTCGGTTTGCAGGAAATGTTAAAAGGTGTGTCGGTCACCGATTCGTCTTTAACAAAATTCACGATTGATCTTTTTGTCCTGTGACATTTGTAAGACAGCCGGTTTTAAGTTAAATATAGGTATACAAAAAAATAGAAGTATTTATGTGTGTATTCCTTGCAAAAAGCAGTTTAATGCATTGGTGTCATTAGAGGGTCATATTAATGTCATAGATATTTTTCTTGAAGCTCAGTGTACAAAATATGTCAAAATATGTGTCGGTCACCGATTCATCTTCATCATTAACCTTTTTGTACTGTGACACCCGTAACACAATCGGTTTTAAGTAAAATATATGCACTAGCTAAAAGTAAGCTACCTTTTTCGTTATCATCATCATCATAACACTGCGCTTTTCTGTCCGAGGTTGTCTTTCCTTTCGAAGGTTTTAATTTGGGTTTCTTTTTTTTTTACTTCTTGGTATCCCTCAAATTGCTGTCCTTGGAAGGACAGCAATGGACAGGCAAATGTGGAGGGAACTTGATTAGGCCTATGTCGCAAGACAGCCTGACCTGGTAACTGATATTAAATATTAAGTTATATGCATACAGAAAAAATAGAAATAAGTATAGTTAGTATAGTTTTATGTTTTATTTTATTGCAAATTGTGCAAAGGTCAGAGTAAATAAAGGCTATTTTCATTTTTATTTTTATCCCTCAAATATTCCCACTACACAGTGCAACAGTGGACCCACGAAAACATAAACCATGACACTCGGCGAGTTCCAGAGAAAATTAAACTATCTTGGAAACCGCAACAAATTTAATCAGAAGTATATCGGAGGAATTAGAAATCTTTCAAATCAACTTCAATCCTTAGCGAAGCTGGGAACACCACACCAATACAAGTAGCTGTTTGTATCATACAAGCACAATCAAGCTTCACTTCTAGACCAGTACTAAACCACAGATAACATAATACTATAGTCTAAACGTACAAATGGAAATTGAAACGAGAATGACGCAACTTGTTATTGTATGAATTAACTTTTAATTATGCCATGTCTGGTTTATGGCAATATCATCAAAATTCTTTATAATTCCTGATCCAGCTCTTTCTAGTATTGCTTGACTCGCAGAGGATCTTTTCGTTATTAATTGAAGAGTTCTGGTATTAACTAGAAGTTAATTGAGATTGATGTATCCTAGAATTTGTGGAGTCATTTAAATTGCGTTTATTATCTAATTGTGACTAAGTGCATGCATGTATAAATGCGAATGTTGGGCCTTGACAATTGCGCGAACTATTGTTTATGTAAACGTACTTGAAAACTATTTCCATTTTATAGAGTGCTGGCCTGTTGGTCTGTTGGTTAGTGATCCTGACTGCTGAGCCAGAGGTCGTGCGTTCGATTTACACCCAGGACAAATAATTGTGTGATGAGCATGATCAGTTATTCTTCTATTCTATATAAGTTAGTCTTTATCAGCAGTCTGGTTGCCGGTACAGGCTCTGCCTAGTTTGGGATCAGAAGGCCGTGTGTGAAATGTGTGAAGTTATTATTATTATTATATTTCAGTTACAATTAAGGGAACTACGGAGCTTTGTTTTTCATATGTTGTTTTTCTGTTTTACAAACTTTGATTTATAATTTTTCATACATCAAAAGAAAAAACATCTTTAAACAAATTCCCACGCGTATTTAAAGTAAACAAACATTGTTGAACACCTTGATATGACGTATCGTGATCACACGCTAATTTTAATTCGGCCTCGGAGTGATCACGTCACACTACGTGTTAGGAAAACGCGGATATTGATTCTCAAGACATTTTTTGATATATCTGTACTCTATATTCACCATATAATAAATAGAATCTGTGAGAAAAGTACCTATGAAGGCGAATGTGAAAAATAATCTGGCAATAAAAACTTAGTCACCCTTTTCGATTATTTCCTTATTGCATACTACCTGGTAGCTCGCCCGAATTCGTTCGCGTGGAAATTCAGAACTATCCCATGGGAACCGTACATTTTCCGGGATAAAATGTGCCTATGTTCTTCTGCAGGGTATAATCTATCTCCTTGCCCAATTTCGTTACGATCCGTTCAACCCTTTAGTGGTGAAAAGATAACAGAGTTACTTTTACATTTATAATATAAGCTTTGATTATGAAGTATATAAATACAGAAGCAAAGGCAAAAGCAAAATAAATATGTTTAGCCGTTATCAGAAAATAATTTTTTTGCAGCATTACAACGTTTTTATTGGACTTCTTATACAGCACTATTCAGAGTTTAGCTTTGTGTTAGAACCCATAATATTTGGGTAAAACATAGCTATAATAGATACGTGTAACATGCATACATTCATAAGTATTTAACATAATGTAGCTTTGTAGCTTGGCGAGGAGATTTTTTAATAAAAAAAATAAAAAATAAAAGAATTTATACATAATTTGACATTTGCTCCTCTGCAGCCTGTTACTCCACTAGTATACTTTCTTACAGGACCAACGGCAACAGGAACAATGATATCTACAACTACATTGTTAACACAATAGGTGATAAAAGTAATGAAATGGAAAGAATTAATCTATAAAATTTAAACTTTAAGTTAACTAAAACAAGAAAATTATTAGTATTTTAATCTTAAAAACGCTTTCGCGCCTCAAAGTACATCTGCCTTAAACAGCAACGTCTACTTTAAAGAAAATAACTTTTGTAGCAATAACATCCTAATTAGAATAGAATAGAAATAAACTTTACACCAACAAAAAATTCTCACAAGCAATACATCTGATGAATTTGAACAAAGGGCCTTATCGCTAGAAGCAATTTCTTACACGCAACCTTTGGATGGACAAAACGACAGAAAATAGATGAAATCATGGGTAGTTTTGGTGTGAATATGGTATTTGAGATATTTTGATTTTGTTCAAAGAATCATAACATAGTTCTAAAGCATATTTATGTTGTCAAATCTACCACTCAATGAACACACACTTACTAGGACTTATGGAGTACAAAAACCAGTCAACAAGCCTCAATACGATGAGCGAACGGATGATTACACTAATCCAAACTACTATGACTCAGGACCAAGCTACGGATCGTATAAACCACAGGATACTCCATATAAACCAGAAAAACCTGTTAAAAAACCGTCTTATTCCATATGCAAGACCAGATCCTTACAATGTCTTGCAGCTTCAAGATACAACCCTTCCATCCTTCCTTCCTCTACAATCCTGTTTACCTTTTTTTTTAAGTAAAACATTATTATTTAAATTGTTCAAAACCAAGAGATTATTTACAATGGCCCATAAATTGTTGTAAAACAATAACAACCTATAAAAAGCTATTTTCAGTGCTATTTGAATGTATGACACATACTGTGATTACTCAGACCCAATCTGTGTTCAGTAGACAAGTGTTGCAAGTATGTCAACACTATTTTAGTTTGGTCACTGCAAACCATTACGCTAGCATACTAAGTTTATGCTGCAAACATTGTCATTTCATAACAATAATTAGGTTTATATAAACCAATCGTGTACCTAAAGTAAGATAACCATTTTTTGTCCAACGAAGTTGAAAACCAGCACTGGACTCATGATAGGATATTTAACAATTCTTGTATCGCTGTACCCTAACTCGTCTAGAAATATTGGAAGTAATTTTTTTCTTGTAATATTTTCTTAGGTTGGAAATTTAAATAAATGTCAACTGTTCATGTAGGTACACAGAAGACTTTCAGTATTGCTACATTGTGTAAATGAAAAAAAACATCTAATCAGATTATTCGGTTACATAAGTTTTATTTCTCTGTAGTTCGCAACATGTATCATAATTTAAGCACACGGCTCTCAGGAAGGAAAAAATACCTTTAGACACTCGCAACACCAGGAATATGGCTTATACGTTACCAACCCTATTGATTTCCCGGTGGAGCTCCAGCAACCTTACTCTTAAATTGAAAAACAGCACTATGCCATTAGTGGCTGCACCCTTGCTGGGCTCACGTGGTACTCAATAGTAAACATATACCAAAAAATATATTTTTTTTAATTTTGCATGTCTGTCCGTGGGTGGGCCTATTTCCACGGGACTTTCACTGGACGATAGCTGATGTTATAAGGAGTAACTTAGGCTACTTTTATTTAAAAAAAAGAACTAGGGCCCACGCAAAATATATAAATTTGTACACGCGAGCGATGCCGCGTGGGGAACAGTAAATCAAACAAAAACAAACAAATGAAATTGCCAGACAAATAAACACGTGCCCAATATCATTTAGCAACACTAAAATAAACCAATGGACTTAATCCCTCCATTGACATTATATTGATGGCTATCAAGAAATATGCTTCACTGAAGCTGATGCAATTTATAAATATTCTTTCATTTATTAGGTGTCATACGGCACAGTAAATATCTTCTGAAACCGTAGCGACACTTGGAAACAGTTGTAATCCTTCAATAGACACTGGTTAATAAATAAACTATATTTGTAACATTTGATACCAAACATCCCACGCTTTAATTAGCTTCACTTGTAACTAAGGGGTCGTCCTTTAATCACGTGATGTTTTTTTAAGAACTTTTTAACCCCCCCACCCCTCTGGTGATATGTGGTGAGGTTTTAGACTAACCCCACAGAATTAGCTAAAATCACTTGTATTTTTTTAGCTTAAAATATATTTTTTTTTAGAATATTATCTTTAAATACATATATAAAGCGCTCACTACACCCCTCCTCTCCCTTTGTGATATTTCGTAATTTTTTCCGAACCTCCTCTCCCCTTTCGAGCCTCACGTGATTAATGGACAATCCCTAACTAACAATGTAAACAAATCTTAGAAGTCAATTTTAACCTACTTCCAATTGTGTCGTACACAAATCAAACTTTGTACGTTAATGTAGTTCAGATGACAATACTATAAACTTGGCATCTTTGAGCTGATCTGATGTTAGAGCCAGGGTGGTTAATGGAACTCTTCAAAATTAAAATTCAAAATCAAAATCATTTATTTCAATTAAACGACTATGGGTAGTTTTGAATTATTAGGAGTAATAGTCAGTCGTGAAGCTAGTTGCCTGTTCCAATTCGTAGATCCAGTGGATCTTAATTTGAAGGGTGCCCCAGCAATTTGATTTCAGCTTGGTGGTAATAGTCGTGGTTTTGTAGGCTCGATGTGCAGGGGCGTTATCTTGATGCAAAAGCCAAGAATCGAGTTTTGAGTCTGGTCGTTAAGTTTTTAAAGCTTCTAATACTGGACGTAAACATTCCTCTGTATACCATACAGTAGTAACAGACCCTTTATAACTGTAAACAATATTTCTCTCTTAGGAAAAAATACAGCACCCATTATTTTCTTTATGGACCGGGAAATTTTCACAGACGTGGTGTATCGAGGTCACATTACTCTGGGACTAAGTAGGAATATCGAAATAATACAGCCAGGTTTCATCAAATGTAACAATTGAGTTCACGTAGTGAGATCGGTCATCTTCTTTGTTTTAACATATCACGAGGGCAAATCGCACCCTCAGCGCATCAGTCATCAAGTTTCGTATCCAGAATGAATAAAATTGCCAAACTTTCAATTGTACAAAACTAATAATTTAATTTAACTACCTAAATCAGGTTTCAAATGATTTGGCAAAGAACAGTTTCGTGAGTAAATAAACATTGAAACAACGCATACGTGCGGCCTTAGGCGTATTATATGCTTGCTGTGTATAATGTTACTATGAAAATAACAGACAGTAAATTGTAAAGATTATTTATCCTGCAGTACACCTACATCTACACCCGCTTTTAGCAATCAAAACAAACATTTCCGACTTCCAATGAAAACCGTTTGTTTTCGCACACATAAAATTAGTTCGACTCTTAGTAGATCGTTCCGAAACCTAGTCCCGTTTGTATTATCAAAACATCATTCGTCTGGAAATGGGGTACTAGAGATTCATTACAAATAGTGAGCGTTTGTTTATTTCCTGGATTATGGACATGTAGGACTATTTTGTATGCTGTTCAATTGTGAAAACAGTTACTACATACCAAAATATTTCTTTCAGCCTATGGTTGAACAGTAAGTGGTAGGCCAATTAGTAACATTGTATTAATTAAATATACTAAACACAGCGACACAATAGCGAAGAGCAGCTGACTGTATCTTTCTCGCTCGGGTGCACTCGGCGGTCCCGAGTTCACCCGATCGAGCCTTTCACCTCAGAGCGTGACGGATCAGCCTAACTTACTACCTACGAAAAAATGTGTGTGCGGTGCGCCAAAACAAGTTTTCACTTCAAAAATACTTGCTGTTGATTCGTTTTGACGAGTCCAACAGATTGACCTCAGTAACGATGATCTGATGATGGAGCCAGGACCTGAATTGCGGAACTCTTAGATATACTTTTTAGTTTGGTTAGCTATTTAATGGCGTGTTTTTTTAGCATTTCTTAACTCTCTGTTTTCATTCATCATTACAAATACGTACGTAAATCCATTTTAACTCGTCATACCTTTATTTAACTACATAATGCCATGCGCCATGGTGACACGTGCGTTTGAAATACTACACGTGATTCTGTGACAATGGCGTGTTGCTGAACATGACGTCTTCTCGGAATTTGATGTTTGTATAACGTAACCACACTAAAGTCATATTATTATTTTATTATTTAGGTATATAGACATCAAGAAACACTTTGGCAAGCCCTAGACGTTATGACACCTGAAGGCAAAACATTATAACCCAATTTTTTATTGAATTTAAACAATAAAAAAAGCACTAAACAGTCAAAAAGTTACCATTGCAATATTTCACTACAATTTAAATTACAATGGTAACGTTTTGACATTTTCGTCCTTTTTTTAAAACTATATTTTAGTCATAAATATTATTTCCTTTAATTATCATGTAAATTCAATAAAAATTGAGTATTATTTATTTGTCCATGTAATTATCGGAGCCCCAGAGCCTCAAACTATATGGGACTCATTAAAACAAACCAAATGAGTCCAAGTTCGAGACGGTAACCATTAAGGAGTTCCATTCTCCACATTCAGTCATCATCACAAGTGGTTCACCCAGCCATATCATTCCAAAGATAAAGGTCATCCATCTCCGGGCTCTACCACTACAACCTCGTCACCATGCATTGGACTTGTTACACCAAACGAAATTATCTCGAATTCTAGGGGTTTACTAATATCTATTAAGATTTTCTAAATTCACCTGACGATTCCTTAGTTTTAATTTTTTATACCACCAAAGGTCCACACCTCCATTTCCCTCAATTGAAGAAGTATTGAAGAAGCAAGTGTTGAAGAACTATAAACCATCAAAACTATCTGAAAAACTTCAAAAAAACTTCTGAAAAATTCATTCAACAATTTGAGCTTCCGCGGAAAGAATTTATTTTCATCGTCATAAGATGTAAAATTATTAAAATGTTTTTAATGAAGTTTTTCTTTTTTTCAAGAGTATTTTTTTACAGATTTTAAATATTGCTTATTGGTGAGGTTGTGACTGGCATGAGTTTTTAGCGATGTTTGTAAATACTCTAAGAAAATTGCGGTAACTGATGTTTTTTATTAGATTTCAGAAATGCAATTTCAATTTTCAAATAACAACACATTTAACAAAAATTGAGTCATTTATTTAACATAGATTTTTAAAGATAATTCAAGTCCGCACGTATATTGTTATCTTTGTGTTTTTATGAAAAATATTCAAAACTCAGTTTAAGTGCTTTTGTTTTTGAGGATGACGTTGTGTTTTGTTATTAATGTCACTGATTTAATTTATGAAGAATCATTGTTTTGTAATTTTCATAATACCTACATGCAATATGTTTCAAACAACCACACAAACTACTCAGCTAACGAAAACAAAAGAAAACCCGAGAATATCCATATAATAGTCATCACTGCGCACTGACATAGTGATGACTATTATAATTATATTCTTTGGGCTCTTTTGTTTCAAAATCATTACTGAGTGATTTCAACTTGGCGTTTGACGATGTTGATAACTATTATAATGCAAATAGCAATACATTATCAGAAAGAAACGTTTCTTTAGGTAACTAGATACATACAATGACATCCTCTCTTATAGGACAAGAAAAGCGAGGAAGCTTACAGATTTGAGGAATCTTTTCAGAGACATCTCAGCTCACTCATTCATGACACGGATTCGTCCATAAACACCAACTACCTGACAGCCTTCAGTTCCAATTGTCACTTTTCAACTCTCGCCTGACCTTTTCTCGTTGATGATGAGATAAGATTCCATTCTTTACTTTATGTTTAAAAATAATTAGGATTTTATCAAAATAATTATTACTTATACTGGGTGTATATGACAATCACAAAAGGGCATGACTCTAGCATGCAGTTACAAAAATAATTTTTGAAATAAAACTATCCGTTTACAAGTTATGACCGTTTGAACTTCTAGGTATTTTTATGTTTCTCATTTTATTTTGGAATGATTCACTCAGTTATTGAGAAAATCCATAAAAACTAACTCATAAAGTATTCGAGGCTAGTTTCCAATTTGTATTTTTTTTTATGTCAAACTATTACAGTTTGAGATAAAGTTTTTAAATCAAAATGGAAGCGGGTGCTTGTTGAGGGGAGAATCTTGGCTTTCGTATCCTCATGCGTTCTGTAACATGTATCTCCAGTATAAAACGAGGATCAGTACATCTGCTAATTGAGCTCAAATAGTGTTCAGACTTGATGTGCCTGTTACTATACTTGTTACCATTAGATGTTTTTGCGTTACATTACATTTACACATTCTTTATCGCGTGATTCCAAACGTTGATAGACAACTATACCAGTAATACCACTGTAAGATAAGATATTTATTTACAGCATAACCTTTTAAAATAGGTGTTAATGTAAACCTCTGTGGACGTTCAGGTCACGCGTGTTTACACTTATAGGTACTGACATGTAAACAATTGGCACCCTTACAAAGCGTGATTGACCACATTGTTTATCAGATAAAACATCAAATCGAATGTCTATAAAGTTTTATTACCTACTGGTTTAAATACGTATTCTTTATAGCACAATTTTGAACCAATAATACGTCTCATGCATGACATCAGTAAAAAAAATTATAATACCTACTGTGTGTGTATAATACTTTGAGAGAGCCATGCTCGAACGGAGTGATACCACAGCCTCACAGAAAGACAGACAGTGAAGCAATGCTTGCTTTGCATTTCGCCGAGTGAGTGAGGTTACCGGAGGCCCTAACACTCTTAAAGGCCGGCAACGCACTTGTGACTCTTGACTTGAGTTGCAGGTGCCCATGGGCGGCGGTAGTCACTTACCATCAGGTGATCCGTCTGCCCGTTTGCCTCTTATCCCATAAAAAAAAGATAGTTAAGGGTACCTACACAAAGCAATAATATAGAAAATCTTCAAAAAAATAGAAGTAACAGTTGAGGTTGTGGTATTGTGTAATCTTAAAAAGGTCATCACATCAAACTGACACGTGTTAAACAACAATAATGACCAAAAAACCTTTAGTAAATGTTGATGGTGTTCACACGAATCTTAATGCTACAACCACGAGTGGGACGGGACTTATGTAAGAAACTGACTTGGAGATGGCTTATACATAGGTACATGTTTTAATTTTTTATATCAAAGTCAATAATCAAACAATCAATAAAATTCGATTCTTATTTCTTACTTTTAAAAAGATATTTTTTGTTTAAATGTTCCTTGAGTTCTATGTACAAGAGTTTTTTTTTTTAATTACATTGACTGCTCAATATTTTATTTTATTATTAAAAATGTTTTTATTTTTATAGCAGGCAACTTAGAATAATAATAATAACTCCACACATCTCAGACACGGCCGTCTGATCCCAAACTAGGCAGAGCCTGTACTATGGTAACCAGACTGCTGCTAAACATACTTATATATTTCTAAATACATACATATTATAGATAAATTACACCCAGAATAAATAAATAATGTTTTCTGCTCTGTCACCGCCCGAAAGACATAGCGTCTGATGTACATCATTAAGGCGAGAGAAAACATTTGAACCAAATGTTTAAAACACTAGAGCAGTAATAATAAAAAGGCTAAACGATCCGGTAATTAATAATACTAACTAAGTCTCTTCCCAAACTAGGCAGAGCCTGTACTATGCTAACCAGACTACTGGTAAACATACTTATATATTTCCAAATACATATATATCATACATATATATCATACATATTATAAAACAAAGTCCCCTATAATTTGTTAAGATTTTGTGTAAATTGGTTGAAATATGTTGATGATTGTTGAAGATGTCTCTGCTACCCGTGCGAAGTCGGGGCGGGGTGCTAGTTATAGATAAATTACACCCAGACACAGAACAAATGATCGTTATTTGTCCTCTGGTTCAGCAGTCAGGATCACTAACCACTAGAGTCTAGACTAACAGGCCAGTCCAGTTAGAAGGGCAACTAGGTAGAATCGGAATCAATCATTTCAGTACTTTAAATGAATTAGCTTGACAGTATTTTCTTACAATAATCTTTGAAAACGCTGGATCTGATTACTTTATGCATGATTCAGAGGAAAAACAAATTTAATATCTATCCCTGTCTGTAACCATCGCAGCAAATAATCTAATAAAAGTTTAGTTTTCCTTCATTCCAATGTCGAAGATAATGGTTTTAACGCGAAATAGTGGTAATAATGTTGAACATCTTTCTACAAAATACGTTAGGGTTTGCCAATACGCTACTACAGACGTAAATCGTTTTCTCCGAAAATATAAACAAGTCCGTTTCAAGAACTATATTACGTTAAAGTAAATCTATTCTTAGGTATTGCAAGACTGCAGTACAACGCTAACATTTTGATGAAAACTTTATCAAAAACGTTCTGAATCGCAACTTTTTAGTAGACACGTGATTTGGTTTGGTGGCTTAGTGTTTGTATACTCTTTGGTGGATATCTTCTTGCGCGTACATTTGTTGTCTATGGTTACTATACAAAGGATTCAAATGTTATTTCAACCACAAAAGGTTGCTTTACTCTCTTTGTATTAAAAGAAGGGGTTTTTAACATTGTTGAGCACTAGTAAGATAGTTATAGTACCTAGATAGCCTTAAAAAGGAGTCAAACTGATCTCAGGGAGTGGGGAAAAAAGAAGAACTGAGTTTAAAGGAATTATATATCCGTTAGGAACTATCTTTGTATGTTTCAATAAATAAAGCAATTTAAAAAAAGTTAATCGACTTAAAAAAAAAACTTTAAATTACCAAATAAAATGTTTTATTTATACACTAAATTAAAAAACAGAAGGGAAATTAATTATATTATAATGGTTGTCGCATCGGAATTGCGACGAAGAAGTTGTGGGTCTGACACTAACTCAGTACTTACGGATTAGAACAAACTGCTAACACAAACATCCAGCTTAGTTAGAGGTGTACTAGTCAAGTATGACCAGTACCCGACTAGTATTCTAGATAACAACTCAAAAAAAAAAGTCTACAAGCAAAGTGATAAAAAAGCGCCACCTCGCCTTTATGCGCAGGCGGATAAACACCACAATAGGGACACATCGGTTTGCTTACAGAATAGGGACACTGTTAGTCTGTTAATATAGTATGTGACATTAGGTATATGGATGATAAACCTTTTACCTCATGGATTCAACAACGGCGAGCTTGCACCACAGAGCCAGCCAGTCTGTGACCACGGCCAGTGCAACCTGGTCGAAACTTCTGGCAAATCAAACGTATGTAATACCTTTTAAATACGTGATTGCGTTAATACACGTTATTATAATTATATTATTGCTTGAAGTATTTTTTTAGAGAGGATTTTTGGAAAACTATAAATAGGTGTAATTTAAACTGAAAAAAAAGTTTTATTTTTGTGCCCTAGTCAAAAAAATACCTACGCCGAATGGCAGGTCTGCGTCCGGTATTATGTGCGGTGTCACAGTAAACCACTGGTGGGGGTAAGTCGATGTCCTCTAATTCCAACAGAAGTATGCTGGTCCAGCTCCCTGCAATGTATGTTTATACGTATTCTGCAAAAATAATATTAATAGATATTACGACACTATAGATATAGCTTCATGACATAACGCATAGCAGAGACAGATTAATAAGGGTTATGTTCCGTTATACACTGAGACCACTGTTGGTACTTAGGAGACATTCGTATATAGACTTACAGTAAACTGCTGCAGTATCGTAAGAAAATATATGACGTCATAAACGTCGCCATTTTTGTACTGTGAGTTTCCGAGGTAAAGTGCTCTCAGAGCTGTCACATGGCTGCCACACTGTCACTTTTATTATGCGATTTGACAATTGACTTGAATTGACAACTGACAGTATACTCGACTGCGTTCCATTATAAACAGCAACCAGTATAGCTAACTATAAAGGAACGGCTTCGCAGTATACTAAATTGACGTCACACTTTACAGTGCTCTCAGTGTATATCGTAATATACACAAGATTTACCTTAGAGTATTAAAGTAATGCTATATATGTATAAAATAGTGCCACACGCATTTATTTTATTATAAAGGGTAAGTTTTTAGTCATATTTATTAACAACTGCGCAAAAGGGATGTAAATATATTCTTCCGAGTCAATGGTCTTGTAAGCTCAAAACAAAGCTTTTGTTTTCATTCATTCGTCGTCCCGGTGCGAATAATCCCAGTCATTTACATTCGTGACGACCTCAATTAAAGGAGTACTTACTGATTCTGTTGTAGGTGTCATTGCCCTGTAGAGTATTCCATTATCATTTTGATAATGGAGTATTCAATATCTGGATCAAATGAACTACATTTGATAAATGAGCTGAGACTCGAACTCGATTACTGGGACGAAACTCGACTACAAACTTTGACTATCATAGGTATTCATGACAGCCAGAAACACCGGCTGAACATAAACAAAATAATATATCCTGTATATTGCTGCAGCAACAACAAAAACTGCGACTTTATGCATCTATACGGTTGCTATAATACGTATGAAGCATTATAAACAAAAGATTTTATAAGCCCGTATATTGGAAAAACCTTGAGTATCAGATACACAAACAATGCGTTGTTATGTCTACCTGTTTTAAGAAAAGCTAATGCGTAGCATTAAGCTGAGCGCCGACTTGTCCGCGTATTATTAAAATTAATCAACCACAACAGTTTTGATCCTAACAGTTTATGTCAAAACATTACTATTTACAGAAAACTATGTATAGATTATATAATTACCAGCTATACAATTTTTAGGTAATTTTGCAATGATTGAGAATAGTACCGCGCGGTTTAGCGATCGGCGCTTACGTTACGATACACGTACGAGGACTACGGTTTTACTCCTTAGTGGGACAAGTTATTAACAGGGCTGAATCATGACAAAACGGACTAGTGGAATTCAAACCAAGTATGTGGTATGGGCCTGGACCGTCTACTGTTTTTTATATACAACTAAATTTAGTTATAATATGGCTTTTAACAATGAGTAAAAGCTATATTTCTCGCCTATGATAAGCGGTTACCTGCACCTATAAACAATTGTAGCAGCAGTGTTATCGTTTCTTTACTTTCACGTTTAAAAATATATTTCGTCCAACAAGCAGTTCTGAAAATACAGTAGGGGTTTAATCTATTTTATGTTGAATATTACCTACTAGATTACTAGCAGATGCTACAATTATTCATTATACATATGTGGTTGTTATTAAAACTATTGTGTTAAACGTTTTCAATAATTAAGGCAAAATTGAAAAATCTTATTGTATACAAAGCAAAAAAATTAATTACCTGTCCTGTTTCTAAATTTGAAAAACATCTACAACTTTCACTCTGTGAAAGGGTTACTCCGAAGTAATCGTAACAAATATAGAGTCGCCTAAACGCGCGGTCTGACGGTTTTGTTTGTTGACTCTTACGCTCTAGATTTTTTTCTTTGCTTGCAAGTCTCAGTTCAGCTTTATAAACAAACAGACAATAGTTATTTTTAGTTAAGTGTACCAAAATAACCAAAAGAAATGTCGACGTGAAGTGACGTATTGTCACGAGGCAACATTTAACGTAATAAGCGTATAATATAGTGCGTGTAAACGTGTTGGCGTGTTACGGAAATCTGTTCTTAATATGTTTTTGCAATCTTAATGTAGGTCTACCAGAATCTCATGGCAAATAGGGAAATAAAAATTCGTAGTGTGCAATACCAGGGAAATTGGATTGAACGATCTTGACACTTTTTCTTTTTTTGATATCTAAGTACTTAGTATTATCTTTAAATTTAAGTATTTAATATGTTTCTGAACATTATAAGTTTTCATATTATTTATATCTTTAAATAATATGAAAGTATATAATGTTCAGAAACCGATACGAGTCGTGAGCACAGATTTTCAAAAATTAACAAAAATAAACTAGCGTACAGTAAAGTAATAATGTATACGGTAGCCGAATGATACGTGCGAAATAGACGACGAGCATCGAGTGACGAACCAATCACGTGCAACGTCAGCGTGGTCAACAGTGGCGTAATTATAGGGTGGCAGAGCAGGCAAAATGCCACGGGCCCAAGCCCCGACCCCAAGACCCTAAGCACACGTGGCACCAAGAGTGAACTTTGGCCCCATCTGATGAATTTGCCACGGGCCTCAGATGGTATAGTTACGCCACTGGTGGTCAACGTCATATCGACCAATAAAAAGTGTGCTCACGACTCGTGCCGGTAACTGTACTAGCGGAACAACATCCTATTCTATTCTACAATTACCTGGATTTTCTTTTACTTTTATGGTCACTGTTCCGCTTCTGTTGATCGCAGCACGACGTCTTATAGCCTTTCTGAATAAACAGGCAAAAACAAAAATATTTATTCGAATGGGGCTGATGGTTGCTGAGGTTTGCCTTCAATGCCTGTAAACAATAATAAAGTATTAGGTCTTCAGTTTGTAATAGCTGTGCCCAACTATTGATAACAATTTTCTATACTTTATAAGAAAATGCCCAAGATCTTACAATTTTGGCCTAAGTCGTTCATTCAGAAACAGAAGCTGGTGTTTATATGTACAAATAAATGCAAGGCAACAATTTTATTATATGTATAGATTATTAACATGTATTATAAACGCTTTTCACGGCTACTGAACTAATGTTGATGTTTTTTATTGTAAAGGAGGATGTAGGTTTCATTTCATCCCGATATTTCAAGGAAACCATAAGAGAGTGCTGGCGAAACCCTGGGCGGCATTCTAGTAGGAAAATAAACGCAGATTTAAATCACTGCAAAAACTTAAAGCTTTATTTAGAACTAGAAAATTATTTTAAAATTTTGACTTGCATTTCTTATTCTTCATCAGATGATGAAAATAAAGGGGTATATATTACAAATCTCTCTTCCAGCTTTCAATTATTCCATCTTGCTCAAAGAAATTGTTTTCGATTTTGTTTACATATTGACAACATTTACACATTTTCTCTGCAGAAATTTATGAGAAAACTTCTTTTGTTAATGATTTCACATCACTTGCAGCATTTTTTCTTAGCAACTTTTTGCTTAATTATGCCCCAAATAATCTCTATCATATTTCATGTTAATGTAACACTTCATGAGCGTGCGATTTAAATACTTCATCTTTCTCATAAACAGGCGAACGTTTGTTTTGTTTTACTTTTCAAATAGTTGACATTTACTCCAATCATCATTGTAGTAAACTCCAATTGCGCGGAGCCAGTCCTTTATGTCAGCGATACTATTACCTTGTTTGGGTGGTTGGTTAATCTATACAGAATGATAGCTTAGCTAGCTGTATTCATGACAATTAGTGAAGGTTTTGAAAGATTTGTAATAAGCTTATTCATTTATTCTAGATCAATAAGCGTACTGTACTGCTTTAAACTAATTATATTTACCAGAACATCTTGTTAACTGTCACGTTGTGCACGTGTAAAATAGTCTCGGAGTGAAGAGTGGTGTAAAACATTGTTGTGGTAACTGCACCGATTTATCCCAAGTACTGGTTCGTCACGCGGCTACGTGTTCTTACATGTGACTAATTATGAATGTAGCTGCCAGTAGCTCAATGGATTATTGCTGTTTAGAAATCCAAACTCTGCGTTGAGGCACACGTGGAGCAAGTTATTAATGTTACACCTCAGTCGCTATGTGTGATCCGAAACCGTGTTATACCTTTGCAAACGTGCTCTATTCTTGCAAACGTGTTCGGAGTTCGTTCTATTACACGTTAAGTTTAGTACACGTATGTAAACCGCGTTTTCTTCTAGGTTAAAATAAAAAAAGTACAGTAGGTAAGCTTTCCTAATAAATTTAAATTTTGGAGAAAGTTCATGACTGGTAAACTAAATATTCGGGAGACATTTCACTTAGGAAAAATTTGGATTTTTATAAGCCTTTTTTGGTTCTAAACAAAATCCCGAAAGTCCCCATCGGATCCCCCATAAGTCACAAAAAACGTTATTTTAACGAATATCACTGTTATTCAAATAGTAATGGTTAAAAAAATAATACTGTTTATTGAAGACAACTTCTTGCTGAAATTTGAAAACCACAATTTTTTTCTATAACAGAACCGTTAAGACTAAGATATTCGCGATTACCTTGTGACCTTTGACCCCGAGTCACTTTTTTAGGGATTTTATTTAATAATAATAATAATAACTTCACACATCTCACACACGGCCGTCTGATCCCAAACTAGGCAGAGCCTGTACTATGGTAACCAGACTGCTGATAAACATACTTATATATTTCTAAATACATACATATTATAGATAAATTACACCCAGACACAGAACAAATTATCGTGCTCATCACACAACTATTTGTTCTGGGTGGGAATCGAACCCACGACCTCTGGCTTAGCAGTCAGGGTCACTAACCACTAGACCAACAGGCCAGTCGTTTAAGTTATGTTTATAACCACATACGTTTACAACCATAGTTTGGAACCACAAAAAAGAAGTTCATGCAAAATCCAGTTTTCCCCTAAATTAGCCGAAGTTCGGTCTTTTTTAGTTCTTTATTCCCTCAACTAAATGGGTGAGAACAATAATATAAAATGGCTTATCCATAGACTCACCTTATGACAATATATGTAATCTATATAACTTATACCTACATAATATAACCTATTGCCCTTGAAAAATCTATAGCGTCATCACTAACAAAGCTCTCTTCTGTGTACAGATTAGACACAAATTATATAGCTTGCTTCTGCATTGTCTAGGCATATTTTGCTAGCTTAACGTATTGGCGCGTATACGCAATCATCGCATATTTAACTTCATAAATTAGTAGCGAGATTTGCTGTTTATTTAAATTTCTTGTTATAATAAGCCGTATGTCTATTTACTAATTTATGCTTAAGGCTACTTTTTGGAATTAGGATAACATAGTAGAAATACATTTTCTTTGTAATCGTAAGTTAATAAAATAGGACGCTTATAAAGTGAAATATCCAAGGCAGTAACTGTCAAATTAAGTAAACGCCACTCCGAAGTGTGTCAAGCGAACATAAAGTGATGCTCAAAGACAAATTGAATAAAACTCGAAAATGAGGGGCCAAAATTTAAAGTATTTGCGTATTCTAAAGGCGTATGGCTTATTTACAAATAATTATTATGCTCTTATTATGACTATTTCTCGTTTATAAAATAGCTTCTTTTAAAAGTCAAAGGGATGAATGCATAGCTTTCATTTTCAGCTGCACTTTTCATGGCTCCTAAATGTGGCTTTAGGAAGTAGGTATACTGTGCTACGGGAGCTACTTTTAATTTTCTTTGTAATAAGATGCGTTCACAAATTTCGATAATTTGATGTGACGTTACGTGATCTTTGCGTTTTAGGTTGTTGCCACTGAGCAATGGCCCCTGTAGGTACCTAAAAAGAGGCCAAGTGATTTCAATAATAAGCAGTCTACCTGTAAAAATCACATACGGTGCTATTGCCTGGTGGCAGAGAACGGAGCTAAGCACTGTCAGAAACAAACTACAGCAATTCCAGAGACTAGCATGTACTGCCGTCACTAGTTGCATGCGCACAACTCCCACAACTGCCCTTGAAGTGGCTCTTGATCTAGCCCCACTGGACCTGTATATACAACAGGAGGCAGCTGTGGCAGCCATCAGACTTTAACTTTTGGGTCTGTGGTATAACCGAGAGGGTCCCCATATCAAATTATGGAATCAAGTAGTGGAATATCAACCACTAATCGCTGCCCCATGCGACAGGATGCCGAAACAACACATCTTTGAGAGGAAGTATCAAATACAACTTCTTGAAAACGGCCGAGATCAATCTGGCATACATGAATTGCGAATCTACACGGATGGTTCCGAGATGGGGTCAGGGACTGGAGCCGGAGTTTTCTCACAAGATTTAAATATAAAATATCACTAGCGCTTGGTCAACACAGTTCCAATCAATCGTTTCAATGCGAGTGTATTGCAATAACCTACGCCGCGACTGCGGTCATGTTAAAAGGTATAAAGGAGTACAACATCCGAATACTGTCAGACAGTAAGGCCGTTTTAAGGGCCCTGGAGGGCAACACCGGTCTCATTTATGAATGCCACCAGACGCTAGAGCGTTTAGCCTCTGCCAATGGGGTAATTCTGCGATGGATCAGAGGGCATAGTAATTCATTAGGGAACAACGCCGCCGATGAGCTTGCAAGGAAGGGATCCGCAACATCAGTGGCAGGCCCAACGATACTACTGCCACTTCCGTTTAATCAACTTCGCTCATGGGTAAGACAACGGACTTGTGCAGCGCACAACGGCCGTTGGGCTGACACACCGGGCTGTAGGCAGTCTAAACTGGTGCTGACGGAGGTCTCACCACGTTTAACTTGCAGACTGCTCAGTCTTAACCGACTCGACATCAGAATAGTTGTAGGAGCCATTACGGGCCACTTAGCCCCAAACCGGCACCTATTCACCATCAGGGCGACAGACAGTTCAGAAACAGAGCCCTATACCAACACCAACACCAACTACCTGTAAAAATCACTTGGCCTCTTTTAAGTCAATAAGGGATTAGGGTGAATGGCTAGACGATCATCATAGCGTTATTTTAGTTTGTTAATTTCGTCAAGAGTGGTAGGAGTGTTGAGATAATTGTGGATTTCCACATTGCGTGTGAAGTGTTAACAATGGTGCATTGACAATATTTCTTACAAAAAATATTTTGAAATGTTATTTATAAACGCGGTAAAATTATCAAATTTTTCGTATGTTGTTACAGTTCTGATAAATCATTGAAACATGGGTCAATGTTAAATATAACTAGAGCATAATTTTGTCTACACATAGATACATGCCCCATTCAATCATTAAAATCAATTACGACATTTTTTTGTATTTAAATTAACAACTTGGTGGGAACACACCCTTTATAATATTATCTCTATCATCGTACGATTAAACATTAACAATGGCGCCACTCAAGCATAAATTTCGCATGAAATTCACGTTTCTATATTTATACCAGTGATAGTAAAGGTACATTTTCAATGGAATTGGAAAGATAACTGCAAAGTACACACACTTTTAACTGTGTACCTTATCTTAAGCTATTCAATATAAATTAATATTATTAGTCAGACTTCTTCGAAAAACGATATCGATATTTTGTCTGTATTGATAATTTTTAAAGTATTTTTTTTTTCTTAGAACCTTAAGTACATACCTATAAAATACTTTATTTTTTACCAGCTTTTGCCGTTATTTTTCAATCCCTCAGGAACGGAACGCCTAACGGAATCCGTATGTCCTTAATTGTTTTTAAACTTTCGCGACTATACAAAGGCATTAGATGTGTTAATCGGGACTTAATCGCGATAATAATTAGAAGGTACTATACCTACTATGGTAATCGTGGAGCACCGATCGTGGTCACGGGTAGACTCTCTCTCTTGGCAGTCGTCACAATGAGTAGTGTTGCTCTTCGAAGAAGCATCATTCATATTGTTTGTGATATTTTATTTATAGAATTGGCTCGCAGAATAAAAAAGAAACGAAAAGTGTGGGTTCGAGATTTATTCAAACAGAGAGAAAACTTCGTCGTTTGCCCGTATTCCAGTGACCGAATTCGAGTAAAACAAGGTAATTAATATATCGAGTACCCGAATTCGAGTAACGTCTTTCGTGCACCCGAATACGAGCTAACAACCAAGTGTAATTGCGCCATAAAGCTTATTGGCTATTTTGCGCGGAACCCGAATTTTGGAGTTTCGGAGATTAGAACAAACAAACAGATAGACAGACACAAACCTTTTTAAAACTGATTTTTAATTATAGGTATCGTGCAAATAACTGTGAGCTTACAAAATACTATTATTTTGACATTACAAACAGACACTTCAATTTTATTTATTTGTATTGATGAGACTAGATTCAATTTAATTGATGTAAAATAAAATGTAAATGACGAGGTAAAATACCCGTATCATCACGTGTGCGTGTTATACTATACTCACTAAGTGATATATCACTACTTGCCTCCCACGTCTCCGCTCGTAGACATTACGTTTCTACTGTGATGAGTGTGTTTTAATATGGTAATATGAACTAATTCGGAATACAATCTTACTGTGTTACAATTTTTACTCAAATCCGTAAAGTAATTTTAGTGTGAAAAGGTTGTACATTTGCAAACTCTCTTATTTATTAATAATAATGTTCTCTGAATTCAACCAACACATCAATTTGTATACCTATGTTACTACATTGGACAGTTTATATGTGTACGTATGTCAATAAAATAAATACTTAATATGCATCTTCTTACCCTGAAAAATCTTTTTCATATGCATTTGTATTGCGTACCTTGTTAGTATATTTTTTTTAGTTGCAGGAGCATGTCGAACCATGGAAGTATAATATCTGATAAGATATTGCAAGATGAAGAATTTTTTTTTTTAATGTTGGAAACCCCCGCGGGTCATCACCTCACCGGGGCTGGCAGTGAAGTGGTATGTCGGAATCGAACCGACTAAAACCACACGGTGTTCCGACATAAGTTCGTCTATTGCAAGGGACTCGGGTATACCCTAGGAAGGAAGTATCTGTATATGTAAGACTAGTAGCGCCTCGCGGTTTCACCCGCGTAAATCCCGATCCCGTGGGAATGACGAAACTAACCGACCTTTTATTTAATATATTGCACGACATAGTGCGGATTATAAAAATCAACATGTAAAAATCTATATTTTAAGGATAATCATTCATAAAACTTACAGGTTATCATAAATGAAAAAAAAAAATGTCTTATCAATAGTCCGATACGATACGGATAACGAAGTTAATATTACTTAAATAATATAGCTATAACCGGACAAGTACGAGTCTGGGTTCCGTAAGCAAAAAAACTTGTATGTAAATAGTAATTTTTAGCAAATTCTTTTAAAGGAACCTTTAAAAGAATTTCCTCAAAAGGAAAAATAGAAGCCCTTATAGGATCACTTTGTAGTCTGTCTGTCTGACTGTCTGTCTGCCTATCTGTCTGTCAAGGCCTCTTTTTCTCAGGAATCCGTGGTTTTGTATTTTGTGTGTAACTCTAAGTTGATATTAATACCAAATACTTATGTTACTAGTCCCTTGAAGCTTTAAAAAATCAAGCTTCTAAGTCAACGCACTTCGATACGGCCAATAAGCCTTAGACTTACAATCCCTCAAAGTTTTATAAGTTGCTTAAGTTTAACATATTTAAAAGTTACATCACTTTACTTACTTAATTAAAAAAACAGTATAGTAGGGTTCCGTTAGCACAAACTTGTATGTAAATAGTACGTCCATCTCCGGAATCAATTATCGAAGATGTTTTTTCCGAAAAACAGACTTAACTTTGCAGTTCTCAAAATACTCTCTCATACATAAATTTACGACACAGTTAACTTTCCAACCGCAAAACATAAGTTTGTTTAACGACTTTCAGATTTACTTATGCTGTCTGTCTGTCGGTCTCAACCTTGCTTCCCACCAAATTTCATTCTAGGCCAATGGAAAGTACCCTATAAGGTATTAATTTACCTGCAAATGTTCTAACTTGATGAAATCTAAGGCTTAAATGGCCATATGTTTTCATTTCATTGACTTAGAAGCTTGACTTTTTTACAGCTTCAATGGACAGGGAAGTATTTGATGTTAATTTCAACTTGATGCCTCCACGGGTTCCTGAGGAAAAGGGTCTTGACAGACAGACGGACAACAACGTGATCCTCAAATAAGCCTTTTGAGGAACGGATCCCCAAATAATAATAACTAGTCACTAGTACTCAAGTAATAATTATGTCAACTGCAATAATTCTGCGAAGGATTAACTATATCATTCAAGCAAACGTTAACGATATGATGAAGAAAAGGTGCGATGACTAAGGGCTTAGACAGATTGTAAGTTGGCGCCATTTGTTACATAAATAGTTCAGAGCATAATTCAATGCTGTGTTAGTCATCTTAAACGTGACGTATTTAGACTACGTTGTATGGAGGATAAACTAAACATAAACGGTGATGTTCTTGTCCTAAAATCTATACTTGTGATAAAATCAGCTCTGAACAATTGCAATGGTATGATTTAATAAATGGTGTGTCTTTGAGCGTTCGTTCTTCGTTCTAAAATACTCACCAATATTGTCTATGTCAGTGTAAACAGTGGATATATTACTGTAATTTGTTGCAAAATGAAATGAAAATTATTTGTTCATGTAGGTAGGTCCCAAAGTAACACACATGAAAGTCAGAAGCAACATTTCCGCAACATGATTTACAGTAACGTCTGTTAGGAAAGAACACGGCAATAAAAACACAAGGCCACAATGTTGTTACAATGATATGTTTATGGTACCGTAAGAGAGTAAACAATATGCCAACAATACTAAATGTAATGCTAAATCATTAGTTATCTATGCTCAGAGACTGTAAATTTTCATTTGAATAATTCCTGTATTATTGACGTTATATTGAATAAATTTGGGCCATTTTAATCCCCGACGCAAAAAGAAAGGTGTTACAAGTTTGACGTGTCTATGTGTGTGTCTGTCAGTGGCTGGTATCGTAGCTCCCAAACGGATGAACCGATTTGAGTGCGCTTTTTTTGTTTGAAATGAACTTGATCGAAAATGTTCTTAGATATAATTCAAGAAAATCTGTTTAGCCGTACGAAGATAATCAGCTCTTTAACCTCCGACACTAAATGAGGGTGTTGAAAGTTTGACGTGTCTGTGTGTCTGTCTGTGCAATTGTAACTCCCAAACGAAGTCCGAATTAAGTGCGTTTTTTTTTGGTTGAAAGGTGTCTTGGTAGAGAGTGTTTTTAGATATAATTTAATAAAACCTGTTCAGCCTTTCGAATACCATCAGGTCTTTTCTAATCGTTTAAGGGCATTTCGAGGCGGAGGTGTTTTAAATTTGTATACAAGTTTTAAATTTCTTCTTATTTGTAATCGTTAAAGGTCGAGTCGTCGATTTAAAAAAACTAATTTATATTAATTAGCAAATTGTGTTTTAGTTAAGTAAGTTAAGTGATGTAACTTAAATAAGTTCAGTGTCGTAAGTTTAGTATTGAAAGCGAGAGCACTAAAGTAAAATAAAAGTTTATTGTATTAAAATTTTTTTCTTCCAGTCAACCTTTGGGTGATATATATAGAAATATAAAATATATATATATATATATATATATATATATATATATATATATATATATAGGTGATATATATATATAGAAATATAGCTCGGGCTACATTATTGTTTACATTATAAAGATCCTTTGCTAATGCCGCTGGTGCTTAGAAAAGGAAAACCTGAGGTAAAAGCATCACCAACCTTCCGGTTACAAAGGCTTGTTATTTTATAATTACCAGTTGCCTTGCACAATGTTACAATGGAAATTTCATAATAGATGCATGTAGATATAAACTAAAAGCACTAAAACTTTGCTGCAGTTTACAGCAATATGCAGTGGCGTAGCTAGGTAACCAAAGGCCCTGGGTCAAAAAATTAACTAGGGCCCCAACTAAACTATTTAAAATCGTTTGTTCCGTATTCGTCGTGTATCGTGTTCAAAATTCAACGTACTCCAGATTTGTCGTAATCCAAGTTCGTCGTACTTCATATTCAAGTTAACAGTGGCGGCCATAGCTACATTTTTGGGTGGTGCGAGACCTTAAAGTGGCGCCCCTATAAATTCAAAACCTTAGTGTTCCTATAATATGCAGCAATGATTATAAATGGTGTTAGATAAATCTAACAAATAAATGTTTAAGGTGTATCTGAGCAGCAAGCAGTCTTTCGTGGTTGACATAGCAATTGTTTTGCTCATCCACGTTAAAAAATTTTGTCCATCCCGCTTGTATCATTCCGACGCGTCCGGTAACGCCTGAGCACTGATTTAAAAAAAAGACCTATATTAACCTAAGATGCTATTTCCTTAGCTTATTTGTTATTAATGCAAATGAAGTGGCTCGTCTCTGTTTCACAAATTCCAAGCAATTTTTTAGCTATTGTAAAGCGTTTGGCCAGGCAAACATTGTAAATATGAAATCAAATTGCTCTATATACCTACGAGTACTGTATAATCGCTGATGCTGTAAGTCATTTGTTTCTTTATGAAGATTCAGAAGGACATCACGAAGTGAAGTGTATTTAAAGCGAACAGCAGCAAGGCTTAGAAACTCTACACTCCCAAGTTTTATAAATCTTTTTTGATCGATAATCCAAAAAGATGTCACTTCCCATAGCTTTGTTGATCAAGAGAAAGAAAGTCTTAATTATTTACATATACAATAGACTAGCTATGCCTCTTCTGCATATAATTTGGGGATTTATAATACTTCAGTATCGACAGTATTTTAGTAACATTTCCTTGGCTCGGAGGTCACAGTTCGTCTCTTCTGGGCAATGCTCGTAGCAGAAGAAGGCTTGAGAAGGTGGCGCGATGTGTTCTGCGCACGCCTCTCTTAACTGGAAGGCAGCCAAAGCTCCCCGCACCTCCCCACGCAATGGTGTAGCTGCCTATTGTTTAAGAGTCGGCTAAGGTCAGCTCAGTTCTAGGGGCCTTTTTTTCTATGATATACCTACTTACCCTAGTCCCTTGCAACACTCGCTTGTGAAGTGGTCTTCACCGCTAGCCCCGGTTAGGTGATGACTCGTTGGGGTTTCCACCACACAATAAAACAAGGGTTATGCGTCACACAGCTTGTTCGCGCCTACAATTATGGTCATCGCACCACTACTGAGAACCGAGGCGAGTGTCAAATTATTTTAATTTTGCATTATCTCCCAAGCTTTGGATCCAAATATTATGCTATAAAGGACAAAGTTTATCTTCATAAAATTGTTTTGTCGTTAGCAAGGATTAATATGCCATGCCTAATAAAAATGCTTAAAAATCACTTATTAATTTTAATAAAAGAATTGTCACAAAATACCTTATTGTGGTTTATCTATGATAGATAGGCATATGGTGTCGTGGACTATTTTTTAGATATACTAAATACCAATATTTTTGTAGAATATTGGATTTACGTATCACTAACTAATACGCCAGCGCACGCGGATAAAGCAGTTCGGGAGCACTTTATTTTCCGACTTACTTGACAAAAATCAATATTTAAGGCTAACTGAGAGCTGTAACCTAATGTCAGATAGCATATACCTCATGAATCAGGCTATCATATACAAAAATGATTTTTTAAATCCGACACGTAGTTCCAGAGATTAGCTCGTTTAAACAAACAAACAAAAAAACTCTTCAGCTTTATTATATTAGTATAGATGTGTGTAAAGTTAAGCAGTAAGTATATAGTTTTCCAGTTGACTGCACTATTTGGACATGAATTTGATTAACATCTAAAGTCACAGACTGTAACTGTTATTAGAACCGGAACCATGCAAACGGACTATTCATTTCATAACGAAACCATTTATCTTTATACTTCTTTTAAAAATGTTTAGAATTTAAGAGATAGCCGAGTTCAGAACTTGTACGGGCCTCATAAGTTTTATACAACGACCTCATAGTTTCAAGGTGTTAGTGTCAAAGGCCAGGTTTGCATGTAATAGAGAAGAAACAATTCAACCCACAACCAGAACCAATTATCCAATATTCACGATTTACTTTAATCTAATAACTTTAAACGAGCATTTCTTTTATACATATACTAACTACCCGGCTACGCGTTGCTGCGGCTAGGTAATTTGCAATAAAAAAAAATAAAAAAACAAACTCCTATGTCTCAAGTTGGACCAAATTGCACGCAATGTGCAAAATTTTATAAAAATCGATTCACTAATTTAGGAGTTTATCGTAAACAAACTGACACGAAATTTATATAGATATAAATATGTATAGGTATTTGGTGTGTCTCAGAAAAAAATACATAAGAAAAACACGCCGAGCGAAGCTTTATCTAGGTACCTACTAATTTATAAAAAGTATATTTTAAGCCCAAATAAATGAAACCCCATTTATTTTAAATACAATATCTGAAAGAATTACTAAGTCCCCTTGACTTGCTTGAATTATTTTTGCTAACATCACCCAATTGTAAACCAAGTAGGTATAATGTAGACGCAGTATCAGCACATTTAGAATAGAATAATAGAATAATCTTTATTGTACACCAACGACATATATAGCTTCAAATAAATACACAAAGAAAAGTATAGTAATAAATTAAAAATAATATAATATATTATTTGCAATTATTGCACGTTTACAAAATGAAAGAAACTAATATTAAACGTCCGTTATCGCTCTGGTCCCATTTAAGTGAATAATACATACAAAATAATGAGGACTAATACGTATTGCGTTGAAGCTAAATCTTTGGAAAAAAAAACTATAGTAAGCAATGTCAGACTCAGAAATCAGACTTCTATTTCTTGGTACATTATTACATTAATACAGTGATTGTTTTCTTCTGCCTGGCGTGTCTGGGCATAATAAATTCTTAATCGTTGCTAGGGATCGCCTTCCTAAGTAATCATCTCAACTTTGACCGCTCGTCAACGTCCCGCCTTCATCTTCATTAAACCAGTTGACCCTCAAATCTTCCAAAACTCTCTGGTAACTTAAATCAATTGGAAATAATATAGTAATCCTATAAACAAATCAGTTTAGAGTCGACAATGGATACGTAACTTGTGATATACTTATTTATTTTTTTAACATTCAATAGATTAAAATACCCGAGAGTGATCAAATTCTCATAAAGTAAATAAATACTCATAAAGTAAGTAGGTATGTAATAGCTAGGTAACGGGAAAATAAATAGGTAATTAAACTCGTATATTTCTAATACGTTATATGTGGGATGTAATTTATCTAAAATATGTAGGTGTATATTTCGTAATATATAAGAATTTTTATCAGGAGTCTGGTTACCAAGACTCTATAGTTTGGATCAGCCGTGTCGTGTGTGAGGTGTCTCAAGTTATTATTATGATTATCGTGTATTTTACTTTTTCAGCTCTTTTGCTGGTTTAAGTACATTTACTTGTGGGAACCAAGTAAATTACTATTATTACAGTGGCGTTTTTCGTTTTTGGTCTTTGGTTTATTAATTAAGACATTTCAATACCTAAATAAAATATTTATACTTACCCAAGTTGATAATATAAGGATTATTTCTGCGAAACTGAAAACACAACTGTTTATGACATACTCTAACATGACAATCCAGTAAGTACACTTGTATTTTCTACTAAGTACTAGAAACAAATCAGTTTCTAGTAAATACTAGAAACCGATTACACGAAAGGATCGTAATGGCTATGAACTTACTCATCACTAATATCAGGTTGCGGTTTCCATCCATTACCCTGATAACGGGTAACATGAACCCACTCCTCATACAAACATTAGAGGATTAACGAGTCTAATGGCAATTCGTCGCGTGGCTTACTTCGACAAGAAATGGTACCTATTCCGAAATTCCGATAGAAATATCGTCAGAAACTACCAAATTATACATAATATCGGTATAAAAATAATGATTCTCGAACAATGATATTATAAGTAAAAAGACTCTTTTAACTTATAATATCATTGTTCTCAAAAATCAACCACCAGAGCAGTGAGACCCCTACCAGCACTTGCCAACGCATTACTTTATATCAAATTACAACTACTTGTTACTGGTTATCAGCCGTATCAGAATGGTTCTTGCTACTCGCTAGCCATTGCATCACATATAAACAATAAATTAATATGTTGTTTGCACGATTATTATTCTAAATTTTTGTTGTGAATTTTCGTTCGTTGGTCAATCATAATGTTCGGTATTCAAACCGTCAAGTCAATGTTACTGTACTTACACTCTACTACTTTTGAAAAGGGACACAGCCAATATTTTTAGTCATATTGTTGTTATGTAGGAAATAAATGGGCCGCTAACGGTTTAAAAATAGAATAAACTAGTTTGACTTTATATTTTTTGTTCCAAAAAGAATATAAAAGTTTAAAAAAATTGGATTTCAATTATAAGAAGAGGGTAAAATGGCTGTCCTTGGTGTGAATGTTTGGCTTGAGTATGGTCGACTTTTAAATGCATGGTCTGAGAGCTAACTAAAGTAATCAATGTAAAGATCAGACAATAAATACTCATTGCAAACGAAAAGCATAAAACTTGTATTAGGTGTATAGCAAAGAGTATACAAACACGTGTATAGGTTCAAAATACAACAACGATTTTTTTTAAACGCATTCAGAATACAACATCATGTAAGAATAAATAAACTCAACTTTAGTATTAATACATTTATTAAAAAGAGACTTATAAAATATCTTAATTATTACGACACATTACAACACAATAATATCACAGATTGATATAACTACAGAAATATTAGGTAAAGTAAGTAAAGTATTAAATACACGCTGGCAGGTGTCAGCACATTCTTCTTGACTTTGGAAAGGTTACATAATATTTTAAGAATGCCCTTTCTGTAGTCTATGGCCAGAGATCTGAAAGTGGAATCCAATACTAAAATCATAAGTTAACAATTGATTTCTTTTTGTTTATCTAACTCAATTATCTATTATAACATTCTTTATTGGTTCTTTGAAAAGTTTCAATTATGAATTTGTTTACATCGGCAAGGTATACAGACATAACTTTTTCTTTGAACTCAAGTCAAGTTCGGATGTTACTAGGCAGGATGGGACACATACTTAGTTATTTACAGTTTACATATCCTTTTCTATTTACATAAAGAACAATAAATTACTGTAGTATAAAGTACTCGTTATTATCTCGTAGGTAGGTACTATAACTAAATCTT
Organism: Callimorpha dominula; assembly: GCA_949752705.1. Classification (NCBI taxonomy): domain Eukaryota; kingdom Metazoa; phylum Arthropoda; class Insecta; order Lepidoptera; family Erebidae; genus Callimorpha; species Callimorpha dominula. Next base: position 9,964,168 of record OX457010.1, on the reverse strand, counting down.
GTACAAACAACAAATCTTTCTTTAACGAAGACTAAAAAGTAAATGTTCCTCAATATTTTATAGAGACACAAAAAACACAAAGAATTTTTTGACCCATAATTACTATTGGTAGGTTTTTAGCAAATTGTTATTATAGTTTTAATTCGTTTGTACACTGCAAATTAAAACTAGAACGTAGTTTATAATTTTGACAAGGTCGTGTCAAGCTAAACCACCACAAGTCCTTGTTAAAGTAAAGTAGGTACACGACCAAATCCCACCAATTTCTTGGTTACACAATAATGAATATTAAGTTGTTACCTACTCATTCATATAAAAGGTTGAGCTTCATTAACCATTGATAGAACGACCTTGTCAATATTAAGACAAAGATTTTAACTATTTCGAAAAGAGGCATAATATTCATTAATTCCTTCAGGTTTTGACATTTAGGAAACATTTTTTTTCATTCGCTGTAATTTTAACTATATAATGTAGGTATATTTATAAAGTCAGATCTGTACTAATCTTTTAAAACTAACATAAAACTAACCTACCGGTTATACAGATTAAAAGTTACCAATAAATGACCATATATACTTTAATAGATAATAGAAATGTGACTCACCAATTAGGATTCGTGTAACATGTGTGACTAGGTCAATCACAAATCACACAAATAAAACCAATGACTATTGTCACTAGCTTATAAATAATTATCAAATTATGGCTAACATCATTTTAAAATACAAACCGACGAATACACTACATTTTAAAATTAATATCTTGATAGCCTATCCATTTGGTGTGGCAACACTGCACGAAGCAGGCAAAGGCAGCAAAATTCGGCAATTCTTCTTAAATAGTATTTAGAACACTTCAACATTCATCGTGTTCAAGGAGTGCTGGTAACTTCAAGCACTGTTTCCTGTGCTTCCGTCTCCTGTGCACCATTTTGCATGCCTTTTTTAATTCTGTATTACTGCATTCCTTATCCTCGGGCACTGGTGGAAGACTTCTTTTCGGGCGACGAGGCAAAATGCACTCGGTGGCAAAACTATTAACCTCTTTGCACCTCAACATGTCAACGTCCGGATAATCAGACGATAGCGTTGGAAATGCGAGTTTCACAAGCATTGTATGATACGTTAAACACACGCGTTCAGCACGAAAGCTAGTTTATGACTGAGCGAACGCCGAACATCGTGGCAAAGTGATAGTCTAATTATTTTATTTTTAGTTTGGCCTGCATTAATGGCTTTGTCGATACAGCATCGTAAATAAGAAACGGTGCCAAATTAACCATTATGTTTAAAGATTGTGCGTAATTTCTGAATTGCATTTGTATTTGAATATAACACTGACCTACCTCGGTTGTTTATTGGCCAATTATCTTTATTACATAATTCCTTAAACTGTTTTATCATTTGTTTATATTTTTTATTAGACGAGACGTTGACGGCAACTCCTAGTAGATAGCTATTTTACCCTACCGTGAAATATTTAAATTTTTTAATATTCTAAAGTACTTTCCAAGAGAGTACTATAAATTAATTTTTATTGTGGCATCGATGAAATCGAACTCTTTAAAATCCTTTTTACCACCTCGACCACCACCACCATCATCACCATCGACTTTAAAATGTAGAAACATTATCAAAATGCCGAATAAAATAAAAAGCAGTAGACTATGCTAAAAATGAAAGAAAGCTATAAATAAGCTATGTTAAGAATGATTTGAGACAGAGAGTTTCTGACCAGAGCTGCTGCTTTGAGACAATCACCAGTCAGACAAGAATCAGTCTTGCGGATTTAGAATGTGTACTTATTCATCAAATTAAGATAAATTTCCATTTTCCAAGCTATTTGGTTGTTTGTTGTTGTTATATCATTAGGTACGTAGTCCTTTAGGTGTAATCTCTAGTTTAAAAATAGTTAAAACTAGTTAAAAGTACTAAAAGTCAGTTATAATCATCAACACTGACTGACAACATTACAAACCAAGTGTGGACTCATGAGACCCGTGAGTAGGAGTGGGTACACAAGAAATCCTCATATGAATGTCAGAATAAATGTTTCTCTTTCTTTCTTTCTCTTTCTCTCTCTATATTGTAATGTATTCATTTTCATTTAAATGTATCTACAGTATCTACCTGCTTATTTAATTCCTTAAACTATCTCTATCAAATACAAATAATAAATCTCACTTAAAACCTAACAAATTTTGTCTTAAATAAACCGTTGTTATTATTAAATTGTTACGCAAATGCTTTAATAACTTAGGTATATTTTTTTGTGTCTCCACTCCTTTGTATGTAGCCTTTTTTAAAAGTGATTAAAAGGTCACAAAAATCTTACATTGACGCCTTAAAGGAATTTTGGGAAGAGACCAGATGGTATGTCGTTACTGCCATAGAAGATGGGTTGGACGCAACTCGCGTTGACACCCTCGGGCCATCACATCTTCCAGTACAGATGGTTGTGCTGGTGCTGCTGCTGCATCCGCAGAAAGCCTCAAACGGCGTAAATATTATAATTTAATCGGTAAGTATATTTGAAGCTGTTTGAGGTCGAGACGCTAGGGTTATGGGTTCCTTTTATAATGATCTAGCTAAGCGACTGATCGAAACTTCTCGTGACCAGAAGGCGTGCCTTTTTCTTGCAAAGAATTAGCATTGCGGGGCAATGCTGCCAGCCTTCTCGAACACTGCCTGTAGGCGATGCGGAGGAATTTCATGACGCATGCGTGTAAATCGTCCGCTTTAAAGGTGTTTTTACCTTACACAGCGTCTGTCAGTTAGTCTGATTGGGACGTTTTAACCTCGTTAGAACCAAATGACCTTATCTAAATTCTGTACATTGCATAATAAGAATGAACTATAAAATTTGTACGTCTGGATTATCAGAACGCTCATAGCATGTATAGAATACAATACAATATATTATTCTTTAATGTACACCAAAAATACAAATATATGTATAAAAAATCAGTAACGTAAAAATGTAAAAACGACGGAGGTATCACTAGCCGGATTTCTTATCTTTTCTCTAATTGACTAACTTTGTATAGAAGCAATCTATTTAAAATCTTAAAACAATGTATGTGTAATATATTCAATACAATCCATATAAATAAATACTTTTTGTAAATATTAATAAGCGTGACAACTTTATTGTTTGGTTTATCTTCTCTAGACGACGTTGGCGCATATTTTGCTGAAGGGGATTAGCATTTGCATTCCGGTGAAATCGGTATTGGAGCGTTCCGACAGCTCCGGTACCAGCTAAAAACTGGCAATCGGCTTCTCTGACGATCCTAGCCTAAGTTTGGGGAACTTGATGCAGGTATACTGACCCTGCTCATATAACGATTGCGTTGGGTGAGGTGGGGCAGTATAAAAAAAAAATACGAAACTGTAGAAAGGAGAGGGTATGTTACCCACTTTCCCCTACTCAATCAATTGATTCGGGTTTTCCGAAGTCTTACAGCCATTTTTGTATTGTTTGCTATGCGATTGTTATTATTTGGCGTCGACTCAAAATTAGTTTATTCAAAATTTGTTAGTTTATGTAAATAAGCTCAATACTTAAAAGGTTTTTTTTTTTTAGTTCTTTTCATCTGTTTAATTTTTTGTTAAAAAGATTTTCGATAAAATCGACTGCAATAGAATCATTACATTTTGTAAACAAAAGATAACTACGCCGGAATATTTTTTAATAATATTTGAAACCGTCAAGTCAACACGTCTCTTTGTCATCTTGGTTATAAATAATCCCAGGATTTTTTGCGATGTCGAAAGATGTGTATGCTGAAGTGAGCTGACTGGTAAGACCTTGTCATTTAATCTCTTTCATAGACCGAGAGAAAGATCATTATCTCTCTAAGAGCACAAAGCACTATGATAATTTCCTAAAATTACTACACAACTTACAAAAATGCAGTAAATCAAGCGTTGAAGAAAGACACGTCTGATGTTGAAAAGAGCCCCTGAGAACGAAGCCTAACAGCAAGTCTCATCATTGTTTAATTGTTTTTAGGAATGTTTCGTTTTTTGTTTACACAATCGATAGCAAAATATTGCTTAGGAAGTCGATATCTGAAAACGATTTACAATTATATAAATAATGTACTCGATTAAAACCAAAAATGACAACGCCCACGCCTCAATACCTATAGACCATGGAAAAGTGAGGCCACTCCAATACAAGTATTAACTTACCAGTTGAGTGTTTGTCTCAATTTAGTGCATTTATATGACAGTGTATAAAATGAACTAAAAAATTACAACTATTTATTTACCATTAATTATTTATTATTAAATTATTATTTATTTATCATTACTCTTTTATTCTTGTACTTTCTCAGCAATCAAACTTTTATAACATTGCTTTGTCTATCCGTGTCCTAATCGCGCTTAGCAATATGTCTCACTTGACATTCAGCTACAACTTTATTTCAATAAAATGCTGTTTCATTTGTAAATTTCTTTTTTATAAAGGCGACCACTTTAACCATTGCGTAATGCGTGCAGTCATTCTAAGAAGCTCTATCAAAACAGCAGCGAGAATTTATAAAAAAATTATGAAAGAAAAATTGTTTTATTTGTACCAACTTCTTGCAGCACTCTAGCAGCTTGAGCTCTCTAGCAAATTCATAAAATGAAACTAATTTAAGACTTTAAAGCTTACAAAGATCCATGTTTTAAAACTAATTTTTTCTCAGCTTTAGGCTACGTTTCAATCCATTGCAGAGTCTAGTTCTTTACAACGTCAGATTCTTCTTTGTCTTTGGGTGCCTCTCCAATTAATTAAGGTTGGTAGTCAGCTCTGCATATTTGGCCTTGTCTTAAGCAAGGTGAAAAAGTTCGGCCGCACTCTTTAAACCCGTCCATTAATGAATAATCAGCTTCATGTAGAACAAACATCAGGTAACAGTTTTAATTTCAGCCACGTTCAGCGGTACTGGTAACTTGACTCGCATTGACTAGCGGGTAGTAATAGGTAAGGCCCCTGTACCAAAGAGTATACAAACACTACGTTAGACCCTGTACTTACATATTACGCTTGCAGAACCATGTGATTTTAAAACCTACATTGACAATAATTCACATACTAAGCAATTTAGGATTAATGGATAAGAAGCCTCACTCTTTTGTACAATTTAGTTAGTAAAACGATAACTATCACAGTATCAGACTTATCGTACCGTGGAGGAACGATTGTTGTTTCCCTCTAATGCTAGAGGAGGATCATTCTACTAGGCTAGGTGTTGATATTGAGAAGTTGTGTATATACAAACCAGCGCAAAAACTTTAATTGCGGGATACAGAATTACTAAGTCGTTTGACTTGTCTTCGCTAGATGACACTGAAGTATGTATTGCTGTACGTGGCTATCACCACAGAGCAAATTTTGGTTTATTCTGTTATTATTTGTTCTGTGTCCGAGTGTAATTTATCTATAATATGTATGTATTTAGAAATATATAAGTATGTTTATCAGCAGTCTGATTACCATAGCATATACAGGCTCTGCCTAGTTTGGGATAAGACGGCTGTGCGTGAGTTGTGTGAAGTTATTATTATTATTATATCTAAGTACTCCTAGAAACTGTTATCTGTAAATCGTTACCTCCGTTTACGTTTTGGTTGACAATTAAAAACGAAATAGTGAATCAAATGTTTACTTACATTATAACAGTGTTAAATTCACGTCAAATAAATGTCCACCACACATTTACATTTTCAAGTAACCAAGAAACAACACATAACACACCGACAAAGTTCGAAAAATATGATACAAGGTGACCACACAAATATTGCCAATAAAAACAACACAATGTCAGTGAAATTCCTCCAAAACCTCAGAAGCGTCAAGAACTGAGGATAAAAATTTGGACAAATGTGATACACCCATAAACACGGTGTTTTCCTCAAAGAAACTAAGAACGCACTTTTGTAACAATACATAACCGCTTTACGCCTTTCTGCTATTCTTCTTTTCCCCCTTTCTTTATCCATTTTATCTTTATTTATAAAAGCTTTATATAAAGGCGTTTCTTGCAATTCATCTGTTAGAATTGTCATATTTCTCGAGCCCCTAATACTCCTTGTCATGGCGAGCTTTTGTCGTTGCCAAGCACATTGACACCATTTTGAAAATCGGCATATTGTAGCTTTTCGGTATTTTAACCTCGTCTGGATATAATTACAACTTTGTTTCGGCTGCGTGATCACATTAAAAAGTAATTTAAACATTCCCTTTAAACCGCGAAGTGCCAAACCGCAGGCTCCAACTACAAAATCTGCTCGACAATTAGTGTCATAAGTCTCATCTATTTTAGCTATTTCCTTAGCTTCTCTCTTAATTTTTTTTTGTTCTTTCTTAAATTGCTTAAGACATCTTTTTTCTACTATGTTATCTTTGCGTGTCAATCTCTTTTCTTTTAATTTTTCTTTTTGTAATCGCTTCTTTTTTCGTTTAGCAATAATTTTACCACATTTACAACGGCTTCGTATCACATTGTGGTTATGCACACTGGTTTCTTTTTTCCCCGTATTTGATTAATCATATAATTTTTCAAACCTCCGATGTTAAAACCTTCTCTACTGTGATAATTATGACCGCTATAGCTTTGATTACTCTTATACGATTTTTTGGGTTTAGGTTTTCTGGGTTTAGGGTAATGCCAATCTTCGCTATTCGTATTTTTTGTTGCTGTGAATGTACATGGACATTGATTTGCTTTATCACATTTTAAAGAGCGTTTTTTGCAAATTATACTGGATGAAAATTTGTTTTGTTTTTGTTGCGGTAGCAAATTTCGAGAAGTGCAAGAGTTTTTGGTATCGATACCCTTTCTAGATCTGTACGTGCACTTGTCTCTATTACACACATCTGAGATATAAACCAACATTTTAGATTTATTATTTTCACTTATTGCTTTAGAAACTTTTTGTTTTTCCTCACCAGCTTTATTCGGAAATATTCCTCGGAACCAATTTTGGTCATTCATAACATTGTGTGAACTTGATGGTTCTGAACAGCAATATTTACTTAAATCCATTACGTTCTTTTTTGCATTAACTGGGTAAAACTCATTTAAGCGAGGTTTCATACAAACGATTTGCTCTGTTTGTACGGCAAAGTTTTTGTTAACATTTTGATCTTGGTTAGATAAACATCTTTTCGTTATTTGACAACCTCGCTTAAATAAACCACTTTTTCTAGGACATGTTGGGTTAAATAAAATACTGTTTGTGTTCGTAGACGTAGTTTCCATTACTTTACATGTTTTATTTCTCCCTTTACATATTTCTGGTCTGATTATCCTTTTGTAGTCTTTCAATCTTTTCTTAATTTCGCTAGTAGAGGATTCTATACTCTCTAAATTTTTCAGAATTTTTATTCTTTGTTTCTCTGCTTGCCTGTTTTTTATATTTGACTTTCTTTTTATAATTTTTGTATTTCTAACCTGTTTCCTCCGGTTATGAAGAGCGTTAGGCTGATTGTATTTATTTTTCTTATTGTCACACACAACGTCTTGTTTAATATTATACGCACTCATATTATTTGCACAGTACTGTAACCTATCAAGCTCCTCTTCAATAGTTTGGAGTGGATTACTTTTAGTACATCTGCTTCTGTACTTTGGTTTAAATCTGTGTTTTGCAGTCTGTGCCCCTGTGTCCATGTAATAAATCTTGCCTATATATGAACATTTATTCATTAAGTTTTCTGTTGTTTTTTTGCCATCATTGATTTCCCTACGTTCTTTACAAAAAGTACATAGTTTTACGGGTTTTTTTGTTGGATAGTTTAGCATGTTGGGCTACGATTAATTTTATTGTGTTTCAGTTCCGTCACCGGTCAGAGGAAATAAGAAAGTGAGTAAATTACAAAGGTTCATAATGAGTAATAATGACACACTTATTATATTTATGGTTTTCTCATTAAAAGTACACTGTTAAGCCTTTTTCTCCAATTGTACGGAAATGTCGATCATATCTTTTATATTTTACTGATGTTTTTCATTTTCAATCCTGATTTTATAAAATTAAAATGTTTAACTTACTTTATAAACTTTTCTATCTTTTTTATACACAACGATTTCTTTCATTACTATAAAAATGTTTTAAGAAAAGAAAATAACCAATATTTATTATTGTAATTATGACAATGTATCTTAGCAATGTATAGTCTTAGTTTTTTTTTTATACAATGTCTGATGACAATTGAGTAACCTGGACCAATGAGTATACAAACACAATGTTACCTGCGGTGCGGGGAATGTGGTGTTTAATTCATAAGATGTTTTTTATGTATCTAATAATGTTAAAAGAAAACTTTGCGTATACTAATACCGCTTACGATGTATTAGAATATAATTTTTTTTACAAAAAATAGTTTTATTAAGCTTAGCTATCTTAGCACTTAACACCCAATTTTTTTTTTAAATATCAGGGCTTGTGACGGTAGAGCAAGAGCTAGCAGCATAGTCTATATACAGAGAGTGATGTAAACCAGCTTTTCTTAAAGCCGATACCTGAAGGCTAAATAAAGCCTTTAGTGCCTGCCTCTGTGACTTTCTTTTTTATGGTATAGGGGGCCAACGAGCAGACAGGTCACCAGATGGTAAATGACTGCCGTCGCCCTTGGGCACCTGCAACTGAAGAGTCACAAGTGCGTTGCCAGCCTTTAAGGTGGGAGTAGGGGAAGGGGGAGAGAACAGAAGAGGCGGAGAGGGAAGGGTTAGGGCCTCCGGTAACCTCACTCACGCGGCGAAAAGCAATGCAACATTACTTCACTGCCGGATTTCTGCGAAGCCGTGGTATCACTCCGGTCGAGCCGGCCCATACGTGCCGTAGCATGGCTCTCAAACGAACATGCTCATTGTCATGGACGTAGACGCTTAAAATTAAAAGAAGTCTTTGTAGGTGGTTACTGATACACTTAGTATACACAATCTCGCTAACAATACAAGACATTAGAATTTCTACCTACCATATTTCTTTGCAGAAAACTTTGAGTTTGTTCCAATTTAGGATGAAACTGCAACTTTGTATGGTAATCTTCATTTGGTAACTCATGGACAAATTGGAAAGCAGCAGCATAATAATATTATTAAGTTATAATTGGTCTATAGGTTGGTTTTGAAATTTTATTGCGTGCAAAATATTAACGTATAAATAACCAAGCAAATTTTCAGTATCAGTATCATTCTTCTTTTTTTTCAAATATTGCAATGTACCTACGTATTTGGCGTGGTGACCATTTTGTTATTGTACTAGCTGCGGCTTTGCTTGCGTAAATGTATATTTTCGAATCAATTCAGGTGTCCATTGAGAGCAGTAGGTACTTATTTTCTGGATGATACCTCCTGAGGATATCCTTTTCCGTACCTCTGACAACGTATGCCTATGCAAAATTCATGAGTTTGAGTAGTTGCCTTAACTACTTAAATGTGAGAGCTTTACAAACAAACTAACATTGGCATTAATAATATTAGGTAGGATGACCTTATTTTCTTGTGACGCACCTGTAAGTGCTTAATTGTTTTTTGTTACCATTACGAAATTAAAAGGCTTTTCACATTCAACACGCTTCAATTTCCCGACCTTCAATTTGAACTTAATAAATTCACAATCAACGTCTTTGTATTCACTAGATGTATTAATTTTGGTCGTGCCACGTGACACGTTTTGTTAGGTATATATTCTAATGACACAAACAGCGTAATTGTTAAAAATGCTGACTGGTTTGAATACTTTTTTATTTATATTAATCTACAAGCGGTGGCCCGCGCGGCTTCGCTTGCTTGTACATGTATATTTGTATATTTTTTGCGCGGAAACATTTCTTTACTACAAAATAAAAGTAGCTAAAGTTACTCTTTATAACACCAGCTATCTGCCAGTGAATGTCGGTCTACCCGTTCCGGAGATAGCCGAAACAAAGAGACAGACAAAAATTTTAAACGTAGATTTTTTGGTATAAGGTATATTTGGTGTAAACATTCAGATGCATTTAGTATAAAGCTGCTATTACGACATTACAAAAAGATACATCAATTTTATTTTATTGTTTAGATGTAGAAATACGAAATCAATACATAGTTTTTAGGGTTCCGTACCTCGAAAGGAAAAAAACGGAACCCTTATAGGATCACTTTGTTGTCCGTCCGTCCGTCTATCTGTCTGTCAAGACCCTTTTTCTCAGGAACGCGTCTAGGTATCAAGCTGGAATTTACATCAAATACTTAGGTCTACTGACCCTTGGTGCTATGAAAAAATCAAACTTCTAAGCGTACGCAATCAAAAGATACAGCCGTTTATGACGCAAATTTCTTCAAATTTTCGACACTGTCAAAAAACCTACAGGGTACTTCCCGTGAACTCAGAATCTTGAAATTTGGTACGAAGCAACGTCTCATAGCACAGATAAAGGAAAAATTGCGTAAACCGTAATTTTTTAGTTACATCATATAATAAAAATATTTTACGGAAGCCTCGGTGCGCGAGACCGACTCGCACTTGGCCGGTTTTTTTATATAGATATGTACTTAGACTATTTCTTTACTTATTTATTGTAGAGACATACACAGACGTGTAAAACATTCCCATTACCGTATTGTGCTTACCAAAATAATTCTCTCGAGAATATTCTAACAATGGAAATTGTTTTTTAGAGTCGGTAACACGATACTTATTAAAAGTAACAAAAACAGTACTGCTCGTTTTAAATGGCCAGGTTGTATCACTACGGTCTGGTAATTATGTAGTTTAGGTGCCAAAAGAATTATCCGACTTAATGTAACGGATATAGTCCGTGATGGTCACTAATTATTATCAGTGGAACTTAAAAACAATGGCACTTTATTTACTGCTTTCACACAAGAATGATTTAACTAGAAAACTTAGAAATTGAAGGACTATTTGAGTAGGTAGCTCTAAAGACGCTTACCGGGTGAGGCTGCCCGTTACTCTAGCAGAATCGGGTCGTGGACGGTGGCGCGCTGTGTTCCGCACGCGCCTGTCTATACCGGAAGGAGGCAAGGCCCTCCACACGCAAGGGCGTGGCTGCTTTTTGTTTAAGAGGCGGCCAAGGTCTGACGGGGTTCTCAGGGACTTCCTTTCTAGGGTATACCCTAGTCCTTTGCAATAGATTCATTTGTGACGGAACACCGTGTGGTTTTAGTTGGTTCGATTCCGACATACCACTTCACCGGTTGCCCCAGTATGTAACAACGTAGTATTTACTTAACTGTTTTTTCTGCTGGTGAATATGGTCGCCGGAACTCTGTGGCGTACATGGAAATACTTAACGCACATAAATTACGACAGACAGATTAAGTCAAAAAAATTTCGAAGTCAAGTTTGACTTGACTTTGAAATTTTAATCAAATAGTTTTATTTCATAAATTTGTTTAAATATTGTTTAAAGACGTATTTTTTTAACTATAAATTAAAAAATATAGATCACTGCAATGTCACCGTAATAATAGGTTGCAAGTTAATAACACCGTGTTGCAAATAGGTAAGATCACGGTTGGGCGTGGTTAGTGATCCTGACTGCCGAACCAGAGGTTGTGGGTTCGATTCCCATACAGGACAAATAACTGTGTGATGAGCACGATCATTTGTTCTGTGTCTGGCTGGAATTTTTCTAAAATATGTATGTATTTAGTAATATATATGTATGTTTATCAGCAGTCTGGTTACCATAGTACCCTCATGCTCTGCCTAGTTTGGTATCAGACGGCCGTGTGTGAGATTTGTCAATTTATTATTATTAATTAACTATACGGAACTGCCTTAGGTCTAATTTGGTACTGTTTTACTTTAAAAACTAATTCGATGGTTTCAATTCCATTAAACAACGATCATACTTATGTCGAAAAAAATTTTAGCTACATTTCTTTTGAATATCAACAGTTGGATATCAACAGGATGATATGATGTACCTAATTCAATAAGTATTTATGTTATAAAGTGTGTATACCTCACACACAGACAGCTATGTAACTCGCATTTGCTTTATATAAATAAAGTCAAAATGTCACCCGGTCATTCACAATCAAAACATAGATCGACATTTGAAGGTAGGTAAGTGGAGCGCGTTATAGCTGACAAAATTGGCTGCAGACCACAATTTGTACACAAAGTACGTGCCAACTTCCGTAATATTTATCACGCATGACTAATTAAGTACGATTCACACCGAACGGGCCGCGCCGGTAGCCCGAGCTCAAGTGGGCGGATACGACCGCCCGCGGCGGCAAGAAGTTCACAGGAAAAATGAATTTTCAGTAAGTAATAAATATAAACTTCAATTTCAATCACCGTACTAAAAACGCGTTCCGATTCGCTCCGGCTCGTTCGGTGTGAATCGTACTTTACGTGTGATAGTGTTCCCTGTTATATTATTATCTATGGGAGAGCTATCATACAAAATGTACCCATTACTATAAACATTTTACCGGTGCTGTTATTGCCAGAATATATACATGACAGAAAGCGTGGCAAACCTATCGAAATTATTGCTCTGAGCAAATCGACCTATTTTTTTTGAAGTGAAACTTTTAATGCAACTTCCAAAAAGGATGGAGGGGGTATAAAAAAAATTACGAAGAGTCACTTCTTCCGCGCGGAGAGTATATAACAATATATAGTATTTAAGGAAGGCTGACAAGTGGTAGCTGACTTCTGGTAGACCCCCAACGGCTACGAATGATGAAAGCATCAATCTAATCAGGAAGCTGGTACTTGAAAAAGAGTTAGCTCTAGAGATCAACGTATCTTTTAAGTCCGATCATAATATTATGACTGACATTTTGGGCATGAAACGCGTCGTTATTTGATAAGTCCTAAAAGAGCTCAATTTTCACCAAAAAGAGCATCGAAAGCAGGTTGTTGAATACATGATTTCCCGAATTTCTATGTACTCCACCCTCATGAAAAGCATAGAAACATGGGTTTACGAGTACGACATGCAAACATGTCAACAGTCTTCAAAATGGCGCTTTGAAACCGAACCGGAACCTAAAAAACCGCGTCATGAGACGTTTGTGCCGAAAACGGCCAGCTTTATTGAACGGCAATTCATGGATTTTACGCAATGATAATGCACCATCGTACAAAGTCATGATTGTGCATGAACAATTCCCAAAAACTCGATGAATGTCATCGACCAAGTATCATACTCACCGGATATGGCTCCGTCTGATTTTTCTGTTCCCAAGACTAAAATTACCACTTCAAAGAAGACGTTTCGAGTTGATTGAAGCTATAAAAGAAATTTCTTATTTTTAACACATAATATAATAATAACACTAGTAGCAACATAACGTACATAGATGTATAAGACGCACCGTGCGTCTTCTGGGATCGTCGAAACCCAATTTTTCCCAAATTTATTTGGGGTTGGCGCAATTTGTGTTCTTCTTCCATTGTACTCTATCATTCATCGTATCACTGGCGCTACTTTCAGGCTCTCTCAAAAGTATTCTTGCCTCATTATGTCCATCCTTCTAGTCAGCTTTCAACAACATTCGCATTTCAGTTACATGCAATTCCGTGCAGGTAAAAATACATTCATGGGAAACCATAACTAATGACTACAACACAGGACCCACTTGTTGACTTACTACCAAACACACATACGGCATACCAAACACTCCTACATTTTTTTACCGTGTGTGTGTAGGTACAAGAGAGATAAATATTTAGTTATCAAACTAGGTGCCTAAAACGCATTGCTGGAACACAAACTTTTTTTTATTTAAAAAAAAAGACAACTCCCGCATTAGGAATATTCCTGTGCCGCGTGGGGCTTCACAAACATTCAAACAACGGACACAAAGAACACCCAGGCTCGGGACAACTATTTGTGGATCACACAAATTTTTGCCCCGTGTGGGATTTGAACCCACAATACTCGGCGCGGCGTAGTGGCGAAGTGACCACTTAAACCATTACGCCATTCGTGCAGTCACGTCATGTTAATATGGATTCATGTTACCATAATCAACTATTATCTTATCTGTGCCATAATAACATTGAATTAAAACGAAATGTAGACAAGAGTTCAGACGGGTGCTGTTGGGTTGATAATCTAATTCGTCTAATACTTATCTGCGGTATCTTCCTTTTTTTTTTTATCGTGTGGAAACCCCCACGGGTCATCACCTCACCGGGGCTGGCGGTGAAGTGGTATACTATGTCGGAATCGAACCGACTAAAACCACACGGTGGTCTAACATAAGTGGGTCTATTGCAAGGGATTCGGGTATACCCTAGGAAGGAAGTCCCCAAGAAACCCGGCAGACCTTGGCCGCCTGTTAAGTAATAGGCAGCTACACCAAAATGTACGGGGGGCCTAGCTCCCCTTCCATCAGAGGCGAACACATCGCGCCACCATCTCAGGCCTGCTTCTGCTAGGGTAACGGGCAGCCTCACCCGTTACCCCCAGGCCAGCGCTCATGGAGGTCGGAGATCATTTTGGGGTCTCCGTCGCCTGGTGCTTCTCCTGCGGGACGGGAGAGTACTAGCTCTCTCCCGTTCCCTTTCCGCCGCCTCTTTAGCGGACATCACTTACTCACAAAACGAGGCGGCAGAATCCCTTTGGACTCTCACTTTAGACCATAAACAGAACCATGGCCTCTAGCGAGAGGCTTCCAACACCAATGGCAGTCACGAGGTCGCATCGCTGCTGATCTGCGGTATCTTCCTACAGTTAAAATAAATTATTGAAAATCATCAAGAAATAAAATGTTTCAACACACCTAAAAAAATGGTTAATTCACTGTTTTTACCATTTTATATTTTCACACCAAAAACAGAAAGCTGAAATTTTTTATTACAGTAAGTAATGAGTACGGCGTTGTAAATTTAATACAAGCTTCCATAAACCTTCCCATTTCCATATTTAGTAAAATAATAAAAATATAATAATAAATTATTGCTATGTGATCTTAATTATTTGAATTTTTTAGTTCTCGTTTTATTAAAATATATTATTAAATCATTTTATCAAGCCTCGATTGTCAAAAACGACTACTAAGTGACACACTTGTGCAATGCGTACGTCGTCAGACTTAAGTTTTAACTTTTTTAGCGTAGACCGAGAATTCTCTGAGTCTCTGAGAGGCATTCTCTCTCTACTTTTTTTTAGGTTTAGGAAAACTATTCCTGTACCGAAGTGATAAATTTTGGTATTGAAATACTTTAGTATTTTATCAAAATAATCATGTTAGAACTCGAACACACTAATATTCTTTCAACATTAGTATTAGTATTTGAGATTTAACTTTATCTTTTTTATATCGAGTATTCGAATGCTTAAAATGGCCGTCTTGGCACAACACTACAACAGTCTACTCTACTCTACTCGCTTGTATAAAAAAAAAAACTAACCAGTTAGCTGCTGCTACTAAAATAAGTGACGCTTGCGTTATTTTATGTTACAGTTACTTGAATGGTTTTTATTTCAGGTATTTAGTGATATCAGTAAGTCATTTTCCAGTAAAAGAGTCCAGGTAAGGAGTATTTAAATTAACTAGATTAGGAATATAATGTTTACAGGAAACGGTAAAGTTATTGTCAATACTTTGCATGCGCGGCCGTCACTACCACAGAACACTTAGACCCTACGGGTCACGTACAAGCAGGCAATCGGCACTCGAT
This sequence comes from Callimorpha dominula, assembly GCA_949752705.1. Classification (NCBI taxonomy): domain Eukaryota; kingdom Metazoa; phylum Arthropoda; class Insecta; order Lepidoptera; family Erebidae; genus Callimorpha; species Callimorpha dominula. Next base: position 9,948,506 of record OX457010.1, on the reverse strand, counting down.
GCCTTGCAGATTCATCTTTACTTAGATCTATGAGATCTTGTAACAATAAAACATATTTCGTTTCAGAAAACGTCAAGTTATGGCTGCACCAAATAGTTATAAACAAAACACATCCATGTCGATGCCAAGCCCTCAGAGCAATCCGCGTTTGTATTCCATGATAATATTTTGTAGAAATAAATATAATAGAATAAAAAGGACTCATCACAGCAAAGCATAGATAACAGTTTGGCTGAATATACTCACAGCTGCATTTGAAACTGTTTTGTATTTGAATGGTATAATTATATCTAGAATGTTGTTAGATACTAACTAGTAATGTAATGTACGACTCAATGCCTTTGCAAGCTTAGCAGGGCTAGCAGGGCTGAGAACTGTTGTTGGTAATGCTGGTATCTAACTGCTGTTATATCCCCTGGCAGCATGATTCCATTCTATGCTTGTTTATTTGAAAGTATATGCATCAGTAACAATCTTTTTATTTCTATTTATTATTAATCTATTTATTTTGTTCAATTCTTTACCCATTAGACTTACATTTTACTCTTATGTTGGTTTTGTTTCATGTTTTGTTATGTTGAAACAGACTACATGATTGCGGGGCCCCCAATGAGTTTCGGTATGATGAAAGGTAATGCCACAATCAGATTTTTCTTTTTATATTTGTCAAAATTGTTCTCACACCCTCATCTGTTTTGGAAACTAGGTACTCTGTGGGGTTTTAAAATTATAATTGCACCAAAATTTTCACTCGTTTCCACATCACAGACCATTGTCTTTCACACAAACTCTTTTAATTCTTGACTGTATGCTAATTATGCCTACTAAATACAACTTGCTAATATTGCTCGCTCACACTATTAACTTTCACTTAACATTTGATTTTTATTTTTAGATGTTGTGCATATTTGATTATTTCTTTCGTTTTCCCACCCAATCCTATCCTTCCCTTATGCTTTTTGTTTTTTTTTTCTTTCATTGTATTGCCGCCCTGCTGCATTGCTTGAAGGCGGTATGAATGCACCGCCGCCGCATCATAACCAATACCAGTACCACCCGCAATACCAAGGTGGTCCTTCGCTGGGCCACCCGGGAGGGTATGCGTGGCCGCAGAGTCCCCAGCAACGTTTCGGTGCAGAGGGCGCGCGGCGCACTGCTTCTGGGGCGGGAGGTGCCCAGTCCGGCCAGGCCGCCAAGGATGATAAGACAAGTCCCTTCGTATCAACTGTGCATTCACATCCTGGATTTCAGCCACAAAAGATCGGCAAAGGTGCTGGGGCGGTGAGTCGAACTTGTGCGGTAATATTTTTTTTTATACCTACTTGCATGTCAGAAGTATAAGTTGTTACTATTTTATATAACTGATATGGTCTTTTGTAAGACCGTTATTAGTCTATTAGTTCATGACCAGTGATACTATGTACGCTTACAACATAAACTACTGACTGACTGGCCTGTGGGTCTAGTGGTTAGTGATCCTGACTGCTGAGTGAGAGGTTGTGGGTTTGATTCCCAGCCAGGACAAATAATTTTGTGATGAGCATGGTCATTTGTTCTGTGTCTGGGTGAAGTAATATGTAAGTATGAGTATCAGCAGTCTGGTTACCTTAGTACAGGCTCTGCCTAGTTTGGGATCACGGCTGTGTAGGAGATATGTCAAGTTCTCATTATTAAGTACTAGACATAAGCAAATGTGATTGGTTGTGATCTTTGTGGTATCAGAATATTATGTATTTCAGGTTTGATTTTCTATGATATAGTAATAAGTGTAATAACATTTATTGGTCAGAATATATAACACACAATGTCTATCTCATCACCATGTTATGCACTTAGAGAACTCTAAGAGATGAAATCAGCGTTATATTTTATTTTAATGAATTTTTAACCGACGAAAAAAAAAGGTTCTCAATTCGACCGTATTATATATATTTTTTTTTTTATGTCTGTTCAGCCCTCACTCCGTTATTTATGAACCGATTTTGATTATTCTTTTTTTGTTAGATAGGGTATACCTCAAGGGTGGTCCCATGTCAAGGAAGTCATGATCTGATGATGGGATCCTGAAAAAATTGAGAGAAACCCTCGAAAATTGTAGGAACGAATAGTGTTTCTGTTTACTTTTCATTACTTTATCAGGTATTTGCGTTTAGAAATCATCACATCATGTAGCTGAGCTGATGATGAAAAAAAACCATAAAATAAAAATATTTGTCACAAAAAATTAAACCGACGAAAAGAACTAAAAAGCAAAAAATAAATAAGCCTTAAGTCTTATGTATTGAGCTTATTTACATAAACTATCAAATTTTATATAAACTTATTTTGAGTCGGCGCCAAATAATAAAATGATTAATTACTTACGTAGGTACATATAAAATTTTGATAATTAATCAGTTTGTTGTTTGGCGCCGACTCAAAATAAGTTTATATAAAATTTGATAGTTTATGTAAATAAGCTCAATACTTAAGACTTAAGGTTTATTTATTTTTTGCTTTTTAGTTCTTTTCGTCGGTTTAATTTTTTGTAAAAAAGATTTTTATATTTTGACAATAATTTAGAAAACTTCCCCATTATATTTGCATGCATTAGTATGTATCAGAATTTGATTGTCATCTAATAATAGGGTTGGAGGCTGCTGTCTAAACTAATATTATAAAGAGAAAACATTTGTGTGAATGTTTTCACACAAAATCTAATGGACCGATTGCGATGAAACTTAGTATGTAGATAGCTGGAGACCTGGATTAACGCATAGGTGACTTTTTATCCCGACATTCCCACGGGATCGGGACTTACGCGGGTGAAACCTCGAGGTGCTACTAGTTAAAAATAAATTAAACACTTCACAGGAAATGAGGTGTTGTACAAATGTGTTATTATTTTTTAAATTGTAAAACCAAACATTAAAAGTAAATTATTTGACAAAAGGGGCGTATGATGTCATGGCCCCTTATTTCATACATGTTTCTACAGAATGTATTGTTTTGACGTATAATAAAGAGGAATTAAATTGACTTGACAGTCCACAACCATATTATTTTGATGCTCAAAGCATTTTGTCAATTAGAAAAATGTAAGAAATTTTGCTACACACTGGTCCCAATTCTGTTACTTCACTCGCTAAATTAAAATTCACTAAATTTTCTTCATATAAGATGTAAACCTTGTACACTTCAAAACAAGGTCTTATTTCAAATTAAAACAAGTAGGTAACATATGTCGCTATCGAAATAAGCAATTTATTTGTCGACTAAAGTCTGATACGCTTAAATAAACTTTAATACTACTTAGCGAGAGCCGCTATCCGTTGAATGCCATCTCTTTTGCTCTGTGTTTTTAGTAAGCGTCTTCGTAGGTGTAAATTAAAAACACGTCATCCTTGTTTGTTTTGAACAAGTTTTTATACGGCAATTATACAGCGTTTGAATAAATGGAGACTCTCGATGCGTGGAAAAAAAGTTGAGTATACGTTGACAGGTGTTAGTGAAATTTAGTGGCGCTGAGAAATAGATGAATCTGACTTTTAAAAAGAGTGGCCATGAGTTTCTTTGCCAGTATTCTTCTCATAAGGCTCTACGCATTTTGGAAACTGGAATTTATATAGATCGACACAAGCAGGCAGAGATAGATTTTGGTGTTTTCACCTAATTTACCTCGACAATCCAGCACATGCTGTGGCATCTGTTTGTGCCGATCTATGATTTTAACTCTAGCTTCAATTTAACATTCATAAATGTCACTTAGTGTCTTAATTGAATAAATGATTTTGAATTTGAATTTGATGCTAGTAACAAATAGACCTTATTACGAAGACACTAGGTTGATTTCATATGAAGAAATTAAGTCAGGTTTTAGTTTAGTCGAGTGTACAATAGAATTGGCACCACTGTCTACTTTTATCACTTTTTAATTTTAAAGAATCATGGGAATTTTTCAGGGTGCTGGTCTGCCAAAACCACCAAAACCGCCAGAAAAGCCTTTAATGCCATACATGAGATACTCCCGTCGTGTCTGGGACTCTGTAAAGGCAGCACATCCAGATTTAAAGCTATGGGAGATTGGAAGGATCATTGGAAGCATGTGGCGAGACCTTCCCGAGACAGACAAGGCAGTGTATGTTGATGAGTATGAAGCTGAAAAGGTACAGAATACTTTTCTATTTGTTGTATTATCTATATATATTTACATATGTTTATACACTCACGCCTATATCCGTGAAGGGGTAGGCAGAGGCTCGTATTAAACACTCGCATTTTGCTAATTATATTTTGATCCCACTCATTTACACAGGACAAGCCAATTTGCTGCCAACTGACCAATTTGAAAATTAAAGATTGGAAAATTGGATGTATTTTTTTTTATGGTATAGGGGGCAAACGAGCAGACAGGTCACCTGATGGTAAATGACTACCGCCGCCCATGAGCACCTGCAACTCAAGAGTCACAAGTGTGTTGCCGGCCTTTAAGGTGGGGAGTAGGGAAGGGGCGAAGGAATCAAGCGATGCAAACATTGCTTCACTGCCGGTTTTCTGTGAGGCCGTGGTATCACTCCGGTCGAGCCGACCCATACGTGCCGAAGCATGGCTGTCATGTTTAAAGGGACAGGTAGGCAAAGGAAGGAGGAATGGATAGTCACACTCTTGGCCATTTTTTTTTCTTTAAAGAATGCAAAAATATGTACTGTCTAAAATTTTTACAATTAACAAAACCATATCATGTTGCTGCATATTAATTATAATATCTATATGTAACTGTAGCAGAAACGACATTCTAAGTAGTAGTTAAAATTGTAATAATTTCACACTGAACTGTTTATTACCAATTTTCAATAACTTCATAGTACAGGCTCTGTCTAGTGGGATCAGACGCCCGTGTATGTCTCAAACAAAACTCACTTGTTGATCCTGAGGAATTAACGCTTTTCTTTGCTGGCAATTGTGAGTCCTGGGTTCGACTCCGTTAGGCATATTGTCAGTGGATAAGTTAGAACATTCTGAGAACATAATATATGTCTGGTAAAATATGTGCACACAAATATGTACATAACCCTTCAGGGTTATTCAGACGTGGTTTAAAAAAGTTTAAAAATTAAAGTACAAACAAGTGCACTTTATACTATTTACATTAAATTTGTAAGGAACCACACAATTGGGAATTTATATGGGCACTAAAAGCTAATTAGAACTTTAAATTACACAAAGATGACAAAAGTTTTCCATTCAGGCGCAGTACACAGAAATGTTGAAAGCTTACCAATCGTCGCCTGCATATTTACAATGGCTGGCCCACAAGTCCAGAGGTACAATATTGAACCTTATACCCTTCGCATTGGGTACAATTTGTGTATAATCCATGCCATCATGACACGGCTTCATTTAACTCTAGGTTTAGGGGCTGTGGGCTCTTGCTATTTTGTGTTTTATGCCTTCAATTTTAAGAATTTTTAATCTGTGGAGAGAGAATAAACTTTAATTTTATAGCTTCTTGTACTAAATTACAGTAAAATACTACGAATGTTTCTCGTGCGCATTACTTACTTTATACCATACCCACCAGTAAAATAAACTGTGCAAAAGCATGTGTACTAGTTATTGATTGGATTTATTTTCGGTAAGGTTCTACTCCTAATAAAACCTATTGAAAACAAACAAATATTTTAGGTTCTATCCTATAAAGTCACTAAGAAGACAATCAGTGCATATTTGTAAAAAAAAAACTAATCTCCCATAGACAAACTGTAATACGTAAATATATGTAAAATATTGCAATCTATCGGTTTGTGTACAATAAAGAGTATATATATCTTTCTATATTTTAACAAGCATAATTAATCCTCCAAAACTTAGTTTCTATGAGACAAAATAAGCAAGAGTCCAGAAACAACTATGGGAATCATTTATATGTATTATACAACATGACATTCTAAAATTAAAGCCACAGTATCGCATACTTAATGCACTGGGTCAACGACATTGCGATGAGTTAGTATTGTTTTTGCAAAGCCCTATCCCGGTGGGAGGTTATTTTAATAGTTGATTTGTTACCGGTTTGGAAGTGTTTCTACTGCATTTTGTTATCATAAAATTCATACACTGTAGATCAACACATAAAGATTTTTTTTTCTCCATCCTTATTCCATCTTACTATTAAAGTCATGAATAGCAAAATCAATTACTTTCACTTATAATGAGTTTCAATACGTGTATGGAAAACATGACAATAGGTACTACGTATACTATTCTGCTTGTAATTCCTATACCTGCCTGCGTTACTTATTTGATAGGTAACACAGTTCCTATTTGATAGGTGACGTTTAATAATATCTAAAAAATTCAAAAAAAAGAAGGAAATTAAGAAAGGTCCTTCGATTTTAATAATTATTTTACTGAAGTATGTGAACAACGTACAATTCGAAGTGACATTATATTTCCAAAAGAAAAAAAACTTGTTTTTACGCGCGAGATTTACACATCTTTGACAAATCATGTGTGTTGATGTACACTAAATGAAAAGCATTACAGTGTTCCTAAAACAAAATATTCTATATTTTAAATTACTGAACCGGTTTCAACTGCAATTAAACAAAGAAAAACACGTCCATCCAGTTCCAAAGCCGCGCATACAGTGACTAACACGCACTAAACGCTAATTTTGTCCTCCCACATGCACGTCACCTCATATCTTGCACGCACCGGGTACACCTGTCTTCCATCAATTCAGTTGGAGTATGAAAAGTCCTTGAAGACGTACCACAATTCCCCAGCTTATCTCGCGTATATTGCCGCGAAAAATAAAGCTGTAGGTAAGGGACACGGTGAGGATGCATGCGTATAATTAATTTTATTGTTGTGTTCTAAATTAAAAACAGCAATATTATCTATTGGCCGCCAAATGTTGGCACTAAGTATTTCTTTGTATATTTTAATGCTGGTAATAATTCTGTAAATTAATTTTTTTTTTTTCAAATTCGATTTTCGAAATTATTGACTATCATTATTAGTCGTTGAGTAATATCTCTTTCAACACGCTTACATTAAATAACTAAAATACTACAATTATGATTAAGACCGCAGTATACGGCTTCTAAATACTTGAATATTTAATTGAATCTATGTGTGTTATCTATGGTATTCTATTTGCTATGTTCTCATACTCAATACTCATTCATTTCTCATTTATATGTTGCTTTACTAAACTCAAAGAATGTAACATTTGGTGCGGTCTGTAACTCATACCTTGTGTCAGCAGTAGGCAATCTGGAAGAAGAAAGTTCAAGCAAAAAGGGTAGCTCACAGAAAGAACAACAACAGCAAGATCGAAGGATTGATATACAGCCTGCTGAGGATGAAGAAGGTATTGTGTATATAATATTATTTTTGTATTTAATTTCCATACGGACCATATTGCCACTTTCTACTTTTAAAAGAGATAGTAACTTCAATCGATTTTATGCCGCAATTGGAGGATTTACTATTTTAATAGAATGAGAGAATGTATTTTAATGATGCAGTCTGAGTTCCGTTTCCCCATCCGAGACTTGCGGTATCCCTTACCTTAGCTTCCTCGCCCTATCCGTTTTCCTTACCCCAATGTGTGTTCTTCCTTTGTCCCGTCTGAAAAGGACTACATTCCCAAGGAGGGTTGGCGTCAAGGCAGGCGCCCGGCCGTAAAAAAAACAAGCCAAAACCATTTGCAATGTTGAAAAAAAATTACTAAAAGAATTAACTATTTTCTACACATTGCGTCGACCCCAAATAGAATGAGGAAAAGGGCAGAAAAATGATGAGAATATAGAATACATTCCTCCTCCTTTTTTGAAGTCGGTTCCAAAACATCAAAATACACTATGTCTGAAATATTAACCTCCCTGTTTGGTATTGCAGATCAAGATGAAGGATTATCAGTGAAGCACGTAGCGTACGCGCGATATTTGCGCAACCACCGTCTGATCAACGAAATATTTTCTGACACTGTAGTGCCGGATGTAAGGTCCGTTGTGACCACAGCTAGGATGCAGGTAACGGCTATATCATCAATATTACCATAATTTCTTTCCAAAATTTCATCAGTCATCGAATTTTCCCTCTAGCACTCTCACGTCATGTCGTCATTCACGATAGATAGAATTTCAAAACTTCTTTTAGGGACGCTTTACTATCTGATAGTGAACTATGCTAAAGCATTTATAAAGTCCATAAATTCACAGTACATTCGTGCATACATACATAGATATATACATCTTACACACATAACACACTTAAAATTTTACTTTATAGCAATAATAGATTGGAGAATGGAGGGTTTAACAATTTTAAATAATATTTATTGTAATGATTGAAACGAAACTAAAGTATCTTCTTTCGTTTATTTTTTTCTATGATACTTTTAATGAAATTACGGTGGGTCGAGCGATAGAAATACATACTATTACGAGCTGAGGTTCGGGATTAGAAAGTTTCACCAATTTGTTACCAAAATAGACATAATTTATTTTAATAATTCAACCCATTCAAATAACACATATACGATTCTTCACTTATCACTTGTACTTCGCACTTATCGCCTTTTTTACACTAGAACTTAATTAATACCGCAATTTGACTGGCTTGTTGGTCTAGTGGTTAGTGACCCTGACTGCTGAGCTGCTGAGAGGTCGTGGGTTCGATTCCCACCCAGGACCAAATAATTGTGCGATGAGCATGATCATTTGATCTGGGCCTGTGTGTAATTTATCTATAATATGTAAGTATTTAGAAATATATCAGTATGTTTATCAGCAGTCTGGTTACCATAGTACAGGTTCTGCCTAGTTTGGGATCAGACGGCCGTGTGTAAGATGTGTGAAGTTATTATTATTATTAATGCAACTACCCTTTTATACTCCGAACTTTAATTCATAGAGAGTTCATAACATTTCCCGAAAACTCGAAACCACTCTGGAATTTTCTAATACATTATGGGACATTCTATAATAGACTATTAGTTCCGTTCAATGTCAAAAGATGGCGTTCATCTCAATTTAGATAATCGTAACCTATGACTTTTATCTATGACTTCCTATACTCGAAGATAGATAAATCCGTAACTATATTATTGAAGAATTTTTTAGTAATTACGGTTTGAAATTCATTAGGAAAATAATAAGTTCATCCATATATTCCAAAGGGAGGAAGAGAGCTACTCTCTTTCTCCCTTTCCTTAGTGGATTGTAAGATGACGTTGTGCTTTAGTTCTAAAACTAGAAACCGCCACTACTGATTTGTTAAAATTTGAACTTCTAGATCTTAAAGAAACAAGTTCAATCTCTAACAATGCATCAAAAGAAGCTTGAAGATGAGCTGCAACAAATTGAAGAGAAATTCGAAGCTAAGAAGCGCAAGTTCATTGAGAGCAGCGAAGTATTCCAAGAAGAGCTTAAGAAGGTAAGGATTGTATAAAATAAGAATTTGAAAAATTTTATTCATTATTTTCAAGTAGACATGTTATTACTTTTTCAATGGTAAGGCCAAGCATTAGAAATGATTTGACTACAGGGACGTATGACGTCACAATTTCTTAATTCAAACAAGTTGCAACAGAATCTACTAAACATGCCAAAGCTAAATCATTGGTTACCTTCGCCTTTTGCTTGGACCAATAAATTTTCTGATGCCATCTATTTTAGTTAGTTTCTGCAAGATTATTATTTTAATCATGATATTTAGCACTGCAAACCTGCTGTGGACGAAGACACATTCCAGCGCATGGTGGAGCGTGCTATGGAACAAATGCGACGAGGAATCAACCCCGCTACGCAGCCGCTTGCTCAGCTCAACGCTACCGAGAGAAAAGACGAGGTACCAATTATCACACTAATATTATAATGGCGAAAGTTTGTGTGTGTATGTTTGTTACTCTTTCACGCCAAAACTACTAAACCGATTACGATGAAACTTGGTATATAGATAGCCAGCTATCTATATACCAAGTTTCATCGTGGTTTCAGACCTGGATTAACATATAGGCTACTTTTTATCCCTATATTCCCACGGGATCGGGACTTACGCTGGTGAAACCGCGGGGCGCTGCTAGTGTAAAATATTAATCGGAATACAAAAATTATCAGTTAAAATTGGGTTTTATCGAGCATAAGTTGCATTTCGGAATCTTGTTTAAACTTCTGATTGCTATATCTCCACATATTTAATGATTTTATGTAATACTAGCTGACCCGAGCAACTTAATCGCATTTGTAAATTTTTCCCGTTTTTGCACCATTTTTCATTGATGCTCCGCTGCTATTGGTTGTAGCGTGATGTTATATAGCCTTCCTCGATAAATGGGCTATCCAACACTAAAATAATTTTTCAATTCGAACCAGACAACCAAACAAACAAACTCTAGCTTTATGATATTAGTATAGAATAGCCGTTGCACGCAGTTTCACCGTGTTTATGGTCACTGCTTCGCTCCTAATGGTCGTAACGTGATGTTCCGTTGCCTATCTTTAATACCATCCTCAATGAATACTCTTCCCAATACAAGAAGTTCTTTTTTAATCCGACGGGTAGTCTAAGAGATTAGCACGTGCAAACAAACAAAAATCTCTTAACCTGTATTATGTTAATAATAATAATAATTTTATTTCATAAGCACAGGTATACAGAAAACAAAAGAATAAAAATAAACATGCATTTACAAAAAAAAAAAAACAATAATAAATAAAAAACACGAATACGTATCTACCCTACCCAATACACATTTTGGTTATAGTTAGTTCTTTGTAATGTAATATGTTAACTCAATTGTAATGTCAAAATAAAGGGTTTTTTTAAGCTCATACAGTCATTTTCACGGTACCTATGCCCAAAAATCAGTTCTTTTTATTTTTTTTCTTTCAAATTTTGTCTCTCTGTCTGTTTGTTCCGGTCAATCTCCAGAACACGCAGACCGACCACCAAAGGACCATGACGAGCAGGTAGTTGGTGTGGTCGTAGTAACTTAGGATACTTTTATTTTGGAAAAAGAATTAGGGTTCCGCGCAAAATATATAAATATATGAGCGAAATCGGTTAAGAGTAATCAAACCGTGTCACGCTGTAAATATCGTGTTTTACCAAACGTTCCCAGATTGCTTTTCTTTATGCTAGCTTGTTTATCATAGGACTGTGTAGTCGCAGCTATATGCAACCCAATTCCATTACAAATGCACTTTTTATTAAAACATAGATATCCTAAAAAGTAAGGCATTAGTAATACTGCAAATAATATAAAAACATTCCAGACAGTAATATGATTAGGCGGCCCAGGTCTGCATGGGTTCCCGGATAGACCACTTGTGACGTGACACCGTGTGGTTTTAGTCGATTCGATTCCGACATACCACTTCACCGTTAGCTCCTGTGATGTGGTGAACCCGTGGGGGTTTCCACACGATAAATAAGGCAGTAACATGATTTAAACACATAATAACTTGTTCTCTCTTTCAAAAGCCAATGGATCAAGACCAAGGACAACTGAAACCTGAGGCCAATGGACCAAATTTACCAACGCAGGTGGACAAAGTTTCAACAACTGAAGTTAAAACTGAAAGTGTAACAACTGAGCTGAAAGCAGAGCCAGATCATAAGGAAAAGGATATAGAAGAAAATATGAACAACCATAATGGCCAAGATATTGAAGGTAATTTACATCCACTATAGACATATATCCTAAAAGTAAGTGTATTTGATGGGCCGAATAGTCACTTACTAGTGGGCAACTTCTAGATTACTCTTGCTGCAGCACCACTTATAATATTAGTGTCGTTTTTATCATTTTTGGTACTGGCGAATGGTTACAGGCAGGCAAACCTCAAATCACGTGACTAAAGTCAATGAAAAATGTTTTCCATCAAAAATAGCTAATAAAAATTACTGGAAAATGTTCAGGAGCTGTAATGTCACTAACAGACAAAACTGTAGACTTACAACACGTTAAAGATAGTAGTCCCATGGGGCCGAGTTTAAATTATAAAATTTTTGCACAAGGCGAGCGAAAGGAAGAGAAGCCAGTATTGAAATCCGAGAACAAGGAAGGCGCTATTCCCGGGGCTCCGCCCCTCGGACAAGGTCCACCGGCTCACCAACCACACATCACGTCGCCACCGCATCATCGTTAGTATTTCAGACATTTATACCAACATACATGGGCTGCGCAGACGCAACAAACGCCTTTAATAAATATTACTTTTTTTAAATGTTGTACTCTTAAATCTAAAATACAGTGTATGTATTGTGGTTACCTCTTTAGAATATGTTATTCTAATGAGGTATCTGTACCTATTTGTTTTCATGCTGAAAAATATACGATGGTTTTGACTTCCTATCCTTTAGACCATAGTCTTTCCTCAATAAAACTATTTACAGCTATGATGATGGCAGCAAACCCTAATGCCCCGGCACATCCAGGCCCGCCGCATGGAGGCCCACCTCCACCACCAGGTAAAACTATTTACTATAAAGTATATAACATATTGACAACTCTCAAAATATTTGCTCTCACTAATATGATTAAGAATCGAAGCTAACAGTAAAGAAATTTATTTCAATCAGTTCCATTGAGACAAACATAAGATGATTTTTTAAGTGAAAACTTCTTTAGGCACGTTTGTGTACTGTTGCTATTGGGAAAAAGCACTGAATTCGTGACAGTCACGCTAATAATACATATATAGATTCACTAGAGGGCGATAATCTAAACATTGAGTTCTGTCAGCTCTATTAATTAATGTCACCAACCTGCTAATGTGACGTTTTAAGTTCGTCGTTTCCTTAAGTTTTCAAGTGAAAAGTCGGCAGTCCCATAACTGCCTATTTTTTCATACGTCCTTAAGTAACATACAACTGTAAGTTCAAATTATATAAATTATATTGTCCTAAATGAGTACAATAAGTAATTTTTCGTGAGAACTTCTAAAACTAAAACAAAATGATACTTTACGCTCTCGTGTTATAACAAATTATATAGCGGCTCGGTGCATGGACAAGTGAAATAGCAAATATTACTAAATTATATATTGCGAAATAAAATTCTTTGTTACCAGGAAGTATGTATCTATTACATGACTAGCAGATGCGAATCTGCACTATATTTCTAATCATAAAAACTGCTGTAATATAAATGATGTATTTGTTAAAAATTCTTTAACACATACCAAAGAGGATGTGACTGATTTTCGATTCTTAATCATCGAGCAATCTGTGTTACAAGCTGTTTGTTATTTTTCATAATGATATACTTGTATGAGCAAAAATTTTGAAAGCCTATTGTTTAACCTACATTGTCACTAAGCCTCATAAATCTCACTTCACTAACCTAAAATATCACTTGATAGAAGACATCGCCGAAATTCAGAAATTCAGGGATTTAGGGTGGAAATGCAAGTTCTTAAGAACGAGTTTTGTAGTTAATTCCGCAAAAGTTTCGCTTTATCTGTGTACTGGTGATCACGATCTATACAATTCGTTTTCAATTATTTTTTTATTCGCTATCGCGATTCTGTGAGAACATAATAGCTACCTACCCTACATGAACCTTGTTTTCGGTCTTTCTAACGTTTCTGGAATAAAAAATACCCTGTATGTTGTTTCAAGAACTGAGACACCATATCTACTGCGTTCAGCCCTTGTTTGTTAAATATACTTTAAACAATCGTTAAAAAATCTTGCAGTTTTTTACCCGTTTAGATAGATATAACAATTGGAATTGGTAACCATAATTTATCACAGTCATCCGCATTCACGGTTTCACAAATCTCGGTAAGGTGAGAGGCAATTTCACAAGCTTCGCTTTTGGGTTTAATCATGGAGGTACTTATTTGGTTGCGTAATTCGAAGCCTAATGTCGAAACAGAACAAAATTGTATATGTACTCTCTTGAAAATAAATTCCACAGCTCCTTAAAATATTTTCTTATTTTTATTTCTTTTAACTGAAACTTTCATTACATTGAACATTAGTGGTGCCATCGATGGTTTCGTGTAAGACATATGACGTTACATGACACGTCACTGTACCAGATGTAGCCATACACAATAGGGTAGATGACTGTCCAGTCAAAGCAGTATCTTTTTGGTAAATCTCAAAACGGTAAATCATTTACTTTTAATGTTAATTTAACAATTAGTCTAGTTTAAAACCGTTAAAATAAAACTGGACAATTTTCACAGTATTTTAAGTTATTTTAGTGCGACACTTGGCGAAATAATTTATTTTGAGCATAGGCATCTCAATTACCTAAACACTTTTGTTACGTTCAACACTCGAGAAAGGAAGGTCGAACCTGTGACGAGCATCCAGAATATGTTTTACATTGGAAAATAAGTCTATCGGACAGAACATCGCTTTGGACTCTATCGGTTGTGTTGTGATTTTTCCCTATATTTTCACGGAGCTTCACCTTGGTTCTCGTCATAAGTCATACATTGGGCTTTCCATGTCCTTCGTTTGTCATAGAACGCACGTTTTATAAATTTAACATAGTTTTCATTTTACCTGAATCGTAGCCGCATCTTACTCACTTATCTATCTTAATTATATAATATTCAAAACAATGCTGTTCCCTGTATATTTTGAATCATAGACTCGAAAACATTTTCTCAATACTACTTCTTGTAATGTAATTGATAAACGAACGCTTTCTTGTCGAAATTTGTGTGAGTCCTACCACTGCCTAACGCGTGGTATGCGTGGTTATGCGCAGTGGGCGCTTACGGTGGCGGCTACGGCGGGCGGTACTACGGCGGGTACGGGGGCGGGTTCGGTAGCGGCTACGCGCACTACTACGCGGGCGCGGCGCCGGGCGCGGCCCCGCCCGCGCCGCCCCCGCACGCGCACGCGCCCGAGCACTACGCGCACCCGCACCACGCGCCGCAACTCGCCACACATCACGACGTCAAACGTGAGCACACGCACTAATATCGCATGCATCCCTCTACTACATCATCTTGTGTGTGTTACCCAACTAATTTGTGTGTAGCTTTATGTGCATCCTTCACAATCTTTCCTAATAGACCTACAAAAAATCCGTTCATACATTCGACATGCTTATCACTTCATTATCTTGTGTCGGGGTCATCGATAACGTTCAAATCGTATAAACTATAATATCTTTGGACCCATGCATGCTAATTTATGAACAAACATTTTGTGTTGTGTATAAGTGAGTGTTTGTTATTGGCTTTTTTCTTGTCTGGTAATATTCTGTTTTACTTGGCTGTAAGTCTTCCATAGTAGTTAAATAAATACGCGAATTAGTCCATATTATAATTAGTCATCAATAAATCAATTTAAAAGGACTGCATCATTATTGTTACAGAGGATGATTCACAACCGAAGAAAGAGAATGAATGATCGTCACCAAAGCGCGTCGTCAAACGACGGCGCAAGTCCTCTTCGAAGGATCAACAGTGAGGGAACATCATGTATAACATGATCGCAAAATGCAACTGGCCGCTAACATAATATGGTGTTTATACACTCTTGAACTCATCCACTAGATGGCGCTTATTTCTTAAGTTTGGGAGTTGTGGAATGAGAAAATAACGGCAGTTTATTTCGTTTTAAATAAACCTCAGTGACTTACAAACACTTACGTGCATTGATATTAGTGTAATATGTGCTTAACTCGTATCTACATACGTATGTTTATAAATGAAAATTTAAAGCGTAGATATTTAACATAGAATAATTATATATTTTTAGATGCCAAGATACAGACTGCTGATAGTCGTTCTTCATTTTTGTATAAACTTAACTATAACAGTAATTGTTAAAATATTAATAGCTACTATTGTCTTGTGGTAAAATTTAATTGTTGTAGGTAAAAAGAGGAAATTTAGTGATTTTTTTCTTACGCTTTCTTCTCGTTTGTACAGTAAAAAATAACACTATATCATATCGGCCATATATTAATTCTCAGCCAACCTGTACCTTGCTTTGGTAAAACAAATTATGAAAGTGACCCATGGAATATAAATAATATAAAGCAAACGTTTCTTGTTGCAGTAATAAGTTTGCATTTTAGTAAGCAAAAAAACAAGATCCTCGGCTACATAATGCCGAAAATTACTTTAGTAGAGGGAGGCCTCTACACCCAGCAGTGGGTGAAGTGGGACTCCTGATAAGGATAATATGTTGTAAAGGAAATGTATGTTGATCATCATGAAATAATAGTTCATTTCAAGATCATGCCTCAAATATAACATATCTCTCTGTACTTCCAACATCATAGTAGGGACTTTACTTTAAATAAAACATTTTTGAGACATCTAAGATATAGTTTTCATTAAATATTAAATTAGTGCATATGTTACCCTTAAACATAATTAAGAAATAAATGGTTTTAGTACTAAGTTTTTTGTTTCATTCTACACACATCAAGAAATATACAAATTAAATTCCTTAAAATAACTGCCTATCTTTTCTGATGTTAGGCATTTTAAAAAAAAGACTGTGTATGTTCACAACAAAATGTTCTTAGCACAGTGATATTAATGGTTGTAGTACAGCTAAAAGCTATAAAAAGAAACACTTTGTTAATTGCATGCGCAGCCTAGCAACACTCCGTATTTGTACCCTTTATGGGATTTCCAAATCTGTAACCTTTACTTGATGGAAACCAGAGATACGCAGTGGTGACAAGTTAAACAATTCTTGATCAAAATTGACGAGTCTAGTAAGTTTTGCTTAAATAACTATTGTGACGTAGAACTATACTTACGGTCATGTCCAATTAAAATATATCAGTATATTATTAATATAACCTAAATCGTTAAAGAGGTGAGCTTTAAAATTTCAATAACTATTTGACTATTCCATAGTTACAAAGACAAAACTCAAATTGTGCATCTCAACAATAATAAACCTGTGCAACTTTATGAAACTAATAGTGCTTATCTATTATCGTCTTGTATACGGTTAGTGTTCCGCCCAAACTCTGCGATTACCGGCTGCCCGCTCAGGATGGTGCCATTGATCTCTTCCAATGCTTGTATGGCCAACTCCTCATCTACAAATAAAAATGTCGATCAATCCTGCTTAGTAGAATATGTATTCGGAATAATAAGCATTATCGTGTTGATTCTAAACTCTCAATGGGGAGAGGTATAACTGGATCACACAGTGAATATAATTCCACAAGAGGCTGAATACTGCGATATAGTTAAAGAGAGAGAGGGGGATGCCGAGTGTCCTGTCTCTTTAAAAAAAATCCATCGTTGATTGAAGTACAATTATTTATTATACACAAATTTTATTTATAAAATGTTATTACTATTGGCCGCTAAAAAATGTTTATTTATTCTTCCGCATTCTCTGTTGTTCACTGTTGAAAATTTTACCTTCATGTTTTACAAAAACAAATTTGTTATGCATGTATGATAGATATAAAAAAAACTTAAAATATACTTCTGTATCTTTCATGTGTTTACAATATGTTTTCCAGCTTTCTGCGAGCTTCCCTCTTCCCCCTCAACCATGTATAGGTAGACAGTTGACATAGATATATGATAGATATTCTTATATCTCTATGACAGTTGCCCTCTTCAGCAGCAGCCAATCAGCGCTTGGTTAGAAACAGACAGAGTGGACACTTAGCGACCATCTCTTTCTTTTCCTTTATCGCTCTCTCTTACGTGAAGTAGTATAATTGGCGCACTCTATTCTTATATCTATATGTTCAAACATAGTCAGAATTTTAGGGGTTAATTTGTTTTGATAATAAATGAGCCTTCACATTATCAAATATATTCTTAGCTCTTTAAATAACAGAAACATCAACTTCAATCCCATTAAAAAATTTCATAGCTGCACCAACGTTAAAATGACATCATTTTCCATCTTTAGGGAGTCCCATACTCCTCTCATACATAAGAAATATATAACATGTAAATAGGATCTGCAAAATCGGTTCACCGAGGATTAAGGTATAGGCACTAAAAATGAAGAAAGTTTGTAAATAGACCATAGAAAGTTCCGTAACGTAATGGAAGGTTTGTGTTCATATTTGTACCAATTCAATTAAACATACATTTAGAATTACAGTGCCTTTTTACCATCGACCATAACTTTATGAATTAGGTAGACATTCTATGTTGTGTTAATTACAAATATGCAACCTGAACAAAAGAAAATGGTAATTTACTCACTTTGAAATGCAACAAAGGCTTGTCCCCGCATGCGACCGGTCATTAAGCGGAGGTCCACTGGGCCACCATTAGCCAAGACAAATTGGTTAAACAGCAGTGATAATTGTTCCTGTGTCACTATTGGTGCAATGTTTTTTAGATATAGTACCTGAAAGTGAAAAATTTCATTTGTAATCTACTAACCACTCAAAATGTTCTTAATATGAGCAACTTATAATAAAAACAATATACTTCTACTTCTGAATCAGATTAATCAAAGCCCAAACCAAGCATAAAATACACTTATGCTGAGTTCCAATAAACAAGAAACGATTCGTTTTGCTTACAGACGGTAAAAGTTCGTTGAATTTTCAACGAAAATTTTACCGTCTGTAAGCAAAACGAATCGTTTTTTTGTTTATTGGAACACTGCATTAGAATATTATAAAAGCATATTTTATGGCTGATTTTGCACAATAATTTATTAAAGAGCTGATGTAAAGTAATAGGTTTGAAAGTGTCCGAGTTTAACCTTACAAATGATCATATAAAGTTATATTGTAATCTAAAGATTGCTATAGGCATTTGTTATACAATTTTCTAATCAAAATCTCACCTTTGAAGGTATTCCGGGCTCATAATCTTTAAACCTATCAATCTTCTTGATGTCATCTAAACACATCTTAGTGCCTTCCAATAATTGAGCTTCAGCAGCATTCACTGGCATCACAATATCCACTGCATGGTATTCCTGAGACTGTGCCTGCACAGGTTCCAGCCTTACTATCTTGTTATTCCTAACTGAGTACATTGTCCTTTGCTTTGGACCAACAACACAGTCCTCATCATGGTCACGGCTTGTTATTGTATGAGGTTTTAATCTTGGAGATATTTCTTTTACATCCCACAAGCTTCCAGGTCTCTCTGCTCTTGATGTACTCGGTGAAATGCCATAATCAATTTCTTTTTCTTTTGCTAGCAGTCTCTCTTTCTTACGCTCTAAATGCCTTAGTATTTTTCGTCTTTTTGAAATAGGCATGATGTCAGTTTTAAGATGTCCGAACAGACTTTGTTCCAGCTCTTTCAGCTCATTCATTGGATGTCCTTCTGGGTAAAATGTGATTGACTTTTGTTGACATGTTTCTGTAAGGTTTTCAGGTCCAGTAGCATTTTGGTCTGCACTTTGCTGAATGCTACAATCACTACAAGATAGGAGATACCTAATGTAATGACTAAATATGTTAATATAAAAAGTAGCCACATAAAAAACAAAAAAAAAGCTAACCACAAAAATCCTAACTAATTCATTGTTAAAGATTAATGACTGCCAGCTATGTTTATTTATAATTTGTATTGCCATTTGTTTACACAATGTATAAATTCCTAATCTATCACTTTCAAAAAACACTAAATTGACCACAATCATCTTCAAAATACATTAGCACAACATATATATAAGCAAAATGAAATGTATACACATTATTTGTTTGTTACTTTGTTTGTAAATAGTGAAAAGGGTTGTTTGAGTGTGCTTGTTTACATAAAAAGTGACTCCAACCTAATTCAGATTTAGATAATCTCCATTTGTTTATTACTTCAGTTATTGCATATGTGATTATTCATATAGGGAACAGTCTTTCTTTGGATAAAATTATCTTTATAGTTACTAACTGCAGATGTGCTGGAAAATGTACAATAATATGAGAAAAGAGAGAATTTATTTTCAGCAAAAACCATGGGAGGACATTGCCATTGCCTTTGACAGGAGAATGATACCAAATTTTTTTAAGTGGTTTTATTTATTAAAATCTAGTTAGTTCCTATGTAGCCCACCTCAATTCAAGGTTGAGAAGATTCATCAAGGCAAAATATATAACTTACCTTTTTGTTTCATAGTGCAAATTATTAATTTTGTTGTAGAGTTCCTCTAATTTATTCTTTAATGCTCCGGATTCTATCTTCTTCCGTTGATCCAAAAGGCCCGCCTCATTTTCTTGATACAATTTTATTTCCTCATTTGTCAAACCAGCCTTCTTTAACCACTCCTGATGAAGGATGTCTTCTTCAGCCTTCCTAAACTCTTCCACTGTTGATAATCCATACTTATTAAAAGGTAGGACCTCTGTTGTCTTTTCAAAATCCTTTGGTAGAGATTCCGAACTGAAACGCACATTAACCACTACTTCATACGAATTTATGACACAATTGTATGCTTCTGATGATTTATTACATAATACTTTCTTACCACATGGTGAAATTTCACGTTTATTTATTTTCTGGAGTGCTTTACGAATGCAGTAAACCAAAACAAAATTTCTAAAATCAATATTTATTTATCGTCCTGACATCGGACCACAGACTTCACAGAGCCATCACAGAGTACATTTATATATACAGAGCCATAAACTAATTCATCATCAAGCGAACGGTAAAAAATCACCTTATTAGGAAATCCTACTATACGATCAACGATTATCTAAACGACAAACAGTCTTGGGCTTAAGGTGTCATTAGGTATATACACACAAACTTCTTTGTCTTATAATTAAGCTAAATTATTAACAAACCATTGTCAGTTGAAAGTAATGCGTGACGATTATTATGGTAATTTGACTATTAGTGATTTTTATCAGTATCTCGACTATGGTTCGACATGGTCACTAAAATGTCATTGCTTGCGGCGTCGTCATGGGGCGGGTCATTTCTTTCCCTCTGATATGGCGAAGGAGATGATGGCTGGTCCATGCGTCATACTCGTGAACGGGTGCTGCTTGGGGTGACTGGTCGGCCTAGGCAGCGATGCTTTAGCCTATACTATTATTTTGGTTCGATCAACTGCAACTCTAGCCTCTTAATCCAGTCACGAATTATTTTTAACAGTAGATTTTGCATCTGAATGAAGGTAGATGTACACCTTGAATGATTTCTATGTTTAATAGGTTCAAACCTTCAACGGTATCACTGAGTGATTTTTATTTTTTAGTACGTTAGCTTTTGGAGCATGTCAATAAAATGAAATTCAGGTGGCATCAGCTTGCATCCTGTTTACCTCTCGTGTAACACTAACACTATTGTACCTGAAGATCTGACTTTTAAAAAGAGTGGCCATGAGTTTCTTTGCCAGTATTCTTCTCATAAAGCCCTTCGTATTTTGGAAACTGGAAGTTATAGATCGACACAAATAGGCAGTAGATTTAGGTGTTTTTCACCTAATTTACCTTGACAATCCAGTACATGCTGTGGCGTCTGTTTGTGCCGATCTATGATTTTAACTCTAGCTTTAATTTAACGTTCATGAATGTCACTTAATGTCATAGTTGAATAAATGATTTTGAATTTGAATTTGAATTAAAAGATTAATTGATTACTTTGAATCTTGAGATCGTCCTATGGGATTTCTTTCACGCTAAAAACGGCACCAGCTTTCAGTTACTTACTGTAAATCCTTACGGTATGTTATCGACAATACCCGGAACAGCAAGACTTGTAGTAAACTTTCCGTTAATTTTACTATAATCACGGATATTCTAAGTCTTGAACAAAAAGTGTGGTATCCTGGGTAATATCTATCCAGGGTTATCAACTTATCAAAAGTTGAACCCGTAGGTTGAAGCTTTGAGTTGAAGTCTCTCTGACTAGTATGTAGTAATCTCTGGTTGAAGTTGATTTTAACTTGATTCTAGTTTATGATTCTGACTCTGACATATCTCTTCAAAGTGTTTTTTCAAGTGCGTGCTAAATTGGTAATTAAATAGGTTATTAAACAATGAATACCTGGGGAAACGAACATTTTGCAATACCAAATATGATAGGCATGGCTGGAGTTATGCCAAATATGGTGCCTAGTATGGCACCGTCTATTGTACAGCCATATACTATGATAGGCGACGTGAATCAAATCGGTCAACACATGAACCAGATGGGACCACCTGTAAATCAAGTAGCAATGAATCAAATTGGTCTATCAATGACTAATGTTGATGGACCCGTAAATCATTTACAGCCGGTACCCCTTATAGGTCCTGTGCAACCGGACCCTCAAGGCAATGTAGTTGCAGTTGTAGGAGAAACAAATAATGATGGACCAGGAAAACAAGAGATGAACATTGAAGCGCCTGAAAAGGCACCACACTCAAGTAGAGAGAGAAGTGATAGACGTGAACGTGAAAGAGGTGGGTTTTAATTTAATTTTCTTTTGGGCAACATATATATGCTTAATATCTGTTCTGTATAAGTCTTAGTTCACACTAATATGACTTTCCTGATCTCATTAATCATAGTAATAATATAATGATAATTATTCAGATTTTAATAAAATTTATAAAATACTTACTATAAATAAGAAAATAGGCAACATCCTCAATAGAAACAGAGATACTGGGTGGTAATAGTTCATCTACAAACTGTATTTAGTTGCCGCAGTAACAGCATTAAATATAAATACCTTCAAACTAAACAAACACATGATTTTTGATATGATTAATTTTATATATTAGAGGTAAAAAGAGTTATCTATAGGTTAAACGAATTAAGGAAGATAAACTAACAATGGTCTGATGATATTGTGTGTACATTGCGGGGAGGAGCTGGTTGGACGCTGGTAAAGATAACAACATAAAACTAATGAATAACTACTATCTATTAACATAAATAACAATATTGATACTAACAAGAAATAACAAAGATAAAAAATTAAAAGCCCCTTTCTCATATGTATTAAATAAGAAGGACCCTAAAATCATCAGCAAACGCAGACAAGGCCAATAGACACCATTGAGCTTTTATGGATTGGTTGATGAAATTGCGACATTCTCATAATTATATAATAGTTTGTTATCAATAAACATTAATAAGTATATGCTTAATATTCAATTGGCTATATTTGAACACTAATTATACATTTTTGTTATCCTACTATCCTCCTAATATTATAAATGTGGAAGTTTAGATGGATGGATGTTTGTTACTCTTTCACACCAAATACTGAACCGATTGCGATGAAACTTGGTATGTAGATAGCTGAAGACCTGGATTAACATATAGGCTACTTTTTATCCCGATATTTCCACGGGATCGGGACTTACAGCGCTGCTAGTACCCAATATTTGGCTATCCAATATAGATGTTTACTAGGGTTTTTTTTGATAGGTCAGAATATGTGTTTTTCCTCCATTACACCTGATGGGAACTGACGATGAAGTCGTAGATAGGACATGCCTATCCAAAAGAAACCTATTTACTCGTATTTACTTGATGGCCTTCTGTACCAGTTTCTGAACCTAACCTGTTTCCGAAACCTTAGAGAATTCTGTGGAGGACTCTCAGATATGCTGGATTCTTAACCATGTTTTGCTTCCCTGCCCTTAGTGATATTTAATATCTAATACCTCACATGTTTCAATTAATATCTTAGAACGAAGTCGTCGCCGCTCCCGGTCCCGGAATCGTGATCGCGACTACAACAAAGATCGCAACAGGACTGACCGGAGAGAAAGGAGTCGCAATGACCACCGGGACAGACACTCCAAGTGGGATGAAGACAAGTACAACCAACAACTTAATCTTTCTGCTGTTATGATGCAAGGTTATTATTATCTGTACAAATATCCATTGATAATATTTCTTTGGTAGTGGGTAATGGTCTGCCATATATTTGTCTATTGTATGATTATAAAAAAAAATCTCTTACATAAATATGTAAGATAAAATGAATGGAATTAGCTATGTTGGCCTTGATAAACTAGTATTTATTAAAGTAGATGCCATTAAATGCCATTAAAACATAATCAGAATGGGTTCCAAAAATATTGTTAAAATAAAAACTTTTTAAAGTGTTTGTAAATATTTTTTCTGTGCATATAGCTCACCAACCATCAATGATGCAATATGGCAATATGATGCCTGGCTCTATGATACAGCATCAAATAGACATGACAAATATGCAGCAAATGATACAAATGCCTGGAATGAACATGGTACCAAATATGATGATGATGAATACACAAATGCAAACTTCTAGTCTGCCCATATACTTCAGTACTGGAGCAGTACTCCCCCCTCTACCAGGGACTTCTGTTCCACCTAGAAGGGAACGTCCATCTGGCTGCCGCACTATATTTGTTGGTGGAGTACCTCAGGGTATCACTGAAGACGTTGTAACAGAAATTTTCCAACGGTTCGGAGATATTGAAGAAGTAAAAGTTCATAAAGGTGTATGTCATGTACGGTTCGTGAAACAGGACAGTGTTGAGCAATCATTTTTAGTGTCTGGATGTCGTCTTAAAGCACATGACCAGAACGAGAATGAGGCTACCACACTTTATATTGATTTTTCTTTGGTAAGTAACAAAAATACTTTTATAAAACATTATTTTTAGTATATCCGAAAGCCATAAGAGTTTGTTGAAAATTTGTAAAATCGTAGTAATCGATTTAATTGATTTTTATAGATATGTAAATATAGGATATGACATCAAATTTACTTGTATTGACAGATACATTGTCATTGAAGTCATTATGCAAGGTTATAAAGTCATCAATAGGTTTAATAACTCTATATCTTTATATTTATCATCAAATTATGATATAAATTTCGAATGTTAAAAAACATGAACAACATCGTAAACATAAGAGAAGGAAACCGAAATTTGATCCTTGAAGTACTCCAGAAGATGCAGAAACAAACGTAGTCCTAAAACTGTCTGTCCCTTGTGGCCTGAATATGTTAATGTTAGATATGATTTAAAACTACGTAGTAAAGTATTGTATCACCAAGTTTAACAATTTATTACACTATTATGTCAAAACAAAACGTGTCAAAAGTTTTTGAATAGTTGGGATATATAACATCTATCTGGTGACTTTACTTGACAGAATTAATAAAAACTAGAAACTAAGCTTGATTAGTCTCAGTATACTTTTGTTTAAAAGTCCGACTTTGTCCCAATTACTTACTTGTTTTCATATTCGTGTCACTATCTCATTTAGATTTGTAAAGGAATTTACATGAAGAAAACTATTTGTTGAAAACTGTGCTGTGATTCAAGTGATTATAAGTATTGGGTTGGAGCTAGTATTCAGTTTCATGCAAGTAAAATGATAAAACAGTGTCTATTTCTTGATCAGAACCGCGAAGATCAAAACGAGTATGAAAAAAATAAACGCAAGCGTGAATCTACTCCCCAGCGTGTGGAGCCGTACACCCCTACTACGTTCAGCATTATTTCAGATAAGATCAAGAGTGATTCCGATTTCGCTGAAGCAGCCTCTGTAAGTGTTAGCTGTAGATGTTTTTTACATAACATTAGGTAATATGTATAAGATGTGAAAGCAGAGTTGTAATGAAATTCGATCCTCGGCACTTTTGCCATATTTTTTTTTAATCTTTTATTTTGTATGAGTGAAATGTACTAGACAGCAACACGCAGACTTGGTTCGACACACGTATTTGAGTCGGGTTATAATCCGCGTATTTGGTAATATACGAAATATAACTCAAACGAAAACATGATCATTTGCGTTACGTACTTTGCATTTCCGGCACTCGCGTCATCATACTGGGATAGCGGGACAAGTCTGGCCAACAAGACTACACCGCGCATGCAGGAGAAGTTTATTGGTCAAGTCGCCAGCTGAAACCGCTTTTGGTGTTTGATTAATTTATGATTTGTTTGCCACATAGGGGCTGTGGTTTGTATCCGTTAATTGTATGTGTTTAAATTCCAGGGATATGTCCCTAGTGCTTCAATTCATAAAAAAGTAGTAAGCTGTTTCATGTTGTCACATCGCTTTCAGACTCTAGTTGCCTGGCTTGAACGTGGCGAGTGCAATAAGAAAAACGCCAACATCTTCTATTCTCTAATACAAGCAAGCAACAACCAACTCCGAAGACTGTTCAATGAGAAGATGCAGGTTGACGAAGAGTTTCAAACCATGAAGAACAGTTTGAAAGACAAATTCACTCACATTCTTTTGCAGTGTAAGTATTACATTTTTAAGACACGCAATAATATACGGAATATAAAAAGGAGAAGGAAAAAGGTAAATCATGTCTCTAGAGTTTGATTTCTGAAATTTTGTGTGTATAAAAACTTCTACAATAAAATTCAATAATCATCAGAAACTCATGAAGTTGTAGGCTAATTCTTGGCTTGATTACAATTCAGTATATTTCAAATATATTTTTTTTAATTGGTTACGAATAAAAATTTAGAAAGATATTTTGTTGCCAACTAAAAATATACTAATCAACATTTTTAAAAATATATATTTGACATTGCGTGACTAAATTAGTATCGTTTCCTAACAAAAAACCCTTAAAGATTACCGACGGAGCTGTGCATGACATTAAGGACATCAAAAAGTAGGCATTGTTTTATTGTTTGGATTCTACAACTATTAGGACCGATGTTTGGAGGTGCACCAGGAATAATCATCAGATGGAAATATATATGGTTATCCACCCATTACATAAATATAACGGAGTGAAAGTAAGTACAACGAGTTGGCTCCTATTAAGTCACCCTTATACTATCATCACTACCTATCAAAGACTAGCTGAACTACTTCGAATGAACCTTTGCTGCATCACGATTTATTGCGCTGTGGCCCGCCCTGCATCATCGCCTACTTATGTTACTACGTTACTACGTATGGTACTGAAATATGAGATGTCCAATTTTTATTGAATTCTAATGGATGACAATTGAAAATGGTGCAAATGATTACGGTATCTTCCACGCACCGAAACTCATAAAAAAGATTTCTGACCTTGGTAAGTATTTTCAGAAAGCTAATTGGGGCCCCGGTGATGCTGTTAGCCTGCACTTGATGTTTTTTTCTAGAAATGGGAAAGAGTTTCAAATACCTCACGTTACACATAGAGGACAATTTTAGGGCAGGGTCTAGTCGATTTCTGATTAAATTAGAAACCCTTTTAAAAGACCTCGGTCAATTTGCTGGTGAGTTCAAGAGTTAACAAGAACCCCATTACGATAGGGTTGGCATCGCAAAAGTGACTCCACCGTCACTTCTCGATCAGATGGGCCGTGCACTTGTTTGCTATTAACTATTTAGGTTAGTATCTCCAAACCGGTGTAATCTGCGCCTGCCAGCTGGCCAGCTCGGCAACTGTAGACCCATGCTCTTCGGTTCCCAGTGGTAAGTACACGTCACTACATCTGGCATGTAATGATTTGGCACCCCTAAAAATGAGGAAGATACTCGACCAAGACTCTTGGTATTACAGTATAGCCAAGATCTACATCAAGAGCTTATCTGCCGGTTCGTCAACGCCTCATTTCTGTACGACGAGTCATCAAGAGTATGTCTCTTTTTGTGTCCTGGCCATCAAATCTGGTATGTTATTTTAATTCTGCCATGCTAGATCTTTTAGAACACGATTACACAAGCTGAAGAAGACTGGATGTAAAGAAGTTTCGGTTTCGCGGAGGTGTGTCTAGCAACCGGGAAGAGGAAACGACTTCTCCCGTGTCCCGTAGCGCTTGCAACGTGGTATAATAATCTGAGGAAATGAGTCGTGCAGGAAATGACTGAACTTGGTTGGTTCAATGGTTCAGATATTTTTAATATGAGCCAGATTTACATTTATTTCAAACCCAACCCTTCATTGTGAAAGTGCACTGGTCCTTCAGACTCCTAAGACTTCGAGGTCTTAGGGTAACGCTCTCGTTCTTACAAAAATAAAATTAAGGACAAGATTTTTTAGTTCATTGTGGACAGGTTTTTTTACAAATATTCTTGTAAATAGACTTCTGAATTTTATTCTTATGGCTATTTTAATAACTTATGGCCAACCACGTAAACACCATCTTGCGTCGTGGCTCGTCTGCGCGGTTTCATGTCCTAGAGTAAGCATTAATAGACAGATAGGAAGACGTTTTGTACAATGTGTACATATATTATATAATTTGTAAGTATTTAGGATAAGGTAGAGTAAGCGACTCCTGTATTGTTTGCCTTCTAGGTTGGTATGTATTTCATTAACATTTTCTTTGACCTTTGCCGAAGGAAAGATGTTACTGTAGAGTATCTGTGAGTGTGTTGTAGGTTCCATTCTCACATAATAGTATGATGAATATTTATATTTGTTCCGGCGGCTCAAGGATGATTATTGCAGCGGAAAGATAGATAGATAGAAGAAGAATACGCAGACGCAGTGTCAGATGTGCGCCGAATTACTATACGTTCACCGAGCTCAACGACGCGAATATATGCAATCATGGCCGTCATTATTTTATTTAGACTAGTAATATGGACGAACATATAATGAAACCACATATATAACCTCATAGATATTTATCTAGAAATTAATTATTCTTTTATTTTTAAATACTTTTTTAAAGTACCTTATTTGTCAAAAGCCGGTGATCTAAATCCTTTTTTATATTTGCATTATAAGTAGGTAAATAAATACCTATAGCATACTTGTATTTAAAAGATAAGATGATTGGTGTAATGACAGTGTGGAGATGAAACATTTATTATTTTAAGTAAGGACATTTTGTATTTTATAGAGGTGATTTCTGTTATTATAATTCACATGAAGTACTGCTTATAAGTAAATCTGCATAGCACATATTGTATTAAATATTAGTGCACAGAAGTCTGTAAACGCACTAAAATTAACAGTGACTTTCATAACGCATGGACTTGCATTTTCTCAAATTTCAATCTTTGTAAATACGGTGGAAGTGTGTTAGCAATACATGTAACATAGTTTAAAGAAATTATATGAAAAATAAAAAAAAATCGAATCATTTAAATTGCCACAATAAAATACAAAATATCTTTAATAATAAAATCATAATTGTCAACAACAGTCGAACAGGTAGCGAAAATTCTGACGGCGGCAAAACACCAGCGCGTCTCTGACCATTTCTCGAAGCAGCAGCGCCGGAATATTGAAATGTGGCTCAAAATGACAGAGGTATGTGACACCAGAACACTACTGCATACCTATCAGAACTGCTCGATTGTGTAACTATATGCTGATTCGGAAAGTGAGTATTATGGTCATCGTTTTTTGAAGCAATAAGGAGATGTCTCGTATATTAAATTATATTCAGGCAGAGAGACAAACGGTGACGTAGCTGTTATATCTACATTGCAGAGGAATTCTTAAAAGCAAGATGAAGATCATATGCAGCAACTCAAATTCAACGGTTCTGAAAATATGTCGATACAAGGCATCTCCTCTTCGCATTGTTAACTGCTGTCAATCTGATCGAAACGCGAATTTTTATTCAATATACTTATTCTAAATTCATTTTGGTGGACGATGATCATTTTTGTCTCAACATTTTTGCCTGTATGCAGTTTAGTAAAATGTCGTCTATTCAATCATTGGATTAAATGTGAGTATTCATTCACAATCTGTCAGGATGATATGTATTATGTATGTAAGGGCTTCTGTTAGGGCGACATCGTGACAACGGGGTACGAGATCTACAAACATCTTCGATCGTCGAGTCACTGCAACGTGTTTACTTCTGCGAGGAACATCGATTGCTGATACTTCGGGGGAAGAGCATACTTCGTTTCTTTATAATTCAGTCACAAGAATCTTGTTACCATTTTGCGATGTACGTTTAAAAAATTACCATTAGAGACTATACGAGTCTAAGAGAAAAGTCTATTGGATTTTGGACTAGATCTTCGAAAAAGTTTAATGCCAAAATCGTAATGTAAACATCGGATTCTTGTGGTTTGATTACCATTAAAAGTCTTTACATAATATATACAACTTAATTATATGGTATTTCTTACTTTTGAACTTAAAATGTCTACCTAAATGACAGATTGTGAATTTGTTTTTTAAATATATTCTTCGGTGAAAGGAGAGCAGTGGCGCTTTGCGAACGAGTGGCGGAGGATTGCCTGATTGAAGTGTACTTGTTGAGTTAATTAAATGTTATTAGAGATGGGTTGACTATTCACCTTGGCTTCCAGTGAATAAGTTTCCACAAAAACATTGGCCCTATCCTTTTTTTTTTGCTTGTTATTGGTGTATTTCTGTTTCGCTTTTGGTTATTAATTTAAAATGCATTGATTGAAAAATAAACTGGCCATGGAAATTTTTAACGACAGAATTTTAGACATGCATAGTCAACCCATCGTAGTTTTTTTTTTGTAGGACAAGTCCTCCATGTTTTTTTTTGTAGAATAAAAAAATATGTGTTGGTCAATATTGCATATTCAAGTTATATTGCAGGAATTGGACAACATAACGGAAGAGTTCAATACGATGTTTGATGAAGATGAAGTAGAAAAGGGAAACAAGAATGTCGTTGCAATGGAGAAATACGAACAGCTACGGGTAAATATTTTCATTATAAAATAAAACATTTGAAGTTATCCTAACTATGCAGGTTGTAACAGACAATGGAACACTAAAAGTGCATGACTCTGGCATGCAGTCACAAAAAGAATTTTCTAAAGTTATGACAGTTTGCATTTTCATTTATCAGGTTTCAGGTAATCGAAAATTTTTTTGTATTTTCAGTCCATCGTTTCTATGTATTTTCAAAAACATCTGTTTTTAAGAGAAATCAAAAATTATGCATGTTAGTTTTTATGGAATTTCTCAATAACCGAGTCAACAATTAAATAAAAAAATATTTTCGATTTAAAATCATAAAATCACACTAAACTTACACATTCCGCTTCATTTTATGAGAAACGAAGGTACCTGGAAAATACCTGGAAACTCAAATGGTCATAAGCATAAGTTTTAACCAAAAAAGTTTTTTTTCAAAAATTCTTATTGTAACTGCTTGCTAGAGTCATGCCCTTTCAGTGATTTAAGTAAGCGTTTCATTGTCAAATACTGTACTGATGCATGAATTGATTAACAAAATCTACCTTAACGCGACCGAAGCCGCTGGCAAAAAAAAAGTGTTATTACACTATTTTTTATTTTTGGCAACACTAAATCATCATTCGATTAATTAATCGAATGATGATTTAGTGT
This sequence comes from Callimorpha dominula, assembly GCA_949752705.1. Lineage (NCBI taxonomy): Eukaryota > Metazoa > Arthropoda > Insecta > Lepidoptera > Erebidae > Callimorpha > Callimorpha dominula. The sequence goes on along the minus strand of OX457010.1, from coordinate 9,917,366 downwards.
TGCCAAGTTAATCCTCTCCATATTCAATGACATATTAACTATAGACACGCCATATACGAACATAACTGAATCAAAACTTTACTAATGGTGAATAGCAATACATATTATTACGCAGCTCTTTCAGTGCGCACGACTTCTCGGTTGTTAGACAGAGTTTAAGCTACGCAGAAAAAGGTAACGTACGCTCATTGGTCAAAGCGCTTATGACGCTATCAATCGGTTACCTATTACCCCATCTTACTCTAACATGGCCACCATTAAATCAAAACATTATCTGTTTTAATAAATAAAATAAAGTATTTACTTACACATGAAATGAAACATTCTTTGTGATGTTTAATTCGTGCATCCTCTATACACACGAAGGCATGTTTTTCGCGGTAGATTCAAAGTTTTGGGTATATTTTTAAATTACGTCTAGCCGCGACGCTAGAGAGAACGCAACTAAGTGAACGCCGGACAATTACCTTACTTTTATGTTGCCAATATACTCGTAGAACGCGGGCAACGCATCTATGCCTATAAAAACATCTTAGTCCATATTTAGGTAAAAGTGAACACATTTAAGGTGTTTAGATAAATTGTCACGGCTTTTCATTTATACCTAGATACCTAGTCCAGTCTAATACATATATATATATATATATCTAGCTGAAACTGTTTTTTTTAGATTGAAAACGAAAACCTCACCTACGAATTGGAAGGTTACAAGAATGAAGCCCACTTAGCCAAAGATGAGGCTGAGAGGAGATTTGAGAAGTTCAAAGCTCATTTTATTGCTCAACAAGCTCTACAGAATAAACAGGTTTATTTAATATTTTTATAATCATGTGCGTATCGTGAAATAATTTCGTCAGCAATCTTCATACTTGAGACTTCTCCATACTGGTTTCAAATGTTTTATGCTAATCTAGAGTGAAATCTAAATCTGCTGTAGACAAATATTGTGGAGTATCGCCTAACGCCACTATATTATTTTTGATTATATATCATTTGAACTTCAATCATCAACCTATATTCGCAATAAACTATTTGAATTGAAAAAGTAGCCGGTAGTACTTGTGTAGCAGTGGCAAAAAGTTCATGTGACATATATTTTGTCACACATAACAAAATTTAAATTAATATTCTTTTGAACTTTCGCGTTTCATGATATAATTACCTAAATATATGTACGGGAATTAACGTGATCACGTAAAAGGTTTACTTTATATTTGGTTGCACAGGCCGTGGTCAAGCTGGACGAAAGGTCAGGCAATTCGAATGTATGTAATTGCCTTTTACGTGATCGTATTAATTCCCACACCTTTACCCACATTCATATATAAATTAATATGCCACGTATTCGTCTAAAATTTAAATGTCTATAGTCTCTCTAATCTAAGAAGTACCGTTTGACGTTTCATACTTTTCAAGCCGAAACAACTTTGTATAGACGTAACTCACACAATTTCAATAACCTTTTCCGTAAAACCATGGAATTATGAAGCTATTTTTATTTTATCACAAGATGTACAATTCTTAATGACTAAATTCTAATTTAAATCTTTTAAACAAAGCAAAATAACTAAAATATACAATAGATAGCTTTTTTTTTAGACTTCGTTTCAAAGTCACGTAGTTAGGTTCTTTACCGTAGTGTTGCGACTCTTCAAATTCACTTGTATACGAAAAATCGTTAAAATGTACGAATAATCGAACTTATTAATAACGAATCTTTAAATTATTGTAAATAAATTAAAGTATGTAAATTATTTTCAATCCAGGCATCTTTTAGTATTTAATAATACTTAAATTTTAGCTGAGATCCAACTGTCAACTAAAACGCATAATTAAAATTAAAAGTATGTAAGTTAATGTAATTTTAGATAAATCTTATCATAACTACCTCCTATAAAGACATTTTTGGAAAACTCGGTATCTGGTACAAAACCAATAGGTAGACTTCTTCGAAATCTACCTACAATTGAATATATATTAATATAACATTAATAAAAAAAATTGTTAGTTTTCAACATAATAAATACTTCATGAAAATTAATGATTTTAAGTCAAATTAAAATATGTCACCTCTGTTTAAATGTATATATATACATATTACTTAGACCCAACCCGCCTATCTTGTGTAGTGTAATTTGTTACTGTAAATCTCCGAAGTTCAGTAAATTCTAAGATTTTCCAGTAAAATCTAAAATTTATTAACTGTTTATGGCAAAAGTCGGAACTGCTCTTTGCTCATGCATGTGCACAAAAAGTAATGGCAGCAGTTGGCGAGTAGCAGGACCGAATCGCTTTTACGAAAATCAATAATGTACAATGTCGGTTAGGTTAGGATGGAACTGAAAAGCCCGAAATATTATCTCTCTTATAAAATTCTGACATTTATCTAAACACTTTGGTATATACTAAGATTTACTAGTAAAACCTATGATAAATCAATATACGGGCTTTTACTGTAACATACATAAATCTGTAAAACTGTAATCGATTAGTAAATACAAAGAAATGATATCGATATCTCTTAAGAATCGGATATTGCAGTAATCGATTTCTTTGACCCCATGCCTATTCATCAATTTGTCAGAACTGTCAAACGGTACTTCTTAGATTAGATGGACTATAGTGTAGTTTTGCTCTGATCAGTGTCACTTGGTAATGGCATAGGAGTGTTTCCGCATTTAGACTCATAGGCGGTCCATTATGCGTGTTATATATTATCAGTGCGACTTACCGGTTTCGTAAGGAGACCGGATTATTAATATGTAATGTAGTTTTTTTCGTTTTAACATTTTAATTAACCCTAATTACTCGTTACGATTTTGAATATTTTATAGTATTCGGTATTTAATTCGTTTAAAATGTAAAAAAAATTTAGGTTTGATTGGTATTAGTGGAGGTCTCTGTTTCCGCTTTTAGGGTCGCAGACGGTCCATTATGCGTTCAGATAGCCTAGATGATACTTACCCATTGTGTGGCCACTCTCACGCCCTCCAAAATAAATAAGTTTCCTCCGCATTGACATCTTCTGTATAAACGCCTGTCTGTCGCATCGATGGTGAAAATATGCCAATTCAGGGCCAAATGGCCGGTAATGGTTAGTTGTATTTTTTACCCGTATATTATTCTTCTAGGCTTACCCACCACTACCATCACCACCGATGCCAAAACTGCCCATTGATTTCAAAGACTACAAAGCTGCACCGCCGAAACCGCAACCACCACCTCCGCTCCCAGACGACACCATATCTTCTACAGCCCCATTGCCTGCTTCAGACGCAAAACTTATCAGTATACTATCAGCATTCCTCATGGTACACCCACGCGGAGCATCCTTAGACTACCTGGTGTCTTATGTCAAATCTATAGTACCTGAAGCTTCTCAAACAAATGTTCATGATGTATTGAACAAGTATAATGACGTATTCCTCCGCAAGACGACTGGCGTCGGCGCTGCTATTGAACATAAGTGGTGTTTTGTAATATTTGAGTCGGTTAAACTTAAATAGTATGCTAATTCATAAGAATAAATGTTAAATAAAATGTTATATTAATCTACAGCATTTTAAATTATTTTATAACCCTAGTTGTGTGCAGCGTAATGGGATAGTTGTCTACCCACATGTACAAATTTGAATAAGTTATTTTTTTTTTATGATAAAGGGGGCAAACGAACAGACGGGTCACCTGACTACCGCCGCCCATGGGCACCTGCAACTCAAGAGTCACAAGTGCTTTGCCGGCCTTTAAGGTGGAAGAGGGGGGGGGGGGAAGGTTTAGGGCCCCCGGTAACCTCACTCGGCGAAAAGCAATGTAAGCATTGCTTCAGTGCCGGTTCTCTGTGAGGCCGTGGTATCGTTCCGGTCGAGCCGGCCCATACGTGCCGAAGCATGGCTCTCCTACTCATATAGTTATTTGCTAATTTAAGTCGGTAATATAAACATTCCAACTAAATAAAGAACACCATGTCCTAGCCCATATCTAGGACATGGTGTTTTTTTATTAAGTTCTGTCAGTTTCAATGTGATATTACCGACTTAAATATGCATATTTCAGATATAATATTGCCAGCCAACAGAATATCTCAGCTCAACACACCAATGTTATCAAAGGATGATCAAAAATTTATATTATTTAAGTTTACTATAAACTAACTGGGGCGTCGACTGTGTCCAGAGGCTTCTGTACCCACGAGGCCATTAACATCAAATCTGATTAGGGTCCCTAACCATTTCTATCCTATCGACCAAATTCATCGAAAAGTTACTTTAAATGCAGTATTGTTAAGACTTAAATTTCACACTTGTTGGTTAAGGAAGCTTTAAAACTTTTTGTTTTTGAAACAACAAAAAACCATTTGACTTGCATTTGTGACACGATACTGTAATGGAAATTTTGTGCTTATTTGTTCTATATCCAGTTTTTGTTCTATATCCTATGTCGTAAGAGACGTTTAGTGCTTGAGTGTTCTATGTCCACTCGAATCGACCAATCACATCCCACGAGGTCATGTCCGCCATTTTATATCATTTGTCCATATTTGTCCATATTAGTCCATAAATAAATCGCATGGTGCCAGGTCTGGACTATGTGCGGCATGGGTCACTAGCTCTACCTTTTCAGAAGGCAATAATTACTTTGTCTTGTTCGCGGTCTGCGCACTGTCATGGTGCAATAGGATACGACTTCAACGTTTTCAAAGACACTGGGCAAACAACCACCTGTACCACTCAGCATTAACTGTCTTTTGTTCTATAAGTGGGATCGTGCAGACAAGACCCGTCCGGGAGAAAAAAACGCAATATTTTTTTGTCTACGTTTCTCGCCTGCCTCAATTTTGTTGGTTTGCTGTCACCTACGAACACCCATACAGAAGACTGTTGCTTTCTTTCCGGCATGTAACAATATATCCATGTTTCATTTCATTTCTTTCTTTTCATTTTCGCTACGGACGTCGAACTTCAACTTGTGATAAAAAATAATTGACGCGATTTTCCGCCAATTTTTTTTTATTATTGTTAATTTTCTGTTTAAAAAAATATAACATTCGGAATTCAAACGGCAAGGAGCGCTAAACTTTCAGTGTGCCATATGTAATGTAGTTGAACTCCCCTCTTCACTGATTGACTGTCAGTCCCCTACAATCGTGCCTCCCAACAAGCAACAAGCAGATCTTCGCTTCTACAGCTAGCTTTCCTACTCTATTTATATTATCTCTACGATGAGTACACTCTATATAAAGTAAAACTTTAAACTATATCCGAGAAAATCTATAACATATAACTAGCAACACTAAAAACTCGTATGTCATAGTTGTCAGTTACATTATTTACCACTATTTTCGTTCTATTTGTTTGTTGTGCTCGTGTTCTTGTTGTGACTGTGTTGTTATCAGTTTTAGTTCAATGTGCTTACTGTTGGTATTGTGTTGTTTTTAAAAAGGAGCTTAATCAAACATTAAAAATGCTGAAATGGTGGAATTGGCTGTTAGCTTTTTCCTTGTGTTGTTTATTGTTCGTGGCTTTACCATTTATGTTATCGAGTGAGCCAACTGAAGAGGAACTGAAGCGGATGTTTGAAGATTATATCCGAAAATATAATAAAACTTACGCTGACGTAAACGAATATGGCACGAGATTTCAGCATTTCGTGGTAGGTACCTGACTTTTTGTATTTTTCCTTTTTTTTATATATTTTGGAATAAAATTAAAATTATTCACTATACTATTAGGGGTCGTCGATAATCATGCAACGTAATTCAAGTAATTCCGTAATCAAGGAATGTTTTTTTAGCAACTTTATAACCCCCCACCCCCCTGGTGCTACGTGGTGAGGTTTTAGACTAACCCCAACCCCCCTAGCCAAAATCACGTGTATTTTTTTAGTTTAAAATATGTTAAAATTTTTAGAATAAAATCTATGAACCCCCCCTACCCCTTGTGATATTTCGTGATTTGTTTCCGAACCCTCTCCCCCCCCCCCTTTCGAGCCTCACGTGATTAATGGATAATCCCTTACCTGTATCTTATGAATACACTAGCCTTATACTTAATTCAGATGATGTAAGTTGTAATAAGGACTTTTATCACTTTGTTTATTTATAGCTTCATCACAAGCAGAATGTTATACATATCTGTATAAAAGTATGAACATTATGCAATTGAGTTTCAACATAAACATAAACTGCAAAAGTACCAAATGGATTTTCATACACTTTTCATATACATATAGAGTGTATTATGAGGAAGGTTGAGGTGTATAAATGAATGTGATATAATTTTTCTTTTTTTTTTAATCTAGATTTTTTATTTTTGGGGCATTTATCCAATAAGGACATGTCAGCCCCATAAATGTGATCTAATAAAAGCTTGTTTATCAAAGTTCATTAAGTGTTATAATGAGTTATGTAATTAATAGCCAAGAATGTATTAAAATATCAGTTGTTTTGTATTACAGCTTATTGTGAAATTTCGTTGATTACTGATTAATAACTACCTAAAACTTGCTTGGTGTAGTCATGTGTGTTTCAAGCGATAGACTAGGTTATTAAGTCCTTTTAAGGTTAAGAAACACACATAACCTTAACTCAATCAATTGACCAACATATTGCAGTCCACTGTTAGACACAGGCCTCTCCTAATTTGCGCCATAGGACCCGATCTTTTTCAGGTTGTACTCCATCTGACAAACCAAACAACTGAACCTTACCTTACCCACTCTAAATTCATGTACATGAATCAAATGAGGTTGCACAATGAATAAGTTTTATGGTAATGACATTTATAATATAATGAATCATTATTCATTAAGAGTCAATAAGGCAGCAGTGAGTATCGCTGATAAGAGGTCAAATGAATTAAAGTTAACTTAATAATATAAGTACTGCATTTTTTACTTTGTTTGATGTATTTTTACTTAACTCCATTAAGTAAAATAATGCTTACAGAGAATATTATGTATAGTTATACTTTAGTGAAATGATTAATTTGCAAAACAGGAATTTCGACAGATACCCGGTCAGATAGCCATTTATCATGTCTAAAGTTCAATTAATAATTAATCACAAGGACTTAGGATTCTAAGCCCTCCTTCTGGTTTAAAATATTATAATAATATTGATGTTACAATAAAACATACTTCAGCGCCATCTAGCAAAAACAAGCCGAAATACATAGTGACTACTAATCCTGTATCGCGCAATGAAAGTTCTCACGCCGATTTGTGTATATAAACAACTTCACATCATCAACCGTTGGGCCGTGGTTCAAGCATGATCTGAGTATTTGAATTCAACTCATTTTTCGATTTTAATCTAAACACTCAACAGTATCAAAAAGCACTTTCAGTTTTCCATATATTTTTCTTCTTCGGTTTTTTTGAGATACGTTTTCTTCAATCGTAACGACCTTCGTCGGTTGAGATCCTAGGTGTGAATGCCGGGTCGGATAGCATTAGGCTTTTTAGGTTTTTTGGCAAAGAAATACTCTGATGCCTTGGAGTTTAGGATAGTGCCTGCAATACGGAAGTGATCGGCGGTTTACAATAGCTTAGTGACATGTGGGTGTTCCCTTCTACCTACCTCAGCTGCATACATCGCGAACCGCGGCCATTGCTATCTTTGCTAGTTATAATTACTGACATCAACATTATACATAAATCAAAGAACTAGTAACAATAAAGGATGTCTTTAATCATACAAATTTATTCTCCAACGGAACAACCTATAGACCTAACAGGACGAAGCGATGTACCAACCATAATACCTTCAGAAGTGGAGAAAGCAGTGAAAACCCAAAAAAGAGGTAAGGCCCCTGGCCAGGATGGTATCAGTAACGAGTTTCTTATTGAAATGGTAGAGAACCTTGTATCGACTCTTACATACTTATTCAACGAAGTGTTACAAAGCGAGACCAGACCTGATCAATGGACAACGTCGACCATTATTCTGTTGCATAAGAAAGGAGACAACCTTGCCCTTGTTAATGTTCTCATTAACAACTACAGACCCATCAGTCTTGTGACAAACATATACAAGATTTTCGCTAAAATTATCCTATACAGAATAACCAAGACTGGATGAGAACCAACCGAGAGAGCAAGCTGGCTTTAGAAGCGGATATTCAACTCTAGACCATATTTACGTCATAAAACAACTGTTTGAAAAGGGCAATGAATTTAACATAACCTTTTACTGCTACTTTGTGGATTACAGTAACGCTTTCGACTGACTGGAACACGATAAGATTTGGCAAGCGCTCAAAAAGCAAGGAGTTGAAAATAAGTACATTAGAATCCTTAAAAACATCTACGAAAACGAGAAAGAGAGAAGGAGGAGGAAGGGAAATTAATAAAAATAATGAAAGGTGTGCGTCAGGGCGACCCTCTATCGCCTTAACTTTTCTCAGCAGTCTTAGATGAGGTATTCCGTCAATTAGATTGGGTCAAATGTGGATTATCAATTAATGTCGAAAACCTGTCGCATTTAAGATTCGCAGATGACCTGATAATTATATCACCGTCGAAAGAAGAACTACAAACAATGTTAAATGACCTAGATAGAGAAAGTTATAAAGTAGGTCTGAGTATGAATATATATGAACCAAAGCCATGACGAATGGAAAGAAAGAACCTAATTACGTCAATAATAAAACAATCGAATATGTAAATGAATATTTATATCTTGGCCAAATAATCTCACCGTTAAGACTTTACATCAAAAGAAATAGATAGACGTATTGAAAATGCAAGGAAACAATATTGGAGTCCAAAAGAGGTTATGAAAAACAAGGAGATAAATGTAAACATTAAAAGGAAACTGTTCCCACAATCCCACTTAAAAAACTTGAAACATGTCAGAATGCTATAGAAAGAAGCATGTTGGGCAAAAGATTATCTTATCAGAATATAATCGAATATCTATCGAATTAGAACTATAATTATAAAGAAATAAACAAAAACAAAAAATATAACTGTAACAATCAGAAAACTCAAATGGAAGTGGGCAGACCTTACAATCAGGGGAAAAAAAATGGACAAAAACAATAATGTCCTGGTTCACCAGACACAAGCAGAGAAAACGGGGCAGGCCACTAAGAAGATGGGTCGACGAAATAAATAATACAGCAGGTGGAAGTCGGACAACAATAATATAAATCACTTATTATGTAATTAAAACTAATATGTATAAGCAAATTAATTTATTATTGTATTTATAAACAAAATGTCTGATTACAGGCTATAATAATAAAGATAAATGTAAAAAATAATGTCTTTAAAGTGTCGAGATGTTTAGAAGGTAGAGGGCTGGTGCATGTAGACTTAGACAGAAAGGGACTAAAAGCTCTTTCCTATGTTTTTCTATTTACTTCAATTGTTATCTCCCTGCCTTACCTACCTATATTATATCCTAGTTTATTTTTTGCAGTCATCATACCACGCAATACAGGAACTGAACATAGCCTCCACAGCTTCAGGCAGTTCTCGAGCCAAATACGGATTAACAATGCTGTCAGATATGTCACAGTCTGAATTCAAAGAGATACACTTGTCAGACGAGAAAGTTACAAAGCCTCCTCAGATGTACAACAGGAGTTGGAATCAAGGCAGGGCTTTGAGTGATGTTTTAAGATACGACACGGATCCTGTAGATGGTAACCTTCGGAGAGATGGATCTCGTGGTAATAAGGCTCATGATGACATCTATATTAACGTCAGGAGAAAACGTGTGGCATTGCCTATGACAGTGGACTGGTAAGATTTGCTTAATTTTTTTGCTTCATTATCTAATATTACACTAACTAATCCTTAAACATTCCCACTGCTGTGACGTTTGTACACCAGGACCAATAAAAGTAACCATTGCGAGATCTAGATGCGAGAGCGAGATCCCGGAAAAGTTAAATTATCCTGGAACTCGCAAAACGCATGTAATCATTGCTTAGTATTTACAGTCATCTATAGGTGCAAAGAGAAGGAAAGTAGCTAACTAAACATAGAAATAAAATGTCCATTGTCCAAAGTCAAATCTGAGACATCCTCCAATTAAGAAGAAGAGAACCCAAACTCATATGTATTACAGAATATCAATTGTGATGGGTGCCTTTAATCATTTTGCTGTTTATTAATATGACTTGAGTAATATTGTTTTTATTTAATTAGCTTTGGCGTTTAGCTGACACGACCCGTCAAAACAAGCCTAAGTAGACAAAATACTAGAAACAGTGTAGAGTGTAGCGCAAGACAAGTGTATTCGAATCCGGAAATCTTTAGTAGGTAGTACGGACGAAGTAATCCTCTGCATTCAGTAAAAATAGTATTATTAATTTCATATTGTGAAAACCAGACTCCTCGATTAAACATCGGTGCTAAGTCAAATTTGTTTTGTATCTAGTAGTATCTACAAATACGTAGCCCAGGCTGTTGGAATTTAAGTTCAAACTTCGAGTAATGAACTAATGAAAAATCATCATCATCATCATGGCGTTGTTTCCCGGTTGCAACCAAAACTTTCACTTCGGTGCCCGGGGTCCGCCTTCCGACTTTTTCTCCTCCACTTCGCACGATCTTCGGCATACCTAATAGTGAGTCCATTGGCACGCATGTCACCCCTTACGACGTCAAGCCAGCACTTTTTAGGTCTACCCCTCCTGCCGGGACCCGGCGGAGGCGGCATGGCCAGACGTTAGTTCCCCACGTAACTAATGAAAAATGATTCACACTAATATTGATTAAACGTAGGTATAATAATTTATTAAACGAGTTAAGTATTTTAAGCTAACATTAACTTTTTACTTGTATTAAATTGATTAAAACTTCTTTTTCACGTAATTTTTTAATTTACAAAGTTAAAAATGTTGTCCACGATGACCATACACCCTCAACTATTGTATAACTAATGAAGCTTTATTAGTATATTTTGTTTTTACATGTCATCATTTCGTTAACCTCGTTTTGTATACATGATTCTAATTCAAATAATTCCCTAAGTCTCGGAATGGTTACTAATTATTATATATCACTTAATTAAAGTGTTTTATTGGAATCTCTAGGATTGCATCTTCCATAATTTTTTTTTGCTATCGGTTAGTAGTCGCTATAGAAAAACGACTTCTTTGTTCAAACTCGGTGAACCATTGACTTTAATGTGGTCACCATACAAACAGTGAATAACAGCGATAAACATACAACACTCACTGTTGCATCACTGTTTATCACACAATGTGTAGGTCACAGGAGGTCGGTAAATCGTGAAGTACTTACTAATTCTCGCTTATCATACCTTGTGCATTGATCAAGACCTCAAAAGAAGTCGTACATATACACAAAGCATTCAAAATACATCTACATCTTCCCAAAGATTGCTCTTATCGAAATTTAAATAAATCTTCGGCGTTATCGTTGGTGTATTTACTTAAGGCCACTTCCAAAAAAATCCATGCGACCATCGCCTATCGTATGTCCAACTATTAAAATAAACTGGTAAAACCGGTTTAGATTAATTTTATATTTAGCTATACATAATATATATCAAAGTTGACACACCACTATGCATCGGATGATGGTTAATAGACAAACATATGTGATCTCTAAAGATTTTGAAATTAAATTTGAAATGTACCTACTCCTTCTTAGGCTTCTCAAGTGACTTTAAAATTTGGGAAATCAAATCTATCTATCTCTATAATATATCTATTTATCTCTATAATATCTATATAAATAAATATCAATGTTTGTATGTTTGTGTTCTATGAGTTCCGAAACCATTGATCAGATTGTGATGAAACTTTGGTAGGGTATTTTGGGGACGCCCGCGAGGGTTCCTGGCCAAAAAATCTACATATATGTATGTAAAAAGAAAGTGCAGCTAATATGTTATAAAAATAATGATGTGGTTGGTCACATTGGTGATTTCGATGCCGGTTCCGATACCAAGGTCACCAAGGCCAGCAAGGCCAGGAAGGCAAGGTAAGGAATTTCGGGCACAGTAGAGTGTTATTTTTGGAATAGATAGGTACATAGGCACTATTTAGAAGAAGTGCAGAAATCTAAAATTTTACTAATACGAAAAGCGACGCCTACAAGAAACTACTTACGTTCTGTATAATTATATGTTGACCTTACATGGTACTATAATACCTACTGGTGTGATAAAATGTCGTTTAATACTACGTTGGTGGTAAACAAGCATACGGCCCGCCTGATGTTAGGCGGCGAATTTCGACAATAAAACGATCTCTAGTTTGAGTAAATGTATAAAACCTGCTTGGTGTTCCGTGTGAAAACGTGTTTCAAAGTGAATGAAGCGAACAATGATGTTTATTTTAAAGTAGGTGGCAGCTTATTAAAATTATAGCACCTTAAATAAAAGTAAACTAGGTATCTGAAACGTGCATGTGTGTTATAAACGATACAAAGAACTGTATCGTCACATAATAGTTTTATTAAATTTTTTTGTCAGTAGGATGTTCAACAAACTATGATATACTACTATATCGTTGACTAATACACCCAGTAACTGTTAATATATGTATAGACCTCTATCTATATTTTGTTATTCATTTGCTTTTTTCTACTTCAGATTAGAATGTTCAACCAATATAAATAATATAATTTGCTTATATTATCTATACTAGGTAGGTCCTTAAATCGAAATACTTTATGACCTTGGAGTTATTAAGACCAGCTTTATATGGTCCAACTTGATTGTAATACTTTGGACCATTACCACAGAATAACTAATATTATGCTCACTGCTCACAAAGTATTATTTCATTGCAATATCTTACCGGTAGGCGGTTTGTAGCTATTACTGCTCCTGCTATGGAGTAAAACATGTATGATGATTAGAGATCGGATAATCGGATGCATATTTACCTAAAGTTATTTTTTGGATAACAAATTATAGAAGCGGCTTCTAAGTATATTTTTATTTAAAATAAAAGCCCGGGATTCCGGGATCGCATAACTAATCGGATGTATATTTACTTTAAGTTAATTCTTTCTTAAGTTAAGGTGTTTCCCATTCGAGTATGTACGTATGTAAGGTGTAAGAGAAATGGTGGTGTGGTAAATAAGAAAACATAAATGAATATAAACTTATTTATTCATTACATCACACAATATTTTTATGTTGTACACACAGAAACTACATAGAAGAGAAATAAAAGATAGAAAAGTTGTACATGGGCACTTTGGGCAATATACATAAATAATTGTCATTCAAGAATTAATGTTGCTCAAGTTACTGTGTTGTTTTCTTTACAAGTAGCCATGACATGCACTTCTTACATAGCTAATATGAAGAAAATAAAAACTTAAAACTAGCACATTTTATATTTCACTTTTAAAGTGGCAGCGAGATAAATGTGGAGAGATTTGAAAGAGGCCTATATATATGCTCAGCATTGGGTGGCTAAAGATTGAAGAAGAAAGATTACCCCAGTGACAATATCTTTAATCACTATCTATGACTATGTTTCGGTCACTGAAATCTGTCATTTTTGTATCTGTTTTCGATAAAAAAGTGCTTTCCATAATAGCCAACATCTCAACTTTAGGTAAATATGCATCCGAATATCCGATATCTAATAATGATAATAATATTAATAATAACTTCAGACGTATACTACTAAAAATAACATAATTAATTTTACTAACATTTTATTAACATTTCACTTCTTCGTAATCTCAAACCGCTTAAACAGACTTATTGCCAGGATAGGCAATTTATTGATTGTCTACCAACCCCGGATGAGTTCTGGCCACCAGGAAAACTAGACTCGGATGATGGGTTTCCGTTCCTGTCCTTTGTCCGTCGAAAATAGTCTTCTTCTAATCGAATTCATAATCTTTTAATAGAAGGGTTTCATTTCTCTGTCAGTGTCTGACAGCCAATGTCGGTGCATAATGAAGGTCTGTGCCAGATTCTATTCTTGTAAAACATTCCCAAAGAATGGACAGGAACCTGCCTCAGACACAGACAACGTTCCTAATCTTTGACTAAATTAGGGATAAACAAACTCAGCTAAAATGCAAGAAAAAAGTTAGGTGCTGATTACTATCTTCGTCTTATGAGTTAAACAAGTATTTTGATATCTTAGATATTTTTGCAACAGATCTCTAGGTTTCGTAAGTAAACATACGATTTCTACTACCATTTAGAACCCATACCCAGATGTAATGATTTTAATACATCGAGGGTCTGCACTTTTCAATGTTTATGTTCCTCTTAGTTTATAACACAACAAGAATTAATTAAAATATCGTCTACAAACCTATTTAATTTAGTATTCCTGATATTAAAGTTAGTCTCTTCCTGTTAGGTCAGCCAACAAGCACTGGGCCAGTGTGCTAGACTAACTCTAACTCAGAGGAAGTCTGCATAATGTAGTGGAATAGTCCCAAAAGAGGGCTGACATGAATAATATTAATAATACTAAATAGTAGTAATAAATAATAATCCATAGTATGCATTGTTACAGGAGAACAAAAGGAATAATAGGTCCTGTGCGAAACCAGGGCCTTTGCGGTGCTTGCTGGGCTTTCAGCACTGTTGGGGTTATGGAAGCTATGTCAGCTATCGACACCGGAAAACTGGAAACACTTAGTGTACAGGTACATACAAAATAATTCTAGAATTAAACTGTGTAATCGTGTAATTAAACTTTCAGAAAGTAGGTATGCCTTTATCCCGGAAGGATAGACTAAGAGATGGATTTTTTGGCCATTTTATCAGGAATAGGCATAGGTCTGGGAAGCCGAAGTGGCTGATTTTGTACTATAAGCAATATTTGCACTCTGTAAAATATTAATCAGTGCAAGCAACTCTACTACTATAGTTGTCCTCGAGTTTAAAATAATGCCGCTTAAAGACTAGCAATTTGGAGTCTACGTAACCGCGTTAACTTACATTATATAAATGAATACCTTATTATTCTAGTCGTGTTATAATAGACAAAGTGAAATGACCTATGCTTGTTGAGTCTTACTATTATATTATTACACATACTACAAGGACAAAAGTAACTTGATGTCCATATCTTATTAAATAACACTTTCCAGTCAATTGAGAGCCCAGGAAGCCATTCATTGGCACCATTCATCGTCTATAACTCTTAGAGTGTTCGTATAAAATGATAGTGTGATATACATAATATGTTTATGTTATTGTCTTTGTGTGCGATGGGATATTCCACCAGCTACTTAATAACCCTTAGTAAATAAATTTTCAAATATCTGCTGTTCATCTTAGTATTCAGGGAAGTCCAGTACATAGTTACGACGCCTCTATTTCTGGCGGCAATAAACTCCCCATAATAACCAATAGCTTAGCTAAAGAGCTATACTACTTAAGAAGATAGTACTGTTACCAAGTTTAATTTATAAGACTGCTGTGCTGGTGCTGAGGCACCTGAGGCTGCAGTTCAAAAGAGCGGGTAGTAGACTTATTAATAAAATAATGTAAAAAATACGGAAATTTGGCTGAAATTTACCTCCGAAAGGATGTTTTGGGATTTCCCCTTATATAATATTATATTATAAAGATACGTAAGTATGTGAATAAGTTTGTTACTCAATCGCTGCTGAACGAATTATATAATTTGATATGTTTTCCTACGAAATAACATATTAATAGGCATTGCCCGAGTGGATTTCGGCTACACTCCTTAATAATAAATATTATGTAAACTATCCACGCGTTGCTGTGGCTAAGTAATTTGCAATAAAACATATTGCGACTATAAATTGAGATAATAAGTTAGAACAGACTGCAAAGAGTGCAAAATTTAAACAGTTAAACATGTTTTTTTTAAGAAAACGAGATAATTTAGTTTAAGAATATCCTATTTCGTTTCCAGGAAGTGATCGACTGTGCAGGGCTTGGTAACAGCGGTTGCTCGGGTGGCGACATCTGCTTACTTCTAGACTGGTTGATGATAACCAATACAGGTGTAGAAAAAGATAACGAGTATCCACTTAGTCTTACTAATGGCGTTTGTAAGGCAAATAAGACTACCACGGGCGTCAAGGTAGCTTCGTTTACTTGTGACGAGTGAGTATGCATTTTAATTTCAACTTATTACTAAGTGGAGAAGGCTTTATCTATTTTTCTTTGCGTGTTAATTTAAATTATTATACTACACATTATCAATACATCAATACAAATAAATAAAACGGAAGTGTCTGTTTGCAATGTCAAAATAATAGTTTATTTTTAAGCTACAGTTACAGTTATTTGCATGACACCTATGCCTAAAAATCAGTTTTTTTAGTCTTTCTGTCTGTTTGTTTGTTTTGGGTAATCTGAGGAACGGATTCACCGATTTCCACGGGACTTTCACTGGCAGAAAGCTGGTGTAATAAGGAGTAACCTAGGCTACTTTCATTTTGGAAAGAGAATTAGGGTTATGTACACGCGAGCGAAGCCGCGCGGGAACTGCTAGTTAATATATATTTACAGTAGAAGGATCAACAGGTTGGTCAGTTTTTAAATTCAATACCTGAACATCTCGTGGATACATTTTGTTTGCACCTCCTTTGTTAATTTAGGAAACAAAATAATCTTGTTTATGTTTCGTACTGGCACATTTTGATGTTTAAGTTGACATTCTCGTTAAATATTATTACCAATTTATGTTTTCAAACAAATATAGCTAGTGTTACTCAGGGTTATGTAAAGATTCTAACGATAAATAACACATCCAAATCTGTTCAGGCATGAAGAAGTTATAGTGGAATAAAGTACATACGTACATGGACACTAAAAACATTACTCTCTTAGGCAGTCTTGTAATTAATGAGCTTTCCCTACATTTAAATAACAAACATCTTTACCAATTTTCATTATACATAAAGAAATTGCGTAAAATTAAAATAATTATTAAGCTTAATAAACTAACTAACTACGATACGCACGAACTTCGATATTTTACGTGAAGCGACTGCCACTGCCATCAGACCTTCATAACCCAAGTACTAGGCGATATCGAAGTTCTGTAGTTAGACCAGGTTGTCGGACTTTTGAGGGCTCTAACTGCTTAACGTGTGTTAAGAATGGTCACTCATCCTAAGATTGACCTGGCTAGTATTACTTAACCTCGTAATGTACGTACTCGGTTACCACTTAGCCACGAGCCCGTCCTTGATAAAATTAAATCTTGGTCTTAATTTTCATTAATTCACAAGACAGCCTTTTTTATCGTGTGGAAACCCCCACGGGTCAACACCTCACCGGACAATAACCCGTTAATACAGATAAACAATATTTTAAGTTAATCTTAGGCATAGTTTGTACACATCTCAACAAATGAATATTTGCTAATATCCTACTAAAATTATAAACGTGAAAGTTTTTGAGTGTGGATGTATGGATGTTTGTTACTCTTTCACGCAAAGACTACTGAAGCGATTGCAAAGAAACTAGGTATCTAAATAGCTGGAGACCTGGATTAACACATAGACTACGTTTTATCCCGATATTCCCACGGCATCGGGATTTACGCGGGTGAAACCGCGGTGCGCAACTAGTTATACATAAAATATATGTATAACTAATATCCTACTTCCTACTAATATTATGAACGTGAAAGTTTGTGAGGATGTATGGATATATAGGTGTTTGTTACTCTTACACTACTGAACCGATTGCGATGAAACTTGGTGTGTAGATAGCTGGAGACCTGAATTAACACGTAGGCTACTTTTTATCCCGATATTCTCATGGCATCGGGACCGAATCCTGAAATAGTGTATTCAGACCATTATTCTGTAATTCGAAAATTCATAAATTTTTTGTTTTCATATTAATTTTTTTTCGCTTAAAAGTGATGAGTAAACAGAACATTATACCGAAAAATGACCGAAAAACCATTATATAAAAAATTAATACCGCATACGGCCAAAAACAGCAAATGTAAATCAAACAACATTTAAACATTTTATGCAATCAGCTGAGGCTTGACGGCGCTGACCGTTAAAGGTCATACACCGTACCGCACAAAAAGAATACCTACGCATGTTGCATGCTCATTGCGTAGCGCCAAATGAAACTATGACTATAAATCCTTAATATCGCATTTTTACGATGAACTACTACTTGTTTTTGCCCGCGGCTTCGCTCTCGTAAAAGTAATTTTTTCATAGTTCGGGATTTTTTTTTTCCTCGATTAAAGATACCTTATTTTCCTTAGCTGTAAACCTTTGCAACGTGTCTGCTAAATCACATGATTGTCCGATGAACGGTAAGGCAGCCCATAAAATACAAATAAACATTTTCAGATTTTTATACATAAAATAAAGTGGAAAATGCCTTATTTCCACAGATTCGTGGGTTCTGAAAACAAGATCTTACAAGCGTTGGCATTGCACGGTCCAGTCGCTGTGGCGGTCAACGCTCTCACTTGGCAGCACTACCTTGGAGGAGTCATACAATTCCACTGCAGGTATACAGCAGCTACACACATTGTTCATTTTTTTATGGTATAGGGGGCAAACAAGCAGACGGGTCACCTGATGGTAAATTACTACCGCTGCCCATGGGCACCTGCAACTCAAGAGGCACAAGTGCGTTGCCTTCCTTTACGGTGGGAATAGGGGAAGGAGGGAACAGGACGAGAGGAGGGGGGAGAGGGAAGGGTATATTAAAGGTTACCGGAGGCCCTAACCCTTCCCTCCCCCTGTTGAAGATGTCTCTACTACAAGCTGGGGCGGGTTGCTAGTTATTCATAATTTAATTAATAATATAATAACTCTTTCAAAGGTTTCTGTAATGTATTAAAATTTTAAAATTGCGAATTTCAGTGGTTCTCCTGCACTATTAAATCACGCTGTAGTGTTGGTAGGCTACGACCTGACAGCTGAAGTACCATACTATATCGCCAAGAACTCCTGGGGCAAGGACTTCGGGAACGGCGGTTACGTCAACTTGGCCATCGGCTCCAATGTATGCGGATTGGCTAATGAAGTTGCTACGATCGCTGTTAAGTAATTTACAAATAAAGGCCATAATATAAGGAAAGCAAGCAGGAATAAAAACATTATAGAATATGTAAATGGGTGCTTAGGGGCCATCCATTAAATACGTTAACTATATCACAGAAAAGTTAATGCAGTCAGCATTAAAATGTTAAACTTAGCAAGTTTTTAAATTAAATATTTCATATAAACAGCAAAGATAAGATATATTACACATTGGGATTTTAAATCCAAAATTCGAAACTGAGTCCTTGGGAACGTACGCAAACTTAATAACTTAACAGAATGTTACGTATCGTGACGTTGGGGACATCTATAGAGGCGTGAGAGATGTATTTTATGTATGACCTTTAACACGGCATATAATGGATGAACGGTGACCTTTAGGACAGCTATTTATAGTTTGTGTACGATACTAATTAGCGCGATGTGCGCTTGATAGAAAAAGGAAATAAAAAAACTGTTAAATTATATTTAAATCCGTCCAATACTTTTGTGCTAAAAATGCAAAGTGTATATTTAATTCTAAATTTTATACTACATATAAATACATTATTAGATGTGAACTAGGCCTTTAAATATAGTGAAACAGAGGCAAAAGCGTAGGACGCTAAGGAAACATTTACAAATTTTGATGTCCACCACAACATGTTTGAATGACTTTTTTTTAAAGATAAACTTATACAGTGAATTTATTTCATATTAGATGTGTAAACCACCACTTAATCAGTTCACCCGTGATTACAATCGGTGCATCAACATATTCAGGAAATTGGGATATTTTCGGAACTGCTTTTATTAAATACCTTGGCCCTTATTTAACGCAAAAAACACACAACAGAAACTTAATTAAACTACTTTTTAAGTTTCCCGCCAAAACACTCGCATCGCGTTTGATTACGTAACTCATTAACTGACAGTTCTCCATAGAGTGGTATTAGTTAACATGTAGTTAAGCTTGCAGTTTGTTTATCGGTTAATGACGTATCGTATTTGGTAGTTACGTGATAATAGTTACTATTTTAGCATTTTTCAATATTTTTTTTGTCAATTATCATTGTTTTTTAAATTTAAAAAAAAACGTGGTTTTAGTTTTTAAAACATCTGAATAAGGTAATCAATTTTTTATTTTCGATTAGTGTATTTGCGATTAGTTTCAACATCCCTAAAAAGGTATCGCACTTTACAAACATTACCACTATTAAGTTCCGATTTACACATCTAATATGTACCTATACAAGTCTAAAAATGAAATTTATTTCATTTATAGTTCTATGATTGTTTGAAAGCACCAATGCCTTGACTTTATAGCGAACAAATTATGATAAAAAATATTTTGGTAATGTCTAACTGATATAATATGTGCCTTAGTAATAATAGCAATAGTACAGGGTGTTACTGAAATGCTCCCGAAAACGACGACATACGGTAGTACTAATGGTATCTTTGATTATGGTTCAGGAAAAAAATCGATCCCGATGATTTTTTTTTATAAATTTTATTTTTTGCATTTTTCACGCTCCATGTTTGTACAGCTAAATGCAACGATCATTTCATAAAAAAGAAATCAAAAACAGCTGACGCTCAAGGACAAAGGACGTATAGGCGCAGAAGGCCGCGTGAGTTCGGCGCCCGCGCTTCCGTTGACCCAAGCGTCGGCTGTTTTTGATTATTTTTTTATGAAATTAACGTTATATTTACCTGTACTAACATGATGGAGCATGAACAATGCTAATAAATAACTGTAAAAATATAGTTTTTTCATCAGGATCGATTTTTTTTTTCAGACCTGTCTGTCCTCGTTTTCGGGAGCATTCACTAACATCCTGTATAGCATAATATAATACTGCAATACCGAATTTATTATAAATAGTATGTACCGTACGTAATACTAGCTGTAAGTCATTAATTAATTTAATAACTACATATCTGCTTCTACGCGTTTAATATCTGATAGTTCTAAGTAAAAACTTAAATAAGCGATATTCATTTCATGCCATATATTTTACAAAAACAACAAATTATAAAAAAAAAATTATGTCGTAATTTCGTCAAACACTCGAATACTCAATTTACTAATATACCAATATTGACGACCTACTTATGAGGCGCGGCAGTAGAGCATACCAGGGATGTAGGGATATAACATTTCGGATCTGCATACGGATACGAATATGTGAGTAATATAATACAGGTTTCGGATATGAAATTATTTTGGGATTATCCGATAGTTTTGGGTATTTTAAATTACGGATATTAGATTTTTAAGGAATTGTCAGGCAAATGCAAATAGATAATGTTTTAATAGCATTATTTCTAGGTTATCGAATCGTAGTACAATCACAAAAATAAATGATTTATTATTAGAGCCAGGTACTTATTTTTAAGCGTGATCTACTTATAATCCAAATTATAATCAAATAGTAGTAGTCAGTCAGACTAAGTCAGTCGTGAATCTAGTTGCCTGTTCCAATACGTAGATCCTGTGGAGAAGAAGCAAGAAACTCCAACCTCCTCTAATAAACAAAAACAACATTATACAACCATTTCAAACATATAGAAATAATAAAAACTGCCATAACGTACACAAGAAATTATTCAAAACTTTTATATCAAATTTGGTTATGGTTTCGGATAGATTTTTATTTCGGATATCCGATAGCTTCGGTTATGGTTAGGTAGCTCCATAACATCCCTGAAGCATACAACAACATCATCGGTCGCTGACGATTCCCGCTTAGCTCAAAAAAACATATTCATGTCTTTTTTTATAAAAAGGAATACTAGGAATATTCTAGAACGCGTTGTGTAATAAAGCGTTGTGTAATATGTGCCAGGATATAATTCCATATATATATTTAAAAATACGTGTATCTATTTGAGACGGGTGCACCAATATACAAAATAGAGCACTCTGAGTGTAACCCGTATTGATGTGCAATTTTTGTATGTTTTATATTTACGAACAAAATGTATTGATAAAATGAAATGACTATATCAATCACATAATGGCCTCATCAATCATATAATCATCATCTATTTCTTTTTTTATGTCTAATTCTATAAAATAAAAACCCGAAATTAGAAAGTGACAATTAGACACTTATTTCAGGGTTTGTACCAGTCAGTGTAAATTGACCGCCATTGTTTTTTCCTTCAAATGGAAATGTACTTTATATTAAATTTAATAACATCATCATGCGAAAAAATCTGGCAACTTTATACTATAATGTTTATAGTAGTAAGTTGTGATAATTAAAAATTAATCAAATGAAATATTGCAACTGTGTTTTTTTATTTGTATAAATATATATTGTATTACTTTCAAATAGTATGTTACATAATAAATATATTATATTATATATTTATAACATACAGGATTCTTTTAGAAGTTAACTATTATCATATAATTTTCAGAATGTTCTCATATTACGTCTCATACGTAATATGTAGAGATATTGTTGAAGAATTTAAATGAATTTTTATAATACTCGTAGGTCATATACTATATAAGGTTGAAACTAGAAGTTTTTTATAGTTAGCTATCTATTCAAATGTTTTAATACCATAAGAAAAAGGTACACGTTTTGTTTGAATGTTTTTTTTTATATTTTTCATTGGCAATTAGACATTATGTTTGTCAGCTGTTTGGTTACTATAGTACAGGCTGCGCCTAGTTTGGGATCAGACGGCCGTGTGTGAGATGTGTTAACACGTATGTCATTTTACTTTATTATTTTTCTATTAAAGGTTTTTCTTCAAACAAGCTTAAAGCAACGAGCAACTGGCTTAATATTCCATTACGTCTTCAAATTCTTTTGAATATTTATATTGACCGGTACTAAAATTAACAATAAATGTACAATAACACTAAAGTGACTTGTGTTAATGCCATCCAGCATAAATATATTTAAATTTTTGTGTCAGAAAAAAACATATGTATTTATATTCGTTCCAATTTTTTTCATTAGTTTTTTATTATATTAAGGTTTGCTAGTGACTTTCCGAATGCAACATTAATGATAACATTTTGTTCCTTGTTACACCGGTTATTCCTCATGGGGAAAAATATTTTATTTGTATAAATTTACTAATAATAATAATAATATTTTAAGCTTAAAAGTTTTTCGTTTAAGCATTACTTAAGTGATAAATGAATTTAATTCCCATGACAATACCTTGTTTTATATTTTCTCGTAATTCATTACCTAAAAAGGACTGTATATTTTTGGTATTGAATAAATATTTCTTATTTCATGTTATTTCTGTTATTTAAAAATGGGTTAGGTTTGATGTTCGGGCCGGGACAATTATTAGGTTTTTCTGTTACGAAGTCTCAATTGGTGACCGTTTTACAGGGCACCGAAAGTACCTATACACTTCTGGCGTAGATACCCTTTCTGCTATATACAGACGTATGTAAAAAAATCATAACTGAATTTGACGACCTATTTATGAAGCAGACTTCGGTATCGTGTGAGGTACATATAACCTCATATACACTCATATAACACAACGTTACCCTTTAACAAATAATACATAGGTACATATTTTACGGAGCATGGCACTTTGTGACTTGATATCTAACCACACGTGCCAATAGACAATGATTTGACCACAATTTCCTGCTTGACCACTATCTGCTATCAGTATAGGTCATGTTAATAGGCTTCATGAAAATGAAGCCTATTAAATGTAAAACAGACCTGCTATCTTTAAGTTTGTGACTACCTAATCATTTATACACTTGTGAAAATATTTGCAATGAACAGAAATAACACCTTTGACGTAGGTCTTTACAGGCCGATGTTTGGATTGTAATCTTATATTAGTGCCCTTGTCAAAGGAGCAAGGCTATATTTGATATCCAGCTCGGCAATTCTTTTCTCTAAGGATTGTAAGAGGGTCCCGAAAAGCCGTAAGTATTTTAAAGAGTACCTATAACTGCCACATTAGATGTTAATTGAAAGCAAGAACGTTCATATTATTTAAGTATATCAACAATAATTAATTTGATAAACAGTAAATACACAAAATAAAAAATGTTCAGACCTACTCATAGTTTTTACGAAGAATGTTGTCGATTTCCGATTTTGAGTTGTTTTAGTTAGCTACTGTTCGCCATGCGTTGTTGTCGAAAAATATCGAATATCTATACTCACAGTAACAAACTTCCAAGTCAGGCACTGTGATGAATGATAAAAGTGTGTAAAACACGGAAATTCTATTGAAGTAAAACTGAAACTGAAGAACCGCTAAATTGTAGCGTTTTAAGATTCAGACTAAAAAATATGGTGAAGTCTACCTCACTACTTCGATACCTGCGTGTGCCAGTTAGCCCTTGCCGACGAAGGTAAATTGGCTCGAGCCTTTTAAGAACTACTTTACCTCCTTATCATGTTTACCAGACCAGAGGGTATAAAACTCCTGTCTTTCTCAACAAACAGGAGTTTAGAACCTTCAAACAAACAAACAAAGCTTTACAATGTTACTTGGTATAGGAATGCCCCCTGCGCTACCCTGCGGTCAATAGAATTGCAACATAAAGGCACAATCATACTGTTTGTTGTAAGTAGATATCTACTACACTTTTAAAGGTACGCTAACTTCAGAGTACTCAATAAACAATACTAAACATACATACACGACGTAGTAGTTGTGATACCCACGTCGTATAGTGTGGACGTCCGCGTTATCAACTGGTGCGTATTTTATTAAAAAAACTTTATGATTTTATCTATGTTGTAGGTATTGTTATCAACCACTTTCTGAAGTAATTGTTTAGCACTCAATAAAATGTGAGCAATTTATGTCATGTATCATGTTATAACAATTAGAAATGTTGTCATGTTTAATGATACTTTATTGTTTTTATGATAAATATTTCATGGTTGTTGTACTATTCGTACTCTTTGAGTAGGTAACTGCTTACCTATATCTACATATATGTTTTGTTTTAAATACGTTTGCGAAATTATATTAGGTACCTAATTAAAATCCATAGATACCTAGGTACCGTTGTGATATCAACATTTTAAGTTCTGTATATCTAGTGTAGTAATTTGATAAAAAAATACCGGCGTTCTTTTATTTAGACTAACTCATTTGAATGATAGGTTAACTTGCGTTTGTTTTTTTGGTTAACTTATGTTCCTAACCTAAAACAACTGTTCTGGAAAAATAAGAAGAGCATAAAATTTATCTGCCATTTGAAATAGGATTTTACCGTTTTTTTTATCTTTAAATGATTGTCTTGAAAATTTAAGACCCTGACGTAATACGATTAGCAATCATATTATAAACATTATGATGCAAGTATACAACGCCTGTAAATCATAATAATGTTTTACAGGCGTTGTAAGTATACTTGTATTTGAGTATTTGTAGGTATCTAACTAATATTCCAGTTATTCAATTATTAAAGGCGTACTCGGATTTGAACCACAAATTTGAAATATAATGGGCATGCAAAGATCAGCATATACACAGATATAGAGCTGTATGATATTGTATGCGACAAAGTCATACATATATGAAACAATGTCCAGCAATTTACAATTTAATTAGTAACATGTTGAAGCATCGTCGTCTACGTAGGCCCTATACAAAGTATGTACTTAAGTATGTTTTTAATGACAACACTATCCCATGGAATTTATGTGAATTGATGGAGGAGGACTTTGCCCAGTAGTGGGACTGTATAATCTAGAAAAAAACTCTTTCCTCCGGAACTTCGGAAAGAATGTAGCTGCGAAGCATAATAATATGAATCAGTTTAAAAGTTACAGACATGGTGAAGTTAACCGTAGAAGATTTTGGTATTCACCAAGAGAAGAAGGTTAAGAAGTTTACATGGAGTTTAGCTAACGGATTCTCACTATCAGCGATATCTTATGGTGCCATTGTTCAAGCTATAAAGGTAAGGTGTTTCATGAACCTCTTTGATTTCACACTGTATCGTGTTATGTGTTAGCTGGATGGAGATCTCTATCATATCTTGCTTACTACTTCTGAAGAATCCAGAGACAGTGAATTTCTTCCTCGCACACCCTAAGGTCGCATGTCAGGTCTACGGTTTGGATCTTTGGTCTGCGCCAGATCATGTTTACCGCTCCGAAAGTATGAGATGTCGAATCCAAACGCCCTCTTTCCCTTTATACATTATACCATCTACTCAAATCTACTGGATAGATGGGACATGCGCAAAAAAATAGGGACTCAAAATAGAAACCATTCCCGGTTTTGCAGACCTATTACTAAGAAATTAGATGGACGGCAGCAACAGCATTTAGCCCAAAAAAGTTATCGATGCCGTTTATCAGGTTTTCTAGCTAATCATTAGAATAGTTAGCCTAGCCTAGTTAGCTAGACTGACTTATGAAGCTAAAACTACATTCTAAATCAGATTCTTTGCCGAGTTTAATCTTTATCATTTTTGTTGAATCATGTCGTGTGACAAGCAATCGACAATCTACAATATTCGGTTTAATTTTCAGCGGCCAGATATACGGCTATGCGGCTTAAGGCCAGTATCCTGTATCCAGCCAAATAGCTATCCGTTTAATATATTATAAACATGTTAAGACTACATTTAGTAATCAAATTACCTAATACATGCCTATCATTAGATTTATGATATCATGGTCTATAATACCTTCCCAATACCTCTACTTTTCAACAGGTTCCCGATAAATATGGTATTCGCAAAGACGTGGTTCTAGGTTTTGACGACTTGGACAGCTACGTTTCTAGAAACACTCCTTATCTTGGAGCGGCAGTCGGAAGATGCGCTAATCGCATCGGTTATGCCTCGTTTGAGATAGATGGACATACTTATGGCGTTGCCAATAATGTCGCTAAGGAACATCATTTGCACGGCGGCCTTGTTGGATTTGATAAGGTAGGTTCTTGAGCCTAATAGTTTTACGGATGGTAGACAAAATAGCTCTAGACGAATCGACGCTCCCTGTGTCTTCTACGAGAAATGTATTTTTGATAACTTTTTATACAAAATGGTAGTATGTTTAAACAAGCGAGGCTTCGCGTGTCTGGATCCCCGTTAGAATTTTCCTATGTAAGTATCCATTCAGGATACATAGGAAATCCATCATTCTTTCGTGTTTTTGAAATAAGTACCTGCAAACATCCAAACATTTACATATCATTGTAATGATATTATTGATTGATTGCTAAGTAAACATTTCTGAAAGATATTCAATACAATTTATATTTTCAATAGTAACTATTTACATAGCTGCGACTAAATAATACCTAAATACTAAATACTAGTGACAAAAATACTCTTATAACAAATTATTTTATTGGTGACTGTAGTTTGAGTAATATTATTTTACCTTTCTTAATAATATGTATGTTTCATACAAGTAAGTATCAACATAGCTTTACATTGTGATGCATACACCCAAAACCAGTCGTTATATGAAACCGAAACAAGTCACAACCGACTCAGTTCACTCTGTTTCAGATGGTCTGGGAAACTACAGTGGATCAAAACAAGGTGATATTCAGCTATTTCTCCAAAGATGATGAGGAAGGCTACCCAGGAGACCTGGTCACGAACATAATCTACGAAGTGACTGATGACGGATGCTTTAAAGTGGAGTTTATATCAACTACCACTAAGAAGACCGTGGTCAACTTGACGAATCATTCGTATTTCAACTTGGCTGGACACGACGCAGGATCCGAGGAGCTATATAACCATGTCGTTCTCATTAATGCTGATAGGTAAGTTATTTGGAGTGACGATCAAAACGGTGGGCTAAAAGCTGGATGAGGAGACCTGACGATCAATCTCAATGGCGTACATTATTAGAGGCCTATGTCCAGCGGTGGACGATAAAAGGCTCATGATGAAGTTATTTGTCACCGTTACTGGCCATGAAAATTTTAAATATTTTGTTATAACATGAAGAATAAAATTCGCGATTACTTACAGCAGCCTCTTGATATTTGCAGCTCATTCGATTAAAAAACTCTTACGTGAGATTTTGAGGTTTATCACTTATTATGAGTTGATTGGCGTTCCTGCTTGTTGTATTGCTTCCAAATTATGTAGGTATTTATTAGTTAGAAAAATATTTTGTTTTGGCAAGTTACGCGGTTATTCCATTTTTAATTCCGTAGTCTACTGTGACGTAAATATTTCGTATAGTTTTTATTTACATACACTTTTTTTTCAGGATCACGGAGACTGACTCCAACTCAATACCCACTGGTAACTTCCTCAACGTACAAGACACTCCGTTTGACTTCAGGAAGGAGAAAAGATTAGGGGATTATATGTCTGGCAACTTGTTTGATGACAACTTCTGTGTGAATGTTGGAAAGGAGGTAAAATATACTAATAAAGTAATAATAAAATTAACTTTGTTACAGTTTCAGTAAATATTTGCATGCCCCATAGATTTAGTAAGATTTCCTAGATATGTTACTCAGGAAGTCAGGACTGCTGTGCCAGGATGAAATTAGTAACTTTTTATTAACCGACGAAAAAACGGAGGTTCTCAAATCAACCCGTATTTTTTTTTAACATATTATTATGGCCACGCTTAATTTTTACAGGGTAGTCCGATTTTGATAATTTTTTTTTTATTGGACTGAGTATACTTCGAAGTTGGTCTCCGACATGTTGTAGTGTCATTAGAACTACATATGTGTGCTAACCAACTTGGCGCCGACTCATAATTATTTATGTATTTACACTAGTTTAGGAGTTTAGTTAGTCTACCAAGTTTTATTTTCGCTTTTCATTTCCTTTATTCTTTAGTCAGTTTATTTTTTTGTTAAAAAGTTTTTTTAAATTTATTTAATGTAAATTATATAGTGTAAGTATAATGCTTAAGTACCGAGGACACCTTCGCTCGGTAGCTTTTTGTAAAATTACATTTTTACAGGCAATACTACTATGCAGTTGAACTTAAAATGCAAAACTATATCTGTATACAAAATTTCATTAAAATTGTTAGAGCCGTTTTCGAGATACAAGAAATATAAATACATACATACAAGAATTGCTCGTTTAAAGTAATAATCATATTTGTCTTTATTATCGTATTGCAGGATCTGACACTTGTATCACGCGTCACCCACCCATCATCGGGTCGCGTGCTAGAGGTGTACAGCGACCAGCCTGGGGTTCAGTTCTACACAGCGAATTTTCTTCCACTACCAAGCGAAGAAGCTTTGGTAGGAAAAGACTTCGTTGGATACAGAAAGCATGGAGCATTTTGTCTTGAGACTCAGAAGTATCCTGATGCAGTCCATCATAAGAACTTCCCTAGCACTATTTTGGTACCAGGGCAGATTTATAGGCATAGAGTGATGTATAAATTCTCAGAGAAAAGCAGTATTGAGCCCGTTGTGGTTTCAGCTTGAAGGGATAACAGTGTAATGATGAATGATATAATTGATTCCATAATATGTCTGAATTTTTGACTAATTTATAATACTATGTCATCAAAAATCCTAATATAAATCACAAGCATTTACCTTATTTTATTTTCTTATACATTCTTTCACGTAATTATTATAAAGTAAAGGAAAATTATATTATTGGCGTTTGTTTTTTTTTAAGAGGGTGGTAATTACTGTTGTAATGTGGTAGTAAAATACAATGACGTCACCGTCATCTTTCAAACAAAAAAAAAAGCACTTAAATCCGTCCATTCGTTTGGGAGCTACGGTGCCACAGACAGAAACACAGATACAGAGACACAGACATATCAAACTTATAACCCCTCTTTTTGCGTCGGGGGTTAAAAATACACTTCCGCCGAAAGCCTGCCCCGCAGCCGCTTACTCAGTAGGATGCGTGCACTACTGATTGGCCTGTACACAATAACAGAAGGCTTATAAAAAACTTTGCCTCCCCTGCCCCCCTCACCCCGGGGTACGCCCATGTACATAGGTTACAAAACAAATAATACGCACCTAAATGAAAAAAAAAGAAAACAAATTTCATAGGTATTAACATTTTACTAGTTTACAATAAAATAATGAAATTACCAATAACTTTTTTATCACCTATACACAAGTTTCAAAATATTTCACTTATGTACCTACATTATTATCTAAATCAAAACTGCTATAAATTACATAGTGCTGCTTACACCGAAGAGATTCAATTCTCAAACATATTCTAACAATTAACACTGGAAATTTAAATTCTTAAAATTATCATATTCATAGTAATTCTTTGACTCCTATAAAGATGCTTCTAAGCTATTATGGCCGTTTTGACTACTCTGATTGGCTTCCCCATATTCTTTCTGTTCACCCCAAGTTAAATTGAGGCTTTTTTTCATTCCTTCATCTAGTGGTGGGATCAGAGAACGGGGGAGCAGGAATGTAGATAGATTGAAGAGGTCCAAGAAAACTTTGTAACGGTCACTAAAACAAAAAAAAAAGTTTAATTTAGTATTCCATGCGTTTATCCTTAATTATTATTTTATTGACTGGCCTGTTGGTCTAGTGGTTAGTGACCCTGACTGCTAAGCCAGAGGTCGTGGGTTCGATTCCCACCCAGGACAAATAATTGTGTGATGAGCATTGTGCATGTGTGAGATCATTTGTTCTGTGTCTGGGTGTAATTTATCTATAATATGTATGTATTTAGAAATATAGATGTATGTTTATCAGCAGTCTGGTTACCATAGTACA
Source organism: Callimorpha dominula (assembly GCA_949752705.1). NCBI lineage: Eukaryota > Metazoa > Arthropoda > Insecta > Lepidoptera > Erebidae > Callimorpha > Callimorpha dominula. The sequence goes on along the minus strand of OX457010.1, from coordinate 9,886,715 downwards.
GGCTTTGCCTAGTTTGGGATCAGACGGCCGTGTGTGAGCTGTGTGGAGTTATTATATATTATTATATTATTTTATATTCTTCTTTGTCATAAAAATCAATGTTTTGTTCAATACACTATATATCAGTAGGAAGCGTTTCTGAGCTCAAATTCACAGAACACAACAAATCTATTATAAAAAAAAAACTGTCAGTCGTAGGACTGCACGCAGAAGTGAAAACACATACACACATTTATATACATATACACACATCTATATGTCATCTGCGCGTGACGGTCACGCGAGTTCAGTGCTTTTTCCCCATACCAAAAGTGCCCAACGTGCCTAAAGAAGTTTTCACTTCAAAAAAGTTATATTATGTTTTATGAGCACCATGCGTGGATGTGTTTTATTATTGTGTATGTCTCCAAAAACTAAACGGCGTCGTTCTCACCTGAGGGTAGACCGAAGGTACTGGTAGCCCGAGGAGCCACCAGTACCGAGCTGCTGCGAGCCAATCATACGCTGCACCATAATGACGTGATTGTCTGAAATATAAGAAAAAAACGATGTAATCTGTCAAGTGTTTTTCTAAATTATGAAAATGCTACCACGTTTCGATGCAGAATATAAACACCATATTTCAAAGCACACTGTTCTGTCGAGGAGTAGGTAGGATGTCTATTGCAAGGGACGCGACAGTTTTTCAGTTTATTATAGTACCTGCTACTGTTGTACATTTATTAAAAATAGGGATTAACTATAATAGATGATAACACAGTTCACTATTTAATAAAAATAAGTTAATAGACATTATTTTGATTGGTTATGCCGGTAACGCAATACTATTGGTTGATTGATAAATATTAACGAATAGTGGGATTATAAAAGGGTAGGAATAAGATGAGAACTATTCACTTAAGTGTGAATAGAGGTACGAACAACTTTTACTGTTGTTGCAGTTACTGTTAGTTAGTGATTTTTATAGTTTATAACAGTCGTTTTGAGACTGTTTCTTACATATATAGTACTGCTAACATTAAATTTGCCGTATCCAATCGTGATAAAACTAATTCTTAAAGGTACAATGGTGCCGATTCTATTGTACACTCGACTAAACTAAAACCTGACTTAATTTCTTCATATGAAATCAACCTAGTGTTCTTCGTAATAAGGTGTATTTGTTACTAGCATCTATTTCTCAGCGCCGCTAAATTTCACTCAAACCTGTTAACGTATACTCAACTTTATTTCCACGCAGCGAGAGTCTTCATTTATTCAAACGCTGTATAATTGCCATATAATAACTTGTTCAAAACGAACAAGGATGATGTACAGTTAGTACATTTGAGAATAATTGTTGTAGAGGGCGGATAAGAGAAGACACAGTTTTGCACTAAATTAAATGTTTTATATTAAAAAGGCACAAAGTAAAAACTGATTATTTCCTCTCTTAAGTTTGTTGTCGCTAAGAACTCAGTCCGCGCACTGGCTTGTCTTTAATATTACTTAGTATATGTATTAGTATTGTAAGTGACGCGCTCCCGGTGGGAACTCCAGCGTCAGCAAATAATATGTATGTATGTACAGCTTATGTTAAGACTGTACATCTTGGAAACCCCAGAAAAGCACAACAAACAAAGGAGAGAAAGAAAAACCATCACAAAGCAAGGAAAAATTAATCAAAACTGAAAGTAAGGTTTTTTCTTCCATTTTTGAAGTTTCGTCGTGACGTCTCAGGCTGAACCTCCAGGCTGCTGATGACGTCACTGTTGGATGATGCCGTCACGGCTGTTCGGTATTCTTGAAGCTCAATCTCTTCACAGTGCAAGTTTGACGGTCTGTTAGTTGAGCAGGAGCGACAGCGTTTCTTCCCAACCACCACAACCAAAGCAATGATCGCCGATGTAAACAATACGTAACTGATAACATACTGATGAACATCGTGGCTGGAAATTGCTGTGCTTGATTGTAGAACTTCGTTTTTCTTTTGAGCTGCTAATGTATCTTCAATTTTTGTTATCTGTAGGTCAACATCTCCCGACTGAAGTTTTGGCAAGACGTTATGGTACGTTAGGTTGACAACGCTGTTTATTGAAGTGTCTATAGTCGGTATGGTAAATTCATAGTCCATCTTCGTACGAGTGTTGTAATGCCGATGAGCATAAATTGTTAAGTCTTTGGACTGTAAAACACATCCTTCCGACAGAGAAATTATGCTCGATGATGACACGGAATATGATGTGACGTCATTATCACATATTATACGTAACGAACATGTATCGCAGCATATTGTAAGCCAAGTATTCGGCGAATGTAGCTCTTTCCAGCCGTCTTTACATGACGCGTGTTTGACGTCACAAGGCACTGAGTTTTGATGTGATAGCAATTTTGCTTCACAAGGTGCGTTGTTGCTATGTAGGTCGAAAGATGGTAAGTTTTTTGTTGCATAGGAAATGGTTCCATTTTTGCTGGAGACAGTGCTTCAAGTCATCTTCGGTTACCAACATGTAAATATTCTTCTTGAGATTTACAGCAATGTATTCAAATGATATATGTACATATGTAAAGTATGTATCCATTTTAACTGGTAAAGGAATTGGCCGGTACAATATATAGTCTTCATCAGCCACTAACGGTATATGAGACTCGAATAAAAAATAGTTTTCGGTAACTCGTGCTTTCACGGTAATCAGTTTGTAAACCTCTTTGATGTTTTCTTTATAATTTTCCACTGGCAAGGATACTGTTTTGGGGAGACTGCTAGAAATTTCACTCAGCCTCTGAATTAAAAAAACAGGAGTAATCAAATGTACATCCACATGCCCTTGATACACATTAGTGAGGGTGTTGAACAGCATTTTCTGAAATGTTCGAAAGTTGTTAATCAATAAATATGCTGTTAGGGAAGCGGAGTTGATATATGTCGTAGCAGAAATTATCTCCAGTTCTGATTTTATTGAGGCCATATTTTTGTTAGTTTCGTTTATAAAGTTGTCAATAGACTCAAATTGGCGCCGAATATTGCTCTCGCTTTGTTTCAAGACTTGATTCTCAAGCTCCACTACACTGGTTTGGTTTTTAATAAGGTCCAATAGGTAATTTTCATTGTTTTGAAGTGACTGAATGTCGTTTTGATATTTTTCAGCAAAATGTTCATCCAATATTCCGAACAGACTATTCGCAAGATATCCAATGCCATTGATTAATCCTCGTTTTTTTCGGCTGCTCAGATGTTTGTGAGGATTTATGAGTATTGAGTTGTAGTAACCGAGAAGTTCTAACTCATGTCGAAGTTGTTCCATTGTTGTTCTGCAGTGTTTTAGTTCAGCTTGATAGCAAGCATTCTTCAGATCTTCAACATATAATTTGAGGCGATTTATTCCTTCCCAATAATGTGTTAAGTTGTAGTACAACAATAATATCCACTCGTCGTGTACTGTTTGAACTTTGCCGATAGTGTCATAATACACGGGGCGCTCGGGTTCCAAGTTTCTTATCTGTGCGCCAGGTGCGGTGCGCGTGTCGTCGGCAAGTCCAGTGGAACCCGATATAAATGTAAACAACATTAACATCGCAATGTATAACGACGTAATTAATTTATTGCCCTTTGTATTGTGACATTGCTTAGGTTTTGTATATATTTCGTGATGCTTGTCACTATCACTTTCGAATTCCAATGGTAATGGGGATAGTTTTATGATAGGGCGCCGAATAACTCCCGAAGCCGTTTTAAGGGTAGTGACCCTTACAAGGCCATCAGATCCTCTGTGTGTCTCCAATACTCGCCCCATCGCCCATTTGCCTGGCGGTAGATTGTCATCTTTCACTAATACGATTTCACCTTCCTTTATGTTTTTTGTGGGCTTGTTCCACTTACTACGACTTTGTAACGTAGTGAGATATTCGTTGGACCAATTTTTCCAATATTGATGAAACATATGTTCAACTAGTTGCCATCTACGTCGGAGGTCGATTTTGTGTATGTCGTTATAATCTGACAGTGGTAGTGACAGTAACGGGCTGCCTGTTAGGAAATGTCCAGGAGTCAGGCAATTGTAGAACTCTTCTGGATCTTCTGTAAGAGGGCACAATGGCCTCGAGTTTAAACAAGCTTCTATCTTAATTAAGAGCGTGGAAAGTTCCTCGTAGGTAAGTTTTTGATCTCCCAATGTAGGTCGCAGATGATGTTTCATCGACTTTACGGCGGCCTCCCAGATCCCACCTCCACTGGGTCAAGCAGGTGCATTAAAGTGCCACTCGACCTCCATTTTTGTTAGTTCGCCGAAAAATTCCTGTTTCATTAGTAGATTGTGGTCTTCAAATTCTTGTCCAAGTACTTTTGACGCGCCGATAAAGTTCGTACCACAATCAGAATACATATGCTTAGGGACACCGCGGCGACCACAAAACCTCTGAAATGCCGCAATAAATGTTTCAGTGCTGAGGTCCGGTATAAGTTCAATATGAACGGCTTTCGTGGCCATACATATAAATATAGCTATATATGCTTTTGAAGTCTTCACGCCTCTGCCCTTGTTGTGTTTGACTTCCACATATCCTGAGAGGTCAACTCCTGTATGCGTAAACGGTCGACAAGGTCTAATCCGTTGACTAGTCAAGTCTCCCATCAGTTGAGAAAAGTTCATGTTATTGAATCGATGGCAACGTACACATTTACGTAACTGAGCTTTGACTACTCTGTTTCCGCTGACAATCCAGTATTGTTGACGTATATAAGTTAGGGTTAAACGAGCCCCTCCGTGTAATGTTCTTGAATGCGCTTGTTCAATCAGTAGTTGAGTGTATCTACCCGAATGTGGTATGATGGCTGGATTTTTCATCCTTAGTGGTAAAACAGAATGATTGAGCCTTCCTCCCACACGCATGATTCCTTCCTTATCCAGATACGGGTTGAGTTTCAAGATCTTGCTATTATTCGGGATAGTGCTCTTGGCGAGTAGTTGATTGTATTCCAGATTGAAGTGTGTACGCTGCACATGGCTAACGACACTTGTTGTCGCTGTGCTTAGGTCGCTCGTTGTTAGGTACAAGGTGTTCGGTTTCGTTTTGTTGCGCAAGTTTGTAATAAATCGTTGTATCCATGCTACGACTCGGGTTATATATGATAATGAACTACATTTATTCAATAATGCAGTTATAAAATTTTCATTACAATGTGTTTTGTTTTGTTTTAATGCTACGCTATTTATAGAGCCGAAGTTTGTTTGATATGAACAGGTAGCACTCCTTATTTCTTGTTTCTTCAAAAATGCAGGGCCATGCCACCATAGCTCGAAGTTTAATAATTTACTTGGTAAGAGACCTCTTGTTGCACAGTCTGCGGGATTCTGCTCGGATCTTACGAACCGCCAGTTGGCTGCAGGAACAATGTGTTTGATTTTTGTAACTCTGTTGGCTATATACACCTCCCACTTTAATGAGTCACCTTGAATCCACGCTAACACAACTTTAGAGTCACACCATGCTTGTATAGAGACGTCGTACTCCGATAGGGTTTCTTTGGCCTTTTTCAGAAGTTCAGCCAATAGAAGAGCACCACACAATTCAAGTCTGGGCAGTGTAGTCTTCTGAGATATAGGAGCCACCCTTGTTCTGGATGCGAGTAAAGTTATTATAGGTAAAGCTTGTGCATTTGTAACCCGACTATAAATGACACATGCGTATGCCTTCTCACTGGCGTCACAAAACCCAAGTAAGTTAATGCGTTGTTGTGTATCGCCTATATATCTGTTAATCTTCATATTTTGAATGTAATGTAGTTCAGTTTTTAACTTCAGCCACTCAATTTGAATGTCCTTAGGCACTTCATCGTCCCAGCTGAGTTTACTTATCCATAGTTTTTGAAATAGTAACTTAGCTGTTATAGTTATTGGAGACAACCAGCCCAATGGGTCGTAAAATTTAGAAATGGCTGCGAGTAGAGACCGTTTCGTAAGTTTTTTCGTGTTATTTGCGGGCCACTTAAAGTGAAAGGTATCGCTTACAGGATTCCACCCGAGACCTAGAGTTTTTGATGATTCTTCATTCTTGAAATCAAATAACCGCTTAGTTGCTATTTGTTCGTCGTTTAAGTTTTCTAGTAAGCCTTGATGGTTACCTGTCCATTTTCTCAAATTCATGCCGCCTCCTCTTAATAGTTTGATGAGGGATTGCTGTAGTTTTTGGGCTTCCCGGATACAGTGGTGGCCACTAATGACGTCATCAACAAAACACTCCGTTTGTAGTATCCTTGCAGCTTCCGGATATTTGGGGCCGTCATCGATGGCTATTTGTTTTAAAGTACGCATGGCAAGCCATGGGGCACATTTTGTACCGTAGGTTATTGTACAAAGTTGATATTCACGTAGAGTATGGTTAGGTGAATCTCTCCAGATAATTTTTTGCAGATGTTGTTGTTCTTCCGAGAGCCAAATACACCGGTACATTTTTTCTATATCGGCAGTGAACGCATATTTGTACGTCCGCCATTTTAGGATCAAAGCTTGGAGGTCCTTTTGTACTCCTTTTGTACTGGAGGGTTTTTGGGAAGCGTTAAACACTACTCTCAGTTTAGTAGTTTCGGAATTTTCTCGCAAAACACCGTGGTGTGGTAAGTAGCACGAGTTATTTATGGATATAGGTGTCGATAGTTTCATGTGACCGAGGGCTGCGTATTCATTCATAAACTCCTTGTACATTGCCGAAAGTTTATGAGTTTTAACAAGTCGTTTTTCCAGTTGTAAATACTGCGAAATGGCAATGGATTTAGAATTTCCCAACTTTTCTTCGTAATTCGGACACATTGGCATTTTTATAATATATTTTCCATCCTGTGATCGTTGTACAGTGTCCTTGTAGAATTGTTCACAATAGTCATTGTTAGGTAGGTCCTCAGGCGATTGGATTTCTTCCGTTTCCCAAAACTTACTTAGTTCCTCAAGGTTAACTACCGTAACATGGCACGAAAGGGTTCTCATTTTTTAACATAAAATCCAACCAACTTTCGTTTGTTGTGCAACAGGGGTTTGCATATTTCCTTTCAGTACACCATTCAGAATAATTTCCGAATATATATCAGCTCCTAAAAGGATATCGAGATGCGGCCAACAGATTTTTTCAAACGTTTTCGTAGGTAGGCTATTTGTTAGCGTTTTCATAATAAGCGCTTGAATTTCAAAACTGTAGTCCGAGTGAATAGATGTGCAGGATATATTCAGTTGTCCTCTACAGTCGCTAGAAACAGAGCCAATACCCGTGACAGACGCCGCCATCCTTTTTCGTGGAAGTCGTAATATTTGGGCAGCATTTTCCGTGATCAAGTTGACCTGAGAACCTTGGTCGAGAAGAGCACGCAATGTTACATACGTGCCATCTACGGATCTTACTTTCAGCTGTACCGTTGTCAACAAAACTTCCAAATTGTTATTTTGTAAATGGTTCGAAGTTGGCTGTTGTAACGATGACGTAGAGGGCTCACTATTAGGTTTTTTACACGCTATATTTCTTTTTTCAGAGTTGTGTAATAGCGTATGATGTTTTAAGTTACATTCGCGGCATGTTTTATTTGATTTGCAATCTTCGGTGCCGTGGCTGTAGAGACAGTTTTTGCAAAGTTTCAGTTTCGTAACCGTAGCAGTCCGTTTCCAAGTGTCCATTTCGAAGAATTTGTCACATTGCATTAACACGTGAGTTCCGTTGCAATGTGGGCATTTTCCATGAGTGGCGTAATAATTATATGTTTTATTGAATTTGAAGTTAGAAGTTTTCATCGGGGTTTGCTTGCTCATTTTATTGTTAAATGATTTTTCAGAGGTTGTAGTATTCCCTTTTTTTGCAGATTTCATAGTTTCATAAGCCATGAACTGTGTTTCAAGGAATGATAAGAAATCTTGCAAATTTTGTAGTTCCCTGTGGTCTTGTAGTTCCTTCATATAGTCACTTAAAGTATTGGAGTCAAGCTTCTGAGACATTATATGAACAATGATTGGATCCCAGGTTGATGTGTCAATACCGATATTGGCAACGCCATTCAAACACTCCGTTATGGTGTCGTGGATTCTCTTTAAGTTAAACGAGTCGGGTTGTTGAATTACGGGCAGATTGAGCATGGTATTCATAAACGTTGTGAACTGCAAGCGGCGGTTGTCGTAACGCTGATTCAGTATATCCCAACATGAGTTATAATTTTCAGCGCTGATGGTTAGATGTTGTACTAATCGCTCGGCTTCCCCGCGAAGCTTGGTTTTTAGATGTTGCATTTTCTGTGCATTATTAATAGAAGGGTTTTTATGTATGGTTTCTAAAAACAAGTCCTTAAAAGAAATCCATTGAGTATAATTGCCCGAAAATTCGGGAATTTCAATTTTTGGTGCCGATTTCTGATAATGAGCAGTTGCCCATATTTTTGCATTGAGTTTACGTTTGAGGTCGTCGTACTTTCGTTCAACATCCGAGAACATATTGTAATAGTGTTCGTTCGTTCCTTTCAGGTGAAAATCTATTTGCCAATGCAGTTTATCAATCGGTTCCCATTTCAATCTTAACGTAGCCAAGTTGTCATCTAACTCCCATTTCTCAGACGTACAAGCATTGTTAATTTTGGAAATGGTGCGGTATATAGAGTTAAAATTACATTCTTGCCTTTTGAGTAGAAGTTGTACGTCATCAGCAATTTCTACTTCTTCGGCAGTGGAAGTTCCAGATAAATCGAAGGTCACAACCTGTTTTGGTTTTGTTTTTTCTGCTAATTTGTTGGTAATGTCCGTTTTGGTTGTCACGTACATTTCTTGAATTTTTCCATAGACGTCGTCCGTAAAATACGTGGTGTTCTTATCTTCTAACTCCAATACTAATAAAGCATGCCTGTTGTCAAACTCTATCCATTGGCTTTCTAAAGAAGACAATCGCTTGTTCAGGTATTCTACCGTTTTCCGCGTCGAAGAGTCCTTGCGATAGTTGACACACAAGGCCTTGATGTTCTCGAAAGATACCGACTGTTCTTCTAGTTTTTCCATGTCGATTCGATGTAATAGTACCTCTGTTCACGAGTTCTTCAAGGTAAAAGGGCGTCAAGTTTGTTAATGCAGTAGTTAGTTCACTCACAAGTATGGGCACGTAGTTGACTGTGACCGGTAAGCGTACAGTTGAACAATTTCGTTAGCTCAGAAGTTCTGCCACGTAGTTGACGGTGACAGAAGAGCGTCGCGTGGTTACGGCAACACGAAGACTACCTTGTTTCTAGTAATCTTCACAAATCCAAATCTCGAAAATGTTGTTTTTCTTGATTCGAAATGGTCGCCTTTAGAAACCTAGCACCTCAGTACTCTAGATACAGTATGACGTGCGCCTTCTCAATTCAACTGGGGATTCTCGCTTCTGAGAGGCCAGCTGAACCGATCGCTGCTATATGTAGAGATACCAAAGCACTAAGAATCAAATACTTAATCGAAGGACCAATAAATGTACAGTTAGTACATTTGAGAATAATTGTTGTAGAGGGCGGATAAGAGAAGACACAGTTTTGCACTAAATTAAATGTTTTATATTAAAAAGGCACAAAGTAAAAACTGATTATTTCCTCTCTTAAGTTTGTTGTCGCTAAGAACTCAGTCCGCGCACTGGCTTGTCTTTAATATTACTTAGTATATGTATTAGTATTGTAAGTGACGCGCTCCCGGTGGGAACTCCAGCGTCAGCAAATAATATGTATGTATGTACAGCTTATGTTAAGACTGTACAGATGACGTGTTTTTAATCTACACCTACGCAGACGCTTACTAAAAACACAGAGCAAAAGAGATGGCATTCAACGGATAGCGGCTCTCGCTACGTGGTATTAAAGTTTATTTAAGCGTATCAGACTTTAGTCGACAAATAAATTGCTTATTTCGATAGCGACATATGTTACCTACTTGTTTCAATTTGAAATAAGACCTTGTTTCTAAGTGAACAAGTTTTACTTCTTATATGAAGAAAATTTTGTGAATTTTAATTTAGCGAGTGAAGTAACAGAATTGGGGCCAATATCAAATATTTTTACGCTTAGCTAAGGAATATACAGGGAGTTAGAGAAAGGTGTGGTAATATTTTAATTTTTTTTTTTTTTATATTTAAAAATATTTTAGGGTGGTAGATATAGTAGGTCCCGTAAATAAAGTAAAACACTGACAATATTAGTAAAATTCGTGATTTTTAATAGTTACAGAAATCTTAGTTTGAAAGTGACAAATTGAACATAACAATTGATCGATAAAGTGTTAGGTTAGGTTAGGTTAGCGGCTGAGATGGATAAAACTATGGATATTTAATACCATGGTGTTGATAGAACAAAATCATCGAAATTGACATGAAAAATCATAATACTTTGTTTATGATTTGCCGTTTTAAAATATTTTTTTTCAAACAAAGTCAATTATTTTTTGGCGACACGTAAGGCCCCTTAAATGTTACCATACCTTTCTGTAACAGCCTTTACCTATAGAATGTATACTGCATATCATAAGAAACAAGATTAAGAGTTGCGGACTAAACTGCTTATAATCAAACGGCTTAGAAGATTGATTTTTATAAACCGTTTATTATACTTACATCGCCATTTAGTGATGAGGGAATCGATATCCATGAGGAGAGTTAACAGCTGGTGAGGCTGCGAGAAGCGCGGCTCGTCACGATAGAATGTGATCATGATGGCTCCCTGCAAAGCCTTGTGAGACAACCTGGAAACATTTATTTTTGATTTAACTCTTAAAAATAATAAATCGCTGTAAAAAGTTTTACTGTTCAATAAAAAGCTTATTTTCGCGGAGATTGACAAAACTCATAATCCTCTTTCAGTATGATGCTCTGTGTACATGCATAGAGAATGTATATCTTCTATCTCTTGGAAATATTAAGCACCTACCTACAATTTGGTACTTTTGTGTAAAATAAATTTTGCTACTTATAAAATGTATCAACCAACACTGTAACCAAAAACGCAACAGCACCAAAATGAAACAGTTGCTGAGAACATTTTATAACAATAATAATTTATATTTATTAGGATATTACGATATGAGGGAATGGGTGATAGATAACACAAGTGCAGATTTCTCCTATTTTAAAAGTATTTACATCGCAGAAGTAATAAAAGTAAAGAGTACAGAGAATAATGAAAAAGTCTACCAGCTTACCTTCTTTCCCCCCTGGATCGAAGTGCATCATGAACTGCGGGGTCGAATATGGAGCGGTAGATCTCGCGACGGTTTTCCGCATCTTGCAGACGATGAAGTCGGACTTTTTCATTTGGTTCGAGCTATCGGTAAAGAAATAATCAAAGAAAATGTTCAAACCTTAATATTAGTACACATTATACGAATATTATGTCGCAAAATATCATCCGATTTGAAAGATCATGGTACAGGAATGCAAAAATCAAATACAAAGTCATGAATGGCTTGAATAACGAGAGCTTACCGAAGCAGCTTCGATGTCGTCTTTGATCACCTTGTTAACCGTAGCCTGGAACTTGCCCCAGAAATTGAATCCGTGTGTATTGAGTCCTGGAGTTCGCTCTAACCATCGCTCTATCAGTGCTAGCAGCGCCGGCTCTTGTTCAGATCTGAAGTTCAGCGGAAAGAGGGTCAGTGAATTGGTAAAATAGGAATCTAGCCGGTAGTGATGTCTGAACTAAGTGAGAAACTGGGCGTACGTAAGTATTTCCAGCACCTTATAAGAATTACTACCGAAATAATCCCTCTCGTCCCTCTAGATCGAAGTCTAGAAGAAGAAATTGCTTAAACTAGTAACTACACAGTATATACGTCCGTCGAGCCGTCGACAGTATAGCAACGTAGTTCCAGCGGTTCACCCATTGTCAGTACAGAGTAAGGTACGACTCAGCAAGTTATTTACTGTGGCCATCACAGTCGTATAGAAAGCTCACTCATTCAGGACGCGATAAACAAATCAGGACTTTCGGAACTAGGTAATTAAGTAACAATTAACTTGTGTAAGCTATTATGTGTCTGATTTGGATACGTGAGAGTTTCTTTTGTCATGTGTTTGTGTATATACTCCACTGATTGAAGACATCTGAAATGTCGGGCTGTGTGGACGGGAGTGGACCACGTCTGGTCAGGCCAGGACCACTCCGCAGTGTTACAAGTACACGGTGGGGTCGACTAATCGTGCCAAAATTCAGTGGGCCGTCGCGCGCTGACCGGGCCGCACGTTAGTTCGATACTTACGCACTGCGTCGCGTCATCGGCTCGTATCTAGACTATTGAGTTATAAGTACCTAGTTTAGGTTTATTTTAAAAAAAAAATAGAGTACTAGGCCCATAACTTACTGAAATTAAATATGCAGGTTAATTAGTTATTTAAAAAAAAGACAACCATAACGGCGCGGTGTTGTCAGAACAAATAAGAAGTTACACGATAGAAAGAGAGGCAACTTCTAGGTAAATATAACTGTAGGTAATTAGCGCTGTGCGCCCTGAATTGCGACTTTATTGTGTCTGAACAGGAGTCGCTATTTATTTAAATGATATTGCGGATTGAGACTTCTGTTCCTGTACTATTATGTATTCTGTGGCCTGGTGTAGCGATAAATTCACATAACCGCACGATTTTCACGTATCGTATGGTATATGGATCATTATACATATACGCACATGCGCTTTTTATTACTACAATACCTAATATAATCAGGTTTTTTGTATAACAACACTTTGGGCCGATCTCATCCTTAGCTTATTCTGTTCTGCATTTTCATATATATGAATATAGGTACATATAAAATTACTTACTTTTGCAACTCCACCATAGCCTCGGGATCATCTCCGAACACAGACTGGTAACACTGGTTGTACTTGACGCGCAGAGCTTGCTTCAAGCCGAGCTGGAGGAAATAGTAGAAGTATTTTACTATTATATCTATACATTTAGACCCCATTAGATAGGGCACAGTGAAATCTAAACTATACGGCTTACTTACATTTAACTACTTCGGAAAGTAGTGATCATCCTTGTGATTTATAGTTACTGTATCAATACTAATAAATAAAATTTAAGTGTCTGTTTGTAGTGTCAAAATAATAGATTTTTTAAGCGTATACAGTTATTTGCACGATACCTATCCCTAAAAATCAGTTTTTAATAAAAATCTTTTTAACAAAAAATCTAAACTAAAATTATTAAATTTTATATAAACGTATTTGATAGTTTATGTAAATAAGCTCATGACTTAAGGTTTATTTATTTTTTGCTTTTTAGTTCTTTTCGTCGGTTTAATTTTTTGTTAAAAAGATTTTTATTTTATGATTTTTTTTAATTACCTACGTAGAGCCATGTCCATTTCTACGTAGGTACATATAAAATTTAGATAATAATCAGTTTGTTGTTTGGCGCCGACTCAAAATTAGTTTATATAAAATTTAATAGTTTTATGTAAATAAGCTAAATACTTAAGACTTAAAAAAATATTTATTTTATGCTTTTTAGTTGTTTTCGTCGGTTTAATTTTTTGTTAAAAAGATTTCTTTTTATCATCAGCTCAGCTACATGATGTGATGATTTCTAAACGCCTGATAAAGTAATGAAAAGTAAACAGAAACACTATTCGTTACTACAATTTTCGAGGGTTTCTCTCAATTTTAATAGCATCCCATCATCAGATCCTGACTTCATTGACATGGGACCACCCTTGAGGGATACCTTGTCTAACAAAAATAATCAAAATCGGTTCATAAATAACGGAGTGAGGGCTGAACATACATAAAAAGAAAAATATATAATCGAATTGAGAACCTCCTTTTTTTTGTCTGTTAAAAATTTTGACTGTCTGTCTATCCATCTGTTAGCTCCAGCCAACATGCGAAACGGGTGGACCGATTTCCACGGTACTTTCACTGGCAGATAGCTGGTGTTATAAGGAGTAACTTTTATTTTGAAAAAAGAATTAGGGTTCACCGCAAAATATATAAATAGATACACGCGAGCGAAGCCGTGCAGGAACGGCTAGTATTTAATGAAAAGTCAATGCCAGATTCATTGACCTGTTTTACTAAATGTAAGATGTAGCATGTTAATGAAACTGTTATTGTGTATAAATATGTATTCAACATCCGTGGCCATTACGTAGCGTAATGGCTAAGGCGTCGTACTTGCGATCGAGTGGTTGCGGGTTCGAACTTCGAACCCCACCCAGTGTGACGTGGACCCACTCCTAACACAAGCATTTAGCTTAGGTGGAGGGGTTAACAAGAATTACAGTAATGTTGACCCACGTTGCTATTCTTTAAATAAAAAAAAAATAAAATACATTTTCCAAACGATCGTTTGGAAAATTGGTGCGGTGATGGGGTGAATACTCCTGCTGACAGAATTACAAGGATCCAAATCCATATAAATATCTATATATCGTGAGGTATGGAAGGATAAAAAAAGCAAGTGGTGGTATTTTGACAAGGAGAAAATCGTGAGTCCATATGTACTTATGTATGTTAAAGAGATTTATATGACCCGGAAGAAAACAGAAGAAGACCACCTGTAGTGATAGCAGTTTGCAGTTATAACTGTGCACGGAAAGAGGCTGTATTAAGTAACATTATTTCTGCACAATATTTTGCGACTATTATAACCTAAATGATTATCTTACTAATGACCTAAAATAAAGACGTCTGTCTAATAAATACACTTATGTAAGCACTCCTACTTTTAATAACGCATTTTCAATTGTGAATTGTAAATAATGTTATTATTAATGTTACACTTGTATATTAGGGGTCAGTTTTGTTTTGATTGTATTGATGTTATAATATATGTGTGGAGGCTTTGAGATTGTTCTAGTTAAGAGTATATGTAAAATGTTGTAAGTAAGACTAACTACTTAGTAATCTGTGGTAAGACACAGAATTTAATAATATCAGGTATTTTGAGTGGCGGTTTCTTTGGTTGGCTAACCGATGCAGTTAGTCAAATAAATATCACACTTTGTTATCGAGCATCGATTCTATTTGTGTATTTTTGCAATTTTTTTTGGACTACTAGACTAGGTTATGTGTTGTTTCGTGAGCCCTCTACGTTCGTTATTTAATCTAACTATGCATGTATGGTCCTAAACTATAAACCTAAAATGTGTACGAGAAATCATATCTAGTAAAGATGTCGTTTCAAAAAAGTTCTAAATTTGAAAGGAAGCATTTTATTTCACTTTGCTTCTCTTTTTCAAGTGAAACTTCTTAAGAATCGTTGTGATTTGAAATTCGATTGAAAGAAAATAATGCTTGTGCATTTGCGTATTAAAAATTCGTTGGTTAATTAATTTATGTTAATTATTTAACACAACTCTGTTAATTTGACCAATAACTTTTATATAAATTATCTAAATTTAAATTTATTAACATTAGTAAATTATTAGTGTTGTTTTTATATTTTATTTCTCATTCTCCTAGGCTGTAGGCTACTTTTCTGAAGTTTCACTTCTACCGTGTGTGAATTGCACACACCCACACTTTTTTTTCTAAAATAATGCCCGTTTACTTCGTACCATACTTTTGATACCTTTTATTTCATACATTATTGCATGGGTATTTTAGTTACGAGCTCAAATACCAGTTAGGTCACTCCTTGAGAAAACCCTTCAGACTTTCTTTTGAAAGATAAATATTTGCACATACCTTGTTTTCAAGGAGACGAAACTGCAAGCTCTGAAAGCCGGAGGCAGGCCGTAGGTAGTTACGGAAATCCATGAAGTCCAGTGGAGTCATAGTCTCTAAGATCATCACCTGGTCCACCAACAACTGTAAGTAGAGTAAAGTTCATCTGATACAACAACAGCGGTGTTCGTTCTGGTGACCCGACCAGGTAGCCATTGACATAGGGTAATTAGTATAGAGGAAAAATATAGGGTTACAAAAAATATAGGGTAGTTACTTCTGGTTACCTGGTTTTTCAACCAGGCTAGTGAAACTGCAGGTACAGTCAGCATCAGATTGATATTTAGTTGCTTGCATCATATTGACTACTCTGAATGCTTAAAATAATTTGCATCTTGTGAAGTAAACATATAAGTGATTTTTTGTTTTTGAGATGATTAAATCTGATGCTGACTGTACAAACTATGCAGTATTATTCATATTTATGTGTACCCACATGCGAGATTGATTGGTTTAATCAATAAAAATGCTAAGAAGACGACACGGAAGATAATTAAATAATCTTTCAACATATTATTACCTATTATAATTATATTATCTTACAACATATTATTAATGATAATTATAATAAAGAATTAATTACTTACGAGCATGATAATTTCCTTATTCAACAAGTAAAATGAAGTTATTAAGTCATTTTTATTAAACACATTTTCATTAAACTCAACTGCCGGGCAAGGTGAAGTAATTATGTCGACATCGAATTGATTAAACAACACCACGCCTGTGACATCAGATCTGTTACGTAAAGAGACAGCTTCACCGTGGCATTTTCCGCAAACGCCGTTTTGATCAGAGCAAAATTAGCTCGGTTCTTCAGCGCATCACCTTCTCTGACTCTGATACCAAACGACAGGTTGCTGCCGTGCCTGTTCTTTACAGAGGATTCCATCTTCATACCTTCATCTAAAAGCAAGCGATCCTGTCTTTTGCCTGTTAAGGTTTCGGTTTAGTAATGAGAAGGTTCATCCCAACCTCGCTGAGACTTTTTTCAGAGGTTTTCTTCCGCGCAGCCCCGAACACCCACTGTTTCTGTCCTTTGTTTCAGACAGTAGGTCTCACGAGAAGTGGGGTGTATTGTCAGTGTTACATTGTTCCCACAGGCCTAGTTTACTACCTATTGTTATTCCTAAATTTAACTAAAATCAGTCAGTAACTAATAATATTACAAACTTTCTCTTGAAATATAGACGTTGCGCTCGCTTCTTTTCGGTCTATTAAATATATTTGGTCGGTCTATAAAATAAAAAGGCATTTGTGTCCAAGTAAGTTTTATACAGGAAGCAAGTAAAACACAATTGCTTTCTTGCCATTGCAATTTCTTTTCTCTGTTACCTGCACGCAAGAGCAACTTTTAAAGAGCAACTAGGATGTGTTCATTAGGTCGATAGATTGGAAACAAATGAGGTGAAACTCTGAAAGTGATTGAGGAAAGTGTGAGGGAAACATGTCATACGATACGAGAGGATAGATAAATACTAGCCGCAACTTAACATGTGGTTTATAGTCCAATGAGTTTGTATCAAATTCTCATGGCAACCTCATTCCTAGACGTGGTAAGTTACACAGTGTTAAATTGTAACACTAGTATCTGAAACATTACTGTGAGGTCCCTCAGTGCCGACGAACGCATAGGATCAGTGAATCGTACGGCAGCTAAAGATATGTCATTAAAACCATTTATTCGGTCACAACACAATATATTGGAGGTATATCCTATTAGACACATATTTACCATTGCTGGCATCGCATGTGCTCATGAGAGTCATAGATATTTGGATTTAAAGTTAAATCATTAATAACAAATCTTATTGATAACACCATAAATTTGTACCCAAATCATATTACTATACCATAAACTTAGTATACTTTACGCTGGTATGTTGTCGCCACAGCAAAAACTCTTATTTATCTTATTAAAAATAGGGCCAAACCATAATAGATGATAACACACACAGGTTACTATTTAATAAAAATAAGTTAATAGACATTTGACTGGTTATACCGGTAATGCAATACCGGTCGATTGATAAATATTAATGAATAGTGGAATTATAAAAGGGTAGAAATAAGTGGAGATCTATTGACTTGAGTGCGAATAGAGGTACGAACAACTTGGCAGTTACTGTTAGTTAGTGATTTTCATAGTTTATATCAGTGGTTGTGTGAGACTGTTTCTTACACGTGGTATCTACAATATAATATAACCAACATGCATTTAGAGGTTGCAAGCAATGTCATAGTTCGTCACTTAAGTTTAAATATCGCGGAAGTATTTTTTTGAGCAAACTATGTCATTTATTCGATAGGGAATCGAAAAACGCATTGTTTGACCAATCAATCACGATGATCTGAATTTTACAATATTTTAATTTGTATATGCAATAAACTTATTTTTACCTAACCTAATTTTAAACAGCTGTGCAAAACAGTTTTTTCGTTCTTATGAAAAGTCGCGATTTTGTCATCCGCGGTGTTAGAACCTAAGCGACGATTTGCGGCATATTTTTCCCAAAAATACGATTAACAGCCCATATACGTAATACATGTAAATATTCATAAACAACGTAATCGGACCAGCGTCACTTGGTAAGTGAATGTTTATATATCTACTAAAATATCAGCGCGTTCTGAAGTGAGATAGTAAGACCATGACACGTGAGTTCATCCGACCTGTGAGCGGTTCATACCAACAAACCGTATATATGTATGTTTAGGGTTGACCCAAATTGTAAAGATTTTTCCTTGGAGATCATAACTCGGAGTCGGTTTCGATTAAAATAGACTTTCTGTAATATTAGGTATTATTTTTAACCTAAGCTCAAACTTTTAAATTCCTGAACCGTTTTGGAACTACCTTAGCCAAAAACTAGAATAAAAAAATGTTAATTGCGTGATATGTTTTATTTATTTTTCTTCCGCATGTAGCAAAAAATAAAAAAAAATTGTCTGAATTTTTTGCTAGGTCTAGAACCATTTCAATGCATCAACTTGGGCCTGCTAAGGATAGCCTTTGTTGGCAGCGGAATATAACTTTTTAGTATCAACTATCACCGATAAAAATATGAATGTGAAACGACACACTAATTATGTAAAATAACTCATCATCTGTAATGTTCACAGGTCTGTAAAGCTTCAGATCGGCTTACCACCACTACTTCTAAAAAAAGAAGTTAGCAACCCTATTTTACAGGCAAAGACAATAAATACTAAAATTGACCTTACTTCATTTATTATTGAATTTAAAATTGGAATACATAGATGTGATAAAAATTGAGCGCATGTTGTGGTGAGCATGCTATTTATTTACATTGCATCAGGTCTGTTTTCTCGATTAAGCAGTTTGACTTGACACATTAAGTGCATCTTACTTTAAGATTATTGCTATTGGCTATTAATCAGAATTTTATTGCTATCTATCACTAAATAGGGCCTAGTGACTACCTCGAACATTGCTTGTTCATACTATTCTTCTTTATAAAAGTATAAGGAATCCTACTGTTTATTCTAACCATGTTATGTTATTATTTCTAATTGTATCTATTGTGTTATTATTTCTAACTAGGTATGTTTATTCTAACTATGTATCTCTAAAAGCGAATATGAGTTTGTTTGTTCGTCGTGCTTTCACGTCTTAATCTTAATCATTGCAGTGGCGTAGCTAGGTAACCAAAGGCCCTGGGGCAAATAATAAACTAGAGCCCCAACTAAACTATTTAAAATCATTTGTTCCGTATTTGTCGTGTTATCGTGTATCGTGTTCCGAATTCGTACTCATATTCAAGTAAATCAAGTACGCAATTTGATAAACCTGATAATTCTGGTTCCAAGAAATCTGGTTTATTTATATTCCGAATGTGGGAGAAATTTTCACTAGTTCAATTTATAGTTTGTAAGTCAGAGTCCGAGGGGCCCCCTGAGCTTGGGGGCCCAGGGGCACTGCCCCGTCTAGCTCTTCGGTAGCTACGCCCCTACAGATATACAGAGTAGGACATAGGTAGGTTTCATTCAGAAAAAAAGTAAACAGAGAAGACTATCCCAAGGGATAGAAAAATAACTGATGCGCGCGAAGCCGCGAGCAACATCTGGTATTTTATAGGTACTATCATTGATTTCTATAGAATTTTATACTTTTTGCTAACGTTACGTTGCTATTGGAACGCGAGTACAATGTGAGATGCTCTCATTTCGTCAAAGCACTTCATTCTAACATATTGTTTTACAGCTTCTTCGAGACACCTGTTTAAAAAAAAGAACTTTGCATTTTGAGTTTGGAGGAAAGTATTCTGACAAGTCGTCATCGAGTCGATCATCGAAACGAATCCCCAATGTATGCGTGTGTAATCTTTGGTCAGTCATGTGACTGGGGAAAAACCTCGTAGTTACAAACAAAAAGATTTATTCTCGCATCTTCTTACTGTAGATATCTGAGTATCGTAATCTATCTATATATTAATACATGAAGAGGTTTCTTTCGACGTATTTTATAGTACCTACTTTACAAATTTCGCATACTTAGAAATTTCAAATACTTAAAGTTTGTTTATAGAAGAAGTGAAAACGGCTACAAGAAGCTACAGGTGTCCAGTCTATATGTTGACCTGTCATGGTACGAAAAATCTATACAATGACAGTTCAAGTTATACTATTAATTCGAATGCCAAATAATCAAATATCAATTGATCGACCACTATAAATCGGACGTCTAAATACTCGAACGTTCTTAATGTCTAATGGTCAATAAATCGAACATTCAACACATCGGGTGTTCAAAATATCGAATGTTGGCCGCGGCTTCGTTCGCGTGGATTTTCAAATTTATCCCACGGGAACCGTACCTACATTTGTCCGGGATATATATTTTTTGTCCAACTAGTAGGACCACGAGTAGCCTATGTCCTTCACCAGGATATAATCTATCCTTTTATTGCGATCAGTTTAGTCATGAAAAGGTAACACACAAACAGAGTTATTTTCGCATTTATAATATTAATGTGGAATAATCCTAAAACCAACATTCTGTACCTCAGAGGTACATAACATTAAGTGTCAAAACGTTAATATTGCAGTAGATACAAAAATACGCAGCGTAAAACTTTAATGCAACATTGTTCAGGAAGTGTTAAAGGTTGGCATGATATAATTGGCATGATATGTTCTTGTTCTTTATTTTTTTTTAAGTATTTACGGGAATTAATACGATCTTTTTGTAAAACTTTTGCAATCATGCGTTAACTTATATGATCTTTTAAGATCCTATACCACATTTGAATTTGTGAATTTAATATCATATATCATTCGATAATTCTTTTCGTTGACATCGTGTGACTTAATGCTTTATACCATAAGATAGACCTCACTTTAACGATTTTATTGGTGTAGAAAACCGGATTTGATAAAAATGGATTTAATATTGTATACCTCTAAGGTACAGCATTAAATATTACGCTCTATAATGTTTGTTATTTCGGGGTTACTTGCAAATGACGTCACGCGCTTTGATTAGGATTTCGTTTGAGGTCAGCAACAACAACTATTGTATTTTATATGAACATTTTTTTACTACGTTTTAGTTTTTACTGATTACTGTCCGATTCCCTATTTTGATGTTTTTTAAAGATATATAATATGTAATATAATAATGATTAGAGATATATTTTATAAATAATTACATCCCTAAGGGTGTAAATATATTAGGTATATACATTTCCGTCAGTTAGGTTTATCAATATTAATACCATAAACGTGTAAAATATTTTGTTTATGTAATACACACACGTACGCATAAAGAGCCACATCTTATGGGCAGGCGTTCAGTAGTAGTAAACCGTAGGTGTCAGTCAATCAACAGCTGCAGTAATTTTTTTCTATCTTACCTTTAAAATTAAGACTATTCTGTTGAGCCTCTTCAGTATTTCCATGGTGTGGCTCTCATCTAAACCTTCGACGTCGAGGAGCGATCTCACGGAGTCCACTTCGAAAATTATCTGCTTGAACCACAGTTCGTATGCTGAAAGTTATTGACGATAATTAATTAAATAATAATAATA
The DNA here is from genome assembly GCA_949752705.1 of Callimorpha dominula. Taxonomy (NCBI): domain Eukaryota; kingdom Metazoa; phylum Arthropoda; class Insecta; order Lepidoptera; family Erebidae; genus Callimorpha; species Callimorpha dominula. The sequence continues at coordinate 9,864,985 of OX457010.1, read as the reverse complement.
ATAAACAAAAAAGGTCATCCACAAACATAGGTTTCCGCTTATACTATCAAATACCAAATATTTTTTTTATATACCTTTACATTATCCTTTAAAAAAACGTTTCTCGTGTCTTCGTGAATATATTTTGTAGTGTATTTTTGACTGCAGCCTCAAAGTTATTAAGCAAAGTTATAAAAGTTTCAATATACTTTGCTAATTTTGTTATTTAATGTTTGGTCTACAATATTATTTGAATTTATTCCCCACAGGGCGATTATGTCAGCTCTACATTCTCAAAAACATATAATTATTAGTAAATTATCAAAACTTTATTTACCTTTTCAAAATCATGTTTCTATTTTGTTATAAAACATTACTACGTATTTCCCTAAAATTTCCAGAGACGCTCATATTAAACGTCACATGTTAATAGTAGCGATGTGCTTGGTTAGTAAACCTCTGAGGTATACCCTGAGCAACAGAAGCTGCAACACCTTGGACACGCCACATTTTGGTCTGCCCCGTTTCTTCAAGTATGCTTCGCTGTTTCTGCGTTTATTCAGAGTTTCACATCTCTAGAAATGCACGCACAATATTGTCTTCTCTTAATATCAGAGTTTTATAATGAAACTAGTAATTTCTAAGTTCAACGAAGTTTTAATTAAAGACTCGTATGGTTACCTTGGTGGGTAATAATGAACAAGTGTTCATCATGAACTGGTTTCGATGACTCCTTGCTGAGCATTCTTTGAGCGGACAGCAGCTTGTCTAGCATCAGGTACTCCCCGTAGAGCATGCCGGCTTCATTGCCGAGGTGGTTACCCTCCTGCGCCATACTTTCGTCCATTACTGATCTAAGGACAAAGAGGATTTGTAAATATAGTGTGTTAAGCCAATTAAAATCATCTGTAGAAACACAGCGCCATAAGTACAAACAAAATGAAGTTCAAAAACATTTCGGCAAAGGGACACGCCGCTCGCGTCGCATCGCCACCGCCGCAGTAGAAGATACAAAATAAAGATTAAAAAGAAAAAAGTATTTCAGATGCATGATACAAAAACGTATTTTGTATCTTGTATGCATGACTTGTATCGGTACCTATACCAAATACTAACTTAATTGTATCTAAGATATTATTTCTCAAGTTACATCTGACATTTAATGTTTCATACAGTAACTTAAAATCAGTTTAATCCTGTGTATATTCTTTTTAACTTATAAGTATCAAATAAACAGTTCAATAAGTACCTATATGAGTGTTTTTTTTTATCGTATAGGGGGCAAACGAGCAGACGGGTCACCTGATGATAAATGACCACCACCGCCCATGGGCACCTGCCTGCAACTCAAGAGTCACAAGTGCGTTGCCAGCCTTTAAGGTGGTAGTAAGGGAAGGGGGGAAGAGGGGTAGAGGAGAGGAGAGGGAAGAGTTAGGGCCTCCGGTAACCTCACTCACTCGCCTAAAGCAATGCAGTCATTGCTTTACTGCCGGTTTTCTGTTAGGCCGTGGTATCACTTCGGTCAAGCCGGGCCATACGTGCCGAAGCATAGCTCTCCCACTATGAAACTTGTGTTTTATTTTATGCATTAGTTGATATGATACAAACTTGACAATATAATTAAAGGACATGGTCGTGAAATTATTAGACTGCGACCAATATGTGCGATTTAAATCCGATTGAGCCATTGTATTGTCTAGGCCGCCATTAAAGGCTTCCGAAGAGATCACAACCTAAAGAATGCTTTGTGTTTGACAAAACTTAGAGTAACAACGAATGCAATTTCGACAGCCAGGGCAGAAAACTAAAAAAAATCCTAAAAACATTCAGAAACTGGAAAATAAATAGTATGAATACTGGGAAAACGTCATAGGAATAGACAAAGAAATGGAACATTTTATCATAGAAGTCGGAGAAACCAGTGACGAAGATTCCTCAAGTGTTTGTAGCGGTGTTAGTATAAGTTCATTTGATTTTGATTGTGATGCATAAAACATTACTTAAAATAAGAATATGGTAATCATTTTACCCTCATTTTGTTAAGTAGGTACCAAAAAAAAATATCGTCTACTATCTGGTATGTGATCTCACATAGGTACCATATTCACTAGATAATAGCACAACATTAATTTCTTCTCGGTATAAGGGAGATAGAAATAGCTATTGCTCTTGCATATATTAGCTTTGTAATATAATTATTATAAAACAATAAAATGAGTCAACAATGGTTGTCTTATTCAATCGTGTAATCTGACCTTTCAGTAACAGTAGGTATCAATATAACACAATTTTGATATCGTAACCGGCGGCGCTAAGTTTGTGTCAACAAAATTATTACCTATCGGTTTACCATCATCAGAGTTAGCCTGATGTTTAAGGCAAATTTCGTTCCCATTCTGCAGCTTTTAATTATGAACTGAATTCTACAGTGAACCTAGTTGTAGAGTAATTAATCATAATATCAGTTAAAATGGCGGTTTTATGATTTACACGTAAAGGACACCGACAGATTTCGGCCTAAGCGCGGGCAGCAGTTTCGTAAACAAATAAATATAGTAAGTTTTTTTTTTTAATCTGGAATAAATATTGCTGAAAATCCGGTAGTGGCCAGAAAATGTATTTAAAAAAAAGCATTTAAAAATATTTATATTGACTCACTACCTGACTAGTGTGTGTTGCATATTAAAAAAAATGTGGTAAACATAATCTAATAACATGTAAACATGTTTTTGTTCACTTTGTAAGTATTTTTTGTGAAATAAATTAAAAAATATATTCTTATAAATAAATTGCTATAAGTTGTTTTAAAGTGTATTCGGTAATTTTCTGGTCACATAATGGCAGCACTTGACTAATTTCTAATTTGTTGTTTTATGTTTTATGACAGATTAAGTCAGTAATTCGCTTTTCGCTTACGCGCGCGTTAAATAACAATCGAGTTTTCTTGGATTCTAACTAAAATTGATTATTCTTCTCACGAAGACCATGGCTATCTTTTGGACCCTGTCAGTGGCGTAGCTACCGTAGGGCTAGACGGGGCAGTGCCCCGGGGCCCCCGAGCTCAGGGGGCCCCTCGGACTCTGACTTACAAACTATAAATAGTGAAAATTTCTCCCACATCCGGAATATAAATAAACCAGATTTTTTAGAACCAGAAGTTATCAGGTTTGTACTAGAGTTGTGACTAAACCACTATTTATATTAAATTGCGTACATAAACAGGGGCAGCCCTAGGGCCGGGGGCGCCTAAATCATACCGAAAAATTCAGTCAACGAGTCGTTACTATAATCGTTATTAACCGACGATCGTTTGGGCATTGACGATAGGGGCAGGCTAATAATCTATGGTGAATACTTACGTGGTCTTCTAAATACTTCTCCTCTATCATACTGGATTGTACTGACGTGACACTCATGAAGAACTTGAAGTACGAGAAAAACAATATTTTGTTAAAGGGGATTGGCAGTTCACTACACACCAGGCTATTGAAACTTGGAGAAACTACAAACCGACCCACTCAAAAGCGAGAAATAAAAATTTAATAATGAAATATAATTTTTAAACCTACTTAAAATCGACTTCTACCAATGAGTGTAACAATTTGACAGTTTTTTTGGGCTTACATGGCACCCCAATATGGTCGGAGGCCTTCACGACCCGTAATCTGCGATACTGTGGCATCAGCAGTGTCGGCCTTATATAGTACATACATGTGGCGCCCTTAGGCAAATTTTAGGGTACTATACAAATATACATAAATAATACTCATAAATAAAGGCATGCACGTGCATATTATAGGGTAATTTAACATTTTTAGACGATTGTATTTTCTTTGATAACGAAGTATTCGTCATACAATTGAATACATTTTTATTAAGTTTGCTAATTAATCAAAAAATTTACTTTAATCTCTCGAATACAATTTGGAAAAAATATTTCTCCCCTGGCGTCATAGCGTGCAGCGAGCAGCGGCGATGTCCGTCAACGTCATAAGAGGATACTGTACGATATCCCACGAAGCAGCGAGCCTATTAAATAGTTCTGCCCCATGGGACCTAGAGGTGTCATATGTCAATGGCGTAAGGATGCACTAGATCAAGAAATCGGGGCGCGACGGTCCCGGCTTCGCCAGGGCCTAATGGCCGAATGGAAAGAACAACTACAACGACCGAGCGCCACAATTGTGGTGGTAAGAGACGGGAGGATAGGCTGGAAAGTTTAGCGGTTGACGTAGGTACTTATCGGGCCCCGAACGGGTACGCGAGCGGCGTGAGGCCATTTGCCGTGCCACGATGGCTCGTTGGATAGCCCGACTGGAGGCTCCACGCTGGATTTGCCGCCGTGGAGGCGTTTCAGCCAAATATCGTCGAGTGTCGAATCATACGCTCCATGGCCAGTAGCTACAGGAATTTTACCACAGTCGCAACTTTCCGTGAGGAAGTCATCTCGCAGAAGGGGAGGCGGAACGGGTGCGGGAGAACGATCTCCACTCGGACCTAATTCGCCGCCGGACAACCGGGCGTCGGAGGCGCGCTTAGCAGCACCTCATGCCGCGAGGAGCCGACGTCCACGTGTGCCTGGATGTCACCTAATTGAGATGTTTACCCAAAGGTGGTGCCCGCGCTTTTGCGGGCAGGTGCTAGGATTATTCCGGATGTCTTAATAAAAGCTATTCCGGTTCCTTCCTATTTTAGGCGCAGTACGGCACACCATGTGGTTTTTAGTCGGTTCGATTCCGACACACCGCCCCATCGAAAACCCCGGTGGAGTGACGGCCCGAGGGGGTTTCCACCAGCAGCAGCGATACGACCCACCGCACGGTTCCGGTGAGGTGATGACCAGTAGGGGTTTCCACACGATAAAAAAGTGTATACGTGGAATGATATTTTCGCGCATTGTCAAACTGTTTTAATTATTCTATTTATTAGAATTGATTTAACTCAAGGTTGGTCCCATTTAAATTTGAAGAAAATATTACACCTCTAAAGGTGGAAAATTTATTATAATTTAGGTGCATTAAAGTCGATGACACATGGCTGTCACAGTTTGAATTTAGTGATAGCCGATGCAGCCAACACTTCCGTGAATTTGGTCTCTTTATTTGGATTTCTCTAAAGACTTGTTTCTCTTGATCAACAAAGCTATGGGAAGTGATATCTTTTTAGATTATCGATCAAAAAAGGATCAAAGAAACTCTACACTCCCACGTTTTATACTTGGGAGTGTAGAGTTTCTAGCCTTGCTGCGGTTCGCTTTAAATACACTTAACTTCGTGATGTCCTTCTAAATCTTCATAAAGAAACAAATGACTCAGTTACAGCATCAGAGAATATACCGTAGGTGCATAGAGCAATGTTTACCTGGCCAAACGCTTTACAATAGCTAAAAAATTGCTTGGAATTTGTGAAACAGAGACGAGCCTCTTCATTTGCATTAATAACAAATAAGCTAAGGAAATAGCATCTTAGGTTAATATAGCTCTATTTTTTAAGTCGGTGCTCAGGCGTTACCGCACGCGATGGAGTGATACAAGCGGGGTGGACAGAATTTTTTAACGCGGATGGAACACGATACACAACGAATACGGAACAAACGATTTTAAATATTTTAGTTGGGGCCCTAGTTTTTTTTTTGCCCCGGGGCCTTTGGTTACCTAGCTACGCCACTGGACCCTGTACTCTCTTGTAACGTTGACCCTAGCATGTCTTTGTAAGATTAACCCGAAACACATAATAACCTGTGCCTGAACATGGATAACAAAATTTCGCCTCATGAATTCTTACATTGCAATGTATGACAATGTTAATCCTCCAGCTCAGTTCTTAGATAATGTTTAATTAATATATGAGGATAATGATTTAAGCTGAAAAATAAATAGACATTCACTAAAAACAGGCTGTTTTATTTTTATTTTTTTTATAAATGTCTGGTTACTACATTATATATTTTTTCGGTTTCTACATGGCTTCAGCTACCAAAAAATAATAATGTTATCTCTTTATTAAAATGTACGCACCTAGGCCGAAATCCCATGCAAAGCTGTCAGTGTCCTTTAAACTATGAAGTAGAGGGCTCGACTTGTCGAGCCAATTCAATGGGCTGCCGAGCCCCGGCCGGCGAGCACCTGTGCGAGCTCGACTCACTTAGTCGGTTAAGATATTTCTTAACTAAAATGAATGCTTTTTGCATTCATTTTAGTTAAGAAATATTATATTGCACTGTATTCTTCCGCTTAATATAGGCAAATAACTGTTAATTTAATATTCAGATTATTTATTCTTTATAAGAACACAACCCCCATGACGTCAAAGGAAATAAGGGTTACACGATAGAAAGACAGACAACTTCTAAGTGAATATAACTGTAGGTGGTTAGCACTGCGCTGTATTGTAGGCTTTGTAAATACGTATGTACCTAGATTTATGTTTTTACCTGAAAATAGTCGATTTTTCATACTGGCTGGTATGAGAATCTAGATCTAGAGATACCTTTCAAGTCCTTAGAATTCATAATTTAAATTAATTTTATAATTTAAACAATGACACTTCTTTTTAGCAATCATCTGTTTATTTGATTTCCAAACGTTCGATTTTTATCATCATCATTCTGTAACCCTTTGATTATATACCTAAACATCATCAAAGCTATGACCATGGAAATTCACCACATTGCATAAACAAAGGGTGTGTTTTTGGTTTGATAACGAGTCTTGTGGCTAAACGGTGACGAAAGTTGAAGATAAGTAACTCGAAAGCCGTATTATCAGAAGCAGATTCCGCTTCATGGTTTCGTTAACGGCAATTCAACTAAGTGATGCAACGATATTGATTCATGAACGTAAAATTGAATGATGAACTTCTTGAACAACAACAGTATTCAACAATCGTTGTCAAAAAAACCTATTTAAAAACAAATCTATTCTAATGTTTTAATTACCTACGTCACACTCGCACTCCATCGACATTTTATCTTCTATCGCAAACCACTTACATGACAAAATAATTATATTCGGGCTTTAGGGTGCCATTTAAAAATGGCACTTGTTATGGTTTCAATTGGAATCTTAATTACACAAATATACTTCCAAGATATGAACTAAAAGTGCGTGTTCATAAGTTACGATGACAACGTTTCTTGTATTTCTTGAACTCTGGCCTCACAATTTTGTGATAAGGTTTTATACTTAATAAAATGCGTAATTATAACGAACGTAAATTCGTTAAGACGTAACCAACGACATTTAAAACTTAAATAAGAACCTCTTTTTATTCTAGGGGCATATAAATTAATAGGTTAAGTTTATGGGCGTTCACTGGGCTCGGTCAGACGAGGCGAAAGTTTTCTTGTGGCCACCGCGCGGTGTCCACGCTATCGTGCCGCGATTCATGTTATGTTGATGACGAATGTGGATTCTATTTACTAGGCAACAAAATTCAAGATCCTATTAAGTCTCAAATAAACGCACCCTTAAGGTTTTACGGCAGGAAACGGTGATGGTTCACACATATATAATTATAAAAATGATTACAACAGTTACGAAGAAAACATGTACGTATAAGGGTACCAAGGGCAGTTTGAAAAAAAAAATTGAGAGCCCAACTCACCTGCTGTTTGAATGTTAAAATAGGTACTGCAATACAAACTCCATCAGTATGTAGGTACGTGGAATTTTTATTCCTAAAGATCTTTAGAGGGTTGTACAAAATGTACAAACAACTCGCCAAAAACGACCTTTGTGCACTTGACATTTTGAAGTGAACATTTCATTAGCTCGGTTAATCGATTTTTGGTAGGAGCAAAACTTATGGGCTCGCTGCACCCGACGTGTCGCCCGAGTTTTGCGTAACGTCACATTAGCATCACGTCGGTAAAAAAACAGGTATTTTTCTAAAGTTTTTGTTTTCACTTCTGTCGGTCGTCCCCAGAACTGCATAATATGTTTTTATTTTTAATAAATATACTCGTAGGTTTCCCTATTCAACTTCCTCAAGCTTTTGTCTATTGCTTTTATTTTTTTGTTTATTAGCAATTGACGAAGTTGTTATTTAATAATTTTGGAAATAGTTTATCTCAATACCTTGTGTGAATGTGTGTTTATTTGTAACGATAATCACGCCTTAACTACTCAACTGACCATCATGTGATTTTGCATGCCTACAGGGGTACAGAAAAAGACATGGGGTATTTATTATAAAGAAAGAAAAGAAAAACTACTCTTCCTGAGAGTACCTGAATTGATTGACAAAATCTACATTAACTTGAACAAAATGAACGATATCAAATAAAATGGTGACTAAAATTTTGAAAAACAAAAAAAGAATCCTAATTATGTGAATGTGATTCTTCATTCACATAACTAAAAATAGTCAAAGAGGATGTCACTAGATTTTTAACACCATCTTCTGGGTTAAAAGGCGCGAAGGCCCAAATCAGAGAGATAACGCTCGTTAGAATCTGATTCGATAAACAGTCATTCGTCAAACATTTTAATTGAAAGTAAATTAAAATTATAAATTTTAGTTCAAAGCATATCGTACTTATTTATCAGGTCATATAAATATTTTGCCAAGCGCTATAGTTTTAAAAATAAAGGGTAGGATCTAGTCAACTCAGTATATTTTTATTAAACATCAAAACGGTTGTTTACACGATATCAAGGGATTACGTCACGCCTACCTGTTGTAAAACATTTAAAATTTATTTGATTATCATTAAATAAATCCTAGTCTAAAAACGGGCGGGAATTTTCCAAGCATTTCAAGATATTATGTTAGAAAAATCAACAGGAAAAAAACATGAAATACATTAATGTTTAATAAGAAATATGTACCAGTAGGGGTACGTAATAAAAAAATATACAGGTATATATATATAGCTAATAATAAGAAGCGATAGTTTAGAGGCGCTAGCGATTCAGAGTTCAGTCTTGAAATCGAGAGATTGCGGGTTAGAAGCCCAGCCAGTGCATACATTGTTTCAGCGACGTGAAACCCCTTATTATAGTAATTTATGTTTGCGCATAAACATGTATTCGCTTTAGTAAAAACGTAATTTAAAATTACATTTGTATTATAGATTCGTGACGGTTAGCATTTTAAGAAAGGCTGACTTTTATTACATATTTTACGTGTAATACACGCATAACATATCTTGCCTATAAAAAAATCATTCATAATACTTAAAAAAACCATAATAATATTAAAATAAATAAAAGTAAACATAAAATAACAAACCTCATTGGGCACGACATTTCCGAAACACTAGTTTTATTTTCTAAAATTTAAAAACGGAAACTTGATAAGCACGAATACGACGGAAGACACGCTTTCGCGGCGCGAGACAACTCGATACTGAGCGCATATTTGTTTCTATTTCGTCACGTCACTACTTTGTACATACTCGATTCGATAATGTAACTTAAAACTGTTTTTAATTCGATCGATTGTCCAATGGCTTAGTTAGGCGTTGTGTCGGCGTTAGCGACTTGCAGGTTAGCGGGAAATAGTCCGTAAACATTGAATCCCAACGTGGAATAATAGGAATTTTCAAAGGGATTACTGAAAATAAATTTAATGTCCCATGAGATTGAGAACTATTTTATAAGAAGTAAGTAGGTGTATATAAATCCTCTTGATTTTGGAAAGGGAACTGTATTTTTACTTTTTCAATTTCTGAGTTGTGGGATCAAAATACAACTAGACCCAAATTAACTATCTGTTAATAACATAATTGAAGGTTCGTTTCCTCCAGGTCCTATCTACAAGGAAAGACTGTTGGTGAGGTGACAATTTAAACCATTCTGCTAATAACTGACCTCCCTTTTAAGAAATTTTGTGTAGTGCTAAGAAAATGGTTAGTAAACAATGGTTTCTATTCAGTCAAAGAATTTAAAAAAAAACTCATGTCAGTATTACCATTTTAGAAATGCATTGTAGGTGTGTATAATTAATATTTAATAGATTGTTGTACGTTGCTCATTTTTCTCTTCTAAGTATTGTGTAATAAAATGGTCTATTTTAGTTTACATATAATTCTATGGTAAATGAAGAAAGTTATATTTGCATGCCAAATTTCTTGGCAAAATGTGTATCGTGCGTATATTTTATGTAACACCTTCTTGTACCACATTTTACGCAAGTAAATTATTATTATTAAAAAAAAAAACAGTGCGTCAAACTTTTGATGCCGACACTAAATTTGAGTACAAATGTTATTTTATATCTTCTCTACTAAAGTGCGTATAGGTAATAAAATAATAATCTTTTATTTTCTTACATACATACCTACCTAAATGTTATTTTATACAGACATATAAATATATTTCAAGAAAAACATACCTATGTATAACAACTTAAGAGTTAAATGATTTCTGATAAGAGTGTAAAAAAAAATTGAATTAACGCCATGTTATATTTTGTAATACCTTATTCAACATTATCTGTGACACACAAATACTTAAATTACGTACCTACTATCCTTTAATTTTGTCTCTAAATAGAAAACTAAATAAAAAAAAAAATCTAAAATGTCTGATTAAATCAATATAAGATCTTATTCGAGAAAAAAATTAGGTAAGTTAGTACATGTTTTATGAATTACATTGTGAAATGACGCAGTTTTTTTAATTCAAGATATTCGTTACAATAATGTGGTATCTCAAGTTAGACCACTTAGAAGCGGTTTTTTTTTAAGATAAGAACGAGACACTATTCGATATGATCTGTTTATCTCTAGAAAATTATATTTAATGACGCTCATGTTGATTAAATTAAACAACATTTTAGTTAAATAGTTACTTAAATTCAGTTGAATAAATATAGCACGCCAGAGGGTAACTAATATATTACTATGCCTTTATCGACAAAAAAAAAGTCAAGGCACACACGATGCTTGTGCAGACTTCAATTTTCCCAGTTATCGACTATGGTGATGAAACCGACGTTGTTCATTCCAATCAATCACGGCGCGATTTAATCCGTAGTTCAATATGGCGATTAGGTATAGCTTTTTCCTAAGGAGATTACACTTAAAAGTTTTCTTTTTCCTAAGGAGATTACACTTTGAAGTTTTATTGCTATTCAATCGAAACCTGGGAAGACCTGGAAACAGAAGAAAATGTGCAACCAGTAGGTTTAGGAACGTGTAGAAAACGTATGCATAATCCAGAAACATGAAGAAGAGCCCTCAAGAATACAGAAAGGTAAAGTTAAAAACTGAGCCTACTTTTCTATGCGTTGTAGGGTAGACACAAAACTTATTGGTACGTATTTAATTAGATAATGTAAGTGAATGAATGAAACTATTTAACTAGGTTATGATTAATTTATGTCAGATGAAGCTACAGTAATAATGTAAATATAAGTAAATTTATTATTATAAAAACTTTTTATTATTAAAAATTTTTACTTATTATAAAAAATACTTCTCAAGCTAATGTAACAGAAAGCTTTTTTAAATATTTTTCGTGTGAGAGTTACGAGACACATTTCTAAAGTTTTTAAAGATAGAAGAAAGAGTACAATACATTTAAGTGCCTGGAGTCTTATTATTGCAGATCGTCAGTGGAAAGAAAATACTCAGTTATCTGTGAATGTTCGACCTATGTTACTGAGGACTGTAACGTTTATTGTAAAATAAAGAGCTTGCTTTATTTTCACGTAAGTGATTAAAACCGATTTATAAACTTCTGCCTAACGATTAGCAGTAATACCTAATATATTCATGGGAAACCCAACTTGTCCCATTCAAACTCCATAATTTGATACCATCAAATTGTAATTTTGTGTATTCTTTGTTCAGTCTCTAAAATTACCGAGACTATCATCATATAAGTTCTCCTTATGTATTAGCACATTGATGTATAAAAATCTTTTTAGGTTTTTAAATATCAATGTATTAGCAGCATGAACTAGCAGCAACTATAAATAAATGAAATGGAGTTGCACTTTCTAGTTGTTTTAAAAAGTGTAGCGTTATGGCTTAAAATCCTAAAATTTGCCATAGAACTGTTATTCAGTTTATAAAATATATTTTAATAGCATATTTAAAAGCATTCAGATAGTTTGAGCATTACAAATCAGAATTGATTTTGTCGTCATTCAGTTACGAGTTTATATTGAATTCAGCGAGGATGTCAGTTACATGTCATAAAAAGTGGAAATTCAAGTTGTTGGAGTTAACTGGAGGTCAATAAATTGGGTGCCGGGTGAATGACTTTCAAATTTCTTCGTCGTTCATTATGTGCTGTGCATGACAATAACTTTGGATGTGTTGAAGCCCAATGGTATCACGCTCTACGGAGTTTATTTCAGACTTGGATTGATTTCGAGGTCTTTCTTGGAGAACTTAGATACCCTACAGAGCCGACGGCGTCACCGAAAGACAGGACTGGTATCGCGAAGCTATCGGGCGTACCGCAAAAAAGTGAATGGCCACGCGGGGGTACACGTAGTTCATGACAGAGTATCGGGCGAGCAGTGGTAATCGGCAATCAGGCTTAATTTATGCACCATTCTTGATATTCCTAATTTTTTTATTGATGTAAGTGTCTAGTACAATTGCCTCAGCCGATTTCTGATGACAGAGCCGGTTTATTTAGAATCAGTTAATTGCGTATTTTTATCGCTTGACCGTGGCGATTTTTGATGGCTTGCGTAATCTAAACTTGTTATGAATTTATAATGGTGCGGATAGTGCCAGTGTTTTAAGGCTTGAACTTAGATACATTGCTAAGGAAAGTTATAATTTCTCATCCATATCTATAAATAGTATAAAACAAATTCGCTTTTGTCCTTCGTCTGTTTCTCCCTTTCTTTCTTTTAAACCAGGCCATGCAACGAATTTTGATACGATTTTTCCAGATGGGAACAACACTGAAGGAAAATGAGGAAGGTTTTGTATCAGTATATAATTTATTCTCGTTTATGACATGTAAAGAAAATCATTCTATAGGAGACATTCTAAATATTTTCTTGCTAAGGTTAATTCTTATTACCTTTATAAGTATAGAAATGGACCGTGCTGATCGCTTGTAAAATAATGAATACCTATGGAATATCAAGAGAAACTTTAGTTTATAGTATTTTTTTATATTATAGAAACCCTGGCAGGCCACGGTTATAAGTAAGAGGATGTACCTAATAGCTATACTAGGTATTAAAGGTATAATATTCATTCTTAATTGTTTTTGTACCTGTAGTGTAATAAACTCACACAGTATTTTATAAGTACAGCGGCGGGTTACATAAGTATTACCTATCTACTTTTAGGTCACGACATTGCCATTACTTTAAATGATTTTCACAGTAGATTGTTTTATTTATTACACGACGAAGTATGAACATTCATAAACTCGCTTCTCCGTACTTCAGACCATGTATGTGTTTATTATGTATTATGAAGTACCTGCGTCCGATTTCAATAATTCTTTTGTTATTCGATATGGTATCCTTTGAAGTTGATTTCGTTTAAATTTGAAAATGAAATGTAAACCCAAAGAGTAGAAAAAAGGGAATGAATCATGATTCACCCACTGAGTTTTCATCTGTGAGCCGATAAACTTGGCACACGATAAGTATGTAGTTCTAATGCCACTACAAGATAACGTAGACCTGATGTTGATCTGATGAAGTAGACAAAATCCAGTCGAGGTAACTCATCTACTGTTTACATCAGCTAGGGCTTATTCATTTTTATTTAATCTTCATGAGAAGTTTAAACGTAATAAAAGATTGTTTAAATATATATAACAAATAGATAACAATAGTTAAAGTAGACCGTATGTTACATAGTTATTCAGTAAGAAAGATAAGTAAGAGCTTTAAGTAACTGTTAATTATCATATTTTAGCCATTTTTTTTCGTGCGGAGTCGGGTCATCGCCTCACCGAGGTCAACGGCAAGATGGTATATCGGACTCGAACAAACTAAAACCACACGGTGTTCCGTCACGGAGTCCTAATGCCCGGGACTCAGGTGCACCCTAGAAAGGAAATCCCTGTGAGCCCCCGCAGACTTGGCCGCCTGTTCGACAACAGGCGACCTCACAATTTGGTACGGGGGCCTTGCCCCCTCCGATTAAGAGAGGTGCGCGTAGAACAAGTCGCGCCTCCGTCTTGGGCCTGCTTCTGCTAGGGCAACGGGTAACCCAGCCCATCACCCTCAGGCAAGCCCTCATGAAAGTCGGATATCACTTTGCACTCTCCGGCACCTGGTGAGTCTTCTTCGGGACGAGAGAGAAGTACTTCTCGCCCGTTCCCTTTCCGCCGCCTCTTTGGCATAGGTACATCACTTCCTCGCAGAACGAGGTAGCGGAATCCCATGCTCTCTCGCACCGGACCATGGCCATAACCATGGTTTCCAGCGAGAGGCTACCCACACCAATGGCCGCAGCGAGGTCGACGCACTGCTTCGTCCACGCAGTGCACTCCACCAGAGTGTGAAGTGCAGTATCCTCGCTATTTTTGCAGCCCCCGTAGTGGTGGCAATCAGGCGTTGGTTTCCAGCCCGCCTTTTTTTTAATATAGCTCAAAAATTATCCGAGATATGGCTTGTCAAAATTAGCATTAGTATGAAATCAGTACCGCCCTTGAGCCCTTTCATCGTTGACCTTTATAAAATTAAGGGTTTGAGAAATATGAAACTTACATGAGCTTATAGACTATAAAATTCTCTACAAAACGGTGTGTTTATGATCTCTTTAGTCCAGAATACAACCGAGAAAATATAAAAAAAAACCAAAAGCATTTTTTTTTATTTCGAAGCAGCTAGATTTTGGAGCAGAGAAATACGTATACTATACATATTGTTCTCATCATTGGCATCTGGTGAAGGGGTCTTGTGTGTGTGTGTGTGTATGTGTGTATTATATATTATGTGGCGTCTCCCACCCTCACAAACTCAACACGCGGCGAGACGAACATCTTCCAGCCGAGCTTCCATAGCTAAATAATAAATACAAGGACATTTAACATGGTATTTTTTTTTTGATCTTTTTTTCTTATGAGTAGTTTTTAAGAGATGAAAAAATAATGCGAAAAAATATTTTGAGATAATAATGAACTCAAAAAACTTTATATATATTGTACAAATATTTTTTGGATATTTTTTTATTTAACTATAATAGGGGTGGTTTTTAGGGGATGAAAACTAATTATAACAATTTTCTTAAGTTGTATACGATTTAAATATACTAATTTATCTAAACAAGATTTTAAACATTTAAAATTTTTTTTTTTCACTTTTAAAGCAAAAGGGGTGTTTTAAAAGGGTATAAAGAATAAAATAGGGGTGGATAACATCGACATAGGGTACATTTTGAAGTGGAAGGTAAGTAGGGCTTAATTCCAAATTTTCAAGAAAACCTATCTTTCTTGAAAAAATTGGGAGGTTGTACCTTATTTTTATCGTCATACGCTGGACTATAGATAGGTACGCCGGCGTCGCGTCGCGACGCGACGCCGGCGTACCGCTACCACAATTTCATTTTACATAATAATTTTCTTGTTTGTATGTTCGCCGCCACAAGTCAAAATTATTTAGGTACATTAGCGTAAGTGTAGTTAGGCTAACAACTCTAACAAGTTTATTTTTTAATGCCATTTTTGGCTATAAGTTACTTTCTTTATCATCGGTATAATTTTTTGTTAAAGTTTTAACGGTGGAAGTGCTTCTCCCATTGGGCAATCCTATTCGAACAGATACTTGTTCTGCCGTCCTATGGTACGGCAGAAATGAATGAACCGGTTCCTGAGCCCGCTGACGGCACAAGCCGTCAGAAACCGGTTTCGGAGTTTGATTCGTGGTGGTTTGTGATTAGCTACAGAGAACGGGCATGTTCGTCTGCTCCACCATGTATCGGTGGAGCGGCCGATCTCACACGCAGCGAGCAGCGGAATGAACCGGTCTAAGGCGAAGGGCCTTTTGGTTTTCCGCTGCGGGGCTTGGAGCATCTTGCTTGGGTCATAGCTGCTACATAACAACAAATTTAATAATGAAAATAAAATAAACTTTAAAATTTAGGGAAGTTTCCATACTATGAACTTTTGTTGTTGCTCGATCTTAATACGTACATAAAATTATCACGGAGTGGGTACTACTATAGTGTAGGTATAGACTATGATACTGGTCTTACTATTTATAGTCTCTATAAATTAAAATTATAGAAATAAAATAAAGATAATACAATAACACATAGATGTAATAACACAAAAACAACTTGTTTGTTCGCTCCAACTTAATAATAGACGCTTGAAACGTTTACAGAGTGTAGAAAAACGCTTCTCTTGGTTCCTCCTGTGTTCAGGCAGGGCCTTTGTGGCTCGGGGGCCCTCCAGGGCCGGGGGCCCGTGGCATGCCATCCTATTGTTACGCCACTGACCCTACCTTTTCGGTATTCCTGACAACATGCTTGTGCGTTTCATGACGATTGGTCGAGTAGTTAAAGACGTGAAGGCGTCACAATCAAACGATCCGAATTTGTCATTAATAATAGGCTAGCTTTGGCCCGTGACTTCGTTCGCGTGGAAATTTAGGTTTAGGTCAAGCCCGGAAACCATACCTACATTTTTCCGGGATAAAAAAAAGCCTATTTGCTAGACTATAATCTATCTCTGTGCCAAATACATATTATACAGATCCGCTCACCCATTTTTGCGTGAAAGAAAGCAACAAACATCCATCAATCAATCCTCACACTCTCGCCTTTATAATATTAGTAATAGCATTAGTTAAGATGTAACATCAAGGCTACAAGGAACTGCCCTTAATAGCAGGCATCTAAAATTAGTGGCAAAATTTGTGTAAAATAAACAATCAATAAAAATGTAAAACTTTATTAAACCTCACAATACAATAAGGTCTGTACACACCAGACTACAATCGACTAGTGCAATTCCGGATATGTATGCTTATTCTACACGAAACATTAGCTAAATAATATAATTGTTCTTTTATAGTACAAAAAGTACAGTCACGAAAGCAGTTCGACAGTACTGCAGTATTTCCATGTAACTGTCGTAAACAGTTACAATAATTTGTAGTTACGCGATCTGCTTGCGAAAGCCCTAGCGCTGATGCGTCATCACCCTTAGACTACCCGTTACCAATTATTTAATAATAAACATAAACAAAGTCCCAAAAAAAAAACCGTACGTACGCCTCATGACGATCGCTGTACTGTCCAACTGTTCGATGACTGATATACATTATTTATCTACGATTCCAACAAATACATAAGCTTCTAAGAATAGCATAAAATTTGAAATGCTTTAGGACTAGTTTAATAGGAAATAATAACATTTGTTTACATTTATATGCCTACTAATATTACAAAACTAATAAATATCGATGATTACAAAAGCTACGTGTTACTTTTCTACAACATTATTGCTGTACCTTATTTATTAAGTATAGTAATTATACAATATCAATCCAGTAGTAAAGTAACAAATGTTAGCCTGTTTTGAATATCTTTACTACAATGTCGGGCTCTTCGAGGAATCAAAAACCATAGTTTTGTAATAGTAACACATACACACTTCAGCACATATACGCAGTTCAAATGTCATTTACTTTAAGCAAAAAACCATTTTGTTTTTAATTTTTGTTTATATGTATAGGTATAAATCTTGTTATTGATTTTTATTGTTCTTTTATTTGAACCAACTATCCGTAATTCTGTTATGTATAGAAAATATGCGGACGTTGAATGTTGAAACAAATAAACTTGGTGTATTTTCTGTGTTTACGTTGCAGAAGATTTCTTTCATTAGGTACCAAATAATGAGAAAGGATTGGAATAAAGTCAGACAGAAGCAAATTTAGAGAAAATTACGTTCTTGCACGTAAAAATACCATAAGAATATACATATGTTGCTATGATTGATTTCATTATTGTTTTTATTTAATATTAAGTGCGAGTAAATAATAACAACGTCGACTGACGTCATAGGAACCTTTTAGTGTCACGATGAGTTTTGCGCAGCTTCCAACGTCGATCAACGTCATTGTAATCTTTTGTGTCACAACAACTCTGACGTACCTATCAAGTTAGACGAGACTGACAATTTTGGTTAAGTTCTAGTTATTTCTACAAGGATGGAAAGGATTGCAGTCAAATAGTATTAGTATATAAACTGAATAAATATCTTTGAGATAAGTTGAACCGATTTCAATGAGCCAAATCATGTTCCGTATTTGAAATTTTCATTAACTGTCTTCTCACCCTTGAGGTTGGATATTTCAATTTTTGGAAGACAACTCAGGAGCTAAAAATCATTCCAAAAATAATACAGTCGAGTCATTGAGTAGTCCAACCGTGACCATGACCGGTGTGATACGGTCGAAACGTCGCCGCGTCGTGTAACCAAAAAGGTACCTATCATACGTTTTATATTATAGCGAATAACTCCCGATTTACACATTTAATAATAATAAATTAAAAAATTTATTACAGTTAAATTGAGAGCCTCCTTCTTTTTCAAAGTTGGCTAAAATTTTTATTAATTCATAGAATGAAAATAAGGAATAGAATTCGTATTTAACATCAATATTTATTATACAGGATAGTCAGGTAAAATAATTTAAACTAATTTTGTCTACTGAGTACATTAAAAAATATAATTGTGTAACAATGGTGCCGATTCTATTGTACACTCGACTAAACTAACTGACCTGACTTAATTTCTTCATATGAAATCAACCTAGTGTTTTTCGTAATAAGGTCTATTTATTACTATCATCATTTCTCAGCGCCGCTAAATTTCAATAAAACCTGTCAACGTATACTCAACTTTATTTCCACGCAGTGAGAGTCTTCATTTATTCAAACGCTGTATAATTGCCGTATAAAAACTTGTTCAAATCGAACAAGGATGACGTGTTTTTAATCTACACCTACGAAGACGCTTCCTAAAAACACAGAGCAAAAGAGATGGCATTCAACGGATAGCGGCTCTCGCTACGTGGTATTAAAGTTTATTTAAGCGTATCAGACTTTAGTTGACAAATAAATTGCTTATTTCGATAGCGACATATGTTACCTACTTGTTTCAATTTGACATGAGACCTTGTTTCTAAGTGTGCAAGGTTTACATCTTATATGAAGAAAATTTAGTGAATTTTAATTTAGCGAGTGAAGTAACAGAATTGGGGCCAATGTGTGACCCATGTTGCTAGTATTCTTTAAAAAACAATATATATATATAGGTATTCTGCAGGTATTTGTTGAAATATTAAATGAACTAAAGTAAAAATTAAAACAAAAACACGCTTTTATTGCAATAGGAACTAAGATGTATAGGTATAACAGGTAAGTACGTACTTACCTTATATGAGACTTCATTTATTTAGCTGCGGGCTGGCAACATATCATTATATAAATCGGAACATATCGATATCAAGAAAGTATCGTACCTTATAAATACGATTCGATTCAAATCATGTAATAAACGAAGTCCAAATGTGTAAAAAAAAAAAATCGGGCAGGATTCTTTAAATTAAATAATCTGCCAAAAACTTTATCAATTTCAATTGTTATTTTAGAGATATATT
Source organism: Callimorpha dominula (assembly GCA_949752705.1). Taxonomy (NCBI): domain Eukaryota; kingdom Metazoa; phylum Arthropoda; class Insecta; order Lepidoptera; family Erebidae; genus Callimorpha; species Callimorpha dominula. The sequence continues at coordinate 9,845,455 of OX457010.1, read as the reverse complement.
CATAATCCTTTTAACTTGATTTCAACAATGTTTTTTAACAGGCGTATTAAATAAATGAAAAGAATAAAGTTTCTTGTCAGTATGTCTTTTTTACATTTACACGAACCTGTCTTTTAATCAGCTTTACGCATATTTATTTTAACTTTACGCGTCCACTAAAGTATTTAAATAATCTTTACCCATCTTCAAGGGTAATTTAAACAATGAAGAGTGATCATGATAGATCAGCAATTTAAATTGTTCTAGAATTACCTAAAAATATAAAATTGTTGATATTATTAACAAAAGCTAACAAACACCTCTTCTTAAATGTTACATTCTCTTACCCTTTAAATAATAGACTGAGAATTATATCTTATCAGATAGCTAAATAAGGGGTCGTGCATTAATCACTCAAGGCTCGAAAGGGGTTCGGAAAAAATCACGAAATATCACAAGGGGCAATGATTTCCCCGTCTGCCGCTTGTCAGTCGCCTGTCTATGATTTTCACCAGATTACACCTTTCCTTTATTATTTATATGCCAGTCAGAAACAATCTTCAACCGTAATGTCTGTCTGGACATTTTTATACGGTGCTTAATTTTCCAGTATTAGATTTTATCTTTATTTAAAGATAATATTCTGAATTTGTCAAGATACTTTGTACTGAAAAAATACACGTGATCTTGGGTAGGGGGGGGTCCATAACGATGCTAAAGAAATATCATTTAATTAATGGACGACCCCTAAATTGGAAAATAATTTTCAATCTTGATACAATATATGTATACGGTTTCCTTATCTGTGGAATATGAATACCTAAATTTACAAATATAGGAAACCCGTTATTATTACTGTTAATAAAAAGATAATAATAAAACATTAAAAAACCTTGGTAAGAACGTTTTTCTACATTAAATAACAATATTAATGTGCAAAGCCAATTGACAAATATTCGCACACAGCACAGATTAGATAAATGCGAAAAAAGAACAATGCTTTCGTACTAGATTGGACCTTAGAAAAAAAATAAGAGGCACCTAAGGTCTGGGTTCCCAAAGACTTCTTTCTTAGTAAACCCATGACGACAGAACACCATGTAGTTTTAGTCGGTTTGATCCCGACGTACTACTTCACCGTTAGCCCGTATGTATAGACCCGTATGTAATATAGAAAATACAAAATTAAAAGACATATCCACGGTTGAACAATAATGTGTTAGGTACAATAACGTCAATGTTTGTTTCCCCAAAATGCACACATAACATTTTTCATGAACTAATGCAGTTTATAAAGTGTGGGTGACCGACACCCAAACTAGTTCGATACCTCATATATAAGGCGGCCAACTTTCTAGATTCATACACGAAAATGCTCTTTTGGTAAGGAGTAGTCGAGTAAACTTAAAATGTATTGGACAATGCCAAGCAGGCCAACCTTTTTTAATGATATTCTGGTTTATTTTACATTTTCAAACACTTCTACTAACCGTTGCTCTATATTGTACTTTATCATCTCTCAATCGCATCTTCACAATGACGATATTAGTAGAGTTGAAAAAATAGGCATGCAGGACGCATCCAACGTTTTGCGTATTTTGCTAATTATTGCAAAGCGGAACTGCATCTGGCATTACGGGACGGTCCCGCAAAATACGGGACGATTGGCCGTGTTACTCATAGATCCTGTAGTAGGTAGCCTACCAGACAGGCATCAGATAAACCGGCAGTAGGATTGACTGCTGTAACATGGGACCTAATAACATTTTAATGACATTAAGGCCCAATCTAGTAGCAAAGAAAATAGTATTATTAGTGTTCAGACTCGAGCATTAAGAAAGCGTAAATAAGCCCTCCTATTTTTTCGGTAGCAAGTCACAACGGAGCAGATCCTCACAATAACTCTATTCCGATGCTTAGGATTGACTTCCAGTACATCTTCTATTTACTTTCTAATATCTACCTACATTAACATCACTAGAAATTAAGTGGGACATGTCTAAAACATTCGTAAAGAAATGCAAAAGCATAAACAAAACCTCAACGAATAAAATTAATTGCAAGTAAAAGTACCTAAATTTTGATAAATAAATTACAATATTTTTATCACAGGATTTAAAGTTCAACGTGATCAGCAACTTTATTTCTCTAAAACGCTATTTTTCTATTTACGTTTTCAAATTGATTTATACCTATTAAAACCTGTTAACACGCAACTTAATACTGATGACACAACCATTAAATTCATTTGTATTTTATAACTTCTCATTACACATACATATACGCCTGCGAATGTTCCAGGAGGCTTCTGTGCTTCTGGAAGGAGCTAGGCTGGCTCAACTAGTCAGAGTATCTGAACGCTCCATTATGCGTTCAGATAGGCTGACTAGTTGAGCCGTCTATAAGTCTAAATGGGGAAACTGAGTCCTATACCAATACATAGTAACATCAGTGTTAAGACACGCATCAACTATCACTTACAATTATAAATAATCCATTTGAAGAACATTGATTAAATTTAAAACAAATTACTTAAAATGTACTTCAATAGAAAACAAATATCATGATATATTTTTTTCAAGAAATTGTTAGGAAATTAACTACCACCAATAAAAAAAACTACTTACATTAAGCGTAACCATATGAAAATAAATTAAGCACCATGGACCAGGGCATCGACCAATGGCACTTAAGGCAAGTTATTTGGTCACAAGGACTTATAACGGATTGGAAGTCAATCAACAGCTTCGATACATTTTAAATGTTACCATCCAGTCATTTAACACAAAATGCAAAAATGATCTAATCGACTGGTATTATTCAGTAAAGTTGGTATTCAATTAACTGAGTAGAATCATATCTGTAGGTACAAGTTGCTCAGATAACCGTTACACTCTAGGTTTTGCCAATCGCTAGGTACTTGCATAAGGTATTTTTTTTTTGAATAGGGTAACTTTAGTCTTGGTTGCTTCGAGTTCAACAATTCCGATACCACTTTCATCCAGGAAAGTATACCCCTAGACGGTAGGTTGAATTAATGTGCGATAAATGCAAAGTCAATTAATTTTATCTAATAAAGTTATTTTATCCTATCAAATAAATAAAAAATATCTAGAGATTTTAAATGCTGTTTTATTAAGGTAATATACTATACAAATACTCCTATATATTACCGATATGTAATAACGATTCTATACCGTTTTCAGTTGCATTTCAAAATGCATGTAATACCAAAAATGGACACGAAAGTTTAAAATCGCCGAAAACGTTTAAGTGATGGAAAATTCCACGCAAAAGATCTAATTTATTAGCGGAACAATTGAATGGCTTCCAACTCCAATATATCTGTACTCATTGATTCCAGATTAGTTAATATGACGCATGTAAATGAATCTTCTCAAACCATCATAATTATCACATAGAAAAACAACGTATATCAACTTTAAAATCTTGACGATAGAGTTACCTTTACAAATCTATCTATGTACAGACATTTACACATTAGTATAATAATAATTTATAACCAGTTTCACTTTAAGTCCTCTTCTTCATCTTCAACGTACAACAGGTCCTCCATTTTGGTCATGAACTTACTGTTTAGTTCTTGGTCTACGCCTAAGGGTGTATTCTGTAAATAGTATAAAGAAATTGGACATTTAAGAAATTCGCAATCTACGTCTGTTGGTTGAGTTATTCACATTCAACATTCTTTCATAAATTTACACTGTATTCACTTCCTTCTGTTGTCACAGGAAGGAAGCAAGAAGATGTATAGATATTCGTTCTTTTTAAGCCTTAAATTTTCTGCGTCATTGTTCTCCTACGTGAGTGTCCTTTAAATATTATTTCAATCAGGCTCATGACATATGACAAGGATTTAAATATTTCTAGTTTATTTTAAGAAATTATTTAGATTTTAAAGACTTTTGTGTTGCTGGGTGATTCTTCGTTCTTTTTACTTCCGGGTCATTGTTAGCAACACAAAAATCTTTAAAAATATACCTAATCTCTTAAAACAAACTGGAAATATTTAAATATTCTTCTCATTACGTCATGTGCTTGATTGGAATAATATAGTATTTTAGGACAATTACTATATAACGATGAAATATATTTCTGCAGAAGAAAAATGACGCATGAAAACTTGGCGGTGGACCATGGTGATACACAATTTATGAACAAAGAACTTGATTGAAGACCCATGTATCGCAAGAATAAATGATTCGATTTGATATAATATTAGAAGTAGGTACAACGAACTCCTACCGTATCATACTCTCCACACGTATAAAGAAATACCTAGTTCAAACTAAAATTTTGGGATAAAATATGCCTACATAACCATACCATAAATAATTATCTTTTAAAAAAAAGTATCACCGACCTCAATGTGCTTTTTAGTGGAAAGTAGATGTATATTGTTTAGATATAATATGGGTAGGACAACTAAACGCACTGCTCCAATTAGACAGCGATGTTTCGGAGCAAACGAAAACATCATCGATGTATACAGTTTTTACATATTTGTTGATTTTTAAGAAACCGTTCGACTGATTTCGATAAAATTTAAATGGGACCACCTGGGAAGTATACCCTTTGAAACAAAAAAGAATTTTCAAAATAGGTTCAGGGCTCTTCGAGTAATCGGTGAACATACATAAAAAAAAAGATTCCGACGAATTGAGAACCTCCTCCTTTTTGGAAGTCGGTTAAAGAATAAATCTTTAATATAAAAAGTAAAAGTCTTTATTCTAATGACTAAAGAAAGGCGGAAAACTTCCTCCATCTTCGGGGGAGGCATTGCTCCTTTTGATTCAGTTTTGCCGAAGCCGGATTGGCTCATATTTTGAACAATCCAGTGTTTTTCGTTAGAATAGCTAAAGACAGAGTGGAGAAACGGCGATAATGCGAGTATTTTCAGTCGCTAGATTCGTCCAGACATGGTCTGTCTCAGTCCTCTCATAATCCTTGTGGGCAATCGAAGTGAATACTTAGAACCTGAAAAAACCGCTGAAAAGTGACTCGGATGGCCTGATGGTGGGGTCATAAATATGTTTCACCTTTTTTTCTATAAAGTTTGATGATTGATTTTCTTCACGTTTAATCAACTAAAGAATTCATTTGAAATTTTCAACGCACCTTCAAGTTCAAGCGCCACAGGAATTAACAGATCATCATACAAATAAATAAAATTGAAGTGTCTGTTTGTAATGTCAAAATAATAGTTTTTTTAAGCTCCTACAGTTATTTGCACGATACCTATGCCTAAAAATCAGTTTTTAAAAGGTTTGTCTGTCTATCTGTTTATTCCGGCTAATCTCCGTAACGGGTGGACCGATTTCCACGGGACTTTCACTGGCAGATGGCTGGTGTTATAAGAAGTAACATAGGCTACTTTTATTTTGGAAAATGAATTAGGGTTCCGCGCAAAATATATTTTTATGTAAATGCGAGCGAAGCAGCGTGGGAACTGCTAGTTACTTATATAATGTTATACGTTCAGCAACCGGACCCTAAAGCTTAACAAAGACCCCAACGAGCGACGACCTAATTGTTATGTAAAAGTTATGGTTACATAACAAGATTAATAATTATAGAATCATATTCTGGAACGTACTACAGCGCTTTCTAGACTCTAGTAGTTTCTCACTACACTGGGTTCTCTAACACGGACACAAACATGTGTAATGTAAATACAATAGATATTATACAAAGAAGCACCAAGACCAATGCAAATAGACGTAATACATGTATACAATGTGATAACAATAATAATAAGGCCATGTATTTACTAGGGGACATTTCGCGGAGACAAATCGCCCGACGTTCACGTAGTATGATTGCGATTACGTAAGACATCACTCGACATGTGCCTTGTCCCACTACCAACTTGTCACTGTCGCACACGTGTCCTTTTTAATCAAAAGCTGTCGGTCGACTATTTTAATTATATATTTTATGAAAATTTTGACTAATCCGCGACCCGTGATGTGAACACATTTTTATGACGTATATTTTATTTCGGGTGACAAGGTCGTAGGACAAATGTCTCCTAGTAAAAACGGAGCTTTACTGGAAGCGGCAACCTCTGACGTTGAAGTCGAATGATCTTCCGCCTCGCCACGTAGGTCGTCTATCGTCAAGGTAGTATTAAATATAGCTAAAAATTTCGTTTGATAACTATGTATATTCACTTCCAGTCATGTTCACTAGTTGTCATTTTTCACTACCCAGCAATCTAAACAGGCGACATGTATTAAAACAATGTAATTTTAGAAAGTTAGATAGTGGTCTTCGGAGAGCCTTGATGTTATGCTAGTCTTCACAGACTTGATGCCAGTTATACTTGAGAGGCATCTGCTTCCATCCCTTTTGCACTTTTTGGCACTGTTTGGATTGGTATTTATTTCTACTTAGAAGTAAATACCAATACTTTCTACTTACGAAATACTCAGAAATGGCTCAAAAGCTTTGGCTTCGAAGAGAAATATTTCAAACTCTGAATTTCTATTTTAATCTGTAATTACTAGCAGTAATTGTAAAACTTTGTTGTATTTTTTATACCTTATGTATTTTTTTTTTCAAAGTTACATGTCGTAAGATAAGATAAATATCACAGCACCATCCCTGAAGAATATAAAATAAAATAGACACATGCTTTACAAAACTTTATTAAGCAAAACACAAAGTGAGGCACAAACAACGCAGTGTTAATTATAATTTTATATAATAATATATATTTTATATTTTTATTATTATTTGGCAGGTACTCCAAGCTGTTTTGTTATCATTAAGTAAAAGAGGTAGCTCTCTTACCTACTTCTTAAGTTAGATTGAATTAAAAACTATATCCTTCGAGAGAAAACTGTAGCTAACTATAGCTTGGAATGTAGTCAAATGAATAGATAACAAAATATAACATATCAACATTCACATGCAATATAAAGATTGTAAAGAGAATAAGTTCATGAATAACAGTTTTAAAGAATACGATATACAATAATAAATAATAAAGAAAAAAACATGCAATATTATACATATTTCATGCAATATACATTTTATTTTACGACAAGAATTGTCATCATACAAAAAATTTACTAATTAGTAGATTATTCCAGTTATGATGATATATACAATACTTTCTCTATAAAGCTGTAATGGATATAAAACACATAGGTATCGTTTTATTAATATTGATAAAACACAATCCACAGAGTTTTCAAAAATTAATGTGCACTAGCAATTTTTAAAGAATTAGTACCGCGATTATGAGTAGCAAAGAAGCGACAACACGCAAATGGCAACACTGATAATTCGTAACCATGAAAAATATAGAATACTCAACATTATTAGCGAATTATTGTTATGGCAATACATTTAAAACTAAAAATGATTGTATGATTGTAAAGTATAATTTTTAAAAGAAAAACCAGTACCTTTATGGGATAATATTTAGCACGTTGGGCTAGGCTAGGATACATTTGTAATTATAGGTGCGTATAAAAGAATCGACAACGAGTACATTATTTATATTATAAAATATAAAATTCAAAATCAAAACTTGATACTATCGGAGTGAGTAAAGAATTGGACGGTAAAAATACCTATTGATGCACACACAATCGATTTCTATTTCAGATTTTATTGATAATGTTAATACGCTTTTAGCGTTTCAAGGAAAAGTAATTAAACAACGTGCAACCAATAATGACATAACTCAACGTTGTATTATATTTTTTACAATTTGGCAGTTAATCCTAAAAAGCCCGGTTCACACTATAGTGTCTGGCATTTTAAGCATTATACCATTGCCAAATTTAAAATAAATGAACTTTATTTAACTTCGCTATGTATACGTGGAAAACAAGATCAATCAAGTGTTGCACTGTAACCGGCACTACAATGTGAATCTGGCCAAGTCATAAGAAATATTTCAGGTTACTTTTTTTTTGATAAAATATTAGAGATGAAGAGAATCAAAGACTGCAATCCTAATTTAAGCACAATTCAAGATTGCCATCTTTGATTTTATGCAATTTGAATTATTGTCCTTGGCACACGATCAGTCTTATTAGTTGTCCATCAAAGTTAACACATACTTAACCATTTTAAATCATATAATCACAGAAACATATTTTATATAACTTGGTTGATTTATAAAAATGTGATGTAAACTATATTTTTAAATCATAAAAATAACGTCAACGACTACAATGTAAAAAAACCTAAAAACAGATTATATGTACATAATGTAGGTTGGATGTTATAAGGTCGCCGCTGAACTTCAAAATGTAATATGACAAATTTGTAGAACTACATTAAGGAACAACGAAAGATCCTTTTTGTTTTGTTTCTTTGACTGTTAACGTATTTGGTGTAATTTACCAATTAAATTGGCTCTTCTTTATGGACCGAGAGTAACATTTATAGTCTAATAATACACAATATATAATATTATTCAGATATAAATCTGAATACATATATGTAATATTATATCTTTATACTAATTTCTATTACAACAGCTACGAACGTTTTTCTAAAAAAAAAATACTTTTTATTTTTTAATACAGGGGAAGATCACTTTGGCTCCTGATGACATGTTTAAAGATTACAGCAAATTCCAGATTGCTGCTAAGAATTTGAATTTATTTTCACCGATCATACTCATAAAAACTCATAAACCATACTTTGAAGTTTAGCGGCATTTGCGGGAATTAATAAACATACTTGCATACATTTTATTATTTCCAGAATATAATAATTTTTGGACTCGTATTATTTTTAGTCAATATTCAATATTTTCAAACAGATATGTTTGAAAGACATGGGAACAAAATAGGCGAAATAAAAACGTCTAAGAATTAATACGAGAATATGTAGATAAATCTTTTAATCAACAATCTTAAAAAGAAAACTAATACTTCTGTATCATGATTTTATATTAAACGACCTAAAAACCTCCACAAATATATAAAAATTAATGTTTGTCACCGGCAAAGCATATAATTCACGCCATTGTATAGAATACCTAGTCATTCTATACAATGTCACGCTCATTTAGGTATTGCTCAAAATATTTTATCCATCGTGTATCATCATACACCCTTCCTATGCACTGTATAAAATGCCTAGTTATTGTATAGAATAAGACGAGGAAATCAGGTAAATTATCAAATGAGGGACAAATAAAATAAGTTGCTTTGTTATATATCAATTAGTAATAAAAAAACACTTAAGTAGTAGTGCTGGATACGTATTATTTATGCTTAACATTAGAAAACAATAACACTTAAGGTAAAGAAGGGATCTTCTTATTGGTAAAACCGAGGTAGTTAGTACATTTTGTACTAAACAGAGTATTAAACCTTAAAGCAACGCAAAGAAATTTGTTTTTAAAAGTAATAGGAAGGTTCCAAACTTTGTACAGAATATTGATTAATCTATCTATTTAAATAAAAAAAATGCAATGGTCTTTGTGTTGGTAAGCGCATCACTTGAGGATGGCTGAACCTAGTTTTATCAATTTGGTTTTAAAATAAATGTGGTAGCACGATCAAACTGAAATATTTGAAAATTGAGGAAAACTAGAAGGGTTTTTTAAGGAATAAAAAAGGGTTACAAACAAATTTATGAAAAATCGGCCGCACAACATCTTTTGAGTCAGTATTTAAATAAAAACGTTGGGTATTTATTTATTTGATACTATATGAAAAACTATAAGGACATTATGATGTAGAAAGTTCTTTTAAACGCATAAGTATCTTTAAGTACTGCAGAACTGGTTGCAATTATATTTGCGTCTAAACATTCGCTGCCCGCCCCGCCTGCCATGGGAAATAACTGCACATTGCTGGCTGAACATTCAGTATTGTCAATGTCTGCTCATGGAATTAATTATATTTCATACTTTGTCTGAACTTTGTAGGCAATCTAAAGAATGACTAGGTATTCTACAAAATACCGAATTATATAGGTTGCCGGTAACATATACACAAATCAACCAAGCTGTATAATTTTAACACATCACAGTTACAAAGACACACTAGAAATATTAAAGCTTGTGCAATAGGGTAGGCAGGACTGTTCAAAGTTAACAGAACCGCCGCGATGGTCTCAACGTCCAGTATTTATTGGGATGCTGTGGGTCCAGACACTTGAATCCCGACTGAGGAATTATAAATACCGTTAGGACATAGTAATTCAATTGTTCAATATTCTTTTTTCTTTAGAAAAGAACTACCGCATTAGGAATTAATCCTGTGTCGCGGGGGACTTTACAAACACACAAACAACGGACACAAAGAACACCCAGACTCGGGTGGTAATCGAACTGTATTGTACTGTAACGGTAATGTATATTAAATAAATAAAACATTAAGATTACCCAAATAACATGCAATATCATAATAAAACATGCTATCATGCAATATAAAGCTATAAAGCATATTAGTTGCATTCCTTTGTCAAACAATAGCTGCAAATTGCTTTGTACTAATCAATGAGTTTTAATTTCGAACACATTCAAGGTATATTTATCTTCAGGCCGCTCAGCTGATTGCCGCTCAGGAACTTTTGAAGTGAAAATGCGAGATAATTTATTACCAATTTGCTCAGTTGTTACTAAAACGCTAAACATCACGTTCATGTCAACGTTCACGCTTTGCCATTAGGTACAATTAGTGTTACCAAGGCCTATAAAACTGGGATCATCAATTACTGATTAAGCTATAAATCAATCGATAGTGATTTGCCTTTCGATCGACATTAATCGCTGAATGACGGATAGTCGATATCCAAATTTACCAATTAATGATCGTTTGATTACTCACTACTATCATGTAGTCACCTGGTCTCTAACTGCGCCACGCAGTTAGTGGTCAGGTAGCGCTGCTTCAGCGACTCTCCACTAATGGCTCTAGATATGAAAAAAGTGTATACTCACGACGGTGTCCAGTTTAAGGAATGGTTGTAGACAAACGAGCATGACGGTCATGTTGCAGCCCAGCTCGCCCGTCGCATATGGCTGATGACTCCACATATTAAAAAAGTGTATACTCACGACGGTGTCCAGCATATGGAAGGGTTGTAGACAAGACGAGCATGACGGTCACGATGCAGCCCAGCTCGCTCTTCGCATATGGCTGAAGACTCCAGTTATGAAATAAGTGTATACTCACGACGGTGTCCAGCCTTGGAAAGGGAGCTAGACAGACGAGCAGGACGGTCATGTTGTCGCAGCCCAGCCCGCCCGTGGCGCAGTTGGGTGCCAGACAGCGCTGCATCAGCGCCTCGCACACCGCCGCTGGCTCCCAACCGCTCAGGAGTCGTGCGCGACAGAAGGATACCACTTCCTGCGAGGATGATCGAAACAACATTTTAGTAAACGATGATAAACATTACTGTTGCGTCACAGTATTTTTTTTCAAATACAAGCACGTTGCGGCTGCGTAGATGACTATACTCTGTTAGGCTCTGTTTCTGCATTTAGACTCATAGGCGGTCCATTATGCGTTCTCGCTTACTGCTATTGTGGATTTGATTTATATGTGAGGCAACTATTTTTGATACACAGATTTACGTTAGTGATATTTGTGTTCCCCTAGTGGTAATATTTGTAAATCTCGAACGTTTAAAAAAAAATAGCATTTGTTTTTGTATCGAAACATACTTCGTTTCGTGGATCTTAACGTGTTTTGCTGGATGATGTACTAACTGCTACGATATGTGTAGTTGTGTAATGCATAGCTTTTTGCCCTCCTTTTTATTAATTCTGGAAACCCCCATGGGTAATCACCACCAATGGGTTTCGGTGGGGCGATGTGTTGGAATCGAACCGACTAAAAAACCACATCGTCCGCCATACTGGGAAGGACTGTTGTTATGACATCAACGGTCCTTATCTCCTGGTGCCATCCCGCAAAAGCGCAAGCATCCCCTTTGAGTAACTTTCCAACTAGGTAACGTCTGGGTGGACACAAGGGTGTCGCAACTTTGCGGCCGGTCACTATGGTGGGTGGAGCGGAAAATCCGTCCCGTCCATCCGTGGAAACCTTAGGACGGCATGAGGTAATGGCAGGCGCATCTCCAACGTACTCCAACGCCCGGTTGTCGTCGGCAGATAGGGTAGTGGAGCCGCCTCCTTTTGCGAGATAAAATATCTGTTGCAACCGGCCATAGAGCGTACGACCACGGCCGGTAGCGAGAGATTCTCTCCGATAAGTCAAGTTGTCACCCAAGCGGGACAAAACGCAAGCATAAAGCTGCGCCGAGTTCTCACTGCAGCTGCAGTGGTGGCAGACGGGTCTCAATTCCCTCTTAGCGACCAAGTGCAGCTACTTGCCGAAGCAGCCGTACCCGGAAAACACCTGCGTCAGTCGGAAGGAAAGGGTCTTGTGATGCCGCCCTGTCCACTCAACGATGACCAACTGGAGCGTCTCCACGGCGGCAAAGCCAGCACGAGGATCTTTCAGCCGTGACCACCAACAAGCCATCGTGTATCGACGGGCGGGTGCCGACTGTAAACTTCGGCAAGCACGGCACTCCAAATTCCACGAGGGAGTCCAAATCAGTGCGCACGCCGCCTTTGTTAAAATGATGCGGTACCCGCGTATAGCCCTGACCGCCATCGCCCTCTGAGAAGGCCAGAGGGTCAGGGTCGGGATAGTGAGTCGTCAGTTCTTGTGGTAGCACCAAGAACTAAGTATTTCTGAATTTGAGGGTAGTGAGATAAAAACTAAACCATGCACGTGACCTTTATATACCATCACCTAAAGAGGAGAACAAAACTGTCTATTATTAGTGTAAATTTTCAAGGTGTTAAAAAGTTTGTTTGTTTGTTTGTGTCATATCAACAAAACTTTAAGATATTGAAAAGCTAAGAGAGATTATTAGAAATTAGGTTACTTACAAATTTCCTGTGCGCTCTGCAAAGGTTATTGTGAATTGTTAAGCATAGATAATCCGTATAAAAAAGCTACCTATGTTGGCTTAATTTTGAAACGTCGTAACGCCAAAATTTTGATATCATCTAGAGTAAAATGCCGTAACGAACACGATGGAATCACTCGTTGCTAGTCGTTTTTTTTTTTTTTGCGATTTACAATAATTAAAACTAGGTACTTCGTAAGTCCCTTACACATAAATAATAGTACCTGGATGACCAACCTTTGCTCGGTTTTTTTTATGTTTTCTTAAAATGAAACCTAGCTAGATCAATTTATAACCCCTGCATATATATATATATATATATATATATATATATATATATATATATATATATATATATATATATATATACAAGAATTGTTCGTTTAAAGGTATTAGATATAGATAAATAATAATAATAACTTCACACATCTCACACACGGCCGTCCGATCCCAAACTAGGCAGAGCCTGTACTACAGTAACCAGACTGCTGATAAACATACTTATATATTTCTAAATACATACATATTATAGATAAATGATACCCAGACACAGAACAAATAATCATGCTCATCACACAATTATTTGTCCTGGGTATGAATCGAACCCACACCCACACATGTTTGACAAGTATACGTAAGTTCATTTATTTAATCATCTTATCAGATAATAAATCATAATTACAACAAACATAAGCACAATTAATATTTAAACGTAAATAAAGCTGTTTGCCTACGTTTTATACTTAGTTATTTAATAAAATAGTTTTTTTCTTCCTCCTGTAAAATTTTACCAAATGGAAATACGAAGATTGATAATGAAGCTAGCGCAATTAGGGAAGGACTACTACCAATTATTATTGTAATGAGTAGTGCTTGGTCTCGAGGTTTGTCCGTATTCTTTGTCTGGGGAAGGCGTTTGTATTATGAGCGATGCCTTTAACTGCTTCCCATGAGGTCGAGGACCTTTGTTGCTGTCCTTAGTAGTATAAGCCAAAATAATTGTTTACAGAATCCCTCAAGTCTCGACATACAACACTAACCTCGTTACTTAGCACTTCCCAGATGCCATCGCACGCTATCACGATAAATTCCCAGTCTTCGTTCAGCTGCCTCACTTGAATGTCTGGATATGCTGCAAAAACATATGAAAATATATATGAGTAATAAATGTGTAGTATACATGTGTAAAATTGTAACAAATTGTATGCTTAGGGGTGTATTCACATTATACTGCTATGACGAAAAAAAACCTTATAATTATTTTATATCTATATACCTATTTATATATACATTTATAATTAATATTTTATCTTTATGCAACAATAATATGATTAATGGTTTGAGGTTTTGAGGTTTCTGAACATTTTTCTTTGAATCCGTAGATCTGAGTTACATATTTTTTTTCAGATTATCTGTGTCATGAAGAATTTGGCCGATGGCCGTCTGAGCGTTTACTCCAACGGCCATCGCCTAAATTCTTCTTCTTCTTAGGGTCTTACAGTAGAGACCGCGAATCGGTAAACGGATGGTAGGACGCCCCCCAGCCAGATGGACCGACGACCTTAGGAAGGTAGCTGGGAGGGACTGGATGCGGAAGGCGGAGGAGCGGGTGCTATTGCGCACGTTGGGAGAGGCCTATGTCCAGCAGTGGAATAGTATAGGCTAATTGATTGATGAAGAATTTTCCATCCCAGGAAGGACAGGAATAAAGACATATTCATGTTGTTATGGCGCAACAGCCATAGGCACGCCTAACTCTAAATCAGCGTTCCTACAAAATTACCTGTGACAATTTGTTCTTGTGGTGACAGCCGGTAATTCTTCTTGAAAACATAGTCCCCAAGCGCTCTAGATAATGCTAGATTTCCATTGACCCTGTTAAGTTGCACCCATCCGCCCCCCGCAGTAATACGACGCAACTCTTCTTCATTATTGGGCTTGTGATCGTACGACAGCACCTCCACCTGCTGAAGTATTTTTCAGCTCATTCTTATGCTCGGTATATCCAAAATTGACAAGACAGTTAACATTATATGGTTATAGGATCCTGGGTTATTTCAAAAGAACTCGGTAACAGTCTTACCCCGCCTCGAACACTGGCGATAGCTCTAGAGTCGCCGACATTCGCGCAGTAAAGTGTGTTGTCTTTTATGAGTACCACCACGGCCGTACTGCCAGCTACTTTTTGCATCAGCATGTCTTCTTCAAGCATCGCCTGGTCCAGGTCTAGGAAACCCTGTAATCATGACGCAATCTTCCGTATAAAAGTCGTACATTTTCATAAAGTGTTCATTACAAATACCGTTACATGCGACAGATCTTGACGCCGTTAGTAGCTTTGAATTCAATTACATGGGATTAATTAGATCTTTCTGTAGAATCAACATAAGAAGGTTGGTAACTCGCAAATTGGGTTTAACGTAGGCCAATTGGCTTGTCTGCTGTTGTCGTGACTGTTGCTTCGACGGAGTGTGTCATATTTTTTCCCTAAATTTATCATAGATTTTTTTTATACAAAAAGGGACCGCCGCCGTTAGCAATTGATGGAAAGTCAGTCGTGTCATTAGATAAAAAAACGATAATTCTCTGAAAATTATTTTGTATCTGTGCAATGGATTTACTATTACAAACTAGATAGATCTAAAATAGTAATGTAGCGAAATTTTTTATTTTATTTTAGAAAATTGAACGTAAATTGTATTTAATGATAATTTTTATAAAGCATTTTTATTGTTAGGATTCATTAGATATTAGATGACCTGTTAATTTAAGAGTAGGTATTATAATTGTGTTACAGAATAAATAGTAAGTGTACCAGTAGTTATCTTGATATTTAATAAGACAGTAATTTTAAAGGAAAAATAACTTTCGGAAACCTTCATAAGAAAAACAGTGTGCACGGGTACAGCTGAGGGGACTAACAATCGCATCATAATAACAACTTGACGTCAGCAGACGACTCTAGAAGGAAATTAGTTTACGGAGAGGACTAAGCCCGGTTCCAGGCGTCTTACTGTCTAACAACATGTGCAAGTGCTTCGAATGTCACTCAATTCACAGAAAGTTAAAATTAGAACGATCATTTGATATTAAAGTGATTCAGACATGCGTATACTGTAAAGCTTAATAACTTTTTCACATATGATACAAAAGTCATTACTCATGTGTTGAAATATAATAGAATGTTATTTTAGAGTATTTTTTACTAATTTCAGTTTTTGAAATTAATTGCTCTTTTTAAAAATAGGTGAATAAAACGATCAAAGCTAAGGCTTGCCTTGACAACATCATCTGTCCATAAAGAAAAGTTATTAGTCGGTTCAAGTTAGCTTGAAAAATAGGGGTAAGCTTGCAAAAACTCGCATACAGCTGAAAATTGGTACAAATGTTGGGAACACCATTATACATACATACACAGCTGAAAATTGGTACAAATGTTGGGAACACCATTATACATACATACATTATACAAAAAAAACAACTTTCTGTCAAAAAAAGTATCGGGAATTGATAATTTAAATTTTTGTAAAAAAAAAAAAAGAAAATTGAAAATTGACAAATAATTATTTTTTGTGGTTAAGTTGGCACAACTGTTTTCTATATTGGCACGAAGTTTGACCAATATCTGTCATTTAGTTTGTTCTCAGTACTCGATTTTGTAAGCTCATCTCAGGAGTGTTTTGCGATTTTTGTAATGGATAAAAACATCATTGCAAATGGAATTTCATGTTTAGAGTCGCTGAAAATGTTACAGAAAGCATACGGTGAATCGACTTTATCAAAAACTCGTGGATATGAGTGGTACAGTGCATTCAAAAGCGGTCGAGATTTGTTGCAAGATTTGCCTCGCTTTGGTCAGCCATCAACGTCTTCAACTGAAGTTAACACCGTTAAAGTGAAGAAACTTGTGACTTAAAATCCTCATTCAAGTTTGAGAGATAGCCGCTAAACTTTGTGTGTCTTACGAATCGATTCGTACTATTTTAAACGATCGCTTTGGCATGAAAAACGTTGCCACTCGACTAGTCCCGAAAGATCTTTCGAAGAATTTTCTTCAAAAGCTCAATCGCGTAAAAGTTGCTGAAGACATGCTAGAACGAGTCAATTCCGACCCTGCATTCGTAAAACGCATTGTTATTGGTGATGACACATGGGTTTACGAGTTTGACATGCAGACTAGTCAACAAGCTTTGGAATGGCGACTTCCAACTGAACCGAAACCGAAAAAACCACTACAAAGTCGATCAAAGTCAAGGTCATGTTGACTGTTTTGACGGTTGTTGAAGGTCAGACTGTAAATAAAGAATATTATTTGAGCGTCATGCGGCGTTTGAGAGAGCAAATTCACCGAAAAAGGCCCGATTTGTGAAAAGAAAATTCTTGGATATTATACACCATGACAATTCGAAAAAACTCAACAAATACCATCGGACAACCACCGTATTCACCGGATATGGCTTCGGCCGCGGCGAGAACTGCAGTCGATTCTGGAAAATGCATTTAAAAAATGTTTTGATAACTAGATTATTCGTAGGCATAAGCGTATTATTTCGGAAGGGGCCTACTTTGAAGGCGATACAACAAATTTGGAAGAATAGTTAACATTTTGTGTTTTATTGACCTTTGCCCGGTACTTTCTTGACAGAGTAGTAAATGAAATGTAAAGGTTAAGCGTATTATTTCGGAAGGGGCCTACTTTGAAGGCGATACAACAAATTTGGAAGAATAGTTAACATTTTGTGTTTTATTGACCTTTGCCCGGTATTTTCTTGACAGAGTAGTAAATAAAATGTAAAGGTCCCAACCGATTCCACATCTGCAAAAAAAGTAATTCAAGGTCAAAAACCGTAAAAATGTTTTTTTTTTTGCATTTTTCAGCCAAGCGGTAAGTTTTATCATACAATAGGTTAGACAGAAATTTTAGAGTTTGGAATTATCTATAAAAAAGCCCTTGAATTCATTTGTACTTTTGTTTTAGGTATGTAAGTAGACAACTTTGGCTGTAAACAATAGCTGGTGCTTGTCGGTTAATTACTTATCAATCATCATCATCATTTAATACTTAATTTAAAAAAAAACCTCACTTCATTTTTTTTAACATATCTGAAGTTCAAAATTGTTGGCCTAGTGGTTAGTGACCCTGACTGCTATGCCATAGGTTCGAGGGTTCGATTCCCACCCGAGTCTGGGTGTTCTTTGTGTCCTTTGTTTGTATGTTTGTAAAGTCCCCCGCGACACAGGAGTAATTCCTAATGTGGGAGTTGCCTTTTTAACAAAAAACATTCAAGGATTCGAAATCACTCAAAACCAGAACAACCGTTTACAAGCCCTCCATGTCCATTGACAAATACCCTAGAGTGGCCTAATAGGCGAATGACATGCTCGCCTATTGAAGCCCAAGAAGGTAACATTGTTTTTGTCAATTCGACACGATCCACAATTTATTAATGAAGGCCTATTAGACACTACAAGTACTTGTTCGGAATGAGAATTCTCTCTAATCAAACATGAATTTTAATAGTGTTTTGACGCATGCCGCATTTTAATAAGCACCTCGAGCTATATTTTATGGGATTACGTAACGTGGCTTGTACCAAAGTGTATATTTACCGTACTTTTAAATGACGATGACGTGTGGTATTTTTATTGTAGAATAAATTACTTGACGTAAATAGTTACTAAACACGCTTGGATAACTATTTTTAACTACAGATTTTGTAAAAGGATTCTAATTTGCAGTTTAAGTGTAACAACAGAGAGACTTTTTCCACCGACAAACACGAGAGACGTTTTCTAGTTTTGAAGTAAGAAATAAAGGAAAAGTTAGAAATATCAAATCCTTATTCAGATATACGGAAGAATAAATAGCAACTTTTATAAATCTTATGTAGACACAGTCTAGAATTAATGACACGGACGCGCGTGACTGTTTACTATTTTTATATTAGTCTTAAATATCTTTAGATTATTATTATTACTTAGAGTACCTGAGAGACCAAGCTTCGCTCGGTAGCTTTTTGTAAAATCGTATTTTTTTTAAAATACATGTTTCTTCTAAAATTGCGTTTTTACAGGAAACACAACTATGCAGTAGAACTTAAAATGCAAAACTGTATCTGTATTCAAAACTCCATAAAAATCGTTAAAGCCGTTTTCGAGATGCCCGAAATATAAATACATACATAAATAAATACATACATACAAGAATTGCTCGTTTAAAGTAGTAAGATTTAAAATTATTATCAGGTCAGGATTATTTGTATGTGTGTATATGTCGCAGTAAGATGGTTATAGCCGTGATGTAATTATATTCCTAAGGAAATAATTATGGTAAGATAGTTATGAACCGAATTTATATAACTATCTTACGGTATACAGGGATATAACCACAGAATTGAGAATAAGTAAGAAGTGAGATGTGGGCGGAAGGCGAAAAGAAGTTAGGACTGCAATGTGTCCAAAGTAAAAACATCATTTCGTCGGTGAGTCCAAAAACTTTCGATTTAAGTAATATTGACAAAAATTCACAAAGTATTATCTAAGTTTAAATTGTTAAGATCGACCCTGTATTATTAGCATGTTACTACAATCACTTTTTACAAATAAAAACATTATTATTATTATATAAGTTAAAAGAGAAAACCGTTATGATCTAATCTACTAAAACAGTTAATACATTGCATATAATATTTGAGTACTAACTATATTGGAACTATGAGAGCACGCAATGAACAATTGCTTACAGGAACATTCCTATACATTTTGCACGAAAATATTTGGTAAATTTTAAGATGCACACTCGTTAGCTCTCATTGACGTACCGTTGTCACGGCTTGCGAGTATGTATAAGAAACGCTACCTATACTGATCAGCCTAACGGTGTATTTAGTACATTTATAAATGTCGTTTAGGGTTCATATTTAATACATCCTCTGTAACACATTAGCGTAGAGTTCTGTATGTGTGTTAATTATATTATAATCTAAGCGTGTGCACGAAACATGATTTTGAACAGAATGGCTGATGGCATTTCTAAATACATATTCTCAGTTCTGTGGATATGACTATATCGCGGCTATAACCATTTTATTGCGACATATATTTACTTTACTAGTTATTAGTCATATAGCGACATTGGGCACTAATAAATAATAGTTAAGCACCTAAGTGAGGTGCAGCCGATTTGCTGCTCAAACTGAGAAGGACGACGACTTTTACTATAGAAATTACTGCAGTTATACAAAGCAATAAAGATAGGACACATAACACTTCTGCTTGAAAAGGAATTGCCCGGTTGCTAAGTACTAGAATAAGCCGTCGAGTTCTCACTTACCTGTTTTAAGGCCTCTTCTATATTGCCTAAATGGTACTCCGGACGAGCTGTGATGAACTTGTGCAGGTGTTTCCCAGCGTATTCTGCTATGTTGGCGCCTGTAACAATCGATCATGCTAATGCAGATTGTGACAGAAACTATAAATTACAAAAACCTTATGTGAGAACAGAACAGATCTTTGGAGTTAATATCACAATCGAAGTAACTTAAGAATATGTTAGGTTATAATATTTTATTATTGTACTTGTCAGTTGCAGCACAGAATGGTTTTACCTATTATATTTATTAAGTAGGTACAGAAAACTTACTTATTATTAATTATAGATAAATAAATAACGATTCTAAAGAATTCAGTGTAAAATAGCTCGAACATAATAAAATTAACACTCCATATAAAAAAACATTTGCTTATCTTTAGCCCGCGTATATTATAGGTGAAGATAATTCTTTGTACCCCTTTTTGAATTTTGGAATATTTACAGTTTATATATAAAGTCCAGAAAGCTGAAACTTTTAAACAATATGTCTAACAACTTTAAACATTACGTGAAAACCGCTTAATGAAATTACACGCGTCCAGTATCTGCGTTGACCCGTCATAGTAAGTAAGTCTATACAATGACAGCTCAAGTAATATTGGCCAATGAAAAAACCATGGTCGAAATTCGACCACCAGATCTCTAGTCCTACTATTCTACTAATATTATAAAGGCGAAAGTTTGTGAGGATGGATGGATGTTTGTTACTCTTTAGATTTCACCAAAATTGCAACGCAAACGAAGTCGCGGGCAACGGCTAGTCTATTATTATGTTGAAGCTCCAAACGCGTAAGTTTTTGTTCCGATCGCGACTTGCGTCCAAAATATAAAGTTATCATTTAATGAGTGCGTGAAGGTACAACTCTATGGTACATACAACACAACGAGCACGCGAGACGCAAATGATTGAAACCGTGCTGAGATTGCTGCCAGCAAAGACAAGAGAGAGACGCACAACAGTAAACTTAAAAAGAGAGAAGTGGTGTCCTTAGAGTGGAAACTCCGAGTGAAGTACCTCCACTCTGCTCAATAGTAGCAGCTTATTAAAAATACATATTTTTTATCAGGCATCAGGGGCACAATACTTGCACATGCAAGTATTGTGTCCCTGATGGGGAGGAGTGACAGAGCTCCCGCGGGAAAGGGTCGGCTACGCGTCGGTGTTAAGTGTTTATAAATTCATTGAGAAACAATTGTTCATAAACACTGTTTCAGAAACAAAATCTACGTGTTTCCGAATGAAATAAATGTGTTTCTGAAACAACTTTTTTCGTGGGAGAGCCATGCTTCGGCACGTATGGGCTGGCTCGACCGGAGTGATACCACGGACTCACAGAAAACTGGCAGTGAAGCAATGCTTGCATTGCTTCTCGCCGAATGAGTGGAATACCGGAGGCCCTAACCCTTCCCTCTCCCCTTCTCTACCCCTACTCCCACCTGAAAGGCTGGCAATGCACTTCTGACTCTTGAGTTGCAAGTGCCCATGGGCGGCGGTAGTCATTTATCATCAGGTGCTCGTTTGCCCCATATACCTTAAAAAAAACAAATCATCATGTTTCAGAAACACATCATTTTGTTTCGGTAATTATTAGGCACGTGTTTATCGGCATGTTTCTGAGCTCCCCGCTCGTTTCACAACAGA
The DNA here is from genome assembly GCA_949752705.1 of Callimorpha dominula. Taxonomy (NCBI): domain Eukaryota; kingdom Metazoa; phylum Arthropoda; class Insecta; order Lepidoptera; family Erebidae; genus Callimorpha; species Callimorpha dominula. The sequence continues at coordinate 9,823,535 of OX457010.1, read as the reverse complement.
TGCGTATGAGTGGTAGACGCGTTGTTTCACTTGTTTATGAAACATGGAGATAGTGTGGGACGACGAAAAAAATCGGGTGACATATTGTAAACAACTGATGATGTGGACGGCACAGTTTCCGAAACATTTTTCTTGATAAACATCTACGTGATGTTTCAGAAACTGTGTATCCGTTAGTTTTCTGTTTATTGTATATCAATAAACTAAAGACTCTGCAAATCATAAGTAGGTATCAAAACTAAAATTAACTTCATAGTAAGTATAGCAATATCTTCTCTACAACATGTCTTCATAGCTTTGCGCCTCAGGGCTATAGTTTATTTAATTCTAACCCTTAAGATTTTGATATGTAAGGAGCTCCAGCGGCGGGATTACACATTTGCCGCCAGTAGGCTATTAAAATTTTGCCGCCCCTACCAGTCAGTCTATCTAATTCGATATCACAGAAGAAGACAAAAAATAATGTAGGCCCCAAATTTGCCGCCCTAGGCTCCAGCCTACTCAGCCTGCTGGTAAATCCACCACGGAGCTCTTATGTAGAACTACATGGTTCTGAACTACTTATAGCACAGAATACGTAATAGTACCTACAGGTAGAGAAGACCCACTCCGCCAAAACATTTAAATAAATAGCGACTCTTGTTTCGACACAATAAAGTCGCAATTTACGTCACGGAGCACTTTTATAATTACCTACAGTTATATTCACCTCTAAGTTCCATCTCTTACTATCCCGTAACTCTTATCTGTTCTGACAACTCCGCGACGTTAAGGTTGTCTTTTTTTAAAACAATTAATTAATCTGAATATTTAATTACTTACCAACAATTTATGTGCCTATTACTCTATTTATGTGAACAAATAAACCTAAGCTAGGTACTAATAACTCGACAGTCTAGATACGAACAGATGACACGATGCAGCGGTGTTACTGAGCATTGAACTAACTAACGTGCGGCCCGGCCGGCGCAGTCCACTGAATTTTGGCACGTTTAGTCGACCCCGCCATGTACTTTTAGCTTTATACCTACACCGTGGAGAGGACCTGGCCTGCTTATAGACAGAACAGCATGAATACTTTGTCAGGGCTACAGAAACAGACATTTAGAGGTCACCTTTAATTCAGAAAAAAAGTACTGTTCCCGTGGATTGTCTGAACTGATTGAGATAATCCACATTAATGTAGGCCAATTAAAGGGCAAAAGCTAGTAAGTAAGATATTAAATGTCACAAGCTCTTTCTGTTTGGGTTTCAGTTAGGGTATTAAAGCTTACAAATTTCAGTTCAACAATAAGGGATACAGATTCGATTAGTTCTTTATTGTTTTTTTTTTTATGATTTTCCAAAAGCACATACAATATTTTACGTTACTTTCTTTTCTGTGCCAAGACTAAATATTAGAGTTAATGTACATTGACCTATAATATGAGCGGAGTTTTTAGTCTTCTGTAGACAGTCAATGTTACAAGTTTTATAACACAACAGTAGCTACTGATTAGTAAAACCATTCTAAATTTACCTCCATGACCATCATATACTGCAAAGAATGCTGTCCCAAGATCTTCAGGGAGTGACAGTATGTGAGTATGAGAATCATCCATAGACACTCTCCATCCTTGCATGCAAGAAGATGCAACAAGGTACCGTGAGTCCTGACATGTCGACGACTGCTTCTCCGTCACAGGTTCTGATAGAGTTTGTCCCATTACTCTGAAAATTAACTGTTAAATCAAATTATCTGTGCTAATAATGTGCTTCACATCAAAAAATGTGCATTGTTTGTATGTACAGTGGACAACGAAAATGGTCTACCAGTTTTGACAAAAGTTTATGTGTAATCGCAATAGGGATACGGTTGAACCTACCTCTAACAATAAACTGTCAAAATATTATTGCATGGGAAAGTCAACCTTGTTGTTTTATAATGTCAAATAATCTTCAACCCTAGGGTGGTAGACAATATATTTGGCCGATGATGTGATGGTACAAAGAGAGAATTTTAAGTAGTACATCATAGAAACGCGTTTCAAATTTCTACAGAAACAAAACAAATACCAGAGGGTTGCATCATGTGCGATTATTTATTGTTGTATGAGTGATGATAGCAATGTTATCAGTCTCAGTCTGCAAGATTTCAATGTACTATAAATTTTTGGCAGCTACATTAAAGCATTAAATGAAAAAGTTCTTTAATATATCAGACATACATATATACTGTTCTCTCAGTCCTAATTGTCTTGTGGTGGCTGCTCTTTGTGTCCTACTAGCCTTAGTTGTTTTTTGCTATAGTTGGCATCTAGCAAGGCCAAAGAATGAAAATTAAATTTTCAGTCAGTATTTACACATCTGTATACAGTGCAATAAATACTTGTGAAAATGATAATCACAAATTATTTTGTCAGTTACAAATATTATAACTGACAAAATTGCTGCAACTGATTGGCAAACAATTGTTATTTAAAATGGAGATAATTCACTTTTACAATTACAATTATATTACAAACACAATTATGAATATCATATTATATTATTATAAGAGAAGGTATTACAATTACTTATATAAATAAGTATGTAACATACTAATGAAATCAGGTATCTCACTTATGTGATAAACCAGTGTACTAACAACTATATAACTCTTAACATCTATTGTCTTGCAATATAAAAATATAATTAGAGGAACTGCTGTAACTAGGTACATAAAATAATTTAATATTGTGATTTAAAAGCCTAAGAACCAGCTATTTCAGACTTAGATGGACAGAAAATGTTTAAGAAAGTTTAAGAATATTTTAGTTTTGATGACAGATCTTCACGTAAAATATCAAAGTTCGGCCGTATCTTTTCGGCTTAAAGCCGACCCCAACTTAGTTGGGAAAAGGCATGGAGGATGATGATCTCAAATAAAAATATCGTGATGAATATTTAACACGACTGCCAATAGAAGTGACTGTATCATTTGGAAATCGTAAACTAAGGCCACTATTGCTAAAACACCACGATATGACTAACTTCTGATGTCATAGACAATTTGAGAAAAGATTTATCCTAAAACACGACTTTCAAGTTAGATATAAAATGTATTTAAATACATTAAAATAGTGCAGTATTTATTAAAAGTATTACTTATCTGATAATAAGTCTAGAGTATACGGTTATTATCACACAAATATGATAAAAATAGGTAACTTACGTGCTATTTTACTATACAGAAACGTAACAAAAAATGCTAATATCTTTAAACACACTTGTGTCCAACAGTAAAATATGTTATTCTTTATTATGTTTTGCTTTTTTGACAGACTGAAGTATATTTTTCATTAATTACTCTGAAATGCGTAGGTAAATAAAATAGAATGCAGACTTATAGACGTCAAAGTGACACTTCGATTATAATGTTGCAAGTTGTATTTTTCAAACTTTGACTACCTAATAGCTTACTGAAACGTAATGGAAATGAGAGAACAGTTTTTCATTCTGTCTAAAATTTAAAATAAAAAGGTATTATATTACAGCATTTTAATAATAATTAATTGTATAGTATGTAACACAAAAACACAAACTGATTTCAAACCTTATTTTTTAAATACAACCATTATCTTTATATGACACATAGATCCATTACGATGTATACTTACAGGTAAGATGCAAGGACTTACCTAAAATACTCGCAGGATGTAGATACCTGTAGCACACCAGGATTAGTCCAGTGGTATAAAAGGCAATATGCATCGGGAGGCGTAAAATGCATAAGTCGACAGTTGCATATCGATTCAAAATCAAGATATAGTAACAAATCTATCATTTTGTAAATAAAAAAATGTTACTAGTGCATAGCATGTGCGGTAGGAGATGACAAAAATAAGTACAAAAAAATATATAATATTATCGTATCTTAAATCCCATACCGACCTCAAAAAAAAAACACCTATAATATTGTTTTGTTAACGCGCAATTATGTAGTATTAACTTTATGGAATGTCTCGGTAAAGTAGTGGCAAAATTGTTAAGTTATGGCTTTATACTCCAGGAGGTTGGAGCCGCCCGACCGCTGCAGTTCCTCCACCCTGGTTACTCTTGTCAAACAGCACTACGAATCACGTCTGTGATGACAGTCTCCGAAAGTTATTATAACGACACACACAGACAAAATTTAACTTTTATTTCGTGACATTATTTACCTGCATTATGAGTAACGGGGGCGCCACCCGATGAAAGCAGCTGAAATATTTTTCTCATGCACCTACCATGTCCCTCACTGAATCACCCAAAGGCTGTCTGGTAGAAAATGCCTGCATGGCATTAAGTCGATCTCGTCCAATGTAAAATGCAGGCAGTATTAAATAAATAAAATAAATCAGTAAAAACATAATTAGGTAACCCTAAACTCTGTGTAGTAATTAAAAAAAGGTAAGTCGTAAGAGCAGTTTATAAATGATATATATAAATAAAGATAAACGATTCTCGTAAATAAAAACTAAGAACTTAAATAATATACGAAAAGAAGTTTGATATTATTCAGACTACCTAACCAGGCTAGGCAAATATCAATAGAATTTATTAACGCTTCAGCTGTGTTCATTACACGCCTTTTAGCCTGTTAAGAGTCCAGTCAGGTACAATATTAGGTAATCCTTGAATCGTAATTCAGTCTGTCCCCGGATATAATACAATCTATGCATCTAATATAATACAAGTCATGTCTAACACATACCCATATATATAATAATATAGAATAAAGAAGAATGACTTGCCTTATAATTTTTGCCACTCCAAACATACCGGTGCAAAAATTTGAATACTGAAATTTAGGAACTGATAAAAGGAATCAAAGTGCACCATGTGATTCACTTACGTAAATTTGCCTTTAAGGCTTAGAAAGTAACTCAGAAAATTTTATATAAAAATATAAAAAAACTTTAAAATACAAAAAGTACATGAAACTTTTATAAATTATTGACAGCGCCTGTGGCATCCGTCTACTTGTCATTTACTAAGGAGTTATTTACCACAACATGAATATTTTTATTTTATTTAACTTTTTAGATCTGATAAGCTTAAAAAACTGAAGATTGTTTCGGTATTTTCAAATAAATTATTATGAACCTACATTGAGGAAGTTACAAATTATCTGGGCAAGCATATGTGAAAACGAAATTCTAATTGACACCACTACAATCATGGATTAATAAGGCGGAGTAACCAATCCTCATAAGTCATACCGTTATTGTCCTACCGACTTAGCTTGTTATATACTACCTCTATGGTTATTTCCCAATTATATAAATCGCATCTTCGGTTTGTAAGTTTAATTCAACATTTCTATATTCAGTATTCTGTATTTTAAGAATGAAAATTTCAGCATGAGGTATGCTTAACGCAGCGGCGAAGCGTTCGCAATCTGCCAAATTGACTGGGGGTCTGTGTGAGTATCGATAAAATAATCGCAGTCAGAAAATGTAACTAGGTGCTCAAAGAATATGGGTCGCCCTAAGTATTTTTATATGAAATGTCATTGGGGTCGCCAACTTTCTAATATAAGCAAATGTTAAATCAATATTTGGGTCAATAGAACCTTGAATTTTATTATGATGCATACTTTTATTAGCTACATAAACTGGCCATTTGAGTTTTTACTAGTGTTCCCGGTTGTAAACCCAAAAATTGGTTTAAAGGCAGACGAGGTATTATTGTACCGTGAAGCAATTAATCTGTTTTTTAAATTGTCGCGTCATACCGTGCACTTTAAATGGAGTTCCAATAATAATAATATCATTATCATGGAGGTTTCCAACTGGAACCAAATACCTACTTATGTTTACGGTTTCTTGAAGATGTAAAAAATATCAAGTTTCTAAGTCAACACAATTAAAAGATACGCTCATTACATGGTCTTATGCTTATTTAAAGTAATTTTAAAACTTGACAGGTAACTTATATGGTACTGCCCATTGACTTGGAATCATGAAATTCAGCAAGAATGAAGTAAAGGAAAAAAATCTGAAAGTGGTTACTTTGTTGTTTACCTGGTCAGTCTATATTATCTGATATATAGCCTGACTAGGAAAATAAAAAAAAAACTCATGAAGTTGAAAACAAATGAAACTAATTTATTTTACTAGCAAAAGTAATTTTAAATCGTCATTAACATGTCATATTGATTGCTGTCAAGGTAAAAGCGTCGTCTGTTTTTGAGGTTTTAATGTTTCATAAAATCTTTTTAACAAAAAATTAAACCGACGAAAAGAACTAAAAAGCAAAAAATAAATAAACCTTAAGTCTTAAGTATTGAGCTTATTTACATAAACTATCTTATTTTATATAAACTTATTTTGAGTCGGCGCCAAACAACAAACTGATTAATTATCAAAATTTTATTTGGCGCCGACTCAAAATAAGTTTATATAAAATTAGATAGTTTATGAAAATAAGCTCAATACTTAAGACTTAAGGTTTATTTATTTTTTGCTTTTAAGTTCTTTTCGTCGGTTTAATTTTTTGTTAAAAAGATTTTATTTTATGGTTTTTTTCATCATCAGCTCAGCTACATGATGTGATGATTTCTAAACGCAATACCTGATAAAGTAATGAAAAGTAAACAGAAACACTATTCGTTCCTACAATTTTCGAGGGTTTCTCTCAATTTTTTCAGGATCCCATCATCAGATCCTGACTTCCTTGACATGGAACCACCCTTGAGGTATACCCTATCTAACAAAAAAAGAATAATCAAAATCGGTTCATAAATAACGGAGTGAGGGCTGAACAGACATAAAAAAATATATTATACGGTCGAATTGAGAACCTCCTTTTTTTTCGTCGGTTAAAAATGTTAAGAAACTACTCGTATTCACAGGCGTGGGAGAAAAGTTGTCAATAAAGTAATTATGTATTTGTCGGAAATAAATTCTGAGAGATTGGACTAATTTTCTCTAAATGACATCACGGATTTAGTTGGCAAAATTACCGGTAATACCGGTAGTATAGTAAAATATGCACCATAAAAATTTGCTGTTGGCTATTGCAACTTAAGTCCAATCAAAATGATTTGTAGTAGGTATAGTAAAAGAAAAAAAATTGCTTCATAGAATGTTGATCTCGATAATACTACTTTCCTATAACTTGTACAAGATCGTTTTGAGACAAATATTAGACATTTTATTTAAAACAATGAATATTATTTTTATTTCGTAAAATTTTACAGAAACATGGAACATCTGCTGTAAACTTATAACAAAATGGAAGAAAATTACAGAAACCTATGGTTGGGACGGAAATCATAAAAACATTATTGATGTTTGTGGCGGTGAAAGTAGTTGACTAAGTAATGCCAGTGACAATGAGTTTGATGTCTTTGGAATCCAACCATTCATGCATTGCAGAAATGAAGATAAAAATGTCAAATGAAGTTAAAAATTTAGATTCTGATTTTAATGATCATATTAGTATTGATGGTTTTATTTCCTTGATTTGATTGCATGTTTTGACCTGGATAAAATGCTATTTATTATTCTGGCATATATAATTATGTAAGCTTATAAATAATAACTCCAAAATCAGAAAAATATTGTTTGAATTTCCAATGTTTTACTAATATAATATAAGGTTCTTTATATCTTACCATCCCCGCTAATTTTCAATCCCCTACACAAAAAGGAGGGGTGTTATAAGTTAAATGTATGTATCTGTGTTATGTATGTGCATGTCTGTCATTGCCATGGTAGCTCCTAAAAGTTTGCCAATTGACATGGTATGACTATACTCAGTGTTGCAATAAAAAAAGGCAAATGAGGGAGGAACGCTACACTAGGGTTTTATTTTTCTGGTCAGGCTATAAAATAATCTTTGAGATTAAAAATTAATATTTTGCGCTTGCGAAATTGACTGTGACGTATATTGATGCATTAGGGAGTACTTTTAGAACAGTAAAGTTATGATTGTGTTTCAATCCGACTTATTTTCAGTGCTTTCATAATTTATGCACAAAGCAATGTTCATTATTTTTACTTAAGGAACCCTCTGTGTGCGAGTCAGACTCGCACTTGACCGGTATTTGATTCTGGCTATCATTAGAGCTAAGCGCTTATCGTATAACTGAAGAATAATACATTTTAAATGCTCTTTGATTAATCTTCAATCCTATTTTTCCAGCCACATAGACCGACAATATTAAAACTCCTTTTAAAAAAAAATTGCAGTGCAAAGCTTTTGATAGCCGTTGAATTTTATTATACTACTCTATGTTGAGCTTATAATGGGAACACTTTGCTGCTGCAAAATCGAGTACCAGTGTGTCTGTCTGTGGTATCATAGCTCTTAAACGGACCGATTCTGATTTCGATTGTTTTTGTTTGAAAGTTGATTAATTTGATCGAGATTGTTCTTAGACATAATTCAAGAAAATCTGATCAGCTGTTCGAAAATCATGAACTCTTGAAGTCTTGGTTCAAGGAATTTCTTGTTAGGTTATTTTAATATATACTTGTTATGAATTTATGTTTGTAGTTGGAATCTATGTAATTGTAAGAATGTAAAGTGAGTGTTCTTGGAGTTTTTCTGATTCTTCTCCAGGATCTACAAATTCTAGGATCAAGCTACTAGCTTCACGCCAGACCTTACTATTGAGCATCAAAAGCACGTCGCTGAAGACATTGTGGTTCGATTAAACTTGAACTTCATCATTTTATACTTAGTACCTGGATGACCGAGCTTTGCTTTTAAAAATGAAACCTACCTAGATCGATTTATCGTCCCCGAACCCCCTGCATACTAATTAAATTTCATAAAAATCGTTGGAGCCGTTCCTGAAATTCAGAATACATTTATATGTATATATATTATTATATATATACATTTACAATAATTGTTCATTTAAAGGTATAAGATAAGTATATCGTAAAGCATGAGGAATATTGATTACGAAGGAATGAGTCAAATCCCGTCTGCTGGTCAAGCCTAGACTCTCAGAAAAGAATACCGGATGATTACACAATACATTTTTATTTTGTACGAGGTTTTAGACAAAATCCTCCATTTGCATTCACCAATGTTATATTCCAATAAATAAACAAAACAAAAATGACGTGATTGGTCCATAAGGCACTCCGATGTTATAAAAATCGTGATGAGTAAACGTGGCGGATCTCCGCATAATCGCAATACACGAGCGATGGCAACGTAAGACTTGCTTTTGCTGATATTGTTTCGTGCTTCAGTTAAATTATTTAGTTACCCTTAACTTAAACTTTTGTTATCAACCAGATTTTAATGTCACTGTTGGACATATAGCTCTCCCAATGTGCACCATAAGTACGGTCCTTCTGCAACAAGTCTGTCCCAACTGCCTTCTTCAGGCCGTCCTTCAGAACTCTTACCTTCCTTTTACCAATTCGCGCTCTCCACTCTAGGACCTGTTTGCCCCAACGGGCATCGGTCCTTCGGCATACGTTGACCTAATACACTAGGAAATTATTTTTTATATTTAATAAAACGTAGTTTTATGACAACAAAGCTTTCTACACATAAACTTTAAGTATTACCACAGAATACATAATATTACGTATTACTAGTAATTCCACATGCCTGTCTGTGCGCATTTGCTAAAAATGCGTACATAGAATTTTCCTCACGTATTACAAATCAATCAATCAATTAGCCTATCGTAGCTCACTGCTGGACATAGGCTCTGCCTTCCGCATCCAGTCCATCCCTGCTACTTTCTTCAGGTATTCGGTCCAACTATTACTCGTTTTTAGGATTCTCTATCGTAAGGATTCTTTTATTCTGTCTGCGACAATCTTTTTTAGATGAATAAAGATGTTATTAGTCGACTGGGTGTAGGTGCAATTGCACTAATATAATAATTATTATTTGATACTCTCACACAGATGTCTCATCCCGAGCTAGGCAGAGGCTGTACTATCGTAAGCAGACTGCTGATAAACATACTTATTACTAAATCCATATGTACATATTATAGATAAATTACACCCACACACAAAACAAATGATTTTACTCAGCACACAATAATTATTAGTCCTGGGCGGGAATTGAACTACCTCTGATCATTAGTCAGGATCACTAACTACTAAACCAACAGGCTCGTTACATAAAAGGAACAAAAAACCACCAACGAGTGAACCTCAACTTATTTCAGGATCCCTGAGATTACTGCGGTTTGACTGGGAGTGACATGGGCCTGACTGGTGATGGTAGGTAGTGATTGATTACGTCACCAAACGAAACAGTATGTATACCCAGCAGTTATTTTTGTTTGGCTAGTATTTAACTGTAAATCTTCCTTTTCATAAAAAAAAAACAATCCTAATCAAAAATACTGATTGCACAGCAAAATAGTTACCTCAAAATATTATTATTTTAGCAACAATAAGAGTTCGTAACGCATCGCTATTAATTGAAAAGAGGAACTTTTTTATGAACGCATATCTCATAATTAATAACTAGCGCCAATAAACTTTATAAAGCTAAAGCTAACTCAATACACCGAGTGTTCAAAATATCGAATGTTTGTAACAAAAATTTGTGATTTTACAATAGAATTCGATCCTGGCACTGGAACTCGGGTCGGTTGTGGTCGCAGTTCTAACCTAACCTATACCTAGCCGATATGTGTGGCGTTATTTTTACGTTTGTGCACTCTGGTTAATTTGAATTTGAAAATTATATTTTCGTATTTACTTACTGACGCAATTGATGTAAATACATCGATGGGTGATAACTTTTTCAATGTGTTTTTAAAATTTAGTATTTGTTTTACTAATTCAATGTAGCTTCTTAAGGGATCTCTTGCGACCCGACTCAGGAAAGAACTACTAACTATTGTTCTTCCATGAAATCTATACTTACAATAAATCTGTAGAGGGATGAATTCTGTACATTGAATATATTTAAAAAAAATCGACTGAGGGGTATTAATATATCGATACTGATGCCGAATATGCGATTCAAACAATTTTTGTCTTTCTGTCTGTCTGTTTGTATGTTCACGATTAACTCAGAAGTTACTGAAGGGATATGCTTGAAACTTAGTATGATAATAGTTTGAGTGCTTGCGCAGGTTATAGGGTACTTTTTATCCCGGGTTAAACTTTGGTTCCCACAGGAAAATCAATGAAAGCTGTAAAAACATTGTAACGTTAGTAGAATATATATACTTATTTCGAACCACATTACAGCGAGCGTATAGCTAATCTGGTGTAGAGTAAGATTTCTACTAGGTTGGGTGCCGGATCGAATCCCTCTTTGACGCTTTTTCTTGTTTTGCACTTTTTTTAATATATAAACTAATTTACTTTTTAAAATTAGGTATCGTTTTTAACCGACGAAAATAAGGAGTTTCTCAATTCGACCGTTTATATACATATTTCTTTTTTTTTATGTATGTGCAGCCGTCTCCGTTATTTATGCACCGATATTGATTATTATTTTTTGTTAGATAGGGTTTACCTCAAGGGTGGTCCCATGTCAAGGAAGTCAGGATCTGATGATGGAATTCTGATAAAATTGAGAGAAATCCTCGAAAATTGTAGAAACGAATAGTGTTTCTGTTTACTTTTCATTACTTTATGAGGTATTTGCGTTTAGAAATCATCACATCATGTAGCCGAGCTGATGATGAAAAAAAAATCATAAATAATAATCTTTTTAACAGAAATTTAAACCGAAGAAAAAAACTAATAACCAAAAAACAAATAATCCTTTTAAATAAGCTTAATACTTAAGACTTAAAATTTTTATTAATTTTTTGCGTTTTAGTTCTTTTCGTTGGTTTATTTTTTTTTTTAATATTTTTTATAAAACCACTCAATTTAATTAACTAATAAATATAAAGAGTACAAAGAATCGATTTTTACCTGTGATTTAAAGAAATATTATTAGTTACATTAAATTTAACCTGCAAATAGTCATGTCTGTTTGAAGGATTTCGAGTGAATGTATATTTTCAATCGTAGGATATCATAGGGGAATATGCCTTTCTGTGGTGATTGCTGAAGCAGCAGAAGTTTTTTCCTTTTTGTTTGGTGATCCCAGAGTAATCGATAGTTGGTTCTTGACTATGCCAACGAGCTATTTGGCCTCTTCCAGCCATTAAATTCATAAATATGTTTCAGGGCATTAACAATAATAACAACTTCACACACCTCACACACGGCCGTCTGATCCTAAACTAGGCAGAGCCTGTACTATGGTAACCAGACTGCTGATAAACACATTTGTATGTTTCTAAATACATACATATTATAAATAAATTACACCCAAACAGAGAATGATTTGTCCTGAGTGGAAATCGAACCCACGACCTCTGGCTCAGCAGTCAAGGTCACTAACCACTAGACCATCAGGCCAGTCCAGTAAATATACATATATTTATAAATAGAGTTGTATAGAAAAAGAAGATCCAAACTTTTAAACTTTTGCGTTCCATGATAATATAATTATGTTGACGGGAATTCACGCGATCATGTATTTAAAAAGTATTACAGTACCTACAGGCCTGTGATTACGGCCACGACCGACGAAGGTTTTAAATACGTGACCGCGTTGATTCCCGTAAACATGATTTTATTAGAATAGAATAGAATTTTTATTTAAAGCATCTAAGTATGACTTAAAAAAAAAAGTTGTTAGTTTAACTTAACACTTTGTTACTATTACAGTATTTTGGTATATTAAATGCATGGCAGACACTATCGCCAAAAAAATTACATCTAAGCTGAAATATTGACATGTAACCAGTGAAGTGATTTTTTACACTTTCAGACCATTTATTTTCCGTTCGGTTACAGTAGTGTGAAATCTTATGTTACACCGTGACTAAACAAAGCTCAGAAGCAAACACTGACTACAGCAAGAGCGACGAATCGAGATGTTAGGTCGTCACAGTTGTTTTATGACGATTTTCTGCTAGGAGAACATCTCGCGCAAGGAGGTGACGGTGTGGAGTCGGTAGAAAAACTTCCAGGTGGAACCTTTTCACTCGCGCTCGAATTTTTCCTTTTTTGTATGATTTGTATTTTTAAATGTTTTTATTTGTATTCCATTTATTCTGCATTTTGATTGTTGTATGCAATACGAACGTCGTTGTGACAATGTTGGTCAATTAGCTAAAAGTGACTGATCGATACTTCTCGTGACCAGAAGGCGGGCCTTTTTCTAGCATAGAGAATTAGCATTGCCATTCAACGTGGCAATGATGCCAGCCTTCTGGAAACGCTACCAATAGGAGAGTTCTTTGACGCATGCATGTAAATAATCCTTAGTGTAAGTCTAACATTTTTAAATAATAGTTCTAACTTACTAGCTGACCCGCGCAAATTTGTCCGCGTTTGTAAATTTCCCCGTTTTTGCTACATTTTTCATTGATGCCCCGCTCCTATTTGCTGTAGCGTGATTATATAGCCTTCCTCGATAAATAGGCTATCCAACACTAAAAAAAATTTTCAATTCGAACCAGTAGTTCAGCTTTATAATATTAGCATAAATGATGTATAAATTATTAATAACCATTTTTTTTAACTTCTGCAACAATTTGGACACTCTTATTTGACCAGAAATCTGCTGTGCCCTAACTATTGTTATCTTCAGATTACTAGCGTGTACCCTGCTTTGGTCGCGTGAATGTAGTTTTCGTCAATCAATTTATTATTCTTCGGGAACAGTTTCTTTTTTGGATGAAAGGCTGTATGTGTGATGTACTTTTCTGTACCGATGACAACAAGTAAAAAGAAATGTACATGCAAAAATTTATCGGTTGCGTAATTAAGGCGGGAAAACAAACAATGAAACTCACACATTTTTAATATCAGTTAGAATATTTTAGCCAAAAAAACAAACGAAATTAACAAGCTAATGAAATTAAAGACGAATAGGTACATTATTCATTACTATGTTTAACAATCAAATAAACAGAATTCTAGACGCGCCTTGTCCTTGATATTTTTCAGTTGTATACAAACATCACGCGCTGGCATCGAACCGGGTTCATGTGGGTGACACCGCACTAATTGGATCATCGGGGGGGTTTGTTTAGGGGTGGAGTTAGTATATAAAGGAAGGTGGGTATGTACAAGCGCAGGAGTGGCGTCCCGTCAGCCTTGGCGTTCGTTTGATCTTGTAAGTAGATTTATATTTCAATTTATTGTGACTATCTTGTGACTTGGTTGCCATGGTGACAGTTTCTCGTGTTTTTTAATGAGTTGGCAAGAACAAACCCGCAGCTATTACTGGGGCTTAGAAAAACTCGTTACACCCGTGTTATCATGGAGTTCTGACAACCTTACTAAACAGCAGAAGAACAGCGCAGCGGTAGTAAAGCTGGTTAATCACCATGTTCTGTAGATTGGAGGTACTTCTCCAATCGAGCAAAACCTGCTACCTATCTTCTACTACTGAAGTAAACTAAAGAAAAGTGTTATAAATAAAGAGCAGAACATGTAAGTCGTTTAGGTAAACTAGATTTTATAAGTGTTCGTATTATTTGACATTGTCATATACATATTATTTCTATATATTAACTCGTAAAGAGCATTAAAGATATAAAATCCAAGCTAATTATAATACCTAAAGTTGATACCTAGGAAATTCAGGCGTACTTATTTCTATAATTCAACAGAACTACATAATACTACTACACTGTCCTTTAAACTCTTTTAAAATAATTATTTTAAACACATCTTTGTAGCTAGGAAATTCAAAGGCGTGGATTCAAATTTTTATTGTTACTTTCTATTCTCTGAGTTGTACCGACCTGTTGCAATGCAAACACGTTGCTATATACAAGAACAGCTTCTTACTTTTACCTAAAAAAGTTAAGAATGAAAATAATATAGCAACGAAGTAAAATAAAATAAATATTAGCGATAGCGATTAGAAGGGGAACTTTGCTTTTATTTAAATTCAATAAAATAATAAAGTTAGAAACCTGTGAATGATAAGTTTTATTGCTGTGTTCGAAAGGACACAATCATAAAAATTCCAAGCTTCACCTGTTGCGCAACGAACACAGCGCTTGTTGTAAATGTAGGTTCGATTTTCATCAGATCTACCTACGGGTACTTCAAAAGGTAACTCAAAAATATAAAAAAAAATAACAATTTTTAATTTCAAAAATTTTAGGTGGTGTATATTACATACTGATTATATACAGGACATATTAATATTGATCTCTTATTAATATTAAATTCATCAACTTCAAGCCGCTGTCTTTGAAGACAAAATAATATATTACCTACTTGTAAATACGAAAAGTCTCGATAGCCGTAGTGATTAGCATTTACCTATAAAAAATATTATAGAAAATATTAGAATTTAATTATAATTATAAAATCATATTACCGGCACCTGATACAGATAGTTTTAGGAAAGTGTCCAGTTAAATACAGGAACAGTAACAGTGGCCAGTGAAATACAGGAATAGTAACAGTGGCCAATTATGTGTGTGTTTAAAATAATTATGTTATTCACTAGTTGATCAGACAGATGATCTTGTTCAAATAATACGATTTCCGATACGATGATTCAATCGTTTAGTCGATAATTTAATCGTTAGTTTTATTAATTTTTCAATTTGCTGCGCATTTCCCTAAAAACCTTATTATTCAGATTTATCCTACTGAGTTATTCAAGTCATCTTAGCCGGTCTAAACTGATGCGCTTACCAAATTAACTACATTTAGTTTTTACCTGACTGCCGCAGGAAGCTATTTCCTATTGTGTCAATTAAAACACGAAACGTTTTGAAAATGTATTGTAAGTATAAAAAATAAATTATTATTCGTTTTTACTGGTCAGACCAAATCCAGTGGTTAGTGATCCTGACTGCTGAGCCAGAGTTCGTGGGTTCGATTCGGTGTGATGAACATGATCATTTGTTCTGTGTCTGGGTGTAATTTATCTATAATATTGTATTTAGAAATATAGAAGTATGTTTATCAGCATTCTGCTTACCATAATACAGGCTCTGTCTAGTTTGGAATCAGGCGGCCGTGTGTGTGGTGTCTGAAGTAATTATTATTATCAATTTATAATATTAGCTTTCCGTGCAATAAACAGTAATGATTGAAATACATACATTTGACAGAGTTTGGACTACTACCCTAATTTAGCAACGACTCATCACTTCGTTGTAATAATTATGTTGTTAGAAAAGACTTTTAAATCTAATAACTTTAAACAGGCAATTCTTGCATATCCATACTTTAATTCATACCTTTTTCAAATAATTTCGCACACGGAGGAGTGTGATATTTGAGATATTTAATGTTTATATGTAGAAGAAGTGCAGAAAGCTAAACTTTCAATCCATATGATTGTGTTTTAAAAAGCTACTGGGGTCCAGTCTATATTTTGACCTTTCATGGTACGGAAATTATATACAATGATAGGTCTATTTATACTGGTAAATTGAGTAAAGCAAAACATTGAAAACTTAATTAATGATGGTCGAGACTCTACCACCAAGCGATCTCTAGTATTTTATAATGATTAATATTTCGTGTATGTCAGAAACGGCTATAACAATTTAGTTTAACTTTTGTATTTAGATACGACTTTTGCTTTTTAACATTATCTATATAGGTCTTTATTGAAAAAACGCAAAACAATAATACCAAACCAAGCATCCATGAGATAATCTTTTAAACTTTTGTTTAGCGTATTATAAAGTTGCGATTTATTGATTAATTTGTAGAATATTTTTTTTTTATGGTATAGGGGGCAAACGAGCAGACGGGTCACCTGATGGTAAATGACTACCGCCGCCCATGGGCACCTGTAACTCAAGAGTCACAAGTGCGTTGCCGCCCTGAATATGAGAGTAGGAGAAGAAGAGGGGGACGGGGGAAAGAGTTCGAAGAGGGGAGAGGGGAAGGACGGGAATAGGGGAGAGGGAAGGGTTAAGGCCTCCGGTAACGTCACTCACGCGGCGAAATGCAATGCAATCATTGCTTCACTACCGGTTTTCTGTGTCTAAATTTTAAATCACTTCTTTATTTAATTTTTGGGTCAAAGGATATTTTTAACATATAATTATAACAACTAAATAAATATTAATAATTTTTGTCTTCGGAGGCGCCTACGATGTCACACAGTAAAGTAATTAGGTAGTTAAAAGTAATTAGGTACTTAGTACTTTCAAAATGTTGTACCCACTGTTTTTGTTTGAGTCATTCGCTAGCTACGTCAACCGCTTCCTTTCAGCAGAGCTTTATCTTATATTTGTGATCACATTTACTTTATTTGAACTTAAGTTAATTATCTGGTATAACCATGAGTTCCCTTATAAATTGAAATAGCTTTTCTATAAGACGATGTGTCAACATTTTACACCATTTTGTTCAAAGTAGCTTTTGGATATGATCAATCAATCAATCAGCCTATCATAGTCCACTGCTGGACATAGGCCTTTCCCAATGTGCGCCACAGCACCCGGCCCTCCGCCTTCCGCATCCAGTCCATCCCTGCTACCTTCTTCAGGTCGTCGGTCCATCTGGCTGGGGGGCGTCCTACTTTCCGTTTGCCGTTGGATATGATACAAGCCTTTAATCCCTTTGACTATATATTTAACTGTCTTAACGTAAGAAAGATTTCGCGAAAGCTTTAATGTCAGAGTGACGTTCTGATTTGGTTGTATAATCTAACAAGAACTACATTTTTTTCAGTTTTGGATGAGGACCAGTTTCTGCTTTGGAATTCAGGATTATTGTTCTCGAGCTAGGCTTGAGCTCTTTATGCCTTATGATCAGAAGTAGTGTCTTGTTAGTTAGTCCACGGTATGTGTTAAATGCAACAGTCAGACACTTCTCTACGTGATCCAAGGCGGTCTCTTGAAAAATTTTAAACTAATTTTTACTAAAATGTAGTCTTGTGAGTTCTGGACAGGATGTCCAAACCAAACCATGATTGACGTAGAATTGTTTTTTACCAGACAGAGTTAACAAATTATTATTTATTGCATATCCTAGTAATTGCTGAACAGTTTCAGGCTTTGTAATTAATTACAAGCTCCAAACGCGAATTTCTATTTTACAATTTTTTTGTTTCTTTAAACGTTTATAAGGTTCAATTCTAGTTTTAACAGTTTGAACATCTGTTGTGATCCAGATACTTCTCCACGTACGTGATCGTACCGATTTAGACATTGTAAGATGCGGCTCCATTTCCACATATTTAAAATTTACTGTTCATATTCTATTTCCTTTAAAGCAATGATGTAATTTAACAATTACAGTAAAACAGTATAAATAAAATGTATGTATTTATAACATGGCCCGATAGTTATAATAGTATTGGAGGTAAAAGTATGAAACTACTGTTTTTTTAAATAATTTATTAAATTTTGTTTTCGATCAATGTTACGTCGTTAAACTAAGGCTTTCATGTGCAGGTCTCGTAACATTAAAACGATATCTAAAGACAACGTGATTTACAGAGAGTAGTACTGAAATAATTAATCGTGGGATTGGCCGGCGGATTGACCGGAGCTATACTACAGCCTCACAGAGAACCGGCAGTGAAGCAATGATTGCATTGCTTATCGCTGAGTGAGTGAGGTTACCGGAGGCCCTAACCCTTCCCTCCCCCTCCCCTCCCTCTCTTCCATCCTTCCCCTACTCCCATCTTAAAGACCGGCAATGCACTTGTGACTCTTGAGTTGCAGTTGCCCAGGGACGGCGGTAGTCATTTACCATCATCGGACCCGTCTGCTCGTTTGCCCCCTATGCCATAAAAAAAATGTTTTTGAAAAGACTTACTTAATCCTTGAACAAAAGAATAAATGCTACCTAAATTATGACATCATGGCCTGCATTTGCTTGACGATGCGTACGTAATGCGTATTCATCTTTAAACCGTGTAAAGGATAAGCATCAATCGAATTATTCCATAGTAAGGTTATGTCAGTGTAAGTAGGTGATGGTCGTTGTACCTGTAAAGGCGATTATCGATAACATACATCTAGGTAGCATTTGTAGGATTTCTATGCGTGGCCTCACGACAGATAGATACATACGTACTGGCGAAATGCGTACCTATCTCATGTTAGAAGAATAGTATTTTTAATAGTACCTTTGAATCTGCATATGATTGAATGAATTAAATGCTGCTTGTTAGTAACTATGCTGCTTTTAGGGTTTCCTTCTTCAAAAAAAAAAGGAAGCCTTATAGGATTACTTTGTTTTCAGTCTGTCTGTCTGTCAAGACCCCTTTCCTCAGGAACCCGTCGATGCATCAAGTGATTGAAATTAATACCAAATACATAAGTCTGCGGTCTCTTGAAGCTGTAAACAAATCAAACTTCTAAGTCCACGCAATCTGGCCACTTAAGCCTTAAATTTGAACATTTCGCAGGTCATCAAAACCTACAGGGTAGGTACTTCTCATTGACCTCAAATCATAAAATTTGGTAAGAAGCAAGGTCTCAATTTGTTGTTATATCACATAACAAATAGTTTTTGTGATTACAAACTAATATATTTGCGGTGTCGTACATCGCAACCGCAAAGTTAAGTTTGTTTTTCGGAAAAGAAACGGGCAAAAATTTTCGAGAATTTAATT
The DNA here is from genome assembly GCA_949752705.1 of Callimorpha dominula. Taxonomy (NCBI): domain Eukaryota; kingdom Metazoa; phylum Arthropoda; class Insecta; order Lepidoptera; family Erebidae; genus Callimorpha; species Callimorpha dominula. The sequence goes on along the minus strand of OX457010.1, from coordinate 9,803,963 downwards.
CCGAGATGGAGTACTATTATCTACATACAAGTTTTTTTGTTTACGGAACCTTCGGTGTGCGACCTTATTTATTACTAGATAGTAATATATAAAAATACCGTATTGTCTAACGCGCATATATATTTTATTTATTTGTAATGCTGGTATTTCTAATTTTTTTTCTAAAGATTTTTCTTACGCGTTGCCCAGCGTTGTCTCCCCGTCGCATGAGATTATAAAAAGAGAAAACTGACTCATTGTCTGTAGATTTTTTAAATTACAACGTTGTTTATTTATACCTTGTTAAGAACTTTTTTAAAGTTCTTTGGCAAAGGAGCACGCGGGCGCATGTGGCTAAACGCTTAAAGCTGTTTTTATTAAACATGTTGACAGTCACTTGTGTGCTGCTGCAGCAGCTGCTGTAGCGCTAACTAATAAATAGTTTTCTAATAAGTTTGAATATTTATTGTGATGATTAAAATTGATTGAATTGATGGAAAAGGCCAACGCATTTGAAAAATAACCTGTTTTTATAAAAAAATACCCGAATATGAAAAAGGTTCCGGAACTTGTTAATTAATCCGTATGCCACCCCGTTAATAAGCTACCCCGGGAAAAGAAGTACCGACGTATCTTAATTTAATAATCATAAATAAAAAATTTAAAACACCCCCGAAATAACCCCGACTCGAAATTCCTTCAACGATTACATAAGAGCGGATGATCTTCGACCGGCTGAACCGATTTTCAATCAAGTCATCGTTGAAACAAAAAAAAACGCACTCAAATCGGTTCATCCGTTTGGGAGCTATGATGCCACAGACAGACACACAGACACGGTTTTGCGTTAGGGGTTAAAAAATAAAGTACGTGCCTAATGTTTTGTTTTCAGATTGAAGATAAATAGTCTGCCTGAGGGGACGGGTTGATGTCGCTCATGTATAGTTTGGTAAACCGTTGAGATGGCCGAGAAAAAAGATCCGGAGGTCGTAAGTAAATCAATTTATTAATGGTCTTTGCGTCATTGTCATGAACGAGCGTTACTTGTGGTAGCTGCTGACATGAGCTTGGAAATATAGCACACTAGCTGTTGCCCGCGATTTCGTTTGCGTGGAAATTCAAATTTATCAAACGGAAACCGGACATTTTTCCAATGCCTTTTGCCAATGTCCTTCCCCAGGATGTAATCTATCTCCTTGCCAAATTTTATTACAATCCTATTAGCCGTTTAGTCGTGAAAAGGTAATAAACAAACAGAGTTACTTCGCATTTATAATATCAGTATGGATGTTTCATTCACAATTTGATAATGCGTTGCTCTTGCAGTTTTTAGGGTTCCGTAATAGAAGAAGTAACATACGGGACCCTATTACTAAGTACTACGTACTACTAAGTAGTACTACCTCCTACTTACTAAAACAACTTAAAAGAATAATTTTCATTACTAACACCTATCCACTGACTATCCTATATATCCTAACCTTATATTATATTAAAAAAATATTGATACTACATAATTTTGTGACCTAGCTCTCTGAGCTAGACTGCATCGTTAGTCCTGAGGCATATACCTATTGTCGCTTACAGTTACGTGCTTCTAGCTATGGTTCGATTACACAGAATACACGAACTGTAAACGCCAATAGACCCTATTTCCTACTACGTGAGAGCGTAATATGCCTCTTCCTAAATCTTATGATTTAGGAAGATTTACAGGCGTAAAAAGGACAATTTAACCTCTAATATTAATAACAGTTGCTGTTCTTACGCAGGGCGATCCGGAGTTAGAATGCATCCGGAAGCCGATGGACCTACCAACGCTCCCAAAAGCGTTGACGCTCGAAGAGAAGAAATATCTTCTTGCCGTAGAACGAGGGGATATGGGAAATGTTAGACGGTGAGTAAGGCTGGCCAGTCTATCCTAGGTTCTGTACTGGCTGTTAGTGAAATAATCCCAAATAACGACGACAAGACTTTAAAAATAAAATTTTAACAATCGCAAAGAAATGGTAGCAGTTCGCCGCATCCGAGCGTTGGTACGTGCGGTAGAAGCTAGAATGCAGACGGTACACATTCTACATCACGTCTAAATTAATTCATCGAACATAAGGAACTGTGTCACATCCTTGTCAAAATGTCTTTGTATACATTTTGGATTGACTTCAAAGCAGCAGCCATCCGATCTATGTTTTGCCAAGTTTTAATGATCAAAGCCTTAGTTCTAAAGACATTTAACGCTTAAAAATGTTTCGTAACTTTTTATCATTAAGATCTTTTATAAAAAATAAAAGTTTGTATCTTTTAGATTATATTTAAAAAATAAAAGACAAACACCTTAACAATCCAAAACTTAAAAGGCCAAAGCTATTAAATTATGCCAAAAAAAATACATTCAATTTAGATAGTGACTCACTTTGGCCAAAACACTTGGGTATCAGAAAAAAAAAGTCGTTAACATAGAATTATTTCATTTTTATTAAAAACGTAGGACGCAGGCTGTGGCAATAAGTTTGTTTTTTGATAACGAACTTAAAAGGTAATATTTTATCTGGTTGTATTTATTGTTTGTAAAGGAAAATTCACTTAACGTCCAATTACGTTTAAAAGCGAATGTAAACAGGGGCTTGTTGATGTCAAAAATGGCTTAAGTCCGGAGTTCAAGTATTTTTGTTCAAAACAACTTGTCTCAAATATTTTTGTTATTAAGGGGAATAGGACATTGGCAAACTTTATTTGGACTGTTTATATACAATCTATCGCACCATTGAGATGTAACGGGTTAAACGCAAAAAAAATTTGAAAGATGCAGTTTAAAAAACTCACCGCGTCGTACCCTTTTAGAGTACGGCTGCATCGCCGTGTACCAGAATGGATATCTTATCTTTGGAAATTGTCCAGAAAATTCCAACTTAAGTATTAAATTTAAATTTATAGATATAAAAAAAAAATCTAGATAGGTAAGCAGCTAAGTATAGTTACTTACATATCAATTCAAAAAAACTTTAATGGGACCAGTCACATCTCTGTTATTGAATTAGAGCCACCGCGCACTGGCGATTTTTAATCAGACGATAGTTAAGGGTCAGTTCGCGTTCGCGCACTACACCGATTTGTAATTAAAGAATCGCAAGGTTTATAAAACTGGTTGCAATAATCCCTGAACATCTGTCGTATTAAGACTAGTTTACCGACTGTTTAGTTTATGAAGTGCGCGCACACACGTATTTCGATGTACTGTCTTTACAATCGACAGTCGGGCGACAGTTTAGTTGAATGCAGTGCACGCCGCGCTTGAATCGTACTTCACATACGTTATGCACTTGCGATAGTTGATAGTTTGATACTAGTTTGATCTGTCAAATTTTACATCGTTAAATGCGCGCATTGCCTTGCAGCTTAATACTGATTGCCGAACTATCAAATCATCGAACGATTAAAAATCACCAGTGCGCGGTGGCTCTTAATAGTAAGAAAACTTCTGATTCCATTCACACTGTGGCAACTTCCACATTCGAACTAGCATCTACTGATCCTAAATCGCAACATCCCAACCCAACTTTCCAAAATCCCTTCACTCCCCTCTTAGACCGGAGGTTGATATTGTGATGAGTCAACTGTTTATGCTTTCTTGTGGAGCGTCCCAGTGTCAGTAGTGAGCAGTCCAAGTGAGTCGGAAATAAGTGCCGATAGTTCCAGTGAGTCAGAACTATATTTAGCTAGTCCTCGTGAGTCGGGGCTGAAGTTCACTGGTGTCAGTGAGTCGGGGTTGCGTGCAGTGCTGCAGTTAAGTCTCTAGTCAGTTGCTGCGTAGTGGGTAACTGCGTAGACATTAGAGTGATGCTCTGCCTACGTGGACCGTAGGGGCAGTGTGCTGTTCCTAAACGCTGATGAGGCCGTAGAGATAACCAGCCTGGAGCGGTCTCTGCAGGCGCACGGATATTTCTGTTAAAGGTCAGGATGCTGGCTGGCTGAGAGTTGATTACTCCTGTAGGAGTGTATGCGACGAAGGCGATGATGATGAAGATGAAGCAGCCTTCATGGAGCAGATCAGCAGATCTGCTCCACAAAGGCTGCTTCCAATCACGTCACGGTCATCACTTTAGAGGGACGGTAGCTTGGTCCCTCCTACACAAAGGGAGGATTCTCTGAGCAGGCTAGGTGATCAGTCCTGGCGGACCGCAACTCACCATGATAGGTATACTGGACGCGTGTAATTTCATTAAGTCCTTTTTACGTAAGTAATTTTTCAAGTTGTAAGACATATTGTTTAAACATTTTAGCTTTCTGCACTTCTACTGTAAATATTCCAAATTTCACGGTACTACGTTCGCGAAGTTTTCGTATAAAGGGGTACAAATAAAAGAATTCTCTTCACGTATCAGCATAATGATGTATACTAATCGGCGCCAGAACTTTTATTACGCGATGCAGGATGCAGGCTAGTTCGTATGTGGAAGTCGCCATAACATATATATTTCTGACTAGCAGTTCTAGCGTGGCTTCGCTCGGGTCTACACATTTATATATTTTGTGCGGAACCCTAATTCTTATTCCAAAATAAAAGTAGCCTTAGTTAATCCTTACAACACCAGCTATTTGCCAGTGAAAGTCCAGTGTAAATCTGTCCACCCGTTCCCGAGATTAGCCGGAACAAACAAAAAATTTATGTGCCTAATTTTGATTCTAATAACACTTGCGTAAAATTATTGAGAACGTGTTTAGTTGTCGATAAAATTCAAGTGTTATCTACATATTAATAGTTACATACCGTAAAAATTAAAACGTTCCATAACTTGAAAAGTTATTTCGTGTTTCAGAATAGTTTTTTTGACGCAGTACGAAAATGGAGACAATTTTAATTATTGGCCATTGTGTAATCAGATTGTTTTTGCACCAATCTAATAACTTCGTTGAGTTTTATTTTTGGAAAAAAAAAATTGACACTTTTTGCTTGATGTTTGATCCTATCAGTTTTGAGTATTAATATTCAAACCAGTATACCTATAATACATTACATACATTCCAGCCACTCTAAAACTTAACTTAAAAACCCAAGTCTCGCAACTCGCAGCGCAATTCTAGCGCAAATAGTTGTGAGATCTAATTGTTACCTAATTTGTTAACTAAGAACATTTTATATTGATCGATGATTCGATGCACACTTTCATATGCAGGCCACGTGCACAGTCATAACAGGTAGTATGTGCTTAGCTCCTTCAATTGTAATGACGTATGAATGCTAGAAATTTAAGGATAGAGGCGGTAAAACACCTTGTAAAGCATCTCATAGTCACAAAGTGAAGCGGGAATCGATCGTGAAAAGATCGAAAGGAAAATTTATAATTTTATTTTATGTAAGAATCTTGCATTAACTGTATTACAACCTATCTCTTTTCCTTTCCTACGACAAGCCGAACCTCCGGCTATTCCTTTTATACGTTTTGAAAAGGTTGGAGATACCTACGTACTCAGTGTTCTGACCTGGCTGACTCAGCTGTGTGTGCTGCACACCAAGAGGCCACCATTTAGCGGCTCATTCAACAGGGCACCGTGTAATGTGTGCGTATACTATCAGCGCATTAATGACTAATGTGAAACTTTTCGGTACTGTTCGGTAAATATAACTTGTATTGGCACTTTACCGCGACCAAGATGGAATTTTATTTCTTTGTAACAAGAGTGGCTATTTATTTAAGCATCTGTTATGGTATGAATTAATCTGTGCCATGGTGTTTTCAAGGGTTAATTAGTTACTATACCCGCTTACCTAGGGCCTATTAGGACGGCTGCTATGCTTAGTGACCAGCCTAATAATATACGAAAGTATAATTACCAGTATACATAAGATATCTTTTCTGTCCTTAGAATCTTGCAAAAGGCACATCGCAACAAACACATAGAAATCAACTGCGTGGACTCTTTAGGTCGTGGATCTTTAACTCTGGCTATAGATGGAGAAAACTTGGAAATGGTGGAACTTCTGGTTGTAATGGGTGTAGAAACCAAGGACGCTCTACTACAGGCTATCAATGCGGAGTTTGTAGAAGCCGTGGAACTTTTACTAGAGCATGAGGAGCTGATACACAAAGATGGAGAACCCTATGTAAGTTATAAATTCCACTAGAAAATTTTGGCCCATGTCGTGCGGTGTTTCGCAAGGGTCTGTCCTAGGACCACTCCTGTGGAACATGGGCTACGACTGGACTTCCCCTCCGGGCTACGCATAATAGTAAAAACCGAATCTCACCACATTCTTTCGTCAACCTACTTGTTCGTTCGGATACGTTTAGAAAAAAAATATATTTACCTTGTTTCCAATACCTTCTTGTTTTAATGACCCTACACATTCTATAATCGTATCAGTATGTTAGAAATAATGGATAAATATTACATAATCCAACAAAATGCTCGTGTATCATAGAGGCATCTTTTGGGTTTAATTGTTTAGAGCTCATCACTTTGTCTTACCACGTGATACATAGGGGGTTTTCACATGAGAATTAGATAAACGAAGGGTAGACATAAAATAAAAATAAATTTCAAGAAGAGGTAGAATAGAATAGAATAATCTTTATTGTACATCAACTACATATATAAAAAAATTACACAAAGTAGATATGTACAATAGGCGGTCTTATGACTAAGAGCGATCTCTTACAGGCAACCTTTGGATGGAAGAAATCGATAATAGATAAAAGAATAACGTGTAGTTTTGGTGTAAGATAGAAGTAAAGAGAAAAAGGCATTTAGTTGAAATGAATTAGTGACAATATATAAAAATTTTAACAAATCGATATTTTCTGGTGCAGAGTTGGCAGAAAGTGGATCCGAATACAGCAATGTTTACACCGGATGTCACGCCGCTAATGCTGGCAGCACATAAAAATAACTACGAAATTATAAAGATCTTGCTCGATCGTGGAGCAACTCTGCCAGACCCTCATGACGTCAAGTAAGTAACCGGTAGTTACCGAAATCCGAAGTAACTATTATTTTACCTGTGCCGAAATTCACCACTCACGGAGGTGTCCACCCGTGACCACGATTGATTCAATTCGATTAAAACGTCGGGTATCCAAAAAAGGTATTGTACCTTATTAATATTTTTCTTCAACACAAATAATTTACTAATGTTAATAAATGAAATGTTGTCTTTCAATTATATTATTTAAGTTTTCATTTTTTTTTAAATAGTACTTTGAAAAATAAATACATTTAAATTAAATTAGTCAAAATAACCCGTCCTCCATCACTCCCAGCGCAAAACTGCACATAATGCTGGCAGCATTGCCTCACTGAACGGGAATAGACAACCTTTGCACCAGGAAAGATACTCTTTTTAATATTATCATAATTAAGTCCCGATTTACATATCTAAGAAGCAAGTGAGATTTTAAAAGTAGAATCTAGAGAAGAATGCGACAACTTAAAAATATTCAATATACAGATGTGCATATGCAAATTGTTCTAAAGAAAAACTATATATTTTGATAGTAAGATATTACAGTCCAATTAATTTTACACCCTTAATCCTTAAAAATATGGTCTATCGTTTGAATTTGTTACCAGGTGTGGTTGTGAAGAGTGCATACGGGAGTCAACAGAAGATTCCTTACGTCATTCATTAGCTCGTTTAAACGCGTACAGGGCTTTAGCGTCTCCATCACTTATAGCCTTGTCTTCAAATGACCCTATACTAACAGCCTTTCAGTTATCTTGGGAACTGAGAAACTTGGCTTTTGCTGAACAGGTCAGTTTTAAATGATGATTATTTTATTTGATTTCAAATAATAAGAGTAGGTTTACTTAATACTTGAGAATCTATTTGGAACTAAAAACTGTTAAAAAGTATAAAATATGCTTATTTAAAGTCGAATCGTTAATTGTAAGATATTGTATACCTTTGACCACTAGTACCAGTAATATATTATCAACTAGAGATAATAGTTTTAATTGTTAATGTACCTAACGCAAGTTCAGTAATATCGGTAAACCAACACGTAAAAAAAAAAAAGCATAAACAACTTCCTTTAATGGTAGACCTTAACAATATTTACTTATTATTATCACACATCTGCCAGGTAGAACAAATAGGCATCCTAAAAATCGTATTTACAGGAGAGTAAAGCTGAATATTTAGAACTACGGCGGCAGTCGCAACTTTTCGCTGTAGACCTATTGGACCAATCAAGAAGCTCTCAGGAACTTGCTATCATTCTTAACCACGACCCAGATGAACCTGCCTTTGTTGAAGGTGACCATATGAAGCTTGCCAGATTGGAGCTAGCGATTGATTTTAAACAAAAAAAGGTATTTGTTGCTGTATTACCTATGTAACGTGGAGGGTAGCCTTGTGGTTTACACGTGGTCCCCCGTAGGTAATTTTAAGTGAGGAGAGGCATTAGATACGATTAATCACTTTTACAGTTTATAATAAAAACTTGTGGTAGAGATATTTGATAGAATTTCGATGTTAACAAGACTAGGCTGAGGGTGGTGTTCTTGAGAGGCCTTGGACGTAGTTGCGGCGCTGGCAGGTGAAGAGTACTTATCTTCGGAGTAGTCTTGAGCGGGAAGAAGCTGAGTCTTCGCGCCACACGACGCCCTTGGGGCCTATATATATGCCCCAGGGGCGTGGTGCGGCGCGGTGGAGCATCTTAGGTAGCAGTGGGGAGGTGTGCGGCGCAAGGTCTCGGTGGGAGGGCGTAGGATGACGCGTGACAAAAATACATAACATATCTCGCTACTAAATGTCTTCTCTAACCTGAGAATCAGGTGACAGCCTGCGCTTTCCGCCACCCCCTGTCCGTCTGTGTAGTTTTTATAAAGGTGTTCGTCCCGATAACCCCAAAGTGTCTGTCCGTAGGGGATCAGGGTCATGGCTTAGGGGTCAGGCGGTCTTTTCTAGACTATGTTCATGCCTATGAAAGAATCTAGAGAGAGTGAAACCAACTGCCCCCGAAGGGTAATTAATTTTTTTTAAGGGTTTGTGAGTCCCGAAGAGTTAACTTTGTTATCCGTTGTCAAACCCTTTCTCGTCTATCCTTCTACTAATTAGAGCAAAACGTTTAGAAACTTAGTGGTTCAAAATGATGGCCTCTTTGGAAGAATATTAGCCAAAAGCAGATCACTGATGTGACAATTTGAAGCACAAAATTGATTAAACTTGAAATTTTATACAAGCTTTCTGTATAGGAAGTACTTTTAAATTGAAGTTTTATTATAGTTCGTAGCTCACCCGAACATTCAACAGCTACTAGCTTCAATCTGGTACGAGGGTGTGCCAGGTTTCCGTCGGAAGACTGCAATGGAGAAGGTTATGATCATCTGTCGCGTCGCCTTGTTGTTCCCGTTCTACTGTACGCTGTATATGATAGCTCCTAACTGCCCCACCGGAAAGCTTATGAGAAAACCATTCATGAAGTTCTTGATTCACGCTTCTAGTTATTTGTTCTTTCTAAGTAAGTTCATTTTGATATATTACTTATGTTATAGTAGCAACCCGCCCTGGCTTCGCATGGGTAGCAGAGCCGAGCCATCTTCAACAATCATCATCATATTTTAACCAATTTATGCAAAACCTTAACAAACTATATTCTTAAACCTTCCTCATGAATCGCTCTCTCTATTGGTGAAAACCGCATGAAAATCCGTTCAGTAGTTTTTGAGTTTATCGCGAACAGGCAGACATACAGACAGACGCGGAGTGGGACTTTGTGTTACAATATGTAGTGACACTATTATAAATGCGAAAGTTTGGATGGATGGATGAAATTTGATCCTGGAAATACTCGGAGTTGTTATTTTCCACATCGTAAAACTTATACTATTCTCCGTATGTTCAGGACCATTTCTGAAAAAGTTACTGAGTGCTAACTATTCGTACTTTTATCCCCTCCCAACTAATTAAAGTTCTGAGTGAACGCCTCCATTGTTTACTCACTGTGTAAACAAGGTAAGAGAGCTAGTTAGTGCAAAATTAATTTTAAAAGGTCTTAATTGCAGTTGTATCTATATTAATTGCTTTCTGTCTTTTGAAATTTTTTTTTATGTTCTAGGGGGCAGACGAGCAGACGGGTCACCTGATGGTAAATGACTACCGCCGCACATGAGCACCTGTAACACTTTTACAATTCCCTTAATTTATAATAATATTTAAATGTAAATACATCACTACATATTATAAAAAAAAGTCCCCCGCCGCGTCTGTCTGTCTGTTCGCGATAAACTAAAAAACTACTGAACATATTTTCATGTGGTTTTCACTAATAGACAGAGTGATTCATGAGGAAGGTTTAGGTGTATAATTTGTACCCATGCGAAGCTGGGGCGGGTTACTAGTTAAAGTATAAATAAAAGCGCATTAAGAAGACAACAAAATTAATACGTTTTTAATTCGCACAATTTTTGGAAGGAGGGTCTCTGGTATTCAACTATTGCGTTGAAAAAATTAAAAATACTAATTATCATCATCATCATCATCTTTTCAGCTACATATCTGTATCCACTGTTAAACATTCTGTTACGGAAAGTTCTATAGAAGCCCTTTAATAGAATCTTGACATTAGAACTTAATACCGATGTTTTGTGTTTTATGGAATAAGAAGCCATAAAAAAAATTTAAAAGAGTTTTTAAATTTTGATAAAAATATGTTCGTATTTTAGTGTTTTTCTTTTTCTATGATCTTCATAACTTTAGGAATTAAACACATTCGGTGTTACAAATACATTTAAAATCTTGCTTCGAGTATAATTGGAATATTGTGTGATGCAAAAGCTTCTCTTGTCCCCAGTGATTTTAATCCTTGTATCACAAAGAGCGGAGGTACAGGCGATACAGCTCTTTGGACCCGAGTGGATGGTGAAAGAGCTAGAGAAAGAACTCCTTAAGCAGAGGGGTAACGGACCTACTTATCTGGAGGTGGTTGTGGTTGTTTATGTTCTAGGTAAGTTAAATAGGCATTTGTATTTATTCTGTAAAAGGTTGGACCATTATTTGTTAAATTATTGATAACAATAAAGCTACCCAAAAATGTTCTAGTTTAGATCCGAATGTATGTATACGATGTTTTTAAAAAGTAATGTAAGACGACAACTGTTGTATTTTTTACCACAAGTACATTCCCTTGAGCCTGATACGTCTTAATATTAGGAGAGGCACTACTGTGTCTTAGACTTTTTTTGAATTTTCTTGCACTTTTTTTACAGACTTTTTTTCAGATTCTTTACAAAATCCGTATTATTGTAGTATTAGACGTGCTGACATAACTTATAAACAGTCATTTTAAATACCGGTGGTTCAAAAGGAATGACCTTAACCTTAAACTTTTTACATTGTGAGTCCTGCTGTAAATGTTAAAGTATACAATCTTGATATTTGCGTGTCTGTTGATGTTTATGTTAAATGTTGAAAAATATTTACGTTGCTTTTGACCATACATATTGGAAAATGGTGGAACTCATTCTCAGAAAGATGTCGGTGTTCTGAACGATTCTGTTTTCTCGTAGTCCGGTAAATCTCTTAATTTATTTTAGTGTTTCAAGAACCCTCATTGCAGTATGGGGTAATTCAATAAAAAGGCAACAGGCATTTAAAGACTCGGAAACATGTGTGTGACAGTCCTAATGCTGTAAGCTTCAGGCTTGCCTGCTGAATAAATATAATTAATACACATCAAGATATTTTCTTAAATAGGATTTATATGGGAAGAGACGCAAGAGATATACAGCGAAGGCATGCGTTCGTACCTGCGCAACATGTGGAACTTCATCGACTTCACCAGAAACTCTTTGTACGTTGCTGTGGCGTTACTTAGGGTTGCGGCATACTTCCAACAGACGACAGAAATATGGAGGGACCCTCAGACGAAATTTATACCTAGAGAGCAGTGGGACGCGTTCGATCCCCAATTGATTGCAGAGGGACTTTTTGCTGCGGCTAATATTTTCAGGTGAGGATTAGATTTATGTTTACACGATAAAGAATTAGTTCTTGTTAAGTAATTCAGCATATAGCTTTGTTGGTTATCTCTGCGATACTAATATAATTGCTGTAAGTAGAGGACCCTACTTGGTTGTATTTTGTTTGTTTGCAGTGCCCTAAAACTCGTGCATCTGTTCTCAATCAACCCGCATTTGGGGCCACTCCAGATCTCTTTGGGTCGAATGGTTATCGATATCGTGAAGTTCTTCTTTATATACAGCTTGGTTCTTTTCGCCTTTGCTTGTGGTAAGTCTTACATAAAAAGAAAATATTCAGGTAAATCTTCGGTGCTTCGTTTATTTAGAATATTTACAAGTAATCTTCTCTCTTAAGAGCACGCTAGTTTATGAGTCGACCTCATCACTGCACTGGACACTAAAAAGAATTTAAAACTTTCTCAGTTAAAAAAACGCACTTTTTAGAGACATGTACACAAGAGTTTTATCGTGGGACTGCCATGCTTCGGCACGTATGGGCCGGCTCGACCGGTGTGATACTACGGCCTCACAGAAAACTGGCAGTGAAGCAATTTGCTTTTCGCCGAGTGAGTGAGGTTACCGGAGGACCTTCCCCTCTGTTTCACCCTTCCCCCCCTCTCTCCATCTTCCCCCACCCCTCTCTCCCTCTTCCATTCTTCCCCTACCTCCACTTTAAGGCCGGTAACGCACTGGTGACTCTTGAGTGGCAGGTGCCCATAGGCGGCGGTAGTCATTTACCATCAGGTGACCTGTCTGCTCGTTTGCCCCCAATTCCACAAAAAAAAAGAGTAGGCAGTATTTAGCTACTCTTTAAGTGGACTACTCTTGTGAAAATTAAACAATAGTTTATAATTATGTATATGAGAGCGTAAATAACATGTAGTGGCTTTAATATCCTTTAGGTTTAAGCTACTGCCTCCCTAAGTTGTTTAAAATTAGTGTTGAATTATATATCTTTGTAGGATTAAAATGTTTAATGTAATTTTTTATTTATTTTTCTATTTACGTATAAGTAAATATATTTCTAGCGACCAGAAATTATTTAATATTACGCTTAATTTTGACGTCAATGTCCAACAATGAATTAAGTAATGCACCCTAAATTTGATACGCGAATTGTGTTTCAACAATAATCAATCAAATATAGATATCTTCACATTCTTAAAGAATAATAGAGCCTAATGCTGCAAGAGATTTTTTATTAGGTATTGTTCTTAAAAATTTAGGTCTAAATCAACTACTGTGGTACTTCGCGGACTTGGAGAAACGCAAGTGCTACGTATTGCCTGGTGGTCTTCCCGACTGGGACAATGCAGGCGATTCTTGTATGAAGTGGAGAAGCTTCGGAAAGTTAGTTCAAGAGCAATTATTATGTAGTTTGGCTAGTTGTAGATGGTTCCTTGTACTACATGATACGTAGACTGTATTAAATATGCAGATACATTGTTCATTCTTTCGCAATTAAATCTATTTTGTTCTACTTCAGTTACGAAAGACTAGGTGAAAATGATTTTATTTGTTTACCTTATTTTTAGAGTTTAGAAATCAACATGAGATTACTTACTATCTTCTTTAAAATTCAAGCTAATTATAAATAAGAATTGGTCTGTCATTTCCTTCTAAGCTAATGTGTTGAACACGTAAAATTTTCTTTTGTTTTAATCACGTAAATCATACTCGGGATATAAGGATATTAATTAAAGGTTTTTGTGTAGGTATAATTATTGTCAGTAGGGTCCCCTGTTGTTGAACAGGTGGTCAAGTCTGCAAGGGTTCACAGGGATTTCCGTGTAAGGGTACACCTGAGGCCATGGTAATATGGACTGTCACGGAACACGTGTGGTTTTAGTCGGTTCGAGTCCAATATAACACCCTACCGCTTAGCCAAAGGGGGGATGGGGGGAGGGGGGAGTGACGACCAGTGGGGGACTACAATGGGCCCTCACTTATCATCTCTTTCGAAGCGGCTAAGTTCTGCAGCATATGCTGTAAGGAAAGTCAGCCAATTCACGGACATAGATACTGCGCGACTAGTATACTTTAGTTATTTTCACAGTGTCATGTCTTACGGTATTTTATTATGGAGGCGTGCTGCAGATATAGAATCGATATTCATTCTGCAAAAAAGAGCTATCAGAGCCATTCATAATCTACATAGTCGCGAATCCCTTAAGGATCTATTTAAGGAAATTAATATCCTGACGGTGCCTTGTCAATATGTTTATGAAAACATCATGTATGTTAGAAAAAATCTGCATATCTTTACAAAACGACGATAAAGACATAATTAGAATAGAATAGAATATGCTTTATTGTACACCTTATACATAGAAATACAAATGATCTTAATACTAATGTTAGTGTTAGGTACAATGGGCGGTCTTATCGCTAAAAGCGATCTCTACCAGACAACCTTAGGATATATATATTGATTGGAGTAAGTGGTAGCTGTCGGTGTACTACATCTAAATATACACATAACTAAATATATACATATATACAGAACAAACATATACATAATTGTCGCCTGCGGTATTTCCGGACCGATACGACCTTCAAACCTTCAAGAAAAGAGCGTACTCCTTTCTCAAACGCACTTGTGACTCTTGAGTTGCAGGTGTCCATGGGCGACAGTAGTCACTTACCATCAGGTGACCCGTCTGCTCGTTTGCCCCCTATAATATAAAAAAAATACGATATACATATATATACCTACATACATACCGATGTAATAATATAAATAATCATATACAGAAAGAATACATATTATCAATATTCAGCACATAAACATTAAAACAACAATTGACAGTTACAGTATACCTGCTAATGGACCTATGAGTTTAGGTAGTGACTTTTCACCATTGCTTTGAATACGTTTGTTGATCGAGATTTTCTTATTTGAATAGGTAGTGCATTCCACAACCTAGTTGCAACAACGGCGAAAGATTTGTCGAGAAACGATCTGGAATGCAAAGGCATTTTTAACTCAAGGTTTTCTGATGATCTTAAGAATCTCGTATGTGTGTCATAAAGGAACTCAAAGCGTCCCTTAAGATAGGAAGGTGTGGAAGGGTTAAACAATATATTATATAATAAAGAGATGATATGAGCATTCTGGCGAAGGCGTATAACCACTCAAGCTTTTGACGAAAATCTGAAACGTGATCATAATTGCGTAAACCAAATATAAATCTTATACACAAATTTTGGAGTCGCTCGAGTTTGTCTAATTGGGTCTCGGTGAGATCTGGATAGCTGCCATCTGCGTAATCAAGTTTTGAGAGTAGTAGCTGTTTGCGAGTGCAATTTTGGTGACAGTAGGAAGAAAGTTGCATAGCCCTCTCAATGATGCCGCAAATGAAAACATTTTGAGACTTACTTCCTGCAATTGTGGGCCCCAAGATAAATTATGGTCAATAAAGATCCCTAAATTTTTAACTTTTTCACTGATTGGAATCGGGATACCATCAAAAATAACCTGCGCAACTTGGGTCCAGGTAACCCTTGAAATCTTCCTAGAGCTGCCAACAATAATAACTTGAGTCTTAGTTGGATTTACGGTAAGCCCATGTGACACACTCCAATTTCAGATTCAAACCAAATCAGCATTAATATTGTCAACTGCTTTAGACATGTTTAATTATGTTACTAGAGATGGACATAAATTAGTTCAAGCAAAAATTTAGGCTAGCAAAAGTGCAAACATCTTTTATGGGGTACTGCGTTAAATTCTGTAATAAAATACCTGATAATATTCTTCAACTAAATGAGAAGAAATTTAAAACTTGTATAAAACGCACGCTATGTAAATGAGCATATTATAAACTAGATCATTATTAAGATGATAAAAATGCTTGGCAAAATGCCGGTCCTGCTCCACAGTCACACTGTCAATGAGTAGGTACTCGTCATGTTTCTTATCTGACGTACCTATAGATTTATTGATATTTTGATTATTATTATTGAGATTATTAATTTTATAGAACACGTTCAAATAATTAATTTTATACACTGCTGACATTGTAGTTATGATACGCTTTTTATTCCTTGTTAATTAGAAAAATTTGAATTATACATGTGAGAACTGTATAGTCCCTTAAGTATTAAGTTAATTTTCTATGTTGCCTAGCAGCTTTTCTTTTTTTTCTCATTTTAGAACAATTTATGTTACATTGTCCTCACATTAAATTGCGCTTATAAACAATGTAATAAGTAACTTTGTAAAAAAAAAACATGTTGAAAAAGAGTGTCCTTGGAGTTTCTTGCCTGTTCTTCTCCATAGGATCTACGTTTTGGAACAGGCAACTAGCTTCACGACCGACTTATACTGACTGACTCCTCCTGACAATTCAAAAATACCTACAATGGGTTTAATTGAAATAAATAATTTTGATTTGATTTTTTAAATTTAATTATTAAACTAATGTCATAGTCAGGACCTTTTCATGCATTGTCTTAAAAATTTTGCCGATTTAAAATTAACAGTTCCAATTTGACCCATAATACGGTAATGTCTTTTACAAGGCTGAGGCAATGACCTTTTACAAGGCTGAGGTATGTACCTCAGCCCAGTGAAAGACCATGTTTACGTGTTACTAGGAGAGTGTCTATTTATGATGATGAGTAGGGTCGTCATAGCGCCCTAATGCATGAGTGATACTCTTCGTGTACCGGTTACCGATAAACATTCGCAATGTTTATCGGTAACCGGTTATAACGGCATGCGCGCGCGTCCGTTCAGATCCGGTCCGCCGCGCTCCGGCACGGCCCGTTCGGTGTGAATCGTATTTTAGTAGTTAAAAAGAATCTGTATCACCTTTAGAGTCCAACATAACTAACTTTTTTGATTTACACCTACGTGGTCAGTGGTAGACAACCAAATTTGATGTCGCCATGACAACAAGGGCAATTATTTGCCTTGACAAATATCTATTAATTTCGAACCACATACTTGTGGACAAATATTTTCTAGTAGTTTTATTTTAGAAGCTTTTTATTTTATATGTCTTTTACAAAACTAGTTAAATGAAATGTATGAAGAGCAGCACGGTATTCGTCACGCCATTGGCGCTCCAATAGCTACCACTAGACTGGCTGAGCAGGCCTTAGTAGGTATACCGCCAAGAACTGCAAAGTTTACCTTCGAAGAGTGGACGTTAAATAATGATGCGCGCTGCAGAAATGCTGAGGACCAACAACAGCTGGCAGACAGGATTTTAGCAGAGTCTAAACGTGTAAAGGATGAAACAACCGAAAGAGCAGAAATATCGAAAGCTACCTCTGATAAGCTCATTGAAGAGCGTATTGGTGAGGTGGGTTTCAATAAACACGAACTCCAAATTCAACGTCAAGAGATATGCTTGGAACTAGAAGCTCTTGGTGTATACAAAACCAGGCTACTTGACTGTCTTACTTCAATTGAAAGTGTATGTGGCATCTGCCGCAAATGTCTTATATTAAGAGATGGGCGGCTCGGTATCGATTTGGTTGTAGACGAAGTTGAAGCTGCACTACAACAAGAAATTGAAACTATTATAGGCGGGCAAAATCTTTTGAAAAGAGTATTGGAACAACTCCAAGAACAAATGAGAAGACTTCGATCAACGCGTTACCGTCTCGACCGAGATCTACAATACAAACAAACAGCTATAGACATAGATAAACAAAATTTGTCTCTTAAACCTACGGACCTCTGTCTCTCTATATACGAAGGTTACGCCAACCTTGATCCAGCAAATATTAGTGCTGAGGAATATAATAATTACTCATCTTCTAACATTATAGCAGCTGCAAAAGAAGTAACCAGTGCGCGTCCAATTAGAGTTTATGTAGATACCATTATTAAACAAGTTGTAGATGACCTTTGGAAAGCTTATAATAAGTGTAATCACGCTTTTCTTAAGAGAATTAATGAGACTAGAGGAGCTAAAGCAAAACTTGAAGTTATGCATGCCGAAACGTCTCTAAAAATTGCTGACATGCAGAACAATATTATTTTACTACAAAAAGCATTATGTGATAAAGAGGGGAATACCGCATTGGCACATACTCGCCTTGGGAAGCGGGCTCAAAGAACTGGGGCTGAGTTAGTAAGGGATCCAACAGGTCAAGCGTTATATTACGAATGTGAAACGCTACGTCGTAGCACAGAACAGTTACAACAAATGCTTTATGAAGCAACAGCTTCTCTTAGATACTTGTTACAAACTCAGATACAATTACAAGAGGATATTAATGTTAAAATGAACACCTTGAAGATAGATGAGGTAGATTGTATGACGCTGCGGAAGACGATGAATTATCAGGTTTATTAGGATGGACATATTTTCTTATTTTAAATTAAAGTGTCTTTATTCATAAACACGCTTTTTTCATTTAATTATTAGTTTTTTTTTTTACTTTTCCATCTTTTAAGGGTAAAATATTTTACCTAAATCTATTTTTTTTTTGACAAATGAAGATCCCCAGTGGTCTTTACATTACTGGGCTAACGGCAAGGTGGTATATTTGACTCAAACCGACTAAAGCCACATGGTGTTCCCTCACGGAGTCATATTGCCATGGTCTGAGGAATATAGGGTAGGGGTAGAGGTATACCGAAGATAGGAAATACCCTTGAACCCCAGCATTTTTCGCCATCTGTTAAGCAACAGGCGACCGCACAACATGAAGTGCGAGGGGCCTTGTCCCTCTGATTTACAGAGGCGCGAGCAAACAACTACACGCCGACTTCTCGGGTCTGCTTCTGCTAAAGTGATAGGTAACCCTGCCCATGGCCCGGGAATCTTTTTGCACTCTCAAAATGATGCGGCGGGATTCCACGCACTCTCCCTTCGGTTTCTGGATAGAACCATGTTTTCTGTTTTCGTTTTTCAAGGATTCCTGTGCCTTCTATATTTAGTGTTCGACAACATCACCTTCAATTGACATGGTTTGGTCGTTGATCTGTCCTACAATCTCATTTCTTGATTTATTATTTCCCTAAACTTGACAAATGGCAGATCTCCGATATAAACTTTAATCCCTTCTTTGCCAAGGTTTATTTTCGCAACAAAAAGTAGCCATGTCCTTCTCTAAGCTTTCTTTTACCTCCATACTTAAATTCATCCATATAAACTTGACCAATGGTCCATTGGTTGAACGTCCATGAACCATTGGTCTTCCGTACAAACTTTCATATGTCCTTCTCCAAGGTTTTGTTTATATCTGTACCATAATTCATTCAAATTAGCTTGACCAATGATTGGTCTTCTGTACAAACTTTGATCCTCTATTTTGCCACCGTCAAGGTTTATATTTACAAAGAAAAACTAACCTATGTCCTTCTCCACGGTCTTGTATATCTCTATACTAAAAATCATCAGAATTGGTTTAGAGATCTTGGTGTGAAATCGTAACAGACAGATACACAGACACACAGAGTTACTTTCACATTTTTCATACTAGCTGTTGCCGTACATTTTACGGGAAAAAAGCCTATGTGCTATTCCAGACTATAATATATCTCTGTGCCAAATTTGTCGTTTGTTTTTTGCGTGAAAGAATAAAAAACATTCATACATCCATACATCCATCCTCACAATTTTTTGCCTTTATAATGTTACTAGCTGCGCTGCGGTTTCACCCGCGTAAGTCCCGGTGCCGTAAGAATATCGGAATAAAAAGTAGCCTATGTGTTAATCCAGATCTCCAGCTATCTACATACCAAGTTTCAATCCTCACAAACTTTCATGTTTATAATATTAGTAGGAGGTTTGGTTATAAACACAAAATCTTCATGTCAGTTTAGTAGCCGAGTTCAATATTTCTTGCAAAGTAAATAATGCTAATAAATCGATTGCTAAATGATTGCGTAACACGCGATCGTCTCCGGCCACAATGTTTAACTTTGCGAGTGTAGTATAGTAGTATTGAAGATAATAATTTCTAAAAAAGTCCTTTATGATATATGCCATTTTCAGCTTGTATGCTATTATCGGCGAGTTGTGATTTTGATTTTCTTTTATGATATAACAAAAAATCCGTTTGTTGTTTTGTTTGATGTAGTGTTTATATCCTCTTTTGTAGGGAGAGTAAGGAATTTACGATTCGGATGAGTTGAAACATTCCTTGTTTATGTCGATTACGTCGTCATAGCTACGAAAAACAATTTTGTCAATCCACAGTATTTTGTTTCTACTCACAACGTTTTGAAGTGTTTTTATTTTGTAAGTTTTATTCCAACAAAATGGAGGAGCAATTTGGTGTTCGTAATGTGATTGGGGCTCCAGTTGCTACCACTAGGCTAGCGGAACAGGTTCTTGTAGCTATACCCCCAAGAACTGCGAAGTTCACTCTAGATGAATGGAAGTTGAGCAACGACCAGCGAAGCAGGAATGCGGAAGACCAACAACAGCTAGCAGATCGGATTCTAACTGAGTCTCAACGTGTAGTGGACGAAACTGCTGAACGAGCTAATATCTTGAAAGCTACTACAGACAGGTGTCTCAGCGAACGTATTGGTGACGTTGAGTACAATAAGAAAGAACTTCAAATTCAACGTAAAGAGATATGCTTGGAACTCGAAGCTCTTGGAATGTATAAAGCCCGATTATGTGACTGTCTCACTTCACTCGAAGGAGCAGTGGTAATAGGCCGCAAATGCTTAATGCTTAGAGACGGCCGTATTGGAATTGATTTAGTCGTTGATGAGGTTGAAGCAGCTCTGCAACAAGAAATAACAACTATGTTAGGTGGTCAGAGTCTTTTAAAGAGAGTGTTAGAACAACTCCACGAACAAATGAGAAGACTTCGATCGACGCGATACCTGCTTGACAGAGATCTACAGTACAAACAAGGAGCGATTGACATAGATAAACAAAATTTATCTCTGAAGTCGACGGACCTATGTCTGTCTACATATGACGGTTACGCCAATCTAGATCCTGCGAATATTGCTGCAGAAGAATACAACAATTATTCTACAAATAATATCATATCGGCTGCAAAAGAAGTAACCAGCTCACGTCCTATTAAAATGTTCATTGACACCATTCTAAAACAAGTCGTGGACGATCTTTGGACAGCTTATAAAAGATGTAATCATGCTTTTCATGAGAGAATTGAAGATACTAGGCGAATGAAAGCGAAACTAGAAGGTATGCATTTTGAAACTACTCAAAAAATAGCTGACATGCAGTCCAACATTTTATTGTTGCAAAAAGCTTTATCAGATAAAGAAGGTAACACCGCCTTGGCGCATACTCGCCTAGGAAAACGATCCCAGAGGGTTGGTGCTGAATTAGTTCGAGATCCTCCAGGGCAAGCTTTGTTTTACGAATGTGAAATGCTGCGTCATAGCACAGAACAATTGCAACAAATGCTGCAAGAGGCAACAGCTTCACTTAGATACTTGTTACAAACTCAAATTCAGTTGGAGGAAGATATTAATGTTAAGATGAATACTTTGAAGATAGATGAGGTGGATTGTATGACATTGCGTGAGACCATGAGCTACAATGTTTATTAGAGATAAATGTTGCCATCGCACGGTTGTAGTACCTAAGAATGTATGTGTGTAATATAACATATTTAATGCAATATGCGTATCATATATATTGCTAATTTTTAACATACTCTGCCAGCACTGTCAAGCGGACTGTTTTAAAATAGGTCCTGCAATTAGCATTTGTTAACTACATCCTATGTGATTACATTAACCGCGCACTCAGTATAGGTCATATTTCACTTAACTATAACTTTACACAATTAAATAAGTATTCGGGTAGAATAGCTTGAATGTTTTAGCATTAATAATAATACTTATTGCTGCTGGTCTAGAAGAGTGTACTGTGTTATCATTTGGAGCTGTGAAAAATTGGTGTGCTAATAGCTTAGTCGTTTTTGTGATTTGTTTACCTTATATGTCATATATGAATAAATAGATTGTTTTAAGTATTCATATTTGTTTTGTTGAAATTATAAGAACTAGTAGAACTTGTCGTATTAGGTATCATAAACTAAAATATATAATAAGGTATAGTTGGCAACTGACAGCTCGGTAGACGTTATACTCTCAGCCTTTATTTATTTTTTCCTTTTATCCAAAATGGGTGTTTTTTTCGTTAAAAAAATATGTAATTCCATTTAAAATATTAGATGTGCAAGTTATCATGATGATCAGTTAAGGGTGTCGGATTTTACATAAACAAAAATCTATATTAATAATTCGGTCAAGGGGTACAGTAGACTCGATGGAACCTTACCTGAATAATAAAACATAAAAAAATAATGATTTCGAGTCGACAACATATATCCGCAAAATTCGGATTGTCGAGTATTTTGTTAAATTCTAATGGTGCAAATGGCAATCGCCATATTGGCCACTCGGCTGCCATCTTGAGTTCGTTAAGGCCGATTCACAGGTTGAAAACCGTAGCTACAAAATATCTACCGACATTTTGTAAAAGATTGTGTATTGGGTTTTCATCTAGTATACCAATAATGAAAGTTCACCGATCCTTTTTGTCGCGTATAAAAATTTTTTTTTGTTTTTTTAAAGGTTCTACATGTAAAATATCACAATGTCTACTAATGGTTATAAATAGTATAATAGTATTTTTTAACAGCGCCTTTAAATGTTTACTTTACAAGCTTTGATACAGTTACGTTCTCAAGCAACTGTCAAAAAGGAAATAAACGAATGGACAGAAAACAATTTAGTTTTATTATTTAATGGCCGAGGCCTATGTCCAGCAGTGGACGGCGATAGGCTAATAATCATGAGGGTTTATCGGCGTTGTAAGCAACCGGTCTACTTTACTGAAAACCGTAACTTAGTTAATAAAATATATATATATTTTTTTTTAATTATCCGTTTAAACTATTATTATTTATCGCTGAACGCAATTACTTGTGGATTTGTATGTTGAAAATGTGGACTTCAAACCATGACCAAACGTAATACAATTTGCCGTACGTATTGTAGTTATAACATTGTATCTATGCCAACATATGTGGGGGCGGACAGCCGGCACCAACTGGAGAGACGTAGCGCAGGATAGAGACATGGGCATCTTTGGTGGAGGCCTTTACCCAATCCGGGGTTCTTGCCGACTAAACTCTATCTTCATATAAGAATATTCTTTTTTGTATACTTTAAGAATTACTAACAAACCTAACTCTAATTTTAATTAAAATAAAATACTAACCAATAAAATTGAATATTTTTACTGCTTCATGTAATTAAACTTTGTAGAAGCAAGAAATAAAAAGGCTTATTTATTTATCTACGCCCACGGGAATGCACGGGAAAGTTCTCGACTACCGTGCCATATTTACACGAACCATTTTCAGATTCCCTCAGATTGAATAAACCTATTGCAATTAAATGTTCTACACGTTGTAAGACCTTTCTTATTACACCATTTGCCAAATTTTTAGCCTCAACTTTAATAGTGTACGAGAAATTAACATCTAAAAATCATACATTTTGGGAATACCTGAGTTTGGAAAATCACGGATGGATTGTCTCGTGCCTGGACCCTCCAGGCACGAGACAATCCACGATCAAACTCCCAGGACTTCCCAGGACTTCGAGACTTCTCAGATTTTTTTTAAATAGGCTTTTAAAATATCAAAACGTTAACAGTTTATTACAAAAATCTGTTTCAAAGTTTTGTATTAATACCAACGGATAACTAGAACACTTTCGTTTTCTACAGACTAATGTCAGTTTTATTTCTCGTCTCGAGTGGAGATTGTGAGTTTCTTCGTGTCTCGAGTCTTGAACCTAAGTTTTCGGTGCCGAGAAAATAATTTTCAAAGTCTTCAAGTACATATTAACCATTCAGTGAAGTAATTTACAGATCCATTAAATAAGCCGTAACTACTGCAAACAGAGTTTAAATGTATTGCGTAACTTGTCTTCGCAACCTGTAATATTTATGTTAATTGGCTCAAATAAAACAATATGTGTAAACAACTGAGAAAATTAAGTTAAGTTTGCTTTGGTTTAAGGACTAATATTGTTACTTGTATGTGTATGATGGCATAATATCAAAATCATCACTGGATTTTTGTTTGATAAAAATTATTTTTCGTTCTTACCCAGACAGATACATCACTCCCTAGAAAAATATCGATGCCTATCGCTTTAATTGCCTGCTCTTTCCGGGCTTTAAAATGTGTGTAGTAGGGTTACACCCCTACAATGTTTTTTTTACAAAAAATATTACAATTGTTATGTAAATTAAGTACAGCGTTAAGTACTTAATTTACAAAACAATTGTAATATTTTTATTTATTTTATTTATTTTTCATTTTCAATGTTTTAGAACACAAAATCCTACATGTGTTTTATTTTTTTATGTAAGATTAATAAACTTCTTCCCTTTTCTAAAATGTCAATTATTAAACTGTATGGTGGAAAATATTCCAAATCTTACAAAAAGTTTTAATTAATAATTTGAGAGAAACAATATATAGGGTTAAAAGGTTAATTTAAAAAAATACACAAATAGCGCTGCCAGGCTTTTTTCTCTCTTACGTTATCTACATTCTAATATTGCACTTAAACAACCATGTCAATTTTCACAATGGATTTACAGTATTTAAAGAATATATTAATACCATCTCGAATAACGCTTTATATACTATAAAAATAAAAGCGTATGCACGTGATGCAGCTGTCGACAACCCGCTACGCGAGACTGCGTATAAGGTCCGCCGGCGGATGTGAAATTCATAATTTTTAAACAATATGTGCTATAATGTATATGGTAGATAGACTGTCAAGTCAAATCAGTATCTTTATAGTAAACTTCAAAAATTTGGTCCGTCCGTTTTTGTATGAAATGCTAAGGCGTGACGTCACGCCTTAGTATTGTCAAATCATTTACTTTTAATGTTAATCTAAATTACAAACGTTAAAATAAAACTGGGCGACAATTTTCACAGTATTTTAAGTTATTTTATTGCGACACTTGGCGAAATATTTTATTTTGAGCATAGGCACGGCTTCGTAAGCTATAGTAGTCCAGTATATATTTTGACACCTGTCATAGTACAAAAGTCTATCCAATGACATTTGGAACGGTCGAAATTCGCCCGCCAGGCGATCTCGGTGACATGATAATTTACTCATGTCGATTGTTTATTCATAATCTTTATTATGACTCCGAGGATGATGCAATGATGAGGGGAACTTTTCAATCTTTTTCCTCTCCTCTTTTGGCTCCGTGAGGATTGAAGGCTGTGTGTTTATTTGTCAAACTATATAAAATCGTTTTTCGAGCGATGAATAGCGGTATCCTCCTAATGTGTCTAATATTAAGGAGATAAACGTAACCAACATCTCTTACCGTTAACAATGATAATAATACTAATAATAAGTTGACACATCTCACACACGGTCGTTTGATCTCAAGCTAGGCAGAGACCGTGTTACGGTAACCAGACTGCTGATTAAAAAAAATATATATTTTTAAATATATATTATAGATAAATTACACCCAGACACAGAACAAATAGTCATGTTCATTACACAATTATTTATCCTGTGTGGGAATCAAATCAGCAGTCAGGACCACTAACCACTAGGCCAACAGATCAGTCAACGATAGTGGAAGACGAGTTCTAGACTAGTCACGGTCTGTAAAGCGCAGCCTGAGATATCTAGCATTAGAATGTCCATAGGCTAAGGTATCCGCTTACCATCAGAAAGGCCGTATGTTTGTATAAAAACAAGGAAGGATCACGAACTGATCAAAGTAGGAACCAGCCTTAGATAGATGCGGCATAGGACCGCAACTCGTGTAGTCTTTGAGAGATGCTTACTACCAGCAAAGATCCCTCATGACTGAAACATGATGTGATATTGATATGGATTAGTTTAATTTTCACAAACTATTTAACATTTTCAGGTATCTTTACATATAAATATGCCTTTTGAGTAACTTATTTTTTTCAACAGCGTCTTCGAAGCCTCACAGTCCCTTTTCTGGGCGTCTTTCGGTATGGTTGGCCTGGAAAACTTCGAACTCGCCGGCATCAAGAGTTACACACGGTTCTGGGGTCTTCTTATGTTTGGGTCATACTCTGTAATCAACGTCATCGTGTTGCTGAATCTACTCATAGCTATGATGTCTAACTCGTATGCAATGATCGATGTAAGTGTTCTTGAATTATTGTTATTATCTATTCTAATTCGTAAAGTTTATTTTTAAAGCGTGAATTCAACTTGTTTTTATAATATAGACTGGAAAACTAGATGGTCATCTCCCCATCTGCCTTTGTATTGAAGGTTGTACAATACATTCACACAGAAAGTCTTTGTTTTTCTCTATTCAGAGTTATTGGTAATTCAATCAGAAACCTGCTCTGTTTTAATTTCTTCTTCTTATACGGCCCTCGGCTATAAAATACTCCAGGGGATTATCTGCTCACCTTATCCTCAACGTATTGTTTTACCTTTATTGCATACTGAACTTCGTTAGAAATTAACCAGACTTTATAGTAAAATCACGCACATTGAATCTTAAAGAAGTTGTTTGTTTCTCTTCGCGTAATTCACATGCTTAGTTCCTCGGGTTGAGAGCTCTAATCTAGAATTATGTGGACTTTGCAGTGAGAAAAGTTCTTCGTCTACAGTGCAAGTATCGGCAAAGTAACATAAAAGTTTCTGAGATTTCGCAACTGAGAAAACGGTTTTATTAGGATGATGTAGACATTTTGATTACTTTAATTTCGAATATCAAACGTCCCAGCCAGCCAATTCGTATGATTTTCTTTTTACAATAGTAGGCATGTTGACAGTAACCAAGAATAAATAAAATTATGTGTTTATCAAATGAAATAGAACTCACGGATTATGAAAAAAACTAATTCATTTTTAACTAGCAACCCGCCCCGGCTTCGCACGAGTTTCAGAGATATCTTCAACAATCATCAACATATTTCCGGGCCCATACGTGCTAAAGTATGGCTCTCCTGTTGTCGCCACTAGTTTCTAACACTCCTCACATGAAAGAAATAATTTTGTTGTTTTAATATTTTTTTGTTTATTGTACGTGTACGTGTACATAATACTACACAATAGGGTAAAGAATTCGTTTGTTAACAATATACCGCACATCTAATGTGTGCTGATTACGGCAAGTTACGAACGCGAACAATAAGCCAACAATCAAGCCGGGGTACTGCTGCCTATTTCCTTATAATACGTTGATTATGACGCATTTTCCTCTTTCGAAGGCTTCGTGGTATTCACATGTATAATTTTTATGCATTTACGTATTAAAATTCGTTGGTTAATTACATAATTTATGTTAATTATTTAACACATCTGTATTAATCCCAAAGTAACAATTCACATATTATAACGCGTGTGAAACGAATTCCTGGAGCTAAATTAATTTCTCTACATTCTAATTTTTATGCGTAACCCACCATATTACCGTTTTAAGGCATTAGGTACTTAGCCTTTTGTAAGGTAGACGAATAATGGTCTGTTGAAGTCCTACACAAACGGTACTGCGGATTAAGGAAGCCATTCAAGTATTTTGATCTTTGTAATTCTCCAGTGAATTGTACATTGTTAATTTAATTAAATTTTTGTTTAAAAGAGCGAAATGTCCATTCGATAACTTATGGAATAATTTGCACCTTCGTCGACCTGGTTTAGAAATGCTGCGTTCAATAATGACGCCATCTCACTACACAAATTGGGCCGCCCCGCGTTAGTCGCGTAGTGGACCTATGAAAATAAACTATTCGCATTATCTAGAGGCATGTTTTCTATGGTTATTTATGGCGGTTGTAGGGGTCAGGTCACCTCCAGACAAATAACGGTGAAGGAAAACATCGCGACCTGATTTTAAATCCATACCTTCGATGATGTATTCAAAAGTTTTTGAAGCCTGCTAAACTGCACTAGGCTAGCGTAATTACCCTTCTCAAACTGAATCAAGGTACCTACATGCCCAGCTGTAGGACAGTTTGTAAACAGAGATGATACCGAGCGAGGCTAGATGCCACTCAATCTGTAGAAAGTAGGATACTTAGATAAATCGCACAAAATTGTATAATTCGTAACGCATTGGAAGTCAAAGCACGATGTATTATTTAAAATGTGGATCGCGATGTTAAGTCAATGATAGTTATCTTACCAATGGATAATTCCCTTATCTTTTCTTCACCAATAGAACAAGAAGAAACTCTTCTTGACCTCTGAACAGATCCGACTTTTGTAGTTTAGTTAGTTTTTGGTTTAGAAATATGTTTCTAGTTGGGCAACTGAGTCTTCAGGGGAGCATTTTTAATACCTTTAATTATTCGATTAAAAATATGTTCGTAACCTTTTTTGACTGCACGGATGTTGCGATTCCCACACGTGACAAAAAGTTTTCCTTTTTACATTTTTACAGATCTGTCGCTTAAAACTAATGCAGTTGAAACTATTTAGACTTTGTGGTTTAAACAAAAAATAAAAAAATGGTTAATAACTTTTTCTTCACTGTAACAATAATAACCATTTATGTTAGTTAACTTTTTCTTCACTGTAACAATAATAACCATTTATGTTAGTAAAGTTGCTAAGCGAAACTGAACAGGCGTAGCATTAAAGCATGGCAGGGTAAAGCATTTCTTAATTACATGACCTTCCCATGGACTATCTAATAGATCGCTTTTATGGTCAGTACAGTCATATTACAAGGTAATTTTAAACGAGCAATTCTTGTATGTATTTCTTATTATATTTCGGGTATCTCGGAAACGGTTCTAACGATTTTGATAAAATTTTGTATACAGATATAGTTTTGCATTTTAAGTTCAACTGCATAATTGTATTTCCTGCAAAAAGCAATTTTACAAAAAAAAGTATTAAAAAAAAAATTCAGTCTCCCAGGTACTATTTTTTATTATCTAAACAACAATAGTATAAAAAAATTATGTTGTTTTCGGTATAAAAAAAATCATAAAAACTAATGCCGAAACCCGGGATTGAACCGGGGACCTTTAGATCTTCAGTCTAACGCTCTCCCAACTGAGCTATTTCGGCTGTGCAAATTTTACCTAAATTATTATTCTTTACCTCTTTGTGTTATATATTGTAAGTCAAGTTTATTTATTTACTCACTCGGTCTTAATATAATTCCTCTTGGTTTGATATAAATAATTACGTATATTGTGATTGCGACAAAATTACTTGTTCAGCTGGAATATTTGGGTCAAGTCGAAATGTGTGTGAAATCATCAAATATCTATCTTTAAAGAAAGAAGATTTAAAACATGAAAAAAAGCGGACTTAAATGGTGTAAGGAAAATGGTAATTAAAAAGATAATACTGTAATCTAATTTAAATTGTATGTCGTAGCTGTCGCAAACAATTACTCGCTCATTCAATTGATTTGCAATAGAAGCGCCAGGGCATACAATGTATTATTATGAGTCCTATAAATCAAGATAAAATATACACACTGAGCAAGACACAGTAGCTGTTGTAGTCTAGGAAATTGCAACAAATATCATTGGATGAGAATTATCCTCTATTTATTTAATAGGTAGACAAGAATTACATTTCAAATTGTTATATTTCCATTTTGATCGAAGAACAGAAAACAGCTAGTGTCGATTGGTGTCAAGGAGCTATAGACCGCTTCAACGCAGGAAAATATAAAAACATATACCGTTTACTGGTGATGAACCGTGGATTTACTCTTATGAACCCAAAAATAAACGCCAGCCGTCTGTTTAGGTGTTCCAAGATAAACAGAAGCCGAACAAAATCATTAACAATAAATAAATAAATTCGTATTCGAAGTGTTTCTAAAAAGGTGGACGCGACATTTGACTCAAAAGCAGATCATGTAGCAACGCCTCCTCTGCAAGATCAAAGAACTATTGCAGATTGGTATACAACCATTTGTTTGCCGAAAGTCATCGCTGAGCTTCGAAAACCCAACCACAAACGCCGCGTCATTGACCAAGACAATGCCAGTTCGAACTCAGTTCGCGAGATCATTGAAATTTTAAAGCAACAAAACGTAAATTTTTTAGACCATCCGTCCGTACCATCTAATTTCTTAACCTTTAGGCCTTCAAATACGATATTTTGGCTATACCACATAACCAGAGTTGGTTTGAGTGCGTAAATCTTCGTGGAGAAATACTTCGACAAACAATAAAGCCCTTAAAAGCTATCTCCTGTTTTAATTGAACCCAATACGCCAACTTAAAAGAACACCCGCGTATGGAAACTAGTTCTAAATATCCTGCATTTCTATTTAATATATAAAATCCCCGAAAGTAGACAGTTACTTTGAGGGCATCTAGTATATAGTCAATACTTTTGAACTCAAAACTCTAAGTGGAATCTATGTATTATTAGTATTTAGTAATAGTAGAGGTATCTGAGTCCTCCAAAAATTACATTCTCTGGACTCTCTCATATTATGGGTAATCCTAAGGGAATGGTTACTTGAGAGATGTTTTTATTCAGTTACAGAGTTCTTGACAGCGGCTAAATAATTAAAACCAAAATATTTTATACTTTTTAGAAATAAAATAAGTATTTGTACACCAATTGCATTGGTAGGACATTGAGAACTGTATTATATATCTTAAATGTACTGTAAGACCATTAATGTACCTTTGTCTCACAAATAAAGACATTTGAATTTGAATTTGGGTGTTCTTTTCCAACCAACTGACGACCCCAACTATTCGTGGTGGAGTTTTCATACATCCAGGAAAAAAGATATATTGAATGATAATCACCAGTTTTAGTTTATAAGTGATATTTAAAAGGGGGTCCTCAATTCTGATGAGTTGTTTTGTGATAATAAAGTTAGACGAATATTTGTTTCTGAAATATATTTAATTATTCTCTTATATTTAATAGTTTCTTAGTAGCTAATACAATTACATCAGTCCATATTTATTTTTTGCCGATAGGTTTTTATACTCCAACTCATTATTTCAGGAACACTCAGACGTCGAATGGAAATTTGCTCGTACCCGTCTTTGGATGAGTTACTTTGAGGAGAGTGCTACTCTTCCACCACCGTTCAATATTATGCCAACTCCAAAACTTTTTCTCAAAATGCTGGGTATCCGAAAGAAGGATAAAATGAGGAAGATGAAAATGAAGGTGTGTATACATATATTGGTGTGTGCACATACATACATACATAAATGCACTCACGCAACACAGCATTCAACCCCTTAGGGGTAGGCAGAGGCGTATTGAACAAGGTGTGTTATATTTTTGTGTTGACGAAGGTTGAGATTTCAATTGGATACTTCTCTTCCTCAATAGGCGCGTTTTTTATTTATTCTTATTTATTTGAGGCGCTTAACAATAATTTTTAGTATTCTTACAATGCAACCTTACCCTAATGTAAAATATTCATTTAATTTTTTTCATAAACTTTTACATATCCTACAAATTTACATCACCAACACTCTAAGCGACCCTGATTAAGCGTCTTGCTTAATTCACCAACAGGAGCTCAACTTAAAACAAAAAAAAAAAAAATACATACATTGTTAATTAATTGGGAGTTAACTACAAAATCCAATTTTCAGCCCCAAAACATGGTTTAAACACAAAATTCCTACAATACCTTTCTTCTAGCTGTATATAAAAGTATAAATAATTAGTTTTTCGCCATTTCTAAAAATCTATGTGTGCGATTTGACATCTAACTGATGACTAGCAGGCAAGGCATATAAAATAAAATCTTAACTTAAATACGTGTTTTTACTTCTTTCAAGATTTAATTAAACGCTAGTAATAAGAAATTTACAGACGAAATGTTCTTTGAAATAAAAAAGACAAAGCAATTACACTTTGATGTCGGATTTCTTCAGTCTATTTAATACTCGGTATCAGTTAATCAATTAAAGTAGTTTGTTTTGATATATAACGATATTGTTAGGGTTCCGTTTCTTAAAAGGAAATAAGGAACCCTTATCGGATCTCTTTGTTGTGCGTCTGTCTGTCTCACCATTTTTCTCTGAAATGCGTGGAGGTATCAAGAACTTATCACATACTTATTTAAGTGTGCGGTCCCTTGAAGCTGTTAGAAAATCAAGCTTCTAAGTCAACGCAATCATAAAATGGCCGTATCTTTATCTTTAGGCCTAAAATTACCAATGTGAACATTGTCATTTCCCATTACCCTGGAAACATGAAATTTGGCAATAAGCAAGTTCTTACAGCTCAAAAATCGAAAGTCAGTTATTTATAGTTGTGCAGTTTTTAATCAATAGATGTCGCTGGGTTTGAGATGTAAATTCAAGTGGACTGTATTTTAGAATTGTATAGAAAAGTGTAGGGTTGGAGTATAAACAATCAATGCTCACAATAGCAGATAAGCAAAAGACACCAACCTTAACCATCCACCTTCGCATGCGAAGATCAGCAGCTCAGGAGACCACGCACGGCGTGTAGGTTGAGAAATCCACTATTCGGCACTATTCAAGGTGTTTGAAGCTCCATATAGCAGTTTATAGCACTCAACACGGTTGAGTAGAAGGCAAAGGGCGAATTGTCCTTGTGGAACGTCCACAGCCACAAATTTAGCGAGATATAGAACTAGTCCGCTCCATACACGCGCGCCGTAACAGACCGAGTGATCCGACGCATTCACAATACGTCGGTATCAAGAAAAGGCGGTGTCACATAAATTTATGCTTACCCACCAATAATGAGCAAAGACTGAACAATAGTAATATCACATAAAAGAACAGATTGTTTACGATTACAAACTAATATTTTGAGGTTGAAAAATTTACTGTGTCGAAATAAAAAGTTAAGTTTGTCTTTGGGAAAAAAAAACAGGCAAAAATTATCGAGGGTTGATTTCTGAGATGGAAGAACTACTACTATCTACATATAAGTTTGGTTGCGGTGCACGAGTCAGACAATACTTTTCCGGACATTTTTGTTAGTCAAACCATATTTATGAAATGTCCAAATGCACGATCAGTCTCAATACAGGTAAGGTTGGTCGGAATTCGACCTTGGAACTTGTAAGACGTGTATGACCGCCCACCGAGCCACTTGGGCATTCTGATGGAAGGCTCCACATGCTAGTTTTGCCACGGTGGTCCGATCCTTGATTAGTGGGCAGCACATCGTAAGCAAATTCCTACTCTTAGGAACGACGCGGTTGCTGTCCGTTCACGGTAGCTCTCCGACATGTCCCTGAATTCGGTCTTAAGAAGTTAATTAGTCCAATCTACCACCACTGCTACTGCATTAAGCGCTCTACTCAGCATACGCTTACGCTCAGCATACGCTACACCGCCTAAGTGGGGTAAACCCGCTTAGACGGTGTAGCGTTGGGCCCATCACCGTTGCATTATCGTTATTGTTTTGTTTCTGTTATGGCTGAACCTTCCAGATATTCGTCATTTGACTCCATCCATTGACATTCATATTTTCTCAGAATCAGGAGCAGAAAGAAAAAGAAAACGACGTACGCTACACAGCGGTGATGCGAGCTCTTGTCTGGCGCTACGTGTCTGCTATGCACAGGAAGATGGAAGATGAACCGGTTACAGAAGATGATATCAACGAGCTTAAAGGAGATGTTTCTGCTTTACGATACGAACTGCTCGAGGTCTTTGATAAGAATGGCATGGATGTTAGCTTTACAGACAGGCAAAAGGAAAAGGGTGAGTATTATAAAAAAAATCAAATTTGACTCTACTATCCTCATCAGAAGACCACAGAGGTTTAAGTAGGCAGTTAATTGTTACCGTGTTGAGTGTTGCGGTTTCGATTCCCACCTGAGTAGCTATTTACTTAGTCTTAATTATTGTCATTGCCTTTTAGCTGCATGTTTTGCAAGGCTTTGCGTAATAGGACAGGTGAACTCTAGAGTAATGGTATTTCGTAGAATATATTAAAATATTTTATTTTCTGTGATTAGCGGTTCTTGGAAAGCGCATGAAGGTGTGGGAACGACGTCTAATGAAGGACTTCCACGTTGCTCCCGTATCCTTGGAAGAGGAGAAGCCAGCTGATGAAGATGGATTGTCAAGGTTTAGGAGAATCGCCAAGATGGCGATGGCAAACACCACAAATGCTAAATGGGACCAAACTTTGGCAGGAACTGGACTGTCGTAAGTTAAAATATTTATGAAGCGACGATAGAGGCTCGAAGAGGCACACAAAGACACAACCCATCTAGATAGTAATTAATTACCGGGGGCTATAAATGCTTGTAAATTATAGAGGTTGAGTGTCATTTACTTTATCCTCCTAAAGCCTCGCCACTGCGTTATCAGCGCCAGCTTAGCGAGAGGAGGTGACATGTAAAAAGAATTGTATTAAAATATATGAACTCATCCGAATTAATTTCATCAATGTGAAAGTAATTCTGTTTTTATCGTTTCATGAATAAATCTATACCTATATAAACCTATATATATATTGTATAAAACTTCAATACGTATTAAAAGTATCATGAACAATGTACGAAATTTTCCAAGACCATAAAAATTGCTATTTACGCGATACTGTGTAAATGTTTGTTTGTTTAAATGTAGCAACATTTAAAATCGCCTTTTTTTGTTATTTTCAACATACTTTGTCAGTCCTGGGGTCCTGGAAAGAAGTCAGTGTACTCTTTGTTTCGTACAGGTCCCAGATCGGTCGTTGTCGCAGTCGCGAGTCTTTCAAGAACCAGCAGAATTTACAGCGTGCTATGGAAGAGGCCAGAAAGTTGGTTCTGCGTTCACCTTTACCAGGTAACAAACAGTTTTCTTTAACATGAGAAGAATCTCAACCTTCCAAGACCAAGAACCTTATTATTTCTATCACGTATACTTCTCAGAGTCCCGGTTTCAACACATACTATTATTTCCAAAAACTTTGAACTTTGTCAAGTTAATTTTGGGTTTCCTTACCGTTAATATAAGCTACTTAGAGCCGAAGGAAAACCAAAATATTATCTCTTGTTATGAAGAAAGAAAAAAAAAACATTGAAATAATTGCAAACGTTTTCACAAAGATTCGTACATATATTGAAGTATATATATTCTATACAAAAAAGTTTAATCAAGACTTGAGAATAATATGAGATCTTATAAATAAAGAAAGACTATTGCGACTGCCTCATTACAGTTAACTTATTATATAATTCCTAACTGTGCTACATCCGCGGGAAATTTTTATGTATTTTTAGGTCGTAGTGTGATTATAAGCAGTCTCAAATCTTTCTGAATATACGGGCTAGAGATATCATAACATATTATACAACAAAGTCCCCCGCCGCGTCTATCTGTCTGTTCGTGATTAACTAAAAAACTACTGAACGGATTTTTATGCAGTTCTTACTAATTGACAGAGTGATTTATGAGGAAGGTTTAGGTGTATAATTTGTACACGTGCGAAGCCGGGCCGAGTTGCTAGTTGTTAATAAAATACTGTTATTACTTTTGAACATGA
Organism: Callimorpha dominula; assembly: GCA_949752705.1. Lineage (NCBI taxonomy): Eukaryota > Metazoa > Arthropoda > Insecta > Lepidoptera > Erebidae > Callimorpha > Callimorpha dominula. The sequence goes on along the minus strand of OX457010.1, from coordinate 9,768,583 downwards.
GTTCCTTATTGATGAAGAAAGTCTTTCATATTTGAAGGTATCTTCTTTATTACTATTTAATTAGCCCTGTTTCAGATGTTCCCGGAGGACTCCTTCCTAGGGTATACCCGGGTCCTTCTGCAATAGACCTCCTTGTGACGGAAAACCGTGTGGTTTTAGTCGGTTCGATTCCGACATACCATCTTACCGTTAGCTCCGGTGAGGTGATGACCCGTGGGGGTTTCCACACGATAAAAAAAAAGACCTGTTTCAGATATGGATATTTAAGTTTTTATGTTTTTAGAACATTCTCGAGGTACGTCTCCAATTGAAATGCCTGTGAGTCCTGGCCATACATTATTGGAGTTGATCAAGGACATATCCACCGAAATTAGAGAATGTGGCGAGCCAGTAGCTTCAGCTGTTTCAAAATCTGGTAATTTTATTGATAGACTAAAAGATGAGATGATGACTATAGCCTAGCAAATTCCTTTGTGTCACTCCCATGGTCCGCGCGGGTGGCGGGGGAGGTTACTACCCGATGGCGAACTGTACACTGCTACACGCGACACTAAATACGTTTTTTATTTTAATTTATTCAGGAAACAGACAGTCACATACAGTTTTTGCATTAGGAGACAATACGGTACATTACAATAAATAACGTAATAATAGTAATATTTGTTTATTACACTTTTAAAATGAAAACTGGAAGCATGCATACAAGAAATAAAAGAAAAATAACAATAAGAAAACTAAAATAAGTTAATCACTTTCGTCACATTCATTATTTTCATCTTGTTAACTATCTTCGCTCATATAATCAGAGCCATCAAAATGATTATTTAGCTACATAACGAATCTATCAAACTCTTCGTCACATATCCCGTCGTTGTAGTACTTATCTTCAGATTTTATTTCGTGATCATCACATTTACCTTTAACCATTTTTCAGCACTGTAATTAACAAACAAGTTTGCGAAAGCATATTTTTGTTGATCTAAATTGGAATTGATATAATTTAATTATTTTGATAATGGGATGAAATGGAGACAAACGAAGCACAATGTACTGCTTGATTTATTATTATATCAACTGTGTATTGTTTTGGTAGCCTATGACTATCAATTAATAGTATCAAATCACATTTTGGCGACGTTCCCTCAAACGGAACATTATGTTTCGTTAGCCAATCTTACATTACCTTTTTGTAGAACTCATTGTAGGTTGTTTTTTGAAACTTCTTTATCGACGTATGGGAGAAATTTTGAAAAAATCGTCACGTTTTTCGGTTACGCGCCATGTTGCTTTTTTTATCAAAGTTTAGTATAGTGACGTAAAGAATATAATGTAATATATTATAATAATAACAACAATATATTAGTTTTGAAGTTTGGTTTGAAATAAGAATAACAATATATTAATTTGAAAGTGATAAAATAAAAAGACTTATTCAAATTTAAGTGAATTTACAAGAAAAGTGAGAGTGATTATATATTTCGTTTTATAAATTCAACACGTATGAGCATGATTTTAATATTTATTTGAGGTTAACCTCACTTTTTGATTGTAAGTATCAGTGAATGTATATAAGTTGATGTGAAGTTGCAAATAGTAGAAAAATGATATGTCGTAAAGAAGTTTCACTTCTTACCTGTGTACTCTGGTACACACACATTTTTCAATTTGTTTACAGTTGTACCCCGCGTTATCCATGACTATGACGCAATGATTTGAAATATTAGGGAGTTTTTCTTTAATCCATTTCTTAAAATTGCCTGAGTTAATGTCTCCATGATAGTTGCCACTTTTGAATTGAGATTTAATCAATCAATCAAATAAATATCCACAACATACGTTTCGTCAAAGTAAAATATTGGTCTACCTTCATTTCGATTTTTTTTATAACTAGAAGGACGTGCTATCTCGAAGAAGAATAATATCAGCGTGCTCAATGACCTCAACCTCTACAAAGTATTTCTTAAATACTCACGGGAGCAGTTTAGTTTCCATCTTGCTTCAATTCGGCATTAATGTTGGGATTTCTTTCTTAACAGTATAATATTCCATAATTCTTTGCCGAATAATACCCTCCGTAAAGTTATCAATTTTAATTCGTTTCTTTGTAATTTTGGATTTCCTTGAAGATTTGAATACAGCAACATCGATTTTTTCTTTTTGAATAAAGTTCCTGACTGTAGTATTAGACCAACCTGTAATATTAGCCACTATCCACTGTTCGATTGAATCAAAATGATGGTGATGATGCGATTTTTTAAATAGTTATAAATATTGTATTGTTTGACGTCCAATAACTTTCCCTATCGGCGGATTATCTTGTGTGTTTCGTCTAAAGCGCAAAGTTACCGTCAACAGTGACGGCGCCTGACTGACGCTCCCATCACGTGACTCAGGTCCCGTGAACACCTTTTACCACCTCGCTGCCTTACATTGCCCGTCGCCCGCAGACCATGGGAGTGTAACGTACGAATTTGCTAAGCTATAGGTGATGATGATGATGATTAGATGCTTGATAGACTTACATAGACTAAATAAAAAAGGTTCCTCTTTACGTAAAGTCTTTTTTTAGGTTTAGTCTCCCACTGCTGTGTACAGTAGAATCAATACTAGTGGCAAAAAACAACACATAACTCAACACACAACTAGTTTATTCAGAAGTAAATTGGAGTAAATGAAAATGTTTCCTTCTACCCTTAGTAATTAGCAAATGTTGTCTCATACAGAACCAAATTAGCCATTCGAGCTAACAAAGAACAGTGAAAGTATGACTGACTCAAGCAATGTCTCAAGTGAGCTATATTTGATTCTCTATGTAAATTCAACCTTTTGTGTTATTTGAGGATACAAGTATGTGTTTCAATTCAGATATATTATTTTGGTTTTGACGCTAGTATGTCATGGGACTATATAATTTTGTGAGGCAGCTAGCCTACTCCGCAACTCAAAGGGGAGAAATCTAATTTCAAATACATTTTGATTGTAACAGAGGACACGGCATTGCTAACAGCAGCTGGAGTGGCCAGCAGACCAGTGTCTCCTAAACCAAGCTCACTTCAAGCGGGACCTGCAACTGCTGCAGTTAAGGTACAGAAGATCGCAACATAATGGCACTGGATTTTGGTTGATTCGGATAATTTTTCGGAGATCTTCGGTGAATTTTCATTGCGCTATTTGTGGTAAATAATAGTAATAATAATAACTTGAGACACGTCATATACGTCTTTCTTATCCCAAACTAGGGTTCGCCCCCTGTACTATGGTAACCAGACTTCTGCTAAACACATTTACTAAACACATACATATTATAAATAAATGCCACCCAGACACAGACGGAATTCAGAACTTTTTGGAGTAGCGTTTGGAGTGTGTTTGTATATTCATTATGTCGGTAGTGTAGTGAGTGACCTTTAGAACGGTATTCTGGGGTTTGTAAGTTCGGTTTTTTTTATTTATAAAACGAATTTACAATGCAAAAGCCAAACCTGTACACAAAAAGCTTATTGTTAGCTTTTTCGTTATTAAGAATACTAGTAACGTGGGTCATCAATTATTAGTAATCTTGTTAACCCCTCCAACTAAGTAGAATGCTTGTGTTAGGAGTGGGTTTACGTCGGTAGTGTACTGGGTGGGGTTCGAAACCGCAACCACTCGATCGCAATTCCAAAGTCTTAAGCATTGCGCTACCGCCGCTTAATTAGATAGATGATAATGTATATGATGTTAAAATGGATTTGATGAAGTTTCCGGTGTCAGAGAATATTATAAAAGTATATATTCTACCAAATATTTTACCAACACTTTTTTAATTTCATACCCAAATAGTTCCTTCACTCAAAATATCATAATTACTTTTCTCTTTGGCACGCGCTTCATACGTGGAAGTAGCCAATTAAAATGCATAGCTGCAAATGCTATTCCGAGATTATTTATAGTATTAGCTCCGAATTTATATTATAACTGCTGCACTATTTTTAAACCAACATCAAAAAGGAGCAGATTCTAATTTTTTTGGGTATGTTTCTTTGCCAATTGTATGACTATTTTACATTGGATAGTATATAATAGTGAGTGGCATGATTTTTAGATGAATTGAAGAATTATTGAAGTTTTCAAAAAGCCGTACTTTTCAAAAAGATTATAATTATATACACTACCTGCAAATAAATAGCATAAGGCGGACTTAATGCCCTAGGTATTTTTTTCCAGTCAACCTTTGGATGATGCAGAGACGCAAGGCAGGTGTATAATTAAAATTTGAGAATTACCTAGTCGCAGAGTAACAATAAAAAAACGTAAATAAGCCTACATATACAGACATACATTTGACTGGCCTTTTGGTCTTGTGGTTAGTGACCCTGACTGCTAAGCCAGAGGTCGTGGGTTCGATTCCCACCCAGGACAAATAATTGTGTGATGAGCACTATAATTTTTTCTGTGTCTGGGTGCAATTTATCTATAATATGTATGTATTTAGAAATATATAAGTATGTTTATCAGCAGTCTGGTTACCATAGTACAGGCTCTGCCTAGTTTGGTATCAGACGGCCGTGTGTGAGATGTGTGGAGTTATTATTATTTTTATTATTATACATACCTACACACAAACATACATAATTATATATAAATAATAAAGACATAATGTAGAGTATTTATTATTCAGGTAATTCTCCAAATAATTCGTTGTAGAACTGATGTACTTTAACTTTGAGAGAATATCGGTTAGTGGATATTCTAATTTCTTGCGGGAGTGTATTCCAGAGGTTTACAGCTTGGACAGTGAAAGAAGAATGAACTGAACTGGAGTTATCAGAGAAGGGGAGAACTATTTGAAGAGCGGAGATTTCTAACATGATTAAAGCACAGATAAAAAATTAGAAATAATATAAGATAAGATCAGATTGGAGTTTTATTTATAATGTTATTTTATATGTCGAGTTTCTGAGAATAAAACTTACAAACCGATTTTTGTAGAACAATCATCGATAACCTGAAATATTGTATTTGTATTCTCCACATTTTTCTTACATTTTAAGGTTTCATATAATGGTATTCCTTTCAATAATAAAATAATTCTATAAAATATATACAGACACCATCGAAAGCCCCGTCTCCGGGGCCGGGGTCGAGAGCAGCAAGTCCATTGCCAGTAATCGTCAGTCCGAAGCCATCGATTCCTAGCTCACCGTCTGCAGTGGTCAAACCCGCTGGTGAAGGGACGTCTCCACAACCGGGCAAGTCTTTGTGTTTTTCAGATAAGCTTCAGGACAGTGATAGCACTGAAGTTCATAATAGTAACTCCGCACCGATACCGAATTTCCCATGAAATGTTTTACACATCAAGGCGGTGACCAGGGTCTTTGTGATGGATGAATTTTACTTTTTGGTTCAGTACCACGTGTGTAGAGACTATAACAATTATTTATTGGGAAATCAAATATTTTATTTTCTTCAGATCCAAGTCCACTAAAAGCAAAGCGTGTCCCGGGAGAATCCAGTCCTCCCAAGGTCATTAAGAAGAAACCAACTGGGCCCACTCCTGATCCAGAAGAACAGGTACGATCTAAGATACATAGAACATAAGTTATCGCTATATTGGTGTGTCATCTCAGTTCCCGGAGGACTCCTTCTTAGGGTATACCCGGGTCCTCCTGCAAAAGACCCACTTGTGACGGAACACCGTGTGGTTTTAGTCGGTTCGATTCCGACATACCATCTTACCGTTAGCTCCGGTGAGGTGATGACCCGTGGGGGTTTCCAAACGATAAAAAAAAAAATTTTGGTGCGTCATCTCAACAATTACAGTTAAGTAAAACTAATAAGAACAAGTTTTAGTGACGATTCTGATTACATTGGACTCGTCAAAACGAATACTCTTATGAGCCCAAAATCGAGGGGTTTACTAGTAGCCACTGAAGAACTTCATTATTAATCTTCTGGCTCCATCGTCAGATCAGCTCTAAGATGCCAAATTATAGTACTGTCATCCATTTATATACAGTTTCATTTCAGTACGACAAATTAGAAGTAGGGTAAAATTAATGTCCAAGATTTTATTTACTTAATACACAAGGGAAGTTAATATAAAAAAAAAACGTATTAAAAACAATATTTAGATAGATGGATAGATAGATTAACTCTTTATTGTACAAAACATTAGAAATTATACAAGACTGCATATACATAATCTTACAAACCATAAACCTTGTACAATTGGCGGCATTATCGCGTTCTGCGATCTCTTCCAGGCAACCATTGGATGGAAAGAGAGTTTATGGATGGCAAGAGGAGTTGCAGTGTATAGTTAGTTAAAAATTATATCATATTATATAGTACACATATGTTTAATTTAATTATTAAAATATTAACAATATTTAATTATGCAAAGCCTTAAAGAATTTTGTTTTTAAAACGTATAATATGACGGTTACGTTCACAACAATGGTGTTCGAAAGTAATTTATAACAACGTTGCTAGCAACTTTGTTACGAGCAAAAAATAGACTGATCTGTTTTCCCAAACGCGTCAGACAAATTATAACTTGAAAATAACATGATTCAGTTTAAGTTTGTTGGAATTGATCGTATGCTATATATAGCTTATATGTATATTAATATAAATCATTTGTCCTTCGTTACTTTTACAAAAACAAGTAGTAATATATATAGTAGTAATATAAGTCAAACATTAGTGGGAACGGTAGGGGTCGACTATGCAGGGCATACCCTGATCAAAATAGTGGAGATCTGAAGAAAGGACAGGTTAAAAGTACGCGAAACAGGCGGCGGGAACATTGCGATATCCGTGCAGTCCTAATATTACCATGGCATCGGGACTTACGCGGATGAAACCCCATGGCACGGCTAGTTCAATATATTTTAGCTATGTAACATACATAGCTAAAATATATTTATACTATTATATATATATAATATTTAGCTACTTTGAACATATCAGAAATCAGAGAAACCAGAAGAAGCTGAACCGAAACCAGCAGATGTCATAGCCGTAGCTCGGCCAGTTGCGCCTGAGATCAAGCCTTCAGAAGGAGCAATACCTCCTCCCCCACCTACTATAAAGACTAAGGTAAGCCTGCAAACTAATCCCACCAATATTATAAATGTGAAAGTTTGGATGGATGGATGGATGGATGGATGGATGCATATTTGTTACTCTTTCACGCCAAAAGTACTGAACCGATTGCGTTGAAACTTGGTATGTAGATAGCTGGAAACCTGGATTAACATATAGGCTATTTTTTATCCCGATCCCGAGGACTTATGCAGGTGACACCGCGGGGCGCTGCTAGTTTATTATGTTTTAAAGTGTATAGAACCAGACAATATCGTAACCTCAGTGCTAATTGGCATACGTTGCGTTACTTTGCATATTCTTTATTTTTATTATTGGTGAAATCCACTAAAAATAACTAATTATTGCTAAAGTTCTTAACGTGATAAAATAATGAAGAGTGACGCATATCAAAATTTATATACTAATGTTATGGATATCAGTATATTAACATCAAGTATTATATTAACATCTTTTAATATGTATCTAAGGCTCCACCTGCTCCAACAATGGAGGTGACTCCAAGTACTCCACCAGTGCATGCTCCATCAGCACTTGAAGTCAAGCCACCAACACCACCTAAAGTAGCGCCTCCACCACCACCTCCTAGGGTTGCATCTCCAACGCCTTCTACTTCTGCTGCCGTAAGTTTTATTGAACTTCTAGTAATGAAAATTTTTGATTAATATCTAAATAGGATTTTGGTTTTGCATTTTATATTCGAATTTCTAAATTTGTTTTACCACCTGTATATTATATGTAATTTTTTGTGTATAATATAGTATAAATGAAAACCTTAAACACATTGAAAATCACGGCCGATAGCACATTCCACTACTGAGATGTGTAAAAGCCCGTCAACTGCGGAAATTAACGGCATAACGCAAGGGGTGACTCTCTTAGCAGTGTGTTTGTTATTATCGAAAATTAATATTATAATACTGAAGAGTTTGTTTGTTTGTTTGGTTGAACGCGCTAATCTGAGGAACTATTGGTTCGAACTAAAAAAATATTTTAGTGTTGGATAGCCCCTTTATCGAGGAAGACTATAGGCTATATAATATCACGCTACCACCAATAGGAGCGGAGCAGTGAGCATCAACGCAGGTGAAACTGCGGGGACGGCTAGTAATATATACACTAGAAGACCGCTCTGTAAAACAATAAATTTTAGTATTTAATAGACATTAAAAGTAAAGAAATATCAGGGAGAAATTGAAGGCCTTGCTTTTTATTAACCGACTTCAAAAAAGGAGGAGGTCCTATGTTCCACTGTATATATTTTTTTAAATGAATGTTCATCGATTACTTAAAGACGCCTGGACCGATTTAGAAAATTCTTCTTTTGTTTGAAAGGGTATACTTCTCAGGTGATCCCATGGCCATCAGGTTAAGATCTGACGATGGGATCCTGGAGAAATCGAGGGAACTTTTAAAATTTTATAGGCACACTTGGAGCGATTTGGGTATTTTGAGGCGCATTATATTACATATTACAGATAATTATGACATAAGTGGAAATTGAAAGGATCTAAATCACCCCATTCGTAATCGAGGTCCAGTATAGATACATTATTTATTAGGGTTCCCTATTTAAGCACGAAACCCTAAAATGCTATAAAGACACTTACTTGTACTTGCATTTGTCCTCAATAGGTACATCGTAATAGACTCACTACTTTTTACGAAAAAGTTGATAAGAGAAGAAAATGATTAAAATCGTAATAACTTTTTTGTAATGAAGATTCCTTGTTACTTGGGTCACTTTTTTATTTGTCATTGTACAACAACACAGGATTTTTATTTCTTATACTATAAAATATAGTTTATGCTTCTAAATTAGAAAATATCACACATTAAAACGCCTATTTTCCAAAATATCATGCTGATATTAATGAAATTCACAGCATGGTGTTTTAAGCCAAAATACGTATTAGATTTATTACTAAACTGGCGTGATAAATTATGACCGAACTTTATTTAATATTTGGTAGGTTTGCGTAGTTTAACGGTTAAATTGGACTGTAAAGGACTGCTTTATTAGTAACTTGCCATGAATTTGCTTATCCTGGTATGTGATCGTATCACATATTTTCTTACAAGCTTTCTCTATAACATAATATTCTATCTAAAAAAGCCACAGAAGCGGGCCCTATTTACGTGATATATACGCACAATTCTCTTGAAATTGTGAATCAATTAAAAGTCAGACTTAGCGCTAAGATATAATTTTCGTTTTTCTCATTCTTGTTGATATGTTTTAATTAAATTGTTTAAAAAATTTGAGATCGTACATCATTCTAATTTAAGAGTTACACTGTAGTTCCAGATAGTCGGTATACGTCGTCTCTGAAAAAGTAACCTAATGAATTATATTACTGTAGCTACATGACGACTATCGTGTAGGTACATACATAATTACATACGATTATTGCGTTCAGGACCTATGTTCGATTCCCCAGGTCAATCAACATTCACTTTTACTTACGATTGAGATTTTTTTAATTACAGATTCGCATTGTAGCATTCGTACCCAATAGCTACAGGGCTATAGACTCGCTACTTTTTACGTAAGACTTGAAAAGAGAAGAAAATTATGAAAATAATAATACATTTTTATTTTTTTGTAATAAAGATTCCTTGTAACGTAGGTCGCTTCTCGATTTGTCACACAACAGCACAGGATAGCAGAGTACAGTAGAAAACAGTTCAGATGAAAATATTAAAGTTTTGTTATATTACCTATGGGATTCCTCGGTAAAGCTGTACTATGTTACACCTTTGGTTTTCTTGTAGCCTACCTTCTCTATTTGCTTATTATTCTATCCGATTTACATTTAGGAAGAAATTAAAGTAAGATAAGTAGGTATTAGTCGCAAGAAGAAAAATTAAGTAAGTCTTTGAGTGCGACACCTCAAAATCTAATTATATCACGTCAAATTTCTATAGAGTGACTCTTTTAATTATATGTTTCATCTGTTTTGCATTATATAAGAGTATATACTCTATATACGTATATATGGATATATATATTTATATTGTTACGTATAATTTAATTGAATACTATACGACAGCGCCTCGAGATAGGATTCCAGCAGAGTTTTAAATATATATTAAGTTTGTTGTATTATTCGCCATTATTTTAGGTAAAAAAATCAAGTTATTAAACAAGGTAAGTTCGGTTTAAAAAAAAATGACTTGGTCTGGTAGTCGTTATCAACCTAATTCAAGAGATACGTATCTGCGAAATGTGAACGAGAAGTGTATAGTTAGAAATATCTTATTATAAATATATCTGATAGATAAGTTAATTATAAAAGTATGACTAACCATACTAGTAAATCTATCATGCAACTTAGAGCACGTATTTTTCTTTGAAAATTTCCCAAAATCCCAAGCTTGATTTCAGGCGTGAGTTTATAAATGTACGTAATAAAAGTTCTTAAATATAGATAATTATGTAAGATAAATTCTAAATAGCTATGTAGGTATATCCCGTAGATAAGTTTATGATAAGCTATCTTGGTCACTACCAAGAACCACTGTCTATGACTATAAAAAATAAAATTAAAAAGGTAGTGATTCTTTACTATGGTTATCAGAATAGTTATTCTTAGCCTGTTAAGTCATTATTAAACAGTTTTTCTGTATCAATCACGCAAACTTCAGCAGCTATTTGAAGGCACAAGAAATCTTCTTATTAAGCTGATCTATTACACATTTTCATACTAACTTGTACTCTTGATAAGAATCTTGTCTTTAAGCAGCGGTTTTATGTATGATAGACGTACTTCCTCTACTGGACAAGTCCTCCTTATATTATGCTCGTGAATAATAAAGAATGAGCTAGACCTTAAATCTAATAAAATTCAGTTTAAAATACCGCTATAAAAACTTTAGGTCAGAATTTATGTACGATTTTCCCAGTCAAGTTTCTACAAGTTCAAGTCGTATTTCTATTTTGGATTTTTTATTAAAATTTATAATATCTTTTATTATTTTAACAGCCTCCTCCACCAGCACAGGCGTCTCCACCAAAGCGTCTGTCTTCAACATCAAGTACTGAGCAACTAATACCTCCGCCATCGCCGGTACCCCTTCGTCCAATGAAGAAACTCGATGAGATTAGTACGATCAAGCGACAGCCTAAAACCGGATGGCTTTAGTCCTATACTGACTTTGTATCCTAGTTTGGATAATGCGGTGGTTGTTAGCCAAAAAGACATGAATATATTTTGAAGCTGAATTTTAAGGCATTCTAACCTTCGATTAATCCTCAATTTTAATATAAAGGATATCGAAATATTTGGTTAGATTAAGAAGAGAAATAATCTTTTTATAAAAAAAATGTGTCATATAATGATATACAACATTTTGACGAGAGCGCGAATTTAGGTACAAAATAAAGATCATACAAATGTAATGCAAAAACACAGTATGAATAGACTGACGACAACCGCATTATTTGTGTATGATTTAATACATTGTTTTTTACATATTCCATATTATTAATGTTTGATCAGTGTAACAATGTTGTTCGTCTATAAAAAATAAATAAAAAAATACTATAACTGTTTCGAGGGCGCGCACTATGTACCTGCACAGGTAATTATGGCTACTATATCCCTTTCACAGGTGCCGATTCTATTGTACACTCGACTAAACTAAAACCTGACTTTATTTCTTCATATGAAATCAACCTAGTGTTCTTCGTAATAAGGTCTATTTGTTACTAGCATCTATTTCTCAGCGCCGCTAAATTTCAATAAAACCTGTCAACGTATACTCAACTTTATTTCAACGCAACGAGAGTCTTCATTTATTCAAACGCTGTATAATTGCAGTATAAAAACTTGTTCAAAACGAACAAGGATGACGTGTTTTTAATCTACACCTACGAAGACGCTTACTAAAAACACAGAGCAAAAGAGATGGCATTCAACGGATAGCGGCTCTCGCTACGTGGTATTAAAGTTTATTTAAGCGTATCAGACTTTAGTTGACAAATAAATTGCTTACCCACTTGTTTCAATTTGAAATAAGACCTTGATTCTAAGTGTACAAGGTTTACTTCTTATAAGAAGAATATTTAGTGAATTTTAATTTAGCGAGTGAGGTAACAGAATTGGGGCCAAAGTATTTTTCTCTATAAATCTTGCATTGCTTAGCTATTTTTATTTTTAAATAATGACTTACTACACTCGCACTTGAAAAAGTAACACATATTCATATTTTGGAGTTTAAAATATAAAAGACAAATGTACTTGACCACGTTGTTGATTAAGCTAAAAGTGCTCCCTTAGTAAGTAAAAACTACATCTTTAAAGAATTGTAATCGTCTTCCTTTTGAAAAAAAATTGTTCTGTGCAAAAAATATACTAGAATATGAAAACCTTTTTGTTTACCTAGAAAGCCTTGGTTATAATTAACGTGAGTGGGATCATTATAGTTGGCAAAATGTGAGTGTTCAATACGCTGTTGCCTACCCGTTCGGGGATACAGGTGTGAGCGTATGCATGGGCGTACCCAAGGGGGGGGGGGATCAATTAAAAAAATTGACTCAAGATTACCTTAGCATCTACGTAAGCCTGCGTCTGCCCCCCCTCGGTATACCAATGAGTGTATGTATGTATGAAAATTTAGACATAGTAATATAAAACAATCCCATATATATTTTACCTACAAACTTTGTTAGTAGCCGCTAAATCAATAAATCATAATATTCTTTTATGTAGTGTGAGCACTGCGTAGTTTCAGAGCGTCAAATTCATGACTAATGTGAATGTCTGATAGACGCAGTCGTCCCTGCTGTTATACGATGCTTTATTGATTTGAGGTTTAACCTAGCCCATTCTCCTTGTTACTTTTTTATTTTATTCTTGTGTATCTGGCTCAAAGAAAGTTTTCTTAACGGTGCCTCTAAATAAAAAAAAAAATTGTATTGTAAATGGCCCCCATTGTGGCAAGAAATGCAAGGAATACAAAATTAATTTAAAAAGTAATACTTCAACGTCATCGTAAAATAAGGAAACCTTTGGAACAATACACATAAATAGCATAATTTGAGTGTTTTTTGGCAAATTGCTCTCAAGTTAGTCGCCAGTGTTGTCACAATAAGAGTTTTTAAGTATGCAACACTGTACTTCAATTTAAACTCGAAAATTAAAGATTTGGATCCTGTCCAGGCTTCTATCATGCTTTTACTATCTGTCCTAGTTTTAAATTTTATGAGATAAAAAAAAAACATTTCAATGTACGCAGTCGTGATGAAAATGTTTTTTCCTCCAATTAAGCTTCGAGTATAGCCAATGAGTTTTTTTAAATATATCAATAAAAAATAAAAAAATGTAGGTATAAACTAGTTTTCATTTTAGCAATGTAGCAGTGCAATGTAATATTGTAAAACCCTATTCAAATGAAGAAAAAATGTCGCTTGTTCGTAATATTGTCATACGTTTTGTACCAAATTGTAAAATGAGAATAAATATTATCACAGTGATCTATTTTGTTATAATTTAATATCTTATTATGCCCCTTGTGTCCCACTGGTGTTGTACAGAACAATTTTGTTATATAAAATTGTTCCTGTAAGAAAACCCTTTGCTGGGTCGAAAGCAGAAATTACTTGGTTGGTAAAAATACATATTCTTGATTAGCTTTTCTTGCGTAAAAATTATTCTTTTATCCCACGGGAACAGTAGGTACTTTAAGTTACCCCTTTTGTCTTACCCTGACAACGGCGTGGAAAATTATCCTACTAATATTATAAATGTGAATGTTTGGATGGATGGATGTTTCTTACTCTTTCACACAAAAACTACTGAACCGATTGCGATTAAGAAAAAGAAATAACTTGGTATGTACATAGCTGGAGACGTGGATTAACGCATATCCTACTTTTTATCCGGACATTCCCACGGGATCGGGACTTACGCGGGTGAAACCGCAGGGCGCTGCTATTAGTTTAATAAAACAAATGACCGCTGTATATGTATAATAAATTATTATAAATATAAAATAAGTATTAGATGTGTAATTGAATGAGTAGATCGATAGCTTTCATTGGAAGATGGGATAGAAGTAGCAGGATGCGAGTGATGTCACTGGATACTTGAAAGTATAAATCGGAAACCGCTTTACTGTCCATAAAGCTAAATTGCGTATCATAAATATTTTTATTTTTATAATTAAAATCATTGACAAAAATGGGTGATTAATAAATATACCACAAAAACCATCCAGAGTTTAACAGTGGTATATCAGACACATCATCTGAGTATATCATTTGATATGGTATTAGGAATTCTCTAATATGTTAAAGTATGAGGGTGTGTCATGTTCATTATCAACTCAATTTTATAAATAATATACCCATAGTTACAATGTTTTAAATGCATACATTTATGTTGGCAAATGAGCACACGATTCAATCTACGATGCGTATCTTTTTAATATTATAACGTAAATGTGTACGAAAAATGTAAACGAAAAGCTAATACGGTACGCCCGCCACGGTGGCTCGAACAAAGCCTTCGTAATTGTTTTAAACTTTCGTTCGTATAAATCGGGAATTAATCGCGGTATTATTGACAGCCACGACCAAGTTTAGTGCGATTTGATTGTTATATCAAGTAAATAAAAAGGTACCGTACCTTATTACATTTACCGCGTGTAGTACCAATTATATATATACAAGTATACATTTAATATACCCCTGATTATCTACGAGCGGCTGAACAGATTATCCTAGATTATACCTTTTAACCAAAAAAAAAAAACTAAATCGAAACACACAGATGGATGGACACACAGACACACTCTTTACAATTATAACACCCCTCTTTTTTAACCGTTTTCAAAAAGGAGGAGGTTCCCATAATTCAGAAGTCCCATATAAATTTTATCGTAACTGATTCAACGCTTTTTAAAAAATCAACAAAACAAAAAAGTACATATTCACAGATGACGTTTTGGTATTTTAGTTAAAGTTTGTACATGTGGTATTATACTACGTACGTCTTGAAGTCGGTATTTTTTTTTATACTTTTCTTATTTATTGCGATGAGGGTTACAATGGCTTCACATGTCTCAAACCGAACATGAAGACAATAATTTTCCTAAGGGATTTCAATCATAGATAGCGTATTGCCTTTCGGCTAAAAGTCGGTTTCAAAACTCTTCACCGCTGAAATTTCTGAAACTTTGTTTCTCTCGTCATACTCAACACAAGGAAACAATTACATTACAAAATACGTAAATAATAAGAGTAGCTTGATTATTAAAAATAAAGCTCTATGCTGTAGTTACCGGTACATTTTTTTTTCATGTAAACTAAAAATAGAAATACTTAGATAAGTAAAAAATAATAAATAAAGTGCCAACCCTAGCGAATTTCCCTATTGACACTGTTGTCGATCCTAATAACCCCAATTCTCGGGTGAATAGGGATAGCTTTATATTTTCAGTTTTTTCCTTAATCGAATTGATAATTATACTAGTTTTAAGTTTTATAACTAATATGCCAACAAGGATCAATCATTACGGTAATAATATCACAATATTTCTTTATAAAAGTGTCTTAAACTTGTTCATGAACTTCGGATCTGTTCCTATTCTCCCCTGCTTTACAGTACTGCTATCAAATGGGAAGACGAAACTATAATACTATCTGACTATTGAGGGATAGTTTATTTCAAGGTTTGTTCTTCGTAAAATTGTAAATTCAATCCCGTCAAAAACAGACATGTGAAAATGGGTGCCAAGTTCAATATTAAGAATATACGTAGTTATCGACTACGCCAATAAAAAAATTTTGATCTAAATGTTTGCCAAGTTCAAGTCAAATATTCAGGATTATCTACGTAGATAGAATATATTATATACATAAGCGTTGTATAAAACTGTACTTTTAAGTTTGAATAAGATGGACAAATTGTATTTGGCTTTTTTGATAATAAAGTATTATTATTACTATATATAGGTAGGATTTTTTAATGGGATATCATCCCTTTTTGTAAAGAAATTATTATAATTCATTCAAAAGTGATTTGTAAAATTAAAATTTTTCCAACGTTTTATTGTTTAGTTTTTGTATATTACCTACGAGTACTATTACCTATTCTCATAATTTTGAAAGGCGCGAGGTATTAATGAAAATCAATTGTTTGGAAAATATTTTAAATCGTTAAAACTCACTGTTTTCTGGTTTTTTTCCTTTGCATACACACAAATCCCCAATTTCACAAATTGCACGCCAAATTTAAACGTTCTAGGTCATCAGGAAGTGGGTTAGGTTTTGATCTATATGTCAGTCAGTCAGTGATAAATATGCTGATTTTTAAACGATAATATCTCAGTGACTGTTTAAGCTGTATTTATAAATTTGGGGTTCTAGTTAATCTAAGAAGAGTTAATAAATAAACAAAAATTCAAGTAATTATGTAAAGTAGATTGAGTTATTAAGCGGTCAAAAGTGGCTTGAAATGGTTCGTGTAATATAACACCCGGCTGCTGCGTCGCCAGTTCCTTTTTTTGTAACTTGGCTTGACACGCTGCCACATGTCTAGATGCGCGGTAACTAATGCCCAATTAATATCTTAAGATAAGATTATTTTTATTTTAAAACAAACTTACTTCTTAAAGCATGCTTCTTCTGCTTAATACAGAAATTAGCTAAGCTCGTGTTTTCCTTATCGAAATTCTAGAGTCTCACCACAGCAGAGTAGAATGTCGATTAAAGCATTTACCTACTCATTTCTTTCTACATTACTGAGTCACGTCAGTTTTTTTTTTTCAAAATACATGTACTAAAAAGATTAAAGTGAATTGAAAAGGCAGTTAAGTACAAAAATTATTAAAAAAGATATGGACATATTTTTTCTGCAGAGTATTATTATAATACCTTGCGAGTTGTTTTGTATTAATTCTTCTATACAGCAATAGCGGAAAACGTTACCTAGGTAATTGTGTTGTCATAAAAAACGCTATTTAAGGAAGATTTAATTAACAAGATCATGCATAGCGCAAGCCCCGCTAGCGCTACTGTCTCCTCGCCTGCTGTGACTGCAATGTTTAGCTAGTGCTATTCCCTGCCAACCATGTTAAGCTAGGATTCCCCTTGAATAGTGACTGCAGTAAAATTCAAAACATCTCATACTCATTTGTATGGAGTCAGTATCCTCTGTCAATCAATCTGTATCTAAACACAGGCTGAAAATACCATAGTTGTCAAAGTGTGTCGTCGTAGTGTCATCCTAATTCACGTGAAATTATTTAAAATTCCACGTGAAGCTATGTAGGCATAGGTTATCCGGATTGTGAGTGGTTACATCGAATTCAAAACGACTAAAACCATGATGGATGTGTCCGACAGCAGACCTCTGGACGGAACCAAAAGAAAATAGATAAGATTATCATCATTGCTAAAATTCCACTTGTCAGTTGTTGGTTAACAATATAACCATCATGGAACCGCTAAATTCCGACAAGTGTTTTCTCGACGCAGCGATGAGTCAGAAATTATCGGTCAAAGTTGTTGCTTAGACTAAACTAGACCACCGTAGACGTCGCAACGCGCGTTTCTGAATACGAACTGCAGCAGTTCAATAGCAGCTATTGAGAATTTGCTAACATAAACCTACAAATTCACCCAACCCGGAAATTGGAGCCTAGATTCCACGTTGTCGCGGAAATAACGAAGCAAACAGATTCATTATTCCTTTTCATATTTCCATGAAAAATGTCGTTGCTTTAACAATCGAACACACAAACATAAAATTATCGAAAACGCTAACAAAGCTGATAATTGTTCTCTCCAAAAAAGTTAACTCTCAAAAAAAGGTTGTCGTATAAATAAAATAGACTTCAACGTAAACCAAACATTTTATTACTTTAACTATATTTAAGCTTATGACTATGTCAACAAATTTTAGAGTTTAATTAAATATGTATAGTAACTAACTATACGTACACCTAGTTTTACAAAGATAAATTTTATTAGTATCGGATTTACATGTGTGCAAATAAAAGAAATGCTACTGGCTATTTGTTTTCCTTCGTAGACCAATTAAACATAGCATTGTTTGACTAATTGTTATTTCAAACTAAGATGTGAACGTTACGAATGAACGTTATTGGGAACTTATAATTAGTATTTAGTCTAGATTCTAATCACGTCAAACTGAGGATGCATCGCCATGTTTTTGTTGTTAGTTTTTGATTATGAATGTAATTTATTAAAATATTTTTAGCAATATTATACGTGTACGTTCAAGACGCTGATAAATTTGAAACTATTTTGTATAAAAAATAACATGAGCTAAAGATAAACATGGTTTACAACACACATTTGAAATAAACTTAAAGATGTTTGAATTCAACTGAATAACAATAATAATGTCATATAACTTAGACCATGTACAAAGGATTTAAAAATCAAAATCGCGTAGCAATTAACTGGAGTCTGTGTGGTTCAGTAAACAGTGCAGTTCATTCATACAAACAGTATCTTATGGTTGTAGATATTTTCTATAAAAAATAAAAATATAAATTATAAAAAAATAACTGTTGATTATAAAATAACAATAAAATAAAATTGTTCATTATTTCAGTCCAGAAGGCTGCCCGTTTAATTGTAGCGAATAACATTACCTTAATATACTTATATACTTTAATATACTTGTCTACTTATATAAGTTGTTCTTATAAATTTTCGTAGTTCAGGGATGTCTTAAAGATTAAACAATACTTTAGTTATATTTCTTATTTTATAAGAACAGGCACTAATTGGTTTATATCTTAAGACTAAATAAGTTTCAAACTATCCTCCTAGAAGAAGCAGTTTTATCTTTAGGAGAACCTTGCTTGACCTTTAATGTGAAAAGTCTGCATACTAAAATGTTGTGTCAATAAAACGTTATGGATATGAATCATAATATTCTGGAAATAAAAATTTATTTCTACTTTAGAATGTCAGCTCGTGTTTCTGTCCTAATGGCCTCTCCAGCCACAGGAAATACAGGACGTTCGGGTACGCTACCCTGGCCTCTGCGACTACTGCAGTCTCAGCCCTGTTCCCCATCTGAGATTTGCAGTATACCTTATCCTAGGTTCCTCTCCCTAGTTTTCCTTATACAAATTTACCTTTTTCCTTCTTTCCCGTCTTAAAACGACTACATTCCCAAAGAAACCAAAAAAAAGCTTTTTGCAATGTTATATATACATTGCGCCGCCGCGCCGGGCAGGAAGATGATGATTTTGATTGGATACTCCTGTATTGTATATTTCTATTTCTTATGCCTGACATAAAATGTTACAAATATTTCATTGGTAGCCATTTATGAAAGTAGAGTTAATATACATACTTTTTTGCAATGAAAATAATTCTTTTGTTAATTACTAAATGCAAATCACATTTATTTTGCAATTGATTGTAAAGTCCAAACAAGGTATTTACGGAAGAAAATTAGGTACATTTCGAAGAAAAGTCTACCTATTGGTTTTGTACCAGTTGTCGAGTTTTCCAAAAAATTCTTCACAGGAGGTCTAGTTATGATCCCTAGACCGGCACGGCACGATAGAGGTCGCAATTATGCACTGATTGCTTTCAAACTTGGACAAAAAATCAACAGTGCAAAAATGTAGGTTAAGTTCGTGAATGGGGGATATTCCCCCAAAGGGGGGGACTGAGACTGCTTCTCAGTGCCCCCCTTTGCAGATTTTCAAAAAAATACCAGATTTTTTTGAAAATCTGCTATTTTCAAAAAAATAAAAAAAAACATGAAGTCTCCCTCTGCGGGCCTGCTGCGTGCCCGGATTTTTTTTTTAAGTAACTGAAATGCGAACGTAATTCGGCAAACTGAAAGCGGTTTTTCGAAGAAGTAGAAATTCAGACATCATCAGAGTCTCTGTGAGAATTAAATAAAAAAATGAACTCCTTAAGATAAATCATAACCCTTCAAATAAGTGTTTTGAATTAATAAGTAGTAAATTATTACTGAAATGAAACATTTCATACAGTGAAGTTTTTTCCAGGTTCGAAATTCTGCTGTTTTCTGCCAAAGCTTTTTTTAACTAAGTATGTACCTTTGTATTATATATATATGACATGAATACAATTCACTAAAGTAGGAGAAATTTTTATTGCAAAATATTACGAATGTTGTCCATAAACATTCCATTCAAATTATTGAAAGTACAAAGCTTTAAAAGCTTGGTTTATGTAGCTCAATAAAAATGCTATATAATGTCGCTTTGGTCCACTGATAATGAACGATGAAAAATATTCGTTCTTATGAACCATGTTTTTTTGGTAGGAATGCGTAAAAAATAATATAGGTGTCATATCTGCTTGTATCCTGGCATTACTAAAAGGAAAGTTATCTTCATGATCTTCTCCTTCTATAAAGGGAGGTTCAGCATTCAGCATCATTTCATCTTATCGGTCTAGAGAGAGCTGAGAAAGCCCTTCCGTTTTTCGACAACCTTATTATTTAGCGAAACACAGCTGCTCAGTGTCAGAAAGCTGTATATAATAAAAGTCATACTAATAACACATAAGCTTGTACTAAAGTGTAGTAGCTATGAAGACGTGATCACGAAACGGGTCTTCAAACTTCCTCTTACCCGGGTAAACACTGCCTTTGCCAGGCATTTCTGTGCTTTTATGAAACCCTACCTCTACAACACAATGAATAAAATCTGCCAGATATTCGATGCATCACCGCGCAAAGCCGAGATAGTTGTAAGAAAAAAATTACTTACCTAGTCATACGATACAGAGAGCTTCTTGAAATGTTTGACTTGATTTAAATAATGTTCGTATTCTACATAATTTTGTGTATATTTATCATTAATTCTATTCAATTATTCGCTTTATATCGCCTACTTCCATTCTGTTTCGTATTATTATTTCAAATTTGCATGTTTATTATGATTATATTTTGTTCGATGACTGTCAATTTCTATTAATGGTATTCGAAAATTTTAAGTATTCCTACGTGACAGGCCAAGCCTAGTGTGGGAAGCTATTGTATTAACATTGTATTGACATCAACAGGTTTTTCTTACTCGTAAGTTGTGTTCTAATAATGTAATAGGCGTGTCTAATAATGTAAAGTATGTCTTGCAATATGTTCAATTATCATTATTATCGAAGAACTTGTAAACAATTTTGGCAATAAGTGTTTATCTTATCTTATCTTATTAATATCTGGAACAAATGGCGTACCAATCACACTTTGTTTGTACACTCCTCACTCGTGATCTCTTCACAAATTTATTTCAATTAATAAAAAAATAACCCTTTCAGTATTCTCTCCTTCTTCTCCAAAAGATCTATTAAAATCCCTATTTGTTTTACAAACTTATTTCTTCCTATACAAAAACTATTAATCCTGCCTACTAGTAGGCAGTTCTTCTAGTAGTAGAGTAGAGTAGAAGAAGCACTAAATATAAGGCTTTGTTGTTCCTAACACAAAACTCATATGACATTATATTTTATAGATTATGACGTCTACTGCATAGAGCTCACGGGTCACAACAATCAACAGCTAACAAACTTCATAAAGGATCTTTTCTCCTTTTGGATAAGGATCAAGCAAGTCGTGAGTCTGATAAAGGTTCTTAATTAAAATCTTACATGTAGCGTTTCTTAACTTGAACAAACATTTTTAATACTTTATTAAATGCGTATTAAACCTATCTATGGAAACCAGTACCAGTTAGTTTATAGCCAACCAGATACAACTTTTCCAGTGACTACTGACTTTCCTCTATCTTTTCCATAACTTGGTGAAGCAGCTGGACTCACTCTTGAAGACCTAGGAGTACTCATCGCAGACTTCTTTCCAACGGGTGTTTCTTCACTTAAATCCGGTGTAACTGTGACTATAGGAGGGCCTGTCATTGTGCCGAACTCCTGTTCCAAATTCGAAGCAGAGAGAATCTGTTCTGATTGAGAATGAACACTTGGTGTTGGAGTTATAGGCTTCTGGAGATTACAATCTTCGTCTTGTGTGATGTAAAGTTTTCTGGTTGGTGTGTCCGGTTCTATGGTGATGACATGGTCAGTGGTCGCGAATTCTACTGGAGGTGGTACCTTATTGTTGCTATCTGGGTCAAATTCTGGCGTGCTAGGTTCTGAAGGTTCTTGAGATGATGATTTCAGGGGACGTGTTTGTTCAGATCCGTCTTCAGAACCTGACAAAAGATAAAAAAGATAATTAATGCAAATATATAGTAGGTACCCACTGAAACTTTATTCAGGTGTAAACACATGTCATTTATGCCGCGTTCCAATAAACAAAAACGATTTGTTTTGCTTACGGACGGTAAAATTTCGTTGAATTTTTCTGTCACTGAAGGCCATCACGAACGTCCACGTCTACAGAGAAGTTTCCCTGGTATATTTCCTGGCTTGCTTATTCTCTAAGAATCTTAAAACAGCCCTACCAGTAAAGGAACATGCTAATGGTGCTTGTAATGAGTGACTGAGTGTGACGAACAATTTTAGTTTTACAATTTGCAATGTCAAGCTTAAAAAAAATTACTACGGAAAAAATATGCATATATACGTGAGGAGAATTCTTCGTAAGCATCTTAAAATGTGACCTTTGGAATAGGTACTTAGAGTTTATTATGTAAGTGCAGAAAGCTAAAACTTTTAAACAATATGTGCTATATAAAGGTTTTAAATTACTAGCTATGCCCCGCGCGGCTTTGCTCGTGTGTATACATTTATATTTTTTGCGCGGAACCCTATACCTTTTTAAGTTATTGCTTATAACACCAGCTATCTGCCAGTGAAAGTCCCATGGAACTCAGTCCACCCGTTTCGGAGATTAGCCGAAACAAACAGACAGACAGACAGACAACAAGTTTTAAAACTGATTTTTAGGCGTAGGTATCGTGCAAACAACTGTATGAGCTTAAAAAACTATTATTTTGACATTACAAAAAGACACTTCAATTTTATTTATTAGTATTGATTTAGATATTAATTGATTTGAATCTCGAAAGTACACTTATAAATCTTTGTCGCAACCAGGTATTGATTTACTTATGAATACCTGTTTTGTCAAAGGCTGTATTCAGTTATAATGCAAAAAAAAATCGGGCCCGCAGAGGTAGATTAGATTAGAGATTGGAGATGTCGTGTTTTTTAAATTTTTTTTGAAAATCTGCCCCCCAGTCCCTTCCTTCGGGGGAATATCCTCAAAGGAAATAATGACGAATTTAACCTTTATTTTTGCCCTGTTGATTTGTCGTCCAAGTTTGAAAGCAATCGGTGTATAATTGCGACCTCTATCGTGCCGGTAAAATTGAGGTAGATACATATATACCTATATATATATATATGACCTTTTTAACTGGCGGTTGATTTGGGGTCTAGGGATCTAGACCTCCTGTGAAGAATTTTTTGGAAAATTCGACAACTGGTACAAAACCAATAGGTAGACTTTTCTTCGAAATCAACCTAACACAGTTGTGCTTCGTCTACTAAAATTAATAATATCCTTGTTGTTAAGAAGATCTCTTCAGTTATAATTCTCGCAGGCGAAGAGTAATTCTTACTCAAGCATAATGTAATTAAAATCAGTAATAACCTTGGGTAATGAATATCAAATGGCTTGTGGTGTTTTGTTTTCATTTATTATATTATCGGAGTCTGTTTCGGAAAGGTAATGCCGTGGGCTGCGAACTTTGTGTATTGTAGCAGGAATACAAATTATTTTTTTATGTTGCTTTTAAAAATAATAAACTGTATTTATGTTTTAGAAGGTATCAAATCATTTATCTGAGGTGAGATTAACCGAGGTTATGGATCTAGGTTAAAACCGTCTTGGTAATGTATGTAGCATTTGCCACGTTAAGCAGTGGAATTTAATTCCTTTTGTTAGAAGGTAAATTAAAAGGAAAAAAAATTTATGTTGAATTTGAGAATGAAAAAACATAATAATTACCGTATCAAACACACTGTTTTATTGCTGAATAAAACAGTGTGTTTGATACGGTAATGAGATAGATCTGAGTTCAGCAACTCAGATCTATCTCAAATAAGTCTGATAAGACTTTGACCAAGTATCGAGCTTTGGTCTAGTTAAGATATATACTATAGCCAGGCTTTACAGCTCGTAGTTTGTCTATATATTTGTCATTCATTCGAGGACATTTCCATACCAACGATGGCCGGATGTCCAAATTATTTTGGTCCTAAGCAATGCGGTGGCAAAAATCGTTTGTCGTAGTTTCACGTCGTAGTGTTAACAACTAAAGTTATCTCTTATTCTGGTAATAAATATTGGTTTAACAAATTTTTATTCCTTGTCTTTATTTTGATCATTTGAATTAATTACAATTTACTTAAGTTTAACCAATCCTTTAATCTAAATTGTTATCAGTTCGTTTAAACCATCCAAAGGAAAGTGTAAATTGAATTTACCTTTGTCTTCAATATCCGCTTCTACGTGAACTTCATTGTCGTCTAGGCCTTCGTCATCAGAGGTTTCCGGAATAGGTGTTCTGCTTCGGAACGATCGGGCTATAGAAAAAGAAATAATAAACATCGGTGTTACTGTAGTGTCAATTAAGCTGTAATCTGTCAATATTGCGTCCCGTAGCTATCTGAAGAACTAAAATGTATCCACAAGTCTGGACCTGTGAACAGAGGTTAGTGATAAATCGTAGATGGAAAAGCAACAAACTGGAGCGGTTTATTTATAATCCATTTGATTTAATAGTTAAGCTATATCGGTATTATAAAACATAAGGGCTTTCTTAATTATGTATTTAAACGGAATTAACGCGATCACGAAAAGGTATACATATCTCTGAATTGCCTGACGTTTCGACCAGGTTGCACTGGCCGTGGTCACAAGTTAGTTAGACAAAAGTTATCAAAAGGACTTTCCATTCTTTGCGTGTTAGTTTGAGACTAGGCCTTAGTTTAAAACACTGTTTATGATGAAATTTGTAAAGAGTTTTATGCTCATATAAAGTAAAGAATCCTTCTTTTAAAGGATATGTATTGTATACATTTACAAAAAAAATACGTCTTTGTGATATTTGACTTCCATTTTAATTGCTTACACGAGTGTTTGGAGACAGTTTGGATAACATTTAGCCCTGCCGCCGCATATTCGCACATTAACATAGGCACAAACTTTTGCCACGAGACCAGTGAGGCAGTCTTAATCTTATACCATTTGCTAATTAATTCTACTAGCCCCTTTAATACTATATAATATATTTGTGTTTAAAGTTTTAAACATTTTTTTATTTAAGTAACCTATTTTAAAAGTTAAAGTTAAAGTTAGATTAATTGAAACAAATTTTCATTTTAATGATTAAATGCGCTCGAAAGTTAACTAAGAACTAAGAATTTAAATTAACCAGTTAAATAGACGGTACTAAAATAGTTTACTACTTATTTGAACTCATTTTATAAATGGTAAATTAATTTTGCAAATAGATCTTTTTAAACACCTTATTTATACACGTCGATTAGTTCTGTAAAGCTACATGGGGCCAGCATTTCCTATGGCTAGCCTTGAGACGAAACGCCGAAACAAACTCAGGAATCCAAGTCTACATAAACTCAAACTGTGCCTGAGTCATGGAAGCGTCCGGACTCTAGAGTGGTCTTTATATAAAAGATCCATTTCAGTTTTGAACTGACCAGTCACGACATCCAGTAGACTAGATAAGTCTGTAATCAGGGAACTCAATCACATGTTAGGGGGCTCCACGACTCTAACTGGTCTGCCATTGCACCACTGCAGTCAGATATTTGAGTAGACCAACGAAAATACTAAAACTCATACTAAAACCCGTAACTTAATAACGTAATTTAAAACTAATTTCGTAAGGTCCATAGATACGGATTGGTTATTTGCAAGGTATTTACGAGTAGGTCAGAAATTTGGAGCCTCAATATTAAATATTTCCTACCATGCAAAAACTTAAGGGCGCATTCACAAAGGGCGTATTGATAAAAAAAATTATAATAACTGGTTTTAGTGTGACGAAATGTAAATAATTTTGAGTAATAATGTAGTAATATATACAATAGATTTTTATAGAAAGGAATAATGCAGTATGGGTTAGAATATCATTTGATCTAGTTCTTACGGAATCGCGGGTAAGTATCCCGATATTTTTTTCATACTTTAGTACAAATTACGAATTATCCATTAAATATCGGGCCATGTGATTTTTGCTTAAAGCTTGCATTATTTTTCGTTTTTTATTCATTATTGAGTTTTTACTTAGCTAAAGTCGATTAGAGGTGTATATTTGTAAAACAAAGACTAAGATGATGATGAATGAAATATTTAAAACTAAGAGAGAGCGTAAGATTATTAATTAATAAATGGTTCTTAATTTAATTAAAGAACCGAAGAACAGAACCAAAGTAAAGACACTTTTAACAGCATGCCCTTTCGCAAATAGGAGGCACTTCACTGATAGCATTAGCTCACTAGCATTCTAAGTGCGATTATCTGGACTGGTGGATAGGCTTACTTCTGCGAAGAAGCGGACACGTTCACGTGTGCCCGGACGGTGTTATTAAAAATGTATGACGCAACATCGTACTTTAAAGGCAGTCTACTCATTTTAGGCACACTATGCACACTGCATAAGGACCAAAATAAACAAAGACTTGTGTCGACCAATGTAGCCTTTGTAGTTATTGGAACATTAAATGAACGCTCCACAATGATTGAATAATATAATTGAAACATGTTTGTTTAAGCGAATGCACTTTCATATTACATTCAATTGGTACAACGTATTTGTAAACACAACTGTCCATTTGGGGTTGTTTAGTTTTTCATATTTTGTATTTAGATTGCTGGATTTCAGTGTGTTTATATTTGTGTTGGTAATACTGATGGACTTTTATTATTATTTTTATTTAAGTTGTTGGGCCCCTGTTGGGCCTAATAGAAAAGCACTTACTGCTACATCTTTTACAAGTGTCTCGTCTCTTCAAAGTCTCGAACACTTCATCTTCTATACTAAGATCTCCAACAGAACTTGTCTTATCCTTTTCTCTTGCCAGGAAATCTGTCTTAATCTTGTTTTTCATAAACCTGGCATACGCAACTCTGGTTGTAGGAGATACGATTGATAATTGTGGATTGTATTCTAGAAAATAATAACTTATTATTTACAAAAGATATTTGGTAATACGTACACAGTGGTTTTTTTTGTAACATTACAGAATACAAAATAGTACAGGTGCAGAAGTCTTACTCAGTAAAATCATTTAAATAAATAGCGACTCTTGCACTGACACAATAAAGTTGCAATTCAGGTCACACAGCACTAATTACCTACAGTTATATTCATCTAGAAGTTGCCCCTCTTTCTATCGCGTAACTCTTATCTGTTCTGACAACGATGGTTATCTTTTTTTTAAGTATTAATTAATCTGGATATTAAATTAACTGCAAGTTATATGCCTATTACTGTATTTTTGAGAACAAATAAACCTAGGCTAGGTATTCATTAACTCGTATTGAAACAACGTGCGACCCAGTCACCGCGCGGCAGCCCACAACATTTTTGGCACGGTTAGTCGAGCCAGTCACGTACTTGTAATTTTATGCTTAAAGTGCGGAGTGGTCCTGGCCTGATAATATGTAAAGATTTTCATAAGCAGCTACTGTTGTATAAAGTAGAGCTCAAGTAAATTTGCTACTAATAATTACTTTACATTGTATGTATTTAAAATACTATAAAAACTATGTGTTGTTGTGGGAAAGAAATATTCTTAATGCAGCAACATTTTTTTAGATATGACAATAACTCACCTAATAGCTTCTGAGGATCAATGGATCTGGAAGAAATATTGTCTAGGATATGTGCCCTTAGTGATTGCCTGCTTCGTTTTGTTTCCGCTTCTGCAGAAGATCCTATTGGGTCTTTCTGCACTGTATTGCTTCGGACAAGGGCGTTCCAATCACGTTTCTTACTGCAAAACAAAATACATCACTGAAATAATCAATCGGAGCTAGAAATTCCATGTTAGAAGGGGACCATTTTGGTTTGCAGCATACAAATCACAGCAAATTGTATGCATGCATGTTATGCGACACTGGTACCTGTTTCTGTTTGTTTTAAGTAGAGCTAATCATGGGAACAACAGCGGCTGTGCCCTACCTCCGTCGTACATTTATCTAGATGTTTTAAAAACATACATACATTTAGAAATGTGGGATTACAATACCTTTATATAAATTCTATTAATGATTTACAATTCACAATGAAAACACTTCATCAATTCATGCCCGTTCAAATATAACAACGCTTCACTAATCAAATAAATTAGGCAATAATAGACCTAATGGCTCGGATATTTGGCCCGAGGGTAAAATATTACACGATGCGAGCAATGATATATTAAAGGTACATTGTTATAAAGGTTTTATAATTGTGTTTTTAAAATTTGTGCATAATAAATTATTACACACAAAATAGGCCCGGCCCAAATATGATTCGATTATGATTAACATCGAACACTTAGTCACAATGTTGTGGTTAGAATAATTATTCTGTCATGGTAGGATAGATAATTTTTGGACATTTCGCTAAAATTGACTAGTAACTTCCAGACTGTCGAAAATTTTTTACTCTATGCATCAAAATGAAAAAAATTCATAAATCCTATAATGTACCTGAGATCAGTATTAAAGATCTATAAGAAATAATGTCTAATGTCACACAAAATGGAACTAAGTGAATTTTTTTTTTATGGCATAGGGGGCAAACGAGGAGACGGGTCACCTGATGGTAAGCGACTACCGGCGCACATGGGAACCTGCGACTTAAAATTTTTTTAAAATTTTTGAACAATCACTTTGTCAAAAAGTCGCTTTTATATGTATCTTAGCCAAAATTATTCAGTCCTAGCTTTCTCAAGCTGGAGGACGGAGGACTGGAGGACTGAATAATTACATTATTAATGAACCGAATCCTCGTGGATTCGGTTCATTAATAATAATTATTCGATGCCTATAGTGGCAATCTATATGTGCCGAATTTTATATCAATTTACTCAGTGGTGTGATAAGGATGTGTTTAAGCAAAAGTACTTTACTCCCATAATTTATGTTTTGTTTAAAAAAAATCATACTATTTATTAAAAAAAAAAAAT
Source organism: Callimorpha dominula (assembly GCA_949752705.1). NCBI lineage: Eukaryota > Metazoa > Arthropoda > Insecta > Lepidoptera > Erebidae > Callimorpha > Callimorpha dominula. The sequence goes on along the minus strand of OX457010.1, from coordinate 9,739,356 downwards.
GTTTTTAATTAGCTAATCAATTATGGTCTTATAATCTTGCCCCCTGATGATTGGAAATAGTTATAACACAAATTATTTGTAGTTGGTTTTAGTAATTTTTTTGTGTTGTACATATTTACCTGTGCGATTACATATCATTGATTGTGAAATTGTGTCTGTTAATATGTGTTTGACAATAAACAGGTTCCAAATGTCATTAAGTTCCATAATATATCAGCAAGCTCACCATCATCTTCCGCGCCTTTTTCCTACTAAGTTGGGCTTTCAATCTAACTACGATACGGCCGAACTATGACATTTTAGGTGAAGCGACTGCCACAAACCACCACAACCCAAGTATTTAGCTCCAACCGCTCCAACTACCAGTAACAATTGCCACAGATGTTGTTATTGTGAGTGACACACGGGGGATGTATTAAGAATGGTCACCCATCCTAAGACTGACCTGGTTAGTATTACTTAAGTAATCTTGTTATGTGCTAACCTACTCGGTCACCACTTAGCCACGAGCCGCTTAATATAAGCACGCTATTGAAGAATTATTATAACTGCAAAGTGCGTAATCCAATATTACCTGTCAGTGCTTCCTCTTCTCACGATCGCTTTGGCTATCTGGCTGAATACATCCTTGGGTTTGCTTTCTTTAGATATTACGTCTTTTATAATACCCTCTACTATTCCAATGTGGAAGTCCTTTAGAATCCGCCTCTCCATCACTTTTCCTTTCTTGCCAGCCACTGCAATGAAGGAAAGAGTTCGTTGTTTTTTTTTTTATTTTTTTTTATGGTATAGGGGGCAAACGAGCAGCCTCCCTTAAGGTGGGAGTAGGAGCAGATTATCACATCATCATGTCCATGTCCTGACATGTCGTGTCTTAGGTATAACTGAGTAAAAAACGAGGTCTTACCAGTAGCTTCTTGCATGCTGACCCTAGGTGTCTTCATACCGTTGTTTGCCAGTATGTCTATCAACTCGTACCGCAGCGTAGAGATGTCCTGCCTGATCTCCATAACGTCATCCTCGGTAACGCCCACCTCGTCTCTGGCTCTCTGCTCTGCAGTCACGTATCTTCGAACTAATACTCTCATTACAGCTTCGTGTTCCTGACGAGCCTTTTCCCGGGATTTATTCTGTGGAGATAGTCTTAATTAGTTTTTAGACCATGTAGTAATTGAACGTAAATCACTTAAACAACGAAGTCGAGCAATATGTCGGAGAAGACGTCAAGGGCTTTGTTCCCCTTTACGTGGAAACATAAATAGTGCTAGCTAAATTTGGACGTAATACACCGCTAATAATACGCCTTTATTTTGAGGATATAAACATGACTATCTAAAAAATGAAACAAAATCATGGTTTTCCGTTAGTTAGTGTAGACAAAAATGTCAATAAAAGCGTGTTTCAAAAGACATACGTACGATTATAGATCCACGGTCTCTATTATAGAAGCAACGCTTAATCCAGCATGTGAAATGCTTTGGCGTGGGAATGATATTGAATGGAGGGGGGACAGTATCACCGTCATCGAAGTAAGACATCCAGAGGTTGCTGCGAGCAAACTTCCACTCCGTATCAGCTCTTTCCTAAAAGAAATAACCTTCATGATTAAATGCAATGAATTACGTTGTGCCATATATTGTGAAAACTACCGACAAAGCATCAGGCACTGAAAGTTCTCACGCTCAATAGTATAAAAATGGAGATCCCGCATCACGTGCCAAGTTCCACTAGACAAGATAACCTAGCCTGTCGGATGTTCTTCAGGGTTGTTTTTTTGTTGGCAAATATACAGAATTGGCAACGCACAAGTACCACTGGTGATGCGAGTATTTATAGGAACTGGTTAACCGTGTTATTCTTTGCCAAATAATTCAAAAAATTATTATTATTATTCAATAATTAATACAAAAAATGTACAAAATCCTATGGAAAATATAACTTACCGAAATAATTTGATAAGAGTTTGACATCATGGCGATGAGCATATTAAGCAGCACAATGATATTGATCACCGAATAGGACCCGAATGTCAGGAGAGCCCAGAATCTGGTGAAGCTTTTGATGCCGGTCAGTTCAAAAGTCGTAAGGTCTACAAGGCCGAAAGATGCCCAGAACAAGGATTGGGACGTTTCAAATAAGCTGAAAAATAAAAAGTGTTAAAAGTCAATTTTTTGCTTTATTTCCATTGTTTTAGTAGTTACGACTATAAAGGGTTAAATCTAGGTTACTATCAAAACCCTCAGGGTCTAGAAGAGAATGTAACTTTAAAGCTGCAGTTATGCAGTCCATCACTGATAAATGGGATTCACCGACTCGACACACACAGACTACTTTAGATCATACAGTTCATAAAATCTATTTTCTTACCTAGACGGCCTAGCTTGCCAAAAAAATACCATTGATTTAGGCAACCATGATAACAACAGATTTCTATACTATGAAATATCGTAAAAACATTAAAATTTAGGCGTGATAAACTGATATTTGGAAAAAAAATAATAAACATCGAAAAACAACTTTAAACATTTTTTTTTTTTTGAAAAGACAACTCTCGCATTAGGAATGACTCCTGTCTCGCGGGGGACTTTACAAACATACAAACAACGGACACAAAGAACACCCAGACTCAGGTAGGAATCGAACCCACGACCTGTAGCATAGCAGTCAGGGTCACTAACCACTAGGCCAACAGGCCAGTCATTACTTTACAATACAAACATTAATTTACAGGATCAATAACGGGACTATCAGAAGGACAGGGTGTTACCACAATTAGGACACAGAATGCATACATATGTATGTAGAACTATGTACTAGTACATGTCGATGTGGAGTTGGTTTTTTGTTTATTGCATCACCTTGATTTGACGTTAGTAGTATTTTGTACATGCACATTATAGTATATACTTACTAAAAATAATTTTTGTAAAGTTTAAAATAAAAAGAACTTATTAATATTACTTGGCGTATCGTCTCCAGATAGTACAAGCTCGATCCTGCCCATCAAAATCCGGCATGCCATTAGGGAGGTGGTAGCATTTGTTCTTCTCCAACTCCGCATAGTACCACATCAACTGGTTTAAACCTAAGAACAATAGAAAACTAACATTCTAGGTAATGCATACACAAATGTTGATGGAAGAATTTATTGCGTCTTCGTTTTAGGTTTCTTTTGTCTATTATAAAATCCACAAACTTGTAAGAGCTGCTGTAAAGAGGCTTAACCACCTTAAGAGCCAAACCACGAGAATCGTAAATTGACACCTGGGCCGATGTTTTAATTTTTTTTTTTCACAAAAATATGACTCAATCAGTCAGTTGTACTACATCTAGCTGAAACTCGGGCATTCTACTTATTAAAATATTGTTTGATAGTGAAAATTTCCTCATCAAAAACACATTTTTCATGTGGTTTTGCCTAAGCAGTTGCTTGAATTTTACTCACCCTATTAATTTTTAAATTATCGTTTAAGTAATTACCACTGCGTCTCTTATCCGCTGAAAGTCCCAAGTCATCTTTTAAAATATGCGACATGGTTCTGGGTGCAGTATTCATTTCCCTATATAAAATATTTTGCTTTTTTACAGAATTTCTTCTTTTTTTCTTCGCTGCTTTATTCCCTGATTGTTTTTATTTTGTGACCAGACTGTGTATATGCGTAAAGCATCTAGAAAATTTAATTATCGAATATGATCCTAACTATCAAAGCCATAGTCTAGTCAAACTAATATTATAACTGCGAATGTGAATTTGATTGTTACGTTTTCAAATCTTAACTACTCAACTGATAGTTATGAATAATGAAATGTTGCATACATTTTGTCTATGATACAGAAAAGGACATAAATCATCCAGAAAAACCGACAGTTTGCAGATTATGTTTACAAAAATATTTACTGAATTAAAGTATTGACTTTTGGAATACGGAAATAAGCGCGTCAGAATGTCTGTAATGCATGACGTAGGTTGTGACGTAGGTTGTGACGTATAATGTTATAGATCAGAAGTTCATAAATTCCTAATATTCCTTAGTAAGGTGAATAACATTGTGATGTCATATATTGAGACACGTGGAGTTGTCGACCCCATTGGAACAAATAGACCTACGTAACATGCTACGTACGATAACTTAGATTAATTCCTATATAAGCTCTTGTATTCAATTAGAAAAGATAGTTATTCTGCAGTTCTAACAAGAAGTTGTTTCCTTTCAATTAGTGATAATCTCCACGTACTTCATGGTGACCCTGCCAGGATCAGGAATCACTTTTGTTACTTTTTATTCTACCCAAATTTAACACACAAGTCAAAGACAGAAAGTATTATTACAAATATACTTACCACATCCAAAAGCAAACAGCACCAACATGTACACAAAGAAGAACTTTAAAATATCCAAGATCATTCTTCCTAGTGACACCTGAAGAGGTCCAAGATAGGGATTGATGGAGAAGATATGCACCAATTTAAGAAAAGAAAAGATCATGCCGGCCGCGAAAGCTCCTTCGGAAAGGAGCATGGGATCGTATGAGTCCCATCCTTCGCGGGGATACCAGGGATCCATTCCGTTTTTATAGTCACGCTAAATGAAAAAAAGAATTGAATATTAGATAGGTATTAGTCGAGCATTCGTGTCACACCTATTTATTATTATTTTAGGACATTTTCTTTTTATTAACTTAACATTTAGTATGAAAATTTTAATATATTAATAATAATTTTAATATTTAATTGTATGTAACACTGTTTAAGTTATAACTGTTTTCCTAAAATATTTACACATTTTGACACAACCTTAATATTTTTGGTTTTTTTAATTTAAATATTATGACATCATGAAGGGTTGTCCCTTCATGATGTAGTAAGTAGAACAGCTTCACTTTTTAATCTACCTATAAATATTTTTCAATTAACTATTTTGATCTCTCTTCAAATGCTTCATGGTGGAACATAGTAAAATAAATATAAAAATGTATTAGCATACCACACCCGCAAATGAACAAATAAATAAAAATGTTATTCAAAAATAGGAATACATCGTTTTTCTCGCATACATTAGTTAATATAATATGTCGTTGGTGTACAATAAAGATTATTGTATTCTATGTAAATCTTTCCCTAATTGTGTTATAAAGTTGCCGATCTCATTAATAAGAGTGAGTCTCCTTACGAGGTATCCTTTTGGAGACATTTGAATAGGTACTATCGAGACCGCTCGGTATATTTATGTGATATACACATATATACTACTTATATAAATATGTTTTACTGAATTTAACAAAAACAAAAATAATGACTAATACTTCACAGACATATAAAGAAGAAGAAGGAGAAGAAAGGATGTCAATTTAAGATGTCATGTAAATTAAAGAATAGTATATAACATGTGCATTTTGCAATGTTTAACAAAAATATAACAGATAAACTAATGAAAAAAATAAATGTATGACCAAATGGAATACAGAGAAAAGTAGTTAGAGTAAAAAGAAAAGATAAAATAAGATTAAACAAAATTAAAATGTAACCAAATTTAAACCTTTGAATAAACTTGGCAAAACACTAAAATGGAAATGGGCCGGACATACATTACGAGAGAAGAATGAGAAATGGACTAGATTAATATCAGAGTGGTACCCTAGAGATGGTAAAAGAAGTAAAGGGCGACAAATTAAACGTTGGGAAGATAATCTCAAAAAAAAAATGCCGGGTCAGAATGGATGAGAATCGCAAAGGACAAAGAGTGATGGAAGTCTCTAGAGGAGGCCTTTGTCGAAGAATAATAATCTGTTTCGGGAAAAACCGAGTGTCAGAGAAAAAAAAATTGTAAACATTATTATTTAACAGCAATAAAGGCTTATTTTATTTTATTCAGACGGTCATGTGTTAAGTGTCTCAAGTTATTATTTTTATTAGAGGAACCTAATAGATGATTACCTGTACGATATACCACGACGAGAACCGCAGACTGATCCACGTGATGTAGAAAGCATTGGTTATGAAGTCGACAATGTTCCACAGGTCACTTGTATACTCTGTGATCCCACCAGTCCATAGCGACCTTATTTCTGCCCAAATAAGACCTGGAATCAAAATATAGCATTAAAAATATTCCAGAGAACACTAAACTATTGGATTGCATTTTTAATTTAATTGGTAAATTTAAAAAAATAAAATAGAAGTGCTTAACATCGGCTAGCAAATAACACTGAAACTGATATTAGAATGCTGTACGAGACAGTTTTTATGTGCACTAAGTGCAAACTATCTCATTTAAACATTTCATTCTTCCTTTTATTAGAGGAGCGTTCTTTTAAGCTGTCTTATTTATTCTTATTGTCTCGTTTCACCCTCGTAAGTCCCGGTGGGTATAGGTATGCATCTGCCTCCTACTAGGTATAACCACGTATTACTCAGTAGTTACTAGTATAACCACATGTAATGGTGGTTACGGCAATATAAACCATTATTGATATACCTTAATAAATAATAAATATGGTTCACATTGCTATTACTGTTATAAAATACACAATATAGGTTCATAATGTTTCACCTGTTTATCAGGTTGACCTAATTGTAGTTGAATTATCTCTTGTAAATATACCCTGTACCTAAAACCGATATTTAAAAAAATAGTATTGAAATACAAAAGCAGAGGTGAAGGTGTTTTAAATATAACAAACCTAATTTCATAGTATACGTTTCCTAACGGGTTCCTTTTTGGAGATAAACTTTATATTCGCCTAACACGACTGTACCGACATCCCATTAGTAAATTCTACTCACATCCAAGTGGCTATCACGAATCAAAAATAAGTTTTAAGTAGCTAAACCCAGTAAGTTTTTAAGTAGTCCAGTATATATATTGTTGTTTTTTTATTTCACTACAAAACACTCAGTTATTTAAATGTAAGTCAGGTCCAATACATGCTCGAAGTTTAAAAAATGTTGTAAACGACAAAATTGGCCTTTTCAAACACTATAAAGTTTTGCACAAAAAAAAAAAACTTAAGTACACCATTTTAGTTGAAAACTTTTTTAATCGATATACTAAAGAAAAATATTGAATATTCTGTATATTATATACTCAAGCGATAGCGGAAAACAAGTTGTGGATGGAGCCTACCTACCTACGTACATTATCCCTTGACTAATAAATAAATTATGGAATTAGGTCATGAAACTACAGAAAGGAATATTGAACGTAAGCTAAACACCTTTTCAATTTCATATATGAAAAAAATATAACTAAGCATATAAAAGGCAGAAAATAATATTGTTCAGTAGAGCAATATAATAAAAACAAAATAGCAGCTAGCAGCTACTAGCTGCTGGGTAGGAACTGAGTGATAGGCTTTTAATTATGACATTGAACAATTTTACACAAATAATATTTAATAACAAAAAGAGAAAACAGATAAATTTAAGTAACTCATAATGCCCTTGAAAAACAATACGCAAGTTTTTTGAAGTGCAATACGAGTCTGGTTATATATATACTAGAAATTTGTTGCCTTATGCATATGCATCATGGTAATTGCACATGAATATACGCATGACACTACAGGCTCCATAAGATTTCGCAGAAGGACAGCAAAGGTTATGATGGCGTAGGCAACAAGCATCCATGGATTACGGTTACCAGTCTCTAGTCTCTATGTATCGGGTTGTATGGTGACATAAAAAATGAGCCCAATTTAGAGGAAATGGCAACAAGGTAAAAATTGTGGATAGTTATTATAAGTTATACAACTTTGGAAAAGCAACCAACGGCAAAGAGTGTAACAGCGAATGTTGAAATCTCCTCAATCCTTGGGAATATGTGATGTTCATATAATATATTTTTTTCCATAAGCCTATCTTCAGACTTGATTAATGGATAGCAATGATTTATATTCTAACGTAGTCCATAATGCGTTCCGCAACCTATTTAGAATATAAGTATAGAAAGTTTAGTGATTTCGGTAGGAGACAAAACAGTTTATAAGCGACCTACTTCCAAAATCGTCTTTTTTTTTCTACATCTAAGGTCTTTTAAATTAAAAGATAATGAACCAGAAAACCTTCAAGTACTTTTGTTTTAGTTAGATATATTATAAGTATTTTTCATGTCATATATCTGCGAATTATTGCAAAATAATATGTCCTATGGCAATCTTAAAACTGATATGAATCTAATGATAATGAAATCCGTCAAACGGTTTAGACCAGATTTCTGTGATACATACGCTCGATAGACATTACTCTTCTTTGGCAGTCGGGTAAAATTTGCCGAAACTACAAACATAGGTATAAATTTATGAGTCCTGAAAATGCTAAATAGAAAAGGTAGAAAATTTCCTTAAAAAGTTATTGCAATTCATAAGTTCAATAAATAGGAAACACATAGGAGATTCTATAATACTGCACACAACCATCTTTTACTGAGATTAACGACATCAAACGAGTAACAAAATTTTGATTCCTAACGTACTCCTGTTTGAATTAAGTTCCGGGGGAAGTAAAGTAGGTTAGATTACAAGTAAAATTTTATAATACATCTACACAATAGTCTCACTCTACTCAATGATTTCAACGTTGCTTCCTCGTTCGATGTCCTTCCGTTCAGTACCTCAATTACAGTTTCTCCGATTTCCTGTACGTCGACATGATGAGTTCTTGAGGTGCGACTTCATCTTGAGGAATAAGAAAAGTTACAGTGTACGATATCGGATCTATAGGGGGTGTGCGGCAATGTTCGAATGCCTTTTCTGGTCAAGGAATTGGCCGGCGAGGTTGTCGTTTGGAAGAAACTAGCCGTTTTCGGCGAATACCGGTATCGGTGGATATCGTCATGGAACGGTCTTGTCACATTCTGGCTGCCAGGAAAATATTCACGATGAATGAAAAAGCGGATGTCAAAAAAATATTAACGTTGCCTTAAGTCGCAATTTGGACATCCACACTTTAATTGGATGCCCCCACCCTTTCCTACCCTCCTACCCTCTCCAGTGACTACCCGATTCATCCAATATCTGTGGTCGCTTCAAATTGGTACTAAAGGAAGATCCCTTCTTTCCACATATATATTTAAGAATGACGCAGTGTTGTCCGTTGCCGAGTAATAACTAAATTCTCGGAACATATTTGCCACACGATGTATTTTGTAACTTGTTTAGCTGTCTCTTTTCATTCTCAAAGGTAGCTACAATTCATTTATATTACATAACACTAAATAGGTACAACAATGATATTGATTATAGTGGTATTTAATGAAGTACGTCTATCGTCGATTGACAATATCGATATAGAGTCTGTGCGGAAAGAGAACCGTCGTTGGAATTGAGGTCGCAGCAGTGTTTAATTACCTTTTTACACTGTTACATCATTATTGTTTACTGTTTTGTACAGTACTGTTTACTGTAGAAAGAACTATAATGACGTAACAGTGCTGCCAAAATAACAAAAAAGGTAATTTAGCACTGCTGCGACCTCAAATCCTACGACGGTTTTCTTTCCACACAGACTGTAACGATGATTTCTGCTGTTTCTTGTATACCTTTAGAGCTACGAGTATATAAGAATTGAAACACTTACTGATCGACACTATCAACAGTTTTGGATATTATAAGCATGCCAACAAACGCAAATTTACTTGCTATGTAGATGATGACGCTGAATTCGATCACGCTGGGCAAGGACCCTCGTTCGTGTTCTTTCCAATCCTCTACTACTTCCTGGAGCCAGCTGATACCTGACCATTCCAGTACTAGATAGTCTGCGCGTTGTGAGGCAAGTGATAAAAGTGCTGGAAAGAAAACATTTTTTTAAGAATAAAGAATATAATTATTTTTTCTTGTTTAATTTAACATTTTATATACTATGAGCCGAACCACGGATGCCAGAGAGCTCTAAAAGATCTCTGGCCTCCATGAGTGCTGGCCTGGGAGCGATGGCAAATTCATGTACGGGGTGTAACTTCACGACCCCGCCATAGATACTGTGGTGAAGCACTGAGTAGTTTTAGTCGGTTGGAGTCAGATACAGTCACCTCTTTCTTGAGGTGGCACTTGAGAGGCTTGCCATATATAAAAAAAAATCCAGACGAAAATAGTATAGATTATTACTTCAAGTATAACCTGATTTGGCTAAATACTTGTTTTAATGACGTGACTATCCGATGATTTCCGCAACCTGATATTTTGGGATACCGATAACTATAATCTATGGTCTGACTAGAATCTCCCAATATTGAACAGAACTTATTCCATTACGTAACTAACTTGTATAGAGGTCGTGATTCTACACATGCGGTCACCCATCCATGCATCGGCCAGTAACAACATCTCTTAACCTCACTAAATGCTTGCTTCGAATTTTAATTGTATTTTACGTTTCGAAATAGGTATACAATATTTTCAACGGTTGCACATTTTTAGCTTCAAACGAAACTTTCACAAAAACAAACTTTTTCATTTCAAATTCGTTTGAAAGCATCCATTAGTGAATATGAGCTTGAATGTGTTCAGATTTATGTCGTTCATAGAAAGTAATTTATTAAAAACGTCACTAGAGGTCTTCTATCTAATTAGAGAACAAAAGAGGAGAGTAGTATGACGAACCTCTTAAAGTCGATAAAATTTACCCTCGGTACTGATTTATATATAGAAGTTTAAAGTTGAAATAATTGGTATTGGCAGAAGAAATAAATGTAGTTAGTTAGGTTACACGAAATGAGCCAAGGGTGATGGATTAACTGTTAAGTAAAGTAAAGTTATTCCGGTCCTTATCCTCATTACGGTGCGTACCTTGTTGAGTTTGATAATCTATTTATGTCGTAACTTCTATAGAATGTTTATAGCCTAGAGGGGAGTCCCTTTTTTTTTTATTATTTGTTGTTATAGCGGCAACAGAAACACACATTCTGTGAAAATTTCAACTGTCTGCCTATTACGGATCATGAGATACAGCCAGCTGGCAGACAGACGGACGGACAGCGGAGGTTTAGTAATAGGGTCCCGTTGGTTACCTTTTGGGTACGGAATCTTAAAAATGAACGGAGTACAGTAGGATATTATTCTGCCCTAACATTGTAATCTTTAAAGAACTCAAAGATCACCCTTGTGCTGTTTCCACACTAGTATTAAAAGGAACAATGTCGCATTGTTCACACAAGTTATTAAAGCTTCTGCTTGCACGTATGACTTAAAAGTTATACCTTTAATTCGTTGATGCAAATAGTGTACATATAGATACTACTATAGCGAGTTCTTGAAGTAATATTAAAATTAAATTTTGTTAACAATTCGCAGCTGTCAAAGTCGTTGTTTAAGATTGTCATGAAAGGTGAGTAACAGAACTCTTGAATGGCTTTAAGTAAACTAATCGAGGCTTATTAACTTTGAATGACGTGACTACGAATTGCTATTAACTTAGTAAGCATTAAACAATTTACTTTGTAGTGGCATTCGTTGGGTCTGTTGAAGTCGTTTGTTTATTTGTTGTCGTTTAGTCGTGTGTTTTTAAATGTAGTAAGTAAGTAACTAAGTGTAATACGTATTCCGTATTACATTTACTTACTTACTTACTTTACTTACTTTATTTTTCGAAAATTCCTAATGTAATTTCAAGCTAGAGTCATTCCATTTCAGTGATTCCGGCTGTATTGGAAAAAATAAAACTTACTGGAATCTCTAAAATAGCATGACTCTAGTTTGAAATTAGAATAAGAATAAAAAAAACTATTCGTTTACAAGTTAAGATCGTTAGAATTTTCAGGTATTTTTGCCTCTGTTTTTCATAAAAGTGGGTGGAATGTGTAAAGTTGTTAACATTTTTTTTATTGTAGCTGCATGTTAGAGTCATGCCCCTTCAGTGGTTTAAGTAAGTGTTCCTTTTTCCAATACACCCTGTATAATTTCATCTAAGGGATTTGGAGTTAATGTTTTTGATTCAAAAACTATTAATACAAATTGTATTGGAGATGGATGCTTTCCTCCTGTATGTTATACATTATATTGTGTACTTTTAGCAAAACCACTTTAGTTTTTAATAAATTGTCTATAAGTGGTATGAAATAATATATTATATTCGTTTCAGCAACTAATGTAGGTGAACTATAAATTTATCACTTGTTATTATTATGAGAGGAACAAAACATACATTTTGAAGGGTATATTGCCAAGGTAAGAATGGTAAAGCGGAGCGTAAATCACGCGCAAAATAGATCTGCCCTAATGGATTTTACTCCTCTATTGGTTCTTAGCGCAAAAAGGAGGGCTGTTATAAGTTTAACGTGTGTATCTGTCTGTGGCATTTTGACAAACGGCGAATATAAAGGTGACTTGATCGAGAGTGTTCTTACCTATACAAGACAATTAGTTAAGCTGTTCGAAGATCATCAGCCCTTTACTAATCGTTGTATGGATTTTGATGAGGGTATTTTAAATTTTTAATTAATGCTTGTGTACTTACACAAATTTGTGCGAGTCGATCAGAGATGTACAGGAAAATGTTATTTTTTATTAAAGAAACAGATAAGAAAAAGAGTTGTTATATTATATACTTACTAAGAAACAGCATGTATGATGAACTATGACAGATAAATTTGACAAAAGGTTTCTTCATGAACCTCCCGTATTCCGAGTTGGGTGCCAACATATATATAGTGCAGTAGACTGGAAACATTATGCCTAATTTTGCTACCTACGAACAAAAAAATATTATCATTAATAATATAATTGCTCTTGAAACAGTAATGGCTATAGGTCCATACGTCTGTCTAAACTTTGTCTAAGCATCTAAATATTAAGCGTTTAAAGATATCATATACCTATATATTTCGTAATATATAGGAATGACACAAACAAGCGTTACACGTTACACATTTAGTACTATCAGACCCGCGCAACTTCATCTGCGTCACATAAGAGCATAAGAGAGAGAGAGAGAGATCAATTTTCCCCATTTTTGCAACATTTTTCATTAATGCTCCACTCCTATTGGTCGTATCGTGATGTTATATAGCCTATAGCCTTTCTCGATAAATGAGCTACATAACACTAAAATAATTTTTCAATTCGAACCAGTAGTTCCTGAAATTACCGCGTTCAACCAATATAAACTCTTTCTTTTTTTTTTTATTATTGTTTTACTACAATCTGTCTCCTTTCCGTTGGGACATTCGATAGTATGTACGGCTAATTGCAATTTATGGTGTGATCGGTATGCGACCTGCGCCGCATCCCACTTTATTTTGGTAATTGCTTAAGTGTGTCCGTGGGCATTTTACGTTTCAGTCTGCGACTCTTCTGATCGTCTTCCATCAGGACTTTCGCCAGTTTGTTTGGGTGGTTTGTAATTCTTGTTCTGTAAGTTTGGGTGTGCTGGAGATTTTCCTGCTTGATTGTGTTTATTTTGAGATCATGGTGGAGTTGCTCATTCGTGACAAACCAAGGTGCATCTGTTATTATCCTTAATATTTTATTTTGGAATCTTTGGACAATTTCAATATTTGAATGTGAAGCTGTCCCCCACAATTGGATGCCGTAGGTCCAGATTGGTTTAATTATACATTTGTATAGTAGAAGTTTACTTGTTAGCGAGAGTTGGGACCGCCGACCAATAAGCCAGTAGAGTTTCCGCAATTGGAGTCCAAGTTGTTTCCGCTTGGTAAAGATATGCTTCTGCCAGGTAAGTCGCTTATCCAGATGCAAGCCCAGATACCTCACATGGTCTGATTTTGGAACTTCTTTATTGTTTAGCTTTACAGGCGGACAGGTACCTCTTCTTAAAGTGAAGGTCACATTAACAGATTTGGAGTCGTTTGCCTTAATTGTCCATTTCTTAAGCCATATTGCTATGTCATCCAATCCACGTTGCAGGATTTTTGCTGCCTCTTCTGGGTCATGATGAGAAGCTATGATCGCGGTATCGTCAGCGAAGGTTCCAGTGGTGATATTACATGAGGTAGGTAGATCTAATGTCTAGATGAGGTAGAGTATTGACCCCAGTACACTACCCTGTGGGACTCCTGCATTGGGGGACCAGAGAGCGCCTCACCGTTTTGTACAAGGAAATGTCTGTCTTCTATAAAGGATTTCACAATTTTGTAGATATAGTCGGGTAATAACGATTTTAATTTATATAGTAATCCCTGATGCCACACTCTGTCAAAAGCTTGTGCTATGTGTAGAAATACGCTTGCGCAGTACTTTTTAGCTTCAAATGCTTTGTCTATTTCTTTTATCAACCTGTGAATTTGGCCGATAGTGGCGTGTTTTCGACGAAATCCAAATTGGTGGTCTGGAATTAAGTTGTGTTGTTCAATGAATGGTGACATGTGCAACAACAACAAGGATTCATATATGTTTTCCGTCATAGGCAGGAGGCTAATGGGCCTGTATGATTTTGCATTTTCGGGAGGTTTGTCAGGTTTCAGAATCATTATTATTTGCGCGACCTTCCATTGGAGCGGAATAAAGTGTAGTCTGGTTATTGCGTTATTAATCGCTGTTAGTAACTTTACACCTGACTCGGGTAATTCTTGCAGTACTTTATTTGTGATGAGATCATATCGCGGGGATTTCTTTGGATTATCCTGTTGTATTACTCTTTTAACCTCTATTATTGTGAAGCTCTGAGGTATGATTGCTTTTGTTTCTGGAGTATTCAGGAATTCCACAACCTGTTTCTCGTGGTCTGCGGTGGGCTTTCATATGGGTGGGGTTGGAAAACATTTTTCAGATATTCTGAGAATGTTTCTGTTTTTTCCTGATCGCTACGTGCCCAGCTGTTGTTATTTTTTCTTAGAGGAGGGGAAGTTATTGTGGGTCCTTTTATTTTCCTAGTTGCTTTCCATAGTGAATATTATTTGGCTGCACATGGGTCAAGATTTTGTAGGTAAGTTTGTAGTCCTGCGTTTCGATCATGGTCAAGAATGTGCTTAAGTTGCCTCACTTTATGATTTAAGAGCTTTTTTGTATCAAAGCATCTATTTTGCTGCCATAATTTACGAAGCGCTCTCTTTTCTTTTATGAGATCTAGGATGTTCTGGGAAATAAGTTGGTCACCACGTTTATAATTATTTATAGGTGTTGAATTCCATGCTGCAATTTGTATGCTACTATTTAAGAATTCAACAGCATTTATGATATCATTTTCTGTCTTGAGTTGGACTGGTTCACAGAATTCATCATCTAGGAGTTGTCTAAATAGATGCCAGTGAATCTTTTTGTTATGCAAGACACACTTTTTGTCAATTTCCTTTAAACACAAGGTTTTGATTTCTACCACAATGGGTGAATGATCCGATGATAGGTTCCAACAACTATGACATGATATGTTAGTTGCTGCTATGCCTTTGGTTATACAGAAATCAATAATATCTGGAATTTTTTCTTTTATCGGACGGCCAGTATAACAGGAGAACCCTCCTGTTGAGACTACGTTCATGTTTCTTGCTTGAACACATTTAAGGAGTTCGCGGCATCTGGGTAGGACAAATCTAGAACCCCAGAATGTGTGCTTGGCGTTGTAATCGCCTGCTACCAAAAAGCGACTTCCCTGTGTTTTAAAGTAATCTTCAAACTGGTATTCCTTAACTATGTGCTTTGGTGGGCAGTATAGAGCTGATACTGTGATGTTATTGATCCAATCATTTACAACGACAGAAGTTGCTTGAATATAATCCTTACAATACGACTGGGTTTGATGGTGCTTGATACTACTTTAATCAGTATAGCTGAGCCCCCGTGTGCTTTGCCATCCGGATGCATGGTGTGATATAATGTATAATCCAGTATTTTGAAGAAGCTTTTTATGGTAAAATGTGTTTCAGATATTAACATTATATCAATCTTGTTTATTTTCAAAAATATGTTTAACTCGTTTGAGTGGTTGGACAAGCCGTTGGCATTCTATACACACAATTTTAGGATAGAGAATGCAACGGCAGACGTGTCATAAGTTCAGTTAACATTTGTGTAATCTTTAACATTTGGTTCATAAGAGCTTGTATTGTAGTATTAAAACTCTGAAGGATGTCAGGGATATTGTTGTGCTTTTCGTTTGTTATAGGGCTACTATAGGTTACCGGTTTTGGCCCGTTTTTCAATGCTGACGCATATGTTTTCCCAGTGCTAGTTTGCGCATCATTTTGGTTGAATCTAGTTGTGTATTCTGATCTAGTCACTTTTTGCTTTACGAGGTTAGGGGTCGGATATTTTGTCTTTTGCAGTTCTTTATACACAATGCAGCCTTTGTAGTTGGCTGGGTGATTTCCTTCGTATAGAATACACTTGACTTTATCCGAACGTTCCTTCCTGGGACAGCTCCTTGTATGGTGGGGTCCAGCACATTTTACACATTTAGCTTGTCTGTGACAGAACTTTTGCGTATGTCCGTATTGCTGGCAGTTGGAGCACTGAGGAATTTCTCGTTTAGCTTTAGGTGGTTCAACTACAATGCAGCAGTTAAGCAGCGATTTAATATTGTATACATCCTTATTATTAGAACTTGGTTGCAAATCTATGAAAAACATTGGAAGAGGTTGTTTTGTTTTGCTATTTTTTATGATCCAGATGTTCAAGGGTTTGTGGTGTAGCTCTTCGAGGGCATTTTCAATTCATCAATGTCTGTTGAAGGGGGCATGCGTTTCAGTACAACTCGGAAACTTCTTTCTTGTTTTGGCTGGTAAGTAAAAAAATCAATTTTACGTGTGTACGGTGTAACGGTGTAACGATGAGTACGCAGTAAATAATAAAATCATTAAAATGAATTACCTGAATACATTGTCCAACAATGTTTTTTCTTTTGAAGCCAGGCAGTCCTTCGTACCATATAGCTCCTAATAATTGTTGTACGTTCGGATGCGCTACAAACTAGAATCAAAAAAGTTATTAAATGGATGGGATCCCATTTCACAGACTTATATTTTTTTGCCTCTGTTAATCACATGAGGAGAGTGATGTGTATTTGTGAAAATTAACGCAGCTACTATTCCTATAACATGACAACCTACCTACAACACTTTTACGAAATAGATACTACTGTTAGTTTTGTTATTTATTTGAGCACAAAACTTTTTTTTTTATTTCTAGAAGAAAGATATTTTAACTTTTACAATGTACTGTCTATTTACGTCACAGTTATTTTCTTTGTTACATTTACCTATGTGTCCGTTATGTTAAAAATTTCAGAAAATGTATGATATAGTTTCACAATTGAAATAACTATATTTATTTGTGCTACTCCTTGACTTCTATAAAATTCTTTGTTTCTTTGTACTCCAATGTGATGCACAAAGGAACAAAGAACTCTTGTATTCGAGAGTTAGACTTTTAAAAAGAAAAGGTGTCAAATGAGTATTCTATCTATAAACATTAAATAGAGTTTCATAGTCTTGAAAGAATTGTCAATCTTAAAAAACCTGAAAATGATATAATATGGGTATAATATATAATTTAACCGCAAATGACTGGTTAGGTTTCAGTGGCAGTACCCATGCGTCTAGTCAAGAAACCCACCACGATTTTGGTGTCACTTTCGGTATGGTATGTAAGTATAGTAAAGTAGAAACTGCTACTTATTTTTTTTTTTTTTCCACTTTTATGTGCTATTATCTACCAGATAATTTTTTTGTTTGTTTATCTGACTACATTTATACTCAACATTATGTTTGAAAAGTTACAACAGAAGAATCAATCATCACCATTTTTGTTCCCTATTTATTTAAAACCAATTTCTTAGTACATACTTTCAAACATTCGTCAAAATTAGACAACTCTGTAAAAAGTGTTGCATGATCATGATTATTCACAAAAAAGGTCGATTTCCAGAACCTGCTTCTTCTTGTTTTCCCTGGTTAAATTTATGCTTTAAAGCACCACCGAGAAAGTCGTCAATCTATCAATCAGCGATAATACTCTACTCTGCATAGACCACTGCATAGTCTTCCACATAAACATGACTATTGTACCTACAGGAAAAGTAAACATACCTCTTACTATTGTTACCAACGTTTTTATATATTTCATTATAAAATAATAATCTTTAGAAAAACGTGACAACTTAAGTATGGTATACGATTGATAGATAGATTGTAAACTGGTATTTTATTCATCTTTAGTTCATCTTGGTATTTATATGAAACTAGCAACTCGCCCCAGCTTCGCACGGGTACAAATTATACACCTTCCACATGAATCACTGTTTTTATTAGTGAAAACCGCATAAAATCCGTTAGTAGTTTTTATCGTGAACAGACACACAGACAGACGCGGCGGGGGACTTTGTTTTTTAGTATGTAATGATTAAGCAGTGAATTTAAGCAGCACCCTATGGTTTCTATTCTGTAGGTAAATTTACTGACTACCAGACATGTCAGATGTTCGTTCAGTGACATCACATTCATATTTATATTACTACAATAAAAATATCGTTGCGAATAGAGATGATACCTTTAGCAAGCTAACGATAACGCTAAGTACATACAATCGACTTCCAATCGTTTGTACCTCGTTTTTATATCTCAAAATTTAGATCTAAACAGATTAGCATGTCTTGTTTACCATAGACGTAGTATATCAATACTTTGATGTGTAGATTCTTCGTCCGCCAACTCAAAGTGGCACGATATTTTTGCACGCTTTAAAATATTTATGTCAAAATAAAATAAAAATGTCTACGTCAACGCTGCGAATCTCTCTCAGTACTTTTAGCGCTTAACCTTTTAATAGATAGAACTATTTCATACGTGTGTACTATCTGTGATGTAACATTTTATAAAGTAGTGATGTGACTGTGGTGTGTAAAGCCATGGTTTAACCCTTCTCAAAATACTGAAAGAAGGCTTAGCAGTGGTAGTTGTAATTAGTCGCTGTTAAAGAACGAGCCATCTAATGTTTTATTAATTAACTAACGTTTTACGTAAGCACATCAATAATTGAATATGCTGTTTTTAATTTCCGTCCCTTTTTTATTTCATAAAAGCTTAATATGAACCTAATAATAACAATTTTTATGTTTCAGTCAAAAAGTCACAAATGTTTTACAATTTAATAAATATTCATTCTTCTATTTTCGATTGCCAGTAATCGATTTATGTATGGACGAACGATAAAAGGCATGTATGTATCACGAAACAACGAGATATACGACAGTATCATTTATTTAGATATTCATTATCTTTGATACAGAATACCATATAAGGCATCACAATAATAATCTAACGTACCAAGAATGTATAACGCAGTACTGTCAAAGTCTTTTATTTCTCGAATTAAGTAATAGATAGGAAATGATTCATTTTAAAAAAAATTACAATACATACATATTAGGCAAACTCCCACATTTTGCCAACAGTAATTTGGTCCCACTCATCTAATAGGGGGCAAGCCTATTGGCACCAAAGTAATCGACATTTATTTGCTTTTGCCCTTTGGGCAAAATATTTTTGGTCAAATTTTACTTCCCAAAAAACTTATTGCCCTAGTTTCATGTACCAAATTAATATTTAGCAAATTTTCATTTCGCATTTTATTCACTTGGTTTAATTATGATTTGGCAAAAGTGACTATTTCTTGAACTTCGAACTGCTGCCAGAAAAGTAGGCTAGGTTAGGTTAGAACTGTGACCCCAACAGCGCGAGCCGAGCGTGCCGCGGCAGCGGCCGGAGAAGCGCCAAAAACGAACTAAACATGATCAAGTAGTTATTTGTTAATCAATTATCTGCTTACAAAAAAATGAATTTGCTAATTAATTAATTGATAAATGTTTTTTTGCCTAATTAAAATTTGCGAAAAATAGTTTGCGATGTGATATTTTGGGAAAAGGTTTTTGCTCATACATTAGTAATCCCATTTATTTGTCTGGCTCATAATCGCCTAACTTTTGCTAATTTTTGCAACACAATAAGATAGGTATATTTGATTCAATCAACTAAAAAATAAATATCTCTTGTAAGTTTGTTACATCAAAAACAACCCATTATTTATTTTTATTTCTTGTCGTCTTTGTCAATGCAAAGGTTGCCGTTAAGAAATTGCTTTTAGCGATAAGGGCCGCCCATTGTACATATTGTTTCTGAGATTTCCTTGTAATTTAATTGTAATTATTACGTTCCATCCATGTCCTGTATTTATTACAAATAGCGTTCTTTTACGGGAAGGTAGGTTACAAAGCCGGACACTCTTACAAAAGTGGAACGTTTAAAATATCACTAAATCACTAACCACTAGACCAACAGGCACCTATACTGTACAAGATCCGTGATCTGTACTTTATTCATAATGTAGTCATGTCCTGTATTTGTACAGACTGTTTTAAACAATTTCACAATAAAAAATCACAATAGACGCAAGAAGTTATTTAAGATAAAACAGACAACATTTTCTCAATCATCACTTTTTAAGACTGCCCACGCAAATGATATTAGAATTCAATGAAACAATTCAAACAATCTTATACATCTCTACCTATTAGCTAGAAATTTATTCATTTTCCAATAACTGTGTACATGTATTATGTACGGGTATTTTTTGGTTTGTATTCATGACAAATTTTGATCACATGGCCAGAAAAGACTTCGATCACAAGTCAGGACCGAAGCAGCGCGGAAGACCCCGACTTAAATGGATGACTGTAGCTAGGAAAGACATAAAAATTGCTGAAAATAAAATAAAAATGGCTAGGAGAGCCGACCCAAAATAGAAATATAAAATAAAAATGGCTAGGAGAGCAGACCCAAAATAGAAATGGGATAAGTCCGGAAGAAGAAGAAGACATCTAATGACAAAGTTGCTCTTAGTAGTAGCAGAGAAGATTACTTATTATCTCTACTCTTACTTTCTCACTTGGTTATTCTACTTATACCACAGCTTAACGTCTAACGGAGTTCATCCAAGTTTCTGATCTTAGGCCGCGTCTTTTACATCGGTGGTAGGACGGCGAAGGGATTTCTTCATAAAAGTGATACGTTATTTGTACCGAGTGAAGTCATCACCCTGCTGTTGCTGTCTCTTAGTCTTCGCCGTTATATATAAAAAATATTAACTTATCTTCAAATGAAAAATTTAAACTACCGGCTACCCAAAAATCTCATCAACGAATAGAAAAAAACTGATTATTTTCGAACGGCTGAAAAGATTTGCTTGAATTATGGCTCGAATTATAATTATAGAACACTCTCCATCAAGTCACCTTTAAAACAAAAAAACTAAATCAAACTAGGTCCATCCGTTTCGTTATCCGTGATGCCACAGACAGACACGTCAAACTTACAACACCCCTCTTTTTGCGTCTGGGATTAAAAATTAGGGTGCGTGGTTTGCCATTTTATAAGGAATAAACATAATTATATTATAAAATATTAACGTAGATTTCTTTAGCTATTTTGTTATATTATATTATAATCGATGTAATATCCAAATGAGTTATAATCGGATTATCGAATTAATTTCAGTCGCTTCTAATTTGGGGTTTCAAGAAATTAAAACTTTTTTTTTTAATTATTATATGCTTTGTAAACCCTGAAACAATCAGGCTTAAACGCACTCACCCATATTTGGTATAAAATACACCAACGAACATTTTACTTCTTACTTTTTATCTCTGCTTATTTGTTGAGGCTTATTTCAATGATGACTAGACTAGGGAAGAGATTCCACGGCATTTATATCCGCCTTTATTCTTGTATTAGTAACCCTTCGCACGGGCTTCGCACGGGTAACAGAGACATCTTCTTGCTGAAGATCATCATATTTTAATCAATTTACACAAAATCTTAACAAATTATACACCTAAAACTTCCTCATGAATAACTCTGTCTATTAGGGAAAACCGAAGTTCGCGATAAACTGAAAAACTACTTAACGGATTTTCATGCGGTTGTTGATATAATTTAATAAAATTTTGTGTGAATTTATTGAAATATGATGATGATTGTTGAAGATGTCTTTGCTACCCGTGCGAAGCTGGGGCGGGTTGTTAGTCAAATATATATTTTTATTTTGCAATTATTCCCTGCCTTATTGAGAAAATTCATAAAAGTGCATAATTTTTTAACTAAGTTCTTATTTATTTTCTCAATAACAAATTTATTAACTGTGATTTTAATAAGTGTTTTATTGTCGGATATAAATAAACATATAAGTATTTATATTACATACGAGTACGTGCATATAAATATAACTAATAATCTATGTATAAATAATCCTATTGCGTATGAGTTTTGGCTATCTACATAAATTTCATAGAAGGATAGATATAGAACAAGTTTAAGCATTATTTTTTATTTCTTACAGATTAATAGATCTAAAAATATTCTCATAATTCACACTAAGCCTTCCTTCATACCGCCTGCGTTCAGAAGCTATTACAAGTGTTACAAGCGCGGTGCCAAGCATCGGGTATCAGCGTTTTTTCAACTTAAAACTTCACTTATTCGTACATTGGAAAGAAAAAAGTGAGTTATAAATATTATTATGAACAAAACCGCGGTCAAAAATATTAATTTATCAATCGGGTACGGCTATTCCTGGCACTTCCCGGCTTATGAAACACCTGTTGATTTAACACATTTTATCGTATATCATGCTGAGATCACTTACCAAGATTCTTAAATATCTAAATAAATATTGAACATTTTCTCCCAGTATTTTTAGTAGCCACTTCTAAATTAAGAGTGTTTAATATATTTCTGAATGCAAAATAACTTTGTATTGCTGTGACCGAAGAATTTAGCAGCAGGGTTAATGTGTATCATTCAAATATGTGGCTCCTGATACCATTATCGTACCTATGTAATGGAGTGGATGGGGGATACTGCATAGTATGGATTCTGTCTGATGATGATTTTCGTTCTAATAAACCAGCAATTTACTTCTACGGCTCACTTGCAATTCAATTTAAATAGTTTATTGCGAATATAGGTTTATATAATTGGTGTTTACATGTTATGTTCATCAGTTATAGAACAAACACTTAGTGCAGCTATATTCCGCCATTTGGCAAGCAATATTCATCACATTTGATTACTTTTATATTAAATTATTTAAACATAATCTAGTTATAATTGAAGTTCACATGAAACATAATCAAAACTAATATAATTATCAATTAATTTAATATAATCCATTTTATTGTTTTTATTTTTATTAACCGACTTCAAAAAAGAAGGAGGTCTCAATTCATAGAAATCTTTTTTTTATGTATGTTCACAAAGACGCCTGAACCAATTTGGAAAGTTCTTATTTTGTTTCGATGGTTTACTTAGCAGGTGGTCCCATTAAAATTTTATCGAAATCAGTCGAGCGGTTTTTGAAAAATCAACAAATGTCTAAAAATTGTATACATAGATGATATTTTAGTTTGCTCCGAAACATCGTTGTCTCATTGGAGCAGTGCGTTTAGTTGGCCTACCCATATTATATTTAAACAAACTACATCCACTTTCCACTAAAACGCACATTGAAGTCGATGATACTTTTTTTTTAAAGATAATTATTATTATACAAGTCAATTCAGTTATGAGTCTTCTAACAGCCAACTATTGAATTTCATATTTGTCGTCTAGATATTCTTTCACACTGTACCAAGAAATTGCTTCAATAGCATTTTAAACTGGTCTATGTTGGAGCTTGGAGCATCTCAATATGTAGAATGGCAAATGGTTAAAAATTCGAGGTGCCACACAAAATATGCTGTTGCTAAATTGAGCCGATTTATTTAATGGAAAACATATTTTGTGGTTATGCGTTTACTCTGTAGTACTGTTGCACTACTCGGTATGGAAATTAAAGGAACCGTGTTCGGTGTTCTAGTTTGGTTATTTGATAAAAAACGTTCATGAGATACGAAATTTAAATGAATATTTTACATCTATCATAATATATGTATAAGGAATCGCTTTTTATCTTATGTAATATGTAGTATCGCTCCTGTATCTTTTACGTGAGTGGGACCGAGAATCGGAAAAATATGGGTATTTAATACACTAATACATCTCTGCCTACCCTTTCCAGCTTGTCTCGGTATCTCGGTATTAAAGCGGCGGTAGCGTAATGGCTAAGGCGTCGGACTTGCGATCCAGTGGTTGCGGGTTCGAACCCCGCCCAGTGCACTACCGGCGTGAACCCACTCCTAACACAAGCATTTAGCTTAACTGGAGGGGTTAACAAGAATACTAGTAATGTGTAACCCACGTTACTAGTATACTTTCTAAAAAAAAGAAAATCTACATATCAAGTTTTATCGCAATCGGTTCTGTAGTTTTTGCGTGAAAGAGCAACAAACATCCATATATCCATACATCCTCACAAACTTTCACGTTTATAATATTAGTAGGGTTTTAAAGTAATGCTTGTACTTGAAACGCAACGGAAAGTCCTTATCACGTACCAAAACAAGTAAAAAGAATCACCCGTTAGTGCTTAATAAAGATGAGTGTACATTGGTAGATAGATAGATAGATAGAGTATGCTTTATTGTAAACCAAAAAATAGGATACATACAACATTCAATATTAAGTAGCATACAATGGGCGGTCTTGTCGCAGTCTGCGATCTCTTATAGACAACCTTTGATGGACTATACTGTATAGTAATAGGTAACTTGTGGTGCACATTAGTCTTACTTACTAAAACAATAACATGTATACATACACACATATATACATATATACATACATACATACATACATACCCATATAAATATATATATACACATAAATACATTGGTGTCATTCTTATATAATTTTTTAGCTTGATAAAGAAACTTGTCTTGTGCAGGGATGTAAGACTGAATTAGGCGATACGCATTTTATTTCTATACCACTACCCTCACCGACAGGTACCTATTCCTATGAAGATTTGTATAGTATTAATCCCTCTTATAAGGCAGGAGGTCAACGCATAGTAGTGGAATAGATTGCAACCTGTTATCAACCACCGTTCACCGTTCTTGAATCCCCACGAAAGTTGTCACAACATCATTTAATTACGTTCTCGATTTCTCTCTACTTTTAAAATAAAATTACTGTGTGAAGAAGTGCCAACATAACAATTTTATTTTTAGCACCAGATATCTATATTGTTTATTTATGATACCAAAGTCTTAATAAAATATCACAATATTTTTTCCAAGTCGAATTCGAAATATTCGAAATCAACTTCGTATTTAGACACCATTTTTTGTATTAAACATTATAGAGAACGAAATCTTTTCAAAAAAATAACTAGTTTTAAATTTTTTGTTTGAAGTTTAGACTGCCCTGTTGGTCTAGTGGTTAGTGCTCCTGACTGCTAAGCCAGAGGTCGTGGGTTTGATTCCCACCCAGGACAAATAATATTGTGTGATGAGCATTTACATTTTGTTCTGTGTCTGGGTGTAATTTATCTATAATATGTATGTATTCAGAAATATATAAGTATGTTTATCAGCAGTATGGTTACCATAGTACAGGCTCTGCCTAGTTTGGGATCAGACGGCCGTGTGTGAGATGTGTGAAGTTATTATTATTATTATTTATCGTCGTAAAATAAGTAATTGTAAAATTTAAGATACCTGTGATTTAATTTGCTATAGACAAATAAACATAAGATTATTTAAACTCTTTTGTATCTGACTACTCACTACACCAAAATTTAAAATAGAGCAGATAACTTTTTGGGGGGAAACAAGAACGAGGGAAATCGGAACTACCCGTGAGGCGGTGAAGCTTGCATTTGATGAAACCTATCAATAATTTTTTAGCTTTTAAAATTATTTCAAATTTGACTGATTCGAATACAGTGTGTTCGAATCCTAACAGCTTTCCCATCTTAGATAGCCAGTAAAACGAGGAGTGACGATACCTACCGAGTTTGTGTAGTGAGTACGATATATGGGTATACTCGGTACCTAGGAATACATAATAGTATGTGACCGTCACAGCAGTGTATTTACTTAGGCAGCGCATTTGTCTTGCATGTTGGTATCCTCCACAAGTCAGCTTTGAAGATTTCAAGGAAATAACTCTAATGGAGTCGTATTTATTACAACGTGTTACTGAAATTCGTGTGTATTATAGGATCGTCATATAGATAATACAGGGTCGAGGGAACAAAACAAATCGAAAACTTTGTGGATTCTTATTCTGTAATGTAATTAAGTATATAAAAAAAAGAATAATAAATAAACAAGTATAATTAAGGTTATACTTCTTTATTTATTTTCAACCGACTTCGAAAAGGAGGTTCTCAATTCGACTGTATGTTTGTTATGCGATTATTCCGCCAATTATTTTTTCTAAAAATTTACTTTATTGATTTCTAACTTAAACTACGCCATGATCATTAAATTTGTGAATTTACAATCAACATTGATACAGTAGGTAGGTATACAATAAAAAACAGTATTTTAAATATAAAGGTTTTGCACATAGACGTTGTCAGACAAATCCGGACATAAAAAAATACGAATTTTTCTTAATTTTTTTTACTCTACGTTCTGAGATAACTTTGTTTTTTTTTTTAATAAAGCATAAAATAAACAGGGCCTTGCTCTGACCAACAGAACCAGAACCGGGGATTGGTCTTGATAGGTATGTTATCTATATTATATAAGAAATGAATCCCTATTTCCCAGACTGGTGGTCACACTAATAGTACTTTTAGTATAAGCACAATAACTGGAGAACGACTTAACCGATTTCATTTATCTTTTTTTTTATGTTTTCTAATGTAATCTAACTTTGTAGAAGGTTCTCACCGAACTAAAAATTCAGAAAATTAAGCAGACAATCGGTTCAAGTTGGATATATTTAAATTTCCTCGCGAACAAGGCATCAGGTATAGAGAGGCATCAGCTATATAGTTTCCAATAACATCTAAGGCATGTATATAATGTGCAAAACAAAATCATACGTAGGTAATGTACCCAAAATATATGCCTAGTAGTAAATAACCATGTACCATTGCCAAGTCATGGTGTTGACAAACAGGAATGTCCTTTACAAAGTCCGTCCCTGTCTGTAGTCGGCGCATTAATCCATTAAGCAAGACGTGTCATAACATGATTAAAGACAAGAAGATAAGGGTTTCAACTCAGTGATAGTGCAAAGGCACGTAACTACGTTAAGAAATGCCTCCTAGGCCTCACATTTCTTCATTTAGTTCCCTAAACTAACTTTTTTCATGTAATATCTCCAGAATCTCATGTTACATGGAATGTAACTTCCCGAAAAAAGCGACAAACCCTAATACCTTTGTTTATATTTGTATATTACCAAGTGTTTATAAAGCAAAATAAATAAGGAATCTGTTATGAAGCGACTTAAATAGGTAAGACAAAATTTAAGAATCGAAAAGACAAAAAATATGTTCTGTTGTAAATATACTCGTATAATAAGCACTCGCTACACCGTATAAAGTCACATAACAACTTTATATCAAAATCAAAATTATTAATTTCAAGTAAACCCATTGTAGGTATTTTTGAATTGTCAGGAAGAGTCAGTCAGCATAAGTCGTTTGTGAAGCTAGTTGCCTGTTCTAAAACGTAGATCCTATGGAGAAGAACAGGCAAGAAACTCCAACGACAACATGGTTTTTTTTACAAAGTTACTTGTTACATTGCTTACATTGCCTTTTATTACTGAGAAAATATTGTATCCGAATTATACATATCTGTGGTATTTTGTACTCGATCACGCCTCCTACCGGGTTAACTAATATAAGAAATACCTTTATCCGATTTGGTACAAATACTTAAATGAAGTTTATTGGAGATCGTGTATATTTCAGTAGAATTAAAATATTTACGCGGTATTTAATTATATAATTATATTACGCACTACTACACTATCACCGATAGTACATATTTAAAGTGATGACGATGCGTAATGTCTTTATAATTCTCCATCTACTGTCTCTGAAATTATGAAGTGGACGTAAAAAATATATGGTTATAATTGGAGTTAAATAAAGGTATAAATTTTCATCTTATAGATGTGTAAAAGAATAACATTCAGACACCTGTAAAAGGTGTCTGAATATTATATGCTTTTTATAATGTTTTTGTCTTAAGGGCGAACGGGTAAACAAGTTGAATTTTCAGTATTTTATTTATCGTCAATGACAAAAGTATAACATAAATGACGAGACTTTATTTATGTGATACTTAGGCAGCTTTAGTGTATCTCTGATTCATTATTCAATAATTTAAAAAAATATATACCTCTATTTTCTTAATGTATCTTTTATTGACCTTCACCGATTGCACGATGACGTAGTTATGAACCGACTGAAACCACACGGTTTAAGCCACAATAGTCTATAGTCGGGAGTCAAGATTATACCCTAGGAGGACTAACACTCCACCCCCGAAAGACTTCGCCTGCCTGTCAGAACGTCGCGTCAGGAGGCATCGAATAGTGGTGGAAATAGATAGATGTGCGTGGGATGCGTCACAAAACTGCTGCAGGTTTGTCTATACTGCCAAACCCATTGCTTGGTCAGCGCTCATGAAGGTCAGACATCGTTAAGCGCTCTCCGGCGCCCGGAGTCTTTCCCTTTCCGCCGTCTCTTTGGAGTATCCCATGCGCTCTCGCTTCGGATCTCGGCCAAAATGATGGTCACAACGAGAAGCAACTACACTGATAGTCGTATATTCGCCCATACAGGGCACTCCAACAAAGTATGCGGTGACGGTGCGGTGTAATGGTGGCAAGCGGGTGTTTGTTCTCGGCCTATACGATACAGGAACTTTTACGCAGCAGCCGTGCCGCGAAAGCACCTGCATCAGCCAGTAAGAGAGGCAGCCATGCCGCCTCTCCAGCCAGTTCTCCATGACGGGTCTTATCATAGCAATACTGGCGTGCCCTTCTCTTCATATGCTTAACTAACATAAGACTTTTTACGAGAATTTTAGTTTCATTGTTTAAATCTTTTCAATCTTATTTGTCATGCATAAAAACGGCAAATATTTCTTAGATTATCACGCTTTTGTGATGAATTACATAATAAGAGGATATTCTAGTGGAGTGAAGAAACTCACATAGTTATAAGATCTTCATTTGTATCTATGTTTAATCGCAAATAAATCTATTCTATTCTAAGTGTGTATGCGATATGAACCTTGAGAGCATTACCCTCCTTTAATAACTTTCACGTTCCATGATTTAACAGGTACGGGAATTGAACAGGCAAATTAAATGTATCTAAAACCTATTAGGCGATCGCAATTTTCGATTTCCCGTACATATATGTACATAACTATTACAGTTATTTTTTGCCTAATAATGGAAATAAGATATCGTACCTTATAATTATTACTGCGATTAAGTCCAATTGCGATTAATACAAAGAATATAGATACAAGTCACGAATGTTTAAACGAAATTATTCCAGACGGATGTATATTTTAACTATTCAGTATAAACAAATATAAATATTTATCTGTAAATGTCTTCTTTGCGTCATCATTCAATAAACTTACGTTTTAAATTGAATATTCCTTACAAGAAACTGGTAGGAGTAAGTAAGATAAAACAGAAACAGGGAACAGTGATTCGAAATTGGTATTGATGAACAAAACGAATGGGGATAACTATTAAAAGATCATATTATACATAATCAGTTGTATTTATTATTGAAATATTGGTGGACGGTTTATATTTTATAAATTCCGTCTATCATGTTTAGTCCGTGATACGTAATATGACCGGTGAAATTAAGCGTAAAATAGCACAAATTTTCTGGTCTGAGACACCCCTACAAGTAAAACGGGCTTGTAAACCGTATGCTGACGCCTAAGGATAATTCTATTTCAAACCATTAAAGTGATTGATTTGAATCAACCTGGTAACTTTATTCCGTAGAAGTTTTGATAAAAATTAAATCCGAAAGAAAATATGAATTTGAGTTTTGTTTAACTACAATGAAAGTAATTTATATGATTGAATTTCAAGTCGCTATTTAACTTGTAATGTTTGTAATACTTTTTTACTTAATCAAACTTATATTATATACTTCTTGTACTTACACAGACCGCGGTCGATCGCGTTATTTGTTTTGGAATACGTAATAAAACCCGTCGCGTCAATGTCATGAGGTCTTTTAAATTAAGGAGCTCAGAAAAAAGCTCATATTTCTTTTATAACTTAAAATACTAACTCTTTACTTCAGACACCTTGCTATAAGATGTTACAATAAGAACTAATAGACGCAGAAATTTGTTAGCTGTGTCTTAACTAGGAGAGACAACTATTTTGTGCGCAGGCCATCAGAGACTATTTTTGATAGGTGGATTTTTTTTTTTAAAGAAGACAACTCCCGCATTAGGAATTACTCCTGTGTCTTGACTTTACAAACATGCAAAGAACGGACACAAAGAACACCCAGACGCGGGTAGGAATCGAACCCACGACCTATGGCATAGCAGTCAGGGTCACCAACCACTAGGCAACCAGGCCAGTCAATATTGAATTGATAAAAACTAACCCCGCGTTCAAGGTCTTTAAATGACAAGCACTCAAATGACCCAACGCGACGTGACACTTAAAATAGTTTAATACCCAAACTGTAAAATCAACTTATAGCATACCTACTTTTAGTATAATAATAATTTCATATCAGGTGGTAATAGTAACAAAATTAACAGCTTCACGACGAACATGGTGAATATACTAGCAACTATTTTCGTGCGGAAGCCATTTTTTTAATAAACAATGAAATAATCACATACCATCTTTTGTTTATACGTGATAGCGAGTTTCAACCTTCCCAGGGTCTGTCTCTCTCCTGGCTCCCAGCAGTCTACCTCCCAAGGATTGTAGTTGAGCATGGTTTCCAACTCTCTGGATGTACGCGTGTGGTCTAGTAAAGATGTCGCAAATTCTTGGCATTGTTGACGAAGTGCCTGGTGGTATAATTTTTACTCAGATAATCTAAAGTTCTAATATAAAGCTGTATGTTGCTGTATGTTTTTGTGTGTGTAGTCGTCCACCACCACAGAGGTTTTACACACGTCTGTGGTTTTACTTACTTGCCTAAACTATAACTATCTCTACCAACTCTCTATGCTTCTGCGGTGTTTTCTTGCGGAGTTTCTTTTTCGACATACTGGTCGTATTTAATTCAAATAAAATAGACAATCCATTATACAGTGTCAGAGGAGGTAGTGGATTTCAGCTTTATTCTTTTTGCAACCAATTTTCTGTGAATTTGTATTGGCAGATTAATTTTCTCATTTCTTCTACCTGTTGTAATGTTAATCTGTCCGTTCATCAGACCTTTATGTATGCCTGGGGTTCATTGTAAAGAAGTGTTTTTAACTAAACCCTAAAAAATATACTACCTTTGCCCTGGACAGACGTTGCAAGGCCCAGTTCATATTTGTGTGAATCCGTAGTTATGGTAAACATACCTATTTTTAAACTAGTTAAAAATACATTCAACTCACCTTGTATTCTACCCGAAACTCAGTTTCCATCCGACTCAGCCTTCCAAGTTCCCAAGATAACTGAAAGGCTGTCAGTAGAGGATCCGCCGAAGATAATGCGATAAGGGAAGGGGACGAGAGGGCCCGGTATGCATTGATGCGAGCTTGTGAGTGCCGGAGTGAATCCTCTTGGGAGGACTTCACGCAGTCGTCACAGCCGCACCTGTTAGCAAAGTCTGATAAATGTCTTCTGAATTGTTTGACAGTAAACTGGTTGAAATGTTAAATATTGTCAAAATTTTAAATATTGTCTTATATCTCCGCCAGCACCCGCATTCATAATATTTTTTTAGCTTTTTTGTGTATTCTAACTTTTGCTATCCGAATTATAAAATGATATTCTAAGGCTGATCATTAAACATAGCTTTGTGTTAGTTATATGAACTATTCTAAAGTAGATGTGAATATATTTATCCCCATTTTCAGTTTCATAGGAAAATTTGTTTTCATAAACGCTTGTGAAACTCTATTCCTTCAAAGTTTGAGAATCACTGCCTTGGGGTAGAGATTATGGATTTTTTATTGTTTTTTTTTTCAGAAAGTACAAGTTTTGCTGTTTTTTTGTTGCACTAAATACGAAAGTTGTCTGTACCTACTTGACGTCGTGTGGCACAGGCAGCGTGGCTCCCCTGTCCAGGAGAATCTTGAGAATCTCATAGTGGTTTCTATGAGATGCCAGAATCAGCGGTGTGATGTCGGGAGTGAAGGTCGCCGAGGCGGAGTCAACCGATTCCCAGCTCTGTTAACAATAAATTCTGACTTAACTACAGATTAAAAGACTTGATAAAAAACCTTTTTACAAAAATCCTAGTCCAGCAGGACTAGGATTTTTGTTCTTCTAGCAAATGGATTACCCCGATTGAGTTTAAGTTGACAAGACATTGAAAAAAATAAACCTAACGTAAGTCCAAACCATTTGCATGTAAGTGTAATTTGCCGGATAACGTGCATGCAAAAAAAAGTGAAATTTTGCAATTTATATTATAAAAATTATATAATAAAAACATTATATAATGTATACTTATTAGGATTTAAAGAGTATCTACATATTTTATAAAAAACTTACATAAATAGATAACTTTAACTTACTAGGTAAAGTAGTAGTTAAATGAGAAATTAATGATTTAGAAGTAAGAAAATGTAAAAAAATACCTAACCCTTTTTTAGGTTTAGTAGAGAGAAAGACAGATACATATACCTTCATAAAGACACATACAACTCAATCAATTCTAGTGCGAATATGCTCTGATTTTTCATCAAGGGAACATTGTGAACGCAATATCCTGGTGCTTGTGTGATAACAAATGTATTCAAAGTAACAAAGCCTTCGGTTTTAATTCTAGCGACAATACGCTGCACACCACTGATAAAAAAAATAAACTAGTCTCTTATTAAGGCGCTTTTCTGTCCTAATTTGATGTCCCTGAAGTGTCAAGCATAGGGCCTGATGGTAAGTGGTCACCCAAACCGATGGTTTTTTTTTTTTTTCTCTTTTTTTTTTCTCTTTATTGGGTAACAACATCACAATAACAAATTACTTAAGTATAAGCTTACAAATATATAATTGTGACATCCACATCGTTCACCACGGATGGGTAGAGATAATATGTTATGTTGAGAGTAGATTCGTAGGTTCACTTATGACTATAACTTATGACTAATACATAATAAAGGTAGTGCGCATAGTATCTTAAACAATAAAAGGAATTTAACTAAGACTAACTTAAGCTAGGTACTCCGTTATGAAGTTTCTTAAGTAGTAATCGTTTGTATGCGCCAACAACATTGCCGTGAATGTCAATATGATTAAAATTGCTATTATAACAGTCAAGTATGCGATAAATAGGTGAGCGCTTGCCCGCATTAGTGCGCGTTGTTGGTGT
This sequence comes from Callimorpha dominula, assembly GCA_949752705.1. Taxonomy (NCBI): domain Eukaryota; kingdom Metazoa; phylum Arthropoda; class Insecta; order Lepidoptera; family Erebidae; genus Callimorpha; species Callimorpha dominula. The sequence continues at coordinate 9,706,020 of OX457010.1, read as the reverse complement.
TGCGAATGATGGAATTGTGCGACAAGCTCGTATATTTATTCTGGTAGGCACTTTGTAATTAATATTATTCATAATATCAATGCAGTCATATTTATTATGGCAGACGTCAAACAAAAACATTGCATGTAATTGTAATCTCCTAGATTTTAGTTCTGGGAGCTTATATTTTAGTAACAGTTCTGGGTAAGAACGGTACGCGTGACAGGATAATTTATAGTGTATGCAGCGAAGAAACTTTTTTTGTACTCTTTCAAGGCTGTCAGAGTATTTTGTATACATTGGGTCCCAAATGGATACAGCGTATTCTAATTGTGAGCGAATTAGTGTCTTATAAAGATGCAGATACGTATTCGGACGTTTGAAGTCATTACTACTTCGTAAAACAAAACCGTACATTTTATAAGCCCTACTACAGATATTATCGATATGTCCATCTAGTGTTAGTTTTGCATCTAAAGTGACCCCAAGATCGCGAATGGTCTGTACTCTATCAAGGTAATGGCCGCCTATGGAGTAAGTGAATGTACTAAAAGATCGCTTTCTAGTAAATGTGATAAGTTTACATTTGTTGAAACTGAGTTGCATTTTATTGTTAATACAGTAGTTATTAAATCTATGTAGGTCTTCTTGAAATTTGTTATGATCATTAAGATCATTTATAGTTTGGTAAATTTTTAGGTCATCTGCGTATAACAAGAATTTACAATGCTGAAAACAGACATGTACGTCGTTAATAAAGAGGATAAATAGCAAAGGGCCTAGAATAGAGCCCTGTGGTACACCGGAAGTTATGGCAACCGTATCAGACTCGTAGCCATTGATGACAACCTTTTGCGTTCTATTTGTGACGTAGGATTTGAACCATCTCCATAGATTACCCTTTATGCCATTAAACGCAAGCGTCTCCAGTAATATCCCGTGATCAACCCTATCAAATGCTTTTCGGAAGTCAGTATAGACGCTGTCTGTTTGTTTGTTATTATCTAAGTTGTTAAATAATTCCGAAGTATATACTGTGAAATTAGTAATAGTAGAGCGTTTACAGACAAAACCATGCTGTTGCGGAATGGTGGTTCTATGCAACAGTGGATATATGGTATTATGTACCAACCTTTCCATAAGTTTAGATAATGTGGGCAGGATTGAGATTGGCCGATAGTTAGCAATGTCACCTTTTGGACCACCTTTATGTATCGGCGTTATTCGGGCAGACTTCCATATGGCAGGAAATATGCCCTTTAAACATTTGTTATATAATATGACTAGAGGCTGGTGTATAGTTACGGCAGTGTTTTTAAGGAAGATTGGGGGAACATTGTCAAGTCCTGAGCCTTTAGTAGTATCTAGAGCCTTGAGTTCTTTCAGGACGTCTGCCTCTAATAGATATATATCACTAATAATGCTACTATTAGGAAATTTAGTGTCAACATCGGCCATATCATCAATACAAAAGGAGTTTGGCACATCTGAGGACTGGAAGACTGAATGGAAGAAAGAAGAAAAGAGATTACAGATGTTTTCAGGATTATTGGCCTCTGTGTTACCATAATGCATGCTAATTGGAATATCAGACTGGTTCTGACGGTTTTTTATGTACGACCAGAAGTATTTCGCGTTTTTAAGGATACCATCTTCCACGGAATTAATGTAATTATTGTAACATATTTGTGATTCTTTTTTAAATCTTTCCCGATACATAGAAAATAAAGAGTAATCTGATTTGTTCCTATATATTTTCCATTTAGTCCAGGCCTTGTTTTTATTTTTAAAAATATGTATCAATGACGGGGTAAACCAAATGGGAAAACTAGTATTAGAGGCACGCTTAGTTGGAACATGTTTACGTATGATTTCAAAGATATTTTCGTAGAAAACAACAACACTGTCTTCTGCGGATTTACCCTGGATTAGTTCACACCAGTCAGATTTTAGTATATCATTATTGATAAGCTCATAGTTAGCTTTTTTAAAACAAAGTTTTATACAAGATTTAACGGCCATAGGCTTGCACAAGCTATCATCAATTTGTACTAAAAGATAATAGGGAGGATGGTGCAAGTCTGGTGGAACTAAGGTGATAGGTGCAGAAAAGGTTTTGCTGTTGTATATATTCGTTAGGCATAAATCGAGTAATCTGTTCGAGTTATTTTTAAAGAAAATAAATTTTGGATTTTTTTAACACGCTTTTAGATAGATTTAATCAGTCGGCTACGGTTACAAAAGAAATTTGATGTGCCCTGCCTCGTAAATGTTTAGGTAAAGATCAATACTCTGTCTCTGTCTTGCTGACTTTTACAATAATAGTTAGCAACAATTTTTTTTTTAGTATTCTTTATATAAAAAAAAAATTGTGTTCCGTACTCACTATATATTATAAAACAAAGACTAACGCCGCGTCTGTCTGTCTGTTCGAGATAAACTGAGAAACTACTGAACGGGTTTTCATGAGGTTTTCATTTTGTGTAAATTGATTAAAATATGTTGTTGATTGTTGAAGATGTCTCTGCTACCCGTGCGAAGCCGGGGCGGGTTGCTAGTAGTAAATAAGATAAATAGATGTATAGATATATAGATCCTGTCGGGGGTTGCGGAAGAATGCAATGGCGATTCTCGCTCCCCTGGTCATAGGCAAGTAGTGGAACACCGGGGTGGTTTTTAGTCGGTAAGAGTCCGACAGACCCCTTCGCCTCCAGAAGGCGGAGGACATCCACGTAGGATCTTCCACCTCGTCAACAAACAAAAATAATTGTAAATATATAGATATACTTTATTGAACACCAAATATTACAAAAACAGTCAGTGGGGTACAATAGTCTGTTACAGTGTTACAATGTGCGGTCTTATCGCAGGCTGCGATCTATCACAGACAACCTTCAATGGATTATACTATGAAGATAATGGCCAGATTGTGATGCACAACAACAAGGAGACTATGTATGTTTTACAGCTAAAGAATCACATCTTACTAATATTATAAAGGTGAAAGTATGTGAGGATGGATGACACTCTTTTACCCAAAAATAGCTTTTCGGATCTAGATGAAATTTAGAGCAGAGACAGTTTATGGTTTAGAATAACACATAGGCTACTTTTTATCCCGAAAAAATATACGGTTCCCGTTAAAAAAAATACTGAAATTTCCACGCGAACTAAGTAGCGGGAAACAACTTGTTTAGCCGACCCTAAGAGAAACAAATCACGATTATAAGTGACGCCAACTTGTTAACCTTAAATAAGGCATAAGTAAGCAATCAAGGTTGGATCGCCCCAATGATTACGTTAAGTAAACTCGAATTAAGGCCTAATATTTTGCATGTGGCTAGCACATGCGACATTTTAAGACGCTTGCACACAACCAACATAAAATGGACCGAATCCAACTTGACTCTAGTCAAAGAAAATAGCTCACAGATATGTCATATTTTCCAAACAGTGTTAATTTAAATTTATATTTGGATATGGAAACATCTGAACAATATTTTATCCTGGTATTCTTTTATTGAATATATAAAATATTTCTACCAGTTCATGACACAAAAGCCGAAAAAATTTAACATTCTTTTTAGTCATTTCTGTGCACTGGATCCTATTTTAATGAGTTAAATTAAAAGTTGACAATATCAATAAAAAGGATAACCTTTTTAATGAAAAATTAAAACCATACACGCTTTCAATCAATGGTTAGACGTCACTACCTATTATAGTTTCTGTCAGTATACTTCTGTACTCGAAGCTGGTTTTGCTAAATATTGATATGTAAATGACTACTTTTATTATTACTTCTGTATTTATGTACATGTATTGTGTCTATGTGTATCTTTATTTATATATATGTATATTTGCCTATGTATGTAAGTATATGTATTGATATATATAGTACACCGTTAACTACCAATAGGAAATATGCATGTTGTTTAAATTTACTTGATTAATTTTCCCTTGAATCTTTATTGTGCAGATATTATGCCTTAACAGTGTAATGTATTAATGATTATAATATTTGTTATATTATAATCTAAAGGACAGGTAAGATATGTATAGTTAGTTATATTCATGAAGTTTTATTGGAATTTTGTTACATAGTTTAAGTATACAAGCAAGTTGCCTTCTGCTTGATATTTAAAACAAATATAAATTACTGTTAACTAATTCACACTATAAGGTAGCAATTAGATTGTAATATGCTTACATTAAAGTGATCTTCACAACAATATAAACACGATATTGAAGATACTTCATCTGTTCTCATTAATGTACACCATTGTTTTCGTATTTTACATTATTATTTAGTACAGGAAAAAATACTGTATTGGGTGTACTTCTTATAGTGTTATTACACTTAGGGACAAGGCAATACCTATAAAATGGTTTTTTAACTTTATCCATCGTCTATTAATTACAATAAATAGTAATTACAACTGGAAATCGGTATAAAATTACTGTAACACTTCAAGTAAGTTTATGAAACAAACACTGAGCGTGGAACGTGACGTCATCCAAGGCCCGCGAAATATGGCAGCGCGGCGGCGTTCAAACAGATAAAATTTTATCGATGTTTTCAATGTTATTTTAAAAATTAATTTGAACATTGCCAAGGTTATTTATATTTTTTATTAGGGTAGAATGATGGAACAAGTCAATAAAAGATAAAAAAAATACATGCATATTCCCTATTACTCCTGACACTAAATCCATAAAAAAGTTGTCTGGTAGAGATCGTTTTTAGCGATAAGATCCGCCCATTGTACCTAGCATTAAAATTAAATTTAAGATCTATTGTAAGTTTATATGGTGTACAAAAAAGAATATTCTATCTATCTAAAACAAAATTAAAAGTAATCATGGATGGTTACTTATAAAATGCAAAGTTTTTTAGTTAGTCACAATATTTTTATAACGAACGTGGGTAAGTCGCCTAATATGTATTCATTGATTGGTGCACTACTGCTTATTTACAGGTCTCTGGGCTAATGTTACAACTTTGTAAGTCCTTTGTTAGTCCAAAATGGAACGCTTGAAAGTCACAAGATTAGTATTTATGTGTGTAGTGAGTCGACGAAAGTAATGTAATTGGCGCCGCAATTTGTTAGAGCTTGGTGTTCTGTATGTAAATTAAAGAAACGGAATAGTTACGTTAAATATAAATTCTTAGTTGTTAGTTTTTATGGTAGCAATGATATGAGTATGAATCTGTTATTAAATCCTGGGAAGAATTGCCTGTGTCTTAAGATATTTGGCTTAACGTATAGGTTACTAAACTTATATATACATTGAAGGAATGATATGAACTGGAACTCTAGAATTTCATAATATATTTGACGCGTGGGTACGTGCACATACATAGTTATAAATGCAAATATCTGTATGTATAAGTTAAGAAATAAATATTATCTACCATACCGTAGATATTAAAACATATATTTCGTTTTTGTTCCTTTTTAATTTTTTTACCATAGCTTTAAAAAAATCTTAACAGTTTACCAATTTCCACCTGGCCTATTTATTTGCAATCCCCATTTTTGCCCGGCCAATTTATTTGGCATCCCCGTTTTCGCCTAGCCAATTTGTTTGCCACTTTCATTTGCTCAGCCAAAAGCAGAAAAAGAAAACTGCTACTGCTGGTTAAATACGGTATTTTGCGGAGTAGAGTTACCCTACATTATAGTGACAAAGTATTTAAAATTTCAACAGAAATAAATTGATCATGTGGTAAGTAATATATTCTATTAATACATATGGGCGATATGTCTCCGAATTATGCCTAGCCTTAACCAGCTCAATTAATAATACAATGGTTACTTATCTAACGTAACAATTAAAAAAATAGAAATTGTTCTAAAGGCACAATTGTTCTAAAAAACAAACTTAATACTTACTTATCGTTTGAAGTGGCACTGACTTTGAAATAAAAAACATATTATGTACGTACGTAAGGCTCTCCAGGTACATGATGTTCCTCTTCCCATTGGAGGAGAAGTTCCACAGCTTCCACGTACTCTTCTTTGATGGCGTGTAGTAAAGCATCCTGCCGATAAATTTTAAATAAAAAGGTAAACTATTTATTGTAAATCAAAGGAAAAAATGGATGCAAATTTGTGTACCTGTTGTAATATATTGTTATAAACTAAAGCTATCGCACAATTGGCGACCTTATCGCGATTTGCGATCTCTTCCAGACCACCACTGGGCGGAAAAAGAGATATGGATGACATGAGAAGTTGCAGTGTACTATTAACTAAATATTCTGGTATAGATTTAAACATTATTTAAACATTATTTAAGAATATTTTATAGTTAAAACTATTAATAATTTGATAACAATTTTAACTAAATTAATATTTCAAAAATTACACATTTGCATGAGATTCGTTTAGTATGCAACTATCATTTCATTACGAATTTTAGGTAATATTCTAGTGAAACTAGAGGACTGAGAAAGTTACAAAGGGACTGTCACGACTTATGGAGATGGTTAAAAACAGCTTGCAGCTGTTATGTATTAGAGAGATGCACTGTCTTGCCGGATATAGGGATCAGGAATAAAACACCACTTCGCTTGTACTAAGTATATTGGCCAACTGATTTGCTACTTTAATAGCACTGGGACGTGACTTATAACTACCCACTATTTACAATATATTACACCTCCACCACGATACAACAATTGATTACATTCATGATGACTATATATTTTGCATCAAATGCGGATTTTACGTCCGCTGAGGTTAAAGGATTGAAAGCCGTAAGGTAATTGATATAATACTTGTTATATTATAATCTAAAGGATAGGTAAGATATGTATAGTTAGTTATATTCGTGAAGTTTTATTGGACTTTTGTTACCTAGTTTAAGTAGACAAGCAAGTTACCTTCTGATTGATATTTAAAACAAACATAAATTACTGCTTACTAATTCAGACTATACTAGCAATTAAATTGTAATATGGTTACATTAAAGTGATCTTCACAACAATATAAACACGAAATTGAAGATACTTCATCTGTTCTCATTAATGTACACCATTGTTTTCGTATTTTACATTATTATTTAGTACAGGAAAAAATACTGTATTGGGTGTACTTCTTATAGTGTTATTACACTTAGGGACAAGGCAATACCTATAAAATGGTTTTTTAACTTTATCCATCGTCTATTAATTACAATAAATAGTAATTACAACTGGAAATCGGTATAAAATTACTGTAACACTTCAAGTAAGTTTATGAAACAAACACTAAGCGTGGAACGTGACGTCATCCAATGCCCGCGAAATATGGCGGCGCGGCGGCGTTCAAACAGATAAAATTTTATCGATGTTTTCAATGTTATTTTAAAAATTAATTTGAACATTGAAAAGGTTATTTATATTTTTTATTAGGGTAGAATGATGGAACAAGTCAATAAAAGATAAAAAAAAATACATGCATATTCCCTATTACATTACAAATATTGAACAAGTATAATTAAATAAATTTAAAAAATAAGTGATTGGATTGTGCTATAAAACCACTTTGACAATATAGTCATAAAAAAAAAAAAAAAAATGGTTTTACTTCTAGCCAGCCAGAAATAATATAAGATTCTACTACACAGCTAAGGCATTGGAAATAAGCATCGTGTAATATTGTGTGTTGTATTGTAAATTGTAATCGAACTTTTGAAGAGAAATAATATATTAATCCGGGTGATAACAATTAAATAAATATTCATTTCCTCTTCTTAGAGAAGCTCTGAGGACGTTATAAGTAAATAGAATATTTAAATAAAAAAAAATTGTTATATTCTTGAGAATTATTTTTTCCAACAAGCCCAGTAATATGGCATTTTAAATAATAAAGTTTTGTCTACTTCAAAATTATATACAAGGTAATTTTTGTAAAAGTTCCACGTATGGGCCGGTTCGACCGGAGTGATACCACGGCCTCACAGAAAACCGGCTGTGAAGCAATTGCATTGCTATTCGATGAATTAGTGATCTTACCGGAGGCCCTAAATCTTATTCGTCGGGCTGTCTTCTTTTGATAATCACAAAAAAATATTCTTAAGACTACATTACAGTCCCAATATTCTCAGTATAATTATTGCAGTGCATTAATATTTACTAAGCTACTTAATTATGCTGGGGCCAGTTCTATAATAATATGCTATATTTGCCTACAGTGTATATATTTTTAAGGTAAAGTTAAGTAAGGTTTTTATTTGATATTATACTGGCGAGGTTCACATATAATTTGTTAAACGATGCACTACACAAAGTTTTTAATAGACAATTGCATTACCTGGATCCTGTCATACTCAGGTTAAGTGGAACGGGGGAGTTATAAAATTCATTGTGTATAGTTACTTTGTACATACACTTTAAAATGTCGAACAACATGATTTTTATGTAATTAAAAAGAAATTATAGCGTTAGAACAATGCTAAAATCCACCATTGACTAGTCAACTGTATTAAAGACAAAAACATTTGGGAATTACAACTAACTAAAGATTGATCTTTCTTTCACGCGCTTTCTTGTCATAAATTCGTAATATCAAAATTGTGTAATCGGTTGTGCAGTTTTTTATTCTGAATATTAGTTTTACAATAATATAGTGCATACACAATAGAACCCATTACAATAGTCTACCAATGTAGATGTTAAATAATTGAATTGAAAACAACTTGGATGGAAAGTTTCTTGCCGACTTTTTTTGTGAAAAAGAATGAATAATTCATTCTTTGTGGAATCTGTGGAGTGAATGGAGTGTCTAAAACTTACTTTGAATGTGTGTGTGTTTGTGTGTGTGTAAAAATATGCCTAATCTAGTTAAATCTTTCTTTTGTTTCGTTATTTTAAAGAAAACATGATGAATAAGTATTTATAAAAAGGCTGCTTTTTAAATTTTGCTTGGTAATATTTTGGAATCAATTAATGTGAACCGTTAATTGCCCTAGAGTTCACTTGAAAGCCATTTAATCTTTTATACTCGTTTATGGTATTCGTGTATGTAGGTACTTGTTAGTTGTAGTATTTACGTCTTCTTCTCTTTATTATATTCTTTTGATTGCAGTTTGTTTAAAGATTGAATTATCCCTTGAGATTTTGTGTTATAATTAGGTAAGGGATAATAATCAACAACTTTGATATCGAAAATTTTTATACATAACATGAATAGACATAATTTTCTTATACTTTCTTCGTAATTTTGTTATTTTGAATTTTTATGAAATTATAACTTCCTTCATGCTTTATTTTGTTGTAGGTAGGTACATGTTGCTATTTAAATTGAATCTTAAAATTAAGCCATTCATGCTACTATTTATTCGCCTGTTGCGTAGGAAAGAAATGGTCTATCTATCACTTGTTTTAACGGTGAAAAAAGTGATCACACTCTAGCTTGCATTTTATAAGCAGAGCTGATGTATCATCGTTACCACAAAAATGGATCACTACGTATGTAAATAAATAAACCAAAACCTAGGCAAAATGATTTTCCTTCATTGTCGCTAAGTATTTCATAGGAAATTGCAGAAGGATCCCTTTGACCTTGGATGAGTAACGAATTATGATGCAGTTAAAAGCCCTTAGATTTTTATTAAGGAATTGGTGATAAATGAGTTTATAACCATAAGTTATTATGTAACTTTATTGATATTTTCACTCAAAAATGTGAAACTGTCAGACCCAAATAGGATTTTTGTGACGAAAATTGGTAATGTTAAGCTATTTGGGAATTACAGAAATTATTTAGTAAGAGATCGTGGGTTCAATTCCCACCCAGGACAAATAATTGTGTAATGAACATGATAATTTCTGTTCTGTGTCTGGGTGTAATTTATCTATAATATGTATGTATTTAGAAATATATAAGTATGTTTATTAGCAGTCTGGTTACCATAGCACAGGCTCAGCCTAGTTTGGGACTGTGTGTGAGATGTGTCAAGTTATTATTATTGTTTATTTGTTTATCTCCCTCAATAAAAGGGCAATGATAGTCTAACAACATGGGCCTTAGCTAAGAGCAATCAGGATTCAAGTGATGATGTATGTGGAAGAAATGGATTATGTGGTGAGGAATTTATCGGGCACTTCATTAGTAATACTGCTTTCTGAATTTTATGAAGATTCTCCGAAAGCAAAAGAAACATGAAAGTATAAATTTATTAAACAAACTAAATATTTAACATTTGTAACTAATCGCAGCCGTCTTGAATGCAATATCAATCCATTTTAGATCCATCGCAGACAGTTTAACGATGCTAAAAACCACATTTTTATTACTATACCTATATCACGTGTGGTTGTAAAAATACAAATATCTGAAAACATTATACATTTTATTTATACGAGGTGGATGCAATGCTATTTCATTAAATGAAAACACGGTTATTACCTATCCATTAAAGTAATAAAATAACCCTTTAGTTTCATTATTTAGCATATTTAAAAATATTTATTTTATAAAGTAAGCACGTGGTTCGTGCTCTCCTCTTCCGTAAACTGACAGAATCACCAGAACAATAGAAAAATGAAAAATATGTTTATGTACATATTTTTTTATTTTCCCATATATATATATATATATATTTCTTCTGATATTACACTCATTCGTATCCTTCTTAATGCACCTACTTCATTAATTTACTTTTTATTTATACACTACCCTAAGGTAGACTGGCAGAGAATGCTTTATGCATTAAGTCCGCCTCTGTACATATTGTATATAATTTATTACATAAATAAAATAAAAGATACGAAATGGAAATGGAATGGAGGAATGAAATGATAAAAGTATTTATCATTTCATTACTCATTCATTCATTTCATTTGAAGAGTTACAATCTCAGTTTAAGTTGTAGGTCTGTGTTAATCTGCACGCCTCTATGCATTTACAGCATGTGAGAAATTAGGTTTATAAATGCGGTTTCTAGAGTTTTGAACTCTTTTAGTTTAGATTATGAGCTCTGGGTTACAACGTTATTTCCATAAGTTGCCGCGTTGTAACATTTTATTAGATACTATCAATCCCACTAATATTATAAATGTGAAAGTTTGGATGGATCCAGCCATCTAAACTTTCACATTTATAATAATAATAAATAATAATAATAAAATGTTTATTTCATGTCCACAAATTACATCATGTTTACAGCATTCAGTTGACAATATTTTCGATTTCGAATCCGTAATTTGTGGGAGATCTGGAGTCTAAACTAAGCCGAGGCCTGTACTATAGATCTCCAGGCTCCCCATTTCATAACATTGTGTAGACTGTCAACATGACAGAAGCGTACATGAGTGTGTGTGAATGAGTAATCAGAAACAAGTTTTATTGTATAATAATGATATATACGAGTGTGTGTGTTTGTGTTTGTGTGTGTGTGTGCGCGTGTGTGTGTGTGTGTGTGTGTGTGTGTTCGTGTGTGTGTGTTCGTGTGTGTGTGTTCGTATGTGTGTGGGTGCGCGCGTGGGTATGGGAGTGCTTAAGGGATATATAATTTTATCATATTTGCTTAAATCTTGTGTGTAATATGTAGTGTATATAGTATAATAATTGTAAATAGATGTGTTATATACTATGATACTTAAAGTAATATACAAAATTTAATAACGTATTTGTAATATATATACATATTTATTTATATATTTATATATTGATATATTTTACACATAAATTTATATTCTTACATCTAGGATTTCTTCTGTTTCCGAGTAACTAAGTTTCAGTAACCATTTATTAATTGTATCTTTGCATTCTGTTTTGCTACAGTTGGACAAGGGAACTATTTTGTTTACTTTATTGAAAAGCATACCTCCTCGGTATAGAGAAAATCTTTGTGCAAATAAGGTGTTTACGGCAGTCGGCTCACACACTGCGTAGTTTCTTCTAGTCTGAGCTATGTGCCTTCTTCAGTCTTCGGATAAGTCACCACATTTGTGAAGTATAGATAGCATTACGTAAAGCTGCCGCACAGTGAGGATCTGCGCTTCGTCGTAAAGCTTAGAAGTAGGAAATAGCCGCGGTTTTGATAGGCCTACTTTCAGTATCATTCTTTGAGCTCTTTCGAGGGTTATCAATTTGGTTTTACAAGCTCCTCCCCAGGTAGTGATGCAGTAGGATATGATTGATTGCACCAAAGCCTCGTATACTAACTTTATGGTCTGTTTGTCTGCTACGTCACGTAATGCTTTGAATATGTATGTTAGTTTTCGTATTCTATTGGATAAAGTTTGTATGTGGTTTTCAGAATTTAAATTAGCATCAATTTCAATTCCAAAATATCTAATACATTTAGTAGGAGTCATTTTGGGGCATGTACAGCTTAGAGTAGGAGGAAAACTACATTTATGCGCATATATGTTATTTGTAAGATCGGCTATTTCTTTTCGATTTTTGATAGAGAACACAATGAATTTGGTCTTATCTTCATTTAAGGTGAGAGAGTGAGCCATTAGCCAGTGACTAATCGTGTTGAATCCTTCCTGCGCAAGATTAAAAAGTTCATTCCATGAATCTGCATAAAAAGTTAGAGCTGTGTCATCTGCATAAGCCAAGATGCGGCAGTTTTTATTACTAAGTGTGCAGAGCTCATTTATATATATGAGAAAGAGTGTTGGGCCGAGTATGCTGCCTTGTGGCACCCCGAATGTAATTGGCATTTCGTCACTAATGTTGTCACCGATCTTTACGCATTGGGTTCTATTGTGCAGATAATCAGACAACAATGAAAGTGGGATACCTCTTATGCCATGAGCCTCCAGTGTCTCCACAAGGCAGGGGACAGATACAGTGTCAAAGGCCTTTGCGTGGTCGAGAAATATAGTCAAGCATTTCTTTTTATTATCTAATTTGTTAACCAGAAAGTTGACAAGGTCAAGTACAGCATTGTTGATTGAGCGGCCTGATCTAAAACCATATTGAGAGTTCGAAAGTAGATTGCCGTCTTCTAGGTATTTAGTTAGCCTGGTATTAATAATGCGCTCAAATAGCTTCAATAATGTTGTTAAGAGTGCAATTGGTCAATGGTGCAATTGGTGCTATCACCCACCTTATGTATAGGGTGCACTACTGCTCTTTTCAATGCATCCGGAAAAACCCCAGCCTCAAAACAGCGATTTATCAAGTCAGTAAGAACAGGTGTTGTTGAATTGGATGTAATCTTAAGAATCTCGGCACTGATCTGATCCCAACCTGGTGCGCAGTCACTTCTTAGAAGTTTAATTGTTCTCTCAACTTCTCCATTGTCGGTTGGAAGAAGAACAAAAGATTTCAGGGGAGGGTTAATAACTTTCTTGAAATTGGGAAAGCGATCGTTCAAAATGCTATCAGCTAGACGTTTACCGATATTAGAGAAATATTCATTTGTTTTGTTGACCGCGTCTTTAGGATTGTCAGCAATTGTTAAAAGTTGCAGTGGTAGTTGATTTTTATTATTGTTGTTAGTAATTGTTTTGACGGCGGACCAAAGCTTTTTTGAATTATTTTAAGACATCATCAGTTGATCTCTCTTATACTGTTTCTTAAGTTTTTTTAACAAATTATTGCAGTAGTTTCGATATCTCAAGTAAGATAAGAGTTGTTATACATAATATTATGTACTTCTTTATATATCATATTATCTACCATGTCGTTTAAGCACAGAATGTTACAAAAATGTGTAGTCAAGGAGCGTTATGTGCAGCTGAAAATCTAATGCGGGTGCACATTTCTCGACAACACATTATGAATTTTCATGCCAATTTAAATGATTTTGTTTTTTTATTTTTGAAGTGAAACTTCTTTATCGACGTATGGGAGAAATTTTGTAGCAATCGTCACGTTTTTCGGTTACGCGCCATGTTGCTTTTTTTATCAAAGTTTAGTATAGTGACGTAAAGAATATAATGTAATATATTATAATAATAACAACAATATATTAGTTTTGAAGTTTGGTTTGAAATAAGAATAACAATATATTAATTTGAAAGTGATAAAATAAAAAGACTTATTCAAATTTAAGTGAATTTACAAGAAAAGTGAGAGTGATTATATATTTCGTTTTATAATTTCTTAAGGCTTAAGCCAAAAATGGGGTAGATAAACCCCATTTTCGTGAAGTTGCAAATAGTAGAAAAATGATATGTCGTAAAGAAGTTTCACTTCTTACCTGTGTACTCTGGTACACACACACATTTTTTTTTATGCAGACATTTTCAGAAAACTCTGGAGATTTCATCAACACCCTTGGTATTTATATAGTTTAATTCATGTCAACCCTCTCACATACGAAATATTAGCGTCATCGGTAAATTTTTAAGTTTAATTTTTTAGTGTCAAATTAAGATTTCAGTATTACAAATCACGAATTTTCATAAAATTGCTAGCGCTTACGTTATTCACGGGGTCTACTATACGACCCTAAATATGCCCACACCTTTCTGTAACACATAGTATAGACATACATTTACACATAATATATACTTTATGTATTGTATAATAAAACGGGCAAGAACATTCCGTACATTTCACTGCCGCAATGATCTGGGTGAGTAAAAAAAGTAACTTCTACCTATAAGTTTGTAAGTACGTATGTCTATCCGACTCAAAACTATTTTATATAAAATTTGATAGTTTATCTAAATAAGCTTAATACTCAAGACCTAAAAGGTTTATTTATCTTTGGCTTTTTAGTTCTTTTCGTCAGTTTAATTTTATATTTATTTTTTTAAATATAATATAAGATAAGATAAGATAATTTTATTTGCTTAACATGAGTATACGAGGTGAAATATTAAATTAACATATATCATTATGGATTATATTACAGACTACCACATAGACATTTTTACTGTAGCTATGAAGATTTTTTCTGTAAAAAAACCTTATTCTGTATAAGTTCACGACATTTTTAAAGCAAATGTTGACATTATACACTCGAATCACCCACATGTTAGAAATAAAATTAAGCGCGCCCCCACCTTCGTAACTAAGTTAGTTGAGCCACAGGTAAAATAAACTGTGTCCTCGCATGCACCCATCTTAAATTGTTACAAGTTAATAAAGTCTTGTTAAGAGACATTTTAAACAGTTTATAAATGTTTACGGTGTCGGTGGGTGATTTATTAAATGGTGAAGAAAACTAATCGCTAGGGTTGCTGGGAAGATTGATAGGGACGGGTGTAACTCTTATTGTTGTCTTTGTTTAAGATTTCGGTGAAATTAATGAAATGAATAAATGATTAGGTAATAAAGCTGAGTGGTATAACAATTGCCGTCTCAGGAAAGCGTCGTTAGAGTTGATATTATAATAAGTAGAAATTATAATCGTTTGTTTTGTTTGTCGAAAGGCGAACACTCTTCAGAATAAAAAGGTCACGGAGACCTTAACTGAATTGATAACAAAGTCCTTCGTCACTGCAGTGAACTACTTTTGCACTACCGAAAGGTTGCCATAAATAAATGATATAACAAATGTAATAACCATTAAAAATGCAACTTTATCCTGTTTAAAGGTTAAGGGTCAACTCACTTTGAACGGGGAATTGTTAGAATTCAAACGCATTGATTAGTTTTACTCAATGCACCTGGCCCGACACAAGCTAAGAGATGGGATGCGATAGTTCATGTCCCGTTACTAGCTGACGGGATATTTTTACTGGGAACTTTACAGAATCTGTATCGAGAACATTCTCAAGAAATATAAATATCTTAATGTAGTGATACTAATCAAATAAAAATCGGTGCGATATGCTTGTACGACGAAAATTGAATTGTGCTCGAACATTCCAGATAATGTGAGAAGGTAAGACGCGGTCTTCGGTGCACGGAAACACTTAGGAGTGGATTAGTAGAACAAAACCGTGAGTGCTAGAACTAATTGCTTATTTATAGGGTGGGTACCTGTTCACTGTTATATATAGAAGTAATATAGTTAATGAGACGCCCTGTGATTACAATAAAATATTTTACGATCCTAACGTAAACCAATCAATTTCAGAGTACAGGAATGCCAGTACCAATTTTCAAAAACATAAAGCAGCGTATAGCAAGTTATTTATGTAAGTAATAGTACCTATTTATTTCATGTAATATGTATATCTACTTTGTTATGATTATCTAAGTATTATAAATAACTCCAAATATTAAACTTTATTTTTGCATCTACCGTATATTTCTACATCACCCCAAGGTTGACTGGTAGAGAATGCCTTGGGCATTAAGTCCGCCTTTGTACAAATTGTGCATTAATTTAAAAAAAAAATAAAAATAATAAAGCATATAACTCACTCCTAACACAAGCATTTAGCTTAGCTGGAGGGGTTAACAAGAATACTAGCCAAGTGTCACCCACGTTGCTAGTATTCTTCCAAAAAATATATATATATATAACCCCGGCTATCGTTTGCTGATATTAAGGGTTGAAACATGACAATTTCCAATAAATATCTTTCATCGTTACTGTAATTAAGTTTTATTAAATAAATTCATTTTTAAAAGTTTAACAATTTAACTTAACCTAAATATGTTTTTAGTCCTTCTTTATTTATCCACGTTGTAATTCATTTACATGAACCATTATTACTAACGCGCTCACAATATGTACACGTCATATTTAAAAAGCGATCGGTCAATAGCAGAAAAACTACAAGAATGAAACCTCGCCCTTCTCTTCCCATGGGTGCCGTAAGAGTAAGACGAAGGAACAAAAACTAGAAGAAGGGCAGCAGCGTCTACCGCGAGTCAGGCATACTTATATCCAGCAGTGAACATTCTTTGCATAATTATATGATAAATTCGCACCTGTCATTTTTAGCTTAACTTTTCTAAAAAAAAGATTTTTAATAATAAATAATAATAATAATAACTCCACACATCTCACACGGCCGGCTGATCGGCAACTAGACTGCTTTCTAAATACATACATATTATAGATAAATTACACCCAGACACAGAAATTATGGTGCTTATCACAAAATTGTTTGTTCTGGGTGGGAATCGAACCCACGACCTACAGGCCAACAGGCCAGTCAAAAAGAACCTACAATAAAATGGCAAATCGACATCTTTAATCAGTTTTCGTAAATAAAGTAAGAACTAAACTAACTTGTGGAATTCGTCTCTTTTATTCCTAGGCTAGTAGCCGTTCTGATTAAGATTAAATAAATTCCTTTATATTTCAACGGCTACAATACAATACAATACATTGAGAGTTAAACAAAATGAATAGTCCCAAACATTACCTCAAAACAAACCTTACCGCCTTCGTGACGTCCATTAGGCCACCTCCAACCCCTAAACTTGGCCATTACTTCCATTTTGTAATGTCACCATTTACGATAAACTATGTCTTTCTGATATATATGGCCAATATGATCATGCAAACTATACCAGGTATGATTTCCCACGGGGCCGGAGTATTATTTCCTCGTATTCTTTTCTTCATAGATTTTTATTGCGGATTTCTTTAGTTTTTCTCGGTGACGTATTTTATGCAAAACGTGATTGTAGAGCAAAAAAGCTAATTGACTAGGTATATGTAGTATATTTTTGTAATTAAATAAATATAAAAACGCGTGAGTTGTCTTTGTGACACCCGATTGGAAAAATATATTTAATGGATTGAATAACTTGTATCAAAATATACTAAATATTGTAAAAACTCGAAATTAAAATTTGGTAGTCAGTGAAAGTTGCACGAACGTATAGATAATTAGTAAACAACCAACATCAAACTATTGAAGTACCCCGCAGGACCCACAGATAACGTAAATAAAGTAAATCAACTCGCGGTCAGCATTTTTCATTACGCTAACACTATTTTCCATCTAGCCCCTATCCACCGAACGTCTGAAGTGTAACGAGTGAACTGTGTAAAAAAAAACTATAACTTGTTATTAAAGATTCAGATGCACAAACCACAGGCAAATTAAAATCGAGTGCAATGAACATTTGGTATTTACATAAAAACGTAAACTGACTACAAAAAAAGAATTAACTGTATTCAATAGTTTCAGCTTTTGGATCAAACAACGCTCAAAATTCAACCATGTAGAAAAAAATCCTCGTCAAGCCTTTTTAATGATGAAGATGATGGAGATCGCAAATTGATCTTTAATCTAGGAGTTAATTTTCTTTTTAGTATCGTATAAATAACACTTGTGTCCAATCTACTGGCCCTCACCGTACTTAGAACTATTTACATTATTACTATAAATAAAAAAATAGGTAAACAAGTTTACTATTTGTTTTGCAAATCACTATCAACGGCTATCCTCGATGAAATTGTGTGACTGTTAGTGATTTGTATTATTGTTGTATGTTAACATACGTAAGTGATTCCACAATTGTATCTGCAGATATGTAATAGTATCTACTTAAGATACTAGTTGAGTACTTTTTCTATAGTATACTTTTTGCCGAGGTTTTCTTGAGGGACTATAATAATAAAGGAGTGTATAACTAAGTATTTAAACCACTGTAACCGCTTACCATCAGGCAGGCCGTATAATCAATCCTTAAAAAAAATCAAAACAGTTTAAAAATATAGTGTATTGTTCTACTTTGCGTGCTAGAGTTCTCATAATGAATAGCCAGATCACTGGATGAAGAACAAAAGCAAAACCTTTAACAAAAGATATTCAACTAACCTTGACTTGGATCCCAGAAATAAGCAGTAACTTGATCAATTCGATGTTCTCATTTTCAATGGCGGCGATTAATGCTGATCGGTTTAAAGGATCCACGCAATTGATGTCCAGGTACTCTGGCTGTTTGATGTATTCTTCTATTAGCCTATGGATGAAGATATACTTGTGTGAAATATATGTTTTTTACAACTATTTTGGTGAACAAGCATGCGGCATTATTAAAAATCATAGACATAATATATACGAGTATACCTCACTCACGGACGTCTGATCCCAAACTAGGCAAAGTCTATATATACCTGGTTGCTGATAAACGTACTTATATATTACTAAATACATACATATTATCGGTAAATTCCATACTGACACAAAATAAATGATCGTGCTTATCACACAATTATAAGTCCTGGGTGGGAATCTAACCCACGACCTAGACCAACAAGTCAGTCAATTAAATTCGCTTATTCATATTTGTTACATAATTTTCTTTCCATTGACTCCAAGGTTAAGGTTTATATTGTTTATAATTTATTCCCCATGGCTGAAACATTATATTTTTATCACTAAAAGCATATCCTTCATTTTTTTTTTTTATGTATTTATTCCCAGGAGCTCCAAGTATGTAGGTACAGAAGTGTTTTTATTTGACAATTTTCAAAACACAGTGGTTCTTCTGTTTGTTAAATAGTTCGATAATATCTTAAATGATTTTCAATTCAACATTTTAATACTTTCGGCTAATCATCTACTCCGTACGACGTACTAAATAAAAAATTAAGACACTTTTTTTATTTCATAACATGAACCCAATATTTATGATTTAAATAAGAAAAAGAAACTGACAATACTCAAGGTTGATCCAGTTTTTAAATTGACTTTTTAAATCTACTCAATTTAAAGAAATCAACATTAAGCCCATTCAGATAGTACACAGCAGTCGATTAGAGGGAATCACTACAAGTGCTACTATAGCCCAGTAATCCTATTTAGCAGGCTGACATGAGGCGCTTCCTAAATGTGTTACAGATTGTGTTGATTAGCTGCTTTTTGAGGTCAGGCAGTAAACTAACCAATTCTTTTTGCTCATTAGATCAGTTGTTGTCAAGCATGGTGGGTTTATTTGTCGTATGTATAGATATTGGAATAATTGGTAGGTATATCTAGTTAAGCGACCTTGACTTAGCGTAATACTAATGGTTGTTCAAGAAATAGTAGGTACACTTTGAGGACATACCTACAAACATATAGCTGCCTTGTCACTGCGACTTTTACGTTTATTATTTTATTTCACCGTTTACACAATTGACGTTGTCACTAATATGAGTCAGCCATCTTAAAAACAAATTTAATTCGTAATCCAAACTAATATTATAAAGAGGTAAAGTTTGTGAGTTTGGATGTTTGGAGTATTCTCCGACACTACTGATCCAATTTTGAAAATTCTTATAATGTTGGCGTTATCTGTTTGTGTTGGTGAAGGCTTTAGACTATAAAACATCACGCTATGATCAATAGGAGCGGAGCATCAATGAAAAATGTTGCAAAATTTGACAAAAATTACAAACGCAGACGAAGTTGCGCGTTGGTAATTTTGTGAAATTCGAAATTATTTATATATCGTATTTACTGAAGAAGGTTACAGAATACATGCTATTAAAGAAAAATATTATATCGGATGTTTGTAAACTAGTGATAGAGCTATCGTTCCGTACTATTCGTACTATTTCGTACAATAAACGATCGCTTTTGCCCTTGCCGAACATAAGATCAAAATAGCTGCTTTGGATATGAACTGCATTACAAGTCAAACCATCTAATAAAGCTTCTATACTGTTATAGAACCTTACCTTTTAACTGTGACATAGTCTCCTCTATCAGCATGTAGGAGAAAAGTTTTTTCCTCTTTCGTAAGGGGTTTTTCGTAGACCTGGCGGATATCATGCTGACTGTTTCGTAATGCTTCTTGGGAGCTGCCAAGCAGCTCCTCCCGGGAGCCGCGATTCATGCCCGTCTGGAGAAAGAACCAGCGTTAATTTGTGATGTTAGAATTGCAGAGGTAAGAGGATTTAGGGTGCAAAAAATATCGTCCATGTTAATAATATTTTATGCCTATATGGCGACTGGACTATACAAACATACAATTAACGGACAAAAAATAAAAAATATACCATCTGTGTGTATCTCATGACAGTTGTCTGTCCTATTCCCACGTAGGAGTCGACCCCCCCGGGTAACGATTGTCCTTCCACTACAGTTTCTTCGACCACAAAAAATATTTTTACAGTAAATAAACATAATTCAAAGTTTTTTAAATATTAAAACTAAGTATCGGTTTCGTACAAAATATAAGGTTTATAGTCCGTTACTTACTGTTATTCAACTAACCAGTGACGTCATGTCTTATTTAAATTGACACAAAAATTGTTGACAACACACAAAACCTTACATAAAAAAGCGTGAGGCGTCCTTGGGACACCCGGTTGGAACGAAGTTCATATACATACATTTGATGGATTAAATAAAGTACTTATAGTAAATATTGTAAAAAGTCGAAATTAAAATTGCGCCATCTGTGAAATTTGCCTCAACTAATATTTGGATAGTTAGTATATATAACAAACATCAAACTACAGTAGTATTGAATCCCTAGATGGTGTAAAAATAAGTATAGCAAGAAGTGTCGGAAAAAAGTCTTATTACACTTTTTTCGATTTCGCTCCCATCCGCTCAGAGCGTGTAACGTGCGATAAGTAACTTCATTCCGAAAACAGTTGCAATATTTAGTTTCGGACCCGACGGGGGGGCCCTTTATCCTCCTAGTCGGGTGTCCGGGTACCGTATATCTTTGATAAACATGAATACCACTCAGAATATTATTTACTCGTGCGTTGTCAAATCGATTACCGGCAGAAATACTATACTACGTTAGTTGTACTAGTTGACGGTTAAGACCCTGCGTAGTACATACTGGCTACTCAATCGCGATCTTTTGTCGAATAACATATACTATTTATTATACATATGTGGTCGGGTGGAGTTGGATAAAGTCAACAATAATGTTATCATGTCCTACTTCATCAAAAGCCTTACCTAGGCCAAGTATATTTTCATGTAGGTACATACTCGTACCTACGCGTATAGATGCAGCCGTACGGCAGCAATGTATAAGATCGATATTTTTTTTGTAAATAAGATGACACAGTTCTCCGTTTAAAAATATTGTTTTTCACAGAATTAACATTAGCACAAATCAACTCTATCCTTTATTATTCAATTACAATATTATTCATCTATTTTTTTAACGTTTAATAATTTTTTTTTCATAAATTAAAGACTTACCTTAAATCTAAATACTCGAAGATAAATTCGCTGAACGACATCAAAACTACTGAACTAACCCTTTAACCGTCCGTCTGATCACTAAAGGGCGTTTGTTCCTAACCCGTCATTGCCAAGAGCAGTACAAACCCACCAAATGATATACAAATATTATATTGCGGATATTTCAGGGTTGTTGTGACCATGTCTTGGGCCAAAAGATATTTGGTCTCAAATACATTTTTAATATCTATTTAATATATATTCTTAGCGCAACCATAGACAGACACACAGATAGTAAGTATCTCTCAATTGCGAGAATAAAAAAAAAAGGGCAATTAAATTATATTAAACTCTCTTATAAACTAGCAGCGCCCTGCGGTTTCACTCGCGTAAGTCCCGTGGGAATATCGGGATAAAAAGTAGCCTATATGTTAATCCAGGTCTCCACCTATCTACATACCAAGTTTCATCGCAATCGGTGACTTCGTATGTAGATAGCTGGAGACCTGAATTAACCGCTATTTTTTATCCCGATATTCCCAAGGGATCGGGACTTACGCGGGTGAAACCGCGAGACGCTGCTAGTCGATCAATAAACCAAAAGTTTCTTAAATTATATTTCGAGAGACATATTAGGTTGTTTATTATAAATTACATACAGAAAAAGCTGTAGACCAAGAGCTGCAATAATGCAAAATGCATGCAAGCACAATATACGGACTGTCTTTGTCACAGCTATAGGGAATAGTTGAATTTAGCAACTTACAAAAAGATATGTCTTTTAGGATAGTGAATTTCTCAAAGTACTTCGAAGTAACAAACCTGTTTTTAAGTTTGAACGCCATAAACATGTCTATCGACAGAGTTACCCTCGAACATGCTACCATAATATGAATAAAAACTCAATTAAGCCCTGACGCAGTCAGTAATACGGTTAAATAAACATCGGGAGCGAGTTTGAGTAGAGCATACAACGAGTAGGTACTTAAGTGAATATCTGTGCCATGTATGCGATTCAGCTGTGTTTATTATCAATATGCTTCTTTGTTAATAAATTCATACCCACCTTAATTTTCAAGAGAGTTTTTACATTAAAAAAGCATTTTCTAATTTTGAACAAAGAATAGATTTAAAAAATCTTTTTAACAAAAAATTAAACCGACGAAAAGAACTAATAAGCAAAAAATAAATATACTAAGGATAATTGCGCAGCAGAATGATGTGTCAACATAATTTCATATCAATGTTAAGGGTACTGTATTGATTTGAATATGGCGCTGCAGTTTGGCACCTAATTTATTCTACAAATCTAAAATATACCTAGGTACACGAGATTACCGTATGCAATAATCTACACTTAATATTATAAAGCTGGAGAGTTTGTTTGTTTGGTTGAACGCGCTAATCGGAAGAACTACTCGTTCAAATTGCAAAATTCTTTTAGTGTTGGATAGCCCATTTATCAAGGAAGGCTATGGGCTATATAACATCACGCTATAGAAGACGAAACGACCAATAGAAGCGAAGCAGTGACCATAAACGCAAGTGAAACTGCGGGGATGGCTAGTTAAAATATAAAGCTAGATGTCTTTTCCAAAATATTATAATTAGCATCAGTTGTAATTGCATTTTCTTTTTGTATTCTTTATACTAATATATAATACATAGTATATTATTGAGATAGTAGTGCTTCAAGCATTATTTAAGACACTAGTCAAAATTGTATAATGATAATTATACAATTTTGATCTGAATTGAATATTATAGGAACAAAGTTATGTGAATTGTTTCTTGCCATTAACAATTTTGTATACTTTAGTTTTATATATTATTCAATTGTGTACGTATAGGTCATGTGGTATATATAGGTCACAAAAATGCTTAGAAAATAATTTGAGTACCTAGTTCAATATAGCATGCTGTATTTACCTGTAATAATTATTTGTTACACTCAGTTTAAAACTAATTTGAATGTTATTGTTATTGCTTGTAACCGTGTAAACAAATGTTGAGAAATCATAATAAATAAATAAATAATGAAAATTGCGATCTAGAGAAAGTTTTTAATGATTACTATCTAAGTTTTTAATGATATCCTATAGCTTTTGATTTACCTGCTTAAATCGCCGTTTTTTTATTACGTTGACTAAGAAAATTGATTTTTTTACAGCTTCAAGGGACCGCAGGCAAAGTGTTTGATGTTAATTTCAAATTGATGCCTTCATGAGTTCCTGAGAAAAAGGGTCTTGACAGACAGACAGACGGACAACAAAGTGATCTTATAAGGATTCCTTTTTTCTTTTTGAGGACCGGAACCCTAAAAAGTAGAAAAGCATTAGCCTATATCGCCTAAGGTACTTAAATTTTTTTTATTTTTTTATCGTCTATTATCTATTTATTATTACTCTTTCTTGTTATTATTTAAAAGGACAACTCCCGCAGTAGGAATATTCTTGTATCGCTAGGGGCTTCCCAAACATTTAAACAACGGACACAAAGAACACCCTATACGAGTCAAGAGTTAAATCACCTAATTCGGTATATGCTATTCGGTATATGTTCGGTTTATGCTATTCGGTATATGAAGATTTTTCAAACGTATCTTCTCCATACATCTTACATTAAGAGAAGCCTGGATTAAATTGCTTAGAACGATAAGACTATCTTTTGTAATAACTTTAATATTCTTAACTAGTTTTTAAAACGATAAACTGGCTTAAGTCTGTGTGAAATTTGATCCCACTAAGACTTAATTTAGGTGTGGTCACCTTAATGTCTTTTGAAACGATAGAATTCTATCTTTCATAAATGTGTCGCTGAATAATTCTAAAGCGATAGCATAGAAATATATCATGAATAATGATTTCTTCATTTTAATTAGCTTTATGTGTAAATTATTGGTATTGGTCAGTCATTCTTTAGAACTCATCTAACCATTGGCCATTGGCCCCCGTTAACCAGTAGTTTTAAAAGCTGTACAGTACTGTTAAAAAAATATTCGTTTCGAACGCCACCCAACAGTTAAACGTTTGCCATCGCTACCGTCTGATACCGTATCGTTCGTGCAGCTCTAAGATTTCAAATAACCTATCAAACTTTTTTACCTACCAGATCATTAAGGACACACTACCTTCATTTTCCAAACAAACACACGCTTGTTAGTTAGCGGTTAATGGGGCCTAGAAACGGTAGCAACACCAATAGCATGTAATGTCTATCTAATGTCAAACTGACAGCTTTTGTCCATTATTCCGCGTTAATTTATCAATCAATCTATGCCATTGGAACAGTAATTTTTTTTGGATGATAGTGACAAGGGGTACGCAAAATTACATGACGATCGGTTGAGTAGTTGAAGCATGAAAGCGTAATGGATAAAAAACTCAATTTTTCTTTTGTTTTTAATGGTATAAGAGGCCAACGAGCAGACGGGTCACCTGATGGTAAAATGACTACCGCCCATGGGCACGTCCAACACAAGAGTGCAAGTGCTTTGCCAGCCTTTAAGGTCGGAGTAGCGGAAGGGTGGAAGAGGGGGAAGGGTTAGGGCCTCCGATAACCTCATTCACTGGGCGAAAAGCAATGTTAAGGTTTCCTAAGATTCCATGGTATCACTCTAGCGGGCCGGCCCATAAGTGCCGAAGCATGGCACTCCCACGATAAAATTTATTTATAATATTAGTTTGAATGCCATAGCATAGTCAATACATGTCATAATACCTACTTTAATCATTTAAAATATGAGGCAGAACTGACATGAAGATCATGACTTATCAAAATTTATTGTCTCAGGCTTATCGCTGCACCACCAAACTCATACATAAGGAAAACTCCACAAGCTATGACCAATACATTTCAATTTAATTTTCTAAGGATCTATGCTACCACAGAAATAAATCAAAGTAGAACTAAAAGTGGTCCCTCATTTTTAATGAATCATAACATTCCTTTCATATATTATCACCTCTAAACTTGAATACACCACATACTTTAATATTACTAATATCTTATAGTCGAAAGTTTGTGAGGATGGATGAATGGTTTGTTTGTTACTCTTTCACGCAAAAATGGCTGCATAGATCTGGATGAAATTTGGCACAGAGATAGATTATAGTCTAGAATGCACATTGGCTTTTATCTGGGCAAAATGTACGGTTGCCGTACGCACGAAGTCGCGGGTAGTATGTTATAATTATTTTTTTGAAGATCTAATTCGATCTAATTCCAATGGAAATACGCACACGTACATAAGGAATTTAGCTTGAAAAAATGTATTAGTAAACGTCTTGTAATTTTGTTTGTAGCTTGACAATTTGTCACCAGAATAGGTAGCAAAAATCTATGCTTATAACATCACAGGCTGCATTAGTTGACTGAATTACAAATTAAGTACATATTAATCTTTAGTAATTTAATCAAGCTTAAGAGTTTTTTTGTTTGTTTAAACATACTAATCTCTGGAATTACCAGTCGGATTTGAAAAAATCTCTTTGTATATGATAGCCAGATTCATGAGGAATAGTTTAGGCAATGTAGTGTATTCATTCCGCTACTACCCTTAGGAGTAGAGCAATGACCATAAGCGCAGGTGAAACTGAGGAAAATGGATAAGCACTACATATAAAACCAAGTCCCTCGCCGCGTCTGTCTTCTGTGCACGATAAACTGAAAAACGAATAAACGGATTTTCATACGGTTTTCACTAGTAGACAGAGTGATTCATGAACAAGGTTTAGGTGTATAATTTGTACCTGTGCGAAGCCGGGGCAGGTTGCTAGTTGATTATAAGTGTGGAGTCAAGTAATCAAGAAGAGCATTCAAACTCGACGGTGAACTTAATTTTTAGTTATTGGTTAAAGTTATTTTACATGTATGTTTCTTTGTGTACAATCAAAGCAATGCGACCGCTCTATTTCAATTTATTTCTATGGTCAGCACTGTACTACGTTGCCCTTGTAATCTGGATAAGCTCCCAAGATACCACATAGAATGAATAACCGTAGCTGTGATTCATCTGAAACGTGATCTTTTGTAAGTAAGCTTTCTAATTCGACTGATTCATGAGATATGAAATAATAATAATAACTTGAGACACCTCACACACAGCCGTCTGATCCTTAACTACGCAGAGTTTGTACTATGGTAACCACACTGATGATAAATACATACTGAATACATACGTATTTTAGATAAATTACACCCAGACACAGAACAAATCATTGTGCTCATCACACAACAACACAATTATTTGTCCTAGAATACGTCGTAAACCATTGAGATTTATTTGAAAATATTTTATTCCGAAACATTCCGCAACAGGGACAGGATTGGAATTATATATTGGTAGCTTTTATAAAATTAAATAGTGGGTAGAATTCCTTTTACATCCGGTAGAATTCCTTTTATACCCTAACCTTAAATTGGTAATTGGAATGACCTGACATGGGAGAATGCGCGATTAACCGCCAGAAAGGTCATGGTAAACATGAGGTAGCCAGAATTGGGTAGAAGCCGGAAGTAATGACCACAATCCAGTGGCCTCAAGAACGTAGGTAAATACATATACTGTACTGAAGTGACACTATACGGTCAGTCTAACAATGATAAGATCAGCGAATTCCAGATACCAACAAGTTACCAGAAGAAATAGACCTTTAATACAGTTTTATTTAGAGGCCGTACCCTATTACGGTGATAATTACTTATACTTTTTGTTACGTAGAGACGCAGGAGGTAAGTAGCTATACGTCTCTCGCTGGAGACCATGATTATGTCTATGGTCCAGAGCGAGAGCGCGTGGGATTCCGCCGCCTCGTTTTGCGAGGAGGTAATGTATGCCAAGGAGGCGGCGGAAAGGGAAAGGGAGAGAACTAGTACTCTCCCATCCCGCAGAAGACGCACCAGGCGCCGGAGAGAGCAAGTGGATCTCCGGCCTCCATGAGCGGTTGCCTGGGGGCGACGGACAGGGTTATCCGGCGCCCTAGCAGAAGCAGGCCCGAGACGGTGGCGCCGTGTTCCGCGCGTGCCTCTCTTACCGACAGGGGATAAAATCCCCCACAACACAGTGGGGTCGCCTGTTGTTTAACAGGCGGCCAAGTCTGCCAGGGCTCACAGGGATTTCCTTGTAAGGGTACACCTGAGGCCCTGGTAAAGACTGTGACGGAACACCGTGTGGTTTTAGTCGGTTCGAGTCCGACATACCACCCTACCGCTTAGCCCAGGTGGGGTGACGACCCGTGGGGGTATCCACACGTTAAAAAAAAAAAAAAAGTATCTATACGTCGTTAAGAATGATGTAGTTTCAAGAAATAGTAATACTGAATTTTTTTTATGGAATCGTGGGAAATATTCTGTTTATTTCAAACTCCGTTACATTTTCTGTAATCTATATATTAATACCTAAAAATAATTACTTGTACCCACTTTTAAGCAAAATATATTATGTAAATTGCAAAAAGTTAAAAAAATTAATCAATATCCTACTAATATTATACACGTGAAAATTTGTGAGTATGTATAGATGTATGGATGTGTGGATGTATGGATGTATGGATGTATGGATGTTTGTTACTCTTTCACGCCAAAACTACTGAACCGATTGCGATGAAACTTGGTGTGTAGATAGCTGCAGACCTGGATTAACATATAGGCTACTTTTTATCCCGATATTTACACGGGATCGGGACTTACGCGGGGCGCTGATAGTGTGTTATAATTTTAAAATTGTACGAACATGGCTACAAGAAGCTACAGGGGTCCAGTATATATGTTGACCTGTCATGTTACGAAAAGTCTATACAATAATAGTCCAAGTTATACTGAACAATGATGTATAACAAAACATTTAAAACTTAATTATGGTCAAAATTCGACCACCAGTTTGTTGTCGCCACATCAAAAACTCTTATTTATTTTACAAAAAAGGGGCATACTAATATAGATGATAAAAAAGTTCACTATTTAATAAACATGAGTTAATGGACATAATTATGACAGGTTATGCAAGTAAAGCAATGCTATTGGTCGGTTGATAAATATTGATGAATAGTGGATATATAAAAGGGATTGTATTATAAATGGATAACAATCACTTCAGTGCGGAGAGAGGTACGAACAACATGGCAGTTACTGTTAGTTAGTGAGTTTCATAGTTTATAATTTATAACAGTGGTTGTGAGACGGTTGTCTGATGTCTCAGAAGTTGATCTCTAGTATGAATAAATTATTAAAAAGGTTAATAAGGTTGAAATCCTTGTGAAATCGAATATAAAACTGAACTTCCTTCTTCTTTCACCGAGAAACAAAACGGTATCTAATATTAGCTTTCTTAGTAACGACCACGCTTTGATTTTGTATTTTCTCGAATCGAAATATTAAGTATCGCAAATTAAATAAACCTTACAAGTGAGGTTTTCTTTAAATTTTGTCATAAAAATAAGCAATCAATCTCATAATACAGGTATTTTGACTGCATTGCGATATAATTATGTTAACGAGAATTAATCCCATCTTGAATTTAAAAGGTTGATTTGCATTCATGGAACGCAAAAGTTTAAAAGTTTGCAATACAAATTAAAATATCAAGCAAGAAACAATTTCAAATTAATAATACTATGAACTCAAAAATCAAGTAATCTGGGGAAAATTTATATTTTCGAGTTAGATTCAATAGTTGTAATTTAAACTAAGAATTTGTATAATGTTTTTTACGATAAGTTTATGTTCAAAATCAGCTCTTACCTGAGTTTTACCATCAAAGGCTTAACAGAAAACTATTTACCAATTATTTTTTTTTGTATTCACTACAAAACATTCACTCTACAAGTCACAGTATTACGAGTAGAAGGCGTAGAAAATTCAGACATGAAACGTGTATCACAATCAGAACAAAACCGAATCAACTACATAAAACTAAACTCAAATTCGAAACTCCACCAATGCCGATAACCGTGGGCAGTGTTTTAGCACCACTATTAGTTATTCTACTAATTGTTATGCCAAAGACTGCAATACAAATAAATATTTCGAAACATTCCTACCAACAAAGAGAATTTATGATGTAACGAGTACCAACCTGTAATCAATTTCATTTAACTTTAAGACTGTATTTTTTAAATACTTTACATGAGCAAATAAAATAATACTTATATTAGTAAATTGCTGAAATTGTAGTTGTGTTGGGTTGCCGTGGTATGAATTTTTTGAGCACACCCATGGACCTAACGTTCGTATACCTTGTTGAATCATTGAAAACTTGGGCTGTATGAGACGTTTGTTGATACTGTTTAAGAATTTATGTGTGTAACAGAACATTTGATTTTACACAAAAAAGGAAAAAGTAATCGAATGGCTTGTCATTGCTCCACACAATATACTCAACACAAAATTATCATAAACAGAAAATGTCCGTTATACGAGTATGCCTACTCTTTGGTTTTAGATAATTGTTTAAATGAATACAGTTTTTTTTTGCTTTTGGACTGTTTTGCGTTTGGATAGTCTATTGAAATACAGTGACTTTATTTGCACCCATATATTAATACCCAGAGCAGGAGAATTTGATTCATGAAGTTTCTCCAACTGCTACTGCTATGAAAGCGTCTTGATCGTTATTTTGTTGAATTGATTTATTTATGGCAAAAAAAAATGTAACTCGCTACTTGAGCCGCCTCTAATATCTTTATTGTGCATTAGATGCATTTTTAAATATAATTTAACAAAAACACAAGAATTATGTAGAACTAATCATATTTTACGTAGATTTTCGAAAAAAAGTCTACCTATTGGTTTTGTACCAGTTATCAAGTTTTCCAAAGGTTTTCTTCACAGGAGGTCTAGTTATGATCCATAGACCCCAAATTAACTGCCGGTTAAAAAGTATACTCGTATGTATGTATATATGTGTGTACCTCAATTTTACCGGCACGATAGAGGTCACAATTATGCACCGATTGCTTTCAAACTTGGACGACAAATCAACAGGGCAAAAATTAAGGTTAATTTTGTGAATGGAAAATATTTCCCCAAAGGGGGGACTGGGGGGGCAGATTTTCAAAAATCAGTTTTTTCACCATATTTTTTTCCTATGGAAAATTATTGGACTTAACATTAATAGCATGCCCATAGTAAATACGAACATTTTTTAATATTTGGGGGGGGGAGGGGGGAAAACATAACCTCGTTGGAAAAAAATTCATAGCTCCGAAACTGTAAACCTTTTTACAATCGGTAATATTTTTAAATGAAAGCTAATTTTTTATTTGTAACACGTTTTACATACGTGTATTATGCGACTTATATTTTTGGGGATAAAAAAAAAAAAAAACGAAATCTACCTGCTGCGGGCCCGGTTTTTTTTTTAACTGTAGTGGTTTTAGTATACCTACATATGAGTTTTTAATTGTGTTCGGCTTTTTTAGGCTAAATGAAAATTTCTATTAACTGAATTTAGAATTTAATTTCGCCGTTCACTTGTTCTTGCGTTTATTTTGGGGATTTATTTTCTCTTTTATTTTTAAATAGACATCATAACAACAGAAAACCGCTTCAAATGCCGACCATACTGATATAGAGACAGTTACCGAGTTTTTTTTTTCTTTTTTATAATTAATACTAGCAACTGTTATATACTACATAATATATATTATATTATACACTATAAGAGGATAGTTGTATTGTACTTATTTCTGTTTATGTTGTAAATATTAAAATAACCCTAATAACTTACCACATTAGTAATGTTGAATCTAACTCTGACTTTGCTGTCCTTTTTCCGTCTTTTCATTTTGTTAAATGTCCATTTATGATCGCACTAATTTCTTAACCCATTTTTAGTCTCATATTTTTTTTATAATTTGATGCAATTTATTACCAAGCAATGTTAATAATTATCATTATTTTCTATATTCAGACATTTCGTTTACTTAATTCATAAAGTCGAATATTCGTTTATTTAAATATCATTGCAAGACTCCAAATATTATCTTATAAGTTATAACAAAATTATAACATGACTTTTATAGATCAATATTTTAATTTAAATATTTATCACCATTTCAAACCGTAAATTCATGTATCAAAAACAACAATCGCTCTAAAAAAACAGCATAAAATTGTACGCACACCACGATTTCCTAATTCAAATAATTCAATTCGAACACCAATCACTTAATTACATATCGATTTAAGACGTCACAGGTATAAACATTATTAAACGAACACTACATCAGTTCCCCGGTTTCGTTTAACGTAGTCAAAAGCGTGCGGGTGATAGCGAACTAAATTGAGAGAGTAGGTTGTTCCGTACGATCAGATTCTATTTTTAAATAAGACTTTGATTTGTAAATGACGTTTGTTGCCTTTGGGAATAATGGCAGTAGATCATTCCAAGAAAAAAAAAGTATTTTTGGATATTATTCACGATTTTAAACAGAGTAATTTGTACGTCATATTTTATCAGATTTTCATTTATATATGGATAAGCATATTTTCGAAAATTAAATTTTTATGATATACATATGTAAAACAATAATTAATCTGCTTTTGAATTGAAGTGAATATCGGCAACAGTGAATCAAAGATGACGTTTCTGAATAAAAATAAAAATTCTTGTACTTTTTAAATTCTACTTCAGTTGCAAAATTTCTTCGAGTAAAGGACCTATTTTCATGTACGTACCTACTCTCCCACGCAGGCTTCATACAACTATACAAAATTATCACGAGAATTTTCATGAATTAACCTTTTTTGTTCTTCACAAAGGCACATATTTAAAGCATTGCCTTTTTAGGTATGCTTGTGCTTGACATCAAATGTTACAAATAATTAGTTAGCTATTTATGAAGCTAAAGTTAATATAAAAAATATAGTAAACAGCACACCACGTTTTTTGCAACCAAATTAATTTTGTTAAAAACTTAATTCTTTTTAGGGTTCCGTTCCTTAAAAGGAAAAAAAGGAACCCTTATGATCACTTTGTTGTCCATCTGTATGTCTGTCAAGACCCTTTAGGAACCCGTGAAGGCATAAAGTTGAAATTAACATCAAATATTTATGTCAGCAATCCCTTAAAGCTGCAAAAAATCAAGCTTCTAAGTCAACGCAATCAAAAGATACGGAGCCTTAGATTTTAACAAATTTTTACTTCCCATTGTCCTTGAATTATGAAGTTCGGTAAGAAGCAAGGTCTCTACATAGTTGGTTTGCTTACGGAATCCTCGGTGCGCGAGTCAGCCTCGCATTTGTCTGTTTTTTTTTTTAGTTATAATGGACCAGTGGACTTTATATCGGTGTAGAACAGACTCTTCATATATAACTTTTCTACTGTTTTGTTCCATTTGCTATTAATTTTTAGTTTTTTTTTTAATTATAATTTATTAAATTTTTAAATCAATAATTTATCATATATATTAAAACTTACAAAGTGAGTAGAAGATAGAAGTATGGTTAGTGAGTCGCAGAACTTAAATTTCATACTTATTTACTAACTATACCAACCAAATAGTCGATAGTTTCTACATCAATTAATTAAAGGAACTAATGATTGTAATTGTGGTCGAGTGACCACGGGGGCACTGGTTTCCACAAACCGAGAAAACAAAAGTTAAATTCTTTCAAACTAATTAGAGAACAAGTAGGTACAATACAAAATATCCAAGTCTCAATTTTCATCCAAATCATTTCAAAAGCTTATACATAATTGAGTAACAAACCTGAAACTACATGACAATACTAGGCGTGGGTCTCTGTGTAAAAGTAGTTAGGTTAGGGTTATACTGGCCTAGTCACTACATGCGCAATACGTTTGTAAAAATTGACAATCTTCATCTTCTCTGATAATTTTCCTCTTTACCGTTTAAAGTGGTGGTAAATTAATTTCTTAGACGCACATTCTCTTTGAGAATTTGGCCCGTATTTAGAAGCTTCAATATAAATGTGATTAAATACATCTGAAGTGAAGAGTGTAAGAAACACCGTACCGAATACTGAAGTAGTGTATTCAGACCATCATTCTGAGTCAAAAATCATTGCCGGAATGTTTATATTTGTTTTTTTAACTTTTATTGTTTTGTGGTTAAAAGTGATGATCACAATGAGTAAACAGAACATTTTACCGAAAAAAAATACCCCATACGGCCAAAACTGCAATTTAAACAAAATTTGTGCAATCGGCTGCTTCGACGATTAAGGTCATTCACCGTACCGCACAAAAAGAACACCGCGTACATTGCGTAGCGCCAAATGAAACTAATAAACCGGCGTATAACAATGCTTCGTTGTGTTTCGCCGAGTGAGTGAGGTTACCGAGGGGCCTAGCCCTCCTCCCCTTATCCCCCTACACCCTCCTTAAGGGCCGGCAACGCACTTGTGACTATTGGGTTGCAGGTGCCCATGGGCGGCGGTACTCACTTACCATCAGGTGACCCGTCTGCTCGTTTATAAACACATCACATAAAAATGATGATTCTAAGATGTATTCTAAAAACTAAACTATTCCTAGCTGTTAAATATATTTATGGCTCATACAATATCGATTTAACCATCTTATAGTAGCATTCTCTGCTAAAATAAAAGTAAAAGTCGAGTTGTCTATCGAAAACAATACTGGAATATCTTCAGTACTATATATGTGAGATATGAGACAGTATTGTCTCGGATAGACGATAACAGAATTGAGAAATTGTACCAATCCATTCGCACCCGTAAGTAGATATAACTCATGCAGTTGAAACCACAAAAAGGGAATCAAGAAGTATTACAGGAGTAATCTGAGAAATAATCGCTAAAACTTTACCTCGACTAGTTGAGGTCAAAATCGAGTCGATGAGCTCAACTTCGATCACACGTCATAAGATTTGCTAAAGATATCCTTAGCGAATCGTATTATATATACATACGTACTTAATATAGAAATGAGCTATATATCACCGTTACATGTGGATGTATAAATTATATCTATACTTTGAGCCAAGTATCCGGGGCCATACGTTTTTATAATATAAACAAATACGCTTTGCAATGTCTAGATCAAAGACTATTAAATCACTAACAATGATCGGCCGACAGAGACGCGGAAATTCTAAAAGTGACTACATATATTAAATGCGACAGGTTTCAATATTTCACAAGTCGGTTGCCGGCCTTTGAGGTGGAGTAGGGGAGGGGAGATGAGAGGGGGAAAGGAAGGGTTAGGGCCTCCGTTTAAGTTTAAGATGATTAACTTTTTTCTGTTTCTTACAAACAACAAATACACACTGTACAAATACACAAGGATGACCACGAACTCGATAGGTCTGATATTGCAACGCCAGCTTGTTTGCCACATTGTTAAAGGCCAAACATGGACCAAAAAAATCGGTTGTCTGTAAAGTCGGTTTACTGACGATAGTTGAACGTGACAACGTCATAGGAACACCTCAGAGCGAGGTTACGCCGCATAGTCATGTTTTTTCGTGCGTGCAGCTGGCTCCATCGAATTATAAGACGTTGTCACGTCAAAAATTAAAAAGGCCAGTGCGTCATAGTATGTTGTGTTGTGACTGTTGTGAGCTTGTGTGTGGCTGTTTTCATTTCATCAGTGTCAGAACGAGATAGACATGCATAATTATTTTAAACAATATCCCACTCGAACGCGTTCCAGTAATTTAAGTATCTTCGTCTACGATTTTATAACATTCTCCCAATGATTACTACATTTTCAAGTACTTTGTAGTTCGTTTGTAATATAACAATTGTTTTTGAACTTGTGTAAAGTATGACTTTTGCTGTTTGCATTTAAAAGCCAAATGCGCTTTTTTATTATGTATGACGTCGAAACTTGTTTTTAAACTTCTGCTACTAGAAAACATAACAGTGCAGTGTAGACGTCACGATTGACTGGGTCTGACTGGAGGCTATTAGTGACCACGGTCGGTGCAAATCGGTCGAAACATCGCGTTATTAAACACCTCTAAGACGTCTAACTATTACGTAGATCATTTGGATATGTGCCTCGTATTGAGTGTTGAGTGACCTATAGAGTAAGATCCCAGGGCCGCCAAGTATTACTTATTTTCTGACGAACAACTGGTGTTATAGCATTAGAAAGGCTCTGAAAGTAGGTCCAAGGTACCTGCAAGCTTGAGCCAGAGGCCAGTTTTCCGATACCAGGTGCTAAAGTTACATAAAACCTTTTTGGCCTCTTTTCTTAAATTCTGAGTGCTAATTGTTGTATATATAGTAAACAATATATGTAAAAAATTATTATCAATATAGCCAGACAGTTTCCGTGGGCGGTTATTTACGCCTGACGCTTTTAAGCTCTAAAACATACCGTACGTTTACTCATAGCCTACGCGCCCGCTGCCCGCGCTCGTGCTAACGGTGACATTTTAAATGGGTCTGGGGGAATTTTGGACCCTAGGGTTTGTCTGACTGCTTACAGATAGCATTAAAATAGTTCCCT
Organism: Callimorpha dominula; assembly: GCA_949752705.1. NCBI lineage: Eukaryota > Metazoa > Arthropoda > Insecta > Lepidoptera > Erebidae > Callimorpha > Callimorpha dominula. The sequence continues at coordinate 9,669,646 of OX457010.1, read as the reverse complement.
AAACATCAGATATAAAAATTAAGACTCAGATAGGTAATAACTTTTTAATGATATTTATAAAAATCAGCACTTAGAATTAAAGATAAGTGACAAAAGATTTTACATAACTTTAGGACCTTGGAATACATAATTTACCGGCTCAACCTATCAGGTTTGCATACCTTCAGAATCTCTACTAATACTACTCAATACGACATATTTTTTTGTCAAAAACTAAGTAAGGTTTGGTGGCCCTTGGATCTTGTTCTACTATTTATCGAATAAGTTCTTAACATTGTCTGTAGTTTCTCGATTTCTACTAACTATTTCAAAATTGGAACATAGTGTGGAGACCTTTGTCTGTTCCAATTTTGAAATACCCTCGTTCCCTGTTTTATGACGTATCTTTATAAATACCTGGCGTCTCACTTATAAACTATCATATTGCTTTTGTAAGATGGAGATATTTCCGCTTACCTAACTGTGCCCTACCTTTTACTATAACTCCTGTTCTTGAACCGTTAACTCTAAATAGCTTCATCCACAGTTTAAAGATAAACCCACAACCGATCTCATATTTGAATCGTAAATCTTCAGAAATGTATTACATTCCCGCAGAATATGTAAACTGCACAAACTATGACATGGTGTGTAAAATTAGATATTATTCGGTTGCTGTTTATTTAGATTATCATTTATTTTGGCGTAGTAACATTTTCGCAGTGGCATGTAGCTACTTGTGTGTTGGTGGTATACCTATATATTAGTGGCTATACACAATAGCCCACCCAATGACAGGGAAGTCTAAGTCTTTGGAGTTCGTAGTGGTGTAGTGCGAACGATCGAGCAGGAGCAGATAAAGTTTAACAATCAAATTCTACAAATCTACATTATGATAGAACTCAAATTTTACTTTCTTTAGTAGGGATGTTGATAAAGGACAATGACCATGTATGTATGGAATTCCATTTAAAGTTGTTGCACAATAAATCTTTATTTACTATGGACTACGCTTTATATATTATCAAATAAAAGTGTGCATTTTCTCACAAGTACCCAAGTTTTTAAGTAATTAGACGAAAACGGAGATACCTATCCTACAAACAAGGACCTACAAATTATGTTTAACCTACTCGTAACTTATAAAATAACCACAGATATCTCATGTACAAAACAAACAATGCTAGTTAAAAACAAAACAAGTCACCTGCCATTATTTAAAAAACGAAACATAATATTCATACCTATTACCTTTTCAGGCTGTTGATGTGACGACATCTAAATAGAACAACTTCACTCAAATAGAGATTTCCTCCTGGCGTAATAAAATACTTAACTAAATATAAAAACGTCCTGTCGTAAGTTTCATGAAACATGTTGAGTTGTTTAAAACAAACACTCAAACAGAGTTCCGTAAGTATTACTATTTAAGTGGAGAGATTATCACAGTGACTATTGTCAATCGACACATAAACAGTAATGGCCGCCGACTCGTTTGTCATCTGGCTTGACAGTTGCGTGAGACGGAACACAAGAATAATAATTATTATAACAGAGTCATACAATATTAATTAAAACGCAATGATATTACTAATTAATAATAATTAAAACGTAATGATATTACTAATTGTTTAGCTATTTTATGATATTATGAATTAGATGTCATTTTTGTGATGCTTTTGTAAGTTTTGTTTAAAGGCTCATACTTCCGTAGCTCGTCCAAATGAAGAGAACGAAGCTTCAATATCATGACTTTGACGTAAATAATGCGTAGCAATTGTTAATTTACTGTTTTCATTTAAATCATAATTCCGGATACGAAAATAAAATTCCTGAAGTGTAAAGGTTGTAAAAAATAAGAAAATATTTTTTATATTATTTTGATTTTGCAACATGAAACATTGCTAGCCCACTTTTGGTCAAGATCCTTTATTTTCTGAACTGGTTTTATTTAACACAAAATAAAATAATGTATTAAAAAAAAACTTTATTAAAAAGAAAAAATCGAAATGGAAGTATCTTTAAAAATTTCCCACTAAAATACTCTCATCTGTCACATTTCGTCGCTAACCGTGAAATTGACAGTGCTCCAGACCATAGAGTACAATAAGTATTTATGTAACATAATTACATAATAATATTCAAATGTAATGCTTGCTGAGAAGCGAACGGAATGGCGAGAAATTGTAGCGACGGATCACAAATTTTGCGATGAGGCCTGGTTCGGTGCACTAGCTGACAAAGACAACATCAAGGCAGCTCAACGTCATCAACCTCAAACTTCTCGTGTCATGCTTGTGATAGGGTGTGTCGTTCCCGTATTGGTATTTAAAGCCACCAGAAGCGTCTCTCTGACACACTAACATTAATTCATAAATGATGTGCTAAAGACGTAAAGACCGATGATGACGAGTAGGTAACATAAACATTTGGTGAATACAATTTTTATGCAGTAGGTAATTTTATTAAATTAATGACAGAAAAATTGCAACAAATAATATAAATTTCATTAATTATATGTCTACAACTTACTTCAATCAAACGAATAAGATAGTCAGAATACCGATGTACCGTGTAATTAGTTTTTTATTAATTAAAGAAGAAAGCCAATTAAAAAACGAAGCATCTAGTAACAAAAGCATCGAGGAATGGTATTAGCGACGGGCGGCCAATTCCTTAATATGTGTGGCAAACAAGAGTAGAAGAAAATTATATACAAATGAAAATGTACGCTATATACATTTATCACTAGATCAATATTTAATTACAGAGCTAACCATGCTATATTTCTCATTCTAAGTTGTCGTAGGTCAGGATGTTTCGTTTTCAGACTGCGTCTTGCGTGTCACGTGATGTTTAATATTCTAACATATTCCCCAAAGGAAGATTACTTTAAAAAATAACGAACGACCACGATAATGCATACAACTTATTGCATAGCAAACAGCACTAGACAATAGAAATTAAAAACAACAGAATAGGTACCTATTTAAAAAAATAGCAAATGAAGTGCAAAATAAATGTAAAAGAGACAACTCGTTTTAGGTTACCTCATTCTCCAATCAATATAGAAACAAATACCTAGGTGTTTATTAAATTTACAGTAAAATTACCTTAACAAAAACAAAATTAATGTAGTTGACTAGTAACAATAATAATTATTATAATAAAGAATACTATCTTTCATCCATAATTCTGCATTCCAAAATGTTAACAAAGGTGTAAAAAACTTAAAAAAACAAAATGGTCTCAGTTTTAGACCTTGACAGGCACAGCATTTAGGCATTCATGAAATAATAAAAATAATAATAAACAGAAAAAACTAAATGCGCTAGTATTACGAAGTAACTATTATCTTATCTGTGGTATTGCTTTTGTAAGGGCGACCATGAACTTCAACCGCTGCAAAACAATAGATGATAAAACCACTAGATTCACATTTTTACCTAGGATTATGTGTTAGTTAGTTTTATATATGCACGTAGACCGAATTATTTAGACTCCTCATTAAGTAATAAGGAGTTGAAATCGTGCTTTTCACTAATTACCTACGAGATTATTAGGCTTAAAAGGTTTAGAGTCTAGACCTTTAAGCCTAGACTCCTAGAGCCTTTAAGTCTAGACTCTAGACTAAGAAAGACCAACAAAGAATGAAGCTACGATTCAACGAAAAGAATAAAGTTAGCGCGTTATATGAGCGAAGAATCACTTTTGGAAGTTTAAAAGTTACTTAAAGTTACGTTATCATCACAATAAATCTTTTAGTCTTTATTTAATGACTTAAAGACTACGTATGTCTTTTTATCTATATCACTGTTAGTGTATCTGATACCCTTTTAAAAATAAATGAACCATAAAGACAGTCAAGAAATAAGCTTTAAAAACCTGTTTAAGCTTTATTAGTAAGGTATATAAACAGATTTGTAGTATATCCGTAGATTTAAGGAAATAACGGTCAACAAAATTGGATAGCGGATTAGTGATGGCGAAAATGTTTCAATAAAGCGGTTCACCTCATTTATTTTTTTAGCTTTCCCTAATTGAATTTATGTGCCTGTGCCTCGAAAAAAGAAATAAAACGCGAATGAACCATTATGAAACTTACCATCGCAACTGGAAGTTTTTAATTCATATTCACTCACAATATGGTACGCATTGAGTGGCAGTATATACGTTAGTCCAACGGAGCACTGGACTGACAATATTGTAAGTGTACACCACGTTAATCGAATTTTCAAAGAGGGCTCGCCGGTAGTAAGGGGAAATGGGGGTTGATGTCGATAATTTAATTAGGCAAATAATACAGAACGATATTATCGATAAAAATGATGTGAATAGTCTACTGTCATTATAGCAAGTAGTTACAAAGTACAGTATAGTAAAGTCTTTTGAATGGGTATAATTTGCAATACTTTGGATACATCTTCGACGTCATCAGTAGGCAAATCAAATCCCTTATATTTAATCCAATAAGAAAAAAAAAAGTTGTTTTACGGTTAGTTTATATGAAACAATATGTTAAAAGAACATCGAATAAATATATTTACGACATGTTTAAAACACTTTTATATTGTAACATAAACATCAATAGGAAAACATCAATGTCTTAACCTCGCTGAGTGTCGAAAGACTATATTTTTAGAAATGTTTTAAATTAAACAAACATCCAGATATTTATTGGTATTCTTCACGAGTGGCCATGAATGGTTAGCATTTTGATATTATATGATTTTTATTTACATTGAAAAAAGTATGATAAATAATTTCGAATATTAGAAAGTAGTTTTACTTCTTTTATAATACATACAAAGAATAGGTCTCTAGAAGACTAAGACTTATAGCTTAGCTAAAGCCATCTCATTCTCATTAGTGCAATCTTATCTATGTGCATATATTCTCACACTAAAACTATTGGAATCCTGTCGCACCACTCAACGGTCTAAACTAGCTTCTCTCCTGTTAACAGTACTCTGCTCTTTTAGGAACCTTCAGACTTCACTACTAGGAATGCAGCCGTGAAACATTTTACCTTACATCACTAACTCCTATCTGTGCAATGAATGAAGCACCGAAATTCGTTGTAATCGAGTGTAAGTACTCAAACAGAATACCACTTAAGTCTGTAAGGCTCCAACAATAAAACATGAATGGAAGAATCTATGTTATTTCACTTTACTCAGAATGATATCCTAAAATTTTGAACTTATCTCTCTATTTTCATTTATCAATTATTGGAATAGGCGTTTGTCTTCCATATCAAATGATGAAAAGTGAAAGAAAGAAAAAGTATTTATTTCTTAAGTGACGTTAAAAAAGTGCTTATCAATCAAACAAGAAATAACAAATTGAAGTAACATAAGAAAAAGAAATACAAATAAAAACAAAGAAAAAAAACAAAATAAAGCGACAATTGCCTTGCGCACTTGCACGTCACATATTGAAATGTGTCACCGCTCAGCATTGATGCTGATGGCGACGGCAAGGAAGTTGTTGTGCTCCAAACAGTGCTGATTTTAAGCGGTGACCGTGTGGAGTAGGTACATGTACCTACATATAAATAAGTAAATATATATTTACAAAGGATATCTTTCATTCCGAAAAATTACTGTTTCACCGAAATAAACATGTAACTTTAACGCGAGCAAAGCCCCAGCCAAAAGCGAGTGATTAATATTTATTATCGATAAAACCAATAAATGTGTCCCATCACTGGCAAACGTTAATGTCATTAATGTAAGTCCGTCGGTCGCCATACGTCGGTTGTATAAGTTGTGCGAATTGGCATAAACAACCAGATAGTACATTAATTGATATATAAACCTTGATTAATTACTGTTGGTTTGTTTTGTTTTATATTCACGTATTTAGAATAATATACGTATAATTATGTATATATAAAAGCTCTAGTTATAAGCATGTTTTTACGTCACGTCACATCAGACAGGATCAACGTAGTTGCATGCCCGACCAATGAAAAGTTAACATACATTCATAGTTTCTGAGTTTCAAGAAAGTGGCCAGTAACCTCGAGGAGAATAAGGCCAAGGCCTGTCAAGGACGATAGCCATCATCATCTCGGCCTTAGACGGAACATAGGCGTTGAGCGCAAATAAAAAATATACTATGACGAATTGAACTTCCGACGTACCTACCGATGAGTACTTATAACAAAATTATCTCAATACGTTTCGTTCGATATTTTTGAAGTGAAAACTTCTTTAGGCACGTTTGTGCACTTTTGTTATGGGGAAAAGCACTGAACTCGTGACCGTCATGCTAATAATACATATATAGTTCCACTAGAGGGCGCTAATCTAAGCATTGAATTCTGTCAGCTCCTTATTAATTAATGTCACCAACCTGCTAATGTGGCATTTTAAGTTCGTCGTTTCGTTAAGGAATTCAGTTCTGTAGGCAGTCCCATGACTACCTATTTTTTTATTCTTCTCGATCCTTTGAGATTCTACTGTCATTCAAATCATATTAAAATATGGCATGATTTGTAGTGATGTCTGAACTTCTATCATTGTGGTTTTGAGGTCAATGAGTTACCCTGACACCTACGGAAAGGTTAAGCCTGTTTATAAATGTCTGTCAAAGAAACCGGGCAAGTGCGAGTTTGACTCATTTCCTGTGAGGGTTCCGTACAAACTTGTATGAGAGACAAAGTTAACTTTGCCGTTCTAAAAATTGTTTTTTTTATGTGATAAAATTACAAATTGAAAACTTTTAAAATTTTCCCCCTACTTGTGCTGTGCGACCTTGCTTTTAGCCAAATTTCTTTAACACCTTCAAGGGATCGCAGATATAATAAGTATTTGTAATTTTAACTTATTACCTCCACGCATTCCTAAGAAAAATGGAACTTTGCAGACAGACAGACGGACGGACAACAAAGTAAGCCTATAAGGGGTCCTTTTTTCCTTTTGAGGAATAGAAAAATGCAAATACAAACAGAACTTCAAAAAAATCAAAGAAATAGAAGGCAAACTTAAAGCTCTCGGAGCCTTAACTTCTTATATTAAAAAAATATATGTATATTTTATTACAAGCGGCCTTATTTATTTTCGAGACTCGAGACTGCTACATCCAGTTTCGAGAATAATGAGACTTTTAAAATTAAAGTAAAATAATTCCCAAAATTAAATAAATTACTAAACCAACAGTATTTTTTATTAGTTAAGTGAAACTTAGGATAGTCTGTGGAGATTGCAAACTTTTTTTTTGGGTGCCGGCCAACGTGCACTCTGCCTCTGTCGACACGGTGCGGCTCTAACCGCCATGACCCTCTAGCTAATCCATTCTGGGCCTCCACCACGTAGGGGTAGCATAGAGAATTTTTTAAACGCGTATTACTTTTGTAATAAAATCAAAACCTCTCTGTGGGACAGCACATTAAATGCTGTTCATTTTTTACGGGCTCACTATAAAAATGACAAAATAAAAATCACTTGCTCATTCTCATAATTGTAAATTTTACTTGTATTTGAGTTCGTTACACTTATTAATAAAGTATTTTACTGAAATAATAAGGCTACGCATTTGGGTAGTCAATGCAAGTAGCCTATGAGTATGAAACCTATTTTTGAGATAATCTCGAAAGTTTCGTTTTTAGCGGGACTCCTTAATATAACGAGTCTGAAAGCCTGTTAATGAATGTAAACGATCGATCGTGTGACCCGGTTGCATAAAAATTAAATACAAAACACGAACAAAAAACCAAATAAAACAAATAATATTTAATAATTCAGCACAATCAAGCATATTATAAATCGTATTTACAGAATGATTGCTCAGTCTATTGATGTAGCGAGTCTATCTGTCTTATATATTTACATAATTATAACGATAATAGGTACAAGATAAGGGAGCGACGTACAAATTCTGTAATAACACGGTAACTGTTTGCATAGGATCTAAAGAAAAGATCTCTTTTTAACAAAATAAATTTAGGGAACTTGTACTAATTAATAAATGCTTCGATTGAGGGATTTCTTCGTTACTGTTGTAACAGTAACGAAGAAATTCCTCAACTTCCTCAAGTTATCAAAAAAATATGCTTAAATACGGTATTGGAGGGAGTCGACCTGACTCCCTCCAACACTGGGTCTGGGTTTTCTGTCCTTGGTAATGGGATGCAATAATTAATAACAAGACTCGCAAGGTTGTCTGAAAGAGATCGCAGATAACGGTTATTGTTTCTTACTGACTAATGATTTAATGTTATGTGGAATTCATAGATACCTACCGACATAAATAAGTATTCATATATAACACCATCTCTTACTCGATTCGTTTAATTATTCATGCTCATAAATAATACCTACCTCAATTTAAATAATTTAATGAAGGTAAATCAGTAATTAATTCTATACAATTAACTACTAACTTATCTTTATTTATTTATTTTATTTAACACTTTATGAACAAAAATTGTACAATGGCGAACTTAAGGCTATAAGCATTTTCTACCAGAGTACATTAGGGTGATGCAGGAATTAGTGAATAGGTGCACTAAATTTAAGTAGGAAAAAAAAGCGGAAAAAATACAGCGTGTATATGATAATGGAACACTTACTGAAATGACTGAAAGGGTATGACTCCAGCATGCAGTTACAAACACATGCACTTGAACTAGGTGAAATGTGTAAAGTTAAAGTTAAATTAAAGTATATAATAAAGTATATATTTAATATGGGGGTTAAAAATACCTGGAAATTCAAAAGGTCATTGCAAACAGTTACAAAAAATCTTTTTGTAACCTATGTCAATAATAATTATCATTTATTTGCATGAATAGGAGTACAGGGTTGGACAATATATAATAACAATGGTTTAAAGTTCGTCTTGTTCTACTAGAGGTAGTAAGTTCCAGGTCTCCGACAGCATAAAATGTAATAGTTGTCTATAATTAAACAAATTAAGTTCGTAGCAATTTTTTATTAAATGTTAATTAAATTAATTTAACGTTAATTAGATTTATAACAATTTAACATAAATACTTTCAGAATGAACGGACAGGTGTCCATTTTAATCAAGGTATTGGCACTTCTTATGCAAACAATTCCCAAAGAAACATACGAAGAGATGCGATTACTTTTTCGGGTAAACCATCGCCTAAAGAATAGTCATGAAAGTGAAAACGTATAACTTTTATTCAAAAATTATGAACAAGTAGTCTCGAGAGACCATAGATTGGAGTCTATCGGGTATTCTTTAACAAACAGCAAGCTCTGAAAATTCATTTTCAGACCCGCTTATTCTAGTATTTCTGCAGTATTTTAGCTATTTATTAGATATTTCTACATGTTAAGGGTCTCTCTAACTAGTATTTTCTTTCAAATTGTTTTGATATGCTCTCAGAGGGAAACTGTTCATATGGCTATGCAGTCGACGGCTACATAGGATTATCATTTAATAATAATAATAAAAATGCTCTTTATTGTACACCAGGTATTGAAGAAAAACAAAAAACTTACAACTATAGACAGGTTTGTACTGTTGGCGGCCTTATCGCACAAAGTAATCTCTTCGAGGCAACCATGGGATGGAGAGAATAGATCAAAGACATTTCGTGATAAAATATTTGCAGCATATTATATGTGTAGGTGAGAGTAGTTTAGAGCATAATATGATTGTCACTCTACATTAAAAAAGGGCTTCACATTTATATAATTTCCAGTGGCTTATACCTACATAACCTCTTCGTACATTCTCTTGAAGCTGTATTTTTATCCTTTCACTATACAATGAGTGATTGCGCCATCATTTTGGAGATTACAAAAATCGATAATGAAAAACAGAAAAAAACATCCATCCAAAGACAAGGTTTTTTAAGAGCTGAATTATTAAGATTATTTACGTAGGGTTTAGTGATGTAAATAAACTCGGATGTACAAAACGTAGAAGGAACCAACTACAGACAATGTATTTGACTGTTACGCACAACAGACGTTGTATTTATGTTCATTTTTAACACAAGCGTACACTATAACATCATCATCTGCCTACCCTTGTCTCGATTTTATTTGGGGTCGGCGCAATATGTTTTATTCTATCATTCGTAATTTTTTCTTTTTCCTCTTTTTTAACCGACGAAAAAAAGGAGGTTCTCAATTTGACCGTATTATATATATATTTTTTTTTATGTCTGTTCAGCCCTTACTCCGTTATTTATGACCCGATTTTGTTTAATCTTTTATTAGATAGGGTATAACTCAAGGGTTGTCACATGTCAAGGAAGTCAGAATCTGATGATGGGATCCTGAAAAAATTGAGAGAAACCCTCGAAAATTGTAGGAACGAATAGTGTTTCTGTTTACTTTTCATTACTTTATCAGGTATTTGCGTTTAGAAATCATCACTTCATGTAGCTGAGCTGATGATGAAAAAAAAAACATAAAATAAAAATCTTTTTAACAAAAAATTAAACCGACGAAAAAAACTCAAAAGCAAAAAATAAATAAACCTTAACTTAAGTATTGAGCTTATTTACATAAACTATCAAATTTTATATAAACTTATTTTGAGTAGGCGCCAAATAATAAAATGATTAATTACTTACGTAGGTACATATAAAATTTTGATGATTACGGATGGCGCAATGGTTTATGGTGCCACTACGCAGTGGCACCATAAACCATTGCGCCATCCGTGCGGTCAATTTAACTTTTTACTAATTTAACTGATCACTCCCTTTCTCTTATCCCTCTCCTCATTTCTTCTTCCACACAGTCCATCTATCTTCTCTTGTACCCGTCAGGTTCCGTACATAAAACTTTCTTCACCATATTTTGTTCATCTCTTCGTATCCCAGGTCCATACCACGATAATCTTTTACTCCTCAACTTTTCATCCAAAGATGCTACTTTCAGACTCCCTCTAATATATTAAATTCTCACCTTGTCCATCCTAGTCACACCACACACCCATCTCAGTATTCGCATTTCAGCTACTCGTACACTACACGATAACAAACCGAATTATATTCGTTTCTCGTCCAAAATTCGGCAACCAAATGATGAAATTATTCCTATCGATTACTAGTAATTTAAATTCTTATTTTGGTTATTTTTATAACTATCGCAAAAAAAATGTAAATGTGTAGATTGTGTAGGTGTCTCCTAGTTTTCTGTCCGCCAGGTTTGATCTAATTTACTCGGGTTTCCAAACTTTTCTTATATCATTTGTGCTATTCTTAGTGAGATGCAAAGTTTCTAAAAGTTTTGAAGCGCTAAAAGGAGACGAAGTAAATCAGGCTTATATTCTGATACTATAACATGTTTTAAAGGTTTATTTATTCTCGTGAGTTTCGTTTATGAGATCATGTATTTAAGAAAATTGAATAAGTGACTTACCTTTACTGTTTAAATTACACTCTTTATTAAGTTACGTTGATAAATTCGAGTGATTCTCATCGTTAGCGTAGGTAGAATTTTTATAATAATTCCAGAATGTAATGCATAAACAATTCTGGCTTCAAATGTGAAATAAATTGTTTTTAATATTATTTTCATAACTATTTAAAAACTCAGGAATAGGATAGATTTATTAAATTTTCATCGATTTCTAAATTTTGGAATTATTTTCTTACTTCACACTTACACACATACACACACCTATCACTCCATTTCATTTCACTATCACCATATTTCAAATATCAAGTCAAAACACTTCCACCAAAAGCAACTGTATTATAATAGAAGACAAATAAGTAAGAAAATAAAATCTTGGTCGAATACTGCCTCTTAAGATACAGGCTTTGCCTAGTTTAAGAGACAGGGTTCACAATCTTTCTTTGAGACCTATATATAAGTAATGTGTATGACTAATTAGTCCGTGGGCCCTGGAACATTTTTTTTAATTATTACCTACAATTATCAATTTACCATTATTATCTTGTAATTAGAATGAAAATTTATTGGTAGGTAATAAAAACACATACTATCGTTAAATTGCCATGTTTGCAGGGCAGGGGAGTAAAAATGCTGCCTATTTCAGATTTGGCACGTAAAAAAACTTTGTCCGACTCAGTAAAACGAATAGGTCGGCTAAGTTTTAGCTTGTAGGTAGTAAATAAAAAATTATTCCAGGGCCGAAGGACTAAATGTACAACCTTTGTAACTACTGTAATTTGTTGTGATAATAAATAAATATTATTATTGTTTAAAACGCATGTATAAAAGAAAAAAAAACAAAAACAAGGTTTTATTCAGTTACAAAATAAAACCTTAAATGAGTTAGAAGAAAGTGTATTTCAATATTTTTTACTTTAAGCTCATTTTCAAACGTGTTTTAATTTTGAAACGTTTAAAATAGAACTCTTATTGGTACACAGGGGTATACCAATTTCAACTATAAGATTTATACGATGATTGTCATGATGATTCGGTAGTATCTATATATTCGACTAGCTGCGCCCCACGATTTCACCCGCGTAAGTCCCGATCCTGGGAATATCGGCATAAAAAGTAGCCTATATGTTAAACCAGGTCTCCAGCTATCTACATACCAAGTTTCATCGCAATCGGTTCTGTAGATTTGGCGTGAAAGAGTAACAAACATCCATACGTCCATACTCACAAACTTTCACGTTTATAATATTAGTAGGATAGTATCTCAATAACTTTTCTTTGATAACTTGACTCGTATGAAGCCTTAGTGACAGGGATATAAAAAAATTGAGAAATCTGAGGTTGGCAAGACAGCAGGCTCATGAGTCCATTGTCTAATCAGTTTGTAATATTACGCGTCTTTTCCGGTTGATTGAAGACTAAAAGTGAGTTTACAAACTACCTACTTTTTATGACAAATTGTTTTTAGATTTTATACTGTGCCTATATCTAATATTACCTTACTAAATACGGCGGTTTATGGCATTGGCTTCCTGAAATACAAATAAAAAAATACGTAGTCATGGGACTGCCTGCAGAAATGAAAACTTAAACGAAACGACGAACTTAAAACGTCACATTAGTAGGTTGATGACATTAATTAATAAGGAGTTGACAGAACTCAATGTTTAGATTAGCGCCCTCTAGTGGATCTATATAGGTATTATTAGCGTGACGGTCACGAGTTCAGTGCCTTATCCATATAGGAAAAGTGCAGAAATGTACCTAAAGAAGTTTTCACTTCAATAGACTTCCTATTTTTAGACCTAGATATCAAATATTCAGTAAGGATATAATCTAACAGCTGTGAAGCGATTAGCGATGTTAATGCACATTACACACACATTATAGAAGAACATATGGAAACCTTCATGAAGAGTTTATGCAATTCAAAGCTCATTCGCTTAATCTACAAAAAGACAATCGTTGACTACACATAAATAGCGCACTCGATAATCTTGTGCTAGTTAAGCTTGTTTCCTCTAAACTATAATAGGTAGACTTAATCGACAATTTATTACAAAATTAAAATTGTTCATAGGAAACAACTTTTTAACACTTACTTGCCTTGCCATTGACACAGTGAGTGCATACAACATATTGTAACATAATCCAATAAAGACAAAGGTAACCGCAACGTACTGACATTGTGTGCGGAAGTGGACGCGCACTGAGAATCCCTTGTGCATCCGTATCTCAAAGTTGTCTAATTAATTTGCCATTAATGCCCGGAGTGATGACCCCGTTCATTGCGATTTGCAGGGAGGCCAGCGACAGAGGCAAAGAATGTAGTCTTAGTTAGTTTTTTCCTTTCTATTCGACCGATTGAATGAAATATAATTTATTTGTAGTTTATCGGGAATAAAATTTAAAAAAAAGAATTGTACAAAACAGACCCTTATACTTATTTTGCATGTTTGTTTTCCATATTTGTTATATTAAAACATTGTTTTAAAACACATTTTGTATAATTGCATTAAAACACATCATAGTTTTAATATGAACATTTCTTGATGTCATCGTTTTCTTGTCAAATTAAGGTCAAAAGTTAGATAGTTTTTCCAAATAGCGATTTTCACGGGAAGGCAGGTTACAAAGCTGGACACACTTATAAAAATTGAACTTTTAAAACTAACAGTTTCGAATTAGGTTAAAGCTTTTTTTAAATATTAAACATTTGACTTTTTCCTATTAGGATAATATGTAAAATTCTTTAAAATTCTGTGGGTTTTAAACAACAAATTTTTGATTCTACTGAAACTACGGTTTTATACAGAATCAACCGAGAAAGCATTTGTGGGGCAACCACATCTTGCAAAGAGGTTATTTAAGTGGGTTAAAGTGGTGGCGGAAAGGGAACGGAATAGAACTGGTACTCACCCATCTACTGTTCAACACGCGTCTAAAGTCTGCCTCGTTTCTCTGGGACTTTATTCCTGGACCTTCATACCCGAGTCCGTTCCACAAACCTATCGGGGCCAGAACATTATGTGGTTGTTGACTTATGACTTTACTACTGGCTCTGGTAAAGTGATAATCCGTAGTATTTTCCCCAGTATGTAATAAAGAGCATCACATTTAAAATCATAATACAAGTATACCAATAACCCCTTACAAACTTTGAAAACCACTGACTTAGTATAATTGGCTTAAGACCTAACACCGGACGTGGAGGCTGCTCTTATGTAAACGATGCGTAAACAACACAATCTGGTTAGTTGATGTTGTTTGTGCATGGCCGTTTATTCGTGTTTGATGGGTAATAGTGACGAGGCGTGGCATCAATTGGATAAGTCGTATAAAAATTAGTTACGTCATGAAATCATATTATGAGCATCAATTTACGTGTATTCAAATTACGTAAATATTACATTTTTTTTACCTTGTTGTGGAATAATGTAATTTTCTTAAAGTTGTTTTTGAAGTGAAAACTTCTTTAGGCACGTTGGTCACTTTTCGTATGGGGATGGGGAAAAAGCACTGAACACGCATGACCATCCGATACATAATATATACTGATGTTTGTGTGTGTGTGTGTGTGTGTGTGTGTGTGTGTGTGTGTGTGTATATATATATATATATATATATCGTCGTGCAGTGCTACGACTGACAGGTTTTTTTAATTGTCATACTCATAATCTTATCACTATTGTGACATCCTCCAAATAGCCTATTATTATTATTGTCTACGATTGTAAGGCTTTTGTGTTACCTCCAAGGTTATTTCACTACCGAATTTATACAAGATCGGTTAGGAATAATAACAAACAATAGATAGAATAATAAACAGATAACGATACTTTACTTATCTACATAATGGTAGATAAATGCCTTGATTTTAGAAGTATTATATTATAATTATAACTACATCAGTTATTATGAATTAACTTTCGGAAGTCATTATTATTATTCCAATACCGGAATTAGTGTCGTCGCTATCAGTATTTAAGGTTCTATAAATTCCTCTTGTAATGTAGTATAACAATCGTTAGGTACCAATTTTGTGTTGTCGTCACATCAAAAAAAACCGGGCCCACAGCAGGCCCGCAGAGGTAGGTTTCGTGTTTTTTTAATTTTTTCGAAAATGTGCTAAACTCGACAGCTGGTACTAAACCAATAGGTAGAATTTCTTCGAAATCTACCTAAAACTCTAATTTATTTTATTAAAAATAGGGGCAAACTATAATAGATGATAAAACAGTTCACTATTTAATATAAAATAGTTAATAGTCATTATTATGACTAGTTATACCGGTAACGCAATGCTATTAGTCATTTGATAAATATTGATGAATAGTGGGGTTACAAAAGCATTATTTATTTATTTATTCAAAACTTTATGCACATAGAGTACAGAGGCGGACTTAATGCCATAGGCATTCTCTGCCAGTCAACCTTCGGGTGATGTAGAGAAATTATGAAGTAGGTGCATTAAAAATATTACAGTTTATTAGGTAAATTTGTGAACTAAATATCAGACAAAAATACATAAACAAAGTATATAGGATAAAATACATATCATAAACATACATACAAATATGTACACAAACATAACAGTGCGGATTGAGGTTCGAACAACATAGCTGTTACTGTTATTTAGTGATTTAGATAGTTTATAGCAATGGTTGTGAGACTGTTCTTAACATTTGTGAGTCGTCTTTTAACCAGTAAGTAAACTACAAAAAATACATTGTTACGAATTTTAATGTAGTAAAAATCTCCCCTATTCTTACTACATTAAAATTCTTAAATATTTTTTTTATTTTTGAATTATTCATTCACTTATTGAGAAAATAATATAAATGCCAACTTAAAAAACAAAGTTAGTTTTTATGGATTTTCTTAGTAACGGAATAAAACTTCCAAAATAAAAATATATGTACGATTTAAAATCTTTAAATTTATACATTCCACCTTTTTTTTTTGTTTTGGTTTGGAAACCACCACGGGTGATCACCTTACCGGAGCATTAGAGCTTCTTTTATGAAAAACGGAGGCAAAAATACGTCGAAATTCAAATGGTAATAACTTGTAAACAGATAGTTTGTTTTCGAAAATTCTAATTGTAACTGAATGCTAGAGTTAGTGATTTAAGTCAGTGTTCCTTTTTCATGTACATCTCCATAATTCATTTAATATTGAACATGAAAGTGTAAAAGTTAGTACAATACCTATTGGTTCAAAATAATAATAACAGACCCAAGGTTCACAGTCTACACTAAGTAGAAAGGTTTCTATGTTTGCCAACCTTTCAGTCGACGTCTTTCACTGTTGAAATACAAAGCATTCAGAGAAAGGTACTCTACGAATATAGTTTAGGAGAGATAGATTAATATCCCACTAATATTATAAATGTGAAAGTTTGGATGGATGGATGGATGGATGTTTGTTACTCTTTCAAGCAAAAACCACTAAACCAATTGCGATAAAACTTGGTATGTAGATAGCTGGAGACCTGGATTAAGGCAAAGGCTACTTTTATTCCGATATTCCTACTAATAGTCTTGTATTAGGAAACGCATTGCAGTTATTGGCCTCACTGGCCTGTTGGTCTAGTGGTTAATGATCCTGACTGCTGAGTCAAAGAACGTGGGTTCGATCCCCACCCAGGGCAAATAATTGTGTGATGAGCAGTTTCTCAGACTTTAAGAGATTGTCGTCATGGATTATTATTATCAAGTGCGTTAACTTTTGCATATGCTCAAGCTCAAACACTTCATAAGAGCCTTTATAAATGTTTTTTAAACCACACTTCGGGTCCAACTATACTGCTGCCCTTTCCTTGCCTTCTTCCTTTAATTAACTTCCTTTAATCACTTCCTTTTAATCCACTTCGCTCATGGGTAAGGCAACGGACTCGTGAAGCGCACAACAGTCACTGGACCGACACACCCGGTTGTAGGCAGCACCAGTCTAAACTGGTGCTGACGGAAGTCTCTCCACGTTTAACTTGCAGACAGCTCAGTCTCAACCGACTTGACATCAGAATAGTTGTAGGAACCATTACGGGCCACTTGGCCCTAAACCGGCACCTATTCACCATCAATGCGACAAGCAGTCTTCTTTGCAGAGGCTGTCTTAACGCGGAGAAAACGGCAGCCAACGTTGTCCTGGGAGCTTGGGAATGGCCACACAACGGGAAAGTATCCTCGCGGGTGCAAGGTCGCTCCTAGAAGCCTGTGAACGCCCAAGAGGCTTCTGTGCTTCTGGAAGGAGCTAGGCTGGCTCAACTAGTCAGCCTATCTGAACGCATAATGGACCGCCTCTGAGTCTAGATGCGGAAACAGAGCCCTATACCAATACAAATACACCACACTTACTTGAACTTTAGGCTTAGTGTATGCAAAGATATACTTATTTCTATCTGACATAAGTAGTTGTAAGAAGATGAAAGTAAAAGTCGTTGTATGAACCGAATTGACTCTTTTGGATGCAGCACATTGAATCCGTCTGTGATAAATACAGCATTTTATTGATGGTACAAAATTAAATTTGTTTCCTAAACAACAAAATCAGGCTGTATGCTTTTTGGGACATCCGGGTCGCAATTAATTAGTAGTTCACTTCAGGGATATTCGGATTCCTGCTTATAAGTGTAATCAGACAATCTTCGGCCTTCGGTGTCTCTGTAGTAAAACGGAGATTTACCAAGGTGCTGGTGAAAGTACGAAACGAACAATGAACACAAATCATTTCGGACTTTTGCCACTAAGCGTTTTTAAATCTTAGTTTTTAACTTTAAGATTCGGTTCGTACTTTTACTTTTACGTTCGTAGCTCGGGCTTTTACAGTACATATACCTACATATATTAAAATCAGAAAAACATTTGCTAATTTTATTTTCGATCTAAAATCCTGGTCTTATCCAATCTTTAATAACGTGGGAATGAGCCAAATCTCCGATCTACGAAATGATCAGTCGGTCCGTGGGTCGGTAATGGCCGCAGGACAGCCTTTGGTCATCAAACAACTGATTGATGGATACAAATTGCTTTTTAAATACTTGGATTTAGGATAAGAGTGTGCTGACATTTATTTCCTTGTACTTATGACCTTTTATGAATGTGTTCTAAATCCATGAATCCCCTTTCGAATTAAAGTATAAGCAGTTTCGAAGCTGAATAGTTAGTTTGAATTAAGGCTAAATTATATTTATACTGCTATTTAAGTCTAGACTACTATTGTCGATTTGAACGTCACGTATCATAATAGGATAGTTCTAGATATTCTCAAAATAAATTATGAATTTAAGGCATACAATATCTTAAACTGTATTTTATTCTAGGAAAATTACGGTGAGAAAGCTATATGTCATATGTATACTCTTAAGTCAACGCAAGCAGTTATTGAGTAGGGCGGATAAACTTCAGATTTAATTTTTTATTGAAAAAAAAACCACTCGACCGCAAGTCCGACGCCTTAGCCATTACGCTACCACCGCCACATTAATAATGTAGTTGTTGATTTTTATTGTTACAACAGACCACGGGTAATAAACCATTTTATGAACCTCCTGTCTGTAACATAGCTAAGTACAAAAAATTCAAAAATAAAACTTACTTGAGACAAGATGTGATTTTTAGAATAACCACATTAGTTTATAAACATGTTTTTACATGAACATAATATAATGATATTCCATCAAATCTCCCAGCATCCAAATAATATACAAAATCTCACATAATGGTATGTGAAAGTTAATTTCTATAATATTTGAAAGTACCTAATTTATCTTTCCGGCGAACGACAAGGTTTCGGATAGTCTGACATTTTGTACTAAGATAGGCATGGTGGCCTAGATCTTTTCATACAGAGGAGTCTTTCCCAGAATGCACTAACATAGTAGGATTGGCCTGGTTTTCACGCAACAGTGCAGATTATCCCCGGTTCTGTTTCCCCGGAGGATTCATGAGTAAAATAATTATGTAAATCTATATCGATTCAGCTATAGATTTTTTATATTGCATGGTTAAAACATGGGTATATTGAGACATTTGTGTACATTTCACTAGTAGAAGACTGCTCAGCGAATACTAATAGACTCCTTGCACGCGTAAACATGGGCGCCGCGATGACGCTTCGCACTTGTGTAGGGCTTGCGCCTTTATTCATCCCTAAATATTACTGTAAGCAAGACGGTGATGGTTATTTGTTACGTAATTTTAGTTTTGGTCCTACATATTTGTTCTCACTTGAGAAAACCCTCAGGTATGACGAACTGATGACATGCGATGAAACCAAGCGGTCTCCGACATTAAACCTTTTACTGAGAGGCGGTTTGATCATTTGATCAGGTGACTTGCAGCCCGTCCCACCTAATGTATTTGATCACCTGTGGCGAGATGGTATGAAGGTAAATCATTCGTCATAAGATGTTGTATGTATATTATTTCCTTATTTTATTAACTGGAAGTAGGAACGTCAAAAAAAAAAAGGAAAAAAAAACAAAATATTTCTGTTATCTTTGGTCCATCGCGTGTGTTGTGTCCAATTAAACCAAGTAACGTGCTGCTGACATCATAATACGTTTATGTTTAAACCACAAAATTTGTTAAAAGTATCTGAACATATTCTTATCTTCTTACTTACAACATTTTGTTAGATACACAACACTATCCCTTATTTATATATTGTGTCCTGAGGGACATAATTAAAGTGTTTTTTTCATAATAGTAAACAATTCGAGTAAGAAAAACATTTCGTAGACAACAATAATAGATAATTGTCACTAAATAGTAGTGGTAATTAAATTACATTGTATGCTGTATTTTAATATTAGTAGATTAAATTGTTAGTATATTTTATATCCTAACAATTTTGTCAAATGTCATCTATGGTTTTAAATAGGTTGAAACTACTAAAAACCGTTTATTGTTGGTTTTAATGCCATCAGTGCTGAATCTCACGCCGTCAATCAACTCAAATCCAACCGTTAAAATTCCGTTATCCCTCTTTGAATTGAATAAAGTAATATTTCAGTTTCCCCAGAGTAAAGGGGTATTTAGTAGTAAATAGACGTTAAATAAACAAATAAATAGACAAAAATTGGTAAACAAGAATTTGACACAATGCTAAAG
Organism: Callimorpha dominula; assembly: GCA_949752705.1. Taxonomy (NCBI): domain Eukaryota; kingdom Metazoa; phylum Arthropoda; class Insecta; order Lepidoptera; family Erebidae; genus Callimorpha; species Callimorpha dominula. Next base: position 9,649,197 of record OX457010.1, on the reverse strand, counting down.
GGACTACCTAATTGTTTCTATGAAAGATCTGATGATACCTATGTAATTGAAAACAATATTGATTAGATCGAAAACGACTTCTAAATCTAAATCACTACATATTATAAAACAAAGTCCCCCAACGCGTCTGTCTGTCTGTCTGTTCGCGATAAACTGAAAAACTACTTAACGAATTTTCATGCGGTTTTCACTAATAGACAGATTGATTTATGAGGAAGGTTTAAGCGTATAAATTGTTAAAATTTTGTGTAAATTGATTGAAATATGTTGATGATTGTTGGAGATGTCTCTGCTACCCGTGCGAAGCCGGGTTACTAGTATACAATATACAAATATCAATTATACTTAAGAGTGTGTCTGTTTCGTGTTGATACCCGGTCTCACACGAGTATATGACTGACCTTCGAGGTATAAATACGAGAAAATAGTTAATTATTACTCCTTAACGGTGAAGGAAAAAACCGTAAATAAACTTGAACTTATTTGCTGCCAAATCTGATCTGAGGACACCTCGTGTACAGATGAATCGCTTATCCATCCAAGTATCGCTTCAGGCTAGCGGCAGATTGCGATTTACAGCTTTGGAGCTTAAGTAGGTCCTTGCCACAACAAGCTAAGCACAACTCTGTTGACACCGCCTGATCAGTGACAGTAATATGCATGAATGTTTATATTTACATTGGTCTAGGTATTTCTGTTTGTTTATTAATATTTTCCAACATACGACATGTTGAGATTCCCTCTCCATGGCAATTCGTTGCAGTCTATCGTTGCCTGTTGTCATCCTTAGGTTTACAAACTGAAGGTATATGGTGGGTATTCCCCCTTCAATTCTTTGAGAGTACTCCATATTGGTCTCAAAGGTTTATGAAGTATTCCATCATACTAAAGGAGGCCTGTGCCCAAAAGTCTCACAGTTTTAAGAATGTTGATGTTATTTCATCAAGCTATGATACATTATTGTAGAGCAGCAGCCATTTCAATATTACGCTAATGAAACAAGGACTAGCTAAAATAAACACGATAGGTCATCTTCAGACTCATGTGCACAGTAGATTAATTTTTAATAGTAGTTTGAAATACGAATGAATAATATATTAAGATATATTTTGACTGACTGACTGACTGACTGGCCTGTTGGTCTAGTGGTTAGTGACCCTGACTACTAAGCCAGAGGTCGTGGGTTCGATTCCCACCCAGGACAAATAATTGTGTGATGAGCACGAACATTTGTTCTGTGTCTGGGTGTAATTTATCAATAATAATATGTTTGTATTTAGAAATATATAAGTATGTTTATCAGCAGTTTGGTTACCATAGTACATACAGGCTTTGCCTAGTTTGGGATCAGACGGCCGTGTGTGAGATGTGTGGAGTTATTATTTTATTAAGGTATAGTGTAAGGTATACAAATTTTTTAACTTTAACTTTAGGCAGATGCGAATTAAACACACACATGTTGCCGAATATGATTAGTCCCACTTACTTATTAGGGGCAAGTCTATTGCCGTCAATTGGGCACTTTGGGAATTAGATGGCATAATTGTGAGTATATTAAAAGGGAGGTAATGACGGAAGGCAGTGATTTGAAAGGGATATTGCCTTTACGGATGGATTGAGGAGTGTTAGCTATAGCTCGACCAGGTCAGGGTCCGGTTGCCGGAAAGTCTGAGCCCTCTAAGTTTACGGAGTTATCCATTGCTTGCTTTTTGACTTAGAAAGATAACTAATTGTAATAATTAAAAAATAAATCAATGATATTATTATACAACGACACGATCACAGAGATCTTAGCTTATACGACTGTTCTATATGTGATTCGGACTTAATATTAATCAAAATCAAGTTCGAATCAACCAAAATCAAACTTAAATCTGTTTTGGAAGTAAGTCCGGAAAAACTAACAGCTTGACCTACTTGTAGTTGAGTAAAATGCGATTTCGAGCAAAAGATAATGCTACGCTAGTTTAATTACAAAAGTTATAAAATACTTAGCTGCTCTTTCTATTACAACTTTAGAAATTCATCTAATATAAGGCTATCTTCCCTTGTAATATAAGTCTAGAATTCCTAGGTACAAATTCAGCTCTAGAAAGCTGATACACACGGGGAATATAGTTCGCATCCATTGTATCATGTCGAAGGTTCATTCATTAGATAATGAATGCATCGTGGAAGTTGGTCTTCAATCCGTCCCTTTGATCATCTAATGAATCATTTCCATTCCGATCTCTTTGCGGCTTGGAATATTACAGTTACGATTACTTTCAACGTTAACACTGACTTTCGATATTTTAAGTGAAATGTTGAAATTATATAAAATAAACCATCAAATGTATGTATGTAATGTATAAATATACATTAATTTTATCTATTTCTATATATAAGCTAATTACATGCATGCGTCATAAAATTCCTCCGCATCGTTGCCTACTGGCAGTGTTCCCAGAAGAAAGTTCCACGTTGAATGGCAATGCTAATTCTCTGTGCAAGAAAAAGGCCCGCCTTCTGGTCACAAGAAGTGTCGATCAGTCGCTTAGCTAATTCCTTATAAAGGGAACGAGCACTCGGACCCCATGACAAAAGAAGAAACAGTGTTACCAGTAGGCACAAAGTAGAAATTAGAATTTGTCATCATTGGGACCTGTCAGGGTCAAACAGTGACTATAGGTATCTCTTTCCCCAGTGCTCTATTTGTAAACTTTTGCAGTTCCAAAGTTCCAGGTGCTATACCATTAGGTATAGCAGCTTCCTTTTTGCGATCCTAATCACGACAAAAACACAAGAATAATAATATTTTAGTGCGGAGAAGCTTGAAGAAGTAGTTTCTTATAGTGTTTTTATTATAACTAAGATTGTAAACAAACAAATGTCCAATAATAAGTATTCTAGTTAACAAACGCTACTGAATCTTTGTTCGGAGTCATGAACAATATCTCAACCCAACTGGATGAACACTATACATTTGGGTTCGACGCGCGGCCAACGCCCGTCGGCTGAACACAGTCGAAGACAAATATGCACCACAAGTTATCTATACAGTTAAGCCCTTGGATGGGTCGCAGATTGCCATAAGACCGCCTATTGTACTACTGTTTAATATTATAATAGTTTTTTTTTATCGTATATTGGCAAATCAGCAGATGGCTCACCTGATGGTAAATGACTACCGCTGCCCATGGACACCTGCAACTCAAGATTCGCAAGTCCGTTGCCGCCCTTTAAGGTGGGAGTAGGGGAAGAGGGGGGAGAGGGAGGGAAAGGGCGGGAATAGAGGAGAGGGGGTGAGAGGGAAGGGTTAGGGCCTCCGGTAACTTCACTCACGCGGCGGAAAGCAATGCAAGCATTGCTTCACTACCGGTTTTCTGTGAGGCGTGGTATCACTCCGGTCGAACCCGCCCATACGTGCCGAAGCATGGCTCTCCAATACAATAAAAATTAGGACTTCGACCATTTCTGGTCTTTTGTAGCGCACTCTTGCGACGAGAAACCCCCTGATCCTATCAGCAGTGATTGTTTGTATTTCCTGCGGTTGCATGATGTGCAACCCTAGGTTAATACTTCGGTGCATATGGAAGGTAAGTAAGATTCTAAAATCTCTACAGTTCAGTGATGATGTAAGTATGTGCTCGTTGCCAGCAATTTGTCAAAACGATTCCTGATGTCAAATACTATGAAGTAACATATCCCTGGTAAAATATTATTTGTTCTAAAGTAATATTTTAAAATTTATGATCGGACATTAAAAAAATAATAAATAAGTACAAACTTAATATATAAAAAAAGCATTGAAAAATGCTTGTCATTCGTGATAGACGCAAACATCCTTTCCTATTTCCTATAAAGCTTCCTACTCAGCCTCAAGCGAGTGGCAAGGCTTTTGTTACTGCACAACGGCACCTAGCAGCTATTTACGTCAATCGTAATTTATTTATTATGTAAGTATATATACAGAATGGAACGTTATTTAGAAATACAAACTACATAATACGTCCCGAGAATAAACCGAAGTATAGACCTTATTCATTGGACTCATCGTGCAATTTCATAATAATATTTGTGGCTATTACCTATACAAATTTAGGTATTAGGGTAGGTTAACAAAAAGAAACGCTATTGTAAATTTTCTCGTACACAAATTAAAGTATTCTGTTATATCCTATCTTTTGCGTAGGGCCTGTTGTGTATCATTTGATTAATCAAAACATATAACTAAATAACAAAAAACTTACTTACAGTAAATTTATTGAAAAAATAGGAGAGAAAGATAACAAATCCTTAGGTTTTATAAGAATATACACAACTAATTTGAATACCCTAAAACCAATAAAAATACTATACTGTTGTTACGTTTGAATCCATCTTGCATACGCATCACAAGTCTGGTCCCAATATGAGATAAGTCTCAGCTTCAGTCCAGATGAAGTTTTTACATTACTTTGATTTCAAATGACTATAAAAGATACAACTTCTACATCATGTATCTCATGAAATTTGCCAATGGTATAATCGATTAACCGCATCTTCTCTCTACGAGTAAGATAAACTTTAGAATCCCTCACGCGGGATTAAGACAACGGCCGCTACTGGATATACCACTGACCTCAGTACACTATAGACGAAACACCTTCTTTTCTTGAAGCGCAACTAGTTTTAATAATCCCCCTCCGGTTTCCCTTGTTTTATACCAAACCGAATATTTAAGATGCATTCTGACCAGAAAGTTCCTTGGTAGCGATAGAGGCAATGTTTTACAAAATAAGTGTATGCATCATTTTGTGACCTGTTATTTAAAAAATAAAAATAGGTAAGGGAGGTACATTAAATTGATGTTATATTTGTGGAATATATTATATTTGTGTTAATAGCAATATATACTGCATAGTGTAATTTTGATATCATGTAATATTAGTCTATAAGTTTTTCCGAAGCTTAAATAAATAAATAACTACGCCTATAACTTATATAATATCTTGGACATATAGGTAGATAGAATGATATGTACTTTATTGCACACCAAATATCACAGAAGCAGTCAGTTGCATGCAATAGTTTTTAACAGTGTTACAATCGGCGGTCCTATCGCAGGCTGCGATCTCTTCCAGACAACCGTCAATGGATTATATTAAAAAGGTAATGGGCAGATTGTGGTGCACAACTAAAATAAGACTTTGGATATTTCACTGTTAAACAATCACAAAATTTACTAACTACTTATATATATATATATGAAAATATAGATTGTAAAGATAAATTTAATTGAATGATTATTGACCCCACGATGAGGGGGAGGGGTCTCAATGTCCAACCAACATGTGTTAAGTAGGACCTAGATGGCAGATGCAGTAAGGGGTGATTGCTAGTTATAGTTAGTTTCTATAGCCTCAAGTAGGTTGTCGGTTGCAAGTAGGTTGTAACTTCTAAATGCAAACTGATAACGTTCATACCAAATTATTAGAAACTCATTAACCTCCAAAGAATTTTAATGTAGAACGGGTTATTGTTAGTAGTGTGTTATGTGTATCAATACTTTTAAGGTTGACTCAACTATTGAACAGCTATATGTTGTCACGCGACACCGTACGCTCTCCCACCAAAAACAAAAACAGTGAAACCTCATATGCTAGCTTGTATAATTTCTCCTCCACTATTTAGTTACCGGGTTGACCACGTTACAGTGTATAACTACGTTCGTAAAATTAATCATAACTTATTAACTTGAGGTCAGTAACATAACTTTATACTACAACATTTCTATGTGTTGATTGCGGTCGACTTCATTCGAATATAATATTGTTGAAGAATTCTTCAGAAAGACTTTGGTAGAGTGAGTATTCTCACTCCACCAAAAACCTCTGTCTTACACTATAATCTGTTGTTTTACAATTAAGTTAGCAAACAAGCATATAGCTCACTGGAAATCGCTTAGTCGCTGGAAACAGCTAACTATCAAGTTTCCAATGACTTCCAGTGGCGAAACTATTGCAGTGCTATCTTTGCACTTACTCTGTATCCGAAATTCCGAACCCCTGTATCTAAACAGCAATATAATACTACGCTCGTGTTTCGTACGTAGCGCTGTCTCATCACGGTCTTCTGTAGGCTAACGGTACCTACTTCTTTACTCGGGGAGATCCCATTGCAGGTATAGTTTTTTTTTGTGGTTCTGTGACCGCTGACACTCGTGTACTCAATTAATTCTATTAAACTTTTATCAAATCAAGCTTTCCTTCTTTTCCGATTTAGTAAACTACAACGGGCTATTTCTCACCTTTTTAAATCAATTAGAATCACAAAATTTCTTCAAACCAATAAAATTTACAATTGAAAAACTAACTCTTACACTGTTTGTAGTTTTCAGAATTATTATTGTATCCAATAACCATTCCATATTCTGAAACTCAATTGCAAAGTCTTACAAAAACACTTTGGGCCAGTAGTTTAATTTAAACATAATATGACAACGTATTTAACAATAGACCTTCAATAACACTTGGGTGCTGAATATTTTCTATTCACGTTCGAACAAGTTTTGGGTACATTTTGTGAACAATACAACGGTATTATTTGGATTCTGCATTAAATTTTCAATGAGCTGTTTATACATGAACTTCAACAAAAATTTTTTTGCAATGGATTGTAATTACTTCTGGTCGTATTTTAGGTGTAACTAATTTTGCGTACAAATAAACAATCCACCTGGTTAAAAATAGTTATATAAGAAACAGTACGACGTTAATAGTGGATATGCTTTATTTTCTTTTTACAACAAAAAATAAATGTTCACAAAATGTACCCAAAACTTGTTCGAACGTGAATAGAAAATATTCAGCACCCAAGTGTTATTGAAGGTCCATTGTAAAATACGTTGTCATATGTTTAAATTAAACGACTGGCCCAAAGTGTTTTTGCAAAACTTTGCAATTGAGTTTCAGAATATGGAATGGTTATTGGATACAATAATAATACTGAAAACTATCCCGCTGTCACCAAAATTCAAAAAAGATAGTTTGCTAACAAAAAAAGATAGTCTACTATCCTGCTATCACCAAAATTCCATCTGACTTAGGGAAAAAATAACCCTTTAGAACACATACCTACCTTATGCGTGTAAGTGCGTGTCAGACCACTATGACATCGTTTTCAACGTTTCATCCAAACCGATTCTTTTTTTAACAGATATGGGGCAAACGAGCAGACGGGTCACCTGAGTAACTACCGCCGCCCATGGGCACCTGCACCTTGAGAGTAATAAATGCGTTGCCGGTCTTTAAGGTGGGAGTAGGGGAAGGGAGGAGGAGGGGGGAAGTAGCGGGCGATAGGGAAAGAGGGGGAGGGGGAAGGGTTTGGGAAACACAACGAAAGCATTGCTTTACTGCCGGTTTCCTGTGAGGCCGTGGTATCACTCTGGTCGAGCCTTCCCATACCTACGTGCCGAAGCATGGCTCTTCTTGAAAAATCATGTTCAGTCATTTTTGTTATTTTAAACACCTTTTACCTTGGGACTCAAAAAGCGTATGGCATATTTAATTGTATGTGATACAGATTTTCAAGCCCGTATCTATGTTTATATATATATATACAAAAGACTCATAGTCAAAATGTTCAATAACTAACAAATACTTTGTTGTAATTATGAATTAAGGAGTTAAATTAGAAACAACTCGTAAATCCGATAAATACGCTTCGTATGACAACAATATAAAACAGAGCATGCTATTACGACACACTTAAGGGTTTAATTGGACCATTCTACAGATAAATATCTTGTTACAAGCGCTTAAATGAGAAACGACTTGCTTAGGTGCTCGTTAGGTGCTGCTATATTTTGTAATACTTACTATGTTTTCACGTCGACTCTAAATAAGCAACTTACGCTTAAAATTCGACTGAATAGGGCAATGACCAACACTGACTGCGTGCACTGAAGACCGGTGATATCACCTGCTGCTTGTTTTTGAAGTGAAAACTTCTTTAGGCACGTTTGTGCACTTTTGCTATGGGGAAAAAGCACTGCGTTCGGGACCATCACGCAAATAATACATATGTAGATCCACTAGAGGGCGCTAATCTAAACATTGAGTTCTGTCAGCTCCTTACTAATTAGTGTCACCAACCTGCTTGCTAATGTAACGTTTTAAGTTCGAGGTTTCGTTTAAGTTTTCACTTCTGTCGGCAGTCCCATGACTGCGTAATTTTTTTTTTTATAGGGCTCTGTAGACTTCTTTCTGCTTGAATTTCGATCACCAAACTAGAGAATATCACCTCATACCACAGGGAATGTAAGTCCAATACAAACACACGTGTTTCTTTTATGCAAATGTATGAAGCTATTTCTCTATACTTATTTATGCATTACTAAGCCAAGTTTAACGACTCTTTTATATACACACTTTACAAGAAGGGCCTTTTAATCTGCCTTTTCAGATATCGCAAATATCGGTGCACCATACCGAACTGTGTCACTACATTACAAAATACAATACATAGCAAAAAGTTACATATTTTATAGTTCCTTAGTAAAGTAGGATACGAAAAATGGCTATAAAACGAGAGGGCAGCCTTTGAAAAACAGTTGCAGTTGCCTATCATAAAAATTTTGACCAAAAATTACTCTCTAAAGATCGACGACCTTCTAAACAACTTTAAGACTGTAGACCACATGGAAACAATCACTCGAATTGCTTCTAGTTTTGAGCAAAACTCTTAAACAAATAATAAAGAAGTTGTTGAATACCGCGTAAAGCATACGAACGGGATGTTGTTAGTACAAAGTTTTTATATAACCAGAAATAAAAACGAACAATGGTAGATATGTACAAACTCGACAAAACTATAATCACCACTTATTACTTTTTATTGGAAAAGCAGTTTCTGCAGTACATAAGGCTCATCATTTGAACATACCACAGAATAGATATTCTATTTATTATACCACAGATATTATTTTGCGTAGCAAACGCTGCAAAGTGTTTTCTCTAGGCGCTCAAATTGTGTAAAATGTTTACTTTGTGTACGTGACAGGAAAATAAAAAAAAAAAACAGAATCGCTTTTCTTTTTACGCAAATAACAATGAATGGCTACATTTTTCTACAAGGGTCATTAGTTTGTATCACATCAAGCACATTAGTTATGATAAAAAGCCTGATTAGTTATTACGTAATTCGAAGTTGAGGATATTACAACATACCACTTTTATATTTTGGCTAGTTTTAATAAAAAACAAAGTGCGTAAAATTTATTAGTCTCGCTTTGGCTAAAAGTTCAATTTGACTTTTGAGATATATATGAAAACTATGAAATTTAACACGCAACCCTGCCAAATAAAGTAGTAAGCGCTATTACAAGATAGTCTTCCAAAAAGTAGTCTGTCGAATTCTTCTAAAATTGTTAGCGCTTTACGTTGTTTACTGCGTCTACTCCACGACTCTAAAATATGATTACACCTTTCTGTAACAGACTGTTTATTAAGTCCTTAATAAAATATATATTAAATCGATCAAGACGTACAGAAGTTTACCGACATAGCCAAACGGGTCAGCAAGTTGAAGTGGCAATGGGCGTACATAGCACGTAGAACGATCGGGTAGATTGGCCCGAAAAGTTCTTGAATGGAGACCACGTATCGACCGACCGAAAGCGCAGTGACGCCGACGCCCATTATCACGGTGGACAGACGACCTAGTAAAGATAGCAGGACGTCTGTGGATGCAGGCCGCTTTGAACGGGTCTTCTTGGAAGTCATTAAAGGAGGCCTATGTCCAACAGTACACGTCCTATGGCTGAATGATAATGATGATGTACAGAAGTTTTATTTTGGAACTGCCAAATTGAACTTAAAAATTGACCGAGAAAGCTAATATTTGAGGGCTGACATAAATTACAGTATGCGTATTTCATTACGGTATTAAGATATGTGTACAGTACACCAGGATTTCACTGTTTTTGAACAACTTTTCGACTTCACATAACCCTCCTATAATGTTACCACACTTTTCTGTAACAGGCTGTATAGGTACGAATTTATAATAAGAAATGACAACGATTTAAAAATTCTGTCACTTTTATGAAGCTGTATTATTCCCCAGTAACATGGACTTTTTATTTTGTATTATATTTCACAAAATAAAAATCCAACAGACTGTTATAAATCGGATCAGTAACTCCACCTTTCAAACTACCAAATACCTCTTAATAATATTACTACTATAGATATATTATGTAAACGGATAAGGGAGGTCTAGGAATTGAGGACACTTCTACTTACAGATTCGTAATGCTTATGTCAATATTTTATACAAGATAGACCGTCACTTCTCTTTCAAATAACATTCTCTAAGATTAAGCGAAAATAATATTACTGTCTATTTTTTTGAAGGAATATGCAGTGCGATTAATAATTCAATTTCATTTATGCATTTTTCATACAGAACTATGTAGCAATCTCGTAGATATTATGGGATATAGGAACTACTTCACTAGCATATTATGTTAGTGATGTAGTACCTATATTGCTCACTACACACGTGTCAATACCTTAATGTAATTGATTACATCCGTACCCAGCGTTGTTTCCCATTATTTTTCAAGTAATGTTCTAATCAAACCAGTTATGCGCCCTTTCAGCGAAGAGCTATCTTCCGAAGTTTATAATCAAATTGTTTTGGAACCAAGGTCGATTATAAAGCAATCAAAACCTCTTTGGTAAAGTTGATTTATTTTTATAAATAAAATATTAAATGAATCTTCAATGGTTACATTATATAGCTTTATTAGTATTGCAACAATTCAATACATACTATGTTTAACACCGATTTAACATTTTGAATATATAATAATAAGTTAGCTTTAAATGTAATTATTTTCTATGAGTGTAAGCATCCGAAATTGCAAATCACCCAGCCTACATTTCAGATGTTGACACTATAACGTTTTATTAATTTAAATAAAAAAATAATTTACAATAAATGGAATCAAAATAATTAAAAAAAAATGCAATAATTATTCTTTTAAATATGGAAACATGTCAATGGTAAGAGTAGATCATTTAAATTCAATTATAAGTTTATAAAAAATAAATAATGACGTAACAGTAATCAATTTGATAGTAAAACAAGTACGTACATTCTACCACATACATTTGTAAGCGCATCTTGCTTTTTACATGAGTGTCAAGTACATTATTATTTTATCTATTTGATTCTTAAAAATAATTTAAAATTGAAATTGTTTTGATGACATTTCGAAAACATTTATCAATTAAAAATACTTATTTTTATTTTTATATTTTTTTAAAACATCAATGCACCACAAAGTTTAGCCTCATAAAAATATTTAGCCCGTTCTCATAAAATGTTTTTGGGAAGAGACATTTATATAAAGGAAAACCGAAGCATGAGATGCGCACTGCCCATTTATTCCACATTTACATTTTTAAAATTGACAGATTAAAATAAAGGCAGTATATAAAAGTTTAATTTATATTAACTATCAGATAAACTCGTGTTATCATTTTAACATTTTGGATGAAGTTGACAATGTTCAATATTATACTATATCGATAATAATTAAACTGTTATCCACTACCAACCTAGTTAATATTAAAAATCTCATACAGCGGTTAAAACGGCGATGTAAACATAACAAAGAATTACGATTGACATTCATGGCATGTTTCGGTAGACCTCTTCTTTCTGCTCTCTTGGTCCTCCTCGAATTCGTTCTCATTTACTTCTTCGCTGTCCCTACCAAGGCGGATAAAGTGGTCCCTCGCTCGGTTTTTCCTCTGAGGATATCCACTAACTACCAACTCCGAGTTCTGTTCATAACCGAGCTTGTCTTCATCAACAGACCGTCCAAATCGGACGAAGCTGGGGTCTCGGCCGAATCGCACGAAGCTAGGAGATTTCTTAGAAATTGGAATGTCGTAATCTTCTTCGTAAGCCTTTAGAAGTGAAACAAGGTCATCGGTTGTAAGAGTCAAGGGTTGAGAACGGCCGAATCGGAGAAAACTGTTACCTCTGCGTGTTGGTCGCTGAAAGGCCTCTCTGATATCAGCTGCTGAGGGCTCTGCAGGGTATGACCTGCCAAACCTGATGAAAAAATTATTCATTTTAGATATGCTTAACTTAAAACAAATACTAGTTATAATCTTGAGAAGGCAGACAAAAATTTTAGTAATTGTCAAAAGTTACTGCAATTGACAGTGACCTAGTACAGTAACCTGCGGTATCATTTACACGTTTCTAAAAATAATTCCATCCCCATGGATTTTGGTGAAGCTACTCGATAGCAAAACATAGTGTGTATCATAAAAGTATTACATTTTATTTCTACTGCTGCGATCCGTGGGATTAAGATCCCTTAACCGACAACGCAAAAGTGATTTGTAGATTATTGAGTAAAGGAAATTAACAAAACTAAAATATTAATTCGTGGAATACTAACTAAGATACAGCTTTTTGCCATCAAATTGTGGGGTAAAGTCAACGTTGCACTGGAGGAGATGCCCTATCTAGACGGGCTTTCTTTGATTCCACCTAAATATCATCGAAGACTGCTTAACACTTTCTAAACTGGCCATAGAGGCCAATGAAAGAAGATTTTCCAACAGCGGACAAAAGGAGTCGGTAGCGGGACCTGTGCTACAAGGATCGAGTCCTTTTATAGAATAGCCGATTCGCCAGACATTCTCACCTGATCATACTGCGGTCAATAGCACTTCTGCGTCTAGCTTCGAGGTCTGGTGACCTCCGCACTGGAGTTGCAGTAGCTACGACCAGCCACAGTGCCAACAACGCCACGCACCTTGAACTACTCATGGCTGATGGTGATCTGTGACAATAAGAAATAAAGACTTGAGAATGAAGATTTAAGAGCAAAATTGTTGTGATAACAAATTTTGTATGTAATTTAAACACTTAAAATCAAGTTTTCTGTTAAAATTATTAATGATCTTCACTACATATTGTAAAACAAAGCCCCCCGCCGCGTCTGTCTGTCTGTCTGTTCGCGATAAACTGAAAAACTACTGAACAGATTTTCATGCGGTTTTCACTAATAGACAAAGTGATTCATGAGGAAGGTTCAGGTGTATACTTTGTTAAGATTTTGTGTAAATTGATTGAAATATGTTGATGATTGTTGAAGATGTCTCTGCTACCCGTGCGAAGCCTGGGCGGGTTACTAGTTTATTATATTGTTAATGCAATAAGTTTCTACAACGTTTTCATAGCCAAATATGTTAGTGATTCAAGAACTAAAGGTGAGTTGTGACTATAACTATAATAAAATTTGCCATTATTCCTTCGCATATTTACATATTCGGTTGTGATCAACGCAGCCAGATAAACGATGAAACTATTTTTTCTTAGCTTATAAACACAAAAAGTTTCATTAAAGTCCATTAATGTAGAAATCTATGATATGTTTGATGAGAAATATGTGGTAAACTGCTTCTATGCTTTAATGATAGGTCGAGAGCACGGCTTGTCTCATATGATATAACATTTAAAGCATTTCTGGCAAACATAATATCTAGCTGAATAAACTGTCTGGTATATTATTTCGCGAGACAAATCCTTAGGCTAATATAAGGCATCTCGGCAAAGTGATAATCACAACTTACCTACTATTACACGATTTGTTTACACATGTCACAATCTCAAAGGAATACAAAGCTTAATTATCTAAAAAAACCGAACAACTGTGAACAGGGTTCGTTCCCTGAGGATTCAGTATAAACGTAACAATGTACGTAGAACAGGAAACCGTAATTAAGTCCCCGAAATCAGGTAAGACTATCACTGAACAAATTTAGCTTAGGATTTGAAATAAATTGGTGTCCTGTACCACAATCTACATCATGGTTGATGTTTTGATTACAAATATATGTTTGTTTAGTCAAAAGAACAACATGCAACGCAACCACAATTCGCTTGTAATAATAATACATAATAGTTTAAAAACTAAAAAATACGCTTTTGTAACTAGCTAAACTAAAAAGTAGAAATTTGTTTTCTACTTTTACGTTCAAAAAATGGGGTTTTTGTTTTGGATTTTGACGAGATTTACCTAAAATATAAATTTGGCAATCAGAAATCTGTGGTTATTGATGGTTTACCTGACGAACTTAGCCATTATAGTTATTCCTTCTAATAATGCCTTTTATTTATCAGCGGTTAACGTGCTGTAAGTACATGACATAAATTAGATCTACTAATTTACATCTATAACTCATCGCTACTGTGATTTCACATGTTTACTTAGAGAATAAGAAACAAGACACTAATTATTATATATTATTTTAATAAAGTAACATCTCATCTCTCTGTATTCCACTAAAGCCACTTGCCTATTGCTACTTACGAGCGTATAGTTTTACAAAAAAGATATTGAAGAGATTTATAGTAAACGTGTTAGATTCTGTATTCTCCAGAAGTGTAAAATTACTAACAAAGATAAATAGGTTCACATAAGAATGAAAAATACGCCACCCAAGCTGGAACGTTCGTAATAACAGACGGCGAACTAGTGCAATATATACTTTTTAATTATTTACCACGAAGTAAAATATAACGTCATATTTTCAATTCTGTTACTAGAGGCAGTCTTAAAATGCGCTCACGTTAATGTAGATTACATTATCTATATTATTATTACACTGATTATAGTTATTAAAATTGATAACAAACACACGTAACCATAAAGAGAAGCATGTACGAGTATCTATTTTCCATTTTCTGCATACAAAAAAATCATGCCACTAATCCCACTAATATTATAAATGTGAAAGTTTGGATGGATGGATGGATGAATGTTTGTTACTCTTTCACGCCAAAACTACTGAACCGATTGCGATGAAACTGGTATGTAGATAGCTGGAGACCTGGATTAACGCATAGGCTACTTTTTATCCCGATATTCCCACGGGATCGGGACTTACGCGGGTGTAACCCCGAGGCTACACTGTAGACCTACAGTTTAGAAAGTATCTGGTGGCATATAAAACAGTACTTATCTCATTTTTATCTGCGAACTTGAAGGACTTCCAGATGATGCATATAGATATTAAATACTATAATCAAAGTTTGAAATCCACGAGTAATATTCCTGGTGTTTGCACTAGCAATACACAACGGCAAGCCGCATAGTATGCGACTGTTTCGGATTAGCAGTGTGAGGATAAACTCCCTGCCAGTGGCGTGAAATACCCTGGTAGAATGATACCGTGGTCGTCATTTCAAGCAATCACTTAGAAAACAACTGTTTATACAAGGAGAAGAGTCTTTTAAACTTTTTGTTTTAAGCGGCTTAGCTTTTAAGCCTAAGATCGTGGACAATATTCACCCTCATTGACATTTGATAAGATGACATACTTTTTAAACCACGTGTAAACTGCCGAAATTTTAAAAGTCAATGAACGTCATTGCTCAAAATAATCTTTTAGGTGTGCTATATTTATTCTTCAGGCGAATAGGTCAATCGTGGTTAAAGTCCTGTCCATTAACAATCCTTCACAGTTCAATGAACCGATGTCACGTTCTAAGTAGGTTACTGATTAATTAAGCTTGTCTCAAAATATATGATTGTATGTTAATTATTTCAAATGATATAAGTCTTATAAAGGCTGAGGAAGAGATAAATACATATAAAAAAACCGTTGGCCGTTTTCCAAAAAAAAAAAATAACTTTCAACTCAGATGAGATCAGTAGACATAGATGTTTGATCTACAGGAGATCAAATATCTATGTCTACTGATCTCATCTGAGCTTACTTACAATCTCACTAATATTATAAATGTGAAAGTTTGGATGGATGGATGGATGTTTGTTACTCTTTCACGCAAAAACCACTGAACTGTTTGTGATGAAACTTGGTATGTAGATAGCTGGAGACCTGGATTAACGCGTAGGCTACTTTTTATCCCGATATTCCGACGGGATCGGGACTTAGACGAAACCGCGGGGCGCAGCTAGTAAATATAAGTAGAAAACTAATTCTACATCAGAACGAAATTACAAGTTCGAAATTCTCACTAAGTAGATATCCTAAAATATGTACCTAATATAAATTTATCACCCATTAAAACCATAATTTGTTCTCTTCATGCCTATGTAATTTAATATGCATTGCAAATTTACATAAACACGTACCTTTGTACTTACTGAACTACACATCTAGGTATTGCAAAATGCCATTATAAACCTAATAAAATTAGTTTAAACAGCTTTCCATAAAGACAGCAGTGGTAAAACAACTGGAACAGAAACATAGTCATGATTCCGCAAGGTCGTGGCACTAGACTCTTTGGCGCCTGAGTGGGAGGACCGTCTGAGTCACAGCACAAGCAACCTTTAGAAGTTTTATAGCCACATTAGGAGGTTTTCAGACAATTTATTAGTGAATAAGTCGCTTTAGTGTCGGATTAATTAAGTTTACTTGTTAATGTTTAGTAATAATTGCGTAGGGCAGGATGATAATGCTATAAAATTTTTATTAGATTTACAATGATCTTGCTTCATTAAAACTTTAGCAATAGAAATACAACAGTAACTGTGACGGTTAAGTTATCCAGTACTGCTTGATTATAAATTATCGGTTGGTCGTTCTGTCTCCACAATTCCTCTTAAACTGAGGAAGACTACTACGACGGAGATAGTGCTATCAGCCAAAGGAATAAGGTATCAGGATCGATTTGGGCTGGTATTTTTAACAAACTAACAGCTTTCACGAACCCAAAGTGTAGTAACGTGGTGTGGTTTATTTTGCGAGACGCATCTATCTTTAATACAAAACTCTATGCGGTAGCCAGCATATCATGAAAACAATCAGATTTCCACATAACTTTTACCTACTTTAATTACTATTTAACTAAAAATATTGACATTATAGACAAGTCTTTTTTAAAACATCTTAGAGTTCCGAAACCCTACATGTATGTTAATTGCTCGTAAAATGTAAGTTCTCGATCCTTGCATTCTATGTGTAGATGAACTTGTTATTTTATCTTAAATAGCTGTTGCTTACGACTTCGTTCGCGTGGAAATTCAAATTTTTCTCGCGGGAACCCATTTTTTGCAAAATTTTTCGTGCCGTAAGAACCTTCTACAAAGTATTAGAAAACATAAAAAAAGAAATGATATCGGTTAAGTCGTTCTCACGTTATGACGTGACCAAGGGAAATAAGGATATTTGCACCTATCCATCCCCCTTTGGGACCTATCCTCCTCCTACCTCATGTAGTGACCCACAAGTTAGCACTAGCATAAATACATGCTTGTATCACGTCTTTCGTGAAATGACGGTATCGTCAAATCTTCAACTTTGAACGTACGTATCTTTACATAGTATAAAACATAGTCGCTTCCGTCGTTTGTACGCTTAGATCTTTTAAACTACGCAACGGATTTTAATTCGGTTTACACCAATAGATAGAGCGATTCAAGAGGAAGGTTTATACGTATAGTTTAATATTGTTTTGTGTTAATTTGTATAATCATATGACGATGATTGTTCACCACATTAGTATCAACATTACAGCCGTGCGAAGCTGGGGCGGGTCACTAGCACAATATGAAGTATAGAAGATTTTTATTCTTATTCTTTATGAAGTTTGAATAAAAACCTATTTCTCTTTATTAAAATATAGTATACGTTTTTAAATTATGAATATACATTAATAAAAGAGGTGGTTAAGATTATTATACATGTTTAAACTTCTGCTAATGATTTTTTATAGTGGCTTAAGTTTTGACTAAGCGAATAGCTATTGTAAATCGTCTGCCATGTTTGTTACATTGACCCACAGTTTTGGCAAGGATGAAAGATTTTCGAGGAGATTACAGATCAGATATTGTTATGAGATGAACACTGATCAAGCGGATAGAACTTTGTGTTGACGCATTCGTGTTGGTTGAGGTAACTTATACATAATATACTACCTTTACTGTGACAGAATAGGTTTTAATCAATGACAAATATCCATTTGCAACTCTGGATTTTGCGAAATAAATGATATATGTGAAAGTTTGGATGGATGGAGGTTTGTTACTCTTTTAAGCAAAACCAATGGGACCGATTGCAATGAAACTTAGTATGAAGACCAGGATTAACATATAGGCTACTTTTTATCCCGATATTCCCACGGGACCGGGAGTTATTTGAGAGAAACCGCGAGGCTCCGCTAGTTTTTAATAGATGCAATGCGATACTATTTCGTAACAAAATGAATAGTAAGTTTGTGGCATACTGGAGTATAATTTCAATTACTATGTTAGTTTGTTGGAATTGCATTGGGGTAGAATAAATTTACGTAATATTTATGTATGGAAAGCTCACTCTCTGAATACACTTTAATAAACAACGACTCTCGAAGTGTGATCTAACTTATACCAACATTAATTTTGGAGACGCACATCTATTATGTGCCGAATCACCATTTAAGAGAATATATTTTGCTTTGAGAGATAGATCTACTTCCGATCTTAACTAAGGTTGTCATGTGAAGATGTGACACGAAGTAAGGACTTGCGATATCTCACTAAATAACACTACTGGCCAGTTAACGTACTATCAGGGTTACAAGAAACGACTTAAGGCTACATAAGGAGGCATTATTTAAACAACCACATAATGTACACCGAGCAGGGCATAGAAACCGGTGGAGAATGAGAATAAGATACCAGTTTTTATCGTACTATTTTAACAGTACAAAATTATGTGTGCTTCGGTGTTTATATTTTAAATTGAGTTGTATACAACAGTCGTTACTATTGTGTATGTTTACCTTTTAAGCAGAGAGTAATATAAATGTCCTTTAAATAAAGACACAAAGCATTTTAATGGACCGTTCGAGTTTTATTCACGTTTTATGTACAAACAAATCAAATGTTTATGAGGTGGTCTGGTCACTTAAAGTCCAAGGATAATGTCAATGAAGAATCTCTCTAAAAAGTCTAATTCAGTTGTTTATCTTCTAACGTGGGTAATATATAGACTAATGTAGTACCGCTCACAACATTGATTAAAAGAAAGCAAGAAGTCGGAAATATGAAATTTTCTAATGTTCTATGCATGGGTTTGCTGACATTGAATTATGTTTACGGGTTTGTTAGAAAATGTAACAGATAGGAAAAATGTTTCTTAACACTTGACTGGAAAACTATTCAACTGTTAATCATTCTTACCATTAAATTGTGGTAATGTCGTTCTATTATTATAGAGACCATTTTATTAATCTGTTTACGTTAAAATCAAATAACTGGCTAATCTTTTGGCTAGGCGATTATTGTTGAGATAACCATCTAGTTACCATAGCAAAGATGTTCTTAGGTCGAAATAGTCATTATTCATACTGTACATTACGAGTAGGTCGCCTGGTCCCGTCCGAATATTGAGAGGCATACCGAAGTCGAGGTGGAAGGAGTAGTGCTGAGAGACATGAGAGAATGGCAAGTTCCAAAAGACGACATTCTGGATAGAGCAAAGTGGAGTAGAAAGACGGGGAAACCAGACCCACCATTATGTGGGACAAATAAAGAGAGAGAAGTTATAAAAGGTATAATTTTTATAACAATAATTTACTTCACTATGTGGATCGTACAACATTCCTTGGAAAGACAGAATGAGCTTCAAGGGCCCCTGAATTATTAAATTACCACCATATTTTTTTAAAATATTTCATATTGAGTCTCACATGGCCGGTGTTCAGTGTGTGTTAATGTTTAGTTTATTTGTTTTATTAATGTTTTTACTACTTTCTGCAACACAGTCTGTTGTATATTTTATGTGTTTACTAGCAACCCGCCTCAGCTTCAAACATAAAAAGTCTTTAAAAAAAAGACGTAATTGGACCCTTTTTGCCTAAATTACTTCGTAGTAAAATAACTTTTAGTTCTTTTACTAATGTCTACATTAAGTAACTATTCGATAAATTCAGGCAATAGCAGGTTATTTAAGAAAATAACACTGAACAAGTAACTTACACGATAGAAAGCTTACCATGATTACCTTAATGTGATTGTCCAACAACAGCACTGAAGACATTTAGATGTCACGCGAAGACACAATCAAAGAAATGGCAGATATTTGAATAAGTTACTACAAGTGAAATTAACCTTTTGGATTTCGTTAATATATGTAGCATTCGAAAATAGAACAAGAATTTGACGAGAGTGACCAGCAAGTACGTCACAAATTCCAAGAAAATCTTACATTCTGACTTCCCTCTTTTTATTATATGTAACTCATCATCATATTCTTACTTTTTTCCTATTTTTTATTTTCTTCTTCTATTCTTCTCTATGCGCGTGCATACGTGTGCATTCATCTCTTCTTTGGTCGTCCTCTACTCTTGTACCCGTCAACTTCCATGCATAAAACTCTCTTCGCCACATTTTGCTTCACCCCATCACATGGTTTATTTATATGGACTTAGTTATTGACTTTGAATGTTTATCAAACCAAGGAGTATATGGGACAGAAACTCGCATAAATTCATAATTATCGTCGTCTGAACTTTTTTAAAGATATCAATAATACCCAAGAGCCATCAGCATTAATAGTAAGCTCCTAGAAGGTGGCATTCTCATTTACAAACTCAATTAATTTACACAATGATTAAAACTTCCTAAACTTTTGTACAGTTGGTTAACTAATTTGTTGTAGGTAAATCTTATCAACGCGAAAGTTGACACTGTTGAGACCGTTTTTATTAAAATGTTCTACCTATAGCCCAAGTATAATAATAAACCTACTTTTGATATAGAACATATAATGATTGATCTTTTACAATAACATGTTGAAATTGACGTTCGGTTCTGACACATTGCTCCACTGAAAACCCCGGTCGTAGTTATGGCCCGAGGGGTTTTCTAGACTTAAAAAGAAAGGGACAATCATCAGTAATATTAAGAAATTAATTACTTACAAATTTTGTGTGCGCTAAGTATATTAAAAATAGTCTCGTATAGCATTGTTAATTTTTTATTTTACAAAAGTTTTCTACCTAAACAAATCGAACTTGCTCGTTTAATCTTTTATTTAAATGCAAGTTATCGAGTACTAAAACCCTGTATTGATAGGCATCTTATTATATACAGACTTTTAATATTTTATTCGTTATAATATAACATGAATTTAACTTTAAACCTCTTACTAACTTTTATTGAGATTAATTATCTCAGCTCAGCTTACACAAATATGTATTTTAATGTCAGTAGGTAAAAGCTGTATTTCGTATAAAACGATATCTTGGTTGACGCAAACAATGTCTTCCATTTGCTTACAGGATTTTTGTTTTTATTTTATGTAAAATATTTTAACTGTGGACAATTCATAACTTGCATTTAAGTATTTAACTTGCGTTTATTAATTCAGTATCTGAGAAATCAAATGTATTTTATTTTTAAACCCAGTAGTAAATTAAAGAAATATTTAAAGTATATTCAAGTTTACTCCGTTATTACGATCGTAGGTATATACTTATTAACCGACTTTAAAAAGGAGGAGGTTCTCAATTCGATTGGTATTTTTTTTTTTTTTGCTCAAACAAATAGAAAACATCCGAAAACAAATTTTAATCAATCGGATCCAAAACAAAAATAAGTTACTAAGAATAAATTCACTATCTAGCAAACAAAAAGAGAACCATCAAAATATGTTTACAGATGTCGATGATGTTAAACTTTAATAAATAATAAAAATAAATCAAAAGGTTACATACACATAACAATAACGTAACATAAAAAAATTGATTCGAATTAATTCGATTTTCAAATTCATTTAAAAAGTTATCGCCTTCACCAGAGTAGAAAATAAAATATAAGGTCATTAATGTTCTTTACTCTTGTACTTTCATATAATTAATATCATCTAGTATAGACCTTCTTGTAAATATCCTTCGCCCAAAAAATGCATTCCTTCATCGTAACGTAATAAAATGAAAATTTGTGTTTAGGCAGCACATTTTGTGTCAGTTATTCGCATGAATAAGCAATAACCGTGCAGACCACTTCACATAGAGAGACACCTTTGACTTAGGAGAGATTTTATACACAAAGCGCTAAGAAAAACTGTGGTGTCCGGAACAGATTAAAACAAGATGTATATAGTGTTTATTTTTAGCATAGTAGTAGTAGTCTAGGAATAGCATGTACGTCATTAATAATATTTGTCCCTATTTCGTTACATTCGCCGCTTCAAAATATTTTTGTAAAAAAAAATTCAAACATTGCTCATATTTCATGTCGTTGTTTCCAGGGTCTACAACTATAAAATTTTACCATATCTTTTGTCAAATTATGATCAAATTCACAACATTCAACCCAATTTTTTTGAGGCTGCGTGTGAAGTGATAAATTCCTTTATATACGGTTTGAGATTTTGTTTTTTGTTCGGCCTCATTCTATTCATTAATAACATCTCGAGGATCACACCTCCACAGCCCACACAATATTCCAGAGTTAGGATATTCGAAGATTATTTTGATCTAACTTGTGTAGCTTATTACTTTCTAAATAAAAATATATTCCTCCATTTCACCGAAACTAAAATGCTTCTAAAACATTTAGTACACTTATATTTCGTCGAAAAGTACAGGTAATGTGGGTTTGATATGGAAATACACCATCTTATTTTCCTTTGAGCACAGTTTATTAGACGTAGCCAGAGGGTGGAATATGATCAAATATACAGCTAATATCTATAAACTCTGACATTTGTTTATAGCAATATATGTGAGATAGAAAATATGTTGCAACTCATATGTTGTAAAATATGTTAATTTTTTTTTTGCATCAAGCTCATCAAGCAAATGATATATATTTATAAAGAACAACCCAAACTTAAAAAAATTAAGCTGACTATGTAAGTTGCTCTAATATTTGTCAAATATAATTTAAGGTTCCGCTATTCGATACTTTTAACACGTAATTTTAGGGACTAATTACTAAACTATTTGAAATGTTTCGTTCATAATTAATCATGACATCGATTTATATTGTCATTGTAAATATAGATAATAGGAAAAGTGGGGAATAACACTGATGTAAGTTATGTGCTCGGCAACAAGATTTCATTAACGATTATGGTTCAACTAGCAGCGCCCCGCGGTTTCACCCCGCTGCAAGGCCCGATCCCGTGGGAATATCGGGATAAAAAGTAGCCTATGCGTTAATCCAGGTCTCCAGCTATCTAAATACCAAGTTTTATCACAATCGGTTGAGTGATTTTTGCGTGAAAGAGTAACAAACATCCATCCATCCATCAATCCAAACTCTCACATTTATAATATTAGTGGGATGTGACAGTTTGGATGGATGAATGGATGGATGGATGTTTGTTCCTTTTTCCTTTTCAATTCTATCATCCTACACCCCTTCTCCATATAAACTTTAACGATGACAAATCTCACATCCTCCGTGCGCCTTAAGTGCTTGAAAAGTGACACGAAAATTTCAACACAAGTTGTTCAACAGATTAGCAGCGAATTACTACCAAAGCTTAAATTTATTGACATCTCTCACATCGTATGCCAAACATATCTTCGTATTAATTTGATTTGTTAATCGCTAACATTGCAATTTCGGTACTAATTTGTACCAAATGATCGTGAATACTCAATAATACGTTATTATCATCTATTAAAGATTCAGCTGGATTCGTGTTATTTATTCTAATTCAGGCTTGATGGGAGGCTTTTAATATAGAGGGGGATTTATTTTAAATGCATAAGCAATACCATTGGTTTTAAAAGTTTTATAATAAACATCTATTATTAATAGTTTGATCTACATCATGAAAATCTAGATTCCCCTTGTATTTTCTTAAAGTTTTATAAGAAAAACATAACAAATATCAAGTGATAAGTTTTGTAAGTAGTTATATGATCGAATAAGAGCATAATGATCCTAGAGGATCTCATAATCGATCACAGGGATTTCCTTTCAAGGGTACACCTGAGGCCCTTGCAATAAGGACTGAAAAAAGGGGTCTCATAATCGTATCGATGATATGGCATATTTTACCTTTTAAAAATTAGTCAACAAATCATAAAATGGGGAAGCCGATCCGAATAGATATATCGTTTTTTTTATTGCTAAAAATAACGTATACCTACGTAATAATAAAGTATCTTAGTGCCTATTATGCACCGTAGAATCACAAATTACAATGAATGTGCCCAGAAAGTTTTGACATATGACTACAGCGTGCAAGTGCGTGGTTGGCACATCACGAAACATGTTCGTTGAGAGAATCTCCGAAGAGACTTTTAGAACTAAAGCAAATATTACATACAGTCGTAACAAGGATGAGTGTAGGCGATTTGTTCAAACTAAGGCTGAACATAGCATTCACATACTATCGCCACATGTATCACACGTTCATGCCACACGTTCATCTCAGCATTGGCTACGTGCAGGCGTCACTCATCTTTCAGATCCGTACAGGACGGCAGGTCTATTGACTGTCTAGACCTGTCCTTATAGTTTAATAGGACACTTGGGATCACAAATGCTTCCCGTTACCTGCCGCCACTTCATCCACCCTATATTGATTCGATGCTGTACATTCATCATTAATCAATAGATATTAAATAGAATTATACAAATATACTACTTTTGGAAAAATAAATAGGGAAACTGATATATTTGTTAAGTTAGTTATCTTTCGTAACACGCTGATAGAGTTAAAACATATATAAATAAGGACTATTGGTTTGACTTCCTTCTAAAGTATGAGAGATGTCACTTTCTGTAAACGTCAAAACGTAATTAACATCTTACAATAAACACTGGCGTTGATCACTGAAATACTCGCTACTGCATCAGATCTCCCTTAACTTCTGAACTAAAATTACCGTTTAAAACCACAAACAACTAAAAATAAACATATCGTATATTAATACAAAGTCCCGGAGACGTGGCTCAGGTAATATACAATATAAATGCAAGCCTTCGAGGCACAAAGGCGAGCGCGGAAACTGAATGGTAAGATATGGCGTTGAATCTCAAACAATATAGAAACCTTAGACAGTATAAATATATATGTAGATATTAGCCCAGACATGCAAGAATGGAGCGAATCCGTCTGCTTAGCACCTTGCTTGCATATCTGGATTAATAGAATAATAGTCGTTTAGCCTTTTTTGAGACAGAGTTCTTGTAGTCTTGTGTCTCGTATCACCGAGATAACTTGGTTATTCAAATCCTGTTAACCGGGCGTCATGTAATGCAAATAGTTCATGATGCTCTCTGCTGTTTAGCCTCTGATTTGTCTCCAAAACTGGGCTTACGCAAAGAGGTACCTAATCTATAATATGTTCAGAAGCATAATAATTAAAAGAGATTGCGATTTTAAGTAGCAACACGTTAAAAAATTACTAATTATAATAAAAAATTGTAGTTTCTTACAAAAAATGGAATAGTCTTATGAAAGGGAGGGAAAGTTTGTAAATGGAATTTCTTGAAATTTATATCATCACGTTTTTTTTTCATGTTCTGATACATTTTCCAATATAATTACGTTACGTTGAAAGATCATTATTAGTTAAAATGCTACATTCAATTATACAGTATTAAGCTTTTACTACACGCGTTAAAATCTATTTAAACGCAACGTTCCATGATTATATTCCCATATTATTGTAACCCGCTTCTTTTATTTAAAAAACATTAAACTATTATGTTAGCATTTAAACTTAACCTACATAAAGAATTAATTTCATAAATCCACAATAAAATACCAATCTGCGATTTTATTTACTGTTTCCATACGAAGTAATATTTCATGTTTTATGTGTCTCGCAAAATGTTTATGTGTTGTTCGTCTGTAAGTTTTATTGTCGCCATGAAATATTATCAACTTACTGTTTATGGTTTCCTGAAAAGTTGACATAAAATTTGTGCTTATATTTAAATAAAAAACGAATAAGATGGCATAAATTGAAAGTTTCTCGTTGACCTCAATTTTAGTACATTACTAGCAACCCGCCCCGGCTTTGCACGGTTACAAATTATACACCAAAACCTTCCTTATAAACCACTCTGTCTATTAGTGAAAACCGCATGCAAATCCGTTCAGTAGTTTTTCTTAGACTTTGTTTTATAATAAGTAGTGATTATGTCGTAACAGGATGAATAATTAATCATTCACTGAGAAAATTGCGCGTACAGTTTTATTGCTGGAAATATCTGTTAACATAACTATACAACGTCTTGGCTCAAACAGATAAATTATCTTTATAAACAATATTCTTCGTTTGTAAATCATGTGATTAACAGTTCCCTTATCGAGTCCCTATCATGTATAGCTTCTCAATTTTTATTTAAAACTTCAGTTCAACAATTCTGGGAACGTAACATTTTTACGCTTATAGGTTCTTTATGTTTTCGTGAACTTGTGAGGTTCGAGGTTTGACACCTAGATAGGACTTACTTTAGTAGCAGCACAAAGCATCGGCTCGTTCTCTGTTACACAGACAAAAAAATAGTGTCGAAATATGGATTTGTAGTACACCTCTCCCTACCATTTGAATTGGGCAATATCGTCGGAGAAAATGTGTTTTACGAAAACAAACATTTCTCGACGAATCTACACGTAGTTAGATAATAAGCGAGGAATTGTAATGATTACCTCCTAAACGAATATCATTTTCAGAAATAGGCCGTATGCGATAACATAAGGTATAATGTTTTCTCGGAGAAGATTCACTGAAGAAATTGACTATTACTACTATCGACTAATAAGCACCCAAAATATAGTTGAAACGTGTGAAAATTCGTAACCTTACACGTTACGACAAATACGTAATCTATACACATACAGAAATAAATGTTAGATAAAGCTAAAGTCGTTGTTGTATGTAGTTGTCACGTGAGTGCAATTCTTTGTCTTTCTTTTAACCATAAATCGGTTACAAGCTACCCTTCCCAACAACGCTTCCACATCAAGGTGATTTTTTTACTGAGCCTTTCTATTTTGCAATCTTTAACCGACACGATCTGCCTTTCAGACTTATATAAAGCCATACATAATCTGTAAATATTTAATTTTGTAAGTACTTCACATCACTTATCAGTTTTTTTAAATCCTACATGTTGTAATAGAAAGGCTTTTACAATGATCTGATTTCAAAAGAAAAGTCGATGTCGGAAAATTATAGGTAATCGGATTACACCTACGATTACTGTTTGGAAGTTGAGAGAGATGGGATTAATTATAAAGAGGTTCTTTATATACATGAAACAATTTATACAATGTTAAATCTGAAATCCAATACATTATGAAAATTAGGATTGCTTAATCAAAAAATGGTTAACATTTAAAGACAAACGGAGGACAATTTTTGCAGTATTTTAAGCTGGCAAGCTGACATGGCCGGCGAAATAACATATATTTTAA
Source organism: Callimorpha dominula (assembly GCA_949752705.1). Classification (NCBI taxonomy): domain Eukaryota; kingdom Metazoa; phylum Arthropoda; class Insecta; order Lepidoptera; family Erebidae; genus Callimorpha; species Callimorpha dominula. Next base: position 9,621,793 of record OX457010.1, on the reverse strand, counting down.
TTTTTTTATTATATACATATATTTAAGCCTGAATAGTCATTCATACACGTATGGCTTCGGTACGTATGGGCCGGCTCGACCGGAGTGATACCACGGCCTCACAGAAAACCGGCAGTGAGGCAATGCTTCATTGCTTTTCGCCGAGTGAGTGAGGTTACCGGAGGCCCTAACCCTTCCTTACCCCCTCCTCTCCCCCTCTTCCACCCTTCCCCTACTCCCACCTTAAAGGCCGGCAACGCACTTGTGACTCTTGAGTTGCAGGTGCCCATGGGCGGCGGTAGTCAAATGATCAGGTGACCCCGTCTGCTCGTTTGCCCCCTATACCATAAAAAATACAGCCTGTGTAACATTACTTCTTACTATCTACTGTAATAAAAAACTTAAAGCTTATCCACGTTTATGGGAAATCTAATATTATTTACGTTTAATCTGCTCAAGGATTTTAAACCCACCGATAATAGTCGTATAGATGACTAGCAGCGCCCCGCGGTTTCACCCGCGTAAGTCCCGATCCCGTAGGGATATCAGGATAAAAAGTCTAAATGTTAATCCAGGTCTCCAGCTATCTACATGCCAAGTTTCATCGCAATCGGTTCAGTAGTTTTGGCGTGAAAGAGTAACATACATCCACACATCCATACATCCATACATCCTCACAAACTTTCACGTTTATACTATTAGTAGGATATTCAGTATCACAATGAAAAAATAAGTTCTTTGACCGATCTGTTCAAAAATAAACATTTGTAGGAACTACAAAAAGTCTAACGATAAATGACTATGATGTATTGTATGTAATTTGTAAGAAACTTGTAACTCGCAGCCTTTCGGAATACACTTATAGAGCCATCTATCAAAAGTTACAGGCAAACTTATAGTAAACGTGATTATTGTAATCCTTTGTGTATATTTACCTATTTTTGGGACGGTCAGACATATATTTGATACTAGAAAACGAACTTTGGACAAAGCTTTCAGTGTCGAATGTGGTCCAACTTGGTTGAAAACCAAAATAATGAAAACTATGTAGCCTGAACCTCTTTCGGCGTAGAGCAAGCCTGGCTGGTAACATAATATTTGAATCTTTTCGTTTTTGGATTTTGAATTATATAGATTCATAATTAAAGGCAGAGAAGCCGAAGAACCGCCGTGGCAAGCGGACAGATTGGACGGCTGTCAAGTTGCAGAGCCACTTCTATAAAGCCATTATAAAGTTATATTATTGTTGTAGATAGATCAGTTTCAATATATTATCTATCAGTTGTGTTGACGACTATCAATCTCTCTCCTCTCACACTAACATCACGATCCCACACCCTCTCCTTGGCTGGAAGTCTTACAGTATATTATATCCTAAGTAAAAAGAATTGATTTTTGGAGCGCCAACTTGTTTGTAAATCAATACTGGTTATTAGTTATCTCTTATAGGTTAAATAGTACGGTCACTTGTACCATGCCCACTCCAATTCAAAAATTAGTATGCAATAACTTCAGGGTAAAATACCATATTTGCGTTTGTACTTGTTGTTTGAAATTGCTATATCTAATCAGTCATGTTTACTTTTACCTGTTATTGTGGACAGTTTACATATATGGTCTCATAACAACAGTAGTCGCACTTACGTTTTATCGTACTTTTTGCCCTTTCTACAGAACTTTGCCAACACTACTACACATTACCTACTAATTATACTGTTATTTTCGGTTGTGTTTCTTTACATATTGCACTTTGCTTGCCTACTTTTACAAGATAGAAAATGAGCGCCTTTTGATGATTTTTTTTGGAATATTTTAAGTTCCTAACATTTTTAAATTGTAATCTTCCGGATCCGGTTCGCATTGTTAATAAAAGATCATTCATAAAAGATAATTTCTTTTTTTTTTCATTCCATGATTATAAGCCTCAATATTTCCATCAAAACCCTTTTATTTTATTACATGGGAATAAAGAAAAATATTACAAAAGAGAACAATTAACCGTGTTAATTAAAGGCTTATATTCTTTTGTCTTGATTTGAAAAATGGGGTCTTAAAGGATTTGACTCTCCAAATAGTGTACATCAGTATCTTTTAATTGGCTGCAATACAAAAGATTTTATTAATTAATAGAGGAAGGCGATTTGCTGTGTGAGGATAAGACTACGACCTATATGCCAATACAATTTCATTTATTTTTAACCTATTATAAAAACGAAAAACGCCTGTACAACGAAACACCCATACTACGACTACCTATGTAGATTCAACCGCAACGTTAGCAATCGCGAATACGCTTCCCACTCAATAGAAATATCTTAGTACCTATGTTTACCCGTGTGTTAGAACTCGTAGAATTATAACCTATGCTTTAATTTCGGTCTAGATAACGCTGTGTAATATAACCGACTAATAGTATTACTATTTCGGTAATTCGATTATTGCCCGGTTCCTATAATGAAGAAACGGTTCGTTTTGCTTACGGACGGTAAAATTTTCCTTGAAAATTTAAAGAAAATTTACCGACCGTATGTAAAACGAATCGTTTCATAATTATAGGAACCGGGCATAAGTGAGAGGGCTCGGACTTCCCGGCAGCAGCCAGGTCGAGTTACATGCTCGAACTATCAAACACACACTCTCAAATCCACATACACAACCAATTTTCCCATCTCTATAGCTAAAGTGCCCGGTTCACGGCAACAGGCTTGCTCCATATTACGTGAGTGGGACGAGATTATAGTTTTAAATTGTGGCTGTTTAATACGCCTCTGTTCACTCCTTCGCGAATACATGTTGAAAATATTGACATGAGTTCCTTGCGAGATTTTTTTAAGTGAGCTACACCGTGGAAATTTTAACTTGACTAACTTTATGATTTCATATACCTACTCATTAATTTGTTTTAACGATTATATATATAACGGTTTTGGTATCGCAAAATTTGGAAAAGTGGTAGGCGAATAGTACCCACATTTGGCCAGTTTATATCTGATCTAGTCTGGGTGACTTAGGACACTATTATATTTTACAAACGAAGTCCAGATAATGTTGAAAAGAAATCGGGCATTAAGTCTGAAATTAATTAGGAGAAAGCACTTCAGGCTTTGTCATCATTTTTTTTCATCCCAATTTGGGAAAATCATTTGTAAATTACATAACATATCAAGATTATCTCTTCAGCTCTTTTGCAAATAAAAACCTACTTACCGCAGTATTCTTAAAGTGTAGCTTTTAAGCGAGTGTTTGCCCAAAGAAAACTTTGCTGTACTTTATCTTATTCAGTATTTTAGTATTATTTCTGAACGTAATTCTTCAAAGTACTGGTTTCCAAAAAAACATTTGGAAACAATAACTTATTCTTAACATCAAGGAATTTAATACCATACGACCCTTCTTAGTTTACCTCAACCTACATTTCAATATAGAAAGTAAATCAACAACCCGAAGAAATGGCAGGTGGCAAACTTGAAAGCATTTGTGACGGGTTTCAGGTTTTCCCTTGATAACGGCCAATTTTGAAGGTCCGTGATTCATTATTCTATTAAAAATTTACATTCGGAACTTCAAAGTCGACTCTAAAGAGTAATTGACACTTAACTTCTCTTCTTGGCAAAGCGTGAGACAAAAGGTTTCCTGTTTTGTTTGAAATCTTCCATAGAAAGAGAAGGCACCGCGGACTTAATTATTATAGATTAAGTGAAAATAAATCTAAGGTATAGAAATAATTGAGAGACTGAGTAATCTCAGTCTCTCAATTATTCAAAGGCCAAAAGAGTCAGGTGAAAATTAATAAGGTTTTGATTTGTTTATTTCCGAAAAGCTTTAGAAATAGAGATTAATTAGCTATTTATCTCCATTTGTATACTATTTGGAAAATCTCTTAACCCCAGGTAACGTTAAATAACGCAATCGTAGGAGTTAAAGTCTTGGATGGTGATTTGGATTTCAGAATATTGGAAGGCTTCATTGTCAAATATATGTCATAAAAAATTTAATTCGGTGAATTAAACCGTTTGAACTAAATTCAAAGCTTGGTTTATGACAGCATGGGGGCGTGGCAGTTGTAACTATTATCTTCAATCTAAGATAATAAGAGTGAGCATGAGTAAGGTGAACTGGGCCTGTCATTTTAACACTATAATTAAGGATAGTGCAAAGAAGATCTCAAAGATGTCAGATGTTGAGGAAGAAATAATAACGCTTTGATGACGTAAACGTCTTTATTACCTAGGTACATACATAAACCATCGGAATAATTTACATAAATACAGTTTATTATGTAACTAAGTAATTGGCTCCAATAATTACAGAAATGTGTCTTTTCTCATTCACTATTTTCTTGTTACAAAAAAATAGGCAGTCATGGGACTGCCGATAGAGGTGAAAACTTAAACGAAACGATGAACTTAAAACGTCACATTAGCAGGTTGGTGACATTAATTAATAAGGAGCTGACAGAACTCAATGTTTCGATTAGCGCCCTCTAGTGGATCTATAATGTACTATTAGCGTGACGGTCAAGAGTTCAGTGCTTCTTCCCCATATCAAAAGAGCACAAATGTGCCTAAAGAATTTTTTACTTCAAAAACCCAATGTTATAATACCTAATGATATAATACCTTAGACGTGTTATAAGTGTCTATGGACATCACAAAAGTACCGAGTTATGATCAAACCAGTGAATTCGAAGATGCTACGATTTACTCATTCATATTCATAACACAATACATTATTACACAAACGAATTCCGGCACTAATGAACTATTCACTTGCTCCCAAACAATAATAATAATAATTTATTTAGCAACAGAAATGGATAATGTACCTAGTACATTTGAGTGGACAAAGTTGTAATTACAAGTAAGTAAATATTTATATAACATAATACAATAATTCGTCCGTTTTATGAACAAAGCAATATTTTATTTAGATTTACAACAGCTTATAATGAAAGAAACTGACCGCTGTTCTTTTACTTTTGGTTAAGAGACGGGGCAGAAAAAGGGGATTATTAGTACCTTTGTCGGACCTTCTGGCTAAGATTGCCTTTATAAAATGTATTTTTTATTCTCATCCGTTAGTGAAAGAATATTTGATGTAGTTTAGACAAATAAAAGGATATAGTCGGGTAAGTGAGTTACTTACAGTAGCAACGGAAAGGGTATTATATGTCCGTACTTTATTCTATCAATCAGCTTATTCTTGCTAAAACAATAGCGACGGACTTTTGGGTTAAGGACAAGTATAATATGTTTAGTAAATACTACAAATTTGGATCTTGTAAAAAATTACAAACAGTGAAGATTGAAGTATAAAGTAACATATATAAAGTGATATAAAGACATAAAAATATATTAATAATACATATAAATAAATTACAACTCCTTTCTTTTGAAGTTGAAAAATAAAAATTATAAATTCATTCGGGGAACTAAAATTGAATCCTAAATACTAATATAATAAAGTTGATATTTTTTTGTTAGATTGTTTGTTTGTTTAATTGTATTTATATATTGTATTGTAATTGTGTAATTGTAATCTCTGGCGGTACCAGTCATTCAGGATTCAAAAAGCTATTCGTGAGAGAGCTATGCTTCGGCACGTATGGGCTCGACCGGAGTGATATATACCGGCACAGAAAACAGGCAGTCAAGCAATACTTGCATTGCTTTTCGACGAGTGAGTGAGGTTACCGGAGGCCCTAACCCTTCCCTACCCCCTCCTTTCTCCTCCCCCCTCTCCGCCCCTTCCACCCGTTCCCTATTCCCACCTTAAAGGCCGCCAACGCACTTGTGACTCTCAAGTTGCAGGGACCCATGAGCGGCGGTAGTCATTTACCATCAGCTCACCCATCTGCTCGTTTGCCCCCTATACCATAAAAAAATGATTTTGTACATGAGCCAAAATCGTGAGAAATGGTATAGGGCTATATCTAGCATTAGGCTTCACGTCTCAGCTAACTTTTTTTCTTATGTAAGTCGGAAGGAAAAGTGCTCCCGAGCTGCTTTATTGGCGTACGCTGGCGTAATGATTGAGTGATACGTAAAAACACTGGTTGAAAATATATTGGTTCTTAGTACATTTAAAAAAAGTCCGCGATACCGATGTGATTGTTTTAAATTCAAAAGGGATTTATAAGCATTATTATTAGGCATTTCAAGTTCTCTTGATCAGATAATTTTAAGATAAACATTGCCCTTTATAGCATGATATTTGGACACATACTTTATTTAGAAGATAATGTAAAATTGTAATTATTTAAAATTTGCGAGCGAGCGTTGTGACGAGTAGAGACGAACTGCAAACGCCTCCATGCCGCGCGTGCCTACGTGCCTCTTCGACTTTACTTGCGTTTATTGTTTATACTGGGAATGCTGTTTTTCCCATGGGCAATCACAAGAAAATTTTGCTAAAAATATTATATCTACTGAAGTATTATGAATAATCAATCAGTGATTTCTTTCAAATTAGTATGGATCACCAATTAATATTAATTATAACTACTACAAGTTTTTGTTTATAAATATGACTTTTATTCAGCAAGAAAAAATAAGTAACTTGAGGGAATTGATCATCTTAGATATGTCTTTAATTATTTTGTATTACTATATATATAGTTGTTATCTGGATGATTAGTTTTGTTCTGATAACTTAAAAAGCACAGGTCATTTAAATCTGGTGAACTGACAATTGATGCTCATGTTGTTCTGTTTCGGCTTCGGACTGAAAAGCGAAGCGTTAGGGTCAACTCAAACTGAGTGGCAAAACCTTAACCACCCCAACCCTTATTCCATTCAAATACAGCTGAAAACCGTACACCGCTGTTCGCTAGACTAGATTATACTAATTGCATACGTTTTAGGTAGATTTCGAAGTAAAGTCTACCTATTGGTTTTGTACCAGTTGTCGAGTTTTCCAAAAATTTCTTCACAGGAGGTCTAGTTATGAAGCCTAGACCCTAAAACAACCGCCAGTTAAAAAATGTATGTATTTGTATGTATATATGTATGTACCGCATTTCTACCGCTAGAGGTCGCAATTATGCACCGATTACTTTCAAACTTGGACGACAAATCAACAGGGCAAAAATGAAGGTTAAGTTCTTGAATGGGGGGTTTACTGTATTTTATGCTCATTCGTGTATGCACCAAATACACGGATGACCTTTTTTTTTATATTTACATTTTGGGTATTAGTTATTCAGTGATAACTCATCGGGGCTATCGGTGAGGTATTCATGAGTACGTTGCCTTACCCATGAGCAAAATTGGTTGAAGGGAGGTGACAGCAGCAGTGGCATTTTGTAGCCTATGTTCCGCATTGTAAGGTGAGGATGACAAGGCACTAAAGGAATATACGTTGAAGTTAGTTTTGTTTTTAATGAACATGTAAAGATATAGAAAGGATTTGACGTCATGGAGACAACTTGCAAAGAGATTTTGCAATATCCACAAAATCTTTTACAATACTAGATATCAAAATGGTAAGCTGTGCTACCTTTAGTTTAAATTGTGTTTTCCTATAAACACATGGTTTTATTAGTAAACAACAATGTAAGTACCTTGTTGCTAAACTAAAGCTGCTGCAATGTAACAAAATCACGCAAGTGACTTCTATCCTACATACTCGCACAAATAGCGCTTTTAAATTCATAAAAAGCACTATTTTTTATACATAGTAACGTTTTATACGTTACAATGTGTGAAAAAAAGTGCTTTTTATGAATCACGCTTAGTGGTACAAGTAACTTTTACTTGTACCACTAAGATAGTGAATAAGTAGACGGTGCAGCTTCAGTAAGCGGTTGCCGCCTATTTATAACACTTACTATTACACTTACTACTTTGTAACACTCACAATATAACTCTGTACAACTATAAAAGTAGTAGAAATTATTGTCAATACAAGTAACGAATGTCTTTCAACAATACATTGTCTTCTAGGGGAGCTCAGAATAGATATTTTATACTACTAAGGTTGCAAATTTGAAGAAGCGTAACCCTAACTAATTACGATATGCATTGCAGAAAACTTGTTTTGTTTCCTTGAAAATTTCCTTTAGACAAAACTAAGAGTAAAGAAGGCCTAGTTTTGTTATTAAACCCTCCAAGTCCGTAAGTTAAAGACTGTGTCAGGAATTGTTTGTGCGGGGTTTTTGAATTTACGTATTTTCGATTGTATGTGTCGTTACAATTAACCACATTACTAACAATCGTTGTTCTTCTACTTTTATATAACTCATTGTAACAGGAAATTGTATCCTCTCTTCAATTTGCAGAGATAAAATTTGGTACTTGCCCTCGGGGACTGAGTAAGAACATCGTGAAATTTGACTACAATCAAACAGAGTGACTGTGAAAAATATGAAATGAAGCACTCAAAATGTTCGGTTTCGTCTTAAAGAGGGACACAAAAATTTAATAAAATTTATTATGAGCAAGTGTATGTAGAACTAATGAAAATAATTAAAGTTAGGCAATCTATATATATATATATACATAAAAAGGGCCAGCCTGTTGCCGTTAAAGATGGGAAAATTAGGAGTATATTAAAGAGGAAAGATAGATACGAAAGGAAAGGAATAGCTCGAGAAGATAAGGGTCTGGGTAAGTCCGGCTCCTCTAAATATTAGACAATCTAATTAGATACCAATTCTCATTTAAAGAATCTCCGAAGATGTTCAAATATTAGACAAGTTAGGCGGTGATAATAATGAATCAATTAGATGTGTAACTCGGGACTTAATCGCGATAATATTTAAAAGGTACAATATCTCTTGGTTACGCGACGTTTCGATCGAATTGCACCGATCGTGTCCACTCATGACCGCGATCGGTGCAAATCCCGAGTTACACATCTAATATGTATCAAAGACGCGAAAGTTTAAAGACAATTATCAATCAATTAATCAATCAACCAAATGCAGGTAGACTCGGTTTGGTTGATTTGGCCAATCCATTCCAGTTACCTTTTTCAAGTCAGTCCATCTAACTTTAAGAAATTCTCCTTTTACCTAATCGTGGTCTCCGCTCTAGGAGTACCTTAGAGCAACAGTTTTTCTTTGGTAAATGTTAAAGTCATGCGTAAACCCATATCCAAACGCCAAAACAGCCGCGGGCAAACGCTAATAGTTAATGTAAGTCAATAGCAAGTTACTATTAAATTCTGATTTATATCTGATACGCATCAAAATTGACTATTAAACAAACAATAAATATTATGTTGTTATAACTTCAATTTATTCTTGTTTGTAAATGTCTCAGACACTAATATTGTCATACCAATAGATCGAACTTACAAGCTATAAATAAAACTGAATACATATAACTTACACAAGTTCAGAAATAAGTATTCATGGTCTAAAATCCTTGGGAAATATATTTAACAATTGGCTAAGATCCAGCCTTCAGTCGTCTAGTAGTGTCCTCTTTGTAATGCGGACATTTCAAGGTGCGTGCTTTACCTTTGAGAATAATTATATGGTACGTAACAAAATATAATACGCTTAATATAATTTGTAATATAGTAATAATAACTATAATATAATTAAATGTAATATAAAAAACACCTTATTTAAAGATCATAATATACTGTAATTTCCTGAGGTAAACTGTTTTTAAACTTTCGCGATTTTCATGCATATTAAATCCTTGACTTTATAAAGTACTAGCAGTGCCCCACAGTTTTACCAGCGTAAGTCCTGATCCCGTAAGAATTTCAAGATAAAAAATAGCCAATATGTTAATCCAGGTCTTCAGCTATCTACATACCAAGTTTCATCGCAATCGGTTCAGTAGCTTTGGCGTGAAAGAGTAACAAACATCCATACATACATACATCCATACATCTTCACAAACTTTCACGTTTATAATATTAGTAGGATTATAACTTTGTTTACCTGACGTTTCAACTGAATTACACCTATCGTGGTCACGACTATCGAATCTTAGAATAATCGCCTTGTTTTATAATTTGGTTTAATTATTTCAATTTAGTTAAACAACACTACACCTGGGTACAGTAGATTTCTATTCCTGCCGATGAAAAAACTTCTATATAAAGCACACTCATATATATTATATCTGATCCAACACTTATGGTCCAAGTTACATTATTCACAATGCAATAGGTAAAGCCACTGCAAAATAATTCATTGTTTCAAATTACAAATTTTACTTTTCACTTAGTACTTTTTTTTTAATATTGATACTATTAATTGAGAGCTGTTAAAGTGATTTTTCTACTTACATTAGTTAACGAAAATAAAAAGCTGGATATTGGTGAGGCCATGAGGAAATACTTTGACCTTACAAAAAATCGTAGTTAATAAGTATCATCAGCATAGTGCTGTACCTATTAACATACACGCTTTGTATTTGTTGTATGTTAGTTTTCACCAACAATAAAACCTCTGATTAACTTGAAAATTTGAAGGACCATTGACAACATAAGACAATAAATTATAGTTTAAAAACTAAAAAAGCACGTTTAATAACAACCCGAACTAAAAATTATTTAGTTCGGTTTGTTATCAAAGCTTGTTTTTCTTCAACTAAATTTTTTACCGTTACTGAATACCTTCACTAGAGCTTATTATGGAGAGAGGCGCACAAACGCAAAGTAAGGTAAACCACTGCGGATGAGAGTGTTTATACGATAGGTTACCAGTGGTTGGTAACTTACCTGTAAAAACGTATATTTCACTTCTCTCCGTAGTTAATAAAAACAATACCCTCTATCAAATATTATAAAAAAACCGTCTTGAATTTATGAAAAAATTATAGTCTTTCGTATTCAGCTAAACCTAAGATACATTGTGGCAATGTGTTTAAAAATAATGAAATTCCACCTACAGAGGATAAAATTAAAAAGGTTGGCTGACGTTAGCTTGTTTTCAATTATGTTAAAAAACTATTAGGAACATAAATAAGCTACTTAGTAAAGACGAGGTCACAAAAAGTTCGTAAAAAATTAATAAAATTTTCAATAAATATAATTTACACAAAATAAAAATGGAAATTGACAACTTTGGACCGTCCTTCGACATGATTAATGCCCTAACCTATTTCATTTAATAGAAATAGTGTCCTAACCTATTTCATTGAAGCACTCAATCGAACTTCTTTGATGGAATTGGTTTATCATTATTCTGTATTCTATGGAGAGGCGTCAGAGGGTGGATTATTTTTTTATGAAACTCATTTCTAATTTAGAGAGTCTTATTTATAAAATTGTCAGAATTTACTGTTAAGGATCTCAATTTTCAAAGATGTTACTTGACGATTATTAATATAAATACTGTACAAATCTAATCCCACTAATATTATAAATGGGAAAGTTTGGATGGATGGAAGGATGTTTGTTCCTCTTTCACGCCAAAGCTACTGAACTGATTTCGATGAAACTTGATATGTAGATAGCTGGGGACCTGAATTAGAATATAGGCTACTTTTTATCCCGATATTCCCACAAGATCGGGACTAACGCGGTCAAAACCACGGGGCGCTGCTGTATAAATAAATATGCCAACCGAATTCCTAATTATATTTATACTACTATCTTTAAGTTCTGACTCAATTTTATGTAATGCGCTCCAGTTCAATTATACTCAGAGTACGTTTAATCCTCTGCGTGTCCAATATAACGATGCATTCAGGATGTTGCTGGGGTTGCCTCGATTTTGTAGTGCCTCTGGTATGTTAGCTGAAGCAAGAATTGACAGGTTTCATGGGATCATACGCAAGAGGCTGACGTCAATGATGAGCAGGGTACGAGGTAGCACTAACAGCATCCTGAAGTTCATTGCGGAAAAGCAGGATTCTAATATCCTGAAGGCATTTGTTCGTGCTCAGATTCGATAGTATATCCTTTAATGTAAACATTATAAATATAGACTTTGTCTGACATAAATATTTATTATTATATTATTAATTTGTAGTATATATATACCTGTTTTGATTTGCTAAGACAAGTTTTTTATCACAATGGATTAGCATTACCCTTTACGGCAATACTGGATGACTTTTGGATACGTTAATGCGAAAACCGCGATTTAAAGGGATTTTCAAAGTATTTATAAATGACGATCTAAGTACCCATTTTGTAAAGTCACCTTATATTTATAATTAAGTGATCCGTTACGTTATCCTAAGGCCTTGGTATGAGAAACATTTTTATCCCATAAAATTACAATGTCCTTCGGTAACATTTTTGTCTTAAAATTCCATTGCTTAGCCGCAGGCCACATGTATTTTGCAAAAAAAGGAAAATAATTTAAAGGTTAATCATACCCTTAGAATGTAGTAGAATTAGAAAAATTGTAGCTACCAGACTTTGCAAGTTACACCTTGTAAAAAATACGTAAAAATAGAATCTAAACTAATCTAAACTAAAATATTATGTATTTGGTGTACAATAAAAAGTACTTACTTATTTACTAACTTACTAAACCCCTCCAAGGTTTTGTCCCAACAGGGGAAATATGATTTTTTGGAGTGAAATTTCTTTAGGCACGTTTGTGCACTTTTGCTATGGGGAAAAAGCACTGAAATCGTGACCGTCACGCTAATAATACATATATAGATCCACTAGAGGGCGCTAATCTACACATTGAGTTCTGTCAGCTCCTTATTAATTAGTGTCACCAACCTGCTAATGTGACGTTTTAAGTTCGACGTTTCGTTTAAGTTTTCACTTCTGTCGGCAGTCCCATGACTGTCTTTTTTCTTTTCTTGCAAAAAGGTTTACAGGTTTGTCACAAACCTTTTTATAGGTGATAGTGATAGAACAGGCTATAGTATTATCGGTCACTACCTTACAAATATATAAATAGCTAAAATGGCACCCGCGTTTCATACTGTTTGAAGAGCTCTAAAGTCTCAATGAGACCTATTATTAGAAGTGTGAAGATCATGTTTGTCTTTGTAAGACTCAATTTGCTTTAATTATAGTTTGAATTGTCTAAAGAGCCGATATTGCTTAAAACATTATTAAACAGCTAAAGTAGTGGTTAGTAGAAAAAAAACTAAATATATTTTTTTTGTAATTAGTATTAAGCACGTGTGTTTTATAATCAGAATATTTGTAAAAATACAACATTTGTAGCTAGTTAAATATTAAAATAATTGATTATTCAGTTGTGCGGATTGTGTTTTCATTTAAATATATCTCGTTCGTTAAATAATTATATTTTAGAATAGAATAGAATCATCTTTATTGTATGCCAACGACATATTGTTTAAAAAAATACACAATATGTATGTACAATAGGCGGCCTTATCGCTAAGAGCGATCTCTTACAGGCAACCTTACTTTCAAATAAGAGGCAACCCTTCCTTTACTTTGTTAATACGTGTTTTTTTTTTCTATTAAGATCGAAATGCGTATTTTTATTAGTTACTATATTCATTTATAATAATAACCCATAATAACACATTACACATTGCTACCTAGGCCTAAACTAAGCAGAGCTTGTACTATGGGCTCTAAAACTCGTGTAAATATAATTTTTTTTTTTTTTGTAAATACTTACATATTATACATAGAAACAGACCAATGCAAATACATATATTCATGCATATAAAAGTTTGTACTGAGGGGGAATCAAACCCGCGACGTGACAGTAAAATGCACTACCGCTGCGCCACAGAGGTCTATTATTTTATTTTATAGAGAAGTTTATTCCTATACATAAACTTAATAAAATAAGTTAGTTGAACTAATTACTAGGTTTGTATGAAATTATAGTTTCATATATATATATATGAAACTATATATATATATATATATGATAAGTAATCGATAAATTCTATCAGCTATAGGTATACCATTGTAATGGCATATCGTATATTAAAAATTAAATCTTTTGATAGCATTTTGGCGTTGATAATCGAGATTATTTTTTGATCGTTTTATAAGAATTAAGTTGTAAACTTTAACATTTTTCATTTCAAGTTCGGTTTAAGTATAACGCAAAAAATATAAAATAATGAAAACAATTATACTTGCTCTAATAAAATTTCTCCATAATAATTTTATTAAACTTAAAATTCATTAATGCCTAAAAAGTTGTTTGACATTTAAAAGTTGTCAATTCAAAAGATTGTGTTTGTGATTGCCAGTGCCTTAATACTGTGTATATTTTAAAGTATTTTTAATATCTCTAATTATTATTTTTTAATATTGATAAATACTTCTCCCATTAGTTTAATTTGAGTTAAAAAAAGGTCTTGTAAGGCTTTAAACATCTGGATCCCATGACTTCGACATTTACTAACCACTTTACACTATAAACTATCATACACTAATAAATGTAAAGGCACATACCCGAAATACACTAAAATTCGAGGTTCGAACGAAGTTTACGCGACCGTTGCGTAGCGCGTCTACGTCGGACGGACGCTCTACAGTTTTGGTGGATGTAGCAGGCGCGCGTAGCATTTTATGTGGTGTCGACTACCACTTGTGACGTCATTTGGCAACAGATCAAACCATGGAACGTGGGATGGGAGTACTGTTGCACTCATAACTCACTTGTTTATGGGGTAGTCTCTTATTGTCGAAGTACAGTAAAGCGGTCAAGTTTTAGTTGTGCTAAGTACAAATAAAACAAAATCTGTTCAGTAGAATTGAGATTAATGGAATATATTACTTAGAAAATAATCAAGATAAAAAAATGCGGTTTTTATTAATTCTGTTATAGTTAAATAATTCTTAGTATAAGACGTGAAATAATATTATCTTCAGAATCAGTCCTAATTTAGACTGCAAAAATTTTAATAGAATACTACACTTATGACCGCGGTGGTCATAAGTGTTGTATTCAATTCAAATTTTATCAATAATAATAACTACAATTAATCGTATGATACACCTAATTAGGCATTCTCAGGGGTGTAAACCTTTCCACCGACGTTCATTCCGAATTTAATTTTGTTGACAAGTGCTATTTCTTGGTAAAACACAGACTAAAAAATAATAATCTAATGCAATAAAAACAATTCCTGTTTAGTCGTGTGACGTCACAGTTACAAGTTTAGGCTAAGGAGTCAATAAATTTATAATGCTTTACAGGCTATTGGTTATGGGTCCATATTTATACATCAGCGCACATCGACAACCCTATAATTTAACAGTAATCATTTTTCAGTAATATTATAATTATAGCAAACGACTACAAAAACAAGTGGGTACTGAATCCGTTGAAATGGTTATTTTTATGAGAATGTTCAATTATTTTAATTATGTACCGCGTTGTCTGTATTCAAAATTATTTTTGTTACAAATAATGTAGGTACTTCGGCGGTGAATCACATTTTGATCAATATCTGATAAGAATATCAATAAATATCGCTTTAAAATTATAATTTTACTTTGTAGTAGATGTTTTTTATTTTAAAGAAATAATTTAAATAAATAAGATATACACTTAAGCCGTGGCTGTACATGCAGGTTTCTAAAACCTGGAGTCAAGAAGGTAGATTTTATATTTTTTATAAAACTAACTTCTCAAATGTCCCTACCATACTATGCGATTCGATTTCTTACATGCTTAATTATTTTTTACCTCCCCTTAGCTTATGTTAAGTTCTTTCAATTTCTATCATATGGCCAATAAAAATGCAACAATAGTTTCTTTTCCATTAAAGCACAAATATTGTCATCATGACGTCTATCGTAGTACAGTAGTAGGTTTAAATGTCATAAAGGGGCGCTAGAACGACTCTTTAAAGTACACCATACATTGTTAAATTAGTTGTTATTCTGACTTACAGGCTTCATTACAATACATCATGTTTGTACATGGTTGTACCTGTTCTGTGTGTCCTAGTTAGTAAGACAAGATGGATATCTTTCTTGAAGTGTAGAAAATGTAAGTAAGTAGGATAATAAACGAAGAGAGTAGTTACGAAAATTACTATTAAAAAGTTACAGCTTTAAGGCTAAGCGCGCACTACGAGTTTTTGACCGCAGTATTAATGTTGCGCCACAGCATTGTCTCTTAGACTTTTCTATGGTATTGCGTGCACTTGAACTCAATATCGTCGCAACATCAGAAGCATCATAAGTCCAGAAAAAACTTGTACAGCGCGCCTAGTTTAAAATAGTAAACATGCTTGTATAAATATATATCAAAACTGAAACAATAATATTCTAGCTGTGCTGTTTAACCACAGTCATCTATAAGTAGGTACTCCCCCAACCGAAAGACTCCGAACCAAACCGAATCTGTGCCGGCCTTAAAATGTCGAGTAAATTAAAAAGTTACTATCGCATTTTAATGGAATGATATTTAAAATGTTATGTATACGTGATATGTGCTTGAAGTCAATAGAGAATTTTATTAATATAAGATGTCTCGATACAAGGCACTGGGGAAACGTGTCAATACTACTCATGGTTAATAAGTGTTTATAAAATAATGTAACAGATTTGTTTTTAGGCTTATTTTATTTTTAAGTCTTATTTTTCATTTTGAGAAAACTTACAGCGTGATGTTGAGCAGTAGGGCAAAGAATGTCGCGTTGAAAGCCGACCTTGTCTGACCCGTACAGATGTCTGATGTGATTGTTAGCAATTCAGCTGTGCATAATTCGATTTATATATTACAGTCTCTTTATCAATTCACCTTACATATACCTTAATACGTTCCATTATTGCTTTTTTTTTTTCAAACATAAATACCTTTATCTATGCGGACGGGAGTGAATGAGCAAGTTCTGGAGAATATGAAAAAGATAAAAAAAAAATATTTCAATGTAAGGCCAAGTTCTTTGTCACAAAGAAAAATCAAAATTTAGCATCAAGTTAAACCAGGCTAGAATATAAATCTTGTGAATGATTTATTATGAATTTGGTGAGTTTTTTCATATAAGTAGTTATGAAAATACTTCTACAACAAAAACCAAATAATTTAGTATTTTGTTAATTAGTACAAAAGTTTATATTTTTTGCCTTGTAATAGTTCTGATAATAAGGCCTCCTGCTATGAATGATTATGTAGCTGAAATATAAACGTTGAGATGGATGTGAGTTATAATGAGAATAATAGAAAAAGGAGAGAGTATTTCATACAAAATTAAGATGTGATAGAAGAATTAGAAAATTAATCTCTATAATAATATCTTATTGAGACATCTAATAAGACCCGAGGAAAATAATGCTGTAAGGGGCGTTCTGACATAAGATTTAAATTAGTGCAATTCGTTTAATCCACACGGTCAACTCTTGATATGGAAAAAGCAAATTATTGATATAATTTATACATAGAAATTATAAAAAATGATAAAACTAAAAATTTAAAACCGTAAATGTAAGTTTGTACGCAGAATATTGAAAAATATATCATGTTATGTTAAGATCATAGAGCTCTTAAAAGTTTTTCTGTAATCCTTATGTAAAGAACTATTTACTGTATTTTTTTTTAATTTTTAGTCTCAGCAGATTCGGAGATAAGGGGGGTTGATTTTCGTCTATTTTAACTTTAAAACTTTTGATCCTAAAATTATTAGAAACAATAATTGAGAACCTCTCAACAAGCTCTTTCATTTCATACGTCACACTGTACAATTTGCAATTATTATTTTTTGGTTTATAATTTGGCCCCACAAGTACCCCGATATCCAAATGGTACGGAACCATAAAAATAAAACTATTCTGCTTAGCTACTAGTACTTTACAAATAATTATCCACATTTTTTTTATGTTTTTGTTAGCTTTAAATAATAAGTATAAAAATAATTCTTAGCTTAAAGCTTGTTAAAAAGACCTCTATTAATCAGTCCCTGTAAATGGTATTTGCCAGTAGTGCACAGGGGCAAAAATGTAGAATAAATTGGAATCTATGAAAGTCTTTCTATTTGAAGGTGTACTTGATAAATATCCTTGTTATTTTGTCTATTAGGTAACACCCTATGAGTCAACTACAGAACGTATTGCACGCCCACCAGGATTGCGCTGTTGGGTTATAAGATCCGCGATAAATCTCTGGTATACAATTTAATATCGTTTTTCTAAATTTTGTCTGTTTTATCTTGCATACATGCATTATACATTTTATACAAATATGGTATGGTATTAAATATTACATACGGGTACACTACATACGTACGAAAAACTTTATTCCGTCAGTCACAAATACGAATTTCAAAATACTGATTTTTATAATGCCGAATGGTACAAAATTCCAAATATAACAACTCCGATTTATCATTCATCCTATTTTATAATTCAAAAATTTCTATATTCCTAACGTTTATAATTGCTATGCTCAAAATACCGAGTTTCAATAGATCGTATAACAAAACGTCCGACTTATCCGTTTCCGTGTCAGTTCAAATTTCAAAGTCTTCTAAGTTGTCGTGCCGTACAAGGTCTTTAAAATGTACTGGAATTCTTGTTTCAATATCTTGAAAACATTTGGAGTGCAATAAATTGATTTGATTTGATTTTTCACAAAAATTCATGCCATGCCCTTTCACTGATTTAAGTAAGTGTTCCTTTTTACAAATACACCCTGTAGGTATAATTATTAGCTTTTATGTTCATAGGTAAATTGCACATGTTGTATCTATTGTAAACAAACTACTACCAACGACCAACCTGGTCACGAGAAGTGTCGATCAGTCGTTTAGCTAATTCCTTATAAAGGGAACGAGCACTCGGACCCCATGACCTTAGCGTTTCGACCCGAAACGGCTCAAAAACATAGTTACCAATTAAATTATTGTATTTACGCCGTTTGAGGTTTTCTGCTGATGCAGCAGCAGCGCCAGCACAACTAGATGTACTTGGAAGATGTGATGGCGCGAGGGTGTCAACGCAGGTTGCATCCCACACCAAAGGCCTACCTATCTTCCACGGCAGTAACGACATACCATCTGGTCTCTTCCCATCATCTCGTACCAGACCATTGGGTTCACGTACTGCTGGCACGCCGGCGGTAACAAGAGCACGACAGTTTATGTCGTTAAGATTGGCATGACGAGATATACAGCCTGCGCTTCTGCTACAAGAAAGGCCATGATGTCCGAGACCGTCGACAGCTTCTCCACAGTGACAAAGATGCGGAGAAACACAAGGAGCTCCTAAACGAAGGCAAGTGGCAAGGCGGAATGTGTTATCGTCCAACAAGGTGCCTATGTTGGGCGATGGAAGTGCCTGAATCCATAGGCCTGATTCCCATTCTCCCACAGCCAACTAACGAGCGCGGTCTGCAACATTAGATGACGTGTTAATTAAAATATCCCTTCTTAAAGTGCACAACGGCGAATCCCATTGCCTCTGAGAGAATGGATTAACAGGTAAAAGAGTATTGGGACAAGCTATCTGCCAAGCATTTATGGCATCAGTCTTGCAGAACACTTCAGAATTAACCAGTGTGTTTGTTAGAATTTTCCTGGTTAACTCTTCTGTGCCGTGGACCGAAGACAAAAATGCTGGAAGGCTGACATCTGAAATTTTGCGAACGCCAAGACCACCCAAACAAACCGGTAGATATGCTTGAATTTTTTCTAAAAGTGTTAAATGTTTCCAAAGTTGCGATGATCGAAGCGCGTGAGTAAAATTGGGTACGAAAAGACAAAAAGCCGAAGTGTAGTAAAAGCCGAATGGACATTCATTTTAAGTAAACGATCCGAAAAATCAGCAAAAATTTTTATTTTGTCTTCTATGAAAGATTGAAAACCATCTTCCAAGACCGGGGACCCAAGAAGGCGAAGAGACGTTTTTTCTAAAACTTTAATGTTTGGTGCCAATGAATTGAATTTCTGTACAGTCGAGTGTCTGTCTGTCTTGTCACAAATAAAAATTTTGCATTTGTCAGAGTTGAGTTCTAAGCCTATGGATTTAAGTTTATTTTTTAGGAAAGCTAAATCTTGTAAAACTGTATCTACTTCCCCTCCCAGAGTTCCGTCATCAAGGTACCAAATGTTGAATTTTGACTTTATCTCCTTAATAATAGGGTGTATCGCTAAACTAAAGATAACTGGTCCCAGAGGGTCACCCTGCTGACAACCAACGACCGATTCCAAAAGATTGTCCTTGTATACTAATTTTGTAGGATATCTATAACATTGCCAAAGAAATTTATAAATTTTAGAGGTTTCCAATTTTGCTTGGGTCAACAGAGTGTCCCTATTTACAGAATTGAAGGCATTTCTCAGGTCAACCTTCAAGATTACCTCCCCTTCATTACTGCCAAGGTACGTGGAAAGGGCGTGTATGGCAGCCTCACAACCACCTTTTGACCGAAAACCAAGTTGCACTGGCTGGAATTTTGCTGCAAGTTCGGCGCTGTAATATTTGCAGCAAATTTTGGCCACCATACGCCGCCGCATACCCTACGGCAATCGGACGAATGCCACCATCGTTCTTACGTAGAGCGCATAAGTTGGCGCCGTATAAGACGTCAATGATGCCATCATCCACATTGCCGGAGAGCATAAGATTTACTAAGGCCGTCAGCTCCTTCAAGAGAGCATCACCAGCCTCCCCGGCGCTTGAACTCACCAAATCTTTAAGATGTTGCGGTGTCAAGCCGTCGGGGCCGCTGGCAGATCCACTCTGAAAGGAACAAACGGCTGTAAACACGTCCTTGGTAGTAATATTTAGATATTTACTAAATAATATTTGTCTAAAAAAATCCAGATGACTCGTATAATACTCGTTGGTACCATAACACCGATTAAATCAAAAGACCTCAGCTCTTTTTTGAAAAGCAAGTTTTGAAGACTATTCCAATAAATATTTTCTTAGTTAACCACTTCGAATCAAATATAGCGTTAACTAACTTAAAGGAACCTTTGGTAAAACGTACCAAAACTAAACGAAGTCGGTTAACAAAAGTTGATTTTATGGCTCCACTTGTACACTCAAACAAAATAACAACTTATTTACGTAGATGTTAGGTTATGCTGTTTTGTAATTCAGATTCTGAATATCTCTTATTTCTGGAATCGGCTATTTCAAACTAGTGGCACCCACATATAGATGCTTTATATTGACTTGTATATATCATTTTCACCAACTTTAAGACGTCTGAATAACTTGAAATTTTAATTTGAAAAATAAATTTTAGTTGGGTGATTTTTAAACTAAAATTTTTAAACTTAAATTCTATTATACGGGTGTATAATAGATCCTGTGAATCACCTAAAACGCTAACAATGACAGGAAATTCATGATAAGAGAGTGGGCAGATATGTTTGAAGCATGGGTATTTAATGCTATGCTTTCAGTCAAGTTGTTGTTGATATTGACAGAACGTCCGGATTTGTCCGAAAATATCTACATATATTTTTCAATAAATTACAATCGTTGGAATTGTTACGAAAGTAGGTAGGTATACTAGGTAAAGCTTTTTCTAAAAAAAAAAGTATATTAAAAATCCATTTTTTGTTACTGGAGTATACCTACCACATCTCTCTAAGGCCGCGTTACAATATACAAAAAACGATTCGTTTTGCTTACGGACGGTACGGACTTTTTGTTGAAAATTCAACGAAATTTTACCGTCCGTAAGCAAAACAAATCGTTTTTTGTTTATTGGAACGTGGCATAATCGTAACAATTAGTATTCTAATTTACGTACATCCATTAATTGTATTCTTACTAGAGATTGCCTGGTGGTCTGATTTCGACCATAGTACATAATTTTTTTTCAAATAATAATAACTTGACCATGTAATAATAATAATGTTTTGTTTTATTTCATTGACCAGTACCATGATAGGTTTCACGTAATCATTAAATTTATAACACATATTGTTAAAACTTTTAGGTTTCGCACTTATTCTCAAAATTTCACGTTCCTGTGTTCGAGAAATCTTCTTAAAATCTTTTCTTAAAAAAAGAAAAAAACATAACATATTTTTAACATTATGTAATTAACAGATTGGTTCGAGGATTTTAAGGCAGCGGCCAGTTCGAAGTACAGGTATGCAACTATATAGGGGGCAAACGAGCAGATGACTACCGCCGCCGAGGAGCACCGGCAACTTAAGAGTCACAAGTGCGTTGCCGGCCTGAAAGGTAGGAGTAGGGGAAGGGGAGAATATGGGGCGAGGAGGGGAGAGAGGGAGAGGGAAGGGTTAGGGTCTCCAGTAACCTTACTCCCTCGGCGAAAAGCATTGCTTCACTGCCGGTTTTCTGTGAGGCCGTAGTATAACTCCAGCCAATTTCACTTTTCCTACTTTCTTACCTACCTTTCCTCTTCAATACACTCCCAATGTTAAAGTAAAGTAAGTGATACCAAATTATAGTTTGGATTTTTAATACGCCTCTGCGTCCCCCTTCGGGGATATACGTATAAGTATGCGTATTTGTGTGTATAATTACATTTCCATCAGGTGAGTTGGAAAAAAAAAATGAAGAGCTGGTTCCAACTCCATTCCAGTTCGCTATCGTTGTGAAGCCCCTCTAAGTAATTTAGTTTGGTTGGACGGATAAGTATGATTGCATATATACTAGTTATGTAAACAAACACGTGACTAGCGGTAGTTCATTAAAAACACACAGACTTCATCGCTTTCATATACATATATTATATTATGCTTATGTAATCATTTCGTGTGGACAAATTTATATGACACGTCACGACATGACTAATACATTTAATGAACTAGTTAATTACTTTTTAGAATGCCCTTCTCCATTACAATGCCATAAAGATTATCATAACGGCCACGAACTTAATACAGACAAAATTCAAACAGACTGACATGGCAGATTTTAAATAAAACAAATAAGTGAAATGGCCTTATCATCTTAGGAATCATGAATAGTTCATGGATACTTGGCACGGTGTCTATTAATCATTTTTCTGGCAGGACTCCCAACTCAATTGAATAGACTGCCCACGTTTTATCGTGTCAGCTTCCCTGACGTAGCCCTGTGTGTCTTTGAAGACTTTTAAAGAGAAATTTGAGAATTCCCCTTGAAAAGCTCTTAGAAATGGGACATTTTTCCTGTACGTCTGTGGGTCAAGCCTTTATTACTACTAGTAGACTCCCAGAGATAGAAATTCGACTGTAATCCATCAAATTATTAATAACAATAAATTTCCGTTGAAGGTAGGAACATTTTTTTTCCTAATTTTTCTTTATAAGTATTAAAAATATAGATTGTATACAATTTCTGTTTTAATATAAATATAAAAAAATGAAAAATATGGTTTTCTCATAAATTAATATACCATAAACTCATCTGACTTTATAAAGATTTCTATTTGTAGTAAGATAAATGCGCTAAGATGGTCCTTCAACATTTCCGTAATTAACAATAATTACACAAATCTTTCCTCGTAATTATGGTGTGCATGTACATGTAATATAAACTGAATCTTATTTTAAATTTAATAAATGGGTCTCAAGTTAAACAAGATTCAATGAAGTGTGATTTTCAATGTTTTGACAAGAATTACACAACAATAATAATCTACTGGCCTGTTGGTCTAGAGGTTAGTGATCCTGACTGCTAAGCCCGAGGTCATGGGTTCGATTCCCACCAAGGACAAATAACTGTATGATGAGCATGATCATAGATCGGCACAAACAGACGCCACAGCATGTACTGGATTGTCAAGGTAAATTAGGTGAAAAACACCAAAATCTACTGCCTGTTTGTTTCGATCTATAACTTCCAGTTTCCAAAATGCGTAGGGCCTTATGAGAAGAATACTGGCAAAGAAACTCATGGCCACTCTTTTTAAAAGTCAGATCTTCAGGTACAATAGTGTTAGTGTTACACGAGAGGTAAACAGGATGCCAGCTGATGCCACCTGAATTTCATTTTATTGAAATGCTCCAAAAGCCGTACTAAAAAATAAAAATCACTCAGTGATACCGTTGAAGGTTTGAACCTATTAAACATAGAAATCATTCAAGGTGCACATCTACCTTCATTCAGTTGCAAAATCTACTGTTAAAAATAATTCGTGACGTGATTAAAAGGCTAGAGTTGCAGTTGATCGAACCAAAATAATAGTATAGGCTAAACCACCGCTGACTAGGCCGACCAGTCACCCCAAGCAGCACCCGTTCACGATTATGACGCATGGACCAGCCATCATCTCCTTCGCCATATCAGAGGGAAAGAAATGACCCGCCCCATGACGACGCCGCAAGCAATGACATTTTAGTGAGCATGACGAACCATATTCGAGATACTGATAAAAATCACTAATAGTCAAATTACCATAATAATCGTCACGCATTACTTTCAACTGACAATGGTTTGTTAATAATTTAGCTTAATTGTAAGACAAAGAAGTTTGTGTGTATATACCTAATGACACCTTAAGCCCAAGACTGTTTGTCGTTTAGATAATCGTTGATCGTATAGTAGGATTTCCTAATAAGGTGATTTTTTACCGTTCGCTTGAATTTATCTACAGGAAGGTCGATTACATGTATAGGAATTTTATTATAAAAACGTATACCAAGACCTTCGAACGAGTGTACTTTATGTAGAGTTGTGTACTTTATGTAAGCGATGATAGGTCCCAACGAGTTTAGACTTGTTTCTTGTATTAATATTGTGTATATCACTGTATTTCTTATAATTATTAATGTTGTGCCTAACAAACATAATATTTGCAAATATATACTGTGATGCAACAGTTAAAATACCTATATCCTTAAACAACTCTCGAAGAGAGACTCTAGCACCTAAATTGTATATGGAGCGGATGGCTCGTTTTTGGAGAATAAAAATCGTTTCAACATCAGCATCAGCAGCTTGCCCCAAAGTAGTATACCATAGGACATGACGCTGTGAAAGTAGCTAAAATAAACCAGCCTAGCTGTGTCCGTATCAGTGAGCTGACGTACCTTCCAAACTGCATAAGCTGCCGAACTAAGCCTACCTGCAAGGCTGTCTATCTGGGCTCCCCATTGTAGTTTACTGTCTAATGTAATTCCTAAGAATACTGTTGAGTCTACAATACTTAACATTTCATTATTTAGAGTTAAATTAGTACCTAGCTGTTTTACATTTGGCATAGGAAATCTCACACACTTTGTTTTGTTTGAATTTAGTAGGAGATTGTTAGTTGAAAACCAATATAATACATCATTTAGTGCCCTATTCACATTCTGGGTGTAATTTATCTATAATATGTATGTATTTAGAAGTATATAAGTATGTTTATCAGCAGTCTGGTTACCATAGTACAGGTTCTGCCTAGTTTGGGATCAGACGGCCGTGTGTGAGATGTGTGGAGTTACTATTGTAGGGAAACTACAGTGGTGGCGTGTTCAGTATCTATTTAATACTCTTTTGTTACTTGTATTGTGTTAGTATTTATACTTTAATATTATATAATATATTAATACGTGAGGGGTTTTCTTTGTATGCATTTTCAAGCAAATTTCGCGCACTTAGAAATGTGATATTTGGCATACTTAAAGTTTGTACTTCGAAATCGAAATTCGACCACTAGGATAGCCTGGTAGATAGATAGATAGAGCCAAGGAGATAGCTCGACATGAAGAGTAATCTTTGGGCAACTTTGTGAATGGACTGAATAAACAAAAATATATACATACGTTTGTATAGTCGAACAAAAAAATAAGGCACCGTATTTTTCTTTCCTCGAAGCCATTCGGGACGTTTTCGACCCCAATGTAACCCGTGATCAGTTGCATTCAAATTAAACCTGTAGTTTAAAAACTATCGAAAGTCAAAATTTCTTAATTTTGTCACTGACTCAAACATACCGCGTCTTGTCCGATTTCGTCCGTTCGATCCCGTTTCTGGATATACAAACTGCAAAAGTAACTTTGTAATCCTATATACTTAATAAGCAGTTAGAAAGTAACTTTTACAGTTTATAAAATTTTTCGTCACTACCAAAATATTAACCTACCTGAGATACGTAGGTAACTAGTTAACACTACCGCCGTTTAATGTAACGAATATCCCTAATATTTAGCTTTTCCTCACTAGCACTCTAAAATAGAATGCCTCTTTATTCCTTTTGACAAAATTATGTAAGGATTTCGCTAGATTTCTCTAGACTCCATGAACTGACTGATTCTATATAGTAAAATCTTTTTTATATACTAAATAACAATCAAAGTATATACATTCTACATGGAGACGGTGCAATCCGGAACATTATCAAAATAACATGTTTGCACGTCTTTCAATAATTACAATTTAATTAAATAATATTGACTGGCCTATTGGTCTAGTGGTTAGTGATCCTGACTGCTAAGCCAGAGGTCGTGGCTTCGATTCCCACCCAGGACAAATAATTGTGTCATGAGCATGATCATTTGTTCTGTGTCTGGATGTAATTTATCTATAATATGTATGTATTTAGAAATATATAAGTATGTTTATCAGCAGTTTGGTTACCATAGTACAGGCTCTGCCTAGTTTGGGATCAGACGGGCGTGTGTGAGATGTTTAAAGTGATTATTACTAGTAATATATTTCATCACGTACATGCGTACTGATGATAGCCATAGTAGGTAGTACCTACCTACCTAGTTATCATCAAACGGGTCATGTAGTATAACTAAGGTGGCAAGATTTGCTTGCATGACCCATTTAATAAAAAACAAGTTGTTTAATCACCAATTGTACAGCTATTTTTGTTTGTGGTGAAGCCTGGTGATGGAACTAGCACATACATAGTTCCAATAGAATCAATGTGCACCCTCCTTTACTCATGGCGAATGTATAAGTTATTAGTTGCCTTACATACGAGCCCATTATCGGCCACAATGCTACTTGTTCGATGTGTAAAACGGGACTTATCTACTCGTAATTGCGATAATATTACTATTTTTATTTTACAATTAACATTAACACTGCTATCTAGACACATCGTTTTGAACAAACAACAAATCATTGAACAATATTTCAAAAAATTATAATGGAAATTTATTATATTACAATCATCTTTTATTATTTTCATAATCACATTATATTTACCAATCATAAAACAATGACATCATCTTGTAGTGTCTTGTACTGTACAGGGGGTCACACTGAAAGTTTTTAGAAAATAAAAAACAGTACGAGTATCATATAGAAGCCTATTAATATTTTTATTGCTAACGAAGTAGTCTCCGTTCCTTTCTAAGCACCGTCGCATGCGATGGAACCATTGACTGAAGCAGTGAGCTCTTTTAGGGATCTCTTCGCCTTTTTCAAACGGAGCCACGGCATCTTCAGGGTTCATAAAACGAATTCTTCTAAGTTTATCTTTTAAAATCTCATCAAAATATAATACGTGCAGTATTATAATATTTTGTAAAAACGCTTAAAATTTTACAAGAACCAAAGAAAAAACTAACAAAACAGCAAATTTGCCACTAATTTCAAATGATTTATAGGCACATAAAGTGAGGATGCCTGAATGAACTTAATATCAATATCTGACATATACAAGCTGTGTAGTCGACAGGTGGTTATTCGAAATTTGAATAGTAGTTACATTTCTTACTACCCAATCGAGAGTTCGGGGGGTAAAAAGTTTCGAAAATTGGCAACACAAACTTTCTTTGTATTTGATTGATCGGGATTTGCTTTCGTTTACTTTCTAAGACTCTTAGTGCAAAATAAGCGATATTTACTAGCAAGACAAAAGGAAGCTCCTTGAAAAAATCAACGGCTTGAAGTTGCCTCGTTTGCAAAGGGCCTTAAGAAAATATCGCGTTACAATAACCTCCTAAACTACAAACCGGAGAACTATTAATTAGAAGTTATTGTTAGTGTTTCGGCGTCGCCACTCAGACGGAATTCGATGCCCGGGTTGGCAATTTTGTCAGATTGTTAAATACTCAAGATGATAGGGGTATTGTTGATAAACGATGTGGCTACAAGTTAATTTGAGGGGAATGTTTAAGATAACCTGAATATAACATATTATTAACATTATAGAGTTTAAGATTGAGCAAGAAAGAAGTAAAGGTGGAGTCAGGTTTTGGATAGGTTACCATTTGAAGAAAGTCATATAGATACCTAAACGGCTGTGCTTCAGAACAGCACGTAGAACCGACAGTCTAGATGATTTATTAAAGAAAGACAAGAGATTCAGACAAAACCCGATAATTATACTAAATGTTATTATGGTTTGCCTATATTGATTTCAACAATAGCATAAGCTTTTCAGTTCTGAAACACTGCATCTGCTTTTGTTCAATAGCTTTTTTTAAATCATAATTTTCAATTTTGTGCGAATAATATTTCGTCTTAAATCTGTAATCAGATACAGATGACTGTTAAAACAATGGCGTGATAAAACGAAATAACCAAATAGCGAACACAAATCAGACGTTTCAGTTAACGCATGAAACTAAAATAACAATCAATCAAAGTTAAGTGGTTTCTGACAAAAACCAGATAAGTGATGATCTTTGGAACTGAACGCAAAATAGGGATAGCGATATTAAACACCCTACTGTTTGTGCCCGAGTAATTGTCAATCTAACACAAGAATAATAAAAGCGAAAATCATTTTTATATTAATCTTAGTAATGATTCCTTTTTGTGTATTGTACAAATACATATACATAATGTGTAAGACATAAGTATTTTCCATAGATGCATAAGTTTAATTTGTAAGTGTGGATTATAAATAAATTGCAGTTTAAAAACTAAAAAAAATACAGGATTTATTAGCGAACCGAATTAAAAACTAAAAGTTCCAATACAAACCTCTATCATAAAATTAGCTCTAAGATGCTAAATTATTGTATTGAACACATACTACGAAGGCAAACTACATAAACGTACCTACAAAGTTTCATTTCGATACACAATCAAATTGGAAGTTAAAATTTTTTTCCAAGATTTTTTTTTTATAAAAAGACAACTCCCGCCTTAGGAATTACTCCTGTGTCGCGGGGGACTTTACAAACATACAAACAACGGACACAAAGCACACCCAGACTCAGGTGGGAATCGAACTCACGACCTCTGGCTCAGCAGTCAGGGTCACTAACCACTAGACCCACAGGCCAGTCGATTTGTTTACATTGTTATCAAGTTACAAGTGAAGCTAAATAAAAGTGTGTTGAAAAGACAAAGCGTTAGCAAACCCGTAATGAAAATCGGGTTGCACTCCGGGAGTGCCGGCAGAAGTGAACACTTGAACATTAACGTTGTGCATTTTTTAATATTTTGGAATTGTTAGGGAATGATTTTGCACGAATTGCTTTATTTAAGAAAAGCAAAATGCCTTTTCCCCATAGCAAAAGTGCACAAACGTGCTTAAAGAAATTTTCACTTCAAAAAGCGTGAAGTATTCTTCGGACACCCGGTTCCGGTTGGAACGAAGTTCATATACATGCATTTAATGGATTAAATAAATTGTACCAAAATAAATACTTATAGTAAATTTTCTAAAAAGTTGAAATTAAAATTGCGCCCTCTATGAAATTTGCCTTTACTAATATATGGATAATTAGTATATATCAAACTACAGAGTATTGCACAGAATACACACAGATAGCGTAATTTTTTTTTTTAAATATATGAAACTCGGACACATTTTCGATCGTAATATTTTTATACCCATCCCAAAAAGTGCACAACGCCGCTAAAGAAGTTTTCACTTTAAAAATTGTAAACTATTTGGAGTTTACTCCTTAAGAATCGATTTTCATATTAGGCGCCCGGTATGAATAAAATATGAAGAGTAAAATTTAGTGATCGGAGGGCAGCGTTACGCTTTAAAGCTTTGTTGTATTTTATTGGAGTTTACTCCACTAGAACACATGATGCAATACAGTTGGTTGGAAATGGTTGAAACCAACCAAGTTCTTCCGTGTGTTCACCCTTCTGGCTAAAATTCTTCTAATCATTAATGCCTGGTACGGACGGTAAATTTTTCGTTAAAAATTCAACAAAGTTTTACCGTCCGTAAGCAAAACGAATCGTTTCTTGATTATAGGACCCGGGCATACCTATAGGATTTTACGTATGTATTAAATATAATCTTCTACAAACTTTTATCCCCTATCATCCCCCTTCAAGTAATATTGTCCCAAAATAAGTAGCCTATATAATTTTACAAGGTCTCGTCTATACCAAAATTCATCAAAATTGGTTCCCTGGTTTAGGCTTGGTGTTGTTACGATAGCGATAGTCTATGGATATTATCAATAGACAACATTAACCTTACAATATATTAGCATTATTACCAAAGACATGACAGTGAAAATTTATAAACAAGAATATATTCCTTAATGTTTTTTCTTTCTTAAATAGACTGCCAATAATATCGATCACATTACAAGAACTCCTGTTTACCTACTTCTTCAAGAATGCTAACTGCTTATTTCATAACACGAATTAAATATGTAAAATCCCATCAACAAATAGAAAAGAGAGATTTTTTTGAATTTGAATTTGAATTGAATTTGTTAATTTATGCTTGTGCAATAGTTGTTACTTCAGTGTGTTTTCAAAAAAAAAATATATTTCTCATCTCAAAGAGGGGAATAAACACAAAGTTACTACCTATAATGTTAGTAGTAGTGGTATATTTAATCAAAGCTGGTAGATTTTTAGGTATTATTGTTCTTGCAGACCTAAGCAACAAATGTGGCGCAGCAGTAGAGTAATCAACTGCGATCACGGTGGTCGCTGGTTGGAAATGTCGGTGTTGAAGAGACTACAAATACCTACCCAACGACTCAATAGCAGACCTATTACCGGAAGCGGTTTACCCGACATAAAACCCAATGATTATAGTTTAAGTGCGAACCGAATTAAAAAGAAAAAACCAAGTGCGAGTCTGACTCGCACACTGAGGGTTCCGTAAGCAAACAAATTTGTATGTAGATCGTGCGTCCACCTCCGGAATCGGAAAGACAAACTTTAATTTATTTATATTTTTACAGCGGCAACAGAAATACACATGCTGTGAAAATTTCAACGGCTTACCTATTACGGATCATGAGATACAGCCCGCTGATAGACAAACGGACGGACGGACGGACAGCGCTGCAGCGGAGGCAAAGTAATAGAGTTGCGTTGGTTACCCTACGAGTACGAAACTCTAAAAAGAGTTCTACTATCCACCTCCATCAGACCATCGTTACCAAGCCAGAACTGTTAGACTCATCAAAACAAATCATATGAGCCCAAACTCGAGAGGTTTACTGGTAGCCACTGAAGAGTTCCACTACTTACCTCCTGGGTACATCATCAGATCCGCTCCAAGATGCCTAATTATAGTATTGTCATTCAAATTACATACAAAGCTTCATTTTGAAACGACAATTAGAAGTAGGTTATAATTGACTTTTAAGATTTGTTTATATTTGGTTTTGTAACGTGAATCACACTATAAATGATACGGCACGAATTTCATGATTTTTGGACCCCCCCGCCCCGTCCTTGTCACAGGTGGTCACATTTATGGAAATGGTGTGACTGAAAAGAACAGTTCTAAAATTATATTTTTTTGAGTAAAAGTGTAGTAGCGTGTCTAGTCTTTCGTTTATAGGTATTGTCTTGTATTTAATGCTTTACATTTTGACATGTGACGTCAAGGAGCTTATGACCCCCCCCCCCCCACCCCTTGTCACACAATGTCACACTTTGTTGACTTAACCTGTAACGTAGTATTATCGGTAGTCGAATGCTTAATCCTTACAATGGAATTGGGAATGCAAAATCTCCACACCGTCCAAATCTGTAAGTCATAGGACCACCACCACCTTCCGTTCCCGTGCTTTAAATCAAACATACCAAGATTAAAAAGAAAATGAAAACAGACTCAAGCTGACAAATTACAACGACTATACGGTTTAGTGTAAGTAATAACCATGGGCACCAGTAGTTGCCATACAAAGTAGTTGAGTATTCTGTGCCAGCTTCAAACGCTTAAATACGTAAATCTCATATTTATCTGGCGTTCATAATTATTTGGCTGTCTACTTTTTCTTTTAGTATTCAACACAAGTAGTCGCACTGTCCAGTCTTACTACAGCCATTACTCAGGATATTCAGACACAATGGATATCACAGTGCTTAACTTGTCATGTGTAGTGATATGTCAAAAGAAAAACTTTTTAATATAGAGCCTTTCGTCAGTGGACTCGAATAAAAAACAATTGCATTTGTATGATAGGACGCTTCAAACATTTTTTTTTTTCTTTAAAAGACTACTAGTAACGTGGGTCACACATTACTAGTATTCTTGTTAACCTCTCCAGCTAAGCTAAACGCTTGTGTTAGGAGTGAGTTCACGACGGTAGTGCACTGGGTGGGGTTCGAACCTGCAACCACTTGATCGCAAGTCCGACGCCTTAGCCATTACGCTACCGCCGCTTCAATTCGTATTCGTTCACATCTTACAAGAATGAAGTAGGAGAATTACTATTTTTTTTCTTACTGAGAGACTTACTCGAGTTTGGACGACCTCTGGACTTCAAGAACGTTTCAAATTTTGTCAGAAAGTTCATTCATATGCAGGGGGAACAATAATGATTTGGGCCGGTTTTTGGGTCAGTGGAAGAACTGATCTCATTTGGATCAGGGGCAACCTAAATGCTCAGATCTTTGAGGAGAGGATTGTTTCAGACGTTATTTCTTTGCGTAGCCGGTTGGGTGATTCGTTTCGACTAATGCACGACAATGCACGTCCACACACGGCTACAGTCGTAACACGCACTCTTGCCGATGCTCGCATCTACGTTCTGCCGTGACCTGTTCAATCGCCAGACCTCAACACAATTGAGCACGCATGGGATATGGTTCAAAGAAGAGCACCGCCGAGTATGGATGCCGCGCATACCGCACAACTGAATTTTTTTTTATCTTTAAAATATTTTTTTTTTTAAAATCATCATTTTTGCCTTTTTTGCTATTTAATTAACGACAATAACTTAGGTTAATTTCCCACAATTTGCAATAAATTGCAATTTTTCTTGATTTTTACAAAATATAGGGATAAGTTGTGAACTTTTAAACATTAGGATTTAAAGTAAGAAGCCAGCCTGGAAGATTAGGTTTGGTAAATATTAATTGCATAATTTTTTATAGTTAAAAATGTACTTGACTCCTAGACACTTGATGTGTGTATTAAAAATAGAGGGACCTATACTAGATGGTAAAACAGTTCTATTATATATTGAAATAAATATTATATTAGTATATCTATTAAATAGTGAACTGTTTCAGGTATATAGTTACTAACTCACGGACGCTGTACTCTAAACTACTAAAATAACTATGTTTACTTGAATAGGTAATTTCAAAAGGCTCTTAATAACCAACTAATTTATATCAAGTTCGAACTAACTCCATAGTAAATTTAATTTAATTATAATTCAAAATATAGAGGCCTCCATCGCTTTATGGGGCGGGGCTATTACTACGCGTAGTAGTGGTGAAGAATATATTACTCATTGTACGCAATTCGCAGTAATTTTTCAAATCAATTCGAAAACATTTATAGCAATTACTTACACCAATTTATAAGAAAAAATTTTTAGTTGTCAGGAGTAGAAGCACAAATTAATAAGTAGTGGTAGAAGTCGGTCAGAATAAGTCAGTCGTCAAGATAGTTAAGGTAAACGTCCCTTACTTCGCGATAGTGTGCTATTTAGTGAGTTTTTCTTTCTAGTGCAAAAATAAGGAATTGAAATCTTATTAATTTAAATTATAAGTTATAACTTAGTATTAAGTCTCTATTATTTGAAGTGTCTAAAAACCAAGTTTTTTATTATTTTTTTTTAATTTAAAACTTCCTGCAGTTTACATTGCACGAGGCGGACTTAATGCCACATGGCATTATCTACCAGTCAACCTTTGGGTGGTTCAGTGAGGGACATGGCAGGTGTTGGTACCTACCGACATTTTGAAGCTTAAACTAAAAGTAATGCAAGAGTCGAAACACTCAGTCGTATCATATATACTCGTACTATTGTAGTCTTTGGTCAGTCGCAAACAGCTTTGCGGCACGCCTGCACTGCTTCTTAGCGTAAAGTTGGCAGTTGCAATTCGTCAGCTCAGTGATAGAGAAAATTAGGCATATCAGAATATAACTTCTCATAGTTATTTTATTTGCCCCTAGCGACTGATTTATGGGCGAGTTATATTCAATGAATGAATTAATTGAAATCGTCAAAAATTGACTCACGAAATAGCGGTCATTTACTTTGCATAAATAAGTCGCCAATATTCTAGATACTCTTTTATTTATATACTGATAAAGATATTATAAATGCGAGTTGAAAATCTAACAATGTTAATACTTAAGTTTGTTTTGAGCTAAATTCGGTATACATTTACTACAACTATACTATACTATTACAGTATTACTAGAATTCTTTAAATTGAGTTTGAATTCGACTTGAATTTTACAAATTTAAGTAAACTTGCTGTACTAACCTTCCTTTTAATCGATTTATTTTGTTTTTTATTCTGGCAATTTATGTTTGCAAGGCAAAAGTTCAAAATGAACTCAATCCAGCGAGTGTTCTTAGACTAAAACGAACCGCTTACCTACCTGAATTAGATACGGAGACATAGAATTGACTGGCTTGTTGGCCTAGTAGTTAGTGACCCTGACTGCTATGCTACAGGTCGTGGGTTCGATTCCCATCTGAGTCTGGGTGTTCTTTGTGTCCGTTGTTTCTATGTTTGTAAAAGCCCTCCGCGACACAGGAGTACCTAATTCCTAATGCGTGAGTTGACTTTTTAAAAAAATCCAAATCCACATAGAATAAAGGGTATGAAAACATAAGAAATGTACAGGAGGAAATCGCATTTTATAAG
Source organism: Callimorpha dominula (assembly GCA_949752705.1). Lineage (NCBI taxonomy): Eukaryota > Metazoa > Arthropoda > Insecta > Lepidoptera > Erebidae > Callimorpha > Callimorpha dominula. The sequence continues at coordinate 9,587,071 of OX457010.1, read as the reverse complement.
GATGAAAGTTAGATGATTTCCAATGCTTGATGACAAATCTGTCCCTCAATACTTTTCATTCAAGAAACAACCATAAACAAATCGGCTAGGTAGAACAGCCGGGAGGACTCGTAATATATATATATATATATATATATATTTTAATATAAGATTGTCAATCCTGCATTGGAGGATCCTCCATTACTTAGTGGTAAAACGTGGTAGTCACAATTAGCAATTAATCAATCGTAGTTGCAACTAATTGTTAATCTTGGTATATGAACATAAGCGCGGTCTGTTATTGAGCTTGTGCGATTTTTATGTCCTAAAATGCCAAAAAAAGTATTTATAGTCTAGTATATATGAGAGAAACGTGGTTAAGTACATATATTATATTGTGAATTTGTTAAAAATATTATTAATGTTGGTGGCGGTGACAGTGATTCATCAAATTAATGACAATAAGTCTGATGTCTTTGCAACGCACCATTGGTGCATTGTCCAGCATTGTAGAAATGAAGAAGATGAAAATGTCAAATGAAGTAGAAAATTTAGATTGCGATTTTAATTATTCATATTAAACATCATATTAGCTTTGATGGTTTTATTTCCTTGATTTGATTGCATGCTTTGACCTAGATATAATGCTACTTATTATTCTGGCACATTATATAGGTACTGTATACTTGTACATAATGTAAGTTTAAAAAAAAATTAAGCTTCATTCAATCAATCAATTAAGCTTTAAGTTCAACATCCAAAATGTTTTAATCATAAGCTTAGTATACTATCGTTATACTAAGTATATACTATATATAAGTATATATATATATATATATATATATATATACTATATTATTTGTCCTTGTGTTCCGCAAATTATTTATTAAAGTTTCTTGGAAGATTTAGAATATTTTCCACTATATATTTGGTTAATAAGCGAGATTATAGAAAAGCGAAGAAGTTTATTAATCTTTATATAACAATATAAACCAAAAGTAGTATTATTGTATAGTAAAACATTTGAACTGAAAAATAAGCGTTAGGTAAGTACTTAATTTATGTAGCAACTTTTTTTATAAAATAATATATTGAGTGAGTAACCGTACACACACTAACGGCCACGCGGCACGGCTGTGCGCTATAGCACGGCGAGGCAATAAAAAATAGGCCGTCATGGGACTGCCGACAGAAGTGAAAACTAAAGATTAATTAATAAGGAGGTGACAGAAATCAATGTTTAGATTAGCGCCCTCTAGTGGATCTATATATGTATTATTAACGTGACGGTCACGAGTTCAGTTCTTTTTCCCCATAGCAAATGTGCACAAACGTGCCTAAAGAAGTTTTCATTTTAATAATCATGCTTACAAAAATTGCAGCATTAGAAAAAGTAGGCAATTAAAACGGTAGGTATCGATATTTTTGTAGGGAGTCAATTATCTACGTTACGTAACTTACGTAGCGTAGTAACTACCCAGTAATCTGTGCTATTGGCAACACTTTACCAACAAAAAAACGTCATTGATCTGTCAAAGACAGTTTTGACAGATCAATGACGTTTTGTCACTGACATTTTCATAGTCATCGTTTTTGCGGCTTGGTTGTCTGTGTGTCAAATTACAAATATTGTTCTCATTTTGCGAATTTCACGTTTCTCAATTTACGTTTGTAACTCGTATCAAAATGGTAAGACCCATCATATTTACCTAAATATTGAACAAGCTTCGTCTTATATGTTTACTTTAAAATTACCAAACAAACTTTCGAATTTGCTTTGTCACCGCCGAAACATTATTCGGTACGCATTTTTAACTATTTTACCTATGTTCTCTATACAATTGTAACATTAGATTACTGTTTTATACTCCTGCTTATATTGTTATTGGTGTTCCACTCGAAAAAATATATTTTTCTTAAAATTAATTCAGTTAACCTAACCTAAATCTACTGCACATTCTATTGAAAGTAATAAGATAGTACTCTTATTGCATACATGAAGATGTATGCTTTCTTACGACTTAGATCCTATGTATGTGTAAGTCCTTATACAATACATGAAATACCTCTTCACATTTCATTTTAGTTGCAGAAACCACTAGGTACCTAAGTTAAATTAGAAGTTGAGACTTGTTAAGATTGCAAATTATACATTGAGTTTTAGAATGAAGAAATTGAGGTGTATATATAATGCAAGTCACCTTTCTAACAAAAAAGCTGCACTCAAGTCTGTTCATCTATTTAGGTGCTACAATGCCATAGACAGACACACAGACACATCAAACTTATAACACCCCTCTTTTTGTGTCGGGGTTAAATACTATAGCATTTGCTAATATAGCTTTTGCCTGTGGCTTTGCTTGTGTAAACATTTTGTTAATCAATTCAGGTGTCTATAGGAACCAATACTTTATGGATGAAAAGTACCCTATATTCTGTTCTGTTTCTTAACTATTCTAACATAAAAGCAAAACAAACTCACTTACACATTTATAATATTAGTTACGATGAGAGTGACATCTTCATGTAAATAAAATAACCCTTCCCTCTCCCCCTCTTTCCCCTCTCCCTCCCTCATCCCCTCTTCTCCTACTCCCACCTTAAAGGCTGGCAATGCTCTTGTAACTCTTGAGTTGCACATGCCCATGCGGTCTTTTACCATCGGCTGACCACCTGCTCTGCTCGTCCGTTCGTCCCCGTCTGCTTGTTTGTCCCTTTATACTATAAAAAAAAATAACAATGTTAATCTCTATTTATTTTTGCATTGAATAGAATAGAATAAAATAAACTTTATTGTACACCAATCATATATTGCTTAAAAAATACACAATGTATGTACAATAGGCATCCTTATCGCCAAGAGCAATCTTTCCAGGCAACCTTTGGATCACTGGCTAATTAATATAGTTAATGTATGTATCATACAATGTTATTTCTAGTTCCGTAACCAGTATGACAGTGACGTCACAGTATGGAGCCCTCAGGGCCGTCTTCATCAAGTGGAATATGCTATGGAGGCAGTTAAACTCGGATCTGCTACAGTTGGCCTGAAAAGTAAACAGTTTGCAGTACTTATAGCACTCAAGAGAGCTGTGAGTGAACTTTCTGCATATCAGAAGAAAGTAATTCCAATTGATGAACATATTGCCATATCTATTTCGGGTTTGACGGCTGATGCGAGGATGTTGAGGTAAATATTAATGTTGAGTAATACCTGCAGAGATTTTTTTTTAATTATTATGTATAAAAAAATGTCTGAACAGTATTTTAATGATATTTCCACAATCAATGGAACAGTTATATGTATATATAATAAAGGTATATGATGTAACTGGATATTGAATTTTGAACAGAACTTCAAAATTGAATAAAAACTATGAAATCAAAATAATATATTTCAGTCGTGTGGATCTTAATTCCCATTTGTTATAATGTGTTAATCCAGGATACAATCAGTCTTATTTGAATCCATGGTGTGTATTAGATGTGTTACTCGGGACTTAATCACAATGATATACCAGTGGTCTAACCACTCATGACCATGATTGGTGCAATTTGTTTGAAACATTGGGTAACCAAAAGGTGTTGTACCTCATATATACATATTATCACGATTAAGTCCCAAGTTACACACCTAATATGAATCAAAGGTGCAAAAGTTATATGTATATAATAATCCATGGTGTGATTTCATAAACACATTAAAAAATTTGTAATATTATTAGGTAGTATGTTTTCAGCAGTAAAATATAAGTTTCCTATTATTTTTTAAATATCGTATTTACAATGTCTTTATAATATAGTACATTGTTTAGTAAACTTATTGTGTGGAATGGAGGTAAAATATCTAGGATCTGTCAGATTTAAAAAAAAAAACAAACATTGGAGGCCAACTTAAGAAAATACTGGTTGCATGCCATTTTTATTTAGTATGCAAGAGTGATTAATTAATATAAATAATTTATTTTCCAGTCGCTATATGCGAACAGAGTGCCTTAACCATCGCTATGCACATGATGCACCTATGCCAGTTGGCAGACTCATAGGAATGGTTGGTAATAAGATGCAGATATGCACTCAGCGATATGATAAGAGGCCACTTGGTGTCGGCTTGCTTGTGGCAGGTTATGATGTTAGTATTGGTTTATTTTAAATATTAAATTTGCTTAATCAATTTAATTTATTCCTATGGTTGTCTCACTTCTGAAGGTGTATAATTACTATGAATTTTGAGTTGTAATTCAGACATGGACAACATTGTGATTACTTATGGCAAGGTGCAATATTTAATAAAAAGCTTCTGTTTAGATTTAAAAAAAAGATAACTAATACAGGGCCATCCTCAATTGTTTTGATCTGTCAAACTGTTGCCATAATTATATTTCTCTATATTCTATTTTTCTTCTTAACCTTGTTTATGCCAGAAGTATTTATACAAGTGGGGAATTCATTGTAATGCACGAAGTAGTTACTCCTGCGTCTTGAGTTTTTCTAGTAACGGAAAAACCTAAAACTTAAATCCAGCATCTAATGCTTTTATTTGAGAGGTTATTTCATATGTAGAGTCCTTGTTAGGAAGGAATAGAAATGTATGTGTTACTTAAGTATATTTGTGACCTCACACTGACTGACACTTATTTGTTTAATTAATATCTAATATTCTGTTTGAAGTATAGTTAAATTTATCGTTTTATTTTAAACATTCATTTAATGAAGTAGAGTAACACGAAGTGAGTCAGGAAACAACTTTGTAGTTGGCAGTAATTTTGACCCCTGTAGGTATAAATAAATACATTAGTGATTACTCTCGCCCATGGACACCTGCCACTCGAGAGTCATAAGTGCATTGCAGGCCTTTGAGATAGGAGTACACTCTTTTCTTGAAGGATTGAAGGTTGTATTCTTAAGTTGCAGGCATTATTTTTATTAGTCAATATAATGACTGGCCTCTTGGTGTTGTGGTTAGTGACCCTGACTGCTGAGCCAGAGGTTGTGGGTTCGATATCCCACCCAGGACAAATAACCGTGTGATGAGCATGATCATTTGTTCTGTGTCTGGGTGTTATTTATCTATAATATGTATGTATTTAGAAATATATAAGTATGTTTATCAGCAGTCTGGTTACCATAGTACAAGCTGTACCTAGTTTGGGATCAGACGGCCGTGTGTGAGATGTGTGAAGTTATTATAGTTATTACTATTATTAATCCCAGCTTTCATATATCAATGATTCGTTTTTACATTAATTGCTTTTGATGGGACCTGTTTATAATTATACAAACTTTCAGGATCAAGGCCCGCACATCTACCAGACATGTCCATCAGCTAACTTCTTCGATTGCCGTGCTATGGCTATTGGTGCACGTTCTCAATCAGCTCGTACATATCTTGAGAAGCACCTGAACTCGTTTCCGGATTGTGATCTACAGGAACTGGTAGCTCATGGCCTTCGCGCTCTAAGAGATACACTTCCTAATGAAGTGGATTTGAATACTAAGGTGAGACCTTGCAGGAATAAAAAAATTTAAGTCGCTTTCAACAGTATTGCTATTGGTTAAGGTTTCTGTTGCCGCATTTAGACTCAAAAACGTTCAATTATGCGTTCAGATATGGCTGGCTAGTTTAGCCAGCCCAGCTTCTTCCAGAAGCACAGAAGCCTCCTGGGGCGTTCACAGGATACGCTCGCACGTTCGCACTCCTGGATAACGTGTGCGACGGTTTCGTCTATGTTAGACATCCTCGGAGGAGAGTCTAGATAGAGGACTGTCTGTCGCATTAATGGTGAATAGATGCCGATTCAGGGCCAAATGTCCTGAAATGGTTCCTATAACAATTCTAATGTCAAGTCGGTTGAGACAGCAGTCTGCAAGTCAAACGTGGTGAGATCTTCGTCAGCGCCAGTTTAGGCTGCCTGCATGTGTTGGCCCAGCTTTCAACAGTGTTGCTAGCTAGAACAATTTATTTAATCATCACTATTATAATAAGCATAGTGCTGTTTTTCTGCAAGTTACAGACCCCAAAATTGTATAAAGCTTCCCAGCTTTATAGTATTGAGGTTGTCCCAGTGATGTCACTAGGTTCGGCCGTACACGGGGGTTGTCCGGTCAATGGCACTGTACGGTGCACCGGTGTGGGCGGAGGCTCTGACCGCCCAGAATAGGGCGCGCCTCTGGCGCCCTCAGAGGGTGATGGCGGTTAGAGCCATACGCGGATACCGCACCGTGTCAACAGAGGCGGCGTGCGCGTTGGCCGGGACTCCCCCGTGGGATTTGGAGGCTCGTTGCTCGCCGAAGTATATTGCCGAACGGCTGAGTTCCGGGCGGGAAGCGGCAGTCGGCCCCCGCCCGAAGAGGTACGCGAATGGCGTGAGGCCGCTCGCCGAGCCACCATGGCTCGTTGGTCGTCCCGGCTGGAGGCTCCACGTGCACGGCTTTGCCGCCGTGGAGGCGCTCCAGCCGGTCATCGTCGAGTGGGCAGGGCGGCAGCACGGGACCCTTTCCTTCCCACTGACGCAGGTTCTTTCCGGGCACGGCTGCTTCGGGAAGTACCTGCACTCGGTCGCTAGGAGGGAATTGAGTCCTGCCTGTCACCACTGCGACTGCAGTGAGGACTCGGCTCAGCACACGCTGGCGGTTTGCCCCAGTTGGGCGACGCAGCGTCGGGCCCTCACTGCAGTCATCGGAGTGGATCTGTCGCTACCGGCTGTCATACGCTCCATGGCCGGTAGCGACAGGAATTTTACCGCGGTCGCAACCTTTTGTGAGGAAGTCATCTTGCAAAAGGAGGCGGCGGAAATTGTTCGGGAGGACGACCTCCACTTACCACTTACACTTACCAGCGCCTCATGCCGCCCTGAGTGTTGCCGCGGGTGGACGGGACGGGTTTTCCCCTTCACCCGCTATAGTGGCCCCCCGCTAGGAGGCGGCGTCCGCGTGTGCCTGGACGTCGCCTAATTGAGAGGTTTTTTACCCGAAAGTGGTGCCCGCGCTTTTGCCTGCAGGCGCTAGGAGGGTTCCTGATGTCTTAATAAAAGCTGTTCCCGGATCCCTCATATTTAAGGCGCAGTACGGCACACCGTGTGGTTTTAGTCGGTTCGATTCCGACACACTGCCCCATCGCAAACCCCGGTGGGGTGACGGCCCGAGGGGGTTTCCACACGCACAAAAAAAAAAAAAAAGTGATGTCACTAGGTTGCCACTTTGACACCACTGGGAGTGTTAATAGGCACGGAAACTGAGCTTCTTGAGTGATTAAAACACACACATTCTTTATAAGTAATTAATAGCAGAGGGTTATATTGGACTATAAATAAAGATAACCTGTAAAAACATATTTTAGGAAATAATCATAGGCCACATATATCATTCGTAATGTAGAATTTATCATATCCGAAAGCCGAAAATAGTTAAATGAATCTATAATATAACCCATACAACATATATCAAATAAAACATAGCTTATTTACATTTTTATTTCTCTAGCCTATAATGTAATGGGCTCGTGGCTTAAGTGGTAACCGAGTAGGTTAGCACATTACAAAGTTAAATAATACTAGCCAGGTCCGTCCAGGATGGGTGACCGTTCTTAACACATTGAGACCCATCCGTGCCTCGGAGAGCACGTTTAACCGTCGGTCCTGGGTGCCATACAAACATCTGTGGCCTTCGTGGCGGGTAGTTGGAGCCCTAAAAAGTTCGACAACCTGGTCAAACTACAGAACTTCCGTATCGCCTCGCCTAGTACTTGGGTTGTGGAGGTCTGATGGCAGTGGCTTTACGTAAAATATCAAAGTTCGGCCGTGTAGTTAGACTGAAAGCCGACCCCACCTTAGTTTAGAAAAGGCGCCGAGGATGATGGTGATAATGTAACACAACTAGGCAAAGGTCTTCCCGTATGTCCGTCTCTGATATGTCCTTTTCCTTTTTTTATATTAATAAATACTTTCAGAATGTATCCATCGCCATTGTGGGCACCAAGACTCCGCTCCGCATTTCTGATGAGGACGAGTTATCTCGTTTCTTGACGCTGGTTGAAGGCGAGGAGAGGCGCAGTGGCAGCGGGGCCGCTACCGGCGACACGGCGCCCGCGCAGGAACGAGACACGGGGGACGACAGGGAACCTCAACCGGGGGTAAGTGGGAATGATAAAGTGTAGAGATAATTGACGGGCATGTTGGTCTAGTGGTTAGTGACCTGAATGACTACTAAGCCAGAGGTTGTAGGTTCGATTCCCACCCAGGACAAATAATTGTGTGATGAGCATGATCATTTGTTCTGTGTCTGGGTGTAATTTATCTATAATATGTATGTGTTTAAAAATACATAAGTATGTTTATCAGGAGTCTGGTTACCATAGTACAGGCTCTGCCTACTTTGGGGTCAGACGGCCGTGTGTGAGATGTGTGTAGTTATTATTGTTAAAAAAAAAATATTTTAAACCCTGTTATTTTTGACGTGATAACGTCTTATAAATCGATGAACGCCGGCTGCACACAACGTAAAAGCATGACTCATTGTCACGTTCCGCCTGAGCCGGGCAATCAAGAGCGCGGAACAAGCGATAGAGAGGCACGTTCCGCCTAAGCGTTCGGCTTGTGACGCATCTTTTTTTTGTAAAACTAAAAAAACGCTCTTTAATGGGGATTTGAATTAAAAAGTAAAAAGAGTTCCATTATCAGCCTCCGCCCTTCTACACCAGACCATCGTTACCAAGCCTAATCTGTTGGTCTCGATGACTGACGAATTATGAGCCCAAACTCGAGGGGTATACTAGTAGCCACTGAAGAGTTGCACTACCTACCTCCTGGGTACATCATCAGATCAGCTCCAAGATGCCTAATTATAGTATTGTCATCCAAACTACATATACATACAAAGTTTCATTTCTATACAAGTAGAAGTAGATTAAAATTTACTTATGTAAACAAATCTTGACAATCTGACAAGAAAAGCTAAAATGTCATGAAAGTACAAGGTAACGCTCCAATTAGAATTTTATTAATGAGAATTTTATTAATTGAGTTTTGAATAAGGAATGTAGCAACATGAATAAAGAATGACAACATAATCAGCGTAACGCGAAAGTAAGCGCTTCAGGAAAGCATAGGCAAATTGGCAATACTCATTGCTGACACAAGTGACTCTGGGTTGAAAAAAATTTTCGCCAGCATTTATTAACTTAATTTTTTAAGTGGAAACTTCTTTAGGCACGTTTGTGCACTTTTGCTATTTGGGAAAAGCACTGAACTCGTGACCGTCACGCTAATAATACATATATAGATCCACTAGAGGGCGCAAATCTAAACATTAAGTTCTGTCAGCTTATTAATTAATCTCACCAACCTGCTAATGTGACGTTTTAAGTTCGTCGATTCGTTTAAGTTTTCACTTCTGTCGGCAGTTCCATGACTGCCTATTTTTATTTAATACCTTTGCTTGTAGGATTATTTTTACGATTATTTAAGATAAATAAGTATAGTCGATTCCCTGAATTGTTTTAATACTGGGCGGTAGGACAGACTATGTGATAGTTCCATGCATCATGCTCAATTATTTAATTTGTAAGAAACTGACAAGGAAACAGTAGCTTTAAGATTGGATTGCCAGGTTCCTGTTTCACCCCCTGCTTTGGGACCGACCTATATAAATATATGTCAAATTTAATTTAATTAATGAATTTTTCTTTTTAGGTGGCCATGGACACAGAGTAGACCATGAACGTCTCCAAGATCTGAACAGTGATGACATAACATCGAGCGATGGAGATACTAGCTTCCGTTATCATCACCAGAGTCAGCCGGATTTTTGTGAACCTTTGACTGAAGGTTCCCCTCATCTTCCGTTGCTTAAAGATTAGCCCTGGCCAGTGTTCAGATAAATAATTGTATCGAGATGTTGCTAACCTAAAATAACTAACTTATAAAATAGACAGCGCCATCTTTCGGAATTGGTCTAGATTGTACTCTAACATTTTTGTAGTGCCACCTATGAACTCCTAGTAAGACTTACAGCCTGAAGTTTACAAAAAAGTTTGTCTCTTTTATCGCTAGATGGCATTAATTTACACAAAGTATAGAAACAGTTTACTCAAATCTATAGTTTGGGTAAGGATTACTTAAATGTTAGCATATTTAAAATACTCACTCCGACAGCTTCTTTTGGTAAAATCAACCCGAAATTATCCTTTTACTAAGCATGAATTTGCTTCGTAGAGTGAGGAAGTTGACGATGAACGCCTCATCGGTTTACGTCTATACAAACTTTTTACTTATTAGCAACATTAGGTCACTTAAGTTTGTCTGTGCACTGGCCAGGGCAATTAAAGTAATGGAATCCTCCTCTTATATTTTTTTAATTTCTTCAATAAAATATTTGCGCTTATTATAATGTGGGTCGTTATTTCGTCTTTAGCCAGGACACGAAATGTTCTGATATGTCATTTCATGGCTTTTTTGTATCTTATAAGAAATGTGCGGCTACGGTTTCGTGAGATGGACAGTTGATAATCGGCGGTATATTCCAATCATTGTACGAGTATTCTTTTTAATTCAAAGAACTTAACTGTATAATTGTACGGTTCGCTAACTATCTTCCTACGATAACAATATGCGATCGAGAAATTTTTGTTTTCTTTTTTATAAAACCTAGTTGACAAACAAGCTTGGGCTCGTTAAACGGATAAATGTCGAATTTTAAGGAAGTTTTGTACTTACCCATTCTTTAATGAGCACTATGTTCTGTTTCTCTTCTTTCAAGGCCCTTAAAATGTTCTAATCTATGTTTCTTGTTTATTATAATCATGGCAGTCCAACTTTTTTTAAGAAAGACTCGTGTAAAAGGGCGGCGTGAACCTATTCCCTTATTGACACATAAAATAGTTATGACGAATTATTTAAGTATTTCATTTAAACCAAGTATAGGTACCTATTACATTGGCTAAACCAATTATAAGTCAGTCTTGAAGCTAGTTAGGGAATGCACTCATACTACGTGACCCATTATTACAATTTTGGATACCCTCCCCCCCCCTCGGTGACCACCCGTAGTATAAGCCAAGACACCCCCCCCCCTCTGGTTTTCACGTAGTAATATATAAATATGGATTTAAATCATTTTTTGCCCATAGAAAGTTAAAAAGCGCTAAAGGCTTGCTTGTTGCCACCTGTGAGTTTAAAAAGCGCTAAACACTGCGCGCCATATTTGAATATAGCTCGAAAAAGCACTAGATTTCCCTCGAAGATATTGACTACGTGACGAAATCCTAAGCCCCCCCTCTGCTTCTGTGACCAAGTGTGGTATTTTGAAGTCCCCCCCAGAACGGGTTACGTAGTATGGGTACGTTCCCTAAGGTACTTGTTCCAATACGTAGATCCTATGGAGAAAAAGAGGCAGGAACTCTAAGGACTCTCTTTTGGTTACCTATATTGTGAGTGAAGTTACCGGAACCCTAACCCCCTCCTTTACACTACTCCCACCTTAAAGGCTGGCAACGCACTTGTGACTCTTGAGCTGCCGGTATCCCTGGGCGGCGGTAATCACTTACCACTAGGTAACCCGTCTGCTCGTTTGCATCACATAAGAAAGACCAGCCCCGATTAACGGCACCCGTTCACGAGCATGATGAAGGGAGCCGAAAGACTTGACACATTTATTTTTGACAATATTTCAATCATTTTAATTTCAATTATTTAGGTAAATAGGTAAGTATAGGTATTCAATAACTTATCTTACGTATTATAAAATGTAGTAAAGTATAAAATTAAATATAGTAGGTAGGTAGTAAAGTTTATTTTACCGGTTGGTACCAGTATTATTAATAACAATATTTATAGGAAAATATTATTTAAAGGTTAAGGAAAACTTAGAATTTATAAATTGTTTATCAACATCCGGCTTGGAAGTTGAATGTTTCAGGACCTCATGTAACCTCATGTACAATGCAAAACAAAGTAATACAAACACCATAAAACAAATCTAAACTAATATTATAAAGACTAAACATTTGTGTGTATGTTTGTAATGTTTTAACACAAAAACTACTAGACCGATTGCGATGAAACTTGATATGTAGATAGCTGGAGATCTGGATTAACGCATAGGTTACTTTTTATCCCGAGATTCCAACGGTATCGGTACTTACGCGGGTAAAACCGCGAGGCGCTGCTACAAACAACAATACATACAAACAATAACAAATAAAAACGGAATTCATCTTTACAGTGCTATCATTTTAATAGAAGTCTTAATTTAAATCCATATCTAGGAGTAGTCGTAGTCGTACCTACTAGAGATCGCCTGGTGGTCGAAATTCAACCATAATTTTAAATGGTATATCATTGACCATACGTACCGTTTCAAGTCGACATATATACTGGATCCCTGTAGTTTGTTGTAGGTACCTACCCGTGTTTGTATAATTTTTATATTTTAAAACAAAACGATTAAAAGCTTTCTACTTTGAGTATTCCTAAATTCAAATCCTCCGTCTGCGATATTTACTTAAAAAGGGGTTCTAAGAATGTTCTTGAATGCATTCAAGTTCTCTGGAATTGCAAGCGTCCGCGTCCGCAGGTATCCGCTTACCATCAGGCGGGCCGTATGCTTGTTTCCCAACAACGTAGTATAAAACAATGCTCTTCATGTATTAGTACCTACCTTTAGTAATAGGTATATAAAAAACTGGCGAAGTGCGAGTTAAACTTGCGTGGAGGGGTTTCCTACGAATAATATGTAGGTAGGTACTATCTTTCGTGGCCAGATCACTTCATGATGTGTCCGACCATTTACTGACATGGTCGTCTGTAATGTTATAGCAAGCTAATACTGACCGTAACGTGTAAGCGTCGACTTTATCGTTTGATAATACGACAATCCACGTATGACCTTCACATTTATGTAGAATCTTCACAATATAAAAGGTTTAATGACAATTTTAAATTAAAAAAAAGTGTGTGTGTGCAATTCACACACTGCAGAAGTGAAACTTCAGAAAAGTAGCCTAGAGAGAGTGAGAAATAAAAAGTAAAATCAACACAATTTACGAATGTTAATAAATTTAATTTTAGATAATATAATTTATATAAAAGATATTGGTCAAATTAACACAGATGTGTTAAATAATTAACATAAATTAATAACCAACGAATTTAAGTAGGTAGGTATGCAAATGCACAAAAAGGATGCACGTGAATGATACACCACGTTTACAATATGACGCATTTTCTGAAGGCTTCGTAGTACGCAGGCGCAAAGACAAAGATTATAAGAAACACTGTAGACTTGTATTCTATCTCATTCTCCCGCAGGCTAAATCCAATTTATGAATATGTTTGTCTCTTTTTGAATCGCTTTTTCGTTTCATCAAATTTTCAAATCACGGTTTTAAAGAAGTTTCACTTCGAAAAAAAACTTATATTATTGCCCTTTTAAGTTGTTGCAACGACATTTTACTCGACTTTCATCTTCTATTTGCACATTATTATTCGCTAAAACAGAAAAAACATTCCCCGCCATAGTGCATCGCATGAAAGAGGCGATAGAGCGGAACAAAGGCTCCAAAATGTTTTGCGAATTACGAAAGATATATCTATTGGGCAAAGCCAGATGACGAAGCTACAAAAGGGAAAATGGCAGTAATAGCTAACTTCGAGCAAAGCAGAAGTGCTTATAATCGAATGGTTTTATGCGCAGCTCTCTATTCGGTCTTGAAACCAACCGACCCGACAAAATACCGAAAATATCCCGGATATCAGCCTGTACTAGATTAGAATGGTCCTGAAACTGCTCAAAAACAAGGTGCTGGGCCACTACGGAATCACCGGTACTGAAAGTTCTTTAGAAAGAGCTTGAAGGTACCACACCAGAGGCGTGGTGGTGCTCTTCTTTAAAAAGGGTGGCAACACCTTATTAAAGAACTATAGACCCATCTCGCTTCTGAGCCACGTTTATAAGCTTCGAGGGTCATCGTCTCATTCGCACATTTGGCGATATTCACGTCACGATTTAGCCAACCGAACAAGCTGAGTTCCGAAAAGGTTATATTACCATAGACCACATCCACACGCTTCGGCTAGTTATACAGAAGAATTGGTTTTATGCGCAGCTCTATTCGGTCTTTTATATTTATATCATCATCATCAGATGATGATGATGCATCACAAAATCAAAGCGATATCAGCGCCTTTAACTGTAGATAATGTAACTATTTTACCATATGATCACATTATGAAGTAGTCGGGCGTTTAGCTGTTCACATCATCAAACACTGATTATTCATTGATCTGGTCTGACCTCTGATTTGGTCTATGATCATGATGTGATAGTGATCATAAACTGACTAGTTTTAAGATCTGGCCACGCTGGCCAAGATATGTCCCATTTATCCCAAGAAATAACTTACCATTAGTTGCAGAGCATGTTCTCCCATACATTCCAACAAAAAAAGTGTAAGAATAACCTCACATCATAACATTGAGACATTTACCATGTTATTTTAAGACCATAGACTTTCCTGTAATCTATGAGTAAAGAACTATTTATTACCTATCTGTATTAATATAAAAATTTTAGGCTCAGTAGTTTCGGATATAAAGGATGGGTCAAATTCTTTTAAACTACACACCCTCACAACAAACCTCATTCTTGATTTTATGTGTCACAAGGTACAGTTTACAATATTTTTTTTAATTGTGTATGTACATTGTCTGTAACAGAGGGACAGACAGACGCACGAGTGATCACATAATAATTCCTTTTTCCTTTTTAGGGTTCATACCCGAAGAGTACCTAACCAACGGAATCCTATTATTAAGCCTCCGCTGTCCGTCCGGTCTGTCTGTCTGTTAGCGGGCTGTAGGTATCTCATGATCCGTAATAGGTAGAGTTAAAATTTTTCACAGAATGTTTTTTTTTAATTTTTTTTTTATATTATAGGGGGCAAACGAGCAGACGGGTCACCTGATGGTAAGTGACTACCGTTGCCCATGGACACCTGCAACTCAAGAGTCACAAGCGCGTTGCCGGCCTTTGAGATAGGAGTACGCTCTTTTCTTGAAGGTTTGAAGGTCGTATAGGTCCGGAAATACCGCAGGCGACAATTTGTTCCAGAGATTGGTTGTGCGAGGCAATAAAAAAATCTGGAAAACCGCACAGTGGTGGATTGCCAATTATCCAGGTCATGGGGATGAAAGTTTTGTCGCGTTGAACGATGGCGAAACGTTGCGGCCGGTATAAGTCCGAACAATTCCTCGGAGCACTCCCCATGAAACATGCGTTAGAGAATGCAGAGTGAGGCTACATCTCAATGTGTATTTCTGTTGCCGCTATAACAACAAATAATAAAATAAATTAAAAATTTAAGGGGGCTCCGCTCCCTTACTATAAACGTGTTTTTTTTGGCTTTTGCACATTACGAATTTTGATTTTCCTATTTGCCATGAGATTCTGGTAGACCTATATTTTGCACTTAGGTACTTATATGTATTACATATTAACAATAGACGCCCGGGTCAGTAACCTTACAACAAAACATCGATAACATATTGCTCTTGTGAACAAATTACACTTGCTCTGCTCTTTATCAAATTACAAACAAGGGTCAGTTAAAACGCCACCAAATGTCGCAGTCAAACTAAAGTGTTTATCGTTATGTATAATATCTAGAATCGATACCTTAAATCATATATTTGTGGGTCGAAAGCAGAAAGTATTTTTTTATTATTTTAATTTTAAAATACTTAGGTACATTAATTTTCGATGTTTTTTTGTATCTAAAATTTTGTAGGTATTCCTACTAGCTGTGCCCGCGTGTAAATCAGTTTGTGACTATAAGTTAGATTTCGGAAAAGACTGCCTATGAGGCGGTAAACCTTCCCTTCCGTCTTCCGATCCGATGAAGTTTCCTTCTTTAATTTATTAACTTATTTTATTTCCGAAAGAAGTCATCTGAAAGATACTATTACACCTACGAACATTTTTTTAAAAAAATGTGCGGACAATCTACGAATGTTCGTCAAAAGATTTTGTATCGGTTGTGGTAGTTCCTAAAATATTGGGAACCATATCCATTTTTTGTATGGCACTTACGACAAATCTTACTCATTTCTCCAAATTTACAGTAGTTTGGATCGTAACCAAAAGCCGACCTATTTACTGTGAGCTAAAATTCTACGGCGCGCTCTAAGATGTCAACACTTTTTGTAAGCTGATTTACTGATTTGCAACGTCCTAATATTTTGTGTAGGTAGACGTTGCGAGCGCTCAATGCTCGATTCCTCACGCGAACCTGTGACGTTCTAAAATTTTACTCGCTTATTCGCTGCGAACGTGCGACTCTAAAAAGAACTTTTTAAATTGAACAAATTTGTAAGTGCAAGTTGTCGTACTCTTTAACATAAATGTAGCTCTAAAAAGAACTTTTTCAGATAGTTTTAGCTCCCTAAATCTTCAGCCCTTTCAATCCAATGTTCAATTTTTCTTACATAAAATCACTATTTTGCTCGGGTTCGTTGCGTAAGTGTCAAGTGTCAAGTTTCATTTGAATCCGTTCCCAATGATACAGACAGACAGACAAATATGAAAAAAAATATAGTTTTGTAAAATATCTCCAAAGAACAGAATTGGACCTGTTACAGTTTTATTAAGTATAGATTAACCAGTTCACCGAAATATTTATTTACTTTCATTTCTGTGCGAAAAATACGTTTAATATGATCAGGATTCTTATAAGTTATTAATATTAGATAATATACCCAAGCTACCTTCGTATTTCGAAGATTTCATTGACATATTGCTTACAAAGCAATATGTCATTGAAAACTTCGATTCGTTCCTTGATATGCGGTTCAAAACACAAAAAAAACTATTCTATCATCTTGATCGTGGGAAAGCCATGTTTTGGCACGTATGGCTCGACCGGCGTGATACCACGGCCTCACTACAAACCGGCAGTGAAGCAATGCTTCCTTGTGTTTCACCAAGTGAGTAAGATTACCGGAGGCCCTAAACTTTGCCTCTACTCCCACCTTTAAGGCCAGCAACGCACTTGTGACTCTTGCGTTGCAGTTGCCCATGGGCGGGGGTAGTCACTTACCATCAGGTAACTCGTCTGCTCGTTTGTACCCTATCCCATAAAAAAAACAATATGTACAATCAGCACATTGTCTAGTAAATCCCAAGCCCAAATATCTGTTTTTTTTTTATTAAACCAGAAGGCGATATACCCTACAAAATCTACTATCCTCTTTACTTCTTCACTCAAATATATCCATAAACTAAAATATATATACATATATATAAATGTTAAATAAAAAACTGTCAAAATATTTTGAAAGTGCTTAGACATAATAACATAATAATATAATATAACATCTACACTCAAGATAGAGTCCATTAAAAAAAAAAATATTAATAATATAACATGTATTATCCAAAAAGTAGGAACCTATACTTTTTATATAAGATAGTAAGAAAAATAATTGGACAGAATTCCCAGATAAATATCAAATTAACAAAATTATACTTTTAACTGTTACATACGAAGCTAGTATTATACATTTATCGTGCGCGCCAGTGCAAGTACGACGCTGTCACTATGTGGCGGTCTTTAGCGGTTGTCCTCCTCCTTGGAGTACTCACATCCGCTATCAACCTCAATTACTTAGACCCGACGAAACTTCAAACTTTATCTTCAACTGAAACTCAAAAACGTACAGCTCTATACATAATACAACAATATTTACCTGATGTGATTGTTGAAATAGATCCGCTGTGGTTCAAAGATAATAAAGACACCTTCTCGCTAGATAAACTTGAAAATAAACTGCACATAAGAGCTAGTTCCGGCGTAGCAGCAGTATGGGGTTTCAATTATTATCTCAAGAAATATTGCAAGAGTCAAATCGAGTGGCAAACCGAGAATGTCCGCATTCCTCCGCTCCCCCCATTCTTAAACGAAACAGTGGTAGCTAACGACAGGTTTCGATATTATCAAAATGTGTGTACGGCGTCATATAGCTTTGTATGGTGGAACGTACGACAATGGAAGAACCACGTAGCATGGATGGCACTGAACGGTATCAACTTAGCTCTGGCTCCGGTTGCCCAAGAAGCGGCGTGGACCAGGGTTTATAGACAAATAGGCATGACGCAAGAAGAAATCGATCAGCACCTAGCAGGACCAGCTTTTTTGTCTTGGCTTCGAATGGGCAATATGCACGGTTGGGGAGGCCCACTGCCGCAATCGTGGCATGATTTGCAAACAACCATACAAAAAGAAGTGATTAATATGATGTTAAACTTAGGTATGGTGCCTGTTTTACCAGCTTTTAATGGTCATGTGCCAACAGCAGTTTCAAGGGTGTATCCTAACAGCAAGTTTCACGAGGTAATTCGTTGGAATGGATTCAATAGTGAGTATTGTTGCGGTCTTTTCATAGATCCGAATGATCCCTTGTTTAATACCATAGGAAAAATGTTCCTAAATGAAATCAACTTACCCGGAATTCACATTTATACAGCAGATCCATTCAACGAAATTTCAACATCAGATTTTTCTACACAGTTAGCCAAAGATACCTCTAGTGCAATATTCTCCACTCTTGTAGAATTCGATAAGGACGCTGTGTGGTTACTACAAAATTGGATGTTTGTGAATAACCCTTCTATGTGGCCTATAAACCGAGTCCAAACTTTCATTAATGCAGTACCTAACGGTCGAATGCTTATATTAGACTTGCAGTCTGAACAATGGCCACAATATAATCTTTACAAAATGTACTTTGGCCAACCGTTTATTTGGTGCATGTTGCATAATTTTGGCGGAACACTGGGAATGTTCGGGAATATGGTGACTATCAATAGAAATGTTTATCAAGTTAGATCTCAAGTGAACAGTACAATGATTGGCATAGGCCTTACTCCAGAAGGCATCAATCAGAATTATGTAGTTTATGATTTAATGTTGGAATCCGCATGGCGCAATTCTCCGGTGGAAGACCTCACTGCATGGATAACTGACTACGCTGAAAGAAGACATGGGTGCAAGGATACCGCTGAAGCATGGAAGTATCTCCTCAAAAGTGTATATAGCTTTAACGGTTTAAACAGAATAAGAGGCAAATACGTTGTAACCAGGAGGCCAAGTTTTGGAATACAACCATGGGCCTGGTATAAGAGTTACGATTTATTTCAGGCTTTTAGAAAGTTAGCATTTGCCAACGAGGGCAATTGTTCCACAGAAGGGTTCTATTATGACGTAGCAGATGTTACTCGCCAAGCCTTGCAGTACAGATCCGAACAACTTTACAGGAATGTCGTGACAGACCGATACGGGAACAGTTTCGTGTTTGAGAAGTCTATTGATCGGTTCCTTAGCGCATTAGATGATATGTTCAGAATATTACGTAAAAGTAGTTATTTTCTTGCTTCAGACTGGTTCGCACAAGCTAGGAATATAGGACAAACGCCTGAAGAAAAATACTTATATGAGATGAATGCAAGAAACCAGATCACGTTGTGGGGACCCAGAGGAGAGATATCCGACTATGCTTGCAAACAATGGGCTGAGGTTATTCGTGACTATTACAGACCGAGGTGGCATACCTTCTTATCTGCTGCTCTAAGAGCCAAGATGGCTGGTGAGGTGTTTAACGAACAAGCAACACGACGTATTGTTACTGAAAATGTTGAAATTCCGTATTCGACAACGTCTTTTGAAATTAATGATTGGAATTCCCCTTCCGATCCGATTATGGACGAGGCAAAGAATCTCTACAGAAAATGGGCGTATATCGATGTTAATGACTTACCGATAATGACTATTAAGCCTAACAGAGATAGTGAAACTATTATTTCAGATGGGGAATACGAAGATTCTGAAACAGCTGATGAACCCTCAGTGATCTTGTATACCACGACGATTGGTTAGAGGACGACTATTCTAAGCCTTAGTCAGAGTAGGTATCACCCGCAAGTAAATACTAATATTTCTAACAAATCAATTTTAAACAAAAAAATCGGTGTTGCTACACCCAAGTTTAGAATGTTATTGGATTTTGTTACGTGTTATGGCTGTGTTGATTACATGTTTGTATACAATTGAATTATATATTTTTCTTAACATATTTTCCTTATTTTAAATAAGGTACATTGACGTCATGATTAACTTAAACACAAAATTATATTTATGATATAAAAATCCAACATCGCAAGGTTCAGTAAGATAAATAAAATCACCATATTCAATTAACAAAAACAAAGTCCACGTCAATATTTATCGACACGTAATGTAGTTTTGATATTTTTGAGTTTTAATTTGTATATATTGTGATATTTTTAGGTAAAGTTTCAACTAATTATTCTTTATCATCTCTGCCTAGTTTATTTAATATTATGTTTAATTGCTGACTTATAACATATTTTATAACATTATTTTGTGGATAACGGTGCTGGTTGCGTGATTAATTAAGATAATATTTTACAATCAAGGAACATTTTGTGAACTATTTGTTGTCCTAAAAAAAAATTGTTCGGAATAGCATTTGGTTGGTTTTTATCCCTAAAACTGTACAGTTATCGTTGTTAGATTTTACCAAAATTTCGACGCGAATGGAGTCGCGGGGAGCAGCTGGTTTTATTATGGGTAGGTAGTTAGCCCCTGGTCACAGATAAGATAATAGTGCCCTGGTTTCGAAAGGGATGCTCAGGACGTCAGCTGATTGTACGGAGAACTCGACGACACTCATCGTAGAGGTAAACTGTACTATCTCTACTTGGAGAAGGTCAGTATGTGATGTGATGGTTGAAGCATGATGCTTTTGATTTTATTTGTACTATGTAACACTTTGGCTATAAATTGGAAAAGAGAAATTAATTCCTTACTGAACTATAGGTACTACTAGGTTCTACCCACCTTTATGAACATTGCAAACCTGACAGTATTCATAAATTTGGTTTCAGGTGGCCATGGACACAGGGTAAGCGATAAACGTTTCCAAGATTACTCTCCAGAGTCATGACGTCACATCCAGCGACGGAGATACTTGCATTCGTTATCATCAACACCAGAGCCAGTCAGATTTAAAGAACCATTGACTGAAGGTTCCCCGCATTTTCTATCGCTTAAAGATAAGCTCTGGCCAGTGTTCAGATACATAATTCTATCGAGATGTTTTTAACATAAAATTTAACAAGTACTCATTATAAAATAGACAGCGTCATCTTTCGGAGTTGATCTAGAACAGAACTTTATCAAAGATTGTAAATTTAGTGCCATCTATGAACTTCTAGAACCACTTAGGACTTGAAACTTTCAAAAAGTTCAATACCTTTTATTGCTAGATGGCATTAGTTTACCGTGTATATGAAAGTGTACGTACATCTCAGTTTATAACAGTTTTTTATAAGTAACTTTAAATCATTAGGATATAAAATGTTCCATATTCTACGTTTTCTGTATGTATGTATGAGGATAATAATAATAATATAATAATAAGAACTCCACACATCTCACACACGGCCGTCTGATCCCAAACTAGGCAGAGCCTGTACTATGGTAACCAGACTGCTGATAAACATACTTATATATTTCTAAATACATACATATTATAGATAAATTACACCCAGACACAGAACAAATGATCGTTCTCATCACACAATTATTTGTCCTGGGTGGGAATCGAACCCACGACCTCTGGCTAAGCAGTCAGGGTCACTAACCACTAGACCAACAGGCCAGTCAAAAATCAACTGTTTCCGCCCGGATAATAATCATACTTGAGGCAGTCCAACTTTAACAAAAAAATAAGGTCTTTTATGCAATAAGGCGGCGTGAACAGGTTCTGTTATAGCCATATAACATGAAAAAATTGCATTATTGAGCTAATTAGGGGTAAGGGAAAATTTTAAATTAAAACTAAGGAATTTCTCTTCCACTACCAGTTGCGACCGACAGAATCAAACAAACATTTCCTTAAACTTTCCTTAATCTTTCTTGCAACAGTTGCATGAACTAGCTACCATTGTTAAGTCTTCGTACTTCGTAGTAACATACTCTGCAAGAGAATACTCTGGGGACTTGCACATAATAGGAAATAATCCCAGCGCCATCTAGGAAAGAGAAAAAGAACTAACTCGAACCGCTAGATATACTAAGAACTTACTACTTACACTAAAAAGTATGATATAAGTATATATATGATTCACACATTCACACATTAATCGTTGGGCCGAGTAATCAGACGACTCGGTTACAGTATCTTCCTTTGTGGTTGGAGAGACGTCAAAATTCGTGGCTGACAGGATTCCATGTCAAGAACAATCTTTGCCCTTATAGTAGGTGTACCTGTACCTACTGTTTAATTTACTTTTTTAAAAGATATTAACTAGTATCGTCGCACGGACAAGTAAGTACTTATACTTGATAGATAACCCCTTCAGCAGTGGGCAGAGCGGGGGCCCAATTCGAAGACATCATAAATTTATACACATTATGATTGGTATTTTATCTCAAACAACGAACTCTTTCCTTTTTTCTCCGCAGTCACTTCTAATACTTAGGTATTTACTCCCCAAGTGAATTTGCCATGTAAGTGAAATTGAGCTAAATAAAACAATTTTTCAATCGTTGTATATGTTTATTATGTACATGTATTTAAACATAATGAAAAAAAAATAACTAATGTTTTTGGATGGTATATAAAGTTATCGCTTTAACAGCTATATAAATGACAGCAATATAATATAGGTGAAAGATATTTGTGGCCAAAATCACTCTGTATCAGGCTAACAGTACCTACAGGAGAACTGGCACTCTAAATGACGTCACAATTACTGTTTATATAATAGAGAAGCTTCAGAGATGAGCCATGTTCAAAAAAAATTCGTATCAAGTCTATGGTGAATCCAATCCATAAGCAATATCTCATGCGAAGCGATGTATAGATTTATGAATATCGCTCAAAAAATGGTAGTGAGATCTCTTACTTAGTTTCCAAAGTATTCTTTCTAATACCCTCGTTACAATTAACTATGGAGCGTAAAGGTAAGTTAATTGAATGATAAAAATAATTATTAGAGTGGGAAGTACTCGGGAAAGTGTTCCAAGCAAACATGACGCAAGTCGCAACATTAATTTCTTCTGTCATCCTTGACAGAAGAGTTTGATAGGCTAACTAAGATACCCAAATAAACTCAAACACACAGTTTGTCATCGAGATTCAGTACAATACCGTCTGCTATTTCTGTGTGGCATAATTGTTAAAGACTCCAAAAATAGTTCCTTGTTATCTTGTACAAAATTGCTACAGCGTCATCTGCAGGTCCATTTTACGTAGCATGTACGAGTATAGACTCGCCTTACCTCTACAATCCATATAGCAACCTCTATTCCACATTGAAAACAAAGATAAAGGCAAGGCGCGCACTACCACTTCTTCGTCACATGACAAAAACCGCTGCGGCAGAATATTGCACCGACTTTTTATAACATGGAGTTTTCAGTTCACTTGAAGTCAAAATCACCGCAGCGTCGAAAAGTCTATAGGTACAGTTATAACTCCTTTGTGGCCCGCGGCAAAAAATTCGAAGTGCGCGCCTAGCCTAGCTGAACATTAAATTTGACTAGGCTTAAATAAAATGAGCTGTGATTGGTGGTCATCGTAGATTTTTGGTATTCTAATTATTTTTATTTTAAAATTAAATTAATTAACAAATTTACAATGTATTTTTAATGATCTATTATTAACACTTAACGCCACTGAGGTCATCAGTGATCAGGAAAACAGCGTTTGATGATAGGTTAGGTATCTATCAACAAACGCTGACTAGTTTGAAAATATTTCACCACATACATAACATATGAAAAGCGGGAGCGATTAGGTACTATTGGTCCCTAGCATTTTAGAAGAAAAGGGAGTTGTAAGACAAATATGTCGGTCCAAAAATGCATGATTACACAAAGTACGTGTTATCAACCCAGAGGACAAGAAGGAATTATTAAATATTACAATAAGCTGAACTGACGTATCGATAATATCTAATGCTTCCATTTGTCTTGCTCCGTCTTTATTCAAGTGACTTCTACCCACGTTTGCTCTGAGCTACAATTACCAATTTCTAACCATGTGTTTCATTATAATTATCTCAACATTTTTATGTGTGTGTAAAATGGATACATTTATAATGATCTAATAATAATTAAAAATACAGCAGGTACATAAGGAAAACTAACTCTGATCTTCCTACGTACAGGTTACCGCTTACAATTTGTTTGTATACCTACATATATTACAAAGTCGTATCTTACGACTATAGAAAAAGTACGACAAGAAACATCTTGTTTGTAATATTTTGAAATATTATAAGTTTGGTTACATTAGGTAAGTCTTAGCACCACTATGTTATTTAATACGCGATTAAAATATCAGATACATGTGTGTAAAAACATAAAAATAATGTAATGATTCCTAAATATATTATCCTAATCTTTAAAGCAGGTAAATCCATACACGATTGGAACGTTCGAAGCTTCGAATTGTCAGCCTTTTGTTTGATTCCTGGCCGCTTAGAAAATATGTTTTTCTGGCTTCTCTAGCAGAGTAACAACAACAAATAAAAACAATTAAATTCAAACTGGATGGGAAAAAAGAAAAAAGTAACACAGTTTCTGAACGAAATATCAACGAGTACGAAGTATGAATATTGTTTTCGATTCAGGCCGTTGTTCTTTCTCATCGACACTTGTGCCTATCCTACGTCTCAACAATAAAACATTTTTTCCATAACATAAAAACCGTTACAATGTTTATAGTTTTTATTTTTATTATTTTTTACAAAATCAACGGTGAAATACTTTTGATTAATCATTGCTGTCATGAAATAGAAATCTTATTAAGTAGACTAAATCGGAAGTGTTCAAAACCATTCATTTCTTGGCAAATTTGAATATTCAAATAAATTTATTCTTCATTTATCTAGAGCGCCCAAGAATCAAAATTGAAACAATGGCATCTGCGCCTCATGCCAATATAAGAGTCTACTTTTAAATAGATCAACTTAGCTCTACAACTTAGGTAATGGTAATTTCAAAATAATATCTTTGGGACAATAACTCCAATTTTAAGCCTGTGTCATACAAGTGTGTCCAGTGGATACCCTGGACCACCATAATTAAACGTTTGATTTAAGTTGGTTTGGTCTAAAACAGGTACGTAACTATCCTGCAAAAGTATTGGTTGGCGACTTGAAGCTTCATTTAATTGTCTTTCCAGAACGGCATTCTGGAGTTCTTCCTCCTCCAATTGTAGTGTAAGTTCGTCGAGTAACTTCATTCTACTTTCTATTTCTGTATCAGCTTTCGCCATTTCTGTTGCATTGTCTTTCATCTCTTGTGTCGTTTTCAATAAATCCTGTTCAATTTTGTCCAGCAGCATTCGAACTTGGGATACATTTTCGCAACTGTTCGCTTTATTCTCATCCATGTATCGTTTGACTTTAGCGGTCAGTCTCACAACAAGTTCCTCTTCGCGATGTAGCCTTTTATTAATGATAGCCAGTTTCTCCAACATTTCGATTTCCTCGCGTATCCTAGAAAGTTCATCGGCAGATGCTTCGGAATCTGTATCGTTTTGTGTATGCATTAGTCTTTCTGAGTTGACTTGACATATGTCTGTCAGTTCTTTTGTAAAGTAATGTTCTCTCATAAGGTGCCTTTCTCTCCTAGATTTGTGTTTGGTGTGTCGTCTCGGTGGGGTGCCGCTACCTACGCCCACTCCACTGTCACTGTTCCCCGCCTGGCTGTCGTTGACCTCGCTGCATCGGCCGAGGTCTCGAAGGTACGATTCGAGAAGGTAGTTGGTGCCGTGCTTCTCCATGCGGTTTTTGTGAGTTTGATCTTCCAGTTGGTCGATTACTTTCTCTTGTTCTCTGTAAGTAGAAAAACAAATAGTTTTGTAAATTAAAACACATTAAGGCTTTTTGCCATGCTATGTCTATGTACCTGTTTTTATATTTTTGGTGAACGATTACCTTTTGTAATAGCTATCTACAGATTTTATAACACCAAATGGCTTTTGGCATCAATAAACAAAAAGATGCAAATAACCTTAATTTATCCAGCTGTTGATGTATAGTTCTACTTTGGTGTTGTATAACTGACACCAGCCTGGCCGCGGGATCCTCGCTCCTGGCTCTTGGCGGTGGCGTGGCAGTCCTCATGTTTCTCCGTCTACGTCTCCGAGCATCCCCACGGCTGCCTCCGTCACTGTCTCGACCAGAATCGTCTTCTCCACCACTCGACACCCGTCTCAGTGCCAACCGGACCTAAGAAACAATTTATTGCTTTGTGTTAAATTTAATTTTCGTGCAACTGTTTTAATTAGTTATTTAGACGGCCTGTTGGTCTAGTGGTTAGTGACCCTGACTGCTGAGCCAAAGGTCGTGGGTTCGATTCCCATCTGAGTCTGGGTGTTCTTTGTGTCCGTTGTTTGTATGTTTGTAAAGTCCCCCGCCACACAGGAGTAATTCCTAATGCGGGAGTTGTCTTTTTTTTTAAATAAAAAAAAAAATCTTTTAAAGCTATTCTTTTCACCACAGTACAAGGTACAAGTTAAAAGTACCTATATTAGTGGCTAGAAATATAATGACTTCGGTCAACACGTCAGAAATAGTTTTTTAAAAACAGCAAGGCGTAATGGTATCAATAACATTTTACCAATATAGGCTTGAATAAAAACATATATTGTCTAATTATATGATGATGATTTTAAGTGTCATTTAGACAATATTACAGTAAATAATAACCTCGTGCCTCGCGTCTCCCCAAGCAGCCAAGACGTGAAGGACAGGTACGTCGGGAGGTAAAGGCCGCTCCACTCCTCGCCACCGTTCAGCCAGCACCCAATCACCATGTTCGCTGACTGCTCCTCCGGCTGTGGTTAAATATGTCTATGTTCAAAAATAATTATTGTAACCACTATGTAGTAGTTTAGATAAGTACTAATCTATACAAATATTATAAAGTTTAAGAGTTTGTTTGTTTGGTTGAACGCGCTAATCTATGAAACTACTGGTTAGAATAGAAAAAAAATATTTTAGTGTTGGATAGCCAATTTATCGAGGATGGCTATATAAAATCACGCTAAGACCAATAGGAGCCGATCATCAATGAAAAAAAAATTGCAAAACCGTGGAAATTTACAAACGCAGACGAAGTTGCGCGGGTCAGCTTGTATAGGATAAGATAGATATAGAAAGTAAATCCAAAAGTATATGCTGTAATGGCGAACCGAGTTAAAATTAAAAAAGAGAGATCCATATCCTGGCGCCATCATCAGACCATCGTCACCAAGATCAATCTATTGGACTTGTCAAAATGAATCATATGAGCCCAAACTCGAAGGGTTTATTAGTAGCCACTGAAGAGGTCCACTACCCACCTCCTGACACCATCATCAGATCAACTCCAATATGCTAAATTATAACATTATCATCCAAACTACATATACCTACAAAATTTCATTTCGATTAGACAATTAGAAGTGTGAAGTCAAATGGTCATAACTTGTAAACGGATAGTTTTTAAAAAAAGAAAAATAGAAAGAGATCCCTTTCAGAGATTTAAGTAAGTCATCATCACCTCCCTACCCTTGTCCCAATTTTATTTGGGGTCGGTGCAATATGTTTTATTCTTCCATTCTACTCTATCGTTCATCATTTCACTGCTTACTCCATTTCTTGCCATATCTTCTCTCACACAGTCCATCCATCTTTTCCTTGGTCGTTCTCTTCTCTTGTACCCGTCAACATCCAAACATAAAACTCTTTTCACCACATTTTGCTCATCATTCCCATCTGAGTCTGGGTGTTCTTTGTGTCCGTTGTTTGTATGTTTGTAAAGTCCCCCGCGACACAGGAGTAAATCCTAATGCGGGAGTTGTCTTTTAAAAAAGAAAAAAAGAAAAAGAAAAGAATAAGAAGTCCCTATCACTCCTAGCAGACAATTTAGATCTACATCATAAAATATACCTATTCGTTGTACGTCTTTTTACGTTGATTTAAAATTATTGACTACTATACCTTCCGGAGCATCCTGCAAAACGCGAACGATGTCAGCGCAAGTCGTATGAGATTTGACCCCACGGACCCATAGTTTCTGACCCCGTGCCAAGATCCCCACTTCTTCATCGCTGTAGTCTGATGATGAACCTTCCATGTTGGATGTTGATCAACTGTTGAAACGAAAAACAATATTATGAATAGGAAGTAATACCAAATGTAAGATATAAATGTTTTGACGGTATTAGAACTGTTTGGTTTGTTGTTTGTTAGCCTAAGAGAGCCAGGAGGAGAGCCATACTTCGGCACGCATAGGCCAGCTCCACCGGAGTGATACCGCGGTCTCACAGAAAACGCGCAGTGAAGCAATGCTTGTATTTCGCGCGAGTGACGTTACCGGAGGCCCTAACCCTTCCCTATCCCCATTTTCCCATTTCCTCCCCCTCTCTTAATCTTAAAGGCCGGCAACGCACTTGTGACTCTCGAGTTGCAGGTACCCATGGGCGACGGTAGTCACTTACCATCAAGTGACCCGTCTGCTCGTTGGCCCTCTCATAAAAAAAATAAAAAAAAATCGGTTTCTGAATCCATTTATTTTGAAAGTTTTTTGGAAAGGTTCATCAGTGGCTTAGACGATGGTTTTTTTTAACAATCTGAGTCTTAATAATCTAACTCTGAAAAATCTGTGTCTCCAAACAACTTTAGGTGATAGATCCATGATTGAATTTATTTATTTTTCCTGAGAAATTTGAATATCCTTGTTGAATTCCAATGATGAAATGACTGACATAAACGAGGCTGTAATTGGTAAATATCATTTATAGAATCACATTATGTCTGTCTTCTCTTTTATGAAGCAGCTTCTCGGCTTTAGCGGTAAATTTATATCCCATATTTAAACAAAGTTTCTAAATTAAAAAAAAACATGCTTACTTCTAACAATTTTATAGCTTTACGTTTTTTCGGGATCCTACACATTTTAACTCGTTTTATAACTCTCTACATGCGTACATGCAGGCAACAGTAAAATTCGTCTGGAATCCGTAACTTGGTACTTACAGGCACGATTGGAAACTAAAACAGAGGCTATCAACATTGTAACGACTTTGCAAAGTTTTCCCGACCGAACACGTAAGCTGTTGCATAAGTCTGCATCATTTTCGTCCTAGCACGGCCTGGCACGTCTGAAAGGGGTGGCTCGCCTAAGCCGTCGCTTACTGGCGGTCAAAATGGCGAACTTTGCATGCGTTTAAAAAATAACCGCCATTTGGAAACGTCAATTTGCATAACAATAAGGTGTTTAGTTTATTTTGGAATTTGTATTTTATTATTATGTTATACTCGATAGATTCCATTTTGATATGCAGGTTTTAAAATATAACGATATTTTTTATTATTGACGATATTTACAAGTACTTTAATAACTTTAATAAGTATTCAAAACCTTATTACACTGAAGATGTAATTTTTATGTACATAAGTGTTTATATACGCCTCTGCCTATCTCTTCAGAGACAAAAATATGTATATCATTTTGTGACTAATTGGCAAATATAACTACATCATCTAATCACGTGGGTCGATGTCATTTGGTGGTTATCATGGAAGGAATTTACCAGATTTTTTTTCCTGTTTGCAATTTGATCGAGTAGTGTATGAGAATGAGAAGAGAGCCCAAAATTATTTAATGACAACCTTCTGTTACAAATAAGTTAAAGTACCTAAGTTATTGCAATAATATGTGTAGTAATAAAGGGTGCAATAAATTGTAAAGAAACTTCTAACTTATAAAGATTTAAGCGTACATAGGTATACCGGAATTAAATATCTAGTGGATAATAGTTACAAAAAAGAAACTAAACTCTGTGAGTAAGAGAAAATGTGACATATTGGAACCTGGTCAAAACGTCAGACAAAGTTACATATGTATTACGTGATCGCGTTAATTCTCGTACATAAACGTATATGTAATTATATGCAGGTTGTATATGGCAATGGAACATTTACTTAAATAACTAAAAGAGCATGACTATAGAATGCAGTTACAGAAGGAATTTTTGAAAAGAAACTATCCGTTAACTAGTTGTACCGTTTGAACTTCAGGTATTTTTACCTCCGTAAAAGCACGTGAAATGTATAAAGTATTAAGTTAAGATTTTAAATCGTAAATTTTTTTGAACTGTTTACTCACTCACAAAATAACTTAAAAAGTCTTCAAAGTTAGTTTTTAGGATTTTCTTATAGTTTATTTTGTTTTGTATGGTATAGGGCATGCAGTTTGAAAGATCATGAGATGTTTTTTAATCCTTGAAGGGATGTAAGTAACTTCTGCTGGTCTGATCAATTTGAAATTTGGTAATCTCTGACTTCAATGATATTACAATAAAATTGTAACCTTTACCCTGCTGCAGCGTCATCTGGAATCAGCAGGGTACCTGACACCTTGCCAACTTACAGAGGTACGGGATCATCTAATGATTAAGTTATAGATAGAAGACGATTTATTTATATTTTTCTGAGTCGGAGTGTTTTAATTCTTAATACATACTTGTTATTTTAAATTTCTTGTTACGTGTAGCGTACACGAAGAGCCGAAGCCAACACCTTATCCTTTCATTTACATGGTAAAGTATGGCGACAGGTAAGTAAACAATCACTATAGCTCCTATTATAACCCTATGGTTGGGTTTTGGTTGCTATGGTCACATGCTATCATGTGACCATAGCAACCAAAACCCAACACAAATGTATTTCACCCCATTATTGCGCTGGTAATTGAGAGAATGTGGATAAACACTCCTGCCCACTCCACTAATGAAAAAAAAAGTTACCAGCATGAAAACCAGCAGTATGAAGAGTATACGAATAATACAGTATCTAGAACATAGAGAGAAGAATTAGAACTACATAATTAAATACTCATTTTAATTAAATACTAACTGTTCCAGAGTTTCACATGCGTTTATCCTGACTGCTCTACTCCTAAGGGTTGTAGCGTGTTGTAACATAGCCTTCCTCAATAAATACTCTATCTAATACAAAAAGAATTATTCTTCCAAACTGATCTACAGTTTTCAAATAAACAAACAATAAAACAAAAAACCTTTTCAGCTTTATTAAATTAGTATGGATAAGGAGAGGTGTATTACACTTTACATAGGGCGATCATTTTGCTGTTTACCGGGTTCGTTATGAAACTATGCTAGTTTTGGGAATTTCCTAATAGAATCGAACCTACGATTCACGATCGCACGCAAAACGTAAGTTCATACTCCCGCTACCAACAAAGCAAGCATTAGGTACATAGCATGATAAAATACTCGATAGAAAATGAAATCTATTACTACCTGAATAGAAAGAAAAATAGAAGCAAAACACAACAAAGAAGATCTAGAAGAATCATATATATAATCTACAATTGATTAAAATACATACTTCAAATAGCGAGAAGGGTAAGGTTAGTATACCTATGAGTAAGTAAACAGTTACGTGTGCGGTGTTGCAAGCTTTTAAATTCACCGGTAACGCTTACTTTCTTTAAATTTCGCACATATTTTTAACAACATCATCATCGTACCAACGCACGGCATCTGTTGAACACTGACAATAAGAGAAGAAAAGGGACTAGCGCATTATTCTTTTTTATGGTGAGTAGGTTCACCAGAACTCCATCGGAGGGGGTTAACAAAGTACTAGTGACACCTTGAAAATAGAAATCACCTATTTCCAAACATTATATTTTTTGTCTTAATCTTCCCTTACCTTATTCAATGTGTATTTTAAATATAGACAGTAACATAGACAAAATGTAGGCTAATGTTTTTGCAATAAATTATATTTTCTTTCTTGTTTAAAAAAGGTAATTATATATTTTTTTTGTAAAATCTAGGTATACTAATATTATAGCGCTGAAGAGTTTGTTGGTTGTTTGAACGCGCTAATCTCAGGCACTACTGGTTCTAATAAAAAAATATTTTAGTGTTGGATAGCCCATTTATCGAGGCTATAGACTCAGTAACATCACGCTACGCGACCAATAGGAGCGAAGCATCAATGAAAAATGTTGCAAAAACGGGGAAAATTTAAAAACGCAGGCGAAGTTAAAATTAGCACAGCAACGCGGTGGTGTAACTAGTTAATTATTTACCTATTAAAAATGTTTAATCCTTTAGATATTATTATAGTTTAAAAGCAGTTAATCGTTAAAAAAATCCACGCCTTAGTGATTATGACCAAATTTGTTTAGTAATAAAAAATTTCACATTAAAATTCACATTACATATTATATAAATATAAACTAAATCACGAATGTCGTGTCTAAACAGCTTTGACTAAAAATGAAACAATGGTAGGTAGTTGAAAAAAACTTTATACTCCATATATCTCTAAGCACATTAGCGTGGTGGCAATTTGGATGGTTCGTGTCAGCCCACCATTAGGGGGTTTCCGTCTGCCACCCCCTGTTTTTCAACCCCATTTGGGGTGCCACCACGCCCGTTCGTGTTTTATGTTAAATATTTTCTTATGGGGTGTTCAAATTCCACGGATACGTAGTTAATTTGTTTTATTTATGGATTTTTCAATGTGGAAAATTGTAATCGACATATACCTATGTGTGTGTTTAAGTAATTTCGTTCAAATGTATTGGTTACTAGTTGACCCGCGCAACTTCGTCTGCGTTTGTAAAAGTTCCCCGTTTTTGCTACATTTTTCATAGATGCTCAGCTCCTATTAGTTGTAGCGTGATGTTTTATAGCCTATAACCTTTCTTGATAAATGGGCTATCAACACTAAAATAATGTTTCAATTCAAACCAGTAGTTCCTGAGATTTCAACCAAACAAACTAATTCTTCAGCTTTATAATCACTACATATTATAAAACAATTCCCCCCGCGTCTGTCTGTCTGTTCGCGATAAACTAAAAATTTACTGAACGGATTTTCATGCGGTTTCATTAATAGACAGAGTGATTCATGAGGAAGGCGGGTTGCTAGTATTAGTATATATTATACTCTCAGTAGCTTTTGCTCTCGGCTTCGCTCGTTTAAATGTAAAATTTATTAGTCACTCTATGTCTCCAGAATAAGACTTTTTTCTGGATGGATTTTTTTCTTTTCTGTATCCCTGACAAGTTGTATGCAATGTCGGTTATGCCTCTGGAGTTATCAAAGAGAAACACTATTGGGTCACACGTACACACTATTTATTTGGGCCTTCAGACGTTATTTTAACAAATGTGGGAACGCAGCTAACAGGGGTCAGTGTAGCGTATTTATACACAAAATGTTTGTAAGCAAAACGTGCCCCTACATGCAACATTTTCATGATGGACGATTGAGTAGGGCATGAAGCCGTAGCAAATAATCTCATATTTGCATTTATAATATTACTTGCTGGTACTCGCTACTTCGTAAAATTTGACTTGGCTTCATCTCTATATTAATTAACTATCTGCGCCAAGCAGTTTCACGCTTGTAAGTCCTGGTGCCGTGGAAATATCGGGATAAAAAGTATCCTATGTGTTAATCCAGATCTCCAGCTATCAACATACCAAGTTTCTTTGCAATCGGTTCAATAGTTTTTGCGTGAAAGAGCAACAAACATTCATACATCCATACATTCTCAAAAAATTTCACGTTTATAATATTAGTAGGATTATAAAATAAAAAGTAGCGATATCTACTTACGTATAAATAAGTATATAGCATAGCTTGTTCATATAATTTAACGCATTTTTGGCTTTTACATCTTTTGTGGGTTTGATACTCTTGAGCAAGTCTATTTTGCCCATGGCACAGATAATAGTTACTTCGTAACCCATGGGAAACACATTTATTTTATAAATGTACCTACACCTTTGGGGTGCAAACCCCCATGGGTCATCACCTCACCAGGGCTCGCAGTGAAGTGGTAGTCAGAATCGAACCGACTAAAACCACACGGAGTTCCGACATAAGTGGGTCTATTGCAAGGGACTCGGGTATACCCTAGGAAGGAAGTCCCCGAGAACCCCGGCAGACCTTGGCCGCCTGTTAAATAATAGGCAGCC
This sequence comes from Callimorpha dominula, assembly GCA_949752705.1. NCBI lineage: Eukaryota > Metazoa > Arthropoda > Insecta > Lepidoptera > Erebidae > Callimorpha > Callimorpha dominula. Next base: position 9,552,992 of record OX457010.1, on the reverse strand, counting down.
ACACATTCCACCTGCTTTTATGAGAAATGAAGGTAAAGTACTTGGAAATTCAAACGGTCATAATTGTAAACGGACAGTTTTATTTTAACTTTTTTTTTGTATGTGCATGCTATAGTCATGGCCTTACCGTGATTTAAGTAAGTGTTCTATTGTCGTAAACACTCTGTTTATCCATATAATAACAGATTAATATTATTCGTGTATTGATTGAATACATACTAACATGCTACACGCAAAGGAGTTAGAAAATTATGCAGTTATAACATAATAAGAGTTTAACAGAAGAATTGCAACAAATTAGAAGTAAAGAACAAACCGCGGCGTAGTGATCTGCAGAAGTCTATAGTTATTAGTTACAGTAAGGAGTGGACACTATCGATGCAAAAATATCGATAAAGAGAGTTTCATCATGTGGATGTGTAATTGCACATTAAATAATCGTAGATTTAGAATATCTTTTACCCGAAACTATAACTGAAGAGGTCGGTTTAAAACAGTAATTTCTGAAAATAATGTACACCCATGTTTATAACTGCACAGATTTTGTGCTCCTAGATACATAGAATCAATAATTCATGGAATAATAGAAAATCGCATCTGTTATAAATAGTGTTTTGTTTTTTAGCGACAAATAAAATATAATTTGTAGGTATATTAATAGTTTAAATATGTATTATGAGCTTTTAAGAAATACAGTACTAATAAACGCATATTAACAAGCAATTACATGCTTATGTTGTAGAAACAGATGTTCGTTTGATAATTATTTCTTACTTGACAATTATACAATGTCATGTCAGGTCACACAATCAATATTTACGTGTGTGATATTTCATTCCAATGTCCACACGTGTTGCCGGGTTTAAAGAACAATTTTAAAAGGTCTGAATTTCCATCAGAGCTCAGAAGTATAAATGTTTGTACCTAAACCTGATTTTTTTTAAACTGTCACACCTATACCTACTAAAGCGGCATATTATATTTTCATTGTATATTTTTTTATCGATTAACTTATCGACGATAGACAACACTACTATGCAAATTATCGGCAGCCCTTGCTCAATGCGTAATAAGTATAACAGAAGCTTGCGCCGGCACACGCAAGGTCCGACAAAATTATAGTGGACACACGGACATATAAATCCACCAGACCTCTTAATTATTTTTATGTATATACAACGGATCAAGAGTTGCAAGCGGTTAAAAGACGTAGCCACGGGCAAGGTCATTAATTAGTAACCGATTATATGCGCAACTCATACGTTTAATACTTGATGTGGTGAGTGATTAAGCTCAAATAACTGATGAAACTATAGGTACCTAGTACAGCTCTAAAACAGAGTAAAATTTTGGTTGCTTTGTTCATAATAGTTAGACTGGAAGCAAATAACAATATTGTATAATTTTATACAAACGAAGTACATTATAAACACAGTAATTTATCTGAAACTTATTTTATCGCCATAACATATTCATATGTTTACCGAAAAGTACAACAACGATCGTAAAAGTTAATTGAGTTGATACAATTCACGTTTCCTTAACGGCTCTGGTATTCCGAAATATGATACAGGAAATGAAAGCAACACTTCATGTTGGCCAATTAGTAAATTAAAATTACGTTATCAAAGAATAGTTCAGTGAAGGAGTGTTATTGTTTATTCTAAATTTCCAACATGGGATTCTCGGTAAAATTTCATGAAGGCTAGTTTTTAAATATTTAAAAGTAAATTACCCCTTAAAATAATAAAACCGACTCTCTTTTCACATTTTCTCACGAATTTATAATTAAAATATTAGTATTTTTTAAAGTTAGGGCTCATGGTATGCATTTACTGGATTTAACTAAATAAAATCGAAATTTACTATTTTTTAACGTTTTTGGTGTTCAATTCACAGGGACTTACGAAAGTACAATTAACATACACTAAGTACGCCCAGATTTGTAAGGATTTTTTCGAAGCCCTACAAATAATTATCACCACATATTATAAAATAAAGTCCCCCGCCGTGTCTGTCTGTTCACGATAAACTGAAAAACTACCGAACGGATTTTCATGCGGTTTTCACTAATACACAGAGTGATTAATTAGGAAGGTTTAGGTGTATAATTTGTACCCGTGCGAAGCCGGGCAGGGTTGCTAATAGCATATAAGAATGGACTCCACAGTCTACGAAGTGGCGGTTTGTAAGGTTATCACTTAAACCGTAATCCCGAATTCTTTTAGAAACCTAGTGTAATATTGGATCTCGCTTTTCACATTACCTTATATTTTGTTATAGACTAATCTAAACCCGTAACTCTGGACTGTAGTGGTTTCATAATGTGAAATTTATGTGAAATCACCTTTAATCAAATTTAAAATATGTGTTGCTCAAAAAGGCTTACCTTAAGTGGTAAAGCAATACAATGATATCAAATAGACTTCATTCATTATTAATAAGTATATCCTGATAATAGAATAGCTTCATACTTGAACTTTGAGTTCCAACTCCTATTAGTATATAATGCAGTATCTTCATATTAATATGTTTAAATGACATCAATCAACAAACAACAAGTTAACATCACATGTGCTTGCTAAACTTCACGACTGCGTGTCACAGAACATAAATAAGTATTGTAAACAAAGGAATATGAGTTTATAATCTGCAAGATAAATGCACGATTGAAAGGATGGGCAACAGATGCGTCCGGTGTTAAACATAGCCGATGCGATTTAATAATGGGTGAAAGACAAACCATTCCATTCACGTAAAACCTTCAATCCTAATATATCTAAGAATGCTATGAGTTTTGGGATAGAAATCGTTTTTTTTTCTTTTTAAAAAGACAACTAGTGCCGGACTGGATGGCATACCAGTTAAATCCTTAAAATACGTGAAAAGCGTTATACTTGATTCACTAACAACTAGTCTCAATAGCTGTCTAAAAAATGGTTAGTTTCCCGATTCTTTAAAACGTGCTAAATTGAGCCCCATTTATAAGTCCGGAAATAGAAACGAACCACAGAACTATAGACCAAATTCAGTGCTCCCTATTATATCCAAGGTCCTTGAAAAAGTCGTATACAATCGCATAGACAAATACCTAGAGTCTATAAATTACATTTATAACAAATAATACGGTTTTCGTTCAGAGTCAAATACTCTCTCAGCCTGTGTTGATTTAATTACAAATCTTAAAAGTAATATTGATAACAAGCAAGTAGCTCTCGGAGTTTTTATAGACCTGAAAATAGCATTCGATACAATTAGTCATAACTTGCTACTTAGCAAACTATATCACATAGGAATCCGAGGACCCGCTCTTAATCTACTACAGTCGTACTTATCTAATAGGTCTCAAATAGTTCAAATTCTCGATAACCAAAGTTCAACAAAACTAATTACATATGGGGTGCCCCAAGGCTCGATCCTTGGGCCCCTATTATTTTTATTCTACATAAATAATATAAAAGAACTTGGTCTTTCAGGGGATGTCACATTTTACGCAGATAATACTTCCCTCTTTTATTTTGGCAATGATATTCACACAGTATCAAAACGTGCCCAGAATGATTTAAATATATTAAGTACCTGGTTCACCTATAACTTACTTACTGTAAATGTAGCCAAGACCAATTATATGATTTTCTCGTCAAAAAACAAAAAATACCTGACCACGCCCAGTTGTGCATTGGTACTACACCAATAACAAAAGCGGAGTTGGAAAAATACCTTGGCCTTGTTCTTGATAGCCAAATTACTTGGAGGCCTCATATTGCAAAAATTCAATCCAAATTATCCGCACTTATGGGTAGGCATCGTGGGTCGGTTCGTAGCTTTTCTAAATCCGTTTCTTATATTACATACAATTCGCTAGTTAAGTCTCATCTATGCTATCTAATTGAACTATGGGGTTCGGCAGCCAAGTCTAATTTAAAAGTGTTACAACATACACAAAATAAAATTATAAAATTACTGTTCCACATGAACTACCTCACACCTACCACTACAGTATATAATAAAACAAAAATAATGACACTAGAACAAATGTACAAATATCACACATGCATAATTATACGAAAAATCTTAAGCAGACAAATACACACACATACCTTTGCAAAAAAAGCCCAAATCCAACAGCGTATGATGCGAATAACATTTGTTTAAAAGTAGCGGGGTACTAATTACGGTTACAAAAATATCAGATACGAAGGGGCCCAGTTGTACAACAAATTGCCCAAAGATATAAAAGGGATCCAATCGATGCCCTTGTTTCAAAAGAAATTAAAACATCACATTTTAACAACATGTCGTAGCATATAGTATAACAATACAAAAAAAAAACATGTCTTATATTGAACCAACTGTTTTCTAAAATAATGTCTATAAGTGTGCTGTTAATGTATTCAAATAAAACAATGATTTACGAGTACATAATATAATAATAGTATGCACATAGTTAAACACGAATTCAGAAACAATAATTCAAAACCTCAAGCACTATTAGGTACATACTATTAACTTATGACCAACAGTTGCTAATGTAAATTATTGCTATGAGATACCAATATTGTTCCGTTACTTAATAAGGGCTTTCGTCGAGAGTGTGATGCCGTTAGCGATATTGACTATTAGTTTTTGTTGTATCCACTTTATTTGTGATTTTATGATATGTTTGTTTTTATTGTTTACACTGTTTGCTAATAACCATGCCAATTATATACGTCCTTCTGAATACTTGCTAGTTAAGTTTAAGTTTAAATTAAGTAATCCTGTGTTTCTCAGATAAATTTCAATGAAAATCATTTGTCCCGTGTGGGATTTGAACCCACAACACTCGGCGCGGCGTAGTGCACTTGGTGAGGTGACCGCTTAAACCATTGCGCCATCTGTGCAGTAGTTTAATATGACAATTATATTATAACAAGTTTTTGGTCACTGCAAATAGCCTTATAAACTTCTTCATGAATATCAAATCCAAAACTGTTTTTTCAAATCAGAGAATTAGCGCGCTCAACCAAGAAAACTGTCATTAGTATAGTAGATGCACGGATGTACAATAGGCCCTTTTGTCACTTTTCTTGGTATAAATTCTTCATTTATGTCAGAAAAAGTAAATGTTAAAAGATGTGATTGAAATGGATTAAATGAACTGAAGATATTTTAATTTGTGAGATTTTGATAATTTTTCCAAACAGGCAAGTCCTTATTTTTAACGACCAACGCGAAAAAGTAACTGTTGTATTACAAGCAACTGTTGTACTACAAGCAACTGTTGTATTACAAGCTACTGTTGTATTACAAGCTACTGTTGTATTACAAGCAACTGTTGTATTACAAGCAACTGTTGTATTATGAGCAACTATTGTATTACAAGCGGCTTTTGTATTATAAGCTATTAAGTAGTTTAAATTGAAATCCTCGCAACTGACGTGCTATTATCTATGCTGTGTGTGGTGAGTGAGATTCATATAAAAAAAATCTGAATTGGTTTTAAAGACAAAAAAAGAAGCATGGCTCCTGTCGGAACCCTTCAGGGATTCTTGGAAGCATTAATAATTGGATCAAATTGCACATAATTGACGGCACGAGCCAAATTGTTCTCCGCCACTTCTAAGAAACTGGAATAACTTGAGCCAACGATTATCCTAATTGGATTTTTTATTCAGGTATCCTTATGAAGCCTATCTAGGACTCGATAACTTTAAAGCGGTTCTCGATAGCCCATTGAAGCTGTAGATCGGAGTAAGACTTGACTTTAAAGAATATCTAGTTGACTCTTTGTTACATGACAAAGTTCTCGGGTGCTGGCTAGGAAACCATTTCTAGAGCATCCTAAACAATTGCAGTTTTTTCTTTCTGTTGTTTCTACAGAGGGAGAAGAGTTTAGTCTTCTCCAAGAGGACTACCTCCCTCGGCAAGAAGTTTTCTCCAACTTATTCATACTCGTGTTCACTTCAAAGATACAAGAGGAAAGACAAGACGGAGGCATTTGCTACAGTATGATGAATGAATATAAATTAATTTTCATTTATGTTGATGATGGTTCAGAGGCATTGAAAAACATTTTTATTAAGAACCTAATTTCTTTTTGTACAACTTTTGAAATACCTTTTTATCCATCCATCCAAAAGAACGTTATTTTTTTGCTAAAAATACCCAATGCTTTTTTGCGATGCAAGTTTTATTTTTGTTTGTTTTATTTACATTATCTTAGAATGAAACATACATAGTTTGAAGCTATTTCATTTAGTGAAGTTAACCTACTTTTTATCGATATCAGTTTTTCCCAGTGAATATCATTAAATTGTCATTAAGCCCTTATCTCAGCTTATTACAAAAACGGTAAGCTCTAAGTGTCTGATGCCAGATATGAGGAAGTCTCAGCATTGTGTGCTGAAGTTACTCCCAGCCGTCTAGTGATGGCAGACAAAAAGTCAGTGAGGCCATGAGAATAGCGCGTGAATGTAATGAATGTGATCTTAATCCTGCAGCCATATCGGTTTCTTTAATTTTAATATTTTTTTATAATTTGTTTAGTTTTTAAACATAAAGGCTAAATGCAGACCTTTATACTTTTTTAATACGGAATATTTTTACAGCCCTCCATTTTAATTTGACATGTAAGTCTCTCGTTCACCGCATTGCTCATTTTATGGCCCACCCGCGTAGCGGCCGGTTGATGACATTGGTTTTTCGTAGACAACATCGACAATTTTGTTTCACTTCCCTATATTGTAGGCAAAGATTCGTTAACAGGAAAATGTAATTTAATAAGCCGAATAAATATTTTTTTATACTTATGCTTATTACTTATAATAGCTTTTAAAATTAGTCTGAAAATTTTATTTTAAACTATTACTTAGTCATTAAGTAATGCTTTTATTTTTATAAAGCCTCATCTCATCATTTTTAGATTTGAATACCAGTCGGAGGCATACACTCGGGTATTTGTATTCTTTACATAATACATGCATAAAATATTTGAACGATTATAATTACAATTACAATATGAGTGGTTGCTGTCACGCAGGTTTGCAGAAACTTTTGCCTCGAATGTTTCTTGTGCCTTAAACAACACTAATAATTAATTTTTATAGTTGCTTACTCGTACCTAAAACTTGGCCGGCAAAACTTAAAATTATGATTGTCAGTGTTATTATCTTTATTGCTTCATTGCGTTACAATTAAGAATTATATTTAATTAAAATGAACATTGACGTTTGTTAAAATTGGAATGGTTAAATTCGGTGGTCATAGGTCAGAACAATGTTTTGCTAAATTGGTTCTTCTTACAAATCTACAATAGATAACATGGTTTAAACCAATTACATAAATCGTATGCGTAGGTACGTGATGCCCACGATCGACATTATAAAAACAAGACAATAACGTACAGTTAGCAGTAACGTTAGATCATCTGTTACATTTGGATTACAGCCTAACCGACGATTATCGTTGAATAGGGTAAGTATCTTCGTGACTAACTGTACTATATACGCGTGCGAGGCATATGCTGTAGCGGTTTGATGTATTGCGATAATTTGTGGTCGTCCAGCCGACCAAAGTCCACCATTGATAAAAATAAAGCTGCGTTAACTGTATAAAAAAACCTTTTCCAATTTTATTGTTTTTAATAAAAAGAATACTAGTAACGTGGGTCCACACATTACTATTATTCTCGTTAACACCTCCAGCTAAGCTAAATGCTTGTGTTAGGAGAGGGTTCACGTCGGAAGTGCACTGGATGGGGTTCAAACCCGCAACCACTTGATCGCAAGTCCGACGCCTTAGCCATTACTCTACCGCCGCTTTTATTACACTAAAGTTCGTCAACAGCTATTAAACGAAACTAAAAAAAAAGAAAACAAGTTGACAAAAAAAGGAGAAAAAGGTACTGAGCTGTTTTGTTTTGGCCTATTTATGTTTTGAAATATTTTCGAACCAAGAAACAATCGTTTACTGCGAAATTCCACAAATATCCTTTTCACTTTTATAATCGGACAACCACACAGTTATAAAATAGATATAAACAATAACTTTGTAAGGTTTATATAGCGTTAGCAACGCTTGAAAGCAACTCCTCTTAATACGAGTGTTTGCTACACTTATCATCGGGTGAAAAAGCGTCTGTTTATTTTATATAATATAATGAAGGTCATATTAACCAATTTTAAATAACGTACTTAAAGGGATCGCCTTAACTTTTGACAATTTCAAGGGTCAGTCTTATCAGTATTTATCTTATTAATACAGTAGCTGGTAGTATACTCTGGCAATTTTGTTTCTTAATAGCACGTAGATATAAAAAGTAATCAACATGCCCAAACCTTATTCTGATTTTTAACTTTTACATTTGCTGTGTGAGCGAAGTCTGTTGCAGTTTGTTCTTTACATAAAATCGCTGATTTCTTGTAGCTTGTAGACTTGGATTTTTACTAGTTATATCGGAAGACAATGACTGGTAGATATATTGTATGCGGAATTGCGGATACGATTATTACACACGGTCACACAATATGTCATGAAGATCGTTGAGGAAATATCACCTATGCTATTGTCATTCTATCTCCAGGATTTAAGCAGGTAGATCAACACTTCTTTGTTGTTGTTGTTTGGTGATAAAGAATCTTTATATCTAGGCATTAAATAGGAAATTTCTGCTGGAATTAGAGTTGCCGGGAATCTCACGCACTAACACAATAAATCAATCACCGTGCTTCATTTACAAACAACTCGTTTAATACTTTTTTGGGTAACGACATCATATTTTTTCAACGTTTATCTACGTATACGGTAGTATAAAGAGTACCTATATATCTATCTATCTATATAGATAGATAGATAGGTACTCTTCATTGCACACCAAAAAAAGTATTATACAATTTAGAAAGGATCTTGACCAAAAGTGGGCTAGCAATGTTGCATGTTGCAAAATCAAAATAATATAAAAAATATTTTCTTATTTTTTTTACAACCTTTTTACTACAGGAACAAAAGCATCACAAAAATTCATAATATCATAAAATAGCTAAACAATTAGTAATATTATTACGTTTCACAATGTATTTAATTAATATTTTACGTTTCTGTTATAATAATTATTATTTTTGTGTTCCGTCTCACGCAACTTTCAACCCAGATGACAGACGAGTCGGCGGCCATTACTGTTTATGTGTCGATTGACAATAGTCACTGTTATAATCTCTCCACTTAAATATTAATACTACTTACGGAACTTCGTTTGAGCAGCTGGTGACTTATTTTGTTTTTAACTAGCATTGTTTTTTTTTGTACTTAAGTGATCTGTGGTTATTTTATAAGTTGCGAGTAGGTTAAACATAATTTGTCGGTCCTTGTTTGTACGATAGGTATCTCCGTTTTCGTCTAATTACTACAACTCGTTTACTATAAGTACTAAGTGTAGTAAATGTTATGCAAAAATTCATTAAAATCGGTTCATTAGTTTAGGAGTTTTTCGAGAACAAACAACGTGATACGACAACGCTTAATTTATTCTCGTATCTGGGTCGAATATGACCCCAAGATTATATTCAGCTTTCAAATTAATTCTATTTACATGTTATTTTTGTAATAATGTACCTATAGTACCTAATTATGTTACCTGGACACATACGAAATAAAATGGTAACCTCAAGAATTGAACTTCTTTGGACAACTTTTGTCATCCCTAAGGTGGCCATATTCGACCTAAGCACATTATTTACTTTTAGTCTGATATTATTAATAATAATATTAGAAATAATTGTTATTCTATTTTCTTCTCTTCTCTCTTCGGTGTTTCTTGTTGTATTGATCACAGTAAGCTGAGGCATCAGGAAATTCACGGGTATTTACACAACTCCTGTGAATTCTCCCAGTGCCAAGGCTCAATGTAACCACACTCTTCTCTTTCTTCTGCCTTTGTCCTCCAAAAAGTATTTGCTTTGCTATTGTTTGAGCGTGAGTTCCTGGTATTTCAAGTCCTGACAATCCAATACATTTAAATGTACATATTAACATATACAATACATTACAATACATTATAAAAGTACCCTTTACGTTAATCCAGGATTCTAGCTATCTACATACCAAGTTTCATAGCAATCGGTTTAGTAGTTTTTGCGTGAAAGAGCAACAAACATCCATACATCCTCCTCACAAACTTACACGTTTATAGTATTAGTAGGGCTAGTAGGATGTCTTTTTTGTTAACTCGATGTTTTGATCGAATTCGAATGTTATCCGGGTTCAAATATTACCGCGATTATGTTTCGATCTACTTATTTCATAGCTATACTAGTCGTGAAAGGTTAAAAAGGGCGTGTATTGCCCTTCTAATCATTTGTTACCTTCTTCTCACGAATAAGCTGACTACAAATACAAATTATACTTTTCTGCAGCTTATCATATTAAATTAATTTAAAACTTTTTTAAAGTCAAATCCAATAGTTTCCTATGGTTGAAAAAAATATAACATAAATTAAATAGGTATGTCATAAGTAAAAAAATAAATTCATTATTCTTTTCAAGTTTCTTATTGGTTTTAATTGTTAAACGAAAACATTAAAAGAAAAAAATTGGCAATAGCTACTAGGTATGACGTCATAACTCATTATTTTCTATGTACACGTTTTTAAAGAACGTATAGTTTTGACGTTTAATAAAAATGAAATGACGTGACTTGACAGTGATAGACCGTGTTTACAAAGATGGATAGCGACTTTGGCCCCTGCCTCATTATTGATTCCAAATTCAAATTCTATAGTTCAGAAATTAAATTAGATATAGATTAATTTTTATTTATATTTCGAATATTCAACAAGCACGGAAATCGGTCGGTGAGAAGTCATTATTTGTTTTCAACGTAAAATGTCGGAGGGACGCTTTTTCGTCAAGAAGAAGCAAGATGCTCCCCGTTCAGCAATACATTTTCATTGTGGTTTCAAGGCGAAGTTCACAGCACAACGGCAGTACTGTTTAATTCATAAATCCACTAAAAGATTTAATTGAACGTAACATGACTAAATAGAATTATATATCAAGTACCTATTTCACACTTCGATTGAAAATCAAGACAAGTTAATTAACCGATATTAGATTGCTCATGTGCGTATTAGGAGCTTCTTTTCACTTGCCTAAACAATTAAGGAAAACATTGTAAATAGATAGATAGATAGTACCCTTTATTATACACCAAACACATGATATATATACATATAAAAAAACAACTTAAACATAAAATGCACACTGGGCGACCTTATCACAACATGCAATATCTTCCAGGCAACCTTTGGATGGACAGATGATATGACAGATGTAATGATTTAGTGTAAGCGGTTATGGTGTCAAATATATAATATGTACTAAATTGTAAGTACACATATGTATCTAAGATATCTCCATTTGCCACTCACGAGGCCAGAGAGACAGAAACAGTATTTATAAAAAGTTGATTTGACTTGGTACTGTATGTAGATTTTTTTTTGTAAGAAAAAAGATTCAAACACAGCTTGTGGTCAAAAAAAAAATACTGTCACAGTGACAGTTTCGGCAATCAGTTACGGTTATTCGATAGAAAACCGCAAATTTCCGTATCAACCGCTTGTCACAATTGGAGCGTCATCGTTTAGTGGGGATTGACTGTGGTCAGAGAAGCTGCGGTTGGTAATCGACATGATTGGTATAAGTTTATGCTGTGGTTTTATCCGTTATGGGAAAAGCTACGTGCATTATCACTATATTTTTTTAAATAAGATTGCATTTAATGGTTGTTCTCGAGCTTGTAAGAGTATGTCCGTCATTACCCTAGCTTAAAAACGTTTGCAACGTTAGAGGTACTATAAAAGAATTGCAATGCTCGGTTGCCAACTCTTTAAATTACCTCCTTATTAATTCTAAATAACTAGATAGTTTAAAGACTTCTACAGACCAATACAGCTAAAAACGAAATAGCTTGCATTGGTAGCCATGTTTAAGTGTGCCATTAGAACTTTCGATGTTAAATTATTATATTATATTATTTTTTAATTCAAATGAGGAATTTGGAACACAAAACATAATTGTATTCTTTACTTACTTTTATTTTATAAAGTTTCGATATTAGGTGGAAAGAAATAATATATCTCCCTTTTTTCTAATAATCGGTATTTAATAATACCGATTATTCTAAGAAGCTCTTTACAATTAGTATCAAAATAATATTATAGAGTATTTACCTCATAAGTAGGCTGTCCAAATTGCTTTCACTATCTGTAACAAATAAAATTAATAATAAGCTAAGTGATTTATAAAATATTAAAAAAATATTAAGAATAATCGTAGCGTAGCGTTCCAAACCGTCCTTAACTCAAAAGCGTAATACTTCCAATATTAAAATTAAAGAATGATACTCTGCTACGTTTTCCCAAGTAACTATAGTATAGATTTTTAACACAATAAAAGGACTCCTAGCCTCTTTTACCATTTTACCAAGTCTGATGTCTGGGGTGTGTATATTAAAAAAATATTGTTTCTAACCCTTTAACTGGTGTCTGCCTATACCCTATATATTGACAAAGGAAGGGGAAAACACGGTGTAGGTAATTCGATATTTTAGACGTCGAAAGAAACGAAAGACTTATTTTAGTTTATTTATTTTTGCATGGAACAGATATAACTAAAAAAACAACTCCAAATTACTGATGTAACTACCGCTATCTAATTCTACAAATAAATTTTTGCGACTTCAAAATTCAGCTTATTGTTTTTTTTTTTTGCAAAGCCTCTAAACATATTCGGTCCTAACAGTCAATTATTAGTCGACTAATTTGATTTAAGAATTCGAAATAATACTATTTACTTTAAATGAAGTATGGCGTATCTTGGTTACATCTATCGGTCCTTTGTCTAGATGTCTAAGCCAGCGAGATATACCTACTTACCATATTCATGAAAATTTAAACCTCACAAGTTGTAGATAATATTTTAATTTATGAGTTTCCCACATACATATGTATGAGCGTTAGAATAGTATTAGTGTCAAATTAAGACAAATTTGAATTTCTCTCCTCATTAATTTCTTTTGTGCTGTATTTTTTGTACTACGAACAGGAAACAAGTCCAAAGCAATTAAGGCGTTTTTTTTGTAGAAGGGAGGTCTTCTCCAACGGGGTGATTCTATATTTAAACGGAAAACCCCGATGTTCTGAATGGAAATTATTTATAAAGATTTTTTTCATAAATAACCTTTTTTATAAATCATCATTTTAAAATAATTTTAATAAAGACCGTATTTGTAAAATTTAAAACGAAAAACGAACACCACTAACGAGTTTTTTTAACTTCGTACCTTCTATAGACTGAAGGCATCCATCCACTCAAACAGAAATTTTACTTTGCCTTACTCCCGTGAACATGTTATTTATGTCTACCCCTTCAGTCATTACATTTCAAACGTCAAAGCTCAATCTGAATGCATATTATCAAAATACTTTAATCCCCATTAAAAGGTTATCAATCACTCCTCACAATGAAAACGGTATACAATGACAGTGTCATTATTATGGCGCATTCAGAAAATGTCAAATCGTCTAAAGAGGTTATTATTTTTTCTTTTTCTTAATAAGTATAAAAGGATGTGAAGTTTAGACGGACAGAAATATAAATTTATCTAACATATAGTACAATTGTTATTCAGATTTCCGTGAGACGTTGGTAATCCGCTGCTAGCCATTGAGCAGAATTAAGCAATTTGTCCTGGGTCGTACAAAGATTGACTAGGCTTATCAACTGAACACAGAATACCAAGGAGTAACAGCCTGAAGCAACAACAGCCTAAAAAACTTCACAGGTCCGAAAAGGTTCACAGATGTTGACCACGAACCATCAAACCTCAGTAGGATGTACTGTTAAAGAAGCGTGGACTTGCCTCAGCCGGTTATAGTCGAGCGACAGCACGGGACCTTCTTCTTCTTTTTGGATTCGACAGCTTCAAGTAATACCTGCTCTCGTTCTCTAGTAATGAACAGAATCCCCGACGCCTAATGCTTACGAGAATGGCGAGGATTCGGCGCAGCACATTCTTGAGCTTTCGGTCTGTTGCTTCCTGTTTGTCGGCCATGTTTGTCATGTCCGATTAATGAAAAAGGAATTCCCATGCGTGTCGAAATGGAAGGTACTATTCAAAAATTTAAAAAAAAGTCGATGAAGGTGATGTTTCGCAATTCAAAATCGGTTTCTTTTGTTTCAATTGATATAATCCAAACACGGTAACAAGGGGTAGGCAGAGACGTGTTAAACGCTTAATAATAAAATAAACACCCACATTTCGCAATAACCTTTTACAATAGTAAAATACTCAATTATTTCAGGGCTCATTGTATATGGAAAAAATCTAATACCTTTCGAAAGCCACCTTATTCCATGTACTGAACGTCTGTATTTGAATAACAGCGCCGATAAAAATTCTGTTGTTATGTTGTCACATTCGTTGCCATCGTAACTGTGCAATGCCAGTTCAAACACTGTAAATCAAGTTCCTCATGTTTATTCAAGGCTTTGGTTCGATGTTTCAAAGGTTTTTGTTCGTGTTACCGTCAATGGTTGTCTGTCTAGATAAAAGAAATGGATGACTAATGCTTTTAATGTTTGATGTTATTAAGAAAAACCGGCCAAGTGCGAGTCTGATTCGCGCACTGAGGGTTCCGTAAGTAAACTTGTATGTAGATAGTACGTCCATCTCGGGAATCAATTCTCGAAGATGCCCGTCTTTTCCGAAAGACAACAATCAATTATTGGAGAGTATTTTTAGAACTGCAAATTTAAGTAATTTGTAGTTCTAAAAATACTCTCCTATACATTGATTTACGACAAAGTCAACCGTAAAATATTGATATAACAAAAAATTTACGACTTTCGGATTTTTTTCTTTACTTGTGCTGTCAGACCTTGCTTCTTACCAAATTTTATGATTTTAGGTCAATGGATTTATCTGCGAAATGTTCACATTTGGTCAAATCTAAAGCTTAAATTGTTGACTTAGAAGCTTGATTTTTACAGCTTCAAGGGACCGCAGACAAAAGTTGATATTTGTTATTAATTTCAACTTGATGCGTCCACGGGTTCCTGAGAAAACGGTTTTGACAGACGGACAAAAAAGTATTAAAAGGGTTCCTTTTTTTCTTTTTAAGGAACGGAACCCTAAAAATAGTTAGAAAGGTAAAGCGAGGTTTACGGCTGTTATTATTATTTACATAATAACAAACAGTTTAGTTAAGAAACAGTTTTCCGAGTCTTGAATTGTATTTCAACAAACTACATAACTACATAAGGTGTGATGCAATAAGAAATTAGAATTAACTTTAAGTTATTGTAAATAAAGTATGAAGAATTTTTACTCCTGATTCCTCTGAACCACGTGAGCTGATTTGGTACCGAGTTTTAGTTATATCGGTCGTAGTAGATTTTAGGTGCAAGTCATTTGAACTTAAAAAAGACAAAAGACTGAAGACGACAGACTAAAAATAAATAGCACTGAGTTGCACCAGACGTATTTTTAAAAGCAGATTTTAGCGGCTCGTAACACGCAAGCCGCAATTTTTAAACCACCTGCCATTACCATAAATTTGAAAATACCATTAGCGAAGTATCACTAACATTATACATGTATGTCTAAAGCCCGCGATCTTGTTGATGTTTTTTAGTAAATATAAACTCTAAATATTTTTTTGAAACTTCATACACAATTAATGACAGTGGAAGAAGCTCGTCAGGCATGTAAGGATAGAACTAAGTGATGGGTTTTTGTCTCTGCCTACCCCAAAGGGAAAAAGGCGTGAGTTTATGTATGTATGCATATGTAAGTTACTAAAGATCAATTGGTCATCATGGATTATTTTTCATCTTGACTGGCCTGTTGCTCTAGTGGTTAGTGATCCTGACTGCTGAACCAGAGATCGTGGGATCGATTCCCACCCAGGACAAATAATTGTTCTGCGTCTGGGTGTAATTTATCTATAATATGTATGTATTTTGTAATATCTAAGTGTGTTTATCAGCAGACTGGTTACCATAGTACAGACTCTGCCTAGATTAAAAAAAAAAAAAAAAAAAAATTAGACGGCCGTGTGTGAGATGTGTCAATTTATTATTATTACTTATTATGGTTGCCTTCGTCTCTCTGGTAAGGGATAAGTTAAGAAAAACTATGGAAAATCTTTGAAGATGGATTTTTCATTTAAAATCCTCCGCTTTGTAATATTCAACCAAAAACAAGATTGCATCATTACAAAAAGAAACAACAGAACCAAAGGCACACACCTAAAAAATTCATACAACAATGATGATAGACCTTTGGCTAGTCATTAATCATTCCAACCTTTTATCGCCAAATATACATAAACATTAAAAGAGGTTGCGTGTTTGAAATCACAGGAAACTGACCCCTCACCTACCCTCTATTATAAATGAGTGGGGCCGCCTTTTTAGGTCAAACGTACAGTTTACTCCTTAACGGTGTTGCCTTGTAAAAATGTCGTGATTTACATTCATTTATGTTTATCGCAATGACTTTATTAAGCAGAAAAGGTAATTTATGAATAGTAAAGACTTGAGTCATCGTCCTCGTGAGAATTGGAGAATAGGTCTGTAATAATGTAATATAAATTTTAAACGGTCAGCTTTGTTTTAACTAAATATTCATTACTTTCATAGTTATTTTCAATGCGATGACGTGTAGGATCGAGTCGGTTTACACGTATTTATGTCGTATTATTGATCAATTAGTTATAACTGTTAAATGTTTAATACTAGCAGCGCCACGGGGTTTCACCCGCGTAAGCCCCGATACCGTGGGAATATCGGGATAAGAAGTAGCCTAAGCGTTAATCCAGTTCTCCAGATATCTATATACCAAGTTTCATCGCCATGTAAAGTTACGACAAATGTAATGTACCTATAGTTGTTTAAAAAAATAAGTAAAATATTATTCTAATTGTGTGTTTACTTTACTTTCTATGAATTTCTTACTACCTACTATTATAACTGCAAAAGTTTGGATCGATGTTTGTCACTCAATCACTCCTGAACGACTAGACGGATCTGGATGAAATTAAGCACAGTGATAGATTATAGTCTTTAGTTATTCCATAGGGTGTATTCCCGTTATTCCCATTACTTGTGTCTCCATTAGTGGGGACAGCGGGATTTGAATAAAATAATTGAAAATTGTTTCCGTTGGCCCCCCTGCCCTGAACGTACTAAGGGTAACGGTGGGATTTGAATATAATAATTAAAGAATATGCCCGTACCCCCATTGCTCTTATACTTGTTGGTATAAAACTATAGACAAATAAAAATATATTCCTACTTTCTCTATTAATATGCATCTGGCAATGGGGATAACGGGAATATACCCAAAATGCTATTACATAGGCTACTTTTATTACGTAAAAATGGGGAAAGATTTAAATTTCCACACAAACGAAGTCAGTGGGCAACAGCTAGTTAACATATAAAAAAAAAAAACTATCACAGATAAAATAAAACCGTTAATATTTCTCATGCTTTACAGCATTACAATCTACCTAGTAGACAACTATATACACCCCTACCATGTTCACGCAAGCGTGATCATAGCATTCCTTTTTAAACACGTTTTTTTGTAATATAACTATTATTACGAATTTTAAAACTTGTACAATTTCACTCTAAAGGTTATCATAGCAAAGTTCATACTTTGCTTTGCTGACGTCATCGTCAAAGATTGCTATTTCATACAAGTTTCTAAAGAACGTATCGTTTTGACGTTAAATAAAGAGAAACAGATTTGACTACCTACCATATTCATTGTACAGGACAACTATTAATAATAATAATAGCTCTAGACACCTCACACACAGCCTCAAATTAGGCAGAGTCTGTACTATGGTAACCAGACTGCTGTTAAACATACTTATATATTTCTAAATACATACATACTATAGATAAATTACACCCAGACGTAGAACAAATTATCGTGCTTATCACACAATTATTTATCCTCGGTGGGAATCGAACCAACGACCTCTGGCTTAGCAGTCAGGGTCACTAACCAGTAGACCAACAGGCCAGTCAAACAACATTATTATCTTATCTGTGACGTAGGGTAACAAAGAACTTGTTTTATGTCATTATTTATTACACTTTAACCGACTTTAAAACATGAGGAGGTTCTACGTTCGGCTGTTTTTTGTAAACCTATTGTCTCGCAATAACTTTATTTTTAATTCCAAAATTAGTTTATATTACTATACTATAGTTTATTTTACCTTTGACCAAAATTGTAATTTTGACCTTGCGGATTTCAAAAGACGAATCTAAATAATTTTATTTTTTTAAGCTGTGTCAACAAGTTGACGGGAGATTACAACTTGTCGACTAAACTCGAGCAGTTGGCGGAGCACCTTGACATTATTTTAATGGAACTTATAATCAACATGCACGAACAGAACCTGCTTCTGAATACTTCAGATACAGTAGAGAACCTATATTTGCACATTTAAGATACGAGTACATACACAGAACAGATATTTAAGTAGAAACATCTAGATTAGATTTCTAATAATTTATTGTGAGTGACTAAAAAAAGTGGTCGTTTCCTTTTTGATCGTAATAAATTAGTGTTGTTTTCGATGTTTAGATGTTTATAAAAGGAAAAAACTCAAAAAGAAAATGCAAATGGCGTATTAATGGCTAAAAAAAAATTAGAAAGGTGGGTTTCTCATTAAAATAATAAAAGAGAACTGCCGAAACCCGGGATTGAACCGGGGACCTTTAGATCTTCAGTCTAACGCTCTCCCAACTGAGCTATTTCGGCTACAATCTCTCACCCAAATTATTTCTTCAATTTTAGTTTAAACTGTTTTTTGCAGTTGATATATATAATTATATGGATAGGGAAAGTGTTACGTAATCTTTAGGAATCGCTAGATTTAAGTAAAGAAAGAATTGTGAATATTTGAAAACAAAATTAATTTTCACATGAAAATGCAATGTCATGGCAATCCAGCAATATGAGCGGCTGGATTTCCTTGACGCTATTTTTTTGGCTTACCTTAGCTATCGAATTTTTGAAGTAAAACTTCTTTAGAATCGTTGTGATTTAAAAATTCGATGAAACGAAAAAGTCACACTAAAAAGAGACAAACATATTCATAAATAGGATTAAGCCAGCGATAGAATGAGATAGAATACAAGTATACAGTTATTCCTATAATCTTCGTATGCTGTCACGTGTCTTTGCGCTTGCGTACTACGAAGTATTCAGAAAATGCGTCATAGTCAACGCGGTGTCATCAAAATTCGTTGGTTAATTAATTTATGCTAATTACTTAAACCATCTGTGTTAATTTGACCAATAACTTTCATATAAATGATCAAAAACTAAATTTATTCTACTTTTCTGAAGTTTCACTTCTGCAGTGTGTGAATTGCACACACACACACATTATTTTTTCTAAAATTTTCTTCTTTCTACCTTCTTGTCATCAGGTTTCTTTTACAAGTATATTGCCATAGTATTTATGGGTTACGAAAATATATCACATTTTTTTAAGTTTAACTTTTAATTAGCAATATAATGTCAAAGACAAATATATATATCTATATAGTATAGTATATTCATATCAAATATCAAAGTCAAAAAGATAAGTTCTATAGAAGTAACAATTTTATATAATATTTTTTTTATTTAATAACAATCTTTGCTATTTGAAAAACTTGAAAATAATAACGAATATATTTGTTTTTTTACTCTCATATTCATGAAGACTATGATATAAATTATTTTAGCCTCCGACGCATAAAGAGGGGTGTTATGAGTTTGACGTGTCTGTGTGTCTATCTGTGGCATCTTAACTCTCAAATCCCCCCTTAATCCCTTAACTTTTTTTCTATTTAAAGGTGATTTGATCGACAGTGTTCTTAGATTTAATTTAAAAAATATTTCGTGTCAGTATTTTAAATATATAAAACTATGGGCAATTATCCAATTGTCAAGACTACATTAAGGTAAATCAATTGACAACAGCGTTCCTTGTTATTTCAAACACAAATGTACCGAATCTTCAATTTTCACAACGAATTGACAATCACCTACCCCATTACTCACACACTTTTTAATTTCTTACTTCTATTGGCATAATTGAATAGAAGACTATTTATACTTTCTCTTCTTATTTAAATAGTAATTTATTTATATATTTATATATTTATATATATATAATTTATTTATTATTTAAAAATAATCTCCAAAACTCCATATTTCATAAGAATTTGACATTTACAAAATATTCCGTAGCGTTAACTAAAAGGTGCAAGGGTATCAATTCCAGCATTCCTGAGAGAGAATCATCTGCTCACAACTAACATTTAGGTCAAGTTCTTTATGTTTTAAGTGTTCTATTTTTAGTAGAACAGCTGCCAATTTTAGGGATCCAAAGTATACTGCCCATGCCTGATATAAAAAGGTATACGTACCGGAATTAATGCGATTACGTATTAAGCATTACATACCTTTGAATTGCCTGACGTTTCGAACAGGTTGCTCTGGCTGTGGTCACAGGTTAATAATAATGTTATACCTATTACGTGGTACAAATTATACACCTAAACCTTCCTCATGAATCACTCTGTCTATTAGTGAAAACCGCACCATTCAGTTGTTTTTCAGTTTATCGCGAACAGATTAAAAATAGAAGAAGTTACTCATTTAAATAAACAATGACAATGACATTTTAACGCTACAATTATTATATATGGCGTATTATTGTTAATTGCTCGAAGTCCGTATACCGCTATAAATTGCTTAATCTTAATGCCATTTAATAGTCTGATCGTTTTTAGAAACTGATTTAATAATACTGCTAATAATCACCTCTGAGAGTTACAAAAGAGATGACTTACGATTCATGTTGATAGTTTAGTATTTTGTAATATGTAAACGGAGTAAAGTTCGTACAAAAGTAAGATTTTGCAGACGTTGTGAAATGTTGAAAGACGTTGATAAGGATTTACGTTATTTTATGTAACGTAAATCTATTTTATATGTACTTAAAAGGAGCTAACTATGATGACTCGATCACTAGTCATCATAATTAGTTCCTTTGAGGTCGAGGTCGGAGGAAATTCGTTACGTTATTGATAATAAAAAGGTACCTAAAGGTTTTCTTAATATATATTTACATTTATATGTAGGTATATAAAACTAGTTAATAAACAATTGTTTTCGCGCGATCGGTGCAATCTGATCGAAACGTCGGGTAACCAAGAGGTACCTTTTAAATGTTATCGCGATTAAGTCCCGAGTTACACTTCTAATATGGTTAAAAAATTATAACTGTAGAGCTCGTTAATAGCCACTAAACAAAAAAAAAATTGGTTGTCTGTAAATTTTACGTGATAACGTCATAAGAAAGCAGTGGAAGAGAGGTAGATGCGTCACAAGCGGATAGGCCGATGGTGTCTATCTATCGCTTGTTCCGCGCTCTCGCTTGCACGCTTGGCTCAGGCGGAACGTGACAATGATATGCTTTTTCGTGCGTGCAGCCGGCGTTCATCGATTTATAAGACGTTATCACGTCAAAAAGAATATCAATTGGCAAGCTTAAATGGAAAGGATACCTACTGAATATGTTTTTCGTTACCTACAATAAAATATTTGATTTTTATGAAACAGTACCAAAAGGTACACAACAGTACCTAGGTGGTTTCTAGTCCTTGATTGCAAATCTGTGCACAGAAGCAGATCGGTCTTACAGAACGGCAGGTCAGTTTTTTTTTTAATATATAGATTGTTATCATGTCTTTTAGTATGCAAATATGTCGCTATTCTCCAATATTCTATACAAACGAGTATTAATTGTTAGTCTGACATCATTCAACAACTTAACTGTAACTTTGTAGTAAACCACTATTACGTATAGGTAACAATGTTTAAAACCATAAAAAACAGCGTTGTAACCACAGCCATAAAGTTGTGACACAAAGATAATAACTGTTCCTTAAGAAAATTATTTTATCTGAAAATGCTAAAAATGTAACTTTTTTTTTTCAGTTGACCTAAATATATTAAGTTTTATCTCATTGAAGCATGCTTTTCTATAAAGATTTTTTCTTTTTTTTTATACATAGCGGTATAACCCACTGGATTTTAAATTATTTTTTTAACCTTCAAATAATGGTTGCTTACTGTATGGTTTAATGTTGACAATTCCTGCTACTGTTCTCCTACTATAGGCTACAGTATCTTTGAAAAGAGTGTAAATATATTACAGGATTGAAGATACGTGCGGTCACCGCTTAACATTAGGTGGACTATATGCGTTTTTTTTAGGTTACATTCCTCAGAAGGTAAAAAAAGAATCCTTATACTTTGTAGTCCGGACTTTGTAGTCCGTAAGCTGTAAAAAAATCAACCTTATAAGTAAAACCAATAGTGTACTTCCCATTGACCTAGAATCATGTCGGTAAGAAGCAAGGTCTCACAGCATAAGCAAAGGGAAAAATCTGATAGTCGTTAATTAGTTGTTCTTTCACATAAAAAAATATTTTTTTGTAATAACAATCTTTAATTTTGCGATTAAAGGGTTGACTTTGTCGTAAATCGATGTATCGGAGAGTATTTTTATAACTAAAAGTTAAATTTGTCTTTCAAAAAAAAAACAGGCAAATGTCTTCGAGAATTGATTCCCGAGATGGACGTATTATTTACATACAAATTGCTTTGCTTATGGAATCCGGTGCGCGACTCGCACTTGTCCGGTTTTTTTTTTATACAAAGCGGTAAACCCACTGGGTTTTATTTAATTTTTTTTATCTTCAAGTAATGGTTGCATATTGTGTGGTTTGCAATGTTGACAATCCCTGCTACTGGTTTCCTACTACAGACTACAGTATCAATCTCTTTGAAAAAAGTGTTAAGATATTACAAGATTGTAGGTGCAGGTCACCGCTTAACATTCGGTGGATAATATGCTTTTTTTCGTATCTAAATTACTTAAAAAATCTTCAAAATTTTTACAAAAATCCTGATTACATGACCGCATCTAATTGGTCCCGAGTTGTAATATAAAATTTCGATATCTACTCGTATATCCTGTACGGAATTTCTAACCTGATATTGAGGCTGCGATGAGGGTAAAATAGTACCGTTATACGTAATTATTGAACAGAAGTCGTATTACATCCTGTAGTAAACCGGGTCCTGTCCAATCAAGGGTTCCGTGGCTTAAAAGGTCGCCTCATTAATTTAAATTTATTTAAAGGAACGAAGTTGTGTGTTATATTGATTGCCTTTCTAAATTTTCGTTAGTCACCATGTTATGTACTAATAGACTTAGTAACTTCTTACTTAACAGCGTTGCCACTTTTTAAACTCATATTTCCTCTAGATCAGAACAAAGAAAATCCAAAATCGTTATTATTATACTGTAATTTTAATTATTTGTACCGCAAGTCCTTTTTTATGATGGAATCGCATATTTAGCTGTCGTCATCCTGTATTCGAAAAAAAAAATCAAGTTTATTTAAATTGAACATTTGTGTCCTCTATTCTTATTCATTTCTGCCCAAATATAAAAGCGAAAATCCTGACTTTGGCAACAATGTAACTGTCCATAAAAGATTAAACTTCGATGAGGTTATCTGTGCCTATAAAAAAAAACTGGATAAGTGCTAGTCTGACTCGCGCGTCTAGGGTCAACAACAAATTAAGGACTTTCGGATTTTTTTCCTTTACGAGTACTTGTGCTGTAAGACCTTGCTTCTTACCATATTTCAGTCAGTGCGACAGACAGTCCCCTATGCAGAGGATGTCTCAACGCGGAGGAAACGGCCGCCCACGTTATCCTGGAGCGCGAGGGAGTGGCCACACAACGGGCACGTGTCCTCGCGGGTGCGAGGTCGCTCCTAGAAGCCTGTGAAAGCCCCAGGAGGCTTCAGTGCTTCTGGAAGGAGTTAGGCTGGCTCAACTAGTCAGCTTATTCGAACGCATAATGGACCGCCTATGAGTCTAAATGCGGAAACAGAGCCTTATACCAATACCAATACCAATTAACATATTTCATGGTTTTAGGTCTTATCGTTTAATTGCATTGATTAAGAATCTTAATTCTTTTACAGCTTCAATGGACCGCAGACATGCTTACCTATTTGATGTTAATTTCAACTTGATGCACACAGACGGACAACAAAAGTGATCCTATAAGAGTTTCTTTGTGAAAGAACACTACATTTTGTTGGTGAATGGTATTAATTATGTATTGTATATGTGTATGTATATGTAATTACGTGTATTTGTGTACCTACCATCTTAATATTTATTTGCAAAGTTTATGCTAAGTACCAAATAGCACTTATATATTGTTATTTTCTTTTTACATAAGTTTCGTATATTGTACACTGCAGCCCCTCTTTTCATCTATGTTTTCTCTATCCATCCAATGGTTGCCTGGAAGAGATCGCAAATTGCTAATTGTACATAACATTAGTTAGTAAGTAGATAGAAGTAAAATATTGTAACCTATCGCTTTGTGTACAATAAAGAGTATATCTATCTATCTATTTCAAGCTGTAGTAATCTTTACAAAAATATATTATGTTTAAATACGCTCAACCCTTCCTGCGCTAAATTTCTGCAAATGATGGGTGGTCTGCGCTCGCGGACTGTATAATTTAAGGCGCGACTCAAAGCCGACATGTGTTTCCTATCGATAATATAGGAGTCTGTCGATAATAATAAACCACTCTTAATTACGTTGGCGTGTCTACTAATAGCTCTAGATTTAAGGGTGCAGCGGAGATATCTGTTTCCTTCACGAAAGAATAAAAACAAGAAGAAGTTACACTAGCTCGTGTGATACAATTATGCTAAGACTTGACAACATTATTTGAAGCTATTGCGATTGGCTAGTCGCTGTATCAAAGAAAATAGCAAAGAAATTACCAATCACGTCATTATTTTTAGGTGTTTTTCAAATATACTATCTCTTGTTGCAAATGTGTATGTGATCTTTCTTGTTAGGTTATACCCAAGCACAAATAGTAGACCCACCTGCGATAGAACATTGTTTGGTTTTTACTCGGTTCAATTCCGACATGCCACTTCATATGCTAAAAAACTTGGGAGCTTGCGTGTACCACGCAAAACTCAGATATGTGCAAAGAAACGCTCAGTCAATTACTTTAAATGTAACTAGGTTATGTGGTACACATGTTCTTGATATTGATGTGATACTTACATAAGGTCTAAGGAACCTTAACCCCCGGCAACGAAAGCCATGACGGAGGCACAATTTGGTTGTAGTCGCTCCGAGTCCAACATAGCCACTTTCGTCATTGAATTAGTTGGCCGAAGGGTTTTCAACTCCCAAAACGACAATTTGAATTAAGGTGGGTCTAAGATAGTTAGAGCTCATATGCAAAAGTTTGTTTAGATCCGTCTGTAGTAGTTATCTATGCGCATGGAAGTGTGCAGGCAAATACTCGAGCCCAAAAGATTACAGTGCTATATTTACACGAACCATTCCGAGCCGTTTTCAGAACCTCTCTGAATGAAATGTTGTATACACTATAAAGGCTTTCTTACTACACCATATTTAAAATTTAAATGTCCAACTTTAACAATCTACGAAAACTGAACGTTTGAAAATCATACATTTTGGCGGTGACTGGCAGACTGACAAATCATCAAAAATCGTTTTCTCCTTTTCTAGGAAAGAAATTTGGTAAAGTGCTAGGGTTTATCATAAAATTAAAGGATATATCTTAAAATCCGGAAATTGAGTCAAGATGTGCGAGCCGCGGTGCAGCGTTCTTGACAAAAATATCTGAAGTCACATTAAGTTCAACAATATTACATTTACTTAAATCTTGTGAATGGTTTAATATGAACTTGACGGGTTTTTTGTTTAAGTATAGGAATGAATGAATAAATAGTTATTACATTTATGTTTTTCATCTAATTACATTTTAATTAAAGACTTAGATATTTCTCATCAAAAATTACTTGTAGGTATTGTTTAATGGATGAGGGAAGATAGTCGTAAATACTTGGCCTTGGTGAGGCAATATCGAAGATAACAATAATGTACCTACCACAAATACCTACACATAAAAAGAACGATATTATATTATGGCCTCATAAAATGTTAACTATGTTTGATTGTTTCTGATAAAACGTGATTCAGCTTGTTCGTTCGATGAATGTTCGGAAAAAATTGTTCCATCCTTACATAGTATAAAACTAAGTGTTCGTAAGCGTCACTCTTCAGGCAATTCTAAAAACGATTAAACTACACCACCCTGATACTATTATTTATCAAATTTAAGAATTGTACTATTTCAGCAACACAATCTAGCAGCCCTATGCCATTGATAATTTTTTACGACACTCGGCAGACGCCATCAATAAAAAACAAGACTCTGACGATCAATGAACGGCAAAATAACCGTTCTAAATACAAACCCACCCTCCTAAATATGTAAACCAATAATAGGTGACAGGCGGCAGTGTTAGCTGAATTGATGGATTGGTAATGCGGTTACGAATCCGGTTGCCAGCTGTGGTAACTACGCCGGCAGAAACCTCCTATGAGTCATACAGAACAAATGAAACATCGTCGCTGGTAATTGGAATAAAATTCGTTGTAGTGGTTGAGACCCTGACTGCTAAACCAGAGGTCGTGGGTTCGATTCCCACCCAGGACAAATAATTGTGTGATGAGCACGATAATTTGTTCTGTGTCTGGGTGTAATTTATTTAGAAATATATAAGTATGTTTATCAGCAGTCTGGTTACCATAGTACAGGCTCTGCCTAGTTTGGGATCAGACGGCCGTGTGTAAGAGTTGTGGAGTTATTATTATTATCACACTCCAAAATTTTGTGGACCGCTGCTTTTATGTCTAGCAAGTACATGGAATTCTTATTTGACTAAATTATTCTTTAAGGTTGTTGTGAGTTGGTACCAACCGGCCCAAACAACAATTTAATATGTTTTATAGGTATAAAACAATCAAGAATGTAGTTATAAAATCTTACTTAAGGACAACTTTGTAGTAAAGAGTTATTGGTACCACAGACAGTAAAAGATAACACCATTAAATGCTTCTGTTTATCAATATTAACGATGTGAAATAAAAATCACACTTCGGAACCATGTTTTTTTCTGTGTCGTAAAATATGGTCGTTAAGTGCATACGTCAGACATTTTATTACAGGCCGTTTTAGAAGCCGATAAAATTGTTTTTTTTTATTTTAGTGCATCCGTGAAGCAAAAAAAAAAAATTTTAAAGCTTTTTCACATGGTGGATTGTGTTGATCGTTTTTAAAACATTAAGCAGTATTAGCATTGGAACTTTATGATATACTAGCAGCGCCCTGCGGTTTCCCGGCGTAAGTCCCGATCCCGTGGGAATATCTAGATAAAAAGTAGCCTATGCGTTAATCCAGGTCTCCAGCTATCTACATACCAAGTTTCATCGCAGTCGGTTCAGTGGTTTTTGCTTGAAAGAGTAACAAACATCCATCCATCCAAACTTTCACATTTATAATAGCAGTGGGATGACAAAAGATAGGGCGGATCGTGTCTGCAATAAGTTCTAATCTAATGGTTTTTTCGAAGTCGGTAGAAGTCGTTGTATTAAATTTTTAAAAAATGACGTACGGCATGTTACCATAACAGCTGCCGCTGTAGATAAGTGTTTTGTTATTATTTTGAATTTAAGTGATAGGAGCCTCTTCCAAATTGCTCTTCACAGCTGACATTATTGCGGTTTTCATCACAATGGTTCCTCTTACCCGTTGTTTTTTTAACTGCTAGCAAAATAGTCGCCTTCGCCATTTGAATCTATTTATCAACAATAAATTGTCTCAAATACAAACTAAGCGGTTGTAAACTTGTATGTCACCACAAGCAGGTGTCGATAACTAGATCAATTATGTTCAAACTATTTATAGAACCGGTACAAGACAGCTGGAAATGTTATGCTCTTAATTATACACGCAACGTAGTAAGTATTGTAAGCCAACGTTGTTTAAATAATATTAGTACTTTTCTAGCCGTTCCAGCAGATTCACCTGCGTTAATCATCACTGCTCAGCTCCTAAGATTTGTAGCGTGATTTTTAATATGTTGTAACGTTTCTCAATGATTAGACTATCAAATGCAAAAAGAATTAATCAAATCTGACTGATAGTTTCAGAGATAAGCGCGTTCAACCAAAATTCAAACAAACCAAAAAAATACTTCGGTTTTATTTTCTATACCTAAATAAAAGTTTTATGTCACATTGTTTGTTGGTGATGAACTCCTAAACTAATGAACCGATTGTAATGAAATTTTGCACAATGTTGGCAATTTTGGTACAACTTAAGAGGTAGGATAGTTTATTTAATTTTATTTTATTGCAATTTACCTAGCCACAACAACGCGTGGCCGAATCACTAGTATGAGTATATAAAAATATTAAAGTTTCGGACTGTTTATTTCTTTATTTTCAATGACCTACCTTCCGAAACGGTGGTATGAAAAAAATATATACGTGTTCTGGGCACAGTAATGTACTAGCGGCGCACCCGAAAAGCACTTCTAAGATGATATATCGTCTCTGGCTGTGATTTTTTCAGACAAAGCCTTCTACGAAGAGGGATATCGTCGACTCATTAGGGGTACTGGTAGTTGCGGACATTCCACCACTTTGATAATATTCTTACTTATATTAGAATGTGACTTTATTTATTTTTTTGTTATGCTTTCACGCATTAGCTTCTCAAACGATTATCGTGAACATTTTCACACTCGTTCTAACGTTAATTGGAAAACAAAGAATGTACAAAAGGCATTAGTTTTATACAATTAATTCGCAGAACGTTTACTGTGAATCAATGAAACCGTAATTGTTAGCAAAAAAATTGTAAGCATACAATAATTTAAAAAGCGTGTTGCCAGCTGTATAAAAAACGTTATTTTAAGCGAATCGGTAAATTTTAAGACCTGCAAATGAATTCAAAAGACGAATATATTATAAGCACCACAAAAAGTCAATCTATGTACCATTGCGCCACCGCAAAGATGAAAGACGGCCAATTTTAGCTGAGGTTGGTTTAATAACGTACCATGTAATTTGCAGGCCTGAGCAGTCCACGTGATATTCTGACGACTTCTCAATCAGAGCTATACAGGCTGTTTAGAAATGAATTAACAGAACAAGAAAATATGAACGGGATTAGAATGTGCCAAGAACAACAAAACTATTATTTTAATGTCTCATCACAAATACTTGGGGTCTAAATGTCAATATTACTGGGATTTGTTTTATTGGAATTCAAAATTAATAAAAATAGAGAGGTCTATGTTTACTGGTAGGCAGCGAGTAGAATAGAATAGAAATAAATTTTATTGTACACCAACAAAAATGTTTTTACAAGAAATACATCAGGTGAATATTATGTTCAAAGGGCGGCCTTATCACTGAAAATAATTTCTTCCAGGCAACCTTTACGAGGCAACGAGTAAAGAATTAAATAGAATTAGAATTGGATCAGATACCTAAGGAGAATAATTTAAGATGCACTATCAGTATTTTTTTTATAATTTGATTGGAAATAAAAGAACGCTCTATTAATCAATCTGTAATTCCTATAGTAAAATCAATTAATACAAGCAAATTTCAACTTAAGTGCTTATTTAAAAAAAAAATTACAACTCTATTTGCTCTCTCTATAGTTCTCTATATGCTCTATAGTTGCACAGTTGACCAATGTCGATCTCTATTGAAGATTGTAAAGTTTCTTCATTTGAAATCGCTGATTAACTCTAAAAAATTCTACAATATTCCCTAAATGCAAAGTTTGAGCGCGAAAAATCTAAACACATTTATAATGAGAGTTCTTTTTAGTTACAAAATAATGAACATGCTGTAGTTAGCACAGTGTGCCGTTTGGCCAGTTTTTGTAGTCCTGCCCCAACTCGCATCGCGTTGTACTTGACCACTGTTTATATAAATAAACATTTTTTGCTCCAACGTTAACAGCTTGAACAATGTCCACTTGATCTAGATACGTAACCCTTTGTTCGACATTTTTTTTGTATTTTCTTCCGATTTTTTGTAGTTTACCAACAGGATTTTACTGTAAATAGGTACTTCTATTTTAATTTACAGATATCGATTGATAGTAGATGGATTTTTCTTTAGTAAACAAAACATACTCCTTTCACTTTTATGTATCTTAATAGTAGAAAAGAGATTCAACAAAGCGAATGCAATAAAATTTGTCATTTACAAGTAAATCTTGTGAAATGTTCAATAATGTTCAACTTCTTTTTCGTTTCTACAAATTGATTTGAATAAAAGATACTAAAGAGGTAAGATTAAAATTACATATTTAATAATTTGAATTGTTTGGGATTCAAAGGGTATTTCATATACTGTGGTTTCATATATTATTGTCAAATTCCCTGTTTTCAATTTTAATTACTTTAATTTCAATAACATAATATTGCACAACAAAAAGTGATGTAATACATTTTATTAAATATTGTGAAAACTCTATGGTGATTCAAAAGAGCGACCGTTAGTTTTTTGCCCGATTTTGACACTACATATTATAAAACAAATTCCCCCACCGTGTCTGTCTGTCTGTTCGCGATAAACTGAAAAACTACTGAACGGACTTTCATGCTGTTTTCACCAATAGGCAGAGTGATTCATGAGGAAGGTTTAGGTATATAATTTGTTAACGTTTTCTGTAAATTGGTTGAAATATGATGATGGTTGTTGAAGATGTGTCTACTACCCGTGCGAAGTCGGGGCGGGTTGGTCTGTGTTTCTTTTTTTACATTTGACCACCTATAACTGATGCGGTGACTTTGCGTGTGTTGATCTATAGCTTTTAATTATAATGTGATGACTACAAATAATTGATGATCAATTTTATGAAACAAAGATATTGAATTTGAAGATGTAACCATTTGATTTCAAGACGTGGCTGTGTATAACGAAACTCGATTGTAAGGCTTTTTTGGACTTTGTGGGGGTTATTTGAATACCGTCAATACAAAATAACGGCTCAATAAAAAAAAAAAAATTTTATACACGCCGAGGTGCAACAAACTAAGGAAAAATGTAAATTTAATAATTAGAACCAAAATTTATAGGAAGGGTATCGAAGTTCTTTTAGAGTTAGGAATTAAAATGTCAGTTTTTTTTATCCACCACAAAAAAAAATTGTTAAGGTTTGTAGGCGAATATTTTTATACAAAAGAACTTAATCTTTGATTGTAGAGAAGTGTCTTCAAACACATTTTTCTTCAGTTTGTTTACAGTTTGAAGAAAGAAACCATTTTATCTATTTGTATATGCAAAATCTCAGTTATCGGTTGTTGACCTTCAACAATGTTATCAATCCGAACTGGCAGATTGTCCTTCCTATTCAGCTGATATTAGTATATTTTCACTAAACCGAAAAGTTTGTAATCACGACCTTTGTATTCAACATCAGTCCTAAAAAACTATACTCAAAACATTATAGTGAGCTATGTAATGAAAACATTGATCTATTCAAACAAAATATAGTACATTTGCATATTATTTAATATACTTTTGTAGTATACTACAACATACCACAAATAATATACTATTTATAGTAAGGTAGGCAATACTCTTCAGGAGCCTACCCACCTCAGGTATTTAGAAGAAAGCAAATGAATTCAAATTCACTTCATAAATAATTATCTTTAAAAAAAAAGTATCACCGACTTCAATGTGCTTTTTAGTGGAAAGTAGATGTATTATGTTTAAATATAATATGGGTAGGCCAACCAAACGCACTGCTTCAAGGACACAGCGAGGTTTCGGGGCAAACGAAAATATTATCGACGTATACAATTTAAATGGGACCACCTGGAAAGTATACCCTTTGAAACAAAAAATAATTTTCAAAATTGGTTCAGGCGTCTTCGAGTAATCGGTGAACATACATAAAAAAAAATATTCCAACGAATTCAGAACCTCCTCCTTTTTTGAAGTATTTCAGAAGAAAAGACTTTAGCTATCAAGGTTCTCTAGAAAATTTATAAATATTTGATGCGTTTCTAGACCTGTATAAGCATACCACATTTTCTGCTATACCAACAGGAATCTTACACGGTACGTGGCACAACAAGCTTGACGGTAGTTTTAACCTTTTTATATTTACGATATTAATTTATCAAAATAACCTTTATCTGCCAGCCGAAAAAAGTAATACCCTTATATCTTGCCTAATTTAGTGTAGTTAATGGACCCAATATTTATCGGATTTTGCCAATAAATGTGACATTTTTGACCCAACTAAGTTAAGGTAATATATACTTGGCAGGTAGTTACCTGCATCAAGATTTAGGATCCGACTTTTTTTAATATAAGAAGTAAATAAAGCCTATAAGTTATTTTCTGATACATTAAGGAAAAATAACACACAACAGTCAAATGTAGGCTTCACTGCAATAGTTACACAGTAACCCTACAGTGTTCTATACTGGGGGGCTACAAATTATGAAAAGGAAGATATTTTCATTCTTTTCTCGAGTTAATAACAAATACGAGATAAGGATTCTCATTATTTCTTAAATAGTTTATGGTTTTTCCTGTGCTTTGATAGCCTCTTCATTTTATTGTTGTCACATGATAGAAAACGATCGTAACTCACTATGAGCTACCATCGTAGATTGTCCTTTCTAACTTAATCGTTGAGTCGCCATTTAATAATTATAATTACTTTTTTAAACTTGTTTTGTTTAATTTTGTGTAGTTTACAATAATACATTAAATACAATAGCCTATACATATAAGAATAGACCGCGAATGAAGGTGTGATATGCGAAAAATGAATGAAAAGAGAACGCTGCTATACATGGTTCCTCTGTCTCCTTTTAGCCGGTATTACGCATTAACGATCGTTGACACAGCGTATCGACATACACACACACACGCACCACGTACACGCCCTAGACAAGGATAGAGGGAGTAGGTATACCATCGTTCTCTTTTCATCGAGCTATCGCATTCACTTACACGACTGTTCCAATACTATTATTTTATGTAGTGTCTGTATATTCGTATATACGGTCTATTCTTATATGTATATGACAATAGCTAATGTCATTGACTCGCCGCCTTAACCCCAATAGATAAAAACGGCTTGACAGATTGAATAATATTATGTATACGGCTAACGCATAATCATGCTGTATTTTACATCAGTAGTCACACAAAAATATATCATTATGTCAACTACCTTATTTCATCATGTCAAATGCCTAAATATATTGCAAATCAATTCACATTTAGCCTTGAAAGTTCTTTGATTAAAATCGTAGATAGTGTCTTAAGTGATAAGAGATATGGCGATAATTGTTATTTAGTCTTTTATTATATCGTCAGTTGCGCATGTATAATTGAGTAGGTGTACTTTATATAATCGGTAGTAAACATACATAGCAAAGTCCAGAACGCTTGATAAATGTACCATAATGTAACTTTTGTCACCTTTTTAGCTTCAATTTCTTTTTTGGAAAATTGAAAAAACTTTTATAACTGGTACGGAAGTATTCCTTTTTCTATACACCTAAATAATTAAAATTGCTTACAACTTTCCGAAAAAGAATTATATTTCTTAATATTTAATGCCTCTGTAAGAAGGTTGAGAAACTGAAAGTCAAATAATGGAAATGTATTATTATGCCATTAGCATTTTTACTAGAAGTTATTTATTACTAGATATATGGCAGAGCAAGGCCGTCGCTTATAGAAGTCATCAGGAGAGAACTAAGTTCGGCAGTTATCATTCCACGGCTGATAAAACGAAGAGTTACGTTCGTTTATAAAACAGATGGTTGAGGAATCTCATCCATTTTAAGTTATATATATATAGTATTAAGCAATAAATATATCATCATCCTCCGCGCCTTTTCCCAACTAAGTTAGGGTCGGCTTTCTACGATACGGCCGAACTTTGATGTTTTACGTGAAGCGACTGCCATCATACCTCCACACCCCAAGTACTAGGCGATATTGAAGTTCTGTAGTTAGACCAGGTTGTCGGACTTTTTAGCAGATGTTCATATGGCAACCTACACCAACGGCTTAACGTGCTCTCCGAGGCACGGAGGGGTCTCAATGTATTAAGAATGGTCATCTATCCTAAGACTGGGTAGTATTACTTAACTTCGTAATGTGCTAATCTACTCGGTTACCACTAGCCTCTAAAGCAATAAATATATAGTTTAAGTTAATTGCTATTCTAGGAAATTAAAATATTGAAAATTATCTCGTACTTACGAATGTCTAGCATTCAGTCGGTACCTAGTGTATCAAATATCACTTTCCAAGAAGTTAGGTATTTAAATGTAACTAACCACCCGCCCCGGCTTCGCACGGGTACAAATTATACACTTAAACCTTCCTTATGAATCACTCTGTCTATTACTTTGTTTGACTACTTTGTAGACTTTGTTTTATAATATGTAGTGATTTTAGTGAGAGTGATTTATGAAGTTAAGTATCATTGTCAGTATTTAACTTACCTTAGAGTATTGGCCTTGTTGATGAGGACATGTTTGATTTTTTTTCAATAGTAATCTGTAAACAAAAAAAACACAGTATTTAGTTAAGTCAAAATTACAAAGTTTTTCCTTTAAATACCCAATTAACTGGTTATAATGAAATTGTTTCATGTATAAGTCTCGGTAGCGTAATGGCTAAACGTTTTGCGTATTGCGGGTCCGAACCCCACCCAGTGCCTAACGACGTGAACCCACTCCTAACACAAGCACTCGGCTTAGCTGGAGGGCTTAATAAGAATATTAGTAATGTGTGACCCACGTTACTAGTATTAAAAAACTCCTTGGAATATCTTAAAGTATGTAAGTGCCCCCAGTAATACCTTTTAAGCCACGTCGATTGACAACAACCGATCCGTTTGCATTGCTTTTCACCGAGTAAGTGAGGTTACCGGAAGCCCTAACCCTTCCCTCCCTCTCCCTCTCTTCCACCCTTTCCCTACTCATACCTTAAAGGCCGGCAACGCACTTGCGACTGTTGAGTTGCAGGTGCCTATGAGTGGCGGTAGTCATTTACCATCAGGTAACCCGTCTACTCGTTTGCCCATAAAAAAAAATTGAATTGATTCGCTGTGAGTATCAGTTCACTCTATTCTCTACAGAAAATAAGTAAACGTAAATAGGAGTACTACCACCTATTAAATGTTGCACCATGGCTTAAAGTCAGCTCC
Source organism: Callimorpha dominula (assembly GCA_949752705.1). NCBI lineage: Eukaryota > Metazoa > Arthropoda > Insecta > Lepidoptera > Erebidae > Callimorpha > Callimorpha dominula. Next base: position 9,517,715 of record OX457010.1, on the reverse strand, counting down.
ACTACCTTGGTTGTAAACTATACAATTACGTTAATAAAAACTCTTCATACTAAATTAAATAAATTTCAAGAAAAAATTATTGTCTTAAATGGGATGAAGAACTTAATTACACATAGACATAGGCATAACACACAGATTCACTTAGAAAGAAGCACTGAAACGGAACACACAAACGCACATATTTATAATAGTTTAAATAAATGAATAAGTAAAGTGCCAAGTACCAGGTACCGTCTGAAAAGAGTAATTTTTATTTTAGATAACCGTTTTATTAGCACACACTTCAAGTTAAAAAACTTTATATATATGGAGGTATTTCCTCAGTCAAATTATTATCGTTTATGCAACTCTAAAACTGTCTTAAAATATTTGATATCGGTTTTTATTCAATATTACATTACATAACTTGACCTTAATTTCATAAAATAAATAAACTTTATCGCCATTCACCAGTTAAAAGGAAACAGTGATACATAAAAGATTTTCCAATTAAATCAATTAGTGTTGATTGGATTGCAATGATTGATCAATTAAATGTTTCATTTTGATACATTCAGATACTTAGAATTCGGGTTGGCTTAGTTGTGAAAATTATTTCTAGACACAAGGGAGGGAGTAAAGATACGATAACAAACGCAAAAAGGGTCGTTCTATATTTTACCGACTCTTACTTCTCTTCTTAAAAAGTATAGATTCAAAATTCGATGTGTCAATTAAGAAAATAAATAGTTCATTCAATTAAATTATAATTAATTACGTTAGACGTAAATTATGAACAGTATCCCTAAAAATAGAATAGCATTGTATTAAAAGAGAGAGGTTGAACAGATGCAAAAATTGATGTAAATTGTTGTGCATCATAAAGATTTTAAATATGAATTGGCTTAAATCTTATTCTGCTCAGCATGAGATTTTTAGATACAACATCAAACTTTTAGATGGGAACAAATGCTGTGTTTTACCAACTACGGTTACTAAGAGTGACAACGAGTTTTTAAATAATTTATTCTAATTTATATATATGTCGAATCCCTCAGGCACAGGACTAGGCACAATGTGGGCATGAAGTGAGTGCGAGCGATGAGAAAACTCCCTTTTGATATTTAATCATTGATGCATTGTAAACACGCAAAGAAACACTGTGCAGTTCCTAGGTTAGTGTTGACTCAGTGGTGACCAAAATGAAAGTGAACTCGTCCGTCCGCAGGTCAACACTCTCCGCCTAGACTCTGCGTAACGCCGATAGATGGCGCTTGTGTTCTTTTCCGGTTAATTTATTATAGAGGGCGCTCTAAGTATCCGTACTTATGACCGAAGATGCGACATATATAATTTTACCATACATTGTACTATATTAATAGAAATTCATTTAATAAAGTAACTACTGATAAATATACTTCGACTTCGAGCAGTACGACTTCCGCCGTATCTTTGTCGACATTTAATTTTTTTACGAATGAGAAGTCACTATTTATGTCTCCCAATATACTCTAAGAAATGAATAATTAAGTACGTAGATATAAAAGATTACTTGTTACCAAACATAGAAATTATTACATATTAAAAAATAATGTTCTGTTAAAGGGGCCGGCTGCCTACTTATCATACCTCTCCCTACATTCCGAAGACCGGTCTGGTCTAAAAACTGTCACACATAACATCTGATTTGAATCCTTGTGCAATATCCGTCAGTATTCTCTAACCGGTAAGGTTTAACCTACATACTACAGGTGTAATCACACTGGTAGCGTTAGCAAAACACGATATTCAAACGGATCAATTTACGGAAATATTATTATATTAAAAAGTGATATTTGAACCATATTATCTAGGTTCACAGCACAAAAGCATTTGCAGATATTTACAGACCTCACGAAGAATTTTTCTTTGGGAACTGAAGATTCGTTACTGATTCTACTGACTTAAAATATAATATGTTTCCTTTCAATGCAATTGCTTGAATAAAAATATCGGAACATCGTTAGTTCATAAACTGACTCGCAGTATTATAAACTTACAGAAAATGATGAACTGCACCAACTCGTTTATAATTTAACGTATTATTTATCGTAAATATATAATCTATCAATGTCAAACCATCAAATTGTGAACTGATATCTAACTGGATTGTGACGAAACGCACCTTGCGCGCTAATTGATTGAACGTGAAGTGTTCCGATCCATCATATTAGATTTGGTTAGGTTATATTCTTCATGTTTGTTTATCTCCCTTAAAGTATTCTTTATTGATATCCTTATGTCTGGTATGTTAGAAAGATCTTTGCTAAAAATATTTCGTGTAACCTAAGTATGAAATACATTACATATTATACAATATACACAATAAATCTACGCATGTCTTAGAAAGCAGGTGTGCACGTTCGTCAAAATTCTAAAATTAATCTGCTCACAATTATAATGTAATAATAACTTGATACAAAAAAAATGTTTTAATAATTAATACAAGACATCATCTTTTTACTACCACTACATAATGTGAGGTCTCGTGCAATGGAAATACTGCACTTTTTCTAATAGTATTAAACTAATTAATAGAAGTTGCGAAAGACTGGTGGTAAAGCATCGTCAGTCACACTCATTACTCGTTTAATACTAGAATCTATTATATAAGGACTGACTTAGACGGGCGACACCGCGATGTATAAGCCAGCCTTATAAATGTGATGCTCAAAGCATATATACGTGTGCTCTAGACACACTGGTCTTGTACATATACTGTTCTTGTCTTGCTACTACTACGAACCCAAAAGGACGCCGCGCAGGGTTGCCAACTCTATCGAGAGATCGTACCATACACTAGAAAAAAAAATGTATTTTGCTAAAAATAAAAAGGAAAAAACTTTTTAAAAACATGCATTTATTATGTTCTTGTTAATAAAAAGAACTAAATAATAATTTAAACCTGATAAGAAAAATATCATTATATAGGTACCTACATTGCTACCTTTAACGATAATTAACCATATTCGTCTACGTCACAATAATCCCATATCGTATGTAGGTACATACCTATTAGACATTTTTATCAAACCCTAAAACTTTACACCTTGTATTAAATCTTTGCGTTTTTATCACATTCCCAATTTTTTATAAATAAAAGCGTGTTACATTGTGATTGGACATTAAATAACATTTAGCATAATTACACCTTCATTATTTTTCTTTTGCAATTACAACGCTTTTGGTCTGGTAAAGTCAAATCTAATTCATGGAAATTGGCTTTAAGATTTTTCCATTTCGTTATGAAGATTGCGTATAATCGTACGCAAAATCGAATCAAATACATGATCGTACGTCGTATCTGTCTAGAGATCTTACGGCTGGCAACACTTACGTAGTACCTACAAATACGTGATTGGTACTTTACTGCCATCTAGTTTAGTTTGGTAAGAAATAGGTTTAACCTAAAATATTTTCTTACAGTGATACAAATTATGTTGCTTCGTATGCTCTTCTTTTGTAATTCAGTACAATTATTATACTACATGTCGTTATATGTATTTTGATTCTTCTCATTTATTTTGTTTTTCTGTTTAAACTAATCTGAGAAAATTTTACAAAATGACAGAATTCATCAAATCATAGACAAGTTTTTAACTTTCTGTTTGCAACTTTCTTTAAGATGATGGTGATCGAAAGGCGTTATAAGAACAAACCTGTGTTTGTTTTAGCACTCAGTGCGAGTATTTTCCACCTCAGATCACTAGCATTTATCGCCGCCTTAACAGAGAACCGGCGCGGGCGCTACCGGCGTTTCTCGTATACCTTTTAGCCTTTTATAGAGCTGGTGTGCTACCCCTGGAGTTGCAAGGAATTATAACTGTTTTTGCCGGCTCCCACGATACAGGTCAGACCTATTGTTGGAATCAACCACAAGTTTTAGTCCTTTTGTTTAACAGTTTTTAATAATTAGTTCGGCGTGTTTGTTGTCTAAAGTATCGTACAAATTTTAATAATGTTTTTTGTTTATTTGAGTTTTGAGGTTAGAAAACAATATGTAAATGGAATACTTAAAGCGTAATTTTTGAAAACGGCTGGACTGCATTGGAAATGTTTTTAAAATAAAGAATATCTTCTTAAGAAAATGATGACGAATAGTTGAAAATGAAAACTAATGCTTTGCCGTTAAAACTACAAATAGGTTGTCTTTGGATAAACCTATTTGTAATTCTGTGTGTCATATTTGTAGTCTCTCTATTTCCCCTTTGAAGTATCTGCCAAGGGAAAGTTATGTTATGATTCAAAATCTAGTCCAATGGTATTTATACCGAGTTTTATTCCATTGTGTAACTTTAGTTCCAAGTTATCGATATAATCTGATAAAATTAATGGTTTTATGAAGCATTCAATTCTAGGAGAATTATGTTCGTACTTCCGTGCCTTTCGTAAGCCTAGAATCATAAAATAATTAATGGGAACATAAAAATAAATAAGACTTACGAAAGATAATAGGATTAATAAGACTCTTTCAGCATCTTTAAATGGTATGGCAATAGAAGTATTGTGATGTGTTTTGTGCCCCACATCAGTGTGAGACAGACAAATACATTTATTGGGTTTATTCGTGTTATTCTATGTAACGCACTCTTGGACATTTAAAGGTATTTTAGATTATATGATATGAAATTACGTCAGTTTCGGCGATCATTGCGATAATTTTAAAAACCTTGACTCTCTAGCTTTCACTTCATCTTTTTTTTAACCCCTACCCGCAAAAAGAGGGTATAACTATAAGTTTGCAAGTCTGTGTGTCTGTCTGTGGCATCGTAGCTCCCAAACGAATATACCTATTTAATTGCGTTTTTTTTTTGTTTGAATGTTGATTAGATCGAGAGTGTTCTTAGATATAATTCAAGAAAATCTGTTCAGCCGTTCGAAGATCATCAGCTCTTTTCGAGTCAGCGTTTTTTTTTAAATTTTAAACTTATTATTATTTGCTCTTTGTGTTTCAAGACATTTAATTTATTAAAAATATACCTAAAATGTGTATTTCGGTGAATTTTCTAAAGTTTAAACATTCTTTGTTATACTATTGGTTACCTTTTATTATACATGGTTATTGATATTGGTTTTTAAACTACATGACTAATGAAGTCTTTTAAATTCAAAACCAAAAGTCCAACCTCGTAATAACCCGGTGGATTACCCGTATTGTAAGGATGGAACATCATGTAAAACGGTCAAACGCCTCGCTGACTAGTGATGTCGCCTCAATTCGTTATGTGGATAGTCGAATCTGTAGTAGCTAATCGACTAAGTTGCGACAATAGTTATAGACAAATATAAATATATAAAATAATCCTACTAATATTATAAACGTGAAAGTTTGTGAGGATGTATGGATGTATGGATGTGTGGATGTATTAATGTATGGATGTATGGATGTTTGGATGTTTGTTTCCCGCCAAAACTACTGAACTGATTGCGATGAAATGGTACTGGAATGGTAATGGAACTTGGTATGTAGATAGCTGGATACCTGGATTTACATATAGGCTACTTTTAATCCTGATATTCCCACGGGATCGGGACTTACGCGGGTGAAACCGCGGGGCACTGCTAGTTATATTATAATAGTTGGAACAAGGTTTTCTGAAGTACAATTATCTATGTTTAATATTCCGTTATTTACGATCTTAAAGAAGGATGCAGTCCATTTACTAGTCAATTAAATAGTAATGAATTATATTGAGACTTCCTTGAAATTCCGAATCCATCTTAACGATGGTACGGAAAGGTCATGCTGTGTCTATTAAATATGTACGTATAGAACACAAATCGTTAATAATAATTAACTAAACTAGGGTGTAAACTAAAATTCCAATTCGTCTCATTAGTAAACATATACATTACTAAAATATTAAAGCTTCAATCACGTTACATACGACACCGCACCCCACGCATTTTTATATTAACTTTCTACAGATTCGATATTAGTTTTGTTCGTGAGTTATAAAAGTTTTATGAATACTATAATATTAATTTGAATGTTTTGTAGACGAATATGGAAATAGTTTTACTGCGGTAATTTTAATTTGTATAAATTGAGTAGTTGGTGGAAACGGAATTACCTATCGAACTGCAGCTGGCTGACTAGAATAGTATTGCGTCTGTACAGAAGAGTTCTGCCTAGCCTCCTAGCCTTGTATCACAGTTAACCTTTTACGAGAGGTCTTCAGATGACGTTATGGAGACACGAGATATCAACTCCCTTTTTCCGTAAAAAGATTTTTACAGGTTTTCAAAATTGCGATCCTGTTAGGGTTGCCAATGTTCATAAGCTTATTTTTTAGATAATAATTTGTTTTTTGGACGTGCTATCTGTTGTGCAATTGAAAAACATAAAATTCTATTATACTGATATTAAATAATACCGTATCGTATTATTTAATCTAACGAAGTAGTCGTACGTCGCGGCGTGGGTCTACTCTTTTATAACAACACCATTGTGACAAACCCAACGTTTACGCGTCAAGGCGTCACTGTCAGCATTTGTAATGTTCCAAAATTAACAATGAAATTGAAACAAATATCATACTTACAGTAAATTTCTGGCGCTATAAATTTTATGTGATAAATGTGATAATTTAAGCTTACAATTACCATAATTTATTTCATTGAGTATTGTGTGGAAAAAAGAAATTGCTATAATATTGTTGTTCGCATTAGTAGCGACTCGTCACACTGATGCTTAGAACAATTAATAAATGCTATTATTTGGGTAGGTACATACAATTGTGGCCACAATGTCTATGACTAGGTTTAAGTAAGCCATCCATAGTTCTAAACCGTGTGATAGAACCCGTGATGGACCACTGTGTGATTTTAGTCAGTTTGAGTCCAACTAAAACCTTCCTTGAGAGAGTTTTTAACGTAAAAAAACGAGTAAACCATCCATGATCATTAATCCCTCCATTTCTAATCAGAAATGAATTAAACTCTAAATATTGACATTAATTAAGAAATCAAACCATTAAGATCAATTATGATTTAAGGACCTTATTGTATACAACTTTATGTACAAGAAAATACATTTTATAGTAGTCATAAAGACGGGATTACATTTAATAATTTATTCTATTATTATTTAATAGCGTAAGGTTGTTTAGTTTATGGCGTTAGACATAATCTTACATCTTGTGGCGTAAAATATGCTGTTAGAAAATTATTGTTTGACGTAGATTATATAATTTGCAAAATAAATCAAACTTCGGAATGCATATTAGGTTGGTATCTTGCAAATATTCCGTTAATTAGTCTGCGTAGCTACACATAAGGCTAACACTTTAAGGTTTTGGGATCTAAATTTAGTCCTTTAAAACATATTAATTTTATTATATTATATATCCATACTAATATAATAAAGAGATTTTCGTTTGATTATTCGTTTTTTTAAACGCGTTAATCTCTGTAATTACGCACTAGCATACATAGCGGTATATGAAAGCCAGATTCATGAGGAATAGCATAGAAGAGAGTAGGCGAACCAATGGCACGCGTGCCATTGATGGCACGCGACACAATATTTTGGGCACGTCGCCGATCATAAAACATGTGTAAAAAATGTGTTAAGTAGGTATTTTATGATGATCGAACGCGAGTGATCATCAAAAACATTCCAAAATGTACCTCTTTTGTTAACTTCATTTAATAAAGAGTTTTGATAGTATTTATTATTATTATTTTCCAAATAATCAGAAAGTCAAAATTATTTGATGGCACACCAATGACCCCATTAAACATTTTTTAGAAAAAAATGGCACGTTGATGCATAAAGGTTCGCCTACCCTGGCATAGACTGTGTGTCACATCAGTCTATGACATTTAGGATCGGAGCAGTCACCATAAACGCAAATGAAACAGCGACTATGGCTAGCTAATAATACAATTAGATATTCCACCCGTCAATTACCTAAAATTAAACATTTGATTAACCAATATCACTTTATTATCTACCCCTGTAAAAGGGTGAACAATTTGAAAAGGGTACCATGACGCATGAAACTATAAAAACATCGTCAATAATTGAACGAACCACCTTAATAACGCATATTATATAGGTAAGACTTAAAACAAAAAGCGTGTGTTTTTTAAGCTCATTTATTAAAAAAAATCTATACAAATGTATGGACATGCATTTAAAATAATAATGTGCATTAAAATATATGAAAAAAGTAAATAAAAAGCATTTAATTTATCTCACACCGCGTTTGCGCATAACAAATGATTATTGAACGTAACGTTGTGTCACAAATTCGTTGCAGTGGAAACCATCTTTAAAACAGCTTACCGCTTTCCATGGTCGCGATTGCATTGGGTTCTGTGAAAACGATTAAATACTATTAGAAAAATATATTTTACAATCATTTATTTTTCGGAAAATAGTCCGTGTCTCTCTCAACTAATGAAAGTTAGTTAAAAAATAACTTATAATTTGCTTCACAGTTATTTATTAATTGAGCAACGTGTCTAAACTGATGACGTATTCTCATGTAATACGTCAGCAGACGCCATCATGTTTAGTGGGTAATGATATTTAAATTCAATAAAAGAAAGAAACGGTTCCATTTTTAAAAATGCCAGTGTTTTAAGTTTAAAGTAATGTTTGATCGAACGCTGGCATTGCAGAGCGCATGAGTATTTTCAAAATGGACGCACCGCATGGATGAAACCGAAATGGCGCACAATTTTAACGTTTTCTTGGGTTTAATTTTGAATTTACACATAGATTGAGAGTTTATTTTTTCTTTTTAATAATTACATTATAAAATAAAACTAAAGTATATCGTCCTAGCGGTACTTACAGGGTGGTTTGAACGGCTCTAGTCCCCACTCAATTTCGTACATTGTGTACAACTTGCTTTCCTGGCTTTCTTTACTAGAATGAACCGTGGGTTAATACCAAGGTACTAACCACCTTGTGGGGTGATACCACCACCACCAGGTGAATACCACGACGCATGCGTCCATGGGTGGGGCAGAAAAATATTGATTATTTCTACCCTTATTTCCATGATGGACTGATAAGGGCTGTATACACGGTAAACCAGACAAATTGTTGGTGGGGGTGATTCCAAAAGGTATTAATTATGTAGTGAACGGAATGATTGATTGGGTTTGTCCTCATCAAACGCTATAGTATGACCAATGCTATAGTTGAATAGATAGTGGTTTTGATTTATCTTTTTTTATATGGTAAAGCATGCATATCTTTACAATACTTTGGTTTTAAATGAGTGCGTGAGAATCAATTCATATGGCTCTTTTAAACCACGTAATAATTGATTGATGAATTTTCAACGAAAATTTTACCGTCTGTAAGTAAAACGAATCGTTTCTTGATTATAGGAACGCGGCATTGGCGATCAAAGAGAAAATGTCAAAAATTAAAAAATGTTATAACTATCTTATTAGCTTTACTTGTAACTAACTATGTTAACAAATCTAGAAAGAAAATTGTAACCTAATTGATTTAATTGTAATAAATATAGGGCGGTTCTGTCATCATATCACCATCACAATTATCACAGTACAATCCTTGATGAATATTATGTGAAACCCGTTTTTTATATCACTTAGTACAAAAAATATTTAGTAATTTGCAACAAAAAGTTGTCTCAACAACTCACAGTTTGTAGACACAATGCACTCATTGTGTGCTAAATGTCCGTATCCTCTCTATCCTCTCTAACTTCCAAATACGCCGCATTTAATCATTTTTACGTTTGATTTAGTGACCACGCAGTTGGACCATTATTTTAGGAAAATTTTTTTTTTTTCAAATTTTCAACAACCTATTTTTACATTTGTCTAAGTGACCACGCAGCTGGCATTATTTTTTCTAAAATTTTTATCTCAGTAGCTATTTTTTGCAAAAATGATGCCCTTGAGTGATATCTAGTGCCTAGAAAAAATTTCGATGGAGATGACAAATTCACCCTGTATGTAGTAGATACTATTGTTTGACATCTTGGAGGCGGCGTCTTAATTATGAAGTATGAATTCTAGCTTTCGGTGGCTACTGGTAAAACCTCTCGAGTTCGGGCATGGCAACATAGTTTTTTTTTCTTTTTAAAAGACAACTCCCGCATTAGGAATTACTCCTGTGTCGCGGAGGACTTTACAAACATACAAACAACGGACACAAAGAACACCCAGACTCAGGTGGGAATCGAACCCACGACCTCTGGCTCAGCAGTCAGGGTCACTGACAACTAGACGAATAGGCCAGGTTTGGTAACAATGATCTGATTATGAAGCCAGGAGCCAGTGGAAGGAACTCTTTTCTACTTTTTAATTCAGTTTGCCATGAAAGTACATGCAATTGTAATTATTTACATTACCTATCCACTCTATTTTAATATTCCTTTCTCTTTTATCGATAAAGGAGCTCTAGAGTTTAGTATAATATGATTTTTTTTAGTATAAGCAGGCTGTGTTTCTAATTCTAACAAAGCTACAATATTAGTACATGAATCAAAGCAAAAGAAAATCTCGTGAGTTGTAATACGGCATAAATTAGACTCCGTATTAATGCTAGGTGCGATAGCGTATTTGAACTTTATTGCTTTATGATAAAAGTCGTTATTTATAGAATGTTCTTTTAGAGTGAATCTTGTGTACGTAAGTATCATTACAAAATATATTCATGTGCAAACATTATTAATTATACACCCAGACGCAGAACAAAATGATCATGCCTAACACACAATTATTTGTCCTGGGTGGGAATCGAACCCACGACCTCTAGGTTAGTAGTCAGGATCACTAACTTCTAGACCAACTCGCCTGTCAATTTATAAATATTCCCAAAAAAATCAAGTCCTGTTTTAAGCCGAAGAACCCCTAAATTAGGTTAACAACACATTTAAAGAAAAAATGTGTTGATACTCCACATAATTGCCCAATTTGGCATTAATGGTACCGCGGAGCCATTAACCTGTGATCACCATAGTATTGAAATAAGGGGTTTGATTTGTACCGACACGGAGCCAGGCATGGTAATGACCAAATTAGCTGTGATTTGGTTATTTTACCGATCTTTATATAGTAATAGTTATTTTATATACTTTTTATCGTTACTCGTGACACGGTGCCGAAAAAGTTTGCTTTTTTATCATGAGTAAACATGAAAAGTTTCTATTTCTAGACCAACCTCTAAAATTTTAAGCAGAGTGAATAGTTAATTTTAGAAATAAACCAAAAAAAAAGACGATTATTCTAAAATGGAAAAAAAATGCTAACAATGTCTGTAGACTACGTAAATGGCAAACCGCCATCTCTTCGAGTATTATAAGTTTCAATTAATAGTAACAGGTATAATATTTGTGTAACCCGTGAATATAATGTGGAGCCTGGATCTGAATTTTCCCGCGACTCCGTAAGACAAAGTAAAATGTTATTCTAACATACAAGTAGACGACGTTTTCTACAAATCTATGCATGTCTACTTTTAAAAAAAATAATCCAAATTTGAAAATAAACCAAAAGGTTCCAAAGGATCTTGACCAAAAGTGGGCTAGCCATGTTTCATGTTGCAAAATCAAAATAATATAAAAAATATTTTCTTATTTTTTACAACCTTTTCACTACAGGAATTCTATTTTCGTAACCGGAATTATGATTGAAATAAAAACAGTAAATTGACAATAGCTACGCATTATTTCCGTATAAAGTCATGATATTTACGTTTCGTTCTCTTCATTTGTACAAGCTCCGTAAGTATGAACCTTTGAACAAAAGCTCAAAAAATTATATCAAATTCATAATTTCATAAAATAACTAAACAATTAGTAATATTATTACGTTTTACAATGTATTTAATTAATATTTTACGTTTCTGTTATAATAATTATTATTTTTGTGTTCCGTCTCACACAACTGTCAACCCAGATGACAGAAGAGTCAGCGGCCATTACTGTTTATGTGTCGATTGACAATAGTCACTGTTATAATCTCTCCACTTAAATATTAATACTACTTACGCAATTCCGTTTGAGCAGCTGGTGACTTATTTTGTTGTTTTCTAGCATTGTTTTTTTTTATACATGAGTGATCTGTGGTTAGTTTACAAGTTGCGAGTAGGTTAAACATAATTTATAGGTCCTTGTTTGTAGGATAGGTATCTCCGTTTTCGTCTAATTACTTAAAAACTCGGTTATTTGTGGGAAAATGAACACTTTCATTTGATAATATATAAAGTGTAGTCTATAATAAATAAAGATTTATTGTGCAACAACTTAAGACGGAAATCCATACATACATGGTCATTGTCCTTTAAATCTCCTTAATTCTCTTCAACCTTTATACTATATTATAGTTATTGTTTTTATATTTTTGTTTAAATATTGATTGTAGACCGTCATTGTTAACACCATAATAAATAGTCTAAGAATGAAAAATAAATAATAATTCCACATTTAAATACACGATAATATCAACTTTCCTGTTACTAGTTATTAGGTTCGTTTTCTAGGAACTTGTGTAAATCCTTTGACCTCGCCTGCCGCAATGCGCTTTTTTGACGCCCAGTTGCTGTGACCAAACCAAAGTAGCTATTTTAAGCAATGTCGAACACAAAATGGTTTACGTTCTGTATCAAAATGGATATATCTTTTTTTCTGTGATTCAGAACACCTTGTAATTGTTGAAAAAGGACAGTTTTAGACAAGTTTATGTTTCTGGAAAGCTTGACTAGTTTCGGACTGAAAAAGACCCTGACCACAAAAAGACAACAATACAGTGAATTAAAATCATTTGAAGAATTTTTGATAATTGCAATAAAAAAATCCCGATAATTAATAATAATAATAACACATCACTATTCCCCATGACGACAATCTCTTAAAAGCATAAAGAAATAAAATATTTGGACCTAGCCCACGAGATTGTCGACTTTACTATCGCCGATAGTCATTTCGGCCCATGTGTTAATTGCTAAGAGTCTCGACCAACACCTTCAGAGGCTCAAGTTAGGTAGCTGGATTAAGGGCCTGATGCAAAAGGCAGTCCTCCTCGATACGGCACGCATAGTGACGAGGTTTCTGTCTCTGGAACCCTAACCACCGGTAGCTTGGTCCCTGTACCTGACCCCGGTGGGACACTATTTTTTATATTTTTAAATTTATTTGTTTTTTTTTATGGTGAATGTATTTAAACATGTAATTTATATGTACATTTAAGTGAATAAAGAAAATAATAATAATAACTTCTGGTGAAATCAACATATCCTAATTGCCTATTTATCTCCTTATTTGACTTAACGTAGTATAGTCCTATATTTGCATGTTTTATTCGATTTATATGTGAATCCTTATACCTATGTTTGCTTATGTATTTATTTGTTTGTTGCTCTCTTGTATGTATATTCTTACACTATATGTAAGATACTTCATCTTTATTTAACTTGTATAATATACCTACTGAGCGTACACCATACCGCCCTTAAATCGATATCCTATGTTCGCTCCATCCCATGGTTGCCTGTAAGAGATTGCCTCAGTGCGATAAGGCCGCCAATTGTATCTACCACAAAACATTGCTGTGCTTCTACTCTTCAAAATCATTTTGGTGTACAATAAAGATATATTTTATTATTATTAACTTCACACATCTCACACATGGCCGTCTGATCCCAAACTAGGCAGAGCCTGTACTAAGATAGATAGATAGATAGATAACTCTTTATTTGTACACTATTTTTACAAAACATTTACAATATAAAATTATATCAAGAATAATATAATGTACAAAGGGCGGCCTTATTGCTAGATGCAATCTCTTCCAGGCAACCTTAGGATGGATCAAAATGATTCTTAGAGACAGTGGCAGTTGATGGTGTAATTATAAAAAAGAACAAATAAATAAAAAAAAAAAGAAAAAATAAATAAAAATTATTTGTCATTTCTAATAAATATTAAAAATATACAGATATTCTACATTAACCTACTATAAATACCAATACACATATATATAACAAATATACATACATAAACCATAAACTATATTATATACAATACATACACATACAGTACAACTAAAGTGAAAGGTAATGTTCATAAACCATTTTTTTAAAAACCGTTATTGATTGTGCTTGCCTAATGTTAATTGGTAATGCATTCCACAAGCGTACAGCTTGAACAGTAAAAGAATGATCAAAAAATTTTGTGCAATGCTGTGGCATCTCCAGTCTCAAATTTTCAGATGACCTTAGACATTTTTCATGTGTGTCATGAAGGAACTTGAACCGTTCTTTGAGATAAAATGGGGCTTTAGGGTTGAATAAGACGTTGTAAAGTAAAAAGAGGATGGGTACTAAGGTAACCAGACTGCTGATAAACATACTTATATATTTCTAAATACATATATATATATATTTATTATAGATAAATTATACCCAGACAACAGAACTAATGATCATGCTTATCACACAATTATTTGTCCCGGGTGGGAATCGAACTCACGATCTCTCGCTCAGCAGTCAGGGTGACTGACCGCTAGACCAACAGGCCATTAATAATTCGCGGGAAAATATTCGCTTACCTTTTTCAAATGACAGATGATTAGAACTACGTTAAACCATCTTCTATGCGAGCCTGCTTCCTTTATGCTAAAACTTTCACTCTAGGAATAACTATATAATATAGTTCATATAGAACAAGTTAAGCTAAAGAAACTATCTCATTTGTCATTCATATATATATAGATAGATGGATAACACTTTATTTATACACCATTATGAAAAAAAAACTTTCTAATGACTTTTAAAAGTATGTAGTACACAATCACTACAAAAAATCAGCACTCACTCAAGGTCCTGCTTCGGTCCTAAATGGCATATTGGAAACTACTGGTACAATAAAAGATCAAAATCCCATGATTAACGGACAATAAAACTACTTAACTTTAATTTAAACCAACAACGCTATCGAATCCTTGAAATGCAGCTTCACAGCAACATTAAAAGCTATTAAGTATTGTAAGAAAAACATAAAACTACTAAATGTTAATCAGTCGGTGCCTTTTGATGTCAACAGACAATAGTCAACGCCGCTCTTTACTTCAATGCGTCTTTATTACGCTTGTTGTAAGATAAAAGTAATTTAAACAATCTCACAAAAACGGATCTTTAAAACTTGGCACAAACAATGCATACAAATATATATGTACATCTTTGTATGTATATTCTGTGCGAATTTGATATCAAAAGCATAGAATTAATAAATAAAACTCTATCACTCCAAAGCTTTTAATTTCTTTATAGTATACATATGTTTAAGGTTGTGACATGTACAATGATTTTCTTGCAAATTCATTTAACTTATTTGAAAGAAGGTAAGGACTGAGAACAACCGATATTACTAATAGTGGTTACCAGCAGTAGACCACACATGCGTGCCACCGTTTATTGTGCTAATAAATCTTACCTCAAAAAACAGAACGTGCACAATGAGCCATATTAAAATCATGTACCAAGTAGCCGGCGCGATTAAGGTGAGCAAACTGTACGTAGTATCTGTTATGCCTTTCTCTATGTGACTTATTGCGTATTCATATATATATATATATAGATATCGAAGTTCTGTAGTTAGGGAACCTAGTATATATATATATATATATACAGACCCTAACTACAGAACTTCGATATCGCCTAGTACTTCGGTTGTGGAGGTCTGATTGCAGTCGCTTCATGTAAAATATCGAAGTTAAGCCGTATCGTAGTTAGACTTAAAGGCGACCCCAAAGTTAGGAAAACACGCGGAGGATAGATGAATAGATATACTAGTTACCCGACCACGCGTTGCTGTGGCTAAGTAATTTGCAATAAAAAAAACTATCCATCTCTCAAGTTGGACCAAGCTGCAAACATTATGCAAAACTTCGGGAGTATCAGGAGGGTTCCGTAAGGAAACAAACTTGTATGTGGTACCTAAGCCCATCTCGGGAATCAATTCTCGAAAAAAAATTCTCCGATTTTCTGAAAGACAAACTTAACTTTGCTGTTCTAAAAATACTTTAACACACATCGATTTACGACAAAGTCAACTTTCCAACAGCAAAGAAGTTTGTTTTCACAAAAATATATTTATAACATATTTATAATATGTATTTATATATATATATATATATATATATATATATATATATATATATATATATATATATATATATATATATATATATATATATATATATATATATATATATAATAACAAACTCACGAGTTTCGGATTTTTCCTTTAGGTATTTGTGCTGTGAAACCTTGCTTTTTACCAAATTTCATGATTCTAGGTCAATGGGAAGTACCCTACCGGATTTGATTTACCTGCGAAATTTTCAAATTTGTTAAAATGTAAGGCTAAAATGACCCCTTTTATATTGTGTCCCTTTTTTATGTTTAAAAAAAGAAAATGTCATGAAGGGCCATTTAAAGCAAAAGAGAAGTCGAATGCTACGTGGCTCTCCCTTCTCATTTCATTTACACATTTATGCAAGTGAGACAAAAAATGAAAGCCTTGTGTTTGTGTTGTTTGTTTAGAAATGTTTAGAAAAAATCTTAGCTTACATTACCTTAGGTCTCGTCTATCAGGTTTTATTAAAAGGGAAAGGTTTTTACCCACTATCAGACTAATAATGAGTTCAAGAATATAACAAAACAATTAAAGTATACGCGTCAGTGACAAGCTACCATAACAGTGCATTGCACCTGTTAACCAATGAACTCGCATTAATGACATTCATGTAAATAATCAATGATTAGGTATCACTATCCAATGTATTGATCATTTAGTTTTTTGTTAAATACCAAGAAACTTCAACTCTTAAAAAGCCAAAAGGAATGCTACCGAGCACTTGGCTACAAGGTAAAAAAGCGCATTGTATTTTATATTTTGAAGGATGATATTACAACAGGAATTTTAATTCTTTACTTTTTGGTTGTAAAAAAACAGCTGCATTCTATACCAAACCCTCACTCACTTAACGGTGTACTTCAAAAATGTTACTAAACCAAACGTGCGCTTGCGGTTCACTCAATAGATCAACAAGCGCGATTGGCAGTCTTTATACCACGTAAGGGGATTAATGACGGGGATAGGCCACATTCACGATTTGGCTTCATTTTGTTACTAGTGTTGCTATTTATTCAAAAGTATTGTTTAAGTAAGTCACCCATAAAATAATGTATTCCTATATTTCACATTTAAGGTTCTTCTCAAATGAAATTGAAATTAAAACCTTATAGCTATTTAATGGTATTTTGGTATCTAAAGTCTCATCTATCTAACAACCAATTTATGTAGACGTTAATTGAATCAATTACAAAATAATAAGTATCTGAACCTATCATCAATATTCAGTTCGTCAATAAAAGTAGCTGACTGAAATATTCAAAAACTTAATAAATAAACTATAGATATTGCAACGCCTTTTTTCAAAGGAACGGGAGAGAACTACTTTTGTCTCGTTCCGCAGAAGATTCACCAGGCGCCGGAGAGTGCAAAATGATCTCCAGCGTCTATGAGCGGTTGCATGAGGTTGATGGGTAGGCTAGGATAGGTAGCAGAGGCAAGTGCTCTAAATCGGAGAAGGCAAACCTTGTTGAACAGTCGGCTAAGACTGCCGGTGTTCACAGGGATTTCCTTTCTCGAGTAGACCTGAGTCACTGGCATTAGGACTTCGTAACGGAACACCGTGTTGCTTTAATCTTTCGAGCCCGCCATACCACCTTGTCTTGCCATTCACCCCGGTGAAGTGATGGACCGTGAGAGATTTCACGCGAAAAAAAAATGGCGTATCAACCGTGTTCAACGCGTAGTGACAATCTAAAGTAAACAAAAGCCACGTTAGATGTGTGTCACTCTGATCAAGCCTGTCCAACGCTTGAGCTGAGGTAGCCTAACCTTAATCGTAAACTCTTATCTACTTCGCCATTTACTAACACATTATGTTTGTATATTTATGAAGTTCGAATTATTTGAACACATGTTTAAAACTTTAGTGTTATTGAAACCGATATTGAATGCGTTAGGCTAAGCTCGCATGTACTGATTTTTCAATGACTAACGATGAAACACATTCATTATAACTAAAACCGTTTGAAAATGAGATTGTCGGAAAGTAAGATTTGATTCATTCCGTGCCAAATCAGTTCGACTCATACTATATTATCAAAACACGACTCAACTAATCGTAATTATAATTTGTTTATATCTACGGCAACAGCCAGAACCTGCCCGGTGACCTGTTATGGAGAGTGGATATGGTCTATTTGTGTAAGGGGACAACAGACATGGTTCGCATGTCTGTTATCCAGTTCTTACCAAGTAAAGGCAATAACTATCACGTTTGCTTATTAAATATGATCTTAAGACGAAAATAACACTTAAATAACACAATTAATTTATAAGTATTAGGTTTTATCATTATTATTACAACAACAAAAGAAATATACAACTTATTAGACAATACATTAAGGAAGAAATAAGCAACGCCCTTTAACTCTTTCGTTGGTAATTCCTAAGACTCTATAAATCAAGACATCCGATATCTACTAACTTTTAAACTTTTGCGTTCCATGATATAATTATGTATTTAAGCGGTCACAGCCTGTGACCACGGCCAGTGCAACCTGGTCGAAACGTCAGGCAATTCAGAGGTATGTAATAAAGTTTCGTGATCGCGTTAATTCCCGTTTAAATACATAATCCGATACCATATTCAAATTCAAAATCATTTATTCAATTAAGACACTAAGTGACATTTATGAACATTAAATTGAAGCTAGAGTTAAAATCATAGATCGGCGCAAACAGACGCCACAGCATGTACTGGGTTGTCGAGGTAAATTAAGTGAAAACACCAAAATCTACTGTGTCGATCTATAACTTCCAGTTTCCAAAATGCGTAGAGCCTTATGAGAAGAATACTGGCAAAGAAACTCATGGCCACTCTTTTTAAAAGTCAGCAAAACTAGAAACGCTAAATTTCTATTAACTGGTATGTATTGGTTTACTCAGTTACCCGGACATGCACGTTGCTTTAGTGTGATTTAGACAATAGTAAAATACGATTTCTACTTTGGTATTTCTCATATATCTATGTTACTTTGTACATGCTACGTTTTCTCTGCAGATCCGGGAATAGCTTGATTAACCTTTTTTTTTATGGTATAGGGGGCAAACGAGCAGACGGGTCTCCTGATGGTAAATGACTACCGCCGCCCATGGGCACTCATGTAACTCAAGAGTCACAAGTGCGTTGCCGCCTTTTAAGGTGTGAATAGGGGAAAATGGGAGAGGCAGATTAGAGGGGGAGAGGGGAAGGACGTTAATAGGGGAGAGGGAAGGGTTAGGGCCTCCGGTAACCTCACTCACGCGGCGAAAATGCAAGTATTGTTTCACTGCCGGTTTTCTGTAAGGCCGTGGTATCGAGCGGAGTCGAGCCGACCCATACGTGCCGAAGCATGGCTCTCCCACGTACCTAAATATTAATTTATTTAAAACTTGGCAGTTTGTCTTAATTTTTAAAGTGGTACGTGTGGGTTATACTTTGTAAGAGCCAGTATCTAATTGCCTTAAGCTATTTCGAAGTTATGTAAAATTCAACTAATATAATGAACTTAACTGAACGTTTATCCATATGAATGGATTTAAATGAATTCCCCATCAATTATTATTTTAGATGTCGTACAAACAATGGTCAGCTATTGTGGAGACAACTTTTTATTTAACTACTCTTGATCTACAGGCATTAGAATAATTTAAATAAAGATTGCAAATGCTACTCTTAAATGGCAGAACTTGTTAATGACAAATGAATATAAATATATAATAATACGAATGTCGTGTCGTACTTTGATGATTCGTTTGATCGTTAGTTATTTGTAGTTATTAGTGTTACAAAACCTCTGTTATATTACAATGCAGCAATTCGTGAAATAATTGGCTTAATGTTGTGCATTAAAACTACCTACTGTTGTTTTTGTATCTTTTTTGTTTTCCGAACTTAAATAAATTAAATAAATAAATTTGTTTTAAAGCGACAAGGCTTTTGTGTTTGGATTTTTATATGTCGAAAAAGGTTTTGATTGTGTCAATTTAAAATAACAACTTTTCAATTGTTTTAGTAAATATTGTTTTTTTATGTTCCTTGTGTAATGGTAATATGAATTTAATAAGCAAATTTAAGTTGAATAACTATTCTGCTTAATTACTTATAATTATAACAACCAGGTTAATTAAAATGGTTTTCGTTTTCAACGGATAATATCAAACAGGGAATTAATTACCCCCAATGTTTGTATATCAAAATTCGTACTAGCGTAACTTTGTGTCTATTTGTTATTCGTTCTGTTACTTTGTATAAATTCTTAATAATATCCCATTTAAGAGCACTACTAGTAACTATAGTGTCTGTCTAGAAAACACATATACATACATTCATGCCGAAGCGTTTTAAATACCAACATTTCGGTAATTACAATTTATTCCAACTCACGTAGGACCGAAACTGATTGCCATCAACCGGGCACTTTTGGAATTAAAGATGGCAAAAATTGGGAGTATTTTCAAAATGAAAGGTAGGTCAGAAGGAAATGCAATGGACGGGAATCCCTTCTCTATTATTGATTCTACGGATGTATTGAAAGTGTAAGCAATAACTCGAACAGGTTGAAAGCTAAAAAGAGCCAATGCTTAACGTGAATAGACTAAAGAAAAATCATCGTAGTAATATTCTACTGCAATAAAGATTAACATTAAAAAAAAAGTGGTTTCCATATTATATGACTCAGTATTAAAAGCGCAGTGATATTTTATTGCTACCAACCATACGTTAATCGACGCCTATCCGGACTAATTAAGATCCCATTGAGATCGAGATCAAGAGGCGGACACTCACGCCTATTCGGCTTAACATAATTTGGTATCCGGCCTCGGCAGGGCTTGTTTTCAGACATGAAAACTGTTTATTTATTAAATTATATTACGCACTAAGCCGAATCATGATTAAAATGTGCATAATACTAAAATTTAAGTAACTAATTAATTTTAATAGTTTACACAGATGAGGACACTTTGGAACAAACTTTTTATTAAAATCTAAATATAAAATTGTACATTATTATAAATTATTATTCCAAACGATATCGATACCGAAAATTTTAATCTGTCTTGGGAAAATTCTATTACACTTCTCAAGCCTCAGTTTCATCCTCCTAAAATGATAGGGGTAATAACAATAGGCCAAGTTAACTAAGCATAGAAAAAACTTTACTGACAGAGTGCGGATAAATTATATCTAACTAAAACAATATTTCTTGAAGCGTCTCTTACAATTATCAGTAGTATAGTAATTTGTTCACTGTTTTTATAAAATAAAAATAATAAAAAAACATTGTAATTTAATAAAAATTATAATATGTATTTGTAAGTTATACAAAATTATTTCTTTTTGTTATTTGACAGTTTTTTATTGGGGATTTTATAACCTGGTTACAAGGACCTTCAAAATTCTGTTTAAAATTCGGCATCGACAAAACTCGGTGTTTACCATAAGGCCGAAGCCGAAAGTTCTTCTCACTATTTAACGCCAGCATAAAATTCAACTTCAAATAAAATTATTCGTTAATTTTGCATAATGATCCTTAACAAGATTTAGTGATTTAAGTTGTATCTTAATAGATAACAAGTGAGGACTTAATATTAGTTTTAAACAGTAGCCAACCACTAATAAATTCATATAAATAGATGAGTGTAGCAATTTAGAAACTAGGTTTCTTTTTGTATTATTTTATGTTTTGTATGTTTGAATCGATATAATATAGTGTCTACATCGTTTTATTTTGGTTGTATCCTGTTCGTTGATGCATAATTTACAGAGGTTTATTAGCAGAATTATGTGAATAACGTCTTTAAAATAAGAACAAACTTTATTTAGAATCTCGACTGTGATCCTTAGGTAAGTAATTATATGTGAACCACACAATAAGTGGTGTCCTATGGGCGTTGCTAATAACGCTACACTTGTAGTGCTGCTTACACGTAAGTTCTGTCGTTACTGAAAACCTTCCTAAGATGCCGTCATGCCAAATCATCAGGTTGGCTCTCTGAGTTTGAACGTGGAAGGTATTGTATCCACTTTGCTTCGTACCATATCTCTGAATACTGTTTGAACCGCCGATGTTTTAATATTCTCATTCGGTTTAGGTGTATAACGGAACCCGAATATTAAGATGTTTTTGAACTGTAGTATGATATAGGGAGACTATTACTCTTGTGAAATATCCACATAAATGTGCAGTTTTCTTACGTATAAGATACACCGGTGTTGCGAATGTGTATGACGTCAGAGACGTCACGGCACGGCAAAGTCCGCCGGTAATCGCTCAACGTTTACAAACTTACAAGAAAATCTAAATAAGAGAAATTTGTTTTCAATCTAAGGTTCAAAATATGTAATTAAAACATTCTTCATTCATATACGATAAATTCGTTAGAAGCCGGATGCGTTACAATGAATATATTTATTACTTAACGCTCTCTCATGAATTATGAGACGACTGTGTGAATTCATTGAGATTCATATTAGATTAGTGTTTCTGTGAGGAATAATAGGCTGAATGATTAGTAGACATATCATATGTATGTAGTTACAGAGGTTTATGTGACCGGTGTTATGCAGAACTGTTATTTAGTTTAATTTTGTATGCACATTTAGGCTATGCTCTTCAGTGCTCGCTTATGCTAAATCTGGAGAAACTGTTCTGAAAAATTCGTCCGCACTCGGCTATAGGAGGGAAGGGACGAAACAATCTTGACAGACCCTAAGGCATACATATATGGTTTTACATACTGCATAGATATTTACTCTTGTGACCCCCCGAGGGGATAGACAGAGGCATGTTACATAACCACATTTCACAAGGTGTATTTTAGAATCCAACTTATATTTGGGCGCCTGTTGCCAGACTCGCTACGAGCTAAGTTATGCTACGGGTCCAACGAAGCAGTGAACATATTTTAAGGGATATATTAAATTGTCTGTTTATGAAAAAGAAAATAACTTCTCCCTGCTTTACTTGAAGCAACCCTAGCTAAATCTATGCCTCCAACAGTATTCCTTATCACATTAGAAAGAATATTTTTTATTCCTACTTTATCGCGTTTCTATCTTTATAATTCGCTTTTACGCATGGTGTCCGGCTGTAAAATTAGATAGGACACGTCATCAGCTTTTGTTCCTCATCATCATCTAGATTTTTCTCGATAATAATATCAAGAATTTTTCTTTTTATTTTAAGACTTTTCATTATCATAATATATAATATTATAAACGTGAAAGTTTGTGAGGATGTATGGATGTTTGTTGCTCTTACACTCAAAAACTACTAAAATGTTTGCAATGAAACTTGGTATGTAGATAGCTGGACACCTGGATTAACACATAGGGTACTTTTTATACCGATATTCTATCGTATATAAATAAAAACGACTATTATCCCAGGATCCAATATGCTACACTTATAAATTTTCATCAATTTGTTAGTGGTTGGCTACTGTTTAAAACTAAAATAAGAATGGCTTTCACCTTAGTAATAGGTCTGTGTGGCCCTTTTAAGGATGCTTTTGGTAGCATCAATATGTTGCTGTATGCCGCTTAAGTGGTATGACGATATTTATTTTACCGACTATGACCAAACTATTACAAACTTTTAATTAAAATTACAAGCCATAAATATTCAATATAGTCACACCTAATAGACCTGCTGCGTTTGATTTACAAATGATTATGTTAAGCTATGTGCATTTCGATTAAAATAACTGGGCTGCTAAATGAATCTTGGATTGTTGCAAAATGTTAATTTATCCAAGATTTATTAAGATGACTATCATGAATAACTTTAGCAAAATCTTAAATTGACGTTTGAGGGCACGGGTAATTGAATTAAATTTGAGAGTAGGTAGTTGATTTAACTATCATTTAAATGTACTATGATTGATTTTTTCTTTCTAAAGCTTTTTTAAAAAGAATACGCACTAACCATTACGCCTCGAGAAAACATTTAAGAAAAGATTTCGGAAGGATGGAGATTGCTGGAAAGTCTGCCCAATTCCGGTAGTACAGCGTATTGATATAGCTTGTTTATTTGTACTGTAATAAATATTGCGTTAAAATAATTACTTCTTGTGCTGTATATAATTTCAAATTAAATTAATCATTAATTTATTTAACTCTAGCTTATCTCTTATATTGTGCAACTGGCTTTAGAATACAGTCCAAGAGATAATTCTACTCTCTTGGCATTGTAAATATAATGAATTTATAACCCTCAGACAGAGACAATAGATCAGATACGGATAGAACGGTCTATAGAAAAAGTAGAGAGTATGACAGAGATCTGTCATCACACAATCGAACATTACGGGCCCTGATTCGAACTGTTTAAGGCACATTTTACGTAGTCAACAAGAAGTATACTGTGAGAAGAAATGTAATTTCGTAAGCAGCCAACCCTACTTTCAACTTCTAAATAGTAATTTGTCTTATCTATCAGGCCCTTAAAGTGAAGAAATGTAAGAAAGCCTAGAACAATAGACATGAATCAATCAGATATGTTAGAAGAGGTATCCTATTGTGCAACAACTGCGTGCTAAATACTTGAGACCCTTTATTTTTAGGGTCAGTAGTGTGGAAAGTGAGTCAGTTACAACAATAGGTATTTGTAACCTCTGTCTTCAGAATTTAACACCAATGTCAAAATACAACGGAAGACTATTCATGTAGTGTTGTATGACTGTCGGTGAGTATAATCGCGACAGATCAATGAGGGAAGGTGGCGATTTAGAAATAGCCAAGGGTAGGTGACACCACTTCTGTTCCGAAGGTAAGGCAGTTCTTAATAATAAAATAGCAATGAGATATAGAGGACTAC
Source organism: Callimorpha dominula (assembly GCA_949752705.1). NCBI lineage: Eukaryota > Metazoa > Arthropoda > Insecta > Lepidoptera > Erebidae > Callimorpha > Callimorpha dominula. The sequence goes on along the minus strand of OX457010.1, from coordinate 9,492,763 downwards.
TTCGTAAGGGATTATTGGTATCATCAGAAAATACCGTCAATCCTTTACTACTGCAGTTAGAGATTAACTATGCCTCGAAGTTAAGTTATGAATATAACTAACCTTATAATTAATTATCTATACGAGTAGAACCCTCAACCCCCGAGTTTTTTCTTAGGATCATGCGAGTTTACACAAGTAAAAAGGTTTTTTCATTATTTGTCTGGTTTTAGTATAGGGATAGGTTTTAGGAAGGCGAGACATATGCTAGTTTGTATTTATATATTTTGCGGAAACCCTAATTCTTTCTCCAAAATAAAATTAGCCTAAGTTACTCCTTATAACACCAGCTATCTGCCATTGAAAATCTCGTGGAAATCGGTCTACCCGTTCCGGATATTAGCCAGAACAAACAGGCAGACAGACAAAAAATTTAAAAACTGATTTTTAGGCATAGGTATCGTGCAAATACATGTATGAGGTTAAAAAAAATATATTAATTTGACATTACGTACAGACACTTCAATTTTATTTATTTGTATTGATGATATGATAATATTCTTAATTATACACTGCAACTCCTCTTGCCATACATAAACTCTCGTTCCATCCAATGGTTGCCTGGAAGAGATCACAGAGCGCGATAAGGCCGCCAATTGTACAAGGTCACTACTTTTAGTTTGTAAGAATGTCTTTAAACAGTTTTGTATGTTTTGTACAATAAAGAGTTTATCTGTCTATATATTCTGAGTTTTGTTTCGACGTGTTAATCCACGATTAGAATAAAAACAAATAAAAGCATATATAATCCTTAATCTTCTATTGATTTGTAAAAAAAAAGATACGGCATGACCCTAAAACGAACAATATGTTACGAGCTTTGCTAAGGCAGGAAACACAGCAGCATTGTTTGACGACGAGAGAATTTAAAGTAGTTTCTGTACAAGCTTTTCACAGAATGGTGTCTTGCAACCGTGACATGTAATGACTCGTAGTTACTAAGGAGTTTACTCCTTAAGTTAAGGTAATATGAAATTTGGTCTTTTAACGTACTATTTATTTAGAAGTAAACTAATTTAATGACGCTTAAGAATTTGTTTTTTATTTGTTATACGCTGGAAGCTATCCGTCGGATTGTTAGCTAGATAGATAGATTTCTTGAGGACGAAATATATAATAATAATAACTCCACACATCTCACACACGGCCGTCCGATCCCAAATTAGGCAGAGCCTGTACTATGGTAACCAGACTGCTGATAAACATACTTATATATTTCTAAATACACACATATTATAGATAAATTACACCCAGACACAGAACAAATTATGATGCTCATCACACAATTATTTGTCCTGGGTGGAAATCGAACCCACGACCTCTGGCTTAGCAGTCAGGGTCACTAACCACTAGACCAACAGGCCAGTCGTATCTTACTCTTATATCTCTCCCATACTAACTTTCATCACCATCTTCAAATTTTATTTTCGACAAAGACTAGCCTATATCCTACTTCTTCAAAGTGCCATTATCTCTACACCAAAATTTATGAATATTGGTTTAGCTTTTAGGCATGAAAACTAACAGGCAGACAGAGTTACTTTCGCAATTATAATATTAGTATAGATGTTATTTACGAATAAATCACCAAAACCACACCACGTTACGTTTACACTTTTTATCAAAATGTCCAAGATGGACATTATTTGGAGTAGTAACGGGTGTGCTTTGAGACACAAATCCCACGTTCACTTACTAGACTATACGGTTCACAAACACAGTGCCTAGTCATAAAACCTGAGAGTACAAACTTTTCCAATTATGCATGGTGTTTGCGAAGGAAATTCTATATACAGTTGTTTTCTACTCAGCTTTACTTTCTCTGTGAATGACGGGGATAGTGGGAAATGATATAACGATGTTGAGTAGCTTGACTGTGTATTTTACTACTTGCGGCCAAAATTGTAACAGTCTTTGATATAATAATGATTTATTTCCATCCACAAAGGTAACTTAAAGCTATTATTATAATCATTAATACATAATTAAAAACGACTCTTGAGGGAGACTGGTATCTGTACTAGGAGACCCTGTCACACAGATTACTAGGCCCCCATAGAACAGTGTATCTATGATAAAGTCACCACACAGAGTATTAAATATATTTATTTGAATAGAGAAGACAAGAGTTTCGCGCTTTTTTGTGTGTGTATGTGTGTGTGCGTGTGTGTGTGTGTGTGTGTGTGTGTGTGTGTATGTGTGCGAGAGTGTGGGTGAGTGTTATTTCGGGATGATTAATAAGTTTTCAGACGAGTCATAATCATATTCTAAAATCTTTTTAACAAAAAATTAAACCGACGAAAAGAACTAAAAAGCAAAAAACAAATAAACCTTAAGTCTTAAGTATTGAGCTTATTAACTATCAAATTTTATATAAACTTATTTTGAGTCGGCGCCAAACAACAAACTGATTAATTATCAGAATTTTATATGTACCTACGTAGAAATGGACATGGCTCTACGTAGGTAATTAATCATTTTATTATTTGGCGCCGACTCAAAATAAGTTTATATAAAATTTGATAGTTTATGTAAATAAGCTCAATACTTAAGGTTTATTTGTTTTTTGCTTTTTAGTTCTTTTCGTCGGTTTAATTTTTTGGTAAAAAGATTTTTATTTTATGATTTTTTTTCATCATCAGCTCAGCTACATGATGTGATGATTTCTAAACGCAAATACCTGATAAAGTAATGAAAAGTAAACAGAAACACTATTCGTTCCTATAATTTTCGAGGGTTCCTCTCAATTTTATCAAGATCCCATCATCAGATCCTGACTTCCTTGACATGGGACCACCCTTGAGGTATACCCTATCTAACAAAAAAAAAATCAAAATCGGTTCATAAATAACAGAGTGAGGGCTGAACAGACATAATAAAAAAAAAAAAAAAAATTTTACGGTCGAATTGAGAACCTCCTTTTTTTTCGTCGGTTAAAAAGATATGAGAAGAGTACTTTCTTACGCCTAACCTTTGTCAAAGGATAAGTATGTAAATATAGTAAGTATAGAAGTATAGTATAGGTAAGTATTATAATATATTAGGTAAGTACTGCAAAATCCTCGTTATATAAATAAGAAAAGACAAAACAGTACCTTTTTCTCCTCTGCTTGTCCACCGATTTTCTTTCTTTTGTTTAGTGGTTTGAAGTTCGTGTTTTCAATAACATACATCTTTTTTAAGTAGGTGCCTTCGACGGGGCTTTAGTGTTATAAAAGTGTATGGTGTTAGATACTCAGATGTACAATGCATGAATGTATAAAACTGTATAAGGCAATAGTTTGTAAGGATGGATGGAAGGTTCATGTAAGAACGTTTATTACTTCTTCACGCAAAAAATATGGATGAAATTTGGCACAGTTTTAGATTATAGTCTAGAATAGCACATAGACTACTTTTTACCCCGAAAAACTATACGGAAAAAATAAAGGAAAATATAACAGCTAATAAGGGTTAGTTAGATAGCTAGTTTTTACTGTTTTTTCATATAACTATTTTTAATATTCGATGTCAAGCAGATCATGCTTTTTACAACAAAAAAATATTTTCAAATTTTTACTTTCAGGTTCTATTAAAGCGTGTTTTTTAAGTTTTTTTTTCTTCTAATATTTCCTTAAGTTTTTAAATTAGTAAAAATCACAGCACACATCACCACACACACAAAAATTAGCCAATATCATCACCATTTAAATTTTTCTTAGGCACTAGGTATCACCGAATACTTAGATAGATAAAATTTTCACAAAAAAAGAATAATTCCGAAAAAAAACTCCCGCTGCGTAGTCACTTATTCAAACGTAAAAATAGGTTGGTCAAATTTAAAACGTAAAAAATATTAATTGTGGCGAAGTAAGAAGTGCCGACAGAGTGGTCATGGACACTTGGCGAACACGAAGTGCGGTTTGTCTAGAACTGTGAGTTGCTTAGACAACTTTGTGATACAAATTAAGCAATATATTTGTACTAAGTCTATCAAAACAGTAAAACAGGATTCTTATATTTTCATCAGAGATTCTACTGTGTGAATTTGGATGGTGATGACAGAATCACCCTATATATATATATATATATATATTATTATTAGTTTCGAAAAAATTAATGCAAATTTTAATTTAATTTAATTTTGTGCTGATAAAAACTTAAATTTGCATTAATTTTTTCGAAACTAATGAATTATATTAAAATTTTCCGAAGAAAATGTTGAAAAATTAGTATGAGCGATAAGTATTGAACTTTAATCATAAATATCTTTCAAACGCTCATTCTAATCGACTAAGCATAGGAAACCTTTTTTGTAGAGCATTTAATTTCCTGCAGAAATATGTATTGCGCATTGCGTAACGTTCATTTGTCAACGACTTACAAAATTCAGAAGCAAAAAAGAAATGTACCTTAAAATCCTTAAATTTCAATCTTGAATATCTTTAAAATGGCGAGGCGTGCGAAGAAAATGTAAGAAACCTTTTTTGTAAAACGTTCAATTTGCTACAAAAAACTCTATAAAAATTTTGCTGTACGAACAACGAATGGTGAGATATGAATTTTTTTGTATGGGACTAAAGAAAAAAAGAAAAACTCTAATGAGCCACCTCTTAATATTAATATTAAGAGCTGAAACTTTAACACAATTTTTTTTTCGTCATCTTAGACGATATTTTCATGGTAGCTAAGAAAAAGAAAATTAAAAATTATTTTTGGCCCACCCTAATATATATATATATATATATATATATATATATATATATATATCATGTATAATGAAACTATAGTTAAATTAAGTCGTTTTTGTTGCGTTGCAATTGTTCCCTAAAAGGTTTTACACTTAACATTTTTGAATGAAAGGCTGTCTTTGTGCGTTTTGGTGGGTTCTACCGAAAAGTATTTTAGACAGTCATCATCAATCGATAGAAAAGCAATGTTGATGATGACAAAGCGAAACAAAAGAGATGTACGCTTTTTTATTTTTTATTCTGTATTGAACGCAGTGACGGATTTTGTTTATTTGAGTAAAATATCTCGTCATGACTTTTGTGATAACATAACAAATTAAACTTTAAGAGTATTTACTTGCCAGCTTACGAAAAATAGAAAACCGCTAAATTCCTAAATGAAAACTTAAATAATTGGTGATACTTTGTGACTTTATGAATGGTCTTCATCATGTTATGGTGAAATAGATAAGGCAGTCATCATAGCAGAACCCTGAGAAGTATGGTAGTTCCAACTCAAGTTTTACCAATAGTTTACAGCAACGATTACTCATTAGCTATAAGCCATTTACACGCGCATTGTTCGTCAATCGCCTCCCATCAATTCACGGAGCAACTAAATTATGATAATGCCGCATCCTATCAGAGAGCTTAGAACATCGTAGGTAAATTGGCCTTTGTTAAGGGGTTCTCGTCAAAAACCTCGTACTATATCGATTTAAAACTAAAATACCTATTTGAACTTATTATAATTACTAGGACGGGTATTGGTTTTGATTTACGATTCATTTTTTTTTTATGGGATGATGGGCAAACGTGCAGACGGGTCACCTGATGGTAAGCGACGGTAGTCATTTACCATCAGGTGACCCGTCTGCTCGTTTGCCCCATATACCATAAGAAAAAAAAAATTATAAGCAATTAATCTTTGTCACGCTCTTCTGTAAAATTAGAATTTTGCATATGACTTACTATACGTAGGATCCATCGACTTTCTGCCAGGGTTCTCTGGGACTTCCTTCCTAGGGTATACCCGAGTCCCTGGCAATAGACTTATTTATGACTGAACACCGTGTGGTTTTGGTCGGTTCGATTCCGACATACCACTTCACTGGCAGCCCCGGTGAAGTGATGACCCGAAGGGGTTTCTACACGATAAAATAAAAAAAATAGGATCCATCGACTTAATACCAAACGCGTCGTAATTCCCAAACAAATAACAATGATGATTTTTACCGCTTTACAACATGGTCGTAAATGTTATATCTATATACAGGAAACAGCAACTAGGCTCTGTCAGTCACAATAGAAGGAAATGTCGTTATGCGTCCTACATGGCGACAGACCGTGACAAGCTTATGGAATGACGTCATCTGGTGGCAAAATTCGTAGCTTGCTGAATGGGCATTGATGCATGAATGAAGGCAGAAATGTAAGGTATCTTGTGCTAATTTATGTAAGGCTCCATAGCTGCCCGGTCTATTGCTGCAACTTACTACAAAATTACTGCAACTGAGTATATCTTTACCGAAATGCAGCCCGACCCAATGACGACTGTTAAAAGGACGAATATTTTACAGTAACGTAAAGAAGTAAACGTGATCTAAAATATTCATTTGTTTAAAAAAAGGAGAAGGTTCTCAATTCGTCGGAATCTTTTTTTGTTTTTCTTTTATGTTTGTTCTCCGATTACTCAAAGACGCCTGGACGTATTTTCTTCTAAATTTTTAAAATATTTCTTGCTTTGAAATAGTATACTGCCCGAATGGTCCAATAGTCATCAAGTCAGGATCTGATAATGTAATGCTGAAGAAATCGAGGGAACTCTTTAAACTTTTTAATTGAATTGGTAATACTGAATGCCTCAATGGTCTAATTTATGATTGGGGGAAAAAATTCACCCCTAATTGTGTAAAATTAAGGGGTGAAATATACGACTTATAACAACTCATCATGATTGAAGTCGGTGATACTTTTTAAAAGATAATTATATTATAACGCACCGAATATTGGCGGCCTCGAAGACGATAGGCTTTAAAACTCGTACGCTTAATATACATAGCTACTATTTTATTTACATACTTTACTATATAGTGATTTTGTAATATTCATATAAATGTACATTGGTCGCTACCGGACTGTGACGCACATCATTGCGAAAAACGGAGATGCGGTGGCGAGATGCGTCTACGCATCGGTGCGCACGCATCGCGAAATCTATTGCTAAACAAAGCCTTTTTTTATTCAAAATAGAAAGAGTATCAATGAAAGATGCGGATATTATAATTAAATTTAAATTGAACCTAATTAAATAGGATATAGTTAAAAATAAACATACAAACACGGGCCGGGCCTATGAATTACTTTTAAGAGGAATCGTACCAGGGCTGGACACTTGCACTGATAGTACGTTGTCGTGTCCTCACGTACTCTGGCCCCCACGGGAATGAATTATTTAATTTATAAAATATTATGATATAGAATTTACACAATTTCACCGAGTCCCGATCGAGACACGGTCGAGGAAGTAACTATTATCTTTTATGAGGCCGAGGTCTGGCATGTAACATAAATTCTACCTAAGTCTATAAGAAAGAAGACATTATACTAAAATGGTACGATTGTCTCCAAAAACGATAAAATTTAACAATCTCATATACATAGTTCTTAAATGGTGGAAAAATTATGATTCAACTATCTCAAACTACGTTAAAGAAACATGTGACACATTCTAATTCTAGTCGCAAAAAGCTGTCACTGAATAAACTTCAATGGTCCATAAAATAACATACAAAACGGCCTATTTGCATTCCTAATAGACGTTTGTAGGTGCGAAAACTGCAATCACTACTTGTAACCATCCCGCAACAAGTCGTAAAGACTAGGAAATGTGTGAAAATTCAAAGAAATCGTGATAGCATTACTATATAGATAATGTAAAAGTCGTACGACGGCGCAGTGATAATGAATATTTACTTTGTAGTATCTTAAATAGTGTATTACGCTGCTATCATCGGGATATTGGATAGCGCCAAACTGGGGTATTGAGGTTTTTGTACGGAAGACAGCTGTTAGTGAAGTACGATATGGTACTTACTAATTAAATAGTAGATAATAACCCAATCATAGTAAGGTGCTTCTCGAAAAATAAAATGAGAAATACCTCTGTCATGATATGGATATGTAATTAAAAGGCATGAATATTGGAAAGAAGTTTTAATGTAGAAAGAAAACTTTAGTAACAGAGTAATAAACAGAACTTTGACTAACGAAAGAACTAGGTTTTTTAATAATCCAATAACAACCAAAAACTATCATTTAAACGTAGTGCTTTTATTAGTCCGCGTAGTTGTAGTAGACGCAGGTAGTAACTATATATAAAGAGAGAAAGCCTGGAAAAACAATGTTGAACTGTAGGAAAAATTGCATAATAACTACAATGAAAAAGAGTGAGTATAAAGATTGCAGCTGGCAGAAGCATGTGGAGGTAAAAGACCCATGGGGCTGTTCCTACAACTGGGCCATATAGATGATAATGAAGCACCACATTACAATGCACACTACAATCGACAACAACTACAACAAGATAGTAAGCCTACCGACGTATTCGGGGCGCTAATTTTGGTGATGTAAGTCCGCCCTGGACTGACATCACCAAATAAAGCCAAAAGGACTTCTAAAAATAACATTCTACAGAAATTAGGATTGCAAGACAAAGGAGGGTTTATAAATAAAACAAATTACAATAATAAGGTTCTTTCTATAATCGTAAGCATACTAATGTTAAAACTCCAAATGACTAAAATCATTGTTCAATATAAAGTATGTATCACAAAACCATTTCCGTAATGGCGTGTCAAATATTCAACGGTGTTTACGAAAAGGCTACGGCCGGTAACGATGTATTAAAGATACTCCATTACGACGAGGGTAGAAGTATTGACGTTTGACGTTTATTTTTGTATCACGGCTTGCACGGCGGAGCTGGTAAAGCAATAGATAGATATAATATGGCAGTTCATTTGTTTATAAGGAGAAGGTATAATGTAACATGAAATGGGCTTCGAACGATTTTAAAGTTTTAACCAAGGGACCAAAGGCCAGTCTTTGATGTCCAAACTGGTTACAAAACCTTGACAATGCTTTCTTTTACTAAACTGTGTTATCAGGCTGTTTACTATATTTAATTCATTTTAAATTCTACATTTCTGAAATGAAACTCCGTCCACGGCCCTTTTTAAGGGGGACAAGCTATATAGTTAATTAAAAATTCAATAATCTATTTGACATATTTTGGCTACACACAAAATAAATATTCCATATTAGGTACCAAAATATAAAAAGGTTTTTGAACATTTTTAAGTAAATCAAATCACAGTTATTTGTTTCAATTAAACCAATTATAGGTATTTTTGAATTGTCAGGAGGAGGAGTTGCTCAGAATAAATCAATCGTGAAGCTAGTTGCCTGTTTATACTCTTTTTCAACATGTTTGTTTACAAGTACATACATATACATAATTTATTGGTACTTAATAATGTATAGCAGCTTTATATTTAATGACATTTCTAACATACTTGAAAACCTAATAAGTTTCCCTTCCCTAGAAAGCGATCTTAATATAATTATTTATTGCATCCGTTACACTGTAAACATTTTGTTACAAAAAATATGTGATGGCCACTTTACGCACGAAAAGTTCATAAGAATACCTAAATCGTCATTCCCATGCTATGTGATCAATAACATTGCTACAGCACGACCTTCTTGGAATACAGTGACCAAGAGATTTCGGAAGTTCGGCTCCAGAATAACAAAAGAGGTAAATATGTATATTTCGTAATTTTTTACGTATTTTGTTGAACTTTAAGTACAGAGAACAGAGACATCGACAATCGGAATCAATATTCAATCGTTTGGCTAAGACCATTTATGTTTCTTAAAGTTTCTTTCGCAAAATTACAACTCTAAATTCCTAAGAGTTAATAGATGTGTAAATCGGGACTAAACTGCGATTATATTTATAAGATACCTTGTTGTTTACCCGAAATTTCGATCGAATCGCAGCAATATCATGAGTGAACAATTGGTCCCAAGGTTTTACTAAAGAACTATCTAGAGAATTCTCGTAAGTAATAAAAAAGTAGTCAGAGAACAATCGGTCACCTGGTTTATAGTTTATCATCAATGTATAGAATCCTTGAATATTTTCTGTCTTTCTAGCATTGCACGTGTAAATCCGGCAGCTACACCTCAACGGGAGCACGGTAATCTGAGTCCTTCGGAATAGAACCAACTAAAACCACAAGGTCTTCATTCAAGGTAATAAGTTAGTAATTGTTGAAACCGCCTTAGATTACAGCTATCTTCAACAAGCTGGTGGTGTAGCTGTGGCTGTAAGCTGTATGAAAACATTACGCTTAATAAAGCATAGGAATACCTAAGTAGGCATAAATTGATTTTTAAATAATTTATCAGAAACTGTGTAGTATATAAAAGAGGTTGCGGAAGATTTATTTTCATTGCCAGTCATTATTATACCAACTATTATCTTATCTGTGGCTATACGAACTGAGTTAAATATTATTGTAATATTCAATATTTTACACCTTATTATTTTAGTTTTGTCTGTTCACAATAAACTGAAAAACTACTGAACGGATTTTCATGCGGTTTTCCCTAATAGACAGAGTGATTTATGAGGGAGGTTTTGGTGTATAATTTGTACCCGTGCAAAGCTGGGGCTGGGTCAATCAATCAATCAATATTCTTTATTGTGAAACATAGGTATACAGAAGATGTTTACAAGAGTTGGTAGGTTGCTAGTTACATATAACTATAAAAATTACTTTTAAATAATTTAATTTACTTTTGTGAATTCGTGGATCGTATTTTAATATATTAATATATAATTTTCATAAATTAAAAATGAATCTAGGAAACGGGGTCTCAAGACACTAGTTGAAGTAGACGACTAAAGTATAACACATTTCATAATACTGCGTGAATATTGGCCCTACTTATAAATTACTTTCTAAGGTATAAATCAATGATTTATTCAGCATATTGGTGACGTAAGCGTGGAAGCCACATGTTATAACTGTAGATGTTGTCAATATTGTTGTGTGCTTTGAAGTCTTAGGCTGAAGCTCACACCGTTAGTGAAATGTTTAGAAAAGTTTCCCCATACACGAACTTAACCTTCATTTTTGCCCTGTTGGTTTGTCGTCCAAGTTTGAAATTAATCGGTGCATAATTAAGACATTGGTGCAGGTGCATTATAATAAAGACCTGTAAAGACCGGTAAAATTGAGGTACATGCATATTGTTTATATACATACATACATACATTGAAGAAATTTTTGGAAAACTCGACAACTGGTACAAAACCAATAGGTAGACTTTTCTTCGAAAAATCTACCTCATAACCGAGATAAACTTCCGATATATATCTAATATGAATACAAATCACCAAAGAGACGTCATTTGCAAAATAAAATCATCACCTAGTATACATTTACCAAACTCAGACGATACAACTATTAATCTCTAAAGAAATATTCCAGTTAACAGAATATATCGATGCATATAACGCATATTAATGGTTCACGAAATACTTTGGCGACTTACTACTACTTCAAACATTTCTATACTTTAGATATTAAATTTGTGTTGCTTAGAAACATCTTCTTAAGCTAACTGTAGGTACTATAGTATACATTCAAAGTTTCATTCTCACATGTACTCAACATCTCACATTCAACACGATATCAAACGAAATTGATATTTTTACATGTGCACTGAACGAATTCACACGAGTTGCTTATTGTGTAGTATGTAGTGAGTGTTTAAGTTTGTTTGTTTGCTTTATATTGTTTTTTGTCTGTACACTATGGCCAATCTATTATATTAGGTAATAATAAATGTCTAACGTTTAAATCATGGATAATAAATATAATAATACTGTAAACTAATAGTAAATTAGTAATGACTGTTGTTACATATTTAATTGAGTTGAATGTGATGAATAAAATATTGTAATGTTGTATTCCGCTTTGTTGTATGGTTGCAGCAGATGCTATTTCTTCTGTACTCATGGGTTACGACGACAAAACACAATTATGATATTAATTATTCTGTATTCTTATGTATGTACATATAAGAAGTACCTACCTACATTTTTATTATTCAAATACCAAAATATTGTTAAGAAGTTACCATAGACTATTTTATGTTTTAAAAAAAAATATCTATAAATTTCTTTTGATATACGAGGCACGAAGGTATTTTTACAAATTTTATCATCCAGCAAGTACCTTTTAAACTCCGTAGTACGCGACCGTTGCAGTTTTAAAGACTGTACTACCTGCGGGGGCGACCGGTACTATGATACAAAGTATTTGTGGGCATTATATCAAACAATTCCTCTGCAAACTAACCATTGCACAATATTATAGAACACAGTTTTTTTAATCTTCATATTAATTAAACATCATGGTACACGTCGGTGTAACCACATCCCAGTTAATTGTGGGCCGTGTCTGCACGCTATAGTATGATATTATTATACATGAAGTAACCCACAACATCGTGATAGAGTAAAGTGTTGTACGAATACTCGTCAGGAAATACTTAGAAATAGTATGTACTATTGCGTTTGTATCGTGATTTTGTCAGAAATTATGCAGGCATTTTAATTACCTTCGTAGAATAACGGTGGAAGACCCCATGAGTAGTGCGGTTAAGCTATGTTACTGCGGTTTAGCATAGATAGGATGGCGTAGCCTTACTTGTCTTATGGAGAAAGTTAAACATGTGAACTGTGTATGGGTCTTTCTTTAGGAGCCGCTTTACCGCCTTATAGCTGAATACAGCTTCGTGCACTTACATTTCTTAAGGAGACGGTTCCTTCATCGAATAGTAGGCACCGCATCGTAGATTCCAGTTAATGACAAAGTGTACAAATTTATTCTTTTAATACTAGAGTTTGGTATACCATACAATACAACAATCAAACATAATCCAGTTCATTATTTTCTGTAGCTTTCTCTGTACGGAATTATCAACCAATCTTTGGAGAATATGTTAAAAGGTTCTGTACATAACAAATCTTATTCCCACGTCTGACGACGTAGGTGTGAGCTCATATGTTGATAGTATCGTCATAATTAGTTGTACCAACGTTTTAACAATGAACCCGCTATGTAAAAATTAGTAAGTGTAGTTGATTAAATTATGGAAAGTTTGTCTAATTAGCCTATGTTATGTAAGAATGTATTAAACGCTATTATAAACGCCGCTTAACGGTTTTAACATTGATTATCTAGCAATTTGATAGTCATTATCTTTATTATTTCTTATATAATTGCATATAAAAAAATTTACATGCATTTCGACGGTTTTTGAGCATTCGATGACAACGGCAGAGATCGCGAGTTCAAATCCTGCTCAGGTCAGATATTTTTATACATAATGTGTATAAAGGCTGTTACAGGAAGGTGTGGTCAAATTTTAGGAGCGTTATGTGTTCCCGACAAATAGTTGATTTAGCTCGAAAAAAATCGTCGTCTACCTAACCTGGTTAAAATACTGATTCTCGTGAAGATTTTCATAATTAAGTACTAAGTAATTAAGGCAGAATTATTTAATCATTTATTTATTTTTTCGCTCACATAGAAAAGTGGCTACAGAATCAAATCTTAATGTAAGTCGAAGTGTCACATTGTCCAGAATCCGTATCTATGTGAGAGACCGGTATCTGTACTAGATAGACCTGTATGACAGATTACCAGCTTCTCCAGACTCCACATAAGTGGATGTAATCTACAACAAACAATTAATAGTAAGGGTAAAATGTGAGGGAGAGTGTGTGTGTGGGCATGCGTGTGCGTGCGTGGGTGTGTGGTGTGTGGTTGTGTGTGAGTATGAGGGTGTGTGTGTGTGTGTGTGGTGTGTGTGTGTGTGTGTGTGTGTGTGTGCGTGCGTGCGTGTGCGTGCGTGTGCGTGAATGCGCGTGCGTGTATGTGTGTGTGTTGTGTGTGTGTGTGTGTAATAGCAACTTCTTCGGTAGAGATGTTAGTGGTTTGACGTCATATGTAATGGATTAATATCGATAAGAGTTCTCACCTCATGGATTCAGCGAATAAATTCCATTGAAAGACTTGCTCTTCTCGAGATGTTTAGTTAACAATTAAACAAAGCAACGTAACCAAACATTCCCAGTAACTGTTCCTGTCTAGTAGTCACCATTCAAACGTCACTTACTTTAACACTCACTAATTAACTGTAGTTGTATCAAAATAGAAAACGTGTGAGTTATCGTTTGCTTTTGTGAAATAGAAAGTACCTTAAGGACGTATGGAGTTCCATTGAATTAAGGTTATATTTAGATGAAGTGATATTACCAGAAACAAGAGTCAAGTTTTTAAAATATATTTTTTTATGTGACTTTAGTTGTGCGGTAAAACCTTGCTTTCACAAAATTTCATGATTCAAGGTCAATGAAAAGTGATCCTTTAAGGTCCTTTTTTCCTAAAAAATGTTTTTAGGAAAATACACATTATTTTATTATAAACAATAATTCTATTGTAAAAGAGCCATACTTCGTCCCGTATGGGTCTATAAGGTCTTTGAACAGTGTATCTTCCCTGTTATCACCATAAAGAACTGGCGACTATTGGATCAAACGAGTCCCAAAGTGGAGTCCGCAAATTTATCAACTCGTGGTCGGGCACCATCCAGTCAGATTGACAGACGGCCTGAAGCTGTCTTAGCTGAGATGGATTATGATATGTCCAGCAGTGGACTACGATTAGCTGATTAATAGAAAAACCTCAATTATTTATAATCGTATATAAGGTAATGACGAATACCACCCATAGAAGTTGATTTGCTAATGTTTTAACCTTGTCAAAATCGATGGGATCGACATACGACACTGCATGTTTTTCTCTTACACTCAACTCTATTAGCTGTCATCTCTGCGGTCAATGTCTTTTCACACATACACACATATTTTATGTATGTATAAATGTAGGTCACACATTGCTATTATTCTTGTTGACCCCGCCAACTAAGTGAAATGTTTTAGTTAGGTTTGGCTTCAGGTCGGTAGTTTACTATATGCATTTCAAACATGCAAGCAATCGATCGCATATCTAATGCCTTTGTTATGACTCTACTGCCGCTTAAGTACAATTATGCCGCGTTACAATAAATAAAAAACGATTCGTTTTGCTTACGAACGGTAAAATTGTCGTTAAAACTTCAACGAAATTTGACCGTCCGCAAGCAAAACGAATCGTTTCATGTTCATTGGAACGCGGCATTAGTCTGTGTAGTTTTAATGGAAGGAAAAATAAATAATCTACCTATAACAAAAGTTCTAAGTGATATATATCGGTAGTAGTTTCTAGCGCTGTTCCACCTGTATTTCAGTATAACCTTATCGACAATGAATGTCACTATATTTGTATATAATTGGAAGGCTATTTCGAATAGACACTATAAATATAGACTGAACATTCGTTATATAATGTACACCTACAAACAAATAGTTTGGTTACGATCTATATCAATATTTTATAACGTAAATAATACTTGTTTGTTCTTGTCATAGTGACGATGAGTTTAGGAGGGTTCTCCCAGCCTACTAAAATTCTAGAACTGTAATCTACATTCATAAATATGATGTGAGCATAATCAAAAAGTGGCTATATTAAGACTTCGGCTATATGAAGATTCTGTACTAAGCATGCGATGGCATTCGCTATCTCGCAGTAATTTTCGCGAGACAGTGAGGTTGCTGACTAAATAAATATCTATTTGACATTTCTCGTCTCGCAAATTCTCTTCGATCCAATATCACACCTACCCTTTAAATCCTTTCCTCTTAAATGTTCTCCTCACCTCATCACTCCTATCTTCGTTAGTGGACATGCACTTCAAGCGTATAGATTTATTTTCAGCTTGAATATATTTTATTCCACATTTCATATTGTGTTTATGGAATAAAGTAAGTTGGTCCAAGCTACAAATACATAATCACTACATAATCCATAACATACTTAATTAAAAAAATACATTAATAAACTTAGGGCAACAATGTATAAAAGATTAAAAGTTAACTCTTTTAGAAAACGGACGAAGGCTTTAGTTGCATTGAATATTCGTGTAGTAACTGAGTCTATGGCATATTGTGTTAGCATGACAAATGGGGACTTATTCCCATGATTGCCGGTTCGATTGTTTGTCCGTTGAATAGGCCCGACAAGGTCGCTTTTTGAACGCTGGTTTAATTATAGTTGAATGTGTACATGTGTATATTTTCAAATTATTCATGAATATTCATTTGTATTTAAAATTTTTGTTGCAATAAGTTACTCGAGTATATTGTGTTTACATATATTTCAACACATAATTTCAGTGATGTTAGTTTCGGCAGTCTCATACCGTCGAAGTCAGCCACGTTCTCGTAGAAGCTCGAATCGCTAAGTGTCAAGCGCTAACTGATTTGTGTTAATGACAGCAATTACGGCATCACGCGGTCATCAATTAACATCCACAAAAATTATATAATAGACCTCTCTCAAGACTACCACAAAGAGCGATCTTCGTTTATCCATTAAATCCCTAACACTTTAACTAAGTCAGTACAATCAGTCGCAATCATGAATATTCAGTGCTTTTAAATTCGAACACAAAATCTTGCAATGCTCTATCTCCTCTACCCATGATGGCTACTTACGACTTATTTACACTACGTCAAGTATAGGTAAATGAACTTATATAGTACAAAGGGATTGTTCGTTTTGTAGATTACATTTACATTCGTTACATAAATCCAGTTCACCATCCAGTTTTCATAATTCGATTATGATTGACTACATTTTTAAGCTTGAACGTTCTTGATGTGTCTCTAATGATGATTAATTTTTTATATTTTCTCTATTAAAACGTAAAAATTAAACAAACAAACGATAGATTTAATTGATACTCGACATTGGCAGAGTGAATGTATTTACAACACATATTTTTAGTAAATTTTATTTTAATGAACATCTACTTAAAATAAACTATAAAAATAATAAATATAATATAAGATAAATAAAAGGGGCTCGTGGCTAAGTGGTAACCGAGTAGGTTAGCACATTACAAGGTTAAGCACTACTAGCCAGGTCAGTGTAGGAACCATTCTTAACACATTGAGACCCCTCCGTGCCTCGGAGAGCACGTTAAACCGTCGGTCCTGGGTGCCATACTAACATACGTGGCATTCGTTACGGGTAGTTGGAGCCCTAAAAAGTCCGACAACGTGGTCTAACTACAGAACTTCAATATCACCTAGTACTTGGGTTGTGGAGATCTGATGGCAGTCGCTACATATCAAAGTTCGGCCGTATCGTAGTTAGACTGAAAGTCGACCCCAACTTAGTTGGGAAAAGGCGCGGAGGATGATCTACTTAAAATAAACTTTAATTCTTTTACAGAGTACCTACTTATACTTAGGTATACTCCGCGATCGAAAAAGACGTATATTTTTCTTCTTATTTATGAATAGGTACCTACAGCAATTGAATAAACTGCAGTTTGTTTTTTTTTTATATTGTACCCTACAAACGAGCAGACGGGTCACCTGATTGTAAGTGACTACCGTCGCCAATAGACACCTGCAACTCAAGAATCACAAGTGCGTTACCGGTCTTTGAGATGGGAGTACGCTCTTTTCTTGAAGGTTTGAAGGTATCGGTCCGGAAATACCGCAGGCGACAATTTGTTCCAGAGATTGGTTGTGCGAGGCAAAAAATTATTAAATGTTTGTTTGTACGCACTTATCTCTAAAACTATAAGTCATATTTGAATTGAAGTAGGTTAAAGGCTAACCTTTCACTACGATAGCTAAGGGTTGCGCAGTGACTATAAACGCTGAAGAAACTGCGGAGAACGGATAGTATTAGCAGATAAATGGTGAATAGTTAAAAGCTTAAAAACTTAAAGAATCCATAAAAAAAATAAAGACTAAAGTCCCTTGAAATCGATTTCATGGTAATGCTTGCAACTGAACCAACGACCTACAATTAAACTAAAATGATTGGAATTTCACAATTCATTCCGTCACGCTAATAGTAAAATAAAATGAAATATTTAGATCATTGAAATATTAAAGCACTGTTTCAAAATTACTTGCATAGCATTGATTAATAATGATTGGCTTACATGCTTGACCTCTATGCATATCTCTAAATCTACGAGTAAAGTAATATTATAAAGAGGAAGGATTTGTTTGTTTGTAGTCAATAAACCACTGAACTGATTTTAATATAATTCTTTCACCATTAGTAAGCACCTTTGTCCAGAAGTAACATATGCTATACTTTATTTCAGTATAGGTAAACTTGGGCAAACCTGAGGCTACAGTTAGTACTCATACCGGCACGAGTCGTGAGCACAAGTTTTTAAAAATTAGCAAACATAAACTAGCGTACAGTACAGTAGTAAAGTATAATGATAGCAGAATGATATAAATATGCGAACCCAATAGACGACGAGCATCGACTGACGAACCAATCACGTGCACCGTCAGCGTGGTCAACGTCATATCGACTAATAAAAAGTGTGCTCACGACTGGTGCCGGTAGCTGTATGTAATATATCTAATGTGAGGAAAAGAATGCCGTGCTTAACTCTGCACGCAGTTACTTACACCATCAAATACAATTAATTCTACATCATGTGATCCACACTGCAAAGTATTTTAGCTTCTTAATGAGGCTATACGTTTTAAACACTAATTTATAATTAACCTGTAACGAACATAATGAAACCAGATAGCGATACCACCAGATTATTATAAAAGTTACTTAATTGATCAGTTCACTAAATATGTAATGGGTCTTCATGTTTGTAAAACCCAATTAATTTAATTAAAAGCCTAATGATTTATCTTAATGCTACAAAATGCATATCATACAACAACAAGATGTATTTGAATGTTATTCATTACTTTTTTATAATTATTTACAAAATGCAGGAAGTAGTGTGTCATTCATGACTGGCCTGTTGGTCTAGTGGTTAGTGACCCTGACTGCTGAGCCAGAGGTCGTGGGTTCGATTCCCACCCAGGACAAATAATTGTGTGATGAACATGATCATTTATTCTATGTTTGGGGTCCTCCGCGACAGAGGAGTAATTCCTAAAGCGGGAGTTGTCTTAAAAAAAAAATTATATAAGTACAATATACCGGCTAGTGCGGCCAATGATTAAAGTGTGATTCAAACCGTTACGATTGTAACTTTGACCAAGAATAAATAAAACTATATATATAGAGTGAAATTTAAAGTATAAGAAGGGTTGATTTGATACGGAGACGTACTAGAGCAGCGTTGTGGAGCAAAGCCATGCTAAATATCGCTGTATAGTCCAAATTACATACTAAGCAAAATTTTTGAGATAATTATGGATAACTCTCAAGTACTTCCCTCGCGATGCTACCCTTTACCGTTAAAACAAGAGATAATCATTTTTTACTAGGCGCATTAAGTACAAAAAATCACAGGTGTGCGACAGACGATAAACTGAAACACTGCTTTATGTTGGACTTAATATGGCTTAAAATGGCCTTTTACCTTCAAATATTTTTTTGTTTCACTAACTAGATACTATAAATAGTACATCGTACCTTCTTCTCCATTTGGTTCGCTGTTACTTTGCTGGTTTATAAAACTTGGTAATCAGTAATAATTCTATTTGTCACAACATATCAGATAACATGTGAAATTTCTTCTCATAGAACACAACGTAGTATAACTACATAATAATCCTTAAACACACAACTTATATTTAAGTAGCTCTTCAAACAAGAGTATAAAATATTCAACAAACTTATTGAGAAACGACATTGATATTCTGAATGCGTTAGTAGTTTCTTTGACAACCATTGGGTACACAAAGCTATTGAAGAAAATCATCAATTCAATTTGCCACGAACTAAACAGTTTTTTTAAACGAAACTAATTCACACGGTGACGGTAGACAAATGTTCATTAAAGTTTGATTTACAGTAAGTCAACTCAGTTTAGTACTTCAAAACTTGTATTCATTACTTGTTTGATATTTATTGCTAACGCTAAGTAAAGAATTGGTAAAACGAAGTATAGACACTGAGTGGCTGGCGAAGGCGAAATTACTAATCCTTTTCTGTCTTAAAAAATGGCATTACTTTTCAGCAAAATAGTTTCTGCCAGTGTTCGATATACTAGTCTTAAATTATATTTTTTATTATTTTATCAATTAATAATGTTCAATTAAATAACAAATTGGAAGGTCTAAGATATCATTTATGTTCTACGAAATAATAAATAAAAAAATACAACAAATTACTTTTGTTCCATTCATAAACAACTTACAAAGTGGCAAAATACTAACACGGTATTATGAATAGACAATTATTTGTATTCGGTTATGATATTCAACAAGGAAGTATGTCGATATACTAATATAATAATAAAGTCTTACTACGTATTGACGTATAATAAAGTCTACTATGACTGTCGTCAAAAGTTCTATGCCAATAGAATGACAAAACACAAGGAGTCTTTTGGTAAGGCTCATTTTTAATACACCCAAAAACATTTTATTAATCAAGTCTACTGAACTTTCTAAAGTTTGTTAGTGAGTAAACTAACAATTATCGTCAGTAGTAGTCAGTTAGTAAGTTTTAAAGAATATCAGAAGAAGGGAAGGCCCACCTACATCGTATTGCAACGTTGAAAATCATTATTATGCTAAAATATGTTGAAAGTTCACAAGTGATGGCTAAGATATTACTATTGCGGTGTCCTAATCAGTTCTCTATTCTCTAAGTTAACTTATAACTATACTTTACGTATTGTTGTAAAATACATAAATATGTTCATAAAATCTACATAACAAATAGTGTACAAGCAATATTTCAAATAGCAATTTGCATCAACAAGCTTCGTTATTTAGCAATGTTCATTATATATTATGTAGTTGTAATAATATATGTGTCACAAGTTGTTTAATTGACTGGCCTGTTGGTCTAGTGGTTAGTGACCCTGACTGCTGAGCCAGAGGTCGTGGGTTCGATTCCCACCCTAGTTTGGGTGTTCTTTGTGTCCGTTGTTTATGTGTTTGTAAAGTCCCCCGCGACACAGGACTATTTCCTAATGCGGGAATTGTCTTTTAAAAAAAACAACAAAACAAAAACAATTGTATTGTAACATCTATTGCTCAATTGCTCTGTCACACTTTAATTAAGGTTCATTTAGGACCAAGTTCGCTATCAAGTTGAACATTCACCATCAAAGAATTACCCAAGATTTTTGTGCTAGCCAGGTTTTTAGAGGAATCCTTTTTAGGTTATTTCCACTTGCAACGAAACACTGTGTGGTTTCAGCCGCTTCGATACCGTAAACCCGGTAGGGTGATGACCCGTATGGGATAAAATTGTAAAAATATGATTATACTTAAAATAAAGTCCAGTACAGTAGTCAATAGAATTAGGGCCTAAATACAAAATTGAAAACAATATTGCACATAACTTAATTTGTAGCTAACTTGCTAGCTAACTATTATCTTTTAGAAAAAGTATCACCGACTTCAATGCGCCTCAAAATACCCGAATCGCTAAGTGTGCCTATAAAATTTGAAGAGTTCCCTCAGGATCCTATCATCAGATCCTGACCTGATGCCGATGGGAGCACCTAGGAAGTATACCCTTTCAAATAAAAGAAGAATTTTCCAAATCGGTTCAGGCGTCTTTGAGTAATCGGTGAACATGCATAAAAAAACAGTGGAACATAGAACCTCCTCCTTTTTGAAATCTGTTAAAAAAGAAATTGGAAGTAAATTTTAGGCTACTAATGGTCTGAAGATGAAGTCAAGAGTTGGAGAGTGGAACTCTTCTTTCCTTTATAATTCGGTTATAATTATTTCCAAGAGATTTATCTAATAAAAATGCATTCTACAAATGATATCGGCATTAAAACACTTAAAACGATACACATTTAAAACTTTTTGAGGCAGCCCTGGTTAGGTTAGCAGTTTCACATCTCCAAATTATTGATAAGACTTTAAAATCCGGAAGAACTGGAACCTCTAACTTCAATTTGTTAAAAAAAGATAATTTAATATGACATAAGACTGAGTAACTTTTTAGTCTAAAATTAAATTACATACGAGTACATACATACTTAGATCAAAAAAATTATTGCATTGGCTCATCAATAAACTCATCATCCTCCGCGCCTTTTCCCAACTAAGTTGGGGACGGCTTTCAATCTAACTACGATACGGCCGAACTTTGATGTTTTACGTAAAGCGACTCCCATCGGACCTTCACAACCCAAGTACTAAGCGATATCGAAGTTCTGTAGTTAAAGAGATTGTCGGACTTTTTAGGGCTCCAACTACCCCTAACGAATGCCACAGATGTTTGTATGGCACCCGGGACCGACGGTTTAAAGTGCTCTCCGAGGCACGGAGGGGCTCAATCTGTTAAGAATGGTCACCCACCCTAGACTGACCTGGCTAGTATTACTTAACTTTGTAATGTGCTAACCTACTTGGTTACCACTTAGCCACGAGCCCCTCATACTGGCTCATCAATAAACTAATTGAACAAAATATTTCTCAACTGGTATTACTGAAGGCTTTTACAGTGACACTACCGATAATCACGCGCTTACATTACACATAGCTACACGTAGATGTTACTAGGCGAACAGCGGCGACAGGAAAGGATATAACGATGTCACCTTCCAATGACAAAACTATTATATCTACTCATTTTAAACGTTTTGTAGCCTTTTTTGTGTCGAAACTAATATTTTGCTTCGAAAAAATTGTAATTATTCTGACTAGCGATGATTCACCAAGATTATCGACGATAAAAAAATCAAAAGTAAAGGTTGTTTTTTTTTTATGGGGTAGGAGACGAGCAGACGGGTCACCTGATGGTAAGTGGCTACCGCCGCCCATGGACACCTGCAACTCAAGCGTCACAAGTGCGTTGCCGGCCTTTGGGATGGGAGTACGCTCTTACATACTACGTAATAGGGTAAGGTATGGTAACAAACTACTTTTTGAAGTAATACTTCTTTTGGCGCGTTAGGGAAAAATGATAGAGTAAATTTTCACGATGCGCGTGTACACCGTCACAAAAAAACCGACACCCTGAAGTCAGTTAGTCAACATTTTAGTTTTTAAAAAAAAGTTACGGACTTCACGATATTTATTCAAGTGTTTCTGAACCTACAACACGTGTTTTGTATCAGTCCGAATAAATTATATATAAATATACATAAATATATATATTTTCAAATACTATATCGTGGTGACTGATTTTTTTTTTTAAAGGTTACTAGTAACGTGGGTCACACATTACTAGTATTCTTGTTAACCCCTCCAGCTAAGCTTAACGCTTGTGTTAGGAGTGGTTCACGACGGTGGTGCACTGGGAGGGGTTCGAACCCGCAACCACTTGACCGCAAGTCAGACGCCTTCGCCATTACGCTACCACCGCTTCTTATTAACAATTTATTGATTTAAAGATAATTTACTGTGATCATAAGTGATAAAAATGGTTTTTTACATATTACTTTGAGTATTTTTGTAGAATTTGAGGTTAGGTGACGGTAGGTTATATTTATTATGATATTTAAATAAACTTTATTTAACTAGCGCCAAAGAAGTATAACTTCTTACGTGGCGCGCGTACATAAGTACACACACACTTTTTTTCTCCTGCTTTGCTGGAAAAAGATGGTTCACTGCTGTTATTCCAGGAATAAAGGAGTCACAGTACTGGGTTTACAGGTGAGATTAGATTAATAAAAACAAGTAAATATTAAATAAAATTCAATTAGAAAATAACTTTTGATCTTTGAACGTTTGAATAGATTTTCTTGAATCTTTACGTGGGAGAGCCATGCTTCGGCACGTATGGGCCGGCTCAACTCCGCTCAATACCACGGCCTCACAGAAAACCGGCAGTGAAACAATGAATGCATTGCTTTTCACCGCGTGAGTGAGGTTACCGGAGGCCCTAACCCTTCTCTCTCCCCTATTCCCGTCCTCCCCTCTCCCCCTCTAATCCGCTCTAATCCCCCTCTCCCATCTTCCCGCTCTTCCGCCCTCTACTCCTTTTCCCCTATTCCCACCTTAAAGGATAGCAACGCACTTGTGACTCTTGAGTTACAGGTGCCCATGGGCGGTGGTAGTCATTTACCATCAGGTGACCCGTCTGCTCGTTTGCCCCCTATACCATAAAACAAAAAAAATAAGCTAAGAACAGTGTCGATCGAGTCACCTTTCAACCAAAAAAATAAATAAATGGGTTAAAAAATCAGTTATCGTACTAATTTGTTTGTTATTGAAGACAAATCCAAGACGTCATGAGGCTTTGACCAGTATTTTACCTGAAAACAAATGAAACAACATTCAATATTACCAAAATCTATTAATTACAGTAATTAGTCTTTAGTAAAAAGGTAAAAGTAGTTAACTAAAAATACTCAAAGACTCTTCAATTGTAAGGCATCGATAAATCCCGTGCTGTCACCATTAATTTCTGGTGAGCTCCAGATATATGTCGGATAGAAAGACGAGGAGATCTTATTATTGAAAAACGTTAAAGTATTTCAGCTAGAGGCCAGTACATCGGAACTTCCACCTTATGCACTTGATTATAAAACTTAATTTTGAAATAAACGATGTATGAAAGAGATTGCATTTTGCAATAAGGCCGCCCTTTGTACATTATCTGTATGACAAATGTATGTATGATAATTCTACTGTAAGACTGGTGTACAAATAAAGTGTTATCTATCTATCTATCTATCTATGATCTCAATCTTATTTTTGTAAGCACAGATTACACTTTTCATAGTTTGTAACTGGTAAGAATATATTCGCATATGGGAGTTCAGTAAGACTTTAAATTTAATTAATAAAGAACTAATGTTCTTATTGCAGTATTAATGTTTAAGTTTTATTACTACCTGTCCAATATGACCATAATCATTATGATACGTACCCTAATAATTATGTAAACTTGGCCGTGACAGAAAGCGGATACCCACATTGAATACTACCCGGCTTTGCATGGGTAGCAGAGACATCTTCAACAATCATCAACATATGTCAATCAATTTACACTAAATCTTAACAAATTATACACCTAAACCTTCATGAATCACTCTGTCTATTAGTGAAAACCGCTTGAAAATCCGTTCAGTAGTTTTTCAGTTTATCGCGAACAGACAGACAGACGCGGCGGGGGACTTTGTTTTCTAATATATGTAGTGATAGCAGTATTATTTACTCGCTACAAACTGGGTCATATATCATCAGAGCGTTAGTGTTGATACCCGCACCACTAATGCTCTGAAGATTTATGACCCAGTTCCAGACTGGATAGGTTATCTACAGTCAAAGTCAAAATCGTGTCAAACAAATGACCAAAAAAGATTTGTGTTTGTTTTCACAAACAATTTAGACCGCTTTCGGGGTCAATTTTCCATTGCCCGTGCGCAACAACACAGAATATCGGTGTTTCTTTACAGTATAATGGGAGCATACCTACTTTTTATTTATTTGAAATTGTTGTCAAAACCAGTTTTCTAAATAGGTCTTGTCAGTGGGCTCGAAAACGCCATTACTATTTTAGGACGTACACTGGAATACCTACGAGGTTCATCCTTAATTTATTAAGACAGTAAAAATAAACCGCAGACTGCTAGGCCCAGACCGTGTGTGGGATGGGGCAATAGTTTCCTGTTTGAGGTCTTCAAATAAGCTGTGTGTTGAGAAGTACAATAACAATAATAACAATAACAATAACTTCACACATCTCACACACGGCCGTCTGATCCCAAACTAGGCAGCGCCTGTACTATGGTAACCAGACTGCTGATAAACATACTTACATATTATGGATAAGTTACACCCAGACACAGAACAAAATAGCGTGCTCATCACACAATTATTTGTCCTGGGTGGGAATTGAACCCACGACCTCTGGCTTAACTGTCAGGGTCACTAACCACTAGACCAACGCTTTTAAGTTTTTCACGAACTTATAGAAACCACTTGATAATTGCCAAAGTTAACATACCAATACTACAGTGGTCTCAAACGAATAAAACCTATTACAAATAACTTTTGAAACTCAATTCTACCTCATTTTGAAATTCAATATTTAAGTCGTGAACCCCTAAGTTTTAAAAAGCGTCCGAAGAGATCATCGAAAACGTGCTTTTAATTTTATCACGAATTTAGAATAAAAAAATAAATTTCACGCCTATCACGAAGCAAAAAGCTGCTCGTAACATTCCTCGTGATTTTTTTTTCCAATATCTATTATACTATTCAATAAACGTTCAACCTGACAATGGCAAAATAAGGTGTGCCGTTAATACGCCATTTGGTAAGTGGCTACTACTGGAAACGATGTACCTACACTGCCTACATCGCGCGAGGCGCTGTATGTAGGCATCATAATATACACACTCGGTAAAATGAAATTATGACTCGCCCGCATCCGTTATGTCTATATCATAATAATCCCTAGCGACCTGTATGCATATTAGATGTAAAAATGAGGGACTTAATGAAGGTAAAAAACATTACGATGTTCGATACCTTTTTGTTTAAGCGATGTTTCCATACAATTATAGCGATAACGGTTTCACCCGTGGTTAAACATAGTAATGATTGATTTTTATTTATCAGTTTTTAGGTCGTCGCGTCGCTTAACACTCATCCACTACATATATTTTTATAGACACTGATTTACATTTCTGGTCATGTACATAAACAAAGTCTTCAAACAAGGACTTGCTTTATTAGATCAATGTAAACAAAAAGTACGTTTAGATACTTTATTATTACGGATGCGGCTAATGATGACAAGTCCGCACACTTGATACATGTGGAAAATACTACAAGCATTATATTAAATAAGAGTCGGAAAGGTTGGCGCCACTTGACACAGCAGCCATTTTATGAATGAATGAATTAAAATGATTTATGAATCCTGGTAAGTTACTAAGTAAAACTGATAAAAGTGAGAAGCAACATTGTGCGCAGTATTCACAATGCATAGGGATTCGCGTGTCACAGATATAATAATAAGAAATATTATCTGTGCAAAAGGTCCATCCCCGAGCCGTCGACAATTTTTGCACAGATTACTGAGTAGTTACTACGTATACGTAACATATAAATCACTCCCTCCCTACGAAAGGAAAATAATCTATATCATATTTATTTTTTAGTATATCTTATAAAAAGTTTTATTAAATAATCTTTAAATTACCAGTATTTAATGAACATATCAATTAGATCTCGAATTTCGTTTTGTGTACTTAAAAAATTAAAGCTATGCGCGCGATGCAGATGTCGTCAACCTACTGCGCGTATTTGCGGTAAGGTCCGCCCGCGGACCAGTGGCCGGTAGTGCGTTTATTTTCCACGACAGGATTAGTATAATTTAGGGAAATATAAGTTGCTTGAGGCCGTTTCGTCTTCACTAAAATTAATGTTGCGTATTTAATGAGGAAGGATTGCTTCAAGTAAGTAATTATCTTATCACAGCCGTAAATGTGATGGAACACTTAATATTATAGCAAGTTGACCCGCGTGTCCAGGTGTCAGGCACGGTTAATATTATCGCAGGAAGCCTGTGTTTAGTAATACAAGAGATTATTAAAGACTTAGGAATATAAAGATAGCTGTAGCTTTTTTCTACGTCATCAAAATGAAAAAAAAAAATGTAAGAAAATATTTCAAAAAGTAGTGAAAACTTCATGATTTGTGATATATTGTGATTGTGAACGATATAAGTAGAAAACAATGGTCTATCCATGATCTAAACAAATCCAAACCCATCGTAAAATGTAGCAAAAAATTAAAAACCTAATTTTATGTCAATAACCTCAAAATGAAATACAAATTTTATTTCTATTTATTCAAATAGTACCTATACACTAAATTTTATAAGGCACTAACCTCTAAAATAAAATATTAGAGGCTCGTGCTGCAAGCGATTTTAGCGGTAAATTAGGCAGTGCTTAGTTCTCGCATACTTATTACTCACAGAAGTCAAAATATATTAGTAAAAATACCTACCTACATATCTCATAGAGAATGATTTCATACACACTCTGAACCAAAAGTTATCTATGATGATTTCAAGGACGCATAGATTTCCACTGAAGAGGTGGCATTCGTTTTCCACTTGTAAAAGTTTTCAGATGAAATAATTTGAGTGTGCTCAGCGGTACGGCTTCTGTATCTAAAGCATTGCGCTTTACCCTACAAACAATTAGGTAATTGTTATACAATCTTCTGGGCCCGATATGATCAGAGGAAGGCAAGATGTATCTATTTCCTGCGCCCTAGTTTAGTATTTTTTTCTACTTCAACTAACAAATACAGTCTTAGGTCTTATTACAAATACAAATAATGAAATATATGCAATGTAATCATTAATTAATATTTTAATAGGAATTAAGGAAAAAATTGCATGCTGTTACTTGAATGACTAAATGAGCTTGTACATTTATTTAACTAACAACCTACCTCCACTCTGTATCCTCATTTAAAGCAATTAAAGTGTTTGTATTTGTATTTGTATTAACAAAACACGTGAAGGTATTTCTTGCCAACAATTCTTTAGATGACAGACAGTCACACCAAGTCTGAACGTGAAAAGCCTAGTAATGAATGCGTCTATATTTTATACGTAGTAAATTGTTTGTCAACTTGTAGTTCCTTTTACCAACAAAAATTGAAAGCTTCTGGTCAATTGTTTTATTATGTACTGAACACTCAGGGAGTTTTTAAAAAATACAGTAGTTTTACAGTGAAAATTTTTTTTAAACGAATTGCACCTGATTTTATAAACATCTTTTACAAACAGCTACGTAGGACGGGTTATTTATAGTAATTTTTCAAGTAGGTACATAAACTCCTCCAAAAGGAAAAGATATTTTAGTATATTCGCGTTTCAGAAATTTGGAATCCTAAATATGTAGGAAGACTGGATTAGTTTGATTATTAATTTTGTTATTTTTATTAATTATTTTAGTTATTTTTATAAAAATTTCAACGTTGACTGCTTTAATAGTAAGATATGCACTAAAATAAAATAGCTAAAACACAACAAAACCTTTATAACAAAATTACAGTCCAAAGGCATATAAGAAAAGCCAATAAAATAATTAACATTTGCTATACAAACCTAATAAAAAATAAACATAAGCTGTAGAAGCAGACTGGTGATACCCGATTGTAATACTTGTCTCAAAAGACCTATATCTATAACTAGTTTTAAAAAACCTCGACCCTATTAACGTGGCAAACCGTATTTGTGATAGAATTAATATAACGAAAGTAGCCATGTGAAGCATTTAAAATATCTATATATGGCAACATTAACTACAACATGTGGATAAAACCTAGTTATATTAAGGTCGTAAGTAGCAATATAGATTGATTTATATCATAATTCAATACAGTTTGCTACATATTTTTAGATTGATCAGGAAATATAAGCATTTGGATTCTAAGTTATGTATTTGCATAAAGTTTCAATCGTGGCTTCCATAGCTCTAGGCGTATTATCTTAAGTAATATAATTGTTATATATATACCATTAGGGCTATTTGTTTCTAAACGTAATAATTAGTTTTCAATTCATTTAAATGTCAATCCACTCCTTTTTTTTTTTTTTTTTTTTTTTTTTGTGCGTGTGGAAACCCCCTCGGGCCGTCACCCCACCGGGGTTTTCGGTGGGGCGGTGTGTCGGAATCGAACCGACTAAAACCACACGGTGTGCCGTACTGCGCCTAAATTAGGAGGGATCCGGGAACAGCTTTTATTAAGACATCCGGACCCCCCCTAGCGCCTGCCCGCAAAAGCGCGGGCACCACCTTCGGATAATAACCTCTCAATTAGGCAACGTCCAGGCACACACGGACGCCACCTCCTCGCGGGGGGCCACTATAGCGGGTGGAAGGGAAAACCCGTCCCGACCACCCGCGGCCACACTCAGGGCGGCATGAGGCGCTGGAAAGCGCGCCTCCGCCGCCCGGTTCGCCGGCGGCGAATCAAGTCCGAGTGGAGATCGTCCTCCCGGACCCGCTCCGCCGCCTCCTTCTGCGAGATGACGTCCTCACAGAAGGTCGCGACCGCGGTAAAATTCCTGTCGCTACCGGCCATGGAGCGTATGACGGCCGGTAGCGAGAGATCCACTCCGATGACTGCAGTGAGGGCCCGACGCTGCGCCGCCCAACTGGGGCAAACCGCCAGCGTGTGCTGAGCCGAGTCCTCACTGCAGTCGCAGTGGTGACAGGCGGGACTCAATTCCCTCCTAGCGACCGAGTGCAGGTACTTCCCGAAGCAGCCATGCCCGGAAAGAACCTGCGTCAGTCGGAAGGAAAGGGTCCCGTGCTGCCGCCCTGCCCACTCGACGATGACCGGCTGGAGCGCCTCCACGGCGGCAAAGCCAGCACGTGGAGCCTCCAGCCGGGACGACCAACGAGCCATGGTGGCTCGGCGAGCGGCCTCACGCCATTCGCGTACCTCTTCGGGCGGGGGCCGACTGCCGCTTCCCGCCCGGAACTCAGCCGTTCGCCGATATACTTCGGCGAGCACTTCCGCCTCCAAATCCCACGGGGGAGTCCCGGCCAACGCGCACGCCGCCTCCGTCGACACGGTGCGGTATCCGCGTATGGCTCTAACCGCCATAACCCTCTGAGGCCGCCAGAGGCGCGCCCTATTCTGGGCGGTCAGAGCCTCCGCCCACACCGGTGCACCATACAGTGCCATTGACCGGACAACCCCCGTGTACAGCCGTCGCGTAGCGACGCTGGGTCCGCCCAAATTGGGCAAGAGTCGCCCAAGGGCTGACGCAGCGCCGACCAGCCTTGGAGCAAGCTGCAGGAAGTGCTCGTCGAAGCGCCACCTACCGTCGAGGATCAGGCCCAGATATTTTATGCAGGCCTGAACCGGTACGAGGACCGAGTTGACCTCGATAGAGGCGCCAGGGGGTGGACCACGACGGGGCCCATGAAATAAAAGGGCCTCCGTCTTATCCAGGGCCACCCGCAAACCCAGCGCCTCGATGCGCCCAACCACCAGAGAGACTCCCCTGGTGGCCAGGCACGCCGCCTCCTGAAAGTTCGCCCCCCGGGCCGTGACCAAAGTGTCATCGGCGTAACAGATTACGCCGAGCCCGGGGGGGAAGTCGCCTCGAAGGGCCCAGTCGTACCCCATGTTCCACAGGAGTGGTCCAAGGACAGACCCCTGCGGAACACCGCACGACATGGGCCGACGACTCAAAACTCCATCTCGGTCCTCGTACATGACGGTACGCTCCTCTAAATAGTCTGCCACTAGCCGCCTCAGGTACCCTGGCACTCCGTGATAGTGGAGTGCTTCCCTGATGCAGCTGAATGGCAGACTATTGAACGCGTTGGCGATGTCCAGCGACACCGCCAACAGCACGCCGCCACAGCTCACTACCTCTTCGGTCACGCCCCTCAGGCGCAAAATAGCACCGACCGTCGAACGCCTCGCTCGAAAACCGAATTGGGCGTCCGACAAATCGGGGCCGACCTCGCACAGGTGCCGGACGATGCGGGCAGAGAGGACCCTCTCAAACAATTTACCCGCCTCGTCCAGCAGCACGATGGGCCTGTAGGCCGCGACCGAGTCAGTAGGCCGTCCCGGCTTTCTTAAAAGGACCAGCTTCCCGCTCTTCCAGCAGTCAGGGAAGCGCCCGGACGCCAAGCAAGCGTCAAACACTTCCCTGAGGCGGTCGGACATGTGGTCGAGGGCGAGGGCCAACACTCGGGCAGGGATCCCGTCTGGCCCGGGGGCGGTGTTCTTGGAACGGATCCGTAGAACAACCGCCCCTACCTCCGCCTCCGTGACGGGCGGAACACCATCCTCCTCGTTCTCCCCGTCGTCTCCGGCCAAGGGGGCCATCGACGGGGGTACGTGCTCCGCCCGTTGCGGGAAAAGGCCCTCAACCGCTTCTTGCAGGAAGCTGGGCTGGAGAGTCTCCGTAAGGGGGGGGCCCGATGCGCGGAGCTTTTGTTGCGCCGCGCGATATGGGCGACCCCAGGGGTCACAATCGAGACCCTCCAGCATCTCCTTTCTTTTTTCCTCTTTGGCGCGGCTAATGGCCAGCTTCAGAGTTTTCCGCGCATCTCGGTACTCCTCATGAAGCCGGTCTTCCTCCCCATCTTCGCCATCTTCGCGGTGACGCCGCCGGCTGCGGGTGTAGGACCTCCGGGCACGAGTACAGGCCACGCGGAGGTCCGCCAACTCCTGGGACCACCAGTAGACCTCCTTCCTTGGAGGCCGACGACCTCGAACGCGGGGCATGGCCGCATCGCAAATCTGCGTAATCGCATCGCGAAAGCGGCCAGCCCCCATGTCTGCCTCCTCGGTCAGAGGCTGCGGATACAGCCAAGAGTAAATAATGGCTGCCTCCTCCAGTAGGTCCCTATCCAACTTGGTAACAGCCCACCGCGGGAAGCGGGAAGAACGCCGCGCCGTGTGACCCCTTCTGGGGTCCTGGGTCCGGGAGAGCTCGAATCGGATATAGAGGTGATCCGAGAGCGTCTCAACCTCTTCCAGGACACGCCAGTTCCTTACTCGTGCGGCGAGAGCAGGGGTAGCGAACGAAAGGTCCACTATCGACCCCCCCTGCTGTCGCACGCACGTGTTGGTGGAGCCTCTGTTTAGGAGACAGAGGCCCACCGATGCCGCCCACTCCTCCACGGCATCGCCCCGTGCGTCCGTCCTGGGGGAACCCCACGCAACGGACTTTGCGTTGAAGTCCCCCAGCACTAGGACGTGCCCAGACGCTAGTCGCCGCATCGAGGTCTCCAAGTTGTTGAGGAAAACCTCGAAGTCGCTCAGACTCCGGTTGGGGGAGAAGTAGACACCATATATGGTGATACCCCCCCACTCGGCAGCAACATATCCGGTACCTTTGTCTCTTAGCGACAAGGGTGGGGAATGAGCCGCCGTGGAGCTGATGACTGCCACGGAGCCGTCCCGGTCACCCATCCAGTTTGGACGGGGAGGAACGTAATAGGGCTCCGAGGCTACGGCTATACCGATCGACCACTGCGCCATGGTTTGCAGGAAAAGATCCTGCGCACCGGCAGAGTGGTTTAGGTTCGCCTGGACAAGGAGGCTAGAGACTTGATCCATTTATTGGACCGCCTCTACAACCTCCTCCATGGGCGACGACGACGACGCTGGAATGACAACGGTGGCAGCCTGGGTCGATTGGCTAGCCCCCGATGATTTTTGAGCAATGCGAGGAGGCTTGCAGCCCCCCTGCCCCATTTGATGGTTGGCGGGCAGATTGCCCGCCGCACACGCTGGGCAGTGAGGGGCGGCGGAACATTCCGCCGCCTTGTGCCCCGGTCGGCCGCAGCGGAAACAAAGACCGCTGCAGTCAAAGCAAATTGCGCATTTGACGCGGGTGTGTCCCGTAGACAGGCACTTAAAACACCTCATCGGTCTCGCCTCCAGGACTGTGACCCTGGCGTTGACGAAACCGATGAGGACCTTGCCAGCGTCGCCCAGGATTTTGGCCGACGCCACGGGACAACTCACCCACACCGCGCTAAGCCCTCCTGGGCCAGGGCGGATGGTGCCAACCCGGATGCTGTCACGGGTGCATCCCGTTCTTTCTAAAACTGCAACCCGGACATCTTCAGTCGTCACGGAGTCATCCAGGCCCGAGATACGCAACTCCGCGCACTTGGTGGGCCTGGCGATCTTGACACCATCCGTCGCTGCGAAGATACCCCGCAGCTTCTCGGCGAAGGTATCGGCCGTTTTCGCACCTTCAGCCCCGGGGAACTCT
This sequence comes from Callimorpha dominula, assembly GCA_949752705.1. Lineage (NCBI taxonomy): Eukaryota > Metazoa > Arthropoda > Insecta > Lepidoptera > Erebidae > Callimorpha > Callimorpha dominula. The sequence continues at coordinate 9,459,096 of OX457010.1, read as the reverse complement.
AAAACCCGAGCTCCCGTCTGGGCGAGGCGCATCCTCACACCTGAAGCCCCGAATTCACTGGAGAGGCTATCCCGGGCTTTCTTGAACACAGCCGCGTAGGATAGCCCGCCATCTGCCGCCTCCGGTGACACGGTGATCACCACAGCCGCCGTTTTCGGTGGCTGCAGTTTTCGCGGCTTCCTCGTAGTAGCTACTGCCACCGATGGCGACTGCGGTGTAGAGGCTGCTTTATTGGCAGCCTTCTTGTTCCGCCTTCGGGACTTCTTCTTGCTTCCGTCGACTTTCTGCCACCCGTCGTTAGAGGAGGCAGACGTCGAGGGGCCAGATGCGGAGGGGCCAGACACAGTTTTGGCACCAGTAGGAACTGTTGTCCCTTTAGGTGCCGGAGTGGGGAGCGGAGGAAACTCCGCCACTGCTGCAGCCGAGGCTATAGCGGGTTGCCCGGGCTTCGATGCCACTGCTTTTGCTGTGGCCTTAGCCGGTCGCCCGGCTTTCGGCGCAGCTGCGGGGACTGGCGCTGATGTTGCAGCCGCATAGGAGACCGCAACGCGGCCTCCCGAGACGGAAAGTGGCATTGGGCCCGATGCGGCTTTGGGCTTATCCCCGGCGAGTGGCGGTCGGATGATGGGGGCCGGAGGCAGCCGTGCCTCCAAGCCCGCGAGGCGCCCGTCCATCATCCTCCACACCGCGTCAATAATTTGACGCAGGTGGGAGTCTGGAACTTCGGAGGGAGAGGCGGTGGAGAGAGCAGGCTGTCGCTCTACTTGGCTTGGTTGCTCAGGGGAGACTGCCTGAGCCCGAAATTGGGCGAACTGAGCGCTGAGCTCAGCCACCTGTCCCGCCAACCGGTCGTTTGCCACCTGGAGGCGCGCCACGTCACCAATTAGGGTCTTCACGACCCCAGAGACAGCGGAGGAGGAGTCCTTAAGGGCCTTTACAAAAGAGCCCTTAAGGTTCGTGGACTTGGTGGCCACTTTTTGAATTATGGCCACCGCCGCGTCCGCTCTCTCCTGCATGGTTACCGGTGTATGGGGGACAGAAGCCCCTTCCACCGGCTCCCGGATCTTCAGCAGGAGATCCGCAATCTCCTCCTCCGCTACAATTTCACCTTCCGCTCTAGCCCGGGCGTAAATGCCTGCCCTAGAAAAGGCGGACCCTGCTGGAGCGGGGACCGGCGTCCGTGATCTCGACCTGCCTCTGAGGCTGGTCGCCACTTTCGGCGGCAACATATGTTGCGACGCGTCACCATCTTCGTCCCCGGAGCGTCCGCGCTTGCGACTCTCAATGTCGCGGACCTCCAGCTCCATATCTTCGGCGGAGTCGGTCGTTGGACTTGCGGCCCTCGAACGCACCGACATTCTTCTGCTCCCAGGAGTCGGATTGACTTCTGGGAGCTCCACAGAACGAGTAGTCTCGCATAAGACTTCCTCGTCCGTCGACGCAGCTTCTCCCGCTAGCCGTCTACTCCTTCTTCTATACTCCTTCTTTTTTTCTTCGTTACATTTTTTATTTAAAGTTTCATTTTCCATTGTTGTACCCACGATTGGGGGAGAAATAAAGGTCAACCCGGGCAGAGATCCCCCAATACCCGGGCAAGCGAAAATTTATGCCCAACCGTGGGGTCCGCAGGTGCCCCGGCTGGGAGTGCGCTTGCGACTGAACAACCCATCAGCCATGCATCCCCTGGTCACGCACCAGAACACGGGATTCGGGGAAATTTTTTAGAGAGGTTTTCTTCCTCGCAGTCCGGGCGGCTAAGCCAAGACCCTCGCCCCCAATCGGAGTCACGAGACATGACCACGACTCCTTTCGGGATTACGATATGCCGACGGTGACAAGGAAACTAAATTTCCCATGCCTACTCGGTGGCAGTGTGAGTGCACGCCGAGCCCGTCCTCCTTCTCCACTGGGGACAGCGAAGAATCTCCGACCCATGGAGGGTCCCTCCCTCATGATTTTTTACCGAGGTTTTCATCCTCATAGCCCCAAAGAGCGAAGAGCCAACAGATAGGTGTTCTCTGTTGGGCCAAGCCTCAACCGAGTGGCCGAAGAAAGATGGCCTCCTCTTCCTACTAGAATATTGGCCGTTGGCGATGACGCCGCCTCACAAAACGGAGGGAGAAAATCAGCGTCATTGCCAACGTTTCCAGGGTGCACCACGTGGAGGTTTTCTAGACAGCACCCCATGTCAATCCACTCCTAACACAAGCATTTAGCTTAGCTAGAGGGGTTAACAAGAACACAAAAGTGTGAAACCCACTTTTCCAGTATTCTTTAAAACAAGATTAAAAAAATAAAGAAAGAAAAAATAGAATAATGTTAAAATAATATATTTTTTTTATATTGTAAATTTAAAATATTTCAAACTGGCGACCACTAGTTGATTTAAACTCTTAAATATATTTACCATAGTAGTTATAAAATGTAACTAAGAAAAGCATTCAAAGGTATCAATATTATTTTATTAACATAAAGTTTTAATTACAACATTCTTGGCATAATCGGTACGTGAGAACGCAACGTGTTTGCAACGCAATGTCCCGTCAGATAGTAGCGATAATCTCGCGTTGAATTCCGCATGACATTGCCATGAAGAGGCTCGCTTAGAATATTACCAAGACAAGAGTGCTGAAGTTTGTCTGCAAGCTTCCCTCAACGTATTTAGGATCTTAATACTGGTGATGACTTTTGGATTTATCAATACAAAAACATCCATAGATCGCTGACTCTTATCCGGCTCGAAGGACCACTTCCGTCTGTATGAAAAAAAATCGAAATATAATTATTAGAGTACACAAAATTTTTGTGTTCACCGGTATATAAAATCGATATTAAATTAAATATTATATAATCCTTTATTACATTTATACCTTTAAATGTTTAATTGATGTTCGCAGCGAGGTTCTTTACTTGTACTACTTGATCATATTCAGATTAGATTAGAACCAGCCAATAACTTGTCATCCATGTAATCAATTGCCTATTAAGTACAAAGTTATATTACAAATTGAAACAGCACGTAATAGTTTATGTTATTTGACTATATAAAGCATTAGATATTGCAACTAAGTATTGCCAGAAGACGATTATTTATAACTATTATTTAGTTATCCTGTCACTGTACACTGCCGCTGGATGGTATTTGTCAAGATTGGCTTATTAATACTAAGTTGAAGAAGTTTCTTTTCTGCAACAGTTAGTTCGGCAATCATTTCGAACTATGTATAGAATTGAATTTAGTGTAATGTAGGTACAGAATACATAACAACGTGGAGTAGCCATGTTTCGGCACGTATGGGCCGGCTCGACCGGAGTGATATCACGGCCTCACAGAAAACCAGCAGTGAAGCAATGTTTCGCTGAGTGAATGAGGTTACCGGAGACCCTAACCCTTACCTCTCTTCCCCACTTCCCTACTACCACCTATCTACATACCAAGCTTCATCGCAATCGGTTCTGTAGTTTTGCGTGAATTAGCAACAAACATCCATACATCCTCACAAACTTTCACGTTATAATATTAGTAGAATGTACTCCACTATGACAATGTTAATGGTAGTTCTAGATTAACTAAACATTTTTTTCTATACAGTTAACTATACCTGTTCTATACTAGATGTTAAGTATTTTTTTGTCCGATGAAAAAACGGAGGAGGTTTTTAAGTCTAACCCTAACTAAACTCCTATACTAATGAAAAAATACTAAAGAATTATGAGTCGGCGCGAAATTCGAAAATACCTCCGCAAATAGATGCGGCGCGTCGCCGCAGCCATCACTTAATTTTATGTACCTAATGATTAATTAAAATTTGATTGTTTCTATGTTTGGCACCGATTCATAATTATTTAGGTATTAACAATAGTAAATACCTAAATAAGTAATATTACCTAGGATTCGTAGCTGTTTATTTAGACTAACAAGTATATTTTTCGCTTTTCAGTTCCTTTCTACTTTCGTCGATTTAATTTTTTGAAGTGAAAACTTCTTTAGGCACTTTTGCTATGGGGAAAAAGCCCTGAACTCGTGACCGTCACGCTAATAATACATATATAGATCCATTAGAGGACGCTAATCGAAACATTGAGTTCTGTCAGCTCCTTAGTAATTAATCTTTAAAAATATAATTAGTTCAATAAAATACTTATTGTGTGCGCAATTCATATGGTAAAATAAACAAAAACATAATTGTAATTAGGGTGAAAATTTATAACGCCTATAGTGCTTAATAGTGAAAACCTTTATTCAAAATTTCGTTGATGCGACACGTCGTTTTAACTTTTCACTTCTGTCGGCAGTCCCATGACTGCCTACTTTTTTTTGACAAAAACTTTTTATGAATTTCAATCTACAACTTCTTAGTGTAAAGTCGTTTTGCCACTGACACATGCCATGTACTAACAGTGATCCAGTTACTAATATTTTTATTTAGTCCTACGACAAGTGGCGCTCATTATCCGGTAGATATTATTCGTATGGGAACTCACTGAGGTCTTATTCTGGAACTTTTTTCTGACAAACTGGTCGGACAAAATTGGCTTTGCAAAAAATATAGCTATTTCTATGTTTAGGGCTGTTTGATGTTGCTAGACTGGTTTTAAACGATGCTTAGTTTGTGTTACAGTTTATAATTAACTTGTGTTTCGATTACATTGAATTCGGATTAGCGTAACATTCAGGTTTTAATTCGTACATCATATCGATTAAATAGAAAACCAATAAAAATATTTATGTCAGTCATGAATAAAATATTTTTTTACATATCCTAATATATCTTTATGTTGGGGGAAAGCCGTTACAAGCTTTTTATTTTTTTTGCCTTTATAACAACATTAAAGTAAACTCGCGCATGTAAACTTTATTTTATTTAAAAACATATACTTTAAAAATCCACTGTTGTAACACTATTCACTAAAGTTATCCAATAGAAACGCTTGAACTTTTCAGTGTACCTAATGCATTTTTTTTTAAACTGCAGCTGTCAAATTTGACAGAAATATTTATATTAAAATAGTGGACTCTATGGTATAAAGTTAACTATTCACGAAAGGAGCAAACGAAACGGTGGTCTATGGATTATAGGCTATGCCATAGACCTCCGTTCGGTCCAAACCGTAGTCCGTAATGGTATCAGTGCTAGCCGGGACCTATTGGACATTTCATATTACGTGTGCGTAATAATAATAAACCTAGAATCACACGGTGTGCCGTGAGATTCTAAATTTGATTCTAACGTAATCACTTCGTTCTGTCCTTGTCGATACCCAGAAGTTAAAATACGATATAGATGCTTGTATCATATTTTCTCAAAATTCGAAATTTAAAATTCACCGGTCATTCACAGAACTACTTAATAGCCATAGACTATATTTCTATTTTTTTGTACAAAGTTTTACTACCAGTGTGTAGTAGAAACTAGATCTGCTCAAAGCCTGGCTTTACTCGTCTGTACAACTTTTAATAAACGAGTTCACATCTTACATAAAAATACATGTAGGTACATAAACTTTTTATTTGTCAGTATTATACACGTGAGATATTTACAATCAAGCTGGCTAGTTTTATCTCATTCTGTGTGTTCAAACCCCATTTAGATATCACACGTAGCAAAATATGAATATTTTTACCTACGCCCCTTTCGTTCTTTTTTTTAACTCAAAGTGTTAAAGAATGTTTAAAAAGTTCAGTACTTCATGCTCAGACCTCATGTTATCCATGAATATTTAAATTTAGAATGACGATTTTTGGAAAATATAGATTTTTATCTGTGGAATGCATATTTTCTGGCGGGAAGTCATTATTCAAGTATTTGATATGACTTGCCGCGACATTAAAAATGTTTAATCGTTACTTAAGCTGCGCCTAAACATAAATTCTCTGTAGATAACTTTACTAAAGGATAATTTAGGTGACCATTAAACGATTCTATCTAAACAAAAATCCTTATAAAATTACTATTAGAAATTTTACGAGCACCTACATAGGGCCTTAATTCATAGGTTATTACATAAACATTAAACTAAGATCAGATGAGATCAACAGATGGGCCAATATACCGTTTGCTACCACGCCACGCTAAATAAAAGTTTAATCTTATGATTTTATTTACCTATGTAATATTAATTGTGCATATTATTAATTATTTAATATATAATTAATGTAATCCATAGATAAATACTCAATAACAAAATTGTTAAGAATTAATTCCTCCTCTTTTTTTTTATTTAGAGCTATTGACGAGCTTTAGTGATATCATTTTTTTTTCAAATAAAAATAATGTCGTATTTCGACTACTGCCCGAATACCTATACGCTAAAAGTTAGTGTACAAAAAATGTAAAAGAACAATCACAAGAATTCTTGTCAATCAATTATATATAAATCAGAATAACCAACAACACAGTATATTATAGTTTTATGAGGCTGATCTCAGAGCTATGCTGATCAAGACTTTAACAAAAAACGTAACTACAGTGTAGACACGTTAACTTTAGGGTTGGCAGTTATTACAAACTATTTATATAACACGTTTTTTTAGATTAACATTGTGAATTTAGGTATCAAGACTTAAATAACAGTATTTCATTATGGGTAGATAGTCTTAGTTTATCATTTAAAAAAACTTGTGCGTCTCGGGACGCCCGACAGAAGTGATAACTTAAATGCCAGACAGACTGGCGCCGAAACACGTTACGTAACGAAGCGGTTTACCTTCCAATAAGAAGTTATCACTTCAAAAAGTTATGTTAAAATGGGAGAAAACTTGTAACGGGACTTTAGCTACCGTATATGTTTACTACCACGCTCCTTAAAAATATACAAAAAAACATGTGCTTATTAAAAAAACCTTATTAAAAAAATATTGATAATTAAATCCATCTGTAAGCGTTATATATTATTATTATGATATTTATTTATTAACATGATGTCCTGAAACGAATATAATTTTATATTGGAGAATAGCTTAACATGATTTCTATAAAATTAAAATCTAAACTTGCTTTACATGCTTACATGATATTGTATACATGACTGAGTATTTACTACTAGTTTATAATCCAATATACCTAGTGAGTATGTGTTTATAAACTGGAAAAATGACAATAAAGGTCTACAAAATCTTATATATTTATTAGTGGGAACCTAAACAGAAGAAGAAACACTATTTTTAATAACGAATAATACGTAGGCATGCGTGTCAACCTTAATGGAGTTAGCTCCAAGGCTTTTCCGCTATAAAAATGTTTTAACTGAATGTGGACCCACATTTACGATGCCTGTAGATCTAGTGTAACGTAGTATCTCTAAGAAGATTTCTTTTTCTATAAGCGATTGTAGCCAGCACGTATTGCAAAGCCTCTTTTTTTGTATTTGTCTTTAGGAATCTGCATCTATCCACGACCACACTAAAGTACTTCGTAATCGAATGCCTGCCCTATCATGTTTAAATTAACAGTAGGTTGAAACCGTCTTCCAAGGATTCTATTCCTGAGTTTGAGCCGTTTGAGATGAGTTACCATATTCAAAGTTTACGCATGCTCAAACGGTTAAGGAAAATGCCGTGAAAAAATCTTCGTACCTGAGAGCTCTCGATAATATTTACAAAGGTTTGCGAAGTGTCTCAACCCACACTAGAACTCAAACTACACAATGCAAAAGAATTATAAAGGAGACTTCAGATAAAAGTTTTCCATCGTCTTCATTCATACACATCATGGGCTGAGCAAGACAGCTGGATGAAACGACATATTATCATTGTCAATTTCTCTGACTACTGCAGAGTTCTGCTACCAAAAATGTCGTTAAAAAAACTCCTACCATCCAATATGAGAATCATTTCTAAGAAAATGTAAAACAGTTAAAGCTTGTTTTTACGGCTGAAGTACTTACTGTGCAAAAATAAGCAAGCTTGATGGTCCATTATCATTTCAGTGAAGGTGAAACCTGTTATGCATTAACCGTTTTTTTAACTTACTTTAAGTAGATTAAATTTCACATTCACATACGTATAAAAATATGCTGAACGAAATCAAAAAGCAAAAAATCATTATTGAATAATATTTTTAACGGTTAAATCATGACTCTCCACTCCCTTCTTTATTCATGAATTAGTAATAGATCAATTTTATTACTCATTTGACTTCTAGCACGACTGACAAACGCCAGTATACTCCAAACTTCCCTAAAAACTGGATCCACAAAAGCCTTTGACAAATAATTCGTATGAAAAGAAAATATCGACAATGCGTATTTGCTTCACAAATAACTAATAGCTTCTTACCTACATTGACATACAATTCAATAAATTACCGTACATTACTCATACTATTATTCACAGGCTGCATATTCGAAATGCATTCACAAAGGTACCACAAACAATAGTGTACTGAGATGTATCCAGAATTACCAAAGGCTAATAAGTAAGTATTTATTTTTAAGAGAATTCAAAGGAATAAATAAAGACCTCTTTAACACGCGGCTACATACAGTGTCTTAAGACATGAATCATCAGAAATATAGTCGAGTGATAATGAATTCGTGTAGGTCCTTTAAAACACAATCTGTTTTTGTGACACATACAAATAACTTTTCAGATACGAACAGTTATAACAAGTCCACTGAACCCCGAGTCCTTTAAGCGGGTGTGATAATGCATCTCTCGAGGCCTTCCAACTGAGGGCCACTGTTTTAGTATCATCCGTATCTATAATGGTGGTCTGCAATCTTTGGATCTCAATCTAGCTCTCCATCAGGGAGTTGAGGTCATTCTGACGTGCTTTAATTGAAAAAAAATCATTAAAATAATAAATTAATAAGAAGAAAAATATCACTCGTATAATCATCCCCGATTTGACGTAAATACATCGATCAATGATTAATAGAAGTTATAATTATGTTTCATTCGGTTTTTGATAAAAAAAAATAGTGAGTCTTCGAATCCTGCATTTTCAAGGTTCTGCACTTTAAAATATAAAGAAACGATCGTTTATAATGTTAATTCTTTATTCGTCTGTCTGTTTGTAAGGACATTTTTCGACAAAAACGTGTAAAAATTACTGAAAAAAACGAAAAAATCAAATCTAAGGCAAAGCAATAAAAATACAGAGAATTAATCGCATTTTTAAACACATAGTCACAACTAAAATAAAGTGTAGGTCACAACTAAAATAGTCACGGTTTCGATGAAATGGAAGAATGTTGTTTTTGAATGGCAAAGTAATCACTAATCAATTAATTTTTCAAGAAACTTTCAGACTGCAAGTGGTACTCATAGCCATTCAGCCTATAAACAGTAACAGTTAAACACATACCGCATATCTATTACAACACGAACCAAGTATACCAGTTTGAAACCACAAACAATTTACATCTTCCATTAATGTAAGAGACAAATTAGATACAGTTGTAACGTTTTTACACTCAACGTTAACGATACCGATACGACATGGCCAAATTAAAACCGAGAGGAACTGAGCTGACGATCTTAACACAATTATATATACTAATATTATAAAGAAGTAAAGTTCGAGTTTGGATGTTCAGGGTAATCTCCGCTACTACTGATCCGATTTTGAAAATTCTTTTAGTGTTGGATAGCCCATTTATTGAGGAAGGCTATAGGCTATATAAAATCACGCTACGACCAATAGGAGCGGAGCATCAATGAAAATTGTTGCAAAAACGGGGAAAATTTCAAACGCAGACGAAGTTGCACGGGTCAGCTGGTGCTAAATATTTTCGTTTTATCGACTTCTAAAAGTTGCATGCCTAAGCTATTAATAACTTACTACATTACCTTGTAATACATACAAACACCTTGGCAGGAGTACATAAAAGGACATGGAGTACCTTTCATTAAAAAAAAATTGCTGTTCCGGGATGGATAGACAAAATAACTCTTACGCCAGCGGAGCCGCGAGAGAACGCTATTGGGTTGCCGCCCTTAAAGGTGGGAGTAGTAGGAAGAGGGAAGAGAGGGTGGGAGTAGTAGGAAGAGGGAAGAGAGGGGGGGAGTGAGGGGAAGGACGTGAATAGGGGTGAGGGGAGGAGAGGGAAGGGTTAGGGCCTTCAATAACCTCACTCACGCGGCGAAAAGCAATGCAAGCATTGCTTCACTGCTGGTTTACTGTGAGGCCGTGATATCACTCGAGTCGAGCCGGCCCATACGTGTCGAAGCATGGCTCTCCTACGAACATTTTTTTTTATCAAGGAAATATATTGTTCCCGTGGCATAGATTCCACCAAAATATTACTACTATATACGAGTATACTACTACTATACTACACAACACTACACAACAATATACTAGATATTATAAGTAATTTAATTTATATAATTGAAGTTTATTAAATTCATTAAAAGTTTATCCATCGATACATGAATTGTGTGAATTCTCTAAATCATATAAAAAAACATGATATCAAATATACATAGATTCTATATATATACATAATACGAGTATATGTAGAATCTATCTCTTTGTGTAATGTCCTCAGACATAACTTTATATTACTTACCTAAATAAGAACTTGGACTTATTCAGGTAGTCATAAAAGTAACATTAGGTCCACTCGACTGCCTTTCAAAGTACACAAATAAAAAAACCACATAGTACCCATTCATGAGTCGTTAGACATATTATTTGGGGTCAAAGAACTTGTGAATTGTGATCGTCGCACGCGCAGCTCTACGCGTTTTATTTGAAGTTATGATTTATTACTTTGCACTGGCATTGTTGGCGCTTAAACGCAGTAAAAAAAGGACTTTAAAGTATATATTGCAATTTTTCTGAAGTAAATCAACTTATATTTATTTATTTAGATACTTAAGATCATCGGAAAACCTGACGCTGGAAATTCCAACATATTCCACAACTTTTTTTGACATATCTTTTACAGTGCAAGCTGCACGCCTGTAGAATGCATTGCCAGAAACTATCAAAGGGGAAAAGTCACTAACTATTTTCCAAAAACTCATGAAGGATCTACCTATCTTTGTAATAACCTATACCTATGTATATACTTCTCTGTACTTATGTGTTTATATGTTTATATAAATATGTATGTATATGTTATTGTTTTAATAAGTAAGACTGATGTGCACCACAAGTTAACTATCTACAGTCCATCAAAATATAAACATCAATGGTTGGCTGTAATAGAACGCAAACTGCGATAAGACCGCCCATTGTACTGCTACTTAATATTGTATGTTTCGTATGTATCCTATTTGTTGGTATACAATAAAGTATACTCTATCTATCTATCTTACTCACGGTAGTAGACCATTTACTAAATACGTACCAGCAGTGACTCTCTCCCCCTTGTCTTCATGGGCCTTCAATTTGTATGGTTCTTATTTCGCTCTTAGTTACATATAGGTCGTCAATATTTGATAGCTTTTAGTTTTTAGCCTAATAGAACCTGAGATAACCGCGTCTGTGTTGGAGGACTCGGAGTTACATGCAATAGCCAGTTCGAGTTATCTTCTTCTTTAATCACTTTCAACCGCTAAGGTGTAGGTCTCCTTAATTTTATGAAATCTTTCTTGGTCTTGAGTAGTTTCTAACCACTTTGTGCCCGCCAGTCTTTTGATGTCGCCATACCAACGCATTAACTGCTTATAATCCCACATTGCCATTGCTTATCCTACTTACCTTCTTGACCCGTTTATTCCCCATCTCCCATCTTTAATCCCCAAAGTGACTGGGTGACGGCAATAGGTATTGCTATTACGGACTCAATTACATTTGGAAAAATTGGTGGGTGTGTAATACGTCTCTGCTTACCCCTTTGGGGATATAGTCGTGAATGTATGTATGTAACCGCGTTTACACAAACTTTCAAGCCATATTTCCTTTATAAATCTAGATTAATACCTACTAGTTTTTCCCCGCAGTTTCGCCTCCATTTATGGTCAATGTTCTGCTTCTATACGTCGCAACGATATAGCCTATAAACTTCCGCAATAATCAAGCTAACAAACACAACAAGAGTTTATAAAAATCAGATTTGTTCCTGGGATTAACACGTTCAAACAAACAAACTGTCAAGCTTTATCATATTAAGTATAATATATTATATTATACAGCACAATACGGCTAAGAGCAGTAATTACTATATTGCTCTTAGCAATACGGTATTAGATTGTCAAACCATTTTTTTCGTAATGTCAAAATCGTACGTTCTGTAGGTATTTATGAAGAATAATGAGTTATGATGTCACGTAACTATTGCCAAATCTTTCTATGTTAAAGTTAATTTCATGAGGACTGTTAAACAATTTATTTAACCGTAAGAAATTACCTTATTATAACATTCGTGTAGATGACAAAAGAATTACATCGCAGTTTATTTTTTATTCCAGAGGCGTAGTTAACCAGCATTATTAACGTTGTTGTATTGTATTGTTATTTATTGTTCTGCAGTGTTGTATTCTTTAACCCGCAAAAATACAACACTGCTCGAATCCCTCTTTACGTGTACTTCTATTCTAGAGGTACGTCACGTACGTACGTACGTCAGAGAGAGATTTGCATCATGTGTAGGAGGGCTTATAGGCGCGATAGGTGTATCTTTTTATTTTTCTTCTAGGTCATTGTTCGCAACACAAAAATGTTCAGAAATTTAATTAATCTCCTTAAAGAGCTAAATCCTTGTCATTATCTCATGTGCTTTATTTAAATAATATAGTATTTTCGAACAACGATGAATGATATTTCTGCAGGAAAATAATAACGCAGAAAAATTAAGAATTGAAAATAAGGAATGTTCACCGGCAACGCACCTGTGACTCATGAGTTGCAGGTATCCAAGGGCGGAGGTAGTCATTTACCATCAGATGACCCGTATGCTCGTTTGTACACGAAAAAAAAAACTTCTTATGTTGAAGCGAAGGAGGTTAGGTAAGTACAGAAGATATCTGCTTAATTTTTTTTTTTTTTATTTATTTATCATATAAAACAAGAAAAATACAAGAATTATATTACATAACACTGTAAACCACTAAGGTTTGTGGAGTGTTACACAGACAGCCAGTATAGCACAGTTACAATATTTTTTACATAATTATACGTCTATCTAGGCAAGGTGTTAGCTTATTATAACACTATGAGAAGTAGAAATAATCTCCTAAATATCCTTCAATTATACTTGGAAGTGATTACTGCAGTTAAAGCAATTAAAGCCGCTTGACTACAAAAGATAGCAATAACTAATGTATATTATACTAGCAGCGCCCCGTGGTTTCACCCGCGTAAGTCCCGATCCCGTGGGAGTATCGGGATAAAAAGTAGCCTATATGTTAATCCAGGTCTCCAGTTATCTACATACCAAGTTTCATTGCAATCGGTTCAGTATTTTTGGCGTGAAAGAGTAACAAACATCCATTCATCCATACATCCACACATCCACACATCCATACAACCTCACAAACTTTCACGTTTATAATATTAGTAGGATTAGACCTACCACTTGTCAACAGTTACTCGTTTACCTCCTTAGCAGTTAACGTTCAGTAACTACAGTCAAGGTTTGTACATAAAAATGCAACCTAAAATAAATAATAACGAATACTCCCACCACGGTCTGTGCACATGATGATTGATGGACATTATGGCTTTACCGCAATAGGGCCATGAACACGGCGACCATCTGCTGCTTCCGTGATCAATTCAATTCTTGCGGCTTCCACCATCCGGGAGTTTGGCATTTTTACTTTTTTTGCGTATTAGCATCTGATATCCGCTAGAAATTTGGTCACGTGATGCAGAGTACTAAAGTTTTGTCAAATCTGGCCAGTATACCACCAACGCGGCTCGAAAGCAACATCTAGGAACATGTATTTAAAGGTTTTTTTATAATGTACGAATTTTAGAAAAAAACAGGCCAAGTGCGAGTCGGACTCGCGCATGAAGGATTCCGCACCATCGTACATGATTTAATACTATAAACCAAAAAAGAAGGCTATAGTAGGGGAGCCCCCTTTAGTTTATTTTTATTATTTGTTGTTATAGCGGCAACAGATATACACATTCTGTGAAAATGTCAACTGTCTACCTATTACGGATCATGAGATACAGCCTGGTAACAGACACACGGACAGACGGACAGTGGAGTGTTAGTAATAGGGTTCCGTTTTTACCATTTGGGTACGGAACCCTAAAAAATTACATGAGGGGCAAAAGAGGCAAATAGGTATTCCAGAATCAATTTTAATTAATAAAGTTTCACCTGCCCTGCTGCTAGAAACGAATTTGCCCTAAAAAGGGAGAGGTGGCACATTTTATTTAATGGAGTGAGGTGATAAGGGTGATTGACTCCTATACCGTAATTAGTAATAATTAAGTACCCAATTGATCGAGAATATGACCCATGACTTTTCCAGGGGCCATTGGAAATAACTACAATAACAGTAATAATGTTTACCTTATTTTAACATACCTACATTTTATTATAATTATTATTCTTAGCATATTTAGTTATTAGTACCTAGATTTTATAGCCAGCTCGTTTGCCCCAAAATCCGCGTAGTCATTGCGAATTTATCATGAAATGTAAATACAGAAGTAACTTCGTAACATTTTTATTCGTCAGTCATACTTGCAAACTTCACCGTTAGTTTCAATCGTGGCTCCAAGTACATATAAACACAATATCTAAGTGTTGATGCTTATCTGACATATATCAGATACAACTCACATCGCCACGGTGCGTGCGGCTGATGATTGAAGGAACATTATGGCATTACCGCCACGTTTCTATTACAACCGCCTTGGTCAGATGGAACCGGATGGTGTTAACTGCCCTTATATTATTGATATGTACTGATTCTGTTTTGAAATAAAAGAATATCTTAATAGTCTACGATTTGATTGATTCCCTGAAAAGTTATTTACGATTCTAAACCAGTATGGTACACGGAAACTCAAAGGATTCTAAAGGAATATTTCGTCTGTTGAAGATAGTAACAGGGCACCCCATTTCTTTTTTCTAAAGTGAAAACTTCTTTAGGCACGTTTGTGCACTTTTGCTTAGGGGGAAAAGCACTGAACTCGTGACCGTCACTCTAATAATACCTATATAGATCCACTAGAGGGCGCTAATCTAAACATTGAGTTCTGTCAGCTCCTTATTAATTAATGTCACCAACCTGCTAATGCGACTTTTTAAGTTCGTTTTCACTTCTGTCGGCAGTCCCATGACTGCCTTTTTTATGGTATAGAGGTCAAACGAGCAGACTGGTCACCTGATGGTAAGTCACTACCGCCGCCCATGGGCACCTGCAACTCGAGAGTCACAAGTGCGTTGCCGGTCTTTAAGGTGGTAGTAGGGGAAGGGGAGGAGGAGGAAGTGTGCGGGGAGGGGGAGAAGAGGGGAAAGGGAAGGGTTAGGGACTCCGGTATCAACTCACCATCTAATCCATTCATCTAATTTCATTTAATTTTTTTTTACGTTCATTCTGTTTCAGTCAAGATAAAAAATAATCTCTTAATGCAAAACATTTCGCACATACTTTTTTATCTTCAATCATAAGCTTAGCTTCAAGTTAGTCACAACAAATATTAATTAAAAAGATATGTTTGTTCTCGCTTCTACTCTCCCACGGGGTCTGTATTCACTCTGTCTCTAAGATCTCAGGAATGTCATCAGTTACGATCCTGTCACACCAATTAAAATATCATTTCTTGTCAGTTATATCACGCTAAATTAAACTGGATCTTTTCTCTTTCTGTTCTCTCCTTTCCACACAATCTACTTGACAAAGCTCAGTTTTAAGTTCTCGTAATTCTTTAATATAAGGTAGACAACCTTTTTAAAAAGATTGAAGTATACAGTCAGCCAGATCAGTACATTATCTTAGTATAAAAACTGGTGGACAAGTTTCCCTTAGTGCACCACTCATTTCCGCGAAATATTTTTGTTTAGTAAAGCCATGCATAAAGTTATACAAAATAATTACACGAATGTCATAATGAGAAAAGACCGCCATTTTCATTTAGAAAATTAATTCAAAAATTAAACAAACTATTCCTTGCCTCCAAATTTGTTTTCTTCAGTATTACTTATATGGATATGATTTCAAATCACAATATTATGATATTACCTAGCACCTCTGATGTTCGTAAAAATACGTTTCAAGTTCCCATTTAAGTTAGAACATTAAAACTTTAACAAAATAAGGATTGCAATGTGACCGCACCTCCACGGTGAATATAGAACAAACCCTTACGCTTTAAGGTATTTTGAGAATGCCTTCGTATATAGTTCACGACCTCATTTCCTCCTCGCCCCTCGTCCCATGACGTCATCATGACGTCATACAGGGACCTTTATATCTCAGCCCTTGTTCTAGTAAGTATGTCATGTTATTGTATCGGTCATATACAATGTTTCGTAAATTAGGGTGAGTTGGGAATAGATGGAGCCTTTTGAAATGTAAAACTACCATCCCACTAATATTATAAATGTGAAAGTTTGGATGGATGGATGGATGTTTGTTACTCTTTCACGCAAAAACCACTGAACCGATTGCAATGAAACTTGGTATGTAGATAGCAGGAGACCTGGATTAACGTACAGTACTACTTTTTATTCAGATATTCCCACGGGATCGGGACTTACTCGGGTGAAACCGTGGGGCGCTGCTAGTTTATAATAAAAAAGGCTGTTATACCATTACGATCTTTATACCGTGTATTAAGTTGCAAACAAACAAATCGACCCCCTATAAAATTTCACGCGATACCTATTTGTATACTTACTTTTAAACTATCGCGTTCCATGATATACAAATGTAATGAATGTAATGATAGACTCAGCCTGTGACCTGCGTAATACGTAGTTACGTATATTTTTTTTTTTTTTTTAAAGACAATATGTGTAACGCGTTAATTCCCGAATACATAATTCAATACATATTCTTTTCTTTACGGAGCTAAAATGGGAATTTTCACAAGACAACACAAAAAATACATAACGCTTGACTGCATTTTCTTTATTTTCTGTAAGTTTGTAGTATTATTGTGCTGCCAACATGACAAAATCAGCGCGCCTGGGGCTAGGCTCTTACAGACACAGTATACACTCAACATCTGCGTGGTCACTTGAGCCATGCTCACCCCAAAACTTTATCTTCCCCATGGAACTCTGGTGACCCCACTCACCAGAAACATATCACTACGCTGGTAGTACAGCTTAAGCGCAATCTTTTGGTGATCAATCTACGTGAAGATATCTATTTCTCTAATTGAACTACTGGAATTCCTGCAGAAATTTACCTACTTATCGGTTTTCTAACTTGTTATCGGTTTTCCATTTCATTGTATTCATATACGGTGAATATAATTTTAATTAAGTAAAAGTAATAAGAAAGCCTCCAATGCATTTTAACAAAGATATCGTGAAAAATCAATAACTAGGGTTATAACAGGACACTGGGAACAATTGCAGGTGGTACCGATTGTTACCAATTCGTGCGAAAATATATTGCCGTTTTCTTTTACAGAGAAACATTTAGTTGGAAAAGGAATATAAACAACAGATAGCATTTAAATTTAGAAACCGGTGTTAATTGAAGTGATTATGAACTAGGTTTCGTGAAAAGCTCCGTTGGGGATGGGCACGATCATTTGTTCTGTGTCTAGGTGTAACTTCACGTATGTAGTTGGAAATATATGATCATGTTAATCAGCAGTCTGGTTAAAATAGTACAGTCTCTACCTAGTTTGGGATCAGACAGCCGTGTGTGAGGTGTTTTAAATTATTTTTATTATTGCGGAGGGGTGAGCTTTCCCAATCTTGCAACGGCATTCGTTTCGCTCTTCGCTCGAAGTCAACAGGCTTCATCAGTAAGTTATTTAGAATTTAGAATCTATGAACATGGTAAAGGTTGTGGTTTCGTATAGTCGTTCTTGGATCTTATGCCTATTTTTATTCACAACGTCAGCTATATATCATACATCAGCTTTTACCTGTAGCTTGGCTTGCCTCAATGTACATTTTGTCAATCAATTCACTATCCCTTGGGAACAGTTCATTATCTGGATGAAAGGTATCCTAACACCATCATCCACCCCCTGACAGGGATATGACCTGAATCTTGCACACACCTTGGTTGAGTAATTAAAGCGCGAAAGCGTAACAAAGAAACAAAGCAATATCACTTTCGCGTTAATAATATTAGTAAGGATGTTAAATAAACTTACTATTAGTGAGATTGGTCATTCTAAAGAATAAGTTTAGTTTGTACGGAACCTTGAAAATGTCCCATTCGCACTTGTCGGGTTCTGGTACAATCTCATCCATATACTAACGTTTTATTATTCTTTATGGCCGAAACGATTACTCCACGGTTTCGGTCCGTGGTCACCATTTGTCGGGTCAGTCGACTGCGAACATTTGAATGCGGCGGTTTGAGCAATGTCTCCCATTGTTGGTGACCAGACACCATTCTATGCAACATTATTGCTACATATGTGATTTTCTAATGTTAAATTGTTTTAGAGTATGTTGGAAAGAGGGTATCCGGTTGACTTTGAAGTTTTATAAATTGTTATTTTAACAGTTACTCAAGGGGTACCACAACTTAGTGTGTAGATCTATATATATATATATATATTTATAACTTTTTGCGACCTTACGACAAATGTGAAATAGTTTAACTTAATTACTTTTAGATGCACGGATGTTACAATGGCTTAAGTGTCACCTCACCACTACGCTGCGAAGAGTGTTACGGGTTCAATTCCCACACAGGACAAAAATTTGTGTGATTCGCAAATAGTAGTTCCGAATATGAGTGTTCTTTGTGATCGTTGTATGTACGTTTCGAGAGTCCCCCGCGACACAGGAATTATTATTAAAAAAAACTTTGTAAATTAATGACCAAACACACGGCCTGCATGATTAAAAGCGGTCAAGGTACCCTTGGAAATGTAAGCAAGCACCTTAAATCTTATTTTTAAACCAGAATACAGTTCCTTAACACCGTTTATAGTCCATGGGTTCAGTTTATAAAAGACAAAATATGCACCATTATCATCTCAAACATACTACGTCCGCTGCTAAATATAGGCTTCTTCTGTAGCCTTGTGGAAACTAATATCTATTATAAATTAAAAAAGAATACAAAACACCATAGTAATTTGCGGTAGTTTGTAGAAAATAATAGCGATTACACTATGCATGACACTATCATTACGTTTTAATAATGTCATAAGCAGGTCAGTGTAATAACTTTGCACACAATAAAATTACATAAGTAACGTTCATGAATATAAGGACTTTGTATTAAAATTGATTGTTAGTAACCGCCTTGAAAGAATTTCTGTGTTCTTGTGTTGGTTTCCTTCCGTAAGTTAACGAGTTTATTGATTAGATTGAACCCAATGTAGTAAAAATAACTATTCTTCAGAAAATTGGATAACCATGGTTTTCATATTGAAAATTAATGTTGTCTAAAGTCTGTTTTTATTTACTAACTTCTTATTGCACTACTTGTATGCTGCAAAATTGATAAATCTGCGAAAAATTGCCAGAAAAGAACCGATTGATTTTTCTTATTTAGGTAATACGTAGTTATGTAGATTATATTTGAATCTGGCGGTCTTCAAATTGTGTTATTTTTAACAGACTTCACAAAGAAGAGGTTCTCAATTCAACTTAATAATGCTTTCCTTGCGTGTAAGTGTATGTACGCGATATCTGTGAGATTTGTGAACCGATTTCAATATTTATTTTTGAATGAAATTGGTTGTACTCAAACTTGGTCACTGTGCTTTAAATTTGAAAAAAATATTTCACCTCTAAGGATGGAAAATTAAAGGATTAAGAATACAGCTTATAACAATTGACCATGATTTAACCGCATTTTAGATTTTTTTTTATTTTAGATTTTATTATTATTCATTTATTTATCTTAAGTGGTCACCATTCACCAGTGAAATACAATACAGACACGATTACAAACATTTAAGCATTTCAATTGGCGGTCTTACCCCTCACGGTGATCTCTGTCAAACAAATCTTATTAGATTGTGATATTGTTTTGGTTTCTTTCTATTAATTT
The DNA here is from genome assembly GCA_949752705.1 of Callimorpha dominula. NCBI lineage: Eukaryota > Metazoa > Arthropoda > Insecta > Lepidoptera > Erebidae > Callimorpha > Callimorpha dominula. The sequence goes on along the minus strand of OX457010.1, from coordinate 9,439,031 downwards.
TAAGGAAAATGTAGTGTAGAAACATGGTAGAAACTGACTGTAGAGACTGTTTACTTTTGTTTATTTTAAAAATTAAGCATAGCGCTATGAGATTTCATTTCAGATTTATTCTTTAGATAAAAAGTGTTTTTGATCTTTAAAATATATTTCTATAAACATAAATTTATATAATACGCCGCATAATAATAAATTAAACCGAAAATAACGATTCTTGTGCCTTAGGGAAGCGATTTATTTAAAAAACTTTTAAGAAAAGAAAACTTGTAAGAACAGAGCAGTAGTAAACCACATAAATTTGACGCGGGGGAAGTCGCAAGTCACAGCTAGTATACAATAAAATTGTTTTGTATGGATATAAATGTGTGTGTGTATGTATGGGCGCATGCGTGCGTGACATGCGCAAGCGCAAATGAGTAGACGTGATAGCATGTGAGATCATAGTGCGTAACGAAATTATTTTATTTGGTTCTTATGTTTTATCTGTATTATGATGGATATAATATTATTTATATCCTCAGATGTTGGCTGAACGGTACGATACGATATTAACCAAAAATATAATATTTCGTTGTTAAGTTATTGCTTATTGCCGTCAACCGGGAGGTTGACAGCAATAAGCTTGCCCTCTATTACTTGAGTCAGATCAAATTATTACTAACAATATGGCGGTAAGATTCTAATTAAAACCCGTAATATTGTTTTATTATTGTCAAAGAACACGTAGAGGGCTCGGAATTCTTACTCGTGTATTAATAAAAAGAATAACTGAGTTTATTTTGAAGTGATAAGTTCTTATAGGAGGGTCAACCACTTCGTTACGTAACGCGTTACGGCGCCAGTCTATCTGGCGTTTAAGTTATCACTTCTGTCGGGTGTCCCGAGACGCACACGTTTTTTTTTAAATTGAATAGGTATAGGTATCCACCAACTAAGTCACAATTACATACAACATTAAAAGCAACAATGGTATTAGATTACTGTTTTGGCACTTGTCTTTTAGAAGTACTGAGCACTTACATGTAACCTTTATTGTGATTGATAATGTGAAAATAATTTAATATTTATAGTCACAAAAAAAATCATGATCCGTACGCTATGGAACGTTTTCTTTTTAATTAATCAGCGTATTTTTTTAAAGGAAATACGTTAAGACATTAAATTACACATTAATTCACCTCAAGCCATTTTATCACATAGGACGGTAGACATATTTAGCACGCAGCTGACAGGCTTGCGTGCTAAATAACTTAATATTGCATGTAGCAAGAAAAGTCCTGCAGGCATTTACGGGATCTTGTCTGACCTACAATGAGACCTGCAGGCTTTAGGTCGAGAGAAAGCCACACAGTACTGCCCTCTTTATAGATGCCATAGATAGTAACTGATTTATAAATTTATTGTTTTAGTTTTGTGGTTAGGATTAATTGCATGCTTTTTAGGGTTCTATTTCTCAAAACGAAAAAAGTACCCGTAATAGGATCACTTTGTTCGTCTGTCTGTCTGTTTTAAAAAATCTTAGTATCGATTCCCGAGATGGATGCTATCTAGAAACACAAGTTTGTTTGTTTACGGTCCTCCGTTTTTGTAATATGACAGCACACAGACTAACAGTCGTTTGCTTGGCACTCGGCTTATGGTAAGCGATTACCGATGCGTATAAACAGTCGAAACACAAGTGGTGTCATCAGCGTGTTGTCAGCAGGGATCGTGAAGACGTGCTACGTTCTGCACTTCCGATTTAAGTTGAAAAATGATGTGTTGTTTGCCGTACACTCCTACGCATGTTATCTGGAACTAGTTTTGAGCTTGTCAAGTTAAATCTTCAAGCTATTTTTATTCGTTATGTGGTTATGCGTGTGTTTTCAGGCTGCAATAATTTCTTTATAGGATGTAATCCATATAAAGTTTTTTAACCATATATGTTGACTAAATAGCTATCTGAAATAATAATTACCTTAATCAGGAAGATGCTAATATTGTGAGTTTGATTCCGCCTTTAAAAGTAATTAAAAACAATTACGCACTTCATCATAATTCATTCTCACCTTACATAAGCATAAACACAAAAACAAGTTATTAAAGAGTTCTAAAACCGTTAGAGAATGATAAATTTATAAATATAATCGCGGCATCGGTGCGGGGCTTCGCGGTTGAGCGCACGCGCATGCTACGTCACTTCCGCTCCCCCTCCCCGACTTCCGGTCGGCATAACAAGCTGCGGGATATAAAATTGTATAACTCTTACACTTATTTTTCATTTATTATTCAAATTAATTACGGTTCAACCAGTACACCACCGTCATGAACCCATTTAGATACTACATTTTGTTAACTTGGAGAGCTGATTGAGAATACTAGGAATATGCGAATTTCCGTATTTATTTATTTATATTTATTCATCAGACTACAATAAGGTCCACTGTGTTACTAGCATTTAATTACTTCTGTATATGAGGACTATCCGAACGATCAGCATTCGCACGGAACAACAACGCAGCTATTGGGGCTGTCGCGCATCCTGCGCAGCAGTGAGGCACATTTTTAACGCCAAACCGCATCAAAACAGCCGGTGCGTGCCTCAGTAAACATTGTTGATGCGCTAGAGAAGCGCTCTGAATGCATTGTTGAACTTGATGCGCAGCGCACTGTACCTAAGCCTTCTGGGTTTACTTGAACCACAGGGCTCTCGTGTACAATGATGAACAGTATGTTTTAAACAATAGGATTTTAACAACATCTGTACATCGAGAAAACTTGAGGGCAAGAGTGTAAGGAAAGTATACGTGGCAGGCAATGAAAACTTATTTTTAGATTCAAATGTATATTTTTTTATTCATAAAAAAGTACATTGATTTTATGACTTCTACCAAAAATTCTGACACATAACATATCAATTGATGTTGCGTGCACACGCGTTACGAGTTCCGTTGTACAACGCGTTGCTAAAAGGAACGAATTGTTAATTCTTTCGAATCACACGAAAACTGGAGCCGTGTCATATCGATTTGTACGATAGTACTGCAACCATAAGATTAATTAGCGAACGATTCAACTAATAGTATTAAGTGATAGATGTTTTAAAATATTCATTATGAAGAAGAAGTAAGAGACTGGATAGGTGTAATATCGCTGATAATTGCACAACAGAATCTTCCTAATTCCAGAGCAGACCATTTTTCTTATCGAATCAGAGAACCCATAGGTACCGGAGATATAACTCCACCGTACAGAAAACCGCAGTCTACTGCCTCGACCTTGTATTGAATCCAAAGAGTTGTCAAAATACAATGTAGTATATGGATACTACATTTTTGCACACTTTTTTTTTTACACTACATTTTGAGAAGCGAGTTCGCAGAAGATTTAGGAAAGAGCATTAAAAGACTTAGAGCCACCAAATTTGAGTTGGTGATGTTTGTGTTAGTGAGTGATAAATGTGATAATAATGACTGGAAACCGTTTTGTACCATTCGGTCTTTCAATATCTATACTACATATACTTATACAATAAAGTTGAAGAATGTTTGTTGGTTTAAACGCGCTAATATCCGGAACTGTCAGTTACATTTGAATAAAGTTTTGTGTATTGGATAAAGTATTAATTGAATAAGGTTACAGGCAACTATAACATCTCGCTGCGGCCTTTAGTAGAGGAGCAGTCATCATAAACTCAGGTGACAATGCGGTAAACGGTTAGTTTTTAATAAAATCATGTGCTGTGGTTCTTACATTTTAGTGTTCGGTGTGAATAATATACGTCCATGAATCAGAAAGCGTGTGCGTGTTTTTTTTTTGTGGTTGCAAAAAGAATTACACAGTTATAAAACTATTGTTGAGTAACCGGATTTCGGCGCCTTGAAACAAATTTTTATACCCTTGTGGAGTAAGAAGAATTTTTAGTATGGTAATTAAATAAAGTTTTTCGTGTCTATGATAATGTTAATAGGTTATGACTGGCTTGTTGGTCCAGGGGTTAGATGCTCGGGGTGCCGTCTAGAAAACCTCCACGTGGTGCACCCTGGAAACGTTGGCGATGACGCTGCCTTTTGTACCTCAGTTTTGAGGACAGCGTCATCGCCAACGGCTAATATTCTAGTATGAAGAGGAGGCCATCTTTCTTCGGCCACTTGGTTGAGGCTTGGCCCAACAGAGCGGGCGTGTCTGTCGATACCTCTGTTGGCTCTTCGCTCTCCGGAGCTAAGAGGATGAAAACCTCGGTAAAAAATCACGAAGGAGGGACCCTTCCATGGGTCGTAGTTTCTCCGCTGTCGTCAGTGGAGAAAGAGGGCGGGCTCGGCGTGCACTCACACTGCCACCGAGCAGGCATGGGAGGATTTGGTTTCCTTGCCACCGTCGGCATATCGTAATCCCGAAAGGAGTCGTGGTCATGTTTTGCGACTCCGATCGGGGACGAGGGTCTTGGCTTAGCCGCCCGGACTGCGAGGAAGAAAACCTCTCTAAAAAATCACCCCGAATCCCGTGTTCTGGTGCGTGACCAGGGGATGCATGGCTGATGGGTAGTTCAGTCGCAAGCGCACTCCCAGCCGGGGCACCTGCGGACTCCTCGGTTGGGCATAAACCTTCGCTTGCCCGGGTATTGGGGATCTCTGCCCGGGTCGACCTTTATTTCTCCCCGTCTCGTGGGTTTAGATATGGAACACTTAAACAAATATAATAATAATAAAATAAACGACGAAAAAAAGAAGGAGAAGGAACAAAAGCAGTCGCAGAAGGAGAAGAATGAGAAGAAGGTGGACACCTCGTCTAACGAAGAGGAGGTCTTGCTCGAGACGCCTATCTCGGTCGAGCTCCCAGAAGTCAATCCGACTTCTGGGAGCAGAAGATATTCGGAACGCCTGCGTTCCAGATCTGTTGTATCGTCGGACGGAAATTCCGTTACGACGGGAGACAACCAAGAGACGATGGAAGTGGAGGTTCGCAATGACAGTCGTAAACGCGGACACTCCATGGACCACGATGTCGACACGTCGCAGGAGATGCTACCTCCCAAAGTGGCTAGTAGCCATAGAGGGAGGTCGCGCACGCCGGTCTCGGCTCCGTCAGGCTCCGCCTTCTCTGGGAGGGAAGCCTATGTCCGAGCCAGAGCGGAGGGCGAAAGCGTAGCGGAGGAGGAGATTGCAGATCTCCTGCTAAAAATTCAGAAGCCGGTGGCAGGGGGTTCTGTCCCCCAAACACCATCGACCATGCAGGAGAGAGCAAACGCGGCGGTGGCCGTTATCCACAAAGTGGCCACCAAGTCCACGAACCTTAAGGGTTCCTTTGTTAGGGCCCTTAAGGACTCCTCTTCCGCCATCTCTGCGGTCGTCGAGACCCTCATTGGGGACGTGGCGCGCCTCCAGGCCGCAAACGATTTGTTGACGGGGCAGGTCACCGAGCTCAGCGCTCAGTTCGCCATATTTCGGGCACAGGCGAATTGCCCTGAGCAGCCGAACCCGGTTGCCCGGCAACCTGCCCCCTCCCCATCCCCCGTTCCGGATGCCCACTTGCGTCAAGTTATTGACGCAGTGTGGCGCATGATGGATGGGCGCCTCGCAGGTCTGGAGGCAAGACTGCCTCCGGCGCCTATCGTTCGGCCACCACTCGCCGCAGCCAAGCCTAACGTCCCGACGCCGCTTCCCGTCTCGGATGGCCGCGTGACAGTGACGTATGCCGCGGCGACGTCTGCACCGGCGTGTGCAACCGCACCGAAGGCTGGTCGACCGGCTAAGGCCGCGTCAAAAGCGGTTGCACCAAAGGCCGGGCAACCGCCGAAGGCCGTAAAAAAAGTGGCAGCAGAATTCCCTCCGCTTCCCACTCCAGCACCGAAGGAGAAGAATGTGACTGCTGTTGTCATTGGTGCTGAGCCGGTGCCTCGCCCGTCCGCATCTGCCCCCTCCACGTCTGCCGCTTCCAGTGACGGGTGGCAGAAAGTCGGGGGAGGGAAGAAGCGTTCCCGAAACCGAAATAAGAAGGCTGCCAAGAGTGCACCGTCTCCGCCGCAGGCACCATCCGTGGCAGCGACTGCCACCAAAAAGCCACGGAAACTGGTGCCACCCAAAACGGCGGCTGTGGTTGTAACCCTGTCGCCGGCGGTGGGGGACGGCGGGCTATCCTACGCGGCTGTCTTTAAGAAAGCCCGGGATAGTCTGGCCGGTGAATTTGGGGCCGTGGGTGTGAGGATGCGCCTCGCCCAAACGGGAGCTCGAGTCCTCGAGTTCCCTGGGGCTGAAGGCGCAAAGACGGCGGACACCTTTGCCGAGAAGATGCGTGAGATATTTGCAGCCACGGATGGTGTCAAAATCGCCAGGCCCACCAAGTGCGCGGAGCTGCGCATTTCGGGCCTGGACGATTCAGTGACGGTCGAGGATGTCCGCGTTGCAATTCGGGAGAAGGCCGGATGCAACGCGGATAACATCAGGGTCGGCACCATCCGCCCCGGTCCAGGCGGCCTTGGCGCGGTGTGGGCCAGTTGTCCCGTGGCATCGGCCAAGATTATCAGCGACGCCGGAAGAATCCTCATCGGTTTCGTGAACGCTAGAGTCACACTCCTGGCGGCGAGACCGATGAGGTGTTTTAAATGCCTCGCCGCGGGACACACCCGCGTCAGGTGCGCCAGCTGCTTTGACTGCAGCGGACTGTGTTTCCGCTGCGGTCGACCGGGGCACAAGGCGGCGGAATGTTCCGCCGCCCCTCACTGCCCAGCGTGTGCGGCGGGAAATCTTCCCGCCAGCCATCAGATGGGGCAGGGTGGCTGCAAGCCACCTCGCACTTCTCGGCAAACTTCGGGGGCTAGCCAATCGACCCAGGCTGCCTCCGATGTCAATCCTGCGTCGTCGTCGTCGCCCATGGAGGAGGTTGTAGAGACAGTCCAGTAATGGACCAAGTCTCCAACCTTCTTGTCCAGACGAACCTAAACCACTCTGCCGGTGCGCAGGATCTTTTCCTGCAAACCATGGCGGAGTGGTCGATAGGTGTGGCCGTAGCCGCGGAGCCCTATTACGTTCCTCCCCGTCCTAATTGGCTGGGTGACCGGGACGGCTCCGTGGCAGTCGTCAGCTCCACGGCGGCTCATTCCCCGCCCTTGTCGCTAAGAGACAAGGGTACTGGATATGTTGCTGCCGAATGGGGGGGGATCACCATATATGGTGTCTACTTCTCCCCCAATCGGAGTCTGAGCGACTTCGAGGTTTTTCTCAACAACCTAGAGACCTCGATGCGGCGACTAGCGTCTGGGCACGTCCTAGTGCTGGGGGACTTCAACGCCAAGTCCGTTGCGTGGGGTTCCCCCAGGACGGACGCAAGGGGCGATGCCGTAGAGGAGTGGGCGGCATCGGTGGGCCTCTGTCTCCTAAACAGAGGCTCCACCAATACGTGTGTGCGACAGCAGGGGGGGTCGATAGTGGACCTTTCGTTCGCTACCCCTGCTCTCGCCGCACGAGTAAGGAACTGGCGTGTCCTGGAAGAGGTTGAGACGCTCTCGGATCACCTGTATATCCGATTTGAGCTCTCCCGGACCCAGGACCCCAGAAGGGGTCACACGGCGCGGCGTTCTTCCCGCTTCCCGCGGTGGGCTGTTACGAAGATGGACAGGGACCTACTAGAGGAGGCAGCCATCATTTACTCATGGCTGTCTCCGCAGCCTCTGACTGAGGAGGTAGACATGGGGGCAGGCCGCTATCGCGATGCGATTACGCAGATTTGCGATGCGGCCATGCCCCGCGTCCGAGGTCGTCGGCCTCCAAGGAAGGAGGTGTACTGGTGGTCCCAGGAGTTGGCGGACCTTCGTGGGGCCTGTACTCGTGCCCGGAGGTCCTACACCCGCAGCCGGCGTCGTCACCGCGAGGAGGGTGAAGAGGACCAGCTTCATGAGGAGTACCGAGAGGCGCGGAAAACTCTGAAGCTGGCCATTAGCCGCGCCAAAGAGGAGAAGAGAAAGGAGATGCTGGAGGGTCTCGATAGTGACCCCTGGGGTCGCCCATATCGCGCGGCGCAACAAAAGCTCCGCGCGTCGGGCCCCCCCCTTACGGAGACTCTCCAGCCCAGCTTCCTGCAGGGAGTGGTTGAGGGCCTTTTCCCGCAACGGGCGGAACACATACCCCCGTCGATGGCCGTATTGGCTGGACACGACGCGGAGGTCGAAAATGAGGAAGTTCCGCCCGTCACAGAGGCGGAGGTGGGGGCGGCTGTTCTACGGATCCGTTCCAAGAACACCGCCCCCGGGCCAGACGGGATTCCTGCCCGAGCTTTGGCCCTCGCCCTCGACCACATGTCGGACTGCCTCAGGGAAGTGTTCGACGCTAGCCTGGCGTCCGGATGCTTCCCTGACTGCTGGAAGAGCGGGAAGCTGGTGCTATTAACGAAGCCGGGACGGCCTACCGACTCGGTCGCGGCCTACAGGCCCATCGTGTTGCTGGACGAGGCGGGTAAATTGTTTGAGAGGGTCCTCTCTGCCCGCATCGTTCGGCACCTTGGCGGGGTCGGCCCCGATTTGTCGGACGCCCAATTCGGTTTTCGAGCGGGGCGTTCGACGGTCGGTGCTGTCCTGCGCCTCAGGGCTGTGACCGAAGACGTAGTGAGCTGTGGCGGCGTGCTGTTGGCGGTGTCGTTGGACATCGCCAACGCATTCAATAGTCTGCCATTCAGCTGCATCAGGGAAGCACTCCTCTATCATGGGGTGCCACAGTACCTGAGGCGGCTAGTGGCAGACTATATAGAGGAGCGTACCGTCATGTACGAGGACCGAGATGGAGTTTTGAGTAGTCGGCCCATGTCGTGCGGTGTTCCGCAGGGGTCTGTCCTTGGACCACTCCTGTGGAACATGGGGTACGACTGGGCCCTTCGAGGCGACTTCCCCCCCGGGCTGGGCGTAATCTGTTACGCCGACGACACACTGGTCACAGCCCGGGGGGCGAACTTCCAAGAGGCGGCGCGTTTGGCCACCAGAGGTGTCTCTCTGGTGGTCGGTCGCATCGAGGCGCTGGGTCTGCGGGTGGCCCTGGATAAGACGGAGGCCCTTTTATTTCATGGGCCTCGTCGTGGTCCACCCCCTGGCGCCTCCATCGTAGTCAACTCGGTTCTCGTACCGGTTCGGGCCCACATAAGGTATCTGGGCCTGATCCTCGACGGTAGGTGGCTCTTCGACGAGCACTTCCGACAGCTTGCTCCGAAGCTGGTCGGCGCTGCGTCCGCCCTTGGGCGACTCTTGCCCAATTTGGGTGGACCCAGCGTCGCTACAAGACGGTTGTACACGGGGGTTGTCCGGTCAATGGCACTGTACGGTGCACCGGTGTGGGCGGGAGCTCTGACCGCCCAGAATAGGGCGCGCCTCTGGCGCCCTCAGAGGGTTATGGCGGTTAGAGCCATACGCGGATACCGCACCGTGTCGACGGAGGCGGCGTGCGCGTTGGCCGGGACTCCCCCGTGGGATTTGGAGGCGGAGGTGCTCGCCGAAGTATATCGGCGAACGGCTGAGTTCCGGGCGGGAAGCGGCAGTCGGCCCCCGCCCGAAGAGGTACGCGAATGGCGTGAGGCCGCTCGCCGAGCCACCATGGCTCGTTGGTCGTCCCGGCTGGAGGCTCCACGTGCTGGCTTTGCCGCCGTGGAGGCGCTCCAGCCGGTCATCGTCGAGTGGGCAGGGCGGCAGCACGGGACCCTTTCCTTCCGACTGACGCAGGTTCTTTCCGGGCACGGCTGCTTCGGGAAGTACCTGCACTCGGTCGCTAGGAGGGAACTGAGTTCCGCCTGTCACCACTGCGACTGTAGTGAGGACTCGGCTCAGCACACGCTGGCGGTTTGCTCCGCCTGGGCGACGCAGCGTCGGGCCCTCACTGCAGTCATCGGAGGGGATCTCTCGCTACCGGCCGTCATACGCTCCATGGCCGGTAGCGACAGGAATTTTACCGCGGTCGCGACCTTCTGTGAGGACGTCATCTCGCAGAAGGAGGCGGCGGAAAGGGTCCGGGAGGACGATCTCCACTCGGACCTAATTCGCCGCCGGCGAACCGGGCGGCGGAGGCGCGCTTACCAGCGCCTCATGCCGCCCTGAGTGTGGCCGCGGGTGGACGGGACGGGTTTTTCCCCTTCACCCGCTATAGTGGCCCCCCGCGAGGAGGCGGCGTCCGCGTGTGCCTGGACGTCGCCTAATTGAGAGGTTTTTACCCGAAGGTGGTGCCCGCGCTTTTGCGGGCAGGCGCTAGGGGGGGTCCGGATGTCTTAATAAAAGCTGTTCCCGGATCCCTCCTACTTAAGGCGCAGTACGGCACACCGTGTGGTTTTAGTCGGTTCGATTCCGACACACCGCCCCACCGAAAACCCCGGTGGGGTGACGGCCCGAGGGGGTTTCCACACGCACAAAAAAAAAAAAAAAAAAAAAAAAAAAGGGGTTAGATGCTCACTGCTGAGCCAGATGTTTTGGGTTCAATTTCCACCCAAGACAAATAATTGTGTGATGATCATGATCATTTGTTCTCTTTGGGTCTAATTTACCTATGACTAGCAGCGCCCTGCGGTTTCACCGGCGTAAGTCCCGATCCCGGCGGAATATCGGGGTAAAAAAGTAGCCTATATGTTAATCCAGGTCTCCAGCTATCTACATACCAAGTTTCATCGCAATCGGTTCAGTTGTTTTGGCGTGAAAGAGTAACAAACATCCATACATCGATACTCACAACGATTCACGTTTATAATGTTAGTAGGATATGTATGTATTTAGAAATATATAAGTATTTTTATCAGCAGTCTGGTTGCCATAGTACAGACTCTGCCTAGTTTGTGATCAGATCTGCCGTGTGTGAGGTGTGTAAGTTTGTTCAACTTTTGTTTCACTTTATAATACTAGGGTGAAAAAGCATTTCACTAGGCCGCCATAGTGCTGGTCACCATGCTGCACTGTCCCTGTTCGCAGTGAGGATGGTGACCACCACTCTTGGATTCTGCTTGTGCTTTCCATCAGGCGGGGCAGAGTCATTTTGGCAGCTCAAATATAAAAAAAAAAAAATGATTGTTAAACAAGCAACCAACCGACTCGGAAAACTGTCACCCTATAAATTCACCACCAAGATCTTTAAGTCAGCTATGTATTGACTCACTTATTAATGAATTGATGGAATGCTCGATCAGTAGGGAAATAGTTTGAGTCTATCTACTTAAAAATTGCATAGAGTAGACATTCTTAATTATTTTTTTTTTCTTTGTAAATATTTATGTTACAGTAAATATATTTGTTACAAAATTGAGACAATTCTATTTTTAAGTTTTTTACACCTTTGGAAACATTTTGGCAAGCATAATAAAGAATTGAATTGAAAATTTAATTGAATTCTATCATTTTTTTAAATACAACATAAAGCAGCAACAAATATATAAACAGAAGTTCCTAGCGATGAGGAAATATTCGAAACACCGAAAGCGTTAAAGCAATTTGTCCATTTTAATTTTAAGAACGCGCCCATATATTGTAACTAGCCGTCCCCGCAGTTTTACCTGCGTTTATAGTCAGTGCTCCGCTCCTATTGGTCTTAGCGTGACGATCTATATATCATATAGCTATAGCCTTCCTCAATCAATGGGCTGTCTAACACTGAAACAATTTTTCAAATCGGACCAGTAGTTCCTGAGATTAGCGCGTTCAAACAAACAGACAAACAAACAAACTCATCAGCTTTTTTATATTAGTATAGATTTATCTTTACGATTTACTACGAAAAACAGTATGTGTTTTCACAAAGAAGCTAAATGCGTACATATACTAGCTATAATTGTGTCACCATCCTAACACCAAGGACAAAACACAAATACCGGACAACTTTGTTGTAGTTTACGCAACGGTATTTTATAACTGAATAAAATGTATGACTTACGTCTATAGCATCCGTGTGGGTAGATCTATAGATAGACAGGTCTTTATTGCACACCAAAAAAGTATTATACGATTTAGAACTTTTATATTAAGTAACAGCACAATGGGCGGTCTTATCGCCGCGATCTCATACAGACAACCTTAGGATGGACTATACTGTATGGTAGTAGGTAACTCGCGGTGCATAACTAAAAATAATAAGAAAAATATACAATTTGTAAATAACTGTCTATTTAAGTCTACTATTTTTTATTATTATTTAAATAACATATGTTATATTAACACTACACATACGTATAATTATAATATATGATTCTTACGAAGATAGGTAATGATCCTTGACGAGTTTTTGAAAAACAGCTTGCGACTGTGCTCGTCGGATAGTTTTTGGCAATCTATCTATCTCTCTATCTATCTATCTATCTGTGTAATAATTGATTACTAATTAATTAATTTATTCGGTTAATGATATATTCGAAAGCAAAGCGTTAAGCGGAGCGATTATCAACATCGTTTAGGCGATGCCGCTGCCGCCGTCATGTCCAGACTTACTGAACTTACTCTTTGTGTATTGTCATTGATAAATGCACTGCGTTTTTAAGTGTAGGGAGGTGGTTTCTTTCAAGCTTAGGTTTACTTGGACAGGCAATCATTCAATGAACTACATCTTCTAAGGGTTTTAGTGGATTAGTATAATGACACACGTCATCCGCGTATCGCTCCGCTAATCTCAGTTCTATTCATCAGTATACACGATGCTAAAGAAAAACATTTCGTCGCAGTCGTAGAAAAACGGAACGGAAAAAAATTTGATTTTCTGACGATTTTTGTGTTTGACATAAGCTGCTGAACACATTATACTTTATCATAAAACAAAACATTTTTCAAAGCTCATACACACATTAACATTTTCAGATTTCATTAACGGAAACAGCCGTTTTCGAAATATTACGTAAAACATCATTTGAAAACTTCAAAGTGCTCTCCTGTAAAGTTACTAAAAATCAAATCCGTCGTTTTTCTACGACGACAACGATTTGCATGAGCAAACTTTTGAATAACCACTCTGAGTTACTGAGTTACAAAACTAGCTTCTGCCACTGGCTTCATTCGCGTTAATATAGATTTTGACAGTCAATTCAGGTTTCCCTCGGGTATAATACTTGTCTGGATCCCTGACATCGCGTATAATAAATTTCGTAATGATCGATTGAGTAAATAAGGCTTGAAAACAAAAGAAAGAAATAAACATAGTGATGTTGGTTTGTATCTTACACTTTTACGCACTCGTGGTTAACCCCTTTTAGAAAGAAGTATAAAAAATCTTTTAGTGCCAAAAATTTTAATAAAAAAACAAGAAAAAAAAGTATAAGTTCGCAACAGTCACTATCCTTTTTTCATGGCGTGCATAAAACAGAACATGCGTGGCTCGAAGCCGCGTTCCTGCCCACCGCACCACTCCTTGCCAATATAATATGTGTTTATGAAATAAAAACTTTTAGACTAAGATTTAAACACATATATGGCGTCGCTTACTCTCACATTCGCATTTATTAGTTAGGATGTCTATCTGCCAAATTACATGAATTGCTGATGTTACAACGAGCGAGATTAACAGATAAGACATATGTTGAGAGTTCTAGTTTGGCCTGAAACCCGTTGATACCTTGAAGTAGTTGAACAAGTCAGAGTTTTGAAGTATTATTATCAACCTTCAACGTTAAAGTGAGTTAATATATCAAGACTGGTCTTACCAGCATGGTAACTGAGGGAAGGTACAGGAAAATACAGGATGAGAAATCTGAAAGTAATAACTTTGGTGGTTTCATTTCACCCTTTGTAGGATAGTTTGCTGCTTTAGTTGTGTATAAAGTTTAATTTGTATACAGGTTAACAGTATTCTATTTTAATAAATGATGATGCCTCATTTAGTGAAACAGCAAATCATAATTTATCCTATTTTTAAGTTTTGAGCAACAAACTACGTATTTAAAAACAAAAGTGTTCCATTTTTTTAAGTTTTGAGCAACAAAGTATGTATATAAAAACAAGTGTTCCATTTTCTAATTTAAAACTAAATACCACAGCTTTATCTTGAATATAAATTAGAACATTAAACACACGTAATGATTAGTTTGACTAACTTTTATCTTATCTGTGGCTAGACTAATGAAATAGTAGTAAAGTGTTTCCCACATAAATTTTAGTAAGTACTTAAAAAAACCTAAATAATAAGATTTTACAAGAATGTCGACCTAACAGTGCCAAAGCCTTATATATAAATAAAAAATATTGCTATTTTTCAGTATCTCATTTGGCATGACCTTGGATTATCTAGTACACGCCAACAACCCTATTTTATTAACAACAACAACAACGCCAGACATAAACATTGCACAATATGAGCATTATCCAATCGAATACTCTTTGAATCTCATTCCAGACCTCCTAGGATAACGTATAAATACTAATTTATTACAATTATCATGATGTTTACATGAATATCGAATGTGAATATTGCACATACTTTGTAGATCCTGTTTAGCATAACGCAATTACGTACCGTTAGATATGACGTCAACTTAATAGGGCCTGATAAAATCTAATACGAAGAAACGAAAAAATAAGCTCAATATATAATAAACTAGAAATTAAAAAGTGACAATTCCAAAATTAGGGCTTTAGTCCAATTCACTTCATTTGCAGTTTGTCCCATTCGTGATACTTTTTATATTTTCATTGTTATATCAATTAAGCCGCAAAAAGAAGTTACTGCAAATTGGTCTAAGCAAGAATTGGACTTAGGTAGGTACTGAGAATTGGACTAACTTAGATTTCTTCTATATACCTGTTTTATTCCTATGACGCTGGCAGTTCTCAAGCCAGGCTTCGCACTTATATGCCATTTAAGTAAAAAGATTAATTGTTAACCTTAAGAAGGGAGACTCCGGGAACCCCTGCAGACCTTAGCAAGCGACCACACCATGGAGTACGGGAGGCCTTACTACCCTCCACCGTCTCGGGCCTGCTTCTGCAAGGGCGACGGTCAGCCCAACCCGCTACCCCCAGGCCAGCGCTCATGGCAGTCGAAGATCATTCTGCGCTCTCCGGCGAAGTTAAATCTAACCTTGGGTACCAGAGCTCAATACAGTACTACGGTACTATGGTAGGTACGTCGCCTAATTGACAGGTTTTAAGCCCACGCTTTTGCGGGCAGGCGCTAGGGGGGGTCCGGATGTCTTAATAAAAGCTGTTTCCGGATCCCTCTTACTTAAAGCGCAGTACGGCACACCGTGTGGTTTTAGTCGATTCGATTCCGACACACCGCCGAAAACCCCGGTGGGGTGACGACACGAGGGGGTTACCACAAGCACAAAAAAAAGTACTATATTAACTTGATTGACTTCTGTACTGTTTTTCGTTGTGTATACTGTATATACTTGCAATAAATAAATATTATATTAATAAACACGCTTTAAGTAAAACACACTCATTTTATAACTCCTTCGTGTGTACTTCGTGATGTACAAACTGTGCTTACCGCTACATCCTAAGTTGAACATTTAATTTTATACCGACTTTATTCGGGTAATCGTCCATTTTATACCATCCGTTACTTTACGCAAATACAGATGTTGAATTACTCGAACTATTATCATAACCGACTGACTGAGTGAACCCTAACGGACTTGGTGCAGTTGCAAAATGGTAGTAGATGGTTATAAAGTTAGTTGGAAAAAATTGGCAGTTATAGTAAAAATTAGCAGTAATTTTATATATCTAAATTCTCTAAATATGTACACCGTTTATTAATTATGAAGAAGAACATTAATAAACTAAATTTGACCAGAAAAAACATACTTCTAATATAAAATTGACACTGTCTCTATTCCGAGATTATTAATTTAGTACTAATACGCGACAAGCCTGTTGGTCTAGTGGTTAGTGATCCTGACTGCTGAGCCAGAGGTCGTGGTTTCGATTCCCGAACAGGACAATTAATTGTGAGATGATTTTTTTTTTAAAGACAACTCAAGCGTTAGATATATTCCTGTGTCGTGGGGGACTTCACAAACATTCAGACAACTTACACAAGGACACCCAGACTCGGGAACTATAGGTGGATCACACAAATTTTTAAACCACAATTTGTTATGGCTCTGGATCTAATTTATCTATAATACTAGTTACCCAACCACATGTTGTTGTGGCCTAAGTCATCATCATCTTTCGCGCCTTTTCCCAACTAAGTTGGGGTCGGCTTTCAGTCAAACTACGACACGGCCGAACTTTGATATTTTACGTGAAGCGACTGCCATCAGACCTCCACAACCCAAGTACTAGGCGATATCAAAAATCTGTAGTTACACCAGATTGTCGGACTTTTTAGGGCTCCAACTACCCGCAACGAATGCCACAGATGTTTGTATGGCACCCGGGACCGACGGTTTAAAGTACTCTGCGAGGCACGGAGGGGTCTCAATGTGTTAACAATGGTCACCCATCCTAGACTGACCTGGCGAATATTACTTAACTTTGTTGTTATTGTTGTTGTTGTAGCTAAGTAATTTGCTATAAAAAATATTGTGACTTAAACTGAGATAAAACTATATACCTCAAGTTAGACTAAACTGCACACAGTATGCTAAATTCATTCATTAAAATCGGTTCATTAGTTTAAAATAATGAACCGAAATATATAAGTATGTCTAGTTAACATAGTACAGGCTCTGCCTAGTTTAAGATCAGACGGCCGTGTGTGAGCTGTGTGAAGTTACTATTATTATTAATTGTGTCCAATAGTATAAATACCAACTGCCAAATAAATGCTAAAACTTTACCATTTAACTACAGCTACATGACAAACATTACTTTGCCTGCCAATTATTACACGAACTCAACGTATTCGCCATATGCCGTCGACAGTGCGTTTCCTTTACGTCTGTCACTTCCGCCGTTCTCTAATTAAGTTCTGATTAATATAATCAAGTTAACATACTATGATAGGCATACAAAATCAAATAACATATAACAAAACGACTTAAAAACCAATTTGTAATGTGTCTTTATAGACCTTACCAGGTAATAACAATTTAGATAAATATTAATAAAGAATCCCACACATTCACATCGTCGTATTTACGCCCAGAATAGGCAGAGCTTTTACTGTGGGTCATAGGTTATAGGACACGGATAAACATACATTCAGAAAATTTTAAAAAAACCTAAAAAAATGTTTTATTGACCTAATTTTTTTTTTTGATACAGGGGATAAACGAGCAGACGGGTCACCTGATTATAAATGACTACCGCCGCCCATGGCCACCTGCAACTCAAGAGTCATAAGAGTGTTGCAGGCCTTTAAGTTGGGAGTAGGGGAAGGGTCGAAGAGGGGGAGGGAGGAGGGTTAGGGCCTCCGGTAAACTCACTCACTCGGCGAAAAGCAATGCAAGCATGGCTTCACTGTCAGTTTTCTGTGAGGCCGTGGTATCACAGCGGTCGAGCCAGCCCATACGTGTCAGAAGCATTGCTCTCCTACATATTAAATTAACCTACTTATGTAAAGTTTTATAAAATTTTCAATACATTCCTATAAGACCTCATCTCACAAAATTTTGTCTATATAATATTAGTAAGATGCGAAAATGAGTTTGTTTGTTGCCAGCGGCCCCAGTAGGTTATGAGAACCTCATGATTAGGGGAAGAATTGTATTAGAGAAACAGTCCTTTACTTCGGTTTGAATTATATTATTATATCTACATATAATCCGCAAAATACTAATCCAAACTTAATGAATCCGTCTATTACATCTATAATAATTGTATACCTTCAGAGAAAAGTGTTTTAACTCTAAAATCATAGTTTTGAGAAAATCGAGTTTTAAGTTTAAAAAAAATCCCTCTCTTTTACACTTAAGAAAACACTGATTGCCGTCATTCTTAGAAAATTGACTCATAAAATATTTCACTACATGAAATATGACATTGAATACAGTTTTAAAAAAAAAAACAAATCCATTCATATCACTTAACAAGTTTATTTGTTTGGTGTATTGTACCGCTTTTCATGAGATTATTTTATTTTGGTCTTATGTGTTTATTGATACAAATTAAATTATATCAAAATGCACTTATTTCAAATAACATACTTTGATGGTGTAAGAAGTGATTAAGTGAGTTGTATTAATACATATTAAAGAAATGTAAAACATTAGTTCAGTTCACTTTGTCACGAATTAAAATGTATCACGTAAAAATGCTGACTTGTATTATTATACACGAAAATTAACTCTCTCAATTTTAAGGCGTAGAAACACGAGAATTGGATTGAAAATTGTTTTTTTTTTACTGATGTTTACATTAAAAAAATATCAAATCAATACAACTCGGGATGTATCACTTTTCACTGAAGGTACAGAATGAACCCTTTTTAAATATACCTTACAAAATAAAAGTATAAATCTTTAGACACGGTACACAAACACAGATGTCAAGTTGAACTGGATGATATAACAACAATAAAACTGAGGTTTATTTGTTGCGAGTGTAATAGTCATGGTCGTGCGATAGGTGTGGCTATATGTGGGACAGTCGTGCACTCGGTCAACTTATAAAGGTAACTGTCAACTGTGGTCATCCCGGAATTATCTCTATTCACGGGATTGATTTTTTTGTGTTAGTCACGAGGTATTGTTATTACTAAGTGACTTACTACCTACCTACATCTACTAACTGACAAATGGATATCTTATTTCTTATAGATTTACATTTGTCTTTATTTGTGAACATGGTCTCCAACTTTTCAACATAAATACGCAGTTAAAGGCACTAAAACCTTTACAACCTTATTAACAGAAGTAACTCCAAAGTAGACGCATTCTTCAATTTCCATAAAATTAATAAACGTTCCCGAATGTGACCAACGCTGAAAAAGTTTACAATCTTTATTAACCAATCAGAACATATGGCATCTTTAATTAGGACATGGGAACTTTACTAATTGAATAAAAAGAGCCATACATTCACTTACATAGCTAATTGATTTCTCGGAGGTGTGAAATCTTACGCAAGCTTGTGGGATAAAAATATATTGCAATGATTGTGTGTAGAATACAGCTATAAGTCAACAGAAATGGAAACCATTTGTGATGCAATACACCGTGAATAATTCGGATATGTTGAGTAAAAATGAGTATTATATTTTGCTGCATTGTTTGACAACTGCATTAAAGAAGAAAATTTACATTCTTGCGTCTCTTCAAGGAGCTCTGCAATCCTTAATCACTATAAATCCCAACTGCAATTCCAGTCATTAAATAAGATTTTTGCCAAAAATCTTCTGTGCTCTAACTTTCTCATTTGCTACAGGTTAACGTATCACTGAAATTCGATATTACTCTTATTTGTGCGTTAGGTCGTAGTCTATCTCGCTTGATAGATGTAGTCTAAAATCTGTCATGTTTTCTAAATTTGTCTGAGTCTTCTTAGTTTGGTAAGGTTGTCTTATGTTTTTCCTCACAAAGCAAGAGATCATTCATTTATACGAATGTATGTTATACACATATGAATGTCACTTACCAACAAGTCTTCTAGTAAATACTAGCCTAAACATGAAAATTAGAATAATTGCATTACCTTTTGATAAAACATACATAAAACTGAAAATCTATAGTTTATGATGATGCAAACACTATGAATTTCTATAGTCTGTGTTTTCACTATAGGTATACGAAAATTCCGTGTCATTGTGTTATTCCGGGGTCTATCACGGAGTTTAAAAATGGATTCAGTCACCCAATACCTTAACACAATGCATATGATTGTAAATATTGTTAACACTTCTTACATTGTAACCAATAAAGTTGTTCTCTTTTATAACTCTAGATGGTAATACATGTATGATATGAAGGTAAAATGGTCGAATAAAGGCGTAACTGCCTCGTCTCTTTACTTATAAAACACTTTATTGTACTGTACAATTAACATCGGTGTTTGATAGTAAAATGAAGGTTGTCAGCAGTGAAAAATACATGCTGATAGTTTATATTTCTACTTAAATGTACGACGGCAATGACGGTTGTTTTTTTTTTATGTATACTTATATGGGTATGTACGTGGGCTTCTTTATACCCTTGTGGCATCCTATCTGTTTGGAATTATTATTAAGTTAGGTGAAAAAAGGCGGCAGTCACAAAAGGTCGTTTACCATACTGAGTGACGCATTCTTACTGAAAAGGACTTTCAAATTGTAAATAATGCTTCGAAGACCATTTAATAGCCATACGCGTTTTGTTTGATTTTTTTTTTTGTTTTGTTCAGGTAATTTATTATAGATAATACTGTTAGTCCCAATGGCCTCGTGGAACACCGAAGTTGGTACCTAGCAGTTCGCTCGCTGCCGTCTTTAACACACTACCTGTCCTAGCTGATCTGTCAGATAACTCTTAAACCCGTTTCAGTCTACGTCCCTATTCCAAAGTGATTTTCTAACTTTCACACTAAGATTGGAATTGATACAGAGCCAAAGTTTTTTTAACGCCTTTGCTGGTTTTGTTTCTATAAAGTTAAAGTTTCTTACTAATGTCACGTTGACAGTTTCTTCCGTTGACTGGCCTCTTCAAAAACCAAATTGGACGTTATTATGGGAAGTAAGTTTGTTAATTTCGTTGTATCTGACAAGGTAATCATAACTTCCTTAATAATATTATAATTAATGCAATAGTGAGTTTCTTTGTTTGTTTTTTCAAGTCAGTTACTTGTGTATTTACTTGCCCTCTGTATGTGCAAGCTGACTGATTAGGGGTCAGAGTACCTACTTAATCGGCCAAGCTATAAGCCATCGAACCGTAGTTAAGTAGGTAATACTAGGAGCAGGAAAAGATACCTAGATCTAGACCGGGCCAGGCTAAATAACCCTTATACCGTAGCTAGCATGAAGTGAAACTCCAGGATTGGAATCGAACTTATATTTGCTAAAATCTACGCTAATTATATTTACAACTAGCAGTTCCCGCGTGGCTTCACTCGCGTGTACATATTTATATACTTTGGGTGGAACCCTAATTCTTTTTCCAAAATAAAAGTAACCTAAGTTACTCATTTTAACAACAGCTATCTGCCTGTGAAAGTCCCGTGGAAATCGGTCCACAATATATAAGTACGTTTATCAGCAGTCTGGTTACCATAGTACAGGCTCTACTTTGTTTGGGATCCGACGGCCGTGTGTGAAATGTGTGAAGTTATTTCACGCGAATAAAGCCGCTTGCAAAAGCGTGTATAGTGTTAAATAAATAGCAAGGTGGCGTCAATTTAGGATATCACTGTCTCTATTGAGGCTCCTCAGTCGTTATAAATGTTACCTACGGCTAGTTAAAGGTGACCTGACTGGACACTGCTCATTTAAAAAGACATACATTAACTAGGAATACCTGACAGTCCTCTATGTCGTGCTTACATAAAATAATGTATGTTATTTTTTACTGTGGAAGAGCCATGCTTCGGCACGTGTGGGCCAACTCGACCGGAGTGATAATACGGCTTGACCAACCGACAGTACAGCTATGCTATGTGTTTCGCCGAGTGCGTGAGGTTACCGGAGGCCCTAACCCTTCCCTTTCCCCCTCTTCATCCCTTCCCCTACTCCCTTGAGTTGCAGGTGCCCATGGGCGGCAGTAGTCACTTACTACCAGGTGACCCGTCTGCTCGTTTACCCTCCTATCACATAAAAAAAAAGGAAACCGCTGCATATCTTGTGGATAAGTGAAGCACCATAGTGGGCACGCATCCTTTATAATCCCAAATCTATATGAGGCCAGAATTTTGCTTTTGGAGATAGGATTTTTCGAATTGCTAATCAACCATCGCTTAAAGCTATCCGAATCCAAAAATAATATAATTCGTAGTAGCGTTACTTAGATTATAATTATAACATTTAAAAAAAAATTAATCTTACTTTTCTAAAGTTTTTATTCGTCTTGGTGAAATCAGGATCATTAAATATCTGGTCCAAGCAGATAGTCGCAAACCCTTCCACGAAACGACCGTGAAAAAAGCTCTTTATCTATCTTAACATCGTTTAGAAACTGACCCGTTTACGAGTACATTCAGTAGAAAGCTCATAAGTATTAACCGTACCTATTGTCGTCCATTTATTGATCGAAGCTTCTCTAGTATCTGGTGATCACCGTATAAACATTAACTACTTAAATTTTCCGATAGAATTAAATTTTTGATGGAACTTTTGATGGTTGTCTTTGATGCAATCAATAGAGGATTTACTTTAAATGAATCGTGTTATAAATGGAAATTGTAGACCCAAAAATGAAAAATGCGTTTGCTTGTGTGTGTTTATGAACATATATTGGGTTATAACATACATCTGTGAAATTTTAATATAGCTTTTAATGAGACTAGATTGTCATAATTTATTAAAGTAAAATACTGTATGTGGAGTCCGCAACTAAACTAAATGGCCTTTACATCAGGGCTAAATGTTTTATGTAACAAGAATTACAAAGGATTGTTTTATCAGATTGATAAAATATAGTATTTCTTTATTTAACTAAACTGGCAAGCAAGCACATGGCTTGCCTGAAATTCACCACTACACTGGTGGTGTATCTTACCTGATATTAACCTTATAATTACCCCTCCCCCTCCAGCTTTCCCTAATCAGTGTTCCAGACGTTATACCCCAACAGCAAACAATAGTCAAATAGCTCAACTGTGAATACAAATCTAATGGTTCTTTCCAGTCGTTTTCGTCATTGTTCAAGGTTGCCACATCTTGGTAAGCCTCGGTGGAAAAGCTGACTAGATGCTTCCACGCCACCCTTTCTGAGAGCAGTAATAACAGGAATGCCCGTGATTTTTTTTACGGTGTCAGCCGATAGGCTAGGTGATCTGCCTCTAGGTCTTCTCCCATCCACTTTGCCCATGTCTCAATAAGCCTTACGTCCTACAAAATATGTAGATTCGCCTATGTAAGGTATTTTATGACGGCTTCCGTTTCTTTTTTAAATTACAATTACAATTGTAATTTAGAGATAATCAATTTGAGGTTCCTGAAAGGTTTCAGGCCTTGTGAGTTTACCTTGCGTTTGGTGAGGTGGCCAGGAAAGGAGAACTCAGGAGAAGTATTGACTACGGGAAAGGAGCTTAGGTACGTTGTATCCTCAATTACAACGTACCAAAAGCCAGAGAGTTTTGAACGGTAATTTTTATAAAAATGGGTGTAAAGAGTTGCCTATGAGAGTTGTTTATGCTTTGGACTGGTGGTTGGTGCTTTATTCTTCAAGATGTAAGAATTAAGCACCAACCTCTCAAGAACTCTGAGTATACAACATGATACGCGTGTATTACGACATACTCGATCTTTAGGATCATAGCAAGTTCAAGTACGAGTTGAACAAATAATAATACACCGAAACACGATGTTTAAACACGCGTTTTAAATTCGTCGCACTGTCAGTATTGTCTAGATGTCTCTAAGAGAGCAAACACACTTACATAATACAATATTTTGAAATATTAATTTAATAAAAGTGACATGTTATTTTTATCATATTTTATCATTATGCACCAGACACTTCCCCATAACTCCCTTTGACGTATTCTCTCCATCCCATGGTTGCCTGGAAGAGATTGCCTTGTGCGATAAGGCCGCCAATTGTACAAACCTGTCTATAGTTGTAAGTATTTTTTTTTTTTTCAATACCTGGTGTACAATAAACAGTATTATTATTATTATTATTATTATAAATCTTGACACCTTGTTGTACTTGGGCAATGTAATATGATAAATGGATGTAAAAAGGCAAAAAGCTCTGTATCCGTTACCTTTTGGCTTTCTTTATAACGAGATGAAACCCCAAATCTTTCTGATATGTATTTTGGGTCGATTTAGGTTCTTGAGCGTACTCGTAAAAATTACGAGAGAAGGGTAGATCGTTTTTTTATATAACTAAGATGGTAAACAAGTACATAGTGCACCTGATAGTGAGTGATTACCAATGCATATAAATAATCGCAACACCAGATGCAGTGATGTCAGAGTTAGTTAGAGTGGTAACTTTAACATTGCGAACCTATTAAGTTTTGGTGATTCTATTCACCAGCAGAAAATAAACAACAGTAGTGTTGTGTGTCTGGAAGAGATTACATTTAGCAATAAGGACGCCCTTTGTACATTATCTGTATGGCACATGAATGTATGATACTACTATTGTACGATTGTTGATACTATTGAAGTGGCGTCTAACCGCAATCATGAGTAGAGTGCAGGTATTACCAATACCTAAGAAATCTAGATGATCAGGTGAAGACTAAAACCCATCACCCGTTTTTGACAGGTTGGGGTTAGCAGTGTTGTGCACTCTGCTATATCATGTTCTTCTCGAGTTCGTGGGAAGTTCCTCAAGAGAAGGCTGTAATTTGCGTAGGAAGCAAATCTAACACGTAAACCATTACAAACTACATTTTGCTAATTTAAGCGGCATGGTTTTAAAATTAATTTCTTCACAAATTCAGTCATTCAAATCATTCTAATAGTTGAGGCTATTTATCTCAACACAAATATCTTAAAAACTTAATGAAATCAGACGCAAGTGTGCAGTCCATCTAACATTCGAATGATATCAATTGTTTACTAGTCACGATGACAATTTTACGTGTTACTCCAACTCTTAAACATTCTGTCATTCAATTTTAACACTTCTAATGTGTCGATAAGGTTTATATCATTATGAATCGTATTGAAAATTTACGGTGAATGATCCGGTACTTAAGGCCTTTGTAATTATACCCATAAATTTTAGTATACATTAGTTGTCAAATACAAATGTTTGTTTTTAATATACATCTATGGTGGCAAACAATACAGAGTCTGCTTAGTGGTAAGCAGTTACCAGTATATATAGCGTGGCCTGGCGTGGAGGGGCGTGGCGTAGCGCTCATTAGTATACACATCAACCACTAAATCGCAGCATGTCAGTCACCAAGCATGGTCAGAGGGTCCTCCTTTTGAATTGAAGAGAGATTACTATAAACTAAAGCTACTCAAACTCTTCAAACTATAGCTATCTGCAATAGAACCCTTACCTATACATCGAAGAGGCCACTCATGAAACAGATATGTGAAGGCTCTTAAAATGACGTCATCGAAAAAATCTTCGACAAGAAATCTCTCCACTTAAGCTCAATCTACCCGCGTAGTCATTTCTCCTATTACACTTACATACATAGCAGTTACCTTTAAGTAACAACTTAACAAACACTTATATTCCAACATCGTCTACTCTAAGTTGACTCATTACTTGGAACATAAATCTTTCGTTGTTAAGAGCTTTCTACTCAGCTAGTACTCAAGTGCATTGTTTTTTAAATCAGTATTACGGAGGTACCTACTAATTTTGTAGGGCCTCCAAACTCCTAGGTTATTGACGGACTTCTGTTAGTTTTAATTATTTCTCTCGAAATAAGCTTAATATTATTATTTTTTCACGTTTTTAATACCTTGTGTTCATGTGGTGTTACCGAATATAAATATTTCTCTTATCTTTTTCTTCTTCTCGCATCTTTCTTGTAGTCATTTCTTTATTTTTATTGCATAAAATTGATGATCAATTATTTGAAATCGTTGATTTAATAAATAATTATTATAATTAAAATTTATAGATCAACACACACAGAGTCACCGCAACAACAGTTTGCTTTGTAAAATGTAAAATTTTTAAACAAAAAAAATTCAGTGGATAAGAGCGGTCATTCAATGCCACCATTTCACATCTCTTCTGCTACTTCTACTATTACACTATGAAAATTTTTTAATTAATTCTAGTACAAGTGATATTGTTGTATACCATAGACAATGGTAAACATAATCTATTCTAATCTTAACTTCTAGCCTATAAATTACAAGAAAACGGTAATTATATATTTATCTATAAAATTTAATTACCATAATAAACACAGGCACCATTTGTCATTCTTAACTTATGCAAATTAAAAATTCACGACACCACATTAAACACGTTTTTGAATACATCATAGACGTTTAAAATCTGTTCTTTTGTTTTATTACTAAATGTACCTAATAATATTTTTTTAGTACCACCTTTTGCCGGCTTCTACCTACCCCGGCTTTCCTAAATTCTGAGATCTTTCAACTTTAAATAATGTAATAAAAGGCTTCAAAAAAGTCACGTGTGGTAGGGCGCGACATATCAATTTAGCAATGTAAAATAATTTAATTTGGGTTGAGCTAAAATTGTTAATTTTGAGTAGAAAAAAAAACATTTACTTCTTTAAGAATTTTATGAAATAAAGATACAAATTATATGAAATTGATATTTGATTTATATTATGAAAGTAGCAAATTACTTCTAACTATCTTCTTACTTATAAGTACCTTCCACATCCTCAGATAAAAAGCAAAATTCCACGTCTAAGATATTTAAATTTCATACAATAATTTACAACTTTATTTCAGAATCAAACTCAATGTCTGCTGCACCCATCTCGTTATGAGATGTAATCTGAGCCACAGAATAAATTTTAGCTATATCTATAAATAATAGAAGTAAGACCTAGTTGCGACTGGTCCATCTGGAACATTACTGTCAATCCTTTCAAAAATAATATAGTCATAATGTCTCAGTGTGATTATTAAACATGGTCACTGGCACTCTTATTAATACATTTAACGTGATTTTCTTAATATTAATAACTGGTGCAAAGAGCGATGCAGGGGTGTTGTGGGCAGACAAAATGATGTCCTTGTGCTTTGTGCGGCTACAGTTATTTTATCGGTTTTCTATACAAAATTTTAAGGATTTTTAGAACGTTTTTTGATAATACTTGCCACGTTACTTTGACTACAGGTCATTAATATTTGTTTATAAGTAAGATAGCAAAATAAAAAGTGATTTCGAAATGTACGTTTACAATGATGCGAATACTACAAAGTTTAATGCCACTCCCAATTTGCCTATCTTTAATTGCCCCCCTATTACATAAGTGGAGCCAAATGATTATATCTGGCAAATGTGGATGTTGAATGTACCTCTGCTTACGCTTTCGAGGATATAGGCTTAATTATATGTATGTATGTTAGGGATAATGCAAAAGCAATACGACCCATGTAAAGAATAACAAAAAATGTTGTTTGGTGGAAGTGGTGAGGATAATTCAGAAGAAAAATAAATCTACCATTTTCCTTTACAATCATTATGCGCAATCAAAAAATCTCAAAGATATTTTCGAGTGTTACTATTTTATTCTACGCTGGTGGACATGGAAAGGGGCTCGTGGCTAAGTGGTAACCGAGTATGTTAACACATTACAAAGTTAAGTAATACTAGCCAGGTCAGTCTAGGATGGCTGACCATTGGTAACACATTGAGACCCTTCCGTGCATCGGAGAGCACGTTAAATCGTGGGTCCCGGGTGCCATACAAACATCTGTGGCATTCGTTGCGGGTAGTTGGAGCCCTAAAAAGTCCGACAGTCTGGTGTAACTACAGATTTTTGATATCGCCTAGTACTTGGGTTGTGGAGATCTGATGGCAGTCGCTTCACGTAAAATATAGTTAGCCGTAGTTAGATTGAAAGCCGACCGCAACTTAGTTGGGAAAAGGCGCCTAGGATGATGCTGGTGAACTTGGAAAAGTCTAGTTTTCATAAGGAGCACAAATTCTGATAAACTTACTAATTAAATCTCAAACTTTTCTGACATTCCTATTTAGTAGAACTCATATCCGAACATAGGAAGCTTAACGTATGCCACCTATCCAGTGTTACTAGTTAAGTACATAAACATGTAATCTTTAAAATGTTAATGCTGATAAATATAACACTTTTTACTGTCTATGACGATTAATTTAGAATTAGAACGAACGGTGACGTATTTGGGTCGGTGTCCAGTGACAAATTGTAAAAATAATTCTTTTTAGATATTAAATTGTAAATATAAGATATGTTTGGTTATTACACGCATGAGCAACGAGTGCTGTTCATATGCGATTGCCGATGACATTTTGGTGTGCATGTGGAATGTCGTGAAAAACCTGCATACCTACGAGATCTCCACAATGTTTTGCAACGTGGAGTAGGCCAGCGAGTTGTATGGAAGATTAACTTAACTCTTAAACAGCAATGAGCCAGTCTTAACACAGGGCTGATTTTATTATTTATGTATACGACGTATGTTATACACTAAAAAAAATGTTAAACAAATATAAATTTGTTTTTTTAGTAGATATATAATACATATTAAAATTAATTTAAATTTTAAATTAAAAAATAGGTATTAAAATGAAGAGTGCGTATTTTATGACTTTCGATAGTAATCGCTCGAACCACTGCAGCTATTTGACAATTTCATTCACAACTTAAAAGGTACATTATTCTAGATAGACACTAGCAAGTCGTGATGCCAGTCAATAAATAAAACAGAATACAAACTTAAAGAATTTACGGACGTCTTTCTTTTGTAAAAAGATTTCGTAACATTTGAAATACGCAATGAATAGAATCGGTATAAATGACACGCCGTCATCGGTATGATGACGGTGACATATTTGAAAAAACAAAATTTAATGAGTTCATATTTAAATAGTAGGGGTAGTGTAATGTGACATAAAGGCACTTCTAACATTAAGATTAGGATTTTATAAGTTTTTTACCATTAGAGGCATCTGTAAAAATATACATCGTGTATGTTTGAGCGACGCGAAAAACTTACAAAAACCTCTTTCTATTTATACTTATCACAATTCAAAAATTAGTTCATCATAAATATGCGAGATTAAGGATTCATAGTCATTAGCTTAATTTTTCGCTACGCAATGTACGCGGTATTCTTCTTGTGCGGTACGATGAATGACCTTAAACGTACGACGCCGTCGAAGCAGCTGATTGCATAAATGTTGTTTAATTGATTACATCCCAGTTTTTGGCCGTATGGGGTATTTCTTTTTTTTTTTTTTTAAATGTTCTGTTTACTCACTGTGATATCACATTTAACCAAAAAAATTACAATTATAAAAAAAATATGAATACGGCAGAAAATTCCAATGATTTTCGACTCAGAATGATGTTCTGAATACACTATTTCAATTTTCATATCTTTGTTTCTTACACCATCTATATACGATCCACTTTACTACGCGCTGATGGTCTTCGAACGGTTTTTCTTGAATTACAGCTCAGAACACTCTCGATCAAGTCACCTTTCAAACAATAAAAAGAAAAATCAAAATTGTTCCATCCGTTGAGTATCCGTGAAACTTATAAGTACTTACAACACATCTTCTATTTTCGTCGGGAGCTAAAAATAGTTAAGTCTAATAGTAAGATCTTCATACACATTCATCAAAATCGAGTTTACCGAATCGAGTCAACAAACACGACTGTAATAACTTATAGTTTTATTTTTATAAAACGATTACATAATTAATCAATATTTTTAAACATCTGCACTCAAGCTGTTTGATAAAAATCTAAAATAAAAACTGACAAATTCCACACTACCTAAGTCCGTCACTGTTTAAATTGCTAAATTGATTCATGCGATTCATAAAGATCAAAAAACATAATCTTATTAAGACGATAAATAAACGTCACTTAGCCACTAACCCCTCATTTATTAGTATATATTACTAATACTAATATTAGTTAATTATATATCAAATAAACATACCTATACGATAACAGCTTTCATTCCTGGAAATAAAAAAAAAACATTATTTTAGGTTTTTTAGTCTCTTTAAAATATAAAATCAATCATCTGTAAGTGTAACATTAATAAAATATACTCTTTACTCTTTTCAGGCACACAGCAGATCTAAAGTAGTGCTATTTTTTGTTTTCTAGTGATGAGTGAGGAATCATTAGAGGTAAGTGGGAGGTGGGGAGGGAAAAAACTGGTGTATCACATGTTTATAGCCATCGCTTTATAGTAATCGCTTGCCATCAGGTGATACTCTCTAATTTTTCTTAACGCCACTGAAATTAATGTAATATTGGTAAGTTTGTCAATTTAACTAAAATTTAGAATCAGAAGACTTATTTCAAACTCAAATTTTAAAAAGTTATGCATGGTCATACATAAAAAAAATACGGGTTGAAGTGAGAGCCTCCTTCGTTTTTTCACCGGTTAAAAAAATTACGTCTCACTCATGACTTGTATGTCTCTAAACTCCACAATCACAAACCTATTGACAATCTCGGCTAGTGAATAGATTTAATCGATCGATAAAAGTAAAATAAGACCTCAACAGTAGCGATACGGCACATATTAGATTAATATTACGTATTAATTACCGGTCGTGCGAGTTTACACTTTTTGCTTGGCACCGAAAACCGCTGTTTCTTTAAATGTTCTCACAGAGCTACCCTTTTGTACTTATTATGTGAAAGTCCTCATAAATCTCAAGTATCTTGTAACACCCACACATCAAGAACGTTCGTTATATTTGCATATTCTTAGTGATGGCAATCATTATAAAAATGTATACAACAATAAATCTTTTGAACACTTTGACGACATATCTGACAGGATTTGTTTGTTCTTATACAAGTTAATGGAATATTAAGCTTTGGTTTTAACTTATGGTAATGGATTTAGCTCACGGCTCAATAATAACTAGACATGGTGCCGATTCTATTGAACACTCGACTAAACTAAAACCTGACTTAATTTCTTCATATGAAATCAACATAGTGTTCTTTGTAATAAGGTCTATTTGTTACTGGCATCTATTTCTCAGCGCCACTAAATTTCAGTAAAACCTGTCAACGTATACTCAACTTTATTTCCACGCAGCGAGAGTCTCCATTTATTCAAACGCTGTATAATTGCCTTATAAAAACTTGTTCAAAACGAACAAGGCTGACGTTATTTTAATCTGCACCTACGAAGACGCTTACTAAAAACACAGAGCAAAAGGGATGGCATTCAACGGATAGCGGCTCTCGCTACGTGGTATTTAAGTTTATTTAAGCGTAACAGACTTTAGTCGAAAAATAAATTGCTTTTTTCGATAGCGACATATGTTACCTATTTGTTTCAATTTGAAATAAGACCTTGTTTTGAAGTGTACAAGGTTTACATCTTATATGAAGAAAATTTTATGAATTTTAAATTAGCGAGTGAAGTAACAGAATTGGGACCAATGTTTGTCGCTAAAACTGTCGTGCGATGACCTTAATTCTCGGCACTACCTAAGGACTTATATCAGCTATTCTATGTATAAGTATAATCTACTAAATTATAAATACCCATATTACAAATGAAATGCTTCAACCAGCTATATCATCTATTAATAATACCACACTTTACAAACATATACTTTTTGTAGGCAAACAAGTTAGTTGTCAATTACACCATTCTTCTAACAGTAACAGAGTTTTATTAAACATCTGAATTACAAAAGTATCATGTAGAAAGAGGAGTGTACAAGAGAGTACCAAGGAGTGTACAAGTGGGGACAAGAGAGCCTAAAAGAGAGTACAAAGTAACTGCAATGTAAGTTTAACGTTCAATGGATTTATATGAGACTAGCTGTTGGACGTGACTTTGTTCGCGTGGAAATACAAATTTATCCTACAGGGAATATATAATTTTTTTCGGAATAAAGAGTCTATGTCCTTCCCCAGGATATACCCTATCTGATTGCCAAATTTTATTACGATCCGTTCAGCTGTTTAGTCGCAAAAAGATAACAAACCAACAGTTACTTTCATATTATTAATTTTATGGATTATACTAGCAGCGCCCTGCGGTTTAAGTTGTTAAGTCCCGATCCCGTTTCAATATCGGTATAAAAAGCCTATATGTTAATCCAGGTCTCCAGCTATCTACACACCAAGTTTCATTGCAATCAGTTCAGTAGTGTTGGCGTGTGACAAACATCTATCCATCCATCCAAACTTTCACATTTATAGTATTAGTGGGATTATTATGGATGAATAGTTTTAGCTATAGACAGCATAGTTTTTTATAGTTTTAAATTTATAGACCATAGAGCCTTCAGGGGGACCTGGTACTTCTTTGCCAACATATTTGTATAAAAAAGAAGACTCTCGAACTCTCGACCCAGGTACGGTTAAATGCTAATTAATAACGCCTCGCTACATGTTTGTTAACAAACACTTAGTTCACACGAGTGCTCTTAGATAATGATAAAATCATACAAATGTAGTGCGACTACAAATTACAAATAAACGTAGTTTATACAATTTAAAGTTTATATTTTGTCCTAACGGGCTCTTTTTGACATTAGGCCAGACATCGATACTAATTAGGGTCGATAACTAGAATGTCTATTTTGAACATGTAATAAGTATTCTTGCCAATAAGTTTATAAGTTCTTGATACTGACTTAATCGATTCTCGAGAATTAATTACATACATAAGCCGCAAACCAGGACATTTAACATTACACATTCATCTTATAGAATACATAATAATACACTTAATTATATAATTTTCAATTCTTCACTAACATTTACACCTAAAGAAAAAAACTAATAATATGGATCGCGATAAAATATTTTGAAAAGGTGGACCATAAGCAAGCAATTAAAAAATAAATACGAAAGATGCTATCGATTTTAGTGTTCCTCATAAATTACACTAAATTCAAATATTTATAAAAGTTTTAATGTGTTAACGCATAAACTTGAAGATTATGGCATATTTTTAGTATGGCAATTATAAGAAATATATAAAAAGTAATTTCACGAACTCACATTTCACTTTTTACGTCCGAATATTGTTTTGTTGTATAATGCTTACAAAATGCTAAAAGTGTTCGATGATTTAATATCGGCAATTTTGTTACTCAAAAGAGGTAATTCGCAGCTGCTTCTAAATTTAAAATTTGACTTGACTGACATGGAGCTTAACCCGCAGTTTTTTGTTTAACTTTATGGTAGTAGTACCATGACCTGCCTGATGAAATGCAGCTCTCGGTGCCTATTAACAGTCAAAACTGCATAGAACTCAATCATGCATCGAACGCCTTATTCATATTTAGTGATATTATGGGTTCCTTGACACGTGTATCTACGAGTACATGTCACCGTAAGATAGTGACCATCGTTAGTTTATAAGCAATCTCGCGATATTATAAACTGACTAACTAATACGTTAACGTATTATTTCTCGATAGTTTCTAATCTATCAATGACAAATCGTCAAATTGTTAACATGTCTCTAACCGGCACGTGACTGAACGATTCTGGGAACATGAAGTGTTCCGAGCGGCCATGTTAGATTAGGTTAGGTTATTTTGATTTTTATTTTGTTACAACACTTGACGTACTTATTAATCTGTATACGCTGTTAATATAGATGTATGTCACTCAATCCCAAGTGCCTTTTAATCCTCCGTAGTTAGTAAATTAGTAGTAAAGTAAAAATAATTTACTACTCGAGGAACCGGCAACAGGGTCTTTTGGAAGAACTCCATATGATTTAAGTTTCAAGTCTGATTCCTACATACGACTTTAAAGACAACCCCGGTTGACAGACTCAAACTTATTTAGGTCTATGAAGCTAGCTAGTACTTACATACGTACAAAATAAACCAAACCACCTCTCGAAACCAAGTACATACATCTCACTTTTGCCAAACGTATAAACATCCCACTAATCCCACTTGACACTAATCCCACTAAAGTGTGAAAGTTTGGATGGATGGATGTTTGTTACTCTTTCACGCAAAAACCACAGAACCGATTGCGATGAAACTTGGTATGTAGATAGCTGGAGACCTGGATTAACGCATACGCTACTTTTTATCTCAATATTCAAACGGGATCGGGATTTACGCGGTAGAAACCGCGGGGCGCTGCTCCTAAACATATAAAATAGAGAATGAGTATTTACGATGGCAGCGTAGTAAAATAATAATAATAACCTCTAGCTCAACAGTCAGGAGCACTAAAAGAGAGGAGGATCACAGGAAGATTTTTCACGTATTGTCGCAGCAGCATATTTACAGCGAGTGTACAATATTTTTTACAAGAAATATATAAAAATAAACTTAACCTTTATTTAATTATCCTTTTTTTTGCAGATAAATATGGTAACCCTACTTCCTTAAATTCAAATACGTTGTGCATTGTTACCTGGAGCGTGACGTCATTGCTCAGTTATTAACGCCTGCTAGCACCTGCGCCCGCGCACTTACAGTTTATTTGTCATAGAACCTTATTAGGACTCTTCCCTTTTGACGTAGGCAAGCTTCCTTTTAAGGTAGTCGTGCACTGTGAGCCCAATTTAAAGCTTTTCACTAAGCTTAGGGCTATGTAATCTAAGATTGGTTATTGATATTATCTTGTTGTTGCTAGTTGCACACACATATTTACTTCACATTTACAATTAATCTAACCAAGTTTAAATATCAAGGATATCTTTTTAATTTACATAAAATTTATTAATTGTTAAATTAAGTGTATTTTTTTGCATTTAGACCAGGGGTTAGCAACTGGTGATTAATCGAAGGTCGAGAAAACATTATAAAAAAATAAGTGTAAAAACTAAAACCCGACAACGTAAAAATCGTTCGCTCTGAAACCCATTTAACAAGAAACTGTACTGTCTGACATTATTCTTATTTATTTACAAGTTACTGTTCAAAATTTATCATGCTATAAAGTAGACAACTTTTCTATACATTTTAATTGAATACGTAGACATGTGACAGTGATGTTCGATGTTCAGGGGATACCCGTGGTGGTAAGCCTCCTTGCAATAAAGGTTGTTTACACTACAATACATTTTATAGTATTACAACACACTAGTTTTAGGTTATAATTTTTTTTTTGTTCGTTTTTCTAAGAAGGTATTTTTAGCGAATTTAAGAAAAGCAGCGAGCAACAGCTACTGATATGTGTATTTGAAATGTGCCAGTTAAGTCCTTTCGTTTAACATCAATATTTTTTTTATTAATGACTTTATTTTCTGTATAGAGCGCCATATTGAAGTTCATATGACGTAACATAGCCTATAACGAGTGGGAAATAAAGGCGATTCTAAAGACCTCATTTGTTAAATTACGATAAGTAGAAGTTATGCGGGCAGAAATGAACATAGATACATACGGGCTAAAATCATAATCTATAATCTCCTTTTAGCTGCGCCGTAGTCGGGTAAAAAGTAGGTCAACAATTATCATTACAATCTTCTCGCCATAACCGTTCATTGTTATTTTCCATTTCTCTGCTAAGGAAAGAGGCGACTTTTTGAAATAATAGAAATATTTAATATACATATGCAGGTCCAGTTTCATGCCCCCAATGCCGGCAATAGGATAGCGGACCGTGATCTAATTACCGACCACTGTTCTAATCTCTCTAGTCTAGACAACTGGTTTTTTGCTATGCATTGTCTATCACTCAGTCAGCCTGTGTTAGTTTTATTTAGGAAATTATAGTTTATAATCCGGATAGCGATGATAATGACCGACCACTTAAAAGCAACTTAATTATAATATGTGATCGAGACTAAGTTAAGACCGGAAGAAAAAGCGAACTTACGAGTATTATAAACTTAGTTTTGTCTACATAAAATGTATTTTGTGTCCGTAGCTTTTTACTTATCTCATTTTATATTATTTGCATGTATAACAAATTGTGTTTTTACATTATTAAATTAAAAAATATATAATGAATTTTTCATAAATGCACAGTGTTTAACTGAATAATTATACGTGTACTATTTCATCCTTGTACATAATGAAAAACACAACAATCTAAACTAATATTATAAAGAGGAAACATTTGTGTTTTTGTATGTCTGTTAGTAAATGTTTTCACACAAAAACTACTGGACCGATTGCGATTAAATTTGGTATGTAGAAAGCTGGAGACCTGGATTAACGCATACTTTTATCCTGACATTTCCACAGGATCGGGACTTACGCAGGTGAAACCGCGAGGCGAGACTAAATAAAGAACGTCCAGAACAGGAATAAAACTTATGATTACTCAACGTTGATGACTCAGCATGGAGCAGTGGCGAGGCCAAAATTTTGCCTAAAAAAAAAATTGCATATAAAAAAAAATAAGAAAATGAAAATAATAATAATCAAAGTTATAAATTATTTAAAAAAAATGACTACTCGTCTCCCATTCATTTCAAAGTGACATTGGATCGAAAACGCAGAGAACATTTAACAATGTGACACGGTAGCTATGACTCACGAGTCAACGGAACCGTGACCTCGCGAGGATTTATTATCTTGATCACTCATTTTTATCATTTTTGTTTAGTTATATAATATATATTAGATTAAATTTAAATGTCTAATGGATTTATACGACTTTATCGGTTATTTGCTTTTTTTAGCATCGAATCTTAGAGATGACCCAAAAATCTGTCTAAATAAGGAAATCTATTATCAGGTGAGACTAGTATTGAATAAAATGAGAATAAACTAATTCTTGGTGATGCTATTCTATAGATTCAAATAACGTAATGCGTGGGCTATAATGTCTTTCTTATGAATGTTATTATAATGTCATGATAATATTTTAATAGTAGGAATCTCTGATAAAGGAGTATAGCAAAAAAATTTATAGCTACTCTTTCGTAACAGCCAAATTACATTATAGCTATTAATTAGGCGATAAGTATGTATTTTTGTCATTAAACTAACACCAAAATGTATTTTAATTTACTTTAAAATTTAAGGGTAAAAGTAACCTCAAAAGAACAGAGCTAACATAGCACGTCGTTGATTTAAAAAAATTCAGAAATCTGATCACCTGCATCCGAACTCCCAGAAATTCCGGGCGAAAAAGTAGGTATTTAGAGCCAAATTTATTAATGGCAACAAAACTTTTAGCACCTGCAACCGGCACGGCAGGACGCCTCACCCCTTGATAAAGTGCCCCCGTCGGGTCCGAAACTAGTCGGGCATCCCCGAAATATACACGTGAGTAAAACCGTATATTTTAAATAAAACTTTTAGTTCCATTTTGATTGCCTTTCATTATTCTTGTGAAAAAAGAGAAGGATTCATGAATTTCATAATTTTATTTTAATTTAGAAAAACATAAACTCACAGGTTTTGAAAAAAGCTAATAAAACTTTCAATCTATTTTAAGGTGAAACACGGAATCTCAAAATAAAGACCGTAACGGTAATGTCATTTACTAATGTACAATTTACTACTTTTTGAAAAAGTATACCTATTTAATTCTTGTATTGTTAGTAACATCAAAGCAAACATAATTACTAAGTACGTTACTATGAATTTATTTTTAATTTTCAATTCAACCTAAAATTATAACCATGTAATTGAACTTTTCTCGAGTAAGTAAATTAAACTGTTATCTAAACTAACAATGTAATTGTATCTTAGAAAAGAGTATTTAGGAACCCCGCACACACTACGATATAGTCGCAACAGCGGCGTTTAGCGACAGTCCAGCATTGCGATGGCTCGCCAACTCACTACATGTATCCCTATGTAATTTTCTCAGTCTCGGTACTTGATCGCTAATTTCATATTACAGGTTGTCGTTACAATATGGTGCAGTCATTTTGTTACAGCAATCGAACACTGGCAGAACATCATTATTACGATTAGTATATACTACATAAATAACTAAAATTATCTCTCTAGGGACACCAACATTTTATTACGTATTTGTAAGAAACTAGTAATGTGTGATGTGTGTTCTCACATGTTCATATTACTGATGTTAGTATTACCTATTTATTATTCACTTTGTAGTGGAACTATTTAAGTTTTAATTGCGGTTTTGTTCGATTTATAATACATACGTGATAGGGTTTCTTTTCTTTTTAATGAAAGACAACTCCCGCATTAGGAATATTCCTTTGTTGCTTCACAAACATTCAAACAACGGACACAAAGAACACCCAGACTCGATACAAATATTTGTGGATCACACAATTTTTTGTGGTGTAGTGACCACTTAAACCATCGCGCCATCCGTGCAGTCATGGTGACAATATAAAATGTGCAGATAGCGACAACAAATAGCTATAATACTATTTTTCATAAAAAAAATGTACAATACATATTATGTTCAATAACAGATAATTATGTTAGCCTTGCGCCATCCATATGCACTCTTTTGCTTTCTAAATTATTCCATGGAATATACATCTATCTATTTTCTATGATCGACATGGTCTCTTAATAAGTCTACTTTAATTCGAAGCTCGAAAGCTGAGTCGCCGAATCAGAATGTCAAGGCATTCGCAATATCTCGGCTCAACAAACTTAAAGTTGCCGTGTGTGCGGTAGGCCTTAAAATAGTAATACATTTTGGACGGACAGATTATCCATTGTGCCTTTTATAAACAGATTCTCAGTAACTCAGATCACGTGATACTGAGAAAAGTAACGCTTCTTTGTACATTTTTAGCGGATCACTACCATTTATTGAGGGATGTATTATCATCAGAGAAACATGAGGCGAAATGCTATGTGATAGGTATACTTGTATCATCATTATACTATTGTATATATATATATATATATATATATTACAGTGCGATATTTTAGTTTAGTTAAAAGAGTAAAAAAGAATACCTGTAATGTGTTAATATGTCTTGTGTAGAGATGGGTAATCACCCGGGTGATTACCCATCTATAGTCTTGTGTGTATTTTTGTGTACGTGTATTATTTCTGCAGTGCAAAATAGCTCCAACATGCCTGCGTATATTGTAATAGACGCACACTCACACATTCACATACAAGTTCATAAAACAGTAACTTATCTTGGTATGAAGATAATTAATTTAGCTACTGAAATCATAGACTGTCCATCACGGTGACAACGGTGCTTGACCTCGTGTAGTCATATACTTATCCAGGATGCTTTTAATAAAGGAAGTAATCTTCTGTTTTAATTGTAAATGAGAACGTGTTTTGCATATCCTGTTATTAAATTTATATCCCGTTTGATGAAAAACATAACTACAAACAGTAACTGTGTTTCGTAGGCTATTCTTAGACGATGATAACAGATAGTGAGATTGTTGCGTCTGATTGGTATTAAGTTTTAATTATATAGATAAGTCAACGAAGCATATAGCTCGCCTCCTATTTTCTGGCCCTTTTTCTGCTAAATCTCACTAAATAATCATTGCAAAAACAGCAGGAGTGCACACGAGTAGTGCTTGTCTACTGCGAAGCTTGGTTGATAGGAAATAGACGCTTCGTCAAAAGACTTATTCAAGTAAAACAGGATAGGATACGAGACGATAACACACCCACCCCACATGGAGCAGGGATATGATTAATCTTACATTCAAAAGTGTTTTAGCAAGCAATAATGACTACATTTTTATACATTTTCACGGTTTGGAAATAATAATCTCGAATTGAGTGCTGACTGTCGAAAAGTGAGCGATGCATGAAAATTAATGATCTCATCAATTGAAAACATTGAATATTTGAAGCAAATACCTTTGATAATAGTATGACAACTAAGCTAATGAGCTCATTCTTGCTTACTGCATAAACTGTTATAACAATAATTATTATAAGATATGCAAATACTACAACGGATTCCATTATCCATTTTGATTATTGTCAATTTAAATATCTAAACTAAAAACAAATTTTGCTATTGTTTCCTCATAAGAGATAGAGATAATTTTTTCTTAGTTGTTAGTGATTATTTAAATATTATAACAAATTAAAGAAAAGTGCATTCATTGACTTAGTAGCTAATAATTTAAAGCTCATTAATGATGAATGAAAAATAACCGGAAGTAAATATTAAGTGGAGCTGGCGGTGGAGTGGTATGACGGAATCGAACCTACCAAAATCACATGGTGTTCCGACATAAATGGGTCTATTGCAAGGGACTCGGGTATACCCTAGGAAGGAAATCCCCAAAAACCCCGGCAGACCTTGGCCGCCTGTTAAAGAATAGGCAGCCACACCAAAACGTGGGGGGTCCTCGCCCCCCTTCCTGCTTCTGCTAGAGTAACGGGCAGCGTCGCCCGTTACCCCCAGGCCAGCAGGTTTTGATTTACCTGCGAAATGTTCGAATTTTAGCAAATATGAGGCTTAAGTGGCCATATTTTATGACTGCATTGACTTAGAAGCTAGATTTTTTTTTCAGCTTTAAGGGACTATGAGATTAGGATATGATAAGAAAGTTATGTATTTGGTATAATATCAACTTGATGCGTCCACGGGTTCCTGGGAAAAAGGTCTTGACAGACTTACAGACAGACAGACGGACAACAAAGTGATCCTATAAGGGTTCCTTTTTTTACTTTTGAGGAAGGGAACCCTAAAAAAAAAGAATAATCACGATCGGTTCATAAATAACGGAGTGAGGGCTGAACAGACATAAAAAAAAAATATATATATATTATACGGTCGAATTGAGAACCTCCTTTTTTTTTCGTCGGTTAAAAATGGACCAAAGTAAATAAATACTCATAAAAATTTATTGTAGGAAGGTTTAAATTACAGGTACACATAAAAGAAAACTAAATCCATAAGATCGGCACACGTTATAGACAAGCCGACGATACGATGAACCACAGAACCGTAAGCTCGATTGCCACCTTACTGGTGTCATATCAAAAAATAAATATGAATGCTTTTGAGTAATCCGTAATATTGACAGAGATTTAACTCAGCTAGTAATGTACTATACTATATATAAAATACATATTACAAATACTATAAGTGTATATTATTATATTAACTCTAGTCACACAACACAGCACTAATCATTATTTATTTGTATTTTTTTCTCAAAGGTAACAAATCGGTATAAGTAAATCTCTATGTCCACTAGAACGTAACCCCGCAACACAATACATTCTACAAATTTAAACAAAAAGTGTAAACCGTACATCCGTAGAATAGTTGTATTGCTTTATAACTTGTTGATTGTTACACATCAGTGGTTAGTTAGTCTAAAACACCGGTAGCTAGTTACGAGATGTGCTTGAATGAGAGGTTTAATCATATAAATCGTGTTGTGGCATTGGTTGTGGCGGTTTGTTAGCATGTGGTCAAAGCTTTTTATGACGACGTAATAATCACTCAGATTTAAATGATGTTATAAATTTGTTTGTGTATAGTTTCATTGTCAACAGCAAGTGTTGCTTGATATTGTACTGAAAATGAGAGAGGGGAAGGGCGGGAATAGGGAAGAGGGAAGGGTTAGGGCCTCCGGTAACCTCACTCTGTCTCAATGCAAGGATTGCTTCACTTCACTCCGATCGAGCCGGCCCATACGTGCCGAATCATGGCTCTCCCACGAACAAACCTTATGTTCCCTTATAACTACTAAACAGCTAAACCGATTTTGATTAAAGATATGTCGTTAGACTTGTCTTTAGTGTTTGCAACGCAGTTAGGTTATTTCTTTCATTTAATGATTTCTTGTTTAATAATACGATAATAATAATCTCTTACTGTGTAAATAAACGCCTGAAATTTAGAATTGGAATAACAGGCTTGTTACTTGACACCTACAGTTTATTTTTATGATGTTTTACTATCAAGATGGTAACCACGTATACAGTCCGGCTGCCTATGTGGTCACTGGTGGCCTATACCACAACAACAGCTGTGTCAGTCACGCGTTGAAAGTCCTATCCCCTCTTTATGAAACACAGAACACCATACTTACCAGGAATAATACAACTGTAAGCTGTTTTATCGCGGTTTTCTGTAGGTTAGTGGTACATCCCTAATACTTACCACTACCAACTTCTTCTAATACTTCAACTCTTGGGTAAGACAACGGATACGTGAAGCGCACAACGGTCATTGAGCTAATATCACTACACTACAGGCAGTCCAAACTGGTGCTGACAAAAGTCTCACCACGTTTAACTTGTAGACTGCCTTATATCGACATTTATTCACAATCAATGCGACAGACAGCCTTATATGCAGAGACCGTCTCAACGCGAAGGGGACAGCCACCGACGTTGTCCTGGAGTCCGAAGGAAAGGTCACACAACGGGCAGATATCCTTGCGGGTGCGAGGACGCTCCTAGAAGCCTGTAAATGCTCCAGGATGCTTCTATGTTTCTGGAAGGAACTAGGCTGGCTCAACTAATCTGCGCTCAACATGGACCGATTACAGGTTTAAATTCGAAAACAGAGCCCTCTACCAATACAGCCGTAGGAATCAAAGCAGAAATCAGCTGGAGCCGATACCTCCTTAAAGAAGTTTGTCTCAGTTTTATTCAGTGTTCGAGTTTATTCATGCGATAAAATGGTCAAGACACAAAAATCGTGTTCATAAAATCAGTCGCATATATATTTTTATGTCTTCATCGGCCTCACTAAAATAAATCCAGTAAAATGCAAGAAAGGCAATCCAAAGCTATCGACTTTTAACAATACATCGTTACTGACCAACCGGTGGCTTAAGGTATAGTTCCAAAACTAATTTAATAATAATAATTTGTGAATGTAAATATTATTGAATTCTTAGGTCATAACCAGGTTTTATCACGTCAACGCCTTGCAGTATCTGTCCAAGTGCAGTTTTATAAATTTATTAACTGATCGGCGCGATTTTTCATTGATACTCCGCTCCTATTGGTTGTAGCGTGATGTTATATAGCCTTCCTGGATAAATAGGCTATCCAACTCTAAAATAATTTTTCGATTCGAACCAGGAGTCCCTGAGATTAGGGCGTACAACCAAACAAACAAACTCTTCAGCTTTATAATATTAGTATAGATAAATCATTACTTTTCCCGCAATGATGGGTAACGAACAACCACTTTGCAACCAGAACAGTCAATGTTTCTGCATAAACAATTTCAAATATAGCTTTCCGTTCGTTGAAGTCACTCCATAAAGATCAGATCAGTAGTAGTGTCTGCTACCTTTTTTGTCTGTGATACATTCGGAATGCGTACTCGGAATCACGGAAACAAATGTGTAAACGACGCGATTATTTAAGTATTTTTAATCGAAAAACGTTTTATTTGAGAAATACATATGTATGGTATTGGCA
This sequence comes from Callimorpha dominula, assembly GCA_949752705.1. Taxonomy (NCBI): domain Eukaryota; kingdom Metazoa; phylum Arthropoda; class Insecta; order Lepidoptera; family Erebidae; genus Callimorpha; species Callimorpha dominula. Next base: position 9,396,172 of record OX457010.1, on the reverse strand, counting down.
AGGAGTGTGCGGGCGAAGAGACTGTTTTCAAAAACGTAGTCGGTACTAAGACGCCCTGAAAAACATCAGATGCGAACCCCGGGTACGCCGCACGCTCTTCATCCGCCATCTTTTTTCTTTTTTTTTTGGCAAAGAAAAGGTAATTTTGGTGTGTTCTTCCTCTCCTCCTTCTTTCCTCTCCGTGTAGCGATCGCGCCTGTCACAATTTTGCGGATATCTACAATATTTACTCTATCATGATTAGCTAAATCGGGATCGTGTTTAATTACCTTTGATCTCTTTTTTTATGTATTCATATATACTTTTATTTTCTTGCGACACCGCGTCATTTAACATTCGTTTTGTTATTCTCTACTCGGAACCGTACCTTAAACAGTACATAAACTGACTGACCCGCCGCGGTGTAGCTCGGATTATATCGAGCGATCGCCACGCGAATGCAATCGAGATCTCACCGAAGCGATAACGGACACGTAATAACGATAACGTATGGATTAGGGTCTGTTCATATTACTTGAATTGCAGTAATTGAAGAAAAAAAAAACAATAGAACGAGTAAGAAAGAAAATATAGATGACTGTGGTTACTGCTCCTATTTTTTTGTAAGTCTAAGTCTAGTCCTTTATTTTGTTATGATAGGGCCGAAAGATAGAAGAACTTCTTTTTTTAATTTTAGTTCAATTGTCATTATTTTAACATAAATTACACATTATTATTTATTTATTAATAAAATATCAACAATTTAGAATTTGTATGTAGTGCTTATGTGTTCTGAGATCGATCGTATTTCTATTTATTACCTACTACAACTACGTACACTATTTACATCTATGTAGCTGTAGATTTTAAATATGCTATTTCGTAGGAACATAACAGTACACCATTATAATAATATTTATAACGTTCGTGTTTGTAAATTTTCCCCATTTTTGTAACATTTTTGATAGATACTCCGCTCCTATTGGTTGTAGCGTGATGTTATATAGCCTTATAGCCTTCCTCGATAAATGAACTATCCAACACCAAAACTAGAGAGGGAAGGGTTAGGGCCTCCGGTAACCTCACCCACGCCGTGAAAAGCAATGTAAGCATTGCTTCACTGCCGGTTTTCTGTGAGGCCGTGGTATCACTCCGGTCGAGCCGGCCCATACGTGCCGAAGCATGGCTTAATGGCCGTATCTTTAGATTGCGTTTGATTTAGAAGCTTGATATTTTACAGCTTCAAAGGAACGCTGACATAAGTATTTGAGGTTATTTTCAAGGTGATGCCTTTACGGGTTCCTGAGGAAAAACATCTTGACAGACACACAGACAGACAAACGGATATAACAACAAATGAACAACTTTCGGATAATTCCTTTACTTATGTTGTGAGATCTGGCTTTTACCAAAATTTCATTATTCTAGGTGAATGGGGAGTACCCTATAGGTTAAATGTGTAATTCGGGACTTAATCGCGATAATATTTAAAAGGTACAATACCTCTTGGTTACCCGACGTTTTGATCGAATGCACCGAATTGATCATGGTCACGAGTGGATTGGTCTGGACTGGTCCACTCGTGACCACGATCGGTGCAACCTTACGGTACGGTTACGGTACCTTTTAAATATTATCGCGATTAAGTCCCGATTTACACATTTAATATGTATCAAATGTACCTACGAAATGTTCACATTTGGTCAAATATAAGGCTTAAGTGGCCATATCTTATGATTGCGTTGACTTAGAAGCTTGATATTTTTACAGCTTCAAGGGATAATTTTAACTTGATGCGTCTACGGGTTCTTGAAGAAAAGGGTCTTGACAGACAGACAGACGGACAACAAAGTGATCCTATAACGGTTCCTTCTTTTCCCTTTGAGATACCTAACCCTAAAAATATATCTTGTGAATTGCCGAAAAGTATGAAAAATCAATCCTTTGATTGACTACTCATTTCCCTCAGCACTTACAACAGTAAATACACATCATAAAGCATGCTGATTCCGGGTGGTTTTATAATCATCTTAATTGCCTGTCCATAAAAGAAAATTTTCTAACCCTACAGAAATATGTACCATAGACATTAAGAAAGAAGGACTAATTTCCATTTTAAATAAACTATTAATTCCTTACTATTATTATCGTCTGAAACGGGCCTTACTGCGTCATATTGTGGCCTACTGACCTCTGTCAAAGAGTAATGATACATTCACGAAGAGTTGAATGCCTATATAGTATTTATTGTAGTTATTGTAGAATCATATTGCAATTATAAGACAATATGGATTCGTACAATTGAACTTGCTATTTCAACTTTAATATAAAGTTCACGTACAATCTAAATTACTACATATTATAAAACAAAGTCCGCCGGTGCTGTCTGTCTGTCTGTTCGCGATAAACTGAAAAACTACTTAATGGATTTTTATGCGGTTTTCACTAATAGACAGAGTGATTCATGAGGAAGGTTTAAGTATATAATTTGCACCCGTGCGAATCCGGGGCGGTTGCTAGTTACATATAAGATGAATGCAAAGAAAACATTCAATGTCTTAAGTATTGGGGTGAAGCGTTTATATTAACGATGATATTTCAATATTAGTGCAATGTATAAGTTATAATAAGTATTTTCAATAACTTATATATTGATCTATGATAATATTATATTCTGAAGCCTCGGTAGTGTAATGGCTAAGGTGTCGGACTTACAATTAAGTGGTTCTACTAATGATGTGTGATCCATGTTGATAATATTATTAAAAAAAAATTTTTTTTTAATGTAAACCCAAAATCTTTTGAAGAGAGCTGATGAAAAGTAATTGTAAAGGATACCAATTTAAGAGTAGATACGATATTTTCAATGTGTTTAAAAACAAAAAATCATATAGGTGCAAATGTAACATTCCGTTACCTTTTTTAATATTTTGATAGCCCATTACGGCATATCATAAACGGTTCATTTGAATTTTCTTTAACATTACATAAATAAATGATTTACAGGTATTATATGTAGCCTATTTATGTCCCTATCACATTTGCCGACATCGTAAACTGTTCTAGAACGTGTTAGAACGCCGTCGTCAAAAGTATCACAAACTGCGCAAGACTTGTGAAATTTATGTCCTTTAAATTTAAATTCGACTATTTTAAGTGCTTGTGCAATAGGGTGGAGCGACATTTTTATTTTCAATATTGAATAGTGTTAGACCGTTGCATTGCGTTCTCAATTCCTTAAAAAAATAAAAATATTCAAACCTATTTTAGCCCTCTACTGACGCCTCAAGTTTATGAAAAATCACTCAAATTGCCTTCTGATTTTAATTTATTATTTTATATATTTTATTTTATTAGTGTTCACCGTTGATCTTATCTAACAAAAAAAGAAAAAATAGAAGACGGTCGTAAGTAATCCGTAAATCAAATACATATATTGAAGCTTGTATGAGGTATGTAAATTATAATCAGGATTAATCGTCCCCGATAAAGTTGACATGCACAGAAAAGAAGTTCCACATAGTACTACAGATATGTTATGTTATGTATTAATTTTATTAAGGACTTCACTACAATCAGCCCGTCATAACTTATACTTCATTTGGAGCCATCGAAAGGGTTTTCCTAACCTATCTCGAATAATATTACACGCTTTTTTGTATTTTCTAACCTATCTCGAATAATATTACACGCTTTTTTGTATTTTCTAACCTATCTCGAATAATATTATCTAAAGCGATTGCAACTCAGCTTTTAATATTATGGGTTTTACTAAGTGTTGGTTAATAGCGTTTTATGATCCTATATTAGGCAACTTTGATTAAATGGAAATAACAGTAGCTGAGACTTGCACACATTAATACAACTTTATAATATATACCCAAAAAAAAGGATTTAGAAGTATGTCAACACTAACGCTTTACGAACTCCAAACTCTTGGATTAGATAAATATTTCTTTAGTACCTAATCTACATAAGCTGTGAAGGACGAAAAGAGAGTAGAATTGAAGAAGAGAACACATTAAACCGACTTCAAATAAATTTGGGAAAAGAGAAGGAAGATGATGATCTAATGTACATAGTAACATTGACGGTAGTAAACACAAGATATAATTCTATGTTACTCTATTTCAAAAATAAATAAAAGTGTTTAAGATTGGTTTTGTATTTTGCAAAGGCACAGTCTTCTACATTCCCGTACAGACCAATCCCGGCTTGTGAAATCCATAGGTCATGCACAGTTTTTCCCTGTTTGGTAGTTCTTGTAACCGTAAGTCACGAATACCTGTCATAGCGAGTTTAGGTAGAAAACTCCGAAAAAATTTTGTAATCCAATTAAATGTCACGTCTGCGAAACCAACTTCTTTTGATTTGGTACATTTGTAGCCGCAAGAACCGATTCACCCACGATTTGCCGCCGGCTTCCCCATGCTTTCGGAAACCTCAGAATTTATCGCTAACACACATACGTTTTAACTCGCGATGAAAGAAGCCGAACGCTCGAGGCAAATGTAAATTTTTCAAGCAATTATTACCCAACAAGAATTGATTGTGGCGACTGACGGAGTAATTCGCTGTGGGCGGAAGAAACTTCGAAACCTTCCAAAACTTGCGGTATTTTAAGTTATTGTGTATTCAATAGAAAGATTACTCCTTGAGGGATATATTATGAGGAATTTGGAAGGATCGGAATTTTGGAGTGAAAATTGTTGGCAATTGTCGAAAAATATGTGTGGCATGTAGTGTAAACCGCACGCGCGCTCTGAAAATAATGATACGTTTTGAAGTTAGTTATTTACGTCCAACGTTCCGTTTCATATATCGATAGATAGATACAGGGCAACAAATATAAAACGTGTAATTACATCAATGTAGTTTGACAGTTTTTTCATAAAAAAATACGTGAATTTCAACAATAATTTGACTTCCAGATAGTGCAGTGAAGCTCAATTTCGATGGTTTAATAGAACAAGGGGTAATCATTCAGTCATTGTAATGTCTTTCCGTAGTATCGACAGGTCAATACATATATGCCCGGTTCCTATAATCAATAAAAGATCCGTTTTGCTTACGGACGGTAAAATTTTCGTTGAAAATTCAAGGAAATTTTACCATCCTTGAGCAAAACAAATCGTTTCTTAATTATAAGAGCAAGAACATATAAGGTAGAAATAGGGTACAGCAATTTTCTGCTGGAATTGAGGCGTCTGGCTGGTCTAGTACCTATACACGATACCGCGGATAGAGATAGAGCAATAACATAATGCTGCTTTCTTCAGATGATGAATACGGGTGTATTTCATGGCAGAGATGATAGGATTATTATTGCTCCGGTTGCCTACAACCTCTAAGAATCTTTAAGAACTGAAAAATCCAAGAACTGACTAATGTTAAGACAGATTTTCTGATTAGTCTGTTTTAGGTATTTTCACAGTATAATGTCGTATGTTATTCCGCTGTGGCGGAATGCCGCCGATATTCAATCTATCTTCATACTGCAGAAGAGTAATCGTTATTCGCTAAGGCAGAAATTTAAAGAAATAAACATAATGACGGTGGCATGTCACATGGCATGGCATATTTATGAAAACTTGATTTATGTTCATAAAAATAAAGATCAGTTCTTTAAAAAAAGTGATATATACACTCTTAACACACGTCATAAACATAAACTTGTTGTACCTGCCTCTAAACTAGGCTCCAAAAAGTCGTTTCGAGGTCAGTGTGTGCGAATTTGTAATAAAAACTAATTTTAAGTCAAAACAAATTAAAGTCCATAGTAAAAAAGGGCCTAAATGGCTATTACTCAATTGTGTAGTGTACTGTAATAGTTAAAACGCTTGAGACTAAATGGTTTTGGATTCACAGGCTATTTCAAACACTTAATAGTAACGTAATGTGAGCTAAATGTTCCTTATTTTACGTCTTTTATGTGACTTCATAGACGGGAAACTGGTCCAAACCCTTGCCGTTTCTCAACTGAAGCCTCTGCTAATTAGACGAACCTGAAACAGAGAAGCGTAAAGCGTGCCACTCCTGCTTAATAGATCATTCGCTAGAAGCAGCAATGCCAGCCTTAAAAAAATAAGCGTTGCGCCGTGAGCGGGGCTATGAGCCCCTTACGAAAGGAGATGGAGTTGTGTTGACTTGCACATATAGCAAAAACATACTCCAACATCATTTATCATCAGAAGAGCTGAACTCATAGTAACTACTAATCCTGCATCGCGCTATGAGAGTTCTCGCGCCGATTAGTAGACTAAACAACTTCCCAACATCAACCGTTGGGCCACGGATCCTCCCTTTGTGTTGGAGGGATATAACACCCTTTCTTCCACAGAGTTACCAACGCGCGAATGATACCTGTCACTGCAAGCGTTGCCGGTGGGAAACCTTCAGGCAACCCACATGTTTGTGGTATCCTAACTACATATATGTACCTATGTGTTACTAATATTATAAACGCGAAAGTATGTGAGGAGGGATGATGGACGGGTTAATGGATTTGTTGGTGACTCTTTGCAAAAACGGCTGGGCAGATTTAGATGAAGTTTAGCACATAGATAGTTTATGAACTATATTAACACATAGGATATTTTTTACCGTCATTAGTAAGGCCCATGCGGGTGAAGCAGCGGACAAAAACTAGTAATATTATAAATACGAATGTGAGTTGCTTTGTTTGTTTGATAAGCTTTCACGTTTTAACTACTCAACCGCCTGCGAAAGCTAGTATTAGATAATTCATATCTATAAAGTAATGACGACAGAAAACGTGCCTAAAGAAATTTTCACTTCAACTAGTGAAATGAGAAAATTATATCTTGCAGGAATTCATCCATGCAATCAATTCAAATAAGATGGTCAGGGTATACAGCGGTAGGCATGCTAAAATAATATACCAAAACAAATCAGCCTAAAAATTACCTCTCGCAAAAAAGATATAATAATAATTCCTAAAAATACAAACATTATAATCACAATTTCACAGTGCTGCATATTAACAATTAATAAATTTGCGGTTAACAAACAACTAACAATTATCTGGTAAAGAAAGTTTGACTTTCACTTGTGAGTCAGCACACCCACCCACTGACCATCCTTCGCCATAACCTCGTAAGCAATGCCCTTACTTAGTGAAAATAATTGTATTAAAAAGCCTGTTGTCTAAATCTACATCTAAGACAGTTAAAACTTTATTATTATAAAAAAAAAAGAAATTTAAAATTTCCGAACGTCGCTTGGTCATTATAAGTACAATTAAAAAGTAAGACATAAGCAGCAAATCCAGATATGGAGCCTCCTTAGTTTCAGGCAAGACGTCACATATCAAGTCATATATTTTTTATTTCACATTTAAAGATCGGGAAAGGTTATTTTAATGCTATGATTGAACAAGATGATTATGATGTAATGATAAACAAAATAGTCATGTTTTTTATCTCAACAATTTATGATCACCTCCAAAGAAATTACTAGTATCGTAATTAAAAGTAATACTTACTAGTAGATTTGATAAAAAAGAAATTTTTATTGAAGAAGGGGAAAAAGGAGCGAACGAAGATGAAGCGACGTTTCACAAAATGGCAGCCTCCAAAAAAAGTCGAAGGTGTCCTATACATAAGGTACGAGTATGCTGCCTTTCAGTTTCCTCCTTAGCACTCTTAATGAACCCAACTTCTATTTGGTGTGGGTTCACGTAAAGTTAATGGATTTCGAACTCAGAATGTTTTGATTCCCAGTTCAACGCTTCAATGACTTTGTAATTATTAATTTTATATCGCAATTTACTAATTTAAGTCATAAATGACTTACTAGAGCTTGTGCAAAGTGCGTGATTCGGTTTCTACATCAACAAGACTGAAGACTCCGTTACTGAATCTTAAACAACTTAAGTAGGTATTTCTAATTAAAATCGACTTTATCATTCCAATCCAACAATTCAAGTTAGATTAAACAAGACAAACATTTGGCGATAGTTAAACAGTAGAGTAAACGAAAATATCATCCATGTACACAATTGTCAGATATTTCTTGATTTTTCATAAACCGCTCAACCGTTTTCGATAAAATTTTAATGGGACCACCCCTTTGAAACAAAAAAAGAATTTTCTAAATTGGTTCAGGTGTCTTCGAGTAATCGCTGAACATACATAAAAAAAAGACTCCGACGAATTGAGAACCTCCTCGTTTTTTGAAGTCGGTTAAAAATGGATACTGTAGTGTGAGATTAGTGTAAAAATCTATAAAGTTTCCAAGAATAAATTTTTTATATATTTTGTTATACTGTGTGATGTAGAACGAGTGGCCATGAGTCATTTATAACCAGTCAGTTTTCATGTTACTTAATTTAGATGCATTGCAAGAATTGATCTCAAATGCTGTAATAAACTTTTTTGTAACAATAATGGAGGTAGACACCGTTCGCTAAACCCTTTGTCCTAATGTATTAATCAATTTCAAATGTGTAGAGCAGATCTAACTAAACTCTTTTACGTTTTTGATGGGTACAAGTGAATAATGTCACAAGTTGACCTAAACAATATTTTTATCACAACTTTATATTTTTCAATTTAAAATTTTCAACTCCAGAAAGGGGTTCTGAGGTCTATGGGGCAGCTGTAACCCCATATTAACTATCACATATGTCCACAATATACACTACACACATTTGTTTGATGGAAAATTAGATCGCTATCCAACGTCCGCTTACACTATGTGAATCTTAATGCTACCCAAAAAGGAAAGCTGGTATGTAAACTATATATTTCATACATTTTATACTCATGTTTGCTCTGTTAAGTGACTTGCGACATTGCCTGTCAATGTAGGTACATCGGTTTTATGTATGACTAGCTCATGTGACACACGAGCAAAATATGTCAAGAACACATCTCAAGCAATTAAAAATGACAAACAGCTTCATCACCAGTAACCGGAATAGGTAGAACTATTTTAGGTAAACTTAGAAGGAACAGAGACAAAATATGGAGACTGCCTTACGACAACATATTTTTTATAATAATTATCCCGGGTTTTGGGATTTCAATTAAGTACGCTTAAAATTATTATTCTTTATATCTAGACATTAAAAAAGGTTCAAAACATTGCCGGTTTTTGTGTTCTAAAATTGATACAAAACGGTATGAATATGTAAGATATATTTTGAATATTACATGCACCATATGCTGTACGGAAAGTCCGCCAATTAACAGACATAGATACTGCACGACTAGTTTACTTTAGTTATTTCCACAGTGCCGTGTCTTACGGTATTTTATTATGGGGGCGTGCTGCAGATATAGAATCGATATTCATTCTGCAGAAAAGAGCTATCAGAGCCATTTATAACCTACGTAGTCGCGAATCCCTTAGGGATCTAGAAATGGAAAAAAAAATATTTAGGTTGACAAAAAGGCAAACATCTTTTATCTGCTTGAAATGCTATTATAAAATACCTGATAATATACTTCAACTAAATGAGAGGAAATTTATAACTTGTAGGAAACGCACGCTATGAAAACGAGAATATTATAAACTAGATCATTATTTATATGATACAAATGTACACACTGTAAATGAGTAGGTACTTCTCTTCTTTTTATACGACACGTATCGTACCTATTTATTAATATTTTTGATTATTATTATTGACATTGTTAATTTGAAAGAACATTAACAATATCTTATAAACTGTGGACATTGTAGTTATGATACGTTTTTTTTTTTGTTAATTAGAAAAAAAAAATTGTACATGTGAGAACTTTGTAGTCTACTAGTAGTATTTGTAGTATTGATTGTAATGGAACAAGTGCCATTGGCTGGGGCTAGCACCGGTCTGCTATTACTTGAGTAATTTGTAATTTAGGACAATATTTACATTGTCCACATATTTAATTTGCGTTTATAAGCAATGTCAATAGTAACTTGTGAAATAAAACATGTTTAAAAAGAGTGTCTTTGGAGTTTCTTGCCTATTCTTCTCCATCGAATCTACGTATGAGAAAGACAATTAGCTTCACGACGGACTTATACTGACTGACTCCTTCTCCTGACTATTCAAATATACCTACAATTGGTTTCATTAAAGAGAAACTGTCAATCGTAGGACTGCACGTCAGAAGTGAAAACATATACACACATATAAATACATATATACACACATCTATATGTCATCATGACAATATATGTCATCTGAGCGTGATGCGTCACGCGAGTTCAGTGCTTTTTCCCCATACCAAGAGTGCCCAACGTGCCTAAAGAAGTTTTCACTTCAAAAAACCTGGGTTTGTCTTTGTTCTTGAATGAGCTCCACTTTAACTAACACTGTTCATCACTGCGCTCATCGATGTCATTAACATAGAATTGAATTATTGTTCTGTTTGATTATGATACAGACAGAAACACAACAATCTTTACAAACGGTGAAACAGCGAGGCGCTGCTAGTAAGTAATATATATTATTTAAAGGCACAATGCAAACTAAACCATAGCGATTGCTCGTATGTCATAACCATGTGGGGTTCCGAATGATTATGACACACGTACATTTTGAAATATACATATTATAATAATATGATGATTCTACAATACTAATTAATTAATTATCTTGTTTTTATTATTTTATAGCGGTCTATTAAATACCAATAACAATTTACGGTTTCATGTGTTGATTATAATTGTGTACGACTTATAACGTAGTGACTCTTGCTTCAATGCTGTTTAACAGTTTAAAAATAGTACCAAGCTCGCTTAATGCACCACGAATTACTTTATAAAGATCGCGTACTCTTTTCATTCATTTTATTGTAATCAACTTATTTATATTCTATCCGACTAAACCAGCAATAAGCTTGCAATATTATTGAACAATGTGTCACGCACGTGTCAAGTGTCCAAACGAGTAAATTCAATAATCTCAGCGTGTTTGTTGAACTGTTATCATATTCGTGTGTTGATTGTATCGTCTAACGGGGATACATCATGCTTTTTATGTGATACTTTGGCAACTGGACTCCGCGTGCAGCTGTGGAGATATAGCATATAAACCCACAGCTTGTGGTCAGAATATTGTTAATCAAATGGTTGAAATTACTTTTCTGGATGAATTGTCGAAATACTTGCACCCTCGGGAAGAACGTGGGCAAATCTTGTAAGTATGAGCACTAGTGATGCCATGGTTTGGGTAACCATTGATATTAATTACGCTGCTGTTCTGTTAGCTCTTCTCATTTACCACCACTTATTATCATGAATGCAGAAACCTTCTTCGTCTACATGTTAGAGTTTTTTTCTTTCGCAGTAATGGAGCAGTTAAAAGAGATTTATTTTCAGAGATGCATTTTATATTATCCTATTAGATTGGCAATTTCAGACAAGCATCGATTTCATCAACAGTACTGTACTAAGAGTAAAATAAAAAAATCTTTTAAAATATCTGTGGATACTGTCTAGCAGTTGGTCACCCAACTGTAATTAATATATTATAAGATATTAGCCACGAGACCCATTAGAACATACATATTATATTACATACATACACAAAGCATAGAAAGATTATATCCACAGGTATATAATATATGTATACAGTGTCTACGATTGGTACTCTTTTAACATAAGCTCTCATTGTTTTTTAAAACGACTCGTGTAAAAATGGTTTATTTAAATGTATAGACACGAGTATAAAATATTTATTAGCCAAATGACTTCCTTCACAATAAAGTAAATAATAAAATAAAATAATTTTCTTTAAATACGGAACAGAAGAAGACCGAAAGTGTATTGTGATTGGACTGCCTCTCTTTCTAATTCATATTATGTGAAAAGGATGTCAACACAGTCGCAGGATACTGTATTCGGAAGACGTTTCCGATTACCATTATTAATTAAAGGTTTACGTATGCACATCGTGTATGTCTTGTCGGGTACGATGCGACGAATCTAAAAAAAACAATCTTGATAATATTATACAGCTTTTTATACAACTGCGATTTTAAACAAGAACATTGCCCAACTAATAGTACTTAGACTTACTAAACACTCGTAATACTAGTAAGATAACCCACACAAGTAGGGTCTCTGGCAACTTTATTTAACATTTCCAATATGTATTACCTTCTATTACTAATTATATTTTATGAAACTAGTCCCGCGTCTGTCTGTCTGTTCGCGATTAACTGAAACAAGAAGGTTCAGTAGGAACTGATTTTCATGCGGTTTTCACCAGTAGACAGAGTGATTCATGAGGAAGGTTTAGGTGTATAATTTGTTAACATTTTGTGTGAATTGATTAAAATATGTTGATGATTGTTGAAGATGTCTCTGCTACCTGTGCGAAGCCGGGGCGGGTTCGTAGTATATATATATGATATAGAAGAAGAAAAAAGAAAATGAGGTTATTTAAGAAGACAAGCCATACTATTGACTATATTATGAAACAATACGTAAGACAGAAAAAAAACGATCACAATGATATTATGTCTAAATCACTAGTTGTATGACAACTCGAACTTGATCAATGGTGATGTTGAGGTGACATATCTGTCGCACGACGCGACATGACGTGTTGTCGTGTTAATGGACATGTTTATAATATAGGTAAAAAATACAGAATTTGTGCTTTATTATTTAACATATATCACACACCTAGATCTAAAAGGAGCAATAAAACAAATTAAAAAACATCACCACTACTCGACGCTAAATTCACCACCAGGGGCTCAACTCAAAATAATAACTATAACAAATATACATACACTGTAGAAGTACAGTACAAGCAATAGGGAAATAACTATAACTAATAACCAAATTTCAGGCCCAAAACATTATTAAAACACAGGATTCTTACAATATATTTCTTCTAGCTGCATATAAAAAGCATAAATCTATACAGAACTGTAAGTGCTTTTTTGAGTTAATACCTGTTTAGATCTAGGTGTACGATATATTGACGAGGCTTGTACACCATGTCCTACAATAGGTGGACTCTTACTCAGCATTTACTGTGATGGACTGATTGGTAGTGCCTTCTGTAGTTGTCGAATTGACTGCAATAGATGCAACTGCATTTATTTAATAATACTTTCATAAGAAGTATAAGGGGCCATCCATAAATTAAGTCACACGAATTTCATAATTTTTAAGTTTTTTTTTTTTGGTATGTAGATAGCTGGAGACCTGGATTAACACTACTTTTTATCCCGATATTCCCACGGAATCGGGCCTTACGCAGGTGAAACCGCGGAGCGCTGCTAGTATTCTAAACGTGAAAATTTGTGAGGATGTATGGATGTTTGTTACTCTTTCACGCAAAAACTACTGAAGCGATTACAATGAAATTTAATATGTAGATAGCTGGAGACCTGGATTACCACATAGGCTACTTTTTATACCAATATTCAAACGGGACCAGGATTTACAAGGGTGAAACCGCGGGGCGCTGCTAGTGTATATGTGCTTAATTCCACAAAACCTTATATGTTAATCCAGATTCTAGAACCCATAGTAGGTAAAAGCTATAATTAGATTCTAGGTAATATTGAGTAATAAATGGGACTCTTTACTCAACTAGCTGCGCCCCGCGGTTTCACCCGCGTAAGTCCCGATGCCATGGGAATATCGGAATAAAAAGTAGCCTATGTGTTAATCAAGATCTTCAGCTATCTCCATACCAAGTTTTATCGCAATCGGTTCAGTAGTTTTTGCGTGAAAGAGTAACAAACATCCATACATCCATACATCCACACATCCATACATCCATACATCCTCACAAACTTTCACGTTTTTAATATTAGTAGGATATTATCTATATATATGTATAGAGCAGTTTAAGTAGAACGTTTCATACTTTGTCATTTTGAAGAATAAATCGCTTCAAAGCGGATTAACGCACTACAAAAAATAATTTAAAGAAACCATTCTCACCTTTTTAAATGTACATGTCTACATCTATATGTTCAAAGTCTCGTACAATAAAATTACTACCAGTCATATCAAGTCATAGAGCACAACGTGCAGGTGTATTAACATTCTGCGCACGCGCTCAACGCCGTCACACCCTTCCCCCTCCGTGTACCAACGCACCGCACTCACGCGCAACGCTCCCGCACAGAGGTTAAGCACTTGGTCACACATGAAGCTATGCTAAAATATACATATATTATTTAAAAAATAATAACTACTGTTATATCAAATAATAGTAAGTTAACTTCACTATAAATATAAATTAAATAATATGGAACTCCTACACATACTACACACTTTTTTATGGTATAATTGGCAAACGGCAGACCTAACCTGATGGTAAATGACTACCACCGTCCATAGGCACCTGTAACTCAAGAGACACAAGTGCGTTGCCGGTTTTAAAGGTGGGAGTAGGAGAGGGGGGAATAGGGGGCGAGGAGGGAAGAGGGGCAGAGGGAAGGGTTAGAGCCTCCGGTAACCTCACTCACTCAGCGAAAAGTAATGCAAGCATTACTTCACTGTCGGTTTTATTACATTACACGGTTTATGTTACATAATACCATTTTTAAGTGAAAACTTTTTTGGGACTTTGGACACTTTTGGTATTGGGAAAAAGCATTGTACTAGCGTGACCGTCGAGATACATAATTATATACAAATATGTGTGTGTGTTTTCACTTCTGACATAGTACAGTGAAGCTACGACTGACAGTTTGTTTTTACTTTTAATTAATTCGTTTTAAAAGGGCCAACGCCATCACGAAAAGACAAAAAAAACCTACTTAGCAGGATCAGATAAATGATAAATTGATAAATCAATTTATTTTGCAAATAGGTCGTTTGAATAGTAGTAGTTACTAAACCTACATGGTGTAATAAAAGTTTGACCACGACAATCTATGCATAATCACCTTATCTAGTCGGTGTCTTCCTTATGTCTTGGAGGGATTTCTCTTGTTTCCCCACAACTATTTATTTTAGTTAATACCCTTTAAATTACAGAAGAATGTTTACAATTTGATTGTATCAATTCCTAAGGTTAACATCTAACGTTTTTAGCTTTCTTCAAAGGTAACGTTTTGCACACTCTCACTCTATATACTCAAACGTACAGAAACTACAAACGTACAACGTAAACCTTATGAAGATCATTCCATAAAGTTAACATTCAGCATTTTATGCTTCACTTTTATATCCGTAGCATCGCTTAACCACTGTAAAGGTACCTTTACATAGATAACTTTGTGTTGTATGGTAGCAAACCGACAATGGAATTCCCAAATAATACAAGCATTTTTTAAGTCCTGTTTCCAACCGAGTAATAAGACAAACCTGTACTCGAAAAGTTTGCCCAGCGCTGGGCCTACTTCAACAGAAACAATCTTAAGTACTTCCAAGAAAAAAAGTTATAAAAATAAATGCAAGTAGTCTTAATGTTTTTTACTCTCGTAACTTTTATGTGATTTTATTTTAAGGCTGTAAACATATTGAGGTGTTTATTAATTGACCAAAAATTGTCATTTCATTTAAATATTATGTGTGACATTGTAAATAATAATATTTAATTGCAGTGACACATTAAATAAATATATAGTTGGCTTACAAAAGACATCAACGCGAGATAACTTTATTCACTTTTTATATAAATATTTCGCATGGAAAACGTCATTTTGATTTGACCAAGTCATTAGATCCCAAATAATTATTAAAAAAATAATATTGCAGTATTGACAATATTGAAATTATTGAATTGGAAAATGTATTAATATTTCCACTGAGTTTTTTAGAGTTTCTAAGGGTATTAAAAACAATTTACTGGGTAGATAAAGAATCACCTATAAGTTAGTACTTAAATAAACGACTGCCTTATAAATAAAGTTTTGTTTTTACGTTTTATATTGAGTTTTTTTAAGTTTATAGCCAGTGTCACCGGTCACGATGCAAAGACTAACGATTTCCATTTAAAAGTTATGGTGGTATAAAGAAACTCACATACAGATTTACATGAATCCTAATTAATAATGTAACGTAACCAACAGTAACGTTACTTGCTACAATCAACCTGACCATGGACTCTACAGACCCAGCCGAAACACCACACTACGTATACACTTTTCAACAGAAGCCTTCCGTAAACTGAAGGTACATCCCTAATCAAATGGCCCCAATTCAAACAGCACATAGGTTTAAAGAACTTTGTTTCTCATAAGAACATACGGTTGGCGTATAAAGAGATAGGTTAAAAAAGAAATTATACACATTTACAGTTGCTCTAAACTCTTTTTAGTACAATAAAGCTTTTCTTAGGTGATTTAAAGCAAAGGTCCCCAAACTTAATTGTCTCGCAGACCATTCACCATGTCTCTTTCGGGCTCGGGTAGACCCCCGGATACACAAGTTTATGAGACATACTAATTTGCTACTAATATTATAAAATTGCGAAAATAAGTTTGTTTGCAAAACCTACGAGATACGAATAGTACTGTTGTTGTTTGTCTATTTGTTACATTTTAAGTAAAAACTAAACTATCTGTATTATTCCATTAGTATTAACAAATTTGTATGTCCCTACCTACAATTATATATTTATTGAGTGAAATGAGGAACCTGTAACTATAGTTTAAGTTATTATTGTTCTCAAGTAAATGAAGTTATTTTTATTGAAAATAAAGATTATTTTAACCATAATATTAGGAGAGTCAAAACTATAGTCACGACTTACCTAACATGAGATCAACTATCGTGGACCCCCGTTTACATCTCACCTACACCCAATTCTTTTTTTCACTTACACAGACCCCTTTCAGGTCGCCGTAGACCCCTGGGGGTCGATATAAACCACTCTGGGTATCAGTGATTTGAATGAACAGGGCGTAATCCGCATATTGTAAATCTCTCTTATATGAAGTAGTATTGCTATTTCATATAATTACATATGTTTAAAAAAAAAATATGTGGAACAATGTTTTAATTATTTTATTTTGTTTAATAAAGTACTCCAAGTGCGATTATACTAAATAATTGTAAATGCCGATACCTATTTTTTACGCAATACAATTCGATATTTTGCGTACTGCCCCTAGTATTGCTATATTATTCTTATATATTCGATATGTGGCTTCCAAGTAATTTTCACATCACATAACAGCATGGGCAGAGCCGCGTAACAGTAAAACCCATCTCTGACCTATCTTACCAATTATTTCTACTCAAAGATGCAATCAAATCAGTAGAACAATATGCAATCCGTTCCCAATTACAAAACGATGGTAATGACTGCAAATGTTGGTTTATTACGTAAATACACGAGATACAATCGATTTTATTATATCATTATGATTTGATCAATATTACTGTTCCGAATAGTGATTTTAGTTCAACTAGACCAGTTATGTAATAGCAAAATATACATAATAATCTTTATAAAATTCTTTGATTTAGTATAAAATTATATAAACTTGAATAAGTTAGGAAGAGAAATTGTTAGGCTCTCTAAATAAGACCACACACGTTTCGCTATATCGGAACATAGCGGAATTGTCACTTAAATTAGATTTTTTCTTAAATCACGAAACAACTACAAAAACATGGAGGGGCTCGTGTCTAAGTGTTAACCGAGTAGGTTAGCACATTACAAAGTTAAGTAATGCTTTAAGTTTAAGTAAAGATGGATGACCATTCTTAACACATTGAGACCCCTCCGTGCCGCGGAGAGCACGTCAAACCATCGGTTCCGGTTGCCATACAAACATCTCTGGCATTCCTTACCGGTAGTTGGAGTCCTAAAAAACTACAGAACTTCGATATCCTCTTGTACTTGGGTTGTAGAGGTTTGATGGCCGTCGCTTTACGTAAAATATCGAAGTTCGGCCGTATCGTAGTTAGACTGAAAGACGACCCCATTTAGTTGGGAAAAGGCGCGGAGGATGATGAGGATAATTTTTATAACAATGTGAGAACAACATTTTATTCATTTATAGTCACTGAGTTATTATAACTAGCGTATAAAGTAGACACCGCAAAGACGAACTGCGGCCCCTGCACCGCATTGCAAACAAATCTTTGTAGCATTTCGTTGGGCAACACGCGTGAACATGAAAATCACAGCGCTTAGGACCTTACGCCAGGGCTACATCACTTGTACGAGGTCGCGTTTTATATACCTACCAATTTAGCTCACCGTCCACGGTAAAAGTGTCAGTAGGGGCGACAATACGTAGCTGAGAGCACGCACGCACGCCAGAACGGTATTCTCCGTAAATAAAAACAAAATGTCAAATCGAACTTATTATGAAGTGGAGATGTTTTGTTATTGCTATAGGTATGTATTTATTATGTTAAATTGCGTTATTGTTAGACGTTAATGATCTGTGAAATCCTTTAAAAATAAGTTGCGAAAATGATTTTAGCTATTACTTTTTTGTCAATATAATAGAAAAACATCTCCACTTCAGGTGTTTATTCTTTACTCACCATTGCCGCGTGGCTGTACTAATAATAAATAATAGTTATCTTCACAACAAAAAAATAAATGTTGCTTATATAAATTCTATACGATGTTGATAAATGATGATGATGTAATGCATGTAGTCTATTAAACCGTCTAATAAACCCATAATTCCTACGAAAGGTGACGAACTTAGTGGGTGTGAACTGCCAGCGTATTCATTTGTGGTAACTTGTAGGCAAGGCGAACTGACGGCTGCTTCTCTCACACAATATGTAATATAGTTAGAAATATAGTGAAAATAATAATAAGAGCTACTGAAATATAAAACATATTGAGATCGGCACGGATTGAGGTTTTTATTTAAGTAGGTAGTTATTTGTTATTTTATACTTTTGTGTAACATAATATGTTATACAAAGTTTAAATTATCAGAGTATATTTCTTTAGTCTACACAACAGCCATTACTAGCAACCCGCCCCAGCTACGCACGGGTATCAGAGACATCTTCAACAATCGTGATCATATTTCAACCAACTTACACAAAACCTTAACAAATTACATGCCTAACCTTCCTCATAAATTGCTCTATCTATTGATGAAAACCACATGAAAATCTGTTAAGTAGTTTTTGAGTTTATCGTGAACAGATAGACAGAGAGACAAACGCGGCGGGGGACTTTGTTTTATAATATGTAGTGATGTAGTGATAGTGATGTATATGTCTACAGCATCAACATTTTATGTTACTATCGAAGGTTTAAGGGATACTTTAATTACCTATAAAAATTAAAGATATAAATTTCATATGGGAAATAATTTTATTTATCATTATATAAAACTCACCCATAAATTTGATTACCAAGTGTGTGTTCCGATATGCACTGCGAGCACTATAAGGAGTGACGTCACTTTAATATACTGCGAAGCTGTTCCTTTATAATTAGCTATACTGGTTACTGTTTAATACGGAACGCAGTCCAGTATACTGTCATCTATGTTTTTTGGCGCTGTTTTGACGTGAAAATAATTATCATATATAATTACAAGTTATCTGTTCAACAAGAAAAATTATTGTTTGAATGTAGTTATATTTAAAAATTTAATATTCAAGTCAATTGTCAATTGTAAGTAAGTTTCAGAAAATATTGTTTTTCAAGTAACCGAATGCATAATAAGTAATAACTTTATAACCGAATTATTTAAATGGGGCTATGTACGTTAAAAGTGATGAACATATTTCGACAAATAATTGTTTACTATTTAACTGGAAAAAAATTATAGCTGATCACGTAATCCAAGCACTGAGACCTTTGCATTCAAGACCTTCACAGTACAAAAATGGCGACGATTTATGACATCATATGTTTCCCTAGGATACTGCGGCAGTTTACTGTCAGTCCATAACGCAACGAATTTTTGCGCGGTAAGAGCACTGAACAGTGCTCGCAGTGTATATCGGAACATACCCCAAATAAATAATTTATTTCATTATTTGTGTACTTTGTACAACCCTAGAGTGTCCGGCAGTTCGGCTACACACACAGACGAAGGTCGCGCGGTGGGCAAGGCGTTCTCAACTTTCGAAAAGCGTAAATAAGATATATTTCTGGTCGCAGCTAACGCCAGGTATTATTATTTAAATTTTGTAGGCTATTATAACGTAGGTATTTTCAGCTTTGTATGGGAGTGATGTATCTGTTACGAAGTAACTATTATCTTATCTGTGCTTACGCTCGCGAGAAAACTACAACTCACAAAACGATCGAGCGCTGCTTGTTAATACTGTAGGATTTGACTACCAATTATTGCTTTAGCGCTGCAGCGCTTTTTAGTTTTAATTCAATTAAAAACGGAGCATGTAGTTTGTTCTTAGTGGCTTCTCTGTACATAATATCTCGATGTTTATACTATGTTATTCATTATGCAAAAGTTTTAATGATATATTACTCTATAACTTGAGATGTGTTAACTAATTTCGTTGCTAACTGTATGTATAAATAACATAAATCGATATCATGCTCAACTTTGAACAAATACTAAAGTTACCATCAAAAGTTTGAATCGAAAAAATACCGACCAAGCCACGAATGTAATTAGTGTTTGTGTAGCTAAGCCGAGATAGGCCGAGATAGGTAACTGGTTCGTGCGGTAGTCTTGGCAGCCTCAATGATTAATGGTGATACATTCAACACGTACTACAAGTACGTACGTACAAGTAAATATGTGTTTTGAGTTATAGTTTTTTTTTTTTTTTATTCGTGTGGAAACCCCCACGGGTCATCACCTCACCCTGACTATAAAAAATCTAAATTCGGTCTTGTAGGGCCTAAGGTTTATTTCGAATAGTCATACAAATAAACGAACAAACTCTTAAGCCTCATATACTCATATATTGTTTGCATAGATTGATAGATAAGGTTCGGTTTGACTCTTTTTTTTATGATATAGGGGGCAAACGAGCAGACGGGTCACCTGATGGTAAATGACTACCGCTGTCCATGGGCACCTGCAACTCAAGGTAGGAGTAAGAGAAAGGTGGTAGAAAGATAGTGGGGGGAGGAGAGGGGAGGAGGGAAGGGTTAGGGCCTCTGGTAACCTCACTCACTCGGTGAAAAGCAATGTAAGCATTGCTTCATTGTCGGTTTTCTGTAAGGCCGTGGTTATCGAGCCGGCCCATACGTGCCGAAGCATGACTCTCCCACAAGAAAGATTGCAAGCTTGTAATTATTTGGTCATATTTCTGGGATTTAACTAAAGAATGTAACTTCTTTAAGAAGTAGGCATATTGTAGGAAAAAAAATTGTCTATTTGAAGGCAAGAGAAACATTTGACTAAAATGTATGTCGGATAAAATTTTGAAATCCATTTATAATTTGTAAATTAGATGTTTATTCAACTTAAGTCAACGTTTTCCTGGAATGTGACTAACTCATTCTCATTTTTAAGTACATTTTGAGCACCCACATGTGTAAAATTTCGAATAACCCTCCTTCTGGCGCTGTCGGGTAAAAAACTTAAAATACAAAAGCTAATATTTTTAATCAATGTATGTTATACGTTTAAAAGTTATGGGAAAACGGCTACGAGGAACTACAGGCGTCCAGTATATATGTTGACCTGTCATAGTACGGAGTTTATACAATGACGGTTCAAGTTAACTGTTCATGATGTAAAAATGAATTATGGTGTGGAAATTCGACCACTATTTTTAATTATAAATGACGGAGCTCTTATTTTAAGAGTATTAACATCATATATTTCAATGTATATTTGTAGTGAAATCACTACTTTAAAAACTTATTCGTATTTATTTTTGGTTTATGTTGGGTCATTGAACTCAACGTAAATCGTATTAATATTATAAACTTGAAAGTTTGTGAGGATATTTGGATGTTTGTTCACGCAAAAACTACTGAATCGATTGCGATGAAACTTTCTATGTATAAAGCTGGAGACCTGGATTAACACATAGGATTTTTATCCTGACATTCCCACGGCATCGAGGCTTATGCGCAGCTAGTATTATCTAAAGCCTCCTGTCAATTGTGTACTGTAAACTCCTGACCTCCTAATAAATACCGTCATACTTTTAATTTGTTTTTTTCCTAATTGTATTATTAAGGTTTGTAAGGATGTGAATCTTCTTTTTTTGGAGTTGGTTAAAACAAATTATCATTGTTTTAAAAATTAACAGAAAAGTACCAATGGTATATAAACGGAACGCTGAAATTTTCATCTTTGAATTGTCAAATTAATCGCTTACTGTCAGACCCCATGAGCTTATTTGCAATCTTCGTGGTATAAGAACCATTTTTCTCCGCCTACACAAAATGATTTTATTAATTTTATATATATTTTATCACATTGAATGTCCATTTAGGATATAAATAACGAGTTTCTTATTAACTTAGGTTGTTTACGATGTACCTGGGGCTAAACAATCTGGTATTTGATACCTAACGATGGAAGATGCCGAGATTATGGCATATTTATCATCTTATAGGCGTCTTTAAAAAGTCTTACCCATTTTCGAAGTTTTAAAATTACATGTATTTTATGTGGACAGCAATATAAAGTACCTATATGTCTTACATATAAACAATTTTTTGCATATACCTAAGTACTGTATTAAGTTCAAAGAATTTAGCATTTAACAGCGATTCTTTTAAAACTGAGTTTTGTGTTCTTGAACTTAAAATTGAGATTTAAGGAAAATAAATAAAGTTCAATTCAATTATTTTTTTATTAGTACCCTTGTAATATAGTACCCTTGTAATATCATTATTTTTTCATTTCGAATTTCTTATACATATTACCTGTAAAACAATAATGATTTTGACATAATATAATTATATTTTCATAATATAAAAATTGTCATAACTTACTTGAAAATTTTGTTCATTATCCTAAATGGTTTTGATTTAAAAAAATCCGAATATTATCTATTCTTCTAGAAATATTTGTTAATTTATTAGTTACGTGGGAGAGCCATTTTACGTATGGGCCGGCTCGACTCCGCTCGATACCTCGGCCTCACAGAAAACCGGCAGTGAAACAATGCTCGATCGAAGTTGTGAATTTCGAGTGCGATAGTTTGGCCAAAGTAGACGTATTCTTGCACAAGCTCGAGAGTAGCGCCATTTACGACCACGGGACTCGGGGATACATGCAGGCAAACAGACAGTTTAGTGTAAGCCAATTGCTATTATTCGCAAAAGTAAAAATAGAAGAAACTATAATAAAATAATAACTTGAAACAACTCACAGATGGCCGTCTGATCCCAAATTAGACAGAGCCTGTACTATGGTAACAAGGCTGCCGATGAACATACTTATATATCACCAAATACATACATATTAAAGATAAATTACACCCAGACACATGATCGTGCTCATCGCACAATTATTTGTTTTGTATTCCTTAAACAAGATCCTGTTTTAAGGAATACAAAAACATTTCTTTGCATATTTTATATAATATGTCCAAAATTATCTTTTCTGTCGTATTATTTATATTGTTGTCATACTGTCCTTACGCACGATTTCAAAGTACTCAAATGATTTACATTTTCGATACGTCTTTTACTAATGTATTTTGTATGCATCGAGAAAAGTGTAGTGCTGGCCCTACACTAATATTCGCAATTTCTCCGCAACGTAATGTCAGTATATATTCTTCGTAGATTCTCATTAATAATGTAATAGGTGAGATTCAAACATACTATACGTGGGAGATGATAATTGTTGGCACAAGGTGCTGGCACGTTGCACCTATAGTTCAATTTACGTGTGACAGCCAGCTCTGCGGTCAAACACAACCGATATTTGTACTTCTTACCATTTTGCACTAGTACCAGGACGACCATGCTGCAATTAGCATTTATTTTGTCAAATATCGTTAGTCAAAGGACGCCTACATAGATAAAGCACAATAAAACCTAAATACAAAATTTGATCGAAATCGTAAGAGTCGTTTCCGAGATACACGAAATATATATACATATTAGTGATGTGCCGGATATCCGTATCCGTATCCGCGGATATCCGAAGGAGAAAAAAGATCTGTATCCGTATCCGTTACACTTTGGCGGATCATGAACGGATCTTTTACGTTATTATATTTTATTAAGTTTATGAAATTCTACATTTATTTTGCTAATATTAAATATCTGATATAGTGGGTTGCTAATAATTTTAACAGTTATAATTTATTATTTGACTAAGTCTATAACAAGATCAAGTCTTTGTGATATGAGTATTAAAATAATTTCATAAAAAAAACACATAAAAATCCCAATATGGAATATTCCCAATGCGGAATTTGTTTTAAAAAAAATTAAATATGTTTATATGTTGTGTGGCGAGGAAATAACATAATATTTCTTGCTCACTATTGAACCATATTCATTTCTGATTCTATCACTTCCCCATTGTGGACATAACACTATGACTAACAACATCACTATCTATTCTCTTCAACACAATTTTGCAGTAAACAACGTTCGTAGTTTACACATGAGACAGACATGTAGAGAGGCGATAGATTAGTGTAGTGGCTATTCTGTGCTATTATATATACAAACTGATTAGGTATAACCTAACAAGTGACGACAAGTGTGAAAATTCTCGTGTTAGGAGATATTCGGTAGTGTCATTAAACCTAGCTAACGATATAATTATGTGGGCCTAATTTGCTTATTTTTAGTCTCTAGGAGACTTTGCAGATATTTGTTAAAGTCTACAGGGCATTATTATCAAAAAGGGCATGACTCTAGTATGCAGTGAGAAAAATATATTTTTTTTAAACTATCCGTTTATATTATGACTGTTTGAATTTCCAGGTATTTTCACCTCCTTCCTCATAAAAGCAGGTAAAATGTGTAAAGTAAATGATTTTAAATCGGACACATTTTTTTATTTTGCAATTTTTCTCTCCATTATTGATAAAATCTATATAAAATTACATACATAATTTTTTAACTTGGTTTTTATGGATTTTCTCAAAAACCCTATTGTATCGTGATCTACATTGACTTTTATTAATAAGTAATACTTTTACTTTCTTAATCGTTCAAGGACTATCCTTTGTAAAGAAAACCTTTCAGTACAAAAGAAGTAAACAACAGAAATGACTTTAGCAAGTGTTTTGGTAAAACTTCCATCTGCGTCTTAGTCTGTCACACGATCTTATACAGGTTGTATATGAAAATGGAACTCTTACTTAAATCACTGAAAGGGTGATACAGTTACAAAAATAATTAAAAAGAAAACTTATCGTTTATAAGTTATGAGCGTTTGAATTTCCATTTATTTTTCTCTCTATTTCTCACGAAAGCAGTGCACTCAGTTATTGAGAAAATTCATAAAAAACTAACTTGAAAGTTTTCGAAATAGTTTTTCTTAGTAACGGTTTCTGTATAACTTATACTTTATGTGACGATACGTAATAAACATGCATAATCTGATTATTAATTAACACGCTTTAATTAGCTTCACTTGTAACTAACTTTTATGAAGTCAAATTTAACCCACCTAAACCGTACCCAAATTAATCTTTGTATGTGTATGTGTTATTAATCTTTCGGATGACAAACAAAAAAAATAACGGGATGGATAGTGGAACTTTTTTCAAAAGGAGGAGGTTCTCAATTCGACCGTATGTTTTTCTGTATGTTTGTTAAATCGCTCGCTCGCTCGAATAATCGCTATTCCGCCAATTATGAATCGATTTTGACATACTTCAGAGGTGGTGCCATATAAATTTTATCGAAATTGATTCAGCGCTTTTTGAAAAAAAAATAACAAAAACAAATAAAAATGTGTGTGTGCAATTCACACATAGCCTGCGAGATAATGAGAAATAAAATGTAAAATCAACACAAATAATTTACTAATGTTAATAAATTGAATTTTAGATAATTTATATAAAAGTTATTGGTCAAATTAACACAGATATATTAAATAATTAACATAAATTAATTAACCAACGAATTTTAAAACAAAACTGTCACCACCTTGACATTGACGCATTTTCTGAAGGCTTCGTAGTACGCAGGCGCAAAGACAAATATTATAGAAAACACTGTATAATTGTATTCTATCTCATTCTCTCGCAGGCTCAATCCTATTTATGAATGACTGTCTTGTTTGTCTCTTTTTAGAGTGAGTTTTTCGTTTCATCGAATTTCAAATCACAACGATTCTAAAGAAGTTTCACTTCAAAAATATGTACACAGTTGACGTTTTGGTTTTTAGTTTAAGTTTGTACATGTAGGTATAGTCTTAAAGTCGGTTTTTGTTTTTTTTTTTCAAAATTTTTTTTTTTTTTTAGTTTTAGTAGATTATAATTTTTTAGATATAATTCCCACAAATATGTTGTAGGCATAAAAGATATTTACCAGTATACGTCGTTCAAGCGGATCTAACAGATGTGTAATTAGATTGCTTTTCTATAAAAACCTTTGTATACTGCTTCATGCATTGATGAAAGCACTCACGGGTTGTTTCTGATAAACATCATGTTATTAACATGGTGTCGTTCATAATTATGGGACTAGAATAAGATGCACAATATCACGAAATAAAGACTTAGACCAGTATTTTCCAGTCAAAAACTAAATAATTTTTGTTTGTACACAAATATGTGGAAATGGTGTTCAATGGGCTGGGGATGTCACAACATGAAAGAAAAAAATTGCATAAGAAAGAAAACTGCTAAAAACGACACGACGAGCTACGACACTAATAATACTTTATTAAAAAAGGTTTTATTACGTATCTTCCCGATTACTTTATACTTTAATAAAGGTTCAAACATCAGTCCCACAATGTAGATGCGAAATCCTATTCGTATTTTACAGACTTGACTCTATAGTACATACACATACAACTTAAATATGACGTTGAAAATAAATAATACTTTATTTTCTAGATATTTTAACTCGATAGAATAATTTATTTACAAACCTAAATTGCTCTAGATACAAATAATATTGCTATAGTCATTATAACAACAAAAAACAAACTTACCAAAATACTACTTTTTCATGGGAGAGCCATGCTTCGGCACGTATGGGGCCGGCTCGACCGGAGCCTCACAGAAAACCGGCAGTGAAGAAATGCTTGCATAGCTTTTCGCCGAGTGAGTGAGATTACCGGAGACCCTAACCCCCCCCCTCTCCCTCTTCCACCCTTCCCCTACTCCCACCTTAAAGGGTGGCAACGCACTTGTGACTCTTGAGTTGCAGGTGCCCATGGGCGGCGGAAGTCGTTTAACATCAGGTGACCCGTCTGCTCATTTGCCCGTTATACAATAAAAAAAAATTATAAATGTGAATTTGAGTTTGTGTTTGTTAATTTTTTTAGCGTTCACCTCTTCACTACCTAACTGTTAATCATGAAATATTGTATACCTGTTGTTAGGAGTACATAAAATGACTTGTAGTATGAAATGGTTTGTAGAAAGATATCTAATAAAATAAGGATAGAACATTAAAGAGAGCAAACCCACAGCAATAGCTAATAACCATTAAAACAATTAGTATCCCTCAGAACATTTATCGCTAAAAATATCTGAATGGGCTGGTAAAAGAAACTTATGGCTTAAACCTCCTAGATATAGGTAGCTTGTGGTCAAACCACCTCATCAAGTTTGTCAGTACAAGGTGCGGCTGCCTTTTGATCTACGTACCTAGTCGTTAAACCGGCGGTAATGTTAAATTACACTAGACGGACTTACTCATCTGGATGAGCAAACAGTACTTAATCAACGTAAGCAGAGCCGCGTTAAGTCGATTAAAGTGTAAATAAGGATGACATGTGCTGCAGGATAAAAGGTTTAGTTAATTGAATAGGGTATTATTGGAAAGAAAAATAGGGCAATTGCTATTTAATTTCTTTCTAAAAATAAAAAAATATACTGTCGTGGACAACTTGTCTGGAACAAATGAAACTTAGCAACAATAAAAAAAAACTTAACAGCAAAAAGCTTGAGTTGGTTTTAAAACAACAAAAAACATAAAAATATAATTATTATACATATGTATAAATACAAAAGAGGCTCGTGGATAAGTGGTAACCGAGTAGGTTAGCACATTACAAAGTTAAATTATACTAGCCACGTCAGTCTAGGTCTAGTGAGACCCCTCCGTGCCTCGGATAGCACGTTTGGAGCCCTAATAGTCCGACAGTTCGAGTACAGAACTTCGATATCGCCTACTACTTGGGTCGTGGAGGTCTGATGGCAGTCGCTTCATGTAAAATATCAAATATCGTATCGTATCGTAGTTAGTTTGAAAGCCGACCCCAACTTAGTTGGGAAAAGGCACGGAGAAGGATTTATAATGTATAAAGAGAAATAATTAATAATTAACTGGTTAGAAAATTCCGTTAGACAAGAAGCATCGACGAGAAACAACGAAGTTATAAGCTAATAATCTTGACTAAAAATAAAAAAAATCATATTAAAAACACTACAATAGATTGTAAACTCCTCTCCTAATATGTAGTTATTATCTAAATGACAAATACTAATCTTGATTCCAGAATCTTGATTGCAGAATTAAGATGATTTATTATCTAAATCTGGTGCCTTAGCCCAATTATCAGCTTATAGGCAGACTATAAAAGACCAGGACCGCCAATTATTTGAAATACTGCCTTACAAATACAATAGCTGACCGTCATTACGTGGTTGTATTCAGTGAGTTATCACTTATCACACACACGTCCTATCGCATGTCAACCGCATTCAAGGACGGGAGTACATCGATCAAAACAGAAGTTCTGAATATGATATGGCACGAAACAGACTGCAAACTAGTTTCGATTGCTGGACGAGCTAGATTGCACTTAATTGCGTAGTTGCCAGAGATGCTTTTGAACGTCCTTGAAGAGTGAACGTTCGCTCTCGTAAATGTCATCATTCAATCCCTCGGGAGCAGTACTTTTTTCTGGATAAAACATACCCTATATCCTTTTTTGAATCATTGTCAAAGTGTTTGCAAAATTTTTTTTAATGCACATAGCGTAAGAGTTATTCTGCAGCCGACTACTTCTTGGTATCATGTCCAGAATGAACCTGTCTGGGTTCCTTAAGTTATCACGCCGCGTAACATCTTTTGCCCGTTTAAATACCAGAGGGTGTAGCTTTATAAGTTACCCTACCTCTAATATAAAAGGCAGGTCAAAGGGAGTATTTTTAATTCTTTAAAATAAGGGCGACATGACACGTCTGGAGCAATATCACATAACCATCTTAAGCGTCATAGCGAATAAGGGTTCTATTCGTCATTAATTCTATAAATCCAATGGGCACTCTACCAACTAGTAGGGATAATATAATATCTATATCTTTACAACTAAGTTTAACGACAACATTTCACTTTCACAATTGATTGATGGCTGTAGTCCAAGAGTACTCCTATTAAGTTCAAGACTCGTTAGGAGAAACTGAATTATATATTGTCACATATTAAATGGCATTCAGGTCTAATCTAATGGAGAGAAAACTCCAGATAATAAGGAAGAAATATACTCGTATCGTCTATTTTCACCTTGAGGATGAAAGGCATAAATACACATATTACATTATATGAAAACGAAATGATTGTGATATATTCTTAGAGGTTACATGGGAACGCTTAGATCCAGCGTCCTGATAGCAACGCAATAGGTAGCCTGCCAGAAAAGAACATGGCAAGAAACTACTATTAAAATTTCGCCTCCGATGGGATGGTGTACCTTCTATCTATTGACGTAATTAACAATTTACAATCAATTTAAAGAGATAGAAGGAAGGCGTAGGACCAGGTGTTGTGGCGCATATTGGGAGAGACCTCAGAATCAGGTGGGCCATGTGCTTGTTTACTATCTTAGTTGTAAATCATAAATTTAAAATACCTCGGACTTGAAAATCCCTTAAAAGAATAGAAAAGAGCTGATGATCTTCGAACGGCTGAACAGATTTTCTTGAATTATATCTAAGAACACTCTCGATCAAGTCACCTTTCAAACAAATAAACGCACTTAAATCGGTCCATTCGTTTGGGAGCTACGATGCTACAGACAGACACACAAACACGTCAAACTTATACCACCTCTTTTTTGTATCAGGGATTAAAAAGACCTTCAAAAGTTTACAAAATTGATTTGAAATAATAATTATTCTAAAGTGCTAAAACCAGATTATAAAATTTGCGTAGGTTTTTCTGGTTTTGTATTCGTAGGAAGATATTTTTTGTATCATATGTTATAATAAATTTTATCGCGTTGTCCAGTTTCAATTATTCCTTGTTGTCCTCGGGCCGGTACCATATACTTTTGAAAAAGAAACCTCCCTAACCAGACTAAATATTTTTTTTTTCAAATTAATCAAAAGAGATACAGTTGCCAGTAGCATTTATTTGGTAGGTTGTAATTTTTTAAAACTGAACTATAAAAAACTATCCTATTTGCGATTCAAATTTAGAATAAATTTAGAATCTCGTATCTTTGTACTATCATCAATCATCATACATAGTATTTTGGAATGATTTTACTTGATGTTTGGCAGATAAAATTACAAGGTCGCAAATATATTATTTAAAATTATAACAATGTATTAATTTTTCTGTGTATGATAATTTAAACTAAGAATTCGATTATCCTTGAGTTAAATACATTATAAGTATAATAAAACTTTGGAAAACGGATTTGAGCTATGGCTTCTCTGCTTGGAAAAAAGATTAGATGACGAATAAAAATAACATCAATGTTGAAATTCATCAACTGGTCCCAATGGGCCGAGTTTGTTTTGGGACGAGCTGACGAACGACTGACTGACTGACTAGTCTTGAACTTCCACCCTACAGACAAGCGTAGAGCGGCATTACTAGCGTAGTGTTGGCCTTTCTACTGGTAAGCAGGTTCACCAGTTTTTGGGTAATTTCTATTGATTATAATTGCTTTAGTACGAGACAATAAAGAACGCAGAAACGACAAATGCTGGGACAGAAAGGTAATCGAATGGTGATCAAGTACAAGGAAACTACGCGTTTGACATCCTTCATAGTAAATAAATTATAGATAGCGTCGTAAGAAATGTTTAGGAACGACCTATGTATGTTCATAATTATTTATTTATTTGCGAATATGGGTATATACACACACTTATGTTTATAGATCACAATTAGTAATTATAAATAGGTTCATACATAACAAATAATAATAAATAACAATTAGATTATCTTCCGCCGCCTCCTTCGCGGACATCACCTCCTCGCAGAAGGAGGCGACGGACGGCGTTCCATGTACTCTCGCCCCGAACCATGGCCAGAACCACGGTTAACAATAAGAATCACACAACTTAGAATTAGACAATAATTTTTAGACTGACATTGAACACACTTGTACACCAGATACTCTTTTCCACTGTAGTATGCTCTTTGTAATAAAATAGTTTTTAGTCTACTTTTAAACTCATTTAGGTTTTGAGGATGACCATAATTATGTATTCTGAGGTATGACATAAATCAGATGGCAATATTATTGCATATGGTTTTTATTTTAAGTTGATGCCGAGTACTACAGAGATGTTCAAACAACTGCATGTTTCTTTTAACAAAAGCAGCAACTTCTAAAGTATATAAAATGCCGAAAGTTAGTTTAGATTAATTAAATGTGGTTTGCTGCTATCTGTGCTTTTTATTTAACATGCTCAACAGTTGATGTCCCATTTTTCGGTAAGATGGAACGTTAATAACTAAACGTATGTGATGAGTTAATGGGTACGAACGATGCCTGTTGCACAGTATAAAAAAGTTGAACACTCATTTCAATTGTTCGCAAGAATCACAGTCGGAGAGCCATGCTTCGGCACGTATGAGCCGGCTCGACCGGAGTCATACCACGGCCTCACAGAAAACCGGCAGTGAAGCAATGCTTGGCTTGTTACCGGAGGCCCTGACCCTTCCCTCTTCCTCTCTCCCTTCCTCGCCCCTTATTCCCCCTTTCCCCTACCCCCACCTTAAACGCCGGCAACGCACTTGTGACTTTTGAGTTACAGGTGCTCATGGGCGGCGGTAGTCATTTACTATCAGGTGACCCGTCTGCTCGTTTGCCCCCTATACTATTATATTTTATTGAAATCGATGTAAAACAATTATATTTGTATGTCTAAAATTAATGGACCAAGCATGTTGAAACAAATGTTATACCTACTGTAACACCATCTGTACACATGTTGAGACAAATAAAGTTATCTTATCTTATCTTAACTATAAGAAAAAAAAATGTTTTGTATGAGGATAAATTCGGCAACGAGTTAGCGACATTTCTAATGCTGCAAATGTCAAAAAGCACCTGGGAGACCTGTGATTACTACGTTCAATCACTCCGTGCAGCGGTCAGTTATCTCTATAGTATAAAAAACATGATTTATTATTGACATGAAGCTAATAAAAATACAATATTTAAATATAAGTTGTAGATGTTTACAAGAATATTAGTAATATGGTATCAATGCTAACGGTACGAGAATCATATAAACATTAGTCAACGCATCTAATTATAATTGACTACTGTCAGGTATCTTTTATATATTAATATGAGTAAAGATAATTCTTCGTAGGCATTTTTTATTATTGTTTAACGGAGAAACGTGAAATTTGGAACAGTTAAAGTTTATATATAGAAGTACATCAAGCGAAAATTTTTAAACAATCTGTGTTACATATTTAAAAATTACGTGAAAATAGCTACATCGAGCTACACGCGTTCAGTATACATATACTCACCGACGCGAAGAAATTACAAACACGGCTTTCTTTGGATACTTATCACAATGCAAAAATCAGTTCATCACAAAAATGCGAGATTAAGGATTCACAGTCATTAGTTTGATTTTGCGCTACGCAATGTACACGCACACGCGTAGGTATCATTTTTGTGCGGTATGGTGAATGACCTTAAACGTTCGGTGTCATCGTAGCAGCTGATTGCATAAGTGTTGTTTAATTGATTACATTGCAGTTTTTGGCCGTATGGGGTATTTATTGTTTTTTTTTTTTGGGAAAATGTTCTGTTTACTCATTGTGATATCGCTTTTAAGCAAAAAAAATAATTAACATATGAATCATCCGGCATTAAATTCCAATGATTTTCCACTCAGAATGATGGTCTGAATCTGCTATTTCAAGATTCGGCAGGCCGTTTCTTACACCCGTTATGTAGGTATGTTGAGCTGTCTTGGTATAGAATGTCTATTCAATGATAGCTCAAGTTATACAGGTCTTTGATATGAAACAAAACATTTAAAAGTTTATGAATTATGGTAAAAATTCGACTAAATTATTAAGGTACATATTTAAGTAAAGCGTAAGCGTTGCGCTTCAATGCGGTTACAATTGCGCGGCATCGCCAACAGCATCCTATGCGTATTGGCAGATCGGTGGGACTCTCCGATGCTCGCGCGCTGGGTTCGTACCCAGCGCGCGTGCGCCTTTGACTGTGTGCAGTCGTCTGCACACAGTCAAATAGTTATAATTATGATAAGCTATATTTACTAACAATAGTTTTAAGTCGATTTGTATACTAACTTTTATGGTTCTAAACAACGAAATATAAAAATATTTTTATTGTTAAGGCATGGAAGCAACTGGGGCAAAATACTACAGTACTATATGTTTAGGTATATTATAGTACTGCAGTTTTTTGCCCCAATTGGATCGGACTGGAGTAGCATTTCCACTCTACAGAAGACACACACACAGACACACTCAACTATCACGGGTCGATCGTGCTATACTTGTATATGCAGCGTAGAGTAATATTGCGATTTTTTTATAGGTGCCGGTTACTGCTTACCAACAGACATGCCGAATACTTGTATGCTGAACGAAAAAATATTTTTTTTCTGTGTATATGCTATATGTTAATGTGTGTCCTTTTCTAGGCATAACCGTGGACAAATTCTATAACTGAAAGCCACATATCAACAAAACTCTTGAAAAAATAGATTGATTGCAATAATTACTTACCACGCATATGTGGCTTCCACTCTGCGTTACGGTATCATTGTATGGGGCAATTCAGTAGAAATTATTAATTTGTTCAGAGGACAATAGAAATGCATTCGAGCAATGTTTGGCGCCGATTACACTGATAGTTGTAAGCCGTTATTCAAAAAATATAAAATCCTGCCATTACCATGCTTATATACATTTGAATCTTGTATATTTGTTAAAAGACATCCAGACTTATTTAAGAGATACGGAGATATGGAAAATAAATAGTCGAACTAGACACAAAAACAGACTAATAATACCTAAAATCGACTTAGAGCTATTTAGAAGAAACTCTTATTGTATGGCCATAAAATTGTATAACCATAAGTGGTTATGGTTATACAGTCTGCGAAATTGTGTTAGAGGCAGCATCTCATGCCTTTAACACAATTTCGCAGACAAAAGTACTTCAATAGAAAATTTACCATACAATTAATGAACACTTAGAAGACAATTTTTTTAAATAATTTGATATTATATCTTTAAATATTTACACAATTTTTTCCCTTCTTTATCTGTTTTTCTTTTTTTTATATGAGTGTAATAATGTTATATGATTTTCTGCAGTGAACGTGAAAGTTAGTTTAGTATTACTAGCATCTACTAAATTGTCTGTAACAAATATTTAGTAACATTAATATTGTATAGTGTACTATATTTGCACGCCACAAGTGACTGAACATGCTGTACCAACCTATTTATACCAACATATATGTATTTTTGACCGTGTTCTTGGAAATAAAGATTTTATTATTATTATTATAAATAAGTACTAGGTATTCAATCTATACAATATACAAAAACAAATCGGCCTAAGGCCGATTTTCATCAGATTATATAACTATAACCTTTCTTAAATGCAAAAATATTATTTCTAATCTGACCTTAAATTCCAGAGACCAAAAAACAAACTCTAAAGCTTTATTATATCAGATGTAAAAAAAGAACAAAACATAAATAAAACAATTACAAAAACGGAAATCATCCTCAGTCCAGTAAATTAAATTAATTACATTCTTGTGTAGTTTACGTAAATCATCAGTATTTATTAATTTCAGTGTCAGTTTTGACGAACCTTATTACAGACATTAGTCGAAATTATTCTCTGAACACAAATAGCTATTTAATGTATTTTGATTCAAAACAACTAACTAACCCAGGATAAATATGGACGAACTAGTTAATTGTCGAGTGATATTTGTCTCTCAACTAGTGACGTCACTAAAAAAACTAAGACAATACCATAGACAACATAAAAATAATTGACCTAGCCTTTCATGGCCGTAAATATCCCGTAATTATCTCGATACTCTAATATATTTTTCTTATAATAGACACAACAATTACAGTTGCAAGATAACAAGTTTTTGTTTAAATAAATGTTGAACAAAACTGTATTAGGTATTTTGAATAGCATTCGTGACGGCACTATAACAATAAAGCACGCCCAATTAATACTAGCTTAAATACTCACCGAAAATCATCCAAAAATATAGGCAAAACGATGAAACGGATTATCCAAAAAAACTGATACAACCACACACACTGTCACTCACACAAATATTTATATCCCAAAATTTGTATACACACAAACAAACACTGAAAAGAAAATTTTCAAAAATACGCTCACGTGATTGGTTAGTGAAGGCGACGCGCGACCGTCTCCTACGTAAGTTCGTTAGAGACTGGCGCATACACTGTGCGCCCGCGCACCTGTCTGAGTCGAAAAAAACAAAGGCAAACAATAAACATAGTAGCATGGAGGCTATACATTCTATACAACCTTATAGAGTGCATAGTTTAATAATAATATTGAGTAGGTCATAGCTCATTGTAGGCTTATGTTTTAAAAATACATCATCTTCGTTTCATCTCTCTGGTGAAGCTGTAAACTCTATTATAGATAACTAATTGTGATTAGGATATTAATTTATATAACATGATTTTTATAAATTAGGTAACGGTTCTTTGCGATGCAGGTGCTGGGGGCTCACATAGTAATGTGTATATTTTAAGCTATTCGTTATCGATTATATTGTCGATCGATTTGTTTATATTAAAATCCAAAATTTTAACCAATCTTTAAAAAAGTGAAATCTTCTAAAATAATGAATCTCTAAACAATGCCAATAAACCTATATGTATAACTGGCACTATAGATGTTTGTAATATTTCAATCGCTGTATTTCATTTGATTTTTTTATTTACGAACTTGCTCTTAAATTTTATTAAAAATACATTGAAGACATCGCATAACAAGTATACGAAAAAAAACATTACTGGGCTTGCTTTTGTTATGGGCAGTTGATTGATTCATAATTGCGAAAATAGATTGCTTCGCAATCTGACAAATCAAGTACGGATATTAGTTAAGGCTTCGCAAAGTTAAATGGTTAGTTTGGATAATACCAGTTAATGAAGCAAGCAACGAAGCTTAACGAATAAATATTCTAAAATAAACATTAGTAATTCACAGAATGGCATTAGCCGCGACTTGTCTTACGTTGTATAAATTAAGCCATATCTCCATCGAAACTTAACAAAAACGTGTACACAAAACATATAAAATTTAAACGTCAGCATATGTCAGTCGAAACTCGTCGAAACTACTTGATAATAATAAGAAAATACTTTGAAACATGATTTAAAAAAAGCTAAACCTTTGTATACACCGGTACGTAAGTATGTATCAATAATATATAATTCACTGTCCCTTCTATTAGCAATAATACAATCAAATTGATTTATTTGTTATGTCAAATATACGTATATTTTTATAACTCTACTTAAACGTCTGATAGCAGAAGAAAACGCGTATTTGAGTTATAAATGTATTCACTAAATGTGCTAATTGATTTTACTTTGACTGGCTTGTTGGCCTAGTGGTTAGTGACCCTGACTGCTATGCTACAGGTCGTGGGTTCGATTCCCACCTGAGTCTGGGTGTTCTTTGTGTCCGTCGCTTGTATGTTTGTTGAAGTCCCCCGCCACACAGGAGCAGGACACACTAAATGCGTAAAGTTGTCTTTTTAAAAAAGAAAAAAAATAATTCTTTTTTACCCGAGTTCGGCAAAGCCAAAAGGGAGGGTTATGGTTTTAGCAGTCTATGTATGTATGTTTGTATTTAAGTGTGTTCCACTGTAGCACCTCAACTACTGAACAAATTTTAATAAATCAGGTATGAATAGATTCTTGATAATGGTCTAGGTGACATAGGCTATATAAATTCTCCCTAAATTTAATATGGTGAACTTTGCACGTCAAGTTTTGACCTCGAAATAAATTAAATTCATAACATCATAACATGTTTGGTATCTAAAGAAAAGTCTAAAAGTATACAGGCATGCAACCACCGCTATGTCTTGACCATTTTTGTACCTATGTCTTGATTTCTGTCCAAAATATTTTCTTGTCTCGTATTTTTTATTTTGCCGTAGTCCGGATACAGTTTTTTAAACTTTTTTTATATTACAAGGAAGAAAAGAATGATCAATATAAATCTTTTTCAAATGCTAGTATTGTTAGGGTTCCGTTACTCAAATAAAAGGAACCCTTCTAAGCTCACTTTATTGTCCGTCTGTCTGTCTGTGCGCAAAGACCGTTTTTCTCAGCAACCCATTGACGCATCAAGTTGAAATTAATACCAAATAAGTACATAATATATATATAGGTCTGCGGTCTCTTGAAGCTGTAACAAAATCAAGCTTCTAAATCAACGCGATCCAAAGATACGGCCATTTAAACCTTAGATTTGACCAAACTTTAATTCGTTAATTTGTTTTTATATCACATACATTTTTTTCAGAACTGCAAAGTTCTGCAAAGACGGGCAAAGGTTAAGATTAAAGATTTTTGAGAATTGATTCCCGAGATGGGCGTACTATCAAGACATACATCATATACAAGTTGGTTTTCTTACGAAACCCAAGTCGCGCAAGTCAGACTCGCACTTGTCGTAACGTAGTCTCAACATAGTCATTGATCTCTTTTTCTAAACGCTATATGTAATAAATACTTCTAAGAACGCCCACAGTTTCTCTTCTGCCAGCAACGATACTAATAGAAACTATCATAAACTGTGACTTACTTCAAATTTAAATATTTGAGTTACAATTATGGAATCAATAAAGAGCCACGATTTCTTATATTCTCCTCTTTTGCATTGCTGCAATTTCTATGGCGGTCATTGCGCCACTCCTAAGGTCTTAGACTGTTGCTCTATAGCCTACTGCAACCAATACTCTATCCTCTGCAATACAAAAAGAGTATTTCAAATTTGACTAATAGTTCTAGATGTTCAAACAAACAAAATAACTTACAAACTCTTCGTTCATTATATTAGTATAGATTACAGCTAGTGTATGATTCCGGTTTGAAAAACTGGATTAAAAATTGGCTTATTAATAATACATTGACAAATTTGTTGATTTGACGTAAATCATAATTATGTGATAAATTATTTTCTTGTGATAATCTTGTAGTTATTTTTAGTTAAGTAGGCATACATTTTTCTAAAAGAAGAGGTTTATTTTTTGGTAAGAATAACATATAACTTAGTTCTCCGAGTCATCGAGATCATTATAATGTTTTTTTTATATATATATTTTGGTGTATTTTCTGATAAAATATATAAATGAGTATAACGTAACAAACAGGATATTTTTCTACTACATGAAAACTAATTACGATCTTAAAAAAATAAAATAATTTTAAATATTTTAAAGTTTGGAATTATAAGTAATTATAACACAATAGCCCACAGTTTATTTAATAATGATAAAACTATGCATATACAAGAAACAAAATGGCGAAAAAAAAAAATATTCAGATGAATTCAAACTAACTATATATTATCATTGTTTTCTAATAATGCAGTTCTAACCTGCAGATATAGAGTAAATAAATCTAAATTTGTAAAGTGGTCATTACACCTACCTAGTTATTTGATATGCTATGCAAAGGTGAGCGAACTCCAGCTTTAATTAACAAGAGAAAATGGCGGAAAACCTCACGTTACACTACCACCTAGTTACAGGCCTCGAAACGATATATCACAACCTGTTTGTCAAATCTGAGTCGTATAGATCTGTTCTAGCAAATGCCATATAAGAACTTAATTTCAAGATAAATACGTCTAGACTTTAAATCACTTAACCTAATATCTATATTTAAGTTTTTGAGTGAATTATAACAGATTCATTTGGATTCATCTATTTCATACAAAATGGAGTAAAAATGATCGTAATTAATTTTAGAATCATCTATTTTACTAAACCACAGCACGTGAAATGTCAGGTTAAATACTACAATTATGATAATAATTCATAATACAATTTTGATAATAATTAACAATATTTGATTATTAATTATTGACGTATAACAGTAATAAAAATCGAAACAATAATAAAACGAACAGTGATTACAATGACAATTTGATATCAATACAATTAATCAAAGAGGTCACCTATTGAGTAATAAAATGACGTTTCTAACAGGCAATGGTCCCAATTCTGTTACTTCACTCGCTAAATTAAAATTCACTAAATTTTCTTCATATAAGATGTAAATCTTGTACACTTCAGAACAAGGTCTTATTTCAAATTGAAACAAGTAGGTAACATATGTCACTATCAAAATAAGCTATTTATTATTAGCTATATTATTTGTCGACTAAAGTCTGATACGCTTAAATAAACTTTAATACCACGTAGCGAGAGCCACTATCCGTTGAATGCCATCTCTTTTGCTCTGTGTTTTTAGTAAGCGTCTTCGTAGGTGTCGATTAAAATAACGTCATCTTAGTTCGTTTTGAACAAGTTTTTATCCGGCAATTATACAGCATTTGAATAAATGGAGACTCTCGTTGCGTGGAAATAAAGTTGAGTATACGTTGACAGGTTTTAGTGAAATTTAGTGGCGCTGAGAAATAGATGCCAGTAACAAATAAACCTTATTACTGATTGTTGATTTCATATGACGAAATTAAGTCAGGTTTTAGTTTAGTCTAGTGTACAATAGAATTGGCACCATTGTCTCAATTTCATTTTGAATTTTACCATTGGTAGATCCTAAATATTATTTGGCAAAGCATCAAACACTTTAACACACATGACGGCAACGATATCGTGTTACTTTGATAAACTTGTACTTTCTCTAAACTGTCTACGTATTTGTTGTAAGTTTTTAATTACGAAGATGCCATATTGAAACCTAACGAAAACTATTATGACGTGTAATTAATAAAAGTGAGTGACTTGTCGAACGAATCATACGAGTTTAAATTCGACGGGTTTACTAGTAGCCACTGAAGACTTCCATTGTTCATCTCCTGGCTCCATCACCGAATCAGCTCCAAGATGCCAAATTATTGTAGTTAACTAGTCGGTAAGATAGTTTGTTACAAGCTAATAAAAGGGTGGGATGGAACTAGAACCAAATCTTGCGTCGATAAATTAAGGAAGTTGGTTTAAAATCAATATACCATTACACATAGATCTGCACACATAAGTAATGTGTGCAAATGTATGTATCATGGCGCTATTGGTTAAAAAAACAATAGTAAAATAGGTTAAAAATTATTAATAGAATACATATACCTTAAGACAAATGTGTTTTTAAAATGTTTCCAGTAAACTTATCTAGTGACGAATAGATTAAAATATTATTAGTAACAGATCATGGCAACATTTTATATATATCACTGTCCTTGTTTATTGACAGGTCAGCAGCCTACTAGGAACATAATTTATACTCTATGCCACCGCGGGGTATAACTGCAATCTGTCAATAATATAATACGCGTCAGAACTTAGATGTAAATACTATGTGACCATATTAGGGTGATATTAACTGACTCAGTTGCGTTCCAGTTAGATAATTTTAGTTATTTTGTTATAAATCTGATAGATTATGTTAGTTTTAAACTAGCAAAAGACTTGTTGCAAGATTTTAAATTAAAGTAAAGCGATGTAATTGATTATAGGGAATCAAAAGTGTTACGAACTTTGCGGGCTTATGTAAATATTAACGTGTCTATGGAATGGAAGTCATGTCATTAGACGATAGATATAAAAGATCAATTCATTCTTAACATGTCGAAAATTTACCTAACCAATTAATGTTTGTCAATACTTAAGACGATTTTTGGCGGGATACTCTGTTTTTTTCTAACTGTCACTGGCAATAATAACTATTGTCTTATCTGTGCCGATACTAGTACATAGTTAGACCAAACAGAACAGTTAATTAGGGTATAGTACGACCACGGAAGTACGACCAACTGCGGATGAATATTATCTAGATATTGTTAAGCAGTTCCAAGACGCCATTCACAATATGTCGGCCTTTTAATTCCGCGGGTTCTGACACGCATATATAAACTAGACGTATAGAATTGATTACGATTATGAGTAACTAAAATCGATGCGGACTTAAAGCTGTAACGCCAAGGAAGATCCTGTCCTAAGGACACCGAACTCCATATACTCTTGAAGTTTTCACTTTTGGCATGTGGCTTATACTAGATATTATAAGTATAGATTTTTAAGTCCTTACTACGTTAATAAAAGCGTCAACCTCTGAATTTCACTCACTGTCGTAATAAAATAAATCTGTTATTATAATTTAACTTTTCGATAAACTATTGCTAATATGTCTTGTTAATAAATTAGTACTATTTTCTCACAATGCCAAAAGAAACCGTTAAATAATTATTACTGAAATGTACCATAAATTCAAATGAGTGTTTCTGTGACATTACAATAGGCCCACTAAAATACTTAATGACGCCATAACTCAGTCTTGTTTGTACACTCGTTAGCGAACCAGTTGAAAAATGTCTTAAAAATATTTTAGTTTTAACGCTGATTTTACGAGGGAAAACAAATTTCTTACCAATTCTATTAGAAATCACAATAGCATTTACGATCTATTTTTTTTTTTTTGATAAACGGGGCAAACGGGCAGACGTTTCACCTGATGGTAAGTGACTACCGTCGCCCAAGGAAACATGCAACTCAAGAGTTACAAATGCGTTGCCGGCCTTTGAGGTGAGAGTACGCTCTTTTCTTGAAGGTTTTTTTTTTTATTTAACGACCGCAACGCACGTAAACGCGACGTAAAGGCATTAGACTGCAACGTCCGAGATCACAGGTTCAATTTCTGCTCATTGCAAATATTCGCATGCATGAATATGTTCATTTGCATGGATCTGTGTGTCTATGTATAATATGTATTTACAAAACCCAAAATACAAGTTATTTGGGTTGTGATAGCGCTATGTAGTATGTACCGAAATATTTTTTTTTCAAATTAAAAGATATACTAAATATTTACAACATAAAGCAATATATAATTATCAAGGAACAGTACGTATACACGATCCAGATGTCAGAGATTTCCTAAATGTCGCTCTCAATTTATTTATTTATTTAGGCACACAAAACAGAACATAACACAATACTTAGTCTTATAAATAGTTATCACTAACAATTTCGATCTTAGCTATGTTCCTAAAAATGTGTACACAACATGGCGATGTGGGTGATACACGATGAGATTACATGCAAATTAGACCAACGTTGATGACATTTTTAAATTTACTTAACTTGAATTTTAAAAATGTCAAGGGTGTCCAAATGTTGGGGTAATAATTCATTTTATATTAACACTAATAAAGTGCCTAGGAGATTATATGTGAAGCGTCTATCAATTTTTCTGCGATTTTCTCGAAACAATGTAATTTCTCGGTCATAATAAATCAGTGACTTCAACGCCAACTATCTTAAAAAGATAATTTCTTACAAGATTTCACATAAGCTTTAGAGCAAACATTAGGTTCTTCACACCAGTGGTTCGAGTTTAAACCCCGGTCACGCACCTCTGACCTTTGCAACTTTATATACGTATTAGAAATTAATGATCACAGGATTTAACAGTGATGGAAACTGTCAGGAAACCTGCACGCGTTCCTGCAGACTATGAAACTGGAAGAAAGCCTATCAGCTTAAGAGAGGTCAGAACTACAAAGGTCAGTTTATAAGTAGAACTGATATCGATCATCAATGTCTCCGAAGCTGAAGAAAGTGAGATTGGGAAAAGTGAGGTGGGTCAGGGTGGTTGTGGTTCTTAGGGAGCGCAAGCCGATCGCCTTACTACCTACCTTACATAATTATACCATGGATAATCTGCTAGTGTCGTAAATCTCAATTTTTTTTCTATTGTTCAGGAAATATATATATATATATGTATTTTTTACTCTTTGGTTTATAATTTCGCTCCAGATATCTACTTTGATGGTAAGTTTACACACTTGACAAGTTTTAGCCAGGGTCCACAAATGTCACGGCTATACAATGCTAGACTCACATGTTTGCTTAATTTACATGCTTGCGTCAGTGTTCGAGTGTCCGAACAGGCATGCATGGCGGGCACTGAACTTGTTTCGGCTATTGCGTTTGTCTGATTATACTTTATTTAATAAACACCTGCCACTTTATTTTATTCATATGGTTTACATGTTTGGGATTACAGATCCAAGACGCAATGTTTGTTCGTTTAATAGTCCAGGATGGGTATACCTACATAATTGCTTCGTTTGACCAGCCACTCATTTTGCGGTCGACAATTAGCAGAGCAAACGACCCCATGTGAGTACATCGCAAGCATTTGTCGCAAACGCCCTTCGATTTTGATCAAAAACCTACACTCGACTGGTTTGGCGACAAGCAAAGACATCTTCAAGCACATGCAAGCCAAGCCATACACCCTCGTTCCCCTGCTTGTACTTGTGGAGGCTTACTAAGTTTTCTGTTTTCAAAGAATTTACAGTTGGACCATTCAAGAGAGACCAAAAAAGCACGATGTCTCACGTAGAACAAAAGTTAAACTATGAAAATAAATCGGATATTGATTGGGAAGATCTATTTAATAAATTAGAATAACTGCCTTAATTTTTTATAAATAAAGACACACGTTCCACTCGACGTATAAAGTTATTTTTATATAAAAGAAATTATGTCCGTATTTCTTAATGTTTTTTCAAGATCTTTACGCATATCTGTAACACTTCCTGTGAGAAGCAGAAGGCGAAATTTCCTTTCCAAATTTAAATTATAAAAAAATATATTTACAATCAACCATGAGTCAAGGTAGATTCACAAATTGGGCCATAATATAATAAGTATAGAATCGAAAGTGAATATCAAAACAGACGATTTCATTAAAAACTTTATCATTTTTGTTTCTTTAAATGGCATTGCGTAATGCGTAGGTGTGTGTGTACTCACACCTACACACACTCATCTCCACATTCACACTCCACTACACTCACCCTCACACAAACCCGCACACATCACACAAACTTCACATAAACCATCGACCAGTCTACATACACTCATAAGCACTTCACTTACGTACAGATTACTAACTGTTATACTCATTGTAATATAGTCATAAGTAATGTAATATATATATATATATATATATATATATATATAAGATCCTTTTTAAAGCATAACACAATGTGATTCATCTAAAACAGAGTTTTTTTTAACACAAAGGTTACATATATATAAATATATACATATATATATATATATATATATATATACCTAGTTATTCATTAGAATTACTACAAAATTCACTACGTTGACAATTATTATTCTTTTAACATTCAAGGGAAAGGGCACTGATAACCGAAATACAGGCATTGCCTAGTTCGGTTACAGTACCTAAATCCACTTATTTGAAATTAATACTGCCAAGCTATTATTTGTAACATAGTACTACGTTTTTTTGAAATAAATATATTGTAATGTTGCAATTTGTCAAAGTTTCCCAACTTAAACACCAAAAAAATTTAATTCGATGTTTGAAAATGCATAGAACTTTTTTATTTATGACTTGACTCTGCACTATATAACTTTTTTATACAGTAACTCCTGAGAAAAAAAATTGCCTTGATACTGATTTCCCACCCCGGCGGCGCCCAATATTGTTGAGACGGCCCT
Source organism: Callimorpha dominula (assembly GCA_949752705.1). Lineage (NCBI taxonomy): Eukaryota > Metazoa > Arthropoda > Insecta > Lepidoptera > Erebidae > Callimorpha > Callimorpha dominula. The sequence continues at coordinate 9,351,226 of OX457010.1, read as the reverse complement.
GCAAACAAGAGGAATTATAGCTAAAATATTGTCCTCAAAAAAACCTATTTATGTTCATTGCCCTTTCTTAGAAAATCAATTTCATATAATCAATAAAAATAAAACGTTGATAAATGAATGCATTATTGTGGCCCGTGTATTATGTTCCCAAGATTTAGAAATATGCTTGTCGAGTAAACTCAGTCTTCGAATATATAAATAAACAGAATGTTGTTTGAGTAAGTAATGACGTCAGATCGATGCTTTTGTATCGTTTGTATCAACACCTCATCTTTCACGTTTGACATTTATTTGTCAAAGTAAAAATAACAATAATAAATCAATTACCTAGAATATTTTGAATGAGCATTAGTTTGTCAGTCATTAGCTATCTATAAATCATTAAGTGTTAGGTATGTAATGAGATATCCGTATAATATAACTTTGAGATTTTTGCATTTTAAATATTTCGATGTAATGTCTAATAATTTTATATCAAATGTATTTGGAACTTTACTACATTAAACTACTTTATACTACATTAAACTCCAAGAAACATATATATCTTTTCACTTTTTGTATGTCTATTTTCTAAACTAAAAGTAGGTAGTCATCTTGCTTTCTTAATTCTTTTTGTAAAGATTCTCATATCAACGCAAAGCTAGCAGTATTAAAATCGCTTGTGATTTTTTTGCCATTACGAAACTACTGTCAATTTCAAATTTGGAACATTTCGACACCGCTGGGTGTAGACAAAATGATATATTTTTAAACGAAAGGAATAAAGAAGGTTGAAACTAATGCAATAAATTTATCGAAGATATGGTTTTCATAAAGCTAGCATAAATAAAATGGGTGGCAAGTGTTATCGTCTTAAGTATACGTATAATGTTGGTGATTTGCTTTACGCGAGGATCACTACCTAAGTCATGCTTATTATAGAGCCATTTAAAAGATTGTAATTATTGTTTCGGCTTGATTTTCTTGAACCATCTGTTACTGTTCTTTAAGCCACCTTCTTACATATACATAAAACTGACAGACAAAATCTAGAGACAGTTACCGTTTAGGAAACAAAAGTGACAACTTTTGAAGCGATTCGTCTGCAAATTAAAGAGACATTGGTCTAGTGGTTAGTGACCCTGACTGCTAAGCCGTAGTGGGTTCGATTCCCACCCAGGACAAATAATTGTGTGATGAGCACGATAATTTATTCTGTGTCTGGGTGTAATTTATCTATAATATGTATATATTTAGAATTATTTTTTTTTTTTCATAAAAGACAACTCCCGCATTAGGAATAATCCTGAGTCGCTGGGGGCTTCACAAACATTCAAACAACGGACACAAAGAACACCCAGACTCGGGACAACTATTTGTGGATCACACAAATTATTGTCCCGTGTAGGACTCGAACCCACAACACTCGGCGCGGCGTAGTGGCGAGGTGACAACTTAAACCGTTGCGCCATCCGTGCAGTATAAGTATGTTTATCAGCAGTCTGGTTAAAATAGTACAGGCTCTGCCTAGTTTGGGATCAGACGGCCGTGTGTGAGATGTGTGGAGTTATTATTAATATTATATACGTATTATTATTATACTGAACCTTTTATACACAGTATTTATTTAAGACAGTATTACTACTCTGTGTTAAATAATGTGTGTATACGAAAAACTCGTCACGCTAACTGGTATTTCGTCAGAACCCGGAGACTCTTGAAACTAAATATATACTAGAATAATATTTTATTTTTCAAGTCTCTTATTTAAATTTTTAAATATCCATTTATTAATTCCTAGTTTATTCAACTTTGTTGACATGCAATTATTTCATTCATAATCACTTTTACTAAAGACTTAGTCGAAATTCATTCAAATGAACATAAACAACACGGTTTTTAACATAACGATGCCCCATTATAAATAAATAATATGTATCATTTACAAAATTTTAATTTTAAGCATATTTAAGTGAACAAATTGTAGTCTGAATTTTATATATAAATTGCATAGTTATAGCATATTTATAATAGCAAATATGTTTGTTATTTTTAAGTTATTATATGTTTTGGACATTTCAATAAAAGATTTTATAATATATTAACCATATTCAAATATTTGTATTGGGTAGACAAAACACATGTTTTTTTGAGTTATTAAGTAATTTTATAGTGTGAAACATAAAACCTTTTCTATTCGTATTTTCCAGTAATTTAAATATTTTACGAGTTTGTTTGAAATAAAGTTGTATTTAAAATAAGTTGTAGAAAGTTACTTTTTATTATGTTGTTCCATTCAGTTCACAATCTTAGAAAGTAAAGATTTTTTTTAGAAAACTGTACGTATACTTCTGTAGAAGGGAGAAAATGTAAAGTATGTCTCTTAATACTTAAGATATTGCAATAAACCTCTTAAGCCTCAAGAAGTTTATTGGAAGCCGTTATCCGCAGTTTCGCTTGCGTTTATGGTCACTGCTCTGTTCGTAAGGGTCGTAGCGTGACGTTACACTGCCTATAATATTCTTCAATTAATACTCTATCCAATACTAAAAGAATTATTCGAATCTGTCTGACATTACGAGAGATTAGCTCGTTTAAACAAACCAACAAATACTAAAAGACTTCAGCTTTATTATATTAGTATAGATCTACGAGGTTCGACAAAAAACGAGTTTATTTGATAAAATTTTAAAGATAAAGATTTTTTATTTGTTTTATTTCATTCCTGATATTAATACAATTGTTGTCGCCACAACAAAAACTCTTATTTATTTTATTAAACATAGGGGCAAACTATAATAGATGATAAAACAGTTCACTATTTAATAAAAATGAGTTAATAATGTTGTTATGGCTAGTAACACCGGTAACACAGTGCTATTGGTCGGTTGATAAATATTGATGATAAAAGGCCATGCTAACATTATAAGTTCGAACAACATAGCAGTTACTGTTATTTAGTGCTTTTGACAGTTTACAGTAATAGTTGTGAGACTGTTCCTAACACAATATGCAAAGACAGTTAAATAGGTAACAGATACCACATATGCTCATGGGAGAATTAAATAGTGTGCCACCTAAGGTTGACCGGCATAAAAAGTTGCTAAAGGCATTGCGTAGGCATTTGCACAAGACTTAATGCACAAAGTCGCACTAAATCTTGTGCAAAAAGTTTAAATAAATAAAAGCATCGATATCTGTTTATATTTTTCCCTTGTAAAAATAAAAATGCAGAACAAATTTAGAATAATGGTAATGTGAAATAAAATAACTGATTGATTGATCGATATTCCTCACAATATTATAAATAATGTTAATCTCTCATTCGTATTATTCGGATTCGAATTAATCTCTCATTTCCCGTAATATAGGAGGTAATCTCCCTAGTCATTCTAAATGCTTATTCATGAGATCAGAAACAGACCTTACAATGTTGAATTCATATTCTGCAACGAACAAAAAATATGCTTATCATGGATATAGTCATCTCACAATACCGGTAATTATTACTCGATACAGTTAAGACCACACACATGAACTACGTACAATATTCATAGTTTTAACTTGTAGTTTCACTCGCTTTCAACTGTGTTTGCACCTGTACATGTGATGTACATCGAAAAATAAACGGGATATTCAACACGTGTCTACACAAAGCCTTTGAACTTCCTAAATAAACGGGTTGTCTAACACGGAAATTCGTATATTTTTAATGAGATTGGTTATTAAGATTAACATTAACAAAGATTCGAACAGTCCGTCAAATAAACTCTGCTGGTTTATTTTATAATTTAATTAATATTAACGGACTTATTATGTACAAAGCGCCGTCTAGGCTGTTAGCATAGCTTGTGCTATGGATTCCAGAACAAGAATTAACACATTTAATAAACTTTTTTTCTTTTACATACATATGTATATATTATTCATACTAAGATACAGATACTATAGAGATATACAAGCAACATATGCATCGAGCGGGAATTGAACTTGTGCTCCCTAAAATTGCAGCCAAGCTTTATATAACAAATTATTATAGATAATAGATTCGAATGCAATTAGAGGGGCTCGTGGCTAAGTGGTAACCGAGTAGGTTAGCGCATTGCAAGGTTAAGTAGTACTAGCAAGATCAGTCTTAGGATGGGTGAATATACTTAACACATTGAGATCCCTCCGTGCCTCGGAGGGCACGTTAAGCCGTCGGTCCGGGTTTCCCTATGAACATCTGTGGCATTCGTTTCGGGTAGTCGGGGCAGTCGGGGACCCTAAAAAAAGTTCTACAACCTGGTCTAACTACAGAACTTCGATATCGTTTAGTACTTGGGTTGTGGAGGTCTGATGGCAGTCGTTTCACGTAAAATATCGAAGTTCGGCCGTTTCGTAGTTACTGAAAGCCCCAACTTAGTTCTGAAATTGCGCGGAGGAAAAAAAAAAATTATTACTGTTGTAAAAGATTCTAATCTTTCGGCAGTTTACATAAAATACGTCTGCGAACTGTACCGAATAAGCCTATTAACACCAATCCATGTTTATAACGACACTTAGGCAGTATTTCCATCACACTGTACGTAGCTATTAAAGTGACGATAAGTCCCACGCAAATTAGATGAGAAATACACCTACCTATATGCTATAAACACTCTCACTTCACTATTACCGTCATGTTGACCATACAACATGAAGTATGACGATCATTGCTGAACTGTGGCTTTTCGAAATAAAACTTTTACAATGAGAATGCAATTTTACGTTTTATTAAAGATTAGATGACCCGGTAATTTTCCTATCATCTACAATTTATTGTAGAACTTTCATATAAACTAAGCCCTTAGATTTCCTTAATCCGGCCCTGCCACAAAATCCGTTCTTAGCTGACGTGTCCTACCTATGAACGACCTCCCTGCCTAATTTCTAATACGAAAAAAATAATAATTTTCATAAAATGAGGCGAGAGCCCTTAGACCTACGTAATCCGGTCTTACTTCTCTGCCGAATTTCAGGTCTCCAGTACAAAAAACGAAGGACTTTCACATAAATTCGCAGCCCTAAAACTTACTTAATCCGGCCCTATTGTAATCCTTTACTAGCTGAAGTCTCTTACCTATACCAATCTTGTAGATTAAGAACTCGGTATGTAAATATTTTTAGTCTGGTATCTTTTTAGTAATAAGTTATGTCATAGTTTTAGTAACTTTATTTGACTTGATTTCAAAATAAACTTTAAGCATATTTAAATTAATTAATTGTATTAAGTATTGGATTTGATATATAAATTGCATAGTATTTGCATAATTATAATCAAGAATAAATTTCATTATTTTTAAATTATTATATATTTTAGACAAATAGACATCAGGCTAAAATATAGTTTATACCATTAGCTATAAAATAGTACGTTTCATAATACATTTAGTAATTTTGGATGGACTGATTTTCGTTTTTTTGTCTGCAATGGACTTAACTTAAGGATGTATTTCCATAATGTGTAAATTTCTTTAATAAATTCAACAGAGATTCAATCAATGTCAACCAACATTTTAGTAGTAATTATGTCTATCACTACATTTACTCCAAGATGAGATGCAGTAATAGTGATGATTAAGCAGTGATAAAAGTCAATGTATTGGTCTTAGCGGTAGGCTAGGAGAGTATTCCACCAATAGGATTTCTTAATTTCCCCTTATTAACTAGAAGATTTTTTAGCAATAAGCAGCTCTTTAGTTGTGCGCCATCAAAAACGTATGAGTAACTGGGATAACAATATGGCGCTTAGTTTCCCAAATGCTTTCTATCCAAAACGGATCCTTTTGTTAGTCAAGTTGGACACATAAGTGTTGTCGCCACATTAAAAACTCTTATTTATTTTACACAAACTATAATAGATGATAACACAGTTCACTATTTAATAAAAATAAGTTAATAGATATTATTTTGACTGGTTATACCGGTAACGCAATACTATTGGTCGATGGATAAATATTAACAAATTGTGGGATTATTAAAGGGTAGGAATATGTTTAGAACGATTGACTTCAGTGCAAACAGAGGTACGAACAACTTGGCAGTTGCTGTTACTTAGTGATTTTCATAGTTTATATCAGTGGTTTTGAGACTGTTTCTAACATAAGTCATATGTAAAATGTATGAACTCCGAAAGTAATTAAACAAAAAGCAACCGGAATCAATAATATCTACAGATATAAAAATAAAATGATCTTTCTGATTTTTTAATATAAATTTCTATACATCGAATGTCATTTACATATTTAACGAGTGATCATTGAAATTAAGCATAATTAGGTGCTGATAATATCTAAACTAACATTGGTTTTATCGAACCAGATTGATCGAGTAATGAGACGATGACTCAACTCTTAATTGTAGCTGTCGGTGTCTAGTTAGCTTTGATTATAATTATAGTAAGACTAAATGTAACGATAATTAAATTTGAGGCAAATTATTTATCCTTTTAGCTAGAATGTCCCATCTTAGAAAGGATAAGCTTTGCTTTGGGTTTTCATATCGGTCGTGTGTTTAGTCATTTTTGATATTCCTGTAAATCCAAAGACAGTAATTACACCACCCCAGCGCTGTCTACTAATCTACTGCAATAATAAGAACTCTCAGGAAGAAGTAGAGTAACAATAATAATAATACCGGTAAATGTGATCAAAACCAGCCAGAGCTAAAAAAAAAAGTTATGCACACTATCGAATTCCTTATCACAATACCCACCTACCAATAAACCAGATTTATAATAACGCCACTTACTAAAACGAGCTCAACTCAAAATAATAAAGCTAATACACATACATTCTTAAGCAATAGGGAAATAACTACAAAAATCCATTTTTCAACCCAAAACATGATTGAAACACAAGGTTCCTACAATATCTTTCTTCTAGACGCATATAAAACCCCAAAACTCCTGCAGGGCATAGGAGTATGTGTTAGATCTAGGTGTGCGATATAATCTTTACAAACATAAAAATTATCTTTAATACCAATAAATAAAAAAAAATAATTAGGTTCGGAGCACAGATAATACTAAATACTATACTAGTGTTCGGAGTATACATCGAGTGATAAATACTGCAAGTACAAATAGAAGAATGGACGAGCTTGAAAACTTATAAAGTTATAATGCATTTTTTAAATTAGCTAAATCCTTCCTTTTGCTGCTTTAAATCAATATATCTATAACTAAACAAATATGGCCACGTTGTTTTAAGGTAAATTAAAAGTTTTTAGTGTACTTTTCTGTTCTTTGGTTATTTATCTTAATAAAACAATACGGTTTTGTTCAATACGATACTAAAATTAACCTTATTTCCTACTTCACACTCTCGGTTCGTTGAATAACAAATATCAAGATCATATTTTTGTAATAAAAATCTTAAGTAAAACATTGAACAAATAAAAGTTTACAATCCAATAAAATATAAATTACTCGAATTACCCGTAACAGTTTTACCCGCTTTGTAACATACATTGTGTAAACAAACCAGGCTAATGTTTAAATAAATGGCCGTACCTGTAGAGAAAATTGATAATAACTGGAAAGTTATCACTCAATTGATACATAGAACTCTCGAATTAAAGTAAAGATAATGGCTTATAGTAATGATAGTATTTGCGATTTAATCCCTTATTTATACCCGTATCTAATTAAGTAGAAAAACTTGAAATGAATGCTGACTACGCAGACGAAATTTCAGTAGTAGAAGTATGAGAAATCCTAAAAACGTCAAGGTTCTTTCTTCCGCATAAACGTCACTTTAACGTTGCTAGGTACACCACCATACCGTTTCTTACCTTAAAATTTATCAATAGAAGTAAATACGGCATCACATCACACAAGGTCCAAACAATTACCATTAGGACAGAAGCCATACCTGGAAGATTTTAAAGAAAAATACGTTTTCGGTCATCCAAATATACTTTACTAACATGTGACTTATGCAAGTGCGGCATAACACCGCACGTCAATGTAATCCCGCAAAAGATTCTTGTAGTTTAAATCACAATCTCTTCGGTTCACACTTCAACTTCAAAATCAATTATTAATATAATAACTTCATCGCTTAGGAAACCATTCTGTCAATCATTTGGTTACGATGGGTTATGGTTAATCATTTCTTGCAATCTTTTTGCTATTGGCCATTTGTCGCATCATATCCAAACACTTTAGTATCGTTTTAGTATTGCGTTGTGAGTGACAGCTTAGTGAAAGACCTGCTGATCTTTACCTTAATTATAATTGTACCTATCTCTGCAAATTTTACAAATTATAAGCTAGAAGCAAAGTAATTTTTTTATTAGATGACATTTTAACATACCTGGCTCACTTTAGAGATGATCTTACTTTACTTTGGGTGCTTGAAAATACTGGTAAATACATTAAAAGACAATTAAAATGTCTTATAAATCCAAGATGATTTTTGTTCCATTCTTAGCCTTATTTTAATATACTTGTAATTTTGTTGATTTAAGCATTGGCACAAGAATATATATTCTTTATTCTATAAAGTGTATAAAAATATTGATTTGTATTGATTTTATTAAGTAAAGTATTAGAACAAGTCATAGATTTCTACTCACATGGCTCAACGTAAACGGATAGTTATCGAGAGATCGACACAGCAAATTATTATGATTATATTATGTTATCCATTTCTTTTTATAATTTTACATTTGACAAATCAAACTATTGTTGTGGTGACACAGTGTGTGTTGATCTATGTTTTTAAGTTTTTTTTTAAATTGACAATTTGAATAATTTATGAGATTATTATTTTGATTTTATTATGTTATCCATTTATTTTTATAATTTTACATTTGACAAAGCAAACTATTGTTGCGGTGACACAGTTTGTGTTGATCTATGTTTTTAAGTTTTTTTTTTTTATTGACGATTTCGAATAATTTATGACCAATTTTATGAAATAAAGATATTGAATTGTAAATTTTAATTTCTGTTCAAGGTAAATAGCAACACATAGCGACTAACATCGATAGAGACGACCAGAAACAACAGGTGCGTACGCGCAGCTGTTGCAGCGCGTGCTCTAGCGTAGATCCTCTTCTATGGGGAACTGCCACAATATGCCGGAGAGACCGGAAACTAATTACGTACCTACATTTTTTTATTTAAACTTGATATTGTGGCTGAGGTGGTGAACTAACACTAATTGGATCACATTTATTGAATTCTAGCACTTATTTTCAAATGATGTAAAAATTTTAATCAAAAGAATATAGAAGTAATATTATTACACATAGAAGTCAAATTCATATGTATGTATGTTACAAGGAAAGGTTTCTGTGTAAGATTAAAAGTACCCTCATTGTCGAAAATTCAATTTACATTTAGTACGGTGTCCGCATTCAAATTGACAACCTGCGTAAAAAGAGTCAGACAAAAGTCATAAATTTAAAACACCCGACTTAAAAATCCCTTCAACGATTAGAACAGAACTGATGATCTTCGAACGGCTGAACAGATTTCCTCGAATTATAACTAAGAACACTCTCGATCAAGCTACCTTTCAAACAAAAAAATAAATAAATCTGTCCATTCGTTTGGGAGCTACGATGCCACAGACACACAGACACGTCAAACTCATAACACCCCTGAATATTTTGGACGTGTCTGACACTGGGTAAAGGCTGCAAGAGAAGAAAACTAACTTAATCCATACTTCCATACTAATTTTGAATAAATGCAAAAGTAACTTTATTACCTTTCCTGACTAAACGGCTGAACAGCTCGTAATAAATTTGGCAAGGAGATAGATTATATCCTGGGGAAGGACATAGGCTATTTTTTATCCCGAAAAATGTACGATACCCGTGGAATGAATTTGAATTTCCACGCGAACAAAGTCAACACTAAAAATATAAATCCGAATGTAAGTTTGTTTGTTACACTTTCTTGCAAATATATCCTGAGGGGTATTTGAATTCAGGGGAGTGCAGTTGCTCTCCCCCTCCCCCCTACCCTCTGTTTATTGTGTATACTTATGGTATATTAAGTTTATTAAAGTAATGTTTAAGTTAAACTTTAGATTTGACCCACCTGGACCGACAAAAAATGACTCCCCTGGGCCAAAAGCTGGGTATACCTAACTCAATTCTAAATCTACAGTAACCCGAGCGAAGCCGCGAGTAAAAGCTACTCAGAAAATTAAATAAGAAGTAGAAATGTTAAGTGATATTCTATACACAGTATAACACAAACAGCAGCAACATCTTAGGGAATGTCTATAAACCACGTGAGGCTCGAAAGTGCGGGGTTCGGAAAAAATTATGAAATATCACGAGGGGGAGGGGGGGGATGTAGTGAAATATTATGTGTATTTATTTTTTTCGTAGAACACGTTATTATATCTGTATTTAAATAAAATAATCTGAACATATTTCATATATTTTGAACTAAAAAAATACAGGCAGGGTTAAAAAGTGATTAATGGATGACCCCTTTATCTCCGATGGAATGGTGTACTTGGAGGAAAAATGCATCGTGGTAAAACAACCCTAGTTTGAAAAACTAAATTCAAAGACTGCTCTTAATTTTAAAATACTGGCACAAAGCATAGTATTTTTTTTTTACAAAGTGTTAATTTATTATTGTTACTATTCATTATGTATTTTACAATACAATGGAATGAGTTGTATTATATCTATATACATTTATGTAAAAACTGGTAAAAATAAAACATTTCAGACAAAATTTTTCGTGGGAGAGCCCTGCTTTGGTACGTATGGGCCGGCTCGACCGAAGTGATACTTCGGCCTCACAGAAAACCGGCAGTGAAGCAATACTTCATTGCTTTTCGCCGAGGGAGTGAGGTTACCGGAGGCTCTAACCCTTTCCTCTCCCCTCCTCTACCCCTCTTCCCCCCATCCCCTACTCCTACCTTAACGGCTGGCAATGCACTTGTGACTTGAGTTGCAGGTGCCCATGAGCGGTGGTAGTCATATAACAATAAGGTGACCCGTCTGCTAGTTCGTTTTTTGTTATTTGTCTTTTGTCCTCTGTTTGACAGCCAACATTATTTTTTTTATTGTTAACAGCTTTACTAAGTGTTATCAATAAGAAAGTTCGAAACAGTTTTTTTTATTGTTATCTATCAATTAATGAATTACAGTTGAATTTCGACCTCTGGGCGTACAAGACGATAACGAGCATACGCCCGCGCCACATGTCTACCCGTAAGACTGATGCCCAGAGCATCAGTATTTATGACCGAGTCTGCAGCTAATAAATAATTTTACTACAGTACGAGTTATCAAAACAAAAGAAGAAAAAATAAATCTTAGCCTATTTAAAAGATTTGAATTCTTCGAACATTTCATCAGTAAACCAACATCATTACGTATACTTACTCAGTGTACCTTGACGCGGTAATCACCATGATTATTACACGGTCTGTCTGTCCGTCTATCTGTTTACCGTGACTGACCGTAGAACGATAAATATGGTGCTTTACTTGTGACTATTTTTCAAGTGCATTTAGATTCATCGCTTTATATCTACTATTACTATAATTGATAATGTGTAGAGAGGGCTACATGTGTTTTGAAGACTAACGCTAGTTATTTTACTTGTAGTCTTTTTAAACGCCGTCCAGTAAGGCGATTAAGTCCACCGTGTGTGGTTTTAGTCGGTTCGATTCCGACACACCACTCGATCGAAAACCCCGGTGGGGTGACGGCCCAAAAGGGGTTTCACCCGCACAAAAAAAAAGAGTGGGATTATTTCAGGAGTTTTCCACCCGGCGATTGTAAGTCCCAATGATCGTATTATACTCTGACTTACTCTCGTACTACTGGCCACTTAATATAAAAAATACAGCGTTGTCTTTGGATTCAAATATATTTCTAATTGAGTAATAAAAAACATGAACATCGCGTTATGAAACCATCTAAAAGACATTGTTTAAAAAAGGAACAAGTGATCTCAAGCAAGTATCCTTCTCTCACTTACACATAATACATTTTTGGGGAGTTCTCGAAAACTGTGGTTGTGTTGCCACATAAAGAGAGTAACTCTGCCAAGTGCTCTAATATATATATTGCATAGCCTTAATTCATAATTTTATTTATGTAAGTTACTTTATTAATTTGCATTATATTTATATCTACATATATACCAAAACAAATATTAATATATTACTAAGGCAACCAACATCAAACTTCGAACAATAACTAAACATAATATATCAATATCACCGAAACCACAGTGATTACAATCATGATATGGCTTTTCACCATTAGAACGAAATTTCTTTGTCGAACGTTGATTAATTACTATAAGCTAGTTGAAATACAGCCTTCGTGTTTCGTTCTATAGGAATAGGTGGCACCTACATAAATTTAGGTTAATTTCTATGGCTTTAGAATCTGTTACAAATAGCCTATAACTATATAATGAATCTTTAAAAAAAGTATAATGGACTCAATGTACCTAAATCATAATAAGCTGTATTCTTAATTCCCTAATTTGCCACCACTTAGACGCCCATTACAAGGTAGGTTTTGCTGTCAGTTTTGCATCAATCAAAACGGTGCTTGACGAATAACCTATCGTCTAATGCAGTGATTGACAGTTGCGTGATGAGATTTTGATTTCGATATTATTTCATCAATCACCAACAAACATTCGTCAAACATGACTTTTTGGTAATGATTGACGTTTGCATGTGCGTCTAATGGACGCCTTAGGGGTAGAATATTTTCTTTTAATTTAAAAGAGACTTAACTTGAGTATAACCAATTCAATTGAAAAAAGAGAAATTGAAATCGGTTTATAATTGGTGATTAAAGTATTCAACATTTTATTTTATTTTTAAATTTTTATTTCTCGCTTTTTAGTGGGTCGGTTTATAATTTATCCAAGTTTGATAGCTTATGTCATCTGCTCGTCACCTTTTACAAAATATTGCGTTTTCCGAAAACAGGGAAGTAATTGTTGCTGAGTTATCGTGCTACTTCACCACCAGCCCCACTAAACCATATGCATTATGACGAACGTAAATTGCTTAGCAACCATGTTATCGAATCAGAGTTCCAGTGGCCAGTTGTCCGATTTTCATGATCAAATGCACGAATTACTATGAAAAATACTCAAATCGTCCCATCACGGGATCCTGAAATGAAATACTTTGAAATACCCTTTCCAATAAAAAAACAATTATGTCAAATAGCTCCAGCCAGCTTTTAATAATCGGGTAACATAGGTCCATAAAAAAAATCAGAGATTCCGTCGAACCGAGAACCGTCTCCTTTTTTTGAAGTCGGTTAAAAATAATAGCCATATGCAACAAATTATTACCCTGAGATAAATCTAGCCCCTTACTTAACCGGAAAGCATGGATGCATATGCGTACTATGTATAGAATATAAATAAATCTAGTTTTTTACGCAATAAACATGGCTAACTAAAACAAGCCCTGTAAACTGTTACCGGTGACTATTTAGAGCAATGCAACGATTCTAACACAAGGATCTCTTTTAATATTTTTATTCAAAACGTGGTTAAGACTAATACACGTCATAAAATAAGGTTATGTAATGTATGTTATTACACTCCCTAATACACCTGTATCTGTAGGCAAACCTTTCCTTCTATTATCTTCCCTTCTTACCTGCATTTCTTGTCTTGTCACATTTCCTTTATTACGTGAGAGGGGCCAAATCCTACTTCTGAAAATGTGGGTATTTATGTCTCTGCTTACCCCCTCGGGGACCCAGCCAGGATGCGATATGTATGTAATTAAGGTACACACTGGCCGACGAAATACCACGGCCTCTCTCTGCAGATACGTCATCTATTGGAACAGCGCCAATGCAGTCTCTGACCTACTGTATGTATTGTCTAATGTGGTCCTTCTTTGTAACTAACTGTGGAAGGCCCCGGAAGGACGAAAATATAGTTGGTTGTAGAAGGCAATCTAGGAAGCACTGTCACTAGGAATTCTCGTAAAGCTATTCACACACAAACTCCTCAATCTTAATAGAAGTAACCTAAGGATAACAGAAAGCAACTTGACAGTACCCTGGAAAATAAAGATATATGCATCAGCTTAAAATTTCCGACAGACTAGTCTAGTCTAGACTAGACAGATGTAGTCGTTTAGTCAGTGACATCATAGGGCGTAAACTCTACAGAGTTATGCATTAGTGTTATGTTTGCGTGTAAATATAGACAAAGTTATACGTTTCTGAACGGAGAAGGCTAGCTTAAATACCGCTCAACTATAATTGTGAATATAAGGCTCCCATTAGTAGACAATGTAAACCATTGTCTGAACACTGTCATTGTCACTCGTGAACGGGTGCTGCTTGGGGTGACTGGTCGGCCTAGTCAGCGATGCTTTAGCCTATACTATTATTTTGGTTCGATCAACTGCAACTCTAGCCTCTTAATCCAGTCACGAATTATTTTTAACAGTAGATTTTGCAACTGAATGAAGGTAGATGTGCACCTTGAATGATTTCTATGTTTAATAGGTTCAAACCTTCAACGGTATCACTGAGTGATTTTTATTTTTTAGTACGTTAGCTTTTGGAGCATTTCAATAAAATGAAATTCAGGTGGCATCAGCTTGCATCCTGTTTACCTCTCATGTAACACTAACACTATTGTACCTGAAGATCTGACTTTTAAAAAGAGTGGCCATGAGTTTCTTTGCCAGTATTCTTCTCATAAGGCCCTACGCATTTTGGAAACTGGAAGTTATAGATCGACACAAACAGGCAGTAGATTTTGGTGTTTTTCACCTAATTTACCTTGACAATCCAGTACATGCTGTGGCATCTGTTTGTGCCGATCTATGATTTTAACTCTAGCTTCAATTTAACGTTCATAAATGTCACTTAGTGTCTTAATTGAATAAATGATTTTGAATTTGAATTTGAATGGGAGCCTTATATTTAGAGTCTTAATCAGCTATAACATAAACATTCTTTCAACCAGTCCTAATCCTAGATATCGCGTCATGTCATAGATGCGACTCCTGTTATCCTAGTGTACGTAAAGGCTTAGCTTGGCACTGGTGTGTCTAAAAGAAATGTCAAATATTGAAGTTTTGTCATTATAATTGGGAAATTTAAGATTTGTGGCGACTTTCACATACAGCAAAAATTTACTTCAACATCATCCAGCGAAGACAAGGTGAACTACGAAGAAACTACTAATCCTGCATCGTGCCTTGAGAGTTCTAGCGCCGATTAGTATATATATAACTTCCCGTCATCAAACGTTGGGCCGCGGCCCGCCAGGCATGATCACCTCGCCTGGTCGGAGGATCCTCCCTTTGTGTTGGAGGGACATAACAACATCCTCGGATGCAGATCTTAAGATATTTTATAAGAACTAGCATTTGCCCGCCACTCCGCTCACGCTAAGGATCCCACAGAAACTGGGCTCTAAAAGTCTGCTATTTCAATGAACAGAGAAGAAACTTATACATTTTTTTAAGTAAAACACCACGTCTATGCATATTGCTGAAAAAGTTACAAGAGTCGTTTTAAAAAAATATTTTTTTAAACGGTCGATTCGCACAAACTGAATATATTAGTATGCGAATCGACACCTCTAGAAAAATGTGGTGGCGATTCGCACATTATGTACAACGAGAAAAAAAAATTGTGCGAATCAACCACTTAGCCGTGGATTTGACTGACACACCAGGGTTCGCTGCTTACTTTGTGTCTAAATAGGGATATATAACTTCCCGTCATCAACCATTGGGTGGTATGAGATTTGTGGTACAATTCTAGGCTCGTAGTTTTCTGTATTGCCAGTCAATGCACCAGTACAAATGTCAGTATGGTGCCCATTTATTACATTTTGACGAAAGCGACTGGTACTGTTCAGTGGGCGCTTTAAAATGCAGGAAGTAATATAAGAACATTCAAATTAAAAAAATCTATTAACACATATAAGTTGTTCAGAGTTACTTCTTGCAAGAATATAAGATCTTTTTAAACAGATGATGTACTGTAAAAATATCAGGCAAAGATTAAAAAGGTATTAATAAAAGAAAAAAAAAATTGTTAAGACAACCATATTCTGTTTGGTTAACCGTTGGATTTATGACGATATTTGCATCATCCTCAACTCGATCAGATTGACCCGTGTCATCATTTATATTCTTTCAAACCAAAAATAAAAAATGAAAAAATATTAATATATTTCTTTAAAGTTTATAGAGATTGAATCACAATTCTTACTGATGAAGTATTATTTTCTTAGCTTTCTGCTTTTTGTTAAATAAGTTTGTAGCACATCATGTCATTTTTTATTTAATTTGCAACAGCAAATTGCAACAAATACGTGTTCACGTAGGTGGCCAATGATTTTCAGCAAAAAAATTTGTATGGATTTTGGCCGTCAATACAAAACAGTTTCTAGAAAAAAAGAGATTGTATTTATTCTGTAGCTAACAATTTTCAGAACAACCTAGATATGTAATCAAAGAGTCACAAATAAACTAACCCAAATAACACTGAATAAACTGATTTCTAATAAAAGCTGTTAAAATAATCATAGGTATGTCCGAGTTCCAACTAATTCGAAATTATACGTTATGTCCAATAACAATACAAAGGCAGACCTTATTGATAATCGCCGCCTGTGGACGTTGGGAGGAATAAAAATGAGATTTCGCGTGAGATTTCCTACCGACCTGTAGTGTTGGGTACGGTAGCAGTGACAGCGATTACGCTAACATCTACGTAACGAGTTACGTGTGTCTTAAAATCATCGAAGTAGTTTAGTGATTAGGTACAATACTTAGACCTGGTAGTAAAAAATATATATTACAATAACCAAAAAAATACCAATTTATCTGAGCGGATACGAATTGAAATTATAATGGACCAAAATCTCCACATTAAATTGTTCTTCCTAGCTGGCTCGTATCTATTACAACCGCTGTAGAGAAAAACCTCACCCATCCACGTAAAACTGCACTTAAGTTGCATGAGGTCAAACATCGTGCCATCACCTTGAAAAAGGTGTAGAAAGACATTCTTCTTTGGTTCACTCTTCTGCTTTCTACTAAGATAACGACTTCGCGCACTTTACTTATTTCAATCTAAAATTCTTAATTTGTTTTGAAAAATTTTAAATTCTAATCACTTCTAGGACAGTTGAAATTTTACCTTCTTAAACTAAGAATGAGACTCTGCTGCAACTGAGGCCCAACATTTAGGCGCCGTCAATCCTAGTCGCTTCATTGTCATTCCGCCAGCGCCCACACATGACACATAGGACTATTGTGTGACTAGGCCATTGTTGCAACGTAGTTTTATCACCGTTAGAGTATTAGACTATGTTTACAGTCAATTAAACAAATCCTAGATTTTTTTTATTCCTCTTATAAAATAGCATAATTGTATGGAATTTCTTAGCAATAGCGCATAACGGGGTAACCAGCCTGCTGATAAACATACTTATACATTGCTAAATACATACATATTCAAATGATCGTGCTCATCACGTGCTAATCACACAATTATTTGTCCTGGTTGCGAACGAACCCACGACCTCTGGCTCAGCAATCAGGATCACTAACCATTAGACTAACAGGCCCCGCGCCGGTGTCTTATCATGCATTAACCTCGGTTTGTTGATTTATTTGACAAGTTGCCAAATACGTTCGTTTCGGCCATATTATGTACTTTCTTTTAGATTTTTTATGCATGCTTCCAGACCAATTTGTCATAAATGTAATACATAATACATTCAAACTAAAGTACACTTACTTATTTGATATATATATAGGTAGATATGAAAGCACAACAGTAAAATTAAAAGTGATTTATAAGTTGTCAGCCTGTGTAAACAACTGTTAAAAGGAGTGTAAATTCTCTAAAATATAAGTCATACATAGTAAATTTTATTATTTAGGAGTTTTATTTTGATTTTTACTACGGGAGCTCCCATCGATGGCGATCGTAGGTAACTAGGGTTCTTTTTTAAAAACACTTAATAGTCTCACTTATTCTTTACTCGTGATACAATAAAAACATGTTAAATTAAAAGTTAATTATATGATTTGTATAATTAAAGCTTTGCTTGACTTTTTCACAAACCACACAACCTAATATAAATTTAACTATACAATACTAATACCAAAAGTCATAACAAAATAAATCGTAATAGGTACCATAACTAAACCATAAACCTGACCACCACTGTAATGTTACGAAATTTCCATAATTCCACATAACTTCGGCCTCTACCACCCCCTCCCGTCTTTTCTATTCTACCTCCCGTTTCTCTCACCCCCGGCTACTTCCGGGCGAAGTGGCGCGTGACGCAACAGTCACGCACAGGTGCGGTGCATGACATAAAAGATAGCGGAATAACTTTGGGCTAATATGAGATATAAAAGTCAACTCATATAATAAAGAGAAAAAAATAACGAAGCAAATTGATCTCTCATTCATGGTGAAAAATATCTTTGATTGATTATAATATTTTTAAGAGGATTAACACAGATTGAAGTTTGTTGACATTGTGATAGATACGTATACATCTCCAAAACATTGCTTCTGACTTGGAGATTGAAGATGAAACCTGTAATTACATATAATAATAATAATAACTTCATACAGCTCACACACGGCCATTTGATCCCAAACTAGGCAGAGCCTGTGGACTATGGTAACCAGACTGCTGATAAACATACTTATATATTTCTAAATACATATATATTATAGATAAGTTACACCCGGACACAGAACAAATGATCATGCTCATCACACGATTATTTGTTCTGGGTAGGAATCGAACCCACGACCTCTGGCTTATCAGTCAGGATCACTAACCACTAGACCAACAGGCCAGTCATGTATGTATAACCAAACATCCTGAACTCTGCTTTCAAAAGCTCCACACGCTACACCTACAGCTCTAACCTGATGGGGTCGCTATAATTTTTTACAAAAACATGCAGCATAGAAAATTAAATACTGCATTTACATAGGCTGCACTAAAAGTATCGGGAATGGAAAATTTCCACTGTTTCTGTCATATTAAAATCTTTTTAACTGAAAACTCCTTGGTTTTAAAAATCGAATACCATTTATTTATTTAAAAAAAGATAAGGTTTTGTCAAACTTGTTTAGTCGTTGAGAAAATGGAATTGACTCGAGAATTCAAGAGCGATGATTTATTATGACTTTCGAAGTGGTTTAACGCAAAAACAGTGTGTTGATTTGGTGATGAAGCCCCATCCAAAACCACAATTTATCGCTGGTTTGCTAAATTTCAACGTGGACGTGTCAAGCTCAGTGATGATCCCCGTCAAGGTCGTCCAAAAACTGCAGTCACCCAAGAAAACGTTGATGCTGTGCGTAAGCTGATTGAAGAAGATCGACATGTGACATATCGCGAAATTCAGGCAACTTTAGACATTGGCATGAGTCAAATACAAATAATCTTGCATGAACAATTAGGTGTAAAAAATTGGTTTTCCTGATGGATACCGCATTCGCTCTGTGAAGAGCAAAAATGGCTCGCGTTACTTGGTGCGTCAGAACTCTCGAAAGATTCCACGCAGGATCCTCAAATGCTTTATACAACATCGTATCATCTGACGAATCCTGGATATAGGCGTACGAAGCCGAAACAAAAAAACCCGTCACGAGTTTGGGTGTTCGAAAATGAGTTAAAGCCAACAAAAATTGTTCGTTCACGAAGGGTTGCAAAAAAAATGGTGGCCACGTTTGTCTCCAAAACCGGCCATGTTGCGACTATTTCTCTTGAGGGACAAAGAACGGTTAATGCAAAATGGTATGCTAGCATTTGTTTGCGACAAGTCGTTTCTGAACTCCGTAAAGAGAACTGCAACCACCGCATCATCCTCCATCACGACAATGCGAGTTCTCACACCGCGCACAGAACAAAAGAGTTTTTAAAGCAAGAAAACATAGAATTATTAGACCATCCGCCGTACAGCCCCGACCTAAGCCCTAATGATTTCTATACTTTCCCTAACATAAAGAATAAATTGCGTGGTCAGAGATTTTCATCACCTGAAGAAGCTGTGGACGCCTACAAAACGGCCATTTTGGAGACCCCAACTTCCGAATGGAATGGTTGCTTCAATGATTGGTTCTATCGTATGGAAAAATGAGAATACTTCGAAAAGCAATAAATACATTTTTAAATAGTAATGTTGTGTCACTTCCTTGATTCCCGAAATTTTCAGTGCCGCCCTCGTACTCTACTGTCATTTCTACTATAAATTTCATTATATTTCTGGCAATTATTTCTTTTGATATTTAAGCAGTCATTATAAGCTCTTTAATGTTCGATACCTCCTCTGTTCTTCAACACTTTCTGTCTCAGCCGATTGGAGTGTTCATGTTCAGTTATTAAGTTAAGTTTTACTTAATGAATGGACAAGGACATGGGGCAAGAATCAGTGGCGGGTATTCTGCTTAATTGATCCTGAAATGGCGATTTGTTTGTTGGAACATATTACACAATTATGAGACTACTACTTTTCCAATGTCTTATATTCAATATTAAATTCTGTTTGTCACATGTTTTATGCATAATAGGTATTTTTATCGTACAAATTAAAAACTAGTATATCAATAAAAAATAATTTTGGGTGTAAAAGAAAAACAAAACTAGCAACATTCCACCGCATGCAAGGTGTAAGTTAATCGATTCACTCCGCTAGACCTCGCGTGAGGGTGGACTTTTATAAGCAAGTTGAAGTTTTGTTGAATAAAACCGTTTCTACATTATATAATGCCGTGATAACTGTGATGTAAGGCACAGGGCTGAAATC
The DNA here is from genome assembly GCA_949752705.1 of Callimorpha dominula. NCBI lineage: Eukaryota > Metazoa > Arthropoda > Insecta > Lepidoptera > Erebidae > Callimorpha > Callimorpha dominula. The sequence continues at coordinate 9,330,428 of OX457010.1, read as the reverse complement.
AGTTAGAAATTGAAATAAAATTGTGAATGGAAGTTTATCCATATGTGTTACAATGTAACACTTATGAAAGTCCGAAGCTTAATTTCGAAAAACCTTCTAGACAAGAACAAATAATTTCGACGCTACACCCAATACGCTTGAATATCTGTAACTCATGATGAGTCTACTTACTTACCTGAGGATAAATATAACGTGTCATCGAACTAAGTATTTAATTTAAAAATAAATTATTGGGAAGTTACACACCACAGTTTCGCAAGGGCAAGCTCGAACTGTAGACTTCACTATCAGAGTAACAGATGACATGTAGCGCAATGAACTACCTACGCAATAGTATTCTAGGTCATGGCAGGGAGTTGCCCTAAGAATAAGTTTGTGCCATGTTCCTGAATTGTGGTCAGCGTAATACTTATTAATTGGAGGTAATATGTGGGTAATGTAAAGCTTTTAATTTAAGTTTTGGTTTTGGTTTTGCATGTTGTCTTCGGTGGCTAAATAGAAGCCTGTTTATGTTTATATATTTGGACTTATGTTTAATTATTTTGACATTCCATGAAACAATAAATAATGAGATTCTATATAAGTGAAGATTATTGGCTTATAACGAATTACTCCTAGTAATGAACCCATTCCTAACACAAGCATTTAGCTTAACTGTAGGGGTTAACAAGAATACTAGTATAGAGTTAGAATAGTAGTATGTGTGACCCACGTTGCTAGTATTCTTTAAAAAAAAAGAATTCCATGACAAATCTATTTTGACTGTAGTTGTTTGCACTGAAATGTTTAGCATGTAAAATCTGTTTCACCTACCAACTTTGTGCAAATAAATAAATTTGAATTTGAATACAACCCATGAAAACAAGCAATTGAAATAAATACCTCTAATGAAAAGTATATGTACCTAAATGTTTTAGACGATTTTGTCATTAAAAATGGTTTAAACAATACTATATACTTTCTGATTATGGTCATTTATGATGTATGTTTTTAATTAAGAATGAGATGAAAAATGAGAATGCATACTACATATTACACACATCTTAAATGAAATAACGCCTGTCACGTAGTTTTTTTAAACATGAAGTTCGTAAGGCGGAACAGTAGAATAAATTAACATCTTTAAATTATTTCCAAAGACAATCTGAAATGGCCATTATTAAAATCACTAGCATGACCAGGAAAATAAAAAAACCTGGCCTAGCCTGGGCGCCTAAATTGCGTTATTGCAACACTAAGTATAGTCATACCCAAATTAACAAATTAACAACACAATACCATGATACATTGCTAAAAACTTTTCTCGTACGACTCACGACACCTTAAATCCACACCTTCGAGAATACACACCTAGACGAATATTCGATATAATATTTGATAGTCCTAGTATTATGAATACTAGGACTATCAAATATTTTTCTATCGAAGGTGTGGATTTAGTGAGTCATCCTCCTTACAGTCCCGACTTGGCACCTTGTGACTTTTATTTATTTCCAAAAATAAAAGATAAACTTAGGGTAATTTGTTTTATGAACCCTGAAGATGCCGTGGCTGCGTTTGAAAAAGGCGTGGAAGAGATCCCTAAAGAATAGTGGGCTCACTGCTTCAGTCAAAAGTTCCATGGCATGTCACGGTGCTTTTAAAGGAACGAAGACTACTTCGAAAAGCAATAAAAATATTAACAGGCTTCTATATTATTCCGTTTTTTATTTTCTAAAAACTTTCTGTGTGCCTGACCACAGGTAGAAGGCATGAACTGAAAAAGATTGGTCCAAGATTTTTTTGGAATTCGTTAGCATTTTGCATTTTCAATATCAAGTTCTCTGAAGATCCCTTGAATGTGTGTTGTGTAAAAATTCAAATCGTTCTTTAAGATAAGACTGTTAGGATTGAAAATTATAGTACTGGTGGGTTTAGATACATTTCAACTCAGGCGGGCATCCACACTTTGGCTAATACTAGCGGATAAGGTAGCCCTGTTGTACGGGAATCAATACATTTCTATGTTCCCGACCAATATATGCGTGGCGTTGGAAGACGACATCATAAACTCCTGTGCTATCCGCCTATGTGGCCTAAATGTTAAAGAGTAATTTTTATAGTTCCTAGTTGATATAAGGTTGTTTTTCTTTACAAATATCATCTTATTTATTTTTTGTTAGTATAAGTTTTGTTAACATTGTAATTTATTTTAGTATAATTAGCATAGATATAAGCGATTTGGTGTACACTGTGATGCTTATATTTTATGAATAAAGATGTAAAAGAATATGAATATTCCGGCGAAGGCGAATAGGCATCCGGTGGAGCTTATTTCGATATTCAGAAATGTAGTATTAAAAATAAAAGAGGTACCCACCCTAGTCATTACTTCAGCCTTGATGGTAACTGAATGAATAACCAAATCAACTAACAAAATAATTTCAGTTTTTTCAACAAAAAAAAATTGGTGCCCGAAAATTAGCATGTTAACACAATAAAAACTTCAGCTATGATTAATAGGTTCTTTTAAACATAAACATGGCAGTAAGTAGTCGAAAATTCCTAATTAGTTACACCCCCACATTGGAGTAAAATATTTTTTTTTGCCTCACGATCTGGGTTATACAGACCGTATCCTAAGCACCGGATGTGTGCGTGCCAAAGAACCTATAGACCACTCGTATAGACCGTTCTATAAACACAAATGCGCCAATGTGAATGACATATTTTGGACTGACACTGACAAAGTTGAAATATTGTACAAAATACGTTGCTATATTTGTATTTACCGTTCCGATACTACTACTTACATAGTATTCAGTTAGGAAGGGTGACCACCCTTCCTAACTGAGAGACCTCTCTCGTGACTTCAACTATTGTTTATCAGAAATGACACCATAAACCAAACGCCTATGTATGCAATTTTATGTAACTGCCACTCATAAGGCGGAAAAAAGCAAAGTTCTGAGCGGGTACAGTTTACTTATCTACGCAATCGCACATGCGACAATAATATTTAACACTGAAATTTAAATGTGAGCATTACCTCAATATAAACACTAGTAAACTAGGCTTATGAAATTTTAACACAAACGGCTTCGTCAGATTAGGTACATCTACTTTTTTCCTGGATAAATGCGTATTATAACTAAAAAAAATACATTCCGTGTCTCAGTTCTCAAGATTGCAAACATTTTTATCAAATGGTCACATGTCATATTAATACTTTTAGGACTTGTAAAAGACGCACCTGGTTCAAGCGTGCGAGTAACACATCGTAATTTCAAAAGTGTAATCTAAGCGATTGTGAGTCGCGATTGTAAGATGGAGCCTTTGCGTGCGCTCTAAGTCCCTCACGTAGCTACACAGAATTTGTTGTAGCCATTATTTCGGCTACACTATTATTAATTTCCCTTTTTATTGTGATTTGCGATCTCAAATCTTAGTCTATTATCGGTTAATTTATACTTACGGCGGCGACGTTTTGTGCGTTTTTTGGAAAGTGACGTTTTTTATTATTCTTATGCTTTAAATACTTTTACTTCAAAATAATCTAATCCTTTATTGAATAAGTTGTACCTAAAACGTATTTAATGTGTCTTCAACAAGTATCTCTGCAGCAAACTCTGAGCAGTAATTTACTATAGCGCAAAGACTGCTTTTTCTAAGACAAAAGATTGCCCCCACACGGAATATTGCTTTTCACCTCTGCAGCTCAGGGACAGAGCGTTAGATATTGAACCTATCAGCTTTAGACTCTTTTATATGTGTTTTACCGCTTATGGTAGAATTATTTGTGTTTGGGTTACTGCCCATATATATTATTATAAAACTGTGAACATAGTTTCTGGTCCATCACCAAGATAGTTGAATCAGGATTGATTAATTTAAAAATATTATATTAATTTTCCTGACCGCAGTTACTATTATCTATCGTGCTTTTTTACTCATATAATAAATATATTAGTGTTGTGATGTGTGTGATCATCACTAATAAATATACATATATGTGTGTCCACATGTGTATATATTATATTCCTCTCATTTTAGAACGTAAATTTATTTTCACGGTACATACTACACGCGCAAGACTAACCGGATAAATAAAATAAATACGGTATTTATTTATTAATCCCAGCTGGCGGTCTAGTTACTGATGACAAACTGTTAAATAACAGATACTAAACTGCATTTGATGAAACTGGGTTAATTACATAATAACATACATATACACCGCCCCTTCAGCAATATATAGCGCTAGGGATGCCAGCGCTTGCTGATTTTTGTGCTGATTTTCTTAACAGATAAATGAGGACTTAAATTATCTATGATTTGAATACTATGTTCTGTCATGAAGATGGTATATTTGCGTCGACAAATTACGTGCTGCGATATAATAATACTGAAGTGTTTGTTTTTTTGGACGAAATCGCTAATCTCTGAGATTACTGGTAGTATTTGAAAAATACTTTTTACATAATATATAATAGCCCAGTTCTTGAGGAAGGTTATAAGGAATTTAACATCACGCTATGATCCTTAGAAACGGAGCAATGGCCATAAACGTAGCTGAAATTGCGGTGAGCAATTCTGAATACATGTAGTTTCAATTTCGTTATATATGCGGATGCGGATGCAGATGCGGATTTTTGAGGGCACGCATCCGCGGACGCAGATGTCCAAATCGATGCGGAAGCTCCGCAACTGCAAATATCCGCAACATCCCTGATATACCTACACATCGGCCTTACAGTAGCTTATTTAAGTCTAAATACAAAAATCCGACAATTTTATACAACTGTCAGAGCAATTACATTTGGTTTCAAATTATCTATGATAGCGTTGTGTAACAAAAATCAACAAACTAATGACAACATAGTTGTATACTTAGCAAATGTTTGGTGAGTGGATTGGCGTCGAACCTTGTAATGCAATTGCATCTAAGTGTAAACAGTAAATTAATTTGTAGATATGTTGAACTTTGTGCATTAAATTAGTGGTTGCCTGACTAACGGTGCATCAAGGGGAGGCTTCGAAAGGACAATGACCGACTATGTATTAACTGGACTATGTATTAACATAAAATGTTGAAAGAATTATAATAGATGAACCCTTTAACACTAACAGCCTTCATTGACCGGTGTCGGTGCCGGAAGCCATGGTTGCCGCAACCTTTAGTTTAACAAACCAAGTCACTCATCATTTATAAACACAAAGGGAGGTAGCGTAATGGCCAAAGCGTTGGACTTGCGATCAAGTGGTTGCGAGTTCGGACCCCACCCAATGCGCTACCTTTACACACTCTACTTAAGAATTGATCGCTATCATTAGATAATTAAACTCCACTCTCAATGCAAAGTTCCGCTCCACTGTTGTCCTTGATTCACTATCGACAAATTTAATTTTGTAAACAGGTATCGTATATTTCTTGGCAAAAGTGTTAATCAATCGACGGTCTCAACCTATACTCGTACATGTTTTGTATGTAGACACTGTTTCTTTCTGAGAAATTATGTTCTCATATATCCATCTTATTACACTAATAGGGACGATTCATGGGCCAGTTTGTAGAGGCCGGGCAGGTGCAGGGTGCATCCCGTTTTGCGGTAAGTTGTAAGATAATTCCACTTTTAGCCGCGTCTTGGCAAAGGTCGGTTTATAACACTCTATGATCCTCCCCTAAGTGTGATAATGTGCAAGCACAACCATAGATGAGTACTAAAAATGGTATAATCATTTCAAATCAAACGAAAAAGTATTAATTTATAATTTTTATTTTCATTTGTATGAATTGTATTGGCATTTTTACAAAATATAATGACCCCTTTATTTTAATGGAAGAATTAAAACAAGGCTTAAATTAATTTGGCAAATCCAAATTCACCTCAGTAACAATTACACTATGTATAAAAACTCCAAGTAAATAATTATAATAAAAATATACATTTTTTACAAAAATGTAACATTACGTAAAAATTACAGCTAGGAGACTATTGTATTCTTGTTATAAAAATACTTAACAGGCACTAATATTGCTAAATAGTTAATTATATTATAATAATATTCATAAAGTCAAAATTCAGATATGCAAATTCTTTCATTAATCGTATTTTTATTCAGATTATTTACACAGATTTCTTATACTAGAATAATAATATTAAATATGTTATATACAAAATGTACAAATAATGTTTACAATTAATTATTGTTTACAAAAATATATCGACACTTAAAAAAACATCATTTTTACTTTTTTATTTTAAAAATAAGTAACTTATTAAATATTTCGATATATTTTTATTGACAAGTTTAGCTATCTCTTCACTTATAAATGGTTTGTTATAATGTCCATTCTAATAAATTTGTGAGTCAAATTTGTAGAAAGGATATTTTTTTAGGGTTGTTACCTTAAAATTTATTTCGCGTTTATAAGTAAAGTTGTAATATGATAAAGATTGAGACGATATATTCAGTACATACTCAGATCTGTTAACGAAACATGGAATTACTATTACAAAATGAGTTTTACGTCGAGTAAGTACAATTTATTTGTCTTGAATAGGCAATTTGCGGAAAAGAAACTCCTATTAACCTCGTATTATGAAAATTTCAGTTTCTGTAATTGATTCATTCAGTAATAAATAAGTACAGAAAACTACTCGAACGGAAACATCGCCCTGTATTGACATTACGTTAAATATTACACGTTTAGAACGCCAATGTGCCTAGGTATGCGCTTCAATAGTTAGACCTAGAAGATATTAATCATATTGTAATTTATATTTATTTGAATATTTCTGAACACAAGTTTATTACATTTTTAAAAGCTATAAATGTAAATTTTCTAGGTCAGTTTATAATATTAAATAGGGCAAGTACTCCACATAACTAAAGCCTTATGTACAAAGCTTTCTTTTTGGCCTTTCAAGTCCTATATATTCGGTGGAGGGAACCCTAACCAGATATAACTTTTGCAAAAATTAAAACTAAGATTGCAAAAAGAAATTAAAATGCGAGTTCTTTATTCAAAATAGGATTGCAAAGTATTGCATGCATGATTTGTATAAATTTTTACAGATCATGCAATAATCTCCAATTACAACTTAACATTTTTGCAAAAATTATTAGTTTATTACTTTTTATTTTATCTACAGATGAACTTAGTCGGTGGGTCCGAAATTTTACGTATTTTTATTTACAAAGTGACCGTAACCCCACATTATGTTCTAATTACAATAAAAAAATATGTTTGGCATACATTTTGTGACTCGTCATACAACTACTTTGTACCTATTCACCCCTGTCTGGCATGCCATATATGGCACAATCGCAGGCTTTAACATTAGGCACCAATCATTTAAAGGCACAATATTTTTACTCCTGAACCACAAGTAATATTACTTAATCTGTGTTATTTAAACTTTTTTAAACACAGTTTTACTTTTTTGTATTTTTTTTAATGGTTTTGAATAAGGAATAATAATTATAAATGGACGGGTTTTGTAAGTAATACTTATAGTCAGGAATACTTATAGTTTGAACCAAAAAGTTTGTTCTTAAATTTGTACATACAATAGGATATATAAAACTGGTATAATGAATAAGATCAATGTAATCTTTATGGCACTCTATTTGCACATATACGTACATGTATTAGAGCACGGATATATATAATATAACCAATATTCTATAAGTTTTTTGCTTCAGTCTTCAAACCAGAAAATCTCAATAGACAATATGATCACAGTTAATTATGTTATTTTATTTTTTTGCAATTTTTATGGTGCCATATTTTGCCATAGGCCATACTTAGAGCTTTTATTACGGCTGATTTCTGGACGAAAAACTTTAAATAATTGCGCGGAAAATATTGGCGTATTAAAATATGACTTTTCATATTACTAGCCTTATTGTAATCATGTAAATTAGAGTCAGTTGTAACGGACCGTTAGCGATATTGATAATAATCTAAAATTACACCAGTAGTCAGAATATTTAATGGTGCTAACTAGAAATAGATTGAAGACCGTGACATTTTATAATCATACGTATATGGCCTTGGATATTACAAGGCTTCATATTATGAAACAATCAAAGAAATTAAGAGCTCATACTAAAACATACTTTGAAGTGTTTAAAGGTGCTTCTTGTACGTCGTTTCAATAACTTGAACTCTAATTAAAAGAAAATAACATTAAAAAAATAATTTGATACTTACAATCTCCTTGTTATTATCAAAAATAATGTTATTTATTACAAAAAATATTCAAATATCGAACTAAAGATCAGACGCCATTTTAACTCCCGCGCAAATATTTGGTAAGTTCCATTTTCAAAATCAGCCGTTGTAAACGGCTCCCCTTTCAAACCTGTACACCGAGTGCTCTATCAACCAATCCAATTTCATACCTCACCTCATCAGTCTTAGTGTCGTCCTTGGGTTCTTCCAAGCAGGGGTTTTTACACTCCACCACGTTACTCTGACCCTCACGCCGGAGTTCATAGGAGGTCTTGGAGGAACGTCCGTCCGGAGTGCGTCGTTCCTCGAGCTCGTCCTCCCAATCGTCTTCGGATAGGATGTCGTCCCCTTCCTCACCAGGTAATACAGGGATGGTGGATTTGGTGCGAGTGAAGAAGGCCATTTTTTCCCTGTAGAGAAATAAGAAATTGTTAATATTTGTAATTTGGATATATATATGTGTATTTTGTGTAGTTAAGGACAGAGGACTTAAATAACTTCGGTCTACATAATGTTTATACTTTTTTAAATAACCCTCCTTCTAGAGCAGTTGGCTACAAAAATCCATTTCCGCATTCTTCTACAATGAATTTAATCCGAAGTATATTGGTGGAATTATAAACTAATAATCCACTTCCCTCCTTAGCAAAGCCGGAGACAAAAGGTAAAAATATGGAATTCACATACCACTTCACCATTAGCCCCAGTGAGGTGAGAACCCGTGGCTAAATTAACGACGCCAAAAAAACTCACTTGAAAGTGACGAGGTCCGGCTTCCGACTGCCTTGCCGAGACTTCCTGAGCCGGTAGATGTTCCGTGCAGTCCTGGCCAACAGGCGGGAGGCGCGGTCGCCGGGCGGCGAGGTGGTGCCCACCAGCCTGCGCAGAGTGTCGTCCTCAGCGACCCACGCCGCTACGGCTGGGTCACCGCGGTTACACGCTTCCTCTAGTCTGGAAAATGAATTATATTTTAGATAAAAGATTAGACAGAAAAATATAGATTAATATTTGTAAAGTGCTAATTCTACTTTAATAAAATAATATGGCTGTCAGTGCTATAATATAGTTGTTAATGAGAACAATCACATATAAAATTGACCCGGTAAATGTATTTTTGGGAAAATAAAAAGGTTGATTTAATAAGTATTTTAATGGATCTATTTTATTTACTGTTTTATAAAATTATGTATTATTGGGCTTCGAAGAATAAATGAGTGTTATAAAACATGACGGTTGCCGGTCTGTGTATTTACAACTTTAGACACACTCGATTTAGATGATCCTATTTAAAGATGATTTTAATACACTTTAGGTGATGTTAGGTTACCTAAAGTATCAGTAACAACTGAGCCGTGGTCTCGAGATCGATACGGGTAAAGGAATGTAAACTGTGTTTTTTTTTAATTTCAGTAATAGATATTATTAATGCAAATATCAATTTGTTTGTTACGCTTCTATGCCCTCACTATTCAATCATCAAGAAAATTTGCATCAGGGTCACAGACCAGGACAATGAATCAGGGAAATTTTTATCTAGAAAGTAAGCATTGTTTTCGCATGATACATGAATTATTTGACATCTGTATCGCGGGGAAAAGCTAGTAGTATAATATTGTGAGTTTTGGTAAGGTGTATAATATAACGAAATATTATTATGTGTAAAAATGACGCAAATGTAGTCCAGCTCACCTCTTTTTTAGTGTGGTGAGGTTGGCGATCTCAGAGCGCAGGTCGTGCAGGCGCGTGTGCTGCGCGCGCAGGTCGAGCGCCAGGTCCAGCGACGTACGCGGGCGCCGCCAGCCCGCGCCGCGCGCCGCGCCGCCCGCCGCGCCCGCCGCGCCCGCCGCGCCCAGCGACCGGCCCCACCTGACAACAAACAATACATACATATAGACATACCGCACACACGACATACAGTCGGCCTCAGTTAACAGGTGACAAATCAGTTTCGAGTTATTTAAAAGTTGATCGAAGAAAAATTTTATAACCTTTACTAGAGCTGAATTGTATATGAAATCTTTGTAAACGAACTATATGTTACCATTTTGAGGGTTGTCATAATTAGAATGCTGTAATTTTGTAATTTTATCTGTATTTCCTAGTTATTAGGCTTGTGTAGTTCACGAACTATGTACTATTATGAATTCATTCCTGACATGGAACTAGAACGAACTATTCTGTGAGCTTATAGGACTTTAGTTCATTTAGTACATTAGTACTGTCAAGAAACATGGAACGACTATCGTCACCTGAATGTCGTACTCGTACGTTACCTCCCGCGTGACACGGCGGCGAACGAAAGAATAAGAATTTTATTTTATTCTACAAAAAAAGTATCGACGAAAACAAATTTTCTTGGTTTTTTATTATTTTCTTATCGCCTTCATAGTGTTACAGTTAAATCAAATAAACTTTTAGATTATTCGTACTTATTAGTTTCCATTTTGAATTTAGCACATTGTTAGATTAGCAAACAAACACCGAATAAAAACTACAACATCATTTTGCGTCTTGTTATTTTTATTCTGTTTTTTTGCTTATGCAACTTACTAATTATAATTTTTTGTAATATAAATGTAAATAAGTACATTATGGTGATTTTACGGGTATATGAATGACAGTAAACTTCACATATAGTATGAAGAAGATCCAAATATTCATTCAATACAGCAATGTACTACTGAACTAATAGAACTAGAAGTCCGAACTAGTACATGTGAGCGACTGTACTAGATGGGAGCGCTCTTTTCAGTGACCGAGCAAGAACAAGCCTACTAGTTATACTTTACGATTTCATTTCCTGAAACTTAATCTAACCACCAAATGCGTACTTAATACGTAAAAAAGTCTTAAAACACGAATATAAAAAGTGATAATATATTATATCCAAAAAAATCCATCTTTTGATGCCGTGCCACGCCATGTCGAGTTCGAATCCTGCTCAGTTCAAATAGAAAAGCGACAGTGAAACAATGTTTGCATTGCTTTTCGCCGCGGGAGTGAGGTTACCGGAGGCCCTAAACCTTCCCTCTCCCCTATTCCTGTCCTTACCCTCTCCCCCTTCTTACGTCTTCCCGCTCTTTCCCCTCTTCCCCTACCCCCACCTTAAAGGGCGGCAACGCATTTGTGAATCTTGAGTTACAGGTGCCCATGGGCGGCGGTAGTCATTTACCATCAGGTGACCCGTCTGCTCGTTTGCCCTCTATACCATAAAAAAAAATGTCATTTGCATTGGTCTGGGTCTTTTTATGTATAATATGTATGAATGTATTTAAAAGAAATATATTTATATATTTTAGCATTGTACAGATATAGACACTTACGTAGATTGGCAAAAGAGCTAACAATGATTTAGTTGAAGAACTGAAAAAGAGATTCCTTACAACCGTCAACGCAGAAAATAATTTAATTGATTTACTGTAACCTATGACACATAATTATATAATAATATACACCTCAGCCTCTGACTGATTTCATTTCAAAAACAACAATTCCTAAGTCTATGTTACAAATCCAAATAATTTGTCAAATATATGTCGGCAACAGGTTATTAACACCTGTCCGTCATTGGTTGCTAAGAAATGGTTTATTAGTAATACTTGACATTTGACAACTAATCCGATGATCAAATCGAAGTGCCTAATCATGCTTTTAGCAACTCAATAGAGATTTGATATATAATCAGTTACTTTTCGCATTGCCTTTCAGAAACCGGGTGTAAGTATATCAGATACACATATAGTAGGTACCAAAATAGCGACATACCTGAGCGACCGGCGCTCGCGCACCGTCCTGTCGAAGGGAATGCCGGAGGGCGGCGGCTGGAGCGTCACACGACGGTATGCTGCCATTGATGAATCCGACTCCGAACGGTTCAGTCTGTCGAAGAAAATTATAATTATTCTATATTTTCTTTAACAACACACTTCTTTTAAACTACGTTTTTATTAGTTACACTTGCAACTAACTCAAATCTGACCTACAACACAAATTTGACAACACAATTCAAATTTGACCGACAATTCAAATTTGACCTACTTCTAATTTTCGTATCGACATGAAACTTCTAAGTAACTATATTATAATTATATGTAGATTATGTAGTTCGGATGACAGTACTATAATTCGGCATCTTGGAGCTGATCTGCTCATAGAGCTAGGAGGTGGATTGTGGAACCCTTTAGTAGCTACAAGGGCAGCCCTCGAGTTCGGGGTCATATGAATCGTTTTGACAAGTCCAACAGATTGAGCTTAGTAAAAAAGGTCTGGATGACGGAGGCAGGAGGTGGATGGTGAAACTCTTTTTTACTTTGGATTCCTATTAAAGCGTGTTTTTTTAGTTTTTCTAAACTATAATTTATTTATTACATCATGAAGTTGGTATTTGCAACTAAGGGGACATCCATAAAATACGTCACACGAATTTCATGATGTTTTGGACCTTTGTGGGCCCCCCTCGCCTCTCTGGTATGACGACACATAGCGTGTGTAGTAGCGTGTCTAGTCTTTTATTTACAGATAATGTTTTGTGTTTTAATACTTTAGATTTTGACAGGTGACGTCACCCCCACCCCCAACTACCACCCTTTTTCACACTATCACACTATCACACTTCGTTGATCCCCTCCCGCCCCTTAAGGTGCGACGTAATTTATGGATGGCCTAACGTGTAGCTAAATAACGATGGACATTCGCAAATGGGCGTACCGAGAGGGGGTGGGGCAGTGGAGGGCAGCCCCCCTGGCTTTAAAAAGCTTACGTAGTACTATGATAATTGTAAGTCAAATCAATTTTTGATTTGCTCCCCCCCCCTCCCCTTCGGGATGACAAAAATATATTTTGCCCCCCCTGGTCTAAAAGCTGGGTACGCCCATACATTCGCTTTAGCTTTTTTCATATGTATAAATTACACTGGCGAGCTGCAAGATTATTATTTTATATTCTCCTCACTAATTTATCTAATTATGCTTATAATACCCCTGAAACTTTCTGTATACATACCTGCATATATATTGTGCTTTAGCGATGCTCTGTGGTTGCGGCGAGAACGTCTGAGATCGCTTGATTGTAGCCAGCGGTTCCGACAGAGCGTTCGCTTGTTCGCTTTTCCTTTAAGAAATTTTATTTTTAATTTATTATATATTTTGTATCCGTTACAGAATTGATCGTTGGATGGAACACACAGCTCAGGATTTTTAAAAACATAATTATGGTTATTAAATGTCAAATTTTAGGGCACAAGCCCTTCTCAGTATGAAAGGTGTTGAATTGAAATATTATTTACTAATTAAAAAGTATTTAAAACCCATTAAGTTTGTTTAATTTTAGTTCTTGAGCGTTGTAAATAGTTTAATTATAATAGACTTAGGTTAAGTTTGTGAGTAAACTATTCATTTATAAAGTGCAAAAAATGTGAGTGTACCCAGGTACCCATTAAACAAAGTTGTTAGTAGTGTGTTAAACGTTATTGGACTTACAAACACCTTTAAGTGTGAAATAAAACAAAAATATCACGACTATAAAACCATTTTACGTTTAAGATACATCCACATTGTGCCACGTTTTCATGCGTTCATGCACATCACACTTGTATATTTATTATAAATTAATCCATGCTAAACGACATACTCAATAGAATACATTAATATCATAATCCCACACAAAAACACTTCTCATTTATTTAAATATTATCATAATCATTCCGAAAGCTTCAAACAAGCATAAACCTTTAGCGAAACTACTTACTACCGGCGATTAATAAGTGTGTATACAGGGTGTATTTGAAAATAGAACACTTACTTAAACCACTGAAAGGGCATGACTCTAGCCTGCAATTACAATAAAAAAAATTGAAATAAAACTATCTGTAAATAAATTTGAATTTAAAGGTATTTTTACCACGATTTAGCATAAAAGCAGGTGGAACGTATAAAGTTAAAAATATTACGTATTTTTTAATTTTGGAACTATTCACTCACTTTTTGAAAAAATCCAAATAAAATAACTTAAAAAAAAATTGAATTTTGTTTTTTATGGATTTTCTTAGTAACGGAATGAAAAAATTCAAAATAAAAATATGTACCATTTAAAATCTTTAACTTTACATATTCCACCTACTTTTATGAAAAACGGAGGCAAAAATACCTAGGAATTCAAACGGCCATAACTTGTAAACGGATCGTATGTTTTTTTTTTATGTAACTGCATGGTAGTCATTTCAGTGATTTAAGTTAGTGTTCTATTTTCAAACACCCTGTAAACATATATGTTAACGAGAATTAACGCGATCACGTTAGGTACGTGATCGCGTAGGTAGGTATAGGTATTACATGCCTTTGAATTGCCTGACTTAAGTGTAAATACTTTTATGATACCATTAAAACATGGACCCCACGATAAAGTTGAATACACTGGACAGATTGCAGGAAATGTGTGATCTTTGCACCATGACTACTCAGAAGTAAACTGGGCTTGCTTTGTTCAATACAAAAGATCAAAGTCATTACAAACTAAATACAACCAAGTCACTATAAAAATACGATACATAACATTGATTTGCCTGGCCTGTTGGTCAAGCGGTTAGTGTTCTTGACTGCTGAGCCAGAGGTTGTGGGTTCGATTCCCACCCAGGACAAATAAATGTGTGATGAGCATGATCATTTGTTGCGTTTGTGTGTAATTTATTTATAACTAGCGACCCGCACCAGCTTCGCACGGGTGAAATGTAGATACTAATGTGGTAAATAATTATCGTCATATGATTATAGAAATTAAGACAAAACAATATTAAACTATACGTATAAACCTTCATCTTGAATCGCTCTATCCATTGGTATAAACCGAATTAAAATCCGTTGCGTAGTTTAAAAAATCTAGTGTACAAACCGCGGAAGCGACTTTGTTTTATACTATGTAAAGATATGTATGAATTTAGAAATACATATTAAAAACATTTATCAGCAGTCTTGTCACCATAGTGTGAGCTGAGGTGTGTCAAGCTTTTTATTATTATTATTTTCTTTTCTTTATTATTTCCCTAACTGTAGACCAGTTAATTTATTGTGGTTTTCGGAACGAAAGACCTTACTTTTACTATTACTATCCCGTTTCTGCTCCGTTCTGGAGTCTCTTTTTTCACGTGACAAATACGACACTATTTCCAAAACCTATAAAATCACAGAATGTTCGCTTAAAGCTAGTTTATTTGAAGCTTTATTTCTATTGAGCATACCACTATGTAATATAAAACTCTCTCACAAAAAGCAATACTATCGTCATTGGGCACACAATGTAAACATACCTATATACAAGACTATGTACACAAATAACGTAGGGGTATATTATTTCTCGAGACGAGGCTCGTGAGGCCGTCCATCGGCCGCCGGTCGTCTCAACTTCATATATCTGGGAGAAAATTAGTAATACTCAGTAACCCGTCACCATTTAGTAGATAAATAAGAAAGCGTGTTGCTTTTAACGAGGCAATAATTTGCCTCGACAAGTAAATATTGTTATTGATTTTATACATTACAATAAAAAGCATGATTGATTGATTTGACTAAAATATTTTTTCAACCTAATAAATTATATAAATTGCAACTACTATTAAAAATATATATGTCAATCATTTATATTGACAAAAAATAAATAATCCCACTATAGGTATCGTAATAAATATCCATGTACCATAAAAAATACACAAATTAACAGCTAGCTTATACCACAATCTGCCACCAACTAACATAGAATATTAAAACTGCCTCATTTATAGTAAAATAATGCTCAAATCAAGGCATACCTTCTATGCAACTGCCTCGCGCCTTCCGGACAAAAGTTACACTCAGTGTTGGTTTCCTTCTCCGCTGTGGTCGGGTGTAAGAATTCGTCTTCTAAAGCCAAATCCTCCTCAGGAATGTAATCCTCAAACGAGTCCTCCTCCACTATCTGTATAAATAATAACATAATTATATAAATGAAATAATTATATGAAATTAGGTAAATGATATCGTTACAGGGGTGTAGAAGCAAAATTTTAATGAGAAAAGAGAATAAATCCTTTACCTGATTTAGTGGTTCTCTAGACTCTTCATCTTCTGACGCTGAATTGTCGCCACAGTCCACGTTACACTCTGCACTCGTCATACTCTCTGGACCTATAACAAATATAGGACATACATGTTGAACTGTAATAATTTAAGTTATCGAAAAAACCAACTACAAACTAACACGCATACAAGTAATGTGAGATTTGGAGAGAAATTAAATTTCGTATCTAACCCAAAAACATTATTTTTTGGTGCTATACAATTAAAATTTAACCGTCTTCTATATTTATTTGTTACAGGATTCAAGTGGTAGTAATACAAAATATAGAAGTAAACCGAAAAAGCAATTTAAGGAAAGAACTAGGCAGCAACAAAATAAATAAATTGGCACTGTGCAGAGAGAAAATTGAATATTGCGCGTTAATAACTACAATAATTATTTATGGATTGGTGGATGGATCGACGCATGGATGGATGTTTGGATCGACGGATCGATAGATGAATGACAAAATGGATGGATCGATAGAACAGTATGTAAGATTAAACGATATTAATTTAAATTATGGTATTTTTTTTGTTTAGATGAATAGGATGTATAGTCACAACTAAATATTTTTCAAAATAATATTCTCACCTCTATTCCTAGTAAGCGTCGAAGTCTGCGAAGATATAACGGTGCTCTCGTCCGAACTTTCGTCCCTCCTCATACATCTAAAGCTGAGTATATTGTACCACTTCTGGGACACCGAATCTGGCTCGAAGTCTGCCAAACTCACTTGCGCACAACCCTATAACAACGAAGTAACTCTAAATATATCGGGGTAAATCAGAATTCACAAGAAAAAAGTACATGTTTTCAGAGGGTAATCGCTCTCGCCTGTGGGTTTATCACATGGCACTCTAAGCTTGAAGCCGAATACTCGAATTTGGCTAGTTATCATCATTGTACCAAATTAAAATATATTATAATTACTAAAAGTGCGACGTACACCAGTATGTATTACACGTCAAGATTACACATCAAGAAATTGATGTAAAAGCAAATAGTGTGTACTCACGAGACACTCGTGGTGCGCCACGAGGTTGACTTGTAGCGTGGCAGCGCGCAGGTGGCGCGCGTCAGGGAGAGGCGCGCGACGCGAGTGGCGCCACACGAGCGCGCCACCGCGCCACGCCGCCGAGTCGCCCGTCCACGCCACGCCGCACCCGCCACCCACCACTAGTGCGCAGCGGACACCACTGCCAAAAACGTTTTACTCAATTAATTTTATAAGAATAATATTTTCGTATCGTGCGTTGAATTTCAAACATTGATATACACAGTGTCGTACTTGTTAAACCAAATGCTAAACCAATTGAGTGAGATAAATTATAAACATTGGTAATGGATTCTCAATGTTAATTAATCGCATCTCAAACAAAATGAATCGACCTTAAAATATTATTTCGACTGGTTTTCAAAACAGACATTTTCTGATCACATGGGATCTCCCATGGTCAAAGATACACTGTATATCATATATCAAACAATAAGATACTTACACTTCAGTGCCGATATCTATGAACAAGGCGTGTAGGTTGCGCGCACGCACTATCCCAATCTCCAGCATACTCTCGTCTGGACAGTAACGCAATTTGATTTCAATTTGCGCACTGTTCACTGCAATACAAACCATATTAAATTAGTAAGTTTCGAGTATGCTACAAAATAACAATGAAAACTCTCAAAACCCGTAAACTATTCTCAAAAGACAATTTTCGAATTAATAACATTTAAACTTTCTTGTTCCATGATATATAATTATTTATACGGCAATTAACGCTACAATAGGTATTACATACCTTTTTAATTGCGTGACGTTTCGACCAGATTGCACTGACCGTGGTCACAGGCTGACTCTTCAAAATTGTATAATACACATTGAATGCGTCATTTCCCCTATAAATAATTACATTTTCAATTTCTTTTCTTTTTTAACCGACGAAAAAAAAGTAGGGTTCTCAATTCGACCGTATAATTTTTTTATTTTTTCTTTCTTATTTTTCATTTCCAAATGGAAACATAAAATACTGAAAAATTGGTTTATGAAATAACCAGATTACGAAACAGTTTTAGACTAATAATATACTAAAAGTAACAAAATGCTAATATACAGTACCCGCGTTGCTGGGATCGTTAGCGGCCTGCGCTGCCTCGAATACACCGGAGTCGCCCGCCACTGACTCGTCACTCACTGCCGCTGATACTGATCTAGTGTTTGTACCTGTTGAACGTTATAACGTCTTTGAAAACGTACTTTTACTGCCTCCTCGACTTATATCATGAATTATCAAACTGACACCATTCTCGTCCTTGGGTCCTCTTTGCATTGTTTATGGTATGGATTATGGTGACCCCGAATCAATGAGTCGGAATTCCTAGGAATGACAGTATAATGCAATAATACACAGCCAGTAATTTCTTGACGGACCGATAATATAAAAAGTATCAATCTATATCAAAAATTTTGATTAAAGCTTGATAAAATGAATACTTATTTAAATTTTCATTTCGAATCCACAAACATTTTTTTATAATAAAAAAAGAAAGTTTTAGACTACACCCAATATTATATTCCGCCATTAATAAATCGAATTAATAAAAAGATTGCAACACCTCCCTAGTCTGAGCTTTTCCAAGACTAAAATTAAATTTTAGAAGTATTTTTTACCAAGAATTGTGTCGCTATTCCTAAAAATATTAATGGATGACGTCCAAATAGCAGCAGCTCGGCAGCCTAGGATAACAGTGAACTGTACAGTATCAAATAGAGTTTATATACTAACCACTAGAAGAGGGAGTTCTTGGCGACGGAGGTGGGGGCGTCTCGGATATTGGCGATAGTGGCTCCGAAGGCCGTCCTGGGCCTTGAAGCTGTACTGGAACTGGCAATTTCATGAATATTATAATGTGTTTTAAGTTTAATGAAAACAGTAGTTTCATAAATATACAGTAATGCCGGATTCTCTGAATCGAAGGTGCTGAATATGGTAGTCTACAAAAATCCTCTTTAAAGCAAGCATTTGTTAAATCATTTTCACTTCCACTTTCTGCCTGCAATTAGAGCTCTCCAAATTCTACTACAGCATACTTTATTTATGGTACAGGGGGCAAACGAGCAGACGGTTCAACTGATGTTAAATGACTACCGCCGCCCATGGGCACCTGCAACTAAAGAGTCACAAGTGCGTTGCCGGCCTTTTAAGGTGGGAGTAGGGGAACGGTCGAAGAGGGGGAGATGGGGGAGCGGAATGGGTTAGGGCCTCCGGTAACCTCACTCACTCGGAAAAAAGCAACGCAATCATTGCTTCACTGCCGGTTGTCTGTGAGGCCGTGATATCACTCCAGTCGAGCCGGCCTATACATGGCGAAGCATGGCTATCCCACGATTTATTCAATGGAACCTACCTCTAAGAACCTATGAAGCATCATCATAACTACCATTTTTATCGTTTTCACCTGAACTCAATACAAAACAAACTTACTTGTAGCAAGTCCGGTGACTTCATTCAATCCAGTTGCAACACCTATTCTCATTTCTGCTAGCTTCTCCTCTAACTCTCTCTGCTGCCGCCTTTGTCTTTCCACCTAAAATGTAAACAAATATGTATTTGCCTATCCTATAAAAAATAAAAACATTCGTCTATCTATCTTGCCTATTCCTAGAGTGAAAGTAATACTACACGACAGGCATAGCCGCAAGGTGTAATAATAATTTTGCATGAATCTGATAATGTGTATGAATACTTGTTGCAGTTTCGTGGTTGCGTAATATGTTTAGAACGCTCGTAAAACTTTGTTCGACTTTGTCTACAGTTCGTACTCTGAGTTTAGAGTATTTTTGCTTCCAATGGTATGTCATTTAAATATTAATTTAGTTAGTATGTTTTTTGTGACTTTAATGTAGTATACATATAATTCTGCTAATGAACATACAATGTAGTAATGAATAATTAACTTCTTAAACAGTATCAAGGACTTGAATGCGTCTTAATCATGATATATTGTAATATGTTGCATTTCTAGTTGTAGTTCCGTAGTTATAGTTGTAGTACTTCATCCCTTGGTTTTACACCCTTAAAGGCAAATATTTTCTTCAAATGTAAATGAGACCAACCTTGAGTACAACCAATTCAATTAAAAAAATATTATAAAATATTAAATCGGTTAACAAATGGTGAAGATATTGTGTTAATATACACACAAAATAAAACTAGATTCATTTGAATTGAGAACCTCCTTTTTGTATTCGGTTTTAAATATCCTTTATACAATTAGCCTAAAAGCCCAGTCAAGGAACTAAAATACCTAAATTTTAGATTACCACGCATTTTTATTATTGGATAAATAGTAAAAAAAAATGCGCTGATTAGGAATTTCGATACCCGCAGTCTGGACAAGTGGGGTGTCATTTCTGAAGTGATAACTTCTTATGGGAGGCTAAACTGCTTCGTTACGCAACCCGTTACGGCGCCAGTCTGTCTGGCGTTTAAGTTATCGCTTCTGTCGGGCGTCCCGAGACGCATTTTTTTTTTCAATGTAATAGGAAAAAAAGACTTTCTTTTTACATTTCGTGTGACATCTCGTTTTCAGTACGTTTTTCGTCATTTGTGCCCAAGAAATTTTTGTTCTCCATTAAATTAGCTACAAAACGAGGCATGTTCAAAGTCACTAAATGTTTTTGTTTAACAGCAAAGGAAGGTCAAAGTTAAAAAAGAGCGTTATTGTTCAACATTTCATAACTTTGAAAGGTACGCACGTAGAAGTCTGAAACGTTCTGAAATTGTAGCTTGTAATGATACTAAAAAGTTCTATAAATTTCAGATAGATCGGTTTTAAACTTTTGAAATTATTAACGATCATTTAAATTTTTTAGCCTGAATTGCAAAATGCGCCATTTCTTTTATTCTGAAACTAGTCAGCAGTCAGTAGAGCAGCTTAGAAAATTCAAGAAACCATTTAAGTTTATGACCGCGTTGGATTTATTTAGAAATATCGATTTTAACCGATTTTATATCGAATTTTTGAGGTATACCTTTTTTACCCCAGACTGCGGGTATCGAAATTCCTAATCAGTGCATTCTTTTACTATTCATCCAAAAATAAAAATGCGTGGTAATCGAAATGTCCATTTTTGATCATAAAACAGCTAGGTTGACTGGGCTATAAACCAATTGATGCCTGTAATGTTTATAACCACTCCTGTATGTCCTAATTATAAAACTGTTTTCAGTAGTTTCGAAATAGGGGTAATTTTGATATCAATTTTTATTTTTAAACCGCTAACTGTATCGATAAGAAATAGTTCACTTCACAACCTTCTAACATAAAGTTAGTACACACACATACATAAAATTGAACGACCTATTCGAAGTATTAAAATGAACATTAACAGATAACATATTAATATTAAAAAACATGGTTGCTAACATAATATTGACCACTCTGAATGCTTGTAATAATTTGCATAATGTATACAAAACATCATTATTTTTATTAAATTATTGTTCTTTAGATAATACTGAATAGTTTACAAGTTTATATGAATTTGAAGCTGGCTGTAAATTATACATAATATGTATACTTTACAGCCAGCTTAAGTACGTAATGTATGTATGATAGTAATAACAACGTAGATCTTACCTGATTGTAAGGTGGTGGGGGTGGTGGCGGACTGGCTGAAGACAAACTACTCCTAGGGGATAATGATGGCTGTGAAGGAGAGCTGCTCGCTCCAGGAGTCACGCTGTCTGTGTTGTAGCTGTTTCCACGAAGTAACCTGTCAAATGATATATTAGTCAGTTATAATAATAATAACTTCACACATCTCACACTCGGTCGTCTGATCCCAAACTAGACAGAGCCTATACTATGGTAACCAGACTGCTGTTAAACATACTTATATATTTCTAAATACATACATATCACTACATATTATAAAACAAAGTTCTTACAAAATAAAATGTAAAGTAAAATTTATTAATACTAGCTGCGCTCCGCGGTTTCACCCGCATAAGTCCCGGTGCCGTGGGAATATCGTGACAAAAAGTAGTCTGTGTTGATCCAGATCTCCAGCTATCTACATACCAAGTTTCATCGCAATCAGTTCAGTAGTCTTTGTGTGAAAGAGTAACAAACATCCTCACAAACTTTCACGTTTATAATTATAGTAGGATTACTACAGTCTCACTTTCTTTTGTTTATGACAATTGAAGATGCGTAATGATTCGGTTATCCTAGGAGAAAGTAAAGACCACAGCAGTAGACCATACTCCTTTTTAGGCGATGCTTGTAAATATTTGGATTGAGAAAGTTGTGCGGCAGAGAGCATGCATTGTCTAACATGGAATGGCTAAGTTGGAAATCGTCTATCACAGCTTGCGTATTACAATTTGTGGACCTGTCAAAGTGAAACGGCGTGACATAGATGACCCCTCGTTAATCATAGCCAGAGACGCTGTAATGTATTATTAACAGTATGTAAACGTTGAATATAATATAACGCGCAGATACATCATGGGGTCATGACCCCTTCTCCCTCTACCACTTACAACTAAGCAATTTTATTCTACACACCTACAAGAACAGAAGTAAAAATGTCTTACCTTTCAACTCTTTTATGTAAATCAACCATATCTATAGGTTTGTCTGCTTGAAACAACGTAGCCATTTGGGGTCCACCATATATATCCGTAAAGCTAATTCCAGAACTTAATGACCCTTTACTACTTGCAGTAGACAGAGACCCTAAACTTGAACTACTAGATACAGACAAGGTACTAGCTGACAAAGTCTTTAATTGTCCTTCTAAAGTAGTCATTGATGTTAGGGCATCTTTCAATTGCTGCAGAAGTAATTGTTTCTCTTCGTGTAATCTTAACCGATCAGTGATACATTTACTGGACATTTCAAATGCGTTTTTCAAATCCTGTTCTAATCTTTTACACTCAATCTCAATTTCACTCATTTCTTGCTTAGATCTCGTTCTTGGAGTTATACTCCTTAATTCTCTTAACAGTTGCTCTTTCTCTTGGAAGAGTAGTAATCTATCCTTGTCTGACTCTGCCTGTCCTGGTTGCACTTTATCTTCAAGATCTGCTAATTGTTGTTGAATTTGTTGTATTCGTTTTCTGGCTTCGTCATACTGTAGGCGAACCCGCGCCATTTCTGCTAGTCTCGTACCGATAGGTACTAAATCCGCACATAAATCTGTTTGCGAGGCAGTGCTTAGTTTTTCTTGAGGAAGCGTTAAGGTAGAAAGGTCTGGTGATGCGTCACCAAGTTGTAATCTCGTTAAATCATCTTTTAACTTGGCAAGAGATTGCATAAGGTCTGCCCTCTCTTTCTCACCAGATGTAAGTGATTTCTGAATATTTTTTAATTCAGTCATGATAGCTTGGGCTTCCGTGATGTTGTAGCAGCCCTGCTGTGCGCTAATTTTTTGCTCCACTCTGAAATAATAAAAATGCTATAAAGGTCTAATTAATGAAAAACACATCGGCATCTTCTATTGACCTTATAATGACTGAGACGAGCCACATTACATTAACCTTTTTTACATTTGCAACTTAGAATCCGAATAAATATAATCTATTCAGATCGATACCAAGAAACAACCCGGTGTTAGAAACGGTAAATCTTTTAACAGAGAAAAAACTTTGACTTTTAATGTAGTATAGACATGTGTCATAATATATACTAACTCAGTGAGCGTGTCAACTCCCCGTCTCGCGCTGGCGACCTCGGCTCTAGCTTGCTTTAACTCCTTTCGTAGCTGGGTGACTCTTCCGCGAGCTTGTATCACTTCTGATCGAAGGAGTTCCGGATCATGTCTTGACGTCGTTGACGTTGTAGTCATCGACGTTGTTGATGAACACACTACAAGAAAAATGTACGAGTAACACACAATTACGTAATTTACAAAAAAAAGATTTAGAAATGTAATTTATATGTTTAATAGATGTTAATAAAGAGAATAATAATAATAACTTGACACATATCACACACGACCGTCTGATCCCAAACTAGGCAGAGCCTGTAACCAGACTGCTGATAAACATACTTATATATATATTTCTAAATTCATACAAGTTATAGATAAATTACAACCAGACACAGAACAAACAATCATGCTCAATTATTTCTCCTGGGTGGGAATCGAACCCACGACCTCTGGCCGAGCAGTCAGGATCACTAACCACTAGACCAACAAGCCAGTATATATATTGCTTTAAGGGCTAGGGTCTTGGAGTAGGGCTGTAAGAAGAAGGTAACAGATGTAATCACCCGACTGGCTAAAATGGTAATTGTTTCATTGTCTGGAGTAATATTTATAAGGTTTTGAGACTTAGTAGAGAATAGAAATTACGACTTAGCTTCAAAAATTAAAAAACGTGATTTGATAATAAGAATAATTTGAAGTCACTACCAAATCTACACGTAAATATTTGCACAACTGATTAAAAGGTTCTACCGACACATGTTGTTATTTTAAAAATAATTTAACATACAGATGCGCATATGATCGCGTAAATATGCGAAACTGAATTATACTAATGCGTATCTTGAGATGTTGAAGATAAATAATGAAGCCTCGTAGAATAAATAAAATAAAAGGTTTAATATAATGATGTCTTTGGACTATGCTCTAGTGAAATACAAAATTACATTCAATAAACGGACATGGCGCATAAACATTATGAGACAAGTTTTTGTGATAAAAATGTGGATCCTATCTATGGATCAGATAAAAATAACGATGCATTTACAAAGGAATACGGTTTTATTGGGAAAAATCTAAATACTTAAACAAATAACATTATGGCTGAGATCATTACTATATCTAACTAATACATACTACATTTGCAAGCGCTTTCAGATGAGAAATTACTATTTAAATTACATTCAGATTTTATTGAGATAGGCTATAAAACGATATAAAATCAGACTAAGCAGTTAAACTAATTGCCAAACTAATTAGAAGTAGTTTAAACGTCTTCAATCCATACCTAGACTTAGGTTTGAGATATTAATTTGTGAGTTCAGAACTTCTTGCTCCTTTGAGTCCCGTTTAAGTAGAATTAAGACAGAAAAAATACAGTCTCAACAAAAAATACGTCCTATGCGTGAGAAACCACGGACCAGAGCTATTCAATAATAATAAAAATAAAATTTTAATCTGTCCATAGATGACGGAAATATCGGTGAACATACAAAAAAATACATACAGCCGAACATAGAACCTGCTACTTCTTTAAAGTCGATTAAAAATATTACTTTCTACAAATTATACACCTGGGCGCATTCATTTTTAAGGGAGTCCTTGGATACACCCATATGTGTTCCTAAAATATATACCAAAGAAAAATACCAAGTCTTCAGAATATTCTTTGCATTGCAAAGAAAAACTGATTCCAGGTTACCCTACTAGGAATATGAATGGGTAGTTATTATTCCGACAGATGTGGATAATAAACCTTTATTTATTAGTATATTCAGCATCCATTCTCTAATATACGATTGGCTGTTATACTAAGTAGCTATACAATAACCTCTAATTTTATGACGATATTGTAACCTCGGGATAAGGTATATTGAATGAGAGTTTATGCGAGGGTAAGGTGAGTTTATGGCCCTTGAAATTTTTACCAAGGCCGGTGTATTATTTAGACATTGTTTTTTCAATCACACATGCAGATAGCTGATTCAAAATGTATATTATGTTACTAGTCGTAGTTTTCGTGTTGTGTGTTGAAACTTATATTCTGCTTTCGGCGTGGCTTGCATAGTTTGTTGTTTGCAAATTATAATTAAAGGTGGGCTATGTTGCTAATAATGTTTAATATCATTGTTAACAAGATTATCATCAAACATATTTATGCACAAAGATATCTAAACGAGTTATCCAGCTCACTAACAAACGTAAGAGACAAGGTGATCGAGATCGCTAAACTCATTTATTAAATTTATTAACTTCGTTATCATTATGTCGTATTTCTAATTACTAAAACAAAACACTACCTACATTTATTATAAATTATTATCTGTAACCATCCGTTTACCATGCATATATCAGAAACTAGTAAAACCTACTTTAAATTTTAATAACTAAAGGACGCTCTTGTTCATTGTATGAGCGCATATAAAAAAAAACATTGTCCAGCCTATAAAGACTGAAAATATTTTTGTATTATATCTTGAATAGTGTACTCAATTTGCAATTCGTATGAGCGTCTACTATCTATTTCAAGGTGCAAAATGTAGTTAAAGTTATTGACAGGTATGCTTTTTTTAAAACCCATAAAATAGATAAGAAAGTCAGGACTCGGTTCATGCGAAAACCGACTCCGTGGGTAATCAGGGAGGCTGGCACCCCCACTATTGGCTTAAGGCAACTTGAAGCGGCGAATTAGCACCTACAGGGCTCTCAAAAGCTGGGAGCTCCTTTGACAGTTCGTCGAAGCTCCCAGCTTTAAAAATCTTTTGAAAGTGTACTGTTAGTCAAATACATTAGGCGTAAAAAGTTTTATACTCACGACTAGTTCTAGAGGCAGTAAGCGTTGAGTACTCATTGTTTAAATGCTTGTACTCATCCTGCGCCAAACACAGCCTTTGCTTCTTCACATCGCGCCTCTCTTTCTTTGCCTAAACAATAGAGAACACACAATTAGATTCTATCGAAGTAGTTTTTAACTTAAAATAGAATTAAACAAGATTTAATTCGTTTACACACTTATTGAATTAAAAGAATCTAATTACAGTATACAAGTTAAATATAAACCTGTTACTTAGATTCACCATTCAAATTTTATACTCGATGTTGATTACAAATTGCAATTAAATTGTTTTATTATATATACATGCACTGATTTATTAAAATAGAAGGCTAGACCGCATATTTTAATCTGAGTACTCAAATATGAACCGGGGTGGTTTTAAGGAATGTATTTCTTTTATCACTTCTTAGTGTAACCATTCAAAATAACACCTTTCCGGCAGCAATAGAAAATTCTCCATCCTTTGACTTATATGGCGTTGTCGGTTCTTGAATAACGATAACATCGCCAGGTATAAACAAACAGGTAAAGATCCAAATACGTCTCGAGTTAAGTCCACCATGTGATACCTAAATGGTTGTGTCAACCTCTTGCCGATTTCAGGTACTAGTAGTGCTGAAGGTTGCAAATTCAGTTGAAATTATAAAGTTATAATTATATCGGTATTTAAAGACAACGTTATTACAAAGTATGAAGGTGATTCTTTATTACGACAACTAGCGTTGGTTACAACTTCGTTTCTCAGAAAATATCGATCAAAACATTAAGGAAGCCAGTCGATTCTTTTGCAAAAGAAAAATATAAGCTTTTTTATATGAAAGAAAACATAATTACACGTTTCAAGCTTCGAGATTTTAGTTTTTGTTAACACACAAATTTATTGTGTTATGAAACAGTATTATAAAAAGTTAATTATTTTGCTACCGGCACTTAACGATACAATCCTATTTAAATTCCTTATGTTACATTTATTTATGCTTTAAGATGTTTGTCTGAGTGTAGTTATATGAAATGTATTACGGATTTCAATAATATTATTGATGATTTACATTTCTGCTAGCTAGTAGTACCTGTCAACCAATTATTGACAACACAGTCAATGTTTGACGAGATCGTAAAATATTTATTCGAAATCTATTATGGACTGTTGGTCTATATTGTGTATAAATAATAAAATATGAGCGAGATTTTTGAGATTATTAGGGTAACATGCGTCACACGTACATACGAAATTTAACAAGTTATAAATAAAATTAACAAGTCATTATAGCCAAATACCGAAACATATTTTTTGTTCTCTACATCAAGAATACAGTATTATAAGTTGGGCAATGACTTTTTGCTTTGGAATCCGTGGAAAAACAACGACGTACATATATCATCGTATGATTATATCCTGTTCGGTAAAAAATCACAATTAAATAACCACAATGTACTCGCCGATGACGTCAAAATATGCTAGATGTACTGTGTAGTTAAAATTTCAAATGATAAAACAAGTGACATTTACGGTGAAAAGGCGCAGCGATCCATTGAGTCTGCTTGCCTCCTGCAGCCGACTCCAGGTGTGCGGTGGACACTGCGGAAAGGTTCCGTTTCTGCTGAGCACCTGTGTAGCTACGTAACCTTGACCTTCGTAGTAAGCCACTTCGGACACCGGCACTAAACGCACTTCCGCGGAACGTATCTGACGCACCGACAGTATGTTCTCGTAAATAGCTTCGTCCTCTAGGTTTTGACCTTCGGGGCAGAGCCGGTAGCCAAACTCGCGACTGATCTCGTCGAGGTTGGCGTACTCTGGACGCTTGCGCATTTCGTCAATGTTCTGGTACTGAGGCTCTTCGCGCACACGCAGCCCGGCCGGCTGCACTGAAGTCGGCTCGACGCGGACGCCGCACTCAGGTGGCTGGCGGACCATGCGCGCGAGTTGCCGACTGCCGAAACAGCCGCGGCACCAGGTGTGCGCGCGCCCTCTAAATGTCGGCGTTTCGGACTCGGGCTCAGGGGGAGGCGGCTGGGACCACATAGTGAGCGCTCGCCGCAACGGACACATCTTAACCCCCAAAAGGGCGCGCGTCGACTGGCGCGGGCGCGCGGAGCTCGGATGGCGCGCAGTGGAATGCGCCCGCGCCGCCGAAAGAATGCAATCTCGGGCGCATTTCGGAGGTCGATCTCTCCGAAGGGCCGGGGTCCGCGGGCGCTCCCGCCTCCCGGGCCGTGGCCATCTGTCGTAATAAGTTCGTCGAATCGAAACGCACGGCCCGCCAAGGTGTCGGCATGCGGCGACGCACTAACGGACCCTCACTGACCTCATCCCGTGCCCTCACGCGAAATCATTCACCGAATTTTGTTTAGTCGTTTTAAAAATTCAATTCGATTGAATTATTCTATGGTGCTACCTGCTGACAACGATCGTTTGACTTATGTCAGATCACATTCCAAATTTTATGGGATATCCTGCTGCTTTAAAGTCATCTAACTCACATTGACTTACAAATAAATATAGACATATATGCATTAGATATAAGTTATTGTTTTTTTTTCTGTTCAAGAAATAGATATTCATCGAATATGCAGAGCTAGAGAGAGGCACAAAAAGCGCAAACCCTACACGTAACAGTTGTTTAATTATTCAGAATCAGCTTAGGCTCGTTAACTAGGCAGCAATAAATAATCGTAATCGCTGCAATCCTCGTATGACCGCGGTGCGGAATGCAAAAAAGCTGAGCAATTTCACATGTGACAGTGGCAATGTAGCGGTCACGCGCACTCGCCACTTAGCGCACGATTTTCTCAGATTTTCCACGTAAACAATTTACGTAGTTTAATAGCGGTATGCGAAGGACGAGGTGAGCGGGCGCACGGGGAAGGGGCGGCTGAGGGCGCATCTGCCGCCTGCAGGTAGACGCGCACATTTTTGTTCCGGAATTCCTTTACACGCATTTGCAATCCCGTCCCGAGTCTCTGAAGCGCATTTAACCGAAGTTCGGAAGTAAGAAAGAAGATTTAATAAATTGACCCTGTATTTTCGATTCCACAGTGCAGTGGACCTATTCTCGAACTTGTCATAAGCTGAAATAGCTGGCATTTTTATCTAGTTAACTAACCGCATAATTCCATAGCCACATGTACGAGCGCATGTTTGATTTTTCAGTAGACACGCAAGCACGTTGTTCTGCAATGTGATTTTATGTTAAATATCTACATTATGAATCTAATTTCATGAACAATAAATAAACAAACAAAGCATACAATGCAGATATTTCAGACATCGTTCGTGAATTCTTGGACCTTCAGTTCTGTAGTCGTTAAAATTCAGTTTTATACTACATAATGTACCTATACAAAAGCACAGATAAGACGCGCGCAGCAAAAGTAACAAAATAGGCAATTTAATTCATAAAATTCGACGGTAACGAGTTAATGGTATAAAGACAGACAGGTAATTTGGCACGGTGCCTACATTCCATCGTGAGGTATGTAATAGCACCATGTGTTTTTTGCTAACAAATACCGGTAAAATTTCAGGTAATGACCAAAATAACACAGTTAATGTATGTACAATAACTCATTTTTTGCTGAAAGCGAAGCTTCTGGAAACGATTGCGACTAAACAAGAAATGTTTTACAAATTTTATTTTTTTTAAAGACGACACTCGCATTAGGAGTTACTCCTGTGTCGCGGGGGACTTTACAAACATACAAACAACGGACACAAGGAACACCCAGACTCAGGTGGATCGAAACCACGACCTGTAGCATAGCAGTCAGAGTCACTGACCACTAGGCCAACAAGCCAGTCAGAAGAGAGGAATTGAATTTTGACATACCTAGTAATTTGATTCATACATTTAAATAAACTTATGTAAAGAGAGGCTGATTATTGAGTAACTATTAAAATATTTTATATTATTAATAATAATAATAACTTGAGACAGCTCACCACACGGTCGTTTGATCCCAAAGTAGGCAGAGCCTGTACTATGGTAACCTGACTGCCAATTATTATAATCTTATTCTATTTACGCAAACACTAATAAGGTCCACCGAAAAGTGCTTGAATCAGATTTCAAATTCTTTAAAAAATTATGAAATATTACGTCTTGGATCTTGTTTGTATAACGTAGAAAATAATATATAATCCCACTAATATTATAAATGTGAAAGTTAGGATGGATAGATGGAAGTTTGTTACTTTTTCAAGCAAAAACCACTAAACCGATTGCGATGAAACGTGGTATGTAGATAGCTGGAGACCTGGATTAACGCATAGGCTACTTTTTATCCCGATATTCCCATGAAATCGGGAATTACGCGGGTGAAACCGCGGGGCGTTGGCAGTATATTATAAAGCCTACATCACGCCCGCAGTTGACGTAAAAAATGAGACAATGTTACTTTCTATGCTACAGCCAGTATCTGGATAAAATATTTACTGGATTGTTATTTAATTATTTTTTTTTTGCTGTCGGATTCTGTAAGTTTGCCGTGGGGGTTTCTAGTGAGAGCATCTGCTTCCCTTGGACCGGTTGCTTTTCGACTCCCTCTACCATGGTTCCAACTCTTTCTTTCTTATACAGGTTTGGTATATAGCTATCTTTATCACACTTGCAGCCTACGGAACTAATTTTACGTCTTTTTCTTCTCGTTGGCTATCTGCTGTAAACGACCGACACATTCGAGTTTTCATTCCCTCTTTAAATTGTATAGTTTATTTAATATACAGAAATAAAAAAAAATCTTAAATAAAACTGAATACATGAAAATAAACAAAATAGACATGATCATTTTCAAATATTTTTTTATATTAAGTACTATTAAATCCAAATAGATATTACCAAGTTACAAAACTGTTTATAATTATTATTTGAAACAGACGGGTAAGTCGCCAGCTAGATAATGTCTGCCCATATCCTAAATTCAAACCGACTGAGGCTCCAAGTTTTGTTTTTTTATTGCTTTTGGATGGCGAGCAGCGGCCGGAGGCTTGGATGCGATTAAAATTCCTGAGATACCTCACGCCCGCCGTCCCTTGGGCGTTGCGATGACCATAGACCGGACAAGGCGTGTAACTTTCTTACGCTATTGTTGCTCGGTACTAACAAATTGCTGATTTTCTGATAAAATGTACCTTTTATAAAATGTTGTAGGTTAACAGGTGTATATTTTCATGCTTCGTTTTAGTAACGTGTTCAAGATAACTTAAGAATAAAGCAAGTATTCTGATTATATGTAGTAACTGTTTTAAAATAAAGTACTTCTTTAAACATCCCTCTAGATAAGAAAACTGAAGTCGTGAAGTATTATTTATGCACCTGCGGTTTGAATATTCTTTTGCCTTCTACTAAATATATAATGAAAATATTGTAAACATAAGTGTATTGTTTCTAGAAAGAAACACTTGATATGTGAGCTACCTAAACATTTAATTATGATTTTCTTCTTATAATTTGAATATTTTTTATAGCTTCACAAAAGTTTACACTAGGCCTGTCGCAAAGTTAACAGTTCACAGAGATTAAATTTTTATTACTTTAAAGTATACATATTTACATAAATTTTGTTTGTTTACAAATAAGAAAAATTTAATCTTAATCCACATACCATCAATATTTTATTTATATTTTTCGACAATTCAACGTTTCTCGAAAAGTGGTTGTCGTTATTTTATTGAAATAAAAAGGAATTGTCATGTCTTTTCGTTATGATGTCGATGCGCAAGCCACGGGCCCCTCTCAGAGCAATCTCCAGCAAGAAGTAGGCGCAAGGCAGTCACCGACATTACCATATTACAGAAATGATTACCATTACAGCTTAATATCACGCCACTGGCAGACGTGAGCATCGCGGACTTTCAATTATGACTGTCATCATTTAACTATGTATTCGGAAAAATATTATATTAAAGAATATTAAAAAAAAAGTTTTCATTTAATAAAATACGTATGATACACTAGGTATGTAAATAATGTATATGAAACTATAATAACTTTGTAATAAAATGTTTACTTTACAAAAAAAAAAGATTATTTCTGTGCGTACTGTTTGGAATTATGTTAAAAAGTGCACATAAAAAAATATGATCATATTTTGTAAAATACTGTTATAAAATTATATAAAATTACTTTGTGTTACATATTAATACAATATTAACAACAAAAACAATGTATTTATAAAAAAAAAAAGGCACGTGTATCCCGCTAAGATAATCCTTCTATGACAGAAGAACTCAACAAGAGGATGCATTTGTTTATATTGCATGTTCTTAGAAGTCGAAAGCTACATAGCAATAGACTGTGGAACCATGCTAGGATTTGAACCCGCGTCTAAATGCGCGGCAGCTCATGGCTTTAACGCCGACGCCAACTAGGCTATTCCTTATCCGATGAAATCAGCTAACATATACAACTATTAATTTATTTATTTTTGTTTCTAATTATAATACATATTTTAATAAATAAAAGTTTAAAATAAAGAGTAAATAAAACTAGTAAAAGTACATTGTTGTTTTAATAAAAGCAAGATCTCACTGGGGCAAAATCGATTATGCTAAGTATGTCAAACATACATTATTCATAATTGACGGTGTTTTAATTAGATATTCTTGTACATAGAGGTATTAACATGACATGTAATACAAAATCCATTAATTTCAATGAAAAATAGAAACAAGTTGTACAAAAGTCATGTTACCATCACAACAACAAAAAATCAAGGACACGCATTCACAAGAATCTTAATCTCATCCATCATGTAGACGTACATACAAAGAGAAAAATGTACCAAATATTCATATTAATGAACTCGAGTCGAATGCGGTCTAGCGTTATATACGATTATCCTTCCAGAGGAAAAGAAAAACGTTGGAAAAAAAATATGACAGAAGGCGATGGAAGTGAGGGGTGGAGGGCGAGGTACGCGGGCGCACGAAACACGCGGTTTGACGTATTCGTTTTTTACGCTCATATTCTTATTATTGAGTCCAACCGCTCCCGGTGTTACGGGCGTGGAATGCGCCATAGATCAACT
Source organism: Callimorpha dominula (assembly GCA_949752705.1). NCBI lineage: Eukaryota > Metazoa > Arthropoda > Insecta > Lepidoptera > Erebidae > Callimorpha > Callimorpha dominula. The sequence goes on along the minus strand of OX457010.1, from coordinate 9,296,537 downwards.
CATGCACAGACGCGACACCATATTTTATATGCAGCATTTAAAAGTGCATATTTTGTTTTATGCAAAACGATGTGCAATTTATTTACGGATGAAGTCACTATTTACATACATATGTATTTGTGAGTTTAAAATAACTTAAAGTTTATTTTGTATACTAACATACCATGAAATACTAACTTCATGTCAAAGTAATAGGATCAGTGCACTTTCATTACAAATATCATTTATTAGCTTTATTTTACCTATTATCAGTTCTATAAATATTTTTATAGTAATCAACCTATCACTATGGAATGTTAGTACGGCGCCGGCGGTAAATAGCTATTTCTTGATAATTACGCGTTCTAAACTTTGTGGAATAACATTCGTCATAGCCCTTACAGAGGTTTAGTAGACGCAATTTGAATATCTAGACAATTTTGTAATGTTCTAGTTCTTTTAACTATTTTAGTATTTTTTTTACAATCTCCAGCTTCACTTAGAACGAAGTCTCGTTTTCACGTTGTATGATATGCCACCCCATCGTTATTTGCCGTATCTACATTGTCTATGATTAATATTTTTTTGTTAGTTAGTTTTAGTTTTCATTCTGGGAACTAACCCCCTTTTAATTTTGATCCATCTAACATGGCATGAGGATGATAGTAGCCCCAATCCCTAGTTTTTGTTTACTTTTATTTATTTGTTTCTTGGTTTAAATGTACGTGACGATGGTACAAGAAAATTCTCATATTTTCTTAAACCTACCTTTTTGCTAACTTCACTAAAAATGTCCATAGCAACATTTACTTACTATAAAATAATCTATATGTTTTAAATATACGATTGTCCATATTTTGTTGAATTATTCTACGAAACCTCCAAAGTAATCATAAAATGGATTAAGTGTTAGGTAATAATTACCTAACACTTATTCAGTTGCTCTAAAATCACAGTAAACTGATACACAGTTAAGGATTCAGATACCTACAAACTTCACAACATCATAACGTAAACATTTTTGGAATTTGTTAAAAAAACAAACGAGCGTACACCCTCGTGAGAAATGGTTGAAAAAAAAAACAGAGATCCCTTTGTCGTGGATGGGAATCGTGAGTTCCAGGAATTCGCGTGCCATCCATACAATAAATACGTCTGTTCATAGAACAGGCACCGCCTCTGTAGTAAGAAGAACGCACAGATGAACTCGAATCGTAGATGAGAGGAAAAAAATGTACAAAGCCATTTAGCTGGAACATTCCTAGACTTGGGTTTTTCGTTTTAATCTGTCGGGTGTTCTTTGAAGCTGAAGACTCCAAACGCTTTTTAGGTATTAGCTGCAGTGTATAATCACCAGTTATTTTAAACCAACAAAAACTAAGCATTCGCAATATTTACGTCAGATTACTTCTCAGAATGTTACTATCATCAATTTTCCTCAACGAAAATAGAAAATGAACTGAATTACAATTTACTTGGAACAGGCAAATTACACTATAAGTAACAAGCTTGTAAATCACGCGTTCGCCTTTAGTAAGAAAGCACGACGACAGACAAATGCTGTAACCCCTGGGCTACAAGTTAAAGATCCCTTTATGACTCTCTGTTGTAACGGCCCACGTGAAAACATCCGTGAACTTTGAATTTGTAGTGTGCATGATACAAGATTACTAAACAAAGTACCAAAAGCATACGATACTAAAAACACTTCATTTAGAACAGGCTGGCTATTAACGCTTTGTATAAAAGTGTTTAAGGACACGAATTATTTTTTTTAAACAAGAATAGAGTCAGAAATCATTGCAGCATTCATTGCCAGTCAATCTATTCACTTTTCTTCACAAATAAATTATAAGTAAAGACATCAACAAAACACATATCGTATAAAAAATCCTACAAAAGGCTGTAGTAAATGCAGAATTAAGCACATTCCGTTTTATTATTTGTGTTACATTTCGAGTTTATACGTATTCATACAGTTGTACTAAATACTGCCCACATACGCATACCTCGCGTAACACAAACGCGGTTAAAATCTTGAATACACATAATTGCGAAAATGTGAGTCTGTACCTCAGGGTTACCAGATCAACAATCAGATTAAATTCATTAGTCAATGTTATCCGCGTTACAATTCATTAAATTCTATTATTTAATAGAATTTATATTACGACACGTATAGCGTAAGGAGTATAAAAAATAAAATTAAAGTTCTCATGCTATTTCAGTATTTGAAAAAAGAAAAGAAAAGGTCATCGATATAACATTGGTCTCTTTTCTGTACCTCGTGAAGCATCTCATTAACTTTAATGTCGTAACATGATAAATATAAAAGAAGACACAGCCTAAGACTAAGATTAGGTCACCTCTTGAAAATGAAAATTTATTTATTCAGCGACTGGTAACCCTACTCCAAGGTCCAGCGTTGAGGTCGTCTGCGCTCGCGCACGCGTCCCTCACTTCGAAAACAATCTCGGGTTACGGGCCGGGCTCGTGTGGGCACGCCGAAGTACCACGGGGCGACACGAACTCGCCCGATTAACATCCCAAGATTGATCGTGTGTATAAAGGCAAAAAGTTGCAACAATATCAAAGGGTGTTGAGGACATACATGGCATGGTTATTTTATTAATTTAAGACTTTTTTGACATGCTCTATAATTAATATTATCATGAGGCTTAAAAGCTGATAAATGTCATTAATACGTAAAACTATTAATTACATTATTCTGCTTTTAACTGATTACGCATTTACAGGATCGATTGCTGATTCAGCACATAGTCCCTTGCCCCTCTTTACTGATATTGAGAGGTTAAGTAATGAATTTTGACCGACCCTCTGGTCATGCAGTGCGAGATTTATGTACGAATAGGCTCGCAAATTCATAAAAAATCAAAACTGTGTGTCCGAGTGGAGCGGGAGCGTTGGTCACGGTGCTCGCACGCAACTTTACGACGAGGTGTAACATTAGCCGGGCGGCGGAACAATGGGCGCACGCGCTGAGGTCGCCGCGCCGGGTCGAGGACGAGCTCCCGACAGCCTTCCCCGTCCTTCAGTGCTGCCCGCTTTATTGTACGTTGCTAAGGACTCGCTTCCAAGTTTACTGAACAATTTCAATCGACTTTAAGGGTTATAAAAATAAGTCTGTCAACACCGAAGGACAAAATCAGTTTAATCCATTAGTAAAAATGGCGGATATCTCAAGTATACCAGATATCGTAAGTCCGGCTTGTCTTATAAAATGACTGGTGGGATATAAGCCCTAAACAAAAATATTCAAAAATGCATGTCACAAAACCTACACTGAAGAAACACAATCACAGTCATGTCATAATTCAATCCGTGTTGAAACATTTTAGAGTGTTAGTTAAAAATGCGACGACCGGGACTCATGTCATCCGCTTATGATTGGACAGACGCATTCCATTGCCTGATGCACGACCGACATGTCTCATGGATGAATACAAATAAGATAGAACAACATTTTTTACTTCAATGTCGGATTTGTTATGCACATAGTGATGGGTATAAATCATGTTAGTTTACAAACATACCCTTCAGTGTTTTTAAGGTGTTTGAAATATGCATACCTTTTCCACGTATTCATGAGAGAACCTAATCAAAAAAACAGTTTGTTATCATGATGAGTATTTTACTAAAAACCTATAATCACGTTGTAGATAGAACATCTTCTTACATTTATCGCAGAGTTTAAAACTAAACGAAACAAGCTTACGTCTATACTGCCACTAGATTTCTATTACAGATGGGTTCCAAACCACGTCAAAACCCGTTTTATTTTTACGACGGAGATTTAAAAAGGACAATGTGTTTCGGCTACCAAGTTACGCTTTTAGAGATTAGATAATATTCAATGATCCTTTGTGTAAACTGCTAGATCTTAAATATTCTTTATGATTTGTGTACCAAGTAAGTCAAGCATTAACGAAGTGATGTACTTCGTTAATTTCGTAATCTCGTTTGGATATTCGATATAAAATTGATCTTGATAGGATCGGTCTCTCTCTCTCTCTCTCTCTCTCTCTCTCTTTTCTACGTAATCAGCAACATTATTTTGAAATTTAAATACTCTAATTGCATTAAGAGATAGTAATGTTATGTAATTAATTACAGTGAGACTACTTGACGTTTTGTTTAATGCCAAACTAACAAAAAACGTATCTAACTTTCTCCTTATGTTCGTGCAATTATAGATCATCAAGCGCCTACGGCAGAATAAAAAAGATCGTCCACACACGACGAGATTGCTAAATTATTTTTATAATAATTTTCAATAAGCTCCTTTATTTTATTAGTTGCAGTAAACCAATTTACATTTTCTTTAGAATACTGTTATTTTTTTTAAGTATTTATGTCTGTATTTCACACTAGACTGTGACTAGACAGAAAAAGATCAAAAGATTGTTGTTATTTCAGCGATTTAATATAAGGCTTGTAAAATGATTTTCAATTGAGTTCTTAAGTTTGAATAATGCCGAATTTGCGTTGCTAAGGAACTTGGCATTGTTTTCATTGAGTGGTGTATCCATAAACTTTTTTGGTGCTACATATAAAAGTAACCCATATGGACCGTACATATATGCTTTAAATTGTAATATATATTTTTAGTATTATTATGTATAATTTTCAGGAGAATTCAAAGATCCCAACGGACACGTTTTCCATGAACCCGAATTTTAACAGAGAAAGAAAAAAACTTTACGAAATTCGTCATCAGTACGAACCAGATGCTCCGATGGTATGAAATTAGTGCAAGATTCCTGTTCAGACAAACCTACAATTATTGGTTAAAAAACAACCTGTAATTTGTCTACAGTAGCCTGCACGTACGTAATAATTTTTTTTTTTAAATATTTTAAAATACCGACTGATGTAAAGATTTACGTTGAGAACTTTTTTAAGATGAATTATAAATAATCAAAGGTTGAATTCTCGCATGTACAGGTACATGAGAGAATAATAGCAGCAATGACAGTACTTATTTCATCAAAATATTTAAGCGCCCAGAAGAAAATATTTTATTTTTAGGGATTATTAGTACTGGTGATGACGGTGAACAAACTACATTTAGTTTGTTCGTTCCTGTGAGGTTTACTGTGAATGGATACATTCACAGTAAACCTCACACATAGAAACTAAAGTATTGATTTAATATAACTGGTAACTTTGACAACGAATAAAATAATAAAGGGAACGAACTCGTTTAATAAAAACAAACTTCGCCACAATATCCTTCTAACAAGTATAAATCTAATGAATACAAATACACAAAGTAGGTACTAGCTGATATTTACGTCAACAATCAATAAACTATGTTGGAATTTTCCCATAAAACTGTAAGTAGATCTTGTTCCCGATAATTTATAATTATACAGCGTGTTACAAGTATTGTCGAATGGAATGCGATATGATACCCGTGATCCCATTGACCTGGGCTCTGTCAACATTTTTATAGATTTATATAAGCTGTTTTATGACAATCGGTTTTAATACCGGGATCGAGTTAAGATGCAACACCAAGATGATACGAAAATCAAAGCTAAACATTGTTTTTAATATTTTTGTTTTATTTTCACAAGATATTTTACATGCAAATACCATTTGAGAATTTTGTAATGACTAAGAAAAACAAGACTATTTACTTTGTTCTTCAATTCGCTGATGAGTTTCATTAGTTCATTTTTCGCTTTTTCCTATCCTGTTCCAAGTGGTCAAATCCTGATTCCTAAAACCCTCTTCACTTATGATCCCAATTACGTTATTCTAATTAACATCCTACATTTTTTAAATCTTAAAAGCATAAACGACATCTTTCATGTAAAAGATTACCACAAGTTGGGACTAAAAAATATTCATTCACGATTACAAGGTGATTTTTAAAACGCTACTGGGCGAAAGATCTCGGCTCACGCGTCTGTATCGAGTGGTACTGCTTAAAAATTCCAACGTCTCATGATAACGATGGCTTTACTCGTTAATGTTATGGCCGTTACAAGTTTTATACGAGCCAACGATAAAACTGTGGATTTTAAACAAAAGCTTTTATATTTGATTGCACAAGACTCTTAAGTTTGCAAGAAGAATTATGGTATGAAAGTTAAGTTCAAGCAACGGTGATAGCAATATGGATGTTTTGAAATGAGACTTATTTTTAACCGACTTCCAAAAAAGAGGAGGTTCTCAATTCGTGGGAATCTTTTTTTTTATGTATGTTCACCGATTACTCGAAGACACCTGAATCAATTTTAAAACAAAAAAAAAAAGAATTTTTAAGGTAGTCCCATTTAAATTTTATCGAAATCAGTCGAGTGGTTTCTTAAAAATCAACAAATATCTAAAAAATCGATGATGTTTTCGTTTGCTCCGAAACATCGCTGTTTTATTGAAGCAGTGCGTTTAGTTGGCCTTTTTTTTTTTATCGTGTGGAAACCCCCTCGGGTCATCACTCCACTGGGGCTGCCAGTGAAGTGGTATGTCGGAATCGAACTGACTAAAACCACACGGTGTTCCGTCATAAATAAGTCTATTGCCAGGGACTCGGGTATACCCTTGGAAGGAAGTCCCCGAGAACCCTGGCAGGCGTTTAGTTGGTTAAAAAGCATATTGGAGTTGGTGATACTTTTTTTTAAAAGATAATTACTAAAGTGTAGCAAATGTTAAATACAACGGGTTTTAAATTATACTAAAAACATATTGAAGTCTCTTTTAAATATAAGTATGGGTAGCCTAATAGCTCAAGCGTGTAATTAGATACTAATAGATGACTCGGTAACTAACACTAATAATAAACAACTATAGTGCTTTAAAGGAATCACTGTTAACAAAGAAGAATGGATGCTATGTTAGCTTGCAACTGGCACTTAAAAAAACTACAAATGTAATATTAATTTAACACAAGCAACCTTTGAAGAGTAAAACGGTATAATAAAAATACGAACAAAAATGTAACTGGTGAACGGTCTGTCAACGTATAGTACTTTCAGAGTTTTATTGTACAACTGATCCCCATTCTGGGCATTCCAAAAGTATGAGTGTATGATGCACGTGTTTTAATAACTGGAAAGGATTGGGCACGATATTTGAATATGAACGGCATTTGTTCCTTAGGCTTTAGACGTCAGTCACTCTTTTATAGTTCGTGAAGAAGTGACTGACAATTTTACTATTACCTTTGGATATCTAAATAAAATATGTAATATATAATTATAATGCATTTTACATAAAATTTCTGTATAATTCAGAGATAACACAAGTTATTATTAATACCGAAGATGGTAAAACCAATTTATCCACGTCTGAAATCTCTTTTATATATGGAATTTAAAACTTGAAATCAAGAAATAAATCAGTCTACGCTCCTAATGGCTTAAAATCAGATTTAGTGTTAACACTGCATAGATTACAATTAAATATTAAAATTCGCCTTCATACCAATTAAGTTATGCTTGGGTGGACATAGAATAAAGCACACGTCATTGGAATCTTATGACATTATGTATGGAGCCAGAAAATTTATGTCGTCTGTATTTTAATGGATTTAATCAATTCCCCTAGTGCCATTGGTGCATCTACTATGAAAAATGGAAGAATCACTTTACATATTATCTAGATGTATCGTTTTCAAATGCTACTGAGACCACCATTTATTATACGACATATTCAATGCTTTTAAACTTTCTAATATATCTTATTCTTAGTATGAATGACATATGTACAGTAAAATTCGATATCTGTCATGTTATTTATAAACATTCTTTAACAAAATTGGCGTAGGTAATAACTAATAACCCACGGATCCTTATAAATTTAAAGCCTGAGGCGTTAGAAGGCTTTAGAGGCTCTAGAGGGCGATACGACGTATTATACGAACGGCAGATGTATCATAATCAAGCCAGCATCTAGAATCAATATATTATCTGGGCGGTAGCCGGTCGAACGGTAGCCCAACGTTGTATTACATTAACAAACGACCCGTTTCTAACTCAGCGCTCTTTTATTACAATATTATGCGATATTGTGCATCCACTGTAATTATGTTGTGTTGACCCGTTTTACGGTCAGCTAGTGTTGAATAACCGTTTTGCTTTTCGTCTCGTATATTTTGAGACTCCTATAAATTAGATTTCATGTTTTTGCGTTTCTGTTTAAATTAACATATATTTATATGTTCGTTTGCGAGATTAATGGCTTACATCGTAACCTTGCTTTAGACGTGTATTGGAGTCGTCTATCTTAGCATGGGATATCACTCAACAAAGTTTATGCATGGTGCACCCATAGACATATGTGTCCCAACGACCAGAATGTCAACGTCGACAACTTTACGACACCGTTCTTCTTCTTCTTTACGATTTCCGATGGACAAGACTAAGATCGGTTGTATCCAATTAGCAGGTACATCATTTTCTGTGTCACGGTTATTACTGCCAATTAGGAATGCTGATACCTAAATGGTAAGCTTAGGTTCTGGTTAACTTTAACACAAGTGTACGTAGTTCTAATAATTAGCTTTTTTTTTTACGTGGGAGAGCCATGCTTCGGCACGTATGGACCGGCTCGACTCCGCTCGATACCACGGCCTCACAAAAAACCCGGTAGTGAAGCAATGATTGCATTGCATTTCGCCGCGTGAGTGAGGTTACCGGAGGCCCTAACCCTTCCCTATCACCTATTACCGTCCTTCCACTCTCCCCTCTTCCCCCCTTCCCTCTCTTCTCCTATTCCCACTTTAAGGGCGGCAACGCACTGGTGACTCTTTGAGTTACAGGTGCCCATTGGCGGCGGTAGTCATTTACCATCAGGTGACCCGTCTGCTCGTTTGCCCCCTATACCATAAAAAAAAGCTATTTTTGAACACAAATAATCAAAAAATTATGACACTTTTCAATCTGAAAGATTAACATACATTGAAAGATTAACTTTATTATATAACTAGCAACCTGCCCGGCTTCGCATGGGTAGCAGAGACATCTTCAACAATCATAAACATATTGCAATCAATTTACACAAAATCTTAACAAATTATACACCTAAACGTTCCCCATGAATCACTCTGTCTATTAGTGAAAAACGCATGAAAATCCGTTCAGTAGGTTTTCAGTTTATCGCGAACAGACAGATAGACAGACGCGGCGGGGGACTTTGTTTTGTAATATGTAGTGATGTAACTGCACTGAGCCTGTAATTTACATTAAACGAATAATTCTGCATATTATATTTTTACATCTCTATGTACACTTATTATACCCACAAGTATTTCACGACTAAGTATAAACACCGACTTATCTAATATCTTGCTTTGGTGAAATTTATCCCACGGGAACCACTTTGCAGGGACAAAAAGTAGTCAATGTGCAAGACTATAATCTATCGCTGTGCCAAATATCATCCAGATCAGTTCAGCCGTTTTGCGTGAAAGAGTAACAAACATCCATCAACTGAATCCATCCTTCATCCTTACAAACTTTTGCCTTCATAATATTAGTAAGATTACTGTAATATCTGATTCTATTAATTTCATGCTATGAATCTTTTATTGGACGGATAAATTGGTTGAGGGGTCCCGGATGCTTGGTTATATAATAAAAATAACAGGACTTAGTTGATCTATAATTGAATATTAATATATGTCCCAATTATTAACATCGTAATATGATTGATCTAAGTGTATATTAAGATCAATATGATGATACAGTACAACCTAAGCGGCGCATTTCGAGCTTTTAAATAGAGGTAGATAGATATGAGAAAAAAAACTACATAATTATATTGAAAACATTGTCAAGGTATGAACTAGAGTATGATTATTAAGGTTCTTTCTATGAAAAAATTCCTAAGAAGCGTACTGTTTTTTTTTTTCATGCATTTATTACTATTACCTAATGTAGTGATTGCGTGAACACATTTCAGATTTGACGTCTGTGAAACGGCTTATCGCTTATCGTAATGCGACAATGTTGGAATGTTCATAAAAATTTTATTTCCTAGTTTCAATTGACGTTTTTTAAGTAGTATGTGTAAAGTACTACAACTCAATTTCGTTTCGGTTATGCAGTCTGCGTAAATACTGTTAACGTCACTGTGTGTTATAAAATATGCTACAAGATAAAGAAATAGTTGAAACGTTTCTTAAAATTGTTCCATACTCTTTGACAATTTCATATAGCTGGTATGGTTTCAAATAAAGCCTAGCGCAAATTACTTAGTTTTTGCGTTAATCCCGTATTTATAGGTAACTACGCAGACAAACAACGTTTCAGTAATAGAAAACAACACCCTAAGTTTACTACGCTAAGGAGATAATCCTAAAAGAAAAAACTGACACATTCAATATGCTTGGTTTTGTATATGAAAATAAATTTATTAGGCTTTGAAGCATTATCGAAAATATACCTAATACATACATACATAATTAAGATGTAAATAAGGCTCTAATTGGTTGCGAAGTTGGAAAAGAATCAAAAACTTTCACGAAAGCAATAAAAAACATTAATAAAAATTTAGAAAATGCCTATTTCTGTACAGAATTACAAATATTCATAGATTAAATTACATGGTTTATAGAATTATTCTTGATTCGGAAAAAGAAAATCATCAATACGGACACGAAGCTAAACCCACAAACAGTCTGGATCTAAAAGGTGAGATACACTCAAATAACGACGCTACTCCATCTGTGCAGTCCATCAGTAAAATTATTATTTTGCTAAGATAATATTATGATAGATATAAATAACAAAGGATGCAAACATTCTTTTGAATATGTGACGAATTTTTAAAAGAAATAAAGGCCATGTGGCCCATGTTTTGCATTATTCATGCTGAATGTGTATTCAAAAACTGGATGGACTAGATTTTTGGAATATCTAAGTCGTAATTCCGTAGGCGGAGTGTCGCTTGTGATCATAATGTTTTGCCTTCTAGCTTAGATTTTAATAAACTTCGTATTTTACACACTTTACCGTTTCAAGTTCAATATTAACATTTTAATTCTTTATTATTAAATGTCTGTAGTTATTGTAGACAGCTTTGTACTAATGTGTATACGCTGTGGCTTATGCTTAACTATACCTTAATACTTAATTGTCTACGGGTGTGTATTATAATGCATAATAACAGATAGTATAAAATTACTTGAAATAACGTTCACATGATATAATTTTCATATGCTATAAAAACAAATAACCTAACTTCATGTTGTGTATTGTTGCCTATATTTCATATAACCTTCATTTGCTCTAATAATATTTAGTATAACGTTAATTTCATATAATTTTTAATTTGTATAATGCTCTTTTTATATAACGTTCATTTGACCTAGTTTTCATATTGACTAATTTTCAGTCAAAATTCTGTAATGAATAAGGTAAATATCAGGAAACATCATACTGTTATAACCTCATCTAAACCTAATGATTCGCCAACAATAGAGGGAATCTGACGCTTCTAAATTATATTTAACGTTACTTATAGATTTTGAAATGTGCATTATAGAAAATGTTCATTAAAGCATATAAAATGAATTTATATCAAAAATTCATTACATCATATATGATATTAAACAAAAGTATATTAAATGAAATCAGGTCATATGATCATTAGAACTTTTGTTATTATTTCTAACGTTACACGCTCATTATCTGCATACGGTACCTCTAGAAAGGGCTCAGCCGAAGGCCGCTTATATAGTGTTTTCAAGAAGATGATACACCAATGTCACGAACGTTTCAATATTATCCTATTACGCTGGGCGACTTATTATTTGTCTACGTTAATCCAGGTCACCAGCTATGTACATACCAAGTTTCATAGCAATCGGTTCAGTAGTTTTGGCTTGAAAGAGTAACGAACATTTCACGATTATAATATTAGGAGGATACATATTATTTATAACATTAAAATGTAACGTTTCAATAGCGGTGACCAAGAAAACACCTAACATGTTCCAAGCCGAGAATGGAATTTTTTCCTAGAAATAAATACCTACACTTTATAGGCGAGAAGACGTAATTATTTCAAAAGATGGAAAAATCAGCAAAAGTGCGATAGAGGAAAGTCTACCTTAAATGTCCCACTCCCACCTCAAATCATGATGCTTACAAGGCGACCAGAAACGGGACTTCCGCTGTAGCAGCAAAGGATAAAATCCGTAATTATTAGATATGACCATCAATTTAAAATCCGGTGTTTATGATACGAAAATATGCAGCAGGTGTAGGTGCAGCAATACGAGTCACACCGCTAAAGCCTCTTATAAACAAATATGATCTTGAAGTCTTGTCATCTAACTTCTTCCTTAAAGGAAGATCAGAGTTACACCAAGAAACTGTTACTACGTACTCAAATATGTGATATTGTTAGTATTGTATGAAGGGAATTGATGGATGGCGAACAATAAAAAGTTACATCCGTGTTAGATAAAACTCAAACAGTTCCGGATATCATAAACGCTATAACAATATCCTCAACAATTTCAAATCAGCAAAACAATTGTTAAGCGACGACAATTGTCCATTTATCAGACATAAACCCAATGTCATATTAGATATAATTTTATTACATTACCTTCCAAAACTCTAGCTAACAATTGGTATAAGAATTAAATAACAGTTGCCAGTAAGGAGATGAAAGAATATATATTATGTTTAGGCGTTTATGCAAAGCCATATAGGCTATACCATCTGACAGACCTGACAAAGTCTCCAATAAATAGCGTCGCTCAAAGGCTTACATCTTCTTTATCGGCTTTAACCACTTCAAATTTGATCATCGCAAATGATTACAAACTGTACTTGGTAGTAAAAACATAAGTAGCCTGATGGTAAGCGTACACTCAGATGAAACCAGCAATTGCCGACCTCGTCTCGTGAACCTACTCACCAGCAGATAGACAACACTATTCAAATGCTCTGTATGAATGCACATCTTCAAAAATAATCTGTAACACCTTACTGAGTTTATGTATTTGTATTTGGTATCACTTAACATGAAGTAGGTGTACTTCAAGTTAAGTGTACCAAATACATAAACTCAGGTAAATGAGAAAGGGTGGGGAGAGATAACAGACCACGTTTGTAATTTCTTCACTGTATTTAGTGCAAGCCCGTTTCCAAGTTTCAAATTTAAGGAGATATCGTGTTATAGTTATACCTCGTCTCTATATTGAAAATACAAATATTAGTCAATAATTTTAATAACATCAAAAAGGTAAAAGTTTCGTGTGCCGCAACAGTACACCACGAACATTACTGTTTTTTCAATTAAAATATTTCGAGTCCGAAAACCGAATGCGGATTCCACGCTTGAAAGCCATACTTCTGATAAATTATCGGGTGTGTCGTTTATCACCCGGTACATTGTAAAGGTAATAAAAAACTGTTGGGGTTAAGATGTGTATCTGTTGCAGTTGCGTTAAAAATGCGCTGTATTGCAAAAAGTCTGAATCGATCTGAACTTTCGATTTTTTAATAAATATCAACAATTCAACGTTTTCAAAAAGTCTAAGAAACAATAAGAATGCGCATGGAGGGCGTAGCAGTGGCGACCTAGACTACTGCTCCAGCATCAAGTGTTGTGGGTTCGACTTGGACGATATTATAATTAGTTTTATTCACAGAAAACTAATCGTAATCGTATTTGCAAAGCACACCGATGCTGGGATTATTAAGTAAAAAAATCCGCACAAGGAAATTAACTATGTGGAAGGCGTTAAAAGACGTAACAGAGTAAGGTTAACCTAGATCCCTGACATTTAACTTTAAAATACAAAAAATAGCTGTCTCATGTGATCATTAAATCTGTAACACTATAAATTAACAAAACCTAACAGTCAAATATAACGTTGGCATAACAATGTATGCAATATATGTCCAAGAAGGTTAACTAATTTATGAATTAAGGAAATTATTGCAGATCATAAGAAAACTGACAAATGTTCAGTCTGAGAAAAGTCTGAATTCACATAGTGTGTGCTACAACGTCCACGTACGTCGTGCACACGACCGGCCACCTCAGCTCTTATACTTTTTGCTTGCAGCGTAACTTGGTGGCTGGATCATAACTATTATTTATGGTCAGTTTGTTTCGTTTTAAATTTAGTGTAATGATGAGTCTTGACTGCTGTGCCGCGCACACTTCACTTTAATCGCAGATACAGGTATGGAGTCGGTCAAGCGCGTTGGACGGGATATATTGATTTATTTTAAAGTATTTTTTTCTCAACGATTTATCTTATAAGATCGGCTGATAGTGTTCTTAAAAGAAATATGAGAATTCGATGTTATTTAGGTATAAAAGAAAAAAATAGCACAAAATCTTTTACCGATTTTAGGCTCCAAAGGCATCTGAAAGCAGTCCCTGTACTGATGTTTAAATGAAATGAGGATTACTTAAGATGAGATAGGTACAAATTAGATGTTATAAATCTGTTACTGTAATTTATGAATTCTTGCTTTTGCACATTCTATTGTATGTATATGTAATATGTATAGAAAAAATAATGTTTATTGGTCTCAGTAAACAATTTACAAACAGATCTTAAAGAAAATTTATGCTGTAATGAGGACTACAAAAGATACTGACACTGGTTTCCCAACTATGGTGATTTATGATATATTTTGGGAGACTGTGCTCAGTAGTAGACGTGTTATGTTATATACTTGACTTGTAAGGACGATATCAGTGACGGGTTTAAAAAAATTATAACAAAAATCGACTTTCTGTTTTATTCACTGAAGTTCAGGGTTTTAGTACAATATCAACTCAATTGTAATTCTGTATTTTAATTTATTTAAAGGATATATTTTTGTGTAAAAGATACGACGGTGTTTTAATCGAATTACACAGATCGTGTTCCAATGTGAAGTTTTAAAACCTCAGCACGTAAATGATCTTTTTAATTGGTAACTGCTCCATATTCAATAGTGTTTTAGTTGGGATTTCTATATTTCTTTGCAACTGTTAAACAAAAAGTTCTTACACTTACTAATTCAATATGTGTAACCTATTTTCGACAAAAGCTTGACAATAGAAGTGCAACTATACCTCACGCGTTGACAGATTTCCGACCATCAGTTACCAAATATCAATAATCATAAATTTAAAACACCCCCGATTCCGAAATCCCTTTAACGATTAGAAACGAGTTGATGATCTAACGGCTGATCAGATTTTCTTGAATTATATCTGAGACCACTCTCGATCAAGCCACCTTTCAAACAAAAAAAACCGTTATTAAATTGGTCCCTTCAATTGGGATGCCACAGACAGACACACAGACACGTCAAACTTATAAGACTCTTCTTTTTAGGGGGTAAAAAAAATCATATCACAATGTGATAAATTACTTAACTAGTTACTCCTTCATTAATTATTTCTTGGTTTATTTGAACATGTTCATGTTTTATGATGCAAATTAATTTATACTGCAACTTTATTTTTCGACGTCATTACCATTGACGACATATTTGCATAACATTACAAACAGCTAAAGTCTATAAATAAGTATTATTATCAAAGTTCACATAAAGCCGCGCTGTTTCATTGGACAAAGATGAGTCTGGAATGTCTGTACTTCCTGTTATTGAATATTTTGCATTGTAGTTTTAATGAAAATAGAATAATATTGTATATAAAAATAATTGTATTTATAGTTTCATTGTAAATTGCAGTTTCTGATATAAGCCGATATGATATGAAATAGCCGAAGGTTAATACTAGCTGTATGCTGTGCCGCTTAGAGTGCTGAATTCATTTCCCATCGCCGGTATTTTTCTATAAAATCGCTTTTACTATTTTTGTTTTAGAGCTCTTTTTGTTTTATTGTCTCAAAACTACAGGAGTATCACTAGAAGCTATCCCGACAGACCAAACTCACCAGACCTTGCTCAAACTGATTTCTATTTTCCTCTGCATTTAGACAGCTTTTTTACAAAGAATAGTTTCTTGTTTTGTTTCAGTTTAAACCATAAACTTAGTATATTAAGTTTATGGTTTAAACAATAATTTGCATTCTATCTTTTAAATAAATCTTTTCTCCGGTATTTTAATGGTTTGTTGGTTTTAACTGACGAAAAAAAGGAGGTTCTCAATTCGACCGTATATATTTATATTTTTTTTTTATATTATTTAATAATATAGGTTAATCAATGCATTATCTTAAAAGAAAGGCTTGTTCTCAAGGTTTACTACCTTGTTAACATTTGTTTATTTGTAACGACAATGAATTTTAAGCTTCCGGGAATGTGCAATTACTGACGGTCTCGTTAATCCAGCTATCTACATACTAAGTTTCATCGCAATCGGTTCAGTGGTTTTTGCGTAAAAGAGTAACAAACATCCATCCATCCAAAGTTTCACATTTATAATATTAGTGTGATTAGTGGGATAATCAATAAATAGGGTTTATACCTTTTTAGGTAGGTAGTATTTATTGTTGACTGTCCGATTTATTTAAGTTACAAAAATCATCATTTTTCTTAAATCATTAAATAGGGTACGGATCATAGTATTTTTTTTATAAATTATGCCAAATTATTTTGTTATTAAAGTATTTTTTAAAAAATTATATGAAAATTTGAGCAAAGGCGTAGAAAAGTGTTTAGTCTTTTGAACCTAAGTCATGAAAATTAATATAATATAAAGTATTGATTAATAAATTATTATTTACACTGTCCTGTCTTATTTTCGTTGCGTGTCTGATGTCTGTCGCGTCTTTAATCTGTCCTAGACTATGATAACATCAACATTTCAACCGTCTGTTCTGATTTTGTAGTTTCAACAACATAGAAAACAGGTTGAGTCAGTTGGCGTAACAGACTGCACCCAAACACGCTCCTACAAGCTCAAAAACGTATTATTATAGTTCATTAAACAAAAAGCTAACATAACAGAACCGACCTCTAAAATATCAAAATAACCTTGTCTATCTCAAAAAAATATCGGGATGCTTTGCCACTCCCCCTCATCTGTGCAGCCCGAGGCTGTGGATCACGTTGACCTTGGTTCCAGGAACAACTTGGGTCAAAAATAATAACTGCAGCAACCATCAATTTTCTACCATCACAATCAAAATAATACAAATTATACGTATCCCTTTTAGGGTTCCTTAAAGACAAAGTGTTTTATAACACGCGACTTTTATAAGGAAATGTTTGAAAAAAACAGTTAAATATTGACTTTAGGTTAAAAAAGGTAAATAATGGTATAATGATGTACATGTTTTTGAGAATACTGTCAAAGATCAAGATTGATTTTTAGGCTAATACATTTCTTCATCTCATAAGTACTTAATGTTACGAAACTAACCAACATTTTAATATTTTCTTAATCTTTTTACGGTTTTGATACGATGAAAAACTTACAAACAACTTTAGTTTAAATCAATATTATCACTTACGTCCAAAATTATATTCAAGCGGATCCCAATCTAAAAAAAATGTTTTGTGACTTCCTTGTAATATACAAGGCAGATTTAAAACCATATTTTTTAAAACTTCGATTTCGAAATTGTTAGGCCCATAACCAGTTGTTAAGACGCATATAAAATGTACAGGGCGTGCTCAATTAAATATGTATTAGCGTATGTTACCGCTCAGCATTTGAATAAATGCAATGCTAAACAGAATTTGCGGTCGCTTGCTGACAATGAAGCCAAGAGAGCCTTCGTTGAATGGCAAAGTTTGTAAATATAGGGAACACAGATCCGTGAAGAGGTTCAGAATGTAATTGTATTAATTAGACAAATCTTCACAATACTAAAGGTACTTAATCTTTATTCAATGGGGTAATTAGAAGACATGTGAATATAAATTTTCGACCTGTGTGCTATTGGCGACATGTCAATATTGTAAGAAAGCCTTGTAATTAAGGCAGGTCAAAACACACGGCTTATGTACATACGCGTTCAACACTTTAGCTGTACGATTTAAAATATTGACACTTACACAATGAACTTCAAACAAAGAATGCAGCAATGTACAAGAACGCTTTCCGTTCATATTTCAACCACTTATCTAAACTACAAGAAATAATTTAACAACACCGAGATGAATCAAAACCAAATTACGAGTATGTATGAGGCTGTCGATCATAACGATTCAGATAAAAAGGAAACAAACTCTATTGTTACTGTAACTAAACAAAGGTGACATCATTGTCCCGAACTGATAGAAGTTCTGGATGAACGAAATACCGAAGAAGATACGAAGACAATAAACCAACTGGGGTAATAAAAATGCTTTAAATACTCGATTATCAGTTTATACTTAATTTATTTTTAAATCTATCCACATGGATGAATAACAAAAATAAATAAGGCTAAAGGAAAATACTACGCATTTGAAATTATCAATACAGAGATATTTATGACATCGATGTACAGAACTTTACAGAAAGGTGTGGTAAAATTTAAGGAGTGGTATTTGTAGCCGACAAAGTTGTAACAAATAGATGAATTTCTTTTTTTTACGATTTTTTTCTCTAGTGAAAATGCTTTTTCTACACATACATATTATAAATTTTTATGTCAATTACAATGATCCTGTTTTTCATCAGACATTTTAGGCGAAAATCGCGAATTTTCCTAAAACTGTTAGCGCTCTACGTTATAATAATTAATAGGTGACTATACGACCCTAAAATATGACCACATATTTCTGTAACACCTGTATAAAGAATGAAAAGAGTAATAAAATAACTTAATAACTGATCTTAGTTTGATTTGGGAAAACGTTATACTATAAAATTTCGTTTTACGTTGTTTGTCCGCGATGAACTCCTACACTAATGAACCGATTGTAATGAAATTTTGCACACTGTGTGCAGTTTGTTCCAACTTGAGAGATAGGATCTTTATCTTTCTTTTAAAAACTCCGCATTAGGAATTACTCCTGTGTCGCGGGGGACTTTACAAACATACAAACAACGGACACAAAGAACACCCAGACTCAGATGGGAATCGAACCCACGACTTCTGGCTCAGCAGTCAGGGTCACTAACCACTAGACCAACAGGCCAGTCAATAGTTTTTATCTCAATTTATTGTCACAATATTTTTTTATTGCAAATTACTTAGCCACAGCAACGCGTGGCCGGGTAGCTCATAACATTTATAATGTAAGAAATGAAATAATTAGCAAAATAAACACCATAACAACCATAACAACGACAATTTAAACTGTGTTTATTATCTACTGCTTCACTTAAGAACTTTTACCATTTTTAATGAAGTAGGCGTTTCTTAGTAGCTGGTGCGTTTCGGCGAATTATCCAAACCTGGAAGGACCTTCCCGGAAATAATATTGACTTCTTAATAGAAAGATCGAATCGAACTATTCAAGGGAGCCATGGTGGGTAAGAGAAATCAAAACGAATTAAGACAAATTATACCTTTTGGTTTCGCGATGATGATAGAATTTGTAAAAACCTGTTTCAGCGTACGTCACTGGAAACCCTCAAGTTTTTTTCCCGATTAGTAAGTTTTACCTGTTTCTACAAGGTCGAGGTCTAGAGCACCTAATATATTTTCCTTCAAGGATTCTCAAGTAACACGTCATAATATTGATTGCTTTATTTTTTATTTCAAGTAGGAAACCGCATTCTTTGATACATAAATTAGTGGCGTGAGTAGGTTCTAGGAAATGATGTGAGAAATTTTGTTTCTGTGAAGGATCATTTTACGATCAGAATTTTATTTGAGACCTTATTTGTTTAATTAGTAAAAATGATTTCATTCACATTGCAAAACATGCGTTGGGTACTACAGATAGTCACATCTTCCTTACGAACGTCTGAAGTCAAGTTTGCGATATGACAATCTTTAATCTCCACGAACCAAATATTTGTAACTACCATATTACTCAGTCATTAAAGATTACTTTTGCTTGATAGTATTCTATAGTATACTGCTCTGTTTAAATTATGTGCACATGCCTGCACGTCCTAACACTGGAGCGATGATTCTCTACTATTATAATACTTCAAGATATTTACATGAATTTTTAAATGCAGTTCATGCGCTATTGTAGGTATACTTGTCACTATAAAAGTTAAATACATTATTCATATACCTATCGTATGATCTGTTAAATTTTGAATCTTTTTTTTTACACCAATAAACTTTATTGTACACCAACAAAAAGGTTTTTACAAGAAATACATCAGGTGAATATGTACAAAGGGCGGCCTTATCACTAAACGCAATGTCTTCCAGTCAACCTTTGGATGGATAAATCGACAATAAATAGATGAAATCATGGGTAGTTTTGGTGTGAAGTGCTGATTTTGGAGATATTTTTAAAGCATCATAACATAACATACTAATAATATATCATGTGACATTGATAAAAGTAAATAATAGAATAAATAAATAGAATAAATAAATAGAATTACATGGTTACATTAAATAAACTCGAAGAGTAATCAAAGCTAAGCAGCTTTTAAGCAAGTAAAGTAAAGTAATATATTATTATCATCATGAACCTCTATTGCCGCGTTGCCAATAAACAAGAAACGAATAGTTTTTTGTTTATTGGAACGCGGCATAAGTCGATTTGCAACTCTAGCAGACGACCTGTATCTCGAAGTAAATGACTTTGATGGTCCGTTCAGTCATCAGCTATGATAAAACTCTCGTAAACCGTACAATATGCACATGTTTAGTGCCTACGTACGTCTTTGTTATCTTAAAAGTATGAAATGGGGCATCGAGTGTCGATGCCTATTTACGATGTGTCGGTCGTTTATGAGGCCCATAAAACTGGCCAGCCTATGGTTATTGGTACTAATACGTTTTTACTTTCTTTAAGTTTTTAAATAAACATGTTGCAACTAAATTCCATATCGATTGTAACGCCCTAGTGATAACTTTAACACGATCTTTATTAGTTTTCAGTAGTAGGTAATTATAGATTAATTATAATTGTGAAAATGTCTAAATGAAGTTACTTTTGTTCGTCGAGCTAAAAAACACAAAACTGCGCGGGCGCATGCATCTATTCGCGGAGCACTCACTACGCAGAATTAGAGCGGCTATCGAATGATTGACTCACGCATCGGAACGCAATATCCGATCAGTAAATGCCCATAACGCAACTAATTCGTGATTATTCAAATGTATTCAGGTGTTGCTGTTGATGACTTTTTATAAAGATAGCAGAATGTTTACGTACGCCTTAAAAAAATAATGAAAATTGCCCGTTATTTCAAAGTTAACAAAACTAATCACATTGTTTTATTTCATTTTCTATAGTAGACTTAAGTGTTCATATAACTCAATATTTAGAACTATACATATCTATTTGAAATAAAAAAGATGGTCATATTAATACTCCATCTAATTGGAATGCGTTTAGTGCTAGAATAGTTCAATGTGTGTGTATAGAATGCTCTAGAAACAGATATAATTAATGATCACTAGGAATTCGTAACAGAAAAATATAAAACAGTCTATGTTGTACGTACTGTCACTGTTAGCCTAATGCACTATAATTTTGAGTAGCGTTTTTCCTGGGCTAGATAATTCCATTACCTTGATTAATCTTGTTTTGTATCGTCATGGGCCACGGCAGATAAAGGATAAGGGAAGCAATATACTTATGTCGTGGGAGAGCCATGCTTCGGCACGTATGGACCGGCTCGACCGGAGTGATACCACGGCCCTACAGAAAACCGGCAGTAAAGCAATGATACGTTGTATTTCGCCGAGCGAGTTAAGCTATATTAGAGGGTTTTTTAAACTACCAAGCTAAAAACAAAACATCTACATTCACACTAACAAGTCGAATTATACACAAACAATTATTGACTGTAGTGTTAGTTATTATTTATTATTATCATCATATTTTAATTGACGTACCCAAATATCGTGTACATTTCATATTCATATCATAACAGTGCATTTCAAACGTCATGGTTAAAATATTTAAAGGTCAGTAAGAGGTCAAGGTTAATTTTTACATAGTGCAGACATTTTCAGATCTACAATGCACAATGGTCCTAAATTAGCTGGGCAGCTGGTGACCCCGTCCTAAAGGCCTCTCCGGTCACAGGAAATACAGGACATTCGGGTACGCGACCCCCGCCAGTCTCAGTCCCGTTCCCCATCCAAGACTTCCGGTATCACTTACCCTAGGTTCCTCTTCCTACAATTTTACCTTTTTCTTTTCCCGTCTTAAAACGACTACATTCCCAAGGAGGGGTGGCGTCAGGCAGGCGGCCGGCTATAAAAGCAACTAGCCAAAACCCTTTTCCCAATGAAAATTGGACAAAGAGCAGAAAGGTACAGAATGGTTCTAAATTACACAGGATGTTATTCGAAACTTCATCACCCCAAAGATGTTTCGTCGTCACCTCAAACAAAACAGTAATGTTGATAGTTTAAACCCATACAAACATTGACTATTGTTACCGTATCATAAATCCTTGACCATAATTTCTGATGGCTCTGGCTTGGTTTTACAACATATTTGAGAATGAGTCACCAGATCAAATGTCTGTCGTAAAAGGTTTTGGTTGTTATTACACATATGTAATATGAATATAAAGTGTTGGATATAAAATTCTCTGTTCGTATTACTACCTATTAGTCCCAGGCAAGCGGTCTAGGATGTTCTAGACCGCTGATAAATGAAATCAACATTAGACCTCTTACATCACCTCTTGCTGGACCTTCTGCGCTGACTTTTATTGCTAGCTGTAACCCATTCGTAGTTGTTTTACCCTTTGATATGCGACAGAGATGTGCAGCCTAGATCGTTGGACTCATCTTTTGGTGGCTAAGTGGTAACCGAGTTGGTTAGAACATTGCAAGGTTAAGTAATACCTACTAGCCAGGGCAGTCTTAGGATGGGCGACCATTTTTAACACAGTGAGACCCCTTCGTGTCTCGGAGAGAACGTTAAATTTTTGTGGCATTGCCAACATTTGTGATGTTCGTGACGGGTAACTACGACGACTAAAAGCCGAATCCAATTTAGTTGGGAAAAGGCGCGGAGGATGATTTAATTTCTTTACCTAATTGTGATCGTCGTCCAGTGAGTGGGGATCGAACCTGCAAACCCCTTAATCGCAAGTCCGACGGCTTAGCCAATACGCTTCCGCCGCATACGAAATGTTATGCAGTTCCATATCACTACATATTATAAAACAAAGTCCCCCGCCGCGTCTGTCTGTGTGTTCGCAATAAACTGAAAAACTACTGAACGGACTTTCATGCGGTTTTCACTAATAGACAGAGTGATTCATGATTAAGGTTTAGGTGTATGATTTGTTAAGATTTTGTGTAAATTAATTGAAATATGATGATGATTGTTGAAGATGTCTCTGCTATCGTGCGAAGCTTCGAAACTTCTAATTCTTCTAAACTTCTAAATAAAAATATATTTCGAAGGGTTGTTCTGAAAACAATTGTATCTTTCCTTGGGACATACAATTTTAATCGAGAACTTAAATTAGGACCTCCGTTAAAAAATTTCGATTGTAAAATCTTTGAATTTTAAAATAACGTTTTTAAAGAACTTTTACATGTGTAATGTCACAACATTTTTCCTTAAAATCTATTGCGAAAGTTATCCAACAAAAATCAGCTAACAGCAGCTTATCTTTCGTCTTAACAGAAGAATGCATATCTTTTCCGGCCACAAGCTTGCTCGCAACTCGCAACAGCTAATGTTTACATATCTACTTTAAACGATCAAACACGTGGGGATTACATAAGTGATACTGAAACATAATATTCTTGGTAATATGACTAATCAAACGGGTTAGACGAAGTTTTATTAGAGATAGTATAAATATGGACGACATTAAGTGATACGAAAAGAAATATTGAGTCAGTTTACCTGTTATTTTTTACTTAAAGTTGTGGAATTCGCCGAATAAACCTATTGAGGGAAAATTGTTAGCGAATACGGTCAGTCTATTTTAGACGACTTCCATTATAAAACTGTTATACATTAGGGTATGCAAAACCAAGCTTATGTTATAAAGAATAATTATTTATAATATTTTATTACTCAATTTTATTATTATAATCGTATTTGATTTGAGTACTAGATATAGAACAAATATTTATGTGTAATATTCCTCGCTTTAATGATAGTTTATAGTATCTATCTGATGGTAAGCGATTACCAATACACATACACACTCGCAACACGAGGCCGAGAAGAAACAGTATTTAGAGCGGAATCTCATGTGCACTACATCCCCTCCACCCGTTGAAATTTAAATAATTTTGCAAATGACAATATTATTTTATAAGACTACACGACAAACACAACCCTACCTAACAAATTACAATATTAATACAAATATAGAAAAAATATTTTTTAAATAATAGATTTATATTTGGATTAATAAATCGATATATATAAAAAATGAGTGCCTATTTCCCTTGGTCACGGCATCACTTGGACCGGTTTCGCTACTTCTTTTTTTTGTGTTTATTATTGTCAGGAGGAGGTTCTTATGAAAGAAAAAATTAAGAAAGTTGCGCGGAAAATTAGAAAATTTAAGAAAACTCAACGAGAATCTTACGCGGGTGAAATCGCTGGGCGCAGCTAATACTAAATATAAGTAACACCTTAATAATGCTAGCAAAGAAAAATCCCAAACAAAATTAGACAGAAAAAATAATCTACCGATCATTCGAAATTAGCTTACTAGGAAAAGATAATGAGAAGCCGGTTTATGATCTGATGATCCGTATCCATTTGCGCACACTAAAGACCAAGGGTCATAAGTCCTAGGTTACAGTAATTGATCATTATAAGTATCTTTTTGTTTACTTGCACCCAGTATCAATCAATTGACGTCAATTGATTGAAGGTTATCAAAGATGACTGGTGGTAGTCTATCGTGACGTCTGTCGCATTCCTATCGAGATTTACCTAGCAAATTGATTGGTTGATTTTTAAACGTGGAATCTATTTTGTATCATGTTACTGTTTTTTTCCTTACCATAAGTATTTTGATAAAGTAACAGGGCTTGACAATGACGTAGTATATTAAAAACTTAAAAAAAAAATCACAACAGACCGAACTAAAACTTAAATCCCAGCTTCGCTAATCTCTAAGAAACTTTATTTAACTCTAAACTATTAAAACAGATATGTAATTTTAGTCGACTAATAATACAAAACTTACCAACTTATTATTACTAATTAACTAAAATTACAGTCAAATTGTTTTAGTTATTTGCATTACTATTATTTTTATTTTATTATGTGACTAAACTCCTAGTTTGTATTTACAGAAATTTCACTTACTTTAATGTCAGTATGATTCGTGGAACCTTTCAGGTTATAAAATGCTATTAACGCCTACATTCGCGGCCAGCCGAAATGTCTCGGACATAACAGCCTTAATATTTTGACAAACTAATTGGAGCCAAATATCAGGGTTCAAGTCGAAACTGTGTTAATTTTAAATATCATTTCCTTCGTACCGATGTACTGTTCAAAGGCGTTATTAGTCAACATTAATGATATCATAATAAAATGAAACAAGTAACAACGAAACATCAGGAGTGGAATTTCACAAAAGTAAAAGATATTCTAAAAAAAAAACACATAAAAAATACAAAAAAAAAGCTAATGAACATACAAAACCGTATTTTCGCACCAAACTATCTATAGATACGTTTTGATAACGGTACTCATACTGCGAATGGACGTGAGATGTTTTTGTAACTCCACAGCCTAGTATTCACATGAAAGTTTAAATATAGCTTTAAACATTACTTTACCTCGTCTAGGCTGATTAAATACCAAAATGTTAACACGAAATAGACCAGTAACGAGTTTGATAATCCTAAGCTACTTTACAACGTCATAATAAGTACAGTAGCACTGAAATTAATTTGCTATCAAAGTGCAAATTCTAAAACATATATAATTTGTTATTCGAACATTATCAAAATTGCTCGAGTAAGGAAATATTTTTAACCTTTGCTGGTTTTATCACAATCAAAATGAGCATGAACTTTTAAACAATTAATAAAATTATATTTCACCGTAAACAATTTATTCCGGTATGTGTCCTTGGCTCATTAACAAGACTTAACTACCAAAACAAATATAAATATTAAAATAGCTTATATTTTTACGTTCATTGATCTGATATTTTTATATATCCAAAAGATGCAAAAGATGCATAAATTACAAAATGTCCACTTCTAAACAGTTGGAAATAACTTTCCCTGGAACGATACATTTTATGAACACCCTCTCTTTTCATTTCATATCCACAAACATTAACTGTAAAATTTATATTGCCTCCAAACTGAACTATGATCCATCAGTTCTCATTGCGTGCTCAATTCGAAACAATACTGCGGCCACTTATCTTCTTATCTAAGTATCAGAGCACGATCGCATTCCATCCTTATCTCGTGGAGAAGCCACTAAACGAGTGTTTAATGTTTTTTAAAGCACATTAATTATAGATAGCAGTTTCATTTAATTCCATCACATTTTAATGACTTTGTTTAATTTTTGTCCGCATTTGGATTTTATACATTTTATTGAATTATTGCTTTGATTCGTATTTAGTATAATAACTGTAAGAAGCAGTACACACAGTATTTCGACAGTTACTTATCGTCTATCTAAAGTTAAGACATATTCACATATACGTATTATGTAGTAGGTATAACAATTCCATCGGATGTTTCGCTTTCAGATAAGAATTAAACCTTTGACAATTCCAATATAGTATACATTTGTGTGTATTGTAAGATATTTTGTAGTCACATTTTAACATTAGACAACGAATTCAAACTAACCGTGCTTAAAGCACACTTTCAAATTGACCTCTAACAAATTTTGGCTTTGTGCGTCGTATATTTAACTTATAAAACAATTGAAACAGTCACTTATATAAAATAAGTTACAGCATTATTACGGTTAATGAAAAGGAAGACGGTAATGCCAAATGACATTTAAACTCATGAACTTGACGGATAAGTACCGCTATAGAAACTCCGAATGACACGTAAATCGAGGTTAATTCTCTATTCCCACTGAAGTCGATACATTTTACCAGATGGCGTATGCGTTATACTTAAAATACATTCGTCCTTTGTGGAATTCACTACAACTTTAAATTTACTCATACATTTATCAATTGTCCATTTCCACTTAAGAATGAGTAACAGTGAATGGCAACTGCAGAATCGAAAATAAAAATACAATATTGAGATTTATGTAAAATATTACAGAAAATCCTAGTTCTCATCGTTATTAGTTAATTCGACTGTATATTTAAAGATATTGGACTACTGAGTCAGGTCAAAGCGTTTATAGATACTATGCATATATTATTATGTAGACTCGATAATCGTTATATTGATACGTGAAGAGAATTCTTTGTACCCCTTTTTAAGAAAATTTCACGAACGTAGTAACGTGAATTTTGGAATATTTACAGTTTATGTATAGAAGAAGTGCAGAAAGCTAAAATTTTTAAACAATATGTCTTACAACTTTAAAAATTACTGGAAACGGCTTAATGAAATTACACGCGTCCCCTATATATGATTACCTGTCATGGTAAGTAAATCTATACAATGACAGCTGAAGTTATACTGGAAAATTAAAAAACCATGGTTGAAATTCGACCACCACGCGAACTCTAGTTAGCATAAGTCGATAGTTGCATTACATAGATAGTCTGATATAACGAACTCAGCTGAGTTGAAATTATCGACGATACCGCGTCGTATCTACACGTTTTAATGCAAATTTAGGGGACTTGAATAACACAAAAAATAATTATGTTTCGTTTTGTAAATTTATAGCATAGAGTAGGTACAAGAAAATAAGATTGCTAATATTACCTATATCTCAGTACTAAAATTACTACATACCTCGAGAGACACCTGCGCTGTGTGCAGGTACTCCCTCAACATCGCTTCCTGGATGCTGAGCCATTCTAGCCTCGGGTCTTCCAACTGCGTCACCTCTGCAACAACAAAAAACAATGTAAGTATCAATCATTTTATTTAGCCGCCCTTGTGTCTGATTGCATTTCTGATTAGAGTCGCACCACCTAGGGAAGTAGGAGGACATGAGCAGACTGCATAGTCTCCACACCTTTAGACAGGCCATGACTTGATGAGCATGTAAAGTTGACAGTCC
This sequence comes from Callimorpha dominula, assembly GCA_949752705.1. NCBI lineage: Eukaryota > Metazoa > Arthropoda > Insecta > Lepidoptera > Erebidae > Callimorpha > Callimorpha dominula. The sequence goes on along the minus strand of OX457010.1, from coordinate 9,268,401 downwards.
CTGCTATCCAGAACATCAGTGACCTGATATTTTTAAACCATTAATCGGGGTCAGCTTGAAGCCGTTTTATAGATAAACAGATATTGAGTCAAATATAGTCAGACAAAACGCCAACTCTAACAATCGCCTATAAATTGTTTATAAAAAGAGAAACGAAACAAATCAGCGCAATGGAATTTGATATAAACAATTTTTCCTCTGAGTCCAAATAAACGAAAACAAAATACCCACATTTACGACACAGATTAAGTAGGCGTTACTCATCACAAAGGTATGCGATACGCTTATCGATTACCCGCCAATTATGGCCAAGTACATTCGAATGTTTTATAATGGTAGCATTCAATAAATTCAGATAGGGATCGTTTTTACTGCCGATTGTCAATGTCTTTGGCTCTAAACTGTGGCGTGATTTTCATTAGTAGATACTAAATGTAATCAAAATAATATTAGCTGCTGGTGCTAATTTGTCTGCAATGCATAGTTATAACTAGGGAAGACATTGTCTAAGTATGAACGAATCATGAATTATTATAAATTTTGCATCAGCTACAATAAACTACAAAGAATTTTGTGGTTTTTTTTCAATTTACATATTTATATGCTCGTACCTACATTTTATTTAGGTGTTGGAGGCTTAGTAGCTTAAAACCACGGAGACGAATATCTTATATATTTTTTTGTAAAATTACATGTTATGTCGAATACTCGTGTATGTACCTATACTCTAACTAGTATGATCCTATATAGAGCTCAACATAGCGACAGGAACCAATCATAGACCCAGTCATAATCGTGGCAGCTGCATTCCTCCATCATTCGCACACCGCGTGACATACAAAGTGCGCACGCAGCGATCTTTCAATTATTATTCTCAATTCTGAACCAAGCAAGGCCGGAACGATCCTCCAGACTTGATTGTTACTCACTTATATCAGATTAGAGAAACAATGCCGACGAAATTGCTACGTAATTAGGCTACTGTTCGCGATGAAGGTAAAGCGATAGTGATTAAACAAAAAGGTAACACAATCTAGAAACACACGGTTAATGACAAGATTATTAAGGATTAAAGTGGCCTAGAATTCGAATTGGATAAGTAATTGCTTCTAGCAGAAGTTATTACACACAAAGCAAATTAAACGATTTAGGATGCCATCGAACGCTTATGAACAGAATTCGTACACATCCAGGATGAGATTAACAAAACATAATTGTTACAACAAAGAGTAGGTATACGGACATATTGACGATCTGTAATGAAAATGTTTACACAATTATCAACAAAGGAAAAGAAATGGTGCACCCAGAAAACAATACTAATGTTTATAAAACATCTACGTGGAGACAAAGAACTGAGTCGTCACGTACCAATTAATTATTCATAGAGGTCCTTTCGAAAACGGATAATAAACAAAATCAAACGCGTAACTCATGACAAGACGATAAACAGACAACGCACGTGACGTCGCTTCTTTTGACAATAAAATTTGACCACACACCGTCATTATATTCACATTCAGTTAAATACACCAGTTATGATGCCCATGTAAAAAAAAATAGACATACAATATAATACTATCAACAATGCTAAGGCACAAATTGTTTTAAAAAGAAACTGCTCGTAAGAACACGAAGTAACTAACATAAAACTGTATCTTCGCTACATATGAACTTGCTTGCTTTTAATTAAGCAAGAAAGTTATCTTAAAGTATCAAATGAAATTCTTAACAACGCATATGACTGGTGTAAAATAAAAGGTGGCACGGAGCTTATAAATATTGCGAGTTTATGCAGAAAATAGGTATAGGGGAGATTGTATACCTTGATAAAGAACATGGATGCTGTAAACAAAATATGTAAAGTGGAGAAGGTATAAACAAAGTAACTTACGCATATTTACAGAAATATGCGCAAACTGAGAACACAACGTACCGACTTCTCTAGAAAATATTAAAATTAATTGGATCGTCAATTAAAAACGGGTTTTAATACCTTGTCCTTTTCTACTACAAATATCGATGGTTAATGAGTGTGTTAATGTTGTACTGATCATGTAAGTCTTTCATTTCAAATTTGTCTGTTAACCAACTAGTTCAATACTTTTTAATTTACAAAGCATTAATTTACGTGTAGATTAAACATCTTGTTTTATTTATGGTACCGATTGTGAAATGTCCTAACTTTACATATTATTCTGTTTCAGATTTTATAACGCACTCGTTTTGTAAAACTTGCAATATATAATTCGTTTATGAGTGGGTCAATATTTTATTAATCGTGTTACATTATTTTATTTTAAACATCTGACACATTATGTATCTAAATACTATCTCTTGCCTGCAGCTTTGTTCACAGATGTCAATCAATGCGGATATCCTTTCGAAACAGTAGTTTTTTCGGGATGAATCCCTAACAACATGTATTCAACATTTCATGATTGTCGGTTGAGTAATTTCGTGAAACCGCATTGATTGACAATATGCACATTGATTGACATTGCATCCCTTCGAAACAGTAGTTTTTTCGGGATGAATCCCTAACAACATGTATTCAACATTACATGATTGTCGGTTGAGTAATTTCGTGAAACCGCATTGATTGACAATATGCACATTGATTGACATTGCATCCCTTCGAAACAGTAGTTTTTTCGGGATGAATCCCTAACAACATGTATTCAACATTACATGATTGTCGGTTGAGTAATTTCGTGAAACCGCATTGATTGACAATATGCACATTGATTGACATTGTATCCCTTCGAAACAGTAGTTTTTTCGGGATGAATCCCTAACAACATGTATTCAACATTTCATGATTGTCGGTTGAGTAATTTCGTGAAACCGCATTGATTGACAATATGCACATTGATTGACATTGCATCCCTTCGAAACAGTAGTTTTTTCGGGATGAATCCCTAACAACATGTATTCAACATTACATGATTGTCGGTTGAGTAATTTCGTGAAACCGCATTGATTGACAATATGCACATTGATTGACATTGCATCCCTTCGAAACAGTAGTTTTTTCGGGATGAATCCCTAACAACATGTATTCAACATTTCATGATTGTCGGTTGAGTAATTTCGTGAAACCGCATTGATTGACAATATGCACATTGATTGACATTACATCCCTTCGAAACAGTAGTTTTTTCGGGATGAATCCCTAACAACATGTATTCAACATTTCATGATTGTCGGTTGAGTAATTTCGTGAAACCGCATTGATTGACAATATGCACATTGATTGACATTGCATCCCTTCGAAACAGTAGTTTTTTCGGGATAAATACCTAAAAGCTTAACAAGCAAGCTTTCTTTCGTATTTATAATAGGATAAACAATTCTTTTTTGTCTTTAATCTACACCTGACCTTAGGCCGGGGCTTACATCAGAATAATAAAATGTTTAAATCCGTGTGCATACAAGTGATCGAATCATATAAATTCTATCTACACAGAAAGCTGAGCTTAGTTAAAAGGTACATTGCCTGCACCTTGTAACAACAAAGACTCCTAAGAATTTATTCGCACGCAGTTCAGTCTGAAAATAAATTGGTCCCAGGAATTCAGAAAATAAATTTATTATAACGAAGCCTGAAATTTACAATGATTGTGATCCATATTCTGTACCTTCAATTGAACATATGGAAAACATATTGATTGATAAAATGGGGGAAATTAGATATAAGTACCAAAAACCAGCACATAAACTAACTATCTTTTGGTAAAGCGTCTTGGTGCCAATTCTGAGATTGTGTAACAGATATAATAAGTATTATTACATGTGGTCCTAAAATGGGTTAATGGTCCATATTAGGTGCGAATGAAAGTGTGTTTATTTTGCTCAGAACAATGTTAATTTAATAGGTGTTATTTAATGCGAAAGATCCATACCTAGAACGGCTTCTTCCGAGTATGAAGCATGTATTTATTTCTATTATTAAGTTAACAACTGACCGCGTTAGTGTTGAATAATGAGCTATCCGCGAGGCATTCTTCTTCAATGAGCTTTAAATGGCGAGCAAAACATTTGTAATGTCCTGAATCTTAGTGCCAACCTGACCGCATTGGTTTAAACGCTTTATCGCAAGTATTTGTTTTTTGGTGAATGTATGTAGACCGTAATTTAGCACAATCATTGCTTACTTATACAATGACAATCTCAAATACATATTTATATACAATCAAGTTAGCCTTGCTTGTACAGTGGACATACCGACTTCAGATAAACTTAATCAAGGCCAACTAAATTGATATTAAAGTTGTCGGATTTTATTAGTTTGTTTGTATGTAGTATAATATACATTTGTAAGACTATTACATTTTAAACTATTAAAAATATATTGCGGTGTAATTTAGAATTTTGATAGCCATGTGCTTTTGTACACTTGATAGTTTTTTTTAATGAAAAACATTGTATAAATGAACTGAATTAATTATAGTTTGCAAAAGTAATGTAATCACAATACGATGGAACTAATAAATAAAGCAATATACTTACCTACTTATCTCCTTAATAATTAACATATCGCACTGCTATTACAAGAGTGTATCAACTCGTAATGAAGCTTTTTTCAGAAACGACAGAAAACTGATTACTCGCTTCCTGTTAAAGATTATAAAAAGTGAACACTGTATATAGATTATTGATAACATTAAGGGATTTCTGTATTAATGAATTATTTAAGAGATTGCAGGGTATCAAGTTATTTCCAATTTTTGACTCAATACTCTATTGTCTTAACAAATAAAAAAAAATATATGAAATATTTTTAGTGGTTTTGTTGAAAAATTTGGCTTATTACAATTTATTATTATTATTTTATATTTTTTGACGCGTAGGGAATTGATATTTACGTATGAAAAATGAATTATCTCAAATTTACCCTATTTTGAGTTGATACAGTCTCGTAATAGCAGTGCGATATGGGGAAAATTATAGGCCAGTGCATTATCAACATTAGGTAGGCTATCGATAGATCTACCATAAACGAGTAGTTCATTACCATATTTTATTGAAAATTAATATGGATAGCGTAGAAGCTACTGGAATGTATAAATGTACAAACGAATGACTAATCATTTTAATGTTTTTTTTTAGTCATTTGCGTCTATTGCCTATATTTACTTTCCAGTTTAACAGATTTTTAAAAATAGACTAGTCCCGCTATACTCTGCAACAAGCATTACACTTATTAAAGGTTTATGCAGTTATTTTAAAGTAAACTGTGTTTGTTATATGCATGCTTTGAAATGGACTTCATTTACATAGTATTTATTGCGTTTGTATAGTACGTAGGAACATAAAATGCGTAATAGTAATGCTTTACAAACTAAATGTAAATTCTACCGATAACTTTTCTACGACATACACTAGTTACCATAAACGACGCCCATAGCAACCAAACGCTACACGACGGAATAGTTATGTGACGCACAGCTGCAACGTAGACCCACCTATGTAACTGGCACAGTTATGTGGATATCTTCTCAATATTTTTCACCAAACATAACCATCACCCTCCGCGCCTTTTCCCAGCTAATGCTGCGTTCCAATAAACACAAAACGATTCGTTTTGCTTACGGACGGTAAAATTACGTTGAATTTTACCGTCCGTAAGCAAAACGAATCGTTTTTTGTTTATTGGAACGCGACATAAGTTGGGGTCGGCTTTCAGTCTAACTGCAATACGGCCGAACTTTGATATTTTACGTGAAGCGACTGCCATCAGACCTATACAACCCAAGTACTAGGCGATATCGAAGTTCTGTAGTTAGACCAGGTTGTAGGACTTTTTTTTAGGGCTCCAACTACCCGTAACGATTGCCACAGATGTTCGTATGGCATCCGTGACCGACTTTTAACGTGCTCTCCGAGGCACAGGGGGGTCTCAATGTGTTAAGAATGGTCACCCATCCTAGACTGACCTGGCTAGTGTTATTTAATTTTGTAATGTGCTAACCTACTCGGTTACCACTTAGCCACGAGTCATTTCACCAAACATATGTAATTCGGGTAGATGTTAGAGGGCTTGGACTTCCCGACAAGAACCACTACGAGTTATGGGTATTCATTCTACCCTTCCTTCCATTGCCTTGCCTTTTTAACTACCTTTCCTTTTCACTATACTATAAATAGATATGGCGACCCTCCTCTCCACTTAACAAGACTCCAATTCGAGCAGAAATCTACTGTGTGTACCTATAAAAATCCTATCATCGATTTAAATCTAAAGTATCTATAATCAATTTTAAGTAATATCATAAGTTATTGCCATAGAAAATTGCTATTTAAATTGGGTAAAATTTATATTCCTTGCAAGTCCATCCATCTCAAATGATAGAATCTAATAGAAGAACAGTAATTAATTTAATAAAAAATTTGCCGCTTTGCATTTAAAGTACCACTTTAATTTGTGCGAATATAGTTTCGTTTCGTAATTCCTAGTTTCATTTAAAATGTAACCACATAACAAAACAAATACAGTTAGGTAACTATTTTAGGTAGATTACGAAGAAAAGTCTACCTATTGGTTTTGTACCAGTTGGAGTTTTCCAAAAAATTCTTCACAGGAGGTCTTGGTTTTGGGGTCTAGTTAAGATCCCTAGACCCCAAAACAACCGACAGTTCAAAAGTTTATATATATATGTATATACTTAAATTTTACCGGTACGATAGAGGTCGCAATTATGCACCGATTGCTTTCAAACTTGGACGACAAATCAACAGGGCAAAAATGAAGGTTAAGTTCGTGAATATTCCCCCAAAGAGGGGGACTGAGGGGCAGATTTTCAAAAACATATAAATAACACGAAATCTAATTCTGCGGGCCTGCTACGGGCCCGGTTTTTTTTAACAAAGTTCAGGGTCTCAGTGCTGCGGTATGTAACATTATTTACATTAATAAACACGGTTATAGTACCCCTTCTAATAAAGACCTACATTTTTTCTATTTTTTCATATCAAGTATTTTATATCTAATTCTTCGCAGGAAAAAACCTAGCCAAAACATTATCATTATAATCCATAAACAAAATACAAGACGCCAAAATGAATTAACATGTCTATGCACTAACGTCAAAGTGGTAGGTCATGTAAACATTGCATTATGAGATGACAAGACATGAGGTTATATCTTGCCGAAGTCTAACGACGTTAATTATCAGTTTTAGTTTGATAGATAAAAACTTAAAAATATTATTGATTATAGCAAGTTATTTTTTAAAGTATTTGAGGATTATTACCCGCTGCCGGCTAATTAACTGTGGTAAAAATAAAAAGCCTGACCTGAATTTTTGGTGTGAAGGACTACTTAGTAATTTGTGGTGAAGGTCTTGGATAAACAGGCAGGAGTATTTAATCACAAAAAAGGAACGATATGTGGAGTTACTGTTTAGTCCTATTTTCGGACGTATTTTGTAAATAATCCAGGCCTTAGATACTATGAATGTATGTAAAAGAATCATAAATTGGTTACAGAAGATTTCCAATCAGTGCAACGCTCGCTGTTGGTGATATATTTAGAATGAAAGATAGCCTTTGCTTTTAAAAGATGCGAGCAAGATGACAATGATCGACACTTAAAGAAAATCATAAGTGTGGGTGGGCTTGAAAAGTATGAAAGTGGAGAAAACTTCACCGTACTTGATAAATAATTTTTGTTTTTGTTTTAAATAAAGACAACTCCCTCCCGCATTAGGAAATTACTCCTGTGTCGCGGGGGACTTTACAAACATACAAAGAACGGACACAAAGAACACCAGGACTCGGATGGGAATCGAACCCACGACCTATGGCATAGCAGTCAGGGTCACTAACCACTAGGCCAACAGGCCAGTCAATGAATCAGAATGCGTGCGACCTATGCGAAAATGTACGTCGCGTCGTCTTTGCGTTCACGCACACCATTATAGGGTGTTTGCGGGTCGTCAGATAGAGCGCGTTTCGTTATAGCCTTTTTACCTCATAAAGCCTTACGGGGAATGGTACCTATGAAGTCTTTACCTATGACATTGCCGTTTTATACACAACACATGAAACATATATGGTTTTATCCGTTTTAGAATCCTTCAATATGTTTTACCTATTCAATAAGTTAAAGGTCGATTTTATTCTTCAATTAGTTCGTAGCGTATATATCATCTGAGCCTTTTTTATTTGACTAAAATGAACCAGCATCAGTCACTTATGTTAAATGTCTGCTTCTACAATGGCTTTCAATTTATCGTTGTATACTAACTTCGTCGGTCGGCCACGAAGCCCAATGTTAACATAAAATTTACCAGAAGAAGAGTGATCATACCAAAAATGCACAACGTTGATGTCACGACGAAACTCGCAGTGATATTTTTATTTCTAATTGTTAATACATATTCCAATATTGCGTTAATTCCGGTTTAGATTTTAGTGTTATAAAATTAAGATATTTATCACATGTTTACCAATAAAGATTTATTACTAAGTATGGCTGTTACTAAAACGTTGATTATGCGCAAAAAATTACCAAAATTCCAAGCGACGCGTTTAGTTTATCTACATGTGAAGTTACACGGTAGCAATAATATCTATGCAACGACTAATCAATTTTATACGACTCACGAAGATGCATTTGCGTAAGTAAACGATACGTAAGCATTCCATTCAGAACACGACTTGTAAATCCAAAGAATAGGATAGGAAGGATGTGCGTGCGCTCAGATACGACCAACCATATGCACAACGCCATCTATTTGTCATGGTATAAGGTTAGAACTCTTGCTCATTTCGATTTCAAATACCAAATTCAAGATGGTGGCCACAACAGTCGCAACATTCTATAGACTAGACATGTATCAAGCTGTTCAATAATTCATAGAGAATAACTAAAGCACCGTGGTACTTCATAAGCCCCCCCGTGTTGAACATTTTTCACTAAGACATACTGAACAATCCAAGGCATAATAAATAAGAGTTAGGCTGTTGCAACCGGTACAAACAATTCATTGTGCTAAAATGAATTTTCGCATTATTGTTACGGCCTTATAATATTGCTACTACTTGATATGATTAAGAACATATGCTTTAAAAACCCTTTAAAATATCTATTATACTATTATATCTATTATTAGTTACTTTGAAATACTTTCTCAATTGTTTTAGGATGAATAATATTGAGCTTGCTAACAGAATATCTTATGTCAAATAAACTCGAAAACCTTTTCTCATGATCAGGCGTGTTCGACCTAAGAGTTAGATCATAAAAGAATACAACATAAAGATTAACTCATAAAGAATCTAAATATTTTAGTAAAATATTCAGTATACGAACAACCTTCGAAACCCCAAGAACGGAATTGACGAAAGAACTTCGAATTAAACAGGTGTTACTCACGATTGACATGATTGATGTAATAACGTCCAATCTGTGGATCGTAGGCCTCCTCCCAGCCGAGTGGCAGCTCATTGCCGATACAGTCCGCGAATGTCTGTGGCTTTGTATATCTGGAACAATCGACGTTCTTTATTAAATCTAGGAAACTCTTTGATATTCTAGAAATGAGGGCAACATTAAAATTCCTTACAGTGAAAATTTGCTGACAGATGTTTGGAATGTTGTACACTAAATAAAATGACTGTTTAGGAGGCAAGTACAAGAAAATGTAGCTGATATGTTTATTACTATTACATTATTTGTTAAAAATTATAGTTTGGCTATAACTTTCAATAAATACTTTTATGTTGTATGCCATTTATGGGAAAGTAATACATGTACTTAATTGCAAAAATCTTCTAACATTAAAATGAAATTTTAAATTCCAACGTTAAAAAAATTGAAGCAGTTCACAACTTAAATGCGCTTCAGAAAAAAAAACAAGTTAAAAATTATACAAAAAGCTTCCCATAGAAGGCCTTACATCAACTTGGCGTTCTTCCCACGAACACGGGCGAGCTTATTACGCTGCTTCTATAACTATTATTAAAATTAAATAAGCTCCAGTTATAATTTCGAATCTTTCGCCCGGATAATTCTACTAATTATTTGGTAACCAGTTCAACAACTGCTTCAACAAGTTAATGATTCAAACGATTATTATTTTGTATTTGTAAACATGCAACTAGGTTTTGCTTCATTTTAAATTCATGTAAATTATAAATTAGAAAAAAAACGATATTTCAATAACGTAATTTGTAAGTTAATATAGATTAATTACAAAAACATTTAAATTGTTTAACTTCCAAATACATTAAAAGCTACGGGACCAAGAGGATGCGGTCAGCATCATTGGATTAGCTCTATTCGACGAAGTAGCACCTCGTTCTTCAATAACGTCGTTCAGAAACGAGGCAATCGGGTTACAAAATGTAAATAAAAATATAAAGGCAGAAGAAATGGCTGCAAGTAATACAAGCGAGAATAATATAAAAGTTTAATAAAGATCTGATCGAAAGTGTAATATAACAAGCGCGATGGAATTATAGATAAAATATAAGCAGAACAAAAAGCAGGTGCAAGTTTCTAGATTCAAGTTGTATCTAGGCGTGCAGATAATACAGGCAGGTTGTGGCTTGTGGCATGAGAATAATTAATGATGGTGGACGCAAGTGCCCGGGAGCTGGCGCGCACGCAGACGTACACAGGGCGTGGAGCGCTGGCGCCGCCGACCTGCTCCACTGCTGCTACAAGTTTCGATCATGATTCACGTACCACGACCAGTCCACCGATAAAAAGCGGACACACTCGCATTTCCTATGGTGACGAAATCGAATGAACACCGCGTCTCATACGCATCCCACTTAACGGTTTTCGTGACTTTTAATATGGCGTTTATACGGTAGTCGGTTATTAAATAAGATTCTTCGGTTAATTGGCCACGTTTATGTCCAGTTCGGTGTACGTGCAACTTTTGAAATCGACGTTTCGATGTTCGCGTGATTCTGTTTTACCGTTTGCTGGTTGTTTTACAGTAAGCAATGAAGTAAAGGCTGTTTTAATGAGTGCGTAAAGCTTTGTGTTAACTTATGTTTTCTTGCATTCACACTAACCATCTTAAGCTCAATTTAGATTTATGAATTAAAGATATATTTTAAAAATAAAGTTTGAATATGTGTAGTCAATCTTTAATGCCTTATAGTCATCCGTTAAACAGGATTGAATTATAAATAAAAAGAAATCTTATTAATTATTTTTGTGGTCATCAATTCATTACGGTAAGGTCGAGAGGGTAAAACTCTTCAATGGGAATTCGTTACTCCTTCCACACTTGCACACGGCTACCGAATGCGGCGTCCATTTCAAAACACGATCACTCTTATCGAGGTGAGGGGATAGAGGGCGCGTGCGTGTGCGCATCCAATGCATCTGCGTGAAAGCAGGATAGCTATATAGGAATAGTAAAAGTGAGCGAGACAAATAGAGAAACAATGTTGCTGCGTTATGGGAGAACGGCAAAACCAGTCCTGTCAGCGGGACGTCAAGACGAGTCGAGTTCTCGGAAACGGTGACCTGTGTCACGGAATCCCTAGCCGCACACACAGACATTCTTTAATATATACACATTCGCACGCGCCCACGTAAAAGAAACACTGACTGGTATAAAATACCATTGTGACAGAATTATTAGTGTTGTATTGGCAGATACAAAAATAAACTACTTTTGAAAATATTACACAGTCAAATTATCAATAGTTCAAAAGCATTGCCGTCTGTCTTGTCTTTTCTTTCAGAGTTTAAGGTCGAATTCTTAGATAATATTGGTAAGGAAATAGTTATCGGTGATAATGAATTTGTTTTGTTGCGTTTATCGATAAAAATGGAACGAGTGTTAGCGCAATCTACAGATAAGATTTAATTTTCTTCTTTTCTCGAACTTCAGGCGAAGGAATTGTCAATATGTCTAGAGCACTTGTCGGAGGAACAATAGAAATAAATAAACAAAATAATGTGTTTTGAATCCAAGCCATATGGACAATTTATGATAACGCCATCTGTTGATACTTACTAGAACGCGATTAATGCTTGGCCTTACGAACGCACTTATATCACCATTTTAAGTGTACCATTGTCAGATACATCCTGTATAAGTAATTAAAATTGTCAATATTTATAAAAAAATATATTTAAATCTTTAAAAACTACAGTCAGGACCATAAATATTTATTATTATTACATTTGGAGCGGTCTATTTATATGTATGTGTTCAAACTAAAGATGTGTGCACTCGCAGGACATAAATATATGTACATTGCAGAGCTGCAAAGGTCCAAATACATAACATGTATGTTCAAACCAAAAACCAATCATCCCTCGTAGTAGAGTAAATATATCTCCGGCCTCCATGAGCGCTTGCCTGGGTACGACGGACAGGGTTAACTATCGCCGTCGCCCTAGCAGAAGAAGGCCCGAGACCGCGCGCACCTCTCTGCCTGACAGGGGGGCAAGAAATCCCGCTCTGATATACGAGGGATATCAAAGCAGGGTTGCCTGTTATTAACCAGGCAGCGAAGTCAAGGATTTCCTTTATGGGTTACACCTGAGGTCCTGGCAATAAGGACTCCGTGGCGGAACTGCGTTTAGTTCTAGTCAGTGATTACATACTTATATTTTGCGGTTGGAAAGTTGACTTTGTCGTACATCGATTAGAGTATGGGAAATATTTCTTAGAACCGAAAAATTAAGTTCCGAAATGGGCGTACTATTTACATACAAGTTTGTTTTGCTTACGGAACCCTCGGTGCGTGAGTCAGACTCGCACTTGTCCGGTTTTTATTTATATAGAAGATTACAGAATTAAATTACAGCAAGTAAATTACAGTAAGAAAGTAATTTTTTCTGTTGTTTTCAAAAGTGCGCTGTTAAATATTTTGCAAAATGTCGGATCTAAGGTACCTACTACTAATTCAACCACAAAAAAAAATGTAGTTTTACCTAGTAGATTCTTTTTTTATTTTCTTACAAACAGAATTTAACATTTTCAACCAAAATACTGTTTTGCAACCACCAATTCACTGTTACATAATTTGTTCTACTTTACCTCAACCATCGCATAAGTTTTCACATATAAAACAGTTCGCTACACGAATTGAGTTCACACACCGCAGTACGCGTAATCGATGCGAATAAATCCGCGGGCTTTGCCGTGCGATATGCCAGTGCATCTCGGTCTCATTGGAAAATAGCGAGGGAGAAGGCGAATGTACCGCCATTTAGCAGCCGCAAATAGAAATACGAAGGTTGCTGCCCGCTTTGGACAATTCAGTTCCATGCCTCTACAGAATTTCTTTCAATTACATATGTCAAAATCTTATCCAAATATTAAATATTATAATAGTTGTACTATTCAGAAATTACTATAAAAACTAAGTTTCATCAATTTTTATTTATTTAAATGTCAAAAAAAATAAAGCGGATACTATTAGTCATATAGCATGTCGATATTAATAATATTTTTTAAGTCCAATGACCAAGTCCTGGACTACAAACTTGGAGCACGTCTGGTGGGAGGCGGTGCCATGCTGTCTCACACAAATCGACCGACCGACAGACGGACACGCACACCTACTAATGCTCTATAAATACCGCCAAGGAAATATTTTAATCCGGATGGCCCGTTTAATGCACATTCCTTGGGCTTCGGAACAATCTTGATTTTTTTACTCCTTTACTCGAAGAGGGCATTGCCCCACTTAAATTTTAGTTTACAAGATAATCTCTCATAAGAAACTATGTCAGAGACACAGTTAAGGAACAAAATATTAGGTTAATAACCTGATTCATGTAAAGTTTACATTTGAATTCTTAGTGCACGACGACGTCACGTATTCTTTGTATGTACCTACTTATTTGAATATATTGTCTTGCTATACATAATCAGACTCACGGACAGGAAGATTATAGACCTTCCGATGTCCAAAAAAGGAATCGAGTTAGGGGTCAACGTGATTTCCCCTCGCATTCCATACCGCTGAGACAATCACACAATGTTAAAATCGAATTAAACATAACTGGCAATGCATTCATCGAAACTTTTCGACCGGATGATCCAATGCGTGAATAAAATTTTGAAAGTGATTTTAAGCATTGCATTACAACTAATCCACGAATTTATTAACCAAATTACTACGCAACCGGTCGAAAGTAGGTATAATTTGTGTTGATGATAAACGCAGCAGCTAATGTCACTTTATGACGTCGGGCGTTATTCGATCATTGACAAACGACATTCCAACGCCTAGTGTGAACTGTGTTGTTGAAACGCACGTCACGTCATACCCTCCAAGGTCTCTGGCTCGTCTTGAGAATCGAGAATATACACACATGAGTGCTCGGATCTGAATAATAAAGATCTCTTGACACTAACTGCCTTTAAAAACTCGAAATCCTTCGTCTTACTTCAATGAATTACGAGCTTCATTTGTAATATTTCAAGTACCTACGCCATAAATTTAATAGCGTTAATTATAAGGCAATATTTCATTTGATTTTTCCGTCTAAATTGTTGGTAGAATTAAAATATCGTCAAAAAAACTGGCACAAACTATTGAAGATCATTTTTGCAATTTAATGTTGCATGGTGTCTGTAGAAGTGACTGACAAACGGACAGCGGGTTGCATAAACACTGAATATATAGGGTTTCCGTTTGAATCACACCGCATACCAGCCGCCTTCGTCACGCCGGCAGCCGGCGCGTGCGACACAATATCATGAGTATCACGACTCCGCTCACAAACATTCGATAATACGATACCTAGTCTAAATAATGTCTATACAGATGACGAATTGTCTGTCGCTGCTTATAATGTAGCTGAAGCTCAGGAATTTCTAACTGCTATTGCATTATGGTCACTTTCATTCTGTGGATGGGTATGTATTTTTGACTTAAAAAGTACTTGCCTACTGAAGAAAGTGATTTAAACATGGAAATCCAACGTAGACACGACCCAACAGACGTAATAAAATATGTCACTAATAATAAAAGTACGAGTACTTTCAACTCCTATCTGATTTCGTAAATTTGCAGAAACTGAACTTTATGTTCATTATAATTAATTTATGATTGAATTTGAGTTATTTTTACAGATGAATAGTAATTTAGTTGAGCAAGTGTTGTAAAAACTGACCATTCATTGGATCAACTGACCGGTTCTGAGATTTGCATTTATAAAACACATGTAATGAACGGTATAGGTACGATGGATGTTAAGAAAGTACAGATGCAACAATTTCATATATATATAGCATTCAAATCTTCTTATTATTAAAATAATATAAATTGAATAGTAGCAGAGTATAGAAAACCAATGACTAGTATTTGCTAGTTGTAACTAACAAATGCTAGTCATTGGTTTTCTACACTAAGCTGCATCTTGAAATACCGCCCTCGAAGAATGGCAGAAATGTTGCTAATGGCTTGTAGCAATGTTTGTTGCCGGCAACTTCACGAATGCACAAATGATACTTTCCCAGCAGTAGAAAGTCAAACATTAGGTAGGAATGACACCAAAGCGGCTCCATTCACATATCGTTGTTATTAGAGCGGTGTCAAGACCGGAAAGTATGGATTAAACAGAGTCCAAACAAGTAGATATCAACGTGCGCGAACGCACCGCGAATGAATGGGAGGCGCCGAGCTTCTGCGAATGTTTGTTGAGGAACAAAATTCCTCGCTCCATTGTTTCGTGAATGATCGGCCGTGTGGAATGGGGTCGGGGAAATATTTGCGATTTTTACCGCGATACGCTGTGGCCAATTTCTACCTACCTTCAATTTTGTAATAATAAATACCTACATCAGATGGTGCACTAATAGAAGTTTACTAGTTCACAATACTTAATTGGTTGAAGAGAAAATCTTGAGTCACAAAATCTTTTACGCAAAATATATGTATATATACGTTTAACAGCTATCTCACCTAATATTGAATTACTAAAACATGAGGAAATCAGTGTTAAGCGCACCACCAATTATAATTACCTATGTATGTATTTGTGTTATGCATGAATAAAATGGTAAAACGCTTATATAAAATTCTTCGAAGTTGTAAAATTTTATAATTTAATCCCAAGGAGTTAGGTGGATGAGGACAATTACATTATTTTCATCAAAGTAGATACGTTTATATGTCTAAACGTGTCTAAAGCTCAACTAAAACACAAACGAATCAATATAAACCTAGTGTCATCAGATTTTAGGAACCAAACGACCTTGTAACCTTTTGAATACCAAAAGTAAGAAGTTGTTAAAGAGATATACCTACAATACTTTACCACAACCCGTCGACACGACACGTAAATAGAACACTATCACCTAATCGCTGTTAAATACAGGTGTTTTCGCATACCCAAACGCTTACGATCATTCACAATTTCAAATAGCTTAGTATTACTAAGAAACAAGGTACATATTAGAATGAGAAAATTGTTTGTCTATAGTCTGTTGTCGCATATTTCGCCCACGCCCAAATGGCGGGTCGTCAACAATTTATACAAAATCAAGGATTTGTGCCAGTTTGCTTCACAGTGCCTCTATTTATGGATACTTAAAAATTAAACCATTCAAGGTATTAAAATTGGCCATAGGACTTGCATAAAACCGGATAGAAGAGACGAAGTTTCTGTACGAATTTTAAGTTTAAAATGAAAAGAACTACTAAAGCATTTTTTGATTTATTTAAAATATGGTTGAGGTTTTATTACAATTTTAAAACTGTAGTATAGTATTTATAATTATGCAAAGAATGAATGGACATAAATACAACAGATCTTCACCGTGTCGTTAATTAGTTTCCCATTAAAAATAACTTTCTTTAATGAATACGCCAGTAAATTACGATATTCATTTTTATTTGACGTATTTAAGTGGAATAGCGGTAAAGTATTGGTTTCGTTCCATCATTCGACAGATTAGAATCGTACGTTTTGCTGTAAACATAAAATCGTCACAAGCGTTTATAGAGGAAATATTAAATAGGCAACAATCTTGAGTCAACGGTGTACGCGCGTCCTCCGATGGCTAATTAACCACTTTTATGCAAATGAAGCAAATAGTTATACAATTTTATGAGCAACAACTATCGTCAATTTATCATTCCCTATATGGGGGGGGGGGGGGGGCAACAACACAGATATTCCATCGACCATTTCGAAGACTGCTATGTCGACAGACCATATTTTGCACATTTATCATTGCTTATGCTAACTTATGCTTTTGGGGCGGGACCATAATGTTGAACTGTTTACGGCACTAAAAACAGCCAAATCAAACAATATTATACATAATAAAACAACCAAAAATAAAAGGATGTGCATAATAATGGAAAAGTAGTTTTAAGCAAACAACGGCTTGGTGACGGCATACAGATAAGAATGGAATGCGAATTTTGATTAGAAACGAGAGCAGCCCAGCTTTTATCGCATACTCACATAGATAACTTTTAAACATGCGTGATTTTAAACACATTTTCATTATAATAACGATAACGTACCAAATTGATTTCGATTCAGTTTTATAACATGTCGTACTACATGAGGTTTGACTATTACGTGTTTCTATAGTACGTAGCAATTTATTTGTACTTTCGGATTGCAAATTCAAACAACATATGGGAGGATAATAATGCATTAAGTGATCAAAACAAATTTCCTTCCTTTATAAAGTGTTTATCTTTAATTTAGAAAAAGTAAAAACGGTGGCGTAAGCGGGCGACATCGACGCGCATCTGTGGATAAAATTGCCAAGGACATATTTATTTGCGAGGAATGCGTAGAATAAACAATGCTGTACGCTATTTCCCCACCACGCGCCGCGCCCTATCCTCTAACAATTGTTTTGCAATTCTTTTCCCAAAACATACACAAACTTCACGCAACGCCTAATTAAATCGAATGGATCAAACAGTGAGCAAAAAGAGCTATTTAAAACGCAGTCGATGAAAGTCAAGAAACGTTGTAAAATGTCCCTGCCCCTTTAACGTTACGCATGAAGAATCTTAGAACTTGTGTAGTGTGTGGGAAGTACACATACTTAAGTTACACAATCTTGTGAAAATACCTTCGTTAAGCACGATCGATATTAAAATAAGTTTTTAACTTCAGTAGCACTGGCCATCTGCTTGGATCTTTCATTTATTTATTGGAAGAATACGAATCGTTGCAGTACATATATCCAATATGTCATATGTATTCATGGATTCTCAAACAAAGTTAAGCCGTGTACAGAACAATTTCAATAGTCAATTATATTAACTTAGCCATCGCACCACAAGCTATTCGACCATCGACATGCAGATTGCATTGAAACATTCCAACGCATCCTTGTATTTTCCGCATACAATATGCCCGCACCTAGTCAAGTACGGATAGATATCTAATTCAGATTTCACTCGCAACATAGAATTATGCATTAACGATCAACGGAACGTAACACAGGAATGCAACAATGTACTTGGCTTTAGTGAAACTGCATTCAACCGATACAATTAAAGTAATAAACACTAGCGAACATAAGTTCCCATTCGCTTGTTAATCGACACTATCATTGTCTTTCCCGCTTCCTTACTTAGCGACACAATGTATAGTTTTTTTTTCCTCTATTCACAATGCTTAGTTGTCTAACGCTTCTATGTAGTTTACTTTTTGCTCTAACAACTGACGCTCCTCATCACGTTACATATCACTTGTCTTAAGGTCTGCGAAAACCGCAAAATACTCATTCGCACGCAACATCTCGTTACAGAAGCATTTGAAAAGCCACTTATTGCAGTAGATATATAGTCTCAGAATCCAACGACACCATAAAGATCTATATCTTGATAAAATAGCCTTATATATCGAAATTTAAGGGACAATTTCTTCTTATAAACGGCAATCATATGATCAAAGTGCGAGTATAATGTCTGCGTATAGGGCTAAACTGACAATATTTTTGTCGACAGAAAATAAGTGCAGTCTATCTACAATACTGACGCGAAGATGTTTTTCGTAGTATACATAGAGTACATTTAGGTTCCCTATAAGGTTAATAGCGTCGTATGCGCCAGAGACGTGGACGGGTTATTTTTAGCATTAATAAATTGGCTTAGTGGCTCGGTTTATTGTGTGCGCGTTTTGAACAAGATGTCAACGGCGAAGTTATATCCACGGTACCTTTACTTTACACACCAAACTGTAGGTCAATTTTTACTGGTGTTGCTCTTTTACTATCTACTACTAGCATTATTAGCAACACAATGCGTTTAGTAGGTAATTTTGCGTAGAGTCAAAATTCAATTGTACTGAATTTTTCTGTTATCTTTTCACGGGCGCAATTACTTTTTCTTTTGTTTAACGATTGTAGGTACTTTAGCTAATTGAAAGCTGGTTATTTGAATTTTGAGTGCTGTAGGATGTCATTGTATGGTATGGAGTAAGTAAACACATCTCAAATGCTGTAATGTCGAGTGTATGGAATGCAGTTTGCCAAAAGGTTCAATAAAAATACCACTTTATGTTTCCTGTGTCAACGGCGAATTTTATTGTGGTGTCAATGTACTGGGACCAGATTCTCATAAGCCTTCTTAACTTGAATCAATTTAATCCACATTCACATTTTATTCAATATTTTCAGCCGCTTGCGTTTAAAGTTACATGATATCGAAATTTTTAACCGACGAAAAAAAAAGGAGGTTCTCAATTCGACTATAATATTTTTTTTTATTATTATTTTTTTTTTATGTCTGTTCAGCCTTCACTCCGTTATTTATGAACCGATTTTGATAAATTATTTTTGTAAGATAGGGTATACCTCAAGGGTGGTCCCATGTCAAGGAAGTCAGGATCTGATGATGGGATCCTGATAAAATTGAGAGGAACCCTCGAAAATTATAGGAACGAATAGGGTTTTTGTTTACTTTTCATTACTTTATCAGGTATTTGCGTTTAGAAATCATCACATCATGTAGCTGAGCTGATGATGAAAAAAAATCATAAAATAATTTTTTTTTTAACAAAAAATGAAACCGACGAAAAGAACTAAAAAGCAAATAATAAATAAACCTTAAGTCTTAAGTATTGAGCTTATTTCCATAAACTATCAAATTTTATATAAACTTATTTGGAGTCGGCGCCAAATAATAAAATGATTAATTACCTACGTAGAGCCATGTCCATTTCTACGCAGGTACATATAAAATTCTGATAATTAATCAGTTTGTTGTTTGGCGCCGACTCAAAATAAGTTTATATAAAATTTGATAGTTTATGGAAATAAGCTCAATACTTAAGACTTAAGGTTTATTTATTTTTTGCTTTTTAGTTCTTTTCGTCGGTTTAATTTTTTGTTAAAAAGATTTTTCTCGTATGTAAAAAAATGTCAAGCAAATGTAAGCAAAACTGAAGTACATCCTTGTCCGCTTGAATGATTAAACGATGAAATTTACATTGATTATGCATTTGCCTTAAGGTTGGCTTGCAACTAAAACAGCCTTTTAACAACATACCATTATCCATCTGCAGAGCATTTAACGGTACCGAGTTATTTTTTTCGTTTATAGAATAGTTATGGCGAATCTTATTAGCCCGTTATAGTCCAGTGCTATTAGTTGGAACAGTAAGCCTTTTAGGATGTCTCGGTTTCTTATGACAGGCATCACTGCTGCTAATAGTCTCACCATTTAACATTACTGGAGTGATAATTGACCGGTTTTAACTGTAACCATGCATTTCGAGTGCAGGTGTAAAGTTTTTAAGGTTAACTTTTTAAAACAATGATGCAGGTGTCGGTTTAACTATGGTAAATAGATACGTCTAGAGACATGATCGGTATTTAATAGGGATGTGTTGTGCAGCACCTGCAGCTTGGTGAGGTGGTGAAGGAGGGTGTGGGGAGACGGCGGCACGGCGGAGGGGAGGGGGAGTGCGCCGCTTTAGAAAGGCGCGACCATCGCCGCAGGCCCGGGCCGCATTCTACGGCCTGTCATTCACACCGCGCAACTTGCCTATGCATTGCATTCCATCTCCCACCGCGTTCTCCACGCATTGGCACCATAAACACATACGCATCTTACGAAACCACCGACCGCACCATCATCTTGACAACATGCCACACTCATACTTTAACACATAAACGCCTCATCGAATTATTTCTGCGCCAGTTCAGCTACCAACATCGCTATGAACCAGTTCCGTGGCCTCATTAACTGTGTTCCACCTCCACCGCTCACGAAGTTAGAGTCTATACGAAAACAAGACCACAGTACACATTCCACAGAATAACAAATGATAACCATAATTTGTGTTTAGCTCATTTGTTGTCACTAAATTGTGGAATGTCGTGTGAAATCGAGGTTGACGCACATTTTTGCCACTAGAGAGCAGCAGTATCACGACGACGGAAGTTTGTTTTTCATGATTTATTCTATTTTAGAGCAGTGTTTATCACTTGTAACTTCACCACAACCGACTGTTTTATTGACACTCCCGATATTTATGCCCATATCAGCCAAATTCAAACAGAAAACTACAGAAATCGCATTGGAATGTAAAGTTTTGACATGGGGCTCTTACGGGTTAACACTTCTCTTTGGAAAACTTACCTGTCTCGCGGGTCGATCCACGTCGTTTTTCGACTGTTGTGATCGATGAAATACAGTTTTCCGTCAAAGTCCCTCGCATAATCCCATCCGTCGGGCAAGGGTATCTCACCGTTTCGTCTCCTTGGCATATTTCACTGATTAAATCCATTCAAACGAGTAACGAAGCACACTCGCGAACTAGCTACACGGCCATGTTGAATACCTCATTACGAGGTGTGACGTCACGCGGGATCGGCCAATAGCGGCGAAGGGCCCCCACGATGGAATGCAGCGCGTACGCGAGCGCGAACACACGAAGCGGTTCCGTACGTCACTTCTTCGATTGCAACGATACACACGACCGCACCACGCGACCCCGCGTCGCTGACTGAACCCCGCCGACTCGCAGCCACGTTATCACCGCACATGATAATATTCACTACCAGTACCTACTGTTTAAATGCATTCCTCAACCACCTAATGTTTACATTACATGGTCTACTAGTAGCGACTGACTGAAGCTATGTACGGTGTGGAGACTGTGTAACTGGCAATGTAAGCAAAAAGTAAGTAGGTACATACCCATTCAATCTATTTACGATTCCGCTGTATAAATATGTATAGACGGGCGTGTACCTACACGTATATATCGCATTCCACAGCGTATGTATATATATACGAGCGTACAAACAAATTACTGATAAGTACCTACCTAGTAAGTACGTATGTTTATGTGCAGTTACTATAACAATGTTTATATAATATTGTGTTTAAAGTATCTACCTACATGTAGAGCACATTATCTTCACATATAAAACATATAATCTTTGTGCAGTTTTAATTCACTCAGTATTAATTTATTAAAACTATTTGAGATCTTTAACACACTATGAAAATAAGATCAGAAAGTAATTATTTCGGCACCAAACATCGATAAAAAATGAACACTTAATTTGAATGCAGGATAAGAAGGGTTTTAAGACAATTTTACTGCGCTTTTGAATGGACTATTGTGTTACAAACTAAGCCATATAGAATTAATCCTCAAATCCATACTTAAGTAAAAGAAAAGGGTACTCTTATCGCTATCAGTCATCGCAAACATGTTATTGTGTGTTTAAAATACTTTATAATTAGTACCTAGTACCTAGACAGTCCATTGTGATGTAAATTATTTATATAGGTAAGTAGCGTTATTAGTTTGGTTTATCGATTAAAAACTGTAAAACATCGGAATTGTAGACATAAAACAAATAATTTTGTTTTAAATGTAATGAAGGAGTAATTTTTTAGTTACTTATTTTTTTAGTAAAAAATCTTCTCTGCGGGAACAGGGGTGGTTCGAAGAGCCTAGAGGGCGGTTCGAAGCAGTGAGCGGGGAAGGGTATCTCCTTTTATGACGTTGAGGAAGGCTAGCGAGATACTCTCAGTACATAGTTGCGCTTCTTGGTACTGCACCTTTTCTTAATATAAATGATAATCAAATAAAAAAATCTATAAATGTAACGTAAGTAGGTACACTTCAAACTGCTTTGATAGTTTACACATATATAAAACTGATGAGCTTAAATTATTAATAACTAGCAACCCACCCCGGTTTTGCACGGGTAGCAGAGACATATTCAACAATCATCATCATATTTCAACCTAAACCTTCCTCATGAATCGCTCTATCTATTAGTGAAAACCGCAAGAAAATCCGTCCAGTAGTTTTTTAGTTTATCGCGAACAGACAGACAGACGCGACAGGTGACTTTGTTTTATAATATGTAGTGATTATAGTTTAGCATAACTAAAAGACAAGCTTTAATAGCCATTAATAACGAACTGAATTAAAAAGAGAAAGAGATAAAGAGTTCCTCTAGCTACCTCCTATATTCCTTAACTAGCTGCGCCCCGCGGTTTCACCTGCGTAAGTCCCCATGCCGTGGGAATAACGGGATAAAAAGTAGCCTATGTGTTAATCCAGATCTCCAGCTATCTACATACCAATCGGTTCAGTAGTTTTTGCGTGAAAGAGTAACAAACATCCATACATGCATACATCCATACATCCACACATCCATACATCCATACATCCATACATCCATACATCCTCACAAACTGTCACGTTTATAATATTGGTAGGATCATCAGACCACCGTTACCAAGCCCAAACTGCTGGACTCGACAAAACTGATTATATGAGCCCAAATTCGAAAGGTTTTTTAGTAGCTACGGGAGAGTTCCATTAACCACCTCGAGGCCCCATCACCAGATCAGCTTTAAGATATAAGTTATAGTATTGTCACCGAATTACATATTAATACAAATTTTGATTTGGGTAAGGCACTTAATTGGCTTCTTAGATTTGTTTACATTGTTAGTTAGTGACAAATTTAAACTAATCAAAGCGTGTTAAATAACTACATAAATAATGTTCAAAATAATCTTAGAAAAAATAATTATTGCCTGATATTAAACATCCTACCCGATGTTTAATATCAGGCAATAATTTTTTTTTAATTTATGTCTATTTACATTGGTCTATGAGTCCACATATATTATATGTAAATATTTAAAAAATAAATGTGTGTATCTAAGTAGGTGGTAGGCCTATGTATATTGGTGTTCTAAAACCCATGGTACACGATCTGCTGAGTTTGGATCTAATTATAGCGATAATGTATATTTAATACTTAAGCGTTAATCCTTTACCATCAATTGATAAGTATCGTTTTTGTAGGATTTTTTTTTTTTTAAAGAATACTAGCAACGTGGGTCACACATTACTAGTATTCTTGTTAACCCCTCCAGCTAAGCTAAAATGCTTGTGTTAGGAGAGAGTGCGCACTATATGTTCCGTAAGCAAATAAACTTGTTCGCACAAAATAAGTACGTCTATCTCGGGAATCAAATCTTGAAGATTCTTGGCCCGCTTTTTCCGAAAGACAAACGTAACTTTGCTGTTTTAAAAGTACTCTCCTATACATCAATCTACGACAAAATCAACTTTCCAACCGCAAAATATAAGTTTTTTTTAAGTTTTGTTTATTATATATTATATATCGGAACTCATTCATACATAACAAGACCGATGAAATACATAGATCTATTTACTACCAGTGCGTTGCAAGCGTATCACCTACAATAGAGATCTGACGACTCTTCTCACGAGCAGACAAATAGCTACACGCACTTGAATGAACACTAATACTGCTGCTAAGTGCTGCTGGTTAAAAGCGGCCACGTCACGAGTACGATGAAGACAGTAACCAAGCGGGGCTAAAGTATCAAAAGAACTTCTGGAGCTCAATATATGCAAAATCCGTGCAGGAACAAGAATACTCACCCTACACTGCAATCTCAACAAACATATATTATGTTCAACCTAAAGTTGGGAAAAAACAATATGCAGATTCCATTGAGAGGTAGAAGAAACTGCAATGCATATTCTATGCTTTTGTGGCCCACTAATGCGGCACCTAAATAGGTATTAAGCTAGGGTTGCAACTTGCACATCATGCAATCGCAGGAAGTACAAACAAACGACGGTCGAGGTATCATTAGGCACTTAAAATAATAATAATAGCCCGCAATGATATAATGTTTAGTACCTACCCCTTTACTCCGTCGGTGAAGTTTCAATTCCCTAGCTCAACGACATTACTTTTGTATATATTTTTATCATTATAGCAAGTCGAAATAATTTTTGTATTTTAGTATGTTGTCGGAATACCTACCTATTTAGGTGCCTATATCAACTAAACAGAGGACGTCGAAAGGCTGAAATCGAAATTAACCTGTTGCGTTTCCCAATGACCGTGAAAGTTGCGTTCAATGAAGTTTATTTTAAACACTTATTAAATTTGTAAGTACCTACCCAGGTAAACGTATTTCAAACCTATCTATAATACAATAATACCTAGTAGCACTAGGAATGAATATGTTAAAATTTTTATAGGGATAAAAATTTAAATGGCAATATTTTTAGATACATACACCTAGGATAAATAATGAAGACCAAATGCAAACTCACCCACCGTAAAGTCCTATTGATGTAGTAGGCACAGCTAATAAAATTTATTGTTCTGCTTATCTATAGAAAATAATTACAACATCTTCAAAATTAAATTTCGAGTACATCTAAGAACGTTAAGCGCAGTAAGCAAAATGCAGTTAGTGCAACAAATCATGCAGTTATTAGCAATTAACAAGCAATTCAAAGCAAAACAACGACAATTTAAAACATGGCGTAATTTAAAATATTACCAAAAAACGATGGACCTGAACTTTTTTGTTAGTTATAAGTTTCTCTTAGGCAAAAGGATTCGCTATTCAGCCTATACAATTGTTTTCCATATAATTTATGACTGTAATTATATTAGGACACACCCAACTTGAAAGTTTCTAATAGTTTTAAATTCTAAATTTTCGCATCTAATGCTGTTCATAATCGTACGTTTCTTTCTGTCTGTTTTTATAACTAGTTTTTGTACAAAAAAATAGCGCAGTAAATTCGAGAATATAATATAATATTTTGAGTCAAAATAACAAACAGAATATAAATCAAATAAAGTATGTATCTGAAATAAAGTATGTATCTGGAACGCGATTTATTTCGTTAAACACGAACTGTCAATGTTGTCAAGTTGTCAATGACGAATCATGTGTTGGTTGGCAGTTTTGTCAATACGTATTTATTAGACAACTTTTTTCGTAAAATAGCTTAAACTATATATATTATATTAGTAATTCGACCATGCCTACAAGTGACAGTGAGGACTTTGAGAGTGCTGACGAAGGGCATAGCAGTCCAGTCAAAAAAGAAAGAAAAAAGAGACTATCCTCCTCCAATTACAGTGACAACGCACTAGAAACAGTAACTGATCAGAATTCCTATAATACTCAAAATGCTACTACCAATTTAAAAAAACCTGCAGAAAAGGTGATATTTCGTCAGTTTATTATTTATATAAATTTATGTCTTTATTTTACTTTAGAAATAAGTCCAAACATGAAATACAAAGTAATTATTTAACTATTATAAATTCATATTTGAGTAACGTCTATTATGTGTGCTACTTGTATAATATAATTTTATACTTTTGTAACACATATGTAACATACGCTAGTTGTGTGCTTTGATTACATGTTAATGTCTCAATGTATCATAATGGGTCCAAAAATATATATATAATATAAATAAAAATATAAGACTTGTTGTATAAAGTCTTTGATCATTTATTTATGTTTTATCTTTCACATATTCAGTTGTACTTATAAAATAAAATGTAATTAAAATATGTAAATTTGGGTTTTGCATAAATTTAACTGTGTAATACATTTAAATGAAATGTTTACAATTGCCAGGAAGCAACAGACGGATGGGATGATTTTGAAATTGACGATAAGGAACCCACATCACTAAATCAAACTCCTTCAGAAACTAATGTACAAGAAAAGGAAACAAAAGCAATAAACACACAGACTATGACACAAGAGAGTAAAAAGTCACAAGATAGTGGGTGGGATGCCTTTGATGACTGGGGAGAAGATGATAACTCTTCAAATGCCCAAAAAGTAAGTATTTCAGTACTGTAAATATTAACATGTGTCCATGTGT
The DNA here is from genome assembly GCA_949752705.1 of Callimorpha dominula. Taxonomy (NCBI): domain Eukaryota; kingdom Metazoa; phylum Arthropoda; class Insecta; order Lepidoptera; family Erebidae; genus Callimorpha; species Callimorpha dominula. Next base: position 9,241,259 of record OX457010.1, on the reverse strand, counting down.
CACATACATATGTCATATGTCTGTCTGTCTGTTTGCAATAAACTGAAAAAGTACTGAATGGATTTTCATGCGTTTTTCATTAATAGACGGAGTGGGTTATGATGAAGGTTTAGGTGTATAATTTGTTAAGATTTTGTGTAAATTGTTTGAAATATGTTGATGATTGTTGAAGATGTCTCTGCTACACGTGCGAAACTGGGGCGAGTTACTAGTTTCATATAATAGTAATATTTTTTATTGATTAATTCAAACTGAGAATAGATCTTTTTTTTCAATACTTTAGACTTTCAACAATGCATTGTTTGTTGTGCTTGTGTAGCATTTGTTAAGGTAAAGGTGACTGAGAAATTGACTGATTTGTTAAGAGTTATATCGATTTTAAATATTTATAAATAAGTTTACAAATTAAAAACTCTTTAATTTCTTTTTTTACAGTATGTCTTGACTAACTTTTACTAAAATAGTTATAATAAAAGTATTAAAAAATAACTCTGTGAATTATATGTAATTTATTTATATGGTCAGGTTCTTAAAGCATGAAGAGCAGAAAATATTGTTATCTTCACCTGGAACCATAAGATGTATGTTATTCACAACCAGCTTCATATGTAGCTTTTCTAGGTATGGATTAATACCAAGGTACAAGAACATTTCAGTAGAATTAGAAGGAATTGTCTATTTGTCGAAAAGAACTCCATTTAACTCACTTATATGAACTTTCAGGCATTTTGTAATGAATTTTTTTTTTTTGTATCAGTAAGTTTTTCTTTTTAAATGTTGTAAAAATTGCTACATAAAGCTCCAAAGGTCCAGCATATATGTTGACCTGTCATGATCCAGAATATCTATATAATGGCAGTTCATTTTTCTATACATCTTTCTTTTAATTTTTACTTCATTCAAATTTCAGCAAAAGTTTAGTTGTCAAATCAACTAGTATATCATTCATTTAAAAATATAAAATACATACAACCAACTTAAATAAAACCTGAAAACTGAAAATTGTAACCACATGTTATCAAATATTATCAGGACACAATAAAAAAAAAAAAAGTTTGGTAAAAATAGAGTCATTATGAAATACTAGCAGCGCCCCGCGGTTTCACCCGCGTAAGTCCCGGTTCCGTTACGAATATCGGGATAGAATGTAGCCTATATGTTAATCCAGGTCTCCAGCTATCTACATACCAAGTTTCATCGCAATCAGTTCAGTAATTTTGGCGTGAAAGAGTAACAAACATCCATCCATCCATCCAAACTTTCACATTTATAATATTAGTGGAATGAAAATACCAAAAATCTCTCTTAGTTACATCAGACAATGGTTACTTCATAAATTTTCAGACAGAATCACCAAAACTGCAGACTGATCCTGTACAACCAGATCCCGATATTAAAGCAGTCACAGATAGACTAGCAGCTGCATCCACTGGTGGCAGCAGTGCAAGTTGGGGTTGGGGCTGGAGTGTGGACTCCCTATTAAGTACTGCCACAGCTGGCATCACCAATATTACTAGCCAAGTTTCGCAGGTATTCAAAGGTTGCAAATAATTTTAATATTTATTTTTGTTTTTACTTACTGTTGGCGCCACTTACAGTCTCAACAGTAGATACAGAAGACTTATAATATTATGCATCTCTGAACTATAACAAAGAAGTTTTTAGAAGATGTTTTTACGTGGGAGAGCCATGCTTCGATACGTGTGGGCCGGCTTGACTCCGCTCGATACCACGACCTCACAGACAACCTGTAGCTTGCATTGCTTTTCACCGCGTGAGTGAGGTTACCGGAGGCCCTAACCCTTCCCTCATAGCTATTCCCGTCCTTCCCCTTCTCCTCCCCTCTAATCCCCCTCGCAACGCACTTGTGACTCTTGAGTTACAGGTGCCCATGGGCGGCGGTAGTCATTTACCATCAGGTGACCCGTCTGCTCGTTTGCCCCCTATACCAAAATAAAAGAAAACACCAATTTTCATACTGACCTGCTACCATGTGTAGTAGGGCCCTACTAGCATTGTAACATACTCGAGCTCAGTTTGCAGTAATGCTACATAAACTTTATAAATTGTGCATCAGATACTCAAAAATACACTTACTTTCCCCGACGGGGTAGATAGTTAACTCGCAATCAACCGGGCCCTCTGGGAACTAAGGGTGATAAAATTAAAAGTATATTGAATAGAAAAGGGTTAGCTACCCTTTACGAAGGGAAAGCAATAGTAGGAAAGGCATATATATGGCTTATATAACAATAGTTCAAGCAGGTCAGAGTTGCATACTCATGTACCTAACTAGAACTGGCTATTGCTGGGTAGTCCAAGCTCTCTCACAACAGTCCAAGCCCTAATTAAATTCTAAACTCATGTATAACTCATTATTGTTTACTCTAAATAGAGGGGTGGCTCCGATTTTAAAAGATACTGCCACCAATTTGTTAAAAAAAAATGTGTAACCTACTTCTGTATTCATACATCTTCCAGAGCTTTTCAACAGTTCTTGAAACTAGTATAGGTGCCCCAGACCCAGAAGAGTTAGCTAGAAGAAAGGTAAAAGAAAAAGAAGATGAGAATAAAGTTAGTAAAGAAGAGAGTGTTACTGAGGAGGCACCTGCAACTGATGAAAAGGATTCTGGTGAAGCATTCCAGTTCGGTACTTTGCTGTCTGGAGTCACGAAATTTGTGGAGAGCACCAGTAAGTTTTTGGGACTATGTACTTTAATAAAATTATAGACATATTGATATACTTTTCTTTCCTTACTGGTAGTTTTTTTGTTTTTTTTTTTTTTGTTCTTAAAAAGACAACTCCCGCATTGGGAATGAATCCTGTGTCGCGGGGGACTTTACAAACATACAAACAACGGACAAAAGAACACCCAGACTCAGGTGGGAATCGACCCCACGACCCGGAGCATAGCAGTCAGGGTCACTAACCAATAGGCCAACAGGCAGGTTTTAAAATATAATAGTAGGTTTTGAGATGACAGGTACCCCAGGATGTCTTTTTCTGTACCCATAACAATGTACTTATGCAAAACTTAATGATAATTTAATCGGAGGAGTAGTTAAGACGTGAAAGTGTACTCATCATCATCTTCCGCGGCTTTTCCCAACTAAGTTGGGGTCGGCTTTCAGTCCAACTACGATACGGCCGAGCTGCGACTACCATCAGACCTCCACAACCCTAGTACTAGGCGATATCGAAGTTCTGTAGTTAGACCAGGTTGTCAAACTTTTTAGGGCTCTAACTACCAGTAACGAATACCACAGACGTTTGTATGGCACCCAGGAGCGACGGTTTAACGTGCTCTCCGAGGCACGGCGGGGTCTTAATGTGTTCTGAATGGTGACCCATCCTAGACTGACCTGGCTAGTATTATATAACTTTGAAATGTGGGATAGTGGTAACCGAGTACGGTTACCACTGAGCCACGAGTCCCTCGAGTTGGGATTGGCTTATAATAATGAAATACATTAATAATTTAATTGATGCCTATGATGAAAATATATTATAACGCAAAGTTAGGCAGTAAAAAAACTTAAAATACTGTGAAAATTGTAGTCTAGCTTTATTTTAAAGTTTTTAATTTATTTTAGAATCAACATTAAAAGTGAAAGATTTGACAACAGTGAGGCGTGACGTCATGCTTCAGTTTTTCATACAAAAATGTACAATGGTGCCGATTCTATTGCACACTCACTAAACTAAAAACTGACTTAATTTCTATATATGAAATCAACCTTGTCTTCTTCATAACAAGGTCTATTTGTTACTGGCATCTATTTCTCAGCGCCACTAAATTTCACTAAAACCTGTCAACGTATATTCAATTTTATTTCCACGCAGCCAAAGTCCCCATCTATTCAAATGCCGTATAATTGCCACGCAGCGATAGTCCCCAATTATTCAAATGCTGTATAAAAACATAAAAACTTGTTCAAAACGAACTAAGATGACGTTATTTTAATCAACACCTACGAAGACGCTTACTAAAAACGCAGCGCAAAAGAGATGGCATTCAACGCATAGCGGCTCTCGCTACTGGTATTAAAGTTTATTTAAGCGTATCAGACTTTAGTCGACAAATAAATTGCTTATTTCGGTAGCGACATGTGTTACCACCTACTTGTTTAAATTTGAAATAAGACCTTGTTTCGAAGTGTACAAGGTTTACATCTTATGTGAAGAAAATTTAGTCAGAATATAGTTTAGAGAGTGATGTAACAGAATCGGCACCAGTACCTAGCGTTTCGACGTTTACTAAAAAGATAGTATTTTTACTTGACAGTCATCTACCGTATTGTACTATAGAATTGCTCATGAGCAAGATATCAGAACATAGAGAATAGATGTCTATTCAAAAGAAAATATAAACATGTCGGACAGTATACATGTCAGACAATTACAAGTATAATAAAATTACAGTTAAATTAACTTTCCTCAATTATTTTACACCAGGTACGAAAGTTATATCTGGTGGTCTAGACACCTTAGAAACCATTGGAAAGAAGACCATGGAAGTACTCCAAGACGGTGACCCTGGTCTCGCAAAGAAACGCGCAATGCTGGGCCTTGGGACTGGAGACAAGCCTGTATTGTCTCAAGTGTTGAGGGAAGCGAAGGCTAAAGCTGATGAAGAAGATAAAATCAAGGAAGAGAAAAGAGAAGCAAAAGAGGTTCATTATGAAAATCTTTTCGATGATTTTGAAGGTATGGAAAATGTTTAATTTTCAAAAATTGATAAATAGAAAGAAAATAAAGGTAAGTCAATAAATGTGAAGGAAAATCTTGTGTTATGTCTTTGTACTCTGACCTCAAAAGCCGGCAACGCACTTGTGACTCTTGAGTTGCAGTTGTCCATGGGCGAAGGTAGTCACTTACCATCAGGTGACCCGGCTGTTTACCGTTTGGCCCTATACCATAAAAAAAATGTCTGCGGCCCTATGATTGATGTTGGAAAGTTGATTTAGTATGTAGGAAACAGCGTTTGAACCTTTATATCACGATGCAGGATTATCTTACATCTACAGGGTACTGGGTATGTCTATGCAAAGAGACCAGGTACATGGTTGTAACAGCCTACGTATAATTTTGACATGATACGTTAAATAAATGATTGTTTATTAAACAGGTCTCGTCCACCTAGAAGCTTTGGAAATGCTGTCAAAACAAGTGAGCATGCGCATTGAGGAGCGTCTGAGAGGGGTTGATTCAGAAAAACGACAAGATATGAAGGAAACATTACAACAAGTTGCTGGTATGTTGTAGGTTCTCTATTACTCATATTCTGTTAAGACCAAGTGAAATCCAAAACTCTTTGAGTAGTGGGGGATGAGTTGGCAGCACCAACTATTTGGCCAGCCGTGGGCTTCTTTCTCCCTTAGTATTATAGAAGTAGTTTCTTTAACATCGGTTAATTTAAATAGGATCAATAACACAAACAAATATAAATTGTATTGTGTGCCTTGTAACTTTTAATAGAAAAATAAACGAAATGGATCTCCAGGAATCACATCACATCACCCTTATGATGCTCTGCCCACTGAGTTACCTTAGATTCGTCCTGGTCTTTTACATTTTCATTCACAATCAAATAAACATTGGAAGGACTTGAAAGCATTACTGATTTAAAATTATCAACATGATTTAAAAATAAGCTACATTAAAAATGTATCCTCAGAATTATGTGAAATGCCTGAAGAAGACGATGACGATGAGGAACCTCCCAGCGAAGACATGTCTAAGTCTGATGCATTCCACGAAAGACTCCAGACCGCCACACAGGACCTAGGCCTTAAGTTGCAGTTCCAGCCACTTGTAAAGTAAGTACATTATGTAAACAAATCTTGAGAATCAATTTTAACTTACTTCTAAGTGTCGTCGATACAAAAACTCATCCCAGACAGTCTAACTCAAAATTTGAATAAATAACGGGAACTGCAGCGCTGCGGGGGCTTCTACGGGCGTCAAGTTCTAACCACGACGGACAACCTGATCAATCGTATTTTAAAATAATAGGGTTGACCCTATTATTTTAAAATACGATTGGTTATGTAATAGCAATGGCATTCCCAGGAGTGTCTTACAAATGATGACAGTATTTTTTATATCAAATTCGGAAAACTATATCCAAATATTTATAAGAGCTTGAGTATAGCAAATTTCATGAATAATACTTTTATTTGTTCCACAGACAATATAAAGAAATTTTAGATTACGTAACGTCAGACTCTGATGCCACAGTGAAGGGAATATACAAGCGCGCGGTGTCAGGGCTCGCCCAAGCGACCGCGTTGACAGTCGAACAGTACCATAAGGCTGCTGAGATGTTGCTGGTGAAGACCAGGAGATCCACCGCTGATGAAGCGGATGCACTTACTCAGTGAGCATCATATTATTATAATTAAAACGTTGAATATTTAACTAATGAATGATCGCCTCATACATTAATAAAGCAATCCTTGCTTGATTGATAACAATGCCGAAAATCTGATGTTTATAAATAGATGTTCTCCTTTATATGTTCATGAAAAAAAACTTTTGTTTAACTTGATATAATTCAAATATGATTAATGATGGTGGTGTATATTAGTGATGAAACGAACGGCCGATCTTTCTGATACAGATAACCGATATCCGGTATCCGGCCAACCTCGAGGCCGAATATCCGGCTGAATATTGTCTATTGCTGCCTTAATAAAATAGATTAAGATAAAACTGAGCAAAGTACTCGTGATTATAACTCGTATTTATAAAAATATCTTGCGACAAGTCTTCTGGTAGCAGTTAAAGTTAGAGATAAGGTAGTCAGAAGTATATCCCAACACTTACGACACGTTCTGTGATTGCTTTAATGAGGTAGCAAACGAAAACAACAGTAATCCGTCTCACAACTAAGAAAAACACGGAATTTAATATGACATTGTCTGCGGACGAATTTTAAACATGAAAACTTTGCTATTATTACAGGATGACGGTAGTGTTAACAAAACATATTAGTGAGCTCGCGACACTGTTCACCGAGAAGTTAAACTCACTACCCGCCGATAACAAGGAGCAGATCAACAACTATATCACCAATATATTTTTAGAGGTAAGAAAGAAAAAAAAGGTTTACTGCAGCGCTGGCTGGGCTTTACCGTGCGTCAAGTTCGAACCACGACGGACAACCTGATTTGAACCCTATAATTTTCACAATATGATTGGTTATGTAAGAGCAATGGCATTCCCAGGAGCCTCTTGAAAATTGTGACAGTATTTTTTTACATCAAATTCGGAAAACTATACTCAAATATTTATAAGAGCTTGAGTATAGCAAATTTCTGTTTGACTACTGATCTGCCTGAATGGGGAGCATTTCCACGCTGCAGGTGACCTTGGTTAGGGGTCATTACTAGGAAAGGAAAACTTTTTCTGCCGGTCTAGGGTTGCCAAAATTTTAGGAGAAGATTCTAGTGTTTACAGGCACTGGTAACCGTTTGCAAAATATGACAAATTTTGATTGATCACTCTTTTAATACAATTATTTTTCAAATTCTTCATAATATCGTAATATACTAAAGTATTTTTTTTTTCATTGTTTTCAGGCAGGCAACAGCTCGACATATATACAAAACGCATTCCAACTGGCGTTGCCAATACTTCAGATAGGCGCCGTTTAACTTACTAATTTTTAAATGAATATTATGTGATATTTAATGTTAAAAGTGTTGTTACATATAAATGTATGGTTGAACGTTTAAAATCAATGTTTTTGAAACTAAAGTTGTGGGCGAGATATATTTTAATTCGACAGAGTTCAGCCGTCGACAGATTTTATTACGTAGGTATATTAGAGTGCCGTCAGTACAATTTGTTCGAAACGTCGGATACACAAAAGGTATTGTAGGAGTGCCATGCTTAGTTTCTGATCTTGATTTCTGGTTCGGACCAGGTTCTACAGCTAAGAATACTTTATTGTAGTCCTCAAGAATTGTCCCACGCATGGCTATAGGCCCGCGATATATATTGCTTCATAGAAATAAAAATAAACCATTGAAACTTTAGTGACGTACATCTCTGTCTACCCCTTAGGGAATAGTATGCCTGATTTAAAACTAATATATTCACAAGCTGCACAAGTCTCGAAGTCTCGAAAAATGGACTTCAAAGTCAAAGTTTGGAACGTGTTGAATAACAAACGAAAAGAAATCGATCGCAATTTCGGTTTTAACAAAATTTAGTTCATGTCACTATAACTAGGCCTACTGTTAACCCCTCAAATTATCATTATCGTCATCAATATATCTGTCCTCTGGAATTGCAAGCGTCCATAGGCTAAGGTAACCGCTTACCATCCGGTGGGCCGTATGCTTGTATGCCACTGAAGGGGTATAAAAAAAAATTTATTTGTGAAGAGAATTCTCTGTACCCCTTTTTAAGCAATTATAGCGCACTGAGGAATGTCATATTTGAAACTCTTAGTTTATAGTTTTAAAGAAGTGCAGAAAGCTACAATTTTTAATCATTATCCTACTAATATTATAAACGTGAAAGTTTGTAAGGATGTATGGATGTTTGCTACTCTTTCACGCAAAAACGGCTGAACGGATCTAGATATAATTTGGCACAGATATATATTATAGTATATATTAAAGTGTACGGTTTCCGTGGGATAGATTTCACCACGAACGAAATCGCGGGTAACAGCTCGTATAAAATAAAATAAATAATAATAAAACTTACTGACTTATGGTCGAAATTTGATCACCAAGCGTTCTCTACTTAAAATCTTTTATGCCCGGTTCCTATAATCAAGAAACGACTTTCGACTTCGTTTCGAATCGGCACAAATGGCGCCGATTCTATTGTACACTCGACTAACTAAAACCTGACTTAATTTCTTCATATGAAATCAACCTTATCGTCTTTGCAACAAGGTTTATTTGTTACTGGCGTCTATTTCTTAGCGCCACTAAATTTCACTAAAACCTGTCAAACTATACTCAACTTTATTTGCACGCAGCGAGAGTCTCCATTTATTCAAATGCTGTATAATTTCCGTATAAAAACTTGTTCAAAACGAACTAGGATGACGTTATTTTAATCGACACCTACGAAGACACTTCCTAAAAACACAGAGCAAAAGAGATGGCATTCAACGGATAGCGGCTCTCGCTACGTGGTTTAAAGTTTATTTAAGCGTATCAGACTTTAGTCGACAAATAAATTGCTTATTTCGGTAGTCGCTATCTAATATATATATGTTACCTACTTGTTTCAATTTGAAATAAGACCTTGTTTTGAAGAGTACAAGGTTTACATCTTATATGAAGAAAATTTAGTGAATTTTAATTTAGCGAGTGAAGTAACAGAATTGGGACCAATAGCATGTCACTAAGTACAAACTTAGTATCGATTCTAAAAATGTTCAATCGTTTTCAATGTTTAAAATGTATCACCAAAAAGATGATTACAATAAATAATAATATGTCACTATTATTATTTTCAAACGAGAGTTAAAACGTTTTATATACATGTTTCTGCTTTCCACTAAGAGATGGCGCTGTGCACCGCACCTATTTAATTTTTACTGCTTATGCGAATTTAGCATGTATTATATATAGAGATCGGATAATCGGATGCATATTTACCTAAAGTTATTTTTTGGATAACAAATTATGGAAGCGGCTTCTAAGTATATTTTTATTTACGAATGCAGTTGTATTGTCGCGTCGCTACTTGCGCACAAGCAAGTATAATTTGCCGTCTCACTTGCACTCTTACAAAATGCTTACATTTCCTGGGTTTTAATAGGCCCGATTTGACACTTGTTACAACGTAATAAGGTTGTTTTTGCTTCGTCAAAAATCACTGACAATAAAAGTAGGGAAAAGCAACCATTATACGTTGTAACAGAGCAAGTGTCATTTGTGTCAAACTGGGGTTTATTACATCTCACGGAGTATAGGTACACTTAAATTTGAATTTCCTGGAATCGCGGGATTCTTTCGATAAAAAAGTGCTTTCCATAATAGCCAACATCTCAACTTTAGGTAAATATGCATCCGAATATCAGATCTCTAATTATATAACGAAGAAATCTTGATGTAAATAATTTCTTTTTACGATATCAACGTTGTGGAATTCTGGAACATTAAGGTCCGCTAACACTCAAATTGTTCAGATGAATACGAAATATATTGTCTTTGATCGTAGTGTACTAATAATCTTATCTCTTCCTACATTAAAATCTTTTCAACACTGACACAAATTCAATGGATTTATCAAAAAAGGTACCAAAACGTGTAAAGGTTTCGGAATGACTACTCTTTTTCATTTCATATTTTTTGTTCTAGCAGATAAAATTGTTAATAAAGTAAACTTAAAACTAAACTTTCTCGGTTATAGCAAGTGTGTACAGACACGACAATAAAGTAACCTACGTGCTTCGGATGCTTTTATGAAAATATAACTCATTCTTTTACAGTTATGACTTCTATACATATTGTACATGTAAATCGGGAACTTAGCCGGACTACGATCGGTGCAATTCAGTCAAAACGTCATGTAAACAAAGGTAGTCGTCGGTGAGGTCGTACCTTATAAATAAATGTATAACATAATTATGTCTTATATGTATATCTAACTCAAGTTTTTAAAAGTCATTCATATCGAATATTTATCTGAATAGGAAAGAAAAACAACACTAAAAATAAAATTTAATGAATGGTAAAGGTGTTTGAATCTTTATGATACTATGGTGTATCAACTAAATGTGTTCTGAAAATCTTATTAAATAAAAGATTTATATACATTTGTGAATATGCCTAATATATTATGCTATTAAACTCATTATGCGTTTTAATATAGTCGATGTTTTGTATTAAAAATCTCGTTTTATTAAACAAATACTGATAACAGACGTCGCAAGTAGAGATGGATAATCACCTGGGATAAAACCCACGAGTGGGTAAAAACCCGGGTGATTACCAATCTATAGTCGCAAGTCTGTATTAGAGAAAGCTAAAAAAATTGCGAAATAAACATTTGTCTGTGGTCGAACCGCAGCCAAAGGTAAAAAAACTCAGCTGTTTTTCTTTTTACAAGATAACGTCGCAAACAATCTCTGGACACTCAATAACAGACTTGTCACGTGAACATTTTCTCGATAGGCCCTATTCTATCAGTATCCATGAAGCTATGGAGATTCTACTGACTGGTACACCGTATAGGTGCATCCGCAGGTAAGTAGTTTCAATTTAGGAAGAGATTTGCGTGTTGAGATGTGTCTGGGTGTTCGTTACCTCAGTCATTAAAAAAATAAGAATTTTTTGTACAGTGGAACGCCGCATGTTCTTTGAATGGTGACTATCATCATAGATATTATGAATATCGTTATAGAAACGGAGAAAACAGGTGAAAATGTGATAACCTCGGGGCCAAAGGTTGGCCCTTCTGAGTAAGACTTATCCAAGTACTTATATTAAAAAAAAGTGTTATATTTATAACATGACTATTTGTTAAGTAATTGAGACCGTACTTAACATTAAACTACTCAATAAAGTTTTAATTATGATACTGAAAAAGAAAACAAAGAACAATTCTTATAATCTGGAGGACCAAAAACCGCTTTGGAAAATAGGGTGGCTGTGTCGTGGACACGGCCGTCTGTTGTGCGTGATTACGTGGAACAATTTTACACTTATGTTTTATATATGCAATCGATAGATTTTGGCGATAGGTTACGATTAATACTTAAACGAACGTCGTAACTTTTCCGAGTCAAAAGTTATACTAAATGAAAATCTAGAAACGCATCAAAATTACCTTAAAATGGCGGCCCTTCCCCCTCCACCGCGCGTGATGCGTATGCGTCGCAGTCCTCATTCAACGTAACGAATTCTTTGATCCTTTAGCTATCCAGTGAAGTAATAAAATCTTGGATGGAGATGGTAGATATACTACACCAAACTGCAGATATCCCCCGATCTAGTTATCATTCTTTGTTTAAATTGCCTCCCACTATGGAAGTAATTTTAAAGAGGTATTTATGTCAAAAGTAAGCAAGTACCTATATAAGTTTTGTCGTACTTTGTGAAATATCATTTTTTTTTTCAAAGTAGTCTCCACTGCCAGTAATACAGGTCTTCATACGTATAAACCAGGTGCTAAAAACATTGCTCCAGTATCCCTCTGGACAACTGCCTATATCCTCAAAAGCTTTTATAAGCTCTTCATTATAGTTGTTTTTAACATACAGAAATAGTGAAAACCATGGCACTAAATCCGGACTACGAGGAGGGTGTCCCAGCAGTTTGTTTCTAGTTTTGTGAAAATAGTCCGTGTTAGCGTTATCTTGATGCCAAAGCCAGGTATAGTCTTGAGTTTGGTCGTTAATTTTTTGAGGCTTCTAATACTTGAGGTATACATTCCTCTAGGTTACATGCAAGCAGTAACAGTATTCACTTTATCAAGCCTAACCGTAGCCAATATTACTCTCTTAGTAAAAACACAGCAATCATTATTTTCTTTACGGAACGGGACATTTTCATAGACGTCGGCGGTAGCTTATCTTCAAACACCTACACTTTACTCTGGGATTTAGTACAGTTAGGTTTCATCGTGATGTCCCGTGATGTACAAAGGGCGGCCTTATTGCTGCAAGCAATTTCTTCCAAGCAACCTTTGGATGGATAAATCGACAATAAATGGATGAAATTATGGGTAGTTTTGGTGTGAAGTGCTGATATTGGAGATATTTTTATTTTTTTAAAGAGTCATAGTCATAACATATATATGTATAAAGCGTATAGCATTTGATATGGATAAAAATTAGACCGACCATCTTCCAATTTTTTAAACATATCATGAGACCAAGTCACACGACTGGCTTGTTGACCTAGTGGTTAGTGACCCTGACTGCTATGCTACAGGTCGTGGGTTCGATTCCCACCTAAGTCTGGGTGTTCTTTGTGTCCGTTGTTTGTATGTTTGTAAAGTCCCCCGCGACATAGGAGTAATTCCTAATGCGGGACTTGTCTTTTTAAAAAAACAAACAAAACAAACACGCTGCTCCCTCAATTCAGTCATCAAGTGTGGTATCCAGAATGAACAGTCTCCGTACTTTTAAATATTGAAGTATTCTATGAACAGTTGGAGCTCTTAACTTGACGTCATACGTCGGTCTTCCTCCATTAATAAAACAAAACAATCATAAATAAAAAATAATAATTTCAATGTCTTATCAATATATAATTTACTTCTATCGGCCTGCCGGACCTTGCCACATCATTTGAATTGAATATACCACCTATGGTCCTATGGTCCTTAGAGACGGACAAGTTTCCCTCAGTGCACTACTCATTTCCTCGAAACATGTTTGTTTGTTTGTTTAATATTAGAACAAGATAGACAAGCCCGCCATTTTCATAAAAAAAAAAAAAATAAATATCCAACAAACGATTCCTTGCCTCCAAATTTGTTTTTTTTTTCATATTATTTAGAGTTTATGGAAGTTACTTCAAATCACAATTATGATATTTATTTTTCTTACGACAATACTTATCTAGCGCCCTACGTATACACATAGGTATAATAAGCATTTTTTAACAAATAACGTCGTTTTTTTATTTTTTTTTTAAATACTACAACGCCATCATAAATATTAATACATTTACAAATTGTATTTTACAGTATTGTGTCTGATAAGTATAACTGAAGCTGAAATAGAGTTTAAATATAATAGGCATGTGGATCAAAAGATTCAGAATTGTTGGTAATGGCGCGGATGATGGCAAATATTGGCCATTGTGCCGCCACCTGTTACCTTTTTTAACATACGATAGCTTAGTAGTGACATACCCATATTTTTATTGCACTTATAGTCTGTCCATTCAATTGTTTTCTTTTTTACAGTTTGATAACTCGTTTAATAAATTATATTACCTAAGCTTAATATATTTTATATAAGAAATGATTTTTAATTTTACTCAGGACTCAAGTGACGAATCTAGTGATGGGTATCGTCTTTTATATCAAAATGTTGAAATTTAAGTTTAAAGTTTTGCATTTGGATGTCATTTATTGCAAACACAATAAAATACAACTATTCATAACTGTGGATGAAAATATTTTTAGAAAGGCTTATAAATGTTAAACCTAGTTTAAAATGATTATTTCAAAAATGTTGCTTTGTAAATATAAGACGATATCCATGTACAGCATCTCACTCTTCCTCACAGCAACTTTGGATTCAGAAGCCATACACACGTATGTTAGTGAACATTGATTTCAAAAATAAAACAATTACCTACCTACCTGCTATTTATGACTGTAAATATATCTATTCGTCGCGGCTTATCCGCTCTATGCCTCTCGTACAAGGGCCAGCACCAGCCACAATGAACGGTGGATTGATGCCAACATCTGCCAGTCACACACAATGGAAGCAAGGGTTGCTCTTTACACTGCTTCGCAAAATTCCATACATCTTGCCGTAGCATGCATGATTTATTATTAGAATTTGTACTATTGTTATTGTAATACAAATGATGGATACGTTTTAGTTTAGATGAAACGTATTGTTATATTTAGTCCAATTTGATATTGCGGTCGGTGTTTTCGTAGACAAAGTAACCTTGACTACTACGGTTAGTCCTGAAGATCTGTTTTAGATTGATACAGATTAATCTGATTACATTTACAACTAATTGGTTAAAATAAATCAGAGACATTATATAACACTCTTACAGCCAAGACAGTTAACAACAAAAAGTATGTACTGCAAAGTTGCAAAGAAAGTAGTTGGTACAGGCACAGATACTTCGCAAGTAAAGGACGTGGACCTTCCCTCAACTCTCTATGGTCTGATATCTGATATCTGATGGTAAGATAAAACCTAATAGGATCAGTCTCTAATTAAGTTTTATCTTGAACGGATGTCGCAGGCTTTAAGTGCATTTATCCCTTATATGCCGCGTTCGTATAGTCTGTAAAATTTCGTTGAATTTTCAACGCAAATTTGACCGTTCGCAAGCAAAACGAATCGTTTCTTGATTAGAGGAACGCGGTACAAAGCGTTATTTTGTGGTTTTGTTTATAGCTGACAAGTTACAAAACTACATATTTTCAAATACATTCCATAGAGTACGGATCACAGCTTCCTTACTGCCTACGCTCAAATTCAAAACATGCTATCTATAATTTACAAAATGTTCTTAAAACAAAATAACTATTTGCATAATAGATAAGTAACATTACATTAACATGGAAAAAAAATCTAAAAATTATAAGGAAGGTATCGCCAATATTCGCTAATACTTACGAAGTACATAGAACCTTCTAACATACGAATAATGGAAGGAGGGTCACAAGTATTAGCTTAGATACGATTATCTATGCTAATACCTTGTGACGCTCTTTCCATCTAGGTATTATACATTTACGCAATATAGAACAAAGCTTTAGAAGAAATTTGTGTACAAACAAAGACACAATGTTCTATAACATGCTCATGAAAAATAAATACACAAATATACATCAATCGCAGACATGATTTTATAAAAACTGCAACGATCCGTCAGTCAACAGTCAGTCTTTAGACGGCTTAAAAACACTCGTTATACAGCAAGGTTCTTTATATCAAAAATTGTAATTTACATCATCGTAATAGATATTGTTTTCATGGCAAAATCTTATACTTTTTCTTATGCCAAGTTTATTTGGGACCGCTTTGTATTAAATCTAACAAAATAATTTACAATTCCAATAATTTTAAAATGTAAATTCATACAATGTTTTATTCTAAGCAAGCCTTTAAGCCGACTATGTTGAACAAAGCTTTTTGAGTTCGAAATTTAATTCCAGGTTTCGGCAAAATTATGTTCGCCATATGCCTTTGCAAAAAGCATAAAATGTTCCGGATATTATGGGCGCGTGTTGTGCCTATACTAGAAACAAAGATTAATAATAAAAATATATGTTATTACGATGATTGGCGGTTTTACCTCATTTTGATTGGTCACGTTGCTAATGTAATTATCTTCCAAAAATAAGTGTGATAGGGTAGGGAATCGCATGTACAGTAGTTTAAATAATATAATTAATTTTACACATCAGTGATTTTGTAATGATTATGACACGTGTTTTATTATGGTACGAAAATTGATATGTTCAGACTGCATAACCGAATGTCCTACTGACCTTATACAAAATATGTTAGGTATCTGTAATCCTAGTGTCTACCCCTAAGATTATTTGTTATACTTAGCTATTATAGCTACTTATTATAATCGAAGGTCTACCCGTATTAAGCAATAAAGAATGTGGATAGTAGGCACTAGGTACCTAGGTTCCTAAAGAAGCCTACACTACATTAATATTCGCCTAAGTCAATCAGACGCGACAAAAGAGAAGTCACAGGAATCCTACTAGTCCTATCCTACTAATATTATAAACGTGAAAGTTTGTGAGGATGTATGGATGTATGGATGTATGGATGTATGGATATATGGATGTTTGTTACTCTGTCACGCAAAAACTACTGAATGGATTTTAATGAAACTTTACAATAATATAGCTTATGAGCTACATTATTGTAAAGTTTCATTAAAATCCATTCTGATATATGTATCAGAATAACACATAGGCTATAATTTATGAAGATATTGTGTATATTGGCCAAAATATAACGATAAATAAGTCGGAAAAAAATCTGTCGTCTGCGAGCTATTCTGGCGTGCGGTGGAAAAACTGTAAGAGTTACACGAATATAATGTACGGTGGGGTTGTTTCTCCTAAATATTTCTACAAAAAAGTCCGCGACAGTATATATCTATCTTTTATGTGTAAGCCATTATTACCAAAATTTCACCCGCGTAAGTCTCGATCGGGATAAAAAGTAGCCTATATGTTAATTCAAATCTCCAGCTATCTACATTCGAAGTATCACCGCAATCGTATAGCATCGTATTTCCTACCCTCAGATCATAGAAAATGATATAATAATAATAATATGTCTCGTTATTGTACACCAAAATGATTTTGAAGAGTAGAAGCACAGCAATGTTTTGTGGTAGATACAATTGGCGGCCTTATCGCACTGAGGCAATCTCTTACAGGCAACCTGATCTGAGTTCTTACCGAACAAGTGCCAAAATTTTTTTTTTTATAATAAAACAAGAAAGTGTAAGTATTCGTAATGATGGAAAAACATAATTTTCTAATTCTTTTTGTTACTTTTAGTTAACCCTTAAAACGGCAGGATTGATTTTGACGAGACGTTCACTGGCTGACTTAACTTCGGCTGAGGCGACGAGATTCCGTTATTTTGCCAGGCGTTCTTTCGTGGGGAACAGAGATCACTTGTTTTAGCTCCGACTAATAATATATATTTTTGGCGGCAAGTAGAGAGTGATTATGCGGCGATTGAATATCGTATTTGGCGGTAACAAACGTTTACTGTAACTAATGAAAACCAAGGGTTATCATACGTTAAAATCAAAAGTATACAACTAATTACAATAAAACAATAATGTGAAATAAGCAATAACTTTCTAAATAAAACCATTCAAGTCCATCAAACACTGCCGCATTTAAATTATAATTTATTCGCACTATTTTTAGCCGGGACAATGAGTATTGTTTAATTTTCGTACCATATTTGGCAACATTACTAAAGCAGGAACTTCCATAGATGCACCATGCATCATAATTAGTTGGATCCTGTCAATGTGACACATTAAATATACATTTGTGACTCCGCAAATATCCATAGCAGCTTTGATCAAATATACCCTGGTATACAATACAAATACACATGAACGTAGCGTAGTAGTAAAAACTATGGTACAGTATTGTAATGAAGGATACTACGATATTGATTGACAATTAGTTCTATTAATAAATAGTAATGATTCTAAAAATTATGTTTAGTGGCGCGGCTGCTGACAAAATACCCTAATTTGCTATTTTGCTACATTTTCAACGCTATTAATGTCAATAACATTATAAATTTATTATATTACTAGCAGCGCCCCGCGGTTTCACCCGCGTAAGTCCCGATCCCGTGGGAATATCAGAATAAATAGTAGCCTATATGTTAATTCAGGTCTCCAACTATCTACATACCAAGTTTCGTCGGGTCACCTCACCGGAACTCTTACCGAACTCGAACCCACTAAAACCACACAGTGTTCCGTCACTGATATAAAAGTTTCATTCACCTTTGTTAAAATAGTAGGGGACGGTGTAATTTTCATATATTGCATTTAAGACAATAAAAACATTTTAACTTGTTTTCAACGCAGATATACGGGATGTTAGTGAAACGCTTCCGCAAACGAAGACAGACGATAGTGCTAATGATACCTTTGATGATGGGTCAGAAAAAAAATCGATCCTGATGAAAAAAAAACATCTTTTTACAGTTTTCAGGTCGAAGGCAGCGCGAGTTCAGAGCCCGCGCGTCCGTTGACCCGAGCGTCAGCTGTTTTTGATATTTTTTTTATGAAATGATCGTTTCATTTAGCTGTACTAACATGATGGAGCGTGAAAAATGCTAAAAAATCGGTTGTCTGTAAAGTCGGTTTACTGACGGTAGTTGAACGTGACAACGTCATAGGAACGCCTCAGAGCGAGGTAACGCCGCATGAGTCATGTTTTTTCGTGCGTGCAGCCGGCTCCATCGAATTATAAGACGTTGTCACGTCAAAAAAATCAAAAAAATAATTTTTCATCGATTTCGATTTTTTTTCTAACCCATCATCAAAGGTACCATTACTACTTTCGTCTGTCTTCGTTTTCGGGAGCGTTTCACTAACACCCTACAATTTCTCTAATCGCTATGAGTTATTTCATTGGACGCACACAATGTGAATAAAATTATATTATTTGAAAAATCAAACATTTGTCTCGATATAGGTATATACAGTTCTTTTTTCTTTTACTCAAATAAAGTAAGGATGGTAAAGTGTGTATGTTGAATGTATTATTATTTGTTTGAGTGCTTAGTGCTACTTCGACCATTTCTGATGTTGAATGTAACCGAAATATCCTAAAGAGTCGGTTACATTAATCACAACACAATCGTCCCGTAGCCACTCAAACCATTCGATATTCTTTTTAAGAACCAAAGGTGTTCAAGAACATCTGTGGCTAATCCGTCAGACGTTCAAGAACCCGCATAATATTGTCTATGAGTCTTTCGAAATTCAAAATATTATTAGGAAGGAACATTATGAGTGGCCAGGTGTGTAATATTTTTAAATTATTATTTTAAATTTAACTATTAACCGACTACGGCAAAGCCAAAAGGAACGGTAATGATTTTAACAGTCTATGTATGTATTTTTTATAATGTGTGTTCCACCGTAGGGCCTACACTACTGAACCGATTTTGATGAATGAGGTATCGATAGATGCGTTATATATAATGGTCCGGGTGACAGGCTATATAATTTCGTAACTGGGTTACAGTTTTTAAACTTAATTCTTATTAAGTACTTTATAAATATATTTCAAATATTATTTGTAATCATAAATATTAAAGTTCTTAAATCAGCTATAATAAAATATCATGTTTACGACAACAACGTCATGATTGTTTTTACTGATGGGATGTAATAATGACTAAAAGTTAGATTGAAATGAGAAGCAGGTAAACGATTTGAAATATAAGATAGTAGGATGGTATTATCATTTAATCAGATGTTTTAAGCTGCCTGTGAATAATCTAGGGCGCAAGGTATTTTCATTTCCTCCCAATATATAAATAATCTTGTTTCATTTAAAAAGGCAACTCCCGCATTAGGAATATTCCTATGTCGCGGGGGGCTTTACAAACGTTCAAACAACGGACACAAAGAACACCCAGACTCGGGACAAATATTTGTGGATCACACAATTTTTTGTCCCGTGTGGGATTTGAACCCACAACACTCGGCGCGGCATAGTGGCGAGTTGACCACTTAAACCTTTGCGCCATTCGTGCATATCGATTATTTCTATATTGGGAGGAAAATTAATATGCATAAACCACAAACCATAACTTTTTATCTAAACTCGTTTTAAATTATACAATTAAGTGGATGCTAGACGATGAATCAGACTTGCTAATTTGTTTGTACGATCTCAAACAGTTCAGTAATCATCCTCCAAAGTTTGCAAGACAAGCGCCATCGTAATTGCAGATATGATGAGACATGACTACATGTCTTACCATTATTCTCAACAAGTATAGCTTTAACAACATGCAATGTACTTACTGATCAATAACATAATTATCTCACCAGAACCTGTTGCAAAGGAAACCTAGGGCATCTGTCACCGGATGCTTGTCACCGATTAAATATAATAGGTCAAGTTTTAACACAATACTTACTTTTAACAAGAATACTAGTAACGTGTGACCCACGTTACTAATATAAAAAAAAAAGTTGTTACTTTTAAACTTTCGCGTTCCATGTTCCGAATTCAAAAGTATGCAATGCCTATTACGTGATCGCGTTAATTCCCGTACGATATATTTAACATAGTCTTTTTAAGTTTAGTTTAATCTATATCGTTTTAGTTTAATACGCCTTTTGTTAAGGCACTGCTCGGCTCCTAAGAGTCGTAGCGTGATGTTAAATAACCTAAAACTTACCTAAAGAATTACCAAATGCAAAAAAGATCATTTTCAAAACTTGTAAAACGTTTCAAATATTAATTAGAGCGTTCAACAAAAAAAAAAACTGTTCAGCTTTACTATTAATTTAGATATAGAGATATTATTAGTACAGAACAGGTTGATTGTTTATCAATAGTACTACCAGTAAATATCTGTAACACTAATACGTTATGGTACAATATCGTAATGAAGTTTGACAATTATATTTTGTTAACAAATTATGTTTTATTCGGCACGTATGGACCGGCTCAACCGGAGTGATACCTCGGCCTCACAGAAAACCGGCAGTGAAGCAATGCTTCGTTTTGTTTCGCCGAGTGAGTGAGGTTACCGGACGCCCAAATCCCCTCCTTCCCCTAATCAAATCAAATCAAATCAAAATTCAAAGAATTGTCAGGAGTAGGAGTCAGTCAGACTAAGTCAGTCGTGAAGCTAGATGCCTGTTCCAATACGTAGATCCTATTGAGAAGAACAGGCAAGAAACTCCAAGGACACTCTTTTTCAAAATGTTTTTTACAAATTTCTGGTTACATTGCTTATAAGCGTAAATGAAATGTGAGGACAATGTAACGTACCTATTATTCTAAAATATAAATAGACGCGCTAATTACTACTATACATATTTAAGTAATAGCAGTCCGGAGATGACCAGCCCCGACCAACGGCACCAACGGCACCTACCCCTTAAAGGCCGGCAACGCACTTGTGACTCTTGAGTTGCAAGTGTCCATGGGCGGCGGTAGTCACTTACCATCAGGTGACCCGTCTGCTCGTTTGCCGCCTATCCCATATGAAAAAAGGGACAGATGACTTTGCTTCTTGAACGTAAAGCCTCCGATGTTCTGATGGGGCATTATGTCAATGGCTGCGGTAAAAAATCGATAATCGTTATTAAAACAAATTTTAGAATTGTTCGTGGGAGAGCCATGCTTCCTTCCGCACGTATGGGCCGGCTCGACCGGAGTGATACCACGGCCTCACAGAAAACCGGCAGTGAAGCAATGCTGGCATTGCTTTCGCCGCGTGAGTGAGGTTACCGGAGGCCCTAACCCTTCTCTCGGGCCCCCTCCCCTCTTCCCGTTCTTTTCCCCTCTCCCTCCCTCTTCCCCTACTCCAACCTTAAAGGGCGGCAACGCACTTGTGTCTCTTGTGTTGCAGGTGCCAATGGGCGGCGGTAGTCATTTACCATCAGGTGACCCGTCTGCTCGTTTGCCCCCTATACTCACTCTTTGATTACATACAAATACTCGTAGGAACATTTGAATGCGTAAAAAAACTCGCGTAGGTCTGATTTGAAAAAATGTTGAGGAACTTATATCGGCGCATTTCTAGAAGATTAATAAAATTTACTAAACGACCATAAATGCGTTTACAAATGTATGTCTACTCATTTAAATCAGTTATTTTTTTCCATAATAAAATCAATTCTCACTAGTTATGTGTAAGTAAAATCAGCAAAGGTTGTGAACGCGTATTGAAGTAAAAAATAAAAGTCCTATATTTTCTTCAAAACGAAATCGAACTACAATATAGAACCCCGGCACTTTGTTGTGCCAACGAGTCTTGAAATTGCGAAACAGTGAGACAATAGCACAAAATAAATTAAAAAAAAAAATAACTTGCACGTCAACGGCTCGGGGCGTGAGACAATACAACACCACTTCCGACTGGGGCAGGTAACTCAGACTAGAGTACAGGCGAGGACAGAAGTCAATTACTTATTATTTTATAACATTTTTTATTAACTTACACCTGGATATCTTTCAAGAAATAGGCAGAGATGTCGATATGTGATATACCCATACCCACGCTTTGACAGCTAATATATTTATTTTCCTCCGTTATAAGGGAACAAGCCTATTGGTTATTACATCAAGTTTTTCCTCTAGAGCATTACTTTTATTTTGATTGAGACGTACCTACCCTATTATTTTTCTGTATCACTGGATAAGGTAGACTGTGTAGGTATGCCACAATTAATGATCGGTTTAGTAGTTAAGGCATGAAAGATTAACAAACAAACAAGTAAACTCACATTCGCATTTGTAATTGGGTAGATGACTGTCAATTCAAATCAGTATCTTTTTAATAAACGGCAAAACACGGTACAAATACCTAGGCATGACGTCACGCACGCCTCAATTGTCAAATCATTTACTTTTAATGTCAATTTGACGATTATAAAATACATAAATTACTACATAAACCCAATATATATTATATAATATGTATGTATTTAGAAATATATAAGTATGTTTATCAGCAGTCTGGTTACCATAGTACAGGCTCTGCTAGTTTGGGATCAGACGGCCGTGTGTGAAATGTGTGAAGTTATTATTATTATTATTCCTAACACAAGCCTTTAGCTTAGCTGGAGAGGTTAACAAGAATATCAGTAATGTGTGACCCACGTTGCTAGTCTTCATTAAAAAAAAAGCGTGAAACTGAAAGTGGACGACAATTTTCACACTATTTATATAATATTGTTGCCCGACTTGGCGAAATAATTTATTTTGAGCATAGGCAAGTACCCAATCTTAATTGCGATTATACCTTTACAGCGCGACAGTACCGGAAGATAAAGCGGTGCCAGTACTCATTGTGTCCGTTTCCGCCATCCTACGCCCCCTAAGATGAATTATTACAAAAAAATCGCAATACATTTATTCAATACTCGATACAGATAAACGTTATAGTTTGTAGAAAAGGTGAGTTGTCCATTTTGAATATGGCCTCTTTACTGCTGCAAAATATTATTGTAGAGATTTATGAGCTAGTTACCAAATTGTAATTTGGAAGTTAAGTGCGGCCAAATTACTTCTACGTATAGCCTTATTGATAGTTTTCTGAATAGATACCAGCTGTTTAGTCAATGCGAATTATAGGCACTCTTTTTACGCAATGTGCTTGCAGAACGTGGTCCGTTTTGAGCGGGATGCACTTAGAGATAGTTTGATTTATTTGTACATTCGTTACTTAAACGTTACCAAATTTTTTTTTTAACTAAAACCATAAAGCTGTTTCATATACCGCTCCTACTTTCAACTGCATTTACAAACTAGATTTTCTATTCTCATTTTGTAAAACACTAACTGAAATGACGCATTGCAACAAAAAAAACGTAACATTAAAATCAAAATTGAAATGACGATACATAATAATTTGAAAGGTTTGAATTTTACACAGATTGTCATTTGGATCTAAGTAGTATATTATTGGGCATTCTGCCTCACTTCGTGGCAAAATGCCCAATAATAAGGTTTTTGCTAAAAACTCGATTTTCATTACATTCACCTAAATTTGTTAATCGTAATAGCAGTCAGAACCAAAAGGCAATGTTTGTAGTATGCTTTTGCGTGCCCACTACTAGTAGCACAGTCGTCTAACACAGAGACTTTTGCGCTTAGTGTGTTAATTCATCGCAATAGCAATGAGAACCAAAGGCAATGCTTGTGGTATGCTTTTGCGTGCCCACTACTATTAGCACAGTCGTCTAACACAGAGACTTTTGCGCTTAGTGTGTTAATTCATCGCAATAGCAATGAGAACCAAAGGCAATGCTTGTGGTATGCTTTTGCGTGCCCACTACTATTAGCACAGTCGTCTAACACAGAGACTTTTGCGCTTAGTGTGTTAATCCATCGCAATAGCAATGAGAACCAAAGGCAATGCTTGTGGTATGCTTTTGCGCGCGCACAACCAGTAGCAACTTTGCACTTAGTGTGTTAATGTTAAACGACTGTGCTACTGGTAGTGGGCGTGCAAAAGCATACTACAAACATTGCCTTTTGGTTCTGACTGCTATTGCGATGAATTAACACACTAAGCGCAAAAGTCTCTGTGTTAGACGACTGTGCTAATAGTAGTGGGCCCGCAAAAGCATACTACAAACATTGCCTTTTGGTTCTGACTGCTATTGCGATGAATTAACGCACTAAGTGCAAAGTTGCTACTAGTTGTGGGCGCGCAAAAGCATACTACAAACATTGCCTTTTGGTTCTGACTGCTATTGCGATGAATTAACACACCAAGCGCAAAAGTCTGTGGGTTAGACGACTGTGCTGCTAGTAGTGGGCGTGCAAAAGCATACTACAAACATTGCCTTTTGGTTCTGACTGCTATTACGATTAACAAATTTAGGTGAATGTAATGAAAATCGAGTTTTTAGCAAAAACCTTATTATCGGGCATTTTGCCACACGGAGTGGGCCAGAATGCCGAATAATATACTACGTCCACCTACAGTGATGTATTCGTCACCGATCGCTATGGCAGCAGAACCTAACATTAATTTCCCTCGGTCTCTCCGAACGCCATACGGTACCTCACTCAGCGCTTCTGAAGATAATGACCAAGACGATGTATCGCGTTCTTGATTGTCATCATCCAATGATCGGTATGAAGAGTCACTATGAATATTAGATTGGTCGCTATTATCATAATTAGCTTGCATTGACTCTTCTCTCTACAATGTTTGATTCGAAAACGGAACTTCAGTATCCTCATTTATTGTGCTACGCGAAAGAGCAGTTTGATTGCTGGTGTTGGTTAGTAAGTTTAGCGATTCCGTCACAGGCTTAAAAACTGTTTCCAGTGCTTGCTTATTGTCAATCTCATTATCCTTCATGTTACGTACTTTTTTCTTTACAGCTTCTGCAGCTTCAACAGTTTGTCTTTTTAATGATTTATCCATGGTGATAAACGGTTCGTTATCGAAAATGGGTTGTGCAAAGAATAATAAGATCGCAAGGGCACGCGGTCTTAAATATAAGTGATCTCAATCAATTACTAAAAAAATGTCAAATTTATTTCTGTAACATCCGTTGTTTTTAGAACATTCTTTATTAATTACTACGTAATTAAAAGGATCACTCCAAATTTTTGAACACATTTCACGAAATTCAAGCCATGTCATGTAAACATGTTTCAAATTAATTTCATCTTGTTTAAAAAGTATTATTAAATTTGCATTTTCTCTTACCTACTGTTCAGGAATTTTACTATACGTTTGATTTAGATAAAAATAATCGATGTATTTGTGTCGACCCATGGCAAAGTAATCTCGCATGTTACTTTGATTTTCACAAGCAACGTCATCAAATATAATCACAGAGTTAGGTTTTGCATCCTGAACACTCAATACGTCCTCATTTCTCTGATATTTCTGAAGTGAAAAACTTGGAACCCGTTGCAGAACTCTTTCCAAAAAACATAGTTGGGTTGGTGTAAAGTTTTTGAATAAACATAAACGTTTACAAACTTTAAACCGTTTTCGTGTATTAGAAGACCAATGAGTAAATTTGTTTTGCCGCAATTTGACGGTCCGCAAATGGTGCATCGTATTACGTTAGGTAATAATTCGCTATGACGAACACGAGACTTAGGCAAATCATCGCAGATTGTGTTAACGTGCAACGATTGCGGTTGTTTAACAAATTTCATGATCAATTGGCGATAGAGTTAAACGTTGAATGAGAGAATCCGTTTACAACGTTACCATTTAAACTAGATCTTCCGATCGCTTATCGACTTCTATCGAAAAAATCGCCATACGGTTGTTATGAATATCGACAATCGTTGACAATCATGCACAATAAACAGTCGATTTAACAAACTTAGGTGAATGTAATGAAAATCGAGTTTTAGCAAATACTTTATTGGGCATTTTGCCACACGGAGTGGGGCAGAATGCCCAATAATATACTACTGTTCTATTCCTTTTTCCTGGATATTAAATTGGTTGAAAATAATTTGAAGGCATCACTAGAGATTTTTCAAACATTGTGTATTTTAAGATCTAAGAATGAGTTTACAATTTACTACTATATATGTATTCGCAATATATTTTCTTTTGAAAATATTGCAATTGATTGGGGATACTAACCTATTTATTATAAAACAACATATGCCACACAAATGTCACGCACGTGTCCAGCACTAAAATTAATTTAACAATAAACAACAATTTTGACCCTCAACTAATATGTATCGGAAATCATTACACAGCGAAATTTTATTAATTGTTTACTGCAAACCGATGATTTTGTCAAAGTGCCGTGAAATTAAGGGGCCAATGATTGGGCCAATCTGTTTCGTTATGACATTTTATTAATGATATATTATGTGCAGTTAATGATATATGACAGTGTCCGCTCGCGCTTTATTGGGTTTGTAATGTAACGTATGGCACGTGATCACTTGCACTTGCACTTTGGGCACTTTTGATTTGGGGAAAAAGCACTGAACTTGCGTCCGACCATCCCGCTCGGATACATATACACAGATGTGTGTGTCTGTGTGTATACGTACCTATATACAGTGTTAAGTTATGATTTCACTACTGACGTCCACCCACAGCTTTTTTGTAAAGTGAAAACTTTAGGCACGTTGGGCACTTTTAGTATGGGAAAAAAGCACTGAACTCGCGTGACCGTCGCGTCGCGCTCAAATACATATATGTGGTAGGTATATGTATTTGAGCATGATGTGTGTGAAAACTTATTTAAGAATTTTGGGCACTTTTGGTATTAGGAAAAATATACTGAACTCGCGTGACCGTTATGCTTAGATACATATATACATATGAGTGTGTGTATACGTATATATTACATATTTATGTAAGTTATGTTTTTACTTCTGACGTGCAGTCCTACAACTGACAGTGTTTTATTATACCACTAGCAACCCGCCCCGACTTCGCAGGGGTACAAATTATACACCAAAACCTTCCTCATGAATCGCTCTGTCTATTATTGAAAACCGCACGAAAATCCGTTCAATAGTTTTTCAATTTATCGCGAACAGATCTGACAGACAGACGCGGCGGCGGACTTTGTTTTATAATATGTAGTAATTTAACTGTAATAGTAGGTTAGTATCGAAACATTTCGAGTGTAACTAGTAGCTACACTCGAGGGTTACAAGCAAGGATGTTGCGGGTTTACAGGCTGGTAAATAGCTAGGTATACTAGTTTTCACTCTTTTCGTCGTCGCGATCACGTAAAAAAACGTTTTGTCCTTTTTGAAAAGCTTACAAACTCGTATTGTTTGTAGTTATATTTTTTATGTACGGAAAGAAGTTATTTCGACAATTATTTTAGGCTTTGTCAATGTTTTTAAAGATTAATTTATTTAGATGGGTAATTTAATTATGTATATACGTAAGAATATGAATATCTAAACTAATATTATAAAGAGGAAACATTTGTGTGTATGTCTGTAATGTTTTCACTCAAAAACTACTGAACCGATTGCGATGAAACTTGGTATGTAGATAGCTGGAGACCTGGACTAACGCATAGGCTACTTTTTATCCCGACATTCCCACGGGATCGGAACTTACGCGGGTGAAACCGCGAGGCGCTGCTAGTTAGGAATATGTTTATACACATATACTCACGCCTGTGTTCCATGAATAAGTTACAGGAGACACACCTCATTGCTCCACCACCACCACCACACCCCCACACCACCACATAGGCTAGGAACAAGCCACGAAGTCACACTCAGGCTGAAAAAAACACATTATCCAGAAACAAATAATTTTACATAATATTTACCAACTAGTGATGTGCCGGATATCCGTATCCGTATCCGCAGATATCCGAGGGAAAAAATAAAGTTCTGTATCCGTATCCGTTATTTTTTGGCGGATCTTTTACGTTATAATATTTGATTACGCTTATGAAATTCTAAATTTATTTTGCTAAAATTAAGTAATAATTTTGCTAATATTAAATATCTGATGTAGTGATCAAAGTCACGCGTATCGGCATTAACTGAGAAAAAAGCTTGAGGTCCGTATCCGTATCCGAATTCGCGGATCTAGACACTAGTAATCCGTATTCATATCCGTATCCACGGATATACATTTTTAACGATCCGGCACATCAATGATACCAACTAATATTATAAATTCGCCTATGAGTTTGTTTGTATGCAACATTGATCAGATAATCGGTTAAGTAGTTAAACCCTACTTAACCGGTTATCCTGATCAATTTTGCATACATTTTTTCCGGGTATAGAAAAACACATAAGATACATTTCATCCAGAAAAAAGTCTCTTGATCCCTCAGGATCTCGCATAACTTTTTATGCGAGAGAAGCCGCGTGTAGAATCTAGTATTTGATATTCGGTTATTCTAATCACTCTCACTAGGTAGGTACTATTGTAGGCAGGTATTTTAAATTACGAAAATTCTCGAGATATTGTCACTACTTCTAAGATTGACTATTAATGAGGCTGTTTGTGACCAAATGACTAAAAGGTCGGTTTATGATGTCACCTTTGGTTTTAACCCCTGAATCATGACTTGATATTATCCTTTATCAGGCTAAATAGTTTTGATCTATTATGTACTGTAAGCTGTATTATCAAGCTCCTAAAATGGCTAAAATTAAAGCATAGGGGTTTTTGTTTGATTGTTTGTTTGTTTAAAGGCACTTATCTCAGGAACTAACAGTCACATTTGAATAATTATTTTTGTACTAGATAGAGCATTCATCAAGAAAGGTTATAGGCTATGTAATATTACGCCACGACTGTTAGGAGCGGAGCAGTGGCCATAAACGTAGGGGAAACTTTGGGAAATGGCTAGTATGAAATAAGATTTGCAACTCGTAAACAATAAATAAAACTATAAGTAGCTTATTCAAATGGCATTAAAAGTTTAAACAATTCTTCAACGTTTTTATTTACCACCTGCCCGAGTAACATGTTGTTGTTTTTGGCGCCAAAACTACTACATTCTAATTTTAAGAAAGTTGTTGGTCAAACAACTTAATTTATGGAGCTTCGAAGCAGTTCCGCAGCGCTATAAGGATTTATTACTATGTTATATCGCTCGTATAGGTATCGATTAAAATGCATGCGAATTTGGTTGCGATCGAACATATCGATACAAACGCATTCGATACAATAAGTTGCGACATAGGGATACAATAAACTTTTTTGGGCATCCCGTGTTCCTTACCTACATAGTGTTAAAGTGTTATATATACATACGTACATAGATACAAGGAATACTTACCTTGTTCATCTGTACCTACAATTAGGTGTAAAGTATGAATAATGTCAAACTAACATGGTTATCATCGCTATCTTGTGTCAAGTGGTTTATTTTATTACATCACCGCAGACATTCGGCCTAAATAATTAGAGGTCACACGATACACGATAATACCTACTGTTAGTATGGGGTGCGAACAATGTACGGTCTGCAAAGAACGTCGAAATTCATAATTATACACATTTTTTAAACTAAAGTCCAATCATTACAATGACTGCTGATGAGCACGATCATTTATTCAGTGTGTGGTTGTAATTTATCTATAATGTGTATGTATTTAGAAATATATAAGTATGTTTATCAGTAGTTTAGTTACCATAGTACAGGCTCTGCCTAGTTTGGGATTTTGGCCGTGTGTGAGATGTGTTAGGTTACAAGTTATTTTTATTATATGCATTTAGGTATATCAATCGGTGGCATGTCGCTCACGGCGATTTCTTCGAGACAACTTTTATAATATAGGGCGGTCTAAAATGTGGGCAAATCTCGATTCGGAAAAACACTATCTGGAACCGGATCCGGCGATCTACCAATTCATTGAATACTCAGGTCAGTCAAAACACCCACTAAACTCCAATGAAGACAGATATTTTTTTATTCTTTGAGGGTGCATCAAGCGCAGTACCGAGGGTTAAGCAGAGTTCAATATTTCTTTTTATGGTATATGGGGCAAACGAGCAGACGGGTCACCTGATGGTAAATGACTACTGCCGCCCATAGCCACCTGTAACTCAAGAGTCACGAGAGAGAGAGGGGGGAAGAGTGGGAAGACGGGAGAGGGGAATTTGAGGGGAGGAGAGGGGGAGAGGGGAGAGACGGGAATAGGGGAGAGGGAAGGGTTAGGGCCTCCGTTACCTCACTCACGCGGCGAAAATGCAAGCATTGTTTCACTACCGGTTTTCTGTGAGGCCGTGGTATCGAGCGGAGTCGAGCCGGCCCCATACGTGCCGAAGCATGGCTCTCCCACGTATGAGTTCGAATATGGTTTCTCTTTACAGGTTTCATGTTACTTTGTTCAGGGTCTCATAATATAGTGACTTTCGTTGCTGGCTGTCCACATATGTAAATAAAACGACGGTTTAGTTTCATTAACTTGCAAATATACATGTGTGCTATCATATTTGTTCAAAAATACATACTTACCTACACTTTAAAGAAAATTCAAGATAGCCTAACGTTGTTTCTTTGGTGACTAAGGAATTTGATCGTTTTAAAAACCTTGCTAAGGCTGCGGTTCCACTAGAGATGTGCGAGGTAGCTAAGTGGTGAAGCTAAGCTATGAAAATATTTTTCCTGTTCCACTAGAGCTAAATTGCCTAGTTGTACAAATAACATGTGCTACGCTATGAAGATATGCTACGCGAGCTATGCGCGATGTACACGAACTAACTAAATAGTCTACTCTGTCAGTTCTGCTCTGTACTTCACAAGGCTAACTACAACACTCGCGAGTCCTTAGCTCACATCTTAGGCATATATCCTTATCATACACCCATTAGTATTTTTCCACCAATTTCAATAAGTGACGTGCAAGTGCGTGCAAGGTAACTGTAGCTCTATTTTGTTTTCTTTTCCTATATTTTTATTTAAATTTCTTTTATTTTTTAATGTTTTATCACGTTATACTGTAAGCACTTTTTTTTTAAACGTAACTTAGAAATAAATATTTTTTCTTTCTTTCTTTCTTTCTATTTAAAAAACTTAGCTTCATTGAACCTCGTTTCACTAGAGCTACGGTAAATTACGTTATGAATCGAGCAATGTACTATTGGTGGAAAACAGACACATCCATAGCTCCGCAGCTTGGCACATCCATAGTGGAACCACAGCCTATAAAAGCTGCAATTTATGTGACACTCGAAAAATAAAACTAAAATTTTCGTAAATTAGTTTATTACTTTTGTTTTCCTGAGCTTGGTGTTTACTGGCACCGGTAACAACTAACAACTTTTAAAACCTTGTTTATAAACCACAATCCACCAATTTATTTCAGGGATTGGGTTCAAATTACAAACCGCTGTAACCCCTGCCGTAGCAAGTATCTATAAGCTAAGCTGACGACCTTAGGGAGGTTTTATCCTTGTTTGCGTCTTTATAAGTCTAATAAAAGGAAGACTCCAACTCCAAAACAGTAAGCACTAATAACGTGAACGTGAACCCTGCTATTAGACAAACAGTAGTGTCACGTGGTCATATATCTTTGTTCAGACCAAATAAAGCCTTCGTATTATTTATCTATGACTCATGATTAACGTTCTTCTGAATGTTTATTCATAACGAACTTCAACACATTTTTGCGGCTAAACGTGTTGTGCGAATATTATTGGCGCGAAATTCGAAAATAGAACCTACAATACCGACTGGATCGCGCCAATATGGGGCAAGTATGCTTATATCACGTGATGCTAAACGTGTGTGAGCCGTGATGCAGAAATAAATTGTTTTTATTGAACTAAAAATCTAAATTTTTTCGGTCATGGTGCGTAAGTCCTTACAATGGCAGTTCAATTTATGCTGGCCTATCTCTATGCTGGAGTTACGGTCTAAAATTCAAACACCAAGCGATCACTAGTATGTATTAATAGACAATCAATGAACTCATAAGGTCACTACTATTCATAAAGAATACGATCAAGTCGATCCTCTAACTCTAAGCGATAGTCGGCATTGGGGGAATTTATAGTAGCACTTAACTTTTTTAACCGAACAAGAGGGGTGTTATAAGTTTAACGTGCCTGTGTGTCTGTATATGTGTGTCTGTGTGTCTGTCTGTGGCATCGTAGCTCCCAAACGAATTTACCAATTTCAGTACGTTTATTTTGTTTGAAAGTTCACTTGATCGAGAATGTTCTTAGATATAATTCAAGGAAATCTGTTCAGCCTTTCGAAGATCTGGATGTGTTTTAAATTTTAAATTTATGATTATTAAATGCTGGTGTGAAGATATTTGAAAGAAAGAATAAGTTTATATCACTTGAGTTATTATACTACGCTAATAATAACAACTCAGTGATTAATATATGAGGATGACAGACATAATAATGATATAGTATAACATTAATACAATTATAGAACTAATTATGAAGAACAAAAACCTTCTCATACACAACACAGTAGAATTACGTATGGCAGTTAAATTGTTAGCTGAAACTACGAGTTTAACACGAGCTTAAATTATTCTTTCGTAATAAATATTAATTATAATAAATAATATAACACTGTATAATCTGTACATAGAGGTACTTAATTCACATTACTGTGAACATACTGTCTGTGTACTTTTTTATATTTTTTAAAACGTTGTTGATTATAATCTGTGGTTTATATTTTTTAAATTATGCATGTAGACTTCAAATTTTTTTACTAGCGGTCACCCAAGAACGTAAGCAGTACGAAGCGGTGTTCATTTATCACCCATTGTTCGCTGTTGTAGAATATGTTGTAATTTTAAAACGTCGTAAAATTTCCAAATAACATGGTTTAAGTAATACAGGTAGTGATTTTACCCCGTAATAGGTGCCTCAATCGGTTCCACACAAGGCTTCCATATTTTATTATTGACGACCGTGAATGGTGGTGCTTTATTGGTTACCGAAGGCTTCTCAACCGTGTCAGCAGTTCTACTGGGTGGATGTGACCAGATATTTTTTTAAATATTTATAGATTAAGGATGAATAATGAATTCGTGAAGTTTCTTCATCCACGCAATCAGCTACCTATATGGAAACGCCCATATAGTCATCAATGTTCTGTCCGTGTGCTTTTGGTTACAAAAAAAATCAAAAATTACCTATGTTTAGGTACTAAGTATTGAATTTTCACATCATGTACTTCGACCTCTTTTCTGTGAATACCTTTAAAGTATAATCCTTTGAAGGTTGTTTGTAAGAGATCACAGCTTGCGGTAAGACCGTCCCGCGTCCATTGTAACACTGTAAACTGTA
Source organism: Callimorpha dominula (assembly GCA_949752705.1). Lineage (NCBI taxonomy): Eukaryota > Metazoa > Arthropoda > Insecta > Lepidoptera > Erebidae > Callimorpha > Callimorpha dominula. The sequence goes on along the minus strand of OX457010.1, from coordinate 9,207,600 downwards.
ACAGACTATTGTACCCCACTAACTGCTTCTGTGATATTTGGTATGCAATAAAGTATCATCTATCTATTTAATAGTGGTGTGCCGGATTACCGTAATCGTATCCGTATCCGCGGATATCCGAGGAAGAAAAAAGCTCTGTCAACTGAGCAAAAAGCTTGAGGTCCGTATCCGTAATCGCGGATATCCGAGGAAGAATAAAGCTCTGTCAACTGAGCAAAAAAGGGTATCTGTATTCGCGGATCTCGAAACTAATAATTCGCCGTATCCGTATCTGCGGACATACATTTTAACGATCCGGCACATAATAGTTCTTGTGTTCTTATCCTACCGTTGTCACGTTTTATTTTAGCATTTAAATAAAACGAAACAAAGTTTTAGGAGAATGAATTGTTATATTAAAAAAATATAAATAACAAAGCTCTGCCTAGTTTGATCAGAGCCATCAGACGGCTGTGTGTGAGGTGCTTCAAGGGTAAAAAAATAATAACTTCGAAATTCAGATCATTGGGCAGCCTTATTTCTTTTAATACATACTTTAAATAGTTATTTTAAAAATCATAAAATAATATTGATGTTACATTTTATGTATTTCTGTTACTATAAAAAAATAAATCATTATTACAAGTAATTTAAAATGAAGTCAGTATTTTTTTAATAAAGATTTCAATAGTAATTGGGGTACACCAGAAAGTAGATTATTGTAGATATATTTAGTTAACCCATCTCATGCGATCACATCGCGTGTCTCATTGATCATGATTGTTTTTTATTAACACCTTGTTGCAAGACGCGGTAGTGCTCAGGAATGTGGATCGCGCATTATAATAATGTTATTATTACCGCTTACACCTTATAAATAAAATTAATGTTCATGATAGTTCATTCAGGGTAGAAATCAGTACCGTATATTGTGTAACATATTGCAATAAAGGCATTAAACTGTTAACTTAGTGTAATTGAGAGATCTTCTCGAAATATTTAGGTACATAAGTAAAGGTAAACAATAAAATGGGCCATACATCCTATACCTACGTTACGCATTGATAAAAAAAATACTAAAACCTAAAATACTACGTAAGGTATAATATATGAATAATAAGGAACCTTTGTTTGTCCGTACGTATTTATTTCATTTTTATGTGAACGGACCCGATCATAAAAATAAAGCTGCAGAACGAAATTGATTTTACCCGTGAAATTTATTAAAGTCACAAGTCGTTAAGTGCAAATCCACATTTTCGAATACTAACCAGTGTTTTCAAAAAGTTACCTTGAAGCTTAAAATCTGGCAACAGTGAGTTATTATATATTATCCAAAATAGAATTGTTCTAATGACCACTTTATCTAACCATGCAGAGATAAGACGTCACGAACCGGATCTATAAATAAATCTCGCGGTATTGTATAACCAAACTGAAAGGTATTGAAAAGAAGACTATTAAATTCGAAATATTATTATTGTTTCTTCCCCTTTAAGACTCCACCTGTATTCTTTTACAAAAAGCGTCCTTGCTTCCATTGTTAAAGGTTTGCGCGCCAAGTGACTGCCAAAATCGGCACACGCGGCCGATGCGCGGGAAAATATCGAGCGTCAGTCGGTCTTGAGAAGAGCGCGCGCGCACACGCAGTCACGCAGTACTTTATAGGTTAGAATTGGCGCGTCCACGTCCGCCAGGTGCGATCCGTTCCCCCGCTCTAACCCACTGCCGTGCCTATCCTCCCTCTCGCCGCGCTACCTGCGGACAACAGCTGTTTTCTCTCGGGAGATTAGTCAGATGTTTCTTGCGAACCAGTCAGAGCACACCTGACGCGCGCTAGGTTATCAGTATCAGTTATGGCAGCCGGAGGACGTACACCTAAACAGAGGAGATTCGAGATATCAGCTGGGATGGCTCTTAGGGCATCCAATACCCCAAGAAGAAGGCGCGGTAGCTGCAAGTGTTTATTTGGAGCGCCGGACAGGGATGAGACAAGGCGGCTAATGGCCGAGCAATACGCAAGGGAAAGGAAACGCTTCATCAGACGGTTTAATTTTGATATTGATACAGAATGCACATATAAATCTGCAAAGATGGATTCGCCGGTCAAGTTTTGTGAAGAAGACAAGGAGAACTCGGAGAGCCCGGTAAGGATGGCTACAGACGCACTAGCGTGTGTAGGGAATACTGACTTAAGGATGTTAGGATCACCATCGCGACGTAGTGCTGCTAGTAGTTCATCTAGCTCACCTCGTACACCACGCACACCTCGCACGCCCCGAGCGTCGCGAACCCCGCGAACTCCACGCACCCCCGCATCCAGGAGACAGCTGCAAATGACAGGTCAGTACATGCAATTGTTTTGAGAATTCAAAGTTAAATATGGTTTTACGTCAGACGATAATATTAAAATTATTTTTATTGTGTTTGTTATTTCGATGTGTCTGTGAAACTTATGGTCTGTCGTCTTATTTCGTATTCAGTTGCCGTCTTGCATAATGCAGGAGTAAAGAATTGAATACTGCATATTAATATTTATTTGCTTAGTGCAACATAGTTTGTCTTATCATCTTAAAATTATTGAAACAGAGTGTATGTTATAGATATAGAATTTAATATATTATTATATTTGTACTAAATGTTTGACTAGTTAGCACCAAGGTTCAGTGGTGGAGAATGCCCTAGGCATTAAGTCCTTGTACGAAAATGTGTATGATGTTTAAAATAAATAAAGTAATAAATAAATATTTACGCATTCCTTGGTTGCTCGATGGTTTAGCCTATTCAACAATTTAATGTTTTTTGGCGTAATGCCAACTTAGCACATTTATGAGCAATGTTGTACATTAATTTGACTGGCCTGTTTTTGTAGTGGTTAGTGACCCTTATTGCTAAGCCAGAGGTCATGGATTCGATTCCCACCCAGGACAAATAATTGTGTGATGAGCACGATAATCTGTTCTGTGTCTGGGTGTAATTCATCTATAATTTATGTATGTATTTAGAAATATATTAGTATGTTTATCAACAGTATGGTTACCATAGCACAGGCTCGCCTAGTTTGGGATCAGACAGCTGTGTGTGAGTTGTCTGAAGTTATTATTATTATTACTAATTTACAATGACATGTACCTTGTATTTTTTAACTCTAATAAACACGTATAGCAAAGTAATTTCTTTACGTAAGCCTCATATATCTGCTTTTCTGAGATAACTTATCGCGCACAACAACAATAATGTCATCTGCGTTATCAATTCTTGTAATACATGTTTATTTTCTAGTTTTGAATTAAAAAAGGAAAGAAAGACAACATTAAATCTGATCTGTTAGGCAGTGATCGTATCTATTCTGCTCAGCTCAGCCAAATAAAGATTTAGTATTTTTATATCAAATTACATTTAATATAAAAAATACATTATAATTTTAAATAGATAGTTTCTTTTTAATTGACTAGTTTTATATCTTTGTCGTATACTACCTATTGCCTTTTAGTATATTTATGATTAAAGAACTAAATATCAAAATCGATAATGCACGATGCAGTTTAGGGTTAAAAAATTAAAAATACTATTGACTAGGTATGCTATGTTGTGTGATAAACATATTGTACGGATGTTCATAGTTAAATAAAAAAACTAGTTTTATTACAAGTACCTACCTATTTCGAAGTAAAAGTAATGAATATATCCTACTACTACTATAAACGTGTAAGTTTGTAAGGATGTATGGAAGTATGTATGTATGGATGTATGAATGTTTGTTACTCTTTCACGCCAAAACTACTGAACCGATTGCGATGAAACTTAGTATGCAGATAGCTGGAGACCTGTATTAACACATAGGCTTTTTTATCTCGATATTCCCACGGCATCGGGAGTTACTCGGGAGAAACCGTGGGGCGCAGCTAGTATATAATACACACGAAATAAAGTATTTTACCTAGATATCAAATGAGATTATTTCATCCTACCTTTTTCCCGCGTCTTTTTGCCGAGATGAAGGGTACCTACCCTAAGTCTTTTCCTGTACTCCTAACAATGTGTATGCAAAATTTCATGATAAACGGTCGAGCAGTAAAGGCGTGAAAGCGTTACAAACAAACCAACTCGCATTCGCATTTATAATTTTAGTTAGGAGACAGTCTTAGACGGGAGTCAGCACAGCACAAATAGACTGCTACACATGTATTGTGCTAAAACTGGTTATCCACAGGAGTCAACTACCGGAGCTACTGTACTACACACGTGTGCTTCTCTATACTATAACCATAAATACTAGATAACTACAAATTATTAGAATAGAATAGAATAAACTTTATTGTACACAAGTAAATATTGCTTACAGTAAGTTTACAAAAATTGATATATACAAACGGCGGCCTTATCGCTGAAGGCAATTTCTTCCAGGCCATCTTGGGCTGGAAAAATAATGACCAGATATATAACAATCTAATGGGTATTTTTATTACTACAAAAGGCCTTTCGCGTATTAAGGAATTGAAAATCCCATTTGAAGCGAAATGAGGAAAGAACCATTTATTAAATTGTTTCCTTATCCAGAGGGTAATAGTGATTCTAAAAGGTTTTACAGCATAAAAAGAGGGAAGTAATAAGTTTTTCCTAGAATTTTCTAATTAAATCTACTTATGCTAGATTTAATCAAGTATTAATAACTAGGTACCTAAGTTTTTTCGATTAGTTATAGTCACGTTCACGTCGGAGTTTCAAGAGTAAAAAACATTTTACCGTGTTGCATTATTTTGTTACCTTTAGTCACGTTCACGTTAACTGTTTTTTTTTGTATTTTATAAGAACCTTTTATACGTACAATTATAAAAGAAAAATAAAAGTGCAATAAAACTATTGGAATATCTAAACTAATATTATAAAGAGGAAACATTTGTGTGTATACTAACTTTTAAACTTTCGCGTTCCATGATATAATATTATCTACGTATTAACGGAAATAACGCGATCACGAAAAGAGGTATGTAATACCTTTTCGTGATTGCGTTAATTCCCGTTAATACGTAGATTTGTGTGTATGTTTGTAATGTTTTCACACAAAAAACTACAGTATCGATGAAACTTGGTATATAGATAGCTGGAGACCTGGATTAACGCATAGACTTTTTATCCCGACATTCAAACGGGATCGGGACTTCCGCGGATGAAACCGCGACGCGCTGCTAGTTTAGAATAAATTAATATAGTCATCATTTTGTGAACTGTACTTCAAGTGTGTTAGGCAGGAAATAAAATATATTTAACTAGAGGTGAATATTGTGCTTAATTAGGAATTTGAGCCGAAAAGAAAGGATATTGCTGAATAAATCGTTTTTCTATCAATAATTAATTACTGTTTTTTTTATTTCCAGTAGCTTTTAAAACAACCAACTCCTTACACCAAGTACATACAAAAACTTTGCTACTATTATGTATTCGTTCATTAAGTTCATGAAATCATGAGTCAGAGAAAACCGGCTCCCTAGCATTATATCGTGTAGGTTAGTGGGCGTCTTCTAGTTCATAAACTAAACTATCATATTGCCTCTTACTACATTGTTGAAACAATCACTTGGTGTACACGGTTTATTTTGTGGATCTTTATGCTATTTGGTACAACAATTGTATGGGCAGTTAAAAATTTGACTCCATATAACCTTAACTCTTTGGTTTAAAACTCCATAATGAAGCCTTAATTTTCGAACTTGTTTTAAATTTAGAATATCAGTTTTGATTTCAAGTAAGACTGTTATAACTAAACATAGATGGTGAAAGCCCAAGCCGTGCCAAGCCAAGTCATAAAAAAAAAGTAAACGTAGTTTCCAAGCGCACAAAAATGCACAGCACGCATGTTTTAATTTCAGTAAAGGCACAGATTACTAAGTAGTTACTAGCAGAGGTAGCTTAGTAATAAGCAGGTTCTAAAAAATTCAAGAATAAGTCCGATGACATTGATGATTATGATGAAATAAGATGCATGTCAGTTGGTGAAAATAATGTTTTCGTTACATAGATACATACATACACGTCGAGCTAATAAAATCGTTTTTAAATGATTCCATTGATACCTATTCCTTGGTTACTAAACTTGACTACCTACGCGGACTAAAGCGTATTTAGGAATAGTTACGCATTACTGCACCATCACCGCTGTTTACTTCGTGACTACAAAAGACTGTGAGCCAGATCGAATAGTGGTATTGTCGAATAAAAAGTAATGTAGGTACTTATAAAAACAGTCACGGCTCAGTTCTTCCGGGGTATTTTGAGGATGTTTTATCCACGTCCATTGTGGCAGCGTTCCCTGTCCCGTGTCCTTCACCCCGGCTAGGTCAAGTGACGAGAACAATCGTTTTGTGTTTTTGTGTGATACTAATAACAGAGCAACGATAGTGATTATTTGAAAATAATTAGAATCAAATTTATTTAAAAGTTAAGGTTAAAAATAATGTCTTACAAAAAGATGTGGTAGTAATAAACTTGAACACCTCACACACGGCCGTCTGATCCCAAACTAGGCAGAGTCTGTATTATTGTAACCAGACTGCTGATAAACATACTTATATATTATATTACAGATAAATTACACCCAGACACAACAAATTATCGTGCTGAACACAATTAGGTATTTGTCCTGTGTGGGAATCGAATCCCAGACCTCTAGCACAGCACTCAGGATCATTAACCAACAAAATATTTAAGGATCGTTGTGTATAGCTGATAATTAATTTAATCAATTTCAAAACAAAAATGATTTCATTTGTCTTTTTTAAACGGATCAAGTTTATCTCCGGGAAAAATCTTTTCTCACATGGATGCACATTTCTGAAGTCTTAGAATTTTTATGTGAAGACTTGATTTATTAACCCCCGACGGAAGAGGGGGGTACCTCTTAAAATTTTGAGGTGTCTGTGTGTCTCTCTGTGGTATCGTAGCTCCCAAACGCACGATTAAATTTTTTTTTTTTGTTTGAAAGGTGACTTAATCAAGAGTGTTCTTAGATATAATTCAAGAAAATCTATTCAGCCGTTCGAAGACCATCAGCTCTTCTAATCGTTGAAGGGATATTAGAGAGAAAGTCGGGGGTATTTTAAATTTATGATTATTTTATTTTTATACGGACCTTTTAGACATTCTATCAGCACCCTTGGTATTTAATACCCTATAGTTTTGTTTATATGACCCATATTTTCAGTTTCTGAATGAGATTTCCGTGTTGAAAATCACGAATTGAATTATCCGTAAAGTGCTTACAAAGCACTTTACGTTATTCACTCTCACTAGGTATTTCCGACCCAAAAATAATGATTACTCGTTTCGGTAACATGTTGTGTACTTTGTAAATATAAAAGGTTGTGTAATATTGTTACATTACCAACAATAAATGAAACTACTACACGTACTGTTAATATCTTTTTCATCTACCGCTTTCACACACTTCTATCAGCAATCAGCTGGTGGTAAGAACAGTGCTGGACTGTGCGTACGGTCTAAATTTTTTCCATATCCATACTCCTTCGAAGTATTTTTTCAACAGTATTTTATAGGATGGACATGTTTCCGCAATTGAGAGACTCCAGTTCAATGTATTCTTTCCCAAGATTTCCGAGCTTATGCTACTGTGACGTAACACCCCGCGGTTTTCGAGTCCCACATAACCGCGTCATCGTGATTTCAGTGAAGTGGTACCCATGGGGTAACTATAAGTTCAAAAGGGGTTCTAGCTTGTCTGATTTGCTATTTGAAATACATACAACATGCTTGTATAACAGTATGTATTTTGTACATATGAATAATAACTTACGTACTTAATTGAATATTCTTATATTATATTAATTTCAAATCTTAATAATAATATTATAAGTAGTGACCATTAAGGTGTATGACCTAAAATGTTTATCAAAATCATTACGATATACAAGATACAATGATCAAAGATTCGAGTCATGGCGTTCGATCTGTCCATGGTGTGGGGTCAATGAACCGTTACGTCATCTAAGGTTCACATCTTTTGTTTCTCGCTCTCATCCAACAAAATTTCTTCTTTGATTTTTTCGTTCTAAACTTAACTTTTTGCATTGGAATAAAGATTAGTTATAACCTCTAAGTACTTAGTGCTTGTCGATAAATATGAAGTGCTGGAGAATGATTAGAAATTATAGAATCATGAATGATTTTAATAATATTATATTATGCGATTCGTATTTTAAATTTAATGGGAACATTTTTTAGGAGTCAGGAGTTAGGTGCACAACAAATTTCTGTTCGAAGTAAAATCGTTAGGCAATAAAAGTAACTTTATCATACAGAAAACGACGCTTAAGCAGCACTACTATCGTGGTGTACAAACTAAAAAAAACCTGAAAACCTTGAGTTGTAAAGGGGGATAATAACGCAGAAAAATTAATGAATAAAAGAAGGAATATTCACAAAACCACATTGTACCACAGGTTCTGTTTTGCAACTATAAAAAAATGGGTGCATTAACATCTCTCTCTGTATAAATTTTCTGGTATAAATAAATGAACATCCGTTTTTGATCTAATAATAATTAATTAAACTCTAATAACGCTTAGCATTGCCCGAACAAGCATCTTACTCCAGTCAATGACCTCAGTTTTACGCTTTCGAAAATAATTGGGCTTTTTTGTTACTCCCTATCAGTATTCAAGTGGTCAGCTGCTTAAATAGACATACTATCGATTAGTCCGACAGGAAACAGACGGATAATAAGTCGACCAGAAAAGTGTTAGGCAGTCATTAGACTAGGTTTTCCTGTCAATTGGATACATTTCTACGTTTAAACCCTGCAATGCAACAACATCGTAATGTCATGTCTTAATATTTCACATCCAATATGTACCGAACCCACAGTTAAAAAATATAAAATTAATAATCAAAAATAGACTGATTTGCCTTAATAGTCATCTAAGCTTCATATGCATATGTGAAGAGGATATCCCATCTTCTTAACAGGTGAGGCATTGTGAAATTGGAGCTTTGCCGTAGATCCATAAGACAGTATAGGATTTAAATTGTTGTTAATAACGCTAATGTTTCAAAAATATAGTTACGAATACCCAATTACTACATATACACTGTATATGGCTGACGATCAATCAGGATCGATATTCGATCCATGAGATATTTGTCAATCATAATCGTCAAGCGTGGGCCCAGTAGCGCCTCAACTTTGAGACGGTTGTAGGTGCGATAGCTGGGAAATCTTTTGCTGGAGACCATAGTCCAAAGCTAGAGTGCGTGGGATTCCGCCGTCTTATTTTGCGAGGTGACGTTGGCTAAAGAGGCGGCGGGAAGGGTATGGGAGAGGACGAGTACTCTCCCGTCCCGCAGCAGACGCTCAGTGATTAAAAGAATTAACTATACGTATAGTTTAGACTATAAATATTAACATTATAAATATAAGGATTTGATTTTATGTTCAAAAGTATTAATTTTGCACTAAAATTTTTTTTTTTTAATGCCCCAAAAATTAACTCGATTCTAATTTCTGAGAAGTCTCGAAATCCCGGGATGTACCGAGACTTTGATCGTGGGTTGTCTCGTGTCCTGGGACTCTGAGACTGTCGAGATTGCCCAAACCCTAATTGTGACATCACCACAGAGCAATGAATTTTACATTTAAAATGCCGCGCAGCCCGGACCGGTCCGGGCTCTCTATGGTGGGCATAGACTATATTCATAACTTTTAAATTTTATATAGTCTTTATTTACTCAAACTTATGAATCATCGGTTGGAGTAAATAAAAAAAATTTAACACAGTGCAATCTACATTCCAGGCCGTATTGGTAAATACTTTATATTTTTCAGTAAATCAAGATTTGAGCTAATAATGCTAATATTTACATTTGATAACCTTATGTAGGTTAAATTCCAAATCTAGGGCTGTCTTAAATTTCTGCTCGAATTGAAGCCACCAGATTGTTTAAGTCCCTCCAACGTACCGCAGGTCTCTCTTTTTCTGGGTGGTAGAAAATCATGTATTAGGACAAAATAAATAAGACAATTTCTGACGTTTGGAATACCTCTCAAGCTAAAACATGAATGGTGGGAACCATTATTTAATGCATTAAATCTCGCTGTAATTTGATACAATAATTAAAGTTTGTCGTTTGTGTACTTATCTTAATAATATTTTGATGGTTGTAATTAAATAGATTATACATAAACAAAGATAAGGTATACCCATACATAATTGTATAGGAAATAAATGCAGAGAAATTATTAAAATATACACTTCAGGAACAATGAAAAAAAAAATGAATTTGTATTGTCTAAAAAATAGTAGGTATAAGTAATTTTGCAAAAGCGCTACATAAAATAAAATAAAAAATGAAATGTTATCTTATAATATTTACTTGGACGACAACCATGCGTGGTTATGGAGTGTATGTAGCAAATAAACAAGTCGGTGTTTACTGGGTGTGGCCACCTGCTTGACCTCGATTGCTCGCAAAAGTATGTAGGGTAGGACATTATGCTATATCAACTCGTCAATTTATCTTTTAAGTTCAGTTTCTCACCTATACTTGTAGGTTTTACAACACCATTTTTTTTACTCGAATTTTCAGTATGTTATTCCTTGTTCTTCTTAATATACAAATATAAATACATAGTAGGATTTAGTACAATAATAAGATTGGTAAATCATACAATAATAAATACAAATGATCATCTGCCATCTATTACCAACAAAAACGTTTTATGGCAAAGTTTTATGCGTTTCCTATAATATTTTGGCCTTTAGAGGCATATAGGGATAAGATAAGGGTCGAGACCGTATTTGGTTACTTAGTTGTATAAAATGACAAATTCTGATATTTACTAGCTTTACACTATAAAGTAATAAACTTCTACTATACTTACGAAAGTGAAAACTTCTTTTGGCACGTTGGGCCAGCTCGACCGGTATGATGCCACGGCCTCACAGAAAACCAGCAGTGAATGTATGTGATGCAATGATTTCGTTGTTTTCGCCGAGTGAGTGAGCTTACCAGAGGCCGTAACCCTTCCCTCTCCTCCTCTTCCCCCTTCTCCCCTTCGTCCACCTTCCCCTACTCTCACCTTAATGGTCGGCAACGCATTTGTGATTCTTGAGTTGCAGGTGCCAAAGGGCGGCGGTAGTCATTTACCATCGGGTGACACGTCTTCTCGCTATCCCATAAAAAAAAAAAGTATACTTAGTAGAATTTTATAGTTTCTTGTGCTTATGGTCAAACATAAAAATAATTAATGAAATAAAACAACAAACCCGACCGGCTATTAACTAAAAGCGAAACCTCAGCGTGCCAAACAACTCGACATACAACAATGTATGTACCCTCGAAAAACATAACCCTCCTTTGGCAGTCGGGTAAAGTAAGCATATTTTGTTTTATAAATAAACTAGCAACCCGCCCCGGCTTCGCACGGGTAGTAGAGACATCTTCAGCAATCATCATCATATTTCAACCAATTTACACAAAACGCAAAGAAGTTATACACCTAAACCTTCCTCATGGATCACTCTGTCTATTGGTGAAAACCGCATAAAAAATAAATTCAGTAGTTTTCAGTTTATCGTGAACAGACAGACAGACGCGACGGGGAACTTTGTTTTATAATATGTAGTAATGAAATGAGCATCATAAAAATCCGTGCCATGCTCTATAAAATGTATTAAGAAAAACATAGACTTTTATTTTTACCAGTAACAATTCGTATTTATAAAATTACATCATGGTATTATTGTCTCATACCTTACCATAAAAGCTGTACCCATAATTATTCATCCACGAGACACCTGCTCGAACATGTTCATCTGACTCATCTGACATCTGACTTTAAAATCTTTCCAATAGTGGCTTAGGTCATCATATTCGTCAGCTAACGCACGTGCTGTAAAGAGAGAATGATGTTACAGGTTAAAATATATGTAAAATATGACAAAAACTGGCACAAAAACACTACGACACTCGTTTAAAAATACTTAAAAAAATTGCAACATTAATATCATACGTTGATTTTTTCGTCGCCTTTACGCCGCCAATTTGTAAATGTCGGTGTATACTCATACGTAATTGTAGCATCGTCGTCATTAGGTACGCCACTTGTTTGCCACTTACTACAAGTGGCAAACAAGTGGCGTAAATATAGAATATTTTATTAAAACTCAAAGGATAAGAAGATTTTCAACTTATTCAGTGGTAGTCCACGACCGTTTCGTCCAGATAAGGGGACCGGTTCACAGTTTTTTTTTTTATTTAGAGATCGTCCCGTTGATTTTATTTTTACGAAATCTATCTAGCTTTTAACACGCTAAATAAAGTTAGTAAAAAAGACCGATCTTTCGACCGAAAGAAGATCTTTCTGCCCGAAATAGTCATAAAAAAAACTGCGTGAGTCGACATTCGTTTGGAATGCAGATCCATATTTAATGGGTTGAATAAATTGTATCATATTGCAAAAACTCGAAATTAATATTGCGTCATCTGTGAAACCTTGCCCTTGCTTACAACCAACATCAAATTAGAGTAACATCAAAAATAAAATAAATCGATTCGCGGTCACCATTTTTCGTTCCGCTAACACTTTTCCAGCTAGCCTCCATCCGCGCACGCGTCTGAAGTGTAATGTGCGGTAAGGATCTTCGATCCAATAATCCCTTAGCTCGATTTCCGGTGTGAATTCATGCGAACAGCTTTTATAAGCTTGTCTCAAGACAATATTATAAAAACCCCTTATTGCCAAAACCGACAAAACGAGTGTATAATATTATCAGCTATCTTTATTTCGCTTATGTAATATTCAAATTAAAATTAACCTTATAAATGTACCAGCATTTTTTGCTGACGGTACTTCATATCTTAATATATATAAATCTCGTGTCACAATGTTTGTCCTCAATGGACTCCTAAACCACTTAACCGATTATAATAAAATTCGCACACCATGTGCAGTTCGATCCAACTTGAGAGATAGGATAGTTTAAATCTCGAAATAAAATATGGCGGTACGAAGTTCGCCGGGTCAGCTAGTAGTTTTATAAAGTCTTACTATCCTTTTAACGACTCTAATATACTTAGACTAAGTCTATGAGCAATCTTGTTGATGTTTCCAGTCCTTTCTTCCCCCCACCCTTCCCCCCAGCGGGTATGCATACTGTAGGATCTCCCCCATGGAAACTTTGATTTGCTAACATCAACCAGACTCACGTCATGTCGTACCTTTGGAGAGGAAGCTAGCGGTCAGCTATCCTGAACACGAATTTCATTTTAGTTTCCTATTTTTCAGATTAAGTGTTTACATGTGATTTTAGACAGACGATAAAAGAGTGCAAAATAAATGATCTTAAATGTGTATTTTACAGAAGATAACAAGAAAAAAACCAATTTTTAGAAGATAAGAATTCGTTATTTGCCTACATGCGGGATGTATCACTATCACTACATATTATAAAGCAAAGTCCCCTGCCGCATCTGTCTGTCTGTCTGTTCGCGATAAACTGAAAAACTAATAAACGGATTTTCATGCGGTTTTCACTAATAGACAGAGTGATTCATGAGGTAGGTTTAGGTGTATAATTTGTTAAGATTTTGTGTAAATTTATTGAAATATGTAGATGATTCTTGAAGATGCCTCTGCAACCCTGCGAAGCCTTGGCGGGTTGCTAGTATTATTATAAAATATAACATTTATTACTTGTAGTTATATATAGGGGACACCGACATTTTGTTAGCCTTAAAAATCTCAAATTCCTTTAAAATTCAACAGAAATACTACTGATGTTATCGCGCATAGACACAAGAGTGAGAAATTCGAGTATAGAATACAATAGAACAATATCAGGAAGTCGGTTTTGATCGACCATAGATATTTGTATGTGTCGCGTATAGAGAAAACATTATTCAAAGGACGAAGTTGAACTACAATGCGTAGACAATCTTCCGGAAGTGACGTCTTTCTTGTTATTTGAGCTTAATAACCCTCCCTCTCTCGTACAAATACATATATGACAAAACGGTATTAGTTAAACGGTGCACGTTTTTGACTGTAATCATTCCACCGGATCATATTTATTATAAATATTGTAGTGGAAACACATTTTTTTTTAATATTAAGTATCTGTTTTGTATCAAAGTAGGCTTAGCTGCTTTTCTCATTAACTTTTTCTTTGTTTCGTTCTGATGCTTACCAAACAATTTTCTAATAGAGAACATAGTATTGTGAAAAATGGATCAGTAACAGCTATAGATGGGTAATCACCCGGGTTTTTACCCAGTCGTGGGTTTTACCCAGGTGATAACCCATCTCTAGTAACAGCATAAAGTAAGGAATCAGATTACATATTAAAAGATTCAAATACCAATTTCTAAATCCATTTATCTGAAAATTTTAATTTTATAAAAATGTTAATAATAAACATTTGCGTATACCTATCTCACAGCATTACTGATTAAGTATCAAGAAATATCATTGCTTCAATAAATTCTAACAACGAAAACAAAGTTAGCAAGATACATCAATAATGAAAAACTATTGTTATAACAGTTGGAACATCAAGAAGTAGACATCCTCATGCTTCCGCATAACTGAAACATAAACAAAGTACATATCTCATTTCAAGCAAACAAAGACAGCCATTTAAGTTAATGATTGACTATCAAAACGGTGTCTAATTACAGTATTGATACTTAACTCATAAGTCATAACTCATAACTAACAAATCGTCACTACATAATCGTAAAAGTAGGTAAAACCCTTGTTTGTACCTGCTACCACGCTCTATTCGTTTGGCGAGAATTTCAAAATTTCGATCGTAATTGTCAAGTCACTGTTCCTTCTTTGACCGTTAAATTCAAAAAAAATTCCCATCTACAATAATAAGAATACAACATTAACGTTCTGTGGTTACGTCAACCAGAACAGTGCATAGCGTGACGACCCTACGCAACTGAAGCAACCAACCGTGCCCTATGGGAGCACTTGTCTATGGTATTATTATTCACTATTATTATCTGAGACTGGTCACTGATCCACCCGCATTTGAGGATTATATTTGAAGTTTAATTTAAAATTCGAATTATTGATTTAATGTCAAAAGTGATCGGTTGCGATGTTTTAGTTTAAACTACGATATACTCGTATTTATACGATATATACTACGAATTTTAAACAATATGTACGAATAAATCGATGTATACTATAGTCATAGATAATACATTTTTCCCCAAAAAGGTTATACATACATAGGCATATAGCTCTTGATGTCACAGGCGGGACCCAATTGCAAATTATAAACAGAAAGAAAATTAATGGTTCCGCTTGCAATTAAACTTAATGAGGGTATTTAAGATATTTAATTTAGGCTTTTTGTTTATTTATTAAAGCTTTTTGCACATTAGTACATAGGCGGACTTAATGCCTAAGGCATTCTCTACCAGTCGACCTTTTTTTTTTTAGGTGATGCAGAGAAAAGAAGAAGTAGGTGCAATTAAAAATCTTGTAAAAAATTTACAAAAAAACAAAGAATGGGATATATACAAAATTCGATAAGAATATACACACAAATTATACACAGATACTTATAACTTTACTGTACCATATATTATACATATATACACACATACACAGATACATACACAAATACATATATAGTTATATAAGACCTAGACTATTATAAATATATATATAACGACATTACTGGTTCGAACTATTGACGAGTTGATTCTGCCAATTCTTTGAATAAGAGCTCCTTTACTCTTACCTTAAAAGTATAACGATTTGAAGCCGTCCTGACTTTGAGAGGGCTTTCAGCTCATATAGTCTGTTAAACCTAAATAGAGTTTACTTTTGCGCAATCTTGTTTCGGTCTTCTTAGTGCATTACTTTTAAATTGTCTTTACAGTCGGGTTTTTGATTTTTAAAATTTTTTATTCTATAAATTTATAAATATTATAAACACTTAACGCAATGTAAATAGAAGTAACAATTCATCAATACACGTTTTTGCATTGAACGGGAATCAAACCCGCGAACCCTCTGAAATAAACGATTATAATTATTACCAGGTTTCCGCTTCTGGTCTATCTTATTGACATCATGCATTAGTTTTCATAAAAGAATAGCTTCAGCTCTTTCTTTTATCTGATCTCTCATTCATTTATGACATATTTTATGCAGAACGGCAGTAGGTAGACTAGGTAGGTATTTCATACTGCGTCCTGTATATTGTGTTTATTATAAGGATAGTGCACATGCAAATGGTGAGATAAGAATAAAAATTCAGGCTTTTTCCATATTTTTCATATATTTTGAAGTTCTTAAATACCATCTCTACAGCCTCGAAAACATTAAAATATGTACTGCATTCGCACTTATTTTCAAATACAATTTTGTGTCATTTATTAGATAGTTGAGTCATTATTTGTATTAAATATTTATAGATTATATATTTTTTCGGGTTCCGTACCTCAAAAGGAAAAAACGGAACCCATATAGGATCACTTTGTTGTCCGTCCATCCGAAGGTCTGTCTGTCTGGCAAGACCCTTTTTCTCAGGAACGCGTGGATGTATTAAGCTGAAATTTATATCAAATACTCAGGTCTACTGTTCCTTAGAGCTGTGAAAAAATCAAACTTCTGAGCCAACGCAATCAAAAGATACAGCCGTTTATGTCGCAAATTTTCGACACTAGGAAGGGAATCAAAACCTACAGGGTACTTCCCGTGAACTCAGAATCTTGAAATTTGGTACGAAGCAACGTCTTATAGCACAGATAAAGGAAAAATTTACAAAACCGTAAATTTTTAGTTACATCATATAATAAAAATATTTTACGGAACCCTCGGTGCGAGAGTCCGACTTGCACTTGGCCGGTTTTTTTAATACAAATGGCTTTTAGAGTTGACTACATAACCTCCGAATTTCAGTGTAGTGCGAGTTGACGACAAAAAAAGGTAATATCAAATTGTGCCAACTCGGCTGAGGCGGATGTCGAAAACCCTCTGTCAAAGTCCAGCACCCGTTGCACCCGTTGAACAGTCGATATGTCTCCGTTATGATCACTTTGTCGTGCCGTCGCGCGTCGGCGGGGTGATTAACTTATCTTACGTAATTGTACGTACGTTTCCCACTAATAAAAAAAAAGTAAGTTATTTATAAATCCTAGCCTAGAGAGACCCAAATGAGTATTATAACTAAGGTTATTTTTATTTGAAATAGCAACGTGCCACTTAAACATTTTGATAATAATTCTTGAATTAAAAAAATATAATTCCATTTATTTTATAATAGAGTGTAAACCTTATTCGGGTTTGAAAAAAATAAAAAGTATTTATGCATATTTTATTTTTTCATGATATCTTCCAATTAGATCTTACTAAAACTCCATTCCTTATTCTGTTTCAATATGTTTAATAAAATACTATGGCATTTGTTTCTTTTCTAAACTGATATCATAGACAATCTATCAGACAAATTTAAAATTCATGCAGCAGTCGTAATAAAATCCTTGCTGTCTAGACTACTTGCAATAAAGTTAGTAAAAGTTCCGATCAATAATGCACTTTAACATAAACACGTTAAAGTTTAAAGTTATTGGTGTTAGGAGGAAGATCGATGCAAAAAACCTTAACTTTAATAGATATACATTGCAGTATTATAATGGGCAAACGAGTCACGTGACTAGCACAGAAGTGCAATGACCTGGTTTATTATGTCATCATAGGAAGAACAGAAGCTGTACAATTTTAGCATCTTCCAATTGCTAGTAGGTACTTCTATGTTTTTAAAGTTTAGAATTTTTAGACTTCTTATTAATTTACCCCTTTTTTATCATTATCTATCTGTGCATGTGTTGGAAACCGGGAAACTCACTACACTACTGACATTAAACTCTCCTTTTTTCAACATGGGGAAATCGTTTTCGGTGAGGCGGTATGTCGACATCGAACCGACTGAAAACCACACAGTGTGCCATACTGTGTCTAAAATAGGAGAGGGCCCTGAACGACTATTGTTGTTACATTAGCGGTCGCACTCCAAGCACCTGCCAACCAAAGCGTAGGCACACCCTTTCGGATAACCGCCTTAACTAGGTGTCGCCGACGTTCAGGCACACACGGACGTCGCCCTTTCGCCGCTGGGCCAAAACACTCCTAGCTAGGGTTGCCACCCGTACTATAATATATAGTATCGTACTATATTTTGATCAATTGTACTATATATTATTGAACAATAATATAGTACGAAATACGAATACTATATTTTTAATGCTAACTCAACTGTCACCATTTTAACTGAATCTGGAACACGCTGGAACTGTTTGTAAAGCCTTCACGCCTTAACTACTCAACGGAGGATAATTAAGTTTTGGTTCAACGTTGTCAATAGTATAGAAAAAGGCTCAGGGTATCTACCATCCAAAAAAAAGTTCTTCCCGATAAATTTAAAAATAACTTTTGCAACTACTTTGTGCAAGATAAGAACGATAAATGTGTAGGTACTATTTTATTTCTAAATTTTCTAAAAGTACAATATTTTTTTGCAAGTTTGAAAAAGAAACTATATTTTTGCCAAAATAAGGTGGCAACCCTACTCCTAGCATAGGCTTTTAGTAACAGCGTTGTTGTATCCTACATATATATGTAAATATTGCAATAAAAGATGCGTATGTTTACAATTGTAATTTATTGAGACCACAGAACCGATAACTTTTATTAAAAATATTAAAATGGCGTCGATGGAAATGTGTTAAATGAAAAAATACAAATACTTGTCTACAGATAATAGACCTTGTATTTCTCTTTAGCCTTTATTTTTGCTAGGTCTCTTAATAAACTTTTTTTTTATGTGGAAACCCCCACGGGTCATCACATCACAATTGAGTCTATTGCAAATACCCTAGGAAGAAAGTCCCCGAGAAGGTCTAATGAACTTACCTAACTTAGAAAGAAGAAAGAAACAGAGAAAACATGTTTATTTTGGCAACACCAAAAATACAGGTAGGTGACATAAACAATGTTGCAGCTTGAATTATTGTCATTGCCAATAACGGACCCAATTCAGCATTGTGTCAGACGAAAGCCTGACGCTGGTTTTCAATGCGGCCTAAGTGACGCTATGCGTAAAACCAGTTGCAGACCATCAACATTACAATAGGTATATACATAATAAGATTATTTAATTAAACAAAATAACAAGACAAATATCAAGAAAGTTGCTACTACTTTAGATGTTCCTTTACTATTACAGTGCTATTTGGTCAGTAAATATTATTAAAATTGTAAATACATATATAAATACTCGTTACTAACAGTATAACAACTATGGTGCACAAGAAAAAAATGTACATAAGGTTCCTAAATTACGCATTTAAAAAATAACGGATCCTAATCATTTCCACACTATGATTATACCTTTGAGGCTGATGCGTGATGCTGCCACTATTTAACATACACTTTAACATTTAAACAAGATAAAACATGCGACACCGGACACGACACACCAATTTTAAAATCGCATAATGTGCGCACGATCTTAGCGGTTATTTTATAGGAACGCAACCAGTTGCCAAGCATACTGCACGGAAAGCGTCCTGTCTTGCCAACTGCCACCTTTTTATAATGTTTTTTTTTAGTTTCACTTGTAACTAACTTGCTAAATAGGTAGGTAACTAACTATGTAAACACATATTGGAAGAAAATTTTAACCTATTTCTTTTTGTCTAATCGAAATGAAACTGTGTACTATAATTTGTCATCTTGGAGCTGATCTGATGATGGTGTCAGGAGGTGGGTAGTGGAACTCTTCAGTGGCTACTAGTAAACCCCTCGCGTTTATGCTCATATGATTCGTTTTGACGAGTCCAATACTGTGGGCTTGGTAATGATGGTCTGGTGATGAAGCAAGGAGGTGGATTGTGGAAATCTTTTTTAATTCGTTTCGCCATTATAGCGTGTTTTAAGTATAATTATTTTTATATTGACAATAAATTGTGTGATTCTCAGATGAATACTTTGATAAATGGGTGTACTTTGTATTCGTTCATTACCTGTTTGCATTGTCTTGTGTGGCTCAGATATTTCCATAGTGATGGCGTTGTCATCTAAAGATTTTAATTGTGATGTTTGTATGTGAGTGTGTTCGAAATACAAATTAAAAATGACATCTTTGACATACATACACGTGATATCTTCGATCTAAAGATTTTGAATTTAACAAATTCCAACAGGTTACGCTTGTTTATCAGGATGGCATACTTTTTTAAATTAAAAAAACATTACTATGTTAATAACAATTTCATTGTATTGCTTACATATAAATTGAACTTTAAACACAGATAAATATATAGGGAATTTAAACATTTGAAATTATGGTTTTAAGTTTTTTTTTTATATTATTACAAAATTAATGTGATACTTATCATCGTTCTTATCACTGTGTCCCAAATATGGACATTGACAAATACCTAAAGGGCATATCGGTGCCGGGCTAGCCTACTAAAAGGTTTTGTCTCGGGTTCGATGCCCGCACGTGCCCTGATAACTGTCGGTTTCCTTGTTTATTCGATAACATACAATGACTCGGCACACGCTGAGAAAACACCCTTCGTACATATTTACATACGTTTTGTATGAATAGGAAGCGTTTGCTTTCTTTTATAAGATAATGTGTACTCTGTGTGGTCTACTTAAAGAGCAATGTATTTACTCTTTACTGTATCTTATTAGCTCAACTAGGCAACGAGAAAAACGCAACCAGTAAGATTGTTCTTTTTTCAAAAGTAAAAAAATTAAATTTCTTTGGTGATTGTTCTGACATTTCTTTTTCCGTTTTAAAACATTTGTTTTCGTTTTTAATTATGAATTAAAAGTAATAAGTATTGTATACTATGTTTTGTAGACGTAATTGATTGACTAAGATTCTCGTTACTCGTTGTAGTTCTAAAGTTTATAATGCATTTAATGTTAAATGTTACCTACAGACTGTTTTTTTTTCATTACCTAATTATTAAGTTATTTTCTCCCAGTGGTTATTTTTCTTCCTGTTTGGTTTACATTATGAATACATATATTTATAAACCGTGAGGTTCTGATAGTCACAATTTTGCCAATCTTTCTTATAGCATCTACAGATGTACGTGCAACATACGAAAATTACTTTATCCTTAATGGTATCAAGCGCTTTTATGTATAATCATCAATACGATCTATGAAACGAAGCGTACAAAATGGTTTTAACTAGCCCCATTGCCATAGCTAATGTGGAATGCTAGAGGGCCAGGCCTTTCTGTGAAATTTAAAAATGGAACACGATTTGTTGCCCGCAGCACTCGTGTTCGACTGCACATCACTATATGCATTCAAAATAAATTCTTGAAATTCCCGCCATGCCCATCTGTCAATCAATGGCACATGACGGAAAGTCAGGAGTTTGTACAGAAATTTAATTAAAAGA
This sequence comes from Callimorpha dominula, assembly GCA_949752705.1. NCBI lineage: Eukaryota > Metazoa > Arthropoda > Insecta > Lepidoptera > Erebidae > Callimorpha > Callimorpha dominula. Next base: position 9,186,154 of record OX457010.1, on the reverse strand, counting down.
GGCATTTTAAATCTGTTTTGTTTTTACTTTACTTTTAAATTAAATTTAGCACGACATTAACTGTACAGTTACAAATAAATTATCATTTCTTAACTCGTGATAAGCTCGTTGTTTTTTATGACGATCTAAGGCGATCAAAAAACGTGGAATAATAAACGTGTTGCTAATTTAATATTTCCTGTGCGTTTACGATAGGTATATGTAATGAGGATAAGTAGTACGCTAGAAAAATGCAAATTAGTCTTCGGAACAGTATAGATTAAACAAAATGTTCATACCTAGTTCTACTAAAGATTTTTAGATGATTTTCGTACTTAAAGCTTCTGTGAAAGAGTACTATTTTCTGTACCAAAATATAACGATGACATCAGTCTAAATCAAAATAGAGTTATCGCCAGCGAACTCAATTTTTTCTTACAAATTAAAACTTTGAAATTTGTACGTCAAAAGTTAAGGAAGATGTTTATTTATTTCGTTTTAATTATGTTCGGAAGCGTAATACTATAATTAAACGTGACCTAAACCTAAGGGTATAAGCCTACAAAGGTTCCTATTTCGAGACTATACAATAAAGAGATGCGTGATTTCTAAAATAGATCCTAACATAATAACTTTTTAAAAATTAAAAAAAATTAATGCAAAGAAAAGATTGTTACAACAGCGTAAATTTTTTTAATTATTTAAAATTTACTTAATAGTTATAATTTATAATCTAAAAAAAATTAGTGTTAATTAATTTGAGTTCTTTCCTCAAAAATTGTTTGTTGTTTTCTTTGCTCCCTTTGTACACGGTCCATAAAAGAAAAGAACGGTAACCAATACCAATTACGTAATAATTATTATCTTATCTGTGCCAATGGCTGTCCTGAGTACCAAAACAGTTTCCTTAACCTGGTTGTGAACCAGACCAACCTAAATAAATGAAAAGAAAGTATAAATTGTCGACAGTTGAGTCATTTACCGAGAACTTGGCTGTATTTTGTTTACCAACATTCACCATGTTTGTATCATGACATAGACTTTCACGCATAGAGCACAAGCATTGCATCAAGTACATATTCACTAACCCAAAAATACATCGTGTCACTTTAATAATATTTTTTTTTTTCAGGATTTTAAGCCTAGTTATTTTATATACAGGATTTAATAAGACAACGGTCATTACAGATGTATTTTTTTTTCTTTGTGTGCTGCGTTTCTCTTGTACACCTGGATTTTTAGGCTTTACATTACTTTACCTTTTGGGCCTATTACATGAATGAAGATACGAATTGCCATTAACGACTACTACCTAACAACGAATTACTACCTACTATTTACTAACTACTCATTTATGATTTTATATGATCTTTAGAAAGTGTGTAAAATAACTGACTAAATATTGTGACTTAGTCAAACTTGAGGTGAATATGTATCCCACTAATATTATAAATGTGAAAGTTTGGATGGATAGATGGATGGATGTTTGTTACTCTTTCATGCCAAAACTACTGAACCGATTGCGAGGAAACTTGGTATGTAGATAGCTGGAGACCTGGATTAACATATACGCTACTTTTTATCCCGATATTCTCACGTAAAACCGCGGGTCGCTGCTAGTATTATATATACTCAATCTATCTCGATATTTGCTAATGACATATTAGAATTGCAATTATCTATTTTTTCATTAAAAATATAAGTACTCTCTTTAATTTTCGAACGGCTTTCCTGTTCTCTATGTACTATTGCTATGGACATGATACATATAACGGGAGTGAGGGTTAACAACCTACTATGTGTGCTCTGTGGATTTTGTGTTGCTAAAACACCTAATAATTCTTAGTAATATAACATATTTCTACGATAAGATAAGTTTGAAAACCCTTGGTTGGTAATTAGATGTTAGACGCATATGACCGAGTGTAAGTAGACCGTTGCCTGTAAACAATTGCACCACCAGTAGTGACCTCTGGTGATACTATTAATTAACAGAAGAACTCCACTTTGCTGGGACTTCTGGAATACCGAGCTCTTAAGTTAACGGTTAAGTTTATATAAAAATAAAATATCAAAATTTTGGATCCACAGTTCGATAGATGGCACTGTCTCAAAAAAGTTAAAAGCCGCAAGCGGTTGTTTTACACGCGTAGTAATAAAGCCAAAACTGAAATATTTTCTGTAGTTTGGAAATCTTATCAGTACATGACGATACCCCCCTTATTATACGTACGTAGAATTAGTGTAAACGCGTTTACGAGTAAAATTCAAAGGAAAAAAATTACAGAAACGATTATTAAGTCTTATAGGATTATTAAGATTATTCTAATTACGTTTTTTTTTTAATTCGAAGATATGAAAGCAGTTGAGACTTGATTAAAAATTATAATACAAACACATAAGTTCTCAAAAGAGAGGCGGCCATTAATGAAACAGGAAACACCAACAAGTTTACTAACGGTCTCATTACAGCTATTGAAATGACAATCTTGTTATTAAAAATAAGCTGTAACATTCTTATTTCTCACAGTAAACTTTTTAAACACATTAGCACCTGGGAACCATATCGAAGCCTTACAAACTTTCACATGGAGCCTTTTGATATATAATTTTGTTTTAATTCCTTCTTTATATTTATGAAGACTGACCACACTGACCGCTTGATTGTATTACAGAACGGCGCGGCGTGAGCTTGGTTTAACTTTTACAGTTTGTCTATGACCAAGAGCGTTGTCGAATACTTGTATGAGGTTCTTCAAGAAAAGAGTGTATAGGTTTTTAAAGGGTCGGCAACGCGCATACGATTTCTCTAGAATTGCAAACAATTTTCTCTATATAACGATAACTGGAGCTCTTTAAATGACCAATCACGTTAATATTTTTAGGTGTTGGTAGTGTGTGCCGTATGTGGTGTTTGGTTGGTATACTATTATTTTTATTTTCGAATATTTTGGTTGGTTTAGAATGGTGTCGGTCCATATCATCGTTCGCGGTATAAATTAAGGTAGATGTATATCCTCCTTTTGTTTTGTTTTGTTACTTTGTCTTCAGAGGATGTGTGGTGTGAATATTTACTTACGATATCTAGCATAGAAAATGTCTTCATCGAAAAGTTTTGCTGGATCGCGTTATGTAATTTTACAGACCCAATATCATACTACAGCGTTGTAAATCGAAACATCAACCAGATAAACCGATCGGAGGATGCATAAATTGCGAATTGAGTTAGACACCACGCTCTTCCACAGAGGGTTTGAAGTATTATTTCAAAACAAAAAGGCCTATAGAAATAATGTTATACAATAGTTATACGAAGTTAAAGCCGCGAATGAATGCCAGTAAGTAATACTATTGCTAGTACTCTAACCAGGAAATAAATACAATGCACCGCTTCATACGTGTGTAAGCGCGCGTTGGAAAATAGGTCATCATGTAGCTAACCCAGGAACCTGTTCGTAGGTCCATAGGTCGTGAGCAGGTTCTGTAACGTGAATAGGTACTTACTTGTTTAGTGTTGTGATGGTTGTTAACAAAAAACCGCTAGTAATGAGATGTGTTATAACGATTTGAGGGTCGTTTGGTTTTTGATAATAGGTGACTTGGCTTACATTTTTTTAAATTTATTAAACGTTAACGTAAACTCAAGTAAACTCACATTCATAATATCATTCATTGTGTAAAGTTGAGCAGGCACAAGAAAAAGACAACATGGTCGTTAGTGTGTCTCTTGGCAAAATTATCATTTCAATTAGTTTTTCTTTAATAACTCTGTTGATATACTCCAAAATCTATCACAAATAAACCCTTTATACACACAATCTCATTAATCCATAGAACTAAGTTTATTATTTTATACAATATTAAGCATAACCATTTCTTTAAAAGTATAATTATTCATTCTTATAGTAAGATTTTGTATCAAATCAATTTAACAGCTACTTCTGCAAACGCGCGTGTATAGACTTTTCCCTATAAAACCAAAGTTTATAATAGTATTCAACAGGTTTTACCATAGTTTGTAATTAAGAAAGTGTGAAGCAATTTTGTTGTTAAGAGCACCTAATGAAAAGTTTGTTCTATCTAATTGTATCTAATTTGATATAATAGTTTAATGTAAACTCTGGAATGTGTGGAGTGAATTTTGTTGCTGACTGCTTCTAATCGAAGTTTGTAATCCTTTTTTTTTATTGCTATTAAGGCACTAATTAAATGACTAATGTATTATGGTGTGAAGAAATGTGTTATGAATATAATTATACCGAGGTTTCTAATGTGTTGTCGGAGTTAGGGCACTTAAGGCAGAATTTTAACTCAAATTTACGCCGTCCGACTCTGGTAACATCTTGATTTCCCTGATCCTAGTGGAGATCTTTATTAACCAGCACCACTTATGTAGTATTTCTCTTAAGTGGGTAGGCTGGCGGTGGCTATTTTGAGATTAAAGCTATAAATGGGAGTTTCACTATCGAGAGATATGATTTGCAACTAACTATTCATAGGCACCCGCGTAAGTAACCGCTTGTCAACAGGGGCGTCGTATGTTTGCTATATAAAAAACCCTTTACAATCGATTATCCGACTACCAACCTACACAGTAATCGGAATGCACTTAGCAGTTCCCAGACCCTTATAAGTTTCTTAAACCTTTGTAATATATCCCTCGATTTTCCCGTTAATTCGGTTACCTATACTTAACAAATGTAGCTCAACAAACTAAAAATCAAACAATTCGGTCCCCGAGCACAATTCTCGGAAATAAGTCATTCCACACTCTCACACGATTTATTTACTCCGCTAAAAAATGTTCCGAGAAGTATTTAGCACCATTGTAAAATTATATGTTATTGGCTGTTGTACCTCATATTTTATATATTTAATTATTTAAAATAAAATATAAGTCTAATTAATGGATTATGACGGCCAAAAAAACGGGCAAAATGCTAGACAGAAATTGGTTTACGGTGTTTTTATGAGTGTGACTTTATGGTATGAAAACGAGGATAGATTATATTTAATCTATCCGTGTTTTCATACCAAGTGACATATTGTTCACGCACAAAATCTTCAAAATGTCCGAGGAAAGTGCCCGGCGTTTTCTAGAAGCCAATCAATAATTCAATGCTATCATGGCTCTTTGTAGCTTTAGTAAATTTAAAGATTATTATAAAAAAATATTATACAACGAAGTACGCAAATAATCACAAGGACCGGCTCATAGTAAGAGGTTACCGATAATACATACTATACCTTCACGCCTGTATCCCCGAAGGAGCGGGGGTACGTGGCTAGCTCCCATCAATAGAGCTCCAATGATGCTACTTATCAGCAGAAGAACAATACTGCACTATATGTTAACCGCGGTCTGTTATAGGGTGAAAGAACTTTCCTTTACGTTAAAGTCGGGGGGATCCAATTCAAACAAAAGTTTGGTTATCATACCGTCTTTATAGTCTGTCTTAAGTCCAGTCGCTGTCATTTACATCGATACAAATTCTTTCTTTGGACATCGTTTTATTTGAAAGCCATTTCCACTTAAAAAGGTGCATTGTATTTTCTGCCAGCCATCTTCTTACCACCTGGTGCGACGGTTAAGAAAATAAACAATTATAAAATCTACAATTTGAGTCGGTGGTTTTTTTGTACGGAGACAGGAAGCAGTGCCAATTAGCAGCCGTGCTATTAATTATTATTGCCGCAACTGTGCTTGTATTGTCCAGGTGATAGTGATTTTAAATCTCTTAAAACTCTCGAGTTTGTGCAATAAAAATGAATTATTGACTACTATAGCTTTTTTTTTATGGTATAGGGGGCAAACGAGCAGACGGGTCACCTGATCACAAGTCAAGAAGTCACAAGTACGTGGCCGGCCTTTAAGGTGGGAGTAAGGGAAGGGTGGAAGAGAGGGATAGGGGGTTGCCTCCCGTAACCTCACTCACTCGGAGAAAAGCAATGCAAGCATTGCTTCACTGCTGGTTTTCTGTGTGGCAGTGGTATTACTCCGGTCGAGCCGGCCCATTCGTGCCAAAGCATGGCACGATTAACTTTGCTCGCGTCTTTCTGTCACGAACAATTTTTTTTTCTCGGCGAAGGATGCCATGTGCTTTTATGTAGCCTTGACAACATGTACGCAAAATTTCGGTTGAGTAGTTGAGGCGTGAAAGCATAACAAACAAACAAACTCACTTGCCCATTTCTAATTTTAATTAGCTTCACAAAATTGTTTGCTGACGACTCGGACACAAATAAATTCGGACACTTGTCCGAATTAACAATTTTTAATTTAAATTATTTTTTCACTGACGGTTCTTACAAGAAGATAATTTGTACAGTCAGATAAAAGTCAGCTTGAGTTGCTACGATTCGTTCATGTTTTTTTTTAAGTGAAAACTTCTTTAACGGCGTTGTGCACTTTTTGGGATGGGTAAAACATGTTAAACTCGCGTCAGAGGACACGTGACCCTAATCGAAAATGTGTCCGCGTCAAGACACGTGACCCTGATCGAAAATGTGTCCGAGTGTCATATATTTAAAAAAATATTTTTACGCCATTTGTGGATTCTGCACGATACTACTATAGTTTGATATATACTAATTAAATTATCCATATATTAGTTAAGAGGCCGTATACGAAATTTTGCCAATTTCGCTGATTTACGTGATTTTACAGTTAAAATACTATATTTCTATAAGTTTTAATGAACAACATAAAAGATCATTTCAATTTAGATCTAATGTATAAGCCACTTTTAATTACCATTACTACCTACCATTTTATTATAATATACATTTAATTAGTAAAACGAGTCTAAATAGAGGAATTGGATGAGAAGGAAAGAGTAAGCATCCATTTTATAACACAAAATTGAACACTTCCGAGAAGGGATTAGATTTTTGACATAAGCTTTGATCATAAAGTCCTTAGCAATCGGTCAAAAACCTTGGTACATAATAAGATATTTATAATACATAAAGTATAAACCATTAATACAGGGTTACCCATCTTTTCTGTCGTATTTTATGACCTTTCGCAAATGTTTTGAACTTAAGCTTAACATAAGATGAACATTGACTGGCCTGTTGTCTTAGCGGTTAATGATCCTGATTGCTAAGCCAGAGGTCGTGGGTTCGATTTCCACCCAGAATAAATTATTGTGTGATGAGCGTGATCATTTGTTCTGTGTCTGGGTGTAATTTATCTATAAATAATATGTATGTATTTAGTAATACATAAGTATATATGTATGTATTTAGTAATACATAAGTATATTTATCAGCAGTCTGGTTACCATAGTACAGACTCTGCTTAGTTTGAGATCAGACAGCCGTGTGTGAGATGTGTTAAGTTATTATTATTATTTCACAGTTTCCAAATTCGTACGAAAGGTAAATCAATTATTGTGGCCTTCGATATTATAGCCAAATAGAGGGTTATAAATCACATATAAATGATTTATAACTGTCTGAGTTGCAAGATAATTTAAAAATATTTTAAAATAGTATAATTTATTTGATGGAATCTAGTATAAATGGTTAATTGGACTGTTACTTTTTACGTCATTTTTTTTTAATGAGTCAAATATTTCAATAACTTTTAATCAAAATTATTAGAAATCAGATTAGATTAATAACTTCATTAATTCCCACTGTAAGTGTTTCAGTAATAAAGTCAGAATTATTATTAACTAGTAACGCAGATTTCTGCTACAATCGAGGCAATCTGACTGGAAAATTACCTCGATCACACAAAAGATCACGTGATCGTCAAAGACGGACTTCTGGAGTTATTTTTAAAGATCACTGTAACCGCTTATTGTGAGAACAAATATACGCTTGTTTGCTACGTTGGTTGAAACGGTGCCACTGCAAAACCTTTAAGATCTACAAAATGATTAGCATAAAATTTAACTATTCACCTAAACACTTACTAAGAAATAAGCACAAAAGCTGCGCAACATTTCTCATAAATATCTTTAAGACCACCGAACGTAAGTATTATCTTATACAATGGTCCACCAATACGGTACTCTTAACATTCACTACTTATACAGGACTGTCCAAAAGATGAGCCCCCATAAATATGTATTGGACGTTTCCTTTTATGTAAAGCATTGGACGGTACCATAAAGTTACTTAAAAAATAATACGAGTATACCACGTTCTTCTGCCACCATTGTAGCGATCTTAAAACATTCAATGATAAAAATACCAGTTACTGACAGTCAATTTTATCGATATTTAACAAGAGAATCGTATTAAAAGCGGCTTCAATATGTTCTATGTTTGAAATACCCTCTCAATGTTGACACAAGATAAACGAACAACAAATAATCGAACGGACGATAATTGGTACAGCTACCCTACACGGGGTACGCGTAACCCAGGTAGCAGAGCTCAACTCAATAAATACGTCCGTAATCTTTCTTTTTTTCTTTCGTGTCAGCCACACGGTCCAAAACCTGTTCTTATTTGCACATAGCGCTGTCTCTTTCTTCGTTAGATCCATTTTACCTTTTTGGAGTGAGTTCACACTTTAGCGATTGTATTATCTGAACATTGAATTGAATATTAATTGCAATATGGTATGTTTATAACGCATTATCGTTCACGTTATCATAATACTTATTTTGATCTCTATTTCTGAGGTGATAAGAGAGTTGAGATGTATATTGTTATTCTAAATTTAAAGGCATGAATAATTATCACTAAATATTCTTAGGTCATCGAGATTATATTATGTACCTACTAAGGTAAATTAGTACGTAATACCTCGTAAGTGATGTACCTAAGTGGTTCCGGTAAACAAAATATCGTACTTCTTGACTTAAAGATAAGCGTTGCTTTTTTGACAGAGGTGTTATAAGTTTAAGGTGTGTATCTGTGAGCTTGTCTGTGGCATCGTAGCTCCTTAACGGATGGACCTATTTGGATTTAGGTTTTTTTGGTTTGAAAGGTAACTTGATTGAGAGTGTTTTTAGCTATAATTCAAGAAAATCTGTTGAGCTGTTCGAAGATAATCAGCTTTTAAAATCATTGAAGGGATTTTTGAGTCAGAGGTATTTTACAATTTTAATTTGTATTTGCTAGCACTTGTTTCATTTCTAACCTGCAGAAAAACAATACTACCATGTCTGATACCCGTAGTTTTCTCTGTAGTAAAAAAGTGGTTCATTCATTAGATCTAAATTGAAGTGATCGTTTATGTTGTTCATAAAAACTTATAGAACTATAGTATTTTAACTGTAAAATCGCGTCTGTAAAACCACGTAAATCAGCGAAATTGGCAAAATTTCGTATACGGCCTCTTAAGATACCTGTCAGTTACGCACACAATAAACTCTCAAATTGTACCCGCGGCAGTAATATAATAGTTTGCGGATTGCATAATACAATAGAAGCTGCTCAGCTTCTTTGCGCAGGTTTTAAATATCTTTTGATATTGACACTGTCGGTGGCTTCTGTTATTGTATATTCTCGAGCGCTTTTTTTGTTGATTTGGAGATGCTAAAGCGCTGATTTACGATAGCAAGCATTTTTACTGCTGCCAAACTAAATATCATATCATCTTCATTATGTGATTCTCAAGGTAGGTAGTTTATGTGATTTAAAAACAATTTACAATTACGACATTTGCTTAATAATTTAATCTGTGAACATTTCAGAATAATTTTTTTAACACCCATTGTAATTATTTTTGAAAAAAAAAGAGAATCGCTTCAAAACTGCGGGACGCATTTTTATGAAACTTGCAACTTTGTAGAAAATCGATAAACTCGTCTTTTAGTACATCGGTTTTATAAGGCTTAATAGAATTACCTTTTTAAGGGTCTTAATAGAACATAAAAAATATCTGTAGGCACTAACATCTTAAAGTAAAAGTCTTTATAAAATCATAAATACGGTCAGCAGCGAACGTCCTATGGTTGAAACGATGATAAGACAGCAGCAGTTGGCCAACTATTCCTCGGCCAAAACACCGACTAAAAAACTTTACTCCTTGCTTTAGGTAATTAGGTAGTTTCCTATTACCAAAAAAAAAACTTAATAAAGCTTAGATCAGTCCTCAATACAACGTTCTAATATTATTTTGTCATCGAACTAAGTCAGTTTTCGAAGTGAAAACTTCTTTAGCCGCGTTAAGCGATTTTTGGTAGGAGCCCAACTATTACGACGGCACATTAGCATCACTGTCGTTAAAAAAAACAGTTATTTTTCCAAAGTTTTAACATTGATTGTTTTTTTTTTATCCTAACTAATATCATAAATGCGGTGTCCTCCCAATGTCTGTCTGCTCGGTGGCAATGTAATTGCCCGCCCGTTCTAGTTCCTCTACTGTGGACAGTAGAGAAACGTTCAAGTTACCCAGTGAAGAGTCCCTCAGTGGCGATTTTTATTCTTAGTTTTTCTTCCTTTTGTTCCGAAGAGTGAAGAAAGTATTTGAGTGTGTATCAAAATAGTTTAAAATGTCAAAGCAAACTTGCTAGATACCAGATTGCTACTCTTTTACTGCCGAGTTAAATGAACCGTTTGACATGCATTAATGAATACATTCTCTTTCATAAGTCCTCATTGGCGAATGTATGTGAAACGGTTGTACATTCCACCTGCCAACCATTGTTTTAAGCATTTATATTATAACGGGATATGTCACGGTCCGAGCTCACTAATTTGAGCAGAATTCTAAACAAAAATGTATACAGGAGAGAAGTTGTAATATATTGTTTTATAATTTATGGTACATTGAAGGAATAATAAGATTAAAAGAGAGGGAAAGTAAGAAAAAACACACACTACTACCCACTACATAACGCAATACGAAGAAAGAGAATGCTGTTAAAAATGCTGCTGTTGTTTATAAAATGTTATTGTTCTTTACAAGAAAATGTAAAAACTTAAATTTTAAGGTCTGTCTCAATAAATAATCTATATTTATATACACTAGCTAATTTGCAACAAAAAATATTGTGACTATAAATTGAGATTAAAACTGTCCATCTCTCAAGTTGCACTCAACTGCACAGTGCAAACTTTCATTTAAATAGGTGCACAGAATATATATATATATATATATATATATATATATAGTACATAGGCAAAGATATAATGAAGGACCATTAGATCGATTTTCTTCTATGTTACTCAAACGATTTACTTTATTTTATTTTTGTTTTGTAGCTATTGATGAGCCTCAGTATCAATAAAAAACTTGGAAACAGATAGATTTGTAGAGTGTTTATAGTTAGGTAAAGACAACACACCGTTCAGTACCTTTTTCTAGTCTGTTTATAAACTTTTTATCCCGGAAAAATGTACGGTTCCCGGAGGATAGATTTAAATTTTGACGCGAACGAAGCGACTTGGTAATACTGTTGATTTGGCCAAGTTATTACACACTACTACTACACGATAATATATTGTATGACTTTTTTTTTACATTCACATAAAAAGTACACCACTATGTGAAGTCCCCGACTCCTGAGCTAGGCTCATAGACCTGTGTTACAGAAGTCAGTGTCTTCTCCCATTATGAGGAACACAGAAATCTTATGCTAATAAGCGAGAGAGCAGCGAGATGAATGTTAGTGTGTGATGAAAGTGCGGTAATGGTGTGTGCTGTGAGTTTGTGGTGTGTTTGGAATGAACACCCACATACCATAATAAGTTTATGGTATGTGGGTGTATGGTGTATGGTCTGTGAGGTTTGTATGGTGAGTGAGTTCCTTAGTCTTTTATAATAATATTTTTTTTATTTACACGACTTCTATCTTTATCTCGTCTATCTTATAACATTTGAACGCATGTATAAGTGTCATAGTATGACAAGGACAAGGGGAAGTGTGACTATGGTTACTAGTTTAAAAGCTCTTTACTTTTTCTTTTTATTCCTGATGTCTTGCAAAGCTATTCAGCAATGCCGGTTAGTTAATATGCCACGCGAAAATGGGGTCATAAATACTAATTACTATTTATGTTATCAAACAATGATCAATTTCAGCATTATATATTTTAGCTTTTTTTTTAATGGAATATTTTGGAGCAAGGAATCATACAAAAATGATACTCGACATTGATTTGAGATTCTCACTGCAAAACAGTATATTTGACGTTGACATTGCAACAAAGTAAAAGTTTGTTAGTTATTTACTAAAAAGTTTATAAAAATAAAAAGTCTATATTCCTCTATATGGGTCGGGTTACCACTATTTGTACGACTCTGTACAAAAACTATCCAAAGTCCACGAAAAATGACGAATTACATAAACAGACCAAATGAACTGACAATTTTCATTAAACTGGCGAATTTGGGAAAACTGACGACTTAAAAAAAAATGGAATTGACGAATAAGGAAACTGACGAGTTCGTGAAACTGGCTAATTAGGGAAACTGATAACCCGACTCAGAAACTCACCGTAAAACCCGCAAAAGCGGAGGCGAAGTTTTATGATAACCATAGTTCCGATTTTAACCAATTGTCAAAACATCCTTGTCACAGACACAAGTATTCTAAATTTAAATAAGACATTTCATTAATTTAATTTTCTTTTTCTTTCAGATTACTGGACGTTAAGAAAGCACGCGGACGCAGCGTCGAGTGATAAAGAAAATTAGCTACTTACTAAAATAAAAATTAGAATAGTCGACTAAAGTTTACCCTATTGTATAGACCATGTACTTTTTATAAATTATTTATAATCAGTTATCGTATATATATATGAGCAATGTGTTTAGGCCCTTTATGTTCCTTTTAAAAACCTAAATTAATATTTTTAAGAAATTTTAGTTTTGAAAATAAATAAATTAAAATCGTAATTTTTAAAATGTATTAAAATCTTTTTGGATATTTAGAGGCTAAAATTGTTTCCAAAATTATGATTTAAAATATTTTTAGATTAGTCACCTTGTACAGATTCCAAGGGAATCTAATTTTATGTGTAATTTGGGATAGATAAAGTTTTTACAATAAATTGTACATAATTCCTCAGATAGGTTTTAAAGGATTTATATTCTTTAAGAACTCTCTAAGAAAATCGATTAATAATGTACACCAAATATAATTGTAATAGTATGTAGGTATCTCCTAAAAGAGTATTTCTTCATGTTAAAAGAATAACTTAAATGTTTTTAGTTTTATGTGTAAATCGTCCTCCAATGTCAACTAGAAATAGCATGGTCCAATATTTTAACAATATAGTTGGTGTGTTGAATCGTTATACAATAATTATACTACCTTTGCATAAAATAAACAAGAATAACAAAACAATGTAAGTACTTAAGTTGACACGTAGACACATTGTTTTTAGTTTTGTTTATTTTTAACGTAAATGTATAAATTATATTTGTTTGGTATTGTATTTAGTAGTATTGAGGAGAGTGTATACAAAATTGCGAAAAAACATTAAAAATAATTTTATTTAATATAAAATGTTAAAACTGAATAAATAACTTAAGTACTGAATATAATAAATCCATTTCGTTGCTAAATGGATATTACTAAACGCACAGTTTTCCTAAAGGTTTGTTGTAAATAGAATTACGAAGAAAATATTAATTTAATCTGATTAGACATAAGCGCTTCATTTTTCATTTCCTATTTAATATAATAGCACACATAAGAGGTTAAACAATTTGATATTATGTCCTATGTGCTTATCGTAAACTAGGGCTAGTTTACAACACGGTTTTACTACAACACAAGTCGGTGTAGATAACAAGCTAAAAAAAAATGAGTCAAATTAATGTTCGTTTCAAAAACGTCATTCTGACAGATCCTGTTCTGCATATTTAGCACTAATGTCACAATAAATATTGTATCATTCAATGAGAATGAACGAAATGAGCTATCAATCATATGTGGGGCTTAAAAGTAATAAATGAGATTTATGGTCAAGTCTTGTTACTACGTCAAATCTAGATGTCTCAATTTTTAAACTTTCGCGTTCCATGATATAATATTATCTACGCATAAACGGGAATTAACGCGATCACGAAAAGGTATTACATACCTCTGAATTGCCTGACGTTTCGACCAGGTTGCACTGGCCGTGGCCACTGGCTGACTGGCTCAGCGGTGCACGCCCTCCGTCGTCGATATCGTGAGGTAGAAAATCCTTCATTCAGAGGTATGTAATACCTTTTCGTGTTCGCGTTAATTCCCGTTGATGCGTAGATAGTATTAGATGTCTCAATGTTATTACGATGTATTGTTAGTAGACAAGGTTGTATAACAAGTCCATGTACAATATGTAAAAGTAATAGTTATGTATTATATTATACATTTTTTTTTGTAGGAAATACTACCGTAGTTGATGAAATTCAAGCGTAATGTCCTAACCCTTGTAGAACAAAAACCCATTACTCGGACTTTGATAACTAGTGCGTCAAAAATTGTAGCGTTCTTAAAAAAATCGTGTTGTATGATTAAGCCCAAGAGGTTTAATTACAACTCACCTAAGTTTTATTTTAATTAATCTTGTATTGTGCTATTAATCAGTTAAGCTCTTTTATGCCACCCGATAGTGTTACTAATAGCTTCAGAAGTTTATAATATTCTGTGAAATCTAATATATCATTTAAAAATTAGCTATTTGTAACAATATCAGTCATTCTAAATGAGCCTAACTAAATATGCATTTTGAAATTCAAATTTGGAATCAACTATAGGATGAGTCTTGAACTTATGACCATGTATGTACTAAACAGTGTAAACAGAGCTTAAAAAGTTAAAGTACATACTATCGTCTCTTTTCTTACTTATGCTTTATATACATTGGTAAAGTGGGATAGCGATAGATGTTTTTGCTTCTTTGTCAAGTCACCTGTCGCCAGTTCTGATATCTAGGAACTAGTCGTTGCTTGTTCTTTATGCTGTTTCATCAGCTTGAAGAACTAGTAGCTAATGTGTTTAAAAAAATAAGGATTTATATTATCGATATTCGAACTGGTGACATTCCGTAAACCTTTGAGCTCAGTCTATGTTTACTACTGATTGTTTAATACTGTGTTTGCTTAAATGAACTTATGGATCTACTTCCTGAAATCCTTCTCAGTAAGTCGTATCTTGTAATAAAGTCCTTTTTTACCCTATTTAAAAAGTTGATAATGATATATTTAAATCTATATTATGTAGAATCTAGTCTATGATCTCTGCAATAATTATCTAAAAATAGCCGCTCTCAAGTGGTTTTCGCTTCCTAAAAATCTGTCCTTTAGATTAGTAAGTTTGTAATAAAGTGAAATGTTTTTTATATAGTGACTAGCTGTTACAAAATTAGTATATGTGTGCCCAAATAAATTAACTTGATGAAATAATGGTGTTTTTTTTTTTTCATTTTGGGTGTTCGTGTAAACATTATGTAAGTTATACCTGGGGTTTGGGGTTTATTGACGTATAGAAAGTCGATAGTATCGAGCCAAAAGTATTAGTATTTACATATATCGATAATGTGACTACATCGATACTAATAATCTATGATGCTTTCAAGATTGGCGTCGACAACTGAAAGATATCACTAAATACTAAGTTAATTGGTACAAAAAAAATATAACCTAAAAATTTATGAAGCAGAAAACATTGGTCGGTGAAGTCGGGGCAGAAGCCAAGTTTACTCGGAGTACAAGAAAAAGTTACAAATGTTAAGTACCAAAAAAAGGTTTGTTATTTTTTACTTTATAACTCCCTAGTGACAATATTATATTGATATCAGAATCATCTACCTGTGGATTTGGTTGGTTCGATTCCAACATTACCACTTCATCATACCCCATCACAACTACACAAGTTACCTTGTGAACGCCTACTGCTCGGGGTTGCATTCAGTCATAAATAATACCAAGCCTATCATTATTATGAGCCAGTAGAGAAATAATATTCGGTTACTCTAGATATCTATATCGAAATCCTAGTGAATATGTATTATAATTATCAGAATGAGAAGGATAAATAAAATAAAAAAAAACGTTTATTTCTCACCACAAACCAAAAAATACAAACAATGGTATATGCAAAATATAGCTAAAACGGACAATTTCTGGTTGTGGATCGCTGGTGCCTGTGGTGGGTAGTTACACCTGTAATACAGGACACCAGGTCCCATCTCTTTGGATATGCTAATTTAATTAGCTTGCTTTAATTTGATAATGTATTGTTATACCAGGTACAAAAGTTCTAAAACAGTAAATGAGTTTGAAGACAACATATACGTAGAAACAACCGAAAATATAATCTAGGATTAACATGGTGTGTATTCTCATACACACCATGTTAATCCTAGATTATATTTTACACTCTCGTGTTGGGGTACTTGTGCGTGCGTGCGTGCGTTGGTGCGTGCATGCGTGCGTTCGTGCGTGCGTGCGTGTGTGTGTGTGTGTGTGAGAGAGATGTAATTGGGAGTATAGGGATGAGTTATGGATTACTCTAGAACGTCCATGAGAGTTTCTGTCGCAGTGTATGATTGGTTTTGAAGCCAAGCTTGAAGTCTAATTTTATAGTTATATTTGTTTAAAGAGTGCAGGGACAGAATTTGGTGTAATTTATTGTAAAGATAAAGTCCGAGAAAGATAAAAAACCTATGACTAAAAGAGGTCTTAAGTGAGGTGGCAGAAGCGACGATATGGTTGCGGCGAGTGGATTCTAGAGAGTAAATAGAAATGGAGTGTTGTTTGTAGTGTAGTTAGTACTTGGCAGAACTCCTAGAGCTTGATTGTGGGGTAAAGACGTGGCTTATAGCAACATACCTTAAGAACAGCCCTCTGCGCACGTTCGATCTGTATAACGTAAGTTTTGGCAACAACACCCCAGGTAGAGATACAATAACTTAGGATTGATTGGCACAGTGCTTGGTAAACCAATTTCAAGACATTTGGATCTGCTGAGTGTCGCAGTTGTTTAAAGATTTAGATGAGCTTCCGCAATCTATTTGATAGGTGCACTATATATTCTCTGAATGTGAGGTTGGAGTCAATCACAATGCCAAGGTACTTTATCAATGTGATCCGTTCAATGTTCTAGAGATTGACAACATGGGTGTTATTGCTACTGTTATTGGACATTCAGTGAGCCAGCTAGTGCCATACTTTTGTTACGTTCAAAGTAAGCAAGTTGTTTTTTAGCCAATTGCTAACCGTGTCAAATCCTTTTTGAGCGAGGCGATAAGTTTTCCGCTGTAAATACAAGAACTGTATCGTCCGCATAGAAAAATATTGCACCATTTTCTAGATTGAGGTTACACAGATCATTCATATAAATCAAAAACAAGCTCGGGCCAAGAATACTGCCCTGGGGCAGTATTCTTGGCCCGAGATTGTTGAGCCCGAGCCCGAGCACACTGAGTTCTGCTAGTGAGGTAGCGTTGAAAAAAGGAAAGCTGTATTCTGCGTATACCCAGGGATTCGAGTTTAGACATTAGGATGGGAACCGAGACCGTGTCGAATGCCTTTGCTAGATCGAGGAACAGGGCAGCACATTTTTTACTGCTATCCAGTTTTTGAGCAATATTGTTAACCAGCTTGTGAACAGCATCAGCAGAAGACATATTTTTCCTAAAGCCAAATTGATTTACCGAAAACAGTTTGCGCGACTCTAAATACGCAACAAACCTCATATTAATGATTTTCTCCAGTATCTTGGATATCGCGGGTAGAACTAAATCTGTAATTTTCGACACGGTCACGATCCCCAGATTTGAATATAGGGTGGAGAAGTGCTTTTTTTAACGAGTTTAGAAAGATACCAGTATTAAGGCTCAAATTACAAATATACGTCAGCGGAGGGACAATAAGTTTTCTATGTTGTTTAAGAAATCCAGAGGAAATGCCGTCCCAGCCAGATGCACTATTGCTCTTTAATGAAAGAATTAAACGTTCTACCTCCAACTCATCAGTCTCCAGCAATACAAAGGATCCTGTTTGAGAAACCGATAAAGTTAACGACTGAGGGTCTCTGTGAATTTTTTCTACAAGCAGTCTCCCTTCATTGGCAAAATATGAATTTATTTCATTTATGGTGTCCTGCTTATCATTATTGGGCTCCATTTATTTATGTTTGTGATACTTTTAATAACATTCCACAATTTCTTAGAGTTTCTGCCCGCTCTTTTAAATTCAAGTTGTTCATAATCTCTTTTAGCCTTACGTATGATATTTGTGCAAAAAATTCGATACCTTTTATAGGATATTATAAGGACTTCATTTGAGGGATCCTTTTTCAGTTTTTTTATATAAATTGTCT
The DNA here is from genome assembly GCA_949752705.1 of Callimorpha dominula. Lineage (NCBI taxonomy): Eukaryota > Metazoa > Arthropoda > Insecta > Lepidoptera > Erebidae > Callimorpha > Callimorpha dominula. The sequence goes on along the minus strand of OX457010.1, from coordinate 9,167,948 downwards.
CTGTGGCGCATGCATTTAAGTAATCCTTGAGTAATCCAGGGCTTAATTGGCTTACGTCTGCGTGATATTAATATGGTTTTTGTGTTATTAGATAAAGCTAAAAGAATAGGTTCAATTAAATGTTTAGTTGCCAAATTGGGATCCTTCGTTGCATAGACTGATTAAAAACCTATGTTACACATATCCTTTGTAAGTTTATCCTCATCCTCATCTATTTTCGTTACTTGGGGTGGCTTAAATGATGTGGTTTTATTTATTAAGAGAGATAGTAGAACAGCAAAGTGATCTGTGACAGTGGATTCCAGTATCAAAACCAAAGAAGGATATAGTGTACCTACTTTTTATTTAGAAAAAGCACAGTGTCCGAGGGATAGAAAAAAACTAACGTGTGCTATGCCGCGAGAAAAAACTTCTTCATACAGGGCCGGGTGGAATTCTCAATTAAATTGGAACTACCCGACTGGGGAAATACGTTACCGCAGAGATAAGTGCACACAAATTAGTCTTCTGTTATGATCAAATGGCTTAAGTATCACCATTTAGTAAAACTTTACAGGAGGAAGAACTGTTTAAATAGTTTATTTTATTAAATAACTAACTATGAAACATAGGCAAACAGCTTTATTTAATTACTAATTATTTTACATATTATTTATTTAAATACTAGTTATGTTTATGTTTGTTGTAATTATGATTTAGGTATTATCTGATAAGATGATTAAATAAATAAACTTACGTATACTTGTCAAACGTGTAATGGACTTGCCAAGTACGTAGTTTTAGTTTTTGTAAATAGCAAAACAACTAAAAACAAAAATAAAGAAATTTTCTTTTTTCAAAACAAGCTTTTATTACTTGTTAATAAAAAGAACTAAAAAGTTAAAAATAATAATAATTGGCGCGCGAGTCAGATTCGCAATTTTTTATCGGTATTATCGATCGAATTTACATGAATAATTGCATATCGATATAGACGCGAGTATACGCTATCATATACAGCATCTTATGTGATACCAAAATCACATTTTCGTTCTTTCTTTCATACCAAGGGCTCCACGACAGCGTTTTTTTTTTCATTTGTGGTGTGAGGTAATTATGTTACAATAGTTAATAAAGAAAAATTTTAGTGTTCAGGATTTTTGACAATTTGAATGTGTTCATCAACTTTTGAGACTGAAGACTCTGTCTAATGTAGATCAGAATTATCTGATGTAGTAGATTACTACTTACTAACCTAGATAGATTAGTAAGGCATTGTTCACCATATGAAATAATTCATTACACTCCCGTAACACACATTTCGTTTTAACCATTGTGGTCACTAGTCATTATTCTATTCGATTCGTGGGTTCGATTCCCACCCAGGACAAATTATTGTGTGATGAGCACGATAAATTTATTCTGGTTACCATAATACAGGCTCTGCCTAAATTTGGGATCAGATGGCCCTGTTTGTGAGATGTGTGAAGTTATTATTATTATTCTCTTCATTTATTTAATATAATTACATTTTTAAATACATTCACAATAAAAAAAAAACAAATATATAATTAAAAATAGTGTCCCACCGGGAACGGGTAGAGGACAATGCGTGCCGTATCGAGGAGGACTGCCTTCTGCATCAGGCCCTTAATCCAGCTGCCTAATTTGAGCCTCTAAAGGTGTTGGTCGAGGCTCTTAGCAATTAACACATGGGCCGAAATAACTTTCGGCACAATCATTGCTGAATCCACATCCCACATGTCGACAATCTCGTGGGCTAAGTCCAAATATTTTATTTCTTTATCTTTTTCGGCCTTTAAAAGGTTGTCGTCATGCGGAATGGTGATGTCAATAATTATTACTCGGCGCTCTAATCGGTCTATCACAGGTTTATTAGCAACAATCGTCCTGTCAGTGATGAACTGATGATAGATCGATCCCAGTACATTATTTTTATTAATATTAGCCAATATATTGCAGTAGTTTGTAGTTTCCAGCAGAAGTAAATACTGTCTTAACTGTGCCAGGTGCCAGCAGTTGGAGTATGCGAATATTTATCCGACTGTGAAGTTTGGCTTTATAAACCAACTGCCTATTTATTTCTAACACATTTCTTTGTTGTCTTTTATGTTGAAGGGATTGTGATCCCTTCAACATTCAAAACAAGCATTGCACCCATTGTTATTCTTTTTAAATGTACATATATGTATTTACGCAAGGCAGTTCGGCTTTCTGTTCAAATTAGAGCCGTCCATCTTCAGTAACCTATCTTACATTTAAACACATTGCAACCTTTGCCTCACTTTCAACTCAAATACATCAAAAGTGAAATAGTCTGGACTTAATCCCGAAATTCCTTGGCCAACGACTTCCTATCGTCGGGGCGGGCTCCAAATATTTGTTCCTCTCCCACGCGGTCAGATCAGGAGTTAAATTGCTCTATTGAGTGGTTCCGTACCGCGTCAAAATTAAATTACTTGCGTCCGTAATGAAAACTCATTTTGATTTAGTTGTTTTATTTATAAAGTAGTTATTTAAGATTATTTCATACTTATAATTAAAATATATAATAATATATTAATTATATTGAACGTTGTTTAAATTTAAAATGTTATTTTTCTAATGAAACTGCACAAAATTCACAAAGTATTTCATATGTGTAGTACTAGCAACGCCCCGCGGTTTCACCCGCGTAAGTCGCGATCCCGTAGGAATATCGAGATAAAAAGTAACCTATATGTTAATCCAGGTCTCCAGCTGTCTACGTACCAAGTTTCATCGTAATCGGTTTTGTAGTTTTATTTTTGAGCACTTAAGAAGAAAAAGGTAACTAATGAAAAAAAAATTCAGCATGTCCAAAAAGAAACCTTAAAAGGACCTAAATAAATAACACAAATATAATAAAACATCGATTAGACTATCCATTGCAGCAACTGATCACGTGCAACGGAGGAATTATAACTAAATAAATAAAAATAAAAACCAAACCGATTCCTTTCTCGATTTATATATAAAACATTCGAGTGTTGTTTCGATTTGGGCAGGGCCCAACCAAATCACCAACAGATCACGTGAGATCTCACGAAATAAAATTAGCTTTGTTTAGTTAGAAGTAAGTATGTAATCAGGTTGAAGTCTTTCTATAAGTTTATTTTTTAAACACAAAAACAGATATGTTCGATAGAGACCAAAAATGTTATACATAATTGTTTGTTGGTTCGACTGATATCATTATTAACAGAATTGATATTTGTTTACAAGAAGGCGGGCAGTTTGTTTGCACAAATGTAGTTGTGTAGTCATTGATAATATCAATGTGTGTAGTGTAAAATATCACGATGTATAAGTAATTCTTAAATACGAGTGATCATAAATATGTTGAAACTTGAAATAAACTTTTAACCTTGTTTAATATAATGATGTGCTATTAACATTATTTGTAGAATTATCTAACACGGAAAAACAGATTCAAGGTGTGTGTTCGTACCTTTAAATGTACGCAGTTAAGGTGAAGGGTTAGTAAATGCCTTAGACTACCGGAGACAATAGAGTGAGTAAAGTGCTGTCCATGACTTAATAGCGGTAATGTCTAGCATGCTTATACCGAATTCCATCATGTTTAGATCGAACTACACTGACGATCAGTTCAGAGTAGTTCGATCGATACGGTCAGTTGGATCGAATAATGGAATATTGCACTGCCAGTGGGGGACATCTCTATTCCAAATCCAGTAGTGCAGCTACTGTAACTATATCTATCATAATCGGTTATAGTCGGGCCTCAGGGGTACGAAGGTCGGTCTTAGGTACACCCCTGAGTCCCAAGAAGTTCTTATACATTAACATGCTTGCTTTCACAAGATTATATTCCTTTTCTTCTTATGTATATAATAAAATGTCATACGTTCCTCCAACGTCGGGCTTTTAGCAGTGGCGCAAAAGTAGGCATTAGTTTCCAGCACTTCTGGTGATCATCAGTCTGCTCCAAGATGGCCGGTTGGTCTTTTTAAAAAAAAAACACATACGCGCATTTCTTTGAACCGTTAATTGTATGGCGAGCTACCCGTCTCGGCACCACCAGGCCTACTAGTGATTTAATACAAAGCCTCCTGCCCCGAAGAAACACCATTCATGTTCATGGTCGGTTTGTGCAGGATTAAAGCTAGACGCTGCGTTAGACTGTGTCCATCTTCTTGAACGAATCCTGAGACAGCGTAACCACCTGCGTCTGCTGGATTATTTTACACATGGGTTTTCTTGTGCGATAGAGGAGAATACGTCACCGCTTTGAACAAATTCAAATACAGTGAACGTAAACCTTTGTACTAGTCAGAAAGAAACGCACAGAAACCGAGTGGCTGTAGGGCCTCTCTGTTTCTGTTTATGTAGATATAGGCTACTAAAACCTCAGTAGAACATTAGCAGGAAGTGTTCCACGTTGCTGCTTCCGGAGAAAGAGGAAACTTAAGGATTATACACCACTGGATTTGCCTCTGTTCTTGTACCATTAGGTTTTCCGCAAGCTTTTTGCCACCAATGCATTTAAAAAAAAAAATTGTAAATAGTTTTCAATGTAAACAGACCAAATACCTTTTCAGTGAGCTCACTACTTAATACAAAGTATTCAAACGCATTCCTCGCCTCTTTACTTCGTAATACAATAATTTATTACTCATTGAAAATACATGACAGAAATGACAGACGACATCGTTGAAGGGAACCCTAAAGATTAAATTAAAAAACGTACGATGCAAGGGTAGTGAGTCACGAGATTGACGGGAATACTTTAGAGTGACTCATAGTCGGTTGCTACCCGACACCTTCTTTCGTAATGTAATTGGAAATAAGTTTTAAACTGCATTTTGTTTGCTTGTGGCTTCAGTGGTGCAGTAAGACTGTATTAATAACAATATAGATGTTGTGAAACACACGTAAATATAAAATATGATGACATAAAGTCAAAGACAAAAAGGTTTTCTCTTTTATCTGTAACAATAACGGTTTAAAAAAGAAGTGTGCTTGTTGAACAATGTTATTTAAAAAAAAAGTTTTAAGAAATAACATCATCTATATACTTTGTTTTTGGGCTCTGTATCAAAGAAAGTCACTTGTCTAAATATGAATGATGCTATTATACGCTACGTGGTATTGTCATTATCAATTAACAGTCAACTATGACACATGTTCCTAGATGTGATGAATTATTGGATGGATGTAGATTAGATTTAAGCAACATAAAATCTATGTCATGCTTTTTAACCCATTTCCTTAATTGTAGGCTCAATAACAGCCAAATTCTAGTAAAGAAGTCGCTAAATTTCTCGGTTTTGGTGCAAGCACATATCTAAAACTTTTGCATGCTTTAAGACCAGTCACAACTTATGTAACTATGTTGCTATTCATACATATGCAAGCATGACTACAAAATATGCTTATTCGTATGATATTTGAATGTTATGTGAAACCATAAGTATCCATTAATTACGAGATCTGTTAATTAATTATGACCCCTCCTGCCCCTTAGTGAGATTTGGTGCGACCTCCCCCCCCCCCCCCTCCGTCAGATTTAACGCTATAGTTGTAAAAGGATTAAAATTTTCTTAAAGCCGAAAAATGAAACTAAAACTATACTAATATTGTTCAAAGTTGTCGTTTACATTAAAATTTTTCAATTGTACCGCCTCACGAGAAATGAGATTTAATTCAACCCATTGCTTTCATTTTGAGCTCACATAAATTATCGATTCCTCCTAATAGTCATTGAAACTCGGTCTATAGATAAACAAAAGACTGTTAGGGCCCGACATTCGATTGATATATTACCGCCGGGCGACGGAGAACTCATTAACTAAGAAGGGTTAGAGACCAGAGCGAAGGGAAATTATTTATCATATATTATATCACCTCACGATGTCCCGTTATACGGGATCGGACATGCACCTAGGAAGGAAACGTGTGCCGGAAGGATTATACTTCGTTCTTCATGTGTGACTTCTCGTGTTCCATTCGGATAATATTTTTTATATAAGTAACATGGCTCGCACATTCCTGGGATAATATTCTTGTTAACCCGTTTAGCTAGGCGAAATGCTTGTGTTAGGAGTGGGCTCACATCAGTTTGAAGTTCGACGCCTTAGACTAAGATTTATCTAAAACTGAAGAGTTTGTATTTTGAAACGCGCTTACTTCACGTAGCCAAAGACACGGCGGAAAGGCACAGGAGATATCCGGTGTTCTTTCATCGGATAGAAGAGAAGACGCAGCGGGCAGAGCACAGAAGGATTTGCGGTCTCTTAAAGCGTAGATGCGTAAGGCGGCTAATCGCCGTCGAAAATCAGTTTAAAATTGAAGGCACAAAATGCCGTTGACCCTCCGTAGTGAATACATTTGTTTTTTTAAAAGATTATCGGTTTGCCAAGGTTTCAAGGTATTTCTTAGAATATACCTAACATCTAGGAAGTAGAAGTAGTCTATTAGTTCGACTTGTAAACTAATTTTGCGTTGGCTAACAAAAGCGTGGATAAAAATACAAATTGTAGCAGTGGTGTAACTACACCATCTGAGGCCCGTGGCTAATTCATCGGATGTGTGTGCGTCTGACTCGTACTTATTTTTAGTCGTGTATTTTATTAGGTTTATTAAATTAGATAAGTTATATTGATTATATACAAAATTAATGTTTCTAATACATTTTGTAATTAGTGTTCCCTTTGTTCAGGGCCTTTGGTGCCCCGGGCTTTGAACCGGAGGCCCGTGGCATTTTGCACGCTCTGCCACCCTATTGTTACGCCACTGCGTTGTAGAATAGTTAGATAAAGCTAGTTCTAAGTCCTAAATATAACTAGAAACATTTTACGAACGTAAACAAATAGTAAGTGACGTACCTATATACGATTATATGGTTCCCAAATAGTTCTTTAACACCTTAACTTCATTTATTCATATAAATGTCAGTCAACCACTTCAAATCCAGAAGTACCTACATATAAAAGTATATTAATAAATGCATTCTTAATATGGTTGAAAACATGTTGATTAGCGCCTTTTAAAAATAAGGTAGCAACTAAGACGAGCATCTTATAATATCAAGAATAGTATAGGCGCATTCCCACCCCATTCCATCCATCTCAATGTTAAAAAAGACACATGCACTATGCTATTTTAAACATATAACCTTAAATTACTTATTTTTGTCATTACTATATGGATCTAAGCAACCATGAGACTTACCTACTACGAGTAGTTAAGGTACTTAGCGCAGTACCTTACCTACTCGTTGTTTGTTATTATTATGTATTATTGAAGTGTTTTTGTTTTAAGGATTTCTGAAACTAATATTTTATATTATCTACGTATTAACGGGAATTAACGCGATCACGAAAAGGTATTACATACCTCTGAATTGCCTGACGTTTCGACCAGGTTGCACTGGCCGTGGTCACAGGCTGACCATCGCGTTAATTCCCGTTAATACGTAGATAATATTATATCATGGAACGCGAAAGTTTAAAAGTTAGTATAATATTTTATATATCGTCGAGCGCAAATTATTCTTTTTAAATCGTAAATTAATCCCCATTTAATTTAAAGAATTAGAAACGAATAAGGTGCGCATGTAAAATGTTTTTACATATTGGTTTTTTATAAATGATGTACCAGAATAATTCTTGGAAGTCCAGTCCCAAAACTATAGAAGTTCTTAAAAAATATTTTATCAAATTCAATATGTTTACAATAAAATTGTAATAATACAAGATATCAGGCACTAAATAAATTAATAACTTTCTCCTGAGAAACCAAAGAGCGCCTGCCGTACCGTCTTAGCAAATGTTTTATCTTCTAAGTTGCAACTTCAAAGATAAAGCAAGGCGTCTTGAAAATAAATGAACACAACGAACATAACTCCACCTGAGAAGTAACGAAGTATTTTTATAAATATGACAGCAAAAATAACCGATAGCCTGCGCTAGTACAATTGGATTTTTCTGATGCAAGTGCAAGTTCAAGATGGCGAGGCTTTCCCGCTTCTCGACGTCTATAACTGACGCTTGAAGGTTGTGCATTTATAGATTTTTAGATGTTTTTGTTATTCTTGTCCTTAATTATATGTTTTTAGATCTTAGCTAAAATACTATTCTAAATTTATATGAAACTTTAAAAAAGATTGAAGCCGATGGAACTCTGACAATCCTAGCCACCTGCACATATCCATAACATTAGGCATTTATAAATAAAATAAATAATATACAAGCAAAACTGCAATAATAATTATTGTTGTATACTTATGATTAAGCACAGCCTTTCTAGAATGAAAGTGTTTTACAGTCCGCCGATTCCAATACGTAATTATGACGAACGCTTGACCTTTTGCAATCAATGCTGTACCCTTTTAAGTGGCATAGTTATAAACCTGTTCATTATTAAAACCACACCACGAAAAAAAATTCTTGTTGGACTAAGAATAATTAAGTTAAATACTTTTCTTTGCAAGGCAACACAATAATATTAATCAAAGAGCATCATCATTCAATAACAAAAGTAAAAAAATATAATTTATGGTTACAACATATTGTAGTTTAAAAAAAAGATGGTTCGCGCCAAAAATTGCACAACAGCCAAACAGCCAACCCCTGATTTGTATAACAATAAGTTTGTTATAGGTAATTGTGTACTTTACGAATGGACAGTGGCCAAGTGGCTCGTGCTAAAACCTTTTTAAACACACAAACAATTGTCAAATTAGAGGCTATTTTATTTACAAGTAACAAAATGGATATTTATACTGCAAACAAGAAGCCATAATTGCTCACCAATGCTAGGGTAACTAGTTGCGACAGAGAATTTAGGATAATTCCCGAATATTATAAACATTTAAGAAGGGAGACACCCTTTTTTAATATAAGTAATATATGTGGAAAACAATACGACATAGGAGGTTTTTTTTTTGTGCGTTTGGAACTGTGGATACATACTTAACGAATTTCACATTTTTACCATGGTTACAGTGTAATTTCCCAAAAATTTTACAATTAATTTAGTAAACTACATCATAAACCTATAAAAATAGATAATTTTATTTACTTCTTATTAAGAAAAAAATTGTGAATAAAGATATTTGGTATGTAGCTAATATGTGTTTTGTTAATTGGAATACCATACTCAGAAGATAATCCCGCGAAACTGCAACATGTGGATTTCCTTATAATTAAAGTTTCGAATTAGGAATGAGTGCATGAGTGATAGCGCATGCGCGGCGCGACACCCTGATTGGCTATTGTCTGTGCAGCTTGCATAGTGCATCTACATTTTAGTTCTTAGCTATTGTTTAGGATTTATGGCTGTTAATAGAAATGTATTTTGATAAATAAAATATTTACATACTCGCTATTTCAGTCATTAATTTTAATAACTTCTTGTCACCGCTGGTTGAGAGAACGGCAATTAATACCTAGCTTAAAGTTTAACTTACGTGATCTTCCATACGTGATATATTGTTATAATAAATGTATCATTACATTTTAATTTGTAGAAGTTGCAACAGCTCTAGATATAAATAACCTAATGTTTTATCCATACTAATATTATAAAGCTGAAGAGTTTGTTTGTTTGGTTGAACGCGCTAATCTCAGGAACTCCTGGTTCGAATTGAAATATTATTAAAGTGTTGGATACCCCATTTATCGAGGACGGCTATAGACTATATAACATCACTCTACGACTAATAGGAGCGGAGCATCAATGAAACATGTTGCAAAAACGGGGAAAATTTACAAACGCACAGGAAGCTGAGCGGGTCACCTAGTAATTAAATTTAAACACAGCTAGTCGTTAATGTAACCGCATTCTTTCATAGGATTGGTAGGGTCTGTAGTTTTAATTTAATAAATATAAAATGTGCCCTATCTATCGAAGAAATACCATAAGATACTTTTGACACCGATAAATAGGAAACAATAATTACTACTCACGTGTGATATATATATATATATATAGGTACTATAAAGCCTCGTGCTATGCAGCGCAAGGAATCGGGAGAGGGATGTCTTTATTAAGAGGATCAATTGAAGCAGTTGCAAGGAAAAGACTTTCACACTTTACTAATATTATCGCTTATATATTTTCTTCATAGAAGCCTCGCTTCTTGAAAGACGGACTGTTCTCTCTGCCGTCTGCGACGCGTGTTATCAGGCTTACCAGGTGTAACCGGTGTTACCAGGCAGGACCTCCATGCCTTGAAGAAGTTTTCGCTCCGCCTCGAAGGAGGCTGTGCATCGCAGGAGGTCCAATGCTACAGTACTTTATAGCTTATGCGCTAACTTATAGACTTAATAGGATGCTCATTATATTATTTTTATACTTACCTTTCAGCAGTTTCAGTCCTATAGCCTTAGATATAAGGAAAATATTGTTTATTATAAAATGTGTCAATGTTTATTTATTAAAAATGTATTTTCAAAACTGAAAGGTTTTTGCATAATTTTATCACAAGATGGCGTTTATAGAGGTGGAAGGTTATTTTTTTTGTGACTTTATATTTGCTAGGGAAGCGGGTTGGTAAAAGAAGGGAGAAAATTATGAAAGAATCTAAGGGCTTCCGACAAACAAAAACAATTTCACAAAAAAGTTCAGCATCGAATACCGTGAAAGATTCAAAACTGCCCACTTTTTAATTTTTCGCTTATATTCAGCTGACCAGGTTTTTTAAGTTTTAGAATTTTTGTTTAGAAAGCTTCAAGAGTCATCCACTCGCTGACAGATGTCGCTAGCGGTGGGATCGTCGACCCCAGTTGTGACCCGTCGCCACGGGAGGGCTCTCCAATACGCATTTAGACCAATTTAGAATCAACCGGGTAAACATAAGTTATATTCAGGCAACTCCTGGGGAGAAGAGCTTTTAAATATTTTGGTGCACGAGAATATATAATGGTAAAGCAAGAACTGCATTTTTATTTTATGTTCATTGAATCTCCAACATAATATGCTATTCAATGATAGTTCTTTAAGAATAGGGTTGAGTTTTAAAGTGTTGGTCCTTAATCCAAGTCCTTATTAGGTGCATATTGATCGCAATATGCACCTAATAAGGACTTGAACCACATCGGTATTTCACAAAAGGGATATGGCTCGTTTGTTGGTAAGTAGTCACCATATACCTACTTGAGAATTAATGCTTCAGAAGGCTACTATGAAAGACATACTTGATTTAAAAAAATACTTTTTTTTTTATCTAAGTATATCTAAATATAGTTCTTTAAAAGCATAAATAGCATCTAATTTCACGAGGACTGTTGTATAATAATTTATTTAACCCTATTGTGAAATAGCTCCGTTGCTACAGTTTTCTTAAAATACTGCAGTAGGTAGTTATGTTGTTTTACAAACATTTTGACAAGGTCGTACAAATGTCTACATATCTCGTTTACGTTTTTCATCAGGTACATCATATGCTTCTTTGCCAAATTCATGAACGTTGAAAAACATTAGCAGTCGTGGCGACTGCCGAGGGAAGTGATTACTTAAAACCTAGGAAAAATAACATAAAATGTTTTTTACGACACTGATGCTAATGCACATTAGCATGTCGGTGACACAAACCCATAAGTTTGGCTCCTACAATCGCTGTTAAAGAAGTTTTCACTTCAAGAAGTATATTTTAACGAGGACAGCGCGGGCAACAGCTATTTTAATATATAAATTAAAAAAATACGTGGTCTCAGTCTACCAAAGGCTAATCCAACTAACTTACAGATTTTGGTTATTAGGGCCTCTGTATCTCAAGTGATATTTCTGTTGCAGTTTACGCTTGCAATAAGTATTTTCCACAATTTTTATTTCTCAGCGCGCTTGCCGAAACGGCTGGCTATAAAAAAAGAAAAAAAACGATTTTAATTATATTAAACCTTTAAAATTAATACAATAATTATGTACTGTTCTTTCAATGTTGGTTTAACCAGTAAAGAGATACTCCCTCCGTAAATGCTCCCTCAGTTGCGGTAATTTGCGATGTTTGCATAAATTTAACGCATCCTGCGTAAACGCACGTCGGTCGATGCGGCGTGTTTAACACTAAGGGTGAATTATCTATCTATCTTTGTTTAATAAGAAAGAGAATTTTAGGAATTATGTGCATTGAGAAATTAGAGGCACTTCTTTGATAAACGGTAGCACCGATAAGATAATATTTAACGATAGGCCTCTATAGTTTCAAGGAGTTCATTATAACAGCCAACATTAAGAATGTGAAGATTTACGATTTATTTTTACTACTATGGCAAATACGAACCAGTAACTCGTGCCTATATATATGAGCTCATCTGAATTTTGAAAACCATGTCCCGTAAAACTTAGAAAGATTGCACTCACTAATAGCACACACGACAATATGTTCTGTTACTGTTGAGCTTGTAACGACCTCTAATAAGAATTTAGACTGTAAATAGCACAATAAAATAGCGAAAAAAGAAGCACTATATTCTTTAATATACACCAAAAGGAGAGAAAAACAAATATACAGAAACAGATATATACATAAAATGCACAATTAATAGGCGGCCTAATCGCAAAAAGCAAAATCTTCCAGGCAACCTTTGGATGGACAGGAGTGTACCTAATGATTACGGTTGCTTACGTCAAAGAAGATCTTATAGGGCTTATGCAATCTGTTAATAGATGGCATGAATATTAATACATTCGTATAAATCAATGTATAAACTATACTGTGGTGGTCTACTCTAATATAGTAATCTACTCTAATCTAATCAAAGTGTAAACAAGGCATAAGTAAGAAGTATTTTCTAAGTCGGGTGGTTCGAAATTTGAATGCGATATTTCCTTGTTTATTACCCCTGTTTTTATTTCTTTATTCAAAGACTTTGTTAAATAGTTAAAGTGATATAAAACCTTACCGAGCTAAAGTAATGATGTATGTAACCAGTATGGCCGCTCCATATACGCGTAGATTTGATAAACAAAGATAAATAGACATGAGTACGCCAACAAAAAATTTTAAAAAGGCTAATAACCCTTTGCATGGCTATAACGAAGCCAGTAATTGTCGCTATCTGATATAAGACAAAGATCGGTCCGACCGCGCCCCACTTGAACCCTCTACTCCACCTGGTGTAGTATATTGGTGAACTTACATCTGGTCATAGCGCTAAGAATGTTTACAGAAGCCAAAAATTTATTTTAAAATATTTACTTCCGATTTTGCATCACGCGACATTATTTAACGAAGCCTTTAAACTGGTATTTTCTGAAGATAGCTAAGATTGTCGTTGTTCAATGACGCTCTCAAAATTATGAGCACAAGCTATAAATAGAAGCAAGCTTGAGAGGTGGAGAAAACTATCCCTGGAAAATCCCACTTGATACCTTAAACTTGTGCTATTTACGACTGGAATCAGATTCGACATTGCACCTTCCTGTGTCTTATTATGAATAACGGTAAACGATTTGGCATGACTCAAGGAGTCATAAGTCATAAGTAAATTGTTTGCATAAATATGGGTAGTACATAATGTTACATTGATGGATTGACAAAAAAGGGTATGACCATATTTCACTCTTAAGCATGCCAATCGGGTACATTATTGAAATATAATATTTATTAAGCAAATTATTAACTACAATTATACAAAATCAAAAACGTCAATAAATAACAATTATGTTATTCAAATAATGTAATTAAAATGTCAACAAAATTAAATAGATAGTATTCAAATGTCAGTAATTAAATCAATATTTAAATACAGTTCCATTAAATTACAGGTCGTTTACATAACACATTATAATACCTCTCATATGTTTCAAAATTTATCAGTCAAATATTCCTGTACACTGTAATAGCATTTCTCCACAAGCATATATTTTGGCTTTCTTTTAATAGGTCAATAGGTATAATATCTATTAACTCTTTTGGAAGATGATTGTAAATGCGTGGTGCCAGACAGAGTACACTGTCATTATAGAATTCTGTTTTACTTTGTGGACAGCATATTTTTGAGCAGTTACGTCTGCTGTGATAGTTTATAAAATTCTTGCTATTATTTCTAATAAACATAACAATTTCAAATATATAAGTACAAGGCAATGTTAGAATACCAAGGTTCTTAAAATAGGGTCTACAACAATCAACTTGCTTAATATTACAAATTGCCCTTACACGTCTCTTTTGTGCTATGAACGCCATTTCTTTGTAGGTAGAGTTGCCCCAGAATATAATGCCATACCTAACCATAGACGCTACGTTTCCATGATATGCAGTTAATAGTGTTGGTATGTTGACCGTTCTAGCAAGCATGTAGAGAGCATATGATTGCTGATGTAATTTTTGGCATAAGTTTTCCACATGCGCCTTCCAGTTCAATGCACAATCAATATTTAGACCCAAGAATTTTGTTATTTCTATTTCTGTTATATTGTTCCCAAGGCAGTCAATGTTGATATTCGATACTTGGGCTTTCCTATTGCGGAAAATCATCAAGTATGTATGTAAGTCTGTATGTAGAGAGAAAAAATATGACTCTTGAAAAACTAAATTGCTAATACCAGAATTCTTATCTAAATAAGCAGAGATTTTTTACAAGATGATGAGAGATATTTCTGTGTTTACTTTTTGCCTCGCACAACCAATCTGACGAACAAATTGACGCCTGCGATATTTCCGGACCGATCCGACCTTCAAACCTTCAAGAAAAGAGCGTACTTCAAAGGCCGCACTTGTGACTCTTGAGTTGCAGGTGTCTATGGGCGGCGGTAGTCATTTACCATCAGGTGACCCGTCTGCTCGTTTGCCATAAAAAAAACCCTGTTAGCAAAGGAACCTACTGACGATGCTTCTTAGTTTTCACGTCGCTAAAATGCCTTACGTTATTCTATAAATTTGTAACTCTATACTTAGGTCGTGTCTTCATTACGTTCCCTTAAGACGATCGGAGGGTTGGAAATTGCCTTTTTTCCAATTAACTGAGCACCTGGACGTGTGGCTTACCCTCGCAAGATGTAAAGCACACTCACTGTTATGTCATTAATGGTTATTTATGGCCGAACAAACGGTCACTTACAAAGGGGTTTCATAAATTTTCAACGCCGGCAGTTGGTTGTGTGTTGTCATAATTTACTATGTAAATCTACTTAAAAAATCTACAATAAAAATAAAATCTTTCTCGTAAAACTGTGGAATTCATTGCCAATCGAAATAAGGAAAACTCAAACGCATTCATAGCCTTCGTTAAAAGTACCTAAGATTATAGTTCGATCAATATATTTTGTTATTATGGTTGTTGTAATGCTATTTGCTAAATTGAAATGTTTTATATCTGTATATGACTACTTATACATGTATTTATACGTTTAGTTATACATATGTATTATTTTATCTAGTACACCGTTAGCTACCACTCATTCCTCTCACTAAATCCATCCTAAGTTTGTCTGGAAGAGATCGCTTTTAGTCATAAGACTTCTCATTGTGTCACCTTTAGTAAAATCTCAAAATCCAGTTGTGTTTAATATGATATACAATAAAGACTATTATATTGTTTGATTTTTAATACAAAGAATTGGGATTATTATTATCCGATAAACGTATGTTTTATTTACAAATTTAAGCGTCTACGCCGGCATTTCCTTGGATATTATAAAAACTTAGCTAAGGATTTCTTAGCATTATGGTAGTTAGGCATACTACTACATTTATATATAAAAAAAAATTAAACTAGAATTAATAATTTAATTTAAATTAATTATTAATCATTGATATAAAGAAATAATAAAGTTATCCGTGGACATTTAGAGCAAAAAAAAGACGCATTGACATGAGAGCCTCCTTCGATTTTTCGTCGCTTAAAAATGGAACTAAAGAAAAACTGGAGTTTGTACCGTAAGTTCGTCAGTGATAAGCGCAGTAAGCGCTACAGATGCTTGAATAGGGAAGCACCTGTACCCTACATAAGACCAGAACTATAAGCGTAGTTAGATGTGTCAATTTGGACTTTATTGCGATAAGATTTATAAGATACAAATATCATGGTGGATTGAACCAACCAAGTTGGTCATGGAATTCACCCGTAACCACGATCGGTACAATGCGGTCGAAACGTCGGATAACCAAACATTTTATTTATTTATTTTCAAGACGCAATGGTATGTAATACCTTTTAGTATTATCGCGATCTAATATGTACAAAAGTCGCAAAGTTGAAAAACAATTATTGGCGTAGTGTCGCATACCTGCTGGTGACTAAGATTAGTTAAACTGCATTGGCGGACATGGTCGGCCAAGGTTTATAGATATCCGTAACTTCTTCCCATAGGGTGGAACGTGTGCTTGTTTGTGCCATCGGCAGCGTAGTTGTAAGAACAACGAATAGTAAAAAAAAAACTGAAAAGGAAGTCAGTTCCAAAATGTTTTGGTTATGTCCATTTACAGGTTGACATTGGCGGGAAACTAAAATAGCGTAAATTATGCAAAAAGTATTTCTCTACATCTAGAATTTATGTGTCAGGAAATCGTGTTATAAGGACTTCGAATCTGCAGTCAAAAGAAATTAAAGAAATATGAAACTATATAAGTCGTGCCAATACTATTTCTCTACCGATCTCTAAGGGTAGTCTATCCCTTAAAAACCACTACTATCTGTAAGACAATCACATTACACCCCAATTTGTAACCCCTGGATTCACTAGACCCTGTCATTATAATAGACCTTATCTCAATGAAATAATTATACATTCCTTAATTACCACAGCGAACTATATGCTTTTGATGAGCTTTCGAAATATTTTTTGACGAAGGTTTTTTGAAGAACATTAAAATGTATTCTTATTTTTTTTTAAAGACAGTGCTTACAAATAGGAATGGTCCCTGTGTCAATAACAACTTTAGGAATATATAATTATCTTTAAAAAAAAGTACCACCGACTTCAATGTGCTTTTTAGTGGAAAGTAGATGTATTTTGTTGAAATGTAATATGCTCTACTCCAATGAGACAGCGATGTTTCGGAGCAAATGAAAATATCAGCGATGTATACAATTTTTAGATATTTGTTGAATTTTCAAAAACCACTCGACTGATTTCCATAAAATTTCAATGGGACCACCTGGGAAGTATAACCCTTTGAAACAAAAAAAGAATTTTCCAAATTGGTTCAGGCGTCTTCGAGTAATCTTTGAACATACATAAAAAAAAAGATTCCGACGAATTGAGAACCTCCTCCTTTTTTGAAGTCGGTTAATAAAAAGGGTCCGAGTACAATCAGATTTAGTATCTGTTACTGCACTATTGAAAATATTTCAAGTTGTATCTGAAACATGGATAGCAGTTTAAGGTGTCATCACCATACTCGACGCATAGGTACCGCGTCGAGGGTATGGTGATGTTCAATTAAAAAAAAAAATCTTTATTTCAAAAATTGACCATCAATTATTCGAAATCGTCGATTTAATAAATAATAATTAAAAATTATAGATCAACACACACAGAGTCACCGCAACAATAGTTTGCTTCGTCAAATGTAAAATGATTAAAGAAAACAAAAATGGATAACATAATATCACATCTGCCTGTTTCGATCTATAACCGCCCGTTTCCAAATGGTTGAGCCTTGTGAGAAGAAATCGGGCAAACAAACTCACGGCATGTCGTGTTTTATCCCAAAATTATGAAATAAATTAACCTACATAAGGTTAATTAGACTCTGAATAAGCTTTGTGTTCGTTTACCGTATGTTTTTTAAATTAAAAAATTAAAGATTGAAGACGTCATTCCCGGTTTCACGTCATTGACATTTCATCTTTCTTCTATTACCATGACCAACTTGGTTGGTTCAATCCACCATGATATTTGTATCTTATAAATCTTATCGCAATAAAGTCCAAATTGACACATCTAACTACGCTAATACTTCTGGTCTTATGTAGGGTACAGGTGCTTCCCTATTCTAGCATCTGTAGCGCTTACTGCGCTTATTGCTGACGAACTTATGGTACAAATACCAGTTTTTCTTTAGTTCCATTTTTAAGCGACGAAAAATCGAAGGAGGCTCTCATGTCAATGAGTCTTTTTTTTGCTCTAAATGTCCACGGATAACTTTACATACATAAGAAAATCTCTGACGAATACTTTCGACGGAGGTAAAGCACAGGAAGTTTCTGCTAGAATTGGAGCCACCTGACTATGAGGTGAGAGTATGACTATGAGGTGGTACTACAGAAGACTGAGATTAGATAGCACTGTTAGAATAGGAATGTTTTCTGCGGCTAGAGCTTAGGTTTGCTTGTTTCAGGTTAGTTGTTGGAATATAATTTGTTTAACCTATTGTACTTTTTTAAAATAACACATGCACTATGAAATAATTTGTGTAAAGCAAGAAACTCATAGATAAAACAGCAACACAATCGGAACAATTATTTGCGGATTTTATTGTAATAAAAGAATAGCGCTGCGATATGAACAAAAGTAACCTTAGAGTGACGTAATTATGTTGTACTGTGTGGCACAATATCCCAAGAAATATGATAGATAGTAGAAATTTTCTTGTAGAATTGGAACAAGTCTTTATCAGCCTTGTTACCTTTTGAATAAATCTGCGGGTTAATATATAGGCGTGAGTTAATACTGTAGTGCTTTAAAAGACGTACCCTATGTACATCTTATTCCTATCTAATCATAATAAACCACACCTTACAAGTCATAGTTCAAAGATCATAACTTTTCGTACCTAACTCGAGTCCCAGTTTTTAAATTCCTGAATGTATATGCATCACCTCTGACCACAAGCCACAACTTATCATCGATCAGCAGCGGCTGCGTTAGAAATGTAAATGATGTGCAGTCCATCTGCCGCGCCACCTGGCGGCCGAATGCTGAATTAATTATGAATAGCACGCGCGACGAGACGCGTGCGCTACGGATGGGTTTAATAATTCCTATTTATTTGTCACATTATGGAAAATACATTTCCAAAGCTATTATTACATTCTTGATTACTTTTTACATGTATTTAATTTAAACGTCCATGTCATGTAAAAAATTTGGCTCGATATGGGCTTTCAGTAGGTATTTGATAAATTGTAATGTTATTTTAACGTGTGGACACAACCTTTTTACGTTGGATTTAAACAACTTTATTGTCAAAGGCAAGCCTTCAGTTGTAATACGCTTCGTTGTAAAACTAACTAAAGTTTTATTTTAAATGTATCTATTTTTTTTAGTTACCAGCTAGTTACCTTAATGATAACATTGTAAGTAACGAATCGATTCATAGTCCTTGGGACACTGGTGCGACTATACAAAGTTTTCTGTTAGCTAGTCAGCACTACCATGATTCTTAATTTGAAATAGGATCGTTCCAGCAAAATTGACAGAAACAAATATATGATAATAAAAATAATTATCTTAAAAAAAAATATATCACCGACTTCAATTTGCTTTTTAGTGGAAAGTAGATGTATTTTGTTTAAATATAATATGGGTAGGCCAACTAAACGCACTGCTCCAATGAGACAGCGATGTTTCGGAGCAAACGAAAATATCGTCGATGTATATCTACAATTTTTAGATATTTGTTGATTTTTCAAAAACCGCTTGATTGATTTCGATAAAATTTAAAAGAACACCTGGAAAGTATACACTTTGAAACAAAAAAAGAATTTTCCAAATTGGTTCAGGCGTCTTCGAGTAATCGGTGAACATACATAAAAAAAAAGATTTCGACGAATTGAGAACCTCCTCCTTTTTTGAAGTCGGTTAATAAATAACAAATATATTATATCATACGAGAATACATAACATCTACATATATTATTTGTTTGCGCTTACAATAAAAGTCTGTCTTTGTCTTTGTGATACATCTTTATTCTTCTTATGTTATGCGGTATAATGGTGTCTTCTGACATGCGAGTAGAGCCAGAAGAGCTTCTGCTCTTGGTCTATTGGGTTGAACACAATATAATAGGTAATACATAGCATTTTTTTATTATAGGAAAGATTTTCTTTCCGGTAAGGTTTAGATCGGTTGTTAAGTTTTATACTGACTATGTGAGTTATTTAAACCAAGATGATTGTGGCGTTCACTAGGGAAGACATTAGGAGACACTGATATCTGAACCCTCTTTCCTTCATAATATTCAAGTATTCACTGAAATTTAGAAAATATTTGAAATGCCACCCATTAGCGTTATAAACTAAAATACACCCTAGAATCATTATCGACGTGAAAACATTTCAAATATTTTCTAAATTTTAAATGATAGGTCATTAGAGATGTTATTAGACCCAAAACACACGAGCAGGTCGTGACTGACCGTAATTTTTGACGTTACATTTTTTACTTATGTCGGCCATCTTTATAAAAAGGGTAAAATCAAAAGTGCTTTTGAAAGTGGAAGTGATTGTCCTTCTCCGTGAAGTCCTGATTTCAAAAATAAACGAGAATGAGTTGGCGGTTCGTTGGTCCAGTTACCCAGTTGCCGTGAAGGTATTGGACCGAAACGGGTGAAGGGAACAGCTGTTAAGTGAATATCAGCTGTCTAATTGTGTTCATATTTCAAAGGTGTGTTTTCTATAAAACTTACTTGAATCGATTCTGTCTCCAATATTAAAATTTAAATATTGGGCGGTCAATTCTATGTGTAGGTTTGGTCAATATTGTAGATCAATTCTATGTGTAGGTTTGGTCAATTATATGTAGATTTTGGATTTTGTGAGATGGTGAAATTAAAAAATATTGTTAATTTTAGATATATTTTTAATTACTGGGATCATCCTAGTATCTGAATAGAATGAAATGAAATATAGACTAGTGACATCTCTATTTCCTATTGTCAGATAATTTTCTTCTAGTGTTCAGTTTGGTCATTACCATAATAAAAATATTTCTAGTACAAGGCTCTTATACGTTGCTCATATACATAACAGAATTCTTAATTAGCATGACATTGTGCCACGAGCCGTGGTCACCTGATGGTATAGATACGGCCTTAAGGCATTTATGTAATTTGTTTCTACGTTTCCACCCTCATATATATCTTAAAACTGTTTAATTATTATTGTGACCGGCGTAAGGGCACTCTACTTTTTTTTCACTAATTAACTAACAAAGCAATGATACCCGAGTGGTTGAATTATTAACTACTAATGTTGGAGGTTCAATCGAGCTCGATGATTGGTTGCGAACCTCTGACTTTTCAAAGCTCATGTGCGCAATAAGAATTAATTAGCACTAGCTTTAACGGTAAATAAAAAAAATCATGAAAAAAATATTACTTATAGTGTTCTTCAAAGTTTGGAAAATCTATCAACCTGGACTACACTTACGTGGCAGACTGATAGCGAGAAGTATTTTTGGTCAACACAAACTGCAACCCAACACAACTAGTAATGGCTTATCAGCAGGCTAAACGTGTGCTTGCTTATATCTATTGCTTCATATATCGGACGAATTCTTTTAATTCTCTGCTTTCCAGCTCGTGGTCACCACCGGAGAACCTTTCCTGCCAAATGCCACTTTGTACTTTACTTGTCTTGCTAAACTAACAACTACATAAGTCATTTTGGTTTTCTTACGGATTTCTAGGATCCGAACATATATTGTAGACAAACATTCTTTTGAGATTGTAGTAAGCGGCTTTTCCATGTATAATGTATATAGGTCATGACTAGTAATAACTCACATATTAGTGAAAAGAAATACCATGAAATATGTTTACATATAGACAGTTATTTCTCGATAGTAAATTGGTAATTTAAAATTTGCATTTTCTATGCAAGTTGATGTGATCGCTAAATGACCGTACATGCGCATCTGCATACAATAGCAGCCAATTGTGGCAGGCCATTGTGCGTTACTGCGACAGATGTGCGTTACCTTTCGTTTAATCAATGTACTTATGTTTAACTAAAGCAATGATTTATATTGTGGTCGTGTTAGAATTTAAGCAAGCCTCTATCAGAAAATTATTGTAAGTACCTCTTCGTAACTCATTTGTAAGAGATAAAATGTAAAATCATTTTGTGGAATACGATGCTGCACACATGCCACAATTTCAAGTTATAACTTTAGATTTGATTTCTTCATAAAATAAAATTTGAACACGTAACATTCAATCATCATCGCATTGGAATTGATTGAGATGAGACGTGCAATATCGCCTTTACGTAAACGGAAGACGGGACTAGGAACACTTGTAAACGAAATCTGGGAGTCTCACGGTTAGGGTTACCAGAAGTTATATTAAAAAAAAAACCGGACAGAACGTTCTGATTCGATTTGAAAAGTCTTATTATTGTACTATATTACCGAATTATCTAAGTCCGCAAGATTTTTATCACCCACGATTTATATAATACTTGAAAATTTTATTATATTTGTGGTTGCCTACAGCTTAACAAAAATATCAGAAAAAAATAAAAAGTGCATAAGGTAAAACATTTAAGAAACTAAACGTTTTGATTCATCTTGCTAAAAACAAAGAATAGGCACTGTAGATCTGTGGAGCGCATATTTAAAAATAGAATATTACGTGATATTACTAATACTTGTAGGTCTTTTACTTAAGCGAATAGACAAGATTCATGTCTTATCATTGTGATCATAACTGTTTATGGGGAAGTTATGCATAAATTAAATTATTTCATTATTAATCTATATTTATTGTGACACCTCGATGGGGCGCCTTCATTATGTACCTACGTAATGCACGTGCTTACCTTTGTTAAGGCGATGACTAAGACAAGATTTTTATTCTAACTGTGGTGTTTGCAATTTTGGGAGCTTCTTCAGCAGCCAAATTCGCGGAACAACAAAGATGACTTTGAATGTTGATTTATGTTAGATTTGTCAATTTACAATATGCAAAGAAATAATCTCCTAGCAATTATGTATCTATTGCATTCCAACTATGACTCTAATCTAATCATTATTCGGAGCTGAGTAGTGACCATAATCATTATTCGGAGCTGAGTAGTGACCATAATCATTATTCGGAGCTGAGTAGTGACCATAATCTTGCGCTCATATAAATCATTAGTCTTATTTATTATAATAACGATATTACATGTCTCGTTTTTGTTATTACAATGCTGAGGTAGTATGTGACATTTGCGATCAAACATCAATAAAACCAGACTTTTTGGATAAAAGATATGCAACAAAAAAATTTACTTTAACTTCTTAGCAAATAAACATAATTGAACAATGAATTGCTCATTGTTACTTACTTAAAAAAAAATGTATTTGTATTTTAGATAAGTACTGTGTAGTTACTAATAATAAGTTTTAATAGTAAGTTTTTTTAACAAAACTGCCCATTATGATCATTGTAAATATAATAAATAAAGTTTAACCAACTGCTACGGACCGCTTTAGGTTTAGCCGGCTAGAATTAAGCGTAACCATACTTCAGCTTTTAGCCGTAATATGCCATGCTTAGATGCATGCATATGCATAATTTTAACACATTAGTTCTAGTTATTTTAATATACATCTTGACAACCATTAAAACATAATTATTATTACGTGTGATTGTGAGGTCCAGACTTCAATTAACAGGTTAAGAAAATTGTTCATTACATTGGACCAAAAAATATTTGTGTAATCAGAGGTCTTATAAAGAATGTCCGATATGTATATTGCAGTATAAAATAAATATAATTTGCGAAGTTCTTCTACTTAACAATAACAACGTAGATAATACAGGCGTGCGCTTCGCTGTCGCATACATCGGCGCACGCGTCGATCGCTATCACCATAGAACATTATCAACATGGGGGCCCATCTGTCACCACCCATATTACTGTTTTATGTTAATCATATTATCTATACAGAAATTACTATTTTAGGTAGAGAAGATAAGAGAAGAAATTTCTGACAAAGGAATGCCGGAGAGTCAACAGCCTCAATAGGTTCGTGTCAGGGCCTGTCGTTGTGTTGTACCGTAGACAAAGTAAATTAGCCTTTAAAAAACATATCTTACCTTCAGGAAGCCTGTGCAGATGGCAAAAGAAGTTGAATTTAATTCACAGTAGGTAGTTTTTTTTTTTGTCGAAATCCCCACGGGCCGTCTTATCACCGGGGCCAAACTGTAAGGTTTGTTGAGCAAGGCGACTCCACTATGATGTGCGGAAGGTCCTGCCTGCTCTCTTATTTAGAAAGGCGAGCGTGGAACGCGTTGCGCTGCCATCTCGGGCCTGCTTCTAGCAGAAGCAGGCTAAAGGCTAAGGTGAAGGATAACCCTGTCCGTCGCCCTCAGACCGGAGACCGGAGGTCATTTTGCACTCTCCGGCGCCTGGTGAGTTCACTTTAATAATATACGCTGAGTGTTAAACAGAATTGTAGTACTACATTTTTAACTTTCGCAGTCCATGATATAACTATGTACATACGGGAATTAACGCGATCACGAAATTGTAATACATATTTCGATTCTAATGACATTAGTAATTTTCCATCATACAAAAGTATGCAATATCAAATTCTTCACGCCATAGCTATAAAGGGCCTGCAACGAAAGCCTGTTACAAATTTCATTAGATTTATAAATTCGTGCCGCCTTTACACAATCAGTAATGTTACTAAATGTCTCGGAACAATTGTGTTGTGGTTATTAAATTGATTTGTTACGTTTTATGTTATAAATGTTCTTTATAATGACCTGGAAATTGTAATGTTGATGGGCTTTTGAAGAAAATGGACCATTCGTACGGCATTGTATAACGGTTGTATTCAAAATGTATGTTTAGGCGTCATAACTATTTACGACACGAGAAGAGAAACGCGAGAACAATGCTACGAATTTTGTAATACAGTAAAGACGGCTATGGATGTACGCGGGAGTGTTATGTCCCTCCAACACAAAAGGAGTACCCTGAACAGGTGAGGGACTGCAGTCCAACGGTTCATGTTGAGAAGTTATATTGTAATCGGCGCGAGAACTTTCATTGCGTGATACAGAAAAAGTAGTTACTATGTAGTTTGGCTTGTCTTCGTTAGATGGCGCTCAATTATGTTTTTGTTGTATGTGGCCGTCGCAACAACGCCAAAAAGCAATACTTACCCTCGCCGGAAGATAGGCGGTAACCGGTGCTTATAAATACTTTTTTTTACAACAATCATTGAAAAATATGGGTATTACTCACCGTACTTCCTCTCTCAATGCGCTTTAGCGTTTCTACTCACGAGGAAAAAAGAACAAACGGTAATTTTCTAAGTAAAAAGTTAAATATATTGACATTTTATATTCTTATAATTTATTTATTTCTTTAACGATAAATTAATTTTACTAAAAAATCATAAAAATCAATATTTTTTTTTTACTGATCACTTTTTGCAACTCTCACTGATTTTTTGTATTTTCTTGCATCTAGAAAAGAAAAATCATTTTCCTTATATTTTTATAATGGCTAACTCTCATTACTAATATTGCTATTACTAATAGCTACCAATGCACTATTTGTAACGTTTTATGTCAAGCAGCCTACGCTCTTTTACATCAATCAAACAATATTTTCTAATTTTAGTTCGGTTAATTATTATTTTGATTTTTTTTAACTAAAATTTATTTTCCTATTTTTTAGTCTTAAACTATTATCTTATCTGTGGTATCGTTCATTGTACGTACTTTAAAGGAATCTGATACATGGATAAATATATATTATATATGTATATTAGAAACATATAAAGCCAATATAAAGCGTTTAAAAACACCAGTTCACACATATCTATTTCTCACGATAGAATCGACACAATTTATAACAATTATCAAAACGCAACATGCAGTTAACATAACGAACCGTATTATTTTAAACGAAAAACGGTAAAAAAGCTTCAATACATCTGTCGATTGTTATTAATGATCCAGGTTTAAAACTTATTAGTCATGATAACGTGTGTTTAACACCAGTTGAGATATGAGGGCATGATGCTTATCAGCTCTGTTGCTATGCTGTGTTAAGTTTTTTATATAATTAGTTTCAAATTAAGTGTAATAATTTAATTTTTTTATTTCTTAAAACAAAAGTCGTTTATAGTCTATTTATAACTCCTTACAACAGACTGCTTGGAATTAAAAATAATAGTTTTAAACATTTAAATATAAAACTCAAGAAAAAACAGCGTCAAATGAAGACATATTGTTACGTGGTGCAAAAAGAGACCAGTGTTACATTTTTCTTTATTTTAAAATATTTATTTTTTATAAAAAATCTTTATTTTATTTTTTATCCGTCTTCTTTTTGTAATATGAGAGAGTTTGAACAAATATTTATGGTATAAAATGTGTTGTGAACAGCAGCATCATTGAAATTCAAGAAATAACTGTGCACAAAGTATTGTGCGAATTTTCTTTCAAATTAGAAGTTTTTCATGTTTGTTGGAAATGTTCCTCATCATCGTTACAAAAATGATTTATTTTTATTATACAAAAAGCAAAGCAATTATTTCCATTTTAAATCAAAATTATCTAGGCCATCTGTTGTTAAAGTTCATTTTGCTACATTTTTTGCTATAAAAGTTACCAGCAGTAAAAACCACACAACCAAAGCACTTATCAATTTTTAAGCACCCTTATTAATTTGCGCATGAGCAAACCCTTATACTTGATGACAATAAACCCGTATAGATGTCGCCACTAGCGGTTGTTCTCGACACCAACGTGATTTTTATTCATTTAGTTAATATTTAATAAAAAATGTCGTATATCGTACCATACGGGATATGGTAGGGTTGAATTGTCGAAATTTCAATACAATAGAAGATGATTGACATAATTATTGTCACTAGTTACATGTTGATGATGGCATCGTGGACGTTCACACGATTGATTTACAGTTACGTGTTACAGAGAGGGCTCATAACACAGATTTTAGGCTGTAGGACACTTTTTGATAGTTCAATTTATGTTAATGATATAAGACGTAGGGCTGACTCAGTCAGCCTGTGACCACTGCCAGTGCAACCTGGTCGAAACGTCAGGCAAGAGTACATACCTTTGAATTGCCTGACGTTTCGACCAGGTTGGAAATGTAATTATTTAGGAAAGCAAAATAAATTTTACGTTAGTAGGGGAAGGGGAGATCGAGGAATCTCATGCGTCCTTTAAATACCTATAGGGGGCCAAAAATGATCCAAATTGTCTTTACGTAATTAATGAATAAAGGTTAGAGGAGACTATACTCACGTATGCTTTTTATAAACAAATGTGGATGTCTCCTTATTAAGCCCCGACGTAAAAACGTGGGGTGTTATAAGTTTAACATTTGTATCTGTGTATCTGTGTGTCTGTCTGTGGCATCAGAGCTCCCAAACGGATGAACAGATTTGAGAGAGTATTTTTTTGTTTGAAGGGTGACTAGATCGAGTGTTTTTAGATATATATAAAGAAAATCTCTTCAGCCGTTCCAAGATCATTAGCTCTTTTCTAGTCATTGAAAGGATTTTCGAGTCGGGGGTGTTTTATATTATAAATTTATGAGTATTTAAATAATAATAGACTGGCCTGTTGGTCTAGTGGTTAGTGAGCCTGACTGCTAAGCCAGAGGTCGTGGGTTCGATTCCCACCCAGGACAAACAATTGTGTGATGAGCACGATAATTTGTTCTGTGTCTGGGTGTAATTTATCTATAATATGTATGTATTTAGAAATATATAAGTATGTTTATCAACAGTCTGGCTACCATAGTACAGGCTTTGCCTAGTTTGGGGTCAGACGGCCGTGTGTAAGATCTGTGAAGTTATTATTATTATTATTAAATAACAAATTCGTTTAACACAGATTATAACATAATATATAATCTGTAGATCTTCGATAAGACTTTATTAACTTTCACCGTATAACGGTATAGAAAGCAGATACAAGCATAAAACTGTTATTTGTATTATTAGCATAATAGTTTGTAACTGGCCCTTCGCACAGTGGCCTGGTAACCTATCTCAGCCAATTGAGCCAATTGACTATCATCTAGTTACACTACTATAACGAGCTGTTTTGTGGTTTATTTGTTCTTTGCAGACTAGTGGGCAAAGTGTCGGACTTATGATCAAGAGCTTACGGGATCGAGCTAATCCTGACCGAGTATTTGGCTTAGTTAGAATTCATTATCTATCCTATCGAAAGTACTAATAATAATTGCAATGTATTTTATAGATTGATATTAGCAATTGGTTTTGAAAATTGGGTTGTTTTAACGGAAAACCTAGGTATACAATTTCCCCGACCCCGGAATCGAACCAGATACGAATATTCACGTCAACTTATGCCACTTCATCATTGTGGCAATTACATAGCTAAACATTTAGCGAATTTTTACGACATGTATTACATATGCTTGAAAATTTGGTAAGGTTTTTTCTCGCTTTCTTAACGGGTTAGATATAAAAACTTTCTTAAGGGAGGGGGAGTTTTCAGACAGCTTTGTGTAACACTGATACATTTCTCGCATTAGAATCAGTTCATTTTTTCATGTGTGGTATGAATTATTACGCCATCGGGCGAATTAACCATTTTACTTACATATTTACTTTAATAAACTTAATATGTGAATTGGAAGACAAAAGCCTATTTTATTATTCAATAAAAATAATTTAAAAAAGGTACGTAAGGATACAAGATCCAGGGGGGGGGGGGGGGCAAAAGCCCTCCATCGTCCCGCCTCCTTGCATGTACGCCCATGCATAGGATTTTTGATTACCATGCATAAACTACCTACTGATTTTAACGAATGTGTATTTATTCTTCCTGTAACATTTCCATGTCATTACATATGGTTTACAATTTGATCGCGTACTGCCCTTGCCCTATTTTCTTTACTAAAGTGTATGTAACAATTACACAATAACAGTATACAACAAAACAAAATAATTGGGCACTTAAATTGAAGACGAAGACAAAGTACGTACTTGGAGATGGAGGCATTCCTTTACGAGTGTAGGCTCACTGATAGGTAATTACTTGTTAATGAAAAACTTCTAGGCTTCAGCTTTTATTGTTGGTTTGTTCTTTTACAGATTATTGCCCTATGCAACTTAATTATTTTTGACCTGTTAAGACTTTTCATGTATGAATAAAGAAATTGGTTTGAAACCGAACTTACCGAAACTGTAATCGTTTTGGTAGGTAATCTAAATACATTATTACACAGTAAATAATTATGACAGTCGAACAAATCTGAGAAGGCAAACGAGCAGACATGTCACCTGATGGTAAATGACTACCGCCACCCATGGGCACCTGCAACTCAAGAGTCACAAGTGCGTTGCCGGCCTTTAAGGTAGGAGTAGGGGAATGGGGGAAGAGGGGGAGAGGGAAGGGTAAGGGCCTCCGGTAATCTCAGTCACTCGTCGAACCGCAATGTAAAAATTGCTTCACTGCCGGTTTTCTTTGAGGCCGTGGTATCATTCTGGTCGAGCCGGCCCTGAAAAACTGTTTCCAATTCATTGACAAAGTCTGCATTAACGTGAAAGAAGCCGCCGGTAGATGCTAAGAACGAATAAATTTTAGACATTATGTTACATTAAGCTCTAAACAACCTTTTTGGGTGTCAACTTTCAAGGGATAGCATATGTAAGATTTTTATTCAGTAAGACCACCCCTATTGTAAAAATCTCAGCAGACATCTAGTACCAGTACTTACATAGCTGAAACAAATTATACAAAAAATCTAGATAAACTAGAAATTTCCCCAGAACACCCTTTTAGAACTGAAATTGTAATAAAATCTCACCACTGTTTATAAAACATGTACATGTTTAAACTACTCATTCATAGATGGCGTCGCCTACATTTTGGTTAAAAGGTTCTGAGTGCAAGGCTGTTTCTGTATTCTATTTTACACTTATGCAAAAAAATGTATTTAAAATGACTAATAAATATAAAAATAGGCCTTTTGTTATAAAGTTCGAGAATTTGGAATCACAAATAGTTTTTAATCTTCTTGTCATGGATTTACTATAAGACTACAGCATGCGTGGCAGGACCCTGGTGTGGCCAGCATCCCTTGTTTAGGTAACAATTAACACCATTTTTCTAATTTGCATTTAAGCAGTCGACATTATTATTGCTTTATAGCAAAACAACATAATTTTCTCTAAGCATTTTCTATCTATGTTATGGTGTAAAGATGTTTGTAAAGAGGTTTGAAATGGTTAAGACGTCAGACTTACGATCAAGACTTTACGAGTTGTAATTGAGTTTGTACTTCCACACCATACACGATGAGAGCGATAAAGACTTTTAAAGATAAAAGGCAAAACAAGTTATAGCGTCTTGTAAAATTAAAGTCTATTTATAAAACAAAACCGAGTTCATCACCACAAATTTAATTATCTTTAGTTGTAGACCTATTAATATATACAGGGCCGCCCTTGAGTTGTAACCTATCCAATAAAATAATAATTTCTATTGTATGTTGTGTAAACAGGGCAGTCAGTCCTTCTAGTAGGGGGTCGTCCCACGCTGCGCTTTCTATTCCGTGGTCGCCATTCGTAAACCTTTCTTTTACACTATGCCAATGGACAGGACAAACTTTTTATTTTAACATGCTAATGGCCTACTACCAGCTGAGGTATAGACAGGTTACTTTATTGCTACGGATTTGATACTGCGAGCCCCATGATTCAGGAAGTAAAAGACAGCACTTCGAGGAAGGTTGTCTGGAAGACATCACCGTGTGTCATAAGACTGTTAATTGATATGCCTAAATGTATGTAATCATGTCTGTATTATTTAATACTGTAATGGTGTAAATAATGTGAAATAATGAATAAGTTTTTGAAAGAGGTATATGGCTGATATAATGACAGTGCTTAGTAAATGTACTACGAGAACTTTTAATTTAAGTAGCTAAAGTTAAATTTTGATTAAACATTCTCACTATTCACAGGTAGTTGACTTCACAGTCAACTACCGACAGTCAACACGATAGGTTTTGTAGAAACTTGTATGAAATAAACACTTCTGACGTCGCACGTCGGTGTTGTCAAATGCCGGTCCTTCGCATTCCTTCCTTAGTGTTTGGTTTGATAATTTAAAATTGCTAAAAAAGATCCGAATCATTTTTTTTATAAAAAAATAAAACAGAATTTCCTGTAGGCTTTTAAATTAATTATTTAACCATAAGCAACTATCTTATACGGGTGACCGTTATCAATCAATTCGTACTTATCAACTGGAGTGACCTGTTTAATTGAATATCATAGCCAAGGGCCACAATTTCAATGTAAAAGGCATAACATTTTATTTACTGCACATCCCGCTTTTGAAAATTGGTGTGACTCGTTGAAACAATATATGAAATTGTTTTACGATACGGGAGAACGAATTTAGACGAGGGATGTGTGTCTGTATCGTATTAGTTCCTAATACGATACAGACAGCTATGCTGATTTAGGTTTAACTTTTGAATGATCATGGTTTTTAAGGACGCATTTAAATTGTTTTTTCAGTTGAAAAAAAATTTTGAGATGAAAAAAATGATTTTATTCATATTAAAATCAAGTTTTTTAATTAGTAGGGATGACTTGTAGCCACGAGAATTGTCTAGGTACATGATGAAAATACTATTTGGCCGAGTTGTGTAGATTGACGGGAAAAAGCATCAAAAGATCAAAACCTTCTTGTTTTAAATCAGTGATGCAATGTTCGAATGCCACACGGAGCAAAAATTTGTGTAATCCGAAAATAGTACGAGGATGGGTGTTCTTTGTAACCGTTGTTTAAATGTTTGTGAAGTCCAGACACAGAAATCATTCGTCTTTTATTAAAGAGAAAATAACAAAATCTAACATAGGTCAATGTGACTGTTGTTGCTGCATAAATTAAACACTATTGTGAAATATTAAGCTCTCATTGCCGAGTTATGTGCCCTTAACGTGAGTACAGGAAAGTTGTGTGGTATTTAAGGGTTGTAGAATAGACTTGTTGTAAAAACATTATTTTGAAACTGCGAGTGTGGTTACTGATTAAGGTAATATTTATTGTATGTAGGTAATAAATAATAAACACTAACGACACCAATTGTTGATATAATGGCCAATTTTTTTCAAAAATATCGAAATAAAATATATATATATATTCATTGAGACTTGAATGCATTAATTTATCTATAACTTGTATGTGTTTAGAAATATATAAGCAAACCTACTTATATATATGTTTAAAATCGTATCAATCGTATCGTATAATATATCGTACAATCGTATACAAATAAATCGTGCTAATTTCACTTTCAATATATTTTGATACTTACTTGGGTTTAGATTCGCTTTCCAACTGTGAAAAATGTGTGAAAGAAATAAACTGTTTTTTTTTTTAAATAATCTCAAAATAATCAATCAAATATGTTGACAATCGGCGAAGATATTGCGTAACATACACACAAAAAATTAATTCGAATTGAGTACTTCTACCGTTTTTGAAGTCATTCAGAAACATTTATAAAACATCTAGGGGTCACATGCATTTATTTTTAACTTAATCGATAATTGACGTCAAAAACCATATTATCGAATACAGAAACCAAGTTGCGATTTGACAGAACTAAGATGAAGAAGGCTCTATGGCTTGTATTGGCTTGCTCGCAGTACGCATCTAACCTCAAAAAAACAATACTAATTTCCGACAACATGCATTACCGTGACCAAATATTCTATATATTTTTTCACTCTCCAATCTTTCGAAGAAGAAAAAAAATTCTCGAATCATCTAAATCCTCCCAGACACACTGACGACAC
This sequence comes from Callimorpha dominula, assembly GCA_949752705.1. Lineage (NCBI taxonomy): Eukaryota > Metazoa > Arthropoda > Insecta > Lepidoptera > Erebidae > Callimorpha > Callimorpha dominula. The sequence continues at coordinate 9,135,238 of OX457010.1, read as the reverse complement.
GCATGCACTCATTAAACCCCAAAATCCCGTAAACCGTAACCAATCGATTCACGGACGTGAACAGTGATTTTTACCCTACACTCTGCTCACAATACACGGGGTTACCTTAATGAAGTTTTAGGGTAGACGCGACAATAGTCGGTCTTGAGTTACTGATTGATGAAGACGGATGGAGCTGCGTTAACTCTATTATACAGTATTAATGGGTAAGTTTCGTGAGGTACGTGTATGACAGAATTAGGGTAATTTAAATGCTTTTAGCTTGGATATGCAGCGAGAATAACAGTATTTCTGTCCTTCATTTTTTCTGTAATTTATGACCAACTCTGCGAATATACTTTATAATTCAGAAAATGAAAATCTTTTTAACAGCAGGATTACAACACTAATCTGTTGGTCTATTGGTTACTGACCCTGTCTGCCCTGCCAGAGTTCGTGGATTCGATTCCCACCCAGGACACATAATTGTGTGATACATATTTAGAAATATATAAGTATGTTTATCAGCAGCCTCGTTATCATAGTACAGGCTCTGCCTAGTTTGGGATCAGACGGCCGTGTATGAGATGTATCAAGTTATTATTATTATTATCCTCACTTCCTCACGCTTGTATATTCCCAAAAGAGATCTTCTCATCCTTGATCTTCTAGGCTTATTTCCTGACTCCGTGTTGTTGAGAAGTTGCAGAAAAACTACTCTGTGTTGAGGACATTTAGACATGATGGGTTCTAAGTTATATTGTTCCCAGCAAAATGTCTGAGAGAAATGCGCGTACGTACACGCACAAAAAATCACCTTAGTTGATGCAAGAGACGCTCCAGATGTCGCTTCTGAAGTATTAAGCATGGTTTTCTCCGTTATTTTGCCAAAGATGACACTCCCAAAGGATGTGATGGGCTGATTGACTCTAGTTGAACCATACATGTCCAACCTGCTTACCATAAAAACTATAATCATAGCAAATTAGACTCAGAATATAAAAACATAATACATATATACATACCACATTTGTTTTGCATGGCGATTCCCGGGCGGCAACATTTGAAACATACCAGATGTTTGAAACTCTACACTATGGCATGTGACCAATTTTTTATCATAGTTTAAATAAAAAAAGCGATAAGCCAAACTTATGGTACTCTCTATGATTTATGGTAATGCAGATGGAAAAAGGAGACCTCGTAAAAATGTTTTTTATTTACATAAATCGTTATTGGTTAGGTCGGAGACTGTTATTGATTGTACCGTAAGTCATTTTCGTACTTAAAAAATTGTTAAGTAACTTTATGCATGTAGAATTGAAGCTCCTGTTTTCTTAAAAAAAGTTTCATAATGATAAAAATACAAGAAGTTCTTAAGTTAAGTTTAGTTTCTTAAGAGTCTATCGGGGCAGAAAATTTAAGATTTTGGTCAATATTAGACAACAATTCAAGAACCGACTTACGTCTTTCAGTCTCTGTTAAATCACTTAACGAATCATTTTGTAATGTATGTCTTGTTATTTTAAACTTTTTTTTCATAATATTTAAGGGTGTGCGACGTGCGTGTTCTATAAAGATGAAGACCTTAATAAAAATCTTACCAAATGGAATGTTACAGCCTTAGGCGGCGGTTGCAATGTAGTCACCTGCGCTTCCAGTCGCTTAGCCAGGTTGACAGATATGGGCACTGAGTCATGCGGGTCTACCAAATAATATAATATAATATAATATATAATCAAAATTGCCGGCCTTTCAGGTGGGAGTAGGGAAGGCGGAGAAGAGGGGAAGAGAGGGAGATGGAATATTTAGGGCTTCCGGTAACCGTAAACCGATTTACGTCCACCATATTAAATTTAGGGAGACTATATAGGCTATAGCCAATGTGACTCGGACCATTATTACGAATCTATCGATACCTCATTAATCAAAATCGGTAAATAAACACCTACATACATAGACTGCTAAAATTATAACCCTTCCTTTTGAAAAAAGTAGAATTAACTTAATTTTTCTATATCACGCTACTTTAACCTTTCATAAGCTATTGATTGTGTCACCGTTGAGATAATTTTTTTTTCAAAGTTTTATGTTACCTCTAAAATATAAAATCATAATAAATATAATCACCATTGAAAACAGTCGAATTGAGAAACTCCTTTTTTTTAAGTCGGTTAACAAAATACTACACATATTGTAACATCTTTGGAAGAACTTTTAAACATTCGCGTCCCATGTCATGTTCGAGACCACGACCAGTGCTTGATCGAACCTGGTCGAAACGTCAGGCATTCAAAGGTATGTAATACCTATTACGTAATCGCATTAATTCCCTACCGCCCATGAGCACCTGTAACTCAAGAGTCACAAGTGCGTTGCCGCCCTTTAAGGTGGGAGTAGGGGAAGAGGGGAGAGGGGGAGAGGGGGAAGCGCGGGAAGAGGGGAGAGGGGGGTTAGAGGGGAGGAGAGAGAAAGGACGGAAATAGGGGAGAGGGAAGGGTTAGGGCCTCCGGTAACCTCACTCACGCGGCAAAAAGCAATACAAGCATTGCTTCACTGCCGGTTTTCTGTGAGGCCGTGGTATCGAACGGAGTCGAGCCGGCTCATACGTGCCGAAGCATGGCTCTCCCACGATCAATCAAGATTCCCGCTTAACTTGTAGTACTCCTTGACCTGTTAACGCTTATCGTCTGTTTATGTCAATTTACTTGTAGAACAATTGTACAAAACTCTAAACTTATTCCTAAACTTTGAACGTACAAAGTTATACAAGTGTACGTAAACACAGTTGGCCCCGGAATCCGTACAAAGTACATCCTCATTCGCTCCACTCCCAACTCCAGGGATATCCGGTTCGATTCCAGGCGGAAGTATTAAGTAGCGGAACAGCTTGTCGTTGTTTCATTAAATTTGTTCACACTTCCATTCTCCAGGATGGAAGGGGGAGACATAACGGCCTGGGGTATTATTGTACAAATTGCTTAAATCTGTTGATAACAGAATCCATTTTTAACTTCTTAAATACAAGTACAACAAAGGCGAAATAGATGCGATATTAGTATGTCAAGTGTATTTCGATAGACCTGTTGTTTAAGATACATCTATACTAATATTATTAAGCAGAAGAGTTAGTTTGTTTGTTTGATTGAACGCGCTAATCTCACGAATCTCAGCTACGTGCGTGGGTGCGAATTAAAAATTTTTTTTAGTGTTGGATAGCCCATTTATCGAGAAGGGCTATAGGCTATATAACATCACGCTACGACCAATAGGAGCAGAGCAGTATCCATAAATGCAGATGAAACTGCGGGGACGGTTAGTAATCCCACTAATATTATAAATGAGAAAGTTTGGAGGGATGGATGGAACGATGTTTGTTACTCTTTCACGCCAAAACTACTAAACCGATTGCGATGAAACTTGGTATGTAGATAGTTGGAGACCTGGATTAACATGTAGGCTACTTTTTATCCCGATATTCCCACGGGATCGGGACTTACTGCTGCTAGTATATTATATTCTGAGGGAGATACATTTATTCTTTTTAGCCAATAATAAGAACGTATGAAAGACGCCTGCATGTAGCTGAAATGCGAATATTGAGATGGATATGTGGTGTGACTAGGATGAACAAGGTGAGGAATGAATACATTAGAGGGAGCTTAAAAGTAGCACCAGTGGATGCAAAGTTGAAAAGCAACAGTTTATCGTGGTATGGACTTGTGATGCGGAGGGATGAGCAAAATGTCATGAAAAGAGTTTTAAGTAAGGAAGTCGACGAATATAAGAGTAGAAGACAACCAAAGACAATAATGATAATGATAGAGGAGAATGGAAGAAGAAAACATATTATAATTATAATAACTTGAGCCCCCTCACACACGGCCGTCTGATCCCAAACAAGGCAGAGCTTGTGCTATTGTTACCAGACTCCTGATAAACATACTTAAATATTACTAAATACATACATTATATCATAGATAAATGACACTCAGACACAGAACAAATGATCGTGCTCATCACACCATTATTTGTTTTAGGTGGGAATCGAACCCACGAACTCTGACTCAGCAATCAGGATCATTAACCACTAGACCAACGACTCTAAATAAATTTGGGAAAAGGGCAAGAAGACGATGTTGATTCTTTTATTTTATTCCATTGAATAAGATCTTGTACAAAATTCACTCTCTGTCCCGTAGCAAAGATAGCGCTTATATAATATAATCTACATTCGATCGTGAGATCCCGGGTTTGATGACTGAACGTGCAATACGTTACTGGATTTTTCCAATAAGAAACACTAGGTACAAATACGAATAATAGGCTCTCTCCCAATGGAATGTGAGTGTGTCACACATCTCTGCCTACCCGTTCGGAGACAAAAGTATAGAGGCGTGAGTACTTCCACAGACAAACCGTTTATTCGGTTTTGTGGAACAATATGTAAACTTATGAAATGGTTCATGAATAAAGACTTTTATGTATCTATCTATCCATATATAAAAAAAATAAAACAAATACTACATAGTAACGTAATTTTACTTTCATCTGGAGGTCGATCCGTCCCTCTGCTATTATCCGTGCTCACTCAACTGTGATACAGAGCATCCTCTGATTCGTATGCATGAGATTCAACCTTTGTTATGTGAAATTTTGCTTTCGAAGGAAGTTCCTGGTTTAGTGTTAAATACGTGAGGGTGTTATTTGACTTGGTATGTAATTTAGATGGTAAGTCTGTTGTTAGCTATGAATAAATTTGGGTATCAACCGAAATTAAAGAGAGCCCTTTAGCGGTCTTTGAAGTGATTCCTACTTATTTATCAGGTGCTAAAAGTGGACAAGGGCTGCTTTATTTTATAAAAAAGGGAAAATTGACTTTAGCATAGCTAAAACACATTATACACATTGGGAAGAAGTCTTGTGAGCGATAAAATTCGTGACAGGCTTAGGTGATAGGTACATATACTTGGAGGAGACACTGCCGCTTTATAATTTTCTCCATAATATAATAACGTATAGGCGTTTTACCTAAAAATAAACATATAAGTTTATTTTTAGGTAAAACGCGCTATTCTCTATTAGTCAGATATGAAAAAAAATTTTTGTAGTGAACCGGAAGAAGGATCTTGAGCAAGGTTGAGAAATTAACAAAAAGAAATTACATTATGTGTGTTTCGGATCGATACGACCTTTAAGAAAAGAGCGTATTGCCACCTCAAAGGTTGGCAACGCACTTGTGAGTCTTGAGTTGCAGGTGTCCATGGGCAGCGGTAGTAACTCACCATTAGATGACCCGTATTCTGTTCGTTTACCCCCTATACCATTAAAAAATGTTAAAAGTTATTTCTTCGTACGCTAAGAGCGAAGCACTGATCCTTATCACCGGAGACATTGCAAAGAACGTCTAGTATTAGGTATATCTGAAGGGTTGAGAAGAGAGAATCTTCCGGAAGTGACTGACGGCGAGCCAGCGCAGACGAGCGAGGTATTCTATTCATTTTAAAAGTGATCATTTACTTAAAATAACTTCTAAAAGCACAAACACTGATATTAATAATAATTCGACGATATTATATGATATGCGACCAGCAAAAGCCAATCTCATGTCTCATAAAACGATATAGATACGTGTAGAACATTTCTACGATGGGAAAGAAATTATTACAAGTGTAAGGTAACAAAAAAGGAACATATTATCCTGACGAAGCTCGTGGGAATGAGTGCGTATATGTTGTACAATCACTTGGAATCACTTCGCGGTGAACGAGCAGCGAATGCGAAATATTATAGCCGTGCTTCGTTATATCCGAGTTATATCGTTATAGCCGAGTTTCACTCTGTAGCCACACATAATAAATAATTTTCCAGCTTTATTACATTAGTTTGACCGGCCTGTTGGTCTAGTGGTTAGTGACCCTGACTGCTGAGCCAGAGGTCGTATGTTCGATTCCCACCCTAGTCTGGGTGTTCTTTGTGTCCGTTGTTTATATGTTTGTAAAAGTCCCCCGCGACACAGGACTATTTCCTAATGCGGGAGTTGTCTTTTTTAAATATTAATATTATATATATTATAGGATAGGGGGAAAACGAGGGCATTTAATGGTAAGTGACTACCAACGCCCATGAACACCTGTAACTCAAGAATAACAAATGCGTTTCCGACTTTTGAGACGCTCTTTTGTTAAAGGTTTGAAGTTCGTATCTTTTTAATATTTAAATTCTTAAATATTTTAACATTTCTTTATGTTTGTAGAGACTTAGCAAGATACATAATTATAAGCCTGCGTAAACGCTTTTTACGACCAGAAATCAGATCAAAACGAAAAGGGGTGAATGGAAAATTCACGGTACCTTGCTAACAGGATGCTAGGGGTGCATATATTATGCGTGGCCACAGGACAAGCGTCATGGACCACGTAGCACAGGAAGATGTCCCGATTTTGAGGGAATAATTTATATGCGTACGAAATAGCTTTTAAATGTGCTGGAATTATTCGATTTTATCTATACAGCAGTTTTCCTTTAGATGGTCGGTCAATCGTAAAAGGTCGGTAACGGGAATCAACAAAGCTATGCTGATTTAAAAAAATACTTTCACAGATTGCATGCACTGCAAGGTATCATTTTGGAAATGGTTACTGCTATTTCATATTCCCCACGTAATGTTGTGTTCTCTTAAACCAACTGTGACATTGCATGAAAAGTTATTGAGCATTCATTCATGTGAAAAATCATTTACATTCTCAGATCAAACAATATTATTCTGATAGGTACCTACTCCGAAAATATTAAATATTGGAACTGGATGTTCCAATATTAACAAGCCTTCAAAATATTAACAAATCTATATATTAAAAAAATAAATCTTTTCCGAGTCCGTCCGGCCGTTCTATCTAACCGAAGCGTAATGGCTAAGGCTTTCGACGACGATCAAGTGGTTAGGGGTTCGAACCCCGCCCAGTGCACTACCGACGTGAACCCACTCCTTAAAAAAGCGTTAAGCTTAGCTGGAGGGGTTAACAAGAATACTAGTAATGTGTGACCCACGGTGCTAGTAATCTTAAAAAAATATATTTTCAACTTAAACTTACATTAAGTTTGAGTTGAAAATATATTTTGGCGGGGCAGCACGGCTCCTTTTGTGCTTATTACACTTCAGCAGTAAGCACTTTGGCACGGCTTCTGTTCTTTTATGGTAACGGGTTTATACTTACACAATATAACATTAGACAATTTAAGTAAACTTAACAACCATGTTAACTTTTCTAATGTAACCTTAGCGCTTTTGACATAACTGTCAGACGTTTGACTGTTCAATATTCATCCTACTAATATTATAAACGTGAAAGTTTGTGAGGATGTATGGATGTATGGATGTGTGGATGTATGGATGTATGGATGTGTGGATGTATGGATGTATGGATGTGTGGATGTATGGATGTATGGATGTATGGATGTGTGGATGTGTGGATATATGGATGTATGGATGTATGGATGTATGGATGTGTGGATGTGTGGATGTATGGATGTATGGATGTATGAATGTATGGATGTGTGGATGTGTGGATGTATGGATGTATGGATGTATAGATGTGTGGATGTGTGGATATATGGATGTTTGGATGTATGGATGTATGGATGTGTGGATTTGTGGATGTATGGATGTATGGATGTATGGATGTATGGATGTATGGATGTATGGATGTATGGATGTATGGATGTATGGATGTATGGATGTATGTATGTATGGATGTATGGATGTATGGATGTTTACCCCTTCACGCCAAAACTACTGATCCGATTGCGATGAAACTTGGTATGTAGGTAGCTGGAGACCTGGATTAACATATAGGCTACTTTTTATCCCGATATTCAAACGGGATCGGGACTTACGCGGGTGAAACCGCGGGGCGCTGCTAGTAGTTAATACAGGACAACGTCTGTCGGGTCAGCTAGTTTAAATAAAATTTATATAAAGGTGGTCCACAATATGCATGACTAATACTTACGTTGTCACTCTAAGTATACCTTTTTTTATTTTTCTGTATTATCAAGTTAGTGGTACGTGGTATATTCAAAAGCGAATCGATATAAAAGACGGGTGTTGTTAGATAAATCGTCCAATCAGGTCACGCTGCGCAGCACTAATGGTTACCTTTCACTTTGATTCTTTTTTTCTTTAGATTCAAGTCTGTGACATTACTGCTTTATATTTAAAAAAGAATCTATATGGACACCTACAAATTGGCTTGCGCTCCGCTGTAGCTTGTAGGTACATTAAAGGTGTTGGTGAAGTAGGTTAAAAAGACAAACAACGATAAATCAGAAATCAATTTATTTACGAACCATTCCAATAAATTAATAAATAAGAAAATTATAAATATTTATTTAGTGTAAAATAATTTAGCAAGTATCCAAATTTATAATAATATGTATAACTAAAATAAGTACATAATGTTCCTATTATAATATATTCTATTCATCACTACAAAGCTATGTCATGCTACATGGACTTTGGAATATAGCTGTGTTACAGTTTACATTGAAATCATCTGTTTCAGATAAATAAAATCAATTCATTTTAATACATTAAAAGAGGAGTTGGGGCCGCCCCAGTGGGGAAAACCCCCACCCTACACAAGACCAGGGATGGAGCTCCGTAACCCTAACCCTACAATGTCCGTCACTGTATTCTCTTCTCGTTACTATTAAACAGCTGAACCGATGTTGATGAATGATATGTCGTTAGATTATTTTTTATTGCGCGAGTTTCACTAGTATTAAAATTATAAAAAATCAAAATGGCGAATTTTTGGCGCCAAAATGTACGTCTACAAATAATTTTGATCACCTCAAACCTATCAAACTTGAGTGAACGGTTACAAACATATATACCTACAACTGTAGGTATAATATGTTTATCAGATAGTATTTTTAACGCTCAGCAGGGTTTTTTATTTTATTTAATGAGTTAATGGGCATTGCATTGCATAACCATTTACCATAAGATGATTGCCAAACCACCATAGTTATATAAAAAAATGTATTTTTACAGAGACCATTAAATTTAGCAAGAAAGAGATAGCCTTTTTACTAGCCACTATAGAGTGAATCTAGCTCCATTCAGTTACGATTCTGCTGTAGGGTTTTTCATTGTCACGTTAAATTTGATATGAAAATTTTACAGCTATTCTTTTAACTTACCGACAGTCAGACTTATAATATACTAGCAGCGCCCCGCGGTTTCACAGGCGTTAGTCCCGATCCCGTGGGAATATCGTCATAAAAAGTCTATGCGTTAATCCAGGTATCCAGCTATCTACATACCAAGTTTCATCGCAATCGGTTCAGTGGTTTTTGTCGTGAAAGAAAGAGTGACAAACGTCAATCCATCCATCCAAATTTTCACATTAATAATATTAGTGGGATAATATGTAATCTGCTCGCAAAAATTATATTAAACAGAAATAATACAAAACTGACTTTGAACTAGTACTCTTTATGACTAAATAATAATAATATAAACGATCGATATATATCGAAACTCCTATCGAAATTCACATGTCTCCTGATATTTAATTATTATATAAGGAATCTATGACATTATGAAATTAGCAGAACTGTCAACTATAATGCCTATCAATGTACGTACCTACATACCATACACTTATGTCGCGTTCCAATAAACAAAAAACAATTCGTTTTGCTTACGGACGGTCAAATTTTCATAGAATATTCAACGAAATTTTACCGTCCGTAAGCAAAACGAATCGTTTCTTGTTTATTAGAACGCGGCATTCGTATACTTTACGATAGTATACTAAGTTAAGTTTATGGTCAGAACTGTTAATGACAACTGACAGCTCCAACTTCACATCAAATAAACCCGTCGTTGAGTGTTGCCCGTAGGATTGACACTTTTGCTAGAGACAGCTCCGCGAACGGGCGCATTATTTCTTTAATTGCAGAAATCAATAAATGTGATCACATTTCAGTTTTATTTTAGGTTTTTTTTTTAAATACAGTTTTTAGATTCCTTGTGGCGCCACAGATACCACATGTGATACCACATCCTAATCGGTGCTGGCGCACGATGGACACGTGTATAAAACGTTGGTTTTATAAATCTTACTACAGTCACAGAATACTGCGCTACAGTCCAATCTCACCATCTCCCACGTTTGTCCGTTTTGAGAATTATATTTTCACACTCCATTCTCAGATCTTTATAATTTACGAGATCAATAGAAAAATAAAAACTTAAAATGTTACTGCATTTAAAACTTTCTGTTCTAGTGGTTAAAAAAAGTATGTGAAAGATTAACGTTAATTTCCATTGTATTTAATTAGTTTAATTAAATCTTGAATGAATAAAATTGATGAATGAAATCTAATAAGTAAATGTATAATAAGATGATAATATGATTTTACTATCCTGAAACAGATATTAATGTACAACAATAATATGTTTAATTATATATTAAAATTGCTTATCATACTGAGTTAGTTTTATTACCAATTTTCTGTTTTTATTGTGCAATATTTATTTAGTCCAACACAAGTATAATTAATGTATACTAACTCTAAACAATAATAATATTTTAAAAATAATCTTACTTAATAATAGTTGGCTAGTTGACTATTATTGAATATTAATTTATGTTATCAAAAAAATAAAATATTTTTAATCGTAATTATAATGAACAGTAATTAAAATGTAATTAGTATAACAGTATATCAAACAGGGAAAAGAAAATTAAAATCTAGAAATTACTTGTTAGACAAAGATGGAATGAGGGATTTGTGACGTAATAGGTAAAGTCATTGTAATTGGGTACATTTTCGTCCGTCTTGTGGGAGAAGAAAAGGACGCACTACTTCCGAGAACAGGAAAGGCTTATAAAGTGTTTTGAAATGTAAATAATGTATAAAATGTTTGTATAAAATTTTAATTTCCACTTTTAAATTTAGAAATAGATATTCAAATTAGATACAATGCTTTGTTTAAATTTTAAATACTATATAAAACTAGCAGTAATATTAGTTATACCGCAGTTCAAATGTTAACTACTTTGAATATTTAATAAAAACCATTTTTTTTTAAATGAAACACTCCACGAGTATCATATTTCAAACATTATGTAAAGAAGAAAGAAGAAATGTATTAAATACTACACACTATGAGTACATTAAAAAATTATTCTAAGGCTGTGTGAATGTATTAAAATATTTATGCCAAACCTAACTCATTCGTTTAGTCATTGTACAACTATTTTCATTGGGTTAATATTCTTACAAACACTTGTACCAAGCAACATGAACTCAGTTTATGAGTACTATTTCATAGTGAATATTTGACATTTATCCAATAATTATAACTGGCCTGTGTTGTGTAGAAAGAATCCAATCTACAAACTGACCCAAATTAACGGAGGCCAAAATACCAAAAATTATCTTTATTTATATATTTACTCAAAAATCACCTTTCTATGTTGATAATTAGAAGCCCTTTTTTATTACGCCAGTTTTCCTAATACAAATACAGATAATTCTCGACAGTTTGGCATTAATACTTAACTTGGCAAGTTTTTTGATTGCTTCACATTACACAATATAATTTCGATCACCGCAATACAAAATTTCTCATTATTAATTATCAGAATACATCCACACAGTAAACTATTACAGTACAATTTACACTTTAAATTATATCGGTGATCACATTCGTCCTTAAAAAAGAATATTTTTATCCTAAAATGTGAATGTGATTAAAAAGATTGAGAAAGAAGAGATTAAGATAATTAGTATCAGATGTCATGACGTAAGAGTAAACCTTTAAATAAACGCAACAAGAAATACATTTCGAACGACAAATTTGAAATTCATTTTTATTTTTTTTTATAATTGTCAGAATTCTTTAAAAACTCAAATATAAAGTCGCGAAGTCACTGAATGTAATATGCCAACCGAATATTTTTTATCAATAGTCATATAGATACCGATGGCTGTTATATTTTCAGGAGCACGGTAAACTGGTTATTAAAAGGTCACTTATAGTACGTAGAAACAAATTGTGTAATATTTAACCAAAATACTATTCTTTACATAATTGTGATGTTTATTAGTGAAACCAAGGTTAAATGAAAACCAATATTTACAAATAAAATTAAACTAATAATAAATAAATATTTTAAACAGTCTTTTGCTGATAGGGGGAGCCGAAATAATAAATTTAATACACGTATAAAGTATTTAAAATACTAAAAAAACTACATAATTATTACATTTATAGCCTAATCGTGGCACGTTATAAGCGTATCATTGTGCGAATACAACAACAATCCAGGTTCCGATAAAAAACATTTTGTAATATATTTCATCACGCCATCAACAGTAAGCTGTTGTAAACGCTTAACAAATCCTAATGAAACCCAAAACTTGTCTAATGGAGTCGCGTACCGCTAATCGACTTGTTCATCAACAGCGAAGTTATTCTCGATGAATGCTAATTATAGACTAGATTTTTATCTAACATTGATGAAGTTCTTACCGAGATAACAAAAATGAAACCGAAATAAAATGAAAATAATTGATTGATTAAAAATCTGTGGTATTAAATTAAAATTGCACCCACCACCAAAAAAAAAAATCACAATGTTGCTACCATAAAGCGTTTTCTTATTACAGGCATTATAAAGCATGGAATGGTAGTAATTATACCTAGAAATGATGCCAGCAAACTAACCAAACAATATTTAATATCTCCATCACAACCCTCAAAAATTTTACCTCGAAAACTGAAAATTCAAAGCAAGTGTAACATAACATTAATCCCGATAGAGCAGATGATGTATAGTAATGGTTTTTAATGCAATAATTGGAATTAATACAAATTTTCTACAGATCAATTTATCACTGCTACTCTATGCTTTCATAATGCCATTTAGCATTGCTCAACTTGGATATTCTCAAGACCTGCTTAGACAGAATTGGCAATTTAGTTTACTTTATAACATGGCACTTTATAACATATTTAGACTCCAGAGTGCTGTCGAGAAATTCTTGAATCTCCTTTTTCTGAAAAAAAATCTTTGATTTTATGAGCATTTGATTTGACTTAGCATTTGATTTTCCATTTAAATAGGTAAGAAACCATTGCAACTGAAAGTTTGCGATGGGTGTTGAAAGCAGTGCATTATGTTTTTGTCTTAATAGGAATTTGTAAGTGGAGTTCATAATATCAGAATCGAAGTTCTATTTATGTAATAAGCAAATGATGATTTTATAAAAATAATGCGAGAAGCTTCCAACGGCGAACAGAGAAGAATAAAGGATTCTTACTAGCTATGCCCATGTCTATGAGGCGAAAAGATTAACAAGCGGGATCTTGAACTATCCATTACAAAGTCTAAGAATTTGAACAGCAGCGGCGGATAACAAAACTAGAATCATCGAAATCCATCTTTCTTTTAACTGACTGACGAATAACTCGCTGTTCTATGTTGTTTTTTCTCGATTTTATAATTGGTACAGTGTCATTTCGCACTTGGAGTGGCGTGTTCTCATTATTGTATTGCATTCCAGTAATTTTATTATCGTTGATATCATCTAAACTTTCACTCTTACGCATACCTATCCAATTACCATCGCCTGTTTTATGCCATATATAATGTCCATTTAAAGCTACATCGTTACGAAAATCAAAACCCCACTTTTTTGACTTCTCCTCCACTTCTCTCTCTGTAGATTCTCGGAGTTTGTTTTGGAAATTATCTACTCTAGTCTGATCTTCAACATCATCTCCAAATACTAGCCGCCTTCGAACTGGGTTGTTGGGTGAAATTCTGCGCATTTTTCTTTGGTTTGTTGAGGTAGTCTGTGAACAATAATAATACATTGTTAAATTTATCTTTTTATCGGCCACGCTTAAAGGTGGACTTGCTTAGCTAGGGAAACAACCTGCAAAATAATCTAAGAAACTAAATTGACTTTGTGTTTTTTATCTTAACAGAATACTGGCATCGTGACTTGGATGTTACTTGTGTCCTTGTTGGTGATTTAACTCTTACTATAAAGTTGCGATAAGATTCATGTCGGCAACTTAAGAAATGCGATTTGAAATGCAACCTCGTGCTTGATTCCACTTCCAATATCTTCCTCAGGTGTGTGTTGGAAATGGATTCGCATTAGTAGTATTATGAATAAGATTTGATTCTTTTTTTCATTATACTTTGTCGGGACGGGCCTGTGTAAAATGAATAAGATTTTAGAAGTTTCGAGACCAGCCGGCAAAATAATTGCAATTTGAAACCTTTTGTTTTGATATTTTTGAATAAGCAACATTAAGCAAATGTTACAGGACAGCCAGAAAATAAAAAAAAAATAAAAAAAAATCCTTAAAAAATCAGTTATTATAATGATTTTGTTCGTAGTACCACAGAATACATAATAGTTAGTACCATTAAAGTTATTCATAATTTTATTCTTATCCGATGGTACTAATATTATTACGAACTATTGGGTAGCTTAGGAATTAATTTCACTTAAAACTAAAACAATGACACAGGGAAAAAAGTCTCACCGAAAATAACTGCATGATATTATTTTAGGTAAAAGGGGATAAGTGTGTCTTTCGATTAGAGAAAAAAGAAAAGTGTATAAGTTAAAAATCTTTATAGATTCATCTACTTGTAAGAAAAATGGTTTAACTAATTTTTCTCTAAAACAAGTATCAAGTAGGTACACATTTGTAGGCTAAAATGTGAAGACTAATACTCCATCACTTCTTCTTTACTTAGGTATTTGTATGTCATTGCAGGATATCTACCTAGAACTTTTTTTTTTTTTTTTTAATATTTATTCATATATAATCAGGTAAATTGGCATAAAACAGGATAATCGACATAAAACATTTTAATACTTGAACGCTAAACTAGATAATTTAATTTTCAATATAAGTAATAGAAAGGCAAAAAGGGTGCAATAATCACATTGTCTGTATTTAAAACAAAAAAAAAACACCCTGCTGGACTGAAGAACACCGTCCAAAAAGTCTTCGTAGAGACATAAAACCCATACCATTTGATGCGGATAAAATTAGTGATGCCAACAATGTAAATTGAGTTATTTGTATATAAGTCAATTTTGACAAAAAATATTGCTACCCCCCTTTGCCTTCCAAGTGTCGATATTCTATAAAAAAATATTATTAAAATACAAAATCGGTAAAAATAATCGCGTAATGGTCTCAAGCAAAAGAAAAAAACCTCCTTAATAAATCTTTTCATTTTCTATCCGTAACATACGGAATAATCAGCCACTACTGCGGCTACGAATAGATTTGCCGCAACTTCCGTGAACAAACTTAGACTATGCAGCACTCACCTGTACTGTAATAATACAGTAATACCGCTACTTATCGGACACAGCCACAAATCCGGAGAACTGTAAAGCCAAGTTTACTAACAAAAGACTTTATAGCTTCGCATAATAGACTGATTTAAGCAATACTGATAGAAAAGTTACAATTTTTTCTTATAGCCAAGACGTATTTGGCTATGAAATGTACCTATTATCGACACGGCAATGTGAATATCGCACGTGGGTATATCGGGATAAAAAATCCTAACTAATAGCTATTATAAAATCGAATGTGGTTTGTATGTTTGTTACGCTTTAACAACTCAAACAATCATCGGGAAATCACTTTGTTCGTTAGATCATGTTGTCAGGAAAAGGACATACGATACCATTAACTCTTCTGTTCAACAGGGATAGCAAAATAACTTTAACGCGAACAGAGCCGCCGTATATATATCTATTGTACAAAGGTACGTCAGTGAAGCTGCTAATTTACAAAATCACTACATATTTACTGTACAATGATATTAACTTAGTGACCTATTGATTTTTTTTCGTACATATTTATTACATTAGTACGTTCGCAATAGTTCGTATAAAAAAAACAGGGGGCCACCTGACCTCCATTGGCCTCCTTGGGTTATGCCCATGGTTACAATTAACAACTTAAAAAAAAGTATTCATTAAAGTTAATTAAGTATCAGTAGTTCCAATTATAGACAACTAGCCCATCTTATCCTTTTTAAGTGTAGTCTTTGGGAAAGTGAACGTAAAAAATACCTTCCAAAAAGTGCTCTGTCCTTTTTTCTAAATATTTCCCTTATTTGTCTCTTATTTTTTCCTTAGTTTTTTTGTCTCCTGCCTTGCTAAGGCAAGAAGTGTAATAAACGCTGGAAGATCCGTGCTGCACCGCAACATTAAGTTTAAGTTCAATGTTCACCCCTAGCTTCTCTAAAACTCAATCAATTTAAGAGAGCCAAAGCTCAAAAGAGTTCGTTCCAGCGAGTGTTTTTAGACCAAAACAAACCGCGTACCGGAGATACAGAGTAAGAAAGCTATGAAAACATAAGAAATGTGAAAGTTATGTGATTTCCAATGCTTGAAAGAAGGAAACAACTTTAAACATAAAAAAATACTTATACAAGGCTAAAAGACTGATTTTCATACGTCACTGAAACTAGATCACAGCTAATGGTGACATTAGTGACAATCTGTAGAGTGTCGGTATGTCGTATGACGGGGCGTGATGACGTAGCATCCGACCACGTTTAAGAAATACCTAGGTTAAAAAAAATATTTTACTTAATTTATTGTCTTGCGTACTAGGTACGTATAATAGAGGCTAGAGGTCTATATATATATATAGATATATATATATATATATATATATATATATATATATATATATATATATATATATATATATATATATATATATATATTCTATATTATTATAAACATATATTGATTATTTTAACTAAATCTAAATACTAGTTCTGCGGGTTCCAAAATAGTTTGACTTTCACTGGGACTCTTCCCTACTTACTGATTATCTTGGCGTACAGCAACGGGATGTACATAGAATTAGTCCCAATACTGTAATATTATATCTTTGTAAAACTATTCGACACTGGAGTAAATTTCAATTTAAAAAAAATCAAATAATGACAGTACGAATTCCTACTGGTGTTGTAAAGTTACAACATGGATGCTGGCAAGTATAAGGGGAAGACATAATACAACGTTAAACAAAGACATAAAACATAAAACAACCATCAAACACACGCAAGTACAAGTAAGTGCCTTTGTAGACAGGTAGTGTCAAACAGACTCGCAAACATTGCGTAACGTGCTAAAGTGTTCTACAAAGTGCTAAAGCTTCCTACGAGCGGGTAGTTTGCAGACAGTAACGGTGAATGGACCAATTAGCGAGTGTACGCGAGTTATTTCCTATAGGGCTGAGGGAATGATAGCACAAGTGTAAAATGAAATAAAGAAAAAATACTATCCTAGCTGTTGTCCGAGACTTTGTTCGAGTAGAAATTTTGGTGAAAACTATACCACTGGAACTGTAAATTTGCCGGGATAATAAAGCCTATGTGATATTCCAGACTATAAGCTATCGCTATACCAAATTTCATCCAGATCTGTTAAGCCGTTTTTGCGTGAAAGAGTTACAAACAGCCGGCCAACTATCCTCACAAACTTTCGCCTTTATAATATTAGTAAGATTTACGGTAAACTTTTGAAAATACATGTACCCTAAAATACTTTTATGTATACCATTTGGCAAACAAGTAAACGGCCGTCATTTCAGGGGGATATTTTTCTTAAGTTATATAGCCCCTGTAATTGACCTGCCTGTTCTCGATAGAGTCCAGTGATTTTTTTTTTGCAATTTTATGAAATAACGACAATTTGACATTGTACATATTTTGTTCGTTAAAGTTTTTAGATGTGTTTATTGTATTATGTGCGTCAAAAACAAAATTATGTGAATTAAAATTATTTGAAGTTACCTATTACAGTATAATACCTATACTACATTTTTATTTATCTACAATCAGTATGTATCATATATATAACTTTCAAAATAGACGTGCAATGAATCTGAGCAGCCCTGAAGAACAGTAGCCAATTGTGTCCGCTGCGTAAGCGCCAATGGCTAAGCAGAAATGTTAATGTACTACCACAGTACAGCGTTAGTCTAAAGAAAATACATACTTTACATATTTATGTGGTAAACTCTTATTAAGGCTAACATATTAATGATAGAATGACAAAAAATCGGGTACATTTAGGTTCCAGTACAGCAGAAATTTGTTCGATATGTACAACCAGTAAATGCTTATCTAAAATTAAATAACTGATATGCTTCTATAGGAATGCTTCTTATTAAACGGGTCTATTTAGCTTGCCCTGTTTACTTTTGGGTCAACTTTAGTAATTTATATTTTACCCGCATCCTGTTGGCCGATTGATCTGGAATTTGCTACACACCTTTAGTTCTGATAAGGATAAAATAATAATTGTAAATCCAAGATGGCCAACGCCACAAAATTTCGGATTACATATTTTTTTACAACCATGTGGGAGAGCCATGCTTCGGCACGTATGGGCCGGCTCGACTCCGCTCGATAAGGCTTCACAGAAAACCGGCAGTGAAACAATGCTTGCATTGCTTTTCGCCGCGTGATGGAGGTTACCGGAGGCCCTATCCCTTCCCTCTCCCCGTCCTTCCTCTACCCCCTATCCTCCCCTTTAATCCCCCTCTCCCGTCTTCCCGCTCTTCCCTACTCTCCCCCTCTTCATCTACTACCAGCTTAAAGGGCGGCGGTGGTCATTTACCATCAGGTGACCCATCTGCTCGTTTACCCCCTATACCATAAAAATAAAAAAAAAATAAAAAACCATAACGTCAAATGAAAGGGCTTGACATGTAGAATACAGTACACCATGAAAAAAATCCATATATTAAGTAACTAAATAAAAACTAAAACTTGAAAATGAAATAAGAAAAACCATTTTTTATGCTAAACAGTTTTATTGTATAACAAAAAAAGAATAATCAAAATCGGTTCATTAATAACGGAGTGAAGGCTGAACATACCTAAAAAATTAAAATATATATATACGGTCGAATTGAGAACCTCCTTTTTTTCGTCGGTTAAACAAGAAACAACAATGATGCAAATACTGCACACATTACATATTTACTCAGATTACGCTACGCCCAACGATTTTATTTCCGAATTAATGTTTAGCTCGAAGTACAGTATCTGCATCATTATTTTTTCTTTACTATAAAATCTATTAACTTTAAAATATACTTATTTTTATATGTCAAAGGACTTAATGACATCGAAATTTAAACATGGCAGCAAAGAGAAGTACAAAATAATATAAAAACATAACGTATGCAGGTAGCATAGTCTCCTTCCCAAGAGACTGTAGTTGACTATAGCCTTTTGATTAAATACCTTTTTTATTGCAAGACACCTTTTTAAGTGGGCCGTAGGTAGGCAACACTTAATCGATAATGACGTCACAAGTTATCGATCAAGTGACAACTGCCAAGTCGATAGAGAACCTCGATGTTTATAAAACAAAATATCTCACTCATAAAACACCGGTAGGTTTACAACAACAGACCGCCGATGATGGACAATACCCGAGAATGTAAACAACCTTACTTCATGGAAATGAGTGAGCGAATGAACGTGAGGACTGATATTACGAGCTCCCGAATGCTTTGGAACATCCTCACTGAATGATTTTGAACAGGATACGATTGGATATTTTCGTACATGGGTACAGCCCACACGTCTCATGACCCGCCTAAAAGACCGGTAAGCTAGTACAGATGCCAAATTCATTCGCGGTTTTAAAAACTTCATTCGGCACCCTACGTAGCACCACAACAGGGTGGTAACGTAATTATTATTATTTTTTAATTTTTTTTTATTTTATATTATTATAACAAGTTATAATATAAGTCACTTAAAATTATCAAAGTACGGAGAATTGCTTTACTTTACTGCTTTAGATGTAGTTGTGACGCTGTTGAGATTACTTGAGATATACATAACAAGTAGGTACACGTCACTCGTTATCTATAAACATATATATCAAGAAACGATAAAATTGATGTCAAGCGATATTCGACTTACATTTCTAGATTAGAGGACTATAGGATCTAGATAATTAGAGTTTAAAATGAGATTGTAGTAGAAGATATAAAGTTGGTCATGAACCCTCATTTTGCCGAGTGCATTCCGAGTGGGGTAGGATTGGCTCCGATTTGAGGAGATACATTATAATCTGATTTTCTTTAATATTACACATGAAACATGAAAGTAAAATTAATGCCGTGGAAGTGCGTTCGCTAAGATGTATGTATGGGTGACGGAAGAATGATTGATAGCGTCACAAATGATGCCTCGAAAGACGTACAATGTGATCCAGATCGGCAGTATACTGAAGAAGGGCCAAGTTAAAAGCACACGTAACCGGGGAGGGTGTATGAAAGATGTGATGAATGTACCTACTCCAGACGGAAAAAGGTCGTGAAATATGTACATGAACCGAGTATAATGTTTGCATAGTGATTGACATATATTTACACCAATAAAACGTCAATTAGTATTACTTCGCCGTAAGACTATATATGGCGGCGGTTGACAAAGATAAACTAAATTGCTCCCAATTATAGAACTGCAACAATTTCTAAAAATACGTCAAGTGACGATGCCTGAAATTGCTCACCATTAAGTGCAACTGACACTTTTTTTAGGGTTCCATTAATCAAAAAGGAAAAGGAACCCTTTTAGGAAATTAACATCAAATACTTGTCTGCGGTCCATTGAAGTTGTAAAAAAATGAAGCTTCTAAGTCAACACCATTAAAAGATACGGCCGTTTAACAAATTTGAACATTCCGCAATTACGCATTACTAAGAAGCAAGGTATAACAGCACAAGTAAAGGAAAAAACACGACAGTCGTTAATTCGTTATTGGTCCCAATTCTGTTACTTCACTCGCTAAATTAAAATTCACTAAATTTTCTTCATATAAGATGTAAACCTTGTACACTTCATAAGATGGTCTTATTTCAAATTGAAACAAGTACTTAACATATGTCGCTATCGAAATAAGCAATTTATTTGTCGACTAAAGTCTGATACGCTTAAATAAACTTTAATACCACGTAGCGAGAGCCGCTATCCGTTGAATGCCATCTCTTTTGCTCTGTGTTTTTAGTAAGCGTCTTCGTAGGTGTGGATTAAAAACACGTCATCCTTGTTCGTTTTGAACAAGTTTTTATACGGCAATTATACAGCGTTTGAATAAATGGAGACTCTCGCTGCGTGGTAATAAAGTTGAGTATACGTTGTCAGAGTGTTAGTGAAATTTAGCGGCGCTGAGAAATAGATGCTAATAACAAATAGACCTTATTACGAAGAACACTAGGTTGATTTCATATGAAGAAATTAAGTCAGGTTTTCGTTTAGTCGAGTGTACAATAGAATCGGCACCAATTATGACTAAAAATAAAATTCGGTGATTACAAACTCAGGTATTTTTGCGATTGGAAAGTAGGTTTCTCATTTGGTATCCGATTCCGAGATGGAGATACGGTAGTCACTTACCATCGGGTGACCCGTCTGCTCGTTTGCCCCCCATAATATAAAAAAAAAGAAATGGACAAGTTTGTTTGCTCACGGAACCCTCGGTGCGCGAGTCAGACTTGCACTTATCCGGTTTTTTTGCTTAAAATAACCTATTTACGTAGACGAACAATTAAACGTTGGCGAATTATTTTAAGTGTTCATTTGATCAGAATTGAATAGGGTAGTTGTCTATAATTTATCCTAACATATTATAAAACAAAGTCCCCCACTGCGTCTGTCTGTCTGTCTGTTCGCGATAAACTCAATGACTACCGAACGGATTTTCATACGGTTTTCACCAATAACCAGAGTGATTCATGAGGAAGGTTTAGGTGTTTAGTTCATTAAGGTTTTGTGTTAAACGGCTGAAATACGACGATGATTGTTGAAGATGTCGGCAAAATCAATAACATGCTTTGCTACCCGTGCGAAGCCGGGGCGGGTTGCTAGTGTAAGATAAACTATACATATAACAGTACTCATGAAATTAAGTGTTAAATAAGACTTTAAACTTTATTTTTTATCAAATTTGTTTTATTTCTTTTATTTTGAAACCAACCAATTAAAGAAAAACCAAAATTAGGAAAATTTATTTTAGTTTGGGTAAGCCGCAATGTGTATATTCAACATTGTTAGGGTTTTGCCTTGTGTCTTTTATGGCCGCCTGCCTGACGCCAACCCTCCTTGACAATGTAATGTAAAACCAACCATTAAAATTAAATGATATGCGATAGCAAAGTTTCACATTCAATAAAGATAAATAATAATAACTTGAGACATCTCACACACGGCCGTCTGAACCCAAACTAGGTAGTGCTTGTACTATGGTAATCAGACAACTGATAGATATACTTATATATTTCTAAGAACATGCATATTATAGATAAATTACACGCAGACACAAAACAAATGATCGTACTCACTACATACTTATTTGTCCTGGGTGAGAATATCGAAGCCACGACCTCTGTCTCAGCAGTCAGGATCACTAACCACTACATACACGAAAATACTGACTTGACATTCTACATCTTTTAATTTTTTTTTTTAAACTTTATGCACATTTGGTACATTGGCGGACTTAATGCCTAAGGCATTCTCTACCAGTCAACCATTGGGTGATGCAGAGAAAAGAAGAAGTAGGTGCAAATAAAAATTATGTTAAATAATTGTACAGTAAATAATACGCAACTTGTAGCCATATATATATATATATATATATATATATATATATATATATATATATATATATATATATATATATATGCATATACATATATTTTATACATACATAAACATACATACATACGTCATACTCTTTTCATCGTATTGTCTTGCCTTTTGGTTCCACATTAGTATTATTTAGCGTCTGTGTACAGTTACATACATACGATACATACATACATACATACTCGTAGGTAGGCCATCAGTTTGTTTGTGTGTTAAAGTTTGGGTGCTTTCAATTAAGCTAAGAATTTACTAATACTTTGTCCTAACTTTAATGGACGGCGCGGCTGTTCCTTTGGACCTGTAGTACGAGTTGCCGCTAATGCTTGCGTGCAATCGTCATTTAGGGTTTTTGTGGTAGTCGAGCAACAAAGTGGAGTCTGCAGCAAAAAGTTGGACCCCTATTACGTGGGATACTAAAATATAGTCGGAGAAATATAAGTGTGTGTTACACCTGAGTGACAATTTAAAAAAATCTTGTCTTTCGTTATCAAATTTCGTGACGGTTACCATCTACGGTTATGTCTATCTATTCGTTTGGAAATGTCGTAGAAACAATAACGATTATATGACCCGAGTGAGTGTTTTGTTACAAATACAGTTGACCACTTTGACCTACATCTTGTCTATATTTAGTTGCAGTGACAAATGTTCGTGAGATACATCACAATGCGCGCGCGCATATAAAATGTTTATCATGAATACCATTAATGTAACAAAAGAATAAGCTAGCAAGAAACCTGTTGTTCTTAACCCTAAGGATGCTAAAACAAAATTCTCTGGAGAAAATAGATAGAATATTCTCAATTGTACCTTATTAATAAAATAAAGTTAAAACAAATCTTTGTTGAAAGTTGAAAAAAATTAGAGTACAATGGGCGGTCTTTTCACTAATAGCGATCTTTACCAGACTACCTTTAGATGGAGATAATAACAGAAGTATTAAATAATAACATACTAGTTGATGACGTACTATTGAAAATACAGACAAATATGTAGAGATTACATAGTTTATGTAATTACGATCTTAGTTAGTTTGTTTTGTTGTTAGTTATGTAATAGAATAGAATTAATTGAATCGAGAATCTTGAAGGATGTTTTTACTTTGGAAATCGTAATCCTTATTGAGTAATTAGATTGATAGCTTTTCTTTTCTCTCAAGGATTCATTTTATTGATATTACGCTTAATACTTTTGTGTCGTAGCAAATTATTTCTCCAATCACTCGAATGAGAGCCCAACAGGAGAAGCACATTTAGATAGATAGAACATTCTTTATTGTACACCACAGTTGAACAGAAATTAAACATAGTTAGTTTATACTAAGCGGCAAGTACAATGGGCGGTCTTATCGCTAATAGCGATGTCTTCCAGACAACCTTTGTATGGAAACAACAGAGGAAAATAATCGGTAGCTGGCGTACCAAAAATATTTAGAACGGGAATAATGAAATAATAAATATAGTATCTAGGTAAAGCGAATGATATTATCTGAGAGGTAAAAATGGGGTGAATAGGAATACGTGAAGTATCTACACATACATATATTTATATACACATACATATAGCGACATATATATAGCGAAATAACTATAATAATTAGTAAGACATTTTAGTGGAGTTGCTTATTATGGGGTCAATTGCACAACGTGAGAGAGTTGTACACCACTTATAGTGTTAGATGGTGTTCTTTTACAAGAGCGTTAAAAGAGGTTAAGGTTTGAGCTTGTCTTGAAAAAAAACCTGATAGAAGTTTGCTTTCTGATGGTGACAGGGGTCTCCAATGCTTTATAGGGTATTCCCTCCCTTCTTATAATAAGATAGAAGACGGGAGAATGACATTACTGATGCTCCTAATGTTTATACTCACTGGGGAAGGCAAACGCAAGTCCTTCGTTAACTTAACTTAACACTATTCTTCTTTTATACTATAGACTATAATAATTTGTAACCTACTTCGTGCCACTCGTACACGTTGACTGATAGCGATTTATCAGCAATTTATAGATATTTGAAGTGCGTATTTAATCATACTTTCTATTTCTACATTAAAACATTTCTTCGAGTATAAAAATACTTCAGTAACAGTTTAAGATCTGTTTACAGTGTGGCTTCTTTTATTTGGTACTTATTGAACTTTATGGGCTATGTACGTAGGAGGACTTAATGCCATGAAAACAAAAATTAAAAGAATATTCTTTGAAAGACTATAGAAATTCCATCTCCTATGCCGGAGCAAAGAAAACCGCTCCAGGTTTGGCTTCTTACAGGGAATGTTGCGTTGCATAACAAAGTATGAAATACCATTCACCATCTGTGGCATGCGTAAACCAAGTAAACCAAGATGGTGTCTTCTAGCGCAGTGGCAATGGTGGATAATGACAATCTTTCTTATCTAAAATTGTTATTTAGCTAGTCTCTCTCTTTAGTCTTTCACTCTGCGGGACAAGGAAAGTCACCTGCCTCGAAATTAAGATATCGAAAATAAAGTCTCTAGAATCTATCCCTATTACCATTTGCATTAGACAATGTATTTACATAATATATTTATCTTCACGGTCTACCTCCTCGGGATGGGCAGGACCATACAATGTTATCACAGGATCTTGGAGATACTTTTCAAGCTTTAAAAGTTATTTGTTACGAAGAAGTAGCAAGTGAGTCTTTTTAAATTACATTACAAAAAAAAACAAATATTTACCGACAAAGACAACGGTGGTAGCACGGTAATATTATCTATTATTACCAAGGTGCTAGCGTTGTGATAAAAAAATTCAAAGGTTTTATAGGTACTAGTACTAGTTGACCCGTGCAACTTCGTTTGCGTTTGTAAATTTTCCCCGTTTTTGGAACATTTTTCATTGATGAGGCGAGGCTCCTATTGGTTGTAGCGTGATGTTATTATAGCCTAGCTTTCTGCACTTCTTCTACATATACACTAAGTATTCTAAATTTCACATTCCTGTCTGTGTGCGTTTGCTTAAAAAAGGAGTACAAAGAATTCTCCTTACATATTGACGTAATGATACTACCTACATACAAAGTAACGAGTCACAGCAAGGCTAATAAATAAATAAAAACTGATAAAATTCAATAAAAAAGGAGCATGAGAAAAGTAAAAGAGGAAACAAAAATTAATGACTTCGTAGTTGTAATCATTGATTTTTGCCGACATATAGCTATAGGTAACTCACATCACAGAACCACAAAAAAAAGTTACAGTCCGAAACAAGGAAGTGAGAACGCCATCTCTTGCAATACAGTCATCTTTCTGCCGACATGCTCTGATTGTATCACACCGTATCTTATCACAGGTACAGCATAATCCTATCTGTATTGTGGTATTTTTTTCCTCGTTGAAGTGGCAATCGATATGTTAACTGTTGATATGATAGTGCTTTTATATTGTTAGCATCAAGCGCACTCAGTCGTTCATTATCTTGTCGTTTTCACACCATTGATTGTGTTTTTTTGTCAATATATATAGGTAAGGTTGTTGGACTAAGCAAACTATAATCTTAACTTATTATTGTAAAAGCGAAAGTCAGTTTGTTTGTTGCACTTTCACAGCTTAATTACTGAACCGATCATGATGAAAATTTGCATGCACATAGTTAGGAAGACAGAACAGGATATAGGGTATTTTCATCTAGAAAAAAAGGGTTAGATAACTTTTAGACAATCGTGCGGCTTGAGGAAATCTACATTAACCCGAACGAAGCCGCAGGGAAAATCTAATATTTTATAAAGACAATAAAAAAAAACAGTACTTTTACAGTTCTTAAAGATCGTCAACCTGGACTAATTTACCTTACAGAAGACCGTAGAGACCGCACTACGCTGCTGGAGTATTGCTGGCCTTTTCTGCTGGACTCCAAGGTCAGAGACAGGTCATACAAGTGACACCATCGATATTGTATATGTTTGTAAGAGCCGGTAACCGTAACCATTGCCACTGTGCCAACAAAGTTGTAGACAGTGTGACAACTTGGTGAAAGTACCAATCGCTATTCATTAATTATTATGAAGTCTAAAAGGTAACTACTCATTTTCAAGTTGATGATACGCAGATACCAGATAAAATTACCTTAAATTTTGCATGCATGAAGAAAATAGACACTCAGCGCTTACTGCGTCTAATTAGAATGTATCTTAGGAGTAACGCTGAAACTTATACAGATCTGGTTGTATGAAAGTGAAAATAGGCCAGCGGATCAACCCCTTTCAATTCCCGGACTGTTCCTTTAGAATAAGTGCGTAAATACATATTAATGAAGGGCGCATACAAAGGGCAATATCAGTGAATCTTCACGCACACGGACATACGGAGCAGGCGCAGGGAAAAGGATTTAATTACCGTCTGATTACACTGCGTTATTACAAACAGCTATAGGCTACAGTTTGTAACATTGTTTGTTAAACTAAGGTAGAAAGAAATGTGAGATATTTTTTCAACCATGACCTGTAATTTTTTGTAACCTTCTTATAATGACCCATATACTTAATGCGTACTTCTATTCCGTCTATGACTTACAAAAAAAAACCTAACTGTCAGGCGTTTCTTGTAATAGACTTCTTAACGCACATCGCATTAAATCTGGTCATAATTATTTCGATACATAAATCATCTCAATTCTATGGTGAGGGTGACCATAAATCACGCATGATCGTGTAAGCGGCAAAGTAATCAAATGACGAGACTGAGAGGATGTGACGTATCACAACGTTAATTACGTCACAGTCTGCGGCGCCTCTAGGGACAGCCAGGGTTAGCACATGGAATATTTCGAAGTTTTGTTTACAACTCACTTATTTACAGTTTTATGACATATTGTCCTGGTTTTTCGTAAGGGTGTTAACGAAGAAATTTGAAACCTATCTAGTCGTCACTCAGCCATTTAAGTCTCTATGTATTTATGCAGTTTTACACCTAATATTTTTCATTTTAGGTTGTTAGTACTTACTGTAAGATTCCAGTTTCCCCCGAGAAACGGACGACTTGTAAAAGGCTGCTAGTTTAGACTGGTTTAGAAACGCCGAGGATCGGGAGCTGTGCAGCAGATTTGAGGGGATTCGTATAACTACTTTTAGAGTTGCTTTGTTTTTTTATCTCTTTCCCTAATTAGCAGCAGGTACTGTAAATAAACGGTGTGGAGGTGGCCGAGAGGCCTGTTTTTGGCTTCATTCAGATTTAGTGGACAAGGCCTTGCACTGACCGGCGCCACCTAGCCAAGCCGTAACCCAGAGTATCTCAGGTATCTCCATATATATCTCGAAGCAAAATATTTGATATCGGAGACATCGTATGGTTTTAGTCGGTTATAATCGGATATAATAGCTTTTTCGTACCTATTCCCTTTCGTATTTTTGCACAGAAACATGTTACACATCTTGTTAACGGAGTGCTTAGCATAAAGACATGATATAGCGTCCAGGTCAAACAAAATTTAGAAGTGAGAAATTCTTTTACGATAGATTTTAGTGATATCCATAAGTAATGATCACCGTTTAACATTAAATCTATTTGTTTTTTCACTGTGACAGCAAATCTATTAACCTGCTAGCATCATCAATTTACCAAAAAAAAATAAAATACGCTGCAGTACGCTTAAGAGTGGCAGCCCTATTGAAACCATTCGCTTGAGTAACTGAGAACATAAAAATGTAACGTTCTACAACAATAACGTCTTTAGTGTAACGTACTTTTACTATTGAAACCCACAACCGAAAGCTACGGTGTTGTTAACATAATTGCTACAAGTAATTACACATATCGCTTTTGATTTCATTTGTTATTATAATTAACTTTTAACAGATAATATGTTTTATGAGATTTTGTTTTACATCCTTTTCTGAAATATAAAGCCTGCAAGTAATGGTATAAATTTATTGATCATGTATTTTGCTTAAATGATTAAACAACTTAATAAAATTTTAACACCTTTCTAGTAGGGGTTACATCTTGTTGGGTTGAATGATATGATATGCAGACTTCTTGATTTAAAATATATAATAATTATGAAATTTTACGTAGAAAAAGTTAAACTTTTTTTTTAAGTTATGCAAACTTATATTTAATGAATCAAAGTACTATACGTTCATTAATTCCCTTGCTGAAAAAAAAATAGGCAGTCATGGGACTGCTGGCAGAAGTGAAAACTTAAACGAAACGACGAACTTAAAACGTCACATTAGCAGGTTGGTGACATGAATTCATAAGGAGCTGACAGAACTCCATGGTTAGATTAGCGCCCTCTAGTGGATCTATATATGTATTATTAGGTCACGAGTTCAGTGCTTTTTCCCCATAGCATAAGTGCACAAACGTGTCTTAAGAAGTTTTCACTTCCAAAATTGTGAGAGCTGCAGAATCAATGAAATCTTTGAAGACGGTTTCACCAAATTCCGGAACAAATGGTAATCTGTTGGAGCAAGGTCCAGGGAGTATGGTGGGTGTCGGAAACATTCCAATCGCAGCTCCTCTAATTTTGCGACCGTCTGTTGTGCAGTGTGTGGTCTAGTGTTGCCCTGAAGTAGCAATGGCGTAGAGTAATTGACTAGTCTTGATGTTTAACGGCTAGCTTTTACATCATTGTTTCCTATTGTTGACACCAGTACCTTTTTTTGAGTCAACTTTCGCCTAGGGCAAGATTTGGCCGGTTCTCTTGAGTTCAATAATTGTAGTGAGCATTTTCGATAATCGTATAGACTCTAATTTTTCATCACAAGTAACAATACGATTCAAAAATGTAATGTTGAGTGCTTCACGCAATTCACGCTGTACACATTTTTCTAGCTTTTCACTTTTCCAATTTCATTGAAGTGAATTCAAATTGTCTTAACACTTACACAGAAGCCTGCCGCTAATTCTGATGTGGTTTGATGGATCCGCTTCTTCCATCCCTTTTAATTCTGCATTGTCAAACAAACCTCTATAGGTTAAAATTTCCACCAACTAACCAAAAACTAAACTTCTTAACGTTGAAACCAAAAACGTACAGCGTTTTCTTTTACAGTAGCTACCCCATACACATACACATAATCCTGCGAGCTGTTTCGGCAGGGCGCTAGTAATAATATTTTAAGTTTTTCAGATTGTGAACAAAACGATGTCAAAGAAAAATCAAATGGTGCGAAATCAAACAAACAAATTACTAAATTCGAAACATACATATACAAACCTAAATTTGAAATTATTTTGAATTTTAAATTCCTAATCAAACGCCAGATATTTGAGATCGAAGTGGCCAGTTCGACAAAACGCCAATTTCATTTCAATTATCAAACATCAGCCTATCGCCGTACACTGCTGGACGATTTCATATGTAAAGATCTAGTACATACTACCACTTACTATAAATATATACTTAAATTATGACACGACCTAATCCATAGCTTGCGAGGAGACGACTGCTTGGGGAAATGAAATAGCGACCGTTATATCAAAAATCTTAACAAAGACGCTACTTACATTATAATACATAGGTACCGCGCTACAGCGGTCCTCTCTTTTTCCAAAAATTACCTTATAACTAAAGTACATTACTATTCTAAAAATATTCTCAGTACTACATAACAATAACATTGTTTTAACACTTTCAATACATATCCATTATTCATCACAATCATAAGTAACCATAAATTAAAAACTCTTCTAAAGCTCTTGATATAGTAACATTACACTTACATACGAATTTCAATCTGACAGAGTTGTTGAAACTTTTTGTTAGCATTAAAGCTCTTATGATACGATACTTTTACTTTTCTAATGACTCTTTACACATAAATTAAAGTAAATCAATGGGCCTGTTGTAAATTCCTAACATTGTAAACTATATATATCGAATATAAGATAAGATGTCGGTAAGTGCCGACTTGCTACTTTTTAACGCAAACGGCTTGATCAGGCAGTGCGGCTGTTCCAATTCAAAACCTAGAAAGGGTCTGAAACTAAATTTAACATTATAAAAACTACTCTAAACATCTAATCTATCAGTCTGTATTTAGATAGTAGGGACAGAACCGGACTTAAAGGCATCTTATAACAGTCATTTGATTATTCGGTGAGACAGACAGGCACGACAACGCCGAATGTAAACCGGTGAGTTGATAAACATTAAAATTTTTCATGAATTTTCTTGTATAACGTTAAAGAGGAATAAGAAAGCACTTTTTAATATTACCATACGGATAAAATTAGCAACCGATGGAAACTGCGAGCATGTCTGGGCTCATTTCTAGCACACTTTCGATGTTAATAAAGGTAAGTTCGCCTAAGCCTATAAACGGCGGCTTTACTCGCGTTTCACTTCCTATTCTCGTTTAAAAGGAGCCATTTTGATTAAAACGGTGTTAAGGCCTCACGGTGTTTCACAAACCTATTTTTGCTATTAATATAATTCATATATTGGAATATTGTACAACTGCTTAGGTTATTTGAACGCGCTATCTTAGCTATGAATTAGATATTTTAAGTTTTTTTCGTTAGTAAAATTAACCTCACTTCCTCAGAAACCTTACGAGAACATATCCTGTAATCGGATAGCCCGAACAAACAACCAAAGCTGGCCTTACGCCTCATAATACCACTGACTTTTAGTGTCTGACTTCTAAACCAATTATAACCATTTACAGAGAATATTCGCAAGAGAAGGATTGTATCCTGAAAGCGGTAGTTTGCAAAATGTCATCCGTCGAAGCATTGTTCTAAATTTGAACGGTAGGGTGCTTAATTGTGTTGCGCACGCGCCGCACGGATGCAAAATGGCGGCTCAACGAACCGCTTCCGTTTATGAACGCTGACAAGTGCATCTGAAATTGATACTCGACAGTTGAACCATGGTGGTTTTTTGTTTTTTCAATGGTGAAAGTTTAGGATTGTTGTACAACTGCTAAAATCGTAATCTCTGTCTGTTTGTTTTTATTTAACTAGCTTTTATTAGATTCACTTGCTAACTGAGTAACAATATAAACAAATATTGGTCAATTTTAACCTACGTCTAATTGACATATTGAAATTAAACTTTGTAGTGTGTTACAGAAAGGTGAGGTCAAATTTTTGGAGCGTTATGTGGAGCCGACAAATAGTTAATTTAACTTGAAAAAAAAATAATTTGCAACATTTTTTTTTTTAGAAAATGCTTTTCCTGGTGTAGGTGCACATTTTTAACCGACTTCCAAAAAGGAGGAGGTTCTCAATTCAAATCTTTTTTTTAATGTATTTTCACCGATTATTCGAAGACGCCTGAACCAATTTTAAAAACTATTTTTTGTTTCAAAGGGTATACTTTCCAGGTAGTTCCATTTAAATTTTATCGAAATCAGTCGAGCGGTTTCTTAAAAATCAACAAATATCTAAAAACTGTATACATCGATGATGTTTTCGTTTGCTCCGAAACATCGCTGTCTCGTTGGAGCAGTGCGTTTAGTTGGCCTACCCACATTATATTTAAACCAAATACATCTGCTTTCCACTAAAAAGTACAATGAAGTCGGTGATACTTTTTTAAAAGATAATTATTGCTTTTTAAACTACAAATTATGAATTTCTATATCAATTTCAATGATTTTATTTTTTTTTTTTATGCAGACATTTTCAGAAAAATATGGACATTCCATCAACATTAATATTAAATACCTATAGTTTTATTCATGTCAGCCCTCTCACATGCGAAATATTAGCTTTTCCATCAATTTTCAAGTTTAATTTTTCAGGTTCAAAATAAGATTTCTGTATATAAAATAACAAATTTTCAAAAAATTTTTACCGCTTTACGTTTTTCATGGGGTCTACTATACGACTCTAAATATGACCACACTTTTCTGTACCACCCCAGTACGGATGACAATACTTACTTGGAGCTGATCTGATGATGAAGCAGGAGGAACAGCGATAAAGTAGGATGGATAGTGACCCTCTTCAGTGGTGACTACTAGTAAACCCTTCGAGTTTGGGCTCATGATTCGTTTTGACAAGTCCAAAGCTAGGAGCTGGACAGTGCAACTCTTTTTTACTTTTCAAATGTTTTTTTTTTGTTTTCTATTTTATAATTATTTTTTAATCGCTTGACTCCCACTCATGATGGACACCTACTCTTTTTACTAACAAAGAAAAACTCGTCCAAGCTTAAAATAAGTAAATATTTCAAAAGAATTGGACCGTAAACCAGCGCCCCGATACAAATTGTTGATAACGCAATCCTTACTATTGTATTCTTAAATTATCGTATTGTTTGTAATCATAGCAATAGAACGGCCGAAGGGCTATATAAACAATTATCAGAGAGATCGGTGAGATTTAGATAAGAATGTATCAATATGTACGGGAAAAGGTGAATGTACCTTATAGCGTTGAGCTATCTTTGAATAACCAGCCCGCGACTTCGTTGTAGTGGAAATTTTCGTGAAATTCATCCCATGGAAAACATGAATTCCAGGCTATAATGACTGGCCTGTTGGTCTAGTGGTTAATGATCCTGACTGCTGAACCAGAGGTCGTTCGATTCCCACCCAGGACAAATAATAATTGATGAGCATGATCATTAGTTCTGTGTCTGGGTATAATTTATCTATAATATGTATGTATTTAGACATGTATATAATTATGTTTATCAGCAGTTTGGGATCGGACGGCCGTGAGTGAGATGTGTCAGGTGATTATTGTTATTATAACATATCTATATCTTTGAGCCAGATCCGCTCAGCCGTTTTTGCGTAAAAAAGTAACAAACATTCATACATCCATCCTCACGAACTTTCGCCTTCAGAATATTATTAAGATTATTAATGTACCTGTATACTTAGTTACATATGTGTGTGATATATTTGATTACACACAATCTGTTAGGTAATGATAATCGAGTGAGAGTGTTATGTATAACAGAAGCTAAAAAAAATGTTTCATACTTCAATGCATTGGCACCACTAACCGGAACCTACTGTTCTACCACATTACAAAAGAATTTGAATTCCACTCAATCTCCCACTACTGTATTTAATACGGCAGGGTCAATAAGAGTGATCCATTCAACTGTCGAGCGAGATATTGGGCTAGTCCTAAAGAAGATTCATTCTAATATCTTTCAAGCAAATTTAATGAGACGTTAATTGAAAGATCTGCAAAAGAACAGACAATACACTCGTCAGAAGTCATCATGGCGTCTTTTTGTATAACATTAGACAAAGCTTCTCGTTATGCTACGAAAAAGAAGCAAGTGACCATCGCGACGAATTGAAAATGTCGTTTCTAAAGTTGGCACCAACATCCCATAAACGGTTAAGTTTGATCTTTTTGACAGAAAAAAAAAACATGTTTAAAATTAGTACAATCACGGGAATAAAGATCAAAAGTATTGCTCAGCAGGGGAATATTGTAAATAGCTTGTTTTTAGCGGCGCGTGGGCAATGCGCGCGCAGCCGGTGCAACGTCGTAAAGTGCATGCGAGATTTCACTTGTAAAGTTACGAAGCTTTAAACTTTCAATAGATATTTATATTGCGTTTCATGGTCATTTCCATTTTTAAATAAATTTATTCACTTAAAGCACTTTACGTTCTGGATCATACACGGATATGGTAATGGTCGGTTAGAGCTCACTTCAATTTGTAACCGGTTTCGAAAGTATATTCTATATTTTAATAAAATTACTAAATAATTTATATTTTTTACCCGACTGCAATAAACCTAAAAGGTAGAGTTATATGTATGTTTGCACTGTACTTATGTTTGTTCGTCCCTCTGTTTTCCTTAGTATTTACTAAACGGCTGTCGTTAGATTTGTCTTTATTGTGCGAATATCATTGGAAATATTAAAATTAAAAAAAACCAAAATGGCGGATGTTTTGAAACGTTTATTTCCATGTATATAAATAGGAGCAGAAAAAAATCATAATTTGACACAAACTATGATTCAGCAGTTTTATAATGAAAATATACAAAATGTTAATAATTATTGATAGAAATTAAGGTATCTAAATACTAGGACGGAATGATTGCGCCAATTACTCTCGGCGCGCCTTACACAGTTAAAATATCATTAATCACAATTAGATATTTGCATTGCATTCTGTGTTTGACCTTATTTGTTGAGCGGAATAATTGTCCCGAATTGATATATGCGATTTAATTTATTTATTTATGTTACAAATTATCATATTAGCTTCCCGGATGGTACGAGATTCATAGAGCTTTATCTGGCATTTATAGACAGCCCTCGTCTATCCGCGAAGTGCATTAAGGAAATGAAATAAAATAGAAAATGTTTTATTAATTTAAATTAAAGGACCCATGTGCTCCGGCGGTAGTGCATTGCAACGTCAGAGGTCACGTGTTCGATTTCAGCTCAGTGCAAAAACTTGTAAGTATGCAAGAATATGAGTATTTATGAGTAGCAGAAATAGCTTTTGGTGGGAGAGACATGCTTCGGCACGTATAGGCCGGCCCGACCGGAGTGATACCACGGCCTCACAGAGCTAGTGAGTTACCGTGCCAATGAAGTGTTCATGTAAACGCGTGCTATAGTAATACACTACAGTAACTAAACTAAAAATATTAAACTAAACAGGAATTATTGGAAACAGAAATACTGACCATCGCTTCAGAAGGCCAAGGTCAACCAGTTAGTGGTTGCACAAGGTACCGCTACGACCTGTAGGAGCAGAATAATAACCATTAAAAATTAACGCAAGTGAAATTGCGGAGTAAAGATAATCAGATATTAAATCGTTCTTTATTCCCCTTTAAATCTAAATCGTTTTTCTTTGGTAGTATCTATTAATTACGTTAGCTATTTTCCTTTAAACTTAGACCTCTCCTCTCCCCTTGATGTTAGTTTGTGAGATTTACGTCACAGTTGTTAAAGGATTACAGTATTTACATGAGATGTTATTTTGCTAAATATTTAATAAGTGAAATCATCTGCGGTTAGGCAATAGGTCTTTGTTTATATTATCAGCACATTTGGTACTTAGGTTTATGGTATGTATTTTGTAGAATACTAGCAACCTGATCCGGGCAGCTTCGCGGGTAGCAGAGCATATTATATTGATTTTTTCCGACATCTTCAACATTCATCGTCATATTTCAGCTATTATACATAAAACCTTAATAAAATTATACGTCTAAACCTTCGTCTATCGGTGAAAGAAAACCACATTATACTCCGTTGTGCGTAGTTAAAACTTAGATCTAAGCGGAAAGCGACTTAGTTTTATACTATGTCGCGATGTAAAGAATACATTTAAGAAGTTATTAATAGGGTTAACTTGGAGTCAGTTCAAGGGAGATACACAACCATGTATCATACTGCAGATAAAATAACAGAGTTTTTTTGTCGTATGTAGTGTTATCAGAGCTTTCTTCACAATAAAGAAATAATGTCAATTTAGTGTGGAAAGTAGCACCACGACTTAGCTGCGATGAAGTTGTTGGAGTTTTTTAAATTAAATTATTAAAGATTAGTTTTACAAAGATACTGCTAGACGTTCCAGGCAATGTCACTTGCGATTGTGGTCATTAATCTGTTCCTAAAGACCGCAGCGTGATGTTACATTGCCCATAATACTCTATCCAATATAAAAAGAATAATTCAAATTCGACTGATAGTTCCAGAAATTAGCGCGTTTAAACACACAAACAAACAATCAAACAAAACCTCTTCAGTTTTATATATTAGTATAAATTAGTATAGTTTAATATTATGCCAAGTAAAGTACAGAGGTAACATTACAGCATTTAAAAAACAAACAGCATTGTACTGTCTCTTGATGGTCAAAAATCAGTTCCTTTAGGAGACCCCTAGCTGTCAGGGGAATACAAGAAACTATGACTTTGATTTTAAAATTAAAAAGTCAACTCTTAGATTTGGACTCGATTGCGCGAGTGCCCTGTAACACGGGGACACTCTGCCATTGAGGCGCCAGATCCCAGTAGTTCCATTCTCTAGTTCCATTTTGGAACTACTGGGATTTTTTTCTCCCAGTAGTTCCATGGAACTGTACTTCAGCAGGAAAATTGAAAGTTTATCGGGAAAATTTAAGTCCAGCGGGAAAATTTTAATTTTTAAGATGACGTAATAAATTATTTCCAATTAAAGATAAGGAGGAAAAGTAAAGAAGGTAAATACTTTATTTTGCTTATCGTCCTATCTAAAACGTTGGTTATTTAACTGTGAAATTTGACTTTCATTCAGAGATCTAACCTTATATACCCCATCAAAGTTTCAATTTAAAATATCTTAACAGAACACCCCTATCTTAACTTTCAATCTATATTCATTAACCGGGCAACAGTAACTCAGAATCAAGCTAAAAGTATAAAACATATTGATGTAGAAATGTTCGCATCTGAACAAAAAGCCACTAATAACAGCTAACAGATAAATTGAACATCAATTTACGGCCATTACTTAATCGAAGTAAGAGTTGAGAATTAGAGAGCGAACCCGCATGTCTGTCTGTCTGTCCCAACATCCCTCTACAACAAATTGCCCGTAATATGTTATTAATTTACATATGACGTTGATGTTTTTGGGACGACACAAAATTTTACCCGCATTCCGTTAAAGTTCTATTTTTTAAAGAAATATGAATATTAATGTCACGTTTATTTTGTAAGGAGGAAACTCAAATGATTTATTTTAATTTTATTAACTTAAAGCTTATTCAAGAATGAAGTTAAAAATATATACAATATGGAAGTTCATAACAGTCATCCCACGAATTTTATAAATGTGAAAGTTTGGATGCATGTTTGTTACTCTTTTACGCCAAAATACTTGCCGATTGCGATGAAACTTGGTATGTAGATAGCTGGAGACCTGGATTAACATATAGGCGTTTTATCATGATATTCCCACGGGATCGGGACTTACGCGGGTGAAACCGCGGGGCGCTGCCAGTAATAAATAAAGTAAGAAAGGTCAATGGCGAAACGAATAATTATACTTACATAACGTAAAATTTAATTTATTTATTTCTCGATTTATTGTTTTAAATTTACTTTTAGTTAAGTGTAAGTAAGTGAAGTACCGGGTGCTATGGCGCACGTTGGGAGAGGCCTATATGTATATACGTCCAGCAGTGGACTACAATAAGCTAATT
This sequence comes from Callimorpha dominula, assembly GCA_949752705.1. Lineage (NCBI taxonomy): Eukaryota > Metazoa > Arthropoda > Insecta > Lepidoptera > Erebidae > Callimorpha > Callimorpha dominula. The sequence continues at coordinate 9,097,401 of OX457010.1, read as the reverse complement.
AATTTATACAATTATAAACATAATTACATATGACACAAGTTATTTCCCGCAGTTTCACCCGCGTCTATGTCACTGGCCCTCTCCTAAGGGTAGTAGCGTGATGTTATACAGCCTATACCTTCCTCAATGAATACTCTATCAAATACAAAGAAAGATTTAAATCTGACAGTAAAACGCTAAACGAGCTAATCTCCGGGGTTTAAACAAACAAACCACCAAACAAATAAACAATCAAACAAAAAAATACTGTTTAGCTTTTTTATATTGGTGTACATTCGCCTACATCGGAAATATTTTCCAGTACAAGTAGTAGTTACTGTTTTTCATGTATTTAAAAAGTATTGATTTTTTCTAGTATGCACGTAAGTAATAAGAATAAACTCGAAGTACAATTATTTAATCACGTTGGTTTTAATGAGCCACTTATGAATGAATAGCTGCACCCCGTGATTTCACCCGCGTAAGTCCCGATGCCGTCGGAATATCTGTAATAAAAGTAGCGTATCTGTTAATCCAGGTGTCCAGCTATCTACATACCAAGTTTCATCGCAATCGGTTAAGTAGTTTTTGGGTGAAAGACATCCATACACCCTCTTAAACTTTGACGTTTATAATATTAGTAGGATTATTCACCACTTTTTTCAATCGCCTAATGTTTCTGAAGAAAGGATGCACCCCAGCTCGACTGGCGAGGAAGGTAGCTGGGATACACTGGATGCGGAAGGCGGAGGACCAGGTGCTATGGCGCACGTTGGGAGAGGATTATGTCCAGCAGTGAACTGCAATAGGCTGATGGATTAGTTTGGATTGGAAATTTAAAAACAAGTAATAGGGAGATGCAATATAGTAACAATAATAATAAACTAACTTTTAAAGAAACTACCTACATACACTCACACCTGTATCCTCGAAGGGTTAGGCAGAAGTGATTAGGTATACACCCACATTTTGCCAACTATCATTTTGTGCCACGCACTTAATAGAGGGCAAGCCGATTGCCGTATAACGAAACCAACCTCTACTTACATGGTGAAACTATATATTTACAAACAAGGGAAGTCATATCATAAGGGTTTCAAGTTGTGGTCTCATTAACATTATTTTACAGTCAAATAAAAAGTTTCGAGTACACTCAATGACTTCTTCAGATTTATATCACCATATGAACGACATTAACTTGAGATATTGAGCCCAGGAAGGACAACCGCCTGTTCCCCTTGCTATAAGATAAATGTGGGAGTATATCGTGCAGTATTAATAGCACAAGAGCATTTTTTATACAATTTCTCACGAGGATACTCGCATCTTGTTACATAGAGTATCCGTTGCCACCCTTCAGCGTCTAGGGGATGCGGTGAGAAATACACTTTACTATTTTTAGTTGCCATCTTGAATTAATTTGACTTAACTTTGATACATGTTAAGGTGGCGGTAGCGTAATGGCTAAGGCATGGCTAAGACTTGGCTGACTAGTCAGACCGACAAGGAGTACACTACCGGTGTGAACCTACTCCTAGCACGTAAGCGTATCTGGAGGTGTTACAACAAGTATTGTAGCTAGAATAATAGTAATGTGTGGCCCACTTTTGCTAGTATTCTTTGTAATAAAACGTAGGGTTCCTCGAGAAGAGCCAGAAACTTGGATTGGATTGGATTTGATTACAAGGACATCATCGCGAATCATCTCGTACAAATCTAAGTTTAAGTATGTAGGTACCTACAGTCATCCACTGAACAGAGCTAAATGCCCTTTTATGAATTACAAGCATATAAGTGCAAACGCATCCGAGGTCATTAACCTCTACATGTCTATCGGAATCACATTCACTGTTGCAAAAACTGTGAGCGTCATAAGATCGGTGCATCGACCCAGCTGACTATTACGTAGTTATGTTTGCAACGCATTAGGTTCTGGATGCACTGGACTAGAGTTTAAATGACGCTGTGTAAATGTAGTATAATATCGTATACCTATTTACAAGAATCGCACCAAAGTTCAAATTGTTTATACACTTATTTTATTTTATTTATTTATTTCTAAAGAGAGATAAAGAGAGAGAGAGTCCGTGAAAGTTATGTTTGTATTGTTTACTTATGCCCACAAAACTGTTGATGATGTATTTTTTGTTTATTTTATAAAACGATTAGCAACCCGCCCCAGCATTGCACGGGTAGCAGAGACATCTTCAACAATCGTCAACATATTTCAATCAATTTACACAAAGTCTTAATAAATTATACACCTAAACCTTCCTCATGAATCACTCTGTCTATTAGTGAAAACCGCTATTAGTGAAAATCTATAAGCGTCTTTAGTCGCTTTGACTCTGATACAACAGCTTCATAATTCCTCGGAAGAATCGGAGTACTTGGAGAACTAGTACCAGCGGGAAAAACAGGAAAATACAAGTTTATTGAAGTCGGTTTTACTTGCAACTTTAAGGTACAAGTAAGTGTTGAAATGATCGTTGCGTTCCAAACACATTCGATAATTAAACTTGTTTCTTAATGATCCTGGTCAAAGGTAGTATTGGACAACAAATGCAATCGTTGCAACTACAAGTAATTAATTGAGGCATTTTTATTACCTACATAAAAGTTTTTTGCTGCTTCAGTAGATTGTTATTCCATGCACGTTCTGTAAAAAAAAAACTGTCACGCTCACACTGTGAGCAGTCCTACGACTGACAGTTATCACTTCTGACGTGAAAACACATACACACTTAAATATAGGATATATACACATATATGTCACCTGAGTGTGCTGGTCACGCGAGTTCAGTGCTTTTTCCCCATACCAAAAGTGCTCAACGTGCCTAAAGAAGTTTTTACTTCAAAAATATTGATAAAGTAGTAGTAATAGCGATACGATAAAATAACGCTCCACATAACTTTCAATAAATTTTGGTTTTTGTTTTATATTGTCCTAGAATTATAATGTAATACGAAAACTGCCCAGTCTTTGCTCGTTTTAAAGGTATATTTTCATTTATTTCTTTTTTGATTGAAACAACTACAATGTGTCTTGATATAAACTTTTAATGGCCCTAAAACTGGTATATTCTATTGGCTTAATTTTACTGGAGTTTAGAATTGTACTGTAATTTGACCGTTTATTTTTAATTCGGATAGACACATTAACTGTCGAGTATAGGCTTAGTTTACGTTTCATTGTAAACGTGTTTCATTGTTGTCATTTTAACGATTGTGAAACTTAAACCAAGTGTATCGGTAATTGACTACTATACAACCCTAACAACGATTTTGAAAACTAAGTGTATTTTCGAATGTTAAGTTAAGGTTAATTTTTATATGTGATCGTGAAACAATGCTATATTTTAAAAGCTTCTTACAGCTACCTACAAAACATCCATCGCAGACAAAAAAAAAACGAGAATTTGTTTAAAACTACCAAATGCATTTTATAAACTTTCTTAATTTTGTAGACAAAGAATTTAGGCATTGAAAGTCACATTGTTACAATTGCATGCAGTGTTTATGTCACGTCACACAATGGCGACGAAGATCATTATGATTTAGTGGCGCCTTAACCCACTTTTTTAATTTATATCTCTAATTTAAGTTTTTGTTTACAATAAAGAGTTCTTACTTAAATACGATATGGAACATAAATCGTACAGTGTAGGTACTGTACGATTTATAACAGGTTAACAATTTATTTTGCTTATACAGAAACATGAATTCTGAACCACGAATTTTCATATCATTTTGAGCTCATTCCATTACTACACGAGCGACGATAAAATACGATCATCATGATTCTTTTTGTAACAATGTCCTTGTATATTAAATTAATACTTTACTTTATTTCCTTACAAAATAAATCACATTTCAGTGCAGTGGTCAGAGATGTTTATACAGACACAGGAGCGATTGCTTTTTACAAAGACTAGTTTGTCGTCAGCTCACATATTATCGAGATGAGTTATATTATAGTCCAGTAGTGATGTGCGTGCGCTCTATCAATTACTGTCAATTCTTTACACCATTTTTTATAGGTTGTTTTAAATTAGTTTTTTAGTAGGTAATAAGTAAGTTCATCGGTATTGTTCTATATTTGATTATAATTACTATCCCTCATTTTGTTCTGGATGAAAGTATCCTGTCTTTTTCGGTACCGATAGCAACGTGTCACGTGCAAATTTCATAACGATCGGTTGATTAGATAAGGCGTGAAGATATAATAAACAAACAGGATAAGGATGTCAAGACAGTGCATAAATATACATCACTTAATTTGTCACAAAACTGTCAATTGAATAACACTGGTCTGTAAATCAATAAAACCTAACAAATATTATAAACTAGCAGTGTCCGCGTGTTCGTGCGCGTGGAAATTTTGGTGAAATTTATTCGTACATTATTCATTGATAAACCTACGAGTATGTGCTATTCCAAATTCGTTCGTAATCTCGATCCAAAACAAAATCGGCTCATTGGTATCAGTTGACGATTTTCAAAACGATCCGAAAATTTGCACACGACTTGGCGAAATAATTTACATTGATGATAGGCACGTACCCAAGTACCATTGATTTAATTTAAACATGGCAGTGATACCCTCACTAGGCACTAGGCAACGGCACACGGAAGTGCGGTCTGCGGTTGCACACGGCCACACGGCTATATGACATTACGTTGATATGATGTGACAACTTACATTACAAGGTTATTTCCACCAGCGAATGATCAATGCATTTGAGCCGATAGATACACTGCGAGTTCGTCAAAGTCAAAGCCAATCATCTCTATTGCATAAAATTATTTAAAAATCGTTTGAAACCGTTTTTTTTTTCTTTTTTTAAACTAAAAATATCGATCAACACAGAATGTCACCGCAACAGTGGGTTGCTTTTGTCATAAGTAACATTATTAAAACCATAAATACCAAATAATACAGTATTGCTAATAGTTAACAACGCCATTAACATCACAAGTTGTCACGTTCTCCATAAAAAACTACCCGAAGGATAAAACTAATCTTTTAATCGGACGAAGCCACGGGAAAGAGCTAGTCTTAAATAAAAATGCTCCCGACGGGGGTCCGTTATCAAACAAACAGTCACGTGAGTAAAATGTGAGAAAAAGTTTATGTTAAATTAAAATGTTGTGATAGGTCTAAAATGGTGAGGAAAAAACAGTGGCAATTATGGCCATTAGTGTTACGAGGCAGAGCAATGAAATGATATTACCAGCAACATTAACATAGCTATTCGACCATGACCTACGTCACAGATTTAGAGAGGTCAATGTCATATCCGTGGCATTATGGCGGTTATATAATTACCAAAGGGCTATAAATTCTAAGGGCTATGAAAGGTAGGCAGCGATTTCATTTCGTAGGCGTTATTTTGAATTGACTTCATACAAATCCTTATTTACTGCTTGTCTTGTTCTGTCTTATAGCGATAAAGAAGAAATAAAAGAATGGACCGGCCAAAGTTAAGTGATTATCATTCCCTAACGCTCACACTGATAGACGCCATCTATCATCATGTTGTAAACTAAGCCTACAGATAGACAGATTCATTATAAAAAAAAAAGTTTATGACTAAGCGTAGTGCGGGGACTCGAATTTCACTACAGGCATGTTGAATGCCCAGCGACGGTAGCATTTCTAATTAGATCGTGTAAGTACATATTGGCGACTCTTGGTTTTAGAATTTTTTTTTTTACAACTACGCTACTAAAGGACCATTACTTGCGTTGCTGAGTGGTTGAGCCTCATTTGATGCGTAGGGCGCTACATAAGTTTTGTCGTATGCAAACTAGACATCATAATATTGTGATTTGAAGTCATATTCGGTAGTAATAAAGTAATAATTAAAAAAAAAAATTTTGAGCCAAGGAACCGTTTGTTCGATTTTTATTTTTTTTTTCTAAATCAATATGGTTGGCTATGACTCGTTATGACATTCGTGTAATTATTTTGTATAACTTTAAGCTTAACTAAACAAATATTTTTCGAAGGAATAAGTAGTGCACTGAGGCAAACTTGTCCATGTCTAAGGATCATAGAACGGTCGTATATGCAATTCAATAGACCTATATTACTGCAAGTAGAGATTACTTCGAAAAAAAAAACAACGAAGTAGGTACGACAAAACTTATCTAACTTTCTAGTTTTTGTTGCACGTAAATCCGGTAATCGGCCTTATATATGTAATTTTAGGCACTTGCAATTTTAGTCAATGCTACAAAAAGTAGCACCAAGAACACGCCAGGTCCTCTTCGCACTTTAGGTATGAAGCTGCAAGTACACGGCGGGCTCGACTAATCGTGCCAAAATTTCTTTGGGCTGACGCGCGCCGCCGCGCCGTGACAAGCACGTTAGTTTGCTGCTAACTCACACGAGGCGTCGCGTCATCCGTTCGTACCTAGACTGTCGAGTTAATAAATTACAATTCTTAAAAAAGACTACCCTAACGTAAGTGTCATCAGAACAGGTAAGAGTAACGCCATAGAAAGAGAGTGGCAATTTCTAGGTGAATATAACTGTTGGTAATTAGCGCTTGGCGACCGGATTTGCGATTTTATTGTGTCGAAGCCAGAGTCGCTATTTATTTAAATGATTTCGCGGAGTGAGACTTCTGTACTTGTATCTACTATTATGTATTCTGTGCCATTATGTGCAAAAAAGACTACTGGGTCACACATTACAATGATTCAATAGAGAAAACATGTTAATAGATAAAACAATAGATTTATTTATTGCGCAAGTTCTTTTTTATTCTATGCTAAGGCTAAGACTATCCAAGTTAATTTTAAAATCGACGAGAACTATATTAAAATAAACATACCTACTCAAATAAAATCAATCAAATTACAATGTTTTTATTTGTAGATGACGATGTGTAGTGTAAATTACGCAAAACAATATGGCTTATGCAAATTGCTTGGGTAAAACTAGATAAGCGCATCGTTCATGCTTGTCCTGTTTATGATATAACTACAAAGATTATTTATGGTAGACTCATTCTGCATAACCATGAGATGATTATAACCACTTGCATTTGTTGTTCAACAGCGACCGATATACTAACTGATACGATAAACGGTGTCTCATTTAGAACAAATAAAGAAATTCGCTTTCCTGGTTTCAAAACACGTTCACTAATCGCTAACAAAACCTTATCCAACTGCGTACAAACGAACAACCTTGAAAGGCTTACGAACTGTAAGAACTATTAAATCGAATATTCTAGACTCAGGTCGCCCAGGTCACACTGCTCGAACTACACAAATAATAATCATTTATCCTGTGACTGAACATGCACTTCTGATAGCTACATCCTCTTAATATAACGTATGTATATGACCTAGTGAGGTGAGAATTTAGGGTCGCCGCGCTAGGCACTCCCATCCGCCGGGCACGGATGTCCTTGCCACGGTTGATCGGATCCAATACCACGTATATCACAATACATGTTTTTGTGTAAGATTCATTACATGGTTGACCGCATTGCATACATCGTGTGATCATCATATGAAGGTAATTACAGAGAGTTAATCATTCCTAAATATTAATGAGTACAATTATAATGTTGTAAGCGGTAACCGATTCATGGAATGTATAAATCGATAATGGCAACACGCGAATGACAGCAGTGAACACTGCTGTAACTAATTACCATAATGTAGGCGATTTGCTTGATTGCACACTACAAAAACGCATGATAGATTCATCTAATTCTTGGATGAAACTTTAAACTTGACATCGCTGTGAAAATCTGACAACAGCAATCTGACGACAATTTCAATGCGGTTTAATGGCGCTAGAAACTTTCATTAGCTTATTTTCCACCAACAGAGTGATGGAATTTTATTTATATTTCATGTGTGATCAGCTGATCAGTGTGATCACTGATCACTCAATATTTTCACTCACAAATCAATAACACACTAAAAAAGTGTGTTGTTTTATATAATTAACCAGTATAACTTGAACTGTCATTGTATAGACCTCCCTACGTTGACACGTCAACATAATTATATACTGGACTCATGTAGCTTCTTGTAGCCGGCATTATTTTTAAACTGATAACACATATTGTCTAAAAATTGTTACATAAAAATTTAGAATATTATGTAGAAGGAGTGCAGACACTTCTTCTACATAAAACTTTGAAGTATTCTAAACTTCACAGTCATAAATGCGCAAAATTTGCCAAAAAAATATCTATTCACGTGTTAATATATAGAGATTATAGGTCGAAATAGGTAAAATGAATTAGGCTGAATACACTGAAATAATACTGTTAATATGGACCAGCCTTCGAGATTTCGTTATTTTAAACCAAAAAACAACCGACTTTCGAGACGAGAAATTTTGGATCTACGAACTTAGTTTTGTTTAATTTTTTTTGGGATCTAATAACAAACAGAGCACGTTCTTTTATTTATGATTTCTGACAGTGTTTCACAAGTGAGTACTTGAGGATTTCGTCTTAGGAAACGTGTTTTCCTGCGACAAAGTTCGTAGAAATTTCTTGTTGATGACTTTGACAAATATGTCAAAACTCCAAAATAATGCGTTAAATTTTATAAGAATGTGAAGGAGTAAACAAAGGGAATATTAATATTTTCAATTAAACACATTTAAGTATATTTGTCTTAAAATTTTAATAACAGTAGTTCATCTGGTATTCTCTAATATAAGGTCACCTCCGAAAATACCCTTATTTTACGTAAAGAAGTCATGTTCATGTTAGGACTTAGGGCCATTAGGATCGCCCGTTGATAATAAAATATAAGATTCTCAACAACATATTAATGGTTAAAAACATTCATTACAGTATCAGTAGCAATAGTAGTTCACGGGTGGCTGGTATGAAACAATGGCGGCATGGCAGCAGGATGCGACAGGGGACAATACTCCTCTGTCGTCACCCCATTGTACACCGGATTAGTTACATTTGTGCATTGTTAATATTCTCATTGGCTTTTTTTTCAAGATGGTATTGAAAGGAAGTGGTTGAGAAAAACAGATGTATATTTGAGTAGAAAATGATATTTTTTGTCAAAAAAAAGCTGGCCAACTATGCTAAATGAACAAAAGATGGAGTAGACGATATAGAGGACCTGAAAGAAGACTGTTGTTGTATTTGGATGGTCCGAAGCCAGTACAACCCAGCAATGTAGGAGATCAAATAGCCCATCTCTTGCTTACTTTCGCGAGTTATTAATAAAAATCCTACTAATACATAGGCTGCACTAAACGTATCGGGAATGGAATATTTCCACTGTTTCTGTCATATTAAAATCTTTTTAATTGAAAACACCTTGGTTTTAAAAATCGAATACCATTTATTTATTTAAAAAAAGATTCTCGGTCTTATCACAAGGTTTTGTCAAACTTGTTTAGTCGTTGAGAAAATGGTATTGACTCGAGAAAATTCCAGAGCGATGATTTATTATGACTTTCGAAGTGGTTTAACGCAAAAACAGTGTGTTGACCGGATGATTTCTGCATTTGGTAATGAAGCCCCATCCAAAACCACAATTTATCGATGGTTTGCTGAATTTCAACGTGGACGTGTCAAGCTCAGTAATGATCCCTGTCAAGGTCGTCCAAAAACTGCAGTCACCCAAGAAAACGTTGATGCTGTGCGTAAGCTGATTGAGGAAGATCGACATGTGACATACCGCGAAATTCAGGCAGCTTTAGACATTGGCATGAGTCAAATACAAATAATCTTGCATGAACAATTAGGTGTAAAAAAGTTGTCTCCCGATGGATACCGCATTCGCTCTGTGAAGAGCAAAAAGCGGCTCGCGTTACTTGGTGCGTCAGAACTCTCGAAAGATTCCACGTAGGATCCTCAAATGCTGTATACAACATCGTATCAGTTGACGAATCCTGGATATACGCGTACGAACCCGAAACAAAAAACCAGTCACGAGTTTGGGTGTTCGAAAATGAGTTAAAGCCAACAAAAATTGTTCGTTCACGGAGTGTTGCAAAAAAAATGGTGGCCACGTTTGTCTCCAAAACCGGCCATGTTGCGACTATTTCTCTTGAGGGACAAAGAACGGTTAATGTAGAATGGTATGCTAGCATTTGTTTGCCACAGGTCGTTTCTGAACTCCGTAAAGAGAAGTGCAACCGCCGCATCATCCTCCATCACGACAATGCGAGTTCTCGCACCGCGCACAGAACAAAAGAGTTTTTAAAGCAAGAAAACATAGAAATATTAGACCATCCGCCGTACAGCCCCGACCTAAGCCCTAATGATTTCTATACTTTCCCTAAAATAAAGAATAAATTGCGTGGTCAGAGATTTTCATCACCTGAAGAAGCTGTGGACGCCTACAAAACGGCCATTTTGGAGACTCCAACTTCCGAATGGAATGGTTGCTTCAATGGTTCCATCGTATGGAAAAATGTGTCAAATTTCGCGGAGAATGTTTCGAAAAGCAATAAATACATTTTTAAATAGTAATGTTGTGTCACTTCTTTCACATATGTGAAAGTTTGTGAGGATGTATGGATGTATGGATGTTTGTTACTCTTTCACGCCGAACTGAACCAATTGCGATGAAACTTGGTATGTAGATAACTGGAGACCTGGATTAACATATAGGCTACTTTTTATCCTGATATCACAACGGGATCGGGACCGTGAAACCGCGGGGTTGCTACCATAAAACTCTCTCCATGCACACATATAATAGCGCGTTCTACGAAAAAATAAATACACGTGACATCTCACTACACCTCTCCCCCCTTGTGACATTTCGTGATTTTTTTCGAACTCCCCCCCCCCCCTTTCGAGCCTCACGTGATTAAGGACAATCCCTAATGTGTGATCCACGTTACTAGTATTATTTTAATAAAAAAAAACTACTGCTTTAGAAGAAAACATCTGATGCTTATGTTTATGTGGGATAAATAAAATACAAGTTAATATACATCCAACTCAAATGTCTTTATACCCTCCGGAAAATACTAAACAACGCTTATATTCATGTGTCCGATGGCCATTCAACGGAAATCAGAGAGCCGTGAACCGATACATCATCAATGGGTGTCGGTAGCGAATTCGATTCCTGTGCGACGCTCGAATGGCGACGAACAATGCGGGCAGGATGTGACAAGACAATGGGTCATGGCCGAAAGGGGTTAGAGTGTATAGCATTGATTTAGGATAGTCTTACCAAGTTGGTTATATCATAAACCGTGTTGTAATGCTTATAAAAAATTTTTACTTTCAGAAGCATCGTATCAGATTATTTTTTTTTTTTTTTAATTAATTACTACCGTTGACCAGGCGCGCGCTTGCATTATAAAAGATTAAAATTATTACCAAGCCAAATCTTGCAAACTGTATTATTACAGAATACCATATAGATATATGGTGTATTCCCGTTGTCCCCATTATATTACGCGGTTGCCAAATACGTGAACTAAGTATATAGATAGTCTTTTTTTAACAAATATCTTAATGCTACTTTGCCAAGTTATATTTTCTTCATTATACAGGATGTATATGGGCTTACTTAAATTATTGAGACATCCTAAAAACGAAAAATTCTAAAATAAAAATATGAACGATTTCAAATCTTTACAAATTCCATTTGCTTTCACGAGAAACGAAGTAAAAACACTCGGAAATTTAAACGTAGGACTGTTTAAATTTTATTTTATTAAATTTAATTTAATTTAATTGTAAACGGATAGTTTTTTTCATAAATTATTTTCTAGTCGTGACTCTATCATGCAGTTACAAAGGTGCCCTTTCAGTGATTTGTATATTATTATCATTATATCTTACACGTAAAACGCCGAAATAAATTAAAATTTACTAAATTATTGGCAAAGAGTTTGTGCTATGCAAACTGTCATAACTAACTTTTAAATAGTATCAAAGACTTCAATGCACCCAAATCACGATCAATTGCTGTATTCTTCTCTTATTTTCCACCCTTAGAGGTGGATTATTTTTTTCAAATGTAAAAAAAAGCGACCCTTGAGCACAACCAATTTAATAATATTTTTTTATTGAAATCGGTTCACAAATGCCGAAGATATCGCGTAACATTAATAGTAAAAAAAACATTTTTAAAGACAAGCTTTTGTAATTAATATAATACAAATGTATTTTTTATATTTTTTTTATTTATCGTCATCCAAACTAAACCGAAAATTTCACCATAACAGGTTGAGGATAACTGCTTTAAAATTCAGTTGCAAGATTTGACCTAAACAAAAGCTATAAAGACAGCAGTCGAATTGAGAACCTCCACCTTTTGGAAGTTGATTAAAAAGAAAACCAAGCAATAACAATTTGCATCGTTCAATTAGAGCTACTTCGACTCTTTACGGACCTTTATTGTGGTCAGAAATACAATATAACATTACAAAGCGTGCCTGTGTTGCTAGACCATTGCTAGACACAAACGATCGCAATGGGCTCAAGAATTCAAGGAATCCCTTGGAATTATTACTTAATCGGATCCTAATCAATTTTATAGCAATATCCAGCGATTGCATAGTACTATTAAGGCTATTTATATTTACACTGGGAATAAATGAGAAGTAAAATAATACAAATAAGTTTATTGCAAAACCCGACAGTGGAGAAGGCTAAAATTATATATACAGTGAGAGAGCCATGCTTCGGCACGTATGGGCCGGCTCAACCGGAGTAATAAGACGGCCTCACAGAAAACCGGCAGTGAAGCAATGCTTCATTGTGTTTCGCCGAGTGAGTGATGTTACCGGAGGCTCTAATGCTACCCTCTCTCCCCTTCCAGGGTTTTAGACGATGATTCCAAAAATATATACAACTATATATTTAATAGTAATTTTAACGCATCATTTTTTTTACACTTGTTAAAATTACTATCTACTTTCAACAGTACACAGTCAATTACACTTAAGAGGTCTATTACATTTAAACCATGATGTTTACATTACAGGGTCAACTTTGACGTTCATATTCTGAGCAACTTCATAAACTTAACAAACTTCAACCACTTAAACTTATTGAAAAATGAAGAACAGTTACACACTTATTACCATTGATTATAATGCTTTTCTTAATTTTGTCTTAACTTAATACACAAAGTCAAAATTCCGAAGCAAGTTTTTCGTAAACTGCGCGACGACACTTTCTTTAGCTCGTATATTGAACGATATTACTAAACATATAAATTAAAAAAATATAATAATATATCTGAAGTAGTACTATAGTACATAGCGACCCCAAAGTTTTGATTTATGTATGGATAATCTAAAAAAAACCACACCACCACAACCAATAGCATAAAACTACTTAAAACGCTCCGTAATAGCTGTAAATTTCTCCTTACTACATTATTATTTTTACAAAAAATTTATACCAGAATAAACGTTAGTTCACAAGTCATTAGAATATCTATATATGTTTTAAATAACTAATTAAAGACCTTTAAATAAACGAAATTACAACTGGCAAAATGATATAAATAATGCCGTTCGAACTCAGTAAAGTCAGTACCGCGCGAGCGGTTGTGGAAGTAGGGTTTGTGCCGAATTTTTTAACGCCAAACTATTCCTTACGGAAGGTTATAGGCTATGTAACATCACGCTACGACCCTTAGAAGCGGAGTAGTGACCATAAACACAGGTGAAAGATCGGGTATCAAGGTTTTTAATAACAAAAACTTTTTCACACTCACAGCTCAACAGTAAATCATCTAATACTTAGTTTGTTGGGTCACCATTTTGTTCCCGCTGTGTTGGTAACTTCACAAACAATTGCAATATGCTACTAATTGCTGCTAATCCTACTGCTAATGTGTTAATCTCTACTTTCTGTTTTTTGGACTGCTAACTTATCTTTCGTAACAGTCTTCTCTCGTGTTCAGTCGCTATCATTTTACCGACGAGTGTCATTGAACATATTTGTGTAACTAATCTTGATTTATAAGAATCGTATTGGTAGATAGGCAGCTGTAATTGCAACAACAAAACCGCATTCTTTGAAATGCCTTTTACCACGTTTCTGCAATCGTGAATCGTGGTTAGTCAGCCCCATATTTCCTATGGCCTTTATATTTCCTAACTGCTTAGTAACTACATCATTACAAACTTTAAAAATGTCTGTTTTACAAAGGCCTTGATACGTTTGTAGCAGTTCCCTGCAGCTTTACAAGTGTCTATGGTCACTGCTCCTCAAGAATTGATAAAATGCAAATATAATTTTCCAAAAGCCGAATAGTAGTTCAGTTGTATTATATCAGTATAGAGTAATCTTTGGATTTCTTCCATTATCGGTGAAAGTTGTGCCCTAACAACAGATAGATGAACTCATGCACCATATACTGACGCAATGCGTGCAAAATCCTTTCATTTTTTCTGTATCCGCTATGATTACGATCCGCACATCACGTTGCACAACGTAATGCCGTAATGCAGTGCATAGCGCAATCTAGAAGCTAGGGTTGTGCCCAGCGAATGTCAGATAATAAATAGAGAACATTTCATTGTAGGCACTATAACTACGGAGGCAACAAAAAAGCATAATTTTAATACACAAAGCTTCCATTGATATATTAACCACGATAAGACACGGTTGTCTATCGTGTTATTCGTGTCAAATCAAATTCAAGTCAAATTACTGTGTTTTGTGATTCAATTGAGACGAAACGCTAACCTGTTTATGTTTACACGCGATCTCCCCTTAATTGTACTACATCTTTATTAAAAGCATTGTGAACAAATCACTACAGTCTCATCCATTATCGATGTAGGTAGTTAGTATTTGCAAATATCCTGCCAATACTCTAACAACAAATTATACAAAGAGGTAATATAAATTCCACATATCCCAGCCCTAACGATAAAGGAAATTACCTCACAATCTCACGTTGGTATATAATGCATCTCGCACGCATTCCGCAATGCGCATACTATAGCCAATTTGAGGTGACGATTACACACGGTTATATAGATCGTTATGGTACTCGGGCAATAAGGCACGCGACAAGGTGTCTGTATGGGAAGTGAATGAGACACATTCCGAAGCGAAAGTCGACTTTTATCAATCGAAGCCAAGCGAAAGAGCTTCACTCGGAACAAATGTAGCAGAACAAACATATCATGCCACAGCGCCCTGGGGAAAGGGAACAGGGTTATTTAAATACAATAAAATGTCTCCAAAACAGCTTTTCTCACCCCAAAACTACCCATGATTTCTTCTATGTAATGTAGTTTTTCCCATCCAAAAGTTACCTGTAAGAAATTGCGTTTATTGACCGTCCTTGGTCAAATCCGCGTGATATATTCGTTGTAAGATTTCTTTTGATTGGTGTATTCAATCTTTGGAAGCCGTTAATGGCTTACCATCAAGCGACTCACGTGCTTGTTTACATCTTAGTTGCATAAAAATCTCTTCCTTCCACCTCTCCTGCGCCTAACTTGATGCGTGCGGCATCAAGTTAGGCGCAGTGCGTGCGGAGTGGCATAGCATACCTTTTTTAATCGTTTTGCCTAGATCACAGAAGGTAGAAGCCTCTATTACTTCAGCAATTAGGCTGATTTTAACGTAGCATTCAAGTTACGTCGTGGGCAAACTTGATTACAATTAGAGCATATTTTGAATCGAGTAATAAGTCACAAACGGGCAAAGTTAATTTCACATTTTTAGTCTAGAAGAACAAGCAAAAGTAAACATAAAAGAACCATGATATTTCTACTCTAAGTAGAAGCCTCGATACTAGGGATAAAGTGACATCTTAATTCAAACTTATAAGACCCGTCACTTACCGTCTATATGCTCTTTAAAAAAGTACAATTGCCTTCATTGTACGTAAATCACACCACTACGAACATCCGTTAGCTATTTTCCCACTTATAAGGAAGGAATTAAAAATGTATATGAGACCGAAGTAACGCATTTCTATCATTGCAATCAAATACACAGTTCAACAATCATTGAATAGACTAGAAATTCATCCAAGAAACGCGTGAAATTTCTTTGAGTTAGAACAAAGTTCCTTTCGCTATATTTGATGAATTGAATAAATTATAATTATAATCTGTGAAAGTAGCCCTAACTAATATACGGATAATTAGCATACAAAATATTTAGTGTCGCCCAGAATCCACAGATGGGTTAAAAATAAATCAACTCGCGGTCAGCATAGTGCGTTGCGCTAACACATTCTTCCGACTAGCCTAAAGCGAGTGCGATAAGGAAGTTCGTACCAATATATTTCTTTGGAAAAAAAAAATTGGAATAATTAAAAAACAAAACTTTGGTTAAGTCGGTTCAAATAGTCGTTATTTACCGCACTCTTAAACACGTTTGCATGTGAGTTAACATCTAGACAGGTACCGTTATTGTGTACTTATTATTGTACGCATATTAAGTTATTTTACTTGACGACGACCTCATCAACCAACAACTTTCGTAACCACTCTTTCGCTTGTAAATCGTCGCGAAACGCGTAATAAAGCGAGATAATGACACAGTCGAGGGTCTATGACCACGGCTGATGTTCAAGTGACTTTACATATCTTTCTCGTCATTATGGGCCCAGCTACCGTAACGTCACATGCAGTAATCAGTGCGACAGATAAACGCCTGTTCAAGTGCTATAATTGTATGAGTTCAAGGTTTCATAAAGAGCATACTTTCATTACTAATTGTTTCTGTTTATACACAGTTATGCAGTGCCTAGCATGCCTTTGCAGTGGTCAATATACAAAAAGTTATCGAAGCCATTTTGAAATGAGTTCATGAAAAAGATTTTGACATAATTAAATTTAAAAAGTCATCATCAGATCTTGACGAA
Organism: Callimorpha dominula; assembly: GCA_949752705.1. Classification (NCBI taxonomy): domain Eukaryota; kingdom Metazoa; phylum Arthropoda; class Insecta; order Lepidoptera; family Erebidae; genus Callimorpha; species Callimorpha dominula. The sequence goes on along the minus strand of OX457010.1, from coordinate 9,080,598 downwards.
ATTTAAATGGGACTATTTTGGAATAAACCTCTTTTGAAAAAAAAATAATTGCAAGTCATACATGAAACAATATAATATAAACATCCAAATTGAGAACCTCCTCCTTTTTGAATTCGGTTGAAAATGGAGACCAAGCGGTAATGCTCCTAACCTAAACTTTTGCTATTATAAATCGGTTCTCTATGGTTGAGGTATTTCCTCAATGTTTTAAAACTATTTAGAATTTAGTTACAGTCATAATTTTATTTCTTCATTATTTTTAGTTATGTCTGTTTGATCAGATTTTGTAATTATATCGCGGTACCCCTAGCCCATTGAAAACCATAATGACATCGCCACTGTAAGGAAAAGGACAAAAAGTTACGTTGTCTGGCGGACCGCGGCCTGGTGTTAAAGTTGAAGTATGTTCTGTTGTATGTGGATATCGATGTCCCCGTAACAAAAGCCATTAACAAAATCTTTACCTATTGGTATTGGTAGAGGGCTCCATTTCTGCACGCAGACTTAAAAAGGGTTCATTATCTTTACCTTTAATACTGTGTTGAGAAATGGTCATACATATAAGTGTATGTATCTATATGTAGATTATGAATTAGAAAAAATGTATTGTATCATTAAATAAAAGGAAAAAACTATACAGTATAACTATATATAACAGTTATGTTAACATTACAACACGACAAAGCCATACATCTTTGAGCAACGATGTATTTTAAACCGTGTATTGTAATTTAATCGCTGATATTCGTCAAGAAATAATAAACAAACACACGTTAGCATTTTCGTATTTATTCTTAAACATAACACAATTATTATTAATCTCAGCGTGCAGTCCCCCAGTGCAGTCACCCCACACCGAACTGAGCTAAAATCAATACGTGAGCACGCGCAGCGTTGAAAGATCGATATTGTCTTTCTTTCACCCCTCACACATCTGTTACCACTAGTGTACTATACCGTGTACTATCCACCATGTATGCATGTGGCACCCTTTCCATTGCCGGGTTAATATAAGTACTATTTACTTTGCTCTTAGCAAATAATTGGAAGAGTAAAATAAAATATCATTTCAAAAAAATATGTCATAATTTCTTTTTCTCTTAAAAGCCGATATGGCTGCACACTGTACAGATAGGCACCTACCTGACTATGGTCATTTCTATGACATGTTTTCCAATATCTAAACTTGTGACCATTTCTGTTGCCATACTGGTGACTATCCCTGTAATCACATCATCATTGTAATTAAATCTGTGAGTCTGTAACTATATCATTTGCCATAATGCTAACATATCAGTGATTTCTGTTTCACATCAAACCTTTGACCTTAATTTTACCTTTGTCGTTGTCATATCTCTATCACTGAGTTAAAATCAAATGTCTTACACAGAGTAATGGAAGCTGAAATTTTGATATAACCGTAAGGGATGCATTGTTTCCTGCTTCTATTTTTAATCTACTAGGGCGAGGGTGTGTTAGGGAGAGTGCGTTTGTTTTCGTCTACCACCCCGTATGTTGCATCGATTCCATGGCACGGCTTTGTTGACAGACGTCCGTGATAATTATGCGGATGTGTAAGGGCTGGAATGTTTTAGGCATAGATGAGTGTTCGGTTGCAGTTTATTTGCATATTATTTTAAATATAAACAATATTGGCCGTAATACAATGCTATCCTCATTTCATAACAAAAAAAAATTAGGTGAAGAAATGTAGATATATGCTCCATACTTTTACCGTCATATTATTCAATTCAAATATACCTAGCTCATTGAGGACCTAAATTCTCGATTGTATTATCTCTGAAACATACACAGTAGGCTAATTTAATAAATAAACTGTTTTATTGTTATTTAAATCGACTCCTAAGGATAACCTTAACAAACGATAAAAAAAAGTTTCACCCAAAAGTCTTATTAGAAAAGTTATTGATTAAAAATCAAGAATAAACCATATACCTACCACATAATAAAACCATAAATAGATAAATGGACCGGCAATAGTAAATGCAAAAAACACGATAATACTTCGTCTATGGAACCCTAAAAAAACATTTCCACCATATTAGGATAATGTTAAACTTAGTTAAACCCGGAAACTTGTTCCCTCTTTTTAGTTTCTTTTACTTTCTGCTTTCTAAATATTAAGTACGTATTTATTGTAATTTTACAACAAATTATACAAGTTACTTCTTGCAAAACACATTATAACAGTTGTAACTTTCTCTGTTACTAACTGATTTCCTTCTTCAATGTTTGCGTGGGTCCCTACTGTTGATTCAGAATTATTAGTTATCCTCATATAAATATAACCATGTCTCAACACTTAACAGATCTTATCAATTATAATACATGTTGTATCATTAACAAAAACCAAAACTATACCTTCAGTTATGTTTAGATTACCATCATTTGAAGTCATACAACACTGATAACATCTAATAGTTACATCAACGCGAGCCGCATTTTTATCATCCTTCTAATAAATAAATGTTTTCATTCACCGCCGACACTTCCTGCTATTATGAGAACATCTTGTGTATATTATAATAGGACAGGCGTGAAAATATTTATTGTTTACACTACATATTACAGTTCTTATAATCATTCTTGTTTATAAATTGTCACTTGAGCGGCGTACGATTGATATGGTAACACTGATAAATGAGAATATTGGTGGATGAATGACAAGAAGACAGAGATGGACAAAGGAGAATTATTGTCTAAAAACCCTTAAAAATAGATAGAAAATATTTTAAAGTCTTGAAGGGTTTGTTCCACAGCTATAGAAAATATGTAATTTCATCATTAATTATAATTAAATACTGTATTATGAAATTTATGAATTTAAAATAATAATTTAAATTCTTAAAAGGCTTTCCTATTTTTTTATAATAACTCTACTTTTACATGTAAATAGCTAGGAATGAAATATTTGTACCATTTGATGATAAGCACCCCACGCTTCCGTCGTCATCTAAAAATGGTTTAATTTCTGAAATTTCGTCTCAATGTCAAACTGTAATTAGAATAGTTTGTGGCGACTTTCGTAAAAACATACTCCAACATCATCTAGCGAAGACGAGCTGAACTACGAAGTAACAACTAATCCTGCATCGCGCTATGAGAGTTCTCGCGCCAATTAGTATATATACAACTTCCCAACTACAACCGTTGGACTTTTATTTATACTAGAATTCACTACCTGTACTTATATGTATGCTCGCAACTTATAAGCATAGTTTTCGTCATTAAAATAGTAATATATTATACTATAGTAGATATTTATACTTCTTAATAAAGGACTAATAAAACAAGTTTATTTTTTTACTCTTATAACCCTGGTAGGACATTAGTACAAAATTATATTAAAAACTAGCTGCGCCCCACGGTTTCACCCGCGCAAGTCCTGGTGCCGTGGGAATATCGGGATAAAACGTACCCTATGTGTTAATCCAGGTCTCCAGCTATCTACATATAAACTACCAAGTAAAAAGTAAAAACATCCATGCATCCCTACAATCTCACAAACTTTCACGTTTCACGATTATATTGTCACTAACAGCGCCTCGCGGTTTCACCCGCGTATGTCCCGATCCCATGGGAATATCGGGATAAAAAGTAGCCTATGCGTTAATCCAGGTCTACAGCTATCTACATACTAAGTTTCATCGCAATCAGTTCAGTGATTTTTGCATGAAAGAGTAACAAACATCCATCCATCCATCCATCCATCCATCCATCCATCCATCCATCCAAACTTTCACATTTATAATATTATATTGGAATTAGTGGGATTGTTCCTTGACACGTGAAAATTTTCAAGATAATGGGACTTCTTTAAATTGGTGAAAATTACTTTGAAATATTTCGTTATATATGTTCATAAGTCAAGCTTACAATAAAAGACTTGTTAAAAAAACAATATTCGGACTATAGCTACCTATTATATGTAGATCCTACTACAATAATATTATAATGATATGACTACTTGCATACTAAGCGTAGTAATTATGTTATAACAGGAAAACATTGGCAAACAGACAGGAAGTTATTAATGTTAGTTGATCTGATATGGAATAAAAATGCAAGTGGGCGACTGAGAGTGAACGTGATGGCCCTATTACTGAGATAATGATGTCTCACGGCCCGTGAATTAACATCGTGATCGGCAGACTAAATAACATCGCGAATGCAACGTGAAAAGTTTCTGTAGAAGTACGTTTAACATATGGGTATGTTCTAAGGATTATTTTTAAGATTGCGATAGTCGTTTATTCAATTCACCTTGGAGAGTGATAATTTAACTGTTCAGGATCGTACTTCTAACCGTACTTCTGTACAACTATATTTTTAACGCAAGACCGAAAAAGAGGGGTGTGTCTGTCTGTGGGACCGATTTTGAATCTAGTTTGTTCTGTTTGAAAGGTGACTTGATCGAGAGTATTGTTAGCTATAATTCAAGGAAATCAGTACAGCCGTTCGAATAACATCAGCTTTTTTGTAATCATTGAAGGGATTTTTGAGTTGGGGGTATTTTAAATAGCTAATTTCTGTTTGTTTTTGTAGTTATACATACCTGTATATCCGCAATGATAATATAAGTAATTATAACAAATTAAATGTGACTTAATGTTGACGATACGCAAATAGTGTAACGCAATAAAAACACATGCAATCTCCAAATAAAGTTCGAGTAAATTGAATTATCACTACATATTATAAAACGAAGAGCCCCGCCGCGTCTGTCTGTCTGTCTGTTGGCGATAAACTGAATAAATACTGAACGGATTTTCATGCGGTTTTTTACTAATATACAGAGTGATTCATGAGGAAAGTTTAGGTGTATAATTTGTTGAAACTTTGTGTAAATTTATATGATGATTGTTAAAGATGTCTCTGCTACCCGTGCAAAGCCGGGTTGGTAGTTTAATATAGTTTAAATGATTTTAAGTTAAATTAAAATATTCGGTGAATTTATCATGAGAATCTCCCAAACAAAGACTGATTTATGTTTTTTGCGCTCTCGTTTAACTAAAATGTTCTAATACAAAGTATTAAAACAATGTAAGCGTTTAACTGAAATTAATCTAATGCTTAACGCTTAATTATTATTTTACCAAATTACCCTCCCCTTTTTGCAAAACTTGACTAACTTAACCTTTATAATATTATAAATGCAAAAGTGAGTTCGTTTGTTTGTAACGCTTTCACATCTTAACTACTGAACCACAGAACTAAGAATATATATTTTCAGTTCTGTTAACCTTAACCTTAGCCGATCATTATAAAGTTTTGTATGTAAAATAGTAGTGTTCCCGAGGGATATAAATTTAACTTTTACACGAGCGAAGCCGCTGGCAAAAGCTAGTAAATAATATTTGTGACCTTGGAAAAAAAATAGTCGTCTCCGTCTGCTATAAATAATGTATTAATATCATCACATCATCGTCTTTCCGCACTGGGTTCATTTACCGACACTTTTGCGTACTCAATGAAATGTATACCTTTTCATGTAGTAAATATTATTATCTTAAAAATTGCGCGCCCGCGCCGCCCGGTGCATCCCTTCGCCGCGCGTATATCCTCCCGTTGCGTAGCGTCTCGTTGTGTAAATGTAAACTGACCCTTAGGTTAGTGACAAATTCATATACCTATCGTGGTAATGGTGCGTAGAAATACTCGGAACACCACCAGCCACTCAGCGCATTAACCACCTCTTTCGGCAATTTATCTAGGATGACAGAAATATGAGTAACTATTTATCGTCTGAGAGCCATGCTTCGGCACGTATGGGCCGGCTCGACCGGTGTGATACCACGGCCTCACAGAAAACCGGCAGTGAAGCAATTTGCTTTTCGCTGAGTGAGTGAGGTTGCCGGAGGCCCTAACCCTTCCCTCCCCCCTCCCCCCACTTCCCTCTTTCACCCTTCCCCTACCCCCACCTTAAAGGCCGGCGGCAACGCATATGTGACTCTTGAGTTGCAGGTGCCCATGGGCGGCGGTAGTCATTTACCATCAGGTGACCCGTCTGCTCGTTTGCCCCCCTATTAAATAAAAAAAATAAAACGCATCGGAATTGCGATGATAGGACTGCGATCTTTAGCATGTTCACAATGTACCAAACGTTCACAATAAAGCGGTTCTAATACACGATCGTGACCCTATCACAGAGTATTTACTACGAGACATCTCATTAGGGCTAATAACGGTAATTATAGTGGATGCTGTAATGATTGTCGAAGAGAAACTTCGATGCACTTTTATCAGCTAAACGTTAACTTAAAGCAGGTTATACAAAGTTTATTATCTGTGCTCACCGTACATCATCTCGTAGCGTGGGAACGATGGAATGATTAATTTTATTTAGATACCGCGAAGAATATTAAAACAAGTGGATTCTATACTAAATTGTGTCTTCTTTTCGAGGCAATTAAGTAATGGAACTTAGCAAAGAGATATGTACAATATTGATCGTGATTTCTTTTTAAATAAACCTACCAACACTACACAAGTGAAACGAGTATAGTATCGATATGGATAAAAGATTTAAAAAAATCTTTATGCACAGCCAGAGACTCCGAGTTTGTTGAGTAGCAAAAATGTTTATCGAAATGTTCATATATGTCATTAGGGTTCAATTTTGATAAATATGACCATAAATAATTTGAAAGACGTATACATATAGCAAAGCATGTTAAATAACATCATATATCTTAATGCACATAATGTTCCAAGGAAATAATAGTGTTAGCTTATAAACAATCAAGTGGAAACTACGTAATGCCCGTTGTAATAGCACGCATGCTTGCTTGAGCCAGAAGAGGACAAACTTCAATCACGTCAAGGGGCCAAGATTTTCCCTGGATTCAAAGCGTGTTTCTTCGAAGATTATGATCCAAGCTGTGGCAACAGACCTCCTCGTGATAGAACATCCAGAGGCTTTAGTTCATTCGATTACGGTACGGCCTCACATAGATACTTCGGGTGACAGTAAAATACAAGCATTTTGTGTTCTCAAAAATAAAAAAGCAAACTTAAATATGGAACACCATTATTATTATTAACTTTAGCTTCGACTCTTGATCCTGAAACCTACGTGTTAATTATTATATTATTAATAATTATAATTGATTAAACCCTATCTCTGCCAAATTCGTTCAACGGTTAGAAAGTTAAACATCTGCCATCTGTCTTCGAATTTTCCAATTTTTCTGGCAACTTATCCAAATTTTCTTTCCATAATAACCTTATTCGAACTACATATTCCAATCATTATTCAAATTTAACAAAATAAAATAGTCCAGTCGTTCTTAAGTGATGTACACAATGAACAGCTAATATCGGTAGTCAAGTTTATATCATCTTTTCATATTTATTTCTGTTATGAGTTTATTTATTATTGCTATCGGCTATCCTTGTACATATAGATAAGCAAGTTATGACTAACCGCTCGCTTATTTGTATAGTGCAAAACAATGAAAATATCCCTATAATCATTTCTTTTGTTCGAAATCTATATCTATATATATAAAAATAAATCCTATTTCCTTAGGTCACAGCATCACACGTGAACGGCTGGACCGATTTTGCTAATTCAATTTTTTTTTGTGTTTGTTATGGTCGTCTTCTGGAACCTTCTGTTCTTATTAAGAAAAAATTAAGAAAGTTGCGGGGAAAATTAGAAAACTTAACGAGGGACTTACGCGGCTGAAACCGCGGGGCTCAGCAAGTATATAATGAAATTAATTGCTTCGAAAATCACCAAAGGTTGAAAATTATGATTTCATAAGCGATATCCGTGGGTGCATCAACGTTTAATACATAATTATGTCGCGTCATTTAATGCTTCATGAATTATTTATTGTATGTAATAAATAGAAACTTATAAATAGAAACTCTGTAGCCTTCTTATTAATCAATACCAATGAGCAATAGCAATGAGAGCGTCGGCTTACCAAGGTAATACGATCTACATAGTTCACTAACTAAGTCCTAGGTCTCAATGTTCAGCCTACATTTGTATTGAGAAACAATGTGTTTAAATTAGCTAACGGCGACATACGATGGCGTATACGTGCATCGTACATCCATAACAATAAGACTTTCACTATGAAAAATATCACATCTATTATAAGAAAATAATGAAAGTTATATAATTTGTAAGGTCAGAGATCCTTCGTTATTTCCTTGAGGTTTATTAATAACAACACAAAAGACAGAATGTAATCAACTGTAAATATCTAAATTCTTGTAATTTTGTCACGTACTTGCAACTATTAATACCTGATTACTTAATACAAACTGTATAACAAATTAATTGTAAGAATTTTGAATGTGAAAGTGATTATATCTTGCTTTATGGTAAGCGCGAACCGTTGTCTATAACCACTTACAACATCAATGACGACAATGACACATTGACACAAGTGACGTCACTCGCACCATGCATTTGTGTAGGTGTACTTACACGGTAAGCCGTGGTCCCTTTGTACATAATAATACTTAATACAAGAGATCACCTGGTGGTCGAATTGCGACCTTAATTCAATAACTTTAAATGTTTTGTTTCATCGTTGACCAGTATAACTTGAACTGTCACTGTATAGACTATCCGTACCACGACAGGTCAAAATATATACTGGACCCCTCTGGCTTTTCGTAGCCGTTTTTATTTAATTTTTAAATTTATAACGCATATTGATAAAAAATTTAAGCTTTGCCACTTCTTCTGCATATAAACTAAAAATATTTCAAAGAGGTACAAAGAATTATCATCACGCATTAATCTATGAAAGATCATTTCAGAGTTCTTATAAATAGTTGTCGCCCAGAGGTTGAAAATTTTTAAATTTAAAATACACCCGACTCAATCCCAACAAAGAATAAAAAAGAGTTGATGATCTTCAAACAACTGAACAAATTTTCTTGAATTTTAGCTAAAAACACTGTCGATCAAGTCACCTTTTAAACAAAAAAAACTAAATCAAAATCGTGCCATCCGTTTAGGACCTATGATGACACAGACAGACGAACAAATACACGGATACACATGTCATGTTCAACTTATTACAACCCTCGTTTTTACGTCGGAGATTAAAAATATACTGAGCTGTTTTGTCGTTGCCTAGTAGTAGTGTAGGTACCTATCAACTGCAATTGGACAGGCTTGTTGGCCTAGTGGTTAGTGACCCTGACTGCTACGCCATAGGCCGTGGGTTCGATTCCCACCTGAGTCTGGGTGTTCTTTGTGTCCGTTGTTTGTATGTTTGTAAAGTCCCCCGCGACACAGGAGTCATTCCTAATGCGGGAGTCGTCTTTTAAAATAAAATAAAAAAAAATATCTAATGTACTCTACAATACGCTAATAAAAAAAAGGTCGACAAATTCACAAATTGCCTAATCAACTAGTTTTTAAGTTTTTCCGATGTTCCCATCGTAAATCTTATCTTACGGATGGATGTTGGTAATCTTTCACGCAAATACGGCTGAACGGATTTGGCTGCAATTTGTCACACAGATAGGTTATGACCTCGATTATATATATATATATAATATTATATTTATCATGACATAGGAAGTAAAGAGTACTTTACGACGCGGGCAAAAACAGGTTTTCGAATAAAATGAAAATTTAGAGGCAACAATTTCGTTTAATATCGATTGTTGGTGATACTTATTTTAGTGGGATTAGCATACAATAAACTGTGATTTACAACAGAAGTGTTTCTACATAGTTATATGTACATACTACACTTAAATGTTTGTGTGGGCAGCCGTGGAATGCTGTCAGATGATTTATACCTCCTAGCTTGGAATAACCTCGAAATTATGAAAATGTTGCGCATTCTAAACGAAAATTATCAGGTGCTTAGTACAAACTTCTTATTGATGTAAAACAACCTGAATATCCTACCAATATAATAAACGTGAAAGTTTGTGAGTATGGATGTATGGATGTTTGTTACTCTTTCACGCCAAAACTACTGAACCGATTGCGATGAAACTTGGTATGTAGATAGCTGGAGACCTGGATTAACACATAGGCTACTTTTTATCCCGATATTCTCGGGATCGGGACTTACGAGGGCGAAACCGCATGTCGCTGCTAGTGTAAAATAATAATAACAAACAAATATAGTAGTTAATTGTGAGATCAAATCAGTTTCTCTATACTAAAACAGTAGGTTCTGTAAAAATAACGAGTTGCCTCTCACACATTATATCTGCTGAGAACTGTGTAGTCACTTATTAAGGTAATTTTCTATGTTGCCTAGCAGCTCTGAGAATGACAGTCTTGCCGGTGGTGGCGTAAGTGTCGGGTCGTTCAGCTCCCTTTGATTTGGTTTAGCTGGACGACGGATGGCTAGCGCAGCATGGGTCATGCTCGTGAACGAGTGCATTGGTCGGGGCTGGTAATCTCCGATTTGCTATTACTACTACTACATAGTAATAATTTTTCGCGATTGTTCATATTTTGAAACAATACTTTTTTTTTTTTTTAAAGAATACTAGCAACGTGTGTCACACATTACTAGTATTCTTGTTAACCCCTCAAGCTAAGCTAAAATGCTTGTGTTAGGAGTGGGTTCACGTCGGTAGTGCACTGGGTGGGGTTCGAACCCGCAACCACTTGATCGCAAGTCCGACGCCTTAGCCATTACGCTACCGCCGCTTCAAATACTATTACGTTAATTCGCACTTATGATCAATGTAGGAAGTAACTTGTAAAAAAAAACATGTTGAAAAACAGTGTTTGGGGTTTCTTACCTTGTTTTCTCCCCATAGGATTTACGTATTGGAACAGGCAACTAGCTTCACGAGCGACTTATACTGACTGACTCCTAGTTCTAACAATTAAAAAATATCTACAATTGGTTTTATTGAATTAAAAAAAAATTATTTTGATTTATCAAATATGAAAATACTAAAGAATCTTTTTTTAGTCTTATATAACACTAGCTGTTATATAAGAAATCACAATTAACTTACTAACCTGAAACCCTTTATTTTGGAAAGTTTTTGAATAAATTGCATTTTGGAATTTTAATGCCTTCGTAAATTGACAGTCAACTTGCAGTTTTGTAATTTAGTTGTTTGTTAAACAACAAAAATTAAAAGCAGCGATATAAAAAAATACACAAGGTTCTGCAGTATGAGACAACATAGCTGTTTTTGGCTTAGCATCCGTTCTTAGCTGACTTATCCCACCTATAAACTACGTGGTTGGTAAATACCAGTTTTTGGTTAAAAAAAAACACGAAAGAAGCTAATATCTTTTGACCACTTTAAGCTGTCCCTTTGAGAAAACAAGTGAAAGTGTCCTTAGTAACAAAAACCAAGAACTTTTACATAACGTTGCAAAAGTTTTTAGACTTAGTTGTGAGTCAAAAATTTGGCAGAGAGGTAGCTTATAAGAGGGACATTCTTATAAGCTACCTCTCTGCCAAATTTCACGTCTGGCGTCATGGCCTCCCTAATACAAAAAAAAAACAAGGACTTTTACATACCTTTACGAGAGCTCTTAAACCGCCAAATCCGCTTTTAGCTAACGGATTCTATCTATAAACGACTTCCGAGTAGAATTTCAGGTCTCTAGTACAAAAACTATGTGCTTTCATATAAACTTAGTCTTAGACCCACTTAATTCGGCTTTGTCGCAAAATCCATTCTAACCTGACATATCAAACCTAAAACCCTACCTCTTTCCCAAATTTCATCTTCCAGATTTCGAGATTAGTCAGTGAATGAGTGAGTGAGTATCATTTAGCTTTTATATATATATAGATTTAATTATTGTTAAATAATTTATATTAACCATAATAAACGACCCTATTATAGAGCAATGTAATTCGAATTAAATTCAATTTGGTTCTGAATTCGGAGCAAGTGGGTGGTCTAGTTTGAGACTAATAAGAGAACCCGTTAGACAACATACACAATAGAAAATATATTGCTTATGTCTAACACTAAGCGAGAGAATACAAAACAATGTATTTTCACCACATTTTTAGGAGATTTCCTGTCCATGAGAAAAATTCTATCAAGCGAGAATAACCTCCCAGGGTCGCGTCCACCACTCCTTTGCCACTTCAAACAAACTTATCACACAACTTAAAATTATCATTTCAAAAAAGTTAATCCAAACAAGTAACAAAAACGCCGCTAGCTGTCATAGAACACAAGACCAGTCGCGTGCGGAGCCCATATCTTTTATCTCTCTTCTTAAAACATCAACGAGGAGGAATGGCCGATAACATGACTACACAAGGCTGTGTATAAAGTACCACATCCTTTTCCGGAGACCATGTTTGGCCTGCTTAAGCCTGAATAGAGCTTTGAAGGTTTGATTTATTATGTTAGGTAAGTCAGGCGTTAAGAGATGATAAGGAAAAGCATACCAAAGAACTTGACGTAGTAGTAGTTTTGGGCGCAAAGAATTTTCGAGAGACATTATGTTGATGGATGAATAAAATATTGTATTATATTTTGTGCTGTTAAATTGTTATACATAGTATTACGTAACCTTATTCCGTAACTTTTAGATATGAAAACATATGCTGTTATGGTATGTGTCAGTAAGTCCAAGTTATATTACTCGTTAGGTGAAATAGTTTAGGATGATGATAATAACAAATTGTCACTGCAGCAAAATTTTCATAATTCAAAATAAAACATGTGAAAATAGTAAACATAGTGGTTATATATATTTAAAAAAAATACTCATAATTTTTTGTCTTACTGGGGAAAACCTGTTTTCCTAGTTAGATTGTTTTAAATTTAAATCTGTAAGCTCTAAATTTTGTAATAGTGAATTTCTAAAAGAAAAATTTCTAAAAGTGAATAACGATAATAAGAATAATAATATTAATAAACATCAAAGATACTCGTACTAAGATGACGCAAAAAAGTGTTGACAATGATGTAAGTAAGCTCACTTAAACTGCACTGGACATTCATGGGACGCAGTACGTGACACTACATTTATTGTAGAACTGTTAACAAATAGCTGATAAAATCTCTACCAATTCACACAGGCGAAGGTATTACTTTACATAGATAAATATATTTTACGACGACGCCATGGTTTAACGAGGCAGTGCTTTAAATGTTTGGCAATACTTATAGGTACTTAAAATTTTCGCAAACTGCTTTTTCAGTTATTTAGTTATGACTTAAAACACGCAACACTTTAGATGTTTGGGAATACTGGTGTTTCATATTTTCGCAAATTGTTTGTTTAATTCTAACTCAAAGCAAGTAAAGTGTAATTAAAAATGTTCTATTTAGTAACTTTTAAAACGGTAATGTTATTTACACAGAACTCAGTCAGAGAATTTAGTTTGCGAAAGGTGCTAAGAGGAATAACAACTATATTAATAACCACCTAGAAAGAAAAGACCAATGGAACGAAAAGACTTCGTTATTTAACATTCTAGTTTGATCATAACAGTTCAAACTGTAGATGCACCTTACTCGCCCAATCTAACGGTGCTTCAAGATGCTCACGCACATTCCTAAACCTTTTTTTCCTCTCACGATGAGAAAGTATAGCGGTCGGTCACCTGACGTCACTGGACTAGCCCTATACACTTTATAGGATTGGTTAAAATTGAATTAAAACTAAAAAGTTGTAGTAAAATGTGTTATGCTTTCAAATACATTATTAGATGGTTTTTAAATGTATGTTTTATATCGTGATTGGATGATGTGAAGAGTTTTTTTACAGTTAACAGAATTCATATCTTGACTTTATATATAACTAGTTGCCCGGCCACGCGTTGCTGTGGCTAGGTAATTGGCCTTAAAAAAAAGCTAACCTATCTTCTCAAGTTAGATCAAAGTGCACACATTAAAATCGGTCATTCTTTTAAGAATCATTGCGAACAAACAACGTGACACGATTTTTTTATAAATATGGATTATAATATTCTTGATGACCTATTGACCAGTTGGTGTACCTGCCCTAGTGGCCTCTTTAGCCTCAGGAAATACAGGACATTCGGGTACGCGATCCTAGCTTCTTTATATATACATCCTAGTTATGTAGCTCATCATAGGTCTAACATGAAACCTTACTCCGGTCAGATTCCAATGCTTTATTCTGAAAGAGGGTTGCCCAACTTAAGACGACTCCCTTCCGGTTCAAAAACTGCGGCTCTGATGCTTCCTCTTGGATTATACTGCTTATGAGGCAGGACAGGACTTTTTCAATTAACTTATGTCGTTTGCATACAATATCCAGTGCGAGCGCTTGTAAAATAAAATAAAACAAACATTTATTTTTGACCTCAAATTATAAGGATATCTATTCTAGTATATAATAGTATAATATAACATAGAACTCGGCAAAAAAAAATTGTATATATTATGTATAGTATTCGTATATTATAATTATATTTTGTAGAAAATGACAACCCTACTGGCTGGCTCTGAGGTCTGTATGTTCCACTGGAAAACTTCAATATGGAACACCTAGAATAAATGGAATTTCAATTATTTCAGGTTAGCTAAATTTACACATTCAGATACATAAGTAAACAATTAACTTATAATCGACGAATCGAACGATTTTTGATTATGATGATGTACCACCTTACTAGCACACCCATTACTAAAAACCTATCCCATCACCCATTACTAAAAATCAATACTCAATACAAATAAATAAAATTGAAGTGTCTGTTTGTAATATCAAAATAATAGTTTTTTTTTAAGCTCATATAGTTATTTGCACGATACCTATGCCTAAAAATCAGTTTTTAAATTTTTGTCTGTCTGTCTCTTTGTGCTTGCTAATCTCCGAAACGAGTGGACCCATTTCCACGGGACTTTCACTGGCAGATAGCTGGTGTTATAAGGAGTAGCTTAGGCTAACCGCGCGGGAACTGAGTATTTCATTTCATAAGGGTTGAATTTCATTTAATAAACTGACAATGTATAAAGTAAAGCAGAATTATAAAATACTAGCTTTAACCAGCGGTTTCACTCGCGTTACAGCTGTTTTCTATCCCTCGGGAGCAAAAGATACTTTTTTTCTGGATGAAATCAAATCAAATCAAAACCATTTATTTCAATTAAACCAATAATAGGTATTCTTGAATTGTCAGGAATGGGAGTCAGTCAGACTAGGTCAGTCGTGAAACTAGTTGCCTGTTCCAATACGTAGATCCTATGGAAAAGAACAGGCAAGAATCTCCAAGGACACTCTTTTTCAAAATGTTTATTACAAATTTCTGGTAGCATTGCTTATAAGCGTAAATGAAATATGAGGACAATGTAACATACCTATTATCCTAAAATATAAATAGACGTGCTAATTACTACTATACATATTTAAGTAATAGTAGTCCGGAGATGACCAGCCCCGACCAACGGATAATTATGTCCTCTTCTGTACCCCTTACGACGTGTATACAAAACTTCCTGATGATTAATTAAGTAGGTAAGGAGTGAAAGCGTCACAAACAAAGAAACAAAGTCACATTCACATTTATTACTAGTCAGGATTAGGATTAAGATCGCTATCGCATCGTACTGCGCTGAAGCCACGTGTTCAGGTGCTGAGGCAACGTGACTCGGCGGTGAAACAGTGACGTGGGGTTGTTGAGAAACACACCGCCACGACGATTCTTACTGGTCACTGTTTGTTGTGCAGATTTAAAGCATTCTCTTTTTTGGATATGTTAAACAAAATGATTATTTTTAAGTTGCAACCCCGGGGGTAAAAGTTTCAAGTGGCGTGATTCAGAGGCATTCAAGTATACTTTTAAAATTACAACTGTTTATTTATTTATAACAAAAAGCGAAATGCCAAACATTTTATATCGCAAGGTACAAACTCCACTTCAATGAAGACACGGTGAGGTGCATAAATAAGACTGGTGAGAGACCAGTCTTATTTATGCACCTCACCGTGTCATTTCGGGAAAGCACCGGTGAAAACCTACTCTATGTCTTTGGTGTAAATCACTTCCTTGCACAAAGCACACAAGCTAATCAAACATTAGTGCCCTTTGTTATATAAATTCTGATTAAGTCAGACAGACAATGATAGTGTTTCATAAAAAAACGAAAAAAAAAAATTATAGTTGAAACAGGAGATGATGTGATTTCATTCAAAGAAATGGAGCCTTGTAACCTCTGACCACAAGTTTGGTACGGATTAGGACAATAATTTTGGTCCATTCAACGCTCAGGTCCCACCTAAGGACTTGGACTAAGATTTGGTTAAGATTTTTTATACTACTAAGGTCATAAACGATTATACCGGTCAAATTATATTAAGCGATTTCCTATGAACATTTGATGGGGAACTTTGAACGTGGCATTGCAGCATTGGAACATGTCAGCACATATATATAACGCAAGTCAATTATGCTAAGATTTTAGTAGGGTTAAGGTGTTTCTTTAATGGAGTAGTTCCCATACAAACTGATTAAGCTTGCCTTAACTCATTCATGTATTTCACACCACAATAAATAAACAAGAGTATTTCAGAGGCACATGAATAAGCAAAGAATGTTTAATGTGTGTTACAGTATTACTAGCAGCGACTGTCCTGCATGTTCAAGCATCACTAATACAGTTTCATTACCACGGTGACGGAATATTGTGTGTCTTTATACTATTAATAAGAATTAGGTTTCTACTTACCAGAGAAAAATCTATCTTCGAATGAAATCTATAAATTATTACAAATAATATTCACTAATAAATATTTGTAAATATTCGCCAAAACACAACTTAAGCCGGTATCGAGGCAATTGTCAAATCTAAACAATAACTTCACCAAACATTACTGTGATGATAACGCAATAAAATTGAAAAGTTATCTTTTAAAGTCAAAAGTCGATAGAATAATACGAATATAAGGGCGCTAGACAAAGATAGAGCGCATTTTGACAGTAGATGATGCCATATTGTTTTGGAGCAGGTTTGGACATGCGCAGTCGCTGAGTTGCGCGGTCGATAAGTGTCCTTTTCGTCGAAATGTTTGTCAACGAAACTAAAACGTCAAATCAAATCAAGGTTCTCTATAGCTGATAAAGCTGATATTTAAAATATATATGCAGTTTTCGTGCAATAGTGACTTACATAAATTTAATTGATTATCTTCATGTATTTCGATTAGGAAGGATAAACGCTTTGCGATCAAATGCATTTATTGAAGTGAAACTTCTTTAGAATAGTTGTGATTTGAAAATTCGATAAAACGAAAAAGCGACACCAAAAAGAGACAAACTTATTCATAAATAGGATTTAGCCTGCGAGAGAATGAGATGGAATACAAGTATCCAGTGTTTCCTATAATGTATATCAATATGTATCATTCACGTGCATCATTTTTGTGCATTTGCGTATTAAAATTCGTTGGTTAATTAATTTATGTTAATTATTTAACACATTTTTGTTAATTTAACCAATAACTTTTATATAAATTATCTAAAATTAAATTGATTCTCTCGTAGGCTACTTTTCTGAAGTTTCACATCTGCCGTGTGTGAATTGCACACACAAACAGTTTATTTAATTTATCCAATCTTTAATGATATTATATATGCACTGACCTCTTATTCATTCGGCGCCAAAAACCAAAAACAATTTTCAGCGGAAACTAAAATTTTCATGGCTCCTGGGAGGATACGATGGGGTGTGCGGCTACCATTTAATTAGTTCTTACAACTCCTACATATTTATTATTTGACATAAGGATATAAGTATGAATCAGTAAGAGTCATTAAAATAATAACGATATTTCTTAATGTTGTACCGATATTAATTTAAATAAAATAAGTGTTGATATTTTCAATAAAAGTTAAGTTATTTGGTAATAAATATTTATCCTACTAATATTATAAACGTGAAAGTTTGTGAAGTGTATGGATGTATGTATGTATGGATGTTTGTTACTCTATCACGCCAAAACTACTGAACTGATTACGATGAAACTTGGTATATAGATAGCTGGAGATCTGGATTAACATATAGGCTACTTTTTACCCCGATATTCCCACAGGATCGGGACTTACGCGGGTGAAACTGCGGGGCACTGCTAGTTTAACATAAAACTGAAATAAAGATTCCATGAAAGACAATGCCACTCTACCCGTATCAAGGGTCAGGGCCGGCGCTATATATGCCACACATTATGCCACAGGACATGTAATGTAACATAATTATGTATTTTAAATATTTCAATGAAGACAATAATGGCTGAATAATCACCTATATATACATAGGTACCTATGTTTTAATTCAATACGAACGCGATTGCTGGATTTTCTGTATTGGCAATGTCGTATTACTTTCTGAAATCACTATATTATGATAAGACCAGTTATGATAGCGATTTCGCATTATTAAGAATTGTATCTGAATAAAAACCTATAAGAGTCCGCCAAAAAAGCAAGAGTCAGAATTTTCATAAAGTATTCAGTGACTTAACTTCCAAAAAATTTTAATAACACATACTATGACAATGACTGCTACTAGAAATAGACCACTAATATTATTTATAGTGTATATTTGACAATATACAGGGTGTAAGTGACACCGTACCGAAACCTGAAATAGTGTATTCAGACCATAACTCTGAGTGGAAAATCATTGGAAATTTCTGCCGGAAAATACTTTTTTTTTTTTTGCTTAACTGTGATATCACAATGAGTAAACAGAACATTTTACCAAAAAAGAAATCAGTAAATACCCCATACGGCCAAAAACTGCAATGTAAAACTATGCAATCAGCTGCTTCAACGGCGCCGTGCGCTGAAGTGCATTCTACGGATGCTTCAACGGAGCTGTGTCGCATTACCAATGTAGTTCAGTAGTTCAAAATCAAACTATTGAATCCCTAATCTCGCATATTTATGATGAACTGACTTTTGCATTGTGATAAGTATCCCAAGAAAGACGTTTTTGTAAATTATTTGCGAAGGTGTTACTTACACGTATAACCTATATTTCTTTTTATACAAAAAGCATTCCAATGGTAGAAGTTCAAAGCTTCAATAGGCAACTCTCCTATAATTAAAATAAATGGCGCATTCATTTCATCTGTCAAATATAATAAATGCGAAGCGAGTTGGTTTGTTACGTTTTTACACCTTAATTACTCAACCGAATCATGAAATTCAGCATACACCCTGTCAGGGGGACAGAAATCGACTTAAAAACTTCCCTAGGAACTAAAAAATAACATTTACGCGAACGAAACCGCGACCAAAAGCTAGTTCTAAATTTAAAAAGAACTATTACTTATAGAGCTACATGCGCTCCAGAGCCGTGCACTTGCAGCGGCCTTGACGACCGGCGATAAGGCACGTACGGCCTTACTCGCGCTATTGAGAGTTCCACAGCATATAAACAGCAGTACCGTGAAATAATTTCGTTTATGACTAAACAATACAGTATTAGTTATGCTTATAACCAAAGCTGGTATTACATCATCATCAGCTTTCTGCCCTTCTTCATTCATCTTCATTGGGGTCAGCGGAATGTGTAACATTGCAAAGGTGGGATTCTTTTATGGCCGACCGCCTCACAGTATGAAAAATGCCCTAAAAACGTACATTCCCTTTTTTTTATTCTTTTGATAAAGAATATGGTTTTAAATGCACGAGTAGAGCTCCCGAAGTTCAAATGTCCTTAGATCCGGACATACAATTTTTTTATCATTTTTTCTATGGAATTCAGGAAAGCCATAGAAATAGGTGTTGTTCAAAAGGCGTTCAGTTTTTATTATTGATTAATAATCCATATTATCAAAGTGTAAATTATCTATAATATGCAGTCAGTAAAAGTTCCAGCACTTAAAATAACATAAAAAAACGATTTAAACCATATTTTCGTAATCATTTTTTTTTCGTTAAGTCTACTTACTTTAGTAGGATTCAAATTCTTTAATTAGACTATAGAACAGGTCCCTCTTAACAGGCCTTCAAAACCTGAAATCTGGGGGGAAGGGGGTGAATGTGTAAATGGTGGTGATGTGACCCTAAACCCTAAAACCGATACCTAAACATTTTTTTGGAGGAATAGGGGTGAGGCACCATGGAGCCGGAAATCCATAAAACCTAACTTAAAAAAAATTATAATTTTTAACTTTACACATTGCACCTGCTGTTATGATAAACGGAGGCAAAATACAGTCATAACTTGTAAACGGATAGTTTTTTTTACAAAAATTCCTTAGAGTCATGCCCTTTCAGTGATTAAAGTTAGCGTTCCTTTTTCAAATACACCCTATAGAGGATGTTAGTGAAACGCTCCCGAAAACGAAGACAGACGATAGTACTAATGGTACCTTTGATTATGGGTCTGAAAAAAATCCTGATGGTATTTAGATGTCTATTTAAATTTTATTTGATTATTACACGTAACTCAGTGAAATAGTCGTATTATTGAATATTCATTACATACGCACAAAATGGCCAATTAGGCCCGTTTGGCAATCCGATATATATATATATGTCGGATTTTCGAGCTGGGGGTAGCTTTCATTCGTACCCATGGGCGGTAGAATGTGGGTCTTGTTGAATGAGACAAGTTATTAACTTTTCGAAACTTTATTGTCGTAATCAATTTACAAAGTTAACATTAAGAACAATACGTTGGAAACAATATTACCAAGAGGTATGTGGAATTGCGATCGTACGTCCAGAACTGCGCTCCACACTCGCGCCTGTTGCTTTATATAGGCATGGATCGCTCCAACTACCCTCTACTACAAATTTAATAGCGAAACTTGTTTCAAGTAAATCCAAATGTAAATAGTTTAACAAAATCAACCAAATTCGTTAGACAAATCAAATCACATTATAAAAATATAGGTGTGACAATAGGGGCGCGCCGTCATATATATATATATAATAGGTTAGTCACAAATAATTCACAAATTATATCTAAAAATTATTGAGATAAAGAGAACTATTATTTTTTGACAACCCTGTAACCATAGAAATTAGATAAAACTTTAGAAGCATTTAACTCCAAGATCCAAAGAGATTAGGGTCTAATTTTTTTTATATAATTAGCAAGATATCAAACAACTTTGGTTATCATGGTTTTGAATCCAACTATGGCAAAATACTACAGTAAAAAAAAAAAAAACTAAAAACATTTTATTCAAAATATCTTTTAAGTTAATGGATTTTAAAACAAATAGTTTCGTACATCATATGCCAGCGTAAAACCTACATACACGTATACTAGTAGATTTACATAAATATTTTTTTTTAATATAGATTTTAATAATTTACTAAATACCAAGAGTCATTTTTCATACTGTAAGCCTGCCTGATGACAACCCTCCTTGATAATGTAGTTGTTTTAAATCGGGAAAGAAAGATGAAAGTTGTATAAGGAAAAATGGGTAGGCAGAGGGTAGGGTATGGGATACCGCAGGTCTCGGATGGGGAACGGGACTGAGAGTGCAGTAACTCGCAGAGGCCGGGGTTGTGTACCCAAATGTCCTGTATTTCCTGTGGCTGAAGAGGATACTAGGACAGGAATAATTTTGATAAAATATAACCACACCAGATAACGTGATGCATACGAGAAGTCGAGGACAAGTGTATTCTAAAGAAGAAGAAAAGGCGTTAAGGTTGTGTTACCAAGATCCTGATCTACAATCGCGACATATTTTTTTTTAATGGAGTATGTATACTATGTACAGTATGGAGTTTTTCAAGAAAGGAGTGTATAGACATGTAAAGGGTCGGCAACGCGCATGCGAGTTCCTTGTAATTGCAACGTCAGGCAGGCCGTGTACTTGTTTGCAACCGACGTGGTAATCCAAACTGGATGATTAAGCATTGCATCGTTTCATTACTCTTCAAACTTTCGAATATAATATTATTACAGCTTCAAAGCACCCATAAACTTAACTTTAGTATATTAAGTGTATGATTCCACCTCTTTAATAAAGGGACAGTAATTCTTAGCAAACTACGTGGCGCGGTAAACTGCTACGTCGGAGGTTGCATGTTCGATTCCCGTATTATACAAATATTTGTATGTATCACAAGCCTATATGTACTGGTTAAAAAAGGTATGAATAAAATACCTATATGTTTCTACGCGGTCAACAACAGTTCGGGACGGTAGGTACTTCCAGAATATTCTACATGGGTTTGTTGAATGTGTCACTATGGTATTATGAATATAATTTATAAATATTTCATTATATTCTTTCATTATTTAATCGAGGTTTTTTAATCAGACATAGTACTTTGATAAGTAATTTGATAATGTAAGTCGCATATAAGTCGCATACGACTTTAATCACTTTTACTTATTTTTAACTACAGATAAAGGATTCTAAGGAGTAGTGCATACAGATAAAAAAACAATTAAAAAAATATGCTTAAGAATGTAATCTCTCAATTCAAAATTACTTGTACTATTATTAAAATGCGAAAGCTTGAATGGATGAATGTTTGTTACTCAATTACGCCAGAACGGCTGAACGGATCTGGATGAAATTTGGCACGTAGACAAATTATAGTCTGAAATAGCATATAGGTTCCCATGGGATATATTCTAAAACCAAACTGACATGTTGGTCTAGTGGTTAGTGAACCTGACTGCTGAGCCGGAGGTCGTGGGTCCGATTCCCACACAGGACAAATAATTGTGTTGTGAGCATGAACATTTGTTCTGTGTCTGGGTCTAATTTATCTATAGTATATATGTATTTAGAAATATATAAGTATGTTTATCAGCAGTCTGGTTAACATAGTACAGGCTCTGCCTAGTTTGGGATCCCGACGTTTGAGCCGAGTGTGAGACGCGTGAAGTTATTACTTATAAACAAAATCGCTTAAAAGTATTCTTAACACAACTCAAAAACTCCTATTTTAATAGGTATATCTCTTTTTTTTGTAAAGACTTCATATTCTATGAATTTAAATTAAATAGAATTTCAGTACTAAAAATCTCTATTCATCTGTAATGAATGACCTACGGTGCCGAGACGTTTACACTAATGGTCTGGCTAGTCCACAAACTTAAAATCGCGCAGCGGGCCATGGAGCGAGCTATGCTTGGAGTCTCTTTGCAGGATAAAATACGAGAAGAGGTCATCGGACAAAGAACTAAAGTAACCGACATAGCTATAAGTACGCTTAAGTGGCAATGGGCTGGCCATGTACGCCGAAGGACCGATGGCTGATGGAGCAAACGGGTCTTAGAGCGGAGACCGCGAATCGGTAAACGGACGATAGTCAGATGACCGTCGATCTGAGGAAGGTTTCTGGGAGGTACATTAGGAGAGGCCTTTATCCAGCAGTGTTTAGAATGCAGTGGAGTAGAATAGGCTAATTGATTGCCTAAAAATCTCATTATAAAATTATTTGTAAAAGCCTTGCCAATGAATGAGCTGTTTCTGTAATGATGATGATGACGGTGATAGAATTTATTACGACGAATTACAGGGTTATAGCACAGTTTGACGAATATATATATCGTTCAAGGTCACAAGCACTTAGTAGCGTTTTTTCATTTGGATAATTCTACCTTTTTTCTACGCCTCCTTCCTAGCTGTTCAAGAGCATCTCCTTTCGTCGATGGGATACGTACTTTTTTTATTACCTCTTCTCTAAATGAAGAGTAGATACGCAACAAATAAAAAAGAAGCAAGGACATCAATGAAGAAGTAAGAAAAAGACCTCAAAGGAATAAGTCGCCAAACTTAAGGTCCAACTGACAGATTTAAAGAGAGAAATGTGGAGTTAGCTGGAAGAAATCTGTTACAGAAGACAACTATTGTAAGTTTTTAACAAGCTCGCCTGCAGTTTTCCAAGTATGTAGCTAGCTACATCGCCTTCCTGCTATAGTGCCCTATTCTCTCAGGAGCCGAATTTAGTGGTAGGTACAAAAACAGTTTTCAAGTATGACAATCAATTAAAATCTTTTTCAATAAGGAACAACCAATCTCAGGAAAAATAAACGATTCTACTACACCGCACAGCAATTAAAGACCTCTCATATTTATAGTGAAATCAAATTTAAATGAAAAAATAATAGTTTAAACAAACTAAAAAAACACGCTTTTGTAGAAAATCCAACTAAAAAATTTCAAATAAATTAAAAAAACCCGTGGGGTGCATATAGTGTCAATAAAATGTTGATAACTATTGACACTATGCATGCACCCCACGCTTTTTTTAAATTTATTTTTAATTTTTTTAGTTGGATTTTCTACAAAAGCGTGTTTTTTTAGTTTTTTTAAACTATTATTTATTTTTTATTTTTTTAATCGAATTATTGCATTGTCATCGGTCTTTGACAGGTGTGCAAAATTTTTATGAAATCTGGCCGTTTAAAGTGGGTCATAATCGCGCCCTAAGGAGTCGGTTACAAACAAACATACAAGTGAAGCTAATATAAAGCGAGTAAAAAATTGTTTACAAACAGCAAGGATATCGCTTAACTAACAAGAAAAAGTAACGTAGAATAATTCCAGCGATATAGAAATCTTATATTCTGAAGTCGGTAAATAACAGAAAGAAGCTGTACTTAACGACCCAAAGCTTTCCCTATCTACGAACACGGAATTAAACCACAGGCGAACAAAAACAAGGTTTTACCTGAAGAAAACGAAAGTGTGTAATCTCACGGTGCGACTGTATTTAATGTTGTAAAAAACCACACAAAGGAATCCGTGCTCCCACTTAAAAAGCACTTAGATAGATTACCGTCGTGCTCAACAAGCACCTTATCGATAACGCAGTTGACTAAACAATATTTTAAAAGGTACAAATTGGGTAAAACCTTTAACATTTGAACCAGTTCAGACATTTGGCTGATATTACAACATGTTTCTTCTTAGGTTTTTGATGAGCTGACGTTACTTAGTAAGAAAAAAATTCGTTTATCGTTCGATCACTTTCACCCTGTTCTTGCCTCTTGGCTTAAATTACTTCATAGCACTGATCCATATGCACTTAAATTCTTTACGACCAAAGTGGCAAATGAATTCACAGCTGTTAAGCGGCAACCAGTTGTTCTATGATCATCAGTTCTCATGACTTGGAGCTCAAACCCCAGCCGCAGCCCCCATCCTACGCCCAGTGTACCAAAAGTGAGGTCATCTGTCGGAATTAGGCAAACTTATTGTGCTGCACCTACGAGAAGCCTTACTCGCATTCATTATAGAAAGGTCGCGTTGCAAGACAACGTTCTGCCCTACATCTCCTAATACTATATAACTATATGTCGGCCAACAATGAATGTTTTACCCAACTCGGAAAAAGAGCGGCAACTTTAAAACATTATTCTGAATGTTGTTATGATTACAAAGGCTTATCATTCACCTCAATTCGAATCAGAGGACGAAATGTAAAGAAAGTTATAAATATATATATATAGTAAGTAAATTTATCGCAGTTTTATCTGTTATCTCACCTCAACATTTTGAAAGTCAGTGAGGACACGCCGAGATTACAATGCAATTGATACGCTTTATGCCGCACAACTCGCGTCGCTGCACCTAACTTATGAGTTTTTGTGTTCTTCTATCATTATTCAAATAAATCGAAATCAAGGAAGAGAAGGAAATAATTAAAATTAAGACTGGAAAATTTCCGAGGTTGATTTTCTCGCGGTTTTCATAGAGATATGTATTATTTATTGTCCACAAAACAATAGGATACAAAATATTACTAGCTAGCTGCTAATGATATGTATAATTCATAAACTTAGTAGTATATTAAGTTTATGGTATAATTAGCGATCTCTTCCAGGTAACCATTGAATGGATAGAGAACCTTAGATGAAAAGAGGGGCTGCGGTGTACAATATAAAGAGTTTATGTACAAAAGTTATTAAATATATTATTTGTATTTATTAAACTGATAAATAGCTACCGTGTTATCTGTCTCATAAAACTAGCTGAAACCCGCAGCTTTTTTATGGTCACTGATCCGCTTCTAAGAGTCGTTGCGCCATGTTTAATAGCCTCAAGATTGTTAAATTCCTCTGCATGTTAAATTCCTCAAAAATTCGGCTATCGAATGAAAAAACACATTATTAAATTCGATTGAGTAGAAAAGATTCATTCAAAGACAAAGCAAACGTTTCCCCTATTTTATACTAGTAGGTATACAAAAATTTCGAAGTCGCTCAACGCGCTTTGGAATCAAACATAAGAACCAAAGTAACTGTGGCGACTTCCACATACAGCAACAAGAAACATCTACAACCTACTAATCCTACATCGCGCTATGAGAGTTCTCGCGTCGATTAGTATATATACTACTTCCCAACATCAACCGTTGGGCCGCGGCCCGCCAGGCATGATCACCTCGCCTGGTCGGAGGATCCTCCCTTTGTGATGGAGGGACATACCACCCGTTCCTCCACAGTAACCGATATGGCTTTTGACATTAATAGTAAGTTAAAGGGTTAAGGAACAGAACCCATAGTTAGGAGAACACAGAGCTTTGGAAGAAAATAATCTCAAATGGCGTCTAGGGACTCAAGAGGGCACCGTGGGACGAGCTCTCACAAGAACGATAGATCGATGACTCATACTCACACTTCATTTTTTTTTTTTCAACATATGATGTTTTGGTGTAGTGGTCGTCTCGCACGAATATATTGCCATGTGTGTAGTGGGTTTCAATCAACTGTGTAAAATGACCACTAAGCCGATATGTACGCTGTAGTGCTAACCAACCTCGATTGTCTGTAAGGTGGAGGAGCAAAAATTTGCTAAACCTTAAATTTTTAAAGAAAAATCTTCTACGTTATCAAAAAGATAACCCAATTGCACATGTTGAACGGTTTTAGAATTTTTAAGTTTGAAACTTTGTGCATTAAGGGGGGCGCTAACGTAACTTTGCAAAAAAGGGGGGGGGCGAACCTGCAATCGAGAGATTGCGGATTAAACACCCCCAGACGTTTACTTCCGATGTGAATTGTGTCCGATGTGATTTTTGAATGATAGTTAGGTAATGTAATGTGGGTTATTATGACTTATGAGTTATGACCCACATGACTTAACTCTCACGATTTTTTTGTTTGTAGTTTGAATTGGAGCCATCCGGCTAAGAAAATAGGGAACCTACAGAAGACCGCCGATTAAAAATACTGTTTTTGTTCAGCAGTACTTCAAGGGGGATAAGTTTACAACGTAGAAGTAACTGTCGAATTTGCGACTGTTTGTACTCACCTCTAACGGCTTCTCATGAGCCGGGCCGTGTATCATTTACCCAATTTAGTTGTAAAAAAATTAGTAATGGAGTCATTTAAACAAAATAAGTCATGAACAAATCAGTCGCCCTCACTGCCTCATAACACAGCAACTAAACATAATCCCCTATCCTTAAATCAGGCCCATAAAGGAAGTTACAATCAAACTGGGCCCACAAACTGATCTCCTAATAAAAAGTTTGGACAAGTACTAACAAGTCGTTGAACCCCATCATCACCTTTACATCTGTCGTAGGGAAAACTTGTTTGTTCTGTTGCACGCATCTCTTTACTGCTACTCAGTGCGTTGAACTAACATACTACGCATATGGATGTCATTTCCGGGAATAATTTGAGCTTAGAATATTTTAATTAGTTTTTGTCTAATACTGCACGGTTTTGAAGTAGTATCTTATATTTATAACTTGGTATTGGTAGAGGGCTCTGTTTCCGCAATTAGACTCAAAAACGGTCCATTATGCGTTCAGATAAAGTTGTTTAGTTAAACCAGCCTAGCTCTTTCCAGAAGCACAGAAGCCTCCTGGGGCATTCACAGGTTCCTAGAAGGATTCTTGCCCGTTGTGTGGCCATTCCCTCGCACTCCAGGATAACATAGGCGGCCGTTTCCTCTGCGTTGAGTTATAGCTTGGTAGCCGCTAGAATTATTTTAGGCAAGGATTTTCAGATTTTGTTGATTTATTTGAGTGTAGTTTATTTTAATATTACCATGTCTGTTATTTGAAGTCCATTGCTGTACTTACATACATGTCTCCTAAAGTCATACAAAGATTTTTTAAGTGTTAAGTTTAAGTGTAAGTTTTTATTAAGTGTTCGTATCACATATCCTCTTTATAAACGCGGTCAAAGTAACCTTATCTTTTGTGCAGTGAGCAGGTTACATAGAGCTGCATAAAGAGCCGCCGTATTGCATATTCTGTAAAAGATCCTTTGACAGCTTTTAAGTTTTTAACCGACTTCAAAAAGGAGGGTGTTCTTGGCTGTAAGCCTTCGAGGCTGTAACAAGCCTCCTACTTCCTTACAACCTTGCTACTTCCGAGAAGCCCCTCTATTATTTATTTAGTTAATTAATCGAGGAGTCAAAAATACCACTACAGGATTACAAGTTAGTTGCGTTAAACAGTAGCACAAAAGGGAAATTATAATTTACTTTTATTTGTTACCTGTATTTTACGTTTTTTTTTCTAATTGTCTCATTCTAACATCAAAACATCAACCACTGAACCTATTGCAGTCCACTGCTGGACATACCTCTACCAATATGCGCTATAGCACTCGTACACCCACGTTTCGCATCCCATATAAAAAAGGAGACCATCAAAAAGTGTTTATGAATGACGAAAAGAGTCTTGGTTGACATATACTCACGTTGTTGATATCGATCAAGAGTGATGGAAATCTATTTGTTTGCTGGTGTTCCTGTCCTTATGACCTCTCAGTCACAGGAAATACAGGACGTTTGGGTACGCGACCTCGGCCTCTACGAGCCGTTCCCTATCCGAGACTTGTAGTATCCCTAACCCTAGGTTCCTCTCCCTACCCATTTACCTTCCTTATACAACTTTACCTTCTTCCTTCTTTTCCGTCTTAATACGACTACATTCCCAAGGAGGGTTGTCGTCAGACAGGCGGCTGATGATGGTTTGTTTGTTTGTAGCTCTCAAACTACTAAAGCGATATTAATAATTCTTTCACTATTAGGTAGCTACTTTTTCCACAAGTAACGCATGCTATACTTTATTTAAATTATTTTATGCAGTATAACTGCACGGCACACCTTCTTATATGTACACACATATTTGAGTAATATTATGTTAAGTTCTTTTGAGTATAGAGTTACATTTAAAAGCTTTCCAAATTACACTAAAATTAACTAATATCAGACTTTCTCACGCTATTTTACAAAGGCTCCAAACTAATATTTCCTTAATCTAATCATAAGTATTTATGTTACGTAGGTACTCCTTTTTTATTTTATACTAAGTTGAAAAACAAGCACCCTGTACAAAATTTTACCGAGACTGATGATATGATGCTGTAGATTTCTGTGCGAATTAACCAGCCGCCGGAGGCTTCCACTACTGGGATAATAGGGCTGTTATTTTCTACTTTTGAAAGGGCTTGCAACAAGCTTCTACGGTAAGGCGGATGAAGTTTGCAACACCTATGTAACATTTGTGTTGCAAGTCATCACATAACATCAATAAATTATTCATCTTGTGTCTAATTCTACTACAGCTACGCGGGAAGCACTCCCTGACTACAGACCGTGGAGTAAAAAGTTCTAAGCTTAGGAAAAGCACGTTTTATTTTATTTATTTAAATCAGAATTTGCTGCACACATAGACACGAACATACACACCCATATGAATACAGATTATGTTTAAAAAAACAAATATCAAACTGGGCACAAATTTCTATTTTTAAATATCACAAACCTACCTATTTTTTTTCTACGATACGACGGAGACTAGTCCCCACACTCCCCACAACATTGGGTAAGAAAGTAATCCCTATTTAGTAATCCCTATTTAGTAATCCCTATTTAACCATCTTTTTGAACAATAAAGAAAACTTTTATAGTAGGTATATATTAGGAAAAGCAGTCTCCGGATAACATTAAGAGAGGCGATTGTTAAAGAAAGGCAGCACAAGACCGCGCTGTGGAAATCTTTTAGAACATCCATGGCCGAGGTGACAGTGATGACGTTTGTCATCTATCCGGAACCAGCCTTTTTCAAGACAAACAATTTCGCCCTTCACAGTTTTTGTTAGTTTTACAGTTATAAAACAACTGTATATAGGTATCACAACACACAACTTACGGATGGATACAAGACAGCAGTACTTCCTCGAAACCAATGTCCCGTACGCAATGAAGCGGTATATTACCGTTTGAAACCCTAGCGTTATCATTACACAAGGACAGTAAATAGACTAAGAAAGTAATCATAATGTTCATCAGCTTTGATTTTTAATTTCGATTTGAAAGCTTGGTACTATATCTAAGATTCAAATGTGGGATATGAAACACCGCGTGGATCAAGAACTTGATAACTAGTCCAGATACTTTCTTCAATGATGACCGGTATCCACGATCGGGAAACCGATTACATCAGTACATTTAAAATGCTTTAGAAAAGTATATGCACGACTACTTTATTTATGACTAGCAGCGCCCCGCGGTTTCACCCGCGTAAGTCCCGATCCCGTGGGAATATCGGGACAAAAAGTAGCCTATATGTTAATCCAGGTCTCCAACTATCCACATACCAAGTTTAATCGCAACCAGTTCAGTAGTTTTGGCGTGAAAGAGTAACAAACATCCATCCATCCATCCTAACTTTTACATAATATAATATTAGTGGGATTAGTGGGACTACTATATATATTTGATTAACATGCGACAACATTGCGATGTAGCATTTCGTTGGTGAAAATGGTACTTATTTATTAAACGTTAATTAAGAGTAAGTATGTACATAAGTAATGAGTTTTAGAGTACTGTGTGATATTGATTAGGTCGTTACGTCGTCGGCGGTCTAATCGAAAAGTAGCAAACACATACCTAATCTCCCGTCTCCCTCCCCGTCCCTAGCCACCTACTGCCCCGGGCACGTGCCTTCTTGGCCCTAGAGTAAATACGCTACTGGACCACGACACTTTTGATAACAAACTGGTTAACACTAACCTTTGAGACGGCCAGAGCGGTGTGTGGAGGGGTAATTGTTTCAAGTTTTTCACTGACCACAATGTGACAGCGGTATACATGTATGCCAATTTAATTGTATAAAAAAAATCAACATAATAGAGTATAATAAAGGATCCTAGTATAATGTGCCAGATTTGCTAAGATTAAAATAATAAATAGTGCGCAAATTAAAAGAAGACATGTTGCAACATGTTAAGAAAGTAAAAAAACTCAAACCAGAGTGACCGTCGCGGTCTACGATACGCACAAAAAAGATTTGACATTGCGAGCCTTTTGGGCACCTGCTGATGAGTATTTGGACGACATTTGAAGACTAAGTGATTATTTTTAACCCCTTAGCCTACATTACTTTAGGTTTTAATATAATGTATATTACATTAAATCATGTTACAGCTCGTAAAACAATCCTACTTACGATTAGAAATAGAAGCATTAAAAGTCTTTTGTCTATGGAGGCTAACCTACATAGTTATAAGTACCTATGTAATAGGTTATAAAGATTACACCGATTACGTCATCGATACGCAAACAATTAATGGCTTTTCAATCGATTCATGAATATTAATTATTTTATTACAATAGGTATTTAAAATTATAAAAAAAAGTCTCTTTCAGTCTACTTTTACGTAAGTATCTCTACTCTGTCTGATTGACGGACAACATTATATTGTGCAAAGACAACAATTGTGCAATCTATGCACAATTTTTGACAAATATTGAGCATGGATTAGTTCCTTCAATAACGTAGATAGAGAACTAAGAAAGAATTTTTGAATATATGTATTGCATGATTTGCATGTAATAAAAAAAATCAAACTTTCAAAACCTCCACTTACCAGAATGCTCTTCAAAAACGGCTCCAATTTTTATTCATTCCATACTTTGACAACAAAACTGAATAACAGATGAGTTTTCGTGTTGAATTTCGAACGCGATTTGAAAAGGGAAGAAATCAAAGAGCACGCGCCCACCGAGTGCGCGCTGCGTTCGCGCCAATACTGAGATGCGTCGACCGTTCCGGCGCAGCCAGCTGATTACGATGTTTTTATCAGATAAAACAATATAAACTCTATTTCTATATCGCCTGAGTTTAATTTAGGACGAAAACTGGTATATCCATTGTTATTTTCACTTCGTTTTCGTTGCAACAACAACAATGCTCTTTGGACAAGCGTAGGTAAACAGCATTGCAATGTTTTAATGCATTACTTACTGTTTCATACGATTTCCGTTTTAATTCTTCCGACTGAATTGAATAACTTTTCCTTGGAATATACACATGCAGCTTGTATTTAGGAATGCATACTCCGATATAGTTTTCATAAAAGACTAGGCTTTTAGGTCGACTGTGTGCTTGTTTGCTACCTAATTGGTAAAACATGATGATGATTTGTTAAAAAAAATAAACAATCAGTCGTAGGAATGCACGTCAGAAGTGAAAACACATATATATTTATATAATAAGGAGCTGACAAAACTCAATGCTTAGATAAGAGCCCTCTAGTGGAGTTCAGTGCTTTTTCCCCATAGCTAAAGTGCACAAAAGTGCCTAAAGAAGTTTTCACTTCAAAAATGTTTGCTATAGGTATTGGAAGGACCTACCGGTTGTATTTGAAGGAGGTACAAGTATACACGTAGCACAATGGATTTTACTCGAAACGGACTTATCCATGAGATGGAAAAAACTAATTTTGCGAGTATTGATAGGTGTATATATTAATTACCATCAATACAAGGTTAAAATCATACCTTGACTGGCAGATACCGCAAAAACAAGCGGGTTTTGTTAAAGGGAAAGGCACAAACTGCTCCGAATTTAACACCCCAGTGTAAATGTGCTTTGTCGGTCATCAGAGAGATTTTGACTGCGTCAAGTTTTTTTTTTCATGGGGCAAATTAGCACACGGGTCACCTGATGGTATATGCCTACCATCGCCCATGGACACCTGCAACTCAAGAGTCACAATTGCATGAAAAGGTGGGATAAATTATGGGAGATATTATCTGAAGTTGGAGTTCCAATCCACCTTCTATCATCTATCTATGGAGTCTTTATGAGACTGGATATGGAACTGTAACGATAGGAGATGTCACATCCAAAAACTTTAATTTTCGGAAGGGCGTACGACAGGGATGCATCGTCTCTCGCATATTTTTTTATATATATAGAGAGTACATAATGCGGCACACCCTGGAAGGTTGGAAAGGCGGTGTTAAAATAGGAGGAGTCCTACCTAGGTACCTTGGTATTACCAAACCTGCGCTACGCAAATGAAACTACCCTTCTTGCATCGACAGAAGTGGAAATGGCCGAACTTCTGGAGTGACTCTAAATAACCAGTCTAAAAATGGGACTCGAAGTTAACAAAATAAAGACCAATCCGATGATAGTCGACCGTTTTGATGCCACACAAACCTGCTCCAAGATTTCGAAAGTAAACCAATATTTCCAGTACCTTGGCTCGGTAATTATGAATAAAGGCACCTGCGAACCAGAGATACGCAGAAGGATCGGCATGGCCAAAACAGCAATGACGCAACTCGGCAAAATATGGAAGGATAGAAGTTCAAGTAGTAATATAGTATAGCCTACCTTCTCACTTAATAAACCTAAAGCGCAAAGTTTTTAGAAAATCACAGAACTTCTTGTTACTATGTAGCTACTTGTGCTTTCTCTTCTAACTTATAAAAGTAAAGCCCTTCGTGCAAGAGTGTTCACCCTCGCTCCTTACTGAATTTTTATTACAGTCGTACCGACAGAAAATTTATTCAAACCACATATATTTATTTGGCTTTATCTGACACGAAATCCCTAGATGAATAAGTATAAAGAAAGAGATGTCGTGGGTAGAATATTAATACGAGTATTAGTATAGAAATACTTGAAAACATTTTGACAAAAAACTAGCAGACAAACTGTTGATTAACTTGACCATTGTACTCATGCATAATTTTAGATAGTAAAGAAAGCCAATACCTGTGTGTCAGACTGTGCTACTACTTCATGACGACCACCGATCCGTGTTCTTATTTAAAAAAAATATACTACTACAAACATAGGTCACTAGCTTGTGTTAGGGCTCGCAGAGCCATCATCGCTCAAAGTAGTCCAGGCTGGTGCTTCACCTACTGGTTACGCCACCGTGGACACACTCTAGCTGATCATAGTTGAGTGGGCAGGGCGGCAGCATGGGACCCTGACCTTCCAACTGAAGTAGGTGCTTTCTGGGCACGGCTGCTTCGGAAAATACCTGCACTCGGTTGCCAGGAGGGAACTGAGTCCCGACTGCCACTGGGATTGCAGTGAGGAGAAAGGGCAGTATACGCTCGAGATTTGTAGGGCTTAGGCGGTGCAGCGACTTGTGTTCTCTGCAGTAGTCAATCTCTCGCTGCCGGCCATGCTACGTTTAATAGCCGGTAGCAACAGTTGTTTTACCGCGGTTGCGTCCTTCTGCGAAGAAGTCATTTCGCGGAAGGAAATGGATGAGTGGATGAGGGAGGAAGACCTCGAGGCGGATCCGATAAGCTGCCGACGCTGAGGGTGCCGGGACCCAGTGTAGCCGTGGGTTGATGAGACATGTTATATGTTCTCAACTCGCAGTAGAGCCTCCCGCGAGGAGATGATGTCCTTGTGCATCTGGACATCGCCCAATTATTATACGGAGCCTATACTTACGTACCGCGGGCTAGTGCTGTGTGTACCGTACCGTTAAGGACATACCGTCGCAGCACCGATGCGACGGTCTATTAATTTCAGGTACAGTACACTATGACACACCGTTGTTGTTAGTCGGTTTAAGACCAACATAGTGCCTCACCGAAAGCCCCGGTAAGGAATCACACATGAGGGCCTCTACACGAAGAAAACAGAAAAGGGGTTGCACATCGCTAGTGTACTGGTTGGAACCCGGGGGTTCAAACCCAACCATTTGATCATTTGCCGCACACACCGCCGCTTTATTTTATATATTCTGTTTATTTCGTAATTATTAATTAGAGGCAGATTTACAGACTCTTAATAATAAGATAATCATTGGACCTTAACTTTTATAATTTATTTATGTCAACTAACTTGACAAGCGATCATACGGTCAACGAATTCTTAATTGCAGCTTCAGCTTTCATATTAATAACAATGAAACACTGAATTGGGCGCTTCACAAAAAAACTGTATGCCACGCACAATCAATCCAGATACGACCTCCACATTTTCAAGAAAAGAGCATACACCCACCTTCATACCATCAGGTTTCTGCTCGTGTACCCCCATATCATAAAAAAATGGACACTGGTGCCGATTCTATTGTACACTCGACTAAACTAAAACCTGAATTCATTTCTTCATATGAAATCAACTTTGTGTTTTTCGGTATGAGGTCTATTTGTTACTGGCATCTATTTCTCAGCGCCACTAAATTTCACTAAAACCTGTCAACGTACACTAAAATTTATTTCCACGCAGTGAGAGTCCCCATTTATTCAAATGCCGTATATAAACTTGTTCAAAACGAACTAAGATGACGTTATTTTAATCGACACCTACGAAGACGCTTACTAAAAACATAGAGCAAAAAAGATGGCATTCAACGGATAGCGGCTCTCGCTACGTGGTATTAAAGTTTATTTAAGCGTATCAGACTTTAGTCGACAAATAAATTCCTTATTTCGATAGCGACATATGTTACCTACTTGTTTCAATCTGAAATAAGACCTTGTTTCGAAGCGTACAAGGTTTACATCTTATTTGAAAAAAAATTGTGAATTTTAATTTAGCGAGTGAAGTAACAGAATTGGGACCACTGTAATCTAATCTCACTTAAACATAATATACAGTTTAGAAAAAGTTAAAAAACACGCTTAAATAGCGAACAGAAAAAGAAAAAGAGTTCCACTATCCACCTCTTGACTCCATCGTCAGATCAGCTCCACGATACCAAATTATAGTTTTGTCATCCACACTACATATACATACTACTAGTTTAATTCCGGTATGACAAATTAAAAGTAGGTTAAGATTGACTTTCAAGATTTATTTACATAGGTTACAAGTGAAGCCAATAAAATCGTGTTAAAAACATTCCCAATTTAAACAAACCCAAACAATACATACGTAAACTCATGCATTTCTCCATTCGGGGTAGAAAGAGACAACAAACCACCACTAGCTTCTATCCTTACATTCCTCCCGCCGAGCTACCTCTACTCTCATAAACATTTAATTCAAGACCTACGGATTCAGGTAGGTACTAAATTTTGCATCTACGTAAACTGTTACGCACAGCACTAGGCAACGTCAGCGCCTCTAGCGGATTAGGATAGAGAACTGACTCGGCATCCATGGCTACCATTCTTACGTTAAAGCTCACATATAAATGTGAACCTTAACGTAAGATTTTTGTAACTGTATTTTTATTAAACAAAACAATTACAATTATGCATTTGTTCTGTTACAAAAAACAATAAAAATACAGATACAAAAAACTTTTAACAAAAATTTAAACTGAAGAAAGAAACTGAAAACTCGTTAGCCTACTAAACTTCTACAGTTATGTGAATCCTTACTAATATTATAAATGCGAATGTAACTCTGCCTGTCTGTCTGTCGCCTTTTCACGCCAAAACTACTGAACCTGAAAAGTGGTTCAAGGGATTGAAAGGTGGGGATGAAAAGTTGTATGGAATATTGTCAATTAGCCTAAATAATTAAAAATTCTACCCAAAGACACTAAGTAAAAATTACCCAAATAACTTTGAGTCAATAAAAAAAAAATGCAATGGATGAACAATCATTCGTCCCCTATTTTTTCCACCCTTAAGGTTGATTTTTTTTTTATTTAAATGGGACTAACTATAAATTATTCCCTATCCAATAAAAAAATAATTATCGAAATCGGACTACCCTGTAAAAAGTTATGCGTTTTCATACATAAAAAGAAAATATACGGGTCGACTTGAGTAGAGAACCTCCTCCTTTTCGTCGGTTGAAAATACAGTTACTTTATAAGAATACCACATACACAATATAAACGTTCAAGGTGGGTGGGGCAAAATACATAGTAAGCCGTATAAATTAGTGTACATTTTAAAATTAAAATGAACACTAATATATACGACTTGTTAACATCCAGGTGATTAAATGCTAAACATTTATTCATCTAGGAGAGGTACCTCCCACGCTTTGCTTTCCTATAGGTGGTTATTTTCATACTCCGGCCTGCCTATCTTGCTGATGACGAGTTTCTGCTACAGATTTCAAAAAAGGTGTGTTAGCTCCGACGCACGACTGGAGTTTGGCTCTCTCTCTCTCTCTCTCTCATTCTATCTCTCTCTCGCTCTCTCTATCTCTCTCATAATGTATAGACGCTTTGCAGTAAACATATATATTCTATATATACATACATATAAAACATAAATCTAAAAAATATCTACTTACATGCGTCGAGGATAAGGAGTAAACTCCAATAAAGCACAACAAGCGTTACGCTGCCCTCCGCAAAGATATTTAAATGTGGTCCAAAATGCATGAGAACCTAGATTGTAATTTCTAGCTGCATCTACACATGCAGTTCAGTAAAATTACATAAAAACTGCTCTTATTATCACATCGCAATTTACATGTTTCTCTGTTCTGGAAATTGGCAACCTAATAATGATAAAAACTTTTTAACAAAAACTTAAACCGACGATAAAGTAAGCAAGAAATAAATAAACCTTTTAAGTCTTAAGTATTGAACTTATTTACTCGTACATAACTATCAAATTTCATATTTTCGAGTCGGCGCCAAACAACAAACTGATTAATTAACTAAACTTTATAAGTGCGTAGAAGGAGAAGGCTCTCTCGAAACCGAGCAAACAAACTCACTCACTCTTTCACATCACCAGATAGTTTTACAATACATATTTAGTGATATAATATAATACAACACTGTTTTATCGTGCGCTATTACATTATTAATAAATTGAAAGTATGGATACTGAAAACCAAATAATATAAAATGAAAATATTAAAGGGAAGACATAAAAAACCGTAGATGAAAAACATATTAGCCATCATTACTTTTTTGTATGAAGTATTTGAAACAGCCTGTGAATCTAAAACTAATTTAGTCCAAAGCGTTATTTTCTTGCATATGATCCACCATTGAGTAATGCCACTCTTCAGGCATAGTTGTCGTTTTACTGTGGATTTAAATTGGTTCAGCATTAAAGTTTGTACATTATTTAGGATTTTAATATAAAATCGCACACATTGACCCCGAAACGACTTGTTAACTTATTGGTACACAAGTTGATGTTTATGACGTGTATTAAAAGAGTGTACATCACATTTAAAATAGACCTGTGAAGACATTTTTGGAAAACTCGACAACTGGTACAAAACCAATAGGTAGACTTTTTTTAGAAATCTATCTACAAAACGGTCTTTAAATTTTTGAAAATAAATCAAGTTTTTATAGATGTCACCGTCATTATGTTTATTTCTTTAATTTTTCTTAGTGAATCACGGTTGCCTAAGTTATAAATTGCTCGGATAGCCCTCTTCTGCTACACGTTTAGATTTAATATTAACGATAACTTAACAATTACTATCGCTAGTACTAGAATATTTCAGAGTAGGAAAAACTATATGTATTTGACTTAACAGACTGAGACGTTTACCCAGACTGATGTAGCATCTCTGCTTAATGCTCTGTTACTGTTCACCCATGACTGTAACTCAATAAAAAATTATACTCTGGACGGGTCCTGTAAGCAAACTTAGATATCGGGATATCTGGTCTCCTGCGCCACATTTGGTAAATTAATAAAAAAAAAAACCTTTCATAATGCAATTCACCATCACCATATGTGCATCGTCCGATCATCATTGAGTGTACCTTTTACCCGCGACTAACACTATTTTTTTATTTAAATTTAGTTTGGGTTTTAAATATGGTACTGATGTACTCCAGCATGCAATCTATCTCGATAAAATTTCATAGGAATATTTAAGGTGTGATTGAATATAAAATAAGTTCACAAATCGAAATTTAATCGAAATGCACCAGTAGATATAAGCAGAGTTATTTCTTCTGTAATGATAATAAATAAATAATAATAATGATAATAAATACAAGATAAATTTAATAGAAATTGGTTCATGCAGCGGATGCAGTATGACAGTGTTGCCGTGTCCGATATTCGATTTCGATATTTATTTTAACAAATAATTATAAGTTTCATATAAGTACATACTTTAAAACGCATATCTTTAAAACGGTAGAAATCTACGTTAAAATACTGTTGTAAATATTAGACAGTATAATTGGAAATTTTACCGAATGAAGTTTTAACAACTGTAATTAGAATTCAAATACAATAATTCTTACAAAGATTGTCAATAAAAAATTATATACATACCAAATGTAGAAAGAAAGAAAGAAAACATATTTTTATTTCCGAAACATCCTATAACTATTACAAACAAATTTTTATAACCAAAAAAAAAACACTTTTTGACGAAATTATGAACACTAAATAAAGCATAATTTTATTAAAAATTGGGTGCAAGTGGCAACACTGCGCGTCACGCACGACATGGCAACGTGGCACTCATCACTCACGTGTCAAATGTCTGACGTGGCAACAGGTCATGTTTTTTTTATTTTATACCTACAACGTTTTTAGTGGAGATACGTCGTGTTTCGGAAATTTGGGTGGACACTCAGCATAAACTGAGATGGGCATAACCCACCCCAGTACTGATTTTCAGTGCCACCCACGAGCGCCGCCTAATGTCGTCGTCAAATGTGTTGTTTTTTTTAATAACAATTTTTTTTCAAACCTATCGGTTTACCAAAACTTGATAAGATTCCACAAGAGTTTGTTTGTTTGTTTGGTTGAACGCGCTAATCTCACGAACTATTGGTTCGAATTGAAAAAATATTTTTATGTTGGAAGGCCCATTTATCGAGGAAGGTATAGCCTGGCTATATAACATCACGCTACGACCAATAGGAGCGGAGCATCAATGGAAAATGTTAAAAAACCTGGAAAATTTGTCTCAATCTCTTATGTGACGCAGAAGAAGTTGCGCAGGTCAGCTAGTTTACTATAAACTGTGTTAAAGTAGAGATTTGGTATACTGGCTATTTCAGTTCTTAAACTCCTCCAATCCATGTAATATTAATTTGTAATGGCAACACTGGTCTACAACTCAATGACCTAAGAGATCAAGTAACAAGGGATATCTATTCATCACTGCTGGCGTGTGACCGCATGAATGAGCTCCTATGTGCAGACAACTAGCACATGGGCTCGGACCTAGACGCGCTTAGGAATGTATTAAATATGAGCATTAGATAAGTATTATAGTGTAATACAGTCAAACGCTGTTATAATATGCGTCTACTTTACCACTTATTTAAAATAGATGCAGCAATCATTATAATATTGTGGGACGTTTTAATAAAAGCTATCCAGACCCAAATTAAGCGTAGTTTATACTGTATTGTGCCTATTACACGGTAGGTTGTGCTATCAGTTTTGCCACAATCAAAACGGTGATTGAGGAATAACCTATCGTCTAATGCAGTGATTGACGGTTGCATGATGAGATTTTAATGTCGATATGATTTCATCAATCACCAACGAACATCCGTCAATCATGACTTTTAATGATTGACGTTTGCATGAGCGTCTAATAGACGCCTATGTGTGTATTAGAACATGGATAATAACTTAATCATATAATAATAACTTTACACATTCCAAATTCCAAACACCCACGGCCGTCTTATCCCAAAATAGGCAGAGACTGTACCACGGTAACCAGACTGCTGATAAACATACTTATATATTTCTAAATACATACATATATTATAGATAAATTACATCCAGACAAATAACAAATGATCATGCTAATCACGCAATAAAAATTATGTCCTGGGTAGGATTCGAACCCACGAAGTCTGGCTCAGGAGTCAGGATCACTAACCACTAGACCAACATTACATTACATTTATATTTTTTTTTATGGTATAGGCGGCAAACGAGCAGACGGGTCACCTGATGGTAAATTACTACCGCCGCCCATGGGCACCTGCAACTCAAGAGTCACAAGTGAGTTGCCGCCCTTAAGGTGGGAGTAGGAGAAGAGGGGGACGGGGGAAAGAGTGGGAAGAGGGGAGAGGGGAAGGACAGGAATAGGGGAGAGGGAAGGGTTAAGGCCTCCGGTAACCTCACTCACGCGGCGAAACACAACGAATCATTGCTTAACTGCCGGTTTTCTGTGCGGCCGTGGTATCAATACGGTCAAGCCCATACGTGGCGAAGCATGGCTCTCCCACTTAATTTATAAAAATATAGTAAAAGCCCCCACGCTTGTTCACAATCAAATTGATTATTTTGTTACTAACTTAATCCTTATTTTGTGTTACTTTTAGTTTTTTTTAATTATTAGGTATTTATATTATTCAAGTTTTCTTAAAAAAGACAACTCTGCACTAGGCAAATACTTCTATGCCCGGGGAACTTTACATACATAAGCGATGGACACAGTATACCAAGACTGAAATGAAATGAAACTATTCCCAGGAACAGAGTTACAAAAGGTCTTATGTAACAATATAACTGCCTCAAAACTATTATTTGCGGATTACACAAATTTCTATCCTATAACACTCGACAGAGTGACATGACGAGGTGACTACTCAAATCGCTGTGCCTTGTGTGCAGTGAGTAGGGTTGCCACCCGTACTATAATATTTAGTATCGTACTATATTTTGAGCAATTGTACTATATATTTAAGAACAATAATATAGTACGTACTGTAACTGGAACATACTGGAACTGTATGTAATGCTTTGACGCCTTAACTACTCAACCGATTACATTAAAATAATATTGAAATAATAATTAAATTAAATAACTTTTAAAAAACTAGTCAAGAACTACTACCTATCACTAGGTGATGTCAGCACATAATTTCCATTTTGCCCTATCCTTAAAGTCACTGTGCCGCTGTATCCTACATTATATATTACCTATCGTTTATATTCCCACATGTACTTATATTTTTATCTTGTATGTATACTAGTAAGATATTTTACGTCACTAAATAATTTAATAACGTGCACCATACTGCCCTAATTTATCTCCATTTCTTTTTCTCCATCTCATGGTTGCCTGTAAGAGATTGCCATAGAGCGATAAGGCCGCCAATTGTATTAACCGTAATTTTAAGAAATTTTGCTTTTTAATGTTCCTGGTGTACAATAAAGAGTTATATTATTATTATTATTAAATTTTGGTTACACGTTGTCAATGGTACAAAGCAAGAAATAGGTTGCCTAACTACCTACCATCCAGAAAAAAAGTCTGTACTCGAGGGATGGAAAAATTTGTAGATAGGTAACTAGGTACTAATACATTTTTTTAAATTTTCTAAACGTACTAATTTTTGATTCAGTCTCAGAAGATCCATTGGCCAGATACATAATGGATCTAGTGATGATTTTTTTTCTCATTAGGTCTATTTATGAAAAAAATTAAGTAAAATGGATCTAACGAGAATTTTGGATGTGAAAAAAAATTATTGCTACAAAAACAAATAAATAACAGTAAAACAAGTAAATATCACTAATTAAACTAAATGACTATCGTGACACCTGCCCTGGAGAAAAAGATTTGCAAGTTTAAAAAAAAAACCCAAAAAAAGGTGGCAACCCCAAGTGAGTGTACAGAATATATAGTTATCTGTGGTACAGGTTATAAAATAACAGCAGCTTCTCTTACATACCCACTAGTTTCATTTTATAAGTTGTATTAAAATATCCCCTATACAGTAGTGTGAAGGAATAGTCGGATATCCAGTTATCTAAATATCCAGTTGAACGTATTATACTGGTATTAATTGATATTCCCATCCATACCACATACTCGTTAAAAAATAGAATGTAATATAGGCAGATTACTAGCATTAAGCAGCATCGTCTTCCTCCATGAAATAAGAGATAATTTTTACTCTAATAACCTTTTAATATTCCTCTGATAATCTTTTCTTTTTGAAACCTACACAGGACATCACCTTACCGGAGCTAACGATGAAGGTGGTATATCGGAATTGAATCGACTAAAACTACATAGTGTTCCTTCACAAGTGAGTCTCTTGCAGGGGTCCAGGGTATAGAAGTCCCTCAGAACAGAAGGACACCTCCGAGAATGTCTGTATCACTCTTATGACCTAGGATTAACTACAAAATGGTATTGATTTCAAGCTAAGTGCATTTGCACTAACATTTTAATGTTTAAATGTTATGTTATGTTTAATTTTAAAGGTTTTTTAATATTCGAACAATTTTTTGTACCGTGTAGGTACTACCTATATCTGAAGTAAATTAACATGCAGTCGTACATACGATAAAAATAAAGTTATCGACGTAATTAGCAGGGAACTAGAAAAAAAAAAAACACTCAGAATGTCGTTAACCTTATTCCCATTCATATATATATGTACATATGTAGGTATACTTCGAAAAATACCAATGATTTTTAACACGTTCCTATTAGTGTTCACTAGTAACTAACTATGTAAACAAATATTGGCAATAAGTTTTAACCCACTTCTAACTTATGTATGTATATTGTGACGCCGACCCTCTTTCGCGTGTTTTTTTTTATGGTGTAGGGGGGCAAACGAGCAGACGGGGCACCTGTAACTCAAGAATCACAAGTGCGTTGCCGTTAAGGTGGGAATAGGGAAAGAGGGGAGAGGGGTGAAGAGCGGGAAGACGGGAGAGGGGATGAGAGAGAGGTGAGGGGCAGGGTAAGGACGGGAATAGGGGAGAGGTAAGGGTTAGGGCCTCCGGTAACCTCACTCACGTGGCGAAA
Organism: Callimorpha dominula; assembly: GCA_949752705.1. Taxonomy (NCBI): domain Eukaryota; kingdom Metazoa; phylum Arthropoda; class Insecta; order Lepidoptera; family Erebidae; genus Callimorpha; species Callimorpha dominula. Next base: position 9,036,799 of record OX457010.1, on the reverse strand, counting down.
AGCAATGCAAACATTGTTTTACTGCCGGTTTCTGTGAGGCTGTGGTATCGAGCGGAGTCGAGGCTGCCCATACGTGCCGAAGCATGGCTCTCCTACTGGCTGGTAATATAGTATTTAAATCTTTAGACAAGGAACAGAAGAGAGAATCGCCGCAGCCAGCTAGCTCAGTTATTTATATATTAATTTTTAGTTTTCCTGTCGACTATCAATTACTCTCCTTACACATCAACACCCTATCCTTTCAAATCCTCTCCGCAAAGCGAGCCTTACAATATGTAGCTACGGTGACAATAGTATGATTTGGCATCTTGGTGCAAGAGGTAGGTAGTGGAACTCTTCAGTGGCACTAGTAAACCTCCCGAGTTTGTGCTTATATGTTTTGTTTTGACGAGTCCAACAGATTGGGCTTGGTAACGATGGTCCGATGATGGAGCCAGGAGGTGAATAGTGAAACTCTTTCTCAATTCGGTTTGCTATTAATTTTTTTTGTTTTACTTTTACTAAACTATTATTATTTAGTATAGAACTGTGTTTTTGTCCTTATCTATATAATAAACTTACAGCGCCCCGCGGTTTCACCGGCGTCATTCAGTCCCGATCCCGTGGGAATATCGGGATAAAAATAACCTATATGTTAATCCAGGACTCCAGCTATCTACATACCAAGTTTCATCGTAATCGCTTCAATGGTTTTGGTTTCAAAGAGTAACAAACATCCATACATCCATACATCCTCACATCTTCACAAACTTTCACGTTTATAATATTAGTAGGATTATAGTATATACTCGTACTTATACATTCAGAATCCCAAATCTAGAGGCAGCTTATAGCTAGAACTGAAACCAAATATCCGGCCAAGCTTGAAGCCGGACAGCAGGATATCCGGCCGAACATTGCCGATAGTCAAATGGCGATTGACAGTCCTGCGTGTCGGAAGTAATGCCACGCATTGCTTGCTGACTTAAAATAAATAGATAAAGATGTTACTTAGCCAATAACTCCTGATTTACCACGCATGAGGGCATCGTTGAGAAATGTATCAGACGAAACGACTTATTTCAAATCCTTAAATCTTGCTAGGTGTAACTCCTCGACATAACATTTAAGAAAGAATTCGTTGGGGTTGTTGAAGCTCAAAGACATGTACGCACGACAAGTTGAGCTAATCACGACGTCACAAGACATTTAAAAAAAAACCAGTAGAAACTCTGTCGAGCTCTCTCAGCTTAATCTTCAACACCGGCTAAAAAGTAGAGATGAGGAGACAGAGTCGGATGTATCACGAGAAGCTTACGTGACGTTCTGCGATTGCTTTAATAAGGTAGCAATTGAAAACAACAGTACAGCAATTAACAATACCAACGTCTCACGTTATAGAAATAGCAATTTCATGTGAAATTGGTTTTAATTTGAAGTCAGTGCAAATTAATCATGACCCTTATAATATATGGTGGTCAGCTAATTCTAGACAATAACGTGACTTAATCAAATTTGTCAGCAATTTGCAGGAGTGTTTCACGCGGAAGTGTTTTACTTTCTTCTGAAGCTGGCCTTCTATGAAGACAAGCGAAAAAGTTGGTCGCCTCTTAATGAGAGAAATTGGTATTGCACCATAATTTGCCGTTAGTGGAGTAAGAATACTATTAGTTTTGTTATAAATGAAAACATGGCGATAGTATTTATTACATGACTTAAAAAAAAACACGTAATTTTGACAGAAAAAAACACGTAATTTTGATATCCAGCGGGATAGTAAATTTAAGCTTGATTAGCCGGATACTATCTAGTATCCTGTGAGTGACATATTTACATATTATGCACGGAACCCTAATTCTTTTTTAGAAATAAAAGTAGCCATAGTTACTCCTTATAACACCAGCTATCTGCCAGTGAAAGACCTGTGGAAGTCGGACCACCCGTTGCGGACAATAGCCGCAACAAGCAAACAAATAACTGTATGAGCTTAAAGAAAACTATTATTTTATTTGTATTGATAGGCAAAGACAAAACAATTCAATACCCTTTAGCCTGTTTGACAACCAATTTCCGGTTTGTTTTTTTCTTATTTAATAACTATTGGCGAAGTTTAGTGTTGTCAATAAACAAATGGATTCATTAGACTATCGTTGACGGAGCTTTAGGCTATGTTCAGATCTGGAAGGGGGCAAGGCCCCCCACTCGCAAGGGCGTGGCTGCCTTTTGTTTAAGAGGCGTCCAAGGTCTGCCAGGGTTCTCGGGGACTTCCTTCCTAGGGTATACCCGAGTCCCTTGCAATAGACTTATTTATGACGGAACACCGTGTGGTTTTAGTCGGTTCGATTCCGACATACCACTTCACTGGTAGCCCCAGTGGAGTGATGACCCGAGGGGGTTTCCACACGATAAAAAAAAAAGGCTATGTTCAGATGACGGGCGATGAGCGCGCGTTTTGATGTCACAAGAACAAGCGGTCGCCATGTAAAGGCTATACAAAAACCCAACGCTTACTCAACGCCCTTTATCTGAACATAGACTTATAGTAATCAATAATTTTAGAATTACGGTCGACCTTCGACTTCTGGGCGGCCGTTCAAAACGCGCTGAACGCCTGTCATGTGAATATTCTCTAAATGTAAATATAAGCGTCTTCAATGCGGCTAGCAACAGTAACGCCTGCTACTCCAATTGTCAAGTTCTTGCAAATGTACAAGTACGTGTAATATAGTTTAAATGAACTGATAAGAGTGCATTGTCCCTGGACGCAGCTGCCCGTTATCGCTCCGTGGTCAACCTCATGGGTGCAATATAATTAAAAATATCGTGTGTTTAGTATTTACGATTTTATTCAAGGATATACAAGGAAATCCATTTAAAATCTTGTTGTACAACAATATAACATATAAATACTGCATTCTACTCCCAATTTTAGGTAGAAACATATACTTGTGACTTTAAATTGTCAAATATATACCGTAAATTTACGAGTAAAATGAAAGTACGAGAGTAACTTCTGAACGATAAAGAAACAAGCATACAACATAAAAAAGGTGGATATTAAATTGATTCTTAATAATCTCCGAAAGATATAAATGTTGCCTTATCTTACAAAATTACGTAATGCAGCTTACATTTAAGAAAAAATATTCAATACGACAACATAACGTATCAAGCACAAACATCTGTTTCCATAACCCCTCCTGAAACCAATAAATAACCCTCTTTTTGTTTGTTAGGGGGAAAAAACTAATCACTACAGTCAATTAGAACAAATGAAATTACTTGAGACGGTAAATCATTGTTGAAGTAGGCATAGCCATTGTGGGTTATTAAGAGCACTGTAATTTCTGAAGTCCAACGTAAATTTTAAGGATTCGCTGCAAAATGTTTCCATTTTTTTTTCGTGAAATAATCAAAGACACATACAGACAGTACCTTAAAAAACCGAACTGCCAAAACATATGAGCTCATAGTTAACAGCTTATCAGCTTCTTTGTAAAGGTAATAGTGAAAAAAAAAACACGAGAATACTCATGCTCTGAAAGGATACATGAAAGGTAATATTCAAACTTCTAATTGCTTTCGGTCACGCTACAGATACGAGTAGGACCAATAGCCGCTTAAAAAAGATACATTAAAACCTCCACGTATTATTTATTTTTTATTTTTAAAATCCTCTTCTAGGGGCTGTGCAAGGAACTTTAAAAAATAATAAAAAGAGGATATGTAGGGTCGTTGGCCGGAGGGCAGGCACTCTTTCGGGAACATCTGACCCGGCTCCAAACGTGTTTTGAATCATAGATCATTCGTGAGAGAATTTCGAGATGTGTTAGATGCTGTGTCTGCTGTATGTAATTTGTTCGCAGGATACGTGGGAAGGCAAATTGCTTCTGGACTACAATATTTTGTTCTTATCGATACTAACTCTTTAAACTTTTTCATAAGTAGGTATTTTATAAAAAATAATTAAAAAACCCATAAGTTACTCGAATAATGATACTACAAGTTTAGTAACGAAAAATCTACACAACACAATTTGTCATTTGACAGACGACAATTTCTTGTAGACGTAGTAAATATGGTAAGTGCTTAATATACGGCAAGCAAGGTACTAGTTAATAAGCTATTTGTAATTGTAAAGCTAATTGTAAGATTCTTGTCTTAAAATGAAATGTTCTATGTAAACAAAAGTCAATGTTTCTATATTTGTCCTCTATGCGTTCCGAGACCATTGATCAGATTGTGATGAAACTTTGGTAGGGTGTTCTGGGGACGCCCGCGAGGTAGCCCGGGCCCAAAAATGTATATTAAAAAAAATTACATTGCAACGCATGTGCAGCTAGGATTTTATATAAGAATGGTTTTTTTTTCTTTAATACCTGTATTGACATTTTGCACTATTTTTAATCATCATTTTTCTGAACAATCTTACTAATATAAAGGCGAAAGTTTGTGAGGATGAATAGATGGATGAATGTTTGTTACTCTTTCAAGTAAGGTTACTTTTTTTGTACAAAGAATTTAACTAAAAATGGAACACCTTTTGTACAATTAAATTGAATTGAATCATCAATTACATCACGTCTTTATAACTTCCAGCGAAGGAGTATTCAAATGGCGAAATGTTTAAGGGTTGAGAGGAAACAAATAAACAAAATAAATCCTTTTTTAGGGGTCGAGGAGACGAGGGTGGACTAAATGGAAAAGTCGACATAAACATGAGATTAAAAATAGTTTTGTTTTAAAATTGACAAAAAAAGTCTTTACAGCGGCGGTAGAGTAATGGCTAAGGCGTCGGACTTGCGGTCAAGTGGTTGCCGGTTCGAAGCCCACTTAGTGCACTACCGGCGTGAACAAACTCCTAACACAAGCCGTAAGCTTAGCTTAACAAGAATACTAGTAATGTGTGACCCACGTTGTTAGTCTTTAAAAAAAAAATGCTTTTTGATAGATTTACTCTTTAACTAGAGTATCAACTGACTAAAATTTGTTACAGGTACACAACTACCTGTAACAAATTTTATGGTATTCAAACCTCCCAAGAACTGTGGGACAATGAGACAAAACGAATCATTGTCTCGAAATCTGTATGAGACAACAAAATCTAAGTAATTATTCATAACCCGCATCCGCATTAGACGTTGGACCTCCCGGCCTTGACCACATTTGAAGAGCTGGCCTAAATAGACTGTCCTCTTTGTTAATGGGATATTTTGAAACGGTTTTGTCTTCGGAAATGGTCTGAAGGACCGTCGGCATGTACGCTTTTACGTGGTATTTACGTGTGTGATAGTGAACATTGGGCGTTATAACTGCAATAATATTTTTGTTATATACAATGCTCGTTAACATTATATTATAATTTAATATGATATTGTAAGGATTGTATCCATGTGACAAATTGTTTGTTAATATTATACATTCTATGCAAATTTTTTGATATGTTTAGTCTATTTTGCATGCCCATTGGTAGAACATAATGACTATGCCTTGTTCTGACACATTTATATTTATGTTCCGCAATAAATTAATCTGAATCTGAATCCTATTTGAATTCCTAGTCAGATGGAATACCATCTGACTAGGAATTTACATCTGAACCTCAAATTTAAAGCTAATAAAGTGAGATTTTCTGAAAAATATTCAGGTTTATTCTCTGCCCAATACAAGGCTCATGTTTTGCTCCGTGAGGATTTAATATAAGCTGATAAAACGTTGCCAACATATATGACAAGCAAGAGGATGACTGTTTAATAAATTAGATATTTAATGAAGTTTTTGAAGTGAAACTTCTTTATCGACGTATGGGAGAAATTTTTGTAGCAATCGTCACGTTTTTCGGTTACGCGCCATGTTGCTTTTTTTATCAAAGTTTAGTATAGTGACGTAAAGAATATAATGTAATATATTATAATAATAACAACAATATATTAGTTTTGAAGTTTGGTTTGAAATAAGAATAACAATATATTAATTTGAAAGTGATAAAATAAAAAGACTTATTCAAAGTTAAGCGAATTTACAAGAAAAGTGAGAGTGATTATATATTTCGTTTTATAATTTCTTAAGGCTTAAGCCTTATCTACCCCATTTTCGTGAAGTTGCAAATAGTAGAAAAATGATATGTCGTAAAGAAGTTTCACTTCTTACCTGTGTACTCTGGTACACACACACATTTTTTTTGTTGTGTTTAATTTAAGAAAATCTGTTTAGCCGTTTGGAGGTCGTCAGATCTTTTCTATTGTTGAAGGGATTTTTGTATTTGTATTTTAAATGTTTATTTTATGCTTATACCTAATAATACAGGTTTCAAGAATTTATTTAAGCTTAATTGTTTGTATCCTACGCAGGTATGGTGTGATGGTAGGATTCTTGCTGGAGCTCAATGTTTGTAATGTCTTTACTGCAATTTCTTGCGAATGAATAGAAAAGATGATAATAATAAAAAGTGCCTGTGTAAAGTATGTAATTTGTGAGTTATATATCTGTGTACTTATTTACAGTTCAATAATGAGTTCTGGTTCCCTCAAATTAAAGCAGAATTAAAAGAGCACACAATGGTTTTTCAGTTTGCAGTCCACTATCCATAGGCTAAGGTGACAGTAAGCTTGTTTGCTGTCTTAGTGTTGATTATGAATCAATCAGAATATTACACAAAACCACAGAGTACATAATAGTACAGGTACAGACGTCCCACCCCGCCAAATGATTTAAATGAATAGCGACTCTTGTTCCAATACAATAAAGTCGTAATTTAGGTTACACAGCGTTGATTACCTACAGTTATATTCAACTAGCAGTTGTGTCTCTTATGACCGCGTAACTCTATCTGTTGTCTTTTTTTTAAGAAATAATTAATCTGAATATCTTATTATATCAGTAAGTTATGTGCCCATTACTATTGTTTGTGAACAAATAAACCTAGGCTAGGTACTAATAACTAGATAGCCTAGATACGAACGGATGACAATTTTGGTACCTTTACCCTCGCCTTGTGCTTGAGGCTTTATACCTACACTGTGAAGTGGACCTGGCCTGACAAAGCTTCTTCCTATGATTGAGTACCTTGTGTTATGATTTGCAACCCTTTAATTTGTGACCTTAATGAATTAATAGACATTAATCACCAGTATGTATATCATCCTATTATAATCACCTCCTCATAATACCTCTTTTATTGCATCCGTTAAGATTGAACTAAAAACGAATTAATTTTTTTATAGCTGAAGGTGCAATGCGGTGCTGCCTCAAGACAATAACGAATATCTAAAAGAAATTTAAAATAAATAACCTCTTAACCTGACCACTTCCCGCAGCTGCATTAAAACAAAACGAATGCAATTTGAAACTCACTGTTCATCCCTCTAGGAAATAATGAGTCCATATTGTTTATCTCCAGGTCAGTGAACCCTAGCCCCACGTGTGGACACACGTGTGAGCTCAGTCCGAATCTTTGTCCGATCACTCCTTTCTTGTATTTCTAAGCTTTAAATTTTGTGAGGAGGGATTCTAAATCCGTCGACAACAACCGTGAATAGAGTTGCCATGGCTAAATATTATAGGTTGGAATAAAAATCTTTTCGTATTTTGTATGTATAAAATTGAACTAAAATCTCTTTGGTTCTACTGTTTGTAGCTGGCTAGTTTTAATATTAATGAATATAGGACATTAAGAAAAAGAAAAATAAAAGTAAAAAACACTTTCCTAGTTTTATCTCTACTGCCAACAACTAATGAGCCTCAAGTAAGAAATTAAGAAAAAAACGTCCGGAATTGTTCAACAGAAAAGGAGTGGTTTTTCATCATGATAACACCAGAAGACGTACATCTTTGGCCACTTAGCAAATATTGAGAGAGCTTGGTTGGGAAGTGTTAATGCATCCACCAATTATAGTCTTGACCTTGCACCTTCAGATTTTCACATGTTTCGATCTCTTCAGAATTCTTTGGGTAGTGTTAGGTTAACTTCAAGAAATTACTGTCAAAACTACTTGTCGCAGTTTTTTGAACAATAATCCTAAGATTTCTACAGCAACGGGATTATGTCACAAGATGGCATCAAGTAATCGAACAAAATGGCATAAATATATAACAATTAAATTTAATTAAACTTAAAAAAAAATGACTTGAATTTGTATGTAAAATACTAAGAAACTTTTTCTCCGACTTAATATATTACAGTTTATTTTAACTTCTTAAAATGATTTACAATAATAGACTAAGAAAAGGAAAATCAAATTTATACAACACTAAGTAAGTCCCGATCCTGTGGGAATGTTGGGATAAAAGGTAAGGTAGCCTATGCGTTAATCCAAGTATCCAGCTATCTACATACCAAGTTTCATCGCAATCGGCCCAGTAGTTTTTGTGTGAAAACATTACAAACATACACACAAATGTTTCCTCTTTAAAATAGTAGTTTAGACAATTTTAACAATCATCTCGCGACCCGAAACAACTAAATTTACAATACAGAATGACAAATGATATGAATAAAACATGTATCACCAGATAATTATTACACATACAAAAAAGGCGACCTTACTTATTACTAGTACTATAAATGCGAAAGTTTGTTTTTTATTTTTTCACACTTTTGTTAACAATAATAATCGATTAAAACATTATGTCAAAATATTTAAATATAATGTGGTTGAAATACAAATCTTAAATACCGGGAAATCTTATTACTAGAGATCGGATATTCGGATGCATATTTACCTAAAGTTCAGATGTTGGCTATTATGGAAAGCACTTTTTTATGGAAAGGAAATTCAAATTTAAGTGTACCTATACTCCGTGAGATGTAATAAACCCCAGTTTAACATAAATGACACTTGCTCTGTTACAACGTATAATGCTTGCTTTTCCCTACTTTTATTGTCAGTGATTTTTGACGAAGCAAAAACAACCTTATTACGTTGTAACAAGTGTCAAATCGGGCCTATGAAACCCCAGGAAATGTAAGCATTTTGTAAGAGAGCGAGTGAGACGGCAAATTATACTTGCTTGTGCGCAAGTAGCGACGCGACAATACAATTGCATTCGTAAATAAAAATATACTTAGAAGCCGCTTCCATAATTTGTTATTAAAAAAAATACCTTTAGGTAAATATGCATCCGATTATCCGATCTCTACTTATTACATATAACTACTACATTCATTATATATTTACTGTACACCATTATTATTATTATTTTATTGAGAATATTAGTAGTCTCCTAACTTTCATACAACAGACAATTTCCAAAAACATAAATTCGAACGAAATTATTTATAGCCAAGGCTACTCCACTTATTTCTCTCGTTCTTCCTTCGTGACCCTATCGTTAAAGGAGTGCACTTGCTAGCACTCACAATGTCTCACAATGCGACCCCGCCATTCGTTCACGACATTGCTATTCACTTGCATTTGTGTACAGCTTTAGATGTGAGACGCTCTGACAATGCCTTACGTTTCGGGTTTAGAAGAGAGTTGTGTTACGGATTGGAAATTGTGTTTTACAAAGAAATGGTAATGCTGTCTGGGGGTTTATTTAGGTAGTACAAACACTAATAACTTAAATCCAACATCTAGGAATTAAGAAAAAAAGAATTCTTCTCGTGGGAGAGCCATGCTTTTCGGCACGTATGGGTCGGCTCGATCGGAGAGATACATTGGAAAAGCGTGGGATTAAAAATATAACATTTTAATACACCTCTGCTTAGCCCCTTTGTGTTACATGCGTGAGAATAGTATATAAAGAAAACATCTCTACACGACAAGCGTCTTGTATTGGGTTCACCTACATAGTATTTTAACGAGTAGCTAGCATGTTCACCTATTATTAAAAAACAGTTGAAGTAGGCCTTCAACTGTTTATTACCTGGATTATTATTTTAATAATAACCACAAGTTCAACATCATTTATTTAATGGTAATAGGCCTTGTTAAGTTTTAACAGTTACGCCGGAATGGGTTCACCGAAATGAGCATGGCATGAACAAAATACTTTTGCTTCAATTTTCAATGTCAACTCAAGTCCGACAACTTAACTCAAGAGACAAACACATAAAACATTATTTTATTGTACTTTGCTCGCTTTATGTGGACTTTGCCAAGCCGGATGACCGTCTAAAAGTATTCTAGATGTGTAACTTGGGACTCAATCGCGAAACGCTGGGTAACGAAAAAGGTATTGTACCTTATAAATATTTCGAAATTAAGTCCCGACTTACACAACTAATATGTATCAAATCGCGATAGTTTAAAAGTATTTTCTTATACTTTGGGAATCGTTAATTTAAATACCACCTTACTACCATAGCTTTGGGGGGTCTCATTACTAGGTAAATATCCCACTAATCCCACTAATATTATAAATCCCACTAATACTATAAATGTGAAAATTTGGATGGATGGATGGATGGATGTTTGTAACTCTTTCACGTAAAAATCACTGAACTGATTGCGATAAACCTTGGTATGTAGATAGCTGGAGACCTGGATTAACACATAGGCTAATTTTTATCCCGATATTCCTACAGGACTTACGCGGATGAAACCACGGGGTGCTACTAGTATTGCATAAATTGGATTCTATTTCATGTAATGGTGTAACAATAATAGTATGACATTAAACGACACGAAATATTACAAAATTATAATGCTCTCGTTATGTAGTAGATAACCAAACTATACATGAACAAGCAATAATTACAGATGTAACAGTGCTGTTTGATAAAGAGCTAACTTTTGTACCACAAATGGACTGTATTAGAATAAAGGCATCTAGAATGTTAGGTTTTTGTATTATGAAATACCAGAAAGTTTCACATCACATCTCTCGTAACATCCCAGTTAATACTTTTGACCAACGGATTACAGATTCATAAACATTATCATTGTATCCTTGTCAAATGATTTGCGTTTTTAACCGACTTCAAAAAAGGAGGAGGTTCTCAATTCGTCGGAATTTTTTCATGTATGTTCACCGATTATTTAAATAACCCTAAACCAATTTGAAAATTTTTTTTTTTGTTTCAAATAGTAGAACTTCCCAGGTGGTCCCATTAATTTTATCGCAATCAGTCGAGCAGTTTGTGCAAAATCAACAAATATCTAAAAATTATATAGATCGATCTCAGACTAAAAAAGAAGAAGTTTTAGTCTGAGACATCGATGATATTTTCGTTTACTCCGAAACCTCGCTGTCAGATTGGAGCAGTGCGTTTAATTGGCCTTTTTTTTTTACGTGTGGAAACCCCCACGGGTCATCACCTCATCGGGGTTAACAGTAGGGTGGTATGTCGGACTCGAACCGACTAAAACCACACGGTGTTCCGTCACGGGGTCCTATTGCCGGGGGCTCAGGTGTACCCTAGAAAGGAAGTCCCTGTGAGCCCCGGCAGACTTGGCCGCCTGCTCGGCAACAGGCGACCTCACAATTTCGCGTGGGGGCCTTGCCCCCTCCGATTTAGAGAGGTGCGCGTGGAACACGTCGCGCCGCCGTCTCGGGCCTGCTTCTGCTAGGGCGACGGGTAACCCATCCCATCACCCTCAGGCAAGCGCTCATGGAGGGCGGAGATCGTCTCGCTCTCTCCGGCGCCTGGTGCGTCTTCTTCGGGACGGAAGAGTGCTAGATCTCTCCCGTTCCCTTTCCGCCGCCTCCTTAGCACTCATCACTTCTTCGCAAAACGAGGCGGCGGAATCCCATGCGCTCTCGTGCTGGACCATAACCATCACCATGGTTTCCAGTGAGAGGCTACCCACACCCAAGGCTATCGCGAGGTCAGCACGTTGCTGCGCCCACGCAGGGCACTCCACCAGAGTGTGGAGTGCGGTGTCCTCGCGACAGCCCATGCAATGGTGGCACACAGACGTTGGCTCCCGGCCTATCCGACACAGGTACTTACCAAAGCAGCCGTGTCCGGTGAGCACCTGTGTCATCCGGTAGGAGAGAGCGCCATGTCGCCTCTCCAGCCAATCCTCCATGATGGGTCTTACCGCCACAATTGTGGCGTGCCCCGCGCTGGGTCGCTCAAGTCGTTCCTTCCATTCAACCATGAGTACCTGGTGGAGCTGGGACCGTTGTGCCTCAATCGATCCCAGCTCCTGCTCTTGCGTCTCTCTGCACCATTTATACAGTGATGCAAGCGATTTAGCCTCCAGGTCCCATGGCGGTGTCCAGGCTAGGAGACTTCCTGCTTCAAATGAAACCGTGCGGTACGCTCTTATGACCCTAACGGCCATTACCCGTTGCGGGCGTCGCAAAATTGCGATATTGCTGGTCGTCAAGGTCTCTGCCCAGATTGGGCACCCATAAAGGGCCATAGACCGCACGATCCCAACGTAAAGTCTCCTGCAGGAGGCGTCCGGGCCCCCCAAGTTGGGTAACAGCCGCGAAAGCGCGGCCGCTGTCCTCGTAAGCTTCGCGCGTTTAATTGGCCTACCCATATTATATTTAAACAAAATATATCTCCTTTCCACTAAAAAGCACATTGAAGTCGGTGATATTTGTTTAAAAGATAATTATATTGTATATTTATGGTATGCAAAAGACACTAATATATCACTCGTATTACTAAATCATCTCCCGATGTATATCCATCCGTAATAACCAGTCCAATATTGCTCTAACAAAAAGAAGAACATTAAAATCTTCTTGTCATAATGTCTCATAGACATTACTCTTTCGAGTGATGTGATAATTTTCTTTAATACGATAGTTTGACGACAAAACCATTATCAAATCATGTGATTATTGTACTTATTCATCGTAGAACTGCCGTTGCTAACAAATTTAGAAAAAAAAAAAATCGTTGAGAACACATTTTCGACTTTATTTATACTTGGTGAGAGATGTGTTTAGCCAATCTTATCAGGAAAATCAATTTAAAGTTGATCAAAATGAATTTCTGGTTGCTTGACAACAAAATTGTGATGATTGCTTTGACATTGAACATGGCTTTTAAATGCAATTGAGCGTTTTATAGATTTTTTAATAAATATTGTCTGTAACACATCAGAAACTTTCCTTTGAATATGATTGATGAATTTTGAACTAGAAGTTCAGAGTCAAGATATATTATTATCAAAATAGTATTTTACTGTTTACACCTAGAACTTCAGAAAAGGACTTACAGGTGAAAAAGAGATTTCTATTCTTCTCATTTGCCGTCTTTGCACAATATAAATTTAATTTTCTATTCAGGATTAAGCGAGTTGACGACAAAAAAAAATGATAAAATCGGAAGGTGCGCGCGTGTGGCCTGCGAGTCTCACGCTCGCCAGTTGGCGAACAAGTCACAAATGAAATTGAATCTGTTTGTAATGTCATAATAACAGCACTTTACTAAATGCATCCGAATGTTTACACGGTACATATATTTATCAAAAAATCATTTTCTTTAATTTTTGTACGTGACAGGCATACAAAAATTATTTTTCCAAAATAAAAGTAGCCTAAGTTACTCCTTATAACACCAGCTATCTGCCAGTGAAATTCCCGTGGAAATTGGTTAATCCGTTCCGGAGATTAGCCGGAACAAACAGACCGACAGAAAGGCAAACATTTTTGCAAATAACTGTACTTATGAGCTTAAAAAAACTATTATTTTGACATTACAAACAGACACTTCAATTTTGTTAATTAGTATTGACTACATAAACGACATTTACATAGTTGTAAAAAATATGATTGTAAACCAGCAAAAGATAAGGATGGCATTTTTATTTGTATAATGAACATTCGCAAACCAGAAGCAATGCATTTCAAACGTCAAACTATATCTTTATGAGCAAGGTTAGATTAATGATAAACTCCAGTATATTTAAGTTCGAATCCTTTAGAGTAAAATCTAAACCTCTTGCAAATTTTATTTAAGTATGATATATTTCATTATAAAATTTAACAAAATAGAATCTATTCCTAACTATCAAGACAAAAATTGATTCTCTTCAGAAAACCATAGCGGCAATTTTTCGTACCTCAATAGAATCATCACCATTACAACCCAATACCACGACCCATTAGGCCTATAAATTGAACATAACCAGATCATAAAAGGCATCCCTTACAATATCCCTTCATAATTTCAAAACCGCTAAAACAGAAAACCGCTGCTAACCGTCAATCACCGACCTGTGTCGGCACTTCAATATACATTGAACCCTTTATGAAAGTAAGGATACAAGAGAGTGAAAGGAATGAGTCATTGAAGAGCAATAGGATACGGTTATGATGTTGCGAGCGTGTGGTAGGGGACCTTTAATAGGCCGCATCCTCCCGCAATCACAGCGCAGGAGTCTGTGACGCGTGAACTGATTTGTTGGGACTGATGCATACGGCTCGATTTTTGTGACCTTGAAAAAATTGTACATTCGAAAAAGTAAAATAGGAGAAGCAATGAATTGGAACAAAAAGTATTGAAAATTTTTAAATTTCAATTTTAGTTCGTTATTCTTAAATTCAAAAGAGGTAAGGCAGAACAACTTTTATCTAGAACTGGGAGATTCTCTTCCGAATACAGATCTTAGCAGCTAAACAGAAGTGAGGAATGTCCTTGACAAATCGTGAAAACTCTCCTCATAGTCTAAGCCTCTAAATTCAAATTTTTCAAATTCAAATTCAAATTGTTTATTTGCGTAATACAGGTTATACAAAGATCTTGGAAACCATTTATGGCCGATGTATACTACCCTTTTAGGTGTGCAAATGTTTCATATTAGCTTATCACACTAAAACACAATAAATATATTTAATTGTTATCGAATAATAATAAAATCTTAATTCTAAATTACATTAATTATAGTATTTTTAATTAATTTCATGTCAAATCAAAATACTAGGTACAGTCAATGAAATAAATAATTGTCAACGTTATTAAAAATTATCCAAAAGGAAGTCATTTATGTTGTAATACGTTTTTTCAATCAGAAACGCTTTGAGTTCGCGTTTAAATTTTTTTATGTCACATATATTTTTTGGGAGCTTGTTAAACTTTAGGAACCATGCCGAGGACATTTTTATCAACAAGTGCGCTTGTGTGGGGCGTTGCATGGATTCTGTCATGCTGTCTTTGACTTTTTAGGGTTTGAAAATTGTCTGGATGCAATTTAATAAAAACTGCTAGCTCAAAAATGTACAATGACGGTAGAGTTAAAATTTTTAGTTCCTTGAAGTGAGGTCTGCAACTGTCCGGTAATCTTAAACTACATACATATAAAAGTCTACCTTTTTAAGATAACTACTCTCTACTTCAAAAAGTAACCAAATAAGGTTCCGCTATTCGTCATTCTATGTCTATACTTCAACAATAACTTGACGCGACTTTAAGTCATGTTTAAGTAACTAGTATGTAAAAGACTTAAGTAATATAAATAATGCACTTATTTATTAAACAGGTTATATAATATAGTTTTTAATCAGAACCTCCCAAAAGCCTAAATTATGTTTTTTACCACACATTAGGACTACACAACAAATTACGTAGACATAAAAAAGATTCTTCGTTCATTCACTTGGAATTGGTTAATATAAATTAGAACATCCACTGACGACTTTATTCCGGTCTATAGTCTGTTCTCATAGTTACAGTAATCAAATTCCTTTCTTTATATATGGGTTTTTACTGTATTTTAAGAATGGTATTGAACGCCTTATTTAAAATCCTGTATAGATTTACCAAGAAACAATGTATGTTCTATATGTCATAAATAACATAATCAGCAACCTTCTTAACTAACTGATTTTGATTTGGCAGTTGGTCTGCTTGCCTCATAAAAATATTAAGCCCTAATAAATCAGCAAAAATCGTTCACCTGTATGTATCGAAGCTCCGTATACGCCTGCGCACGTTCAAGATTGGCACCTGTCAACCTCGCTACGCTGCGCGGCCACGATCCACATTATTGCCTTGTTGTATCCGTAACGTATATAATAACGCAAATCAGTGCCTTTCTGTGTCTCTGTATATCATAGGTACTTGTACGTCAAATAACCATGAAATCGCAAACCAACCGTGCGATTTTAAAACGACCATTAGAAAATCATTCTGTGTTTTTCCTTTGACAACTTATCATTAAAGAGACAAGCCAACTATTTCCATCTATTCATAACAAAACGCACTTAGTTTGTCTACGCCGTGTCCATGCAGAAACATGCAGTAACAAACCGATTTTTTTGTATTCATCCTGACCAAGACGGGCCCAAAATTTAAAGAAGTCCAAATTGTCTGCACCTTCTAAAGATACTTTCAAATAAAGTTTTTGAGGAATCTGAATTAAATTATGTATCAATACGGGAATTAACGCGATCACGTAATAGGATTACATACCTCGGAATTGAAAGTGCATCAGAGTCAGCCTGTGACCACGGCCAGTGCAACCTGGTCGAAACGTCAGCTTTCCGTATATACAAAATTATATCATGGAACGCAAGATTTAAAAGATCTAAATTTTTACTAAAAAAGAAGCAATTCAAAGACAGATTAAAAGTCTCGTCACACTGTTCGGGAAAGTTCTTCTACAATTAGAATTTATTATGGATTTTATAATATAATAATAATAATAATTCCACACATCTCACACATGGCCGTCTGATCCAGAACTAGGCAGAACCTGTACTATGGTAACCAGACTGCTGATAAACATACTTATATATTTCTAAATACATACATATTATAGATAAATTACACCGAGACAGAACAAATGATCGTGCTCATCACACAATTATTTGTCCTGGGTTGGAATTGAACCCAAGACCTCTAATGTTGCAGGTCTGTGGGTATCTCTCTAATTGGACGACTTATATCCAGGACCGGATAACCTATGTCGGGGCCCCTAGGCAATACACGTCTCGGGGCCCCTTTACCTCTTTCCAACTTCTAAAAATATTTTTTCTGTTTTTTTAGTATATTGTGAAGTTATGCCATCACTCTATCCATAATAAAATGCACACAAAAGGCAGAAACAAAAATGTATAAAAAAACAGTACAATCGGCCTATCAAATAAAGTGATCTCTTCCAGAAAAAAAAATCAAATCATTGAGACAAATCACGTTTTCTTTGGTCGCGGGGCCCCTGAGCAGTTGCGTACACTGCCTTATGGATAATCCGGCCCTGTTCATATCAATATATACATATATACAATTCATAAAAATGCTTCACATATTCCACCACTTGTTTCCAATAGATACCTAACAGCCAATCTGTAACTCGTAAAGTATAACCAATTTGAGATAAACCGCAGAGTAATCCTTCAACCCTAATTCAAACCATGAAGGAAATGACCACATAGTTTCTATAACCACGAAACGTAAAAATAATGCGTCCTCATAGGGTTGTATAATGTATACCTCTGTGACTAACGTATTTTTTAGTGATGTGATCTCAACGTACCCTTTCTGGACAAATCGATCTAGCGTGAACGCATCACTTGACACACACGGACTACTTGAGTACAGGCGCGTGCACAAGAAAGGAGATAAGTTTTTACTAACCTAAAAAAATTTGATTCGTGGCGTATATTTTTTATACTCCGTTTTCGTGGAGACGTTGGTCACGTTCTATGTTTGTGCGTATATATGCGTTCAATTGGAACATCGGAAAAGTTTATTAAATTTGTGTTCGCAAGTTTTTATAAGGCTCGTGGAAGAGCTATGCTTCGGCACGTATGGGCCGGCTCGACCGGAGTGATACCACGGCCTCACAGAAAACCGACAATGAAGCAATGGTTGCATTGCTTTTCACCGCGTGAATGAGGTTACCGGAATCCCGAACCCATCCCTCTCCCCCTCTTCCCCCCTCTCCCCCCTTCCCCAACTCCTACTTGTGACTCTTGAGTTGCAGGTGCCCATGGGCGGCAGCAGTCATTTACCATCAGGTGACCCGTCTGCTCGTTTGACCCCTATACCTTAAAAAAAAAAAATCGATTGGCATGTTATCAAACGTCGACGTTTGAACGATGCGGTCAGTTTTAGCTATCTATGTATATCGTGAAATACGATGATTTCATGACATGGTCACATCAAAGTCTCATCTATCTCTCCGTCTACGTTCACCCGAAACGCGATTGACTATTTCAAAATTCCTTACTCCTTCTCACATCTGACTAGTCATTTGAACAAACAAGTGCCGATTTTTTTACTTACCAACCCTGAAGAAACGTTGTTGTCTATTCTTAAATTGCAGGTAACATCGAATATCTTCGTGTCGTCCGGACAGCATAACAACATTGTTGATTACAGACAAAGGCTGTTCTGAAACGCTCAATGTTGTCATAACTTATTTAATCCTGATGGTCTGAAACGGTTTATGGACACCCGGAGACATTGAGCGTTATAGAACAGCCTCTGTCTGTATTCCACAATGTTTTCTAATTACGCGTCGGGACAGTATCTTCCTCCCAGTATTATGTGCACACTAATAATATATGAGAGTGTTACTTACCAAGTCGTTTGTGTGTCATATGCTTGTTTGACACCTTAATATCAGAAAGCTTTGAATTCAACTACATATCCGGCTGTTAGGCAAAATTTTCCGTCTAATATAGCAAATAGTCCGACTTAACCCTAATTACGAAGCTTGTTAAAATGCCTCATGTAATACTAAATTATTAGTACTAAATCAGCTTGTTTACAAATTACGCACGTGCTTCGGCTTACAAATACCTATTCTACGGTTTTTAATGAAACGCAAGCGATATGAGTACTAAAATAGCGACAAGGCTATTTGGATAAGGTAATAATAATAATCTTTCCTTTTAATCCTAGCGGAGGTTTGCACTGTTAAATTATGCTATTATCTATCAATCTATTTCAATCAATCAATTTATTTACGTAATAAAGTTAATTAGTAATTATACTCTTACGGGTTAAGTATAACTTACTTTTACAAATTTATAAAATAGAAAGTTCTTTAATGTAAAGAACTTCACTACAAAAGAAAGATACTTGCCTCAAATAGCATGTTCTTTTGAATATTACATACCCACTTTTGGCGAGCTATCCTTTTATCCCGCATTCGAGCACGTCTGAAGATGAAGCTAAGAATTTCCTAACCGAAAAAACCGTAAAAAATTACACGGAACCATTTGGAACATCAAATTCGCACACTAACGTATAAGTGTTGATCGCGGCCATCAAGTACCAGGTACGTAATTTTATAAGCTAATCCTGCAAGTTGTAAATACAAAAGTTGAACCCAAAAACCAACTGGAAAAAATGGATGTGTGGATATGTGGATGTATGGATGTATGGATGTTTGTCACCCTTTCACGCAAAAACTACTGAACCGTTTACGATGAAACTTGGTATGTAGATAGCTTGGGACCTGGATTAACACATAGGCTACTTTTTATCCCAATATTTCCACGACATTGGGACTTACGCGGGTAAAACCGCGGGGCGCAGCTTATAATAATGTAATTAAACAAGACAATAATTAGTTTTTCGTATGATATAAACGTTATCAGTAACGGAAATGGAGATTTATTTGAAACAAACATCACTTCCTGGTTAATCAGGTCAACGACGAGTTGGGTAAAACTATGATAAATAATAGGGCCACTGTGATTGTGGGTGTCATAATATACTAGGAGACTTTTCTAACATGACAGTGAACTGTTTGTTGGCTTTCTTAACTACTCAACGATCATCATAAAATTGTGTGATCACGTTGTCATAACCAAAGAAAAAGATATAGGATACCATTTCATCAAGAAAAAGTACCGTTTAGGAGCGATACTTGAATTTATTGACAAAATCTTCACACACATTAACGCTATGTAAGCCACCGTCAAAAGCTAAGTAATAAATAATTTAAAAACAACTGTTTTTAGTATTACGATACTTTAATCACTTCTGAGCTCAACAGTACATCGTTCAGGAGTTAGTAGGTAGATAATTATACGGTGATTTGGTGTGCCCGACGTGACTAATAGATCCCTCTGAAAGAGCCCGACATATTGACCGTAAGGACAAATTGCCAAACGACTTCACACGGGTTATTGGACTGCCCTCTTGATGTATCTGTTTATTATTCTATAAAAATGCATGTCCGAGTACATGCATTTTTGTAGCCGTTGGTTGATGTTTCAATATTATACTTAATGTATTTAAAGAAAATGCATGTTGAAGGCATCTCAGAGTTTTTTTTAAGCCTTTTTATTTTTATACATTTTATTGTTGAGCAACAGTTACTTACATAAATATATTCAAGATATTTTTTAAATTTTTCTATATCTAATATATAATTGGGAAATATGCCAATTATAAAAATATATCTAAACTAGCTGCGCCCCGGTTTCACCCACGTATGTCCCTCGTTAAGTTTTCTTAAATGTTCTAATTTTCCGCGCAATTTTTTTTTTCTTTTATAAGAACCTTCTCCTGACAATAACAAACACGAAAAAAGAATAAGTGAAATCGGTATAGCCGTGACCAAGGGAAATAGGGATTTATATATATATATATATATATATAAATAGGGATTTATATATATAGATAACATGTTCCACAAAAAACTACAGCAGTTTTTTTATATCATAATAACTGGTTAGGTACCCACAAATTGTAATGTTAGTTAAGTAAAATTAGTACCTACGTTATGAAGTAGAAAGCATAATACTTATGCATTCTACGCCTTGTTGGCAATTTCGCATGGCCATGTCAGTCAGATTCTTAGAATACCAGCGTCTAACTACAAAACTGTTGCAGATTATGTACTTACCAAGTTTGAACATTAAAAACAATTAAAGGTTTTTTGATGCCATAGGTCGATATATATCCTACTAAGATAAATCCTTATATTAGCACGAAATAACATTTAGTAGTAGAACAAGTTTAAGACGGGAAATGTGAACACAATCGCGAAATTACGGCATAACTTGTTTGCCTGTGCTACAATATTTCATTCAGTAAACCGCTTTTGAATAGCTTTATACAAGTGAATATAGACCAAACAGCTCACTACCTTTTTTTTCTCTCTTTCTCAATCGATTTCCTTTATTAGGGTTCTGTAGCTCATAGAAATATGAAACCCTGTAGGATCACTTCTTCTGTATGTCTGAGCTTTTTTATCAGGAACGCATCGAGGTATTAAGTTGAAATTAACATGAAATACCTGTCTGCGGTCCCTTAAATCTGTAAAACTATGCTTCTAAGTAAACTCAAAAGATGGCCATTTAAGCCCTATATCTTAACCAATTTTATTAGTACGCAGGTAAATCAAAACCTATACGGTAAGTACTTCACATTAACCTAGAACCTTGGAAAATTGACTGTTTCGTATATCGATGTATGAGGAAGTATTTTTAGAACGGCAAAATTAAGTTTGTCTTTCAATTCGATTTACTTTCTGTTCTTACTTAAAGTTTCTTCTGTTCTTTGTAATGTTAATTACTTATTTATAATCAGAAATAAAACAGTGTTTAGTGTCTAAATATATAAGGTTTTATGGAACCTTCAATAAAAAATAGAAGACTTCCGTTCGTGTACTTCTTGAAGAGTTCCACTGTCCTCCTCCTGGCTCCTTCATGAGATCGGCTCCCATATACCAAATTATAGTATTGTTATCCAAACTACGTAATATATACATAAAAAGTTTAACTTCGGTACTACAATTAGAGGTAGGTTGAAATTGACGTCCAAGATTTGTTAACATTGTTTGTTAGTTAGTAAGTTAGTTACAAGCGGAGCTAATGAAATCTTGTTAAAAAAATAGAGAATTACAACTTTTTTTTTTATTTTTTATAAAAAGACAACCCCGCATTAGGAATATTCCTGTGTCGTGGGGGGCTTCACAAACATTTAAACAACGGACACAATGAACACCCAGACTCGGGACAACTATTTGTGGATCACACTAATTTTTGTCCCGTGTGGGATTCGAACCCACAACACTCGGCGCGGCGTAGTGGCGAGGTGACCACTTAAACCATTGCGCCATCCGTGCAGTCGACTTTCCATTTGCGAAGACTTTTAAATTTAAAAAAGGAAAGTTGTACGAGCTTGTACATGATTTGATGACTCCACACTTTACAATATTATATATAATTTACACATTTTATAACAAGTGTGCAATATCGATAGCTGGCCTTACTAAACACGCGTCGCGTAGTAGTATAAAATCGCTGATTAGGCTAACTTGTGATAATTGTCTTAGTGAAAATAAATCGGGTTTTACGTTAACTCCAGCACACTCTTATTTTATCTGAACAACACCTGCAACTTACAAAACCTCCACTGCTCCACCAGCTATCTGATGTCACTGTACAAAAGGAGACCTTAGAACTTTATCCCTACTGTACACAAGAATACCATTTTTCATACAGCCAGATTCCATTGATTATTTATATATAACCAAGGTGGCAATAATTATCTTTTTTAAAAAGTATC
Organism: Callimorpha dominula; assembly: GCA_949752705.1. Lineage (NCBI taxonomy): Eukaryota > Metazoa > Arthropoda > Insecta > Lepidoptera > Erebidae > Callimorpha > Callimorpha dominula. Next base: position 9,014,442 of record OX457010.1, on the reverse strand, counting down.
ACCGACTTCAATGCACCCCAAAATACCTAAATCGCTTTAAGTGTGCCTATAAAATTTAAAGAGTTCCCTCATTTTTTTCAGGATCCCATCATCAGATACTGACCTGATGACCATGGGATCACCTGCGAAGTATACCCTTTCAAACTAAAGAAGAATTTTCCAAATCGGTCGAGGGCATCTTTGAGTAATCGGTGATCATACATAAAATATATATATATACATTTGAACATAGAACCTCCTCCTTTTTTGAAGTCAGTTAATAAGATCCACCGTCTGGTAAGCGGTTACCAGAGCCTCTAGAAACAACACTAATAGTCTCAATAAACAATCCAGTCCGTTAATAAACACATGCTAGTGCGTATAGTGCTTTAAACCGCAGACTTCTTTAAGGTAGAGGCAGTTCATCACACTTATGATTTGAATGAAAATACAATATATTATGCCCTCTGCCCTCTTTATTACCCCAAAAACAAATCTCCTTATTAAAACAAAGCCTTATTTAGGATAACTAGTGTTCGCCGGTGGTCAAATAAAAGGGAAAATCGACCATAACCATTATTGAAATTTGAAGAAAAACGTAAAGTCACCTTCAACCCTCAAGTTCTTCGTCATCAACACCATCATATTGATCACCAATCTTTGTTTACACAGTTGATTCTTGTTAAACTCTGTGCATTTTATATGAATTTACATGTTTCTAACATTTTTGTCGAGCGAGGGGCTCGCGGCTAAGTGGTAACCGAGTAGGTTAACATATTACAAACTTAAGTAATACTAGCCAGGTCAGTCTCGGATGGGTGACCACTCTTAACACATTGAGACCCCTCCGTGCCTCGGAGAGCACGTTAAACCGTCGGTCCGCGACTTCGTTCGTGTGGAAATTCAAATTTATCCAAAGTGATTTTCTGCGCAATATTCTTAATTTTTCGTTCCGTAAAAACCTACTACAAAGTCTTAGAAAACATAAAAGAGATGAATGAAATCGGCTAAGCCATTCTCAAGTTATGGCGTGACCAAGGGTAATAGGGTTTCATTTTAATATATATAGATATATGAGAAACTAAGAAAATATAACAGCTTGCAAAATAGATGTAAAACAGGAAGTCCAATAATGGAATAGTCTTCTAAAGTTCAGTTATTTAAGACTAACGGAACACGTGTGGCTGTTACACCACCGCGTATATCGGAAATGCGTAAAATCTGTGGTTGCCAGGTGGTGTCGAATTTTTTGTCGTCTCGCTCTAAATGTGGTCGGCATCAATCAACCGCGAGGTTTACGGGGTTCGAGTCTGTTTGAGTGATCATGTGTCATGCAATATGTCAGGTTGAAAGGAAGTTTAAATTTGTGCAATATGGTTATGCACATATAATTGCAAAACATCTGTTTGCAAAGGAACGTGATTTTATTTAAAATTGCATTATTAAATTATGCAGACTTTAGTTACTTATTCTAAGTTACGATATGTTTCTAGATATTTTTTAATCAAGGTACCCTTTTTTAGAACCTACAGTACTTTTTAAGGAGATTTAATCAAATTTGACTGTTTTTAAATGAAAATTATTGAGTTAAGTTACAAAAAGTCAATGTTTCAAAATAGTTCATGTAGTAGGTAACGATCCTACTTTAACACAACACAACAATTTTTGTCCAATCTGTGTGAGAACATCTCATAAATGGTTGTGTTGTGTTTTGTGAATGTAAGCAGAAACAGTTTCTCATTATTTTCCCTCGAGTTTAACAAAAACTTAATTAAATTTTGAACCAGTTAAATTAGTAGTTTAACTTACATGTAGACGTTCTTTTATTTTTAAACAGACTGATATGTCTGCTATTTGTGTTATATTATATATGTCTGCTATTATAACTAATGGTAAATATTATGTTAAAATTGTTCTTTTAATTTAGGTTAATGTGTTACTTCTTCCTTACTTTACACCTGCCATGTCCCTCACTGCATCACCTTAAGGTTTATGGGTAGATTAAGTTACTTCTATAAGTACATATAATAAAATCGTAACAAAGTAAAAACTGTATTCGTATTTCTCGACAAGGTGTGCAAGCTCTTCGTGCGAATCATTGCGAATCGACTCGTCGAATGGGGCCGGACCTGGCGGATAACCAGATTGTACTCCGTACTCCGTACTATGCGCGTAAGAGCTCTGTCGGAGGAGGCGGTGTCTCGAAGTGCGGTGATTCTGGCAATGTCCCTGGATATCGCTAACACCTTTAACACCTTACTCTGGAATCGCACTGAAAAGTGGCACTCGCTTTCATGAAGTGGCTCTCTACCTTCACCGCATAGTCGGGTAATTTTTATTAAGAGTGCTGTAATCTACCCGAATCGGGAAGGGTACGGTCGGCAAGAGATGTCGTATGGTGTACCGCAAGGCTCGGTTTCAGGACCGCTTCTGTGGAATATCGGCTATGACTGGGTGCTACATGGTGTTTCTGAGTGGTGGCGACGTAACGTGTTACGCCGACGAAACCCTTTGTGGACACCTGGAAAATGCGTTACAAAAATGAAAAATTTGTTTACTATTATTTGTAATATATCAACGCAAGTGGTGCAATTCAGTAGGATTAGCGCGAATGAACGTATGGTCTTAAGTTAAAACTGCCTAGTGATTTCTACGATAACGCGAATTCTAAAAAAAGGTACGGTAATCAATACGTAAATCAACTTAGGAATTTATTTAAGAACCTTCGACCGCGGAGTGTCCATCAGAAAGACTCTCGTACCATATTTAAACAGTTGCAAACGAGATTTATTACAAGGAATATTTCAATGGAGAGGAACACTTCAACCTTTCTTCTCAGGCCCGTACAAAGTCATAAAAAGTAAAGGGAATGAAAAAGAATCAGTACTCTCTCATCCCGCCGGAGACTTACCGGGCGCTGAAGAGCGCTTAACCATCTCCGGCGCCATGAGCGCTGGGATCTTTTCATCATTTTATACTTAAGATGGTTTACAAACTGATTTTTTTAAAGTTTGAAATAATAATTATAAGCTATTGAAATAATGTGAACCAAATTGATTATTTTTAAACTTTGACTAAAAACATGACAATGTGCTTTTACACACCTCTTAACAAAATTCATATTCAACTTTTACATATTTCTTAAATACATGGCAAATGACATACATTATTTTAAATTTAACTTACGCAATGCACTAAGTAAATACAACCCGCTGCTGTGGTTGCTTAAATTACCAGAAACACTAATTCGATTCACAAATACTAGCCTTTTCATCAAATCTTAATTTTGCAAAGATTTCTTACACATCTTCCAATTCTTACATTAACCCAGTCAATAATAATAATAAATACATATCACAACAATATCATCAATAATTATGTTATTAATGTTAATGTTGACATTTAACAGTTAACTTTAAATCGTTTAAGAACTCCTAACACATTATTTCAACAGATACTCTAAATATTTATATGATAATCACGTACAATGCGCAGAAACACTATTGTCTTGAATATTATAATCGTTTGTACGCTAAAGTATTCAAATCGCTTATTGTTTATCATCTTAGGAATATTAATTATTAGGTATTTGTAATAAGAGTTTAGATTGTTATGTTTGTTTCTAGAAGTTTCCTATTTCAACATTGTCATATTTTAATTGGTACTTTTGTAATCACTTTATGTTTACAGTTTCGAAAGGTTTAGGAGTAGTCGAACCAACAATAAAGAGGAAAATGAATCGATAAGAGAAAAGACGGTGAAGGTTGCTCTCGAAGAAAAGACGCAGACGGTTTCCTTCCTCAAAGTATACGGTTTCAAACATTTTGGTTAAGACCCCAAGTTGATGAACTATCTACGCCGCAGATACATGCAGATACGGTTTTCCTTGGTGTACACAACTACAGTTGTGGTGTGACCACTTTAACTTGGTACACACAACACAACAACAACTCCTACATAGATAGAGCTTCGATCTTACGCTTTCGCAAATTACAAGACTTTCTTAGAACAGGACACTCGCATTCGTTTTATTACAACAGGAAACAGACCGCAAATTTAGGATTTGCGGAACTTTTTTTATTACCTTTACTGTACCTAATTGTAAATTCAAAATATGGGTCCAGGTTTTGGTCTTCAAGCAACAATTCACAATGGATCCCCAACACTTTATAACATAACATTTAATGGGCGGATAAGTAACTTTGACTACTTTTTATACCACACCCGTAAAGTGCAATGAGACTGTGGTGCGGTGCCTTCTCTTTTTTCACAGGTCTTTCACCTTCTTTTGCTGATTTGTCTCCCACTTTGTAAAGGAATTAAGTGGATTCAAAACTCCTCATCTATGCAAATATTTCTCTTCTCTTCTCTCCTCTTCTGAAAACTAACTGAGCTAGACTATTTACATATTATGTAAATATATTAATTGAAACTAACTCATTTTTCTTAAAAGAACACACGAATATATACAATTATGCACATGCATCGAATTTAGATAAATTCAGTATAAAATAAGGTGTGGTAATTGATAATAATTTTATTAAACAACACACCTCGAACACACTCATTCGAGATCTTTAATCGATGTTTTGAAATCGAGAATGCGTATCGATACGGTATGGTATGATTGTATCAACTGAATTTTTTTATTGATATTGGACACGGTTTCGCTTGCGTTGAAAGTGTGATAAACAAATTAGGATAATTACGTGGCTGTCTTTTGAACTAGACCGTTTTATTTAAGAAAAAATGAGTTAAGAAATTTATTCAAATAACTACCTGCATGCAACATAATTATTACTAGACTAAAACTGCGCTCTTTACTTTTATATTTTTAGGGTTAGCGGTAACTTTTATGCTTATATTTTATCTCAATAAACAGGATAATGCAACTACCAATCGATGCATTGACACTTGGCAAGAAAGCCATTTAAATTTAAACCTGCAAAAAAAACTTGAACAAACTGATAAAAAAGGATATATTCGTTTTCCGATTAAACGTATTTTAGTTTTCTTTATTAATATTTTTTAAGGCTCATCGTGTAAGAATTCCTGTCCATCCGCGCAAGATGCACAGCACATAACAAATGCACGGATGTACTACTTACTTAAACAAAACAGACAGCTTCCTCCAGCTACAAAGTTAAACTCACAACGCCATGCGGTAAAGATAATTTTTTACAAAGACTTTTGACAACTCACAACAGGGAGCTTTTAGAGCTTTTTACTTACCAGACACTGCCGTCGGTCAGATCGAGTTTTTTAAGTTAAATACTACAACTTAGGTTACATAATACTAGTAAGAAAATATAATAATATGGATAAAAAGTTGTTTGTTTGTGTAATAAATCTCATCTTATCTCTGAAACTACCGGTCCGATTCAAATAATTATTTTTGTTTTTTTTTTATGGTGTAGGGGGCAAACGAGCAGACGGGTCATCTGATGATAAATGACTACCGTCACCCATGAGCACCTGTAACTCAAGAGTCATAAGTGCGTTGCCGCCCTTTAAGGTTTGAGTAGGGGAAGAGGGGGAGAGGGGGGAAGAGCGGGAAGAGTAGTATTGGATGGAGTTGATGGTGAGTAGGTGTCGATTTAGGGCCAGACCACTATTCTGATGTCAAGTCGGTTGAGACTGAGTAGTCTGCAAGTCAAACGTGGTGAGACCTTCGTCAGCACCAGTTTGTATCTAGTTCCGGCCCAGCGGTTGTTGATATAAGACCGGAGTACATGGTGTTGCCCTCCAGGGCCTTTAGGACGGCCATACTGTCTGACAGTATGCGGATGTTATACTCCTTTATACATCTTGACATGACCGCGGTAGCGGCGTAGTTTATCGCAACGCACTCACATTGAAATATGGAACTGTGCTGCCCTAACTCTAGTGATACTGTTATGTTCAAGTCTTGTGAGGAAATTCCGGCTCCAGTCCTTGTCCCCAACTTAGAACCGTCCGTGTATATTCGGACTTCATTCATGCCAGATTGATCTCGGTCGTTTTCATATAGCTGTATTCGGTACCTCCTTTCGAAGATATGTTGTTTGGGGATCCTATCGCATGGGGCAGCTATTAGTGGTTGGTATTCCACTAGTTCATTCCATAGTTTGGAATGGGCACCCTCTCGGTTGTACCACAGACCCAGGTGTTTAAGTCTGGTGGCTGACACAGCTGCTTCCTTCTGTATAAATAGGTCTAGTGGTGCTAAGTCTAGAGCTACTTCTAGGGCAGCTGTTGGAGTCGTGCGCATGCATCCAGTTGCGGCAGCACATGCGAGTCTCTGGAATTGCTGCAACTTGTTACTGACGGTGCTAAGCTCTGGTCTCTGCCACCAGGCAATAGCACCGTACGTGATGATCGGCCGTATGACCGTTTTGTACAGCCATAGTGTGATTTTTGGTGATAAGCCCCAGCTTTTGCCGAGGAGTCGCTTGCATTGGCAGAAAATAATGCTGGCTTTGTTCAGTTTCGTGTCCAGGTGCCTGTTCCATAGAAGTTTACTGTCAAGTATCACTCCTAGATACTTGACCTCCTTGGTCCTTGGACCTCCTAGGCGGGTGTTGAATAGTTTAGGTAGTCTTAGTTCTCCTAAACTACGTTTATTTGTGAACATAATCAATTCCGTCTTTGTCGGGTTCACTGTTAGGTCGTGTTTCTCACACCACTGTTCAACGACCTTCAGTGCGGTTCTCATTAGGTCGCATACCACACTCTCAAAGGGGCCGCTGATGAGGATGGTCAGGTCGTCTGCATAGCCCACTGTGAGGAACTTGTGGTCATTGAGCTGAGTAATGAGCTCATTGATCACAATGTTCCCCAAGAGAGGTGAGAGAACTCCGCCTTGCGGACACCCTCTGACCACCACCTCTCTTGTCGTGTTATTCACAGTAAATTGTATGGCTCTGTGTCTGAGCATGCTGTCGATCCACCCGGCAATTGTGGGATCGACCCCATGTCTTGACAGAGCCAGGCTGATGCTGGTGAAGTTAGTTTTGTCGAAGGCACCCTCGATATCGATGAAGGTTCCTAAGGCAGACAACTTGTTCTTTAGATTGCCCTCTATGTATAAAACTTCTTGATGAATTGCAGATTCTGTTGATTTGCCCATTGAATAAGCATGTTGGTTGGGGTTCAGAGGGTAGCTGGCTAGTGCAGTACTCCTGATTTCTCTGTCTATTAGTCTCTCCAGTACTTTAAGTAGGAATGATGTGAGACTGATGACATTTCTGTTCTTTTGTTTAGGATTTTTTTGTTATACCTACTGTAAAGGATGATCGTTCTCTGGGTTGCAACTTGACACCAATAAAATCATTTATAACGTAATGTTTCCTTGCTCCTGCCGGAGGCAGGATGAGAGGGTTATGACGGAGTCAAGCTGATTGAATCTAAAAAATTAAACCTACGGCTCAGAAAGACGAGATTATTTACAGGACGTGGTCTATGTTAAACCTAATCCACCATCGCTCTTCGGCTTCGCTACTGGCGGTACCGTGTTCCCAACTGTTGCTATAATTTAAGGAGATTACAATATTTTAAGGAGCCAACATTCCTGTCCGTTGCTTTTTCTGGCGCCGATGTGCTCATTCGGCTCCTGACCGCCTGCCGGTTGACCATTCTCCCGAGACGGTCAGGAGCCCTGACTTAACCGGCAAAGTCAGGTACGTCTCGCCTGCCCCTAAAAAGGCCCTTTCAGTTCAACTAAACAAATTAGCAACATCTGCGAAACTTTTTAATACAGATATTAATGTTGCCAGCTGTGGAAGCTTTCACTTTAAACGTTACAAGTATGCTAATACTCTTTTATTTATTTATTTTTTTATTAAGGAGCATCAACAATATACTTATGCAACATTGTTCATTACATTTATCACGACATCACATAGAAAGAATTCTATTAATTCTCAAAAGTAATGATTTTTTTGCTATGTACATCTCTTATATGCACATCAATTATAGACGCCCACAGCATTAATTATACATAAAGTTTTCATTGAATGCTAACAATTAATTCAACTATTAGATACTAAAACTAACACTAAGCACTAAAATATAAGTAAAAAAATTTCAAGATAAGAATAAATCGTAATATAAGATCACTGCATCAACTTACACTTAAACCAGGATCATGAAAAATGTCGGAGACGTACGACTAAGACTCTTTAAAGAATAATAAGAACAAGCCGTTAAAAGTATTCCAAAGCTAAATTGTTTAATACCTAACCTATTCTTTAACTTACTATTTACTTAAAAAGCATGACAAACGAAATGACATGTAGAAGATTTAAAACACTCTGGTTTAGTCTATTTTTAAATGCACCTGCGAGGAAAGTTAACTTTTTGTGTGTATTAGAAAAACATTACAGAACATCTGTTTCGAACGGATACACTTTTTGTGTTCACCGCAAACTAATGCTACTGATTTCCGTTTTAAATAGGTCAATAAGTCACTAACGGTACAAAGGTTTTTTCAGATGTAGATGTAGTGAAGTTAGAAGTGGGAGAGCCATGCTTCGGCAGGTATGGGCCGGCTCGACCGGAGTGATACTACGGCCTCAAAGAAAATCGGCAGTGAAGCAACGTTGCGTTGTATTTTGCCGAGTGAGCGAGGTTACTGGAGGCCCTAACGCTTCCTTCTCCCCATCTTCCCCCATCTCTCTAAACCCCCTCTACTCTCCACCCCCACCGCTCCCCCTTTCCCCCTATTCCCTCCCTTCCCCTACTCCCACCTTAAATACCGGCAACGCACTTATGACTCGAGTTTCAGGTGCCTATGAGCGGCGGTAGTCACTTAGCATGAGGTAACCCGTCTGCTCGTTTGCCCCTATCCCATAAAAAAAAAAACAAAGGAATAAGGACATATTTATGTATGTTTTAATATGCAACATAACTTGAACTAAATACTAATATAAACCAAATAAAACTTTTATATCGTTTATCTAATAAACATTGTTAAAGTACTCAGATGAAATAAATGCAAATTTGGAGGTTTTTTTTTATTTAAGGACTAAATACAATCAAAAGAAAACAAAAAAGTAAATAAAAAGAAATTCTACACTAGATATTGTAGAAAATCGTCATCTTGTATTCAAGGAAATTTATAAATAATTACATAACTTACTCGTTGTCTATAAAAAAACAAGAATCCAGCAAAAGAATTTTAAACGTAACGTTCAATAAATTAAAAAAACAAAAAAAGGATAACTAATATTAAAAAGCGCACAATTCCTTTCTTATTGCAATAACAAGCAGAAATAAACTAATTTTTATGCAAAACATTTATCTAACCAAAGAGTAAATCGATGTTTTAATTGTTCACGTAAAACAGACGGAAGCTAAACGCGGCAAACACAATTTTCCGTAACAAAACTCACGCGCACCGGAAAGTGTTTCGATTATTTCCCGCCATCCGGCGTCTCGACCAACCGAAAATTGGCGCCTAAAATTCTACAAGCCAATGAGACCAATGGCCGCCATTTTTAACCAATCAGCGTTGAGCCCGCGCTCTCGCCATCGCGTCATTGTCATATCTCGAAAATTAGTACGGCGGCAGTGCAGTGAATGAATCCCGTCCGCAAATCGAAGAATTTTCCGTGAGATCATAAAATAATTACTCCAAGGTGAGTACATAGCAGTAATTTTAACACGGTTACGTGATTTAAAAAAAAAATATTCGTTATGTCATTCTATTTTTAATGATCCGTCAAAATGATTTCACAATTTATTGCCATTATTTGGTTGTGCAAGCGAATATTACTAATCACTTGCTTGCAATATCTTAATAAAGCTAGAAACTAACAATTTGATTAGTTTACTTCTAATTTTCAACTAACTTAATAGTAAACTTATTTTAGTATATCGTCTATAAGCATCATACCAACAGCCGCAACACAAAAATCTAGTCAGTCGTGTTTCGGCAAAATGGCGGCGATGTTCTGTGCTATTAATACATTTTTCGTCCTTTTCTCGGAAGACCTGCTTTATGTACGTATGACAGAGACGGCTATACTTTTGATAAGGTGTAAGAAATTATGTCGCTGCATACGTAGGTAACTATACACGTCTTCGTTCCTTGTAAACAAGGCAGTCTGCAGTGTTGCCGTGATAAACGTGTAGGTTGCCAATATTTTAGGGTATTTCAATAAAATCTACTAAAGATAACCTGAAACATCTATCATCTATCTATTGTCATCTTAATTAAAAAATACATAAATTCACATTTTTTATTATATTATGTAATAACAAAAAAGTAAGAAATCGTATTTTAATTAGGAGTTATTTATACAGGAGTACTTACTGTATGTATATACTGTATGACATCACTTAATTTTACTGCCACTTGTAATTAGAATTAGGTAGGTATAATCATAATAAAACGAAAATCTAATTTGTAAGCCACAGATTTTTTTTTAGAAGGAATTATATGTGTATAATTCCATTGAAAAGATATTTCTTTAATTGTCCATGTCCCAAAATAGTCTACTAGTACACTAATCAGGAATAATAAATATTAAGTTAAGAAATGAAATAGGGAGACACGTATAATATAAAACTATCACACTGCTTGGCAAGCATAGAACGACACTAACGCCACGCAGTGGTGAAAAGTGGAAACGTGCGTCGCTTGCGCCGCGGTTGCGTAGCTTTGCCGTTGCGTTGCGCCACGCTGTCGATTACTGCTTCGTCGCTGCTCGGCCGCAGTCGGCGTACGTACTTCTATCGTGTGGACGTATTGCGTCACAGTGTATCACTCGCGTTATTCACGACTTGTTTACTCACAATTACTAACAATACAAATTCTTATTGGTGCGTGATGAACCTAACACGTATTATTTTCTTGTTAAATCAAAACAAATCTGTCGCGTACTGTTACTGAATACTGACCTTGTTTGCGCTAGGTGGATACGCCGTGGATGCTATCTGTAAAGTGCATTGCTGTGTTTCGCTGGTACGGACTCTGTTGAAGTGAAGAATGTCGACGTTGAGTGTAAGGGCGCCCGGCCTGCAATCCACTACAGTGCTAGACACCAGAGCACTGCGGTTGCGCGGTGTGACTGCGCTAGAAGGCGTTAGAAGAAACTTATTCGGGTGTACAGACAGAGAAGAGAACAGGAGGTTCGTTGAGAGGGAGTTGGCACGGCAGCTGGAGCTAGATAGCCAGAGATGGGGTTTCGACTTTGCCAACGAGAAACCATTGTCTACGTCGCAGAGATTCGCTTGGCAGCTAGTTCCCGCGTCTGCTGTACCCGCGGCTTTGAGAAGATCACCAATCACGATTACGCACACTCCCAAACCAAGCACTCCATCACAGGAAGCTAAGGTTACGAGTCCTGAGAGCAGCAAAACGCAGAAAAGAATAACAGGTTAGTGATAGTTTTTAAAATATTAAACTCGGTGGATTGTTGACATTTCTTTTGAGGTTATAAGTTGCGTTCATTTTCACGTTACGTAAACAATGCGTAGTACCTACCTACTTTGCGAAATGTCATTGATTGATTCCTCATTCAAAAATAGATGTGTGACCCATCTATTTACGGTGACAAAATATGAGGGTCAATGTTTTAACTTATTACTAATTTTATTTATATTGAGTAAAGCAGTAAATTTTAGTAAAAAGTGTTTTATAATCGTAATCGTTATCACAAATGCTGGAAAAATGATGTTTTTAAGCCGTATCAGCTTAATTGTTTACATTAACTAATTATAGTGTAAACACGTCGTAATCAGTGCAACTGCAGTTCGTAACGATTTATAAACAATAATCATGTATTATGTGTACTTATCTCTGACTATGACGTAACGATAACAAGCCTAGGTCACTTTGACCTGACACGGCTATTTATATGCTAATAATAACACATATGTTTCTAGGTGCACCTTAATTAGGTATTTTGACTTTGGTAGGTATGTAGCGATGCTGCCATGATCAGGTTATTAACACAAGTTATCTCTTTTTGCTATTTATGTTCATAAACACTTCTTATTCTTTACATAAAGACAGGCAAATTTAATAAATAGAAATTTTCCTCAAATAATTCATATTTGGTAAAAATCCTGTTTGTAGAAGTGGTCCTCATAAATAAGGCTTTGCTATTACTGGCACCAATATTTAATATTTCTTTACCAGACCGATATCTAACTTTCTATTAGATAGAAGGTTGTTCCTAATTTCTACGTAGTCGCAGACGTAACAGTCGAGTGACAATGGCCGTTCTTCTAGACGTAAATGTCTGTAATATGTATTGTAAATGCGATCATAAATACTATAACATTTTTAACAGTTTATCACGTTTCCCATATTATAAAAAATAATCACGAAATGATTTGGCACGGTTTATATAAAAAAAAAAAAGATAAAACAACGCCTTTTCGTTCTGTATTTTTAACAAACGCGCATTCGTGCTGTTGCCAGACAGACAGTCTTTAAAAATCAAAGTTTTGCAATGACAACCCCGTATCATTATTTTATAAGTCTGTTAAATAATAACGTCTACCGTATCTTGTTCATTATGTAACTGAATATGTATCACAATTTGCAAAAGGACACTAATTGTGCGCCCGTAACACCTGGAACAAAATACCTATCATTTTACTGCTATTAAGACGTATGTAAAGCTGACTATATTACCACCTACTTCGTTCGCGTGTTACTTTCAAAACTATATCAATATTATTTAATATTTGATAGAAAGTTTTTATGAAACGAATAATAAGCTGTTAATTCTCCTTACACGTTTCGTAACTGAATCTCATTTTTGTATAAATTTTTAAGTTTGCTAGTGGTAAAAGTGCAATAAGGATGAAAAATGAATACAGTTTTTAAATCTTAATAATTATAACACTTAACACCTTTTAATGCACTTACCCTTATAATTGGACCTCAAAGGAGCTCGAAGGACGTGCAAAAAACACCCATAAAAGGTGTCAAGACCTTCATAAAGGATTACTAAGCTCTCTTATTAAATAATTTGTTGCTTCGTAATTAAAAATTACGATTATTTAGTTTGTTTTTAATAGGAAGTTTTTGATGAAAGGGACCTTCTTATAAAATTGTTTGCCTGCTTATTAAATTGTTTTTGCATCTCCTGTTACTGGAAACCTGAGACTTCGTTTCAAAATTAAAAAAAAAGCAGCAAACAATAACTCAGCATATGCCCAAATATCAGGCACGTCCACTGACCTAGATTCGTTTGTTTTGATACAGCTATGAATTTATACTGTAGTATGGCGAACCTCCCACACTTGTCCCATTTTAGATTACACATGTGTGGCAACAAATTGTAAACAATTCATTTTATTTCCAACCACACGAGATTATTATTAATCAACATATTCGTTGACACAATTGTTTTGTCTATTGCAAAGTTTTTAAATGTGTTTACAAACTATCTAAATCAACTGCCTGTGAGCTGGAGGTTTGCTGCAACTTTTCACAATACCTATTTGTGCGTGAAAATAAAAATATGTTCCTTTAACACCGCAATGACTTATGTATGTAATATGTTAACTCTATACATGAAACATTGATGAGTGATGACTCAAGTATGTAGCTTCCGATGTTTACCAGTTTATACCGTAACTCGTTACCTTCTATTACGTCACTAGTGTGACAATAGTTGTTCTAACCTTCAGTGAAAGTTTGAAAAATGGGTCAACTAGTATTGAAATATTAATGAGTCTCTTTGTAACTACAGCAGTTAATAGTTGCTTAAAATGTTGAAATGCTACAACTACGACTAACTACCGACACACGGACCTACTTATGTGTATGTAATTATTAATTAACACAAATATTATAGGTATTCATCCTCCACGACTTTGTCCAACTAAGTTGGAGTCGGCTTTCAGTATTGTAGGTATTATAGATAAAAATAATTTTAACTTTTGCATAGTGTAGCCATAGTATAATGTTAAAATTTAAATAGTTAGATCCAGTCCTTAACATTAGAGCAGTTGCCATCGTAGAATAAAGTTGGATACCCAAATACCGAATTATTTTTAATAAGGTAAATTATTGAATAACTTAATTATCTGAAACTTAAGTGTGTTAAAGTATAAATTAAATACTGCTTTCAAACTATAATCAAACGGTTGTACAATCTCATGATGAAAGGTTTAAGCAGCGTAATTCCAGTTCCTGTATCGTGTTAAATATACTGTAAAGCTACATGTCTAGCGAGGAAGGACTTCTTGATGAAACGTTTAATAATTTCTCGTTCATACCAAATGAGCGTAGCGATATGCAATCACATAAAAATCAATTGTAGCTTACGTTTGTATCTCTAAGCAAACAGTATCCTTGTCGCACCCACACGCGGAGATACGAGGTGACGCGCCCGCGCGACGCGTCACCTATCAACGCATGCGCACACACGCACACGCGCTGATTGCAAAATGGCCGCTTTTATGTGCGATCATAATGAACATCTCATTTTGTTCTCATTATAAATATAAAGGCTAAAGTTTCAGTATCATTCATTTCTAATACCTTATTCATTGGTTTGCGCCAAAACATAAGAATAAATGCTCCCATGCTTCAAAAAAAATATTTATTCATTAAAACGCGATCGAAATCTGCTAATGGCGATAGAGTAAATGTTGGGGATTGCCGCATATTCGTTACAAACGATAGGTCGCTACGTTGCACTTCCTCTGGTTTTTTTGCTTTTTGTTGTTGATGGCGTTGGACGCAAGAAATTTCAAATTTACTCACACCACTCGTAACGTTACAAACGTAATTACTAAATTAATATATTGTTAGCTTCTACTTACTGATTTTTTTCGCACAAACTTGTCTTTAAATAAAAATGTATGAGTATTTTACTTTTTTATTTGTACAGTAACCACCTTAACAATGTACCTGTTAACTCAGTGATCGGTCTCACTCGAAGTGTCTTCAATAAAAACTACTCGTCTCATTGATTGAAAACTACCAAGAAATCTTTAATAAACTTATTCAGAGTTTGTTTTTTATGTTAATATAATATATTAAAATAGAAGGATAGAACTAGAGAAAAATATAATTCCAATTTTTTTTTTTTTAATTAAATAAGTAATACAATATTTTACTAAGTCTGGCCCATACATATCAGGTCCATATTTCCCCCTAGGCATCCCGGGTCGAATATTTGACGAATTTAACAAACATGACCCGTTAAGTGTTTTAAGATTACAACAGATGTGCATCTAAGGGTTTTCTAAGAGTTCTCAAACGTTCAATTATTCTACAAAATTTCATTGTCTGAAACTGACCAACCGTACAAACTTCGTAGGGGTCCAAAGTGACTGGGTCACCCAATTTCTTACTTCCCTTTACTAATTACAACTTTGGTGTCGTTGAACTCTGATATGTTTTCGTTTATGGGAAAATAAGTGGACTAGCTGCAGGGTACCGAGTAATTGTATACTTCGCTATTTGATAGAAATAGTTGCAACTCTATGGGGTTTAAACAACTCTGCATCCGGTCAAGATTTTGAGGTGCATTTTATTAGAAATATACCAGCGGTATTTCCGTTACAAATAGACCCTAATCCAGCCATATAAAATCTTAATAAAAATATTTAATATACATACTTTTTTAAGTAGGTATAGTAACATTTTATTGATGTATAGATTACATAGACATAGTTACTCCACTGTGCACATAGTAGTCGTCACCCTAGGGGGACTAACTTTGACATAAATAAATATACTAATAATACCAACGATATTATGGTTTAATTTCAAACAATAATTAAAAATTTAAGTCCATAAACTTTATAGGGAAAATTCAATTAATGAGTTCTAATAAATCAGTGTCACCCCTGCAAGCGACACAGAATAAATCTGCATTGTGTTATGACTATCACAATGGCGGTGCAATAACGTCGGCGCGTGCGCACCGCAATGCACAGCCCCTTTGTGCACAGCGCGCACCCTCGCGGACACTGACTCTGTAACGGTCATATTGATTTTTTAACTGTCACTTTTCATCAATTCCCTTGAATTAGTATTACAATATACAAGAATGACGCGTTCCTTGTTGTTATTAGTTACTTGTTGGTATTAGATTTCGAGTGGCATTATCGTTTATTTTTTTTTGTTGTCTCTATTACCTATTTCTATACTAGCAATTTAACCTTATCTAAATTGTATTTCTCCAAAAACGTTAAAAAAAATTCGGAACTGAAGCTATTGCAAAATTGTAAGCGTATGCGGGTGATAAAAATACTTGTCAACACACGTGTTCGAAGTTTAAATTTAACAGATAGGGAGAATAACGGTCGTTTCGATAGTTCACGGCATCTGCTTTCAACCCCCGCGTTTACACCCCCTGAACAGCGCAATAGTTTGAACTCTGGGGTCAAATGACCAGGGCATAATTTTATTTTATTTTGTTTTAAGTGTTTAAGGAATCATTATTATATTAACATACTTCTGTCTGCATATTGTATAATATGCTGGCTAATGTTATTTATACACAAAGCTTCTGTTTTCATATTTGTTTTCCCAACTTGTCCAATCTACTGCCTGAGACGCTTGCCTTGCTGTATCGTGTGGGAAGTTTCATGTTGAAATTGGTCGAACTCCCATTAAAAATACATATATATAATAACATAATAACTTGCAGTTGAATAATCTTGCGCACTTGACCATTACAACAGGTCGCACTCATTCTCGCACTTGCTAATGCAGAAATGTAATTGGTCAAGTCACCGACACGAGACTAATGTACGTTATAGTTCTCACGAGCATGGCCATGCTCACCTCGACCCTAAGGAAATGCCATGTAGGATATGGTTCAATGCGCGTAACGACTGTTTCTGCAAAGATAAAAAATTACTTTTCACAGGTTTTTTCTAACAACGCCCGTCATCCAGAAACAGTTACAGTGAAATTATTAATTTCACTGTAACGATATATGTGTAGTGGATAAAACAATTGTCTGACAGGATACTGGGCCACTGAGGTTAAAATTGTTCAAGTACGATTTAGGGTATAAAGTAATACAACTGCTACGCATTAGTTCATATTTTCGATAGTGAGCTAGCGGACAATTTTTCTAATATTGACACGTAGATTCCTTGTTTCGGTATAAAAGAACTAAAAGCAGTAAATAGGCACAACTGACAAAGCCAGTTAACCATAAAATGGGCCCTGCGTGTTTGCTATAAGGAACAAAATTGAATCAAAAGTATATTTCACTAGGCACCAATGAAAAATAAACAAATATCTGACATCGAGATATTTATTATGATGTACACTCAGTGATATCTGACGACATTTTCGTTTTTGCACTGGCATTACCTTACCAACCTTTGCATATATATACACATATTCATTTCCAATAAGCTGTTAATATCAGTACGCAAATTTTGTCCGACATGACAGCAACATAATAATACTAAACGTAAACAATAAATTAGTTCCAGATTATTCAGAATATGCGCACAATTAATCTGAACCTTATTTTTCCTGTATTCTGTCTCGTGTCTATGGTGCGATAATACATGCATGGTATTGTTAAAGTTCCTGGTAATTCCACGATGTTGTTGGCTATTTCTGTTTGGAAAGTCCATAATAAAGTCTGCTTTTGCTTTGCTTTCACATTTCTTTTTACACGAAGCTTAAAACTAAATCACGGTTGATGATACGTCATTATCTAAAAATGTGTAAGTTATGTTTTATTATCGGAATGACGTTTTATTTCTTGTAAATATACATTCATGCTCGCAATATTGCAAGAAAATCGGCAGCCATAAAACATTGCCAACGTAGCGACTGTGAAAGGTCTTCAAGCGAAAAAAAGTACAGTTAAACGAAATAACTATGCGGCTTACTTTCTAATTATACTGAGGCACGATAGCTCCACAATGTAATGCTATTCGCAATTTTTCATTGATATAAATTGTACAATAAGAATATTTTTTACTTTGTGACGTTACTCTGGTCTAAAACATTGATGTACATATAAATCATGTTATGTTGTTTTTAATATTATGCATATCGTGCGTACGTACCTGTGCTAAGCGCATTTACCTTTTATTATAATTGTCCGCAATCCTCAAAGTCAAGCTTAACATTAGAAGCAATTATTTCCTGCGTCATCCTTATTTAGCCATATTAATTATAATGACTAATAAACTGTACTCTCAACCTTTTACAATTACATTATTAATATTATTATACCAGGAAAATATATTTAATATATATAAAGAAAAATATATTTAAGTATAAAACATGTATTTATTTCATTATTACATAGCTAGAAATTGTGATAAATGAAACCAACAGATTTCTCACATTTGACATTGTAACCCCTAAGAAATTGCAATACACACTGCAGTAAAACAGCTGATAAATCAGCTCAGTTCCGGACGAAGTACTTTGAGGATTGTACCATGGGAACATCACTCAGACCGTAAAATCTGAAACTCATTACCGTTGAGCGAAAGTTGCATTATTAGAATATTACTTTCTATAGTCCTTATTAACAAGAAGATATATCCAAGTCTAGTTTCCTTTAGGTAAACGTATTTAGAAGATAAATTAACATCATTGAAAGAGCGAGAGATGTTTTACTGCACAACATCAGGTCTAGAGCAACGTTTACATCACTTATGTAAATATAAATATAGAAAATAAGAGCATATTATTCAGAGTCCAGTATTCTCGTGCGATATCGGTGTTTTTATTGTATGAAGCTAACATTCACTTCTTGCAACAGGTAGAATGGAACGTCTTACGCAAAGCTGTGCATTTTCTATTGTGACGTAAGCTACCACGTCGATTTCTTTAGTAGGACTGCATTGTAAAGCTTGTTTTGTCTCGGCCATAACTTGCTTGTATTATCATATATTTAATTTAATTGTATCTATGGTTATAAGCACATCCGGAATGCAGTATTTTGCTGATCTTGTCGCTAGTAGTGTACCTTGTGGCTTTTTGATGCAGACATTTGTAAATGACGTTACTTGTAGTTCTTATTTTAAAAATGCCTAAGCATTACTATATTAAAGAGACATCATGTATATTTCACTTATCGAATGTTGTCTCTGTAATCGTTATGAACTTATGAGGGTAATATTTATAACAATCAATAAACTTAAGTGCGTCCTCACTTGTTTGAAATAGCCTCTTGATAATCAAATGTTTCCCATGCTAGCTTTTAGTCAATATATGTCCGATAGAGGGGTGATTATCATTTCAAATATAGGGTATTTAATTGATAAGTATCATCGATCGACCCTCGTTAAACGATTTCCCATAGGGCATGGGAATAAAAATCGATAGCCACTGTTACGCATTACTGCCAACAAGCTTTATTATCATTATAACTGTTAGAGCCACATACCTATGTATGTAAGTCTATGATTAGAGCTAATTAAAAAAGTAACGAACTTGTGTAGGCGTGTTGAAAAATTTGAATACTTGATAAAAACGGCAGCTCGATTGGCAGTCATAACTGCTTATAATTTTATTGACGTGTAATGTTAAAACTTCAATGTATTTATGGCACATTAGCTGTGCCCGCGATTTCGTCCGCGTGGAATATAGTGTCTTTGGGTAGAATTTTTAATTATTTAGGCTACACAATACTTTCATAAAACTTTTCATCCCCACCTTTCAACCCCTTACACCCCTTTTTTAGCATTAAAAAGTAGCCTATGTCCTTTCTCAGGCTCTAGACTATCTGTGTACCAAATAAATTGGTTCAGTAGTTTTGGCGTGAAAAGGCGACAGACAGACAGACAGAGTTACTTTCGCATTTTTAATATTAGTAAGGATTAGAATAAATGTGCGTACTCGGGAGATGAACCCTATATATAACCCTATATATTATGGATATGAGAATATGAGATTTTAAATATCTTATACATATATATTACATTACATACGCAATCGTTATTTAATTTGGATTTATCCTGTGAACTAATCTACCTTGACCATATTGGCACCGGCTATTCCGTTGAAACGAAACGAAGGGGAGTTTTTCATCACACGAGCTGCTATTTTGCACCGGATCAATAAATAATTAACTACGGCTTTTAACCCCGTGTGAATATGACCTTATCGACTATCGTGTACTTTCCCTTTACTGTCATGACCATTTAGTTCACTACATAAAAAATCATGTTATTCATACTTTATATTGTGATGATAGATTATAATTATTCTTTCCACGTTTATAATTTTTTTTTAAAGGCAACTCCCGCGTTAGGAATAACTCCTGTGTCGCGGGGGATTTTACAAACAAGGGACACAAAGAACACCCAGACTCAGGTGGGAATCGAACCCACGACCTGTAGCATAGCAGTCAGGGTCCACTAGGCCAACAGGCCATTTTCTTCTATGGCTTATATGTCTAAAAGATAATTGGACGAATTCATTGCTTACTACTAACAATGGTAACTCGCCAGCTTCTTGATCAATTTCATTATTTTCAATTTCGAATTGAGTTTCATTGTTTTAAATGGAACGCGTCAATTTCAATTTGGGCACGTAGGCTTTTATTTTTTACGTCGTCTGACAGCTGTCTTAAAAGAATAATGCACCACGATAAAACTCTTTCCTTTTATTTAAAAAAGTCGCGAACACAAACATCCGTACTTTTGAATAAAAGCCTTTTTGTTTTAAAATCTTTTGTGCGGAGGTCGTTGCTTTGTTGCTAACATTTAAATAAAAACAGTAATGTTCCGCACAATGCGTCAAAGTAGATAACAGCTGCACCAATGAATATTTTGATTAAATTGTAACGACTTTTGTACCTTAGCCATATGTTTTGTTTCATTACTAATATTTGTGATATGATAATGCACAATAATAATATATAAGATAATTGTGAATTTAAAGTTAAAATTATGGTATTCATCGGTATGATGCTACGGTAGCATAAGCACAACATAACAAGTGACTGTGTGCATTGCTACTAAATAAATACTCGTACTTATGCACATTTTAAGTGGCATGTTGTGTAAACTTGGGACACTTGTGGCGACATAATCATCATACGGAAGTATTATAACGACTCCTCGTGGGAATCGACGAAGGACAAGGAACACAAGGACGTACATTCACATAATTTGTAGACCTAATGACTTTAACAGAACTTTTTTTTCTCATGAAACAGTCTCTTTTGTTTTGGATTGCGTTACTCTTTATGATCTGGTAACATACTTACTTAACTGCTTAGAAAAGTAATGTTTCTTTTGTGAAGTTCAAAAAAATATACAGATTAATACCGGCTATAAAAGTAAGTAACTGAAACTTAGAATCGTGCGTGACTCCCGTTACATTTTGCGGGCTGCTATTGCCGAAGAAATAGCTAATCTTTTTATAATCTGCTTTCTTAGTTTATTATTTTATATTACATCATAATTGCGTTTGTTATTCGCTCACTTAAAAGACTAAAGGATTTTTTTTAATTATAATAATAATAATTTTTAGTTTTCATGTACTAAATAAAGGATTACGATATATTGTATTGTTCAACACAGTCCACTAAATAAAGACTTTGCAAATCTATACTGTTCGTCAAAAATAACAACAGTTTATTAGGTATTTAATACAATTACCTTTCAACAAATATGATTTTAACAATTTCAATAACTCGAACATGATCATGTGTTTTATAATATAATCTGTCCAAAAATTTATTAAATTAAATTATAAACTAGTACTTACTATTACCCCAGTTTAAAAGTAGATTATTTCTTTTCTTTTCCGCCCTCATATCTGAACTGACGGCGAAAACTTCTTTCACACAATTCATGCTTTTTTTTTTCGAAGTTTTAATTGTGTTAGTGTCTAGAATCCGTTAGAAATATTTTAATACAATGTCATCATAATCACAATTGTATACAATGCTGACAAATCGAGAAGTTACACACGCCCTTACCATGTATCAAATCAGGAAACAAGTAATGTTGCAAAGTGCTAGATAAGCGATGTAGCCTTGGACCAATTCGATAACATTCATCGGCATCGAACGTGGGAAGCGTGGAATACCTTGTAAATGCGCGTAATACCTTGAAAGGCACATTTTCTAAGTAGGTACCTACTTATACTTTTGATTATGGTTAAGAAACAGCTGAATTTGCATAGTGTCTACAGATAAATGCAACTGTATAGGCATTATAATTTGACGTCTTTGTGTAAAGACTAGGTGGACCGGTAGACGTAGTTGCAATCGTATTAATTAATTTACATTTTGACTGCTCCGTTTCTGCAACTGGCATTTCCGGAGATTAGTGCGTTCAAACATGCGCACTCCTTAAGTTTATAACAGGAGTAGTCTGAGTCACGTCGTAAAAATCAGAAGCTAAAAAATTCTACTGCATTTACAATATCATACTATAGTTCACATGAATGGTAATAAGCTTGCTAATTAAAAAAGTTTTGAACATGTTATAGTACCCGCAGAAACTGTTTTTTTTTTTTTTTTCATAACCATTATCACTTCATCGTTTTACTTTTGAAAAGTTTGAATGAAATATATATACTTAAATAAATGATATTTAACTATCAGAATATAAATAAGGTGGGGGATAAATAATCTTTAGGAAAAAGGAAAAGAAAGCATATACAAAGCTGATTTTAAAGGTGTGTTAAAAAGTTTTTTTTTTTTCACACCAACTAATGTAGAAGCAACGTAACGGTCGCTATTAATGATTATTATTCACCTAAGCATTTAATAATAATATCGTCATTCCCTTAAAAGAAAATGAACATCAAATGTATATTAATCGACACCTATCTCAAAGGAATCCTTGTGATCCAGGTGAGAACTGTGTACTTATTATGGTAATCCTTGGTTAATGTCGATTGTCCATCAGAATGAGGTGATGAACTGAGGACAATCGCACATAAAACATTTATTTAATATCTTTCAAGTTTGAAGAGGCTAGGGTTCAAATAATCAATGCAAGATTACACACTTCAATTCGTCTTGCATTTTAATGATATTTTTCAATAGGGTTCGGACAATATAGAGGCGTGGTTTTTACATAAATTTGGGAAAAACATAATTATTGTGTATCTAGTATCTAGATTAGATTGAATCAAAACAATGTTTTTTACTAAGCCAGGCTGACCTGTTTGATGTTGCTTTATGGCATAATTACGTTTGAAAGTTATAAATAGTCTAACCATCTTATAAATTATGTAATTTATTGAACTAAATTGTGAACAAAGACGTCCAAAATCATAAAAAAAAGTAAGATTTATTTAAAGCAAGTTACCCACTGGTTAAATAAATCTTAGTTTTCTTTTATTCAGGGTTAACGACCTTATAATGTGTTGACGATTTCTAAAATAAGTTTACTCAATTCAAACAAATGAGATGCATGTAAATGTAAGCTCTTAGCCCGTACGAGCAAACCAAACAGATCTTCAATGTCCAAGCCCTTGGATTTAGAATGTTTGTTTATTTCTATTTGTATAAGAACCCAGACATGTCTATGAATAGTCAACGATTTCTACAATGCGTAGGAGGGTTGAATTTTACCTTCTCGTAAAGCGAGCACTTCGGGTCATCAACAATAGTTAGGGTTACTCAGGGCCCCCCTCCGTTGACACCAAAAGTAGAGAACACGTGTGAACTCTACCTTTGGACACAATTCGATAGCATTAATTCCTTTCACAGTCCGACTCTCCATTCTTCGCGTCAATTCGAGTGTCACAAAACGTCTCTAAGAGCACATCCATCAAGTTCCCTCGAAGTGATTGATAACACCAATGAATGGGAATCTATGTTAATTTGAAATTGAAATGTTAATTCGTCATAATTGTGCCGAGTGTGAAGTACATCTGAATAAATACAGATGTATTAAATTCACACCTTATAGGTCATATATATATACTGTTTTGGATAATGTTTAAACTACTTGTATATTATTATTGTTGTATATTGTATCTGTTTGTTTCCCTAATAAACTGAAATAAAATAAAATATCTTTGTTAACATCGAGGTCACTGCGTGTTGAAAATTTAATCTAAGCACAATTAGATGCATTCGTCACCTACATACCTATTAAGTAGGTAAAAACTGTGTCAGTCGGTGACAAAACAATACAGTTTGTTAAAGTAGGTTTTTGCTGATCAATCAAAAGGTCTTTAATTTCCGTGTACAACAAATAAATATACGTCAAACTATGTTCAGATAAAATTAACAGTTTACCTCGGTATGCCAAACAAAGGTTTTATATATTACTGGTATGTCGTCTGACCGTGGGCGTGACACTACTGAGTAATTACGTGACACATTTGATTGATAACGTTCATCAAATTTCTCAAGACGTCCAGTTCAACCTTAAAGAGTTTGAAAAAAAAATTATCCCACTTGAACGAAGCCACTACAATACAAATATGCTATTGTTAAATAAATATTCATATTTCATAGCATTGTTACAGATTAGATTTACTGATATAGTATTACAATCTGAATTTAAGATTTGTTTGTATTTAGATGGGATGCGTGAATAGAATTGTATAATGGAGCTAATTATGTGTGAACGTACATTCACCAGTACAGAAAATATGAATATTTATTATAATTGGACGGTACGATTTGAGTTCACAAAAGTTTTGATGATTGACACACAATGTCTGAAAAGATTTGTTACCGTTGCTTTCTTGAGGACATCAAAGTCTGTTGAAATTTGAAGTAACATTATAGTTGATATGCAAAACTGATATTAGACACTTAAGAATACAATAATAAAAACGAACTTAAGTTGAGGTTATATATAATAAACCAGCGTCCCGCCTCTACTTCATTTTGTTTTTTTTTTTATGTGATAGGGGGGCCAACGACAGTAAAATTTTTGCCGAAGTCCATCTGGAATTACATAACTCTCAAATGGTGGAATATTTTTTTAATACGTCTGCAGTTCTGGAGGTAGATCTCTCTATAAGTATACTCATAAACAACTATCTTCATAAAATTGGTAGAAAAAGACTTTTATGCATGTTTACAGTAGAAGCATGTTAATGAGTCAATATGTTATCTCTGTGACAACAATTACTCAGCTATTTCAATCAATCTAAAATGTAAACAAGTGCTTTACATAATCGCATGTCAGATTTGAATAATTTACACAACACTGGCTTCGATTCGTCACGAAAGACTTCGTAATCAGCCTCACGATTCTGCTATCGTTATGTAATCATTAAAATATTCCATCTCATAGATTTGCATAGATATTATAAACAGAAATTAATTATTTGTGTATGATTAGTAAATATCGATAATAATGTAATAATTGTATAATATTATACACACAGCGATTTAGACCCACACTAAGCTTAGCTATTTAATATCTATATAGTCAATAAAATCTACGTCTTAAATAAAGTTTCACATTTACACACAAACTATTTTCTTAATCCTAGATGTATTTTTTTTTAAATACCTGCTGTTGCCCACGACACACACTGGTTATGTATTGTGTGAATTTATTTACCGTTTGTTACCAGGTTTTCAGTAACATCTTAGTCCAGACTAGCCATAAAAGATGAACTTTACTTCATAGTTGTAATACGTAATTCAATTTAAATAAAGTCGCGCACCTCAGTAGTCAGTATACAATAACAACAAAAATTGTTTGATAAAAATGGCAACCACTGTACTAGATTACGCAAGTAAGCAAGGTGCCGTTAGAGGGGCCATAAAGGGTTCACGTTGACCTTACACCATTAATAACGGTAATACGTTTGACCATGACAAACGAAGCTGTTTTGTACTTGTTATTGAAGTTATTGCGTAGTTAGTTGCAATAAAACCTTGACGGTTTGTTTATTCAAGCGTTCAATGTTTCATTAATTTCAATTAATTTTCAATAGTCATTTATTTCAATTAATTCATATTTTTTCTTGCGTGTTATTAAGTAGCGAATTATAAAAGTATGTTGAATGGTTTAAAATTTACAGTTATTCCTTTTTTTTAATTTACCAATGGAGCTTGCTTACCACCTTGGTCAGCGGTGAACAGAAGGAAGAAAAGCATGACACCTACACATACACACCATCGAGGAATATCAAAGGACGGTTTCATTAATACTGGAAACCTTTAATTAATATGCAAATAATATCTGTATAAAATTAAATGGAGAAACAAAGGAGCTAAAATATAGATATACCTTCTTTGTCCTGTTTAGAAAAAATAAAGTTGTGTAACAAACCATTGAGGGCAATGACTGTAATTTTAATTATACAAGTATTTTTTTTTATAAACTAAACAATAAAGGCTGCTTTAGATTTGCGAATTGCGGCTTTCCGCATCCCTGTGTCTGCGGCGCCGGCGCATCGAGTTCGTCGACCCGACGCCACGGTGTTATTGAACGTACCATAACAACACGCACACATACAAGATGTAATACGTACGCGACTACTCTTGTGTGGTGAATAGTTATTAAATGACTACTGAACTAAAGCTTAGACAAAACTTCAGATTTATTATGTCAATCCAATTTGAAAGTGAGGTGTCGGACTCAAAATAATATTTTTAGCTGCACAGTCGATGGCGATGATAGTATTATTATTATTATTCTCTTTATTTATTTAATATACATATAAATTACATTTTTAAATACATTTACAATAAAAAAAAAATACAAATATATTTAAAAATATAAAAAATAGTGTCCCACCGGTATCGGGTACAGGGACCAAGCTACCGGTGGTTAGGGTTCCAGAGACAGAAACCTCCTCACTATGCGTGCCGTATCGAGAAGGACTGCCTTCTGCATTAGGCTCTTAATCCAGCTGCCTAACGTGAGCTTCTGAAGGTGTTGGTCGAGGCTCTTAGCAATTAACCCATGGGCTGAAATGACTATCGGTACAATGATTGCTGAATCCACATCCCACATGTCGACAATCTCGTGGGATAAGTCCAAATATTTTATTTGTTTATCTTTTTCTGCTTTTAAGAGATTGTCGTCATGGGGAATGGTGATGTCAATAATCATTGCTCGGCGCTCTAATCGGTCTATAGGTTTATTATTATTATTATTAGATCCATTTAAGTTACCTGAAATATACTAAAAAATTACACAGTGTGATATCCGGGGTAATGAGAGTAAACTCCTTACTATTTTGTGTAATGTGATAACAAATTATAATGTCACTTGCAAGTAAAATAAACAGACATGGGAGTACAAGCAATTGTTACAAAAGTTGTATAAAAACTTCATCTAAAATTCTAAATACTTACAAAAGTTAGTTATGACGTAAACGTAAAGTGCGTCACTACGATGACGAGCTGACGACATTCCCAGGATTGCGTAAAAACGTATTGTACGACCGCGGCCTAAAGCCCACGACCGCGGTAGCTCAAATTAACGGTACTATGACAGCAACTCCTTTCGCGAAGCCTCATTCTAAATTCAAATAGCGCGTACCCACTTTGTCAACAAACAAAAGTGTTTTGAACGAGAAATTATTACGATATTATTTGTTCAATAATGTATTGATAATGTAACATTGCACAATAAAAAATAACTTGCTTTAGCATTGTCTATAACGTTGAATTAAAACTAAATCGACTATGTCTATAGATAACTCCTGCCCAAAATTTATTGCTCTTTACATATATCGTAACGAATTGCTATGTACCGTTATATAATGTAAAAACTACAAAATGTGTCAAGTTTGTAAAATAACAAGAAGGCTGCTATCAATATAGACGCGTAGGTACACCGGTCTACAAGACCGGAAACTTGAGCAAAACACCGATTCGGAACGCTAGTTATACCCTAAAACGTAGGCGTTAGTTCATCGACCTTAGTTTTTGTCCGCACGGATATATTTATTACAACTGTAACAAATAATTACCCTCTAATTGCTGAATTAATTTGGCAACTTTTCAAACCCATCCTATTTTGAAAGTATTAAACAATAGTATTTTCTATAGTTTTGTTAATGACAAATCATACATAATTAGAAGAAACAAGTTTTATAATTGATTAAAATATACTTTCTTGGTATTATTAAATGAGAAAAGAGATGGTTTTGATGTAAACAGCTATTAGTTCTGCAAGAAATAAAAGAGGCCATGCCCTGCGAGCCGTTGTTTACTTTCTTTTCTACACTTTGAAAATAAATATTGACTGAATCATTAGTTGGTTTTAAAGTCACAAAAAGAGCACTAATTAGGTAGCTCGAAATATTTTCAATGATCATTGTTTATTATTTTTTACTGTAGACGATATGAACTAGATGGCCGTATAGAAAGCAACAGACTGCAACATGCAACTGCAACTGTAAGTTGCTTGTTGCATAAACGTATTCGTTTGTAGCAAGAGACTTGCCACTCTTACTGCACAACGCCCCCCGTCCCCTGAAAAGTTTTCAGAATATTTAGCACTATCTTTGACACTGAATACACAATATTAATTTTATTAGAAACTTATTTACATTTTTCTATTTACTGTAAATTTGTAATAATGCTAAGTACATTAGTCGATGTTTCCGGTTATCTATACGTATTAAATGAATTGTATTTTTGTAAAAATCGTTAGAAATCAAAAAGTGTGTATTATGTTTCCTATTGTGTAAATCATCCTAAACATTCTGGTAATGTTTATGATGAGTTTACAAACAAACACTGCGTCTCTCTCTTCCACAGTAAAATTAAGAGAGATAGAAATAACAGCAAGCTTAAGAAGACGCGGCCAGAAAAGGTTATTCAACTTCCTTTGTAAATTCGCCGTGAAAAAATACGGCATTGCAATTTTCTTAGATAATTTGGAACTAAATTGCTGTGCACTAAAATACACCCGGCGGTCTTTGAGCGTAGAAAATACGTTGTCTACTATCTAAATTTATAATTGTTTAGTAGAAATAGCGAAATATAAACGAGTCTCGATAGTGTTTTGCGACACAAATGTAAGTTAATTTCGTATGTATCATATTTTTGCTATGCCAAAGAATGCAGACGAATAAGATAGACATGCGGTGACCAACAGTTACTCCACAAAGTTGATTTTGTAGAAATATAGAGTTTTAGAGTTTATAAACACACATTATATAAGAAGTATTTGAATTGGAATTACAAGCATTGTATTTCCAAACATAAGAAGTGTAAGCAACTAGACAAATAACAATCGACACTTTTTCAGTTTAACAGGAAATTATTGAAATGAAGTGCTGTTTCTCGCGTAACAACAATGTAATGATAAATAGTAATTTTATATGTATTAGTTCATAATCAGATAAGTAATTAGTAATGTAATGTCTAATAATGAACATGTATTACCTATTCATCATAATTATAACTCTAATTCAAGCAAGTTGTATAATTACATGTTTAACACTTTCGACGCCATTCAATACCGTTACTCGTATATTAAAAGAAAACAGCAAAACCGACATAACGTTTCATGTTATAATTTCTCTTTGCTTTAAATTACCAAAGCATATTAAAAAATAAGCAACAAATCTCAAATCCTAGTAATTAAACGGAACACTTTTGATAGACAAGGACAGATAATAAAAACTACAGATGTTTCTTAACCCTTACAGTCGGTCGCTCTGTCGCTTAACTAAGTTTTTGCAGTAATAAACAACTCATGCACAACTGTAAAAACGTCAATGTAAATTATTATGGTGTCCTTATCCTTATACTAGCTGCATCGTAAAACTCATTGGTTTCGTCGAACAAATTGATCACGGAGTAAATAGTTATAAAAATCCAGAAGGTTGAGAAATATTTTATTCTTAATTTTTTCATTAATTACTCTTTCTCTTAAAAATTTAACTATCGATTAATATTTTTAAAAGTAAGATTTCTTAAATTACATTTAGTTAAAGGAATTAACAGTTTGAGAACTCGTTAGGTATAAAACAAAAGTCATGTGCCTAAGTAGGTCCAAGAAATTGTTTGTGTAAGCCGAACTAAAATATAAAAAATTAACGGTATATCAGTAAAATAAAATACCTTTTTATATTCATGTACCAGTAATATGTAAACGTTATAGTTTACTTTTCTATCATGAACATCGTCAATCTGTTCGTAAATTTCCTGACAGCGAGCGCTCCTGACGATAACGGTCGTAAAATAATGTAATGAGAAAGATGTCGTACACGTTAACTGTAAACACTGGTCTATATAATATAATGTATTAGTACCGAACCGACGTGGTCGAGTACAGTGTAATAATGTGGAGGAGTCATAAATGACTAGCTACTTAGATTCATACATTATCGGATATACATTTTTTGGAATCTTCCTAAAAGGTGAGCGTAGACAAAAATATTCCCTTAAGAACCTGCATACACTTAAAATGGATCATGTGAAATGTATATTAGATAATATGTATATTCGCGCATATTGCCCATAACAGGTTTGACATTGGGAATTGGGATGCTCAATTTTGAGCAGAGAGTGTAGAGGTTCCAGGTGTTGGAAGGAAAAATATTTTTTCTCTAAGTTTTGTTTTCTCTGTAAGCATCACGTACCTTTATATTCGTGCATTCATTTCTAAACAGAGCAATGTAATGTTCGCAGACAACTGACAACTAAAGGTCGAGTGCATTTTTGTATTCAATTAAAAAATATTTTAATGCTAGAATTCCTGTGGTTATTTCGTCTGTAGTTTCTTTATACGTACAATTTTCTAGTTCTCTTGGATTTGTGTTTATCTAGGCCAGCACCATGGTCAGCCTTCGCAATTACATACTTTCTCTACTTATTTGTCAACCGGACTTCGCTTTCGTCTTCCTTTTCATGATTGAGACGTTGCAAAACTTGCCAATGCAGGCGTTTTGCATTTTTTTTTATTGAAATCTGTATATAATATTGTGAGGGGCGTAAAAAGAAAAGAAAAAGGTATAATACTAACATAAATATTGCTGTATGATAAATTATTACACTATTTATGGAATAGTAATATTTAAAAAATATATATTTAGTATAATAAGACAGAAAACCTAATTTTATTATTTCGTTGTTTATCTTTACTGTTCAAACGCAAGTTACGCAAAACTGGCATAGAATTCAGCTAGTCTTGTGTCCAGCCCTTCCCGCTGTCATACCAGCGGGCGATTACTTTAATAAGCGGTCATTTTGTCCTTAGAATAATTACTTGCATACCAAACAAAATGCATGTGGAAAAAAATAATTGCCTCTATGTTTAAGATATGGTTACTATTTATAACATTTTAATAAATGGATATTTTGTTTCCAGGTAAGCGTCTCGGATTTATGGTAATGATACTATTCCAGAGCGGTATGTATAATGGAAGATTATGTTATTATAATATAGATGTCATACTAATATATTAAAACTGGCCGTAAATTATTCCGCGATATTAAAAGGAAATAATATTGAGAGGACACAGTGAAGGAAAAGTTGTCAGTATAACGCTTTTTTAATCATTTATGACACAAACTTCTGAAGTCGAAGATAATATTCACGAATAAAATTAAGAAAACGTTTATAAAGTAATTGATCCTAAGAAAAAAAAATGTTTTTTTCAAAGTTAGGCTAGGCTCGAAAAATTTGTTTTTTTGTGTAGACATCCTTATTTTTTACAGCTCTATAATAGTATTTTGAGGTAGCTAGTTCGAAAATCAAAAATCTAGTTTTAGAATGTTTATTTCGTAATAAACTATTAAAACCATCAATATTCCAATGATTTTATTCGAGGAAGGATAATCTGAGGCATATTCATGTAGGTCCATCAAATTTTAATTCAGTACAATTACAACCCTTCCCCTCCATAATTTTGTTCAAATCGTTCTAAAATAATCTCAGTATCCATTGTACGTAAATCTCAAACCGTAATTTGATCAATTTGAATAAATGACGGTCAATGGAATAATCATGGCTATCACTATAATTTGATTTCAGCCTAGAGAAATCTGGTGATTTAAATGGAAAGCGTATTATGAATTTATGACCGATCATTAGAATCTATATCCAACAATTTTCTGTAGGATTATAAGAAGGAAGCTAAAGTATTGCTTAATGGCATTTTAATCGTAACTGTAAAAACTTTCACATTACATATTTATCTAAGTTCCTGTTTTTGTATTTATCTTAAAACACATCGTAAGTAATGCCTTGTTGCTCTATGAAAGTCAAGTCTCTTCGTTCACGTAAACAACACATAATAATAATTTCACTTATTTAGTTACACTATCAACTTTTCTAATTACTATATTCGTGTGGTCTATAAGCTGAATAGTCTCGACATTTGCATGATTATGAAGTCCTTGTCAGTAAGCTCCTGCGTATTTATTTTAGTTATTTGTGAACAATGTGTACTGTGTTGCTTCGGTCTCCTGTGTTTTTACTTTCTAAGTTTAGTAAGGTTTAACCCAGTAATAAGTCACAAATTGTATATAACATCTTTTTTCTACTGACCAGCTACTAAGCACTTCACAGTTTGCAGAACCCATTTAACATGAGTAACCTATGTTCAATATTCATTTTACAAATGCTTCTACTTTTTTCTCTGTGCCTACTTAGTAAGTTTTTGTTTTTTCGACTGTATCATCAGGAGTGTGTGAAAGGAAAAGTCGTGAAGAGCTTGTTTAAAAAACATTATTTTTAGGGTCAAGTGTACCCTCGGGATGTGTATCGATTTGATTAGTTTCGGGGCTCTAAATGGCAAATACACTTAGCTCCAGCTTTTTTGGCTCTTCAAATGAACTAAGTGCCAATCTTATACTTTAAAGAATCCATTTAGGGACTTGATCCTTTTTTTCCCACGTCTGTTCTATTTCAGTCCAAAATAACCTGATAAACAGTTCAAGGGCTATCGTATTGACAGACAAGTGGGTCAACATGACTATTGAAGGGCATTCACGATTATTTTTCGTCCCAGTAACCTCATTTATAAATCCTTTGACATGATAAAAATTTATTCGTGCTGTAGAACTGTTATTATGTAATCTTGTCGACATTATGCCCAGAAGAATGATATTAGGAATTTGGACGGTTAATTTGGACTGTATTTGATCGTTATGAAGGTTTAGATGTATTATGTGGACGCTGATAAGCAATACAGTGTCAAGCCACACATACTTTATTTCGAGAAAATGGGGTTTTCAGATGTCATACCAATTCCTAATCAATTTGTTTGAAAAAATATCTATTCACCTTTTAAGTAGATTTTTAGATATTTTTTAAACAAATTGATTAGGAATTGGTATGACATCTTTAAACGCCATTTTCTCTAAATAAAGTATGTGTGGCTTGACACAGTATTGCTTATCAGCGTCCATGTATAATAATCTCGTAGAGCAGAATGTGGCCTATCCCCAAAGTTGTAATTATGTATTATCGAGAGATCTTGATATTAATCTGAACAAATGAAAGTAAATAACTATTTTTATACAAGATTATTGTATCTAGATCTAACCCTAAAAGTAGTATTTCAAATATTGCGCTAGTAATATTACAATAGATAGATAGATTAACTACGCAACAATTATTCTATTTGGTTAATTCCAAAAATAAATAAACCGAGTAGGTTTATTCTCAAATGTTTAAATAAAAGTGTATGAAGTCGTCTTCAGACAGCTGAACACAACAATTGATGATGCAATTAAGTATTAAATGAGTATCAATTGTGTTTTCCATTTTGTTAGCTCGTCTGCAGACAATTAACGATCAAAAGTCAACTACGTTAACTTTGTCTTACTTCCAAGAACAGCAATTACTCCAGTCTCGATCGAGGTGTCTTATTAGATGGGGAGCGATCACGCCAACGCAACGTGTTCTAAGAAACCTTACAAAAGACTTATTAACCAAAGTGTCAGTTTCTTTTCACTCTAAAGATTGAAAGAGACGAAAGACGTTCTCGTCTCCCTCAGTTACTATTCGAGGGCGCTCGTAAAACGATTTTGAAACCTACAAAAAATTGTTTTGGTTTTTTCAATACGGGAACGGAGCTATATAAAAAGCAACGCTCTTATTTGTGGAGATTTTGTACTATGTCATAAATAAACTACTACGCGACTTGTAGTTTTTGTTTGAGCGAGATTTAAATTTGGTTTAATATGAGCCAACGGTCAGTCTAACGTTGGCTACGCTTGAGTGGCTCTCGGATAGCTACAGGCCGCGCTGCAAAAATTACGTTCAGATTTTTTCTTATCTGAAATAAGCCTTTATAGAAACTAGGGCGAACATAATCTAACATTTCGCAAACATGCTCAACACTACCTTGTTTTTGTTGAAAAACATTGTTATTAAAGCTACCTAAAATGCAACTGGGCACACAAAAAATCTTTTAATTGGTCAGAAATTGTACTATTTATCTGGGGAAGCTGTATGGCCACTAGATGCAATCTCGTCGGAGATGTGAGGTCAACGACCTTCATGTGTGAACGAGATAGCATTATATGCGCGAGTGCAACAGAAAGGATGCGCGTACGCACAGAAAAGGAATGAAAATTATTGTTTGTTATCCTTTTTTTTTTGGTACACATGTCGTGAAGTGTAGGTGTGTGTTTGTGTGTGTACGTCTAATCCTGAATCCCGATGCGTTTGTTATTGTTTAGTTTAGACTACGGTACATGCTTTGAAGTATGCACACAGAATATCAAAAGAAGTTTATCTATTCTCCTTTGATACGTTATGTCCCACTAAGAGTATATGCAGACGTTCATTATACATACCTTTGCGTCAGCTCGTCATTCAACAAAACCTTTAAACAAATTTTATGTCGTCTTTTTTTTTTTGTCCCTCGTCTTTACAAACGACACACAATGCATACAGGCGTTCCTAAAAAGGATTAGGCATCACTGGAGGATTAAACTTGCTCTTATTCGAATTCCCAAAGTCGCGACACGTACCGGGTCAAAGCGAGCCATTGAAAAGTTAAACGATTTTTCTGTCAAAAAGTCAAAGGAAAATCGATATAAAAAAATTAAAGCGCGCACAAGAAGTATGCTAAAATACTAGTTGACTGTATATATTAATAGAAGTAATAAATTAAAACAGCACAACTGTCATTCCTGATCCGTCACCTGCCATGGATACGTCACTTTTCCCGCCAAGCGCGATCAGCGCGTAATTCCCATGCAATAGTCGAGAACCGAGAACAACTTACTCTCGCCATCTCGATAATTTCTAACGATTATGCATCAACGGTACCTGCATTTGCAGACCACGAGCTCACGCAACGGACAATGTGCATTCAGCTATTCTAATTTAAATAAAAAAACAGCTTACAATCGCATAAAATGCACTGTTTATTGCTCAAAATACACAAATAATGCCCATCTCATCCATTGAGGGTCAAACGATGCTTTGTCCCTAAGTTGTCCTGTTTCAAAAGGAGTAGGTTACCAGTGAACAAAGGTGGTGACATCTCTAAGAAGAAGGGAGAATGGGGTGCGTCTAGTGTAGTCAAGGTTATGCTAATGAGATTTAATTGAGTTTATAATAGGCAGAATGATAAATTGCTTTTGCCTAGATTAGGGTTGGGTATTAAGGCGAAAAATCACGATGACTAAGCCCTTCGGCCTTGTTTTTAAAACAGAAATGGTTAATCTAAATATAATTGACCGTCCTTTATAGTAACGCTTTTAGCTTTATTTATTTATTGAATGATTAGAAGACTGGGGACACCACATACACATAGAGACACATACTCCATTCTGTGAACCTGCTGTTCAATGGCAAGGGTGTGATTGAGTAACAAACATCTTTAGTCGCATAGAAAGTAGTACTTGCATTTTTCCCGATTAATTAGATTTCTCCATTTTTATTTATGCAGTGTCGAGAAAAAATTATCATGTGAGTTAACACGTCATAACGTTTATTTCACGCTTAATAAATATTCAAACATGAAACAATGACACACTATCCTGCATTATCTAAAAGCAAATGAAGTAAGACAATGTTTTTTGAAACAATGCTAGCTTGCGGTAGGTTGAAATTGTAAATACAGGAAGGCATAAACACGCGTTTAGGGTGGTTACCGACAAAGGAGGTTTCTATGCAATATTTTTTTTTTGTTTACGGGCATAAAGATGTAAGACATCAAAGAAAGATTGTTTAGATTCGCCAGACTTGTAATGTCGCATAAGAATTTACAGTCACAATGTTAGTTGTTTCTTAAGATATGGGAACGTAAAGTAAATAATGTTTATTTGGAATTTAACGAATATATTTGCTAACGTTATAAAGTTGTAAGGTACAAGCTAAGAATTTGTGCAGAAATAAAATTACCGTTGGCCTAGTTTGAAATGAACATGCAAGAAATCGAGGCTAAATTCAACAACTGCTATAATTCTAGTACCGTGCCATGCCTACAAATGCCTGAAATTAATATTTAATCTTATCCAATTTATCGGATTAAAAATTCAACTCGTAAAACCACGGGCCATAACTTGTCTTTTATAAAAAGAAAACTCGAATGTACTTGTCACCAAAACACGCTTATAATATAGAACATAATTATCTATTCCATATCTTTTAAAAATGATTAGTGGACATTTTAAATAAATACAGACAAGTAGACATACTGTCTGCTGCTTTTACGCATTATTTACTACCGGCGTTGTATGCTGATACACTATCTGTTTGCGCAAGAGTCATACACACTTCATAGTAATTGGGGCATGAGGTCAAAGACCATTCCTTTGTGCGAACACTTACAATGGCCAACAGCGCACAAAGACAACCTTTAATGTAGTTTAAAAACACAATAGAAACTGTCCTATGCTTTATTTTCGGTTCTGCCTTTATTGCTTTGTCCATCGGCAATTTGAGTTAGAATTACCTTTTTTCAGGAATTTAATCCAGTAAATGTGTTTCCGTATTTTAATTGCATAAATACGAGTGAGGGTCAGATTTGACCAAACAATTTGTCCCCAAGGGGTATCGACCATGAAGCCCTGGCGAAGAAATCACTTGCCTACTGTGTCATCAATGTAGTTCATAAATCCTAAAAAATTTCGATAGCATTGTATAGTTATTATAAGTTATTTAAAAAAATACTATGAACAGTAGTATGCTGTTTATGCACACCACGCGCAGACTTACCGTCTGGTGTAAACTACGTATTTGCAAATGATAAGATCTCATAAAAACAAATATATCCTTATCAAGCCTACGAAAATGCATACTTATTTCTAGAAGGTATAACCGTATATAGAGATAAACAATTTGACTTAACAAATATAGTTGTTGACACAGATGCATCCAATCTAATAGACTTTCGTTGACTTTTCTTGTCAAGAAAGGCAAACATGCATTGGTTATCGGTAACGGTAGTCTTGCCTTGGTACAATGTAGCATTGTGTATGCACACTGTGCACACCTAACTAGGGCTGGTACGTTTGGTTTATCATAATATGTACTTTACATGTAAATTTTATGATTAAATAATACGACTCGTATCTAAACTAGAACAATTACAATGTATAATGTACATGTGTATACGTTTGTATAATTTAGTTCCATATGTTGTTTCTATTTGTGGGTAAGATCGTTTTTTAATTCCATGGAGAGACGGATAGGGTTGCAAAGCACGATGTACACCACCAAAGCTATTTCTTTAATTATAATCATATTGCTTAAAATATATAACATTTTCTTGTAATATATGCAAACATTTATATGTATAAAAGTAGATTACTATTTCAGCTATGGCTATATACGCATTATTTTGTGCAAATACATATTTGCATTAATTATATCGCATATGTATTTAGTAACAGCATTAAATGCTACAAATTATGCATAAAATAAATAGTATTATAATAGTATCATTAGCTATTGAATGTTTACGTCTTTGTTTAAACAGGTCAAATAAGACACGGACGGAATACTGAACTAATATATACCAAAGCTTTGATAATAGCGATTTATTATTTCCATAGATTTTATAGAATTTGTTACAATAGCAGATAATACGTTTTGTATATTGACATCCCTAATTCGCTCGGATCAGGCTTTGACGTTGCGTACGCACAGGCGCGCATGCGAACATACACGAATGCTGATAGTGTTATGCTTTGTTTCATTGTACAGAGATATTATACCATGTATTTTCTCCTAATTGAAACCTCTCTTTTCTTCTCCGCAATGTATACGATATTTTGAGTTATTGTAAACAGTCAAATATAAGTTGTTGAGGTATTTGTGTTGCCAAAATGTGTTTACTCAAAAATGTTATTGTTACAAACTAATGTTTCGCAAAAGCTTTTGTTTTGTTAAAACCAATGACTGTCTAATAGTTTTCTTCTTTTTCAGAACACAAATTGTATATACTCAAAAACAGAATCATTTCTATAAGTAACGGAGTGTAAAATCGTTTCCCATACACATAATCACATATTCGTGGTATTCTAATTAAAGTACCTCCCCTATTAGGGGTTGTACGAGATTTTCGGCGATTTAATTTGTGTGAACCGCTCGGTGTCACGGTCGGACAATTTTTTATTCAATTCTTTGTTTGAAATTCACTAATTTTTTTTTATTTTGTTACTGGTGCATATCTAATTGAACAAACAATTGTCTATTGTTTTAGAACTATATTGCACTGTTACAAAAAAGATGATGATATGTGCGCAAGTCAGTGAACCCATACGTATACACATTGTCTCATTTGTTTGTAATCCCTATAAAAAAGTATAAACTCGTAAAAGGGATGTTCAAATATTACCCGCTTAAGATTCATACAACTCTTAACGTAGCAAGTACAAGATGACAATATGGTTATTACAACATTAAACTTGATTTTATAGCCACTGCACTAACAACTGAAAGACAGATATGACGAGAATACATGTAATTAGGAAGGCGTCTCAAACAATACATATTATGTTTATACTCTTGTGTTAATTAAAAACTACAGTATAAACTATAAACTTAATTTCTGTAGCTACAAATAAACCTAATTTAACATGCACATAAATGTGTCTAAGGCGATAAGATGATTAATGCGTCTAACTCATAACAGTTGCCGATAAGCACAGCCTTGGAATCAAGCATGACGGCGTTGTTTAATCGAATGCAATTCGTTAGCTGATAACGGGAGTTAGGTAACATTGTTCACCGTAGGTATATTTTGTTACAACAGTGTATTCCATACATAAAAGGAGCAAAGTAATCCTTAACCTATCAAAAAATGAAGGGTTTACTCTTCACATAATTTAAATCAAATGCAAGGTCAAAGATGGAAACTGATGAAATGAAAATGGAAACATTAAACTGGAAACAGCTTAAAAAGAAATTGTATGAAAACTAACAAAACGTGTTGCTCACTTATCACTGTAAGACCTTTTACACCATGTTTTATGGTAAATAAATGTTATTATTATTAAAACTAACAATGTTTTGTGTTGAGCCTAAGACAAATTAAACATCACTCTTTTTTTTTTTAATTTCTTACGGACATAGGACTCATAAAGCCAGACAATTAATTTTGTATAATATAATCTTTATTGAAATAAACTGACAATGAAGTTTACAAATATCCCGATTCCTACGCCAGTTAGTATGTGTTGCACGAGTCGATATCGTCCCATGACAATATATTATATGTAATATTATAAGTTTCATCTCCAAACGATGACGGGTTAGTACTTAGTAAGTTTGGTTTCATAGTTTAGAAACCTAATTTATGTACAATGCACACATTAAACATTGTCAGTTAGTTAATTTGACGCTATTCTCTTACACGTTGTTAAGAAATATTACATTATTGTGTTGTATAAAGATTTTAAAACAAAGTGTTTAAACCCCATTTTAGCTTGTCACACCTATTGTACCTATTGTAGCAACTAAACTGTTGAAAATTCGTTACAATAACATTCAGTGTAATGCAAATTTTTAAAAAACAATAGTTACCGTTTAATTTAGTTATAGATGTCAACCGAGGCGTAATGAAATCCTTGCGCTTTGACGTGTTTTGATTATTACAAGTGCTGTGAGGTAATGTATGCAAAGCTAGTCGAAATACCCGTTATGGTGGACTGCATGTGGCGCACTTGTGGGAATACGAGTACATGCTAAATATTTTGAAACACGCATAATTATAAGCATGTTGCAGTAATTAACACTATTGGTTCTGCGAACAGTATACCTCGCCAATGATTGGGAGTATTATCAGAGTTTACTAAGTATTTTTCCCCTCTAACCCCCTGTTGAAACTCTAGTACTTATTGCACTTGTCACATAGGCTAGTCGTAGCCCGCGAATTCGTTCGCGTGAAGATTTAGTGAAATCTATCCCATGGGAAACCGTACATTTTTCCTGGATAAAAAGTAGCCATGTGCTATTCCAATGTATAATCTATCTCTGTGCCAAATTTCATCCAGGTCCGTTCAGCCGTTTTTGCGTGAAAGAGCATCCATCCTCACAAACATTCGCCACAGGAACGTTTTATTCTTCTCTCTATCCCCCTTTTACGATGTTCTTGTAAAGGTACACGACAGACGACATCATTTATACCTTAAATAGAAAAGCTTCGCGTTAAATTATAAACAGAATAATGTGCATATTGATAGAATTTTACTAAATTTGCACGAAATTAAAAGCAACATTAGGTGCAACTGTCATAGATAATAAAATCACACGACCCGTAGTGGGTTGTGTATAATTTAAAAATCCAGTTTCATTGGTGCAGTACGATACGTATCCACAAAATTTGCATAGATGTTTCGATAAACAGGTTCGGTTCTCGGCCACTGCACATTCCCACGAACTTATGCGTTATATTTTTAATATCAGCACGTCAATTATATTAACTACATAAGTATATTTAACAAAAGAGAAGAAAAATATAATATTGGCATTATCGGATATTATTTAACTGAAATTAAATAGATTCAAGGCTCGCTTTATTAAGTAGTGTTAAGCAGCAGAGTGAGAATGCCTTCAATTACTAAGTTTGGTAAAGAGTATCTAAATTGAGAATCTCAACATCAGGAATTCATCAGATAATGTAGAATAATATAAAAAGATTTTGGAACATTTCCTCTACAAAAATAATTGATTGTACATCACCACTATTCACCACCAACAGATTGTATTGCGTGTGTAGGTATAACTCTGGTGCTAAATACGCTTATGGGCACCGATAACCGTTAAACATCAGATTTGTCCTAGGCTTGTTTAAACCCTTAGTTGTATAAAAGAAAACCTTTCAACTTTAAATCGCTATCTGGATATAGAATCGTTTGTTGCGATGCATTTCTACTGGCGTGTCAATCGTATGCACCGTTATAGATTACTGTGCACTCCACGTTCAGCTTGCTATTGGCCTAGTGGTGGTGACTGTACGTGACAAATTGACCGCGGCGTATGAACTGCACCGAAACTTGGTACTTATCTACATAACATGAAGTCTAGTTCCAATAAACCAAACCTAAAAAAACTACCCAAATGGCGCGGCAGTAAAGCGTTCGACTGCAACTTCAGAGGTCACGAGTTCGATTCCCGCTGAGTGCAAATATTTGTATTTTTTTGAAAATTTGCATGAATTTGCTATTGCGTTGATCTGGGTGTTCCTATTTATAACATGTATTTATTTTTGAAAAAAGGTGTTTCAATGTTAATCCGTATTTTAAAACCACCTAGCTATGCTTAGTTTGGGTGTAAAAAAGGCTGTGTAATATATAAAGAAATCTGCCAAAAATCACAGCTTTAGTAAATACAAGTAATAAAATATACACTTGCCTTTGAGGTTGTTAAATTTGTTATAATGACATTTGGGAGATTAAAACTGGAAAAGACAAGCCATATAGGTAAGCCTGTGACTCGCCTTATCCAGGTATTTTCAGTTACTATTCACGCCTTACTCCATTAAATTACCCCTCATATTTTCTGTTTTATAGCCTAAAGACACTATAAAATATAACCGTTTATACCTGATTTTAATGGTAATATTAACCCAATGGTTGCACTTCCTTTCCCAAGAACACCAGTGACCCATATTCATATTTTTCTTAGCACTTAATAATTACGTTTGATTGTTAGATTCGTCAATGCTTGACCAATCGTCTTTACGACGTGACCCCGGACCATTATTATACACTTTTATGTACGGTGTCAAAGCCACCCTTTCAATGTTTTACTTTCACACGTTTTAAAACGTGGAATTTGTCGATTTCGAACGACCGGTCAGCTCATAAAAGCTCGTTAGTAAAAAGTTTATTTACGCACCCAACAGACTCCGAATAATAATGTCGTAAAAGTAATATTTATGTAAAAAATCGTGGTAGCTTTTATTTTTGTCCATTTTTTAATTTTTATCGACGACTTAAAATTTATTATTTATGGTTCTCATTCTCCACTTACTCTTGCATTTATTGGTGTCGTAAAAGCGTAACAACTCAGGCTCATAATATTCTATAGTAATTAGAACAATATGACGTAAAAAAACTTGTTTGATAATTTATATTTTGATGACTGTTTAGTTTTTAAATAATCTTCGGGGAGATGGATGGGCGCACTGCTTGGGTGGTCCGTTGCGCCCCAAACACACCATTGTATCACCTCGCATTAAGGTTTTTTGTTACGTCTCTGCGGCAACATGATCAAATACTAATAGAAACATTAAACCACATCCTCCGCTTCCAAACTTTTCTGTTAGACGCGACATTTGCCGCTCACACTCGAGCGATAACTAATCTAACACTTCATGCATTTTAAAAGCAATGTCAAGTGGCCATTAAACGGCAAACTACAACTTTCTACAATAGTTAGAAACTCTAGCAGTTCAAGGAAACTAGTAATTCGAGTGCGTAATGTGAGACCGCAACCCAATAG
Organism: Callimorpha dominula; assembly: GCA_949752705.1. Lineage (NCBI taxonomy): Eukaryota > Metazoa > Arthropoda > Insecta > Lepidoptera > Erebidae > Callimorpha > Callimorpha dominula. The sequence continues at coordinate 8,971,755 of OX457010.1, read as the reverse complement.
GTCGGGTGAGAGCCAGCGCTAATCCAGGCCATATGTGACCGTCTGGTGCGCGGCTGGCTGGCTGCCCCGGACTTCTAAGTCATTACACCGATTATTATTGGCCAAATAGTCCTTCATCTGCCAAATGTCGTTACAATACCATATGTGTACTCCACTAAATGCTTTTCAAATGCATTGTGTTTTGAATTACTCAAAAATGTCCTTCTTTTTTCCTGTTACAGCGACTGTTGGCTATCGAAAAAACGATAACACAACTATTGTTTTATTAATTAGCTGACAAATTACCTTTTGTTTATTGTGTTTGGCCGAACAGCCGTAACGTGTACACGATAACTCCCTAAATCATCAAAATGTTAATTACATTAATTTACTTAACAATACGGCTATTACTGTTAGCAGAAACATCTAAATAGTGCGTTTAAAAAACGGGATTACGTCGTCCCCAAATATGCACGATTTAACATGAAACGCGAATTCGTTATACACGTAGCTTATCTTGAGAAAATGCTGTGTTAACCTGTTGTATGCATCTTATTAAAGCACCGGCTATTGTGTATTGTAGTCCACATATTCATGGGTAAACACACACCAGTCTTTGTGTCTATTGTATACGTAATACTTAGCAGCATCACCCCTCGTAATCTCATCCCTTTTGTGCATTGTTAGACACAATATGAGATCCCGAATTTGGTCCAGAGGTCGCTCATCTCGGAGTGGCCTTAGGTCATATATGACAATACGCGGTATCTTGTTTACTTTTGTCAGACCGATGTTTAGGCTACTTAGGGCCACTGGAGTACTTGTCCACGTTATTGTCGTCCACAATGCACATCATCTCTGAACAAAGACACCAGACAATGCACTCATTGTTCTTTTACGATATTTAGCTACCGTTCCGGCCGTTATATGTCTTTATTATAGGTATTATCGATCTCTTTGTATTTCCAATTTATAGAGCTGCTTCTTTTATGTGAACAATTTGAATATTATCAACGTTCGTGGGAATTTATCTTAGTGTAACGTATAACAGATTAAATCAAACAATCAAAACCAGAAAATCAATGTTAAAACAACAATGAGTTCTCAGCAACATTAATTTACGTTATGTATTTAAAAAAGTAACAACAATATAGTTTGTTTCTTGAATTATTACCTTAATATTACCTTAAGTTTATTACAGACGCGGAATCATAAATAGTGAAGCTTTATTCAGCGCTTTTGTCTTATACAGCGTGTTTCGGTAGCGCTGCCTCCGCGCCGCTATGATTTATGTTTATGTTCACATAAAATCTGAGAATGTGGTTTCTGCTTCGATTGCACAGTGCAGTTGCAAAAATACTCAAGAACCGACAACGACTTTGTTTTAATAATATGCTAAATATTATTGCAATTTGTTTCTTTCTCTACCTTTGCGAAAATATTTAAAATTCAAAGTTGTAAAATTTAAATACGCCGATTGTCTTTAAATTTAATTTGGTGGTTATTAAAATAATACATTACGACTTAAAAACATTTAGTTTTTTGCTTTTTATGGGTAATGCAAAGATAATCTCAGATAATCGAAAAGCGTATCCCAGTAGCAGTGTTCTGTAAATGAGCGAGTATCTGCTGATAGCACGAGTGCTCGATAACGGCGGCTTTGATCGCCGAGATGCGCCCGCTCATCCTTTGAACTCGCCGCCCCCGCAGGGCGCGCTTTATTAAACATTCATTAAGAACCATCGTTTAGCTCGTACCTGAACAGTAGTCGGTTGAAAGCTTACATATTTAAAATCGATTCGAATAGAATATATTGTAAGTCCTCCTATGGGGTCGTAAACATTTTTGATTCAGGTTCTTTATTTAAATTTAAGAATTTAATATCAATCAGAGATTTCTTTAATGTTCGTTGAAAAGGGTAGTTCGATTAATCGAAGGAGGGAAGTTATTGATTCCATTATTTAAATTCCTACAGTAGGAGATGTTCTATTTATGTTTTTTAAAAACATGCGACGTCATTGCGTTGTTAAAAATAGTCACGGCAATACATAATTAATTATAATATACTTTTTATTGTTTATTTGAAACAATTCGAAATTGTTTTTTGATTAACATATTTTTTAATCTTTGTCAAATTAGTCTTTAGGGTCTTCTACACGTATATTGTAAAATATAATATACTTATTGCTTAAATAGCTAAAATAAACACATTCCTATACACGCGCTTCTTATTCCCACATCGCAAATTTATACGGACAGTAGCAAACAATAACAAAAAATCTCACCATTCTAATGACACACGTGAGGCAATATCTCCTATAATTATAGGTTTCGAGCAACTTTCTCTGAGGTAACTCCAGGACACCTGTTTCAGTCAACGCTCTCCAAGCCAGGGTTATCGCTTTCCATACCATAAATAGAGCATTATAAAAAATCCTAACCAGGTGCGTCCTGTGCGTATGCGAAGTAAAATTTCGATTAAAAAAACATCTAAAAAAAATAATCTTAACTCGTATATCGTCCGAGTAACAATGATTGGTCTACCCATAATATTTTATGATGTTATTGATTCCTAATAACATAGTAAAACCTGACAGGTAGGAACTTAAAGTGTTTATTAAGGATAAAATACATCGTGAATAATGATACCCTGACTACCTGAGTTACGTTCTCGTTAATAAAAGGCCATGATTTTAACATACTCTCATTTCACACTACAAACTGGCGCCTATTATATTTTTGCCGCTTATTAATACACAAATGTAATTTTTCAATAAACTTACAGGATATTTGTAATTAACTATTGGTTCAGTCAATGAAAATACGCAAAAGAAATTATAGCAATAGAGTATTGTAAATATCCTAAGGAGCTATACAAACAATAGCGAAAGAAATAATATAATTAAGTGCTATTTGCGTTCCTTTCATCACGCCATGACTTATAAGGTGGACTATAAAAATCTTCAGTAAATGGTGTCAAGTCAATATCACAATGCAAACGGAGGTCATATAAAAACAGCTTCAGTGCGATGACCTTTTAGCAATGCAACGCCACAAGTGTTTGCAATTTTTGTCATGATTTATCTCAACATTATATTACGCTTTGAGAGCGCCACATTGCTAACCTAAAATAATTATGTTTCATCATCCGAATTATATTGTTATGTTTGTCTGTAAAGCCTTTTATATAGCGCAGTGGGCTTAAATAAATCACATACTTGTATGAATGTCCAATTTAACGCTCGTGTAGAATCAGGTTGGTCTTAATAGTTTGAAGGTTCAACAGAATAATCTGTCATAAGCCCTTTAGCAAACAATGAAAAAATTTGTATTTTTACCTAAGAACCGTACGCTATCAAACAAGATTAACAAACAAGCCGTCAGTCATAACATACCATATTCAAACATCAAGCTGTTTGGCGGCGGCCGCGTCAGACACAAAGTTTGACAAACTAAACTGGCGTGCAAGGGTTTTATTACCACCCGTAATTTTAATCAAAATCCTTTTTTATTTCTATGAAGTTAGACACAATTTTGTTTGATTTAAGTGATAATTTTTTGTTAAAGCATTTGCATATTCAAGCTACATTATTACATGACTTTTTAACAGACTTGATGATTTTTTATTTTTACCAGAATTGTATTAGCTAATTAATATCCAATTGCGGTGTCCAAATACCATACAAACCATAACCATACCATAATAACATACAAATAACGGATGCAGTAGTAAATTACTCCAAAAATGCTCAAAAAAAACTTGTGTAAACAGTGAATACAGTTTATCTAAGTAGTTTTTGCCGCTGCAGGTTCCTTACGTAGGCTTCGCAACTTCTTACCTACTACCACTAAGATTACGCTTGCACAATCCCTTCTTTTCCCCATCCTTGATTATGCTGATGCCAGCTATCTAGATCTCACCGAAGACCAACTTAATAAGCTTGAGAGACTCCAAAATCTTTGTATACGATTCGTATTTGGACTACGCAAATATGATCATGTTTCTGAATATCGCAAAAAGCTCAAGTGGTTACCTATACGCCTTCGCCGGAACACACACATCCTTTCATTGTTATATAATATTCTGTTTAACCCCTTATCTCCACCTTACCTTAAACAACGGTGTAATTTCTTGCACGATACGCATCCTAGGTCTTTGATATCGTCAGAGAACCTGAGATTAAAAATGCCTGGACACTACACTTAGTTCATGGATAATTCCTACTCTGTTAAAGCGGTTCAGCTTTGGAATGCCCTGCCAGTGGAAATCAGACGCGCACAATCACTACCTGTTTTTAAAAAACTAGTCAAGAACTACTACCTATCACTAGGTGATGTCAGCACATAATTTCCCTTTTGCCCTTTCCTTAAAGTCACAGTGCCGCTGTATCCTATATTATATATTACTTATCGTTTATATTCCCACATGTACTTATGTTTTTATATGTTTAAAGTTTACTTGTATGTATACTAGTAAGATATTTTACGTCACTAAATAATTTAATAACGTGCACCATACTGCCCTAATTTATCTCCATTTCTTTTTCTCCATCTCATGGTTGCCTGTAAGAGATTGCCATAGAGCGATAAGGCCGCCAATTGTATTAACCGTAATTTTAAGAAATTTTGCTTTTTAATGTTCCTGGTGTACAATAAAGAGTTATATTATTATTATTATTTATTTTTCCTCAACCTTCTCCCGTTAAGCTTTGTTATTTTCTACTAAGATCTCATCAAAGATGTGTTGCGGTGGACGCTGTGGAGATGGGGCTTCTGTTGCCCTTGTATAAGTATCAATACATGTTGCACCAAGATCTGCTAATGTGAAATTTGCTCTGGCCGCGTGCTCACCGTCTCTAGCAAGCTGTAAGCTTCAAGTGTTTGAAGATAAACTACGGGCCTTGAGTTTCCTATGTGGTCCTTTTCCGTGCCATTTCGTCGCAATATACAAAATAGAAAATGTTTTCCATTTTCTATTTTTAGGTTTTTAGGTTTTTTTAGGTTCGATAACTTAAAATCACTCGACGTGGTTGCATTTGATAGCAACATGATCCAGTCTATCTGTGCAGTCTTTACCATTGCGCTAAACATAAATAAAACATTGCTAGAAAACACAAAGTAGTGATTACTGCTGCTGTCATGTCTTGTGTGCAGTGTTTTAATACGTGCAATTTTCCCTACGATTAGATAGTGCAGTATAGAATTAAATCCCTCTACCGGGTGGGGTGATCGGACACGCAACAATGGCAGATATTCGCTCACTTTCACAATCACGCGTCACTGCTCGCCCACTGAAAGTTTCTAATATTACGCACCTTTACAACACACATTGTCAATCCGGTTTCTATGAACACAAAATTAGTGTGACATCTAGTACTAGTAACAACAATGAAAGTGTTTATTTACATCAATAAAATGACTTATCACTCGTCCTTCGTACGATCCCATGGTACAAGTGTTTTGAATTAAGAACAAAAAATATTTAAATCCATAAAACAAATAAAAACAACTTTTTTTACTTTGTTAAATTAAATTGTACATTACCTATGAACTATAGTCTTGTATGAATATTGTATCGCTGCCATTTCAAATAGATAAACAAAATTTGTTATTAATTAGCCTACCTAACAACCACGGTATAGAATACTTTTATTTTAATACATAATATATCTTTAGAATACTTTTATTTAAGTTAAAGTTATCATAGATTATGCACCGTAGCGGCTCTACAGCAACTTGCCCGTGGAGCCGTCAATCACTCCTCCATTGGAAACGCGCATAACCGCTATTTTCTACGTAAACATGTTCCCTCGCATGTTGACATTGACATTTCACTGTTAAGTTTCACACAAGTGCCAATAACACTACTTTACCTCACTCCTTAGTATAATAGCCTTTATTTCGTGTGCCATAAGAATGTACACAACTGTACCTTCACAGTCCGTTAACATAATATTTTAAGTTTTGTTTCATGCTTAGATGTTTTGAAAACATTTGCGAGAAAGTTGCATATTGTTTACAAAACAGTTCTCGTTACATGAATGCGTGTTTCTGTGTTTAGATTGTCAGTTCCTTATTTGACTTTAATAGATTCAAGTAAGCCGACAACGTATTTATTAGTTATGACCCGCAACGTATGTAAAAATGACGTTTTTTGTGTGTTATATCATAACTACATATCTACAATTTCATGTATCAAGGAAAATATGTATGAAGAAAAATATAATCCCCAATTTTACTCGTACCCTAACCGTATTTAATGACATCCTGTTTCTTAGATCGAATCTAAATAATTGCTGCCTAGAATCAGTCCAGGCTAGTTAGACAACCTGATAAATACAAGATAATAGATGCAATTATAGTGGACATAAATGCTTCTCTGATATAATTTCAGAACCGGTAGCTTGGCACAAAAAATCCAATTGCCGAATAAAATTAACTTGTCGGGTGTATTTACAATTCTAAATTAAGCTTCAATCGATCGGGAGTCCGGGACATACATAGATATCTAACTGCAAACAAAACATAAATAAATTTAATTACACAACAAAATATGAAAATTATATCATGCTTATTTCCTAAGGATAACAAAAAAAAAATGCATTTAATGTAGCCGCTGACGTTTACTTTAAAATCTGTTTACAAATTAGCACCTTCATCGAAGAATTCAATCATTGTTTACGAGGCAATGAACACATACTTATTACAGTAACCACGGAGTTATTTAATACAATCACACTTAATTATACTCATGCAACGATTGAAATTTTACAATCTGTAAACTGTTGTTTTGCTCACATAATAAATGCGACCTTCAATTTTGCATCAACTGTGGTTGACGTTTACTTTACACTTAAAAGTAATAAAGTAAATTTGTATTCCTATTTATTATGATGCCATCAGTATTAAACCTGTAAACTGACACATAAAGTATGAATTTCCAACCATAAAAAAACTTCCTGCTTCATATGCGTGTCATTTGTGAATAATGCAATCTGCATTAATAACAGAAGGTCGCATAAACTATTGAATATTTATGATATTCCTAAATATCAAATATCTCTGTATAAACATAGAATTATTTTAACATAATAGCCGAGATTAATGTTGTGAAATAAATATCTAAATAAAATAGACACAATAAATTAAACTTACCTATATCAAGTATTTAGCGTCGATTAACTTAATATGCACTTAATCATGTAATTAGCTAATTAATAACTAGCAATGACTAGCAGTGAAACTTTTGTAATGATTAACAGTTATTATACTAGAAAGTCAATCAAATATTTCACTTGTGTAGATATACTCGTATATAGAACCTTACCTTGTTGCAATAAAGAAACCGGTCTCTTTATTGTAGTGACTTAAATCGTGTGCAAACAAGCTCTCACTTCACTTTGCATAACCTCATCTACCACAGCTAACTTCAAGCCATACTTATAGTATTAATATACTTAACTTGCCCGTTACTCTCTACATAATATGTATGTATTCGTAATAATATCCTGGACAGCCAATACCGATATGGGGCTAGTTGAAAAAAAAACTCAATATCGGGATGATAAAATATTTATATCAGATAATATAAAACAAATGTTAAGCTCCTGATACAAAGCTACCTGGATGTGTCACTTATTTGTTTAGGCGTCATCTTAAAACCAGTAGCGGACTAACGTATACAAATATACAGATATACGTCGGGCGAGGGTGCGTTTTTGTTACTTTTTTTATGCGCGTCCAGTTGTAATAGAAGTTCTTTGCCTAGGGCTGTAACACATATTTATTTACGATTTATTAATTTAGCTTAAGATATTCACTATCGCTCACTACGATTTTAAACTAATAATAATGCTTTATTTTCGTGAAAATGAAATCGAAGATGAATATTTTTTAAAATCATGCATTTATAAAAAAAATGCACGTGCTTGAAAATGAAATTGATTGCTTAAATCATGCATTTTAATATTTTATGAACACCAAAACTGCAAACATAGCCGCAGAGTCGTTTAAACATTTTTTTTGGGACATTAAATTTTATGTATTATTACAAAAACACGACGTATGCTCAGCGAGGTACGCCATTTTGACATCGGATCGCCTTTCACTTGGCCTAGATATTTCGGAACTGGTTCGTAATCACAATGCAAACTCGTTAGTTCCCGACAAACTAGACACCATTGTCGTAACCATGTATTTCCTAGGCAGCTCATGAAAATTCGAAACATTTAGTTAAGTTTTATCGCGTGCCACTTTCCAGAGCAAGCTTATACTGATCTGAAGAAACATTATGTATAGTCCTGACCTACCTACCTATACGCTAAGGCTACATAATAAAATGCTAAAAGATTAAAGTAGAAGTAATATGCGTTTTCCTACGTATAATATTCGTTTTAAATCGATACATTACATTCATATGATGATAAAAATAATTTTTATGGCAAACCTTTAATTTATCTATGGCAAAGTCAATCAAATTACGCTAATCACAGCCCTAAGGTGTAAATGAATAAAATAAAATGGCGGGAGCGTGCGCCAGCGCATGCAAGGCAACCTGTTCTGTGGCGGGACGCGCGTCGCCCACGCCCGACAAATCGGCGCGCGCGCAACATACACCAATTACAGCGCGGACATGTCCGATCAAGTTCGGACTTGTTCGAATGAAACGTCATCGAAATGCGTAACTATATCGAAATTCAAAGTATAAATCCGTTAGTCATCTTGTACATTTATTCTTACGGTGACGCTCCATTTAGGTATTCTTAGAATAAAACAGGCTAACCAAGATACCAATGGCTTGTATTCCTTTTCCCGTTATCTTTTTCATAAATGATTTAAATCTGAGTTCAATAAACACTTTTTTTTGACAAGGTTTACGGTCACTGTCTGTCGTTACGTCTTAAGCACGTTACATATACTTATAATAGCATTCTTTACAAATGAAAAATAAATCTTTCCTCAGGCCATGTACCTGTAATTATGTTTATGGACAAAGAGTGAATTGCTCTCGACTCGAGTCCTATTGACGTCGTAATGACTAAAACCTTTTCTGGAGCCCTGCCTCGTGACCTGGAGCTCTTACATAATTCCCACGAACAGCATTTGGACAACATTTGTGGTATTGAAAACATAGCTTTTATATGGCACGTTCTTGAACAATAGCAGCGCAATTTGAGAGTTTTTCTTAACTCTCGTGTGTTGCAGTTTTTGTGTATGGTATACGTACAACGTTCCCCAATTACATATGCACGTTGCGCGTTGTGTTTCCTGGCACTCGTGCGCATGCGGCGCAGGATGAAAGGGCGGTGACAATCCCGACACGTTTTACCGCAACGTCGTTTAAAAAAAAACTAATTTGACGCATCTCAGTATCCCATTTTTTCTCACTTTCCTTATTTTTTTATTCCCATGCGATTAGAGATTCTAGCTGTGTAGGACGCGACGGATGCAAGTTCGAGTGTGACGGCCTTCGTTGCACGTGGATTGCATTACGCGCAGTTGCTACCCGAAGAACTTGGCATACTTGCATGTAAAGATAAACATATAATATATATATATATATGCAAAAACTTTGTGTGTCTGCAGCAACATTCGATATCGATCGTGTTTCGTGTTGGTATAAAGACGAGCATTTCGCAAACTTTAAAAGTAGTTATGACACTAGGTACAACACATATATGTATAACTAGCGATCTTAAAACATCATTTAAAATTAATTTTACCATATGTGTTTAATTCGATTATTTTTATATATTTTTTTAAATGAATGATATCATACGCGTGTCGTAAAAATACATATATGCTAAAGTGAAGCGGTCAAGTGAGGTAGAGTTGTTTGTGCGCGTGCGCCGATATTTAGGTCGACCAAAATAGCCACCATTCTCTGGCCAGTTAAAATTTCAACTCGACCTGAGTTAGTTCATTTTGGTTTTAAAAGAATTTACGATAACACAACTAAATAACATTCCAAACTCACGATTATAAACCAGTAATCACGTGCAACGCATTATCAATTAAAATGGGTAGCCATTTATCAATTCAAGGCTAATATCCCATACTTATGCTTCCCATACTTATGCTTACTACGTTGATCACAAAGTTCACAACGTATTATCAAAAAATTATTCCATACGGCAGAGTTAGCTTGTAAACGATAAAAATTTGATAATGGACCCGATAAATGCGCGAGTTGTTTGCGCGGTACACACGGCCGCGCCATCGGGCACGCGCACGTCTCCAAGGCCATTTTGTTTACACATACACCCGCATGTTTACGCGTGCCCAATATAATATCCAACCGATACGTAGAAGCCTCTGTAGTAAACATACAGACACTAAGCAAATCACTTCATAAATTAGCCAGGTTACGTCTGGATAAAAATGGCGCGAAACGCTCCATTGATTGTTTGGCGGGAAAGTGTTGCGTAATCACGTGAAATTATTTTCTTTAAATTTGCATCGTTATAGTATATATAACTAAGTAGAAATGGATAATATTACATAAGTATCAAGTAAATATCGTCTATAAATGAAATTATCGTATTAACCTATTACTTACTTGAAAAAATTTAACTTTGATCGGTCTGTGCTACAATCGCCTCATATTAGGCAAAACATTGGTTTTGCACAGATTAGAAACAGTCTTACCTAACCTATAAAACACGTGTGTGTGAATTTGGCGGGAACACTGCGATATATACCAGTCGACCTTGGCTTCCTCAGCTTCCTGACGTCACTGACATAGTTCCCGGCTACACTGACGCTTGTTTTTTTTGCCATGATTCAGACATTTTTATTATTACGAACAAGACTTTTACGTTGAGCACTTCGTTGCTAAGCTACCCGTCACCTTGACATCTTACCTTGGTATTATTAATGAGAATATTCATGATTTTAACTACGTTATGGTTTTAGATAAAATTTCTTGAAACATGAGAGATTTTGGAACAGGACAGACTAAGTAGATTCGTTTTGTATTCTACCACTTGTTCCATAGAGGAATTTATTGATTTAAACGTGTTTTATTGTCAGCCTGGTCACATGTTCTACCATCTACATTTCTTAACACCTATAAGTCCGCTAAGATCTGAAGAAGATCACGTTTTTGCGGGCTTCTTCGGCAAATTTTCAGCGATTAGTTTACAATTACAAACTGAAAGAAAACGGTACTTAATTTAATTTTGATTTATGGTAACAATTTAGCTGTGCTACTGGAAGTGCCAATATCTAGGGGCCTGTAGTTACCGCACATAAATTAGGTTTGCCGTGGGCTCGTCTGCCCATTCCAGCTCAAATTGTGGACAACAGTTCACTTCATTGTCAATTACTATTTACTGTATAAATTACTATTACTACGTACTTACTATGTTTAAACGGAGATCAATTTGAATAAATTACTTTTAACTTTATATTCGTATTATAATTTGAGATAACAAGTTCGGAAGTCAACAAGAGAAAATGATATCGATTACTTTGAAATTTAAGCAAAACAGTGCCGAAATTGAACGAAAATCAAAATATGGTCAATCATAAATTCCTTGAAATTATAACTTCTACATAAGATGACTCAAAGACAGAGACGGAGAGGATTAACAAAACTGCAATATAACAAAGTCACTTGACCCAAACTTCTGCAAACCTGAACAGTACGGGCCAAGTACGGGTTTTGTTTTATATACCATAAAACAAAACCCGTACTTGGTACTTGGACCCTAAAAATTGTTTTGAGACACAAGTCGTACACTAATTAATTGAAAAATATTGTCAGTGGAACCTCTCAGTTATTGAATACAATTAGTAGTGTGTATTTGGCCTTGGCCGCTTCGGTTACCACGTTACTTTTTGTGCGTTCCGATAATAATTTGTTGGCTGTTGTCAGTCGTTAGCTGTTGTAGTCTTTGCTTGGGTATTGCAACATACTTTATAATTGTATCATGATGTCGGGGTCATTTATTGATTATTAATAAACATTAATACTGTTTGTAAGTTTTACAAATTGCCAAGGGCTTTTCTTTAAGTACATATTATGTCCGTTTTGTCACCTGGATGATAAGTTTTTATTTTTGTTTGGCTTTAAAACTCATCAACCCCTAGTGCAATTTGAAAATTTTGATTTTTTGAAATATTTTCATAGCATTTATTTAACTTCGCGTTAGAATAGAACTGGAGTTCTATTCTAACGATATCGTCAAAAATATTTTTGTATTCAAGAACAGTTTTACGACCATAATCCAAATTTGAATAACTTTCACAGCAGCCTTCGCAACAGTAACTCACAAACGAACTATTATAATACAGATTAAACAGTAGTAAAAAGATTGTTAAATTTTATAGGCAATATTTTTTCAAACTTAAAAATGGTCACAAAGAACGTCGCCGCCCATGGATTTGTATAGAAAAAAACCATGCCGGCGCTTTAAGTACTCTAAACCTACTCTTTTTTACATTCCAGTTCTCTTGGATGAAGTCGTAAAATGCTCATACGGTCGCGTACAATGCCAAGACAGCATCCGGGCATCTTAACGGACTTTTCAGTTTGAGGGTCGTAAAATTTTTCCCAATTTACAATAGTACTGCCACGCCCTCAATAACAACATTTACGAGGAACTGCGCAGTTTGCCACGCATCACCCTTCGCAAAGAAATGTTAACAAGAGTCGTAAACTACTTTCACCTTGCGTTTTATCGCGACTACATTTGTCGCCTGAGTCAATAACCAAGTTATATAAACACAACGACAACACGGCGAATAATTCCAATTGAATTTTAATGCCGAATTCGAGACCATAAAAATGTGTTTTGTTCTCTTGTATCTATTAAGAATTTACTTTACAATTTTCTCACACTACGTATTTGTATTATTGACAGTCCATTTGCTTTATTTGCAGATTTCCTGAAACCGCGCAAACGGTTATCGACCAGCGGCAAGAAATCTCCGGCTCATGCGCACAAGCACGAGTGTGGGCACGGCGCGCACATCCGCCCGCCCAAAGTCGCGAGACTTGCGCCGGCGCACCTCAAACGCACGAGCTAGGCCCCGCCACACCATGACAACATCCAAAATTGAACAACTGCGGAGAGGCAGCTAGAAGAACGAAACTAAAAATTGCAGAAGTCTTCTGGAATCGGTAAGGCGAAAGTGACTGAATGCTACCGCCTAACCTACTGATGTTTTGTCAGTTCAATTTTGTCACACCCGTTGTCAATATGTGCATATCTTTGTTTTATTAATTTATTGTAATACCATTTCCAAATTACTAATAATGTTAAGTATTGAGTAAGTTAGATTAAGGGAATATCTTTAGTTCAATAATTAATATATCGATACTAATGTCACTAAACATCACACTCAAGTTTTGCTCAACGTACATTCAGTTATACACTTGATCAAAGCTACTGATGTGTTATAATTTCATTTTGATCGATTATTTTATGCTTTTAATATTAAAGGTCTGGTACCACATTTTCAACATCAAAGTAATGGATTCAGGTCAACAGAATTTCGTTGTTAACAATGATAAGGAGGATATAAACATAAGTAGGAACCCTAAAATGTTCGGAATAGGTTACTATTTTGAACATTTTCTCCACTTGTTGCAACTTTTCTAAAAACTTCAATAATATAGGAAGCCAAGGGTGTGTTATTGCTTTAACACAGATCTTTGTGAAATATAACATATTCTTACAAAGGACGCAACTGTTATCATCAGCGGCTCCCACTACAGCAGACATTCACAAAACTTGTAACATGCCGTGACAATTTGTAATAAGTTATCATTATATTATATGAATTATGATCTCTTTGAATTAAGTTATTTTTAGATTAGATTAGATTAAGAATATTTACACTATACGTCAGATGTTAATAATTAACCGTCACATACATAGATGTCTTCAAAATGTCCCAACGGTTGATGCAGAGAAAATGAAATTTTCATTGCATGCGTTGGATGATCATTTTCGACGCGTCTAATTCTCTTGGCGAAGGTCACTTACGTATGTTCTTACGCACCTCGCGAGGAATTTACGAAAGATCCTTCACAATACATAGACCTTATATATAACACAACACAAATACTCAATAGTATAACACGTTGTTACCTTCACCGGTTCTTGCAATTTTATAGTTAAGTATCGCAATACTGTATCCAATTTGAGTATTTGTGTTCCAATAATTTACTACTCGTACGAAAAATTAGGATATTTGTTTTGTTGTTGTATTTTAATGGTTTATAAAATAATTATGATTGTTTTTTAAAATTCGGAACTCAAAATTAAGTCCACAGTTTTCAACAGCACATTCGAAGTGACTAAACCGGGGGCCCTTAGTGAAAGTACAAATTTTCTCATCTGGTTTAGGTCGAGGGCTCGCGGCCACAACAAAAAGACATGCTATTTATCATTATCATAACTTAACTCATTCTATGTGTAATTTCTCTAACATTTATTATATAAGGTTTGGTTATACCATACGTCATGTATGTTTATTTTTTCTCTACAACGACAGTTGTAACGCATTTTTAAGCTAACCAAAGCCGTTGTAATTTTTCGCGACTATTCAAATGAAATTAAGTAAATGAACTTTTATGACTTGACAGACAAAATAATGTATAATTTTATATTGTTGTAAAAGTATATTTTGACTACAGAGAGTAGTTTATAACCTGTTTGAAAATGACGTTCGTAATTTATAAATATTTTTTGTTTGTGTGTGGTGGCTCAAACTGACGCATCTTGAAAAAAAAATCTGAAAACGCATTTGTATTCTTTATTAAAAATATGTTTGTCAGTTACAATGCTGTTTCTGGCAAAACTACATAAAGGTAGTTTTCTGATTCGATCTAACCGATATCCGGTACAGAATTCAAGATCATAAGTTTTCTTTAACTAGTTGTCACAATTTCAAAATGTCTCTTAGTTTCTGAGACCACACCTGATATGGTATAATTGTTGTTTGATTCGGACGTGTCTGTGTCGTGTGGCATGACCGTCTGCAATATATAGAAGTTAAGTGTCCTCGTAATGTTTGTTTCTCCACAATGTTCGTACGTGTCAACGAATTGTACACTTCACACTTTCATTTCTTGTTTTCGTCATACTAATTACTCCGGTAATTATTATTTAAAACCTAAATTAATTATCAGCTGTGTAATAAAAGTATCATTATGTTTACTGGTTTCTATTTGAAGCAGGTTACATAATGTTTAGGTGTGTACAATTCGTTCACGCTACACAACGTTGTACGTAGGTAGTATCACCAAACGGAACATTTCGAGTACACTTAATAATAATTTTATTTTCTCTTTAACACCTGTGATGTATTAAATATGATCTCGAAACATAATTTTTACTACCTTCATATTTAATTATTATAGTGTTAGTCCCGGCGCCTGAGGTGAACGAACTGTATCCCTGGAGTGTTTGTATTTGAGAGATAATTTAATACATCAATTGATTAGCGATAGTGTATGGTTGGAAGGAGGTGGAGTCGGTTTTGTAATTGCGTCGCGTCCCGCTGCACTGTACATACGGCACTTTAGCATGTATTTATTGAAAGCGGAACGAATTCGTAGGATTAATGGAAATCGTAGGGATACTACAAAATATTTAACATAATATATACTACTATTAATTTTATTAGAAAGTTGAGAGGCAAATTTTGATTGTGTGCCAAATAATTCCACATCTGCAGGTGAGCGTTGATGCTCTGTAAAGATAGAGTCAGTGTTGTAGTTGTGTATGTTCGATTAATAAATTTATATGAAAAGACAAAGGCGTGTAAACTCCTGCGGGAAATAAATGCAAATATATGTTAGACATACGACGAAGTCAATGTTATGAATGTAAATGTTATTTATCGTCCGCAGTTTAAACATTGTACTCGATCGCGAGACCACAATGCCTACATTACTTGAAATAAATGTAAATAAGAAACAGAAAACACCCATAATTTTTTATACTATGTGAACTCTTAGACATTGTGTATTGTAAATTTAGTTGAAAAAAAGCTTATTTCGCTCCATATTTCGTTGTTTTTGTTTTTAGCTTCCTCTGGTAGTATGAAATGCCAATTTCCATGATAGATATACATCGGTCAGTATGAATAATAATATGAACAATTGATTTTAAAAAACAAGCCATGTGATATGCTAGATTTTTAATAAATGGTTTACAAGTCGAAAAATTCAATGATATACTCATTAGAAAGAACCTCTGCCTTGAATATCACCTACAGATATATCAAAAATATCCAAGTGCTAGGTGTGGTCGCAGTAACCTTTGAAATTTAAAATACACATGCATGTGTATCCCCGAAGTAGATGGTACACAAAGGTGTATTAGGGTCAACTCGTATTGAACATATTAGAGACCTGAAAATCGCATGCAAATAGTAGAATCTAGTTCAAAGGACAGCGGCGTGTCTTCGAAAATACGCGACTGGGCGAGTATCTACGAAGACTCGAGTTCTTCTATAACAGCGCAATAACTGCTTAATCATTTTCCGACGTATATTTTGTAAAAGATAAGAAATGTTCATCTACATTCTCTGAATTGCACTGGCTCAGTGCGCGAGTTACAAGTATTTTACTTACAACAATAGCCATAAAACGATGGAAGACGAAAGTCATGGTACTTCAAAGTTAAGTGAAACACGTAATATAGTTCTTTTAACTATTTCTCACCCCATGCGTCAGCTGTTTTGGACTGCAGCGTTGCCGCCAGCCACCTGTGTCGCAATGTCCGCTCTCCGTCAGCCGCTGCGGAAGACGCCTGTTTAAAGAAAAGGCTGAAGTACGCGGCCTTGGAGACATTGTACCATTTCGTGCCCATAGCTGTGGAGACCATGGACAGTTGGGGTACAGACGCTAAGAAGTTCATGAGTTAGGGCGCAGACTGAACGAAGTGAGTGGCGACTCCCGTTCAGGGTCGTTCCTGGTGCAGAGGTTGGCCATTGCCATTCAGCGTGGGAACGCAGTAAGCGTTTGGACACCTTTGCGACGGGAGCGATTAGGGGTGGGTTATTTGTGCAGGCTTAGTTTTTGACATTTAATGATAATTATCTACAATGGGGTAGATGACTGTCAAGTCAAATCAGTATTTTTTTAATAAATATCAAAACAGAAGTTTCGGTACATTCTTGTAAGAAATATAAAGGCGTGACGTCACGCATTAGTATTTCTTACAAGTGTACAGATGCGAATCTATCAAAGCGTGCACTTTTAATGTTGATTTAACAATTATAAAATAAATTAAAAACGTTAAATAAAAGTGCAGGACAATTTCCGCAGTATTTTAAGATGCTGCATTGCCTGACTTACATTAAATAATTTATTTTGAATGTAGGAATCTACCCAAATTATATTATATTTATATTTCCGAACCGAACCCATTTCTACTATTTTTGGTTTTTCTGTCTGTTCGTCTGTTTGGTGGTTTTAACACTTCAACACATCTGGGGTCCAACTTTAACAAGTTCTATATTTATAGACTTATGCCAAAAGTGGAGGAAAATACTCCGAATCGTATGGACTAAGAACCTATCAAGAACAAGCTTTTTTAAACAAATAATTAAAAAAAACCTAATCTTATTTTATTTGTTTTAGAACATGGCTTAAATAAAAGCTTCTTTATGGAAGAAAATACATAGGGGTACTTGTTTTTTTGTATGCAATAACTATATTCACAAATGTTTTTTTATAAAATCAGTCCCTATTCTATGGTGAATAGCTAGAAAAGTTAGCGGTGAACATATTGATTAGTCTATTATCTTAAAAGGGAAGATGATTTTATTTAGGTTCAAAAGAAAAATCGGATTTTAGTGACCAAGTTAACCCTTTTTAGTTGATTTGTACACTAGTTAAATATGTTTATAAGTCTAATAATTACTATAGGGAACGTGCACAACGATGGCTCTGTCGCCTGGTGGCGCAAATCCTAATATTTTACGTAAATAGTCATTGACATTAGCACTTCATGTTATTAAATAATCACAATAAAGAAGTGAAAAATAGCATTTAACTAAGTGAAAATGTATTGTTGCATTTATGGGCGCTCGAACACTTCAAAGAAAAATAAAAATAAGTCAAATGGTATAAATTCTAGAAATATGTGAATCCACTTATGTCGTTTATGACATAAGTGGATTAATGTAGTAAAAAAACAATATGGATGAGAATAAAAAAAAATAAGAAATTACTAAAAATGTTATTTGTAAAAATAGCTAAGTTTTGTATGTAGTACCTACAGTGGCGTAGCTAGGTAACCAAATAGGGGCACCAAAATAAACTAGGGCCCCAACTAAACTATTTAAAATCGTTTGTTCCGTATTGGTCGTGTTCCGAATTCGACGTAGATAGATAGATAGTACTCTTTATTGTACACCAAACACATGATATATATACCTATAAAAAAACAACTTTAAACATAAAATGCACAATGGGCGACCTTATCACAACAAGCAATATCTTCCAGGCAACCTTTGGATGGACAGGACTGTAATGATTACAGACGACCTCCAGATTTGTCGTAACCCAGATTCGTCGTACTCCATATTCAAGCAAATACGCAATATAATATAAATAGTGGTTTAGTCACAACTCTAGCAAAAACCTGATAACTTCTGGTTCTGAAAAAACTGGTTTAGGGGGAATGGGGGAGGATTGATACAGGTGGAGGATCGATACAGATGAAACAAAAAACATACACAAAGCACAACGTAGTTATGAGTATGACCAAAAGATAGCTCTGGTAGTTGGTCAAAGCATATGAATGGCTGCCAGGTTTTTTTTTTATTCGATCTTCGTGTTTTGACCGGTCTGAAGTATTTGTTTTCCCGCTTGGAAAAAGTACAAGAAATAGTAAATTTTTACGAATTTTAACTAGCTGAGTGTCATTTTTTACCCGTGTAGGTGTATTTTAGCTGAATCTCAGGGATTTGTCAACTAGATTTGCTTGGTGTTGAATTAGAATACATTTTATTACTTATGTTGTTTGTGGGGAGCATTGATACAGGTAACCAAGGGGTGGACTAATACATTGTATCAATTGTCCCCGTGCATGTAATGTAATGTATTGTAAAATATAATACAATACAATACAATATTCTCTATTGTACACAATAAAACAATTTATCGGTCTTATCGCTAGCTGCGATTTCTTACAGACAACCTTTAGATGGACAGAAGCAATGGACTTCTCTATAGGTATTTACATTTTGCTTTTTTTCAGCACGAGCTTCACTTAATAGCATAATTATAAACTGTTTTCCAACGTAATAATAAACATACTGATAATTTATTCATGTTTCTTTCCTATCCAATCTCTGTATCTATCCACCCCTTGGAGGGGGAGCATTGATACAGAGGCCATTTTATTTTTAGGTCACTTATTTATTCTAGTGTAATACATTTTACAATTTCACCCAAATTAGCTGGTTAGATTTTAAATAAAGAACCAATATTTTCGAGCAAATATTTTTCATTCAGACTAATTAATGGTAAAACACCTAAAAATGGCATGGTTCGAAAATAGTATCAATCCTCCCTCACTCCCCTTATTTAAATTCCAAATGTGGGAGAAATTTTCACTAGATCAATTTATAGTTTGTAAGTCAGAGTCCGAGGGGCCCCCTAAGCTTGGGGCCCGGGGCACTGCCCCGTCTAGCCCTCCGGTAGCTACGCCATTGAGTACCTAGTACTGTTCAATACAAACACAACTTTAAGTAAATATTACCTCAAACAATTTTAATTTACGTAAAACCGAGTTCAGAAAATACATTACAGTTATTTTCACGTCATTAACGTTATAATTTCGTTGGAGCTACAATTTTGTCAGTTATTGTTATTACTTACTGCATTTTCATGATTCCTAACTGCTTCTTCTACTTTAAAGACTTGCCCGATTCGAATAGTTTTTGGCCTTTTGACATATTCTAGCTACGCTGACGATAATTTCTAATCGGCAAAAACCCATATTTTATAATTTTAATCATAACAATAATAAAAACACGAAAACAGTTCCGTAACGTTTCTTTTCTTCACCACACCGTGGCTCTCGTGTCGATTTGTGCTGCCACCTATAGTTCGTGCACATTCCCTATAAAATATACATATTGTGACGAATAACCCGCGGTTGCCATCTATTGTCGACTATAGGAAGAATAGACGGCGACAATTACCTAAAGTGAGATGCATATATACATATACATGATGATAATACACTGAACTAGTAGGTAGTCCAGAACCCAGTAGAATGAATGACTGAAAAAAAAATCGGGTTTTCGGGAGATGTCGTGATCTGTCTGTGAGGTAGCGCTTTTGGTACATAAGACGCATGCATGGCGGCATTAGTTTTAGTTTTTGAGGTTGAGTAAAGTAAACAAGCGAGTAAAGTGCGAAGTGCAAGTGAATTTAGAAGTGTAATAGTGATAATTAATTGTAATTGTGTTGTTGTTTGTTTATCTGTGTATTTTGTGTTTTATTAAAATAAGTTGTGTCTATTTTGGTAATAAATTAATGTAATCTTCTAATTCCAAACCTCAGCTCGTAACAATATGGAATAAGATAATTGCACCAAAATGCTTATCATAATCTAAAAGATTGCATAAAATTGTCCTGAGTTGATTTGAGGATATTGAGGAACCAAAGGAATCGATTTTGGAGACATAGTTAAACTTTAATATTGCTGTCCTGTAAAATTGCCATTTTGGACTTATCAACTTCTTCCCGCCATGCACGGATATGGGCAGTAAGCATGAACGGCAACCAATCGTAAACTATTGGCAGATAACGTTGCCGGTCACGGTTGTTTTTTGTTAATTGGGTTCGATGGATGACTACCACGTCACTGCTCGGCGAACTGGTAGGTATGCCTCGCACTGTTTTTCGATTCTGCTCTGCTAATCAGTTGTGCCCAGAAACCCAAACTGTCGGTCCAGGGGGGAAATCAAAAATTTTACTCACAATTACTTTAATAAACATATATCACCTACATAAGTATACAGAAGCCAGCGGGGCAGCTGCCCTCCCCTGCCTCCCTCTCCGTACGCCCATGTACCTATATACATATCAAATCCTTAGTAAGACTTATAGACCTGTACCTGAAGATCTGACTTTTAAAAAGAGTGGCCATGAGTTTCTTTGCCAGTATTCTTCTCATAAGGCTCTACGCATTTTGGAAACTGGAAGTTATAGATCGACACAAGCAGGCAGTAGATTTTGGTGTTTTTACCTAATTTACCTCGACAATCCAGTACATGCTGTGGCGTCTGTTTGCGCCGATTTATGATTTTAAGTCTAGCTTCAATTTAACGTTCATAAATGTCACTTAGTGTCTTAATTGAATAAATGATTTTGAATTTGAATTTGAATTAGACGTAGCTAAAGAGAATAGAAATTGAGATAAGTTTTCCCATGAAAAATACTCAACAGATAACCAAAAATAATACCGGTAGGTAATCATAGATGTGTTGAGAAATTAATGATAACCTGCGTTAATAATAAATAAAACATGCCTGTTGATAACTCCAGTAAGTGGTCATAATAACCTGTTTATTAAGTCAACAAAGTGTTGACATGTAGGCATTTTACCGTTTTAATACACAGATAAACATACGAATTAATCTTTATTTTGTGAAATGAACACCTAGTGGCGAGGTTCAATAAAACCAGGGATTGATGCTCGTATGAAAATGTTTATTGATATCACAATCAAGTCTACACAACTACCCAATTAATTACCCATCATTTTCGTGTACACGGCGAGTATGGATGATTTACACATAGATATACTTTACCAATTAGTACATTCAAACACCGTTACAATGCCAACGTCGTTACTACCACAAAATGTTATAAATCTATTATACAATTTCGTATTACCCAATAAAACAGTGATTATTTTTGAGTAAATGCAAAATGGTTGTTTTGGCGTGCTATAAAACTTTAACGACTATCCTCTAGTGTACCACGACAGTTGATACTAAGTGTTTACAATACTTTTGTTAGTGACGAGAAAAGTAAAAATCTATCGATAAAAAATTACTCACTAGTCAGTACAACGCTATTTTTGTTTGCGACAAATACAATAAAAAGATATATTCACAATAAAAGTGAAATTACAATTTGAATTCAAGCGATAATAATTAAATACCTACGTTAAAATTCAAGTTCCACAACGATTCTATTAAGAAAGAATTAAAAGTGCGTTCAATATGCGAAATTTTTGCAAAAGAATTTATTGTCTCGATACAAATATTGGAGTTACGCAGCATTTCCATAAACACGAAATACAATGGTTGGTTAATTTTGAACAAACCTGCACAGTGTTGAAGCACCATGCGACGCGTTCCTGAGACTTTAAATACGTTAACTATATATCATAAATACTTATATACAATTACAGTAGAGTATTACACTTAGGCACATCAATTGTTATAAAATTACATTTTTGTTTAATTCGAAAATGTGATCCTGTTGTCGATATTCAGCTAGGCTACCACCAATCTACTACACGTAATGTGATTACAAATAGACATCGGTCAGTAATTAAAAATGCATTATAGACACAATAATTTTAATCATCAAAAATTAATTTACGGATAATAAGAGATAGCTACGACAACATTTATTAACTTTGAGATATGAAATAATAAATGCCACATTCTCTCAAGTATGCTAAGTAGGTAAGGAAAGAGTTAAAGCCTTCGCGACGTCGGGGATTTAGTGATAAATTTGTACTTTATTTGTCCCCCGCCACGGGATAAATCGGTAGCATTATTATAATATTACCTATATTTGTGTTTTAGGATATATTAAAGTTAATTTTCTAAGTTGGTCGTAATCCTACGTTACAGAAACACTATTCTAGCATAAAATATGTGTTAGGTCGTACGAATAAGGCGCGCCTAAGGCGCAACATCGACACACTCAAATATTAATTCGCTGGACATATATTAGAACATTTAACTATAATGAAATGTAGTATAAGAAGACAGTAAATCTTGAATAATTTTGGACATTGAAACAATAATGTTAAATCTAGAAAATGGCGCTCATCGAAGTTATCAAATTTGTTTAGCCCGACGACAATGGGCACCAGCAATTTTTTAAAGTTATATTTTAAATTTGTTACCCCTTCTCGTTTTACTATTTTATTGGTAAAAATTTAACGGAGAGGTATTTCAAAATAAAAATAATATGTAGTTCACTTCATAGACGTACGACACGAGCATAGCCGTGTCAGTATAAAGTATTTTAGAGAGTCAAGTCTATTAAAGTATTTCCCATAAAAAACTCTTATATAGACAAGCAGAAAAAATAGAAATTCGTGTTTAAACGAGCACAGGTACCATTACTCATGTGTTTATACGTCAGATTGATAATTTTCACTACCTATTAGAACCGCGGATAGCTTTAGTCAGATAGGTAGGTACGTAAATTGTACATACACCGTCTAACTAAACCATTCCCACCTGAACACAAGGCAAATTTAATATCCATTCGAAACTCTTTGATAATATCCTTGACAGAACTAACAGGAATAGTATATATTATGGTCTCTATACGAATGCACTTAAATAATAAGTAGTTATATATAAAATAAATTATGAAAGAATTTTGAAGGTCCTCGCATATCTATTAATGTTGTGTGACATGTTGGTATGTGCCAGGCTTCGTTGTCGTCGAGTCAAGTCTAAAATGCAGACACATACCTAATCCTACGCAGATACTATATCCATAGCTTGTATAAATCTTTGATAGATAAAGTTTTACTAGGTTAAAAAGCTGTCGCTACCGCTATACATCCCTGCTATTCTCTAAGGCGGTGCACCGCGCCACGTCGACATGGGGACACTTAAACACCTACTTGCGCTGCGCACTCTGCCAACCCTTAACACCTATAGCCCTAAACACTCTATAAGCTCTAGATAAATATAAAATATTTTAGACATCTATAATGTTTAAGTCGGTTTGGTGTCGAATATGCGATTATAGTTAACGAAATACATAGAAAACAGTCCAGCTGTCAGCGCTGAATATTGGACGGCAAAACATTTGCTAAAAACGGTGCACTACAGACCACTACTGTATCCGAAGCTGTTCATATGTTGTACGATTGACTTAACCATATACATGTCACCTAAGCGTAAAAAGTAGAAAAAGGTGTCTCCGAAACTCCGGGCGTTTTGAAATTACTAAGCAAAGGTGACACTGGACTGCATTATCTAAAACTTTACTCACTACAGACAAAATCACATTTAGTTTTTAATAGACAGTGTAAAAATAATGTTTATAAACATTGGCCTATGAGTTAAGTCATATTAGAATTCATTGTACTCCATCTAGTTGAAAAGCTTATTGTTATTATCACACATATAGTTTACCTATTAGGTAGATATAGAATGAATATACAAAAGTTACCACTAAAGAGTAGAGCCTATCCAGCAGCATTAACTATTCTAAGTAACAACGAACTTGTCACGTCAGACTTGTACAATTAGAGTTTATCATCTTATAGTATCTCCGATAGCGACTTGATCCCATCTCATCTCACAGGAGTGTATCGGTGATCGTACGTCGCGTCTCTTCCTGTACTCATCATCCAATATTTAAATAACGCGGTGCTCAACTTCAAAACATTAAAATCGTAATACGTAACATCTCCACCGATTAGGGTGGCACTCCATTTGACTGTTGACACAGTAGGTCAAGTGGAGTACCACATTACGTCACGTGCGTAGCATGTGTGCCTGACTACCAGTGTACCTGTTACAAGTTGCGGACTAAGCACGATTAACGATTACTTTAATATAAATGGGTAACAGTCAGTCGATTTGGAAAATTTATATCGTACATTTAGATTAACTATAAACATTATAAAGAAAAATTGAAAAAATATTATTGGTATTAAGTACAAGTTTTTCTTTTGTTAACATCTAGTTTATCAATTTGCAACATTACGCTTTGTATAGTTAATATAATAAATTACATATGAAATCAAAACATCCATTCAATGCTACTATGGTACTTAGAGTGAATTTAATTATTTTATAAGGAATATGCTCTACCGAGATATTTGATAATTTAATATATTAAAATATGTAGATAGGTGCTAGCTGTAGAAAATTAGTGATAAAATCACATTCTTGTTAAAAAAACTACTCTATGCACGTATTCGTTCTTAATATGAAGTGCTTACATTTGTAACCTAGTACTTAACATACGAATGCTTTTGGTATACCAATGCCTCTAATACACATCAAATATAATAAACATGTAATTACATTATAAAGATATGCTATGGAAAAGACTTCGTACCATGAAATATTCACTATATTCTGTCGACATTGCATAATTGTGCTAAAACATGTCTCATGCTACATCTACATATGTCTATGTTAACACGTAGAATCTATCATCACTAATAACGGGGCCAACCAAAAATGTCTACTAAAAGGCAAATAATAATAATGATTATTGTCTGACACTGGGTTATTGTCGAGACAGCAGCTCTGGCGTCGCTCGCCACGCTATTGACTACTGCGCGCCGGCGCCACGCGCGTACACGTGTGGCGCCACGGACACACCGGTATACTAGTTGCGATGCAAGACAGGCCCACAGATACGATAGAAATAAATCAAAAAGGATCAAGGTGCAGGAAAAAATAAAAATAAACTAAAAAGGGATATTTGGATGTTTATTTACAATTTTTCATCTAATAATAAACTATATGATTATTATTGAAGAGAAACTAAAGCAACATCAGTAGTATATCCCTGATCACCCACATATCGAATTTAAAACATGTTAATAGTAATCCACTTGTTTTACACAAGCACCTACAAGCTAAATTAAAACATAAAATACCCATTATTGTAGAGTTAGTTTTCAGCTGGTACCGACAGGTACTTAGTTAAAAGTTACATCAATTAAACCAAACGTGGCTTACGTTTGGTACCATAACAGTTCCACCGATACAATGCAATAATGAAAGTAACATAATCACAGTGGAATATTTCGTGTGCAGGTTGCTACGACACAACTCAACATGTATGCAACTATTACCATCTTACAAGAAGTATTTTGTACATTCAATTGTTGCCATATAGAACAATAAATTATTGTCGACACTCGAATTTAGCTAATCGTGACTCTTTCGTATAATTCTTTTATAAATCGGTATTGTGTTTTGGTGAAACCATACACAACTTAACTAAATATACATATACACGGGGCATTTCATACAGCTGCTTCGCAAAATGCAATTTTATACACACAAAAGAATTTACTTATTGCAACAACCCAAAATTTACAGTTTCCGAACTAAAATAATAATGAGTAATAATCACAGAATCACGACGACGAACATTTAGTTGTTAAGTATACACACACTCTGCGATACGATGGATCGAATGCGCCGCGACAACATGCCCCATATACATATCATTAAACCATAATAAGGCCATTTCAAACGATACCGTAGGCAGACGGATATAACCGCTAGGATACAATTATTGTAGAAAATATGTTAACATTCCATATCTTATAAACTTAAAAGTAAACCCCAAAACTCCAATAAAACATTACAAATAATAAAATCACTAAAATGAAAGATTGAGACGAACTATCGCCGTGCCATTAACGTTAGGGGTACATCGTACATAGATATATAATATGTGCACATGTGAACAGAGATCAATGAGTGCCTTACGCCTACATCCAAACACTACAGCTCCCAGTTCCGAGCTTCGAGCCTCTCGCAGCAGGACGAGCGAGTCGCTGGACCTTTAGGGCTTAATCAAGATTCTGTACCGTCATAAAAAACGATCAGACAGATTTATATACACATAAATAAATATAAATTAGTATATAGACAAATCATTAGTGTTCAAAAACCATTACTAACTCGTATACTCATTTACACAATGAAATCATATTTTTTCTCTTGTTATTTAATCTTAAAATAAATTTAGAACAAAGAAACAAAATATGAGCAGTACTTTTATATACTTTTACCAAAGGCCCTAGCGGTCGCAGTCCTATTACATCAAACGTCGTACTGAGTACATACATATCAACACATTGTGTATCAGAACATTGTGTACAATGCTAACGAAAATTTCATTGTGTTAACATTCTCATACTAATATATTCGTTCAGAAATTGCAGTCAGATTCATTAACAATTCATAAACGTGAAATGTTAGAAATATAAATGAGGGGAAAAATTAAACAACAATAGTTGTATATAAAAAAGTTGTGATAAATAGGTGTTAATATATTCAGTAAGACGATCGAAACCAGCTAGGTTGTTGATGTTCCCATACCAAATAAACAGATAATATAGCATTACTACAACCATAAGAAACAAAGGACTAAATATAATCATTATTGTCGGGCAGCAAACTAATGTACTAAATTAATAAAAACTAATGTTACATAGTAGTCTTGTCACATAAAACATTTTAAAAGTTAAATAATTAAAGTGAATTAAAATAATGCAGTGGTTTTTATACAAACTTGCGATTATATGTGGATATTTATAAATTAAACGCTTAATATTATTTTATTGATACACGCAGAATAAAATAGAAAATAGTAATCATATTCAGCATACGCTACAGAAAGCAAACGACACAGTGTCATTATTTACTTTTAGTATTAAAAAGATGAAAGCTCCTCGAGTGGGACATTTTCGTAACACTAATTTTAATTGGACATAAACTTGACCTAGACATCCAGTACACGATTTGCAAGACATCAAAAGCTTTATAAAACACACTACATAATAGTTATAATAATATACATTTAATAAGGTGAGAGTTGACTTTTCCAAACATTAAGACAATGTACATACATATCTATATATAATAAACGCGATTGCCCAACAAAGCATGTGATAAATTGTTGTAAAATCGCTGTAATTACTCTAATATTATAATTTACTATGCATCTTAGTCAAAAATAGTTTTTTTTGTATAAATATATGGTGAATGATGCAATCTTTACGTAGCGTATGCTAGATATAGTAGGAACCGCGCGGTCAACTCGCCCGGGAAATCAACCTGTATCTATCGATCTATTCTTTATATGACTACGAAAGTTGTACGATATGACTTATTTATTTAATACTTATGTTTATCGCGGGGGGCTGACCGCGGCGCGAACTCACTTCGGCTCTAGTTTGGGGGCCTGTCGTACCGGACAAATACATTAATAGTTAAAAACTGCAAAACTGAAATACCCAGTCGTATATAGACGCGTATCAAGTCAGCAAATAATAGTAGCTCTAGTGTCTAATAACACTTATCAAAATCATTAAACTAAATCAATTGCAGTCGTAAAAATAATTGCATAATTTTTTTTCATCTTCTATAAAGGACATTATTATTTTTTTAAACAATTTCGTTCTATCTAAAAAGTTATTGATTATACATGCGTTATTATAATATTAGTTTATCATTAGTGTGTACTAAATGTTTATAAAATATCTTATAGGATTTTTTTATTTTGTTTAATATACTCGAATCTACATCTATCCAAGTAGTCCATCACCGCGCCCTACACATTTAATTATCCCTACGTAATATAAAACCTTTTAATTTCGATTACAATACAGTAAACACAGCATAAACATTTGTTTGTGTTACAGCGTGATATGGAACTTAACAAACATATAAACAAATCTCAAGACATATCTAAAGCGAACCGTTACTCACTACGTACAAGTAAATCAAACTCTATAATTGACAAAATCACTGCCACGTAAAACTAAAACACACCCATATTTGAACGAACGCATTGGTTATTATTTATTATATTCGCTATATCAATAAATTCTCCATTAAAATGATTTGGTACAAACACTAAACTATGATAAAATATTAGTAAATGCAACCTACTCGCTTTTACAGCAAAATATAACGCAAAATTTACAATCCATATAATACATGTGAATAATTATGTCTACAAGTATGGGTAGACAGGGCAAAAAAGATACAAAGTAATGCAACGCATATATATATAGGTTACTATACATACATCGGAAGCGCTTACGTGCGCTACCAACTAATAAATTACAAATATCTAAACAAATAATGATTAAACACTTTTTACTCGATTAAGTATAACTCGTAAGCGCGAGTACGTGTAGTACGTCGCCTGAAAAATATAAAGCGCATGTCTACTATAAGAAATAAAATCACAATTTGTACAAGAAAGTATCGTTTCAGTATCGTACAGCGTCGCGACGCGATAGAGGAACAGGTAACACACACTTGTCATGGATTTATTTAAAAATTGCAGTGTGATGATCGAACGGTGGTTCCTTCTCATCACTCGAGAGTCCTTGCGGCTGGACGGCGGCGGAGGCCAACCAACACTCCGCGCGCCCAGCCTCAACGGCTCCGAGCTCTTTGATGCTACTTGCGACTCTTTGATGTTTATCACTAATCGCTACCACACTCACGCTCGACACCCCCGGTCTTCCGGCAGCCCACTTCAAGTATTTAAGTTGACAAAAATTAATTATTTAAATCCTTCTAGTCAGAAACCTGACCGTGAGCTTCGGGGACGCAGGGACCACCCGGTCGAATATTCATGTGTTAACACCGAGCCCTCCAGAATATAGTCTCGATACCGAGCTCAACGCGAGGAGACGAGCTGTACGTTCGGTGGCAGCGCGTAGTTCAATCGGTGTACCACAGATGCTGCTGGTGGTGCTGCGGGACCAAGTACGTGGGGGAGTAGGGCTGCAGGTAGCCGGGCAGGCGCGCGCCACTGGCGTGGTGCGCGGGGGGCGGGCCCGCTACGCCGCCCACGCTGCTAACTGCACCGCTGAAAATAACAAAAATAATGCTAATTTAAAAGCGACGGAATTTAAAACTCTGAGACAATTAATAGACTAAGTATCGACTTGTACATCTTGTAACGAGGACTAGACTTGTTTGAGTCACTTATGTTTTGGGATTACTGAGAGTTATCTACTAATGAATATTTGCATATTAGTTTTTAATCCAACAACCAACAAGTTAGTATCCTTAACATGCCCTGGTGCAAAATTATCAATAACTTTCTTGACTTCTTATATAGTTGTTAGAATTCATAAACTATATTCCAGAACACAGTCCCATTCGATCTCCTTTCCAAATAACAGAACACCGTCCTAGGATTAGTCCAACTTACTGTAAAATATGATTTATTTATCATTGATATTTATCAAATTGATCTATTGAAACTTATTCATTCATTAAATTTGTTAAAATCATATATTAATATCGACTGAGGCAAAATTTTACTTTTTTATGTCACAGCAAATATTTGACCATAAATAATATTTAATTGTACCTTTTCATATTCACACACATTAGGTAGTGGTAACTTACGTGTGGTAGTGGTAGGTGGGCACGTAGAGCGGCGGGGGCAGGTAGCCCGGGGACACGCCGCCCGGCGACAGCACGCCGCCGCTGCTGGGCCTGCGCCACCGCACAATACACATGTGTCACTCACATTGCAATCAAATGTATCATAGTTTTTGGGGATATTGTATGTATAAGTCGTAGTGTGTAAAGCGTAACAATATAGGTTAGTCTTCGTTTGGGAGATTCTCATGAAGAAGCTTCTGAATTTGACGACTGATGCTACCTCGGCTTACCGGATATCATTGAAAAAAAAAAAAAGTATAGGGCTCACTTGTAGTGCGTGTGTGGGTGATGGTGCCAGGCATGCGGTGCAGCGTGTTTATGTGCGGCGGGCGGTCCGCTCACGCTCACGCTAACTCCGCTCACGCCGCCCACTCCATTGACTCCGCTCACCCCGCTCACTCCGGCCGCGTTTGTCATGTATTCGCGACAACCGCCACTCTGTAACAATATGGCATACTCATTTTACAATTTTCGTTATCATTTAGTGAATAAGAAAAGATACAATGATAAAGCAAATAGTTTTGTTCTTCATAAGACAAAATATCTGCAAATCCTATTACTAAATACTCAGTAGAATTTTCGTCTTGTTGAACTAAAGGGAAGGGGAAATCAGTAAGAAGAAATAGCTACACTGTTCTTATGAATATTTTTCAGTCAAGTGATCAAGAACCAAGTTTGTAATGACACTTACGCTGTCCCTTTTATTATGTTGCGGTGGCACGTACTGATTGCATTGATAGTCGTTCGTTTGACGTAGAGTCGAACCACTCTGTAGACAAGTAATTTATTATTACAATTGATAAAAAGCTAATTATTTCCATCACAGATTTTCTTTATTTTTTAGCAATTATGATTTGCACTATATGACCTATACACTTATACCATTTTTCTTGTTGGTATTTTCAGTCTTTGGCTGAGTCGATTAAAAAAAGAGTCGGCGATGATGGCTAAAAGGCAAATAAGGGAACAAGTGACAATTGCGTTGGATTAGTAGCATTAATACGTACGGGTGGCAGGTGTGCGTGCGCATGTGTGTGTTCATGGTGCAGCTCGCGCTTTGCCTGCGCCTCTTGTTGCGCGAGGGCGAGCAGGCGCTTCTTCTGCGACTGCGGGGTTGTCTGTGCACTCGTGCCAGACGTCACGCGCGTCATGCCCGACTGTTGCTGCTGCTGTTGCTGCGGCTGGTGTTGGAGCTGCTGCTGTTGCTGCATGGTAGGCTGCTGCGGTTGCGCCTGCTGCGGTTGCTGAGGCTGAGCCTGCTGTGGCTGCTAGAAAAGGTAAGTTAAATTTGAACCGTCGTCGTTACCGTAAGAGTAGTATGTTGTTGTGTGTTTTAGTAAGTAAATAATGTTGAAAGGAGATGTAGTGACAAAAATTGAGAAATTACTGTAGCTATGGTTTGGGCATGTTGAAAGATGTCTAAACGACGAAATAAGGCCTCCGTAGGTGGGCAAGTCAGTGCAGGTAGGCCCCCAGTTTAGCTGGACGGGAGTAAGGCGTGAGCATATACATTCTATTATATATTACTATTATATATTACTTTAAACGAGCCATTCTTGTATGTATGTATTTATTTATGTTTGTTTTTATATTTAGGGTATCTCAGAAACGGCTCCAACGATTTTGATGAAATTTTATATACAGATACAGTCTTGCATTTTTAGTTCAACTGCATAGTTGAATTGCCTGCCTGTTGTAAACGCAATTTAATAAAAAAATGTTGTGTTTTAAAATGACGATTTTACAAAAGCTACCCCAGGTACTATATGTATGTATGCAGTGGTGCATGGTCCTTACCGAGTGGTGGTGATGGCAGGCCTGGTGCGGCTCGTGCTTGACGTGTCGCTCGTCGCGCGCGTCCCGCGCCGAGCAGATGACGCCGGGCGCGCCCGCTCCCGCCGCCGCTGACGACACGCACTCGCCGCTACCGCTGCCGCCTAAGGTAAAAAAAACAAATTTTTCTACACAATGACCAGAGAATGAGTCTCATAACTCGACATATCGAAAAAAGACAGACGTTTTATAAATATCGATATAAAGCTAGTGTATATGAGAAAGCAATCAGAAATAAATGTACCAGTATTGTTATGCGGCTGATTGCTGTGTTGATGTCTATTGCGGCGCGGTTGTTCGGCGTCGTCATCAGAGTCCGATATAGTGATGACTGAGACGGCGGGCGACGGCGTGTCCCGTATGGTGATGGTGTGCGCCGGGCCCCCAGCGGCGGGCGGGGCGGGGCCCGCCGCGACTGCCGCGACCGCCGCGGACGGCTCCCACGACCCGCGAGCGTTCCTAGCGCATACAGGCACGTTAGACGAACCGACATCGATGAAACTGCAGATTAACATAGGTAAGGTTGAAGGATTTAGGACGTTAGATTGGAATGATAGGTGTTTTAAAAATGATTTAATTATAATGAAATAAATTACTATACTATACTAATAGTATTGCCGTTAGCACATACCACATGCAAACAAGTTTAATAAAAGCTATGACGGGGTATTATTGGATAACAATTATTATTAAAATAGAGGAAAACACAAAGCGAGGAAGTTGCATTATACAGGATATTGCATTTTATCATAATGCACTACACTAGGTCATCGGTCCTTCTAGTGGGGGAAGGTCACACGTTAGGTTTTATGCCCGTAGCCATGGCCGAAACTAGAGGACCTTCCTACCTCAGCTCTTTCTACATTTTTAACTTGCTAATAGAATAGATTAGCTAGAATTACCTAAGTCCTCTTAAGCATTGCCTACTGTTAGACGATACTTAGAGGTCTCGGACTTACCGGCAAGAGCCCGTTCGAGCCTGCTGACCGAGCAATAGCCCAAGAGCATATAAGATGCTCGAGCAATAGCAATAGCTGGGGAGTCTAATGCATCCATATCAGCGACATCCTTTTCCCTTCTTATCTTTCAAATTTATCTCCCTTCCCCTTCTCCCTACAGTAAGGCGTGAGGGTATGTATGTATATTATATAAATAAAATCCGGTCATCTTAGAAGACACTGAGGGAGGCACATGTCCAGGCAGGCATGCAATGGAAGCCTTATCACTGAAATGATGATATATTGCAATCCTGCAATGGGTATATAGGGTGTAAGAAACATCGTAACCAATATTGAAATAGTGAATTCAGACCATCATTCTGAATCGAAAATCATTGGGAATTTCTGCCGGAAAATTCAGAATTTTTAATTATAACAATGAGTAAACAGAACATTTGACCGAAAAAAAATTAATCAATACCCCATACGGCCAAAACTGCATGGTAAATATACATACAAATTGCCATTAAAATCTTGTTATCTAATTATCGAATGAGTCAAATTTATAAAAGTGTGTAAGTGTTATTAGTATTCTAATAAGTACTAACGTGTGGTCGTGATGGTGATGTCGGTGCCTGGAAGGCGGCGTGCCCTCCTTGACTCGTTTCTTCACCGGCGATAGTTGAGTCGGTTCTTTCTTGCCACTGCTGCTTGCCATGCTATAAAAATAATTACTATTTTTATTTCAGGCAAGCCCAAATAAATGTTATTCAAATATAAGGTAAATCTCTAAATGTACTGTATTATTAATATTAAACATTTGAAAAATAGCAGTTGATTTCACTCGACGGGTAAGTTAACTTATTAGTGTTTTGTATGGGTATAGGCTACATAATAACAATAAATAATATTTGTCTCGCATGATTTATACAGCAAAGGTTTTATCTATTTATTTAAAGTGATTGAAATTACGAAAGTAATTAAAATTGTTGATTTATTATTATTAATATAGTTTATTATTAATATATGTTAAGTTATTCCACTTCTTCATTTTTAGTTTCAGATCTGTTTCGATAGATATTTATGATTCCATACATTTTTTTTTAATATGAACATAAAATGGTAATTTATCTGCTAAATATTTTTCGTTTATATGCTTTAAAAGTTACAAATAAAATAAATATTTAAGAATTAAATATTAAGATATTTTTAAGTGGTTCCTAGACTATTTATGTTTGATAAAAGCTTGTCAGACTCTAAGAATAGTAGATTTTGTTAGTATTTATAGCCTACTATTAACTTGTGTGAACTAACATCGATATACACATGGAACAGAGATTTAGATGACTAGTAAAACTATATGTAAATAAATAATAGGAAACTATATGTTATTGGGGTCACTGTAATTGAGGTGACATAATACATAGTTGTGTATTGCGAACTAATAATAATATGCTTACAGGTTGGTTTATCAAGAGGAGTTGTATATCTTGTTAAAATGTTAACTGAAAGTACCTGTACTGAAGAGTTTGGTGATGTGGTTGATAGTGGGGTACCACGCTCGTCTGTTGCTTAGTGGATCTGTTGATAAAGCACACGACTTTAGGTTATGAACGCAGCTTCTATAATGCTAAAATGGTAGTCTATATATTTAAGGAAGTGTGTTGATTCATATACAGGCTGTATTTGATAAATGAACACTTAGTTAAATCATTGAAAGGGCATGACTCTAGCATGCAGTTACAAAAATATTTTTTGAAAAAAAAAACTATCCGTTTACAAATTATGACCATTTCATTTTCCAGATATTTTACCCCTCGCTCTCTCTCTCTCGCTGGTTAAATAATATTAGTTCAGTTTAACTTATGAGAACACTGTGCAAAAATGATCTCCTAAAAGAATAGAACTAATAACAAAAAATCATAACTAGTAAGAGTTTTATACAATATTACATCATGTAACATAATGATGTTGCGTACTGAACGGCTACACACCTCTTATGTGGGTGATGGTGCTGCGGATGGTGCGGATGAAAGGCGTCCCACACGTCGGGCTCGGGCAGCGGCGCAGGCTCCACGATGAGCGGCGCGCGCCACTCGCCCACGCCGGTGACGTCGCCCACGCCGGCCACGCCCGCCACGCCCGCTACGCCCGCCACGCCGTGCTGGTGATGCGCCGCCGCCGCCGCTGCGGCTGCGGCCGCCAGTTGCTGCACCTGATACACACATCTTTCTTACTACGTATTTCTTTCAACGTGCATCAGGTAAGTTTTCTTTCTACCACCTATCAGATTTTAGTTTGTGAAAATTAAATTGTAAAATAATTGCAAATTCTGTCATTTGAAGTTACTTTTATGTTTTGATTTTTTCAGTATTTCATTTTATTTGTATATCGATATTTGTACAAACATGGTATAACCAGGCCTATGCCACTCGATGTATTTACGTGCGCTAAACAACTACCGGCCGCATGGCCGCTGGCGGCCCTTATACGCAGTCTCGCCAGTGGGTTGTACCAGTGGTGGTACCGCGCGCTCACGCTTTTATTTTTGAATTTTTACGTAATTCGAAATCGTATTTTTATACCTTTATATATTTTAAATACAGACAAATTGTCATGGTTTCTGGTAGTTTATGTGCTGTACATGGACGTAAATCCAGTAAGAGAAAAAAATATCAAAATTTGTAATTGTTTTTGTTTTCAAATATATTTTGTTCTATTTTGATGTTTTGGTTTCTGTTAAAAATAAATAAGAGTTAATACGGTTTTCACTGTCACATGAGTTGTTTTTTAGATACGGATTTTTAGGCCCTTTCTTTAATAGACAAATACTTACCTACTTAGTTCAAATGGTAAACCATTCGAATTATACAATTTATTTAATTAATCAAGTGTTTGTTTCGAATACAAATAGTTACTTCTGTAATAAAAGTAATTAATAACGGTTTACCATTCTTATTAAATATTTATAATAGTAAAGAAAATACGTAATTTTGAAATGGTTTTAAGATTCTATTTATGGAAAATATATATACTTAGGTAAGTACAAAATACCTTATCTTTATAACTTTTAAGTAAATGATACTTTATTAGTTTATATTTATAAGAATGTAAAAGAAAAATCTTTAGTACCTAGGTATACCTTATTTTTTTATCCAAAAGCAAAACGCCAGCGCGCTAGCGGTGCATCCAGCCGACCAAAACATTTTGTTTTTAGATTTTGTCGGCACTATTGTCGTCAAGAACAACGACGCATCTACTCGTGTAGTGAATGCCACGCGTTTGATTGGGAAAAGATTTGGATGTAGGTACTCAACTTTAATTAAGGAGCATCAACAATATACATATGCAACATTGTTCTTTAGATTTATCACTACATCACATCTATACTAATATTATAAAGCTGAAGAGTTCGTTTGTTTGGTTGAAGCGCTAATCTCAGGAACTGCCGATCCATGCAACACAAAAATTCTTAAATTTTTGTGTTGCATGGACTATACATTTATAGAGGAAGGCTATAGGCTATATAACATCACGCTACGACAAATTCTTTAAGTTTCTTTTCTCGAATAGTTTTTTGATGTTTCTCAATAGAGGTTTGGTTACGCAAGGTCGCGTGGCTTCGGCAATAAGATTTTTCGGAGAAGCGATTTGTTGTTCAGTGTTTCGTAGTAGTTAACTTACGGGGCCGTGGTATTAAGTGTTACCCTTTTCTAAGTCAGGTAACACACCCGATTTTTTGTGTAATAAAACTTTACTTAATTAACATAGCCTTTTTTTATAAAAATATGGATATTATTATTTAATATTACATAAAAAGAGGTAACCCTAAACTCACTTACGGTAACGCAACCATGCGTTATTGCGAGGCAATAATAATCGTGTTTTAAGAACATTAAAGATCATTTTTGCATGCAGGGATCGGCGCTCGGAAAGAGTAGGTAATTAAAACGGTAGGTATGGACGTTTTTGTAGGGAGTGATTTATGTTACGTAGTAACTACTTAGTAATCTGTGGTATAACTCTTGAGTGTGAAACCAGTGGTTATGTTAATTATATTTTTAATATTTTATAAACTATAAATAATGTCATAAAACTAAACTATTTGAAAATAGTTATTGTACACCAATAAATAGTAGTGGTTCAGTAAGCAGAAAGAGTGTTATTAAAAAGAAAAAAAGTTAAATAATAATAGTAAAATGTACACAACAGGTTATTGTCTGACCTGATAGTGGCTAGGCTGGCACAGTATAGACGAAACGAATTGGTGCGGGAAGGGCTCTGCGGCTCTCGTGGCGTACTGCCTCGCGCCGCCCACGGCCACGCGCCCGCCTTGGTAGAGCTGGTACTGCAATATTTATGTCGTCCTTTAATTGCAGTTTTAACTAAACTTTATATCATACTAGCTTTTGCCCGCGGCCTCACTCGCGTTAATGTAATTTTGTCAACAATTCAGGTATCCCTCGAGAAAGGTATTTTTCTCTGGATAAGAGGTACCTACACCTAATACTATTACTACTTATACTATTACTAGTACTATTTTGTAACTCTGACAACGTGTAAGCAAAAGTTTTTTATTTGAGCGCAACAAAAACACTTACATTAGTACTTATAATATTAGTTACGGTAGCACAATAAAATTGCTGAATATTTTATTGCTTTCATTTACTGTTTTTTTTTTTTTGTTTTATGGGCTTTCAATGTGGCAATTTAAATGTTAAGAGCTTAATTGGTTATCAAGTACACAGGTTATATGCAGAAATAAATAATATAAGGTGTAGCACGTACGATGTTATCATAGGGCGCGGCTCTTAGGCGCTGTTGGTTGATGGTGAGCGCGAGGTGGTGCGCGGGCGCGGCGGCGGGCCCCACGACGCCGCCCACGTACTCGCTGCCGGCGCCCACGCCGCCCACGCCACCCACGCCGCCCACTCCACCGACGCCGGAGCCTGAACGACGGCAAACCTGCGCACACGCATTGTGTTAAGTCATATTGCCATGCATTTTATTTCAAAAATGTGTATCAGAAAATTTATTATATATATTCTATACAGATAAAATCCAAATAATATAGTAATAAAATAAAGTTATTTAAAAATAAGTATAACGTGTGTTGTTAACAGCAGTCCGAAAACCCCAACATACAGTCTTTTTCACATAGCACCGACTCGATAAAGAATTTTATGTTTATAGAATTGTAATGTAATAAGTTCGAAATGAGGCCAAGTGCATAGATGTTTAATGTATAAGACTCTAATGCAGAATTAGATTCCTGGGTCATGTAGCGATAAGGATTTTCTGGTTTATCATGCCTTAAAGTGCTCAAAGGATCTCTCCCGGGTCGAAGAACCCGCAATGGAAATTGAGCCCAAGTACTGTTATAAACTTTATCTACATTTGACTTCATCAGATCTTGACTACATCAGACTTCATTCAAACTGGAACACAAAAGACTTTGTGTTACACATTAATGTTCTTCCCTTTTACTTACATAGTTCAGAAATCATTAATAGTCATCATC
Source organism: Callimorpha dominula (assembly GCA_949752705.1). Classification (NCBI taxonomy): domain Eukaryota; kingdom Metazoa; phylum Arthropoda; class Insecta; order Lepidoptera; family Erebidae; genus Callimorpha; species Callimorpha dominula. The sequence continues at coordinate 8,933,064 of OX457010.1, read as the reverse complement.
TTACATATAAATTTCTCGTGTCACAATGTTAGTTACCATACTCCTCCGAAACGGCTTGACCGATTCTCATGAAATTTTGTGTGAATATTGGATAGGTCTGAGAATCGGCTCTTATCTATTTTTCATCCCCCTAAATGTTAAGGGTAGGCCACCCCTAAATTGTTTTTTTAATTATTAGATTAAAAAAAATAATTATGATGCAGCATTAGAAAATACATACAACCCTGAATTTTCAACTCTCTACGACCAATCCCTGTTTTTTAATAGCGATATTAGTATTTTTACTTTCATTGGTACAATTTTTTAAAAGTATTTAGCCATTGAAAATAGAAAGTGCGTTTGTTTTAAGCGATTTTTTTTATGTAATAGGGGGTTAACGAGCAGACGGGTCACCTGATGGTAAGTGACTATCGCCGCCCATGGGCACCTGCAACTCGAGAGACACAAGTGCCTTGCCGGCCTTTAAGGTGGGAGTAGGAGAGGAGGGAATATGGAGAGATGGGGGGGAAGATGGAGAGAGGGAAGGGTTAGGGCCACCGATAACCTCACTCGCTCGCGAAACACAACGTAAGCATTGCTTTATCGATATGCCGATCGAGCCGGCCCATACGTGCCGAAGCATTGCTCTCCCACTGTAAAACTTTAAATATGTCAGTTTAGTTAATGAAGTACTTTGAATTAAGAAAATAAATGGTTGGTGTTTTGTTATTTTTATAGTCATAGACCCCATCCCACAATAAGTTAGTTATTTTTTGACTACCAAAATATTCATTAGAAATAGTTAATATGGCAAAACAACGTGTGCCGGGTCAGCTAGTTACAATATAAATTCCAGCATCACATCAAGCGTTCTTCATCGTTGACCGCATTACTTTGTATGATGGCAATGTCGTCTGTTTATTTTGTATAAAAATTGTGATGGTAAATGGTGCATTTTAAATAAGTAGGTACATACCTCCATCATTTGGACGGAGGCTTTGACATTGTTACAGTGCGCGTAATCGACGAGGTGGGCGAGTGTTACGAATGCGTGGTTCAACGCTTCCCCGGGTGTTATCCGTCTTTCCTGCAAAAATATCATGTCAGTTTATAGGTAAGCAACTTACTTATTATTATTATTACTTATTTAAAATTAATCAACTCTAATTGGTATTATTTAAATAGAAAACATAATTACTTGGTCCATAGTGAGCATCCTTTTCAATAAATCGATGAACTCCCTTCTGTCAGCTTTCTCAGCCAAGAGTTGGCCGCCTTCAAGATCTGTTGGTACATTGACCTGTAACATAAACATGTATTTTATTTGTAATGTGTTTTTTAACACCAGTAGTTACCAAAGTTCATGTTGTTACACAGATATTTTTTGTTCTTGTATCATGTAAATACCGGCGTCACTAAGTAAGTTAAGTTAGTAGGTTTCCAAGCCTATAAAATTTTTCGTAAAGAAGCAGTATTTGTTTCATTTGCATGCGATCCTGAGGTCCAGGGTTTGATTCCCGTGTTGGGAAAGCTGTCATTGTCTGTTAAGAAAATCTCAGTAACAGTATGGAGTTTAGAAAAGTGCCTGGTACACGTCCATGGTCTCGTTCTTCGGGGTTATCAGGCGTGAATAAAAAAATACATGTTTGTGTTTGTGAATTGTATAATATGCATACCTGTCCAATGTCGTCAAGACAGTTAAAGATGTACTTCCGCGCCTCCTTGCTCTTGATGCCAGTCTCAATCTCGTGCTCCTCGGGCGTCTTGAGCCTCCAGAACGGGTACGTACTGTCCACGTCGCGGTAGAAGAACTTCGCCGTTTTACTTGCGCTGTAATACAAGTGTTTAGTATTTTATTAATTTACTGAAGGTCTGAATCCTTTAAGGCTTAGTCAAAAATAAGATGTTCCGTTAAGGTCATTGTAAGAGACCAACCTGTTAAGCATATGCTCTGTGGGAAGTCCCTGCGTCTGCGAGATGTACCGTATCTGATCATATTCCGAGGAGCCAGGATATAGAGGCCAGCCTAAAAACAGCTCGGCCACCACGCAACCTAAAGACCACATGTCGATCGCTTCGCAGAATGCTAAGCCCAAGATTATCTCCGGTGCTCTGAAACAGGAATAATTACGTTAAACGCCGGCGTACTGCTGTTTAAAGTTTAACATTATACGTATTTTTATATTTATTGGATTTTCTAATGACTTGCTTAGATAGTTCAAACATACAATAAAAATATCAATGATGTCCGAAACTAAATAAAATTCTAAGGACGGTGGTGAAAGACAGAAACATAGAAGGGGAAATGGTTGTTTAAATATAGTAAATTTTCAGACAGATATTAAGCATTAACAGAACAGTATTTATCCTAATATGGCTAAGTACCTATAGTATCTGCTTTGCAGGTAGGTGTTACAGACAGCCTTGCTGACATGCGACGCACTGCCGAAGTCGATGACCTTGACTCGGTATGGCTGTCTAGCCGGCTCCACCAACATTATGTTCTCTGGCTTCAAGTCCGCGTGGATCAGACCCAGTTGCTGGAAACATAATTCAGTATGTTATTATATCATCTTAAATTAACACACGATTAACATGCTTTAGGTAAAACTGATGACAACGATAGATATCCACGCTATGCGTAGGTTTAGGCCTAGATGTCATGTAAATAATGGAGGCAAATTATAGTTGGCAAAATGTGGGGATTTAATATAGCGTGGATGTAATAAAAATGTAACAAGAACAAAAAATTATTTATAAAATTAAGGTGACAAGCAAGCACGCGGCCCAAGCGATTATCACAGCCAATGAACGAATTTAACACTAAATTGGGGTTAATTGTGGATAAATATATGTATTTGTGTTGTTATATATACTGTCACGTTCCTTGTTTAACTGCACACATACAAAATCAAATTAATCGTCTAAAGTAAGGAATATCAGTGCAAAGGGACAAACGTACCCAGATGGACGATATTTACAGGAATTTAAATTATGTTTGTCGACCCAATGATATATTAATGGTGTAATATTAGTGTTCATACGAGTCCTATCCTAACTGCTTACCTTGAGCTTCAGCAGCGCCGTTAGCACTTGTTGTAGTATTGGCCTGATGTATTTGAGAGGCAGGGGTGAGAACTTGTTCTGCTTTAGGAAGTCGTACAGGTTCTGTTCAAGCATCTCAAACACCAGGCACGTGTGCGACCGGTGCTGGAAGCACTCGTATGCACGGACGAAGTTGAACTCGTCCGCCGACTCTTGCGAGAGGCGGGAGAGTATTGACACCTGTTACAAAATTAAAGGTTTAATAATTGCTGTTTTACATTTAAACTTAATATTATAAAGAGGACGTAAGTATGTTTGTAATGTTTTCACACAAAAAACACTGGACCGATTGCGATGAAACATAGTATGTAGATAGCTGGAGACCTGGAACGCATAGGCTACTTTTTATCTCGACATTCCCACGGGATCGGAACTTCGCGGGTGAAACCGCGAGGCGCTGCTAGTATAGTGTAAATGAAGAGTGAAGTTAGTTATAGTTTCCTATATTACTGATAAACAACTATACGGTTTTTTATATTATAAAGGTGGCAAACAAGCACACGGTCCACCTACCGGTAAACTGTGCTTTACTCGGACTCGTGGGCAGAAATCTGCTTAACAAGCTAACACGTATAATATGGAAGTAAACCTAAAGATATTCGAAAAGTGTGAATTCCTTACAAGTAAGTTATATAGATAAGGTCATTTACTGTTAAATTTATAGTACTTACAACAGATATACGGTTTATTAAATATATTTAAGTAGGGCATAAAACTTGACCTTCTCACAGCGCATATGCCGAATTAAACGTGTTCTGTTTAAATCATATTTATGTGGGTTACTAGTCAGAAAGCAATAGAGAACTAGTAATATATAAACAATTGGATCATGATTGAATCAGCCCCTAAATTATACATAATGAACATTGTTTCAAATAAGGAAACAAGTTCAGTGTGTGTGAGTTATCAAAGCACTAGCTCTTTGCACATATGTACTCGTAAATTAATTATGACTTATTGTAGTGATCAAATAAACACTATTAACTTATTTCTTGACTATCGCGACTAACGCTACATTAAAAAACCGGGAAAGAGCAGTTGTGTAGACAAAGTATGCATATTTTAGATATTATTTCAGTAAGGTAAATCCTAATAAAGGGTCTTACTCGTTCAAGAAATTATGTTATACTGTGGCCCTCGAACTAATTATGCTTTGAAGAACACCATCATCTATAGAACAATAATCGAAGCAAAAGCAATAACTGCCGTCATCTTGACATTTGGTCAATCAGAATATCGTAAATTTTCCGATATCTGCTCTAAAAACCACCTTAATGCGGCGACAGGTTTCGCAAAGGCCGTTTCTGCTTCCAAATCTTTGCAAAAAGCGCATACGCAGGCAGGCACTGATTCTAGTGAGATTGCGAATGGCGACAAGCGGGACAGCAGCCTACAATTTTCAGATACCTTTCATTCCCATTTCATTGATATCCCTACCATTCACAAAACCCAAGTCCAATCACGGCGGTACACAAAAAATTTAGAAAGGATAAAGTGAAGAATAAATCGACGTCAAGAGTTATTGCATCGCATCTCGCCCGTTCACAAAAAGTTGCGATAAACTCTAGACTAATGACTCGATAGTGCTGATAGATCTTAACGGATATTACAAAACCTTGTCGTAACGAGGTTTATACACAAATGCTCGTCCGGCTAGACAGACGGTAGCACTCTGGTGTGCAAACAGAAACAACGAACCACTGGATAGTTGCCAACGTCAACGTCCAACGTTGTAATAATGGATTGGAGAATCCGTGTGCCAGCTTGGTCTTTATAAAATATTAGCGTGTTTTGCTTATTTCGTATGTGTAGATAGTTATATGGTTTCTAATTATAGAGATATGTGCTCTTAATAATTCAATTGCCATTTCAGACAGTTCATTAATTTATTATAAGAATTGTCTCTTTAGTTGTTGTTCCGTGACTGTGATTGCTGATCATTAAATTGAATACCAGCAGAAACTCAACGTTGAACAAATTGTTATTACATTCATATTAGTTCTGGTAACAAGTTCACGTTTGTTAATAAATAGATAACAATACTTTATTGTAGAACACTTTTTTTCTTTTCTAATACAACACAGCCTTTAGTTATTGAGCTAATATCAAAGTGTAGTATCGAAGAATTCTTGATACCTATTAAAATTTGTGTATTTTTAACAGATTTCTTCATTTTTAGAACTAAGTTGCCAAAAAAGCAGACGGGCCACACTACAGTCCAGTGTGGGCAGAAACAGAAATCTAATGTTTCCAACATCTTAAGTTATCCTGTAATTCTATATTATAATAACTTAACCTGCCAGATTATGAACCTTATAAGAAATAGTTTACCACAGAATAGCGACATAAATACTATTAATAGCGAAGTTGGCTGCCATTCAAAAAGTGTAAACGCTGCTGTGACATTTTGTTGCTGAACAGACATCATTATGCTTGTGTGTGTATGTACAGTACACACAGCATATCCTATATTTTAGTATTTCGTAAGTTTACGTTGTAATGACATTACAGTGACTCCTTTATTTGGCAGTCGACGACACGACAGCACAGATATACGATTTATTACGATATATATGATTTATTATTTTATGAATGCTCTTTAGTTTTAAGATAATTGTATTTTAACACAATGTAAAATTAATAATATTAAAAGCCTATGTTCGTGTTTCCTATGCCTAAAATTGATAATAGAAGTACGTTAATAGTTTATAAACGGTAATGTTATCTATCCAGTATTGTGACTCGGCGACACCTACAGTATTTTATTTCATTTACATTGGTACTTGAGTTTCTTTCTAGTTTTGTGATTGTAAATATTATGATTTATTTTTTATTTAAAAAAATGATGTAATTCGTTGTGTATGAAACAGGAAGTGTTCAATAAAAATACATGTTGTGTTTTTTGGTTAGTAGATTTAATAAGAAAACCACCCTTATAAATTTGTGATTGAAAAATATTTACGCCTCGACTGAGACGTACCAAAAGTTTTATTGTTAAATTTAATAGTATGAAAATCCATTGACATATTAAGTAAACATTTGTACCTACTTATTTCAATCAAATACACAATTTACATACGCACGCTTACTGCTTATAAAAGCATCACACCGTTCATTCGTCACTGCGGCGCATTCGCGACTGGTTGTGTACCGAGTGTATACCGAACTTGATGAACGTATGTATGAGTCGCGTTCCGACTGTTTGTATGAAGATAGAATACTGGATATATAACATTACCCTGGTTTATACTTTACAATATACAGCACACGAAGGTGACTATTTTATTTATTGTACATGAGGTGCTAACCTCAATCTGTCCTTGACGAGCATAGCTGGGATGGTTCTTGAGGATCTTGATGGCAACTATCTCATTGGTGCCCTTCTTCCAACACTTTACCACCTGCCCGAACGTACCTCGCCCGAGGAACTCCAACACCTCGTACCTGGAATGTAAATAATAAAATGTTTTAATTAAAATTTAACCCACTTTATGAATTCATGTTCTTCAAAAATATAATTCACATTACGTCAGTAACAAAGTTTGCGTTAATGTGCGAAAATAGTTTTAATACTAGTTTTTTTTAGTAGTTCGCCCTAAATCGAGGGATATTCTAGAAAAAATAGTACCTAGTTTTTCAATTGAATCGAAATTACAAACAGATATTAAATTTTCCGCATTTCCGAAGACAAACCCGAGAGAGGTAACTTAGAGAGTTGGGCATTTAAATGAAAAATGTTGTCACAGCAGCTCGAAGTAATCCTCTGAAACTACGTCCGCCACCTTAAAAGCAATGGACAATGACTACAAACGCGTAATTTATATAGAAAAATCGTTCTTCTGTCCAGGAGTCCAGATCGTGATCTTAATGTTTATACAGTACTTGGTGATGCCCGCGACTACGTTCGCGTGGTTTGGATAAATCTATCTCACGGAACTGTACATTTTTCCTCGGATAAAAGTGCTCTATGTGCTTTTCCAGACTATAATCTATCTCTGTTAAAAAAATTATCCAAATCCGTTCAGCCGTTTTACGTAACAGAGTAACAATCCATCCATACATACTCACAAAATTTCGTTCTTATAAAATTAGTAAGATTGAATGATATCAGTCTAAATAACAATTGGAAGATTCTCACACCTCGCAGAATGTGAACGCATACCGGGTTCTAACTAAATGGCATAGCTAAATAAATCATAGACGCTTTTATAATGTTTTGGCCTGTCCTTACATGTTGATTTTAAGATGTTATTAAAGCAAAAATATGTCAAAATACAAAGTATAAAGATATAAATAGAAGAATATGACAGTTTTTATGTTGTGAAGTTCCGGAACTACTCTTTGCAAACTTCTATTTATATATAGTTAAGTAAATAATTACAATCGCGACGATAGCAAGATTGTTGATTTGTCGTGACGAGGAACATGAATTATCTTAACAAATTAAAGTATGTTAAAAATAATTAAAACGAGCGCAAGGATTTCAACTTTTGCGTTGTGAATGCAGTCGCTGAGCAGAGTTAAAACATTTTGCCTTCTTATGAATCATATTGAAGGTTAACTATGAGACTATAAGGGCATCTTTTGAGTTAATAGGGTTGTTAAGAGTTATAAAAGAAGGCATATGTATTCTAGATTCAAGAGTTTGTTTCAATCTCTGAAGGACAAAATTAACACACCTATAAGACTCCCTTTGCGGATTTTTCTGGTTTAACTTTACCTAAAATAGATTTGTATCGCTACCTGAAAATACAAATATAGCGTACCAGGATGGATTCCAAGCTAATTGGACCAGTAATTAGGACCAACTGTATAAGCAATTACCTATTCAGTTGACCAAGGGAACATGTATTGCACATCCTATATCAACGAAGTCTTATTAGGGCTGCTCTGGGCCTGCAATTGACTATTTGCTGTAAAAACCCAATGATCACAACCCGGGTCTCGAACCCAAGATCTGCAGCATATAGGTATACACACAGTATTTGAAACAGTAGCTAAAAGTTAAATAGTTTATTAAGTAGAAAAAATATGACTTACCTATTGGACGAGGAGTAGAGCACCTCATGTTGCACCAGCTGGTAGTCGCCATCGCCACCGCAGCCGGAGCCTGTTGTGCCATAGCCATCGGTCGCAATCGTCGAGTCGCAACCACCATGGCAGTCGCAGCATCCGCATGTACAGATATTCGATAACGACATATTAGCTACACACATCAATTAAATAGGCAGGTTAGTTATATTTAAAAATTAATATGTACCCGGCGAAAGTAAATGTGAATTTTGTGAAAATCAAATCCAACGACACTTAAGCCACATTAGATAAATTAATTTGTATGGAGCAACTTGTCGTTAAATTAAATGATAAATTATTGCATATTTTAAAACGTTTAATATTTAAAATGATGATATTTTTGCATTTGGGAATTGTCCCTGTATCACGTGGAACTTTAAAAACGTCTACAGACTCCGACCCAGAACCAGAACAGTAGAGAGGTACAGGTATGTTATGTCGCGTCATACGTTGTTCAATAATTATATATTCACAATTACTTCCACCGGAGTGGTTATCTTCTTAGTTTACAAGTTTCTTTGGACTTCTAAAAGTTACTATAAAATGAGGTAACTGTATCTCACGTTTTGTTCGCGCGGTCGGTCTTCTACTATTATCATTTTTTTTGTTTCCATGTTGATCTGAGAAAGAAAAAACACAGGGTGTTCGTCAGTGTCTTGTGATTTGCCAAAGTTTGTGTCAATGTACGAAATCTATTAAAGTGTTATGTAATTGATTTACTGTAAAAATATATTTACGACATTGGCAAATAGTATGACTTTACGATATGAAGTTTTATAAAACCACTTGAAAGGGATAATAATTGTGATTTATTCCATCTGGCCTTCAGTGAACCAGTATTGATAGAAATAGACTCATTAAAATGTATAGGGGGCGACTATTGCTGTACAAGTGTTCTTTATTGGAAACTAGTGTTAGTATACAATTGTGAAAACATATTTCTCTCAAGCTCTTGTGATAGGGCCAATACATGTTAGACTTTAGTTATCTAAAGTTAATACAAAGTCAAAATATTTGTATGCAGGTGTTGCTTAGTTCTAGCTATAAGTGTTATTGCATCCTTTTAGAAGTCCAAAGAGATATCGAGGATTCTAAAAGAAAATCTTGTCCTAAGGAATCACATTAATAAATCATAAAATCTTACACTTTAGAATGCTCAATTAGTATTAAGCAAAAAAAGTAATATTATGTAGAGAATAATACTTGTGACTATGATATACAAGTGAGCACATTCTAATGTGTTAATTAGTTAATAACTAGTGCATCGAAATGGAAATTGCATAAAGTTCCAACAAACTGCAGGTAGATGTCATTAGTCCTGGTGAAATTTATACTGTTACCTCCTTTTTCTTTTTTTTTTCGATACTGTTACTTCCTGGTAGGTTGGTTGAATTTTTATGCAACATACAAGTTTTAATGATAAAGATATGCACTCATTGTACAGACTAATAATATGATAACTTGGAGGTAAATATACATAATATAACTAGCTACCCGGCCACGCGTTGCTGGCTAAGTAATTTCCAATAAAAAAAATTGCGCCTATAAATTGAGATAGGAGTTCATCAAAAACAACATGACGAACTTTTTATATATTAGAAGATTTATTATATATAATCTAAAATATATACTATATAATAGAATCGAATATTTTGTCTTCTTACTTGACAGATGTCAAATAAGATTAAAAAGGGCACTGTGAACCGAAATGTGTTTGAAATCCACTTCAATAAAATTTCATAATAAAGATTTGTGTTACTTAATACTTAATTCTGAAATATAGTTATATAAGCCCATTCTGCAAATGGGCACCGGCAGAAGGGGCTCTTACCAATATTGCATAATATTTGCTTATGGTATGACAATAACTGTATAGTACAAAATAACCAATATCTATCTATTTGCCCTTTGGTACTTCGCTATTACATTCCACAGGCACAATCTTAGTAACCGAGTGGCATGTGAGGTCAGTGCTTTTTTATTCAAGTAGGTCGGACAAACAAGTATGGGAGACATTGATAAAACAAGTTAGAATATATTTTAAGGGCTAGAATATCGATTCAAGATCCAAGTAATAAATAGTTGTTGTGTAATTGATTATAATATGTTGTATTGTTAACAATGCCCAGACAACATAGCTAGTGCTAGTGACGTGATTGAAATCGAATGCCAAGGTTGTCTGAAATAAATTTATAACATTCTGCAAGTTGGGACATTATTTAAATATCCACTACATCCGTATCAGGTAAAGTTCAGTTGTATGTAATTTACAAAAAATGTTTTGTCTCTCTCTGATCCCATCTAGGTTTGACTGCTGACAGATAATATAATGCATCGAATTCATGTCGATGTTACACAGGCCATTTTTTTTTGTACCTTTTAGGACTCTGGTTCAGAACTAATATTGTCTGGTTAATTTTAAAAAGTAAACCAATCAGTGCATATCTTTTCCGTTATTGTGTGTGAAATGATTGGTTTTTGATTTGTGTTTAGTGTGTTTTAGTTAGATTATATTTGTTAGCGATATAGTTGTTAGCGAGCTGACTCTTGGCACTGAGGTACGAATACCAGATAGTCAAACAAGCTAGCATGTTCATCGTCAAAGTGCCTCTTTTTTTTCCAAAAAGGATATATTTGCTTTAAGTGGTATTTCTAGTATCAGATAAATTGAAAAAAAAAAGCTTGCATTTACCACTACATACATGTTATGCGTAATATGTGTGAGTATTAGTGTGCATGTCAACAGGCGAAAGGGAGGTAACAACAAAGACATTACGTTTGTGGTTACCTTGCGGCTGGGGCGGGTGGTTGGCCCCGCCCGCCGCCAACTGCTTGCTGTGTGCCGTCGTCGTTGCGGCCTGCGGAGCCGTCTTGTGCCGCGCGCCCCCCGCGCTTGCGCCCCCGCTGCCGACCACCTCAGTGACGCGACGCTGTTCAATGCTATCTCCGACACTGAAAACAAGCACTTATATTAGTCTTTCAATACTACATAATTGCACTAAGTTGGGGAAGGGTGTTGCTTTTCAAAGTGGAGCTTCTCATCTAATGGTATTAACAGAATAAAATACTTAGATTAGTGAGCGATTGTAAAATAGACTGATGAGATGGGGTAAAATTAGGATTGGTTTCCTAGCAGTTGAGGGTTGATGACGACTTTAACACAAATAATGTACATCCTGTCGTTGATTAGCAATAGCGAGTAACATTATATGTTCTTTTAATTACTTTAATAATTTATAAAATAATGAGATATTATGCTCAACTAAAGATATTTTTAACGTGAATCAGTTATGTGAAACTAGAACAAGAATCACTATACATACATACATATCTAATCTCATGAAAACTAGTTTAAGTAACGTAAGTAATTCTTTATTAGTTCAATGAAATGTCGAGTGTTTTACTTCGGAAACTGTAAAGCAATTACCTAAGCTAACTTTTAAAAATGGACTTGCCTGTGACTACTGGCTACAAAAAAGTATACTTTTTATGTGGATTTGTGTTCCAGAAGGCACCTAAACCTCAACGTGGGAGAGCCATGCTTCGGCACGTATGGGCCGGCTCGACTCCGTGCGATACCACGGCCTCACAGAAAACCAACAGTGAAATAATGCTTGCATTGCTTTTCGCCGCATGAGTGAGGTTGCCGGAGGCCCTAATCCTTCCCTCTCCTCTATTCCCGTTCTTCCCCTCTCCTCTCCCGTCTTCCCGCTCTTCCCCTATTCCCACCTTAAAGGGCGGCAATGCACTTGTGATTCTTCAGTTACAGGTGCCCATGGGCGGCGGTAATCATTTACCATCAGGTGACCCGTCTGCTTGTGTGCCCCCTATACCATAAAAAAAAATTGATACCTCAGACCCTAATGAGCATCTGAGCGCCTGGTAGATTTGTTAACCTAAATTGTCATGCTTGTCTACTATGTAATAAGTATTATAAACTGATAAAATACTAATGATTCGTGCTAATTCCATTACAGAGGGGTGATTAACTAGAGTTAGTATAGAGAATAGTGTTTAGTAATTAGCAATGAATTTATAACCGTCTACTTGATTATTTGAATATATCTGTTAAAAAGGTTTAGCGACAAGGATTAGTAATTAAACCGAAATTAGTATAAATTAGTACATGCATCAAGGGGGCGAGGTTTGCAATGTTTGGATTTACAAGTTTTTTTAAGGGCACCGGTCGACAATAAACAAATAAAACGTCTGGGGTGTTACATATATATAAAGATTATTATTTAGGGAGATGGTCGATATCCTTATTAAAAATATAAAAAATCATAAGCATAGACACAACCTCGCGACGACAAGGTGTTCGAATAAACGAGATAGAAGTACTCATCAATCAAAAATTGATAAAGGTACACGTCTGATAGAAATGATACAGGTATGAATTCTCTGGTTCTGGTGACGTTCATAAATTAAAAACAAGATGCATATTCGAGTTTTACTTTATTTATTATAGACACTGTCTCAAATGATTAATAACTACTGAGCAAGATGGCTTCAGAATGTATTATATATAGCAGTTCCCGCTTCGCTCGCATGTACATAACATATTTATACATTTTGCACGGAACCCTATTTTTTTTTTTTTTTATAAAAATAGCCTAATTTACTCCTTATAAACCAGCTATGTTCCAGTGAAAAGTAACGTGGAAATCGGTCAACCCGTTCCGGAGATTCGACTTCCGAAACGGGTGACCAAACAGACATACAGACAAAAAATTTAAAAACTGATTTTTAGGCATAGGTATCGTGCCAATAACTGTATAAGTTGAAAATATTATTATTATTATTATGACATTACAAACAGACACTTCAATTTTATTTATTTGTATTGGTGTATTGATTAGAAAATATTTTAAGATATTCCACGATCTAGATTGTAGTTGTGCGGATACACTTTTGAGAATTTTAACTGCTTCACTAATATGTATGACAAATAACACCGTATAACAATGAGAGGAGGTCTAAGAGATACTTCTGACAATAAAAAAATTAAAGTGATAGACAAAAAAATACCTACAGTCACATTAATGTAAAAAATAACGTAGTTTTCACTTCATGTTCAACTTTTATTTCAAGTTAACAATGTTTGAAAATTAACATGTAACTTTGTTACAATGGTCTGTTGGCAGCATGTCTATTCCAATTAAAAGTTTTCAATGGTAGTTTTGTAACTTTAATTTAAAACAACGAGTATTATTTTTTCGAAAACACCTTACATTTTGCCCTACTAATACTTTAATCTGTACCCAAAAATACATTTAGAGGCAAAAAAGGGAACCCAAGCGCGAAAGTCCCGTTAAAAAAAAGTTTGGAGCTGCGTGTAAGCCACTAGCGGTTGCATGTGCATTCAGATCTATTATACTATCAATAAGTAAAACTAAATCTTTAATAATTTACTGCTTAACAAGTGATCATTGGTTTCATGGAATTAGAATTTCAATACAAAAACGTTGGTAAGTGTTTGTTTCACATAATACCTCTATTGTAAAGGAGTCTATGTTGGTGCTTACTACCAAAACAATTAAGAATTTCCAAGAATTTGCAACAAACGGGATAACTACTGCCTTTATTGTTATTTAAAATTCCAAGAGTGCAACTTTCACATGATCCTACTTATATATTAAAAATGCAGAATTTAATGGCCACTTAATATAAATATGAAACATTTAATTTCAATGCTCTTTACCTTGAAAGTAAGTAAGGTAGAAAGTAATTAACATACATATTTGGGACATCGCAAGTAACACAACTGACTAAAGATTGTAAAATAATTTGACTGGCCTGTTGGCCTAGTGGTTAGTTAGACCCTGACTGCTATGCCATAGGTCGTGGGCTCGATTCCCACCCTAGTCTGGGTGTTCTTTGTGTCCGTTGTTTGTATGTTTGTAAAGTCTCCCGCGACACAGGAGTAATTCCTAATGCAAGGGTTTTTTTTTTTTTCATAAAAAAAAAATTGAGGGTAAATCGTGACCAGACATACAATAATGTGTCAGTATAATGTACATTTATACTTATTTGTATGAATATACAGTTTTTAAGATAACTAGTCGTAATGCTGTCTCGGGTCTTGTTAATATCTTATTGGGAAAGTTATTGCAATTTATGTTGAAGTAATGTATCAACAACAGAAATGGTCATCAAAGACTTATTACACCCTAATCAATGAAATTTGGTAGAAAACAATAAAATAAAAAGATATTCGTGTTAAAATTTCATGACGGTAGGTAGGTTCACACATTAAAACCTCAATCACGTTGGAGAACCTACAATTGCGAATCTGATGATATGGTGCTTAATATATAAGAGCAAAAAATACAGGCCCTCCTCTAGAGTAATCTTTTACAATATGTGAGTACATTGTCCTGCTTCTGACACAGCCAGAACCTTCGAAAGAAATGCTTGGATCGTAGTGCGGACCACGTAGAAAAATATTGTATCTGCTAACCGGGTCCTTAAGAGCTCGGTACAAAGTAGTTGCCTCAAGAGATACAACAAAAAGTTAAAACAGGTCTCCTGTAGTTTTCAATACTTAGATATCTCTGTTTTTACAAAGTCCTCTCCAATTTCCAGTCAAACGGTGAAGAGTGTGTAAAAGTAGAAAATGCTTTTAGGGTAAAACAACTTACGCTTCTTGCAGATAAAACTCATTGTATTCCTCTTCTTCTACTTCAAACTTCAGTCTAGGTATTGAAAGATCCATATTCACTATTCACACTAACACTATATTTACACTGTACAAAACTACACTAATATCATAAAGAATCGAGTAAAAACGAATTACTTAAAAAGTCTTTAACATGTAAAGGGTCTAAATGAACGGTGCGTACGAGCATCGTTGGGGGTTGAGTCCGGAATGACGCGAACTAACGAGGGTAGCAGAGAGGTGTATAGGGGTAGCGGGGGGAGCAGGTAGTGAGGGGTCGGCACAATATCCAAAATTCCCCGTATTATATGCCCCATTCAATAATAAGGGTAACCTGCGCCGGCGCAGCTACGCACTACTGAGCGGTGGGAACGCGATTGTATGCAATGTTTGGTTATTTTAAAACTAAATATTGATGCTATGAATTGTTGCGTTGTTTTCTAGCTGCGGCATTTTACTATGTCGTATAGTCTAATGAAACAATACTAAATGGTCAACCAGCTAGTATTTTTGTTAAACAAACATTTACAAATAGTTTGGTATTTTGGCATATACAATATACGATAGCATTGAAGACAAAGATTCCGCGGCCGCCTCCTATAAATCTCTTTTCCTGGTGTGTATAGTAGCAACAACTCTATTATAGGGTTGATGGTGTTGAGAATGTTTCTAGAAGCCGGGTAGCATAAGGCTGGCAAGTGCCAGTTCTTGCCTGCCCGCAAGTTGGTATGAAGAAAAAATTATTACGTATAAGAGTACAACCATCGTCTATTGCATGCGTCACCCCTGTAGTTCACGGTCACCCTGTAGTTCGGGGTGGTTGCACTTGCCTATAATATTATAAACCTGAAAAGTTTGTTTAAAGTGGTAATCTCAAGAATAAGTAAGTAGTCTGGTTATTGAGAAAGTGTTTATAACATCACCTACGGCTTACATAAATTGGGCAGTAATCATACAAAGTTTACACACGTGGTCTTTTACGCACACGTTGTTATGCTCAGGAAGATATAATACATATGTAATAATGTATATATAATTTTACATCTTATAATGTATATAATTTCAAAAACTACTTCCATCTCTTTGCAAAGCGTAGAGAATTAGTCTACGTCGGCAAAACCAAAAACATTTTAACATCATTTTCAGTGCCTAACCTTCTGGAGAATGGAGGATCATAAGCGTGATAGAGTTAGGGATCACCATTGGCAGAACGAGTAATCTACTGGAACAATTCAACGTGAACCGCATAATATATGTTTCAAACGTTCTATTTGTTGATTTGTCTTAAATATTTACATTCGTGTTTTCAGATACAGAAATACCGAAAACTACATTTTACTAAAATAATGTTTACCTACGTTGTTTTTTTGTAACCGCTTGTCTCTAATCGGATGGCTCCGTCTCGAGCAGACATCTCCTATAATCCTGTACCGATCCCGGATGGATATAGCGCGTAAAAGTAACACTTTCTGGTAAAATGACAATAACTATTTTACGTGCGCGTTATTATGAGTCACCAATATACAATCCTTGGACGCTCCCAATAATACCATGGCTTGGTACCAGGTTTGAAAATGTTTCCAAAATCAGGTGCATCTGCTAACAACAATGAGTTTCCAATGCGGGCCGAGTACACAACAGTATAACGGTATTGTGGCCATTATTGCTAATACTATAAAAAATAAAGTAATTACTGAATTTGTTAAAATTTAACTAGTGATGTAACGAATATTCGCATTCGCATTCGCGAATATTCGCATAATTTTTGACATTCGCATTCGCAAAAAAGATGCGAATGTTTGTCCGAATGTCTCTGACAAACGAAAAGAAATTATTTATTTGTGGTAATTCATCTGCTAACGTTAATATTTTTTTAGTTATATTATAATAAATAATAATGGAACGGTCTTGAGAAGATTTACTAAATTGAAAACACTTTCTCTTTTGTTCTTGATACTTTCATTAAAATATTAACGAAACTAAAAAAAATATTATAATACATAATAATATCTTAATAGAAAAGGACTTGAAAGGCCTAATAAAATAATAATATCTAATAAGCCTAATGTATATATGTATATACACTCAAGGCACATTTAACCGGCCACTTATTACATGTTGATTCCTTCAAATCTCCTTTATAATTTAATTGTTTTTGATACAGTGCTAAAAGCGAACCCTTTGAGTGATTACTACTTGTAATCGATTTGGAAGCCCGTCCAATATATGTTGAATTTCCGTGTGCTAGTGCCAGTATCCTTGTTTCTCCGGCTCTGCCTAGTGGCATTTTGTTGATATAAAGAAAACTACGATACAGCAAACCTTCATCAATGAAAAAAAAAACCGGACGAGTGCGAGTCTGATGAGCGAGCAAAACAAACTTGTATACGTCCATCTCGGGAATCAATTCTCAAAGACTTTTGCCCGTCTTCTTCAAAAGACAAACTTAACTTTGTTATATTGTTGTTGGTTGCGATGTACGACAAAGTGAACAATCCAACCGCAAAACATAAGTTTGTAATCACAAAAACTTTTTTTATATGATATAACAACAAATTAACAACTTTCGGATTTTTTCCTTCACTTGTGCTGTCAAACCTTGCTTCTTACCAAATTTCATGATGCTAGGTAAATGGGAAGAACCCTATAAGTTTTCGACCCAAAACCTATAGGGTACTTCCGGTTGACCTAGAATTGTTAATTTTGGTTAAAAGCAAGGTCTTACAGCACAAGTAACGAGAAAATTCCAAAAAATAACAAAGTTGAAAATTAAGGTAAATATTGGTACTTACAATTTTTGGCGAAAATCTAAATTTGCCCATATCGTTTTATCGTGTCGACTCAGGACCTTGATGTTTATACACCTAACAGGGATTATAGACCTCAGTATCTGGTATAAATTTCAACTTGCTAGGTCTACTCGTTCCTGAGAAAATCGGTGGTGACTCACGGACAGACAGACGGACAAGAGAGTGATAAGGGTTACTTTTTTTACCTTTCGAGGTACGGAACCAAACTTACTGTTACGCAAAACGGACAGTGAGGATCTTAAACTTCAACTAAACAAGCTAATGTGCGACAAAATGTCAAAAATAAAATAAAATACGGGTATATTTATTGCAGAAGTACCCAGTTAAACAAATACACCTATTAACCTTTACATACGTTATCGTAAATCGTCGGTTTGCAGTTTTAGAGGAGGAGACAGTTAAATATGCCTCTGAGTGTATTATTATAATATATTAGTTGGTTTTTACTTACTGTATTGTAAAAACGTAATTTTAAATAAAGAAATAAAAATTAATCCAGTCAATTAAGCAAAAAACAAAAAGTCGACCTCCGAATGAGAGATAATAAACTTTAAACTTGTATAAACTGTTATTTTGACATTCTAAATGTTCGTCTAAAAGTCTCATAAAACCCGTGCTCACGTCGTCAGATATTCAAGATCATTGTGTTTATTCAAAAAAGATGTAAAATTTTATCCAAATCGATAGAGCCGTTTTCGAGATACGCAAAATAAATTTAAATACAGGATTTGCTAAAATATATTATAGTGATTAAGTTACTTCATATGAGGTATTATTCACCAGGACTCCCGGTTGGCCTTGCATTATTGTTTTCCGCGCTCTATTGCAAAAATGGTTAGAGGTATGAATACAAATTTAAAACAACGTTTGTAGATAATTTTATGCTCTACAGTTTTGATTATTAAACCATTCACTGTGCCCCCCCCCCCTCCCCCCCCCCAAAAGACTTGCTGCGTGAATCGTCGACGATCTTAAACTCACAAGCGATATTGAGCCCGCTTACAAATACACATTTTTGCTACCAATTAAACATAATGGAATATAACCTCAAAAACCAACTGAAGTGTGTAAAGCAGTCTAGCGTTACTAAAAACTCTTTCAGCGGTACACTTGTCTGTGGTTGGTGTAGTAACCAAATATTTTCAGGGCATTTTCTCTCTAACCATACATAACAGAAGTCTTCATCAGTCAAAAAACAATTCTACATCACACCTTTTAAAAAAATGAAAAAATTGTTCCTCGGATCTATAAAAGGCAATGCAAAATGTCAAGCCATTCATACACTTTGATTGCTCTTTAGTTGAAAAGTCAATATTCGCATTCGCATTCGCGAATATTAGAAATAAATATTCGCATTCGCATTCGCATTCGCGAATGTGAAAAATCGACATTCGTTACATCACTAGTATTTACATTCTCATATAACAGCAATTTTGTACATCCCCATGGTTTTACTAGCAAGTATGTATGCAGTATGAACATAATTATAGATCAGGTAGCTTCAAACAGTAAGACAATAAATACGTTTGGAATATGGAGATATTGAATATGTTCATGTTCTGTGACGATGAAGGCGGAGAAGTCGGAGACTCAGCCCGCATACCTACAGTTATCTATTGTTGACGCTCTTTCTTTGATGCTCTCTCTCAACTTACTTATAGTTATTGCATTTATAGAAAAGCAGCAAATAACATACGTGGCGTCGCGACAACAGGGTCTGGCGCAAAGCACGGGCGGAGCGGGTGGCGGCGCAGGCGGTGGGGACCGCTCCGCATCGCACGCGCGACTCGGCACGACGGGCGCGGTGCAGTTGCCCGGCCCGACGCCTGACCAGAACTTGTTCTGTAAATATACAAAAATACCGACATGATTAGTTAGGTTACATTGAATAATGATAAACATTTCAGTTTTCTACTCAAAATCTATATATAATTATGTATTTTAATATGACCGTAAGTGTTCTAAATCGATGACTTTGTTTGTATTTTCTCTTCATTTGTATTTTGTTATTTTTTGTTAAGAACACATCAGAGTATTTGTATTGTACAGACAACAAATCAGCGGCATATTAAAACAGCTTGACCATTGGAGATCCTGAGAAGCAAGTCAATACAACAATATTGAAACAAGGTCAAGATAAAAGTCCAGTTGAATAATTACACCTATAGCCCAGTACAAGTAAGTAATTTTGGATTACCACGATCGCTGACGGCTCATCTCGCTGAAATTTATAATACTTTTTAATATCATCACAAGCTACAATTTCAAAAAGTTTCAGATTTCTACGTACGTTCCTTTCAAAGTTATTAAATGTAAAAAAACGCTCTTTTTAACTTTGACCTCTTTTTCATTTGCTGTGAAACAAAAGCACTTAGCGACTTTGTGCAGGTCTAATTTTGTCGGTAATTTAATGGAGAACCAATAAGCTTTAGCTACATATGACGAAAAACGTACTGAAAATGAGATATCACACGAAATGTAAAAGAAAAGTCTTTTTTTTTCGTTAAATTGTAAAAAAAAAAAACTCCCCACTTCGGACTGGTTATCGACATGTCCATTTTTATCATAAAATAGCTAGGTTGACTGGGCTTCTAGCTTCCCTCGACTCAACCAATTTATTTATTTAAGTTCGGAAAACCAACAACCACAAAAACAACAGTTTTATGCACAACATTAAGCCAATTACAGGTTTTCACGAATTGCTGCATTGTAATATAACAGAGGTTTTGGAACACTAATAACTGACACGAAACTATACCTATACAAACGCGATAAGCATCAAAAAAGAAAGGAAAGAAAAATACATCACTACCTGTTTGAAAAAAAGCCGAGATTCATTAGTCTCCTGACATTGTTGCCATTTACTGTGTATGGATCGAACAAAAGTTCTTTGCACAATTCATTAAAGTCTTTACTTGCTCGCACCATAAACGTATTCATTCTATAATTCGAGTGCGCCAAATGTACAAAAATAGGTGGATTGAACCTGATGCTTCTTGTCGGAACATTAAATTCGAATTTGTGTAGGAGGTCAGGGCAATCCACTTCATTAGACAAGATTTTAGAAAAGAATGTGCAGTCTGCAAGTCGACGACGATAACTTAAAGGTTGAATATGAAATTTCCTACAAAGATCCAAATACCTTTCAGACTGGTATGGTATATGAAGACGAAAGCATAGGAACCTAATGAATCGCCTTTGGACACCCTCAATACGGTTTATATATTTGTTATACCGTGGACTCCATATCTGCGATGCGTATTCTAGATGGCTCCTTACATACGTACAGTATAAAATTTTTAACGTTTTTGCTTTTTTGAAGCACCCAGAAACCCTCATCACAAAACCAAGCGCCATGGAAGCTCTGGAGACTATCTTATCAATATGAGCATCAAAGAGAAGTTTTGAGTCATGATAAATTCCCAGGTCGCGTATGACTTCACACTTTTGCAAATCTTGCCCCATTAGAGTATAGGAATAACATCAAGTTTTCTAGTGTAAGTGACTATGGACCATTTAAGTGGATTAAGGTCTAATTTGTTTATCCTACAGAAGTCATTCAAACGTGATAGATCTTCTTGAAGTGAGATCACATCATTGGACGATTTTATAGAAGAAAAGATTTTCATGTCGTCAGCAAAACAAAGCAGATTGGATGTTTAAAAGCAAGTTTCGATGTCGTTTACATATATAATAAAAAGTAGCGGACCAATCAAAGAGCCCTGCGGAACACCGCTGGACACTTGTACCCAACTAGAAATGTAATTGCTTACAACTACTGCTTGCGACCTATTTTCAAGATAAGAGGTAAACCACCGGAATAGATCTCCTCTGATTCCAATGTTGAGAAGCTTTGTTTTAAGCAAAAAATGGTCGAAACGGTCGAATGCTATAGTCTGTATAAACGACATCAACCTGAGCTCCCCTGTCCATGCTGCTTGTTATGTAGTCATTGAGGACGGTTAAATTGGTGATAGTGTTAAGTGGGCAAATGAAAGAGCTCGTTCCAGCGAGTGTTCATAGACCAAAACGAACCATGTTCCTCAACATAAGAACCTGAGATAAAGAGAAAGAAAGCTATGAAAACATAAAAAATGTACAGGAGGAAACATAACGAGTAACATTTCGTTGAATTTTCAACGAAAATTTTACCGTCCGTTAGCAAAACGAATCGTTTTTTGTTTATTGGAACGCGGCATTAATTTCCACTTAGGACACCAACCAATAAAATAAAGACAAATGAATTCAGAATACATCAATGGCAAAAGTTTTTTATTCCAAAGAATAAATAACTTTTTGTAAAGCTGAGTATGATCCGTCTTGGGATGACTATTGTAAAGTATATTAAAAAAAAACCAGAAAAATAGTAAGATTATTGTAAAAATAATTTAATTATGCATATTTAATATATATTGTAAAAATAAATGTCAATAGGACGACAAGACGGCGCCCTTTTAGCCATAACTTTTAGGAATAACGCAGTAGTTTCTGTTAATTATTGTTGAGTAGTTGACAATTGACAGAAAGAACGTCAAAAATTCAATCGAGGATTTGACTAATCATTTTTTGTGTACTGTACAAGATCTCACCCGTACTCCAATATAAATCTGGACCATGTTCTTTGTATTTTTTTCAATTCTATGTTTACTTACTTAGAAGTTCTAAAAGTTTTCAAGGTGTCCCTTATATATGTCCGTAATCATTTTGTTTATGCAGATATACTTGTGTGTCTGCATAAACAAAATGATTACACAAAATTGATGATTTTTATTATTAATTTAATTCAAACTCTACAGTCAATTAGTAATCAAATTAAAACTACACAGCTTAAGCTTATTAATTCTATACGAGTACATGTTAATAACATAGTTATTTGTAAAAAAAAATGTATCCTTGTTTTTTATTCAGTGGCGGCTAGTATAATTTTAAATTTAAGAATGCAAAGATATAAAGTGTTACTGTTAAAGTGTAAACTAGAAATTTATTTTTGCGTATAATGTGCGATCTCTTTTGAGTCATAATAAATATAAATTAATATGCTGTTATTATGGATTTGTATTTAATGTTAAGTAAGTTCATGGTTGTAATTAATTTTCTATCGATATAGTCAGAAGTCCAGAGAAATATTCCTAGTGCCATGGAACCACGGGTAATAAAAATTACCACGGGTAAACAGTGGTTCTGCTTCTGTTTGTTTGATTAACATTATTAAAAAATATAATTATTCATATAAAACGTAGCTAGTTTTGCATTTAGTAACTTACAATAGTGTTGAATTGACGTAACGAAACGAGGGGTGTGACCACTGTGACCAGTCCAAACTAGTAGTGATCCGCGAGCACAGCCCTAAGTCTTTCGTCCAAAACAAGCTAGCTGGACTGAACAAGGTAATGACAAAATTATTTGCTTCTAATACCTCTCATAAAACCATCCACACATTACTTAAACACCTAAAAAACTGGTGTTCCATATAATTTAGAAATTAAAATGCGTTTAAAAAACCTATTTTTATTTAAATTAAAAACAATTATTTACGCATTCTGCGTATTACAATAAAAAATTATAAATACTACTTAACGTAATTTGAAATAGTTAGTCTAATTGGTACTAATTACTTAATTAAGTTCAACAAATTTATCCTGAAGCTACCTACCTACATATCTTGATTATTCTGGGAAAATACTTACAGTAGGTAATTACACTAATTACTCATCGTCCGTAACTTCATCTTTAAAAGAATCCCATAACTAAACAATAATCGTCGGAACTAATACTTAGGGCCCTATTTCATTAGGACACCACGATGGTCTCTAGAGCTACCAAGCGAGAAACACCAAAAATAACACTAAGATTGTCAGCTTCAAAATGGACGTCGAAGAGTTAACAGTTCTTTTGCTATACGTACGACGAGTAGGAAGGAGGGAGGGGCATTCCTGGTAGCGCAACTGGTTGCAAAGTGAGTGAGATGGCAAATAGCTTGATACATATTAATGGTTGCGCCACCAGCGGGTGATTCGGTCGCCGGCAACAACTTGGTTGCGCCACCAAGTTGGTACCAGGTGAGATACCCTCCATACACCTATACTCATTTTGTTGGTGGCGCGATCCGTGGCGCCACTATGGTGTTCTAATGAAATAGGGCCCTTACACGTCGGGGATAATACATGTAAATAAAAGTAAATTATCCAATCGGATCTAAAACCAATCGTCCGATTAGCTAAATTGGCTGGCGAAACTTGCAATAAAGACTGCAGAAGTGCAGTCCTTATTGCGAGCTTCCTGGGCTTTCTTAGAGAGCTGCCCCATTGGTAAAAGATTCGATTAGATAATGTGCAGTCAGTGGCGTAGCCACCGGAAGGCTAGACGGGGCAGTGCCCCGGGGCCCCCAAGCTCAGGGGGCCCCTCGGACTCTGAGTTACAAACTCTAAATTGAACTAGTGAAAATTTCTCCCACATTTAAATAAACCAGATTTTTTTAGAACCAGAAGTTATCAGGTTTGTACTAGAGTTGTGAAATTTTAAATAGTTTAGTTGGAGCCCTAGTTTATTTTTTGCCCCAGGGCCTTTGGTTACCTAGCTACGCCACTGTGTGCAGTCTTTATTGCGAGCTTTCTGAGCTTCCTTAGAAAGTTGCCCGATTGGTAAAAGATCCGATTGGAAAATTTCCACAATGTGCACAAGAATTTTATGCACAATAACGGGCATTTATTAAATGCACAAATTCAAGTCGAGTTGCCTAGTTTGCAGAGAAAATTTTCTGAATCAATTTATATTTTCATCATATTCACATGATAAAGTAATAAGTATCATCTTTTTTATCAGCTATGACATCTAATCCTGTAGTTTTAGCACTTAATCAGCATTCTGCAATTCCCTGGTTTAGGTTTATCTACAACTAACCCTATTTCGTTTTTGATGCATTCATAAGACCTTTATCACTTTCTTCTCTTAACTGCTTTTTACGTCAAGGCCATAACTAATGTAAAACAATCATTCAAAACAACGAATCGAACCGTAGATAAAACTAAAACCAAGATTATCGTTATTCATTACTTATTCCTTTGGAACATCATTCATTGATTTTGGGGTTGTTCCGCATAAATAACATTCCAGATCAAGTTTTCATCATAGCATAGTTTTACCGTCGATCATTGTTAACAGTACAGTTCGTGTTTGAGAGATACCTCAAAAACAATGTTATCATCAAAATGAACACTACATATTCTAGGCAATATCTCGACTATATCCTTTAATAATTTATTTATTTGCTTCCAATCTGTTCTGTGCTTTCTTTTACGAACATAAGCTTTATAGGTCGACAATACATAGTGGATGATGGTCGAGGGTTCTGCCAAACTATATTACCACTTTCATCGCGTAATTAAAGCACAGGTACAAATGAAAAAATAAATATTAGGAATTTTTATTTGTAACTAGCAGTTCATATTTTTATATTTTGCGAAGAGCCCTAATTCTTTTTCCAAAATAAAAGTAGCCTAAGTTACTCCTTATAACACCAACTATCTGCCAATGAAGTCCCGTGGAAATCGGTCCACCCGTTCCGTAGCCGAAAAAACGGACAGAAAAACAGACCGACGGACGGACGGACAGACAGACAGACGGACGGACAGACAGGCAGACAAAAAATTTAAAAACTGTTTTTTAGGCATAGCTATCGTGCAAATAACTGAACTAAATAACAAGCTTAAAAAACTATTTATATGTCTAAAAATTATAATAAAATCCATCGCCGTTGTCGTATATAAAAAAATATAAATTTAAATAAGATAAATTTAAACATGTAATATAATAATCATCCTTGGTAAATGAATCCATCACTTTAATTCACTTTAACTTTTAAAATAACTCATGATCATATGAGTCATTATCGCGCTTATTTATATACTCAACCTGATTACTTACGTTTGAAATGATTCCTGGAACATCTTCGTATGTAATGACCAACTTAATTAAATAGCTACCCTAATTAATGTTTATAAGAAATTTTGTTTTCGTCTACCTAGCTTGTTCTAGACGAAACACTGTGCGTTGTTTGGTATCATTTAGCGTCCAATAATATCATATTTACTTACAAGACACAGGGGAATAACATATAAATATACTTAAACCGTATGGGCAAATCGTGCGGATGTTTTTTGTTATGCAGAAACATACTCGTTTATATCTCAAGGTGGATGGGTTGTCCGATAAATAAAAGGCATTTCCGAGGAAGTAAAGAATATGTCAATAAGCTGGCATTTGCATAGATCTTGTATTTAATTAACATGTTATCCCGCTTACCGAAATGTTATTCTATAATATCTATATAAAAATACGTTTGATGGATATATTGCAGAAGCTGCAAGACTAAAGTGACTATTAATTTTTTAGTTTATATTTATGCCGTTTAGAGTTTAGTTTATAATGACGCGAGCGAACAGTTGTGTATGGTTCTGGGAAACTGGGCAATATCGCCATTAATTGGCCTTATCCGTCAGACATACATGTGTAATCTCCAAACGTTGTTCACCAAGCATTCAGTTTCAGCGTTAGGACTAAATAATGTCGTTTTTTTTTTCATTCTTGGACTTAATTTTAATATGGTCAAATACGACTCCAAAACAAGTGGGAGCCCATTGCGTTGTTACAAACTATAACGCCACGTAATGAACATTGCTCTAATTTTATATTTTTTCCTGCAGTAACTAATAAAACTGTATTTTGCTGTGCAAAATTGTAGCAGGGCCGTATGTGTCTCTTGTATAGGATTGCCACCCGTATAATATATAGGCAGTATCGTTCTATTTTTGATGCAATTGTATATATGTAATTTTTATTTATTTTATTTACATCCAAGGCTTACATCTATTAATTATTACAGGCTTAGCCTAATGCAATAGAATTAGCCAACTTATAATCTCTAACTTATTATAAGTTTTTGAAAAAATACAATTTTTCTTCCAAAAAATATGACACACCTGCTCTCATACAAAACTAACTTGC
Organism: Callimorpha dominula; assembly: GCA_949752705.1. NCBI lineage: Eukaryota > Metazoa > Arthropoda > Insecta > Lepidoptera > Erebidae > Callimorpha > Callimorpha dominula. The sequence continues at coordinate 8,906,436 of OX457010.1, read as the reverse complement.
ACTTTTAAAGAGATCAATCAATCAACGAGGCCAGTTAACATAATAACCGTGTTTACAGGCGCTGGATGCAGTACATACATCTTTGAGGTATTTTTAAACAGATAGATTTATCGGTTTAAAAATTTCCACGATTTCTTTTCAATTGCTAACAACTAAATAAGCACTGGTATTAAATAATAGGAACAATACAATTGTTGCTAAGTGTTGAGAACTTTGCAAGGAAGTAGGTACATTTTTTTATCGTGTGGAAACCCCAACCAGACATCACCTCACCAGAGCTAACGGTGAAAGTGGTATATCGGAATCGAACCGACTAAAATCACACGGTGATTCCTAAGAGGGAAACCTCCGGGAACCCCGGCGACCACACTGCACGGAAGTACATGAAGATATCGCCACTAATTTTACGATGTTTTCTAGTACTGTAAATTCGTAGAAATGGTGAAAATGGAGATATCAAAAAAAAACTTCCGAGAAGTTTAACATCACTGTGTCATAATAAGAGTGTACGGGATCGGCAGTTACACTTAGTTCCATATCCATCGAGATGCTTAGTCAAGAATCAATAAAATGATGATGTAAATGGCATTACGGAAGTATCAATCATTGTCTGATGTCGTGGACTAGCGATGAACACAAACTATAGAAGCCGAAAAGCTACCTCGCTTATGTTGACTTCGCACGCGACACAACCACTTATTGCTGTAAAGAAATTTGGCAGGAAATTCGTTATTGTTTAACCGTTATTGCAATTTTATGACTGGATTTATTTTATACGAAAAATGAAGTGAAAGGTAAACCAATCAAAGAATAGGTGTACTCGTTTTTAAATGTTACTTAACCACAAACAACACTATAAACGCTCAACTTGTTTTGGTAATAAGATGAATGTTATTATAATACCGTTAATATATTTTTAATAAAAACAAGTATTGTGTTCATATATTTAACATGGTCATTAAGATGTAGGGTTTTGCACTATGGTCATTATAAACATCGTGATTTAAGTTCTTTCATGCAATTTTTTTTATATATCATGGTAAAACCGTTAGACAATATGTTTACCTACTCTAAAATTGCTGTATGCTTGGTCTCACATAGTTGTTCTCTTACTACGATTAGTGGTTATCTTGCTAACTGTCACACATTTGTTGTCCCCTCCGAATAACTTAAAAGTATTGACTATGGGTTCACGTGGGCACTCGAGTAAGTTGAGTCTAGATACCTCTCGGTTGCAATTCCATTGCACTTGTGGACAATTATGTAGGATCCTATAGTATAAAGGTGAGGTAAAATAAATATTTTCATAAAGCGTTAAGAAAGATTACTTGCTAGAACAGAAACGAAACTGCATGTTACCAATTTAACAATAAATTCTTTGGTAATATCTTGTAAACGTCAATCAATAGACTGTTAGGTTGCGCAGAGCTACGCACGCGACTATAGCCACGTTTTAATAAATGAGACGCGGATACAATTACGATTTACACGCCTGCGCGCAATGCATTAAAGTCGTGTTATATGCAGACAACAATATCGGAGGAAGCTAATATAATATTGAATGAAATTGCGATGATTAGACAACATTTTAAATTTCAAGGAGGTTTAACAGTTGCGATGATTTGTGTTCGATGTGTTCGTCATTCAAATATGTCTAGGCGCATAAAACTGTAATCATACACAGCGTCTACTAGGACCGATTCGCCGTTCTAGGAAATATGGGTGACCATAATGAACAACAATTACTTAGTGGACTAGAAGATGCAATTATAAACTAATTAACCTTTATACAATTACTTGTTTATTTACATTTCTACATCGACTCTGATAGCGGACACGATCAAAGGGGTTTTTTTTATTTGTTACATATTGTCAAATGTAAAGGTAGTTAGGGCAATCACTAGAAAATAGGTTCTAGTGGAAGATGAAGAATTAATTACAAATGCAAACTAAAAAAATAGTAGTACAAGTACAAGCATTTAGAACTATAACATAATAAATAAGTAAATAAGTAGAACGCGCATGTTGACACCGATTTACGCACGTGTATTATCAAACTGCGTCAGTGACTAGCATAACGTTACGCACACATACCCATATGTTTATAACTTACACATAAGGTAATGTAACACATAAGACCACACCGCGTGCATGTATACGACCCGTGAAGGACATCGTTCGTTTCAAATTGTTGGGGTTTTTTTCCTGATAATGATGTATATAATATAATAATATTACGCACTTTTGAAAACATTGTATTAAGTTTTTAAATTAAATATCTACGTAAGAATAATTTTTATTCTGATTAATTTTAGATGATACTCAAACTACCAGCAGTATCCAGATTGATTTGCAACCTTTGAGTACTCTTTCTCGACAGATGTACTAAGGAAGATAAGTTACTACAGGAGCCTTTTAAAATTAGAATAAAAGTTGCCTTTGGTCGGTAATTGTCTTCGGAGAAACGTTTCAGTAGTGTAAAAGCTATGACAATAAATCACTATAAATGAGCATTAATGCTTTTAATGAAACTATACAATGCGATACAAAATGGTGGTCATATGAGACTGAAAAAAAAAATTGTTAAGAAAAAGTATTTAGAAAACGCTTTTCCTCGATTTTAAATCCTTTGTTATCGATTTTTATGCAAAACCAGAGTTCTTTCGTTAAATTTTCATTAATTTTCAATTTATTTTGTCAGTTACACAGTAAGGTTTTTGGTTAGGTATTAAAAATCATTAATTGTCCTCAAATTGTTTGTCTAAAAGTGCTCTACAGAACGAAGTCTTCTATACTCTATATCCATAATCAATTTGTGGATCATCTTTGTACAATTTTATAATTTTGATTATTGATAATGAATTTCATTGCTGCTTCTGGTATAGAAATCTGGGTACAATAATAATCGATGCTTTCTAAAATCGGTCACTAAATAACGTCACGTTTTCTATTTATTTTAAAGATTCTTGTTCTGTTACTGCCAATGAGTTGCCTTATTTTTCCAGACAATTATAATCCTTGAACCATCTTTGAGTTCATCTTGAGTGTGAATTTGAAGACAAACGGCTACTCCTCGAATAATTAAAAAAAAAAAATATCAGTACCTAAATAACGCCACAACTAATAAAAAACCGACCTCTAGGGGAATATACATACAGACAGACATACAAATGGACCTAAGCCAAATCGGCTACACGGAGCCGCTTAACACCCTCGGTCAATAAAGTACTTTTACCTATTGTGGCACCTTCACGGATAAATGCTGTTTAAGCCAGACGCCTATTATGATTGTTAGATCAATTCATAGCCTGTCATGCTGCATACTGTATCAGGCAAGAATGGGCCCATCACGTCACAAGTCGAAATAAACATTATACACGTGGGCGCCAGTTCATGACGAATATGGCAAGACGCAAGCTGGAAATTATTATAATAAATTATTACAAAATATGTTTTTGAGGCAATCGACACAGAATTGTCTATATAAAGTCTTAAATGTACATTTTATTAACATATTTATTGTTTTGACAGTTGATGGCTTGCTTTATCTATTTTCACTACAAATAAACCTTTGTGGCTATCTGAAACTCTTGAAATTATAAACAAGCTTTTCCCATTCGTATTGAATAATAAAAATATGAAGTCCTTAGTTTCGTCCACCAGTCGTGGTGGACATATAGAGTTCATAATAAACTTTAATATAATGAATAGTTTTCGAAACGATTTTTCTTTTCTTCGATAGGATTTTGGCTGCATCTGTGCTAACTTAAATGTAGAATACGCAAATAACTCAATAAAGTATTACACAATTAAACACGGTTCCTCTGCCTTGAACATGCTGTATTTTAACCGTTTGTTAGAAACCATTTCTCAAGGGTAGCCAAGCAAGCAACATTCTGTAATAAGTTCTGCTCACGATAATGTCGCACGATGCTACGAAGCGATTCGTGTAGGACTGGAGTTCGACGCGAATCAATCATATTTTCTTGTTATATCTTTTGGACATCCCTGTGTCGGTATCTGTGATACACAAAACCAGTATTGATGGCGTAAAATCAAAAGGGTGGGCTCTTGACTGGGTGGAATTGACATGGTATTGTACATCCGTAGGTGAGTAGGAGCGACAGACCTTCAGGAGGGAATGGATTGTTGTTTTGGATTAAATGATTTGTTGGATAAAACGCTAACAAGGATAGACCGTGTGCCTGTTTCTAATTTAGATTTTTTTAAATATAACTAGAGCAAGTTGGTAAAACAAAGTAAATAAGCGACTGAGTAAATGAATCAATCGTATTTTTTTGTTATATCTTTTGGACATCTCTGTGTCGATATCTGTGATACACAGAGCCAGTATTGATGGGGTAAAATCAAAAGGGTGGGCTCTTGATTAGGGTGGAATTGACATGGTGTTGTACATCCGTAGCTGAGCAGGAGCGACAGACCTTCAGGAGGGAATGGATTGTTGTTTTGGATTAAATGATTTGTTGGATAAAACGCTAACAAGGATAGACCGTGTGCCTGTTTCCAATTTAATTTTTTTTTAAATATAACTAGAGCAAGTTGGTAAAACAAAGTAAATAAGCGACTGAGTAAATTCACCGACTTGTTTGTATGCACAGTAATGTTAAAGCTAATACATTATACATACATCGCACTTTCTTTAAACATTAGTTTTTAATGCAAAAAATACTGCATACAAAGTAATGAGCATATTACGCGTGTCCTGAAAACCGTATAGTAGGTACAACAGTAAACGCACTGATGCACAGCAATGACTTTCAGTTTTTCATGTAGCGTCTTCGGAATCTTAACACTGCGATGATCACAGGAACAGCTAGTATAGACGCAAGTTTATAGAATGCTTTGCGTAGTTCTATTATTTTTCACTCGTGGCCAAAAGCCATTTGTGTCCACTTTACTGACTGTTCTGTTTGTTTCGGGTATTTGAAAAAAGCGTGAATTAGTGCCTATCAGAATTGCCTATTACAACGCAGTTACTGTATTTATAAATATATACATATACGTAATATAATTGTAACATTATAAATAAATTAAAAAAATATATAAACTGTTACGATTCTCATTAAATATTTTTTTCAACTTCTGCTGCTGTTTCTGAGCTGTTTCTTTCTCTATTGCGTTTATTTAAATATCTTTATTTAGGGATTTAAATAAAGGCACTATACGGCAATAACTTTATCGTCAATACTGTAATTGGCTTGAATGTGCCGGTTCGCACCGAGGAAAATCGAAAATATGATTGTATAGAGTCATGGAATTTGTGTGTAGAACATTGAAATTCACATTAATTTGAAAATTATTTTCATAAAAAGATATAATTATGACTAAAAACATATAAACTTTACTGTCATCTACCATGAAAATCATTGTTGTTCAGTCAAAACGCTTTATAGACGCCACTATATGCATTACAAGAGCAATTTTGTTATAGCCATATCAAAAACTCGTATTATTTTGATAAAAATAGGGGAAAACTATAATAGATGATAAGTCAGTTTACTATTTCATACATATGAGACATTATTATGACTAGCTATACCGCGCTACGCTATTGGTCGATTGACAATTGTAGGGTGATATAAGAGTAGGCATGCATTATAAGTTGAGTGTGGATAGAGGTACGACCGACATAGTAGTTACTGTTATTTAGTGAATCTGATAATTTTTTAGCAATATATTGGTGAGATTGTTTTTAAGAATATAATCATGTAAAAATGATGACCGCCTTTTTATCTTACCGAACAATGTATTGCAAATCTGTGCTGTTTTGTAGTAGATACGTAGAACTTCTTTTAGATTTGATGTAACATCGCTGAGATAGGAAAACGTCTGGACAATGCGTGATTTGCGAACTAGACATGTGTTCCAAAAATTGCATCACTGGATTTAAAACTTCATTTTGCTTTTGCACTAAGATTTATATTCATGGTATAAAATATAATTCAGCCTCATAAAACGGGTTTGCCGTATTGGCGTATTCTACGTTAGATTGACACACATTAAATAAAAGTAGTTTGAACAGTCGTACTTATAGGTCTATTATTTGAGTTCAGTGATCATGTTCAGTTCATAACTAAAGCTTGAACAAAACCTAAAATTAAAGCTTCTATGAAACTTTCAAGAGAAACTCAAGAATTATTAAATAGTAGAGACCTGAGGCTTTTAATTCTCAGCGCGTGCAGAAAGTATAACATATCCGTAAAAATCTGGATAAAGCACCTACTCTAGTAGGTGGGCTAGATACGTCGGGTTTGAGTGTCGCTCACGGCATAGTTACATATTATGAACCGACTGAAGCGATAATTGAGTACATCTACATAAGAACCAGTTTCAATGTTACTTCTTGAGTAGGGGCCAGATGATAAAATATGAATCTAGTATAGAGCCGTTAAAGTTTTAAAATGATATTTTCCTTGTAAACATCCATTTAAAAAGATAATAATAAACTAAAACCGCCTACACTCCGTGACGTGACAGTGAAAATTATTAAAAAATTTAGATGAAACTACAGTTAGAGGCGACGCCATTTTGCTAAAGTACCAGCAAAAACTTATTCATTCCGAAAACGGTTACATTTCCAAATAAAATGTCATTACACTCATTGCCTAACAAATGGTAATGCAGTCAGATTGGTATTGGATTTGGTAAGTATAATAAAAAAAGAATACTCAAACGGTCGACAGATTCGTGGTAATGAATCACGTTGCTGAATCTAATAGATTATATCATGGTACCAGTTGCAAACTTATATAATAATAAATAAAAGTTGGTTAATATTCTGATTTCAAAGGCTAGCAGTGAATTTAACTTTAATTAAAAACGCTGAAAACTTTTGTATGGCGAATAAATATTTTAAGAGTTAATCACAGCTAATGTGAGCACAATTTTGGAATTGTTGTTTTAAAGATTTATCGTTTCGGGTACAAGTTAGTTCGAAACACACAATATGAACTAAAAAGATAAGCAACAACAGTGACGCAGTACATTTTACTTAGTATGTTAGTATAAATTGCATTAATTTATTACCTTTGTGAATTATCTGGTTTTTACTGATTTAAAATAAAACTTCAAGTTTTTTTATAGATTCCCTAGAATGCTGACCAAGAAACATGCGACAATAACTAGAAAGATATAAAAGCGCAAAATGACGATCAAAAGGAGATCATAAGTTGAATCATCTAAACGCTTTTAAATGTTTATTTAAAATTCTATTTGACTTTTCTTTTTCCTATTACCTGAATAGAGCTATGATTTGTAAATACAGACATTCGTTAAGACGTGTGGTTATCACACAAAATCAAATAATAACAAAAGTAAAGGTTAACAGTGTATCTACCCTGCGTAACCTTAACACGAGGTTTTATTTTCAATAAACAAAAATTAGAAAAGTATTTTGTTCCTTTGACGCTTAGCTTTATTTTTGTCAATAATGTAATGATAACATTTTAAATCTGGGCAACCACTAACTGTATATAACAAAAACTAGGGGTTGCCGCATGACGTACCAAAGTTCGTTATCCTTCATAACTTTGCCTTCATCTTAAAGGATTAGGTCACCGGCTATGCTATCAATTAAAAGATAAGCCGCCTGCACTTCTTAAGTACGATGATAGTGTCAGTGTTCCCTACGATCTCTTGTGAACGACAAACCGTGTCAAGGATCGCTGGCGTGCTATCCACCTCGCGCGGTCTCGTGTTGTGAATGACTCCATTGCACTACCTGACCTCAACTGCTTACAGATGTGATCAACATTTCTCGTGTTAAATTACCACATATTGGCGATAGTAGGCCTAAATTTGCAAAGTGACATAATATGTATATGATATGCAACTGTAGTCTTCTTTAGACTATCTAATTCTGTGTTATAAGATCTCCATGGTACAACTATTGTTTTACGCAGACCACTCTGTGGCGTTGCGGTAGAACATTATTAATGGGGGATAATTAATAATGCCCCTAGGTTTTTTATTTAATGTAAAATTTAATAGTTGGTTGTTTTTATATGTATGTATTCCTAAAGTATTAGGTAAATTTTGTTATACTCTTTTTGAAGATAAACGCGGTGATTAAACGCTAATTAATAGACGACGACTCGTTTTAATTAATCTTTGAAGTACTTGTTTTATTCAAACATGACTTCGCAATTGAACAAGTCGGAAAATTATGTCCACTGTGTTATGTAAAGTGTAGTGAAAGAGTGAAAGCATGATTGAGTATGAAACTTCAAAAGCCCATGCACTTGTCAAATGGATTGCTGACATCAATAAAGTCGCCGCAGCTGTGTGGGCTCTTAGAATCTTCGAGGTTATGTATTTATAATTCCACTAAAACATTCGTTCAGTTTCATACATATGTATGAGAAATGGATTGAACACGGTATATTGAATTGTAAATTACATTTCATTTCGTATCTTGAAATTTAAATCCAATTTATTGTTTCTTGTTGGTTATATATAGTACATTTTCTGACGTCAATGAACTCCATTCCAATAAAAATACCCAATATCTTTTTATCAGTTAAAAAGTGACGTTAAACAACTACATAATTTGTCTATGGCGGTAGTAGACTAGTAGTCTTACGTGATGGCAAGCTGTCACCATAGGTTATAAAAACTTCTAAAATCTTAACATAATTTTCTATAAACCTAGTTTTATCCGTCCGAAGTTCTAAGTCACTTGCACAGTTTGATGAGACAGCAAATTGATAAGCCTGTCAATTAATTGTAGGAAATCATTCGAAAAACAGTCTGAAACATATAAGACCCCAGAATATTCCCTGGGTATATAAGCGTGTTCGGCTGTCAATTCTTCTAACCACGCAAGGGTATACGACGTTGACAGCGATACGTTGGGCCATTGGCCTGTGCTATGCATGGGCGACGTTATTTGCATACAAACTCATTCGGTTCAAACCTACTCAGAATGACGAAACTTGTTTAATCAGATACTGGAAATATAGCTGACGGCATGGATATAAGAAGCGTAGCATGAGAAATATTGAATTTCTGTACAAGGAAAGAAGTAAAAATATGCACTATATCCTGTTTCTTTCTTCATTTTATGAACTAAGAAAAATCAACAGCATAACAATGATAAAACTTAATAAAGTGGGTATGCCGCCTGAATTCCAGATATTTACATTGCAGATATAACATTACACCCACATGTTAAAAAAGGTATCCATATCGTTGAATAGGTATAGATGTCTCTACATGATATTAGCTTTATCTGTCAAACTAAGAGATGTTAAGATAAGGTAACAAGAAATAATGTCAGGACCATTTTAATCGCAATTTATCCACACTTAAATGGCGAAAGTCGAAAGTCTAGAATAGTTGGGTCAACAATCTGTTAGGACAGCATCTCAATAAAACAAGTTACTTACCTAAAGCTCATTTTTTTACTCTACCCATCGATAAATATTTTTATTCCAAATTCAGATAGAGCCAACATCCCAGTTATACCCTCTTCAAAATGGAAATAGGTTACGTCCGTATCACTTAGTGCGAGCAAATACAAAACCGAGGCCCTTGTCTAGTGACATGTTGTCACAACGTGTCACAGCCACGGTACCGTAGCAGTGGCCACAGAAGCGCTTCCCGCGGTCTTTTGTTGCATAGGGTGGCCGCTCGACCTACTTCCTCTGACATTCAGTTGAAGATAGTATTATAATGATTATTGGATATTATAGCTGTTTTGAAATTACATGTAACGGTAAACTTTATTACAGAAGACATGTTTGTTAGAAAAATTAGACAAAATTACATTATAATTACAAGACAGGCAAAATTAAGACAAACTCTGATCTACATGAGTCTCTTCTTCTTGAATGCCAACGTACTAACATTTACAATAACATCGAAACCTACAAATAAAGATATAGAATTAATGGTGCCTTTGCCGACTGATTTGATATCTCAAAAAGTATCAGAAAAGGATCTGTAGCTATTCCTTGGTTATTCAACCTTTTCAGGGATAGTTGCATGAGTGAGTTGAAAGAAAAAGGAATGTGGATTGAATATGATAGGGTTGCATGTGACGTGCCTCTCATATGCTGATGATCAAGTCCTACTTGCTTCATTATGAATGAGACCCTGAAAGATAAAGATACGAAAGTGAACTTGTAAGGTTATAAGTTTTTGAGAAGAATGGAGAAATTACTGAATGTAATGCTATAGTTGAAAATGAACGTGTAGAGCAAGTGTCTGAGTTTGTATAACTGGGTAGTCTGTTATCGTGGGATGGAAGTTGCAAAGGAGAGTAAATTCGTATAATCATGTAAATGGTGTGCTACAAGCGGTCAGTCGGTGCTGAATAAGGCGCGACTGGCAGTTTATAAGAGCCTGCTGGTGCCCACCTCAATGTATGGTAGAGAGAGTTAGGTGTATAATAAATGCTGTTGAGATGAGATCACTGCGAAGTATGAGCGGAGTAATATTATGCTTGACAGAAAGAGGGATGTAGATAATCGAGAGCAGTATGGCTTGAAAGAGGATGTAGTGACGAAAAGTGAAAAAGTTATACTCAGATGGTTTCGGCACGTAGAAGGAGTAAATGCGGAGCGAATGACAAAGCAAGTATATGCCTAAGGCAAACGCTAGTGGGAAGGCTGGTAGGGCTTCGATCACGCAGAACATATGCTGATCAAATGGGCGATGTTCTTAAGAAAGGGCAGATCAGAACTACCCAAAACTGACGGAATTGTATGAAAGGTCTAATGACAGTAGAAGAAGCTCGTAAAGTATGTAAGTTTAGAAGGAAATAGTGGGCTGTTGTCTCTACCTACCCCGAAGTGCCCTAGCAAAAGTGGAAAACGACGGGTCCTACGTATACTGGTACAAGTGCAAAATTGTAAGTTTACAGGAGAGCGATGCCAAGATTCTAAAGCTCGCAACTTTGTACTAATAAAACAGAAAAAAAAAATCGATATTTTAAAATTAATTTTACACGGTATAAAATACAGGTTAAGCTAAAGCTATTGATGCAAGAAACAATTTACGTCATTTTGCTGGTCATACCAGTATACGTAGCACCCGTCGAAAAGGTGAAATTAAACTTTGACATTCGTAGTTTACGAACAGCTTAATTATATAGCAAAACAGGCCTATACAAATTCTCTCCGTAACTCTATTACAGACTTCATCTTCTTCATCTTCATCTTTCGATCTTCATCTTAACTGGTTTCAGAACATAAAATTTATTTGTACTTCTAATTCTATAGCAGGAATGTTCATTACTTTGGGGACCTTTATACTTTCTCGAATTAGGCTGTTGTTTTAAGGTACTGGATTTGTCGCTCAGATCTAGAGGCTAATTACTCAAACACTACACAATTAGAAGACGCTGTATGGTTTAATGCTGTCACTTTCATGTGAATGTGCATTTTATTAACAGATCTAGACGAGATCAGAGCGCAAACTAAAGAAGACTTCTGCCCAGGCTAGTAAAACTGGAGTATCCCAATAAAACCTGCTTACTGACTGGAATTAGATTTAAGATTCATTTAAAAGACTTCCTTGTACAATCTGATCCCAGCTTCTATTACCAAACATTGTAGCCATAAAAACTAATATACAGTTATCTAATTTGTTATTTAGTTTTGTTATTAATTTTGTACTTTGATGTACTATATATGTATAGGTACAAATCTCGTTGTTCGCGATAAACTCCTAAACTAATGAACCGATTTTTATGCAATTTTGAGCAAAGTATACAGTTTGGTTGGCCCCAACTTGAGATATGATATAGCAGTTTTTTTTTTATAGCAAATTACCTAGCCACAGCAACGCATGGCCGGGTAGCTAGTATTTACACATAAAATATTTATAAAAGCCATCATCTTTGTGTCACTATCCCCATTACCGGGGAAAGGCTCCACGCATTTGAACTCTTTAAAAAATACACCTTTATATAAAGTATAATAATATAATGAGAGCAGGTATAACAATGTTAAAAATATCAAGAAATCAGAACAGCTTATACGTGCAGAACCTTGAAGTAGCACGATCTAGAATATTTTACAATCAATATGGTACATGTCAAGGTTTCTCACTGATACTATTTTGTTTTTATAACAATTTTGAAACGAATAATAGCTGACTTCGAAATCTTTAGGCACAATCGAAATGTTTTGGCACAGAGACAATAGTATTTTATATCATATTAGCTGCGGTTCCTCCTGCGTATCGCCCAGTGCCGTGGGAATATCGGGATAAAAAGTGTTAATCCAGGTCTCCAGCTATCTACATACCAAGTTTCATCCTAATCGGTTTAGTAATTTTAGCGTTAAAGAGTAACAAACATCCATACATCCTCACAAACTGTCACGTTTATAACATTAGTAGAATGTATATTATCTTGACGGAAGTATTCTCTAGCGTGGTTAATAACTTAATAGTTAATACCCATAATCGGATTTTAATGTTTTGTATTTGTCATCAAGTGATTGGGGTATAACTCACAGGCTTCTACGTTGTTCAACCATTAATTTATATCACTAATTGGCATTCTTTACCAGTAAATGTAATTTTTAACTGAATTATTTCACGCTTCATAACTCATAACGCCTTCACTGTTAAAAAATTAACAGATACCGAAACATTTTCCAAAATATCACTTTTTCTATTCGTTATTCTATTTCTCAGCTTTTTTATACTGTACTAGAAGCTATAGTTGTTTTAGAAATACCAGGTAAAACAGCTTCGAAGGGCGCGCTCACGGCCATCCTATTCTTACACACTTATAAAGACAGTTTCAGTTTCTCACCCCACCTTTCCAAGCACGCGCATTAGAATTATGTTTTCAATTACCAATGAGCTAATTTTATCCGTATGCCTACACAGGTTATTTCTACTGTATACCGTTAGTCTTATGCCGCGTTCCAATAAACAAAAAACGATTCGTTTTGCTTACGGACGGTAAAATTTTCGTTGAAAATTCAAAGAAATTTTACCGTCTGTAAGCAAAACGATACGTTTTTTGTTTATTGGAACGCGGCATTAACCGATTTTATTCATCTATCTATTTTTTTAAATGTTTTCTAATACTCTATAAAAGGTTCTTACCGGACGAAAAATTAAGAAAATTGCGCTGATAATTGTAAAATTTTATAAGCGACATATTGCTGTTTTCCGACATAAACACGAAAGAAGTCGCGGGTAATTTTGTCTGTTTATTACGTAATTTTTCAAAAGAAATAGCCTCAGTCTCTTGTCTAGAATAATGGCGTAAACTTCTTTTCAATAATGAATATTATAATATTAATAATACCACATAGGACGTATTACATACTTCCGTATTAGCAGTCCGTAAATATAGTATAAAATATCTTCGATATAGAAAATACAAGTTTTTTTGGTTGTGGAACAAAAAGATTCATAAATAACTTATTTATTTATTTATTGTTTTGCAGAATGTAGGGTAAATGGGTTGGTACATAGTCTGAGTAGTAAAAGTATCACTACATTTGGCCTCACGGCATGCAAAAGTTACATTTTAAATTATTTTAATAATTATCAATTAGAAAACAATGATGCCAAGGTGCCAAGATACAATAATAAGATCTAGGTCTATAATAATCAATAAGTGACAAAACAACAACAAAACATAAATATAATGATACCAAAACATGTCATAGTTTATAATTTAAAAAGTTATCAACATTATTTATATTGTTTTATCATTGACGTATTCGTCAATAGAGTAATAACATTTTTCCAGTAAAAGTTGCTTAATTTTAGTTTTGAACACTACTAAACCCATTCCTAATTGGATGTGACTCATGAAAGCATGGTCGGAAGAACGTCAGACCAATATAGGTCGACACCCGACATGTCGAACTCTTCTCAGTATATAATATAGGTAGTCACTTCTACCAACATAATTATGCACTTTGGCAATAGAATTGTTGTTAGAACTCATTACAAAGACGTTTGCAAGGCCGAAGTAATTTGTTCGGCGCATGTCAATCGATGTTCATAATAACTTTGTATGACCTTGGGTTAATTTAACTAAGATTATTATAAGTTTAATTAAAAATGAAGAGTGTATTTCGAATTTCTCAAGTATAACAAAATTAATACAAGGCTACTACTAATATTATAAACGTGAAAGTTTGTGAGGATGTAAGGATGTTTGTTACTCTTTCACGCAAAAACAACTGAAGAGATTGCGATGAAACTTGGTATGTAGATAGCTGGAGACCTGGATTTACACATAGGCTACAATTCCTATTAACTTATTTTTAATATAAATCAAGTAATAATAATAATAATAATTCTTTATTGACATTACAAGTGTACAGTCGACACAGAAAATGGTCTACCAGTTTTGACAAAAGTTTCGATATAATCACAACAGCGATAAGGTTGAACCTATTTCTAACAATAGGTAAGATCGCGGTTGGCCGTGGTTAGTGATCCTGACTGCTGTAAAGTAGATATACTTTACAGCAGTCAACTAAAGCAAAGCAGCAATAGTCCCATAATAACAATATGTATTTTCATTTGTTTGTTCTGACGTAGGAGTCGACTATGATAAGCTGTAATCGTCTTTTAAATACCAAGTTTCTCTAAAAGAAATGATTGATTACGGTCATTACGTCGTTAAGTTCTGATTAATTCGAAAAATATTTATAGAAAATAATTTTCTTTTGAAAATTGTTTTGTACCTATAAGCAAGGCGAATGAATGCGTTAAAACTTGCCACGTGATCTGTCGCAACGAACGCCAGACGCCCCCTCCATGAATCACACGAGGAAAGCCCACAGTGGTGTGACGTCACCATCCACCCAGCCATTTTAATACTAAGGTTTATGATTCACGAGCACATTGTATATATTATGTAATTAATAATATATATGTATTATAGTATAACGTAAAAAAGACAAGGTAGACATATATGACATCTTCTTTAGCCTTATTCCAGTTTTTACAAGATTGTATTTCTGTAGAAAAATACTTGATTAAACAATAATACTTCCTGTGCGGAACTAAAGTAGCTACCATTGGTTTTATTTCATAAAATGAACTAGGAAACCGATTACTGTTGTTTAAGAATGTATTTTTAAAACAAATTTATTATTAACATGATTTGTTCTCAATGTCATTCAAATGAATCAAATATGGTAATTTGTATTTAAGGTTTCACATATTTTATCAGACATACTTATAGATAGTTATGTAACTGATGTCAAACTCATGTTTACTTCTTACGATATGTGTAATGTGATAAAGATTTTGAAACTGAATCATACTTATTTTTTCACCTTACATGCATAGTTTCAATATTGGTTTATGATGAACCTTGAGTGATTCAGTATTTTTTGACTGGACCGATAACAAATTCTAAACATTAACTCTAAGACGCTGTTTTGTACAATACCGCTGTCTATTGAGCATTCATAAATTCACGCCTTACTCCCTTCGCAATAGGCAGAGGCAACAGCCCGCCACTTGCTTCTTTCTACCATTACATACCTCCCGAGCTTCTTCTACATTTACACAGTGGGTCGATTCGAGAACTCTCGTTTATTTTCATCTACTCCGCACATACGTCACAGCATTTATTCTACTTTTCTCATTTTCTTGCCATGCCTAACTCTCGCTACCATACATTATGATGGGCACCAGCACGCTCTTATGTACTGCCAGGCGCGTCTTCTTCGGCACCGACTGATCCCTCATTAAGGCATGTGGCGCGCCATTCACACGAATACCCGCATTTACTCTCCTTTCAATATTATTATTCCTATAATAACGTATTCACGTTGAATCTCGGTCATGGAGTCTTCCTGACTACTAGTTCTATATTTATTTATTTAAAACTTTATGCACATAGAGTACAGAGGCGGACTTAATGCCATAGGCATTCTCTGCCAGTCAACCTTCGGGTGATGTAGAGAAAATAGGAAGTAGGTGCATTAAAAATATTACAGTTTATTAGGTAAATTTGTGAACTAAATATGAGACAAAAATACATAAACAAAGTATATAGGATAAAATACATATCATAAACATACATACAAATATGTACACAAACATAACATATACATACATACATACAAATAAAAAACATAGTAACGATTTAGATGATAAATTATCGGCAAGTTCATTCTGCTAGTTGTTCAAAAAGGTACTCCTTTACTTTCACTTTGAATGAGTAATGATTGGTGGCCATCCTGATTTCGAGGGGAAGCGCATTCCAAAGAAGAACAGACTGAAGGAAAAAAAACTCTGTGGTATGAGAGGAACAAAGAAGAAGAAGATTATTTAAGGAACGAAGGTTTCTATCATGATTACTACTTAAATGTATATAGTCTCTTAGATATGTCTACCTTGTTTCAGTTTAAAGCTTGCAATAGCCCACTAGATGCTTGAATGATTATTCGGCATGCAGCCAGGTGGTTATACTGCTTGGTTGAGCAATAGTGGAGACCTGCTTTTGCTCTAAACTACATTAAATATTAACTATACTGACGTATCAGTTACAAAGTAAATGGACATGTAGCCGTCGCGAATTCCTATAAAGCGTTTGTTCCACGTCGAATGCCAATCGGGTGAATGCGAGCCGCGAGATTAGCCTGATACTAGATTTAATTACCATGACGTTAATTGAATTTTAGACAAGCCACGAGTATACTGCCCAATGCGACAATGTGACGTCGACATTGTTTACTGTACCTGGTTGAATATCGCTTTAGGATTTTTTATTATTTGCGAACTTACTTATCCACAGGAACACTGGTTGCACTGCATGTGTGACTGGTGAGTCGAGATCAGGAATCCCTAAGAAAGTGGCTATTGACGTCGGTCTAGAATTATAACTTAAACCTAAAAAACTCCTAAATGTAGGCAACACACATATTTACCTCTTTTGCGATTACACCCAATTTGGTTATAATCCAATAAAAATCCATAGGATTAAAACCAAATTGGTTTTAATCCCATGGATTTTTCATTCGCATCACTAACATTCAATTCACGATTTTAGAAAGTTTCATACAAAATTCGAAGCTCAAATGTGTCTTGCTTTTTATTGCCTTTGGTTACGGGTCATAGCACAAGGCTATCATATAATACGCAGGAGAGATACCTACTTGAATTTCCAATTATAGATGTCTATATTACTTTATTTGTGCTGTCCTTGTTGGTGGAATACAAGCCCGTGCGTGACGCCGACTCGTCTCTCAGAGCGTTTGACGGAGTTCAGCTAAGTGGAGGCAATAAGCAATTATTTTAAGAATGAATTTTTTCACCTCTAGATGTACTCATTTTATAACTACGCAGTAGGTATATTAAAACAATGTGTTCTGATATTTATTATTTTATCTATTATTTAAAGCTTTTGTAAAGTGAAGGTTTTGTAAAGGTAGTTTACTTCACTGACTATCTTTGAAATTCTGTGGAACTTAAAAGTTTTTTGACTGACTTATGTTTGGGGTAAGCTATCATTGGAAATAGATGACTAAGCATTATAAAGAAATAGTATCTGTTATTGAAAAGAGTAGTCTTAAGAAGTTTTAAGGTAAATTATTAATTGTCTTGCTTGTGGCGTATGTTGATAAAAATAATTGTTTTAAAATCGTATCATGCTTACGTCGCAGTAACATGTTTTTTTTCATGATGTGTATTTTTTTGAATTATGATCAATAAATAGTATTTGGTCAACGCAAAAATTAACCAATCGTTATGTCAAGTATGTACTGAGTTGCTGAAAGTTGCAGTACCGGAAAGTATTCCGATACGTTCACGTTACGAGGAATGACAAATACAGACTGCTCCTATTCATAAGGATAAGATGATGGGGAAAAGAGGTTTAGCTAGAAGAAGCAATTGCCTCTTCAGAGCGGCTGTCTCAAAAGTTCACATAGATGATGCTGTCCAACCTCTGATAGAAGTGGAACTAGAAGAAGAAGAATTCCGATACAATTTTATAGGCGAACTTACTCCCTAAAAAAAGCTGAGGCGACATCCACAGAAGAATACAACATCCTTTCTTCCACAAGGTAAACAAAATTCATAGTCGCGATGGAAAGCAATGAAATAAAAAATGGAAAAATAGATATCATTGGTTAGTGTTTTAACTGTTTTTAATAACCCTCAATATAATGGGCAACGAAATGGATCATAAAAATTAGCTAACAGTAACCATTCACTTTGCCTGATATCACAACCGTTAACAGGCCGGTGCTGAGGCCTGCCGCGGCCAATGTTGGGTAATTTCTAAGTGACTGCTGATGGATAAGAGATTTTACGCCATCGTAGGCCTCACGTGACGCAACCACTGTAGGCCTAGTTGGCTAGTTACGATATGTAATGAAAAAAAACAAGACATGGGACCACAGTATACGACATGAGTTAAACGGCCATCGAAAACTAGTATCTTATTATTGTCATAGCATAAAAAGAGGATTACTATTCGTGTCCCACCTAAATTCAGAATTTTTATAAAATAATCGGTATTCTCGCAATTGCCATTATCGTCACTAGTTTGTTTTACAATTCCGATATCGACTGTTCCCTTGCGACATTTACCGCGGTCGCAACCACTAACAAGTTTTTTTAGCTGTGAGAAAGGCGTCCATTATCGCCCGCGCCGCTTCACTCGGCCCGACCTCGAAGTCGGACCGAGTTTCTACCGTTCTAGTTGCCACCGTGCACTCGAATCTATTGTTCTAACGAGTATAATCGCCATTGAGATATCAGATCAGCCATTTTTCTATTCTTAAATGAAGATTGTTCTCAGTTTGGTACCGTTCACTTGGAGGTCGATGTTGCAATTTTATATTGACATAAATTTAATAAATGCCTAGGTACTGTTTTAAATATATAGATAAATTAATAAAAATGATATTAAGCAGGAATAGCCGCTTAGTATCAGGCTAGCCGTTTAAATTTTTGCCCAGTTTTTAACATATTCTCTCTAGCTTTTTTTTACCAGAACAACCACAAAACATAATAAATGATAAATTATTAAGTCCTATCGGTGTGTGTGGTTACGATATCAATGAAAACAATATTTATCACGACCTTTTAGTTATTTAAGCGGGTATCTATGTTTATGAAACATACTCATTTATGTAATGCTTCTACGCCTTATCAAATGTTTTGAAGAGATAAGTCTCGCCGACGCGACGGTAAAAAAAATAATAACGGCGCTATAAATACTCCTCAGCAGCAAATTATAGGAATTAAAGCTGGTTGAAGTCTTTTAAAATATTGCACTGGATATGAATTTTGCCCAAAAAATTAGAGGAAACATTTTACACACCAAGAGTATGTGTAGTAAGCCAAGGCAAAGGTCACAGAGGCAATACAAATAGCTCAGCATTAACATGAAATGTCTTATTTACTGTCCCGAGTGTGTTATGCGACCTGCCCACGATAGGACCGTTTCAACATTTCAGCCTTATCGTCAATGTCGACTCATAGCACATTAGGAAAACTGAAAAATATCTATAACAATAATAAAACACAGTTAAAAAGTTGTTTTTTGACTCCCGTTTTCCCGGGTTTCGCCAATATTCTTGGGGCTTTACGTGATAAGTGAAATGAATCTTGTAACTGAAAGGAATAAGGAAATATTGTGGTTAGAAAATTTCAGCCAACCAAAAATTTTGAGGTTCCTGATTAAACACAATGAATAGCACAGATTTTTGTGAAACTGACGGAGACGTAACTTTTTATAAAGTTATTTATTTAGCAACCTGACTTAAAAGTATCTGGGCTTTATCAAAAGAGATTGCCGTAACAGGTACTTTAACAACTTTTCGAGAATTCATTTAAGTATTAAGGATGCCATAGAACCGACTATGGAATCAGAGTCTCGGTCGTCAGCTCGTGATCAGTGTGAAGCGAAACGTGACCGAAGTTTAACCGCAGCCTTTACTCGACTTTTAGCTACCGATCGAGGAAACAGCGTATTACTTTTTGAACGACATTTTTTCTATTAATAAATCGAGTGACCGGGAAGTGTGCTACAACAGAGTCACGAAATCGGTAGGAAATGAGAAGCACATTAAATTGCCTTGAACCAAAGCAGTCAGTTTTTAAAATTTGTAGATCGCCATTTAAGAGTATAACTTTAAGGAACAGGTTTGATCGACCCACAGTCTTTGTAAATAGAGCTATCTATAATCAAATTAAGTAACGAGTATTTTATAAAAGTAGCGGTAGCGTAAAGGACTTGCAGAGGTTGCAAGTTCGAACTTTCCGAGCACACTAATGGGACTGACACAAACATATACTAAGTGCGAGGTTAACAAGTCTAATAGTAATAAGTAACATCCTACTAATATTATAAACGTGAAAGTTTGTGAGGATGTATGGATGTTTGTTACTCTTTCACGCCAAAACTACCGAACCGATTGCGATAAATCTTGGTATGTAGATAGCTGGGCAACTGGATTAACACGTAGGCTACTTTTTATCCCGATATTCCGCCGGCAACGGGACTTACGCGGGTGAAACGACGGGGCGCAGCTAGTAGATAATAAAATAAATTAAAAAAGCGGAGGTACGTTTTCATTTAATTCCAATTTAATTTGATATGATTATGATTTTTTCTATTAATTTATCTGTCTAGCGAATGTGTCCATTGTCTGAAAATCTGGGCCCCATTCTTATTGAGTGTAAAAGTAAATGCAACGATAAATTTAATTTGTACTACACCATAATCTTGATTCAGAGTTATATAGTCGTAGTCGTATAATAACAAGCTCTGAAAGAAAAATACCATGTCACGAAACTCATCATCAAAGGCACAATGGTGAACTAAAACGGAACATGTTGTGAAAGCCGCCGAGACGTTCGTCTGTATTGCTGTTGGCTTCGTGTACCGAAGTTGGCAGGCGCCATCGTGCCAGAAACTTTCGAAACGTCCCACATACTGGCACAAAGTTAAACCTGTCTACCGCTCGGTTGACTCATGGAGAGCTACAATTAAAGTGTCATGCGTAGATAATTACATTGTATTTCGATGTGTAAACAATTGGCACAGATACTACCCAACATAGAAAGAACTAGTCGAATTGAACGTTAAACCGTCTAATATTATCTAGGTAATCTAATATGCATCACTATCTGTCACAGTGCATAATAATATTTGAATATGATTATTTGAATAGCATTGTAGCTATTTTGATTACCCCCATAATTAATCTTGACAAGTAATTCAATAATGAAATAACGACAGATTTTAATTTTTTTGAAATAAATTAAGTAGTAGTAGTAAATAAGTGTGGGACCCACCTTACAAAACGGACAATGGTCACCGAGCGTACTGTTTTTATCGTTAGCAGTAATGTATCTCGTGGTATACGGGCGATAAATATTAAATCGTAATGAATCGCGCTCCAGGAGCCGGAGCCCCGGGTGCGGAATTACGCCAACATTTTGCATGTACAAGCGGGATTGCGTTATAACTACATTTACTCGCAGCTGGTACACATGCGAATCGTATGATTTCAATTTGATCTGGATTTACGTAAGGCAATTTATGCATATGTATCATTAAATAAAAGTATAACAAAGAACCGCTCCAAAATAAAATATATTTTGAAGATGAGTTTTACTTGAAAACCATTCTTGGAGAGAACGGAAAAGTGATATAAAAATTGCAGTAGCTTGCGTGTTAGATCAAAGCAGATAAAAAAGCACGATTCTAACTTAAACAATAGTACCTATGTATGAGTTAGAGAAATTTACTTTGTAGTACAATGCGCAATTATATTTATTAATCAATAGAATCACGCCATGATTGTTTTGTCATACCCATTTTTAGCATGAAGACATATTTTGATTTAATCGAACATTACTTAAAGTCTATTTACTTGGAAAACAGACTACCTGGAGCTGTTAGGAAATACTATAGTCTGTTTACTTTTTGTTAAAAGTCCTCTTTTTGCCTGTGGAAACTCCTCAATGTCTTCGACCTGAAGAGGCGAAGATCGGATCTACTTACGTATGAACCTCACGTTGTTATGTAAGGGGTCAATCGGCCTAAGGGCCTGATATAAGGCATACATTCCATTGGACGGTCTAGTTTACTGCTAAACCGTTTACAGATCTTAACCACCTTGTGTAAGGAGTAAGGAGCTGTACTCTCACTACAGTTAAAACAGGCGCACACGGAGCGGTCGCGGCACCGTCTCCCGCTTCTGCTAGGATTGTTTGATTGCTATGTAAAGTAGACGAGCCACCCTAAACATTGTAATCATGCCAGCGCTCATAGAGGTCGTTAGATTGTTCAGCGCTTTCGGGAGTACGCTGCTTTGTCTGCGGAACGAGAGAGTGCTAGTGGTAAGTCGCTCTCTTTACGTCACCTCTTCTTAAAATTCTCCTGTAGCTTCACCACCATGGAGAAGACACGAATGAAAATGACATAAACAAGTTTGAATAATGACATTAACCGCTATAAAAAGGCGATTTCAGAAAACTGGAAGTCTGTTTAGGATAATCTTCCTACTACGTTGAAGCCAATCAGCTTCCTGTAATATCCCCTAGCGAATACGCCTAGCGAAAAACCATATTTACCCAGTTGCGGCGAAGCGGCGCAATTAGAGGGAGCGGCGGCGACGCCGACGGCAGATTGCCTCCAATTGAGTTACACTGGACGATGGTACTTGGCGCAGCCAATCGATAGCTATGCTTAAGCGATTTAAGGAAATGTCATTTTCGATTTGGATGGGATTATGTGGTCGTGTAAAACTGTAGACTTTTTTTCTCATATTTAAAAGACGAACCAACTGTGAAAAAGTAAAGTCGGTAATTTTGACACCAAAGATTTAATTTTTTTATTTATTTCTATACCTCTATCTATTTTTACAGGTTATTACTTAAACAGGTATGTAACGAGAGCTACCTCCCTTCTTACTTCGAGTCTGTAATATCCCGTCATGCCTAAAACGAATAGGGTAGATTATATCAGTGGGTATCCTGGATACACCCCGTACTGTTTTAAATATATGAACCTAATTAATTTGTTCTGGATGCTTTCTAACATTAGTTTGTATTTTTTCTCATGTGGTGACCAAATTACTGCGTTAAATCTTTTTTTTCGATAATATTAGCAAAATCTGAAAAATTTATTTATTGAGATTTTTTTATGAATTAAAGATATGATGATAAATAATAAATCCATCAATTCAGTACTTGTAAACAGGTTATCAGAATTCAATATGTATTGCAGGTGTACAAGTTTTAAGCGACAATGATATTTGTGCTAACGAATCGTGACAATGCTATATATTATGGCAGGTAGGTATAGTTGCAAGGTAATGCTGCTGCAAGTTACAATTAGATTGCTTACCTTAAAAATAACGTGACTAAATCTAATCTCATGGAGCTCCAGCGAGTCCTATATTATTGTCGCTTTAACATCAAAACTTAGCACAAACAGACTCATGTTTACTTATCTAGCGTGTCTCCTTATAAGAACATAATGTATTAGCTAGTATTAAATAAAATATGAGCCATACAAAACTGTGTACACGCAATAGTGTCGACCAAACATGCCTATTTGTGTTGGTTTAACTCCGTCGTAATTACAACAAAAAACTAGATTGCAACAGACCCGAGATCTGAATCATAAAATAAGTTGTTATTGTATCGCATATATCTACAAGTAAGTTAGTACTTCATAATTCCTCGAAACCTCAAATTTACACGATCTACTATAACTTTAGATAAGTTAGCAATATAAATAAATAGCAATATAAATATCTATACTATTGCTATTTATGATACAACTTGCTCTTGTCCGCGACTTCGCTCGCCTGAAAGTTATTGTTCTGTGCCTCGGGAGCATTATATTTATTTTGTGGATGAAAGGTTCCCCATGTCTGCCAGACACTGTAAACTGCAAACTGAAAAACATATATTCAACCTAAAGTTAGGCGAAAACACAACATACAGATTATGTCAAGAAGTCAGAAGAAACTGCAATTCATATTCTATGCTCTTCCCACTAATGCGGTACCGAAGTATCAACCCTAGGGTTGTGCAACCGCAGGTAATACAAACAATCAGTGTTCATAAGATCTGGAGGTTTATCGAAGCCCTTTCTGAGCAGTGAATTATAAAGCAAGAGTGCGCTACAAAAGCTAAGAAGTGGTCAAGGTAGCACTAGGCACTTAAAACGCTTCCGGTCTGTTAGGACAGTTTCTTATATTGTACTGATCACATAATGAACAAATCTAAAAATCACCTTTCCCAAAATGACTGATTTTCTAAATGCCTTTGGTTTTGAATGACGGAAATGAAATTGTCAAATTGATGTGCAGTCAGTCGCACTTTATTTGAAAGGTTAAGGTTATCTCTAACCTCTCTCTAATCTTAAAATTAAATAACAAAACTTCTTTTTCTTTACAAAACAAAATATTATTTTTAAAATGTAAATAGTAAATCAGTGCATTCTCTTTTTGATTGTTGCGATATTTTGTAGAAATTGAATTTCTGTAATATCGACGGATTGTAACTCATTCACTTCTTTCTTGTAGCAGTTGTCAAATAAAAGGTCACGTTTTTGCCTAGTAGCAACGCTAAACAAATTATTTCTAATTCGGGTGTCCTGATATTTGGCCTCTTTCCTTAGTTTGTACAAAAATCGCATCAGTGTGGGTTTGTGCGGCATACGTGTGTTCATTCTTCTATGCCAACCCTCTATCGCATTGTTTGTATGATGCTTATCATTTGCGTAAAGAATAAAAAATCTTTTTAACAAAAAATTAAACAGACGAAAAGAACTAAAAAAATTAAAAATAAACCTCAAGTGTTGGATATATGGAGGTTGGATGTATGGAGCTTATTTACATAAACTATCAAATTTTATATAAACTTATTTTGTATCGGCGCCAAAAAACAAACTGTTTAATTATCAGAACTTTATATGTACCTACTATTTTATTATTTGACGCCGACTAGGGAGCTATTCCACCAAACTATCGCATTTAAAATAGAGATAGGTTTTTGCTAACATTTTTTTGGTTGAATGTACCTTTTCTGTCAGACATTAAGAGTTTCCGACTTCAAAAACAAAGACATACAGAAAATCAGTCATGGTGGGAAAAGGTGATTTTGAGATTTGTTCATTATGTGATCAATACAATATAAGAAACTGTCCTATCAGACCGGAAGCTTTAAAACAATAATGATACTATATTTTTGTACCTCTAGCAACGTGTAAAAAAAAATTTCATGACGATCGGTTAAGCAGTTAAGGCGTGAAAGCGTAACAAATGAACTCACTTTCGCATTTATAATATTAGTTAAATTATGGAAAAAGAGTTGGTAAAATATAATGAAATCTACCACCGGGCACGGTTAGCCAAATATATCTGAGAATTTTCTGAGCAAATACGCAAGAAAGCAATAACGGTAATCGTACCCTCGACATAACTACTAAGACAGTCCACTAATGAGGATCCAGTTCTGTATAATAATGTCTACTAACCATATGTTGTTTGATATTTAGTTAGAAAAAGGCAGTTTGTGGTAATATAAGAGTTATAGTTGGTTATAGTAATCAAGAGTTTAGTAATATTATTGAATATCATGAACAACGCTGAAATTTGAAGAGGGGAGATAGTCTAATAAGTCTACTAGATTTATATTACAACAGGAAGTTCAATTAGAATGATGATTGATGTAATTGTAGAATAAATAACCATGCTCGCCGTTATAATGTTCTTCTTTAACTGTTAGTGCGTAAATAAGTAAATGTCTATAACATTGATAAAAGCGAACGAAGACGTACTATTCGTATTGGTATAGGGCTCTGTTTCCGCATTTAGACTCATAGGCGGTCCATTATGCTTTCAGATAAGGCAGACTATATATATATATATAAATATATATATTGGTATGTACATATATTCTGTACATATATACATATAATCTGAATCTAGGAAACGGCTCCAAAGATTTTGATGAAATTTTGTATAAAGATAGAGTTTTGCATTTTAAGTTCAACTGCATAGTTGTATTTTCTGTAAAAATGCAATTTCACAAAAAAAAAATACGATTTTACAAAAAGCTACCGAGCAAAGCTTGGTCTCCCAGGTACTTTTCTTTAACCTCCCCAGAACTTTTAACTTCTTAGTACATCAGGATGCTGTAGGAATATCATTGAAATATTTCTATATTGAATATCTATCGTGCAAATTATTATGTAACGTATTTTAGGGATGCTCAAATACCAATGTTGGACTCCTTTCTGATCATTTCATAGCCATAATATTATTCATATCATTAAACTTCGATTGAAGCACTAAACAAACGCGATAAATGTTTAAGAGGCGCCGTAAACATAATTTTGAATTGATAATAAATTAAAACGTGCGGGAAAAGGGCGGCTACCATTTTACGATAATTTATTAATACTAATCCATTTAATATCATTAGGGCCGCATAATTGTACTAGGCGGTATTAAATACCAGGCGATTACGTACGACACAGAAAAAATAACCAAGACTTGATAGATGTGTTGTTTTAAAAGTTTGTATCTCAGACGAAATAAATATTCTTGGATTGCTTGTACTTGTATTATATAGACTGTTGAGAAAGCGTGGGTGCATCCATGTGTGATACATGTTAATAATAATATGTCTAGCCTATAAACACTACCAATATCAAGTCTCTTATTCATTCATTTAGGACCTTGTAAAAAAAAAACAGTATAATGGTGCAGTTTAAGCTGAACCACAATCATCTACTTCCTTAAACGTTTAACCTTTAAGGAAGTACATGATTGTATACAGATAACGAACAGTACGACCTTATTATCTCAGCTACCAAGGGAGACATGGGACACGTAACCGGTCTTAACTTATTTATTCCATAAATGTATAAAAGTTTTGAACAAAACTCGTTTGCTATGCCACAATAAGGTAAACTTTTCGTAGCACAACTTTACTGTTTGCACTGATGCCATCGCCCGGTGCGGAGATGTCATGATACAGGAGACTGCCTCAGTTAGAGTAGGTACTTCTTTTATTAAACCAAATTTAATGAAAAGAACGGCTACTTACAACAGTTAAATGCAGCGACATTAAGCGTACAACGTTCATTATTTTTAATAGTTTCCCTAAAAATAAAGGTTGATCGTTTTCTTTTTACCCTGAAAGTACTCCAGGACGTTCCTATCAAGGTTTTAGGTCTTGTCATAACTATTGCCACATTGTCATAACTAATGCCACAATTTCAAAAATTATTGCTTTTTTTTGTATCGTAAAATACATTATTCGATATGGTCATAAAAAAGAGAAGGTAAATACCATTAAAACGTTAAAAGAAATGGTTTTAAAGGTATTATGGTAACTAAAGTACTTCAGACAGAATTTTTATCACATTTGTATTTTTGGCTTTAATTAAATAACGGCTTTAGAAGTACACCATTATTTGATTTTGTTTAAGTTATTTAATTGCGGCAGTATAGCTCCACTACAACGCTAGGGACTTTTCGTAGAATGGAAGTGAGGGCGATTGCATAATATTAATAAATGATTAAAAGTAATTTAGTGATGTGTACCCACAAATAAAAAATTGGGTCACACATCGGTTTTCTTGCATAATCAACCTATATTTTCCTTTAGTGTTACAGCAATCACTTATGTAAGAATTTATAAAAACTCTAAAACGTAAGTGGTTTAAGATAAGCAGATGTTAACGAAAACAAAATCGTTTCAAAGCTGTAAAACGGAGAATTTCGTACGAAAATAAACTTTACATTTTTACGAAATGAAAGCTAAAAAGTGAACAAGAGGATTGTCTGTTAAGACATTATGAATATCGTAATAAAAGAAGGAAAAGGCAAGCTGCTGAAAAAAGAAGTATAAGTTATGCTCTATAAGAAAAATAATATTGGAAAAGTGTGTAGAGAGCTCTACGAGTATATTATTTCGAGTTCAAGTTAAAGAAACATATAGGAAATTATATGATTCTCAGTTAAACTTAATCCCGAAGAAATATAAAGCTTAAATGTATAATGGGAACATAATGAAAATTTGATGGTAAATTCGTAAACTCGCCGCACAATTATTGTCATTTACAGTGAACACTTGCCAGTTCACATAGCATTAATTATTTCAATGTACACATACAAACGGCTGGACAACATTTTTTTAAACGGATGGACAAATGGTAAGTTTTGTTGAGCAAATATTTTGATTTATTTATAATTGCTCTACTGACCACACGTGTACATTATAGATATAATATATCTATACTATATACTATACATGATATATATAAAAGAGTGTGGCAAGAAATTACAGGTAAATACAATATTCTTCATCCGTCTATTTTTATTTTATTCGGAATACCAACAGCATGAAATACATACAATAAATGCTGGAGGAAATAACAACGAAAGCTATGTACAGCATTCGCAATTAGATTCTACACAACACAACTAGAACAAGTAAAGTAATAAATATAAATAAATAAAATAAATATTAAATAAATAAAAGTATGTTAATATTAAGTTTAACAAATATAAGACTTAAAAACTAAGTGTATGGGTTTGTCACGCTTTTGGGATTGGGGTTGAAAACATTTCATGCGCACATTTTACTAACTTGTTGGGATTTAGATCTGAATATCTCAAACTCGCTATTTATGTTATAGATGTCGTTTACAGCTTTAGTCGCCCGAATGTGAAATGATTTTTTGCGGTAATTAGTACTTGCTCGAGAAACTGCTAAGGGTTTAGGATTATGCCGAACTCGTAAATTATGTGGTACCCTAATATTAACTTTCTCGAGTAGTGTAGAGCAATCAACATCTCCATTAACGATTTTAATGAGCGTTACAATGTCAGGGACAGTACGCTTGTTTCAAACTTAAAGGCACAAAATGATATCTTCTACATCTCGTGTCGTATCCATGATGAATACACTTTCTACACCGTAAATATCTTAAAAACCTTCTAGTATCTAGTATACTCGTATAATAATATTTTCTAGAGGTTATGTTATGCTTCTCCTATATTCAGTATTCTTTATTAGCAATTCCACAATGTAAATTAGGTGGTAGAACTTACAATATGCTGCTGATGTCCTTATGAGGTGGTATGTTTGGCTTACGCAAATATGACCACATTTCTGAACTTCGAATTAGGCTCAAGTGGCTCCCTATACGACTTCGCCGGAATGCTCATATTCTCGCACTACTTTACAATATTTTGTTTAATCCTTCTACTCCCATCTATCTTAAAGAACGTTTCAAGTTCCTAAATGAAACACATGCGAGGCTCCTGCGGTCATCGAAAAACCAGCGCCTGAAAATACCACTGCACAATACGAATTTTCTGTACAAATCTTTTAAAGTCCATGCAGCTCGCCTGTGGAATGCATTGCCTGAAACTGTGAGACGTGCTCAATCACTAAACATTTAAAAAAAGTTGGTAACTGATCACTATCTGTCCTCATAGTTAGTCACTGACAATGTTGATATATGTATATACATATTTTTTTAATATTAGAATGTGTATATGTATGTGTTTATAGCTATTTTATATTCTCTAAGTATACAATAAAGAATATTGTATTGTATGTTTGGGATTTTTAATGTTACATTTATTTTTATAATGTTATTCTTAATTGGCCTCTTAGGTAGGCCCCATTTGAGTGCTTGATGTCCTATGGTAGAGTGGGTTACTTTTTACTTTGTTTTTTATTTATGATTTAATAATTTTAATTTGTAATCCAATATAACATCTATATTTAATAATTCAGTCAAGGGGTACGGTGGACTCGATTGAAACCTTACCTGAATAATAAAACATAAAAAAATTATTATTTCGGGTCGACAACATATATCCGCAAAATTCGGATTGTCGAGTATTTTGTTAAATTCTAATGGTGCAAATGGCAGTTGCCATATTGGCCGCTCGGATGCCATCTTGAGTTCGTTAAGGCCGATTCTCACGTTGAATACCGATAACTACAAAAATATCTACCGACATTTTGTAAAAGATTGTGTATTATGTCACATTTCACCCGAGCGAAGCCGGGTTTTCATCTAGTTATTAATAAAGACGAAACTTGTCCTTTTACGTTACAATACGATTTAGACCAAATTGAGTAGTAGATATGAAAGAAAACATGACAATAATGAATAACACTAAGAAATTCATACAAACAATAAACATCATTTTATTTTTCTTCGATATGAAACACCACAGAAAGTGAATAGATATAAGACGATTATTATTTTAAACAATACACATACATTCAATATAGAAACCGTTGATTATGATGTTAACGTGCATAGTTGAATTTGCGTTTTGGTTATCGTTTGTATTCGATCATTTTCCTTTACAAGTGAGTGCCTATCTAGAAAGTTATTTAGATCATCTGAGCAGAAGAATGTTTTGTGTGTTGTAACATAGTGTTTTTTTTAACTAAGGCGCAAATAGTTCTTTGAAACACGAATAGTAACCGACTGGTGTAAAAGTAACAGAAGACACTGCAACTTTCCATTTTTCATGGTTTACGACTCTGCCTTTAGATATTCTCAATATTATTCGAACAGTTAATATTTTTGACTTCATGTAATAATCGCATTATATTTATGATTTTACAATAATAACAACATTAACTCGGTGCGTATGCATGTCTTTATGCGAGGCACGGGGCCTTTTATCAGTATAAGAGTTGTTTTGGCTGACTTCACAAAAAAAGGGCTTAAGAAAAACTTAGTTTAGAAGTTCCCAAAGTAGCTAATTCCGAGGATAGTGGTTTTTGGATGCTTATACGGAAAATAATAGCGCCTAAACCCGTGAAAGTGTACCACTGGAGCTAAATACGATACATATGTCCCAACGTAGGTACTACAAATATAGTGACAAATAAATGTATTAAAAAACAATTGAATTTAACGTCGAGGAGCATTTACCGCTTATTCGAAGAATTTAAATCTAAAAAAATTATAGTCTGTTATGAAGATTTTACACCTCAACTGAACCATCAACGTTCACATAAAATTTGACACAGCGTCAATACTCTGCCTTGAACTTTCGGATACATACTTTATAATCAAAAATTTACCACCGAATGGTTGCCTAGATACATGAAATAATGCCACAAGTAATTTTCCACACGTGAATGGCCGCCCACGGCTAGCTTGTCACGAGTCAGCCTGTTTTGATTAATTAACGGCCTCGCACTAATACAATATTGGGCAAACAGTTGGGCAACAATGAAGCAACATTTACTTTTCATATACCTACTAGCTGTATGTCAACATTATTATAATTGTCTCTATTTTAAGTGCAGATCAAAGTCAGTTATTTCCATTACAAGTTGTTGTTTATCTGAATCTTGATGTACGTCAATAGAGAATTGATAAGGACCTTTTAAGGATCAGTTTTATCAAGCTGTGTTTCAAACAGGTTGGGATGCAGGTGACTGTAGTATTCCTATTATGATTTTTTTACAGTTCGTTATTACGATTTCATTTTAAAGGAGGCACCGTAAGTTTCTGCTCAAACTATTTCAGTAGATACAATTCCTTACAGAAAACCGCGGTTTTTTATCTGCTGGTGATTAAATTACCAAAGCTGCCAATGCGATGAATAGGCGGTTTATAATGTATATTTGTATAAACAAATATATTGAATTGGTTTTATTGAGAATGAGCATAAATTTTTGGATCAGTTGATTCCATTCTACTAATTTAACTTAAAATGCGTCTGAACAGTCTACAATATAATCGTTTCTTTCATTTTTATTAAAGGAAACAGTTAACCTAATACCGCTATATATAACACATCATTTGTCTGAAGCTTACACTATAAAAGGAATGGGGCTTTAAACCGATTACCTGGAGAAAATTAAATTTTACTGGAAAATGTAAACTTACCCCGGTATTTACGCCGTTTAATAGCCCGGCAACAGTAAGTAACATTACAAAAAGAACTTTGCGTTCTTCGGTCAAATATACCATAGATACACATACGTTCCCCAACAAAAATCGCTTCAAACAGTGGCCAAACAAACCACTTCAAACCAGACAATATCTAATACTGTCTGGTGCCTAATAAGTCATCTTAATAATAAACGTAAGTTGCTTTAGTTTGATACAAAAAATTCCATGTAAAGCGTCTGTAGCTTCTTATTTACCACAATGGAAGGAATTTTATCAAATACTAAATTACAAGCACGAATACCTTTGATACTGCCGTCAGTGATAGACGAGGTTGTAGCCCACCTGATGGTAAGTGGTAACCACCTCTAATAGATATTACTGTATTCCTTACCTTGCAGATATTCCGCGAGAGGATAATACTTACCCGTTCTAACCCGCTCATTTATCTTTAATACGGGAAAGTTCTACTACTCGTGTTTTCGAATATGTAGGTATATTATGCAGATTATGTACAAAAATAAAATATACAAAACAGCAATGATAAAGTTTAAATTTGTTATTTACTTAATTTAATTGTAATTATGTTGTAATTTAATTTTATTGATAAATTATAATACTCTAGAATTGTGTTTCTGGTTAGCAAGGATATGCGCAAGGTAAGTAAGAACAACATTATAAAGCTATTATGAGAGCTCCAAAGCACATCACGTCTTTATGTTTTAGCTACATTTAAATAATGTTAACTTATTAAACAATAGCCTTTTATAAATAAGCACTTAAGGAAATAAATACAAGAAAATTTGGTAGTTAAAACAGAAATAATTAATCATAACACTAACACACATAAAAAGTTACCGCTATTTGGATGAAGATTTTTGGCCCCTAGAACTTGTCTTACTGCTTACAAATAGCATTAAAATAGTTTTCAAAACATCAGATATAAAAATAAAGACTCAGACTGTAAGTAAACTTACATTATCTTTTCGAACTTTAAAGGTCAGGCGTAAATGAAACGCCCACGGCAATCTGGCAATATTGATAGTAAGTTTTAAATCATATTGTCTACTATACATATATATATATAAATAAGTACTCAAATTTAAGAAAATTGACCAATGATTTCATGTAACTGTAACACATGGTACCTTAAAATTTGCCGCCGGCCCAAGCTAGCACCTCTAGTCTCTACTAATGCTACTCAATACGACATATATTTTGTTTGTCAGAAAATAAATAAGATCTGGTGGCACTGAAATCTTGGTCTATATTATGTATTTTTTACTCTCAACATAACATAAGGTAATATGTTATAGTAAGCCTCCATAAATAAATGTAATTACGACTCCATGTTTTTTTGTGAAATCGTGCATAATTAAGATTTTCGCGAGGGTGAATAGGACAGGCGTGCAGGTTCACATAACAAACTTTTCAAATTATCCTTCGTTACAGTAACATTATTACATTTTAAAACCTTAAAGTTAGCATAATAATATTATTTATAGTTATCGAAAGTATGACATTTCATTGCTTTTTTGTACGTCTAAAGTTTAGTTTTAGCACTTTTTTACTAAACTTAAAACTAATAGCAAAAATATGCATACAACTGATTTATGCACAGTTTAGTTGGTGGCATTTTTGGTATATCTAATTATGATCGAAGATTGACTTAAGTTAATAAAAAAAAAAACATTCTCAGAGAGTTTCACTGTTTGACGAAATTAACCTCTAAGTATATGAGACAAATTGATTATTTCCTTTTTTTTTTTAATTTGTAACATGATCTTTTATCAACTTTAGAAAAAGTGTTTATTGAAAACTGCATTCTGCATTTTATAGTATTCAAAATTGTAGCTCGACGACAATAAATGAAATGATAATAATGTTTGCAAAACTGTGTATGAAATATACAATCTTCATTCATACAATGTCAAAGGTGGACAAAAAAAATAGGTATAACATTTACAATTTACAATTCATAAGCAAAACTACAGATATAACTTATTTCTCAGCATGTTAAAAATATTTAAGTAGCGTTATTATTGTCTAGGTTTTGTAAAGAATAATTACACATTATGAATATGTTTTGTTCTAATTTGCATACTTATTTACGTAGTAAAATTTAAAAGATAGACAGACATACCTACTGCTGATAAGTGTATTTAAAACGTCTGTTGGTAGGGCTGATTATATCGCCACAAAAACTGACAGACGTCGATTTCAACATGTGACAAAATAATATGAAATATTTACTTTCCATATAAATTATAAAAGAGATATTATGTTTTTCCCGAATGGAAAATACAAGCAAAGTTTACAATCGTACATTAAACTTTAGTTTTGTGATTTAAAAACAGAAATATACCTACTTTCTAAACTAAATTAATATTTAAAAGAACAAAATCAAAGCGAACTGAAATAGAACTTAAATTAGGATTAGACACGCATCAATCGTGAAGTTTTGGGTTGGTTGGGTTTGTTAGGGGTTAACCGGGCGGCCAACAAAGGACTAATTATAAAGTGTCCAGCTATTTGTTATTTTTGCACGGTAATTTATCAGCTTCCGTGTTCGCGTTGAGAGTGTGCATGTAAATTTAATTGCGCACCATTCATTAGGTGTACGACGCCATCTACCGATTTATCAACGTTAGCTCTAAAGACATATAAGATCTTTGTATAAAACATTGTACAGTTTAAATGTACTGTTATCAGTGAGATCTTGGTATTATTTAACTTCAATTTAACGCATCTTTTGATTGCGTTGAAGAGAATTCATTGTACCCCTTTTTAAGAAAATTTCGCGAACGTGAATTTTGGAATATTTACAGTTTATACATAAAAGAAGTGCAGAAAGCTTAAGTTTTTAAACAACATGTCTTACAACTTTAAAAATTACTTGAAAACGGCTTAATGAAATTACATGTTCCAGTATATGTGAGTACCTGTCAGGTAAGTAAGTCTATACGATGACAGTTCAAGCTATACTGGCCATAAAATAAACCATGGTCGAAATTCGACCACCACGCAATCTCTAGTATATATTAAAAATACAAATAATTAGAAACAGTTAATAATAGGTGGTACGTACTGGGCGGTCTTATCGATAAAAGCGATGTCTTCCAGACAACCTTTGTATAGAAATAGCAGACGAAAGTAAGCGATACTGTTGCTGGTGGCGTACTGTAAATGTTTAAAATAGCGACAATGAAACAAATATGGTAGAAAAGCGAATAATATTACAACTTGTACAGATTTAAGAGAGGGTAAATAAGAGGTTAGGTACAGTATTGCTATATTTTACATACATATCCATATTATATACATACAAAAAGACAAATTAGCCGATTTAATAACAAGACTACTTTATAACGAGAGAGAGACGTAAAACACTTGTTACGTAATGTTGTTTCACTGGTGCTTTAAAGATGCTTAGGTTTTGAGCTCGTCTGATTTCCATAGGTAGTGCATTCCACAAACAGATTGCAGTTACCGTAAAAGATTTACGATTTAAGATTCTGAGATCTGTCTGTGTGTATATAAATCGATTACGCTGTCTTCTTAAAAATATAAATTTAGTAAATCCATCGGCAAGAAGCTGTGAAAAGTAACTAAGTAATTATGTGTTTCTTACAATTAAGGAGTCGTCCATTAATCAGGTGGTGGTTTCAGAGGCTTTTTAACCCCTCCGTCCCCCTTGAGTATACCTGCTGAATGTAAATTAATCCCCCCCTACCCAAATCAAGCTTTTTTTTTGGTACAAAGTGTCTTAAATTTTTTTAGAATATTATCTTAAAATACAGATATATTCTAATGCTGGAACATTAAGCAACATGATTAAAATGACCAGACATACATTAGGTTGCAATATAAAAATAATAACGGAAATATATCAATCCTCAAGATCACGCGCCGCTTTTAATTTTACACGTGATATCTCACTACACCCTCCCTCCCCCTTGCGATATACCGTGATTTTTCACGACCCCCCCCCCCCCATTTGAGCCTCACGTGATTAATGGACGATCACTAACAGACTAGTGGCCGCTGGATAGTACATCCAATTCTGAAGAATATCTGTTTTGATGACAGTTTAACCATAGATAAGAATACACCCTGTTGGCTCGAAGATTCAGCTGAACGATTCTGGCGATGTTTGTGGCTAACTGTATTATCGTCACAGGTACAAGGAGACCTATAAACTTATAATGACCCTGAACAGCCGAGAGCATTGTTTTCACAACTCTTTGAACAGACGCCAAAATACAGTTATACCAATGTACCAACAGCTGAACAAAAACAAACCGTAAAACAACGACACCCGAAGACAGCAATAATATAAAATGTAGCAACGATATTAATTACTACTGAGTCGTGGAAAATAACAATGTATGTGAGACGTGCAAGAGTATGTCACATAAACAACAAAAAAATAATAAAACAAAATATTTTTAACCTTAACAATGTGTTTACATATTTAATTTTTAAGATGATCGATTTACGATTCACGCAGAACGTACGTGTTTCCTTTTATATTTTCCTAATTAGTCTTTGTGGAAAAGTAAACTAATATTTTGTGATAAGTTTTTAACATTCATATGTGTCAATTAATGACCTACGAATCGAAGGTTTTGCAATATTATGCACGTTACACTGGTCTAGTTTGAATTAGGCTCAAATTGTTTGATTTATATCGTATTGTCATCGTCCGACGAAATTGTTTTTAAGAAATAATATTTCTAGTCATAGATGTCAGAACGCGCCATGATCATGATGATTAAATAATATTTTAGTAACGTGGCACAGAAAAGAGTGGCAATACATTTATAAATATGTATTGCAAATCGAATACGATTCGTCAAAGTACTAGTGAATTGTGTTAACCGAATAAGTAGAAACGATTATTGCAAACATTAATCATAGAGTTTTTGTGCCAAAGAAATAAGCACAGAAGAATACAAACATTTTAGTACTATTATAAACATACAATCTATGCCAATGAAATTCGGTGCACGCTTTCGTCTATAGCAAAACCTAATTAAAATTAATAACAGTAACATTCATGAAGTCAAGTCATTAAAAAGCGGCTAGAATATTTGAAAATGCACTATTGTTGCGGTTCCAATGGGTGGTTTAAAAAAAACGTAGGCACACAATAGTGTTAAGGATGTGAGTAAGAAAAGCAACAGAGTATGTTTGTGAAACAAAACACGTGGAAACAAGAACATAAACGAGCTACAACTACAATCTGTGTTAAGAAATCTTAATAGCATTTTACGAGGATTGATTGCAAACGACCATTGAATGCTCGGTGATATACAAGCCCGCACAAAAGACAGCATTCGGATGCAAAAGCAATAATGATTAAGATGTTTATTCATCAATCAGTTTAATTAATTGGTTCATAGCTTTCATTTACTAATGGATAATGAAGTAAGGTTAAACAATCTTTAGAGTGGTTCTCCTATCTGTTTGTGCTTTCAAGGGTAACTGAATGATGACCCCCTCACTATCATCAACCAGAATAAGAATCTTATCAACAGGTGTATAAGTCACGCTCGCCCCTATTTAGGAGTATCATAAAAATGTATTAATTAGTCTCAATATTACAGCAAGCTGGTCACTAACCTCACAAAAAAGTTTAAGTATATAGAAAAAACTTTTGAACTGACTCAAGACTTAGAAACAATTCGTAATGAGATCTAGAGAAATACACACCGAAATGAAATTTAAACAATAGCTAAACAAAAGACAATAGAAGCAATTTCAATGTTACTAGGGGGTACTAAAAATGAAAACGCAGGAGCCAATTGTAATAACAATAAAGTATGTGACTCAACACAGGGCAGATACAATTTCTAGTCACAATTTCGTTAGTGTTACAACACAGATGTTGAATAACAACAATGTTGGGCGCCAGGAAATAATAAATTCGGTTTGATAAACGTAGTTAAGCAAGCGCAATTTGGTAGGTTTTTGCGAGAATAATTGTTTTGTTGAAGAAGCCAAAATATAGAAACGATTTGCAATTGCTTTTTAAATGGTTATGTAGCGTGAATGTTTTTAGTTGGTTTGTCATCAAATTGAAAGTTGAACAACGTTACTTAATTAAATTTTGCTTAATTGAATGGATCATTTAATGTCTTGAATGAATAACTTCGCTATAATTTTTTTCGCTGTTATTTTAAAACGGGAAAGCGGGATCAATTGAACTGAACCTGTGATAGCTCGCTAGTAAATGTCCACTTCTTAATAATTCATCATGACGGAACGGAGTCGCTTCTCTAACATGAATCCTTCTAGAAAAAACATACAGAGACCCGCCACGCTATCGGCATCTTAATAAATTACATGAAGGACAGACTTATTTGAGTCGCTGTGCTGCCGTCTTGAGACTTTACAAAGGAGCCGTATTTGGAAAAACAGCGTCGTCTAAAATTCTTTTTATGTAATGTTGATACGTCACTAAGTAAGCCAAACCCGCTTTTCTATCGATTAAATATTAAATTAAGTGTTGACCACAAGTTAGTAGCACACCTTTTTCTAGTGCTTAAAGGTGATGATAATAGGTCTAATGTTATTTTTCTTTTTTGTTAAAAAAATCAGTATACGTCAAACTTGTTTGTGACGATGTAGGAAACAGTAAACCCATACAGCGTACCATGATTAGTACGTGCGTTACGTGGATGTGGATAATAGATAATGGCCCAACAGATTATTCACGATTCGCATAATATAACTAGAACCAAACACAAAAATTATTATTTACCAATGATTATTATAGGTGAACCTCTAATACAAGTAGCATTTGGCGCGTGAATTTATACAAGCAAAACAAATTGTTAGCTTTGTACAAGTACTACAATATTTATTGATGAAAATTACCTCTCATAAAATTTCCAGTTTCTTTTCAAAATACACGTTGAAGAGTCTTCATTACCTGAAAAAAAAAAGTAATTTTAATAAACTTGGATAAACTTATAGCACTTGGTTATTTTTAATATAACTTATTATTTTTCGAGGAAACTTCAACCAGAATATTCAAAATAGAATTTTCTTAGTCTTAAAGACATATTATTATTTTCTTTTCTTTGTTAACTATCTTTCCTTTAACAAAACGTTCAATTGTAAGATCATGTTCCTCCTTTTGGGGAATTTAGTCCTCAATAATGAAGGTTACGACGACAATGGTCCCAATTCTGTTACTGCACTCGCTAAATTAAAATTCACTAAATTTTCTTCATATAAGATGTAAACCTTGTATACTTCAAAACAAGGTCTTATTTCAAATTGAAACAAGTAGGCAACATATGTCGCTATCGGAATAAGCAATTTATTTGTTGACTAAAGTCTGATACGCTTAAATAAACTTTAATACCACGAGCGAGAGCCGCTATCCGTTGAATGCCATCTCTTTTGCTCTGTGTTTTTAGTAAGCATCTTCGTAGGTGTCGATTAAAATAACGTCATCTTTGTTCGTTTTGAACAAGTTTTTAATTTGAATAAATGGAGACTCTCGCTGCGTGGAAATAAAGTTGAGTATACGTTGACAGGTTTTAGTGATTTTTAGTGGCGCTGAGAAATAGATGCCAGTAACAAATAGACCTTATTTCGAAAAACACAAGGTTGATTTCATATGAAGAAATTAAGTCAGGTTTTAGTTTAGTCGAGTGTACAATAAAATCGGCACCAATGTAGGTAGTAAATAAACTATACTTAAAGATATTACAGGTCCACGCGACGATAATTAATAAACAGGGCGAAATTAGCAAAATCCCTATTCTTAATACCAGAAAAAATAAATGATAAGAAAATAAATCACCTCATGCTTTAATTAATGCTACTAAAAAAATCTAGATATTTGACACACACAGCGTCGCATTTAGTGAAGTTACATTTTTTTAAACTATTGCTTTAATTGACAATATATTATGTACATTGGCGGGTATACTGGATAGTAATTAATTATCTACTTCGATAGTAGAAATAATTTTTTTACAAAGAAAATTTTTAAAGTGTGAAAAGAAAAGTCATTGATTACAATATTAAAAAACCGTGTGTAGAAAATATTTCCGTAAGTGTCATTGTTTGATAAATCATAACAGAAGTGAGATAGGCTACTCCTTGTTATCCTATTAAAACAACTCAGGATATATTACGTTTTTACTGCATTCAATTGAATTGAAAATTTTAATTTAAGGTTAATATCATAGTTCCCACAAGATTCATATAATGTCCAATTATTAACTATGAAACATGATTTAGGGTTATCAAGAGGGAAAAAACTAGTTGATTGATAAGGCATGTTAGATAGCAATATTAAATGGTATGCGGGTTATAATTTTTATTAAGCTAATGGGGTATCCATTAGCTAAAGTTATTGCACCCTACGCGACGGTTCCTAACTAACCTAACCAGGCCACTTTACGTTATTACTTATTACCCACTACGATAATAGAATTACGTCATATGCTTCCTATGATTGAACACGTTTGTACAGAACTTTAAATCGTGACATTATGTAAAGTTATCATTTTGAGGAGTACTCATTTTTTTTATGTTGTCATTCATGTTCAGTAAAGTAATCATTGACATTTGACAGGTAGGTAAGTTTGTGATTTTTACTTTAAAATTAAGAGTAAAATAAAAAAAATTAAAATTTACAAGAGGACCAGAAACTCACATCCATATTGGTCAGGGCAATGCCCCTACTTTCTTTTTTGGTAATGGAATAGAGGTTTGTCTTTCAACTC
Source organism: Callimorpha dominula (assembly GCA_949752705.1). NCBI lineage: Eukaryota > Metazoa > Arthropoda > Insecta > Lepidoptera > Erebidae > Callimorpha > Callimorpha dominula. The sequence goes on along the minus strand of OX457010.1, from coordinate 8,865,801 downwards.
GCCTGATGAAAATGACGATAAAGAATATGGTGCATGCCTATCCAAGAGAAATTTATTCACTTTACTCTTGAACGTTAATTCCAGACTTTGGTGACTTAAACAAAAAAGGAGCTGTCAAAGTGTTTAGTTCGACTTTTTGGTGTTTCGACAATAAAAGGGTGGACCCTGTGTCTGCGTCTAATTGTCCGATGAAGGAATGAAGGTTCAATTAGTTCGAAGAGAACTTTACTCACTAACTACCATTTTTGGAACGTGAGTGTGATATGGGTAACAGATTTTTTGTGTAGAGTAGAAACCAAAGGTGATCAGATGAATTATACTGTAAACCAGAATATTTTTCAGCATACTTTTAAAGCATGAACTCTGTGAAAGAGTTGTCTTTATTAAAAGAAAATACTATAAAATTTGTTTCTGTGATATCAACTACCCTTCAGGAAAACGGTGAGTCACTTATCAAAAGCTCAACTTATTATGTGCAAATCTTAGACCTATATTTGAGTAAAGACAATATCATGTGGAAAAACAGATTTTAAGATTTGGAATTAAAAGGCTGTCGAAAAGAACTTTATTTCAGAGTAACATAAAGCCAGTTTTCTCATGGCAGCAATTCCTAGCGACTGTACCCGTACCTCCTAATCAATCTAGTGTAGATACTATACGTATGTAAATTACTGTATTTCTAAAAATATTGGCAGGTAAAACTGACAATAATAGGATTTGGGTAACTATCTAATATTAAAAATTCACAAAATGTCAGCGTTAGTTTCGCTTTAACAACGGTTATTTAATGTTTTATGCACTGTACGACTTTTATGATGAACTTTCTTTCCCGTGTGAATATTACTTAGCGGCATAGCGAACGATTGCTATCTGATATTTTATTATTATTCCTTCTACTTGGTTAACCACATACACTCATAATTGGTAAATTAAGTTTAAGTATTTAGAACAAAAGAAAAATCTACTTCAAAGGGTCATCCTTAACTTACATACGTAAAAATCGGTTGTACGTAATAAAAATTAAAGACTATTTTTTTTCTATTACTGATTTATTACTGACTAATTGTGTTCCAAATTCTTGAAACTAGTAATGTAAATCTTTGGATCATCAATAATTGTACAGTTGTATAAAGACAAACCGACTTAAGACTTAAGAAAGAAAACCGAAAGACAAAAACATTAAATACTGCCAGAAAGAGTGGAATTTTCAAATTGAAATGGGATCACCTTCGAGCCTAATAAAAGTATATTAACATGCCAATAATAGTTTCTTGTGTTTCATCATCATCATTTACTTTAAATAAATTGAAAATAGTCACTACTATTTACTAGCTAAAGAAAAGTAATAAGACCATTTTATTTAAATATGAAGGTGTGTTCTACAGCGATATAAAGTCCACTGGTTCATTATAATTAAAATGATTGTTTAAAAGCAAGGTTTGAAAAATTTTAAGTTAATCGGACGTCGTAAAGTTGGTGAAAACTACGTTGACGCTTCGCACGGGTAGTAGAGACATCTTCCACAATCGTCATCATATTTAAACCAATTTATACAAAACCTTAAAAAATTATATACCTAAACATTCCTTATGAATCGCTCTATCTATTGGTGAAAACCGCATGAAAATCCGTTTAGTAGTTTTTTATTTTATCGCGAACAGACAGACAGACGCGGTGGGGGACTTTGTTTAATAATACGTAGTGATAGTAAAAAAATGCCGAATTGAGAACTTCCACCGCTTTCCAGGTGTGATACTATTTTTATTTGACTTGTATGTGTATTTTTAAACAGTGTTACGTGGTCAGGTTTTTATTATGACAAGCTTACACAAAGTTTAGACCTTGACTTGAGATAAATACTTCTTTTTTTTACACCTAAAATCGTATTATGTAGTCTCTGTTAAGGCTATTTCACATAATAGAGTTGTAGTTGAACATAAATTATTTAACAAGGTGTTTTAGTTTAGTACAAATTAAAGCAGAAACACCTGAAAAATACTGAGTTCATTTATGATATTGTTGGCACTACGCCGGTGGAAGGAGTGCCAAATGACGGGCGCGTACGAAGGTAGTCTTTGTATCTGGATTGCACGCAATGTTGTCACATTACTCATACTACTACATCGTTAATTTTAGGTTTTCATTTTGACATATTATATACTAACTATATATATTGTTTAAACGAAATTTTATTAGTGCTCACTTAAAAAGGCACATAAAGCCTTATAGGAGGACCTTGAAGAAGAAAGTATAAATGATACTCGACTACAACACCATAATAAAGAAAAAAACCTACGCAAAGCGCTTAATCGTACGCCAATAATAATATAATAATAATTTTCAAGTTACACAATTCTAAAACTACTCACACATGATCAGGTCTGGCTTTTTTAGCCGTGAAATATCAAAGATATAGGCAAGCTTGCGGCCACTCAGCTGCTTTATAAGCAATCAGTTTACAAAGAGCTCTCGTGTGTGGTGATTATTTGAACATTGCACGTGCTAATTTAGGTATCTTGTGATGGTCTGCTATTATGGGATCAATATTAAAATTCAATCATTTGTCCCTAGTTGTTATTTATCTAAATATCTTAAACAAGTCGCGTGTTCTACTATTTATCAACCTATAACTTGAACACCTTTAACATTGATTAGATTGTCAACGCTATGTTTATTGATTGTCCTTGCAACCAGAGTAGGAGCGATGAAGGATCAGTAGTAACGTAAATAGCTGGTTGTTGTTTTTCTCTCCTATTTTTTAAAGTGAATAAGCTGGGCTCGTTGTGTAGTCGGAATATTGCGATAATAGAGCTGCGTGCGTTGTAGTTTCACCTGCGATTACGGTCACTGCTCCGTTTCTAAGGGTCGTAGCGTGATATTACACACCTTATAATCTTCCTCAACAACTACGTTATCCAATACAAAAATAATGATTAAAATCTGACTGATAGTTCCAGAGATTAGCCCGTTTAAACAAACAAACAAAAAACTCTTCAGCTTTATTATAAGTACCTGGATGACAGAGCTTTGCTCGGTTTTTATTTTTACGTTTTCTAAAAATGAAAACTAGCTAGATCGATTTATCTTATATAGTAATTTAATACTAATAGTATTAAATTACTAGTTTGTCCTTCCAAGCCTTTATTTTTCCTTTGCAAGACTTAATTAAAAGCTTTAAGGGAAATAAATTGAAGTTTTATGAGATGTTTTATCACCATTTGGCGATGCTGATACTCTTAAAATTTGATTGATAGGTATGATTCCATTTTCCTTGAAGTAGAGTTTAAAGAAGAGAGTGAAGTATATTAAAAAAAAGTGTGTGTGTGCTATTCAAACACGGCAGAAGTGAAACTTCAGTAAAGTAGAATAAATTTAATTTTAGATAACTTATATAAAAGTTATTGGTCAAATTAACACAGACGTGAAAATAATTAACATAAATTAATCAACCAACGAATTTTAATACGAAAATTTTCAAAAATGATACACGAGATTTCTGAAGGCTTCAGTATGCAGGCGCAAAGACACGTGCTAGCACACGAAGATTATAGGAAACACTGTATACTTGTATTCTATCTCATTTCCTCGCAGGCTAAATTCTATTTATGAATATGTTTGTCTCGTTTTAGTGTGACTTTTTCGTTTCATCGAATTTTCAAATCACAACGATCCTAAAGTAACACTTAAAAAAAAATCTCAATTATCGAGCATTTGGCTAGTTAAAATTCGTTTAATAAAAATGTGAATATTCTTACAAAGTTTATGGTAAAAGAAAATATTGTCTAACAAAGTCCCAATATCGGTTTGTGCCACCATCAATTTATCAGGCTGTCAAACGTGACTTACCCTACCTGCCAATCACCTGCAAGGACTATATTAGAAGTGTCCGTTATAGCGTGAACCTTTAACTTATCATATCCAGTACGTAGCTATAGCTTCCAGCTTTACCAAGGCCACTACGCCACAACACTCGCTAATCGATCAAATCAAACGTCACAAGCGCTTTTCACTGGCACATAAAGTTGCAAAATATAGGTCGAATGGCAATACAACTCTTTCATTCGCTTTTTGTGATTTAGTAGAAAGTTAAGACTTGAAAACTTTTTACTCAGAAACTAAGGTTTTACTGTCTTAGTTGTGTGTAATGGCTTTGTACATACACTTGCTGCAGAAAACGGTTTCATCTGACGTTTATCGTTGCTGTTCAGCTCCTATGGGTGTTAGTGTGATGTTGATGATGACGTTTGACCTATTTCCAGAAACAGGGTTCCTGGCCCCAAAAGTTTAGCCGTCGCTTAAAGTCTTGTAGTTTTATGGACTATACTAATAGCTATATCCCAATGCTAAAGAGTATTCTTTTCCAGAAAGTATAATAAACTAACGCATAAATATTACTGATGTTTTCAGTGTACACTACTACTACCTAAAACCAAACTTCCGACCATCTTGGATATATCAGGAACTTATCTACAAATATAGTTTATTTAACATGTATATATACTTATGTGTTCGATTTCTGTCATCCATTACAACCCAAGTAGAGGAGACCTCTACTAAGCGAACTATATTAGTCTCAACTTATCTAAGTGTTATTGTGTAGTCAGCATAACAGCAGGTATCGTGACAAAGATATGCCTAGTTCGCCGGTCAATAATTATTGACGCGTATCTCTCATACATTGCCACTTATGTGTGAGCTAGTGGTCTGTTTACGATCACTGCACTATTTCGGTTGTGCATTTCCATCCAACATGCTAACGACTCATGCCAGGCAGTAGTGACATTGTTCACACGTTGACGATGCAATTGGACTTTGTTGAAAGATATTTGACTCAAATATGCACCTAGTACAAATGGATAATTAATATATTTGTTCTTGTACCAACATGACTTTAGTAATATGCAGCAGACATATGATATTTTTAAAACCAATATTTTAATGCAAATGAAAAGAGGCTGGATTGATTTTCTTCCAATTTCAGAGAAAAAGCTAAAATGAAAATAAGTGTATGTGGTTTTAGTGATTTTAGTACTTTTACACAGTTAAGCAAAATTTTACTGATTCTCGATAGAATATTGGGCAATATATTACGCAAATTCGGCAGGAAGATTATGTAGCACAAACCAATCAACATGTTTAGTGAGTGCGTTTTGCGTAGCAGGTCATATCAGGTTTCTATTTGAAGTTTTTAACGCATGTTGCGAGATGAAAGGAATTTTAAGCGTACCTATCTATCAAATAATAAAAGTTTTAAATCCAAAATAATCCAAAAAAATGTGACTTATTTTATGCCCTTATAAAAAATAAGTCGCACAATTTTTTTGGATTATGTAATGACAGGGGACTTCATACGAGTATTTATGTTAAATTTATGCAGTAAATGATTTGAATTGCGAAATGGTGCAACAATGTCACACGGAAAATAAATCGCAATATTACTTGCACGTTATAAGCATAACACCATGGCAGTAATTGTTAAGTAGACGGTGGAAATTAATAATAAATTTTAAATAACCTAAAAGTAATAAAAATGTTAGCTTCTTTGCTGACATTTGGAATGCATTTTATGGATTTCGACCGACATGTTGGCATATGGTTAAATTAGAATTTGACATAGCGAACACGATATCATGTGTCTGAAAATTTTAAGCAAGAATTATCATCAACTTTTGCTGAAGGACATTATCAGTCGGGTGACACGACGTATGACATGGCAAACATTTCACTTAATTTTAATTTTAGTCGTTTTATAATGAATGGTACATTCTAAATAATATTTCCATTGGTATTTCGGTCAAGTCGGCACCACGTCCGAGACGACCTATCCAGAATAGACCGGGAAGGCAAAAAAATAAAACATAACTGAGCACTAGAATGCAGACACCACACCTTTGTCTATATCACAGTGCGTTACATATTGCATGATCACATTTAGGTATAGTTGTATTATCATGCCTAAATAAGATCCTTATTTGCTGATCTTATATAGATATAATCCTTACTTGCATACATCCCATACAAAGACAGTAATTCTAAAATTATTTACTTACTATATATTTTGATATTTGAACGGGATTTTACCTAGCCTAAAATGAATCTTATCTCTGTCTGTCTTATCTATATAGTCATATAATCTCATTCCGGGAGATAGGAGTCAGTCGATTTTTATTCGAATCGGAGAAGAGCGTTTGGAAAATTAACTACCCCAGCTCCCTAGGACTCTAGACTACTGTTAGTTAAACAACACTATTAGTATAATTAATTAGTAGTAAATAAAGGCACCGATCAACAGTATCAATCAGGTTGAACCGCGTGCTTGTGCTTGCACCTCGAGTGTTTCAAAATGGGACAAAGTCAATCACATAATATTAGCTAAATTAAAACTTATGTCAAATTTATTTATAATCACAGGTTTGTACAACAGAGAATGTGGTATCAAATGTATGTTTAGACGCCACATGTAGAAAATACATTATAGTTTACAATAGACAGTATTACAGCAATAGAAAGATTTTGTTTAAGTCTTTTTTTTTTCACAGAATAAAGGCGAGAACAAAAACTAGATTTTTTTTAAATATTGTTCAAATATAATATCTCACAACTAACACCTACACCGCCGGTTTGAGTAGAACCACATTGCTTAATGTTACTTCGGATAATTACTAAAATTACAATAAACGGGCAACGTTTCAGGCAGTTTGAAATAAAGAGCGGGAAAATAAAACTTCTCTTTTCACCGATAAAAGAACTTTTAGTACCCTAGAAACAACAATAGAAATTAGAACACTATCCATTTTAAGAAATAATCTAATTTACTATTTTCCCAATTAAAAGTCTAATTGACTTTTAATTGGGAAATGTCCATCCTAAGAAATCATAATGAAAAAATACATGTCATGTAAAAGAAGCATGGAAAGGTAATATCACATATCCTTGGATGCAGCTATCTATTCAAAATAATCATTCTGATGCATCTAAACTTGTTACAGTTACCTATAAAACCATCCACCTCCAGATTTCCTATTATATGTTTACTTGTGTTTTTTTTTGTTTTGCAAAATTTAACGCCTGCCATTTTCCAAAGCCCCAAAGGCCATTCAGGCAATGCTGCTAGTCTTCTGGGAACGTTGTCACATGTTGTCTGCGATGCGAAGGAATTCCATAACGCCTATTAATAGGTACAAAATGTCTTGTTGTTGAAAAAATATTACCTGTTATGAGCAATATCCACCTCACCTCACTGATTCATAATATTTTTAGTTTAGCCGTTATTGAATAATGAGTCGGCATGTCAATCCTCGTTCAACAGTTTGTCATCACGCCTGCCTGCGTCATTCATGGTCAGACCATGATAAGGAATGTAGGTAATAGGAGTATCGGGACAGTTCGGCAACCACTAATTACTCAAGCGTTTGCGATCTGAATATGAAGAAACTCAAATGAAGGAAAAATAATTTCTACTCTATTTTAGTACTTTGCAACACGAACGTAAGTGAGGTAGAATAATACATTTCCTAACGAAAGCTTTAATTAAAAATACACCCTTAAGCCAAAAAAAATGTATAGTTTTTAGCATTTTTAACACGCTTTTAGCTTTACGAATACACGTAATAACTATGTAAACAAATTTTGAAAGTAAATTTTAACCTACTAGTTCGGATGACATTACCATAATTTGGCATCTTGGAGCTGATCTCATGAAGGAGGCAAGAGGTGGATAGTGGAAATCTTATTTACTTTTTAATTTGGTTCGCTATTAAGGTGTGTTTAATAAACTATAATTTATTATTCTTCACTATCACACATAGGTAAGACGGACGACGACTTAACATACCAAAGTGCTGCTTAATAAAGGTTGGTGAATAATGCGAAGAATCGGTTTACTCCGCATATACTTAATAAGTCAAAGACCTCTTTAGTTTAAAATATTATTATATGGCATCCGCAACACATGCGTATAATTTAAAAAGTGTAGTGTAAATTTTTAAACAGTCATTTTGGCGACTACTGTAAGATGAGTAGAGTTTAGGACCAAAGTTTTGTGGAGTTTGTCCATGAACATAAACATTTAGTCTTGTAGCTTCTTTATCTTTACCTTTACAAAGTACCTACTCATTCTCAATCAAAAGAAAAGCATATGTCGCGAAGAAGTACCCTGGACATGAGAAGGAGGATCTGTAACCGAACATCGTAACATACATGACTTTTTGTATTATTTACTTAAATCATTTACGATTATGTACTTTTTACCAAAATATACTTACTACTTTAATAAATTTTATAAATAAAAAGGCACTTACTATTGTGAGTTAAAATTTAAATCTTCTATTAGTTTAAATTAGCTATCCGTGATAAAAAAAAAATACCATAGACATCGAGATATTTTTTAAGGGACAAGTCAATTCCCTCTACTAATTCTTAGTTAATGCCTTGCGTGACGACCAAACTAAAACCATTACCTTAAAAATCCAAGACAAGTAAATATATTTCTACGCTATTTATCTTGAAAATATTTCAATGAGCAATTAGACTTATTCAATTCTATTAAACCATTTAGTTCATGGCCGTAATCAAAAGTTTATCTCAGTTAAGGTCGAATACGAAACACCTATAAATCTTCAAAGTAAATACCTAGTTCATTCTTTAACAGAGATGTTATTGAAAAAGATATTGCAAGGTTATGGCGCTAAGTTAAGAAATGTGTTGTATTAACTAAAAGTGCTAAGTTAAGCGGGTACAATCATTACAAAAAACATGAAAGCGCACTAAGAAAAAATAAAACACTCAACTCAATCCTCAATGCTCACTCAAAATTCTTCGAAACCCAACAGATAACCTTCAAAATCTTCCCACGCAACATTTTATAACAAATACTTCGAAATTGATAGAGACTGTTCCTCAAGCGCCCTCAGACGCGCTTGCATGTACGCACATGCGTGTTAGCTGGCAGCCCATCATGTGAAGAATCGACCATTTTAATGTGATCCTTCAGTGCATAAACCTTTCCTTCTCGTCGTTTGTAATATGCATCGATTCGAAGGGCGCGGCAGCCTAAGTTAAATCAGTGTTGTGTCGATCAACCTGACTGCAACCGGTTCCAGTCCGGCCGAACAAGGCTGTGTTAATCGCGTGATAATAATACCACTGGTACCTGGTAAGGGAGACACCAAACAGTCGTGGATACTTTCAATGGAAGTTTTCTAATAAAATTACATTATTTTAAATGTAATTTTATTAGAAAACTAATACTCATAATTTTACATTTTTCACAATAATTATAATCAATCCCTTGAAGCGGAGGGCAAATTGTCTGTGACTGCACTTACGACTATCGTAAATATTATTGTTTTTGGGTTTCTAAAGACATATGGCAGCAGTTACAACCTTAATGCCAGTTTCTGATTACAGCTAGAGGGCCCGGGTGACTTATGTCCCTATTAGTTTTTCTATCACTCTTGTCTAGTTAGTGGATATGTAAGAAGCGAGACGAGAAAGCACGTGTCAAAATTGTCACAATATCATTAAATATTGATAGAAGCTCCATATAAATGTTTCAATTACCAACATTCAAATGTCGTAAAAACGTCTTTGCATTTAAAATCCATTATAGTAAGTTATAAAAAAACTTATAGTTACTATCGCTTCTTACACAATGATAGATAATAAAACATTTTTGCGTGCGTTTATGCTGGAAACTGACCTCCATTTTTTGGGGATTAATAAGGCAAATAGAACGTGTATGATAGAACTGTTACAACCGCGCATTGTCTTCCACGAATCAAATACATGGAACCGTTTACAAGCTGTGATGCCGTTGCGTGATCTGATCACACTCACATTGCACATTTAACGCTACTCGTTTAATCATAATTTCTCACATAATTACTCCCTACATGCAACCAGAAAACTTTTTGAAGTGTGCGTTTATTTCTGAATAATTTTGATGGGCCTGACGTTTGAATTTTTATAGTCCACTTTTTAAGTTGCTCACGGTTACGTAACATATTCGAAATAATAAAAACATGCAGTGGATACTTTTCATATCGTGTTGTAGTATCGTGTAATACTGCCGCGGTAAATGAGAGCAGTAAGTCAAGAAGACGCCTGTTCGGACTTACTGCTATCTCGATTACCACGGCAGAATAGTAACACATATTGTGCAACTGAAGCCTACAGTACCATTTAAATCAATCAGTCATTCATCTGAGAACGAGTGTTAGAGTTAACAGTCTTATGATTTTAGACGAATGTAATAAAATTGTAAAGTTGGTACATATCATAAAACAAAAACCAGATCCTCCTTTAGAGAGGCAAAAGATATAAACGGCTGGATTGCCTATAAAAAGGACAAGGTCGCTATCTCTAGCTTTAAGGGGTTCATGCAGTATTAAAATAATATATAAGAATGACAGGAATAATCATTCGTTTGACAGAAGCAAGTAAATAAATGGAAAATCAACCCTGCATGCTTAGAATAGTGTTTTTTTATTTTCCGTAAAGATCTTTGAAACGTTGTCAGGTGTATCTACTAAAACTTTACTTTCCGCGAGTTAAAATTTCAACCACAAAAAGATTGAACCTTCTTGCAAAACAGAAAAGTCATACAATATGTATAGACGTATGTATTAATGTGTGAAGTGAAGAGTACGCATTTTTAAGAAAATTTTCCGGAACGAACATGTACCGAAGTGCAGAAGCTAAAATAAAAAAAAAATGTGTGTGATACAAATTTAAACAAATACGTGAATACGACTACATCAGGCTACACGCGTCCAGTATATGTTGACCTGTCATTTAAATTGTCACTGTATAGATAGTGACAATCAAATTATACTGGCCAATGAAATAAACAAAAAGAAATTAAATTTCATGAATTATGGATGAAATTCGACCACCAAGTGATTTCTAGTATGAAATAATAATGTATAAAACTCCAGATATGGTAGAGGTGGTACTACTAGAAGACAAGAATACCTATTCCGAGCTAGTACAAATATACGAAGATAACCACTACCCGGGCACGCCATTCACCTATTATTAGTTAAGAGAATTTATTCTTGTCGGCCTCCAACAAAGATACCGCTCTGTCTATTTTAGTTTTGGACATGTCGCGTGATCTCCCATACGACGCAACACGGGTAATTTAGACAATATGAATATGGTGGTGTATATGTATGGTAATAATAGTGTATGGTGTAATAAAATGTATGAAAAAGTATTAAACTGAAAGGAGTAAACATGGATAATTCTGGCATAGACGTTCAATATTTGTACAGTTGTACACATCAAAATGTCTGATAAACATTGGTGGCAGTGTTTCCAAACTCCCAAAGATATGCCTTAAAGATAGTTGAAAACCCCTAAAAACAATTAACTTACTAATAAATTTCTTTATTTACACAATATATAATGTTTCAATAATAATAGTTTATTAAAATTAAAAATACACTTTACTACTTAACAAAGTGTTAAGTAGTAAAGTGTATTTTTAATTTTATTTTTAAAAGTAAAAAGAGAGTTCCACTATCTACCTCTCCTGGTTTCATCATCAGAGCATTGTTACAAAGCCCAATCTATTGGATCCGTTGACGGGCCTGCTGGTCTAGTGGTTAGTGATAATGAGGTCGTTGGTTCGATACCCACTCAAGACAAACAATTGTGTGATGAGCACGATTTGTTGTGTCTGGGTGTAATTTATCTATAATATGTATGTATTTACATATAGGCTCTGCCTAGTTTGGGATCAGTTTAGATTAGGGATTTGTTAAGTTATACTTCGAGGAGACGGCTAACCTGATGGCAAGTGACTACCGCCGCCCATGGACGACACCTGCAAATCAAGAGTCACAAGTGCGTTGCCGGTATTTGAGGTGGTTAGATACAAGTGAAGCTAATAAAATGTTAAAAATTGTTTAATATTCTGGTTTCGTTTTTAAAGTCGTTCAAAATATGTTGGTAATACAAATAGTTAGATTTTATCGAAGAACAGTTATGTTTATAATTCAATGGCGCCGGTGATTCCATAGTGAAAGATCTTAAAATTTTAAATTCATTTTTATATCTTGATTATTTATAAATGTAAACAATGCATTGACCATTTAATTCTGAATTTCGTTCCCAAATATTAGTGTTGTTTTAAATGCATTTATTTTTATCTTTTGGAATAATTAACCTATTGCTCGTCAACACAGTAACAGCACAATAGCGAATTTAAAATAAATAATTATTCAAGTAAACAGCAACCAAAGTATTTTCAGTAAGTAATAATGACATAGTAATAATTGACGGACCACGTCAGAAACACTGAGCTGCGTTCCAAAACTGGCATCGCTGATGTTGGAGTGGTGACCGCCAGACTAAAGTGGTGCTGGGCGGGACACGTCTGTCGAATGGAGCCATTCCGATGGGCGAAAATAGCCACGGAGTGGATACCTGGAGGTGGTCGGCGACGCCGAGGAAGGCCGAGGAGGAGATGCACGACTGACTTAGTCTGACTGACTACTATTCCTGACAATTCAAAAATACCCATAATGGTTTAGTTGAAATAAATGATTTTGATGGAGGCACGATCTCGACACTATTTTAAACATGTGGCCTAGGGTGGTCGAGGACCGAGAGGAGTGGAAGCGTAAGGGGGAGGCCTTTGCCCAGCAGTGGTACACGTGTGAGCCTAACTAAAAAAAAAAAAGTCATAGTAATATAAAAGTAAAAATCACAACATAATCATAATAACCACAGTATAAAGCTACATGGTTACATTGGTGACATGTTTTTATTTGACTCCATTCTCAGTAATAAGGAATTGTACTAAATGTAGCTAGGATAACAAAATGCAACAAATGAATATGATGATTACCCCAGGGTCTATACTTACTTCAGAATCTTCAGATCTCTATCTTAAAATACCTCGTAAAATATAATTTAAGTGGAAAACTCCAAGTTGGTAATCGTGATTGGTGGCTTGTATGCAACGTGTGTATACCCTTTACTGTGCGCTGCCGAGATTCTGCGATAATGTTGGATTGCTCCACCACAAGACAATTGTACAATGGTTAAGTGAGGGAAAATACTCAGTACTGAACACAAGAACAATATTATTAGTGTCCTCACAAATTCTCGTTCATAGACTATGTTTTTAGAAAATTCTTGTTCTCCGCATTTTATTGAGGTTTAAAACACAATTTCAAATGTGAGATAGTTCTTCTGAAGTTGGCTAAAGCGCCTATTTAAACATGGTTTACAGTAGTAATAGTTTTATACATATTACCTTTTTCAAAGTAGCACCTAAAGGGTTTTATGGGAATTGATATCTTCAAATGTACATCCATGACTGTACGTACGTATGAACCTACTACAACATTTGACTAGGTGACTAGACCGGCTGACTTGCGGTGAAAGCTGGGCCATATAACTGCAAAATAGGTGTCGCTCTATTAAGGTCTTTCGTACGATTCTCAGTTAAAAGGAGGCGTTAAATACACAAGCACGAAAAAAACGTTTTTCTTTGCAAATCAATTATTGCAATGATAGAATCTAACATACTTGTATTGTAATAAATACAAAACTTTCGTTATGACACGTCTCCGGACTTATATCTCTACGAAGTATACAAATCTATCAAGTTTTAACAAGTTATTGCATATCTTAAATCATTCAATAGTATTGAATGTCCTAAGATCTGCAATAACTTGTTAAAACTTGACAAAAATATTGAATCAATAAATTGTACTGTCCTCAACAAATGGTATATGTAGTTGGAATCTTTTAAACTAACTAAAAACCATTGAAAGTATTATTGAGTGTATGAAATCATCTTTGTACGTGATATATTTATAAATATTTCGATTGCTAGTATACTGGTTTTATACGTACCTTCTACTTTAGTTACAACATACAATTAAATTAGAAAGATGTGGGCCAGCAAATACACACTACGTGTAATGTATGTATTACTACATACCTCAGTAGGCTTCTAACGTAGATAAGACAATTATAATATAGGACATATTTATTACCCATCGCTCTCTAGACCGAAACTAAGTAGAGCTTGTACTGTAGGTTTTAGAACACAGATAATAGAATGCACTACCGCTACACATGATTTAATGTGAGGCAATCGGGCCAAGTGATAGGGCAACATGTCAATACTAACAACACTTCTAATAGTATCGCCTATATGTAGAATATATATATTCCCAGGACTATCTAGCTTTGGCTCTGGATAGTGCTGTGTGATATGTTTCCTATGACTGATTAAGCTAATCAATCGAGGGTGATGACATCTGAACTTTCGATCGATATGTAATCGATGAATGACCTTTAATCGATGTCCGAATTTATTAATGATCGTTTGATAACTCACTATTATCATGTAGTCACCTGGTTCCAAACTGCCCACGCAGTTAGGGATCATGCAGCGCTGCATCAGCACCTCGCCACTAATGGCACCAGATATTAAAAAATTATATACTCGCGACGGTGTCCAGCCTAAGGAAACTTGGGTTGCTAAGTTTTACTTTTACTGTTTGTAAATGGACACAATTTTTTGTAAATACGTAAATATTTTATACACTGAAATCAATGCACATAGATACATGCATATACAAATACTAGCAACCCACCTCGGCTTCGCACGGGTAGCAGAGACATCTTCAACAATCATCATCATATTTCAACGAATTTACACAAAACTTTAACAAATTATATGGGACCCGACCCGTCTACCCCCTCGACTTTCCCACTGGTGGGTGGAGTGGTAATTCATGATTACCCATCCACACACAGGTGGGCAGATGGGTAATTTCTATTTACCCCTCCACCCGCTGGTGGGAGGACCGGTAATTCATTTTAATCCCTCCACCTACTTGACTAGGGTTTACGAAAACAAGTAATATCATCGATAAATCAATGGTTTATAATATGAAACTTAGAGAAAGATAAGGTGGGTGAATGGGTTATCATGAATTACCCCTTCACCCACTAGTGGGAAAGCCCAGTGGGTGGACGGGTAGGGATCCAATTATATACCTAAACTTTCCTCATGAATCGCTCTATCTATTGGTGAAAACCGCAAATCCGTTCAGTAGTTTTTGAGTTTATCGTGAACAGACAGACAGACGCGGCGGGGGACTTTGTTTATAATATGTAGTGATTTGAACTGAGTAGAAATCGAAGCAGTGAAGACGCTGCTCCTGACGTTGAAATCAAATGATCTATGCTGCTGTATAGTAGTAGTAAACAATTAGAATGACATAATTGCGAAGGTCACAATTTTCAAAAGAAATGTTTAACAGAAAAAAACAATCGATTATGCCAGACATGATAGTGAACTATGTCCAATTTTCAATGACATGAAAAGGACGGCAAACTTTGTGAAGTAAAATAGGATAAAAAAGATACCTAAGCATTTATGTAATAGAAATACAAAAATTCTGAAGTAACGATACCTATCTCATGAATATAACATGATTTAGAATTGTTTTTCAGTAGAAACGTCGAGCCGTCTTGCTACTCAGATAAGTGGCACGTAAAAGAACCTACCTACCTATTTTCAGCCGTGTGCCGAATATTTTTAATAAGTTCTTCAGAAATGAACAAACAAATTTTTCCTTTTCTTTTGTGTATTGTACGCTTAAAGTATAAAAGGATTGAAAATTTTCATTAGTTTTCACTCTATTTTTGATGTAGGTGTATGTTACTAGCGACGTATGTAACTTGGAACAGAGTGCAGGAAACGTAATAGATGAGAAATTCGTTGTGAATCCTAGAAAAGCGGATTACTTCGGACTTTATCTGTTATAACTGCTAGAAAAGAATTCGCCTTCAGTACTGCAAGGCTTGAGAAAAAAAAATTGCGGTTTTATGAATAATAATAATAACTTCACACATTTCACACACGGCCGTCTGATCCCAAACTAGGCAGAGCCTGTCCTATGGTAACCAGACTGCTGATAAACATGCTTATATATTTCTAAATAAATACATATTACAGAGAAATTAGCAGTACAAATGGGCAGTACTGCAGAACGGCAATTTCATAGGTAAAGACTTTATTTTCCTCATAAGAAATGTTACTTGTACGGCGATGGATTTGAAACATAAAATAAATAAAAAAAAAAAAAAAAAAACTTGTGGGTAGTCCTACAGTAAACATCGAAAATTTGAGCTCTAATATAAAATTATAATTATAATTAATTATACCACTAATTATAAACATTTAATGTCTTATATTATAAATTGACATTACCTTCTGCCGGTGTAATTGTATCTCCTTATAATAAATCGTAAATTAACACTACCACAACACTTCCACAATAATCGACAATATGGAGTCCCTCATCAAGACAATTGCTGATATGAATGTAAAGTTCAACAATCGCATGGCAGAATTTGAATCCAGAGACCGCCTTCAAAATAATACCAGCACTTCCTCAACAAATGCCAACCTTGAAGCGGAGTTTGTGATGTTCAAGAAGTTTGTCCTTCAAGCCCTTAATGACATTCAACATCAGGTGCAAATGTTGGCTCAGTCTGCAGATAACATGGAGATGCGGAGTAGAAGGAAGATGTTGCTGATCCATGGTGTAGCCGAGGACAAAAATGAGGACACTGTAGTGTTAGCCAGTAAAAACATTGTCAACTTAGCGGGTTCACCAAAAATTACATCAAAAGAAGCCAAAGGATGGGTCGGACTCCATCATCAAGTAAGCCTAGACCTATTCTTGTTAAATTGCAACAAGTAACTACCCGAGATTCGGTATGGTTTGCAAAAACAAAACTGAAGGGCACTGGTGTCACCATATCAGAATTTCTGACCAAGTCACGGCATGAGGTCTTTATGTCTGCACGTCACAAATTCGGCATAAACAAATGCTGGACAAGAGAGGGCAATGTCTATCTTATGGGGCCTGGTGATAAGCGGCATCATCTCACATCTCTTCTGGAGCTAGATGCTATTTCTGAAGATCCGGTGAGCCGGCTGCGGTCACCAAAACAACTACGATAAAACCCAGACGTGCCGCAAAAAAGTAAGAAAATATGCTGTTCAGGCTTTGGTTCTGTTTACAATTTATTGTTGTTTGTATGTAGGTATATCTCAGTTCATAATCTTAGTTTGTCATCCTAATTTCACTTTCACTGCAGATTACCTTAACATAACATTACATGCTTACTATACCAACGTAAATATTAGTAAATTACCCTGTTTTAACTAATTTAACAAACTTTTATTATTTCATAGACAGTAACTTTATATCATTAATGTCAATATGTCAATGCTACTAAACTGTCAGAACAAGATTGCGTTCCGTTTCATAGTTTTACTCTGAGTTGAGTTCCATTTGGACTGAATACTAGCCTTTTAGCAATTTCAACGGTTTCCTCTCAAAAGCTATATTTTTAAAATATAAATCACTATTTAATTTTTTATCCTCCTTCTTGGAACACAATCTTAAATAAATGTTGGTAAATTAACTTGTTCGTGTTTAAATTACATTGTGCTATTGTTATTTTTTTATATTTTGTTAACATATAACCGGCAGATGGATAAAATATTTATAGGAGTCTTAAAAGAATATTTTATACACATATATATATATATATATATGTATATATATATATATATATATATTTATTTTTTTTATACCAAATCTAAAATTCTTAATTTATACCGTAATTTACAAAGCATATAATATTATTATTTTTAACTTATATTAATGATGTCATCCGCCACTAATAGTGATAGTGAAGATTATTATTCAGCAACCAACGATAATGATAGCTTTATTAGTATTCCTTCACTAGCAGAAACAATTTCGGCTCAGTTTTCTGATGTTCCCAGGAACTTTAATGTCGTTCATATAAATGCCCAAAGCATACCGGCACATTTCCCTGATATGCTGACAAGTTTCAACTGTACGAATATCCATGCAATTCTGGTATCAGAATCTTGGCTAAAGCCATGCCTTTCTAACACGTCGTACTCGTTACCAGGCTTTCAGCTGATACGAAACGACGCATATTTTCATAGAAGTCTTACTTCAACACTCAAAAATACTTCTCGGTGTCTATTATAGTCCCTCCTTACGAGTAGACTATTTTTCTTCACTCGAAGTAATCTTAGAAAATTTAACCCCTTCGTACAGTCATACCATAGTCATGGGTGACTTCAACACCTGTTTACTTAAAAATTATTCTCGTTCTACCTCCCTTCGATCTGTTCTAGAATCCAAAAATCTTTCCATTCTTCCCCTTAATCCCACACACAATATGCCAAACTGTAATTCATCTCTCCTTGATCTCATCCTTATCTCTTCTGAAGAACGTGTAGCCAAACATGGGCAGTGCTCTGCAGATTCGTTTTCCTATCACGATCTCCTCTTTCTGTCATATCGAATCCGTACTCCTAAACCCAATCCTAAGATACTTTTACACCGTAATTTTCGTGATATGAATCTTGAGGATCTTCGCAGAGACGCCGACAGCATCAACTGGAGTACATTATTCAACTCACAAAGTGTTGATGAAAAAATTTCCATCTTCACTGACAATATAATGCATTTATATGACAAGCATGCGCCAGTTCGTCAAATAAAGGTACGACATCTGCCCGCACCTTGGCTTACTGAAGAAATCAAAAAGGTACAGAAAAAGAAAGCAAGGGCTCATACAAAGTACAAGAGCCACCCTACGAGTTCAAACTGGGAAAAGTTTGTCCTTAGAAACCACTGCAATAAGATGTGTAGGAATGGTCAGCGCCGATATATCCACAAATCCGTTGAAAATGGTGATCCAGTTAAGGTCTGGAAATTTCTTAAGTCATTAGGGGTCGGTAAACCACGTCCGAACTCTGCTTCAAAAGATGTTGATATCAATTCCTTAAATTCATATTTTTCTACTTCCTCCAATTTCGGAGGGAGTACTAAAACTACAATGCTGAATTATCTTTCTTCTCTGCCGACTCCTGACTGTTCTCCACTCGTTTTCAGTCAATTTTCTGCTTGTGATGTTAGGAAGATCATACTGTCAATAACTTCCAATGCAGTAGGAAGCGACAACATCAGCCGTAATATGGTACTTCCTATCTTAAATGAAATCCTACCCGTAATTTGCCATATCCTTAATTATTCTGTATCCGCTAATGTTTTTCCATCTGCCTGGAAAATGGCACAAATCACTCCCCTCCCTAAGAAACCTAATCCTTCCTCTTTCTCAGATTACCGTCCCATATCTATTCTTTCTTTTCTCTCTAAAGTCCTTGAACGTCTAATCCACGCTCAGTTAAGTTCATTCCTATCAAAAAATTGCCTCTTAAATCCTCTCCAGTCCGGTTTTCGCCCTGGCCATAGTACCACAACAGCCCTAGTCCATATTACGGAGGATATCAGGTCGGGCATGGAAGAAGGAAAGCTGACGGTTCTTGCTTAACTGGACTTTAGTAATGCTTTCAACACCGTGGATTTTGATGTCTTGTTAGGTACATTATGCTCTCTTAACATATCTCCATCAGCAATTGATTTGTTTCGTAGTTACCTGTATGGACGCCAGCAGCGTGCTTGTATTGAAAACGTTTACTCCTCTTGGTGCACGACATCTGCGGGCGTACCTCAGGGCGGCGTATTATCCCCATTACTTTTCGCAGTCTTTATTAACTCCATTACAAAAAGATTACTTTCTTCCTACCATCTTTATGCAGATGATCTCCAAATTTACTCTAGAGCTGCTCCGGATAATATATCAGAAGCAGTTGATGTTATTAATAGGGATTTAACGGAAATATGTACCTGGAGTAGGGATTATGGGCTTAATGTAAATCCGTCTAAAACGCAAGTCATTGTAGTAGGCAGTCCTAGACTGAACTGCAAAATAAACTGGCAGCAAATGCCAGCTATTTACTGCAACGGTTCACTTATTCCATACAGTGACATGGTTAAAAATCTGGGTATACATCTGGACAGGTGCTTATCCTGGGGCCCTCAAATAGAAAAAGTTGGTCGTAAACTTTTTGCAACAGCGGGATCTCTGCGAAGGCTCCGGAACTTCCTACCCACCAACACGAAAATTGCGCTCGCACAATCTCTTCTTCTCCCTATCCTTGACTATGGGGATGTCAGCTATTTAGATCTCACCGAAGACCAATTGAACAAACTTGAGCGGCTCCAAAACGTCTGCATTCGATTCATATTTGGATTACGTAAATATGATCACGTCTCAGAGTACCGTTCTAAGCTCAAGTGGCTACCTATACGCTTTCGCCGGTATGTTCATATTCTTTCTCTCTTGTATAGTACTCTCTTTCATCCACACACGCCCTCTTATCTCAAAGAACGATTTAAATTCTTACACAACACACATTGTCGGGACCTGAGATCATCAGAGAATTTGAAATTAGAAATGCCTAGACATACCACACAATTTACAGATAAATCCTTTTCGGTGCAAGCGGTGAGGCTATGGAATAACTTACCTGTGTCAATTCGACAAGCCAAAACCTTGCAGACATTTAAAAAACTGGTCAAGGACTATTACTTGTCATTATAAGCGGTTATCTCATTTTAATCTGCTATAAATATATATATCTTATAAATGTATATATATAGGTACATATTTATGTATGTATGTAGTATAATTGTAGTAATATAAGTATAGTATTCTAAGTATATATGAAAAATTTAAAATATATATTAACCTATCTCAGTACACCACAGACTACCCTGAAATATATTTGTTAATATCCGTACAAAGGTTGTCTGGAAGAGATCGCCGTGAGCGATAAGACCGCCAATTGATATGCCTGAATGTTTGTATTGTTTTTTTCTTTTTGATTGTATCTTACATTAAAGGTGTACAATAAAGAGATAAGTAAATAAATAATAAATAAATTATTTCAGCTTGCAATGAGCGAAGTGGATACTAAACTCAGTATAAAGGGCTCTGCAGGTAATTGTAAATGTTTTATGACAGCTCCAATAACATTGCGGTGCGTAAGTACGACCCAAAAGTCACCTAGTCGTCCTACAACCTATCACAATATTATGTAAACGAGTAATATACCTACGCATGTCAATGTGGTAGTTTAAAAAACTGGCTAAGCCGACTTAGTCACTATATAACGGATTATCTACAGTTCCAAGCTGCTGGTACACCTACGTGCGACCGTGGTGAATGATTAAGAAAAACGATTTTTTTCTCTTCAACCAACAGCGTTCTACGAACATTGATTTAAAAACAATCTTAATTATATGTGGACTATTTATTAATAGGTAAGCGGGTAAGCGCAAAATGAGACGGGACATGAACTGATCATGAATCTATTTGTCAATTAAGTTATATGAAAAATACGAGGAAAGAATACAAGGCGAAAATCAATTTTGGCTATTACGTGACTCCTGTTCCCGGGGTGAGACGGGAGTCACGGCCAAGGTCGGTCGCGCAGCTGCTCCCACTGCCACCCCATTTCTCACCCTCTTCCCGAGCAAGCTTCCCACCCTTTTAGCAAGCCTGCGTCGATACGTCGCCCATTAATTCTACACCCACACCAACAACGCTTCGTATAGTAACGTACAAAGAAATTTACACGTGCCCAGCTAATGTTTGGGTAGCGGCCTCCCGCTCTTTCGCTCAGTCTATAGGATTCAAAAAACAAACAGACCTGTAATCTCCCGTCGGTGATCGATTGAGGTGCCGGTACTCTATATTTAGTTGCCACCGCACTTTCAAATGTACTGCACCATTCGGATGGAAAATACCAATTTGTATAATGTTATCAGCAAGTGTATCAAAAACACGTTTAGGGCTACGGACAAATATGTAATAAAGTTCTAAGTAGGACGTGTGCATCTATTTATATATCATATTATGTTATAGAAGTTCTTTAATTTTAAAGTAATACATATTTACATATGTCCTTAAGAAAGTTACCAACTAAGAGAATGCTGAGTCAGCAAAATAACAAGTCACTTATTCACAATGAAAACGACATTGAAATGCTGTTTTTTAGTCTACAATATTTGGACGCAGGCCAGTTCATGAACAATAACAGAATCGACAATTTATACAACTACTTTACTCCGACCAGTCCGCAGAAGTCGAGTTATCTTTAGTTTCCTCGTTAAATAATTAATTTTTGAACGCATTTAGGCAAAAACTTGGGTTATTCCCCGAGTACCCCGATCTCCGAGGCCCCCGTCCCGGAGAACCCCGAATACGATAAATATGATTACATGTCTTTTGTTTTCAACTTGTACGGTCGACATAAAAAGTGCCTATATGTATGTGTTTAAAATACATAAGACGAAAGTAGTTTCATTGAATTTTGTACAATGTCGAATAATAGTTTTAATAGAGGTAATTACAGTTTGAATAAAATGTATCATAATATAAAATAAATGTTACAATATTATCAAATCATACTTAACAAATATATTTTACAAGTTATGACAACAATAATTATTTACAATTCTAAGCACAGCCGGGCGAGAAGGGTTTCAAAAATTTTACAGGAGCGGGCACCAACCATTTATAAATAAACAATAGAGCTAGTGCGGTAGATGGTGGACTGGTGGTAGTATTTAAAGTAAATATCAATTTTTAAAAGCATTTTAAATTTCTGTATTGTAAAAAAAATATAAAAGTGAAACTGATTATGCATGCTATAAAAGGTTATTTTATAAGAACATATCATTTAAGATTATTGATATAAAAAATAATTCCTGAAAGTGAGACTTTCTTTGCGTATTTTTTTAATTATGGTAATGTTAAATGTAGAGTACATATTTTGATTTTCTGCATAGAAAAAGGAACAATTCTGATAATAATTAAAACCTGTGATTGCTCTAGGAGACTCTATATTGTATTCTCTAATTATAATATTTACCTTAACCAAGCAAGACTTTATTAGTTTTTCCTGATCTTTCAAGTCACAGATAAGATAATAGTTACTTCGTAACAGATACATCACTCATATACAAAACTCAAAATACCTACGTTATAATAGCCTACAAAATTTAAATAATAATACCTGGCGTTAGCTGCGACCAGAAATATATCTTATTTACGCTTTTCGAAAGTTGAGAACGCCTTGCCCACCGCGCGACCTTCGTCTGTGCGTGTAGCCGAACTGCCGGACACTCTAGGGTTGTACAAAGTACACAAATAATGAAATAAATTATTTATTTGGGGTTTGTCCCGAAATACACTGCGAGCACTGTTCAGTGCTCTTACTGGGGATAATTTCGGTCCGTTATGGACTGACAGTATACTGCCGCAGTATCCTAGGGAAGTATATGACGTCATAAATCGTCGCTATTTTTGTACTGTGAGCACTGGCGTTTTCGAGGAAAGGTGCTCAATAAGTTTTACATTTCAGTAGCTCTTATTATTATTTTCACTATATTTCTAACTATATTACATATTGTGTGAGAGAAGCAGCTGTCAGTTCGCCTTGCCTACAAGTTACAACAAATGAATACGCTGGCAGTTCACACCTTCTAAGTTCGTCACCTTTCGTAGAAATTATGGGTTTATTATTGACGGTTTAATAGACTACATTTATTACAACATCACTCAGGCCAATCACTCAAAACCTAATTTAGTACAACATTGTATAGAATATATATATATAAGTAACATTTATTTTTTTGTTGAGAAGATAACTATTATTTATTATTAGTACCGCCACGCGGCAATGGCGAGTAAAGAATAAACACCTAAAGTATTTTTATATTATATTGACAAAAAAGTAATAGCTAAATAATTTTTGCAACTTATTTTTAAAGGATTTTACAGATCACTAACATCTAGCAATAACGCAATTTAATATAATAAATATATTTAGCAATAACAAAACATCTCCACTTCATAATAAGTTCCATTTGACATTTTGTTTTTATTTACGGAGAATACCGTTCTGCCGTGCGTGCGTGCTCTCTGCTACGCGTTGTTGCCCCTACTGACACTTTTACCGTGGACGGTAAGCTAAATTGGTAGGTATATAAAACGCGACCTCGAGCGAGTGATGTAGCCCTGTTCAAGTTAAGTATTATAATTTTAGTAATTAATAACATTTTATTTAACATTTCACCTGCTGACGATACTTTTAAGCTAAACTGACTTTTAATTGAGTTATCAAGATAAAAATAAATCGGGTCCTCCGGGACGGGGGCCTCGGGGATTGGGGTACTCAGGAAATAACCCCAAAACGTCGCCTTTTCATAATAATGATTACTCTAAGGTCAGACGTCTGAATATACATGATAACCTACGATCATACATGTATATTTTTTTAAATAAAGATATGTTTAAGAATGTCCTAACCAGGCAGGGAGGAAGTTTTTTTTTATCAACACAGCATTGTTTTATTAAATTTTTATTTGTGTTTAAATATATAAAATGTTTTACCAACTTTGTCCTCGGACAGAGAAGTAGGCGACAGTGTATTGGAAACGGAAGCACGGAATGTTACTCAATATGCATCGAGACAAGGTCGAGTGTTGGGTTTCACCTTTGCTTCAATGCCTCGGCGGATTTAAAAAATGTAAATCGGTTATTCTTAAATTGTAAAATCGATAAAAGTTGTTCGATAATGCATTCGAGGCGAAGTGAGACACATACTAAATGTAAAAACTTTTGAGCATGTATACGAAATAATGAAAATAACTAGTTTCGGATTTAAGAAAATGACATAAATTTGTATTCGTTCGTTTATAGCCAATGTTAATGTTAATGCTGTCTAGGAAAATAAGTCAGTACTATTTAAAAAAAAAAGGATAATAGCTGAAGAACTTAGAGCAGAAACTTGGTAAATAATCGTCCTAAATCAAGAAAATAGTTTTTTTTTTTTTAGAAATGCTTCTAGATTCTGTTAAGGGATTTTCAAAATCTGTTAACAAAGGAAGAGCCTGACATGGAAATCCCTAATCTCTTTTAACGCAAACAAAACAAAGAACTCCGTATTGGTGAAGCGATACCTAATCTGTAAAAGTATTTCAAATGCAAAGCAAGTTTAATATTCCCGGAATATACAATAATAAATATAAAATTCATTATTAATGATTTTTCATTGTGCCTATAAAATAGCAACTATAACGAGACCGCGATGCGAATCCTTGGGGCACCGAAATACAAATAATGATGTAAGGCGGTGTTGTCTCCAATTAATTATTTGACAAAGGCCTCTCAGTTATATTGAGACACCTTGTGATTCATATTTCTATCATTAGAATATAGTAAAACAGCATAACTTTAAGGATGGTTTTGAAAACACTACAAAAACAAGTATATTAAATTTATATATTAAGCCCCGCAATACGTTTACAACGAAGTATAATATATATATAAATAACTCCATCTTATCAATACCCGCGTCCACTTCTACTTTATTTTACAATCTTCCTCTCCCACTAAGATAAAGCTCTCAATGGCAGAACACTCCTGCAACTCTGGGAAAACTACTTTCATTCAGCTCTGAGGTTGTCGCGCAATGCGCAATATATACATGATCATTCAATAGTCCATACGGAACATATTTGTGACGACAGATATACAATTGCCAATAGGCATACAGGGTATTGATTCGCTTACATTTGTTAGGATAATTGAATACCTTTATAACATTGAAAATTAATGATAACGAGAGGTGGTGGCCAGAGGGTGCCCTCAAGGCGGCGTCCTCTCACCTCTCCTATGGAACAATGTGGTCGATAAACTTATCACTCAGCTCAATGATCGCAAATTCCTCACAGTGGGCTATGCAGGTCTCTCTGAGAGCATGGTAAGCGACCAATATGAGGTCTGCTCTAAATTCGTTAAATAGTGGTGCGAAAAACACAACCTGTAAAAGTAATATGGTCAATTATCACGTTTGGTACTATTGCCTGGTGGCAGAAAACAATGCCAGAACTGCAACAATGCCAGAGACCCGCAAGTTCTGCTGTCAATGGATGCATGCCTCAGGAGGTATCTGGCTCAACTAGCCAGCATTATCTGCACGCATAATGGACCGACTACGAGTCTAAATGCAGAAACAAAGCTCTTTCCTAATACCAATACTAATAGGTATGCATAGCATCGGCGAGTATAATATCACTTATTCTGCCAGCTGTTAATACGACCTATCATTTCTTTTACGACATCTTACATACAGTAAATATTTCACAACTTATTCGAAAACAATGGTGTCACAGAAATTTTTAGTATAATATATGTTGAATGTTTTCGCAAGTATTTACCACATTTTATATTAAGAAAGTTTAACATAATAGAAGTAAATATTCTGTTAACTTAAATGAAGTCAAGATAGTGTTTGTGTAATGAAAGTAATATCTACATATGTGTGCCTTTCAGTCTACGCTTATACTTCTCAGGACGCAGGGCCTCTCCCTTGGGCCTCCATTGAACGACTCCCGGGCTCAGGCATCTATTTTTAGGGACCAGGGGTGGCCCAGCCGGGGGTCTGACGTCATGCCCCACCCCATCGCGCCTGCCACCGCGAGTGAGGAATGAACTCGATTTTTGCTGTCACGTTGACGAGAAAACATGTTGTAGCTTGGAAGATTTTTCTTCTGATAGGATCTCAATCGGTGGCTCTTTTGCTTTATTTCCCTCATATCTACAGATGGACTACAGAGAGACGTACAAATGGCCGGCATTAAGATTAAAAGTCAAGGAACAAAACAATATTTAGATCCGTTATAACTTTCAAGGCACTTAACGGTAACGGTGTCTGAATTAATGAATTATTTAGAGAGTAATTAAATAATATACAAAATAATCAAGAAATAAAATAGTCAATAAAAAGAAACGTCAAAGATTTTTTTTGTAAATAATAAGAAATACTCTTTATTGTATACCAAAAAAAAGAAATATACACAAAAAAATCATACATGCACAATGGGCGGCCTATCGCAATATCTTCCAGGCAACCTTTAAGGTGGTAAGGGTGAAAGAAATACTGTACTCCAAGACAGTCGGTTTATTTCATTTTAGAACATTTAATTGGTTCACAGATTAAATAATATTGTTTAAATACTGCCAGGTATTACCAGTACAATCTAAAATAAAAATTCCATCATGAAAGACGAAATTGTGAACATAGACCAGCTTTGTGAACAAACACGTAAAAGTAATTTAAGACAGCTGTCATATTTGAAGAAATATTCCTTGCCAAATTTTAACCATTTATTTGGAACTAGAACACGTCGTTACCTACTACCTGACATTGTAAATGGTTTACCAGAACAAATAATTCATAAATATATCACTAATAAACCTTATATAAAAACTTTACAAAAACATTTAATGGAAAATATGTAAACTACTATCTCATAAGCTTGGATGAAAATAATGTAATGTGTAATATTATGTATATAATGTTGTGTGTGTGTGTGCACATGTACGTGTACGTGTACATGTGGGTGTACATACATAGACAATAATAATTAATGTGTAATTTTTGATGATTATCATGCGAACTTACGCTCGCATAAAAACCTACGTGGGTTTAAGCGAGTGGCTTACTTTTTTTTAATAATAATACATTGTAAACGTTTTGGTCAATAAAGAGAGAAAAAAAAAAAAAAGTTTAATTCAGATGAAACCTCAGGAATAGGAACAAAACTAACAAATGTTAATTTTTATTTAAATACATAGGTAGTTTATTTTTACTTATAGACTTAAAGAAAGGCTAAAAATAATATTTTTGAAGTAACTCACAGATATTTTTAGTTAACAACAGAACCAGATACTTTCTTCGGCCGACTTAAAAATTATCGTCACTTGCGATTTTCTGAAGCAGTCATTAATAGATTATCAGATATTTTCAATGGATCAGCCTCGGTGCTTTATTAATGCTCAGCATTTGCATTTTTTAAATAAAACTCCATATCTGTAACACATGGCGTTTGCTCCCACGGCTTACAAAAACGGCGTTAAGAAACCCACGCGTCGGCCTGGTTTAAAAACCAACAATCCACGCACTCATTAGGACTAGATAGGAATCAAGGTTGAATAATTGCTGCCAACCATACATACAGTCGTATGTATGTATGGTGGCTCAATGATTTTTTTAACAATCACCAACATGTAATAGAAATCATACGTTGATTAAATATGTAAATATAAATATCATGTATTACATATCTCCAAACGTAACGTATTATTTAGAGCAAAATGGGAGTGATGGAATGAATTGATCTACCTATACCGATACTCACGGTAGGGCACAGTCCGATTCGACTCCGGCCCGATGTACTCGTAGTATGAATTAGCTTTAGACTTGTAGTAGAAGGGGGTGTGGTGAAACTGAGATTATGTGACCTTTATACCCTTATTTCTAAAAATTCTTACTTACAATATTAGCTATTACTTTGGCTAATTGGAGCAGTAAGCCAAACCAGGATGACTCATTCTGTCACATTTTGCTTAAAACATTTTAATCTATTCGATGGAGCATTACGGCAATATTTATAGGTGGGTATGTTACGTACACTAATCAAATTTCATTTTGTACTGGTTCTTGACAATATTTAAGATTTTTGTTGACTTTAGAACAATCTCTTTTAAAATAAAGTATCAATCGAAGTGCAGAGTGGGTAATGCAGCAAATAACATCACTTACGCTCTGTGTGACAATGATCGTGATGCCAATTCTGCAACACGTCGCTATTTGGAACTGATACAATCTTTCTTAACTTGTCATCCCATTTGTTCTTTTATCACTTTAGTCGATATACCTATGTCTTTTTTTTTAGGTAAAAGAAAACAAGTAAAGAACTCGTTACATGTTATTCATCATACAAGATTTTTTAAAGCTACATGTGTTCTTTTGAACCAATAATTTACATCTATACAATGTCCGTACGTTTATTTTCTTTTTGACAGTTTGATTAGTAGTCAACCAGTGATGCCCAAAAATGTTGCAAATTCGATTAAAAATAAAAATCGATTATATTTAAGAGGAAGTCTTAATAGTTTTGTGGAAAGTAAGGAGATAATTTTAATTAGAACTTTTTTAGTAACTTAAATTACCCACGTTTAATATATTATGCTTAATAGTTGATTATTAATATTACAAAGGACTCAAGTGACGGATCTAGTGTGTATCAACTTTCATTTGTTCATTAGTCTAAATTTAAACTTCAATTTCAATCATTCTGAAAATATTTATTGCGAATATAATTAAATATAACTATTCATAACTATAGACGAAAGGCTTTTTATACAGATTTAGTAATAGTAAATATCGATTTTTGGATTCGCTACGTACAAACAGAACGTAACTATGTTTATTCTGTATAACAAAAAAACATTTATTTAGAAAAAAATACCACATGTAAAATATCATAATGTCTACGAATGGTTATAATTCTACAAATAGTACATACAATCACATTTAAATAGATAATCTTAACTTATTTTAAAGTAAATTTTTAGAAACTCTAGCACAGTTACCTTCTCAAGCAACTGTCAAAAAGAAAAACGAATGGACAGAGTATAAGTGTATTTGTATCATGTCTTAGAAAAATTATGAGGAATATCAGTATTTTCACGAAAAACCTCTAACGTGACACATAATAAAAAAAAAATATGAAGGACCCTTATACGGTTTAAATCATCATTTCTGGCCTC
Organism: Callimorpha dominula; assembly: GCA_949752705.1. Lineage (NCBI taxonomy): Eukaryota > Metazoa > Arthropoda > Insecta > Lepidoptera > Erebidae > Callimorpha > Callimorpha dominula. The sequence continues at coordinate 8,836,179 of OX457010.1, read as the reverse complement.
TAAAAGAGATAGGATTGGGACGAGTAAAGCACTCCGACTTTTCGAATGTTTGAAAATTATGTAGATGGTAAAGTATATATTGCTAGGATTTTTGCCTCCATCATTTATACTTATAGCGATGATAGGCACAGCTGCTAGGTTTTCATCTCCAGTCGAAGAAAATATACTTTAAGGAGTTCAATGTGTAATCTAGAAATTACATTCGTTTTATCTTTGGACATACTAAAACAAATCCGGTAGCGATTTAAAACAGATACATAATTAATTTTAAGTTTATTTACTTTCTAGTATATAAAAATTAGTTACATCTATAGCATTATTTTTTTAATAAATGAACCTATATATCCTTATAACTTTTAAGCTTGTCTTAGTCACTAAAACAATGCTTTCTTGGCACCCTTCTCAAGCCGGTAATAGTAGCATGTTCAATTATTCTTCCTAAGTGAAGGTTATTTATTATTCCTAAGTGGATGATTATGCTATAATACTCCTCCTTTAAACTTATGACTTGGTGTGTCGGAGGATGAGTCAGTTAGAACATGCTTTTTTATAATATTACTGGACCTCACATTATAATTTTTTCAGATTTAAAGAAGCGTCTACTGACCTCACGTCGAAGACCTAAAATTCTCCATGAGACGTTTTGTTTACCTGCAACAAGCAAACATGACAATTTACATGTGAACATGTAGAACTACAAAGTTGAAAATAGAATACATTCGGTGATAACCTTACACACGTGTAATTAACATTACATACATGTAACTTAAACTAGCTAGCACAAAAAAAATATAATTAGTTAATGTATATATATGTTTAGTAACATATTATTTAGTGTATATGTGGTATTATATAGCGAACATATAGGTACTTGATATTCTATAGGTATACATTGGTGCCGATTCTATTGTACACTGGACTAAACTAAAACCTGACTTAATTTCTTCATATGAAATCAACCTTGTATTTTTCGTAATAAGGTCTATATTTGTAAGGTGTATATTTGTTACTGGCATCTATTTCTCAGCGCCACTGAATTCCACTAAAACCTGTCAACGTACGAGTATACTCAACGTTATTTCCACGCAGCGACAGTCCTCATTTATTCAAATGCCGTATAAAAACTTATTCAAAACGAACTAAGATGACGTTATTTTAATCGACTTCTACGAAGACGCTTATTAAAAACACAGAGATGGCATTCAACGGATCGCGGCTCTCGCCACGTGGTATTAAAGTTTATTTAAGCTTATCAGGCATATTTAGTCGACAAATAAATTCATTATTTCGATAGCGAGATATGTTACCTACTTGTTTCAATTTGAAATAAGACCTTGTTTCGAATAATACAAGGTTTACATCTTATATGAAGAAAATTTAGTGAATTTTAATTTAGCGAGTGAAGAAACAGAATTGGGACCATTATGTATTTATGGTTTAGGTTTTTAATTTTATGTTTATTAAATTCCCTTTAAAGTATATACACTTTGCCTCTATTTTTTTCTTTACTATCCTCTTTTCACTCCCCAAGGTTTGTTGGAAGAAAACTCAACTATGGGTTAAGCTCGCCTTTGTACATGCTATTTTCCTTCCTGTACTTATAAGATTGTTGTCTTTGGGTACAATAAAAAATATGAATATGAATAAGAGTCGATTTCACAGACGTGCGTTAGGAACATTAGTGAATCACTTCTTAGTTTTTTCACTTCGTTGGTATCGATACAAACACGAGGTTACAAAAACATGACCACGCGGCCTCCATTCACTTCAAATCAAGCCATTAAGGACGTGCTAACTATGTTTAAAATGTAGGCCTCAATTAGATAATACCAAACACACTCAAGTATTTGCCCATAAGCAGTTTTGTTCTTTACAATGTCTAAAATCATTGTAATAAGTGTGTATGGGCCTAGCTGGAGTTAAAAGGGTGGCAATGTACAACGAAGTTAGTTTCGTAAATATCACAGCATGTAATAATTTAGAAAAAATGTAATGATGCTACATTTATTTTAATGTTAACCTAAAATGTTTTTAACATTGGTCTGTTATTTCTCCACATGGGAATGGATTAAAAGTTGATTCAACCACTCACCCGTATAATTTTGTTGAAAAATAGCCTGACTGTTGGACAAGTAATTCGCTTAGCATTGAATCAACACAAATACAAGGGTGCATGTAACATTGGTTATAGAGAAGAAATACAAACCAAAAATAATATGGTTTTTTTTTAATCTTTAGAAATGGGACGAATTGGATGGGGCTACATGAAGACTTCAACTACTTATTTTATTAAACTCAAAGGATGATGTCCTTAAATATTCTATCTACTGTCATAAGAGAGTTTCTCTTTATCTAAGTTCTGACTAACATTACGTTTACAAAACAAGTTATCGCAAAGAGTGACTCTTAAAAGTATTTAAATTGACTACTTATACTATAAACTTCAATGACGCTAATATCACTACATATTATTATAAAACAAAGTCCCCCGCTGTCTGTCTGGCTGTTCGCGATAAACTGAAAAACCACTGACCGGATTTCCATGCGGTTTTCACCAATAGACAGAACCAATTCATGAGGAAGATTTTGGTGTATAATTTGTTAACGTTTTGTGTAAATTAGTTGAAATATGATGATGATTATTGAAGATGTCTCTACTACCCGTGCGAAGTCGGGGCGGGTTGCTAATAACTTTATATTAATGAACAAGATCATCTAAATTAAGCAGAGTGTTTGGAGAATCGCCAACGTTTCAGTAATAGACTGTTCAAAGCATTAAACATTTTTCTAGGTTTAAAATATTTAATCATTCGTGAGTGAGCCTTGGAGCCGGGCGACGAACTCAGCTAAATAGGAACGGTCAACGTCCATTACTGTTGGAACTCAAATGCAACTAACTCGAAAGTTAAATTATTTATAATAGAATACAACTATTTATAATCGGTAGAATGCGCTGAAAAATTAAAACTCACTACATCACTACATATTATAAAACAAAGTCCCCGCCGCGTCTGTCTGTCTGTCTGTTCGCGATAAACTGAAAAACTACTGAACGGATTTTCATGCGGTTTTCACTAATAGACTGAGTGATTCCTGAGGAAGGTTTAGGTGTATAATTTGTACCCGTGCGAAGCCGGGGCGGGTTGCTAGTAGCATATAAATATATTTGGATAGATAAATTAACTTAATACTAGTTGTTAGTAATATTCGCAAGTGTTACAGTTACTGCTTTTAACAGGGTTCGCATAAACCATCGTGTCCATAAAATAAATTTACTCTATGAATATGACTTCAATCGTTCAAGTTGTTTATAGGGTATACGATCAGTGAAAAACGCACGAACGTAAGCACCTGGTTTAAATATGTGGAGTATGGACTGGATGCTTGAAGCAGATATTCTGTTAACCCAAGCTTTGGTGCCCCACACGCCACGGCGAAATATATAGGCCCAGAATACGTTGTGATATGGCTGTTAACCATATCCAAAAAATATATATACATAAGACATAAATATTATGATGATCTCAATAACAGTATACTCAATTAAGGAATATATTTTGTAAAGGTCTAACCCTAGGCGTAGATGCTTTGGGGCACGCCACAATTGTGGCGGTAAGACCCATCATGGAGGATTGGCTGGAGAGGTGACATGGCGCTCTCTCCTACCGGATGACACAGGTGCTCACCGGACACGGCTGCTTTGGTAAGTACCTGTGTCGGATAGGCCGGGAGCCAACGTCTGTGTGCCACCATTGCATGGGCTGTCGCGAGGACACCGCACTCCACACTCTGGTGGAGTGCCCTGCGTGGGCGCGGCAACGTGCTGACCTCGCGATGGCCTTGGGTGTGGGTAGCCTCTCACTGGAAACCATGGTGATGGTTATGGTCCAGCACGAGAGCGCATGGGATTCCACCGCCTCGTTTTGCGAAGAAGTGATGAGTGCCAAGGAGGCGGCGGAAAGGGAACGGGAGAGATCTAGCACTCTTCCGTCCCGAAGAAGACGCACCAGGCGCCGGGGAGAGCGAGACGATCTCCGGCCTCCATGAGCGCTTGCCTGAGGGTGATGGGATGGGTTACCCGTCGCCCTAACAGAAGCAGGCCCGAGACGGCGGCGCGACGTGTTCCACGCGCACCTCTCTAAATCGGAGGGGGCAAGGCCCCCACGCGAAATTGTGAGGTCGCCTGTTGCCGAGCAGGCGGCCAAGTCTGCCGGGGCTCACAGGGACTTCCTTTCTAGGGTACACCTGAGTCCCCGGCAATAGGACCCCGTGACGGAACACCGTGTGGTTTTAGTTGATTCGAGTCCGACATACCACCCTACCGTTAACCCCGGTGAGGTGATGACCCGTGGGGGTTTCCACACGTAAAAAAAAAAAAAAAAAGCGTAGATGCTTTGTAAATATTCTCCGTTTTTGCAACATTTTTCATTGATGCTCCGCTCCTATTGGTTGCAGCGTGATGTTATATAGCCCTCTTCAATAAATGGGCTATCCAACACTAAAATAATTTTTCAATTCGAACCAGTAGTTCTTGAGATTAGCGCCTTCGACCAAACAAACAAACAAATAAATAAACTCTTCAACTTTATAATGGTTAGACATAGATTATGACCAACCACCCACTTCGAGAAAATTTTAATTGGTGACCACAAGCCATAACCCCGTCATTTCCCTTAAGGCGATTTTTAGCATACCCTTGTTTTGTTTACACTTGACGACATTAGCAAACAATTAACCTTCGATGCCACTCATTCAAATTTTCAAGTTAGTATCAGTTACGATATAGGTAAAATACCTTTATCGTAACTGATACTAACTTGAAAATTTTAGCATAAGTGAACATGAAGGTCTTCAAAGAACACATACCTACCACATACGTCTAATATACACAGAGTCACAAGTTGCCTAGCGCAAGTAAGTAAAACATTTTCCTTATATCTAGCAAAGTAAAGTCATTGCATATACGCCGTGCACCAATTATTTAGTAAGAATTAGTGTGGCAGTTATGAATTGACAAGAAATTATAATTAAGTATTTTACAGTTAATTATCTTAATTATAAAACTTTTTAAAATAGTTTTTATTTGTTGAAATACTCAAGAAATACTGTTTTTGTGTCGACTGCATGTTTAATAGGTACTCATTTTATCTTCTTGCGCCGGCACGTCACGACCGGAGAGAGACAGTTAAACAAAACGTCAGCTCTTTGTCACTTATGCCGCGTTCCAATAAACAAAAAAAGATTCGCTTTACTTACGAACGGTAAAATTTTCGTTGAAAATTCAACGAAATTTTACCGTCCGTAAGCAAAGCGAATCGTTTCTTGTTTATTGGAACGCGGCATTAAAGGCGTAGTTATAAGCCACGCCGCTGTAGAATTGCAAATTTATAGAGAAATGACTGTGTGAAAATTTCCACTTGGAACTTGTAAATGTTGGTTGCTAACGGCTGTCATAAATATCATAAACACAATACGTCGTTCACATACAAACTATAATGTTAATCTATACCTTAGGTTATGTGGTCCAGTCAGTCATTACCTTATGCCAAGTAACTGACAAATTGGCTTTTTACAAAGATGTTACACGTTACCTAGAATGAGAGGATAAAAGTCTATCAAAGAAGTATTGTGTGTCGCCTTTCAGAGGAGTGTGACCGATGGGTGACGGTCGCACCGGGTGACGGGACCCGTCTTGGGTGAGACGGGTCAATGCCTGTCGGGGGTTGCGGAAGAATGCAATGGCGATTCTCGCTCCCCCGATCATAGGCAAGCAGTGGAACACCGGGGTGGTTTTTAGTCGGTAAGAGTCCGACAGACCCCTTCGCCCCCCCCCCATTAGGGCGGAGGACATCCATGAGGATCTTCCACCTCGACATCAAAAAAAAAAAAAAAAAGGTTGCTGCTACCGCAAAACAACGCACGTATATTGTGTAATACTTCACAAATCTTGTGACGGTTAAATAATTGACAGGTTTAGACATTTGACAGGCGTTTGTAACTATTTGGACTCAACGATTGATGAAGTTAACTTTGGAGCGGTGTGTGCGAGGATAGATCATCGCTTATGCTATGTTATAAATGTTTCTAAACTTTTTTTCTTTTTCTTCAATACTGTTCCTAAAATATCTAAAACTAAATCCTGACCGCAACAGTGTAGTAGCAGCGTCGTACAGTTGCCGCGCTGTCCTGCAGACTTCAAGAACAATAGTTGTCACGATAATTTGTTATCTTAGGAGTGTGCATGTAGACAAACATTCACGCACTAGGGAGCAATGCACTCGGTCAATGCAGCCGCGCCGCCTCATGACATGCGTCATCTAATCTAACCACCGTCTTCCTCGCACATTATGGTAAGTAAATATAAATTGTCTTTAATAAAGCACCCTCTTTAAAAACAAAACATAAATAATTTTATTATTTAGTGGTAAATGGTGCAGCAGATAAGTGATTGCAGTATCATTTACTGGATTTATTCCATATGTTTCAATAACGTTAACTAGGTAGGTAGTAATTACATAATACATTAATAACATTAAAAAAAATATAACTCTTCGATATGAAATAAAAATGTAACCTCAAAAATAAAACAAGATTGCCTCAGCAACTCTTGTAATGTATTCTGTGGTTTAAATGAATAATGAAACATGTTATCATGGATGTTTGTATTACTTGTCAAAGAAGTCGCATTAGTCAAAATAGTTACTAAGTAAAGTTAATTACTAGTTCTTGCTCATCGATGTGATGTTGACAAACTGGCAGCTAAGTCGCCTACGCCATTATTCAGCTATGTAGTTATGATTATGAATGAATAACTTGTACTAATAAGTATTTCTGAATGATTAAAATTTACAAATTTTATTCCCCAAAAAACATGGTAAAATGTGGTACCTACTAGTGGCCTTCAAATCTTTTTCATCGTGGTAATTTTATGCATTTTTAGCATAGCAAGCGGCAAAGTTTAAGGCTGTGATAAATTTTCATTAATTAACTAGATTTGCAAAATTTTAGTAAGTTAATAAATAACGTTACAGTTCTTAAATATAAATAAATCACAATGTTATTATTCCATAAATATAGACAATTAAGTTCTCAAGAAATAGGTATGTCTACTTAAAAAAAAATTAAACTTACTACCTAATAAAATTAAGTAGCATATCTTGATAAATTAATATGAGATGTCAATAATGACGTTTCTTAGCGTTATAGAGAAATATACTGTGTTACTTACGTCAATACTGAGGCAAAAGACTTCACCACTTCGTCGAAACATGTCGCCACATCAAGGACGGTAAAGCAATGCTATTGGTCGGTTGATAAATATTGATGAATAGTGGAGTTATATAAGGCTAAGAATTTATTATAAGTTGATAACTATCACTTCAGTTCGGATCGACGTACGAACAACATGGCAGTGATTTTGATAGTTTATAGCAGTGGTGGTGAAGCTGTTGATAACAATAGGAAAACACCTTTAATAGTTAGGTTAGGTTAGGTTAGAGGTTACAATCGATGCAAAAAACCATTACGAATTGCCAATTTTCAGTCTTGTGTCAGTTTCAATATCGTACTATATTATTTAGTATTAGCAGTGAAGTATTAAATAAAATACTACTACGTGTTGCAAAACCCCTACTTTCTCTACTCTACATCAGTAAAGCGCACACACACAGAGACGAAGTCATATTGTAATTGACACAATAGATAACGTAGCGTTGTCTACTAACAGCATACAAATGCACAACAAACGGTTTCATACAGATGTGACGGGCGACATACTTCGACACAATGCGATACTATAGGGCTGCAGGTTTTACTAATGAAAGGGCCTTACATATTGACAGGTATATATGTTAGTTAAAGTTAACAACAGCAGCATTATAACATTTTTGCCATGGCTTTACACATTTTTCAGATATCATTTTCTTAATCGTTGGATTACAAGTGTTGAAATATTAGTTATCACTGCGCAGTATAATAATCGTCGCTAAATTCTTTGTGTAGCATCGAACACTTCGTATTTGATTTGATTCTGAGTACCTACATTTATTTTTGACTTTTAATAGAATCAAGAAATGTATTGATTTGCAAGCATAATTTACATTGTATCGATATTTCATTTTATAGAACACTTTTAAAATACATTTAAGAGCAATGAAATAAATAAATTTTTCTCTTTTGGAAAAACCTTTTTTTTTATCTGGAATAAAAGTCCATGTACACTGCAGCCCCTCTTTTCATGGCTGTCTCTATCCATCCAATGGTTGCTTGGAGAGATTGCAAACTGCGATAAGGTCGCCAATCGCACATAGTATTAGCTAGTAAGTAAATACTTACTAGCTAATACTATGTGCAATTGGCTAAATAGATATAAAAAAATATTGTAATCTAGTGATCTGTGTACAATAAAGAGTACATCTATCTATCTATGTGTGTTGTGTGTACCTACGTGGTTCTTTCAGACAAGTGCTGATATTTAAATATTAATATTAATCTTTATTGATGTAAATAACCTTTAACATTTTACTTAAAAACTAAAATACATTACTCTTATGGTTTAGGTTACACCGATAGTATAACCCTAACTCCCAAACTAGGTGTACCTGTGACTTGGGTGTTAGTGTTCTGCCGTCACAATGGCATACACATCATAGGTCATAAACCCAATGAGAGTTATAATATAATAAAGACATAATTGTGAAAAGTGCATAGAGGGGAGTAGTGTACATGTATGTTCGTTTGTGTGTGTTTGTGTGATTTTTGAAGTGAAACTTCTTTATCGACGTATGGGAGAAATTTTTGTAGCAATCGTCACGTTTTTCGGTTACGCGCCATGTTGCTTTTTTTATCAAAGTTTAGTAAAGTGACGTAAAGAATATAATGTAATATATTATAATAATAACAACAATATATTAGTTTTGAAGTTTTGTTTGAAATAAGAATAACAATATATTAATTTGAAAGTGATAAAATAAAAAGACTTATTCAAATTTAAGTGAATTTACAAGAAAAGTGAGAGTGATTATATATTTCGTTTTATAATTTCTTAAGGCTTAAGCCTTATCTACCCCATTTTCGTGAAGTTGCAAATAGTAGAAAAATGATATGTCGTAAAGAAGTTTCACTTCTTACCTGTGTACTCTGGTACACACACAAATTTTTTTTTTTATAAAATGAAGACTTTTACTTAAAAAGTTTTTTAAATGTGTATGTTGTATCGCTACACAGTTATAATACATGTTTTTCTTTCTTAAAAAAACGTCATTAATGAGCTTGAACCACGACCACCGCTTAAGAAATTATTTCCACAAAGCGAGATAGATATGGTTAGTTTAACCACGCGAAACGAATATCAAGTTAAAATAATACATTTCCTTAATATTGTTCAGTGTCAGTCTAAATAAAGTAAAGCGAAGTTTTATTACACTTTAATCATTTAGACAAAAAAAAGCCTTGGACCGGTTATGCTTGTGTCACAATGTTTGCAAAAACATTTATCAAGGAAAATTATTTGTAAGCGTACTAAATCATTGACTTCGCAGCCAAGAAAGTTTAACAGAAAATAATATTATACATATACTTGGCTTACATGATTTAGTTTTAACAAATTTAATTACCTTTGATTCTTACATATCACAGGAAGTCGATGCTGGGCCACAGGTAGCAATATACACTGATTTCAGCAGCGCTTTTTAAAAGGCGAACCACTTGCTTTTATTGCTGTAGAAACTAAATGATCTTGGTGTGGAAGGATCGTTGCTTAATTGGTTCAAGTCATACATACATAACAGACCACAAAGCGTGTCTATCAATGGGTTTGAGTCGCAATCATATGATGCAGTTTCCGGGGTACTTCAGGGTCACTATAAGGCCCCTGCTTTTCCTAATATTTATTAACGATAAGATATCTCGGATGCAGCACGGTAAAATGTCACTATTTGCCGAGGATCTCAAAAATTACTGCTCAATTGAATCATTCAGTGATTCTAAACTAATCCAAGACAATCTTAATGATATCTTAGACTGGTGCAATGCAAAATGTATAGAAATAAATAAAAATACATAAATGTTTTAATATTAAATTTACCCGCAAAACCACTTGTTACGAAGTACGAGATTAGCGGAACCTATTTAAGAAAAGTTAACAAAATCGGTAATTTGTGCGTTATCATCAATTGTTCTATAAGTCCCGAAGCTAACTTGAAGATGGCGCATATATATTATTTTTGGAAAGTTCTGGCCATCAAATGATATGGACCCATATTTTTTTTCAAAAATCTTAGAATGAAATATTGAGTTACAGATATTTATGTGACGCTACTTTTGTAATTTCAAAAACAATGAAAAAAAAACAAATTTCGTGTGTTGACAAAACATTGTTTTGTAATGGAAAAAACACCGTTCAAGCACAGCAGTGCTTATAAAATGTTATCCGGAATCTGGTCCGTCTAAGCCAACCATTTGTCGGTGGTATACCGATTTCAAACACGGTCGTATACACTTAAATGATGCTGAACGCTCTGGTTCCCCAAATGAAGCAGTGACATCAGAAAACATCAACTAAGTCCTGAAAATCGTGAAGGGAGATCGAAAGGTAAAAGTGTGTGAGATAGCCGAGATAGTAAAGATTTTAACTGGTAGTGTTTTCATTATTTTACTTTAAAATTTGGCCATGAAAAAGCTTTTTCCAAATGGGTGGCGCGTTTGCTAACAATTGCTCAAAAGCAACAACGTATCAATGATTTATGGTACTGGTCAATAGAATAAAAAGGGTTTTTTACGTCGGCATGTGACAATGGATGAAACATGGATTCACCATTTTAGAAGCTTATTTTGAAGCCAAAGAAATCGTTCTACACACGTGGAATAGAAAAGTTAGAAAAACGTTGGAGGGAGTGGCTGTATGGCATTCAACGTTTTTCTAACTTTTGAGACTACGTTGATGAATAAAAAAGAATTTAATCAAAAAAACTTTGTTTTAGTATCGGTACTTATTGAACCACGTATCATTATTGTTTAGTGGACCAATAAGGTAGACTAAAGAGGGACCAATGTCTAATAAAAAAATGTACACCTTTAATTAGCAAATAAATGCTTATTATTATTATAAAGCTAACTTTTCCATGGCACTTTGGAAAATCCTGGTAAACAGCATCCTAGCACCTGCAATTTATACAAAAATAAAGCTATTGGCAAAGTTTAACCCAATTTTACATAGAATATATCAGAAAATTCAAGATTAAGATAATAGAACGTTTATATCATGGTTATAAAAATTTGTTAGTTTCGATAAGTAAATAGGAATAGGGATTTTCTAACTCAAAACAGTGTCAAACAACGAAAAAAGTTTTGATTTATAAAATAATAAATAATTTAGATATATTTAGCTAATCTTTAGGTAGTTTGAAACGCGTAAAGTAAAACCTTACTTCATCTCCGTTTAACTATTTTGAACTAGTATATCTTCGACAACCCTGCTTTTATGCGCACATACATAAGTATGGCAATGGCATGCTTGTAACCATGTTGACATATGAAGCTGTCGTCGGAAAGAGCCTCTCCGGGTAAATTTATAGCAAACTACAATGCAATACAAATTCATATGCTCAAGTATTAAGGAAAACACAACATGTGCTCGTGTTTAACAGTTTCGTCGAAATAGTCAAGACTATTTATGAGCCAACAACTACTTTATCATGTATTGACTTATGAATAGGATTGCTTCGTGAATGCGATGGATTTATATAGCGGTGTTTCTGCCCCATTTATATAATACTCGTCCGTATTCACGAACAATAAGTAATGTTTGTCAATCTGGGTTAGTGGTTGTTTAGCACGAATCTGTTCGCAAGAATCGTGAATCGCATCGTGAATTCGAATGAATCAACCCTTTTTAAAAATAATATTTTTTGAGGTGTCGATTCGCACAGATGGAATTTATTAGCGTGCGGATTGACGTGAGAATGTTTCGATTTTTAATAAGGATTCCATCAAAATGCAGTCGTACACACACTATCTTATCAAGTATGCATACATATCAATATTTTTAATATTTTCTCGCCATTTTAATAACATCGAAAAGTTTATTTCATTTAGCGTGATCGAGTCTATCATATTATTTTATTCTGTAAATTATTATTTATTGTTTTTGAAAAGCGTAATAAAATATGATATTTATTACGCTCTTCATTCTTCTTCTTCTTCATTGAGTCAGTAATTACAAAATTTAAGCTGTTTCAAAACCTTTTAATGCCAATGATTTTTGCCACGAATTAAATTTTTTTATTAATATTCCAATTAATTGCGAATAATCTGAATTCCCGGCCAAGAATCAAAAATCTTGAAATCGAATTTGCGAACAATTAACAAATATGATTTGACTGGTATTTCTTATATCTTGTAATAAACTGGAATGAATGAATATTTTGTTAAATTCATATTACCTACCTTAGTAATAAATGGAAATTGAATAAAGGTAAACCTTTATTAAATTACGAGTATATGAGATTTTTAATTTTCATTTCACTTATCATATAATAAAATTAATTATACTACATTAGGGACATGAAACGTTTGTATTGATGTTTATGTGTGAAACTGTATAATTTATACACATATATTTTAAATACATTACTACAATATAAATAATAGTAGATTAGTGTTACTCTACTAGTCCATTTATTATTACTTAAAAACTCTGTAGAAGAAGCTTAAACCAAAAAATGAGGTTTAGCCTAAAACAATAAGTACATTATAACCACATGGTTCCTACCTATGAGAGACTATATTAACGCAAAACTGGTATTCGTAACACCTTAGTAGTTGACGTTGTGGGTTTAAATTACATTTTCCATTCAGAATACCATAACAATATGACATTTTTGGGACATTGGATAATATTTTTTGAATCACGTAACAATAACTCGTTATTTTATCACGAGAATTAATAAAAGAACGCGGTTCTTACTTGTCGAAGTAAGAATCTGCATCTCCATAGTGTATTTTTTATGTACCGAACATATCTTACACCCACGAAACGAGAATTGATCTCATATTTTGACCAACTTACGTATACAATGAGATATTAATATAACAATTAACTATCTTATAACTATAACAGGATAACAACTTCGTATCAAGGATGTTTACATTATCTCACGACGCTTGGCCGACTGTGTTTCAGTGTCAAAACATCCCGTTACGGCAATCTGTCCCCTTATCATGTAACATTGTACACTATCGTGACTATTAAATACAAACTCACTGTCAATAGTTTGCTAAAATGACGATAAACGTAGTATACGTTTATCGTAGTATTGGCCATAATACGGGTTATTCACGGTTTAGTAATAATTTTTTGTTTTGCATTCTAAGCTGATTTTTGAAGACTCGTTGGCCTTACAAGGATCGGTTTCAAATCCTGTGCCGGTCGATCATAGGGCAATTGATTATTTTTCTTATATCTTCGTTTTAAATAATTTTCCTGGAAGCAAGGTTTTAGTCACTGAAAAGTCAAAAAAAGAAGAAATGACGTCTCTGCACCAAAGTGGCATTCAACTTATCGACACTAATAAGCTGTAGCGCTACTAGTTGTAGGTTTAGGGATTGAAATAAATATGAACTATGTTAGGTTATCTACAGTAGACTAAAAAAAAGTCCTACTTAACAACCCTACTTAATTTATTTATGCCCTGTTTATATAATCAAGAAACGACACGTTTTGCTTACGGACGGTAAAATTTTCGTTGAAGATTAACGAAATTTTACCGTCCGTAAGCAAAACGAATCATTTCTTGATTATAGGAAGCGGGCATTAGAGACCCACAAGAGATGCTCATCGCGCAATTGAAATAAGTTTGAAGTGCGACTGAGTCTGTTAAAAAGTAACATGTTTCAAACTACAGGATCAAACACATGAAAAGTTAGCATACATTTTCATACACTGAATATCGTTAAAACTACAACCAGTAACGATTTTTGATATAACATAATCTAGTGGACCTGCCTAATTTCTCTTAACAAATAGCCGAATTTTTAAACTGAGTCTGAGTTGCAGATAAAACTAAATCAACATTGATGTTAATTTAGATATTTTTATATTCTTCACTGTTAATCAGTTTATCTTGCGTAAAAATGTGGTCACGTTACATATCAGGCATAGAGTACGTGTTTCAGCAGAGTCTCGCGTTTATCACTTAAGCAAATATCGGATGCTGAGCACTTTTCCACCTATCGTACGTATACAAGTCAAGGTGTAATAACTGCTACCTCGTGAATGTTTTCTAATAAAACTGTGACACATATGTAAGGAGAGCTCTACTGATACGATAATAATTTATATGTATAATTTATTTTAGTAGGGGGTGGAGAACCTCAACATATTAATTTTTTCTTGTTGTATCAAATGATTCCATTATCATTTTTCTAATGTTGCACAATATTGTGTAAAACGTCTCGGTATGGTTCGGAAATGATCTCGTCTAGTCCGACATGTGTTCAACATTTCTCAGAAGTGTGTTTAAGTCATAGTGTGATGTTTTATAGCCTGGAGGCTTCGATCAAATGTACAATCGATAAACTTCCCCTCACACAAATCCCGTCAAATAATGGCACCAGATAGTACTTACTACATACTTTACATGCATGCGTTCGATTTGCCATCCTAATATAATAATAATCAGACAACAGACAATTGGTTTTAAAGCGGCTTACAGTATTCTACCAACGTTAACCCAGTATAACACAAGCAATTTAGATTGGTTGCAGGAGTCATCAAAAACTCTGGTAAACACGTGACCCACGTTACTTAAGCTTTACAATAAAAAAGTACAATAACTACACGATTTTACCTGTTTACTTTGCGACTAGTAAACATGTAGCGAACATGTTTTTCCAAGAGTTACCACTTATCACAATACCTACACGTATTGTTATATTGGTTGTATGGAGGCGATGAATGCCTCATCAAGGCCATCACGGGCACGGTATAACACGATCAATCATATTAGTCGATAGTTAATGTATCGATATATCGATTGACATCGTTGCAAAACGAGCCGGGTCGATGCGACGTTCATTATCTATCCCATGTCGATTCATGCTGAATGTAATGTTCGCAAGTTAAAACGGCTCGATGCTTTATAACATTCGCAAATTACGTTTAGTTTTTCCAAAGTACTTGTAGGGTCACTAAGCAAATTGATGGTTTTCATTTGACGAGGTCGCAAGCTATATTAGTAACAATCGTGAAAGTTAACGTTCAAACCCAGAGACACAATATTCTACGGTGTGCAGGTGAAAGTTTGTGACACTGACTAATCGATGTGACATAGAACGTGCGTGTTTTTGTCCATTTTTGACATTGCAAAATACGAAAGTTTTATCCTGTCAAATTATACAAGCAGTTTCGTTTATGTGCGAAAGCTAGAAGATAAACTGGTCGGGACGAACGAAACGAGCGAATTGAGTTTTGATAAGACGAGATTACCAGACGCGAATGATCGGCATGGAGCTATCGACTTTGGCAATGTCGTCGTCGGTGTGGCAACAGTGCGATGTTACGTAAGGTGCGGGACGCGGGGAGAAGCAGCAGGTTACTGACCTGTATGGTTCGCCGGTGCCAATTCGCCCAAACCACATCAAATCACGAAATCTTGATTGCACAAACACGATGCAACAAAAACAAGCGATGCTTCGCGCTTTATTTGCAAATGATGTCAAGGCATATAATGTTCCCTCGGCTTGGATAATTAAGGAGTAAAACGATTTTAATAAAACCACTAGATAGTAATTCAAATAAGATAGTCTAGTAATAAGATACAGTTTCTCCTACTTGAGTGGAAATTAGCGTCCTGGAGCATTAGAACACGAAGTTAGTTCCTTAGATAACACTAAACAATCACTAAAAAATGAATAGGTATAGTGAGCTGAGTGCATCGCAGAACTAAAATTTATCGTGTCACTCCAGACGGAACGACCGCGACGGTTAGTCAAATTGACACATAAAAAAAACAAATTTGGTACTGTCGCTTAACTCTCGTTACCGGCAAAAACTGGTCATGCCTTTGCGGGTCTCGGTAGGTAACCATCAACGTGATGCCAAATTTGGCACAAGCACGACCTGGCAACGTCGCAGCAGCAGGCTGTACCTCGCTCAATGCACGTAGCCACTTCGCGTCATGTAAACAAACACTATTGCGTCACTCTTTGATACACGCAAAATTATGCCTTAACACTCGTCACAAAAAGTCCCAATCGAACGCAGCTCAATGAATACGCGAACGCAGCTCAATGAATACGATAAAATTATGTAATAATACAAATATTTGGATAATAAAATAAATAATTATTATATAATAATATTCCTGCTTTAAATGTTACGTAGAACACGATTTTTGGAAAGGTTTCCATATATGAACGAATATTGTGTATTAAGAACAGTTCGTGATCGCGTTAATTCCCGTTTAAATACATAAGTATAACAAGTCTAGTCGCTAACCTAGTCTTATAGTGAATCCTTTTTGGAAGAAGAGGCAATATTAAGGTCACTTACTGTTCGATTGCAAGTTCAATCAATATATTCAACTCTAGTATTTAATATCAAATACTTCGACCTCGATACTTTATTAAAAAGTATATCATTATAAAAATGTGTAAAGTAGGTAACAGTTATGTGCCTATTCCCGACGCAAGCTGCCGTCTCCCGTCGCTCACGTTGAGCCATCACGAGGCTTGGCCTCGTATCCACGTGCCGTCTAGCCAGCCGCTTACGCAAACATTTATTATTTTCTGAATCGTAATGGCGTGAACGTTTTGCAGTGAATACCATTGAATTACCAGTAAAAACTCAGTTCTTAGTCATGAAAATTAAAGTAAATATTTAGCTGATCAATTACAGATTTTATTAGAAAACCTCATCGTGGATGAGCTAAAATTAAATATTTAACAGTTTAACTGTGCATGCAAATATGTTCACATTATATTTAATTTATTATTTAGGCTCTAGGCATGAAGATTGTGCGATTTGAGAGTTTGAGAGAAATACAAGTACAAAACAGTACCTACAGGCGCGAGCATGTTGAATATGAAATGAAATATTATTATGTTTGTATAAAGTGAAATCCAAAGTAGGGCGCAAACAAAGATGCATGTTCTAAACAAAAGATACTTTGCTTTAGCAACAAAATTGAGGACACCCAATTTGTACTGTTTTGCAAGGTTGTGAGATTTTATGTAGACTGCAACGGAATAAAAGTTTTCGCAACGTACCATTTTGTTTCTTTTTGCAATCTAAAATTCCTTCCAATATGAATTTTTTTGTTAAGATCCCTAGGGTAGTAACTATCGGCCAAAGTCTGCCTGGGTTCTCGGGGACTTCCTTCTTAGGGTATACCCGAGTCCCTTGCGATAGACTCACTTGTGACGGAACACCGTGTGGTTTTAGTCGGTTCGATTCCGACATACCACTTCATCCATAGCCATGGCGTGTCCATAACCATGGTGAGGTGATGACCCATGGGGGTTTCCAAATAAAAAAAAAATAAAAAAAAGGGTAGTAACTATAGGTACTACGTAAGTCGATATCAGGAAGTTGTAATACACAATAAAGGACTGTCACAGCAATTTCGGTTGCGTCGTGACGCGAACTGGCGTGGCGGGCGACTATACTTTCAAAAGTGCCCCAGATGTTGATTAACGGTAAAAAGACCATCTCGCGACAGATGCTCCACTGCATATTGCGGCGTTTGCAAGCAGAAGGGGAGTGTTTTAATTATTTTGAATATTTTTAAATACATTCGCAAAAATTTAAGAAAACGTCAAAATTACGATATTGAATAATTTACTAACTTTTACACTTTCGCGTTCCATGACATAATTATGTATTTCCACGGGAATTAACGAGATCACGAAAAAGTATTACATACAGACCTCAGCCTATGACCATCTTCTTTTCTTATCTTTTCACGTCATATTTCCTCGAATTCATTGTCTCCCAACCTCCTTTAGTTAAACGCAATATAAAGCTTTCTTTATTAATAGAAGTACTAGTAAGTTTATCGGTTGGTTTTTGATCATTAACAAGATATTAAGATATTTCAATATAATTATATTCCGTTCTTAATTAAGCTGTTTGTATAATTACTAATTGCGTGTCTAGCTTGGCACCGATCGATATTTCCGTCATCTATGTAATATGACGGAAATATCGGTGAACATACATAAAAAAAATACATACAGCCAAACATAGAGCCTCGTGCTATTTAATGAGGGTACTCTGTTTTCTAATTATTTTGAATGTCTTTAAAAAAATTAAAATGTAATTTAATTTTAAAGTTTACAATTTTTAAGTTGCAAACATGTAAAGTAATAAAAATTAAATACTTACTTAAATAATAATAAAGTAATTCATTAAGTTATATCAACGCAAACTATAATTAGTACAGGGCTAACACGCATGCCAAAATGAGTTGCGTACGCGACCGATAAATCATTCGGTAAGTTTCGGGTACTCTAGTAAAAGAGTGTAATATGTTACTTTGTAACTCTTACTGTTATTTAATTGGCCAAATTCTAAAGAACGTTGACAATTTATTTTATGAGCGTGCGGCGCGTGTTTAAAGGCAAAAGTTTTTATGTAAATGAGTTTAAGTGAAATTGCTATCAAAAGCTTTGTGGGTTATCACCTCTTGAGGATTTAATAATCTAGAATTATTTCTTAAAAGAAATAACAAATGTCTACGGGTATAAGTTACAGAGACTGGGATGACTGATTCAGAATAAATGATTACAGGTACATATATTACGGTGATGGAAATGTACGATCGAGTTCAGTGATAGATTTAAATGAAAATACAACGTGTCGTTCGGCCGCACCCTTCTTTGTGAAGCGAGTGTTGACGCGATTACATATTCATCAGCTGAGATGTGCGCGTCTGTGCGTCACGCAAAATTAACTTGAAATGTGACTCCTTCATGTAACATTTGTGTTTGTCGCTCACTATATTTAGTCTGTTTGTCAATAACTTTACAGTTGTTAAGGGTTCAGCTAAGATAATTCCTTTTATTTGTTTTTTTTACCTGCTTCTCTGCTTCGTGTAACAATCGTTGCATAAGGTTTTTAACAGCTATTTAAAAACACTCCTTATGCGACTTGTGCGTTGTCAACTTATTGCTCCGCTTGGAAGCAAGAAATTTTTGGGATTCCCAAATTGGTGGATTTTTGATACTGTTTATACTTTTCCATGTAAAGTTAAGCATTATGGTATCACAGAGCCAATCAGTTTATCTGGTTGAATCAACTGTATTTTTTGGATAATTAATAATAACTTGAGGCACCTCACACGGCCGTCCGATCCCAAACTAGGCGGAGCCTGTACTATGGTAACCATAACCAGACTGCTGATAAACATACTTAAATATTGCCAATTATAGATAAATTACACGCAAACACAGAACAAATGATCGTGCTCATCAAAAAATTATTTGTCCTTGTTGGGAATCGAACCTCTAGCTTAGTAGTCAGGGTCACTAACTACTAGACCAACAGTCGCGTCGAAACTCGTCTCGTCGTCTCTAGTGCTGAAACAAAGCTTTACGACTTTTGCGGTTAGCAAAGTAAGACAGCTGTGAAAGACTCGTATACACGAAAAATAGTAACTTAAATTCTGTAAATTCAAGGAATAATAATGCGGAATTGCATCGAATTAGAAGATATGATATTTGTTAATTTCTAAAAAAAAAGTGCCCGAAGTCTCAAAAATGTTCAGATCTCCGACGTTGAAGTTTTTAGTAACGCGAGATCGCTAAGCTGCTATCTCGGCTCGAGATTGTATTCCCTATTCTTATCTGAAGATCTTATCAATGTGTTTGTATTTTATTCAAATAAATCGAGATTGTTGTTAGTAATTGTTAATTTATTATTATGAAATTAGATAATAATTGCCTCTCATGGCGTCTTGTTTTGTTTTACCGTTTTTTATCACACTTATTACTACGCCTTGGTACCAGAACCGGTCAAAATAATATGTTAGGTATAGATAAACTTTCGACTATTGTTTGTATATATATACATATTGTTACTTAAAAAAACTACTATGTTGTAAGTTCTGGCGAAAGAATAAGTAGTGTTAATGTAACCTTTAAATTAAATGAATTGATTCTGTTTTGTTAAGCCATTTACATAATAATTTGTAAAATTGATTTCATATGGTTACGTACAAGATTATATGTAATATGTTTGGTTGTTAAAATAGTACAAGTAACCTTGTACGCAAAAACATGAGAGTACGAGCAGTTAAAAATTTTCTTTGGTTCGAAAACGACGTTAGAAAGTGTTAATTCTTTTGCATTCCCGTCACGTTGTTACTTATACATATTCTCACATTTTCACACGCGACAAAGACTTACATCAAGAGATACTACATCGATCGGCAT
Organism: Callimorpha dominula; assembly: GCA_949752705.1. Taxonomy (NCBI): domain Eukaryota; kingdom Metazoa; phylum Arthropoda; class Insecta; order Lepidoptera; family Erebidae; genus Callimorpha; species Callimorpha dominula. Next base: position 8,815,749 of record OX457010.1, on the reverse strand, counting down.
AAATAAAATTTAAGAAACGAAATACTAACTTCAATGAAATTTTATTATAATATATTTAGTCCGCCCTTAGAAATGAACGAACTAAAATACACATAAAAAGTGAATGAAGTAAGTATTCAATGGTGATTTATTTTTCTCACTATGTATTAATTTTTAATTACGTCCCGCATAAAGGTCTTTGTCCATGATAATGTAAGATAGAAGTTGAGATCTTTTACCCGAGATTTTATGAATCTGAATTTACGTGGCCGTCTATGTCTGGTCAAGTCAATCATTTTTCTTACATCACAGCAGTATTCCCTTGCCTTGCAAATATATTTCTTTTTAAAAACGCTAACGGGAAAATAATAGTGATTAGAGCTAATTAGGTGTAATTTGCTAGCTCTAACAAATAATCAATTAATAATAATAACAAATCCAAATCAAGTAATCATTCCAAATCAGTACGTTAACTTAGACATCTGTCCAACGGGCTTGTTAAAAGTTAACGAAGGCACTGATTTGGTTTTCTGCTGTTCATGTAGAAGAATTTGGACTCCTGGTAGATTACGTTCAGATTTGACACTTAAGTAAACTTTTAAAAGACTAAGTAGGCGATAGGCCCGAAACGTGTAAATGATAAAAGTAATGGTACTGTTTAATCACAGCTGCTTTTTTTTGGTATTGGGGGCAAACGAGCAGACGGGTCACCGTTTGAACATATTGTTATGCCTTACCTTGTAGCCGCTGTTGTCCTGTTGTAGGTGCTGTAGTCCGTTGTGTTGCTGGTATGGGCTCAGCACGCGACGCTTCTTGACAGGCTGACGAGCCGGCGACACGGCCGGCTGGTAATTGGGCTGCGTGCTCTGGGGCTGACTGCTGTGGTATTGCGACGCCGGCTCAGGGAACATGACATGCATTCCCTACCAACAATACAATAACACATGTTACTAATATTATCTCTTTATACATTAATCATTTACAATTAACTTACTATTAAATATATATTGATAGCAGGCTAGGCCCACTCCGGTCAGTAGGTATGAAGCTACAGGTACCTAGCAGCGTCGATGAGTCGTACGAAATTCAGGGGGCTGCCACGCGCCGGCCAGGTAGCACGTTACTTCGATACTCACTCACGCGCTACGTCGCTTCGCCCGTTCGTCGCTTACAAATTACGTTTCCCGTATTTACGTAGTTAGATTATATTAGTAATTATAATCAGTATAGTAAGATACTTACAAGTTCTGTTTACAAGGTCAAGTTTAGCTTTGATGAGTACCTATATTTATTTATTAGGACCACAACAACTGATACACATTTTCTATCTATACTCTATAGAAATAAATAAAATTGGAGTGTCTGTTTGTAATATTAAAATAACCGCTTTTTACAAAGTGCATTTGGATGTATATATGGTACATATACCAAAACAACATGTTTTACAATTTTTGTCTGTATGTCTGTCTTGTTTCGGCTAATCCCCGGAACAGGTGGACCGATTTCCACGGGACTTTCACTGGCAGATGGCTGATATTAAAAGGAGTAACTTATGCTACTCTGATTTTGGAAAAAGAATGAGGGTTCCGCGCAAAATATACACGCGATATGTACACGCGAGCGAAGCCGCGCGGAATCTGCTAGTAAATAAATAAATTTGAAGTGTCCGTTTGTAATGTCATGTCATAATGACAGTTTTTACTAAATGCATCTGAATGTTTACACGGTACTTATGCCAAAAATATTTTTCACATTTTTGTCTGTCTGTTTGTTCGTTCCGGCTAATCTACGGAACGGGTGGACCCATTTAAACGGGACTTTCACTGACAGATAGCTGGTGTTATAAGGAGTAACTTAGTCAAGTTTAGCTTTGATAGGTTTAGGACTACAACAATTTTGTCAGTCTGTCTGTCTGTTTGTTCGGCTTATCTCCGCAACGGGTGGACCGATTTCCATGGGACTTTCACTGGCAAATAGTTAGTGTTATAAGGAGTAGGGTTCCGCGATTTGATTTGCATATACCTAGCTAAACACCTAAAAGAGGTAGTTTCATTCCAAGGTACACACTAACGTATGGCAAATGCCTATCTTCTTAGAGATTAAAGTATCTATGCAGAGATTGTGAAATAAAACAGTTTTCTTTAATATAAGGTACATTTATGTAGGTACTACTAAGTAAATACCTTTCTTTTATGAAGACATCCGGACTACTAAGTAAATATCTAGCCAAGTTTATTTAAAACTTCATTTGTTCACAGAAGTAAAGTAATAGGCACATAACTGGTTATTAAATATTTAGATTGATTCTTTTTACAGAAGACAACCTTAACGGCATCAGAACAGATAAGAGTTATGCGATAAAAAGAGAGGCAAGTTTTAGGTTAATATAACGCGTTTGGAATTAGCGGTGTGAGATCTGAATTGCACCTTATTGTGTCGGAGCAGGAGTCGCTATTTATTTAAATGGTATTGCGAAGAGGTCCTTCTGTACTGGTACTATTATGTATTCTGTGTTGATAGTAAAAAATCAATTGACATAAATTTACTAAATTTCAAAAAACATGTAGAATTTTTATTTAAGTTCGCCTCCAAGCTACGTCATCAACTACTGATATGAAAGAGCCCCGACTAGTTTATCGTTAAGCAAAACATTTTTTATGGTTTTTAGCAGCTAATGAACTGCAGGCTGCTCTGGGTATTATTTTTCAATAGTTTACTATCTTTTTAACTAAAATGTGTCATGTAGTGAAGTTCACTACTTGCGAACAATAACCTAAAACGATAATATTTTTTTACTATAGGGCTAAGTAACAATCCGACTAAAAATATACTTGCAGCTGGAAAATATATTTAAATGATTCACACGACACGAAAGTTTCTTACTGGCTTTGAAAAATATTTTTAATAAATATATTTTTTCCCATTGTTTACTCTTATAAAACTTGAGATGATCAATCATCTTTGAAATCAATAATGTATGGAAACCTGAATTTGTTTCACATTGATAACCCGTGTTTTGTGCCCTTCACTTCGGTAAAATGAATTTGTAATATTAAAAGCGATCACAACGAAAAGATATGCCGTCGCGAAACACCTTCACAATTTTAATATTTTTTGATGTTTACAGCCAAGTAATTTCGCAAAGAGCGCCGTAAAAATTGAGTTTTCATTTGCTAAGAGCCACCATTACTGTGAAGCATGTCGCCATTCCGTGAATCCGAAACGTAAGGCTTCGCCGTATACTGTAAACGCTTGTGTGACTTTACCGTCACGAAGGAAATTCATTAACAAATTGAGGAGCGTTTCGTAAACAGGAAACTTTAGATGGTGAAATTTTAATATTTTCTTGAAACACGTTCATTAACCTACTTGTCAATTAATTTTAGTAGGTATGATAGTTATTGCAAACGGAAAGGCAAAGAAATACGAGCGTAGCAAAACAATCTAGATTTACAATGAAACCCGATTCGCCTTGAACGGGCGAGACAGAGTCGAACCTCGACTGAACGCGAAATCCGCTTATTATAATATCAGATGCAAGCTCATAAGGTTTCCCTCAGTATTAAATACCAAATATCTCACAGTTATATTTTTTTGTAGGTATTCGTATGCAGAACATGAAGATGTGTTATTAAAGGAATTGTTTTTAAATAAGACAATGACATGCAAAATGAAGAGCAATGAACTTGGTGAGTTCCGCGAGGTAACATTTATTTAAAATTCGTGTGTTAGGCATGTCAACTTTTTATTTAGTTTATTATACTGACATAAGAATTCAAATTAATTATTTTATATTTTTGTTTAAATAGTGACCATGGATATGGAAGACTTTAGGAGTTAAATAAGAATATTGTACGAAAGTTGACATGATTAGAAAGGTAGAGACTATTGACAGTAATGTGTGGCATAAGACACCAATATGCCATAATATAATAACATGATTTGTGCGGGCAGTAAAGCGATGATTGGATACAGATCAAATGTAAGTGGGTGATTCGGAAAATTCCCCTTTATTTTTATTTCATTTTATTCTTTTACGAAACTTACACCTACAGGGGTGATTACATTTACAATAAGTACGAGGAGACTAATTACAAGTTTTCACATCTAGTAAAGAAAATGTCATATGAAATTAGAAGTGACAGATGGCATGTGAAATAATGTGCGACAACTCGGAGTTCCGAATAGTAAAACATTAATTTTCAACGTGCAACTCAATGTGAAACGGTGTCTCTTGGTCGTACATTCTTCACCCCGTGAAAAAAGCATCGCTCATCATACTTTTGAATTCTTGTATACTAATATTAAATAAGTCAACGTCGTCGAATTTTTGTGTTATTGAATTTAAGTCTCGAGTGGCCGTAATTGGAAAATTGGTGATAAATCGCGGATATAGTCGCGGATTTCTTAAGAAGGATTGATGTACGCGTAACCCAACATGGCTTAACAGTTTAGGGCAATCTACTAAACTTCTTGCAATAGCAAAGAGAAGAGCTTGGGCAGCCACGCGTCTTCGCAGATGTAGTGGTAGCAAATGAAATTTGATTTTATTCATAGATATTTAGGGATTAAGACTAAGTTACTATAAAACTAATAAAACAATGAAATCCCGGTAATGGTTGCCATTGCATTTTTTATATAGTTTTGATATCCTACTAATATTATAAACGTGAAAGTTTGTGAGGATGTATGGATGTGTGGATGTATGAATGCATGCATGCTTGTTACTCTTTCACGCAAAAACTACTGATCCGATTGCGATGAAACTGGGTGTGTAGATAGTTGGAGACCTAGATTAACACATAGGCTACCTTTTATCCCGATATTCTCACGGTACCGGGACTTACGCGGGTGAAATCGCGGGGCGCAGCTAGTGATATAATAAAACAATGTACTGTGGGAAATATGCATACACAGTTAGCAAACATGAAGCAAACAAATTTAGCCATTTGTTAATTAAACTTGTTACTTGAGAAACTCGTTACGAGATCGTTTAAAGTTGGGTACTGATATTGAGCAGGAAATTACTACGGGATAAATTTTAAGAAATAGGCAAGCCCTATGGTTGTTCCTGTTCAAATTAAGCCGACGAAAAAATTAGTACCTAGACCGAATCTACTAAAAATGGCAGATAAAATGGCGTCCATAGGCTACGGATACTTCTTACTATAAGGAAGGTCAAGCTTATTTGCCACTTAATTAATTACTTAATTTAAAAATTACATTTGCGACGGTTGACGTGTACAAACTTTTATTTATGCTTTATGTAACCAGTTCTATTTAAGTTTCTAAACGAAAAAGGGGAAAGCAGTACTTTGTAAACAAATGATATTATTGCGTCGAGAAACTAAACTGTGGACTAAAGAAACCTTATGTTTGGTATGTTGGAAATGAAAGAGTGGAATGAGAAAAAAAAAGAAAGAAAGAGAGAGAGTATGTATAAAAGAAATGGAAATCATGGTAACGACATTGAAAGAAGATTTCAAAAGGGAAATTCTCTGAACGGTGCCCTGCACTCATATATGAAAACTTAGAACGTGTCCATAAGCACGTCTGGCGGTACACGGTGAAGAAACATGAGAATAAAATTAATGCCGTAGAAATTCTCGAAAGACGTATACGGACCAGATCGACAGTTTACTGTAAAAGGGAAAGGTTAAAAGCACAGCGAGCGTGTATGAAAGGTCTGATGAATGTGGAGGAGGCGCGAGCTGTCAGTATGTCTAGATCGTGCCAAATGGCGTTCTATCGTCTCTGTCTACCCTGGACGGGAATAAGGCGTCGCATATGTATGTATGTGTATTTAATTTTATATATTTCATTATTTTAAGTAAATAAGATCGTCTGCGATCTAAATTGTTACGCGCAAATTTGTACTGCCACATTAAGCCTCCTTGCAATGTTATCTATAGAGATTAGTCACGTAATAGACGAAACTAAGCGTTAAATGTCCACAATCATATAAAACTTATCCAAGGCAGGTCGAAATTTCCATATTAATATTCGCAACTTCCATATACGGTAGTTTTGTCCTCGTTTCTAAGGGTATCCTTTCACAAGTGACGGTTAAACTTAAAGTGGACCTTAGCCAACGTAAACACAGCTCAAAACTCAATTTAACACAACAATTTTTTCAAAAATTCATAGCAACGACAAGTCAATTTTCTGTTCATTATCTCTGGACTGCGTTATTATACTCTGTAACGTTTTAACTTAGCAGATCAATCCATTCCAAGCATTTATGGAATACACATGCTGTTGGTTACCCAGAAAATGTATTTTTTTTTATATATTTTGAATATATCATACCAAAAATCAAAGAGAACCGAACAAAAAGATTTCACCACAGGCATTCTTTTGGTTAAACACATTTTGCTAAATGTTAAAAGAAAAGTTTAAGATTAAGAAATCAGGATTTATTCGGTGGACTTTTGTGCAAAGTGACATTTGCATTTGCTTTATGGTGATCGGTGAAACTCGTTTAGTACACTGATTAGTGCCAGTGAGAAGTGGAAGTACATTGCTGAGTTATTGTAACAAATTACCCTAAACAATAGTTCCTTCCGACTAATTAAGACAATAATATTAACACAAAGAAATCATTTCCATTCTGATAACAAGGTGTCAAACAGTAGATTATCAACCCCACATTTACTTAGCAATTTTGCAAACAAAGATCGAAAAGAGGACAACAACAATTCACATACGGATTTGTTTTTAAATAAATTAGTATTTTCACTGGTTCCTAAGTTTTTAATTTCTAACTTAGACAGATTCACAGTTATAATATGGATATATACAAAGGTGCCGGGTGTAAAAGGACTAATCGGAATAAACGGTATCAAAGATACGGCGCTGGAACTTCTTACTTCTTATCTAAGTAATAGGATTCAGAAAGTCGATATTAATGGCACGCTATCTCCAGGGTCTGTGGTAAAAATGGGCGTTCCGCAGGGATCTATACTCGGGCCATTTTTGTTCTTAATCTACATTAATGACTTACCTTATATTGTTAAGAACAACCACGAAATAGTATTGTTTGCGGATGATACTTCACTCTTATTTAGGCTAAAACGCATGTGTACAAATTTTGACGACGTAAACGATGCTATTTCGAAAGTGGTTCGCTGGTCTAACGTTAACAATTTACTTCTTAATGGAGAAAAAACTAAATGTATCCGGTTCACTACTCCAAACGTTAAACAGGTAAAAACGACTATACTACTTAATGAAGACGAGTTGGAACTAGTTGATACCACAAAATTCTTAGGCATTACTCTTGATTCTAAGCTTCAATGGGGCCCTCATATTGATAAATTATCGAATAGACTCAGCTCAGCAGCATACGCAGTTAGAAAAATTCGTGAACTGACTGATGTTGAAACAGCCAGATTAGTTTATTTTAGTTATTTTCATAGTATAATGTCGTATGGTATTCTACTGTGGGGGAATGCTGCCGATATTCAATCTATCTTCGTGCTGCAGAAGAGGGCTATTCGAGCAATTTATAACTTAGGAAATCGTGATTAACTGAGGCAGAAATTTAAAGAAATTAACATAATGACGGTAGCGTGCCAATATATTTATGAAAATCTAATTTACCTTCATAAAAATAAAGATCACTTCTGTAAAAAAAGTGATATACACTCTTTTAACACGCGTAATAAACATAAACTTGTTGTACCTGCCTCTAGGCTCCAAAAAATTAACAAGTCGTTTCAAGGTCAATGTGTGCGATATTATAATAAAATCCTAGATAATATTCAAATGTTAAGTATAAACAAGTTTAAGTCTACAGTAAAACGACAGCTATGCCTTAAGGGCTATTACTCAGTAGGCGATTATATACAGGATAAAAACGCTTGGGATGGAATTGTAATAGAAATCTAATGTGAGCTAATATGTTTCTTATTTTCCATCTCTCATGTTTTTCTTTTCTTCTTTTTAATTTTTTCCTTAATTTTCAGTTTCCCTAGTGTCATATTCTTTTTCTAGTTTATTCACTTTTAATTTTATAAACATAATAGCACACAACAAAATGATGTGATATTTACTGAATATTGTTGAAACTGTCTGGTTATTCTTTTTTAAAAGAGTGGCCGTGAGTTTGTTTGCCCGATTTCTTCTCACAAGGCTCAAGCATTTGGAAACGGGCGGTTATAGATCGAAACAGGCAGATGTGATATTTTGTTATCCATTTTGTTTTCTTTAATCATTTTACATTTGACGAAGCAAACTATTGTTGCGGTGACTCTGTGTGTGTTGATCTATAATTTTTAATTATAATAATTATTTATTAAATCGACGATTTTGAATAATTGATGGTCAATTTTATGAAATAAAAATTTTTTTGAATTGAATTTTGAATTGAATTGAATAATAAGTAACTCTGGATGTCATCGTCAGTACGTTTCATAACAAGAAAAAAATCGTATGTAATTTTATAGTTTCTTACTTAACAAAATTACAAGGCTGTTTAGCCTTTTACATGAGATCATCCTCTAGGTAAATTTTTTTTTTTTCAAATTAATAATGGTAGAAACAAGACAAATCAGCAACGCTATATGAACAGCATATTTATAGTCCCGCGCCAAATCCTCATTGTGCGGAAGTGAAAATGGCTTTAGTCGTATCCTATAATCCTATTGTGGTATGGAGAACAATGTGAGAACGTCGGGCGCCGAAACCTAAGTATTTATCGCGGCTCCCATCAACTTTCTAAAGGTAGGCGTGGGTGAAACGGCCGGACATGTTACAAATGGTAAATTGGGCTCTTAAATGGGAATGAACAAGCCGTTACTGTGTACGTACGTGTGTTCACGACGTCCGCTTTGAGATAATGATACCATAAGTTCGCCAGCGACAATATCGCCCTAAACAACACATAATCTTAGAGATCATTTGAAAAATCAAAGCACAAATCTCATTATCCGAGTGAACACAGTGTATGTCTCAGTGGTGAAAGGTGGTAATTCTAAAAAGGAAACCCGAGAAGATTAGGTAAAGCTAATGGACTCGTAATTAAGAATCGAATAGCTCTATAAACTATTATTTCTAAAGTAGAACCAGTATAAGCCAGCATTCGTGTATTCCTTTTTGTGCAGTTGTAGTTACAGCGAGCGGTATATGTTATAGTTTCTTATGATAAAGTTTCCAAACCAGCATAAAAACAGTCCTCTGCGCTGTCCCATTTCCAGGATTAACACTGAGATTGTATTTTAAGGTTTTATTTATAAAATACTTTATATACTTTTTTCAGAAATGAATAACACCTGAAATAATTTTTTTTTCATTCAATGCATTTGAATAAATCTTACCCGGGCTTTTTCAGCACAGCACCTTGCCAAAAATTAGTTACCGAAAATGAAATTTTTAACTTTGCTTTTTATTATTTGTAAAGTTTTGATATATTCTCTAGAATTACTTAAATTTATCTAGAACTCACAAAATTAAACACATACAATACGATAGGTTGCTCTATTGCTACACGATGATGCAAAAGTATAGGTATTGGATATAATTCTAGGAATGTCGATCTAATGTGACAATAATATAAATGTTTATGATTACGTATTGCGGTTTTGATGTGTTTGCAACAGTCCCCTGCAACCATATTCCAGAAAAATGTAGATTTCTCGAAAAGTTGCTATAAATTTAACTCCTTAATACTTGACATTAAACCGTTACTTTTTTAGTTCTTGTAGGTTTTTCCAAATAGAATAATATAATAAAATATTAATACGATCGGACAACAATGTCCCGAAATCGACTTCACAGACGATCACTAGGCATCGCTAGGTCTAAAAGACCTAGCGATGCCTAGTGCCACGGTTTTTTCTAACACAACCTACCCTGCCAGTTTCAGCTGCCTAGATAGTAGAATATGAAGTACAATAGAGCATAATGAAACCAGTACAATTTACATAAATCAATGGCCTACATATAAGAAACAGTTTCTACAAAATTGATAAGTAATTTTCTTAATCACCAAGACGCATCACGTTATGTTCAAAACGTGACGTCTAAATGACATGTACGACATAAAGAAAAATAAGGGTCCATTATCGACGTCAAATTTTGCTCTTATGTGTTGGAGCTTTCACATCTTTGTGTATACATAACAAAGTGATTTGCTAAAACCTTTTTTTTGAAGACTAACTTAAATAAAAAAAAATACAAAAAAAAATGTGCTTGTTTTACGTCATTTTTAATTGTTGCTCGCAAAACATCCGGTTCCAAATTGGCGCTTTCTTCTTTAATGTTAGCTTTCAAGACTTGCAAGGATTGTGGTTTGTGCTTGTGCCAAGTTGTGTGAGCGGTTGCAGCGTCCTGCTGGAGGAACCAACAATGCTCGAGACCCAATTCAGCAACTGGTGGAAAAAAAACTCGTAACACCTGCCTGTAGAGCTCACTAGTTACGGTTTCAGTGGTTTTCACTGCAAATGCCACAACAGACACTCACTTTGAGGGGATGCAATGGCTATTCTCGCATTTCATGTTGGTTCTCTGTTGGATCATTAACGCAAATGTTGTTTATTTACACAACCACTTACGTGTGGAAATGGGTTTTGTTTAATTGGATACGAAATCATCCTCTGCTTACACAAAGTTAAACAGAACATGGGAGTAAGTTAATCTCGTTTGACGGTCAGCAGGCAACAATTCGTAAACGGTTTGCACTTTGTACGGGAATATCTTCAAGTCTTTCACTAAAATACGTTGCAACGAACGTCTGCTGATGCCTAATTGTGTGCATCGTCGTCTTGTTAATTCTCTCTGACGTCCTCGGTCGCAGCAGCGATGTTCTCGGTCGAACAAGCAATACGAAGCCAGCCACTTCTTGCGACATCTTTAGTGTACCCAGTTTGTATGAGGCGCTCAGCCAAACGCTACATTGTTCTCACACATGGTACACGATCAAATTCAGGCAGCGTTAAAGCAACAGACCGAAAATTGGTCAAATAAGCAATAATAATAATTCCATGTTCTTCAGGTGTGTATCGCTCCATTGCTTGTTGTCAACTAATTATCTGTCTGTCTATAACGCAGATGTCAAAACACAATGACATTTGACGCCATTTGCAAAAATTAAGGCATATTCACATTATGACATTACTTTTGCGTCACCCTGTACATGGAGTTGCAAGCGTTCATATGCTAGAATTAGGCGGTGAGGTGATGTCTCGTGGAGGTTACCACACAATATAAAAAATGCGGGTAATATGCACCTTTGCGAAGTTAGCGGTTTGGCAATGATCTATTCACCGCCATATTTTGTTTGAATCTAAACGTTAAAATAGCGTTCCGAAAACAAGACCGTTAACACCATTAGGCATTTTTTTAGATCTACCTAGCCACGTTTTATCATCATTTTGATTTAACCGTGTGATGTTCACTGTATGAAGAAAGCGGTTTAAGACCGCTCATTCAGTTACATGGGCGGCAAACTAATGCAAAAACAAAAACTTCCTACGGCGATTGATTCGGTGTTTTTGCATTGTTTCTGTATCTGCATTGACAGATGTCAAGCTGACACAATTTTCATACTGACGCCATGCGCTAAGAAATAACTGAGAAATATACATTCATATAGAACAAAAAAATCAATACTACGTTGTTAAATAGGTCTTTCTTTCTTTTGTTATTTACAATCGGAAATTGGAATACATGTGTTTGCAGTGAACGTCATAAATGTTACGTAAATTTTATAACACTTGAGTAAATTTGCCAATAGCCAGTAAATATTAATGCTCACATATAGATTTCGATGTAAATATATTTAAAAATACGACGCAGAACATGTTGCCACAAAAACAAGTTTCATAGATATTGGATAAGAGTTGTATTAGCAACAGTGATAAGAGCTGCACCTCTATCTGATACACGGTTGAAACACTACGCCAATTTAAACACTGAAACTGCCTTTTAGTAAACTAGACTATCTTACAAGCAAGTAACATATGTAGAATAACGTTTAGATTACTACTACTACGTTTAGTTTAGTTAGGGAGCAACAAAGAATGTCGAAAAACACAAGACCATGGTTAGCTAAGGCAACTAAAGTGGTGTTTTAGCCGCCTTAATACCTATGCCTACGAAAAAAAGAAAATCCAATTATTTTTAATAGATTGTCAATAAAATTTTATAAAATACAACATGAAAAAACACATAGGACACAGGTAAAATGCACAATATTCTCTAAATATTCTTTAAGGTACTTATTACTTTATTAATTAATATCAGTGATACTGACGGCGAATGCACAATTTGATAATGTCTTAACTCTATTGTAAATACACAGTCAAATCACAATCAAATTCCTCATTACTAAAATCAATTTAGCTAAGGTTTGCTTTTAAGGCGATTTTCAGTGAGACTCGTATTGCTAAAAGAATACCCGCACCACAGGTAGCGCAAGGTGCATTAGGGATCCCGAACTAGGCCCAAATTTAATAAACGTAATAAAATCTTAGACGTAAAAATTACGTACGTACTTAACGTACTTAATACATTCTAAGTTTATACTCCTATTATACTGCAGAGCTCGCAAACCAAGCTCCACTTATAATAATTTTTACTTTCACATATTAATTTTCATTGCTAAATTCTATAAAAGCATTTAAGTGCCAAGATTTTTTAAGTCCAATATAGTATCATTATAAGAAGTGGTCGCAGTATTTAACCGCTTACGAACTGAGCGACAATTAATAAAATTGATTATGAAATGCATAAAATAAGTAAAACAGGTAGAAAATCTTTATGCATTCCATTGCAACACGTTCATAGTTCTCAATTGACAGAAGAAACATTTTACTGTTACTATTATAAAATAACTTTAGCGTGATTTTATGACAAACACGTTATATGTTTATTTCCATACAAAGATTACAAATCATCAATCAGTTATAAGTATATCGCCACCAAACATATGATTATATTTGCATTCTTCCTTCATTTATAGTTAAGAGACCTTTTCTCGATATAGGTCGGCATTGATAAAATAACCCGAAACTGAAGCTACCAAAACCGTAAAAAGTACATTATAACCATTATTTTCTTAGGATTAAAAAGCTGACACGAAATGACTTGCTGAGAGACGGCTCAAGAAATTGTGTATTGTATAAACTATCCCGAATTTCTTGAGCAAATCAATAAATATCAATGAACAACAACTTTCTCTCTCTCTAATCTTTGCTGTTTCATAAGAGCTTGAATTGATGACCTCTGTGGCGCGGCGGTAGTGCATTCGACTGCCATGCCGGGAGTCGCGGGTTCGATTCTCCCTCAGTGAAAATATTTGTAGGTATGTATTTAATATGTCTATTTGCATTGGTCGGGTTCGGTGTTTCCATGTATAATATATATGTATTTAGAATAAAATGTTCTAGAGCCCTGTGTACTGTGTAGTATATATCCCAGTTTATTAAAAAAAAACAAATGTTACATCATGCATACAGAATACAGATACTCATCAAAATAATTACTCACTATTGGAAAGGGCATAATTATTGCAATGGCAACTGTTGATATTTTAATTCTTAATTAAATATAAAATAAGGAAACTAATCACATTTAAGGAAAGGGGTTGTTCATTAATCACGTGATGTTTTTATTAGCAACTTCTTAACCCCTTCTCTCCTCTGGTGATACATGGTGAGGTTTTAGACTAACCCCACCCCCCTAGCACAAAATCACGTGTATTTTTTTAAGTTAAAATATATTTAAATTTTCAAAATATTATCTTTAAATACAGATATAATGGCACCTTCTACGAAAAATAAATACATGTGATATCTCACTACACCCCCCTCCCCCTTTGTGATATTTCGTGATTTTTTACGAACCCCCTCCCCCCCTTTCGAGCCTCACGTGATTAAGGTACAATCATGATAATGTACGATTGTGTATAATTATTTTTTTTCAGAATTTTCTCTTATAAAAAGTTGAAATTAGACGATCTCCGAAATGAAGTTGCAACCGTAATCTTATACAGTATCTAAATGGCTTGTATTCTATACGTAAAAGAATGAAAAATCGGCCAAATGCGTGTCGGGCTACGCCCAGTTTAGGGTTCCGTAGTCGTTATTGGTTATTACCATGAAAATATTAATCGAGTTCACGGTTTAACGGCCAATAACGTTTGTTTGGGGCGTTTCTGAACACCCTGTTTGTGATAAAGGTAGTGACTTTATGTATATATGTTATGATTTTAATTTTACATGTTTACTACCCGTTTTAAACAAGTAACAACTTCATCTAAGTATTCTTTTTCTAATGATTTTGTACGAAATTTCCCAAATAGGTACATTTTATAAGTTGGGCGACTATTAATCTTATACTAACAGAGCTAACTAGCCCTAATCCTTTTAGTTCAAAATCCGTAATACCCACGAACGATCAATCCCGGCGGATATGGCGAAACGATAACCCTTATCGTTTCTTGTTAGGATTACGGAACCCTAAGAAAGAGATCCGTTTGCAGATTTATCTAATATAGGCGTGCGTGAGCGCAAGGAACAATGAGTTGGTTGCCGTTATGCGTTTCGGTTTTCGTATTGTCGGCAATAGTTAGGTACATAACGGTGTTTGCGACATTTCACGATAGGCCGACGACGCTTATTGAGGAGAGGTGAGACCTTTACAATGTATGTGTTTGCAACATGTCTTTATGTAAAGTACTGAATAAAAATACTTTTTTTAAGTACACAAGCAGCATTATTTAATGCTTTGAAATGAAGACAAACTTAAAAATGTATGTAAGCTAATAAATATGTATATTTTACCCATTCTTTTAAATCTAAGAGTTCCTATTCATTTAGTAAAAATGTTTTTTATGTAACATGTACTTTCCAATCTTGTTTTGGTAAGTAAGTTTTTAATTCTACAGGTTTATTATTAGGCACTGAGGAAAGGGGCAATTAAAAATTATTCACATCTTAAATAAACATTATCTTAATAGGCATCTACTAGCAGGCAGTTATTTATTAATTTTATTATCAGATTTATTACTAAACTTCCTATAGTGAACCTGTATGTAAAATATTAGAAACTTTATGGGTTTGAAATATGTGTAGTTTTATTTAGACTAAAAGGTCTGGTAGATAAACACTAAACTATTTACTTTATCAAAGGTGTTTGTTGAATATTGGAGCACATAAAGAAATACTCTTTGAGTAATTCAGAAGTAGAATAGCTCCAGACTAATCTCTAGTTGCAAGTAAGTAAGTTTAGAAAATTTTGCATTTATTGTATGTTAATGAAGAGGTGAGAATCATTGCATGCATGGCGTGATGTTTTAAGTAGGCATCTTTCCAAGTGCCACTGTGCGGTTAAATGGCATTAACATGTTAAGCGCCAAGGCACCTCTGAGGCTAATGTTGTGGACTATTTTTTTTTCTTGCATAAATGCCTTCTCCTGGTCCTAAAATACTATGTGAACTTGATATATGGAAGTAGAATAAGAAAAATAAATAAATAATAAAAATAAGAAGAACAAATAAATAAAAAGGTTGATGACTATTGAAATAAAATTGTAAATTACAAAGGGTTGTTTTTTTTTTCATTCTTAAAAAATCTGTAACTCCTAAACTATACAATATGTCTATACCCCAGTATACATAACAATTTGTCAGGGCCACGCCTACAAGATTGCCAAAGAAAATGTTCAGTGCAGTGTATATTCACCAATACACTAGCCTCTGAAGTTGGGTACTCGAGGTGTATAACTAGATATACACCGGCCTGTAAGCTTTCCACTAGGGTGTATATTACCGTATACATGTGGCGCTTAACGTGTTAAAGATGTTTTTTTTTAATAAGTCAGTTTGACAACAAAATAAAGCTTCACATATGGGCTATGTGTAAATTAAGTGATAGGTATTATTACTCCATTTATTTGTCTACATTTAGCTAGATACTGACACTCATATAAATATTAAATTTAAACTTTTTTTATTTCATGCAATCAGACAGACACAGGGAACTCATAATTCTTATTTTTTACTTTGATTCTTTTATATTCATAATCTAATCAGAATCAACTAGGAACATATGTAATGGTAAAATATAGAGATTCAACATATGCGGTGATTTATTAATGAGTTCATTAAACACATTTTAAATATAAACTGTATACAAATGGTACTTTGATATCAAGAGTTATTCTAAGCATATAATTATGACACGATAACGTATTGAGCCACCAGTTACGTTATAATAATACACGTTACCAAAGTAAAAATATTCCAGTAAGACAGCGATCCACTTGGAATCAGTTTATTTTAGTCGAGTCATATGTTTACGTCGCCGTCGTACCGACAAACTCCCTGTTTGACGACACGAAAATCAACACCGAACTAATTATAAACGTGCATTGCAGCCAGCTCGCATAACTGAACCAACTTTATCAGTACAAAAACGACAAAATAAAAAAGTTATTAGAAACTCACACGATGTTAGCGAACGTTTCGTGGGTATCGCTCGTATAGAAAGCGATCAACCGACACCGCTCATCGGCGGGAACCAGTAATTTTCCACTTTGCGTTTCTACACAATAACCACAAAATCTTGGCAAGAGCCTTCCTCACCTCTCTAAGTCAAATTTCTGACAGTACGATCCCACTATCATGCTGAAGAAAGCAAACGAAAGCGGACAAAGGGTCCTTCAAAACACAGCCATTTTGAAACCATTCATAAGAAATGTTACGTGTACCGAAGCGTACAGTTTAAAGGATTCACAATGTAAACCGAGTTATCCGTTCGCACTCATTTTTGTTTTTTACCACAGTAAAAACTATAAACACTTAACATTTCACACACTAGGATTTCACTTCGTACTTTCGCACACACCCGCAACGTCACACCAAGTCCGCGACGGACGAAAACGACAAACTCACACGAATGGAGCTGCGGATTGCGTGCCACGAAAAATACTAAAGTTGCCAGAGTAGCTCTGAAATTCTACTAAAACAACTTCACTATGAACGTATAGGATAGTGGTTTCCATAAATTCATTTCTGTATTTTAAATCTCTCGAATATCTTGTTTTACCATTCCAGAGAAATTCAAAACAAACTATTTTTGAATACCAAGTAATATATTTTGTTTGATGAGAAAACCGTGGCTGGTACAAAAATACAACACAATTATTGACTTATTAGTCCATAACCTTGTAATAACCTTTCATTATAATTATTAATTTATATGTGTCGACATCTACATACAGCATCATCCAGAGAAGATTAGACGACCTACGTAGGATCTTTATTTTTGTTTAGTTGTTCCAAAGTCCAGTTTACTTTATGTTTTTAGTAATCCTTTACTAGACGACTTCAGCTCCCAATATTTTTTAAATTTATTTGCAACAATTTATTCTGCATTTAATAGTTGTGTTCTGGAAATAGATTCTGGAATTTGTTTATTACAGGTCAAGTTAACTTTAGTCACATAGGTATTAATATAGGTATTTGCAAGAATGTAATTAAAATATTTACTCACAGTCATAAATAAATCGACACACATCTGTCACGAGTCACGAAGTCACGAGGTTTATAATTACTGCCGAAGTAGTAGATTTTTTATTTCGTGACATCCCTTTGGAGACTTTGGTATTGCCATAGTCTGATTTTTAAGATGTAGAAGTAAAGATAATTAATTAAATTATTGAACTTGATATATATTTTTTTACTCATAAATGAGAATACCTAAAGTATCCAAATCGACTAACTATTTTTCTATATTATGTAGCAACACATATGTACCTTTTAAAAACATTCCAAGTTCTCTATCATGCACTCTTGTTCATATTTCACTGTCAATGGTCATGCGCGCGTTATTTGACTTAGTTGCTTGGCAACGCGATAATAATCCTAAAAGCACAGTTGTATTTAGCCGAATTTCGTAGTAGGCAGGTGTCCTGGTGAAGTAATAATATTTTTTTGACGTACGTGTAACATCAATGAATCCAATAAGACGCTGATCAATATTTTAAAATGAGTAGCAAAAGCTACTTCATCATGCAGATTTGCACAATGATTTCGTAAACATTTTCTTTATAGAAATAACGTGTCATACATAGCCAAAAATATAATTGCAATGTGCTTCAGTGCACTGAACTTTCCAACCAGCATGTTGAAAATAAATATACAGTTTATATTTTTTAATTATTTCGTGCTTGTGTTTGGCGATGATTACGAAAATGATGATAAATGTGAGTACCTACATACAATACTTGCTGCTTTTTTTAATTAGTTTTATGCATGTGACATTAAGTATTAAAAAAGTACGTAATACGATTAATTAATTTCGACTATTTTTCACTGTTGACCTTGTATAGGAAAAAAATTATGGTGTAAAATTAACTAACGTAATCTTCAACCATATCCTCATTATTCTTATTTTGTCACAATGACATAAAAAATTAACCTGATTGAAGATTACATGTACATTTAAATTAAAGGCAACCCTCTTAACCCTCTCGGACATTAAAGCTTGAGCTTATAATTGGACCAAAGACAATAATATTTAATATTTCCCTCTTACTTTTCTTTTATTTTGCAGAAATTGATTGCTACCACAGATTTTTTCAATGCCTATGTGTGTTTTTTAAAGAAAAACTCATTAACTTTTACAACACATAATTGACATTTAAAAACCTATTAAAAAAAAGATGGTTTACTTGTGACGTCGCGATGGGTCTATGTTGTCGTTAGCGAGATAATACAGTATTTTTGTGTACCGACTATACAATTTCTTTAACGACATAAACCTGCCTACTAAGATCGCAAACCCTAACTAATGAGGTTAGGTGGAAACGTCTGATTATGTCAAGTTACCTCTATCATGCATTCTTTGTATATAACTTACTAATAAAAGCTGGTAATATGCCGTACGTTAATTTTCACAACATTCCAAATAAGTGCCCAACCTTTCCTATCAATTTAGTTTTCAGAAATGTACCAAAGTAAAAAGCAGCAAAGAAATCAAATAATATTACAAAAAGAGTACGAATTCCTTTCCCAGGATTTTAAGTCCATTAATCGAATAAAATTGCACAAAAGAATAAATTAAAGGCTGACCCTCAGAGAAGTACTCGCTAGTAATTTTCATTCACTTCCCACATTGAGTCATGTAGGTCTGTAGAATTTTAGAACACACATCCTGTCGGTAACCAGAATTCGTGTCCAAATAAAAAACCTAACAAAAAGGCATATAATAGCGCTGTAATGGCGGTGGTTATGCGCAGCTCTGCGCGCACGCCGCTTTTGTATTCCATGCGACAGCGGAAGCGCGGGACGCGGTCGGCTGAACGTCGTTTTCCCTACGCTTTGATTGATTAATATTATAATTCATATTATTTATTCCTTTTTAACCCACCTATTTTTCTGGGAATCCCCTAATAGAAAAAATATTCATTAACGCAGTATGCAGTATACCTATACTTACTTTAAAAAAAGAAAATAACCGACTGCAATGCGTGGAGGTGGAGTATTTTCTTGAAATGTAAATGGGACCAATCTTGAGTACAACCAAGGACACGAAAAACCCTTTAGTGCAAACCCACATACTGTATTACGTCAGCACCGCTATGCATACATTGTTGTCCAAGGAAGAGCTAACACACTTTAAAACCTGATCTACCCTTTAACCTGTGTACAGATAAAGAAGTGTAAAAATTAAAACACATCGACTGAAAATGCAAGCACATGTATATTTAAATTACAAAAAAAATCTTCTCGTTTATATTTGTGGAATAAATGTGTGCAAAGGAGTATTATGACAAAACTAGCAAAGTTTTCTATACTTTATGAAAGTATTCAAGATAAACTTACTAATTGTGGAAACTTGTTATTGGCATTTATTGATCTGTAAGCTCCCCTAATAAAATAAAATAAAAATAAAGTTCTTTAAGCTTTATTGTACATAAACTAACTATACACATTGTTATAATTCTTTTACAATTGGTGGTTCACTTAGCTCATAGCTTCGTGGAAGACTTGTTACCTTCTCAAAACGAAACATTAGGTTTTAAGTAATGTCCTTTGTCTATTAGAATTATATTGTAAAAGGGCAAGGGTAAGTAGCTGAAAGGGTCACTTACGGTTTAAAGATCGTGGTGCTGAGTTTTTAAATGTTAAGGTAAAAAACCGGACAAGCGCGAGTATGACTCGCGCACCGAGGGTTCCGTAAACAAACGAACTTGTATGTAGATAGTATGTCCATCTCAGGAATCAATTCTCGAAGATTTTTGTCCGTCTTCTCCGAAAGACAAACTTAACTTTGCGGATCTAAAAATACTCCGCCATACATCGTTGTACGACAAAGTCAACTTGTAAACGGATAGATTTTTTTTCAACAATTCTTATTGTACCTGCATACTTGAGTCTTGGCCTTTCAGTGATTTAAGTAAGTGTTCCTTTTTCAAATACACCCTGTATGTTATGTATGTAGTTCACCCCTGGATGCAGAATAAAAAAGAATTAAGAACGAACCGTGAGCCATAGGAAAAAAGAAAAGCATTACAACAATATAATCCTAAAAATAAGATAGACACAATAATACAGTACCTACTGTTTGCATAGTTGCATAGAAAAAAATATTACTGTTTGCATAACCCACATAAAAAGATTATTTTAGTATAAAAGTGCAAAACAATTCAGTCATATTGCTGCCGTGAGCCCGTGATACGCTACGATAAAATCGGTGCCAAGCGGTGCAACGGATGGTTTTCGCGTTTTCTGACGTTATGCTAATGGATCAAGTTTCGTTATTTCTTGCAATTTTTCCATAAGTACTTTATCACTAGCGTAATAGTTCATAATTTTCGATCTTAATGTCCCTAAAGTTTTATGTGTTTTAGTGACACCATACTTTGTTCGTGCCTCTACTAGGTACTTACTTAACTTACAAGACATCAACTGTTGTGTTGCGTTACAAAGCGTTACAAGAAAAACATTGATGTCTAATACCGTTATTGGCGTATGAACTTGTGTGTGGAGATATGTGATATTATGTGTGTAATTTTCAGTGAAACAGTATAAGTACATACAGTGTATTCCTGATATAAATAATTTAATAATATTGCATTTCGTTGTTCAAACAAACATAACGTATAATAATAACAGATATTATAATGTATATCATTAAACTGTTCTTACAAAGTTATCTATTATACGTGTACCTATGTAGTTTTGAGGAAATGCGTTTCGTTTCGTATAAACTCTGGGGCTGGTACGGGTTGGCGCGAATGCTTATGTTATTATGATAGCGTATAATTGAAAAGCGGAAAGCGTTTTAACTTAATATAGAAATAGTTGTAGACTAATAAGGAATTATTTCATATTCAAATGCATAGCACAGTACATTTTTTTATTAAAATTATACCTATATATATATTAAGATATTAATTAATTAAAGATTTTAATAACAAAAAATATCAGCCAACTTAAAACCATCACGTACTTACCTATTTTTCTATTGCCTATTATTTACATACGTACGTAAATACGTACGTGACGTACCTATATGGAATTACATACTAATATACTTAAAAGATAATAATTACCAACTTATCAGCCTTCTAGTTGTAAACATATTTTTTTTTACAGTTAAAACTTTTCCCGCGGATAGCTTTACGTTTGCGCCAAACGAACATCATAGTAACTTTCAGTTACAGGGAGGGCCAATAAACTGTATTCGGCAGATCACGCGATGTTACAAACGTGTTTGTCGACCTGTCAACAGGCCTGCAGTAACTATGCTCACGGTTTTAAAAACCCCCTCTAGTAATAACAAATAAAAAACTGACACACTATCTAAAAGAAGTTAAAAGAAATGCAACTGATTGCATACTTATAACACACGGCTTTCCTTATCCACCATTCTCATGCACATGATATTTTGCCATGGAATTTTCTTTATCAAGAAATTCTGTGTCGCTAATAAAATCAGCTTTGCCACGTTTTTTTAGCTTTACAAAATCACCTGCCTTTTATTGTAAAATAATATTGCATAATCTCAATAATCAGACACCGATAGATGACGCAACGCTAACGCAACGATAACGCAAAATAATGTAACCCATCCAGCAGTGTTGTCAGTTATAAGTGTTATAACTACCTAGTACACACCACTGCAACCAATTAAGATGCAGTGAGTTGTAAAAAACTATTGTGGATATGTTTCTCAAACCCGGTTATCGTATTGTCAATATGAATCGTTGGGCTTAATCTTGTTTTTCTTTTCCCTATAATAGCATGTAGAGGGTGCGTATTTTAATGGCTCTTTTAATCTATGTATATAAATATAAAAAACGCTATCTATTGATGTTAAATCAACTGAGGTGATTATCCCTGCATAAAGCTATTATTATTCTCTATACGAGTATGTTATGTAGATAAGTAACAATAATTGCATGACCCCGATAAACTCAAAATATCACCGTCACACGTAACGCTGCGCTGTAGTTTGAGGTGGGGTGACGTTATGGAATCGAAAAGTGTGTAACCCCGAGAATCGAATAAACCTCGATTAAGGCATTGTATGGAGAATATCGACGTCTTCGTCTTGTCCAAACCCACGAGAAGGCCGAGCGCCTGGATCAAATGCGATTGAAATATTGTTCATCTATTTTAGTAAAAGATATTAGACGGCTGCTCTTCCGACCTAATGGCAATTAATACCGGAGTACCTCAGGGATCTGTTTTCTCTGCAACCTTGTTCCTGCTCCATCAAAACACCGCACCGTTGTAGAGCGATATATCTAAGGCGCGAGCAAGTTCACGTGAAATTCAGTCTTTGAGTGTCCATGATTGAAAGGGTTAATTTGACATTGCAGCAGGTGGCAATTGGGGTGACGCCCATCTTGTTAATTTTTAACCTTCTGAAACAAAGGCGTGTCTCATTTCGGCGAAAAGGGTGCTTTCGAAATTACACCCACTTTCCAAGGTGTATTCTTACCGATTACTGATCATCTACGACTTCTGGGCATTACAGTCACGTCCGAACTTAACTTCGGTCAACAAATCGAGTCCATGGCACAGATAACTTCCGAGAAATTGGGCGTCCGGCGGTACTTCAGCTCTGAATAGCTGCATAAAAGAACAGCCCAGGTTCGATCTTGCATGAAGTACTGCAGTAACTTAAAGCACTGGACTCTGTCTATCGAAGAGCCCGTAAGCTTATCAACGACGATGAAAAAAAAATAAAAAAAGACGATGTGCTTACGAATAGGGCACTGCATACTCTTGAGCATCGTCGTAAAGTCGCCTGCTTATCGGTTTTCTATAGGATTCACTTTGGTACCTGTGCGAAGGCTCTCTTTGAACTAATTGGCCCCTCTCCAATGGCTCCTACATACAAGTTTGTTTCTTAACGGATCCCTCGGTGCGCAAGTCAGACTCGCACTTGTCGTGTTTTTTTCTGTATTGACTATTTATAGTAACCTAATCAGTAAATGTTGCTACTGTAACCATGTACTAGATACTTGCACTAATCAAAGAGTAAACAGGCAATAAGCGATATTTGTTATTTACGCATGACAAATCAACTGACCTTCTATGAATGAACCTTAACGCACATTTACACGGGTGTTATGTGTTTTTTTTGTGAAAATATGAGCAATGTCGGATATATTCATTTTGAAATTTAATATTGAACTTTTAATAATAGCGAAATTAATGTATTATAATTTATTTGCAAATTGAGCATGACTTTAACATTTAACATACGGAAGAAAAAAATTAAAAAGCCCCAAGTCCCGGCCACGCAAAGTACCTATAAAGTAAATACACCTAGTATTACAGTTAGTACACTAGCGTAGTACCTATATGTACAGTTTTTTTGCTGGTTAGAATGCTTACCAAACTCTATGTAACTCGTCCAGCACTGTTGCCAATTAATAGTAATAACAGACAGGTTAAGGTAGCTCACAGAAATCTAATTAGATTTCTGTGGGTAGACTACAATGAAGCCTACAGACAGTCTTTTAAAAATATCATACCTAGCCCTGTGTAATAAGAAACAAACAGGTAGGGTTCCTTTTACATTTATTATATAAGTTTACATACTTATCAGGGATGTTATGAATATGAAATTTCGGGTCTATATGAATAATATTATACCGGTTTCAGAACAGCAGAATACATACGAGATTTGATTGAGATTTGACTTTATTCCTAAGTAATTTGCTACTACAATCACAGAAAAAACAATTAGCCTCATAAGTGATTATTATAGCTGCTCATTTTTGAGTGTGATTTACTTAAAAATGCAAAACAAAATCAATAAACCAAGACAACTATTTCACTCACATATATCCTTGGTACTTATTCACCCATGCAGTACTTAGTTGCATTCCACTAGGCGCGCTCGCTACTTCCACTTAGTACGGTATCCTATCCTAACATGAATAAAATAAATATTGTTTTAGTCGATCGATTTTTACATTTCGATTTTAATTTTACTGGTTACGATCGACTATTTTGTTTCCTAGTTTTATTAAGGAACTTTACATTTTATGACTCAGAGTGGCTCTTTTCACTACATGAATTCTCCTTTACCGCTAAGTTATATTGATTGATAGCAAATGCTTTTAAGGAATAGTCACTAAGCTCATAAAGACGAGCATATTAATAACGTAATATATTCCTATTTATTTAAATTGTCTATCAGTTAGTATGTCTGTTCATTAGAGACTAAAACACAGCAGGTTCCTGCTAAAATTTAAGCCTAAGAGGGACCTCTTAGGAAGCACTTCTATTCTATAGAAGGCCCTGGCTAACCAGGAATAAACCAGCGTAGAATTTTATTTTTCTCATTGCATAGGATCATCAGAGCCATGTAGGACAGAGAACGGGCAAATGCCATCTTTGTTGTTGAACGTTTTGTGTTTATAGGCACTAGTAAGCGCATTCAATGAATTTCCACCAGACACTGTGATTGTTTATTAACTTCGATGTATAGAAAATTATATTTTTTTATAGGTCTGTAAACTATCAAGATTCTATTATCACTACATATTATAAAAAAAAGTCCTCCGCCGCGTCGGTATGTCTGTCTGTTCGCGATAAACTGAAAATGTACTAAACAGATTTTCATGCGGTTTTCACCAATAGACAGAGTAATTCACGAGGAAGGTAACCGGGGCGGGTAGCTAGTACAATTGTAATAACATGCACCTCCAATTAAAAAATATGCTGTGCCTATTCTCCCTTACACATACCTACCTCAATTCACCTGACGTAACATAATGATAAACTTTTATGTTAGTGTATATGCTGGTATCGCCCGACCAACATCAGCGAACTCCTCGTCTTGAGGATTTCTTTTGGACTGGCTCAGGAGACGGACCGCCGCCACCACCAGACCCCCCTATGCCAGTTCCAGTTCAGCCATCCACACCAGAAGTGCGGACCACTACCGTGCTGGCTACTGTCTACTTGGATTCTTATCCGCCACAAGTAAGTACATCTTAAGTAGTTTGATTACTTTGATTAACATTAGATGTGTAATTTGGGACTTAATCGCGATAATATTTTGTATAGTGTAATACCCGTAAAAAAGGTATCGTACCTTATAAATATTATCACAATTAAGTCCCGAGTTACACTTCTAATTGTATCAAAGTCGCGAAAGTTTAAAAACAATTGCTTTGATTAAATTTAGTCCTTAGTCCACACAGAAGAAAACGCAAGTAACTCTATATGAACCCGTAAAGAAGTTCAACCTAACCTAACGCAAGTTAAGTATAGAGAACATTTTTTTTTTTCGTGTGGAAACCCCCCCACGGGTCATCACCTCACCATGGCTATCGGTGAAGTGGTATGTCGGAATCGAACCAACTAAAACCACACGGTGTTCCGTCACAAGTGAGTCTATCGCAAGGGACTCGGGTATACCCTAAGAAGGAAGTCCCCGAGAACCCAGGCAGACGTTGGCCGCCCTCAAACAGAAGGCAGCCACACCATTGGTAGCGGAGGGCCTTGCCCTCCTTCCGATTTAGAGAGGCGCACGCGGAACACGTCGCGCCACCGTCAAGTATAGAGAACATAGTACCTAAATCAAAACTGCTTAGTACTTCTCCTAACTTACTGAGAGAGTGGCAGCGTTCTTAAATCATGTTCTGATTTTTCTAAAACTGCGCTCCTATGTTTACCACACCTCCCTATGGGAACAGTAATTAAGTACTTAATTTAAAAAAATCTTTCCCTCTATGTACTCGATAAACTGTAGATACTATCGCGTTTTTCAAGCTTCGTGTTAATAGACAAAAATCAGGCATAGTTTGCAATAACATTTTAAAAACTACCGACACGCATTCCTTCACGACATTATTATATACTAGCAGCGCCCCGCGGTTTCACTCGCGTAAGTCCCGATGTCGTGGGAATATCGGGATAAAAAGTAGCCTATATATTAATCCAAGTCTCCAGCTATCTACATACCAAGTTTCATCGCAATGTAGTTTTGCCGTGAAAGAGTAACAAACATCCATACATACGAGTACATCCATACATCCTCACAAACTTTCACGTTTATAATATTAGTAGGCTTATGATCCCCTTAACCGCCCCCGTACTGGTTGATCAGTTTTCAACTGGTGACTCTCGTTGCTAAGCAATAAAATGCAAATTAGCTCGACTGGCAGAGCTTGTAACTACAATGGTCGCATCACATGGCCGTACCACCGAAGATGAGTTACCTAACTGCTTATGTAGCCATACTTCTTGGTCTTGGTAAACCTAGAAATTTTAAGTCATAGCTCATTAGAGCCACTAGGCACGCGACCCGCACCGCCTTGCCTCGCGCGATTAGTATTCTTTGTATGGGCTTCTATGCATATACGCTCACTACATCAACTGGGTAGCGTCGCCGGATCGCCTCGCTCGCGAGCTGTCTAGCTTTGACTGGGCATTGCAAACGCACGGGTCCCGATTGGACCACACGCTACCCGCGAGTGACACGTGTAGACCTAGTGCCAATCGTTGACGGACTACTCGGAAATTCCTGGATCACGCGATGTCCACTCGTTGACTACGCGACGATTATTCGTTGAACACGTGACGTTTACTGGTGATAACGCGGCGTCCACGCGTGGAGCACCTGTCGACAACGAATACACGCCGAACGACGAGGCGGTGCTGGCCGGGTGCCGGGTGGCTCTAATGAGCTATGACCTTTAGTGACCTGACGTGGTAATACATATCCAGAAAAATAATTGCCTGTTGTTATTTATTGTTAAATCACTACGCGCAAGTAGTTTTTTGGCGTTAGACATAACAATAACAGCTAAGGTGATCTTTTATACGCTAAGGTGATATTTTAAAGTATATATAATAAATATAATTATATATATACTAGCTGCCCCGACAGACTTCGTTCTGTCAAAAGTTATTGATTGACACTAACATCGACACACATTTGGTGATTCATTTTTATTTATCTAGATGTGGTTTGTATAGGAAAATAAAAGTGTTGTTTTTACTATTTTCCTCTCAATTTTCTCTCGTTAAGAACCTTCCTTGTGCTTTAACGAAAATATGAAAAACTAAATTAGCCGATTTGGTCAAGCCGTTCTCGAGTTTTGCGCTTAGCAAACCATTTGAATTTATTTAATAGGAGCAATTGAACAATAGGTATAGGGTAACATACGTACATTGTTTAAACAACAGTGAGTGCTTGTAATCCAATATGAACTTTATACAATTGCAATAAAGCTCGTTTTAGTTAGAAAACGTTTGTATGGGAAAAAGAAAAGGGCTGTTTTTAGGGTTTTTCCGGCAATTATTCGAATTTTTCTCGCCGTAAAAACCTAACCTAACCTTCAACGAACATTAAAAAAAAAAGAATTGGCCAAATTGGTCCAGGCGTTGTTGAGTTATGCGCTTACCAACACATTCTGCGATTCATTTTTATATTATAGAAGAAGATTATCCTATACTAAAATGATAAACAAAACAACGAGAGTAGGTACTACACTTGTATCATCAAATCCAAATACCTTTGAACAGCAGCCCGAGCAGAGGAAGCTTGGCAATTGGCAATACAGCTCTTTCACAAAATTTTAACTGTTAACTAATACCTTATGAATAACAATATTTTTCTGATTCATGCCATAAAGGTCATCTTTTTTTGGAATGAAAACTTCTTTAGGCACGTTTGTGCACTTTTGCCATGGGGAAAAAGCACTGAACTCTGACCGTCACGCTAATAATACACTTATAGATCCACTAGAGGGCGCTAATCTAAACATTGAGTTCTGTCAGTTCCTAATTAATTAATGTCACTAACCTGCTAATGTGACGTTTTAAGTTCGTCGTTTCGTTTAAGTTTTCACTTCTGTCGGCAGTCCCAGGACTGCCTATTGGAGTTTACTCCTTAAGAATCGATTTGCATATAAGGCGCCCGGTATGAAAAAAATATGAAGAGTAAAATTTAGTGATCGGAGGGCAGCGTAACGCTTTATTGTGCTTTTTATGCTTAATTGGAGTTTACTCCTTATTCTCGACGCATGTAAGTAGATATGTGTATACCTTTATGTTATATATATGTGTAAATATATACAGAATATATAGAGGGAGGGAGGGAGGGAGGGTGGGAGATATGGAGGGAGGGAGGGATAGAGAGAGAGAGAGAGAGAGAGAGACCAGTAAATTGTAAACTCCAGTCGTGCGTCGGAGCTGACACACACATTTTTTTTTTCTTATGTTGTCAATGGGTTTTTTTAGGCGGTGACAGACAGATCGACGGGCGAGTGTGTGCTTAACTGCGGAGAACCTGGGGTACCAGGTAGCCTCGAGCCAGAAATCCCCGAGGACCGAAGGTACTGGCTGCTCACTGTCATACAAGGATCCACTCCAGATAGCCTGCAATTGAGACTCGCAAGGTTGTATCAGAAGGCTTTCTTGAGGTAATTGACATAACTTAAAAACTTTGGCTTCTTCGCTATAATACTATTGAAGACTTGTATTCTTGGTTATGGGTTATTTTATAAAAATATAGATTTTTGTTCTATTTTATATGAGCAGATTATGTGGACACTAATGGACTGCTTACCTTAGCCGAATCTGGTACGCGTAGGTCGCATGTTCTAGATTTTCTTGATTTTTTCAGACAGCAAGAACGTCATCTGGGTATCATAAAATCTCTAGACGCACCACCGGCTCGAAAGAAACACGAAGTTCATTCGTTTGTTGTTAACAAAGACAATAGTAACGGCCCTCAAAGTTCAAACACTCCCTTCCGATATGTAGATATTCATAGTTCTATGATCATTCCTGTGGTGTCGGTACCTAGTATCTTAATTGCCAATGAAGAATCTCGTAAACTTGCATTAACTTCTTCCAATGATTTCGTTTATCCAGCAAGTATAGAAATGTTCTCAATAGACAAAGATAGTACTTTAGTAAATGCAGAGATCAAAGCTACCAAACTAAATGAAGTTGAGTCTTGGATTCTGGCTACACCTTCTATTATCCTTCGTAAGCGAGAAGTGACTGATAGAGAAGAACTTCAGGAGATCAACGAAGATTTGATCGATATACCATTAGAATCTGAAGGAATTGAGTCAAATGACACCCAATTGTTTAAAAGAGAAATATTAAAGCCAGAGCAACAACCACCAGTTCAAGTTCATATACAAAACATAACGGAGGTAAATATTTTTTTTATCTTTCCAAGTGTAAATCTATATTAGTTAATTCGATTTGGCAGTTATCTTTCTAGAAATCAATATACATATGAGGTTTTTAGTCTCCAGAAACGGGCAGTATACAAATAGTCTATGTGGTATTGGTGGGAGGAAGAGCAGTTCCAGCAGCAGTGGCTGCGAGGGACATGAGGCTTGTGAGAGATGCAGAGGTGGCTAGAGAGTTGGGTGCCGTTGTTACTACAAAGGCCGAGCGTGAGTATGAATGAACATTGCATATGTGAGACCAGGGTTAAACCGAGCGGCAAAATGCGCTAGCATTTGTAAAACATGAATTTAAATATAAACCTTATTCTATTAACATAGAGCTGAAAATCGTATGCGAGTACATTTCATGGTTACAAAACTGTTCGAGTTAGATAACTGACTAGACATATAAAGATGTCTTTTGTTGTTGGTTGAAGACGTTATTTGCTAACATTACAAAAAGAAATCACAGCACGCAAGTATTTTTAGAACCAGATAAACTATTTAAACAACTATATCCAGGAGAATTCCAAACGTTCTTTTCGTTTTTTTTTTTATGGTAGAGGGGGAAACGAGCAGACGGGTCACTTGATGGTAAATGACTACCGCCGCCCATGGGCACCTGTAACTCAAGAGTCACAAGTGCGTTGCCGCCCTTTAAGGTGGGGGTAGGGGAAGAGGGAGAGAGGGGTCAAAGGGGAGGAGAGTGGGAGAGGGAAAGGACGGGAATAGGGGACAGGGAAGGGTTAGGGCCTCCGGTAACCTCACTCACGCGGCGAAAAGCAATGCAAACATTGTTTCATTGCCGGTTTTCTGTGAGGCCGTGGTATAGAGCGGAGTCGAGCCGGCCCATACGTGCCGAAGCATGGCTCTCCCACGTAATTTTCGTAAAAAGATCTAAATACCTTTCGATCTTTTCAAGAAAATGTGTTATCATGGAGTACATTATCCTATGCTTGTGTCGTCCAAAGCTCTTTATTTTCCAGCAGCGTACTTGAAGACGGCTGAAGGTCTGGAAGGCGAGGCTGGTGGAGGAGTACACGGCACTGAATTATGGGCACTGGCAGTAGGCGCCACTATCGCTATACTCCTGTTATTAGTACTACTGGCGTTACTTTGTTTTGCTCACAGGTAAAAACATGTAAGCTTTATATTTAAGAGCAGGGTACGTGATCTCCTCCACAATGAGTCACAGCGCTAGTACATGAATCTCTGACTTGATATTCATTACTACATTATGTATCCCCTGTAATGTGTATATTTAGTTAAGCAGCGCCCCGCGGTTTAGTCCCGATCCCGTAGGAATATCGGGATAAAAAGTAGCCTATATGTTAATCCAGGTCTCCAGCTATCTACATACCAAGTTTCTTCGCAATCGGTTCAGTAGTTTTGGCGTGAAAGAATAACAAACATCCATACATCCTCACAAACTGTCACGTTTATAATATTAGTAGGATATTGACTTGATTAATCTTATTATTAAGTTATAAATTCGTATCTTTCGAATTTTATCACTCTCTCTTCTCTTTCTTTACCAAATATTTGCACCTACCACTCTTTATTTCTGGATGACTCCAAGCTTGACTGGCAGAGAATGCCTCAGGCATTAAGTTCTTCTTGTCTTTGGACAATATGTGCATTTCTTTTTTATGGTATAGGGGGCAAACGAGCAGACGCGTCACCTGATGGTAAATGACTTCCGCCGCCCATGGGCCCTGTAACTAAAGAGTCATAAGTGCGTTGCCGCCCTTTAAGGTGGGAGTAGGAGAAGAGGGGGACGGGGGAAGAGTGGGAAGAGGGGAAAGAGGAGAAGGAAGAGTTAGGGCCTCCGGTAACCTCACTCACGCGGCGAAATGCAATGCAAGCATTGCTTCCCTACCGGTTTTCTGTGAGGCCGTGGTATCGAGCGGAGTCGAGCCGGCCCTTACGTGAATTTTTGTTACTTGACTTGTGTTTCTGTGTCCCGTAGACGGGGCAGAGGGCGTCTACAGAGCGCCGCCATCCCGTTCGGTCTTGAGCTTTGCGCTTATTTCGCCAGGTCTGCTTAGGGCGACCACGTTTACGCTTTCCTTGGGGATTAAAGTCTAGGGCTTGCCTTGGTATATGTTCAGGGTCCCTTCGGAGCGTGTGGCCGATCCATTTCCACTTGCGGCGTTTGATCTGTTGGTCGATCGGGGTTTCACCGCAGCGTTCCCACAGATTTAGGATGGAGATTTTCTCGGGCCAGTAAACAGTGGCATGAAGTTTAAATAAATAAATAAATTTGTTCATATATTATGAGTTCATTATTAGCCATCAAGTCGCAACCGATTCCAGAGATGTACTATTATAATAGCCTTTAAGTGGAAATTTCAAGTATACAAAATATTGTTCGTAGGAAAAAGGCCATGAAATCTGCAGCTTCTCTCCGAGCATATAGAAACGAATTGATGAGAGAAACTGAGAGGAATCAACTGAAGCAAGTGCACGAGGAAAAAGATGGGAAGGTCGGTATATGGTATTACTAGCCATTGCCCGAGGCTTCGATGGCCTTAATTTCGATTTTGTCAAACTTTGTGAAATGTACACTGTCTTTTTCTGTACTCCTGACCTCCTGACAACTATAATACGTCACTCTTTGGGGATTTCAATAAAAGGTGTTTTAACTTTACGTATGAGGATTTAACAGTTACCACAGACATGATTTGTTTTAAGTATCTCTCTGTTATTTCGATAACTTGATTTCATGACCTATCTAAAACTAGTACAAACTTCAAAACTTTTTTACTGATCTTATGCTTGTTTAATGCTTTTTAAATGTAAGTATATCCTAACTAGCTGCACCCCGCGGGTGAAACCTCACCCGCGTAAGTCCCGGTGCCGTGGGAATATTTGATAAAAAGTAGCTGAAAATAGGTGATTTTTTTTTTATTTTTATTTTATTCAGGAAACAGACAGTCACACACAGTTTTTTGCATTAGGAGACAATATGGTACTTATAGACTTAGAGTTCCATAACATTTCAAAATACGGTGCATTTCAATGTATACCAGATAAGAGCACGTACAGTCATGAACACCATGATGACAAGTGTTACAATTATCTACACTACTGACAATACAATTTATATATCAGAGTGGTCTTTTACGAGTTGTTTGCGTAATGTAATTTTGTAAGTAGTCAAACTATTGCTGAATATATCGAGGTCTTTAAACTCATTGTTATATGTGTCAACACTGCGTTTGAAGAAAATATTACTAGTGTAAATTGTTTTATAAAAAGGTACTGAAAATAATTTAAGTGAACGGGAGCCAGGTCTGGGTACCCTAATTGCTATTTTTTCAAGAATGTGGGGGGCATCGATGTAGTTATTTAAAGTTTTAAAAAGAAAAACTTGGTCAAACATTATTCGTCGGCTATCAAGAGTAGTAAGGAAGTGACGACTAAGTGAATTTTCGTATGATATATACTCATGATTACCACGGTAATCCAATGATTTAATAAACCTATTTTGGATTTTCTCAATACGATTAATATGACAAGCATAATACGGACTCCAAATGATACAACCGAAATCTACGAGTGATCGAACAAAGCTGAAATATAATATTTTAAGAGTCTGGGGATTTTTAAAAGGTTTAGAAATTCTTAATATAAAGCCAAGTTGACGGTAAGATCTATTTACAATATGATCTATGTGTAAATTAAAGGATAAATTAGAATCCATAATAATACCCAAGTCGCGAACCGATGTGACCCTACTTATGAATGTATTATTTATTTTATATTCAAAGTTGTGAGGGTTATGTTTACGAGTGTACGAAATAACAGAACATTTGTCAAAATTTAGGTACAGTTGATTTAAAGAGCAATATTCAGATATTCGTTGTAAATCAGATTGTAGTAGTAAGTAATCATCTAATCAAAGACTCCAGCTATCTACATACCAATCCTCGCAATCGGTGCAGTAGTTTTTGCGTGAAAGATAACAAACATCCATACATCCTCACAAACTTTCACGTTTATAATATTAGTAGGATTAACATTATAAATTACGCTTTCATGCCTTCACTACTCCGCAGATCATAATGAAATACGTGTATTTTAAGTTGTTCAAAGTTTTATAGACCTTGCATTATTATTATAGTCCTTGAATATAGTAAACCTTCATTTTTGTTTTACATAGTTATACCTACTATATGATTTTATTTATCAATGAAGTAAGGAGTCATGTCAATGGCAATTGGTACCAAAGCCTTTTAAATCAAATCGATAGGTATTGTATATAGCTCTATTCACAGATTCGTTTCGTCATACAACAATGTGTAATAAATACTCATTGATCACTCCGCAGCTGATCAGCGTTGTGTCTCCGAGTAGAACGAGACCAAGTAGCAGTCTGTTGCCTATATACAGAGCGGCCAGTGCAGCTTCCAGGTAAATATTAACTAAAGAATGACACCGGGAATGAAGGACGAAGGAGAAGGACACACGCAATGGTTTCACTAACCGGTAGCGTAATGGCTAAGGCGTCGGACTTGCGATCAAGTAGTTGCTGGTTTGTTCCCCACTCAGTGCACTACCGACGTAAACCCGCTCTTAACACAAACATTTAGCTTAGCTAGAGTTAACAAGAGAAAGAGAACTTAACAAGAGAACTAGCAATGTGTAACCCACAAAAAAAACCATTAGTACTAAAAATATATTTTCTCCAAATAAAATTATACCTACATAAAGTTTAACGGATGTAAGAAACGGCCTGCCGAATCTTGAAATAGTATAATTATTCAGATCATCATTCTGAGTGGAAAATCATTGGAATTTTCTGCTGGAATTTTTTTTTTGTTTTAAATGATATCACAATGAGTAAACAGAACGTTTTACCGAAAAAAAAAAAGCAATAAATCCTCATACGGCCAAAAACTGCAATGTAGTCAATTAAACAACATTTATGCAATCAGTCAATCAATTTATGCTTCGACGACTCTGAACGTTTAAGGCCATTCACCGTACCGCACAGAAATAATACCTGCGTTGGTTACGTTTACATTGCGTAGCGCAAAATCAAACTAATGACTGTAAATCCTTAATCTCGCATTTTATGATGACTGAACTGACTTGCATTGTGATAAGTATTCACAGAAAGACGTTTTTGTAAGTTATTCGCGACGGTGAAATTTACACATGTAAATATCGATATGGAGACGTTTTTAATCAATGGATAAACGATTACATACTTCATAATAGGATTTCTTCTTATTACGTGCAAATACGTAATCTATAGCATACCTAGATCAGGCAGAAAGTCAGAAAAAACACTTGTGAGTAACTCTGAGATAAGGGCCAGGACCGCCTTTTTATCTATATCTACAGATATGTAACGGATTGTTTACAGATCTCCATATCGGTGTCGATCGATAGCATTTTGTTTGATTTTGAAGATAAATATGGAAGGATGATTTATAAGTAATTGTGACTGATCAAGTCTCGTGGCCGCCACGCAGTCATTCTTCGTGCAGTCACGCAGTCTTAATAACTTTACTTGCCTACAAAGGCAATGATAAATACGGAGATATATATACAAAGATTAAAAGCACCTACTCGCTACTAATATGTACATACTTGCTTTGATGACCTTTGCCTGATAACGTATTTTTCCTTTGCAGATATATGTATAAGCAAAAAGTAGGTATATGTTAACTCATCAAAATACATTCTTAACTTTTTTTTATACCACTAAAAACAGTATAAAAAATCTATTTTAACTGAATCTTAGTAGTATAAAAACGATTAAAAAATTGTGCTATTAATACTTTACTAAATCTCGATAGAATAATCAATTATATAATGTGAAGTAGCCAAAGAGCCAAAAGTATTTTTTTTTCTTTTTGTGGCTAGTTCATCGACTACATCTTCTGGAGTATCAGAGGTTGCAACAGCATTCCGTCGAAGACAGAAGAAACCTCACGCACTAAGAATGCCCCAAAAAAAGAGAGGTGAGTTAACCTCTCCAATATATATCATTTATAAAGCCATGTCATTGTTTTATCGTTATTAACCAACGGTATTTAAACAAAACTGTTTTCAAACTTTTATAGTTTCACCAGGCAAACATGCACAGTCAATAGTGCTTAGAATGAACTTCATTACGACAAAGCTTTTTTAGTCTAGTATTGTCAGGAAGTTGAAGATCTTTTATTGATCACCGCTTTAGTAACATCGTATTTATCTGAATTATCATTCCAGTATTGTTGTGCACATCCTATAATGTGACGAGTTAGGCCCACCAGACCTGTTGCGACATCCACATGCAATAAAAAAATACTTAAGCACCATCTATCAAGACAAGCATAGAAACTGCATAGTAACTACTAATCCTGTATGCACAATGAAAGTTTTCGCACCGATAAGTAGGTATATAAATATACAAATTCCCAACATTAACCGTTGGTCCGCGGTCCGCCAGGCATGATCACCTAGCCTGGTCGGAAGATCCTTCCTTTGTGTTGGAGGGACATAACACCTGTTCTACCACTACCCTTTTGGGAGATAGTCTTGTACCAGCTGTTAACCAGATCTACAACGCCGTGTGTTTTTCCAGTGGGTACTACAGATAGTCTACTTGAAGCAGCCGGTTTGGACAGCTCTGATAGTGGACAGCCTTCCATGCCGCAGACGCCAACTTCTTATCTCTCCATGCCTTCTGTCAATGCTTTCCCCAGGTAAATACCTCTTAACGATTTATATTATAAATACAAATAAAATATTAATAAGGCACGCTTGATGGTAAGCAATTACCATAACTTATAGTTGCCTGGAACACCAGGAAAACCTTGCCTTGGCAACAATATAAAAGAAGATATAAAAGGATTTACTACACCAGCAGTTCAATGAAACTGTATAGTTCCTTAGATGAATAGTTCAGCACTTTAAGACGAACACGGAAGGAGCAAAACTATAGTCTTGTTATGTCAGATGCATTTACTGTTTAAACAATATCTGCTAAAATCACTACTGAACGTATTTCCAACCTTCGGGTTAAAAAGACCATAAAGAAGACAATAAATCCAAACCAAGAAGACTATGTATGAACTCGGATATCACAAAGCAAGCAGCCACCTTTACTTAGTATGTTTTCAAGTTTCTCTGACAACTATCTCATACTTCTTTCAACTTTTTCAGAGGGAATGTAGTAGAGCCACTATCCAGGATCCTCGAACCTGTGTCAGTCCGTCACCTTGACATTGACTCTCCAGCCAGTTCGCCTAATAAGAGGAAGCAGGACCCGAGCAGGAACAAAGATGTGGTGCCTCGAAGACAGATGGCATCGCAGCTGGTCAGGCTGGGCAGTATAGATAAGGATCCTGGAGTCATAGGACCTTTGGTTTGGGATCTACATTGCCAGAGAATTAAGGATGGTATGCCCTTATATTTTTTAGAGTTTTCTATATAAAATAAATAGTTAAGTCTTAAGAAAGTTCTAAATGTTTTTACAACAATTTTTATCACTTGCTGTAAATGCATTAAGTAACCTTTAATTTACTTTTTAATACAATATATTTAGAACATTTTGAATAGAACATGGCAATAACTAATTTCGAATATTGTTGAGATACGTACATAAAAAATTAAATTTGTGGTTAATGTATCTAAATTACATAATATTTAAGTACTGAGAATAATAATAATAATAAACTATTTATACTGCGTGTAAGTGACTCCGTGCCGAATCCTGTATTCAGAAAATCATTCTGAGTGGAAAATCATGGGAAATTTCTGCCGGAAAATGCATAACTTTTTTGCTTAAAAGTGATATCACAATAAGTAAACAGAAAAATTTACCGAAAAATAATCAGTAAATACTACATACGGCCAAAAACTGCAATGTAGTTAATTAAACAACATTTATGCAATCAGCTGCTTCGACGGCGCCGAGCGCTTAAGGTCACTCACCGTACCGCACAGTTCGCATGGTGCGTTACATTGCATAGCGCAAAATCAAACTATTGACTGTAAATCCTTAATCTCACATTTTTATGATGACTTGACTTTTGCATTGTGATAAGTATCCAAAGAAAGACGTTTTTGTAAGTTATTCGGTGATACTTACACGCTGTATAGGTACTAATATTTTTCGAGCCTATATAGGAAAAAAAGATACCTAAATATACTTACATATAACTAATAATTCTAATAATAACTACATAACATTAATTAATATCTAACTACATAACACTACCAAGTCAGCAGATAGGTACTTACGATATTTTTGGATATAAATGCTATCAGGTAACGAAATTTACTTTGATGATTATTTATAGGCATCAATCATTTGACAAAAAACAGTCCTCCGTCATCAAAATCTTCTTTCGCCTCTGCCTTCCAGCATCTAAGCCGCCCAGCCCAACCAAGTCCACATCATCAGCTCGTAAGGACGCTGGTCCGTCTCGTATGAGACAGCGGTTCAACGAGTTGATGGACGACGCATTCACACTGTTCGGTAGCGTCGGCTCTAGTCCAAATTCACACGACACTTATACGGTGGACAACGAGAGAGATTCTAGGGATAAAAAACCAGGTACTTAATATTTGTAAAATAAAGAAAATAGAAATCTAGTGTAACTGTCTTTAAAGTATGTTTATATGGCTTACTGTGGTCAAGGAATGACGTCTTACCGTGGTGGTATAGCCACGTATTAGATGATCACGTAATAAAAAAAATGTTACAATTTAAGGTGGACAACTTTTTCAGTACTTCAAGTTATTATACAGCCTAATTTAGGCTTAGTAATCCATTTTGAACATAGGAAATTAACTCATTGTAGTTAATGTTGTAGATCCGAGTTCAGGTACTAGTACTATTATGTATTCTGTGGTTCAGGCGACCGGATAGCGCAGGCGCGCAATGACAACGTGCGGCTTCCAGGGTCGCCTTACACTGCCTTGGATACCGTACGAGGAAGGTCAGCCGGACCCGGTCCTAGGTAAGGCGAAATCAATAAAATACATCTCATAGAATTTTCTCTTTTTTAACCAACTTATGCAAATGTCGTAAAAAAAAACTGAACGACCAACAGAAGCAGAAAAATACACATCAGCAATACTAAACCTAGCACTTGAACGCGATACACAAAAAAATGAAACGTAAATTTCACGTTCCCCGATCGTCAGTCGTGCGCCGGCGACGGCAGGCCCCCGCCCGCGCACGTCTCACAGCCGCGCCGCGCCCGAGCGCCGCGCGCCGCAGCCCGCGCGCGCCTGGCCCGCCTCGCCCGCCGCGCCCGCCTCGCCGCCGCAGGTACTCGCTACACACATCATTCAACGATAACCGATCTCATGTGTCCCTTCATTATAATCCTGATCTCTGGGATGTACTCATGAACGTATGCAGCTTTTAGTCTAAGTTGGATTCCTCGCAATTTTTTGCGCTCCCTTGAGGTTTGGGCGAATCAAAAATTTCTTCAGGCATCCCCGGACTTCTCATGCCCGACGCACTACACGAAGTTAATAAACTTAAGTAGGTACGTAAGCATACGAGTCATGGGGAGCAGGGAAGGACAGCCGGGTGCACCCATACTTTAATAAATATACAGAGGGCAGAAAGTTATCCTTGAAAACTCAAATCATTCAGGATTTCTTATACTGAATCATATGAGCTTCCATTGGTATTTTGTAGACCACTAAGTAACTTAATACGAGTGAAGTTAACCCCTAAAGGTTGCATTAGTTCCTGTTTAATTGACCTGTTCCTGCAAAGGGTTTAATCGACCCTCACTGATCATTATCATTTAACATTTTTCCATCACCTTTGACACTACAGAAATTGCCTCAACTCACCAGAATTCAACACACAGAACAAAATCTTCAATGAACACGAAATTTTGCACACAGCAATGGGACGACAACACGATGATAATTTAACAGTCCCTAGGTGCGAGGCCGACTGTCAACCCAGCGCTGATCGTCACTGAAGGTCGACTGGCCGCAGAGGACCCGGCCCTCCCCCTCATATCAGCCATCAAGACTGAGATTCAGCGCATCAGAGAAACTGCCCACAAGCCTAATACTTGAACAGCCAAATAAAATAATAGAATAAGTAGTAGAATTTATTGTAAGAGATAAACTTTGATATTTAGTGATAATTAGCATTGTTTCGATTGATATTTATATTATTTAAGCTTAAAATGAAGGCCCATAAAAACTGTTGGGATAAGTAGCCAGTTATGAATTCAAGAGTAGATTTCAAATGTATAATTAGGATTACAGAATAAGGCTGCGTTTCCACCAGAGATGTGCTAGGCCGCTGAGGCGCGAGGTTGCGTAGCACGCATGTGTAGCGGGCTCTTTTCAGATGTGAGCGAGCGGTGTAAGGTGTGGTGGGAGAGGTGCACGATGGCCACTGCCCGCTGCTTGCGTCTTAGTTCAGTTCAAAGACTACTATAGTGTATATAGGATATAGAAGGGCAGCTCTGCTTTTTTTAACCCACGAAAAAAAAAGGAGGTTCTCAATTCGACCGTATACATATTTTTTTTTATGCATGTTCAGCCCTCTCTCCTTTATTTATGAACCGATTTTTGATTATTCTTTTTTTGATAGATAGGGTATACCTCAAGGGTGGTCCCATGTCAAGGAAATCAGGATGATGATGGGATCCTAAAATTGAGAGAAACCCTAGAAAATTGTAGGAACGAATAGTGTTTCTGTTTACTTTTCATTACTTTATCAGGTATATACGTTTAGAAATCATCACATCATGTAGCTGAGCTGATGATGAAAAAAAATATACAATAAAAATCTTTTTAATAAAAAATTAAACCGACTAAAAGAACTAAAAAGCAAGAATAAATAAACCTTTTAAGTTTTAAGTATTGAGCTTATTTACATAAACATGCAAATTTTATATAAACTTATTATGAGTCGGCGCCAAATAATAAAATGATTAATTACCTACATGTATAGCCATGTTCATTTCTACGTAGGTACATATAAAATTTAGATAATTAATCAGTTAGTAAATGAAACAATTCTATTGGTTCTCAACAAACACATCCCTCGCTACGTATCCTCGCACATCTCTGGTGGAAACGCAGCCTAAAGCAAAAGATGTAAACAGTAAATAGAATTCTGATATTTTGTTAACCATTGAATCTCAATCAATTACTTCCCATTATCAATTTATTATGTTGTATTGTTAATTGTTTTTTAAATTATTGCTTTTATATTCCTGTTTTATTTTGTTTTCATAAATTTTTTATATACATATATTGTGAGTGTTGAAATTAGTCAAATGAAGTGCACTTAAAATTAATACTATTGCATAATTTAAGTACAAAAAAAAAGTTTGATGCCAATTATTGTAGTAACAAACTAATCTACCTGATGTTTTAGGATCCTGTTTTATGAAAAGGTTTAATAAACATTTTTAACTATTATATT
This sequence comes from Callimorpha dominula, assembly GCA_949752705.1. Taxonomy (NCBI): domain Eukaryota; kingdom Metazoa; phylum Arthropoda; class Insecta; order Lepidoptera; family Erebidae; genus Callimorpha; species Callimorpha dominula. The sequence continues at coordinate 8,774,683 of OX457010.1, read as the reverse complement.
TGTAGATTATTGAGTACATAAATAAAAAAAATACAGTTTTCATGTGCATATTTATTTTGTACTTAATCGCGTTATAAAAGTTTCGTAGCATTTCGACATATATACATACATACAAGAATCACCTAGACAGTGGATATTCTTTACATCCGAGTGGATAATCATTACGCGAATCAGAACCTCTTTGGCTTTTATTAAACATTATTATTTTAGTGTTTAAAATTAATACATTAGAATATTGCAGTTAAAATTTTAAGTAAAATACAGAAAGCATTACCACAACCAACATTTTTTTAATTAACAATAAATATTTTATTAGAAAACAAACAAGACAGCAATTTCGGAATTTAAAACGGTTAACGAATTTCCGAAATATGAAAAACTTCATATCATCTGAACATATCCAAAGTGACCTAGCTTCTAATGTACAAAATTTATGTTATCCATCAGCCTTTCAAATAATTTGGTTATATTAATTACCGATTAAGTGCATGACTTACATTTATATTATATTGGTAGTTATGACACACCCACATACATAAAATGGAAGTGGCATGTGTACACTGAACACAATGGCACTTCAAATCCAGTTTCAAGTCTTTGTAAGAGCCCTTATAACACTGACCTATTTGTAATATTCATTAAATTATTTAAATTCAATATTAACAGTGCATTATCACTTGTCCACATCACCATTATATTCAGAGACTGATATCATTTGGTTCCTGGTCATGAAATAATTTTAGACAATTTTGTGTCACTTCTACAGTCACTGCTCTGTTATAACACTTATGACAGCACAGTCATTAATATTGTGGTTTTCTATCTGCTATGTGGATTGTAAGGATTGCTGTGGTGCCAGTCGTCTCCATTGTGTAGGTTGCTGCTCTTGGGTATCATCATCCTATAACAAATGATTGTAATTAAGAACATAGTCAATGAGTTCCATAATTAAAAAACGATTGTATATTTATCATGTATGTTATCATGTCTCATTTTGTTGCTACAATTTACCTTAAGATGACAGTGACAGCACAAGTGCCAGTGCCACCAGACCAACCTGGTCGAAACGCCAGGCAATTTAGAGGTATGTAATACCTTTTCGTGATCGCGTTAATTCCCGTGGAAATACATAATTATATCATGGAACGCGAAAGTTTCAAAGTTAGTATAGTGACAGCAAAAGCTAAAGTGTTATAATTAAGTTGTTTTAGAACAAATAGTTATTTAAAAATATCTAATCAAAATGTCTTTCAAATCTACCAATTCCAAAATTCATTATCATTCGTTAATTATAAAAAAAAAACTAGTTGTAGGACTGCATGTCAGAAGTGAAGACACTTCAAAAATATATTGTACCTGTATGATAGTTATTGACACAGTATCTGGCTTGATATCTTCTAATAGCTTTTGGTCTTCAGATACACTTTCCATGTTCCTGTAAGTAAAACAGTGTTGTAAATAAATACATGTTACTGGATGAACCAATGGTTACCGTTCCTTCTTTTTTGTTCATAATTTTAATGTGCAATTATTATCTATCAAAAATTTAATAATCAGTTACCCAAAGCGCCTGCCAAAAAGAACAAGAATTTAGTTATTTCAAAATTTTTTTGTTGCTAAGAATACAAAAGGAAATATTATATATATAGATACTGCCACCAATTGATATAAATAATAGAATAGTCAGCTTATTGTTGCACACTAGAAATGAGATGTTTACTTATTCATCATTTTTAAGTAGTCATAAAAAAATACTCACTTTCTGCTGCCAGAGTGGAATCTGCCGCCTTCACCTCGTATCCGGTTCATAGCATGTCTGTGTCTTGATTCATGGAGATATTTCTGCATTGACATAAAATACTTATTATCAAAAAACATATTATTATTTAATTACATTAACAAACTAGTGGCTTGATTTGTTTACTTAATATAACGAAATTAGTAACAATTACAACTAACATAGTTTTATAGTTTGGGACTTGCTCACACTTTTTCAATGTGAAAACAATTTTACGTTCCAAACTGACTAGTTTCAGAAAAAAATGAAACTGACTAGTTTCAGAAAAATTAAACTGACTAGTTTCAGAAAAATTAAACTTAAAAAAAAACGAATGGTAACTAAGGCAGTCTCCAATAGAAGTTTCTGAATACATAGAAGTATTAAACAGCATGTGTTTGAATGTTTGTTACATAGTATAATCTATTTTGATATGTGTATTTAATTATTTTTTATGGTATAGGGGCCAAACTATCTGATGGTAAGTGAGTACCGCCGCCCATTGAACACCTACTTAGAATTCGTCAATTCACCTTTTTTTTGGTGTCCCTATTAAGCCCAAATTAGCCTCAAGACAGCAAAACTATTCCCACCTTTTAAAGGTACAAAAGAGGGTGTGGATGATTTAAGGGTCACCTTATATCTATGTAAACTAATTAGGGGCAGTTAAACTATTATTTTGTTACTAGCTGTTCCCTGCACTTCTACTTGCATTTAATGTCTTGATATATTAGTTTTTATGGACTCTATCCCACGTGAAGAATGATCGCTGGAATTCCGCAGTGTTTAATATTCTAAGTTAGCAAACAACAAATGTAAAAAAATGGACATCCATTCAACCATTTTGAAAAAAAAAACCCTTTAGAACATTTACTTTTGTGATTTCTCTGGAATGAAGGTGCTGCCCCAGTCGGGTTCCATTTAAAACATAAATCTGCTGTATACCCTACCTCCTATAAGTTCCCTACTAACTAAACATACTACTACTAAAACTAGCTGTAGTGAGCCAAAATGAGTAGCACAGGTAAGCAAGTTACTTACAGGTCTCTCTTTAGGTATTTTGCCCAGTTCATGCAACTTAGCTCTGGCGGCGCGCCGCTTCAATATACGCTTGTACTGTCTTGCGTTGACGTAGAGAAGCGGTTCTTCGTCGGAACCAGCCGCCGAGGAACTTGCTCCTTCTGATGTCGTTGTACTTGTGCTAGCAGTGTTTGTGGTCCCATTCACCATCTGTAATTAAGAGTTAGACTATATTAGCTACCTACCTGCATTCCAATTCGATAGCTGGTTAATTATATTCAGAAAAATCATAACTATAGATTTTGATAGTTTACAGTAACTTACCATAACAATATTAGGCTGATTGACAATCTGCTGTGCCTGCACTGCATTGCCCACACCAGCCACCTGTACCAAATTGCCATTCAGGTTGATCACTGGAACCAAGCATGTTTTGAAACTCATGAGATTAGTATTTAACTTGAAGTCTTAACTCTCACAAGTGGAAACAGAGTGTATTTCAGATATTCTTAGATTACTTATCTAATTTAAGTCCATTAATATTGAATTCTCTTGACAGTAAACAACACCGGCTAACAATAAGTGGGCAGACAATAATTAGGATTTATATTTAGAGTGTAATTTTTGCTCCACTTTCAGTGCTGAATCTCTTCAGTCTCAATAGTTAAAGAATATGAAGTTACCTGCAGGTTGATGTATAATTTGATGCTGATCAATTGTGTGTTGTGCACTAGCTGCCACAGGCTGGTATATGAATGTCTGTCCATCGGGTGTTTGAACAAGTTGCATGGCTTGAACATTGCCACCAGCTGTAAATAAGGTAAACATACAAAATTTCAATAATCTTCACTAACAAGGGGCTAATATATAATAACCTCAGCTTATCTTATGAAAGCATAGTAATTCAGAAATACTTCCAAATAGGGAATATGCATGTTGTTTAAATTTACTTGATTAATTTTCCCTTGAATCTTTATTGTCCAGATATTATGCCTAAACAATTATTTTCTTATTTAGTTCGTGTTTAATTGCAAAAAATATTAATTAAAATATGCAAAATAAGGGCGCGAAATTCAACTTTGCAAAACACTTCACCATTGGTCGAAACAAAACATGACGTGACATTCCACGTTCTGTCATTTATCGGCGCCTATATTCGTAGTGTTACGGACAAAGATAGGTGTTCCTGTGGTTTTTGCTTTTAGCTAGTGCAATTTAAGCATTCTAGTGATATTAGAAATCATCTAGGACAATGACTGAGTGTAGTTTTGTCAAAGCACAATCGGACAATCTACCGAAAATAGGTGCATTCATGATGACTATATATCTTGCATCAAATCCAGATTTTACGTCCGCTGAGGTTAAAGGAGTGAAAGCCGCAAGGTAATTATTATAATATTGTTATATTATAATAAAGGATAGGTAAGATATGTTTAGTTAGTTATATTCATGAAGTTTTATTGGACTTTTGTTACCTAGTTTAAGTAGACAAGCAAGTTGCCTTCTGCTTGATATTTAAAACAAACATAAATTACCTACTGCTGACTAATTCACACTATACTAGCAATTAAATTGTAATATGCTTACATTAAAGTGATATTCACAACAATATAAACACAATGTTGAAGATACTTCACCTCTTTTCATTAATGTACACCATTGTTTTCGTATTTTACATTATTATTTTGTACAGGAAAAAATAATGTATTGGGTGTACTTCTTATAGTGTTTTTACACTTAGGGACAAGGCAATACCTATAAAATGGTTTTTAAACTTTATCCATCGTCTATTAATTACAATAAATAGTAACAACTGGAAATCGGTATAAAATTACAGTAACACTTCAAGTAAGTTTATGAAACAAACACTAAGCGTGGAACGTGACGTCATCCAAGGCCCGCGAAATATGACGGCGTTCAAACAGATCAAATTTTTTCGATGTTTTCAATGTTATTTAAAAAATTTATTTGAATATTACCAAGGTTATTTATATTTTTTATTAGGGTAGAATGATGGAACGAGTCAATAAAAGATAAAAAAAATACATGCATATTCCCTATTGATGTATATTGACTTTTAATGAAAAGTTATTTCATACCTTGTATATTGGATATAGGTAGGACTTGTAGTTGCTGTAACTGTTGCCCATTAGGAGTAGCAACCTGAAAATATACATTAGCTTATTAAAAATAAATAAGAATGTTGCTATGTTACATAAAAAATTAAAACAAGGAAAGTAATATATGGCTAAAATAATCTACCTCAATAATGATAGAAAACACAAATTTCAACCACAGAATATTAAGCAGTATGATATCTTTATACAAATAGTAAACATGTTGCACCTATGTAAACTTTAGTGCACACCAAGTGAATAAGCAAAATATATAAAAATATGAAATAACTAATAGCTGTAGGGTACTCCCCCAGCGAAGCAGCTTTTCTTATTAAGATAAAGTTTTGATAATATACTAAACGAGTGCAAAGTAATACTGTTACAGAAATACTGTTTACATTGGGTATTAAGCATGCATGGTATCTTAAGTACGTGTAAGTGGGACTCTAAGATATCAGATATAAAAAATAAAAATCAGTGAAATAATTAAAGTATGATACTACTACCTGGAGTTGTGGTGTTCCAATCTGATTCCGGTAGCAAGAAAAATTTCAATATGAATATAATTAGTATTTATAAAGTTATTCTTCAATGAATATAATTTAAAAAATCAATTCAATGACGGCATAAATTTTCTACTAGCCACTTTTAGTCACTCTGAACTGTGCCAGGGTTATCTCAGTTCTCTAATGACAATTACATAGTCATTTAGAATTACCTGTATAGCAGGTCCATTGGAAGGCACTGCATGTGCCACAATCTGTAATCCATTGGGTCCCTGTATCATGTGTGGTGTATTGTTCATCTGAAGCACTTGGAGCTGTTGGCCATTAATAGTCATAACTTGAGCTCCATCTGAGCTCTGAATCTGTGCGTGTTCCATCCTTTTTTTCTGTTAAATTAACATGTAAAGCTTAAATTGACTGTATGCTGTATTTTATATAGAACTAGCCATCCCCGCAGTTTCACCTGCGTTTATGGTCACTGCTCTGCTCCTATTGGTCGTAGCGTAATGTTATACAGGCTTCTTCGATAAATGGGCTATCTAACACTGAATTTTTTAAATCGGAACAGTAGTTCCTGAGATTAGCGCGTTCAAGCAAGCAAACAAACTCTTTAGCTTTATATATTAGTATAGATTATAGAAATACAATACTTTGGTTAAATCAACAAACTTGTAGACAAAACACTGCTTAGTTAACTGGGTGTGCCTCAGCTAACTGATCAGGCATTAGCTTTGGTAACGCGCTGTTCCTATAGATAAGCACTTAAGACCTAGAAGAAAGTACTCTTTGGCTAGTGATATATGTCATTAAGCAAGCCCGACAGGGACTTCTAACCAACCTTCAATGGAACATCCATAAAGTGAATATTCCAAAATGCAAAAGTGCATTAAAATAAGTTGGTATAATATCTTCACCTTACGGAAAATTCAACACGTCACAACTACCGAGGCCAAGGAAAGTAATCAAAATGGCTGCTTTTCACGTAATTTCATCAGATATTGTGGAAAAATATACACGATTTCCAAATATTTTAATGTTTTCCGTAGTGTATACCGGAACATCCATCGCGAGTTTATTTGGTGAAAATAAATTGTAAACTTACATTGGGTACTCACTGGTTTTTCGATGATTGGTTGACAATAGTTAGACCAATGGCCGAAGTCAATGATCACAAGAACGCAGTAGATTGGTTCGGCGCATTACCACTCCCAAAGAAGCGGGCTCAGGCGTCTACCCAATCGTTCACGTAATTAATAGATTGTCTATGGTCGAAATTAGCCTATCTCTGTACCTCTTGACTTTACTCTGACCAATGCCTATTTTTCTGTTTGGTATTAACACCCTTACCAGCGGAATTTTATAAATATTTTAAACATCGCCTTCAATGAAAGTTGTTTATATACCGACTATAATGACCGACATTTTTTTTGAAGTGATAACTTCTTATGGGAGGGTAAACCGCTTCGTCACGTAACGCGTGACGGCGCCAGTCTGTCTGGCGTATAAGTTAACACTTCTGTCGGGCGTCCCGAGACGCACACGTTTTTTTTAATATATTTACGTTTACAGTTAAGTTAAGGGAAGTTAAATTAAGAAAATGTTTTAAAAGCTGCTTCCAATTTAATATAACCACAGCTGCGTAGTACGATGAATGTTGGAAATTTAAAAAGTATGAAAAAGTACTAAAGATAAATAATATAATATTTTTTTTATTGACACGTTAAGGAATACATGCTACATTTATATATATTACTATTACAACAGCAATTAATCAAAATTATAAACCAAAAAATAAGATACAGCAGTTATTGCTCTGAAGCAATTTTGTTTTTCTTTTTATGGTATAGGGGGCAAACGAGAAGACGGGTCACCTGATGGTAAATGACTACCGCCGCCCATGGGCACCTGTAACTCAAGAGTCACAAGTGCGTTGCCACCCTTTAAGGTGTGAATAGGGGAAGGAAAGAGAGGGGAAGAGCAGGAAGACGGGAGAGGGGGATTAGAGGGGAGGAGAAGGGGGATAGGGAATGGACGGGAATAGGGGAGTGGGAAGGGTTAGGGCCTCCGGTAACCTCACTCACGTGGCGAAAAGCAATGCAAGCATTGTTTCACTGCTGGTTTTCTGTGAGGCCGTGGTATCGAGCGGAGTCGAGCCGGCCCATACGTGCCGAATCATGGCTCTCCCACGTGAAAAAATAAACGTGAAATATAAGCTTTCGTTATATGGCTTGAATTATCCCATAACAGTACGCCATACCTCAAAGCTGAGGGCGGTTTCTTTATTTCCTGTATTTCATAACTGTTTTAAGGTGTACACAAATAAATTTAGTGTACAGCACGTCGTATTGATATGCGATTACATTTGCAATTACTATCTAACTAATCCTAAGAATTTTATGTTATTTTGTTTCATAATTTCCTGGCCCTGGTAAACAATATAAATTTTTACTACAAGAAGAGTTCAGAAAGGAAAAGAGGAAACACCTTTCTGAACTCTTCTTTGCTTTCGATTCGTTGATGATAAAGGTTCAGACCATTTCGAAATATTTGTTCATTTGTTGTGGTCATAAACATTAATGTCGATCGTCGCGTCGGCGTCGTCCGTATGCCAATAAGATGCAAATTATACAAACGCGGCCGAGCGCGTGTTAACAGGCACACAAGTACAAGCACATTCAACCTTTGAGTGTGTCAAAAAACCGACAGTCATCCCGATCGGCGGCAAGCGCGAGAACAAACACGCAAGCATGCACAAACAGCCTATTCACATGCTTGTGCCCGTGTTTGTGCTTGTTGAAAGTCGGTTTGAACGCGAGCGTCTGAAAGCACCATAAAGTAATGTTTAAGCCATAGACTGTAAAGCGGTGCGTAGACGATCATGCGGTATGTCATGGCGCGTTTACACGCTGGCGTTCAAACCGACATTCAACGAGCACATTCAACGACGCAAGCGTGTGAACAGGCTGTTTGTGCATGCCTGCGTGAATGTGATCGCGCTTGGCGCCGATCGGGACGACTAACGCCTGCGTTCACACGCTCGCGTTCAAACCGACATTCAACGACGCAAGCATGTGAACAGGCTGTTTGTGCATGCTTGCGTGAATGTGCACGCGCTTGGCGCCGATCGGGACGACTGTCGGTTTTTTGACACACTTCAAAGGGTGAATGTGCTTGTGTGCCTGTTTACACACACACACACACGCTCTCGGCCGCGTTAGTATAGTTTTCATCTTCGTGGCATACAGACGACGTAACGATCGAAATTAATTTTTGACGACACCAAATATATCGGAGTGGTCTGAACCTTTATCATGCATGAATCGAAAGCAAAAGAAGACTTCAGAAAAATGTTTCTGAACTATTCTTTTAGTAAAAATAAATATTGTTTATCAGGGCCCAAAAAAATATGAAACAAAATAGTGCCAATTCTTAGGATTAAAGTTAGTATTGATTGATTGACGATTAGAGAATTGTAACTAATCGCATATCAATGATGTGCAGTAAATAAAATAGATTTATGTATGCCTTAAAACAGTTACGAAACACATTTAATGAAGAAGCCGCCCCCAATGCTTATCATGGTTAATTATGTTCATGTTTATTAGAAATAATAAAAAATTATATTCAAAAGTTAGCGAGGATAGTAAATTCATTCAAAGAGATCCCACTAAAGAAAGAAACGAATTATGTAAAAGCACTCTTCGATGTAAAAATAGTTATAACGCATGTCAAATAAAAAAATCAAATTTAAAGTATTGGCTACTTGAAAAGTGTTTTTACACCATAAATGATGCCAAAGCAGTAGCTCCCACGAGATCTACGTCTACATCGTCTCCCATGTTTGCACTGACTACCATGTCCACAGAACACTAATACCCTACGGACCATGCCTGCAAGTGTGTGAAACAGGGCTGCCAGAGTGTAAATTGGATACAAAATTGGTATAATATCGGTTATCTTTTGTATCCTGTTTGTATAGTAGATTGCATTGCATAATTGGATACAATGTCATTGCTGATGTTATAGCGTAAAAAGTACGTACATACACATAGAGATACTTAAAACAAATCATGTCTGTGATAAACTGTTAAATCCTTATACGTTAAAGTTAAAACACCTTTTACTAAAATCCCCAAAGAGTGACGTTCTATAGTTGTACAACACTGATTTTGTATAATAGTACATGATTTTGTATAATTTCCGAGTCTTAGCGGTATAAAATAAGTTGTCTTTACTGGCAGCCCTGGTGTGAAAAGCTTGCGTGGCACTCTGCGTGGCAGGCTGCCCGCCGAGCTGCGTGCCATGCTGCTTGCCAGGCTGCACGGCGTGCGTGTAAACGTACCATCATGCGTTACGTGCTATCATCCATGCACGACCGTTTAATTGTATTGATTGATACGAATGACATGCAAACTACGTGCTGGCATTGGCATTGATTGACAATTCCTTTTATTTTTATAAATTTATTTATTCATAAATCTGCCTTTGACAAAGACATTTCCATACCAGCGATGAAGACCTCTTCACTGTACTATCTATAGATATCGACTGAATAAAATTATTATACCAAGCGAATTATCATGCTGCATGATAGATTCTCAATAGGTCCTTCAAACATGTCATGCCGCATGATCCTTTATGGACCGCAAGGTTATTAGGACTGTGAGTCTACGATTTAAATTTTAAAAATCATATAGGTTACAGTCGCCGTTTTACCCGAAAAGTCTTACAGCAAAATTGGCTATACATAACTTTCCATAGAAATATAGCGGTTTCATTACAGCAACTTATAGTGGAGCAAACCTTTCCGATTTCTTTCACGCTAAAAACGGTACCAGCTTTCAGTTACTTTCTGTACATCTTTACAGTAAGTTATCGACAATACCCGGAACAGCAAGACTTGTAGTAAACTTTCCGTAATTTTACTATAATCACGGATACTCCAAGTTTTGAACAGAAACTTGCCATTAATTTTCCTATAATTATGGATATTCCAAATCTTGAACAGAAAGTGTAGCTATCAGGGTACCCTGAATGCTACACTTTCTGTTAGTAACATATATTTTAGCTTATGCTTAGTAACTTGTAGAATCCTGTCAATCCAAAAAATAAGTGAACTAAATTGTCTGTGTCTATGGTCGCCTTGGCATATATTTTGCAAAAACGACGCTTTGTTTGACGCTTTTATTTTGTGAAATTGTGACTGAAATTAAGGATTTTATGAATAGATGCATAGCGTGTTAATATAATTATAAAAAGGGAAACGTAAGATGAATTCGACAATATCTGATGATTTATCCCGTGAGCATTTAACATTGGAGGCAGTAAAGTGTCTAAGTAGGTTATGTTTTAAAAATCGAAATTTATTGTTTCATTTGTTTTTCTATGACATTGAATTGTGTATATTTTTGCAGAAAACATAAGTGCAAACAACAATAACTTAATAATAGTACACAAGGAACTTTTAGAAATTAATTTAACTTTAACTGCGTACATTGAAGAAAGTAAGAAACGACTTGCGGGGCTTCGGCTGGACTTGGCTCACGGCGCCAAGGACTCTCATAGAGTTGTTGAACTGTTATCTGATACATGTAAGTATCCCGTTGCTGCAAATATAATAGCTCTTACAATATCAATATGATACTTACCTATACTTACTAGCGATAGCGTTGCAAAGGACTCGAGTCTTCGAGCCCTATTTAATCGGACTCGTATTAAATTTTAAGACTTGGCACATTACAACAGGACTCAAAGACTAAACTCAAGGACTAAACTTTCTACGAGTTCGTTAGTCCCACATAAGAGCTCGAGTCTCTTAGAGCGCTCGAGCCTTTTTATGCGGTGAACCGTGCTCAACTTGCTCAAATCCTTTTCTTGTATGAGTTTTACTTTTATAAGGGAAGGTCCTTCTCTTTTCTTACTCAAAAATTGAACTCTAAACCAAAAATCAATAATTAGGTATTCATAGAATCTGACGATTTAGAGTTGTCTGATTTAACAGAATCAGACTTAGTCGACGAGTCCTTTATTTTTGTAGGTATAATACTAAAAATTCTAATTTAATATAGGTAACCGCCTAAACAAAACTTAAGTCTTCTTCAAACAGGGATATTCAAGTCTTTGTTTATGCTTCGAGTTTTTTATGAAGACTCGCATTATTTTTAAGAGAAGTCCTTTGTAAAACTTGAGTTGCTGTTAAATAACTGGCGCTTGGCTTGACTCTAGGACTCCGAAGCCTTTTGAGCACACTGAGTTTTGCAAAATTGAGTTGAGTTGACAAAATTACGACTTGAGGACACGAGTCCTTTGCTGATTCCTGTTGGACTGATGAATGTTTAAATCGAGAGATATTAGATTCATATTAGAGTTTTAAATGTCAATCTACTTTTTACCATTGGTTTCAGAAAATGTCAGCATCTACACCTACTAAATGCAACTCTCAGCCGAAATATTCTAAAACATTGCATGAATATAATAATAATTCAAGCACTAAAGCTTCAGAACGACAGCAAGCCAGGAATTTTATTGCTTGGTATAAACGTATGATAGATGAAGATAGACACAATTTAACACTATATATTTCTGATGATGCTGTACTTGAATGGTTTGGTCGAACAATTAAGACAAGAAAAAAAGTCACTGCTTTTTTAAAGTATGATATGCAATGCTCGAGGCATGATTTCACTACCATTGAAAGCATAGATATAATACAAAGCAGAAATGACAAATCTCTAAGGTTAGTAAATTTAAAAGATAGATATGACTCATATGAAGGTTAAAAAGTGTGATGCTATGCTACCACCATTATACTACTATCACATAAAAGATAATCTTATAATTTTCAGAAATGATGTTTCAATATTGGCCAGCCCACTTCATTCCCCTGAGATAACTAGTTGCAAGAACAGAAGTCGTAAACGAAGATTATTGAGGTCTAATTGTAATAGCCCAGAGTGGGCTGAGGGTTGCCAGCCCCCAGAAGATATTAGTTTAGCTAAAAAACGAAAGACTGACAATACTGAGCCTGACAATGAAAATAGAAGTGAAGTTTCTGTAAATACCCTCAAAAGATCATTTTCTGATGAGGAAATAAGTAATAGAGGTGATTGCTTGTATCCTAAAGTGAAAAGGAAGTGTGCACTGGGAACCCCACCTAATTGTGAAGTGGGACAAGGAGATTGCCTGCCGTCTACTAGTGGTACGGACTCTGATAAATCACATGAAGCCCTAAATGCTCAGCTGCCTAAATTAGCAGTGGAATGCAATGGTTACATAAAGTTTACTAGATCTAGGAATAGCCGTAGCATAGATTCTATGAAATGGGATCGTAAATGTAAAGTACAAATTAGCTATTCTGAAGACCCATTGAATGTTGGAGAGTATATACTTTGGTCTTTAAGATATACTGATGACAACAAGTGTAGGAGGAATCTGTTAGCTGCATTTGAGGAAGTTGCTAAGGAGGAAGAACTCAAGCAAGTTACAGAATAAACTTTTGTATATAAAATTTACTGACAAATTCATATATATAAAGTGAATTTTAATATAGACATAAGAAAGTGCATGCAAATTAAATAAAAGCATATACAAAATACAGTTTTTGACAACATTTTGTATATTGATATTTATAGTTTGGCATTTTATAAACTGATATTTATAGTTTTGCCTAGTAGTTTATTTCAATTAGATTCGTTTAGCAACATGGTCATGGTCGTTATTCTTATTACTTGTTTGATTTTACAAATTCAAAATAATATATCATTTTGAGAATAAACCTGAAAATTAAAGACTAAAATAGGTCCTTTCACACTCTTAGTGACAAAACCTTCCAGGCTGTTCTTTGATTTAAAAAAAACTTAATTTTGTGATGGATTAGAAAGCACTAACTTGATCTGATCTATTTCCTGAATAATGATGCCCAATAACAACAACAGACTAAAGCTTTAAATTTTTCAAATATTAACAAAGCTTTCATTCTTCAATGCTGCACAATATGCTCTTGGCAATGAGTGTGTTAATTTAGGTAATAATTTGATTCAATGAAATAGTAATACATTGAATTTGCCAGTAAAGATAATCTTATGGGTATAAACAATTTGAGAACTATGTGATATGAAGATTTTTTATTTTTCTATATTAATATTTTTGTATGTACTTTTATCAAACTTGATATTTACACTGTGACCAAGTTTACCTCTTGACATGAATTTGTAACCTAGTTATAGTTTTTATAATGAAAACTTAATCATTGAATGATTTGAACGGTCAATATATGTTTGTCCTAGTTGTTACTATAACTTAGCAGTAATGGCCCAAAGAGTAAAACTTCACATTAATCTACTTCTGCAACTTAAAGATGATTAAGAAGAAGCCTATAACAAGAATGCTTTTAATAAGTGACCAATAGTTATATAGTAAACATATTAAAAAGAGAATAAATAACAATATCTTTAATTTTCTTAATGTATAAATCAAGTTAATCATGTAAGTTCAGGCCAATTGAATTGAAAGTAGTTACTGTAGTTTCGTGTCACAAATTATATTTTAGCATTAGCAGCAAAAATTAAGATTACCTACATGATTAGTTTATTGAGTTAATTATAGAAGAATAACGTTTATAATAATGTATATATAACTAAATTTTTTTTTTAAGTCTTGCATGTAAGTTGCAGAAAAAATGCAGGAAGTGGATTTTATGCAAAACCTTACGACCACTATTGAAGGCATGGTAGGTAGCTTCTATGTTTACAGAAATTCTTAACATATTCTCGCCTATTAAGGTTTGCTCAGACAGCGGACGGGGCGGGCCGGCATCGCGATGTGAGCAGTTATAATGTGCCTACTAGTTAATAGTAAGGCCGATCGTCTTCTAAATTAATGCAACTCTTCACGTCGCGTCGCCCGTCCGCTGTCCAACCCAACCTTTATAATTATGTAGACAAGATTCCAAAGAATTTACTTATTCTTCTACATAAGACAATTCCCGTGGATCTTGGGGAACTTGTATAATAAAATGTATGTAGAAAATTGTATCGTAATCCTATCTAATAAACGATATTCCTATTTATTCTGAAAATAATGCGGAGAACGTCCTCTAATATTATCTAGTGTTTGTCTAGACAGGTAATCTAGGATAAAGATTCTTCTGCTCTTTTCAGTTATTAATCTATAATTTGTGCCCTCATTATTGCATGTAAGTAATTAAATCCGCTTCCTGTACAAGTGTTTTGCATGTGGACATAGTCCTGTGGGCTATACGGTTTTAGCCTCCTATGACTACTCTCCTTTTGTATTAGCGGAACTACACGACATTAGAAAAGAAATTCTATTGATTTCATTAACCTACATTGGTAAGTTAATGGAATTTAGTATTTTCCGATCCCAAAACAATGCTAAATTGCCGGAAATAAGAAATCTTCTGTCCACTTAGAACCAATTCCACATTAGACAGATGCTTTTTTGTACAGATTCACTGACAGCGAGTGGGACTAACTCTAAATTGAACCATTTGCGTCTGCGTGTCAATTTTGCCAATGGAACATAATGCGTCATAAATGGAATCCGTTTCTAAGTGGACAGAATAGAATTGAGCCGTCAGACAACGCTATTGCTCACTGCAAATAAAATTGAGTTGTGCTGCCAATTATTATAAGATGTTATTATAATTTATATTTGTAGTTGAGGACACTACTTTAATTCTGTACTAGATCCGCCGTCGATTAGTTGGTACGTGATTGATTCTTAACTATATATAAATCGATGTGTTACATTGTGCCAGTAAGAATGGTTTTTTTTCAAAATTGTTACAAACGAAAATATTTAATTCTGGTGTCTTCATGTCGATCTCTTTTATTCCACTATTCTCTTCACCACCGAACTGTAACTTTTCTAAGTTAGAGATAGACTTAAATTTAGTTACGAATGTTAAGTTAGTCCTAGGCCGATAATATCATCACTAGTATTGTACATGTTATAAAGTTGAAGGGTTTTAATTGTTATATTTACGCCCGTTTATCTGCGCAATAAAATCACTCGGGATATTATTTTTATTGCCTGTTGAAGTTATGAACTGGTACGATAACGTTTCCTTTTGATGTGTTTTTTAACATACACGTTATACTTGCATTATTAATTATATTAGAGATCGCGTTGTGGTCGAATTACGACCATGGTTTTTTCATTGGCCGGTTTAACTTGAGCTGTCATTGAATATGAATAGACTTACCATGACAGGTAATCATATCGCACTGCTATTACGAGACTGTATCAACTCAAAATAGGTTAAATTTGACATAATTCATTTTTCATACGTAAATATCAAATCCCTACGAGGCAATAAATATAAAATTATAATAATAAATTGTAAAAAGCCTAATTTTTCCACAAAGCAACTAAAAATTTTTTTTTTTTTAAATTTGTTTTAGACAGAGTATTAACTAAAAAATTGGAAATGATAACCTGCAATCTTTTAAATAATTCATTAATACAGAAATCCCTTAATTTTATCAATAATCTATATACAGTGTTCACTTTTTATAATCTTTAACAAGAAGCGAGTAATCAGTTTTCTGTCGTTTCTGAAAAAAGCTTCATTTTGAGTTGATACACTCTTGTAATAGCAGCGCGATATACTGGACGCGTGTAATTTCATTAAGCCGTTTTCACGTAATTTTATAAGTTGTAAGACATATTGTTTAAGAATTTTACCTTTCTCTGCACTTCTATATATAAATTGTAATTATTCCAAAATTAACGTTACTACGTTCGCGAAATTTTCTTAAAAAGGGGTACAAAGAATTCTCTTCACGTATTAATATAATGATAAGTATGTTACTGTACTTTGCATGGTTTTTATTACCTACGTTAATGTAATGCGTAGGAGTAACATACTGACGATGACACTGGTGTCCGAAATCCTATTCGAAAACTAATCGTATAAAATCTCTTAAATTAACACCCAACATACGCGCTATTTCATTTTCAAATGATTTACACATCACAAAGTTTTCACAACTTCCTATTTAAAAAATCAAAACATATGTGATAATGTTACTTTTAGTAGGCAAATAGAAATTGCTGTCCACTATTTACGTTAATTTCTTAGATTTTCTATAAAATTCTCGTAGATATTGTTTCGGAAAAACATCTATTCAACGATGGTAATGCAACTATTCAATCACCAATTGGTGCTCAAAGCAAAAACAAAATCTAAAGTCATATCTACATTTACCAACTAACCAACTTGCACAATGCAAGTTAAATTACAAATATGTACCTAATAAGTTTGAATCTTTGTTATTGTTAGCGTTGCTAATATTTCATAGCACAAATATCACCAAAGATATTAATTACAATACGATTTTTGATGCGATATTTAACTTCCTGTAGTTTAAATGATACATCGCTATTCTGAATATATCTGTAATGCATTTGTCGTTACTGTAAAAATGTCTTGTCCAATAACAAACATAATGAACATCTTAGCATGTTGATTAAGATTTGCCATTTCGACACGATTAAGAGTCAAGCGCGGTTGATTTAACTCATTGATTTGTGCCATTAGTTACAATAACTATTAAGTGGCTAGCATTTACGTGTCATAGTTTGTACTAATTTAATAAATGACGTCATCCATATCGTGTATCCTGTGCATGTATTTTACAGTTTGCGTGTTTGATCAATGTCGACGATTTCCATATAATTACCGACTTCGCTTCTAGTGAAAGTGGTGCCCCATTTTGTTGCCATTTTTTTTTTGAAGTTATAAGAGAAACAACGAACTGGGTTGTGCACTGAAATAAAACTCATAAAAAAGGGTAAATTCATTGTTTTTCCAGTTGCCTAAGAGATGAAATTAGGAGACCTGATTTATATTTGTTTAGTGCTCCATAGGTACCAGATACTTAACGGTATAAGATGCACAGTCAGTGTACTTTCTGAGCGTTAAAAACAGTAGCGCAAATAAATGGCCAACATATTTTAGCATCTACTTATAATTTATAATTCGCCAAATGGATTATTAGGTAGGTTTATTCACTAACTGTTAAATATTAATATCTGATTTTATTATCTTGTATGTGAGCCGGTAGTGTGCCGGAGCGATAAATGTTCAGTCGTCTGCGAAAGCAGTAGAACTAAATAAGTTTACAGAGTGTAACGTCATTAGTTTTAACTATTTCTAAGTTTTATGTTGTTAACATTACTTGTGAAGTAATGTGAGTGGGATTATTTTGTTTTCATTATGCTAGAGATGTTTAAGGTAAATAAAGATTGTTTAGAAACAATAACGTTGTATCTATTTAAACAATTTGGAAAAGGGGCCAGATGTGCCGACTATTTTATTTCCCACAGTATTAATATTTGACAAAGAACTTGCAAAATCACAAATCTACTTTCATTAGATCATCAGGTAATTAAGATAAAACAATGGCAGAACTGCTAAAGCCAGTTAATAAGCGGTTTCTAATTACATACTGCGAATAAACGCAAATGTTACCTAATGAACTTTTCTTGAATACGATATCGTTTTATTACACACATTGTGATTAAATATACTGTTACTATGTTTTTGCACAAACAATCGCACTGACTATATGATGAAGTACCGTGCCAACCAAATTCCATTTCAAAATTAGCTACACTACTAATGCTCTCTAATTACGATCTTCTGAGGGTCGGAGGGAAAGTACGGAGGTGTTTTGGTACAGGTGTTCGGGTGTCTCCAATTCGAACAGAAATCTTTGCCCTAAATAACAGAAAAGGAAATTACTTATCTATCTCAAGAGATAACTGTTCAGTCTCAAGTTTACTAATTCCTAATATTACTGCACTGCACGGATGGCGCAATGGTTTAAGTGGTCACCTCGCCACTACGCCGCGCCGAGTGTTATGAGTTCAAATCCCATACGGGACAAAAATATGTGTGATTCACAAATATGTCACTTTTAACCTTATCTGGGGAAGTTTTAATAGTAATTTTCGTGTGCGTTCGCGCAGCGGAATGTTGTTGAATTTAAAGATTTTAATTATGCAGATATTTAGTGTATGAAGTCGTGTAATTGTGTATGGTAAAAAAAAAATTGTGCATGCAGCCATTGTGGAGAAATTCGCTAAAAACTGATTCCGCTGGGCGAACGTTGTCCTGGCGGAACTTTTTTTTAATCCATGGACTTAGAAGAAAAAAAATGTGTCCAAAAATTAGTGTGTATTTGTGTGTAATTGTGTATGTATGAATAAAATTAGTGCATGCATAAACTTCGGAGAAATTCAAGTTTCCGCCACGCGAACGTTTGGCCATTAGCTAGTTTTCATATAAAGCGCTTATATAGAGAGCTGTAGATTTTTACATATCTTGTTTTGAATTTTTTTATATTTGTTTAAAAAACAGATTTAGAAAAAAAATTAGGGTTTAAAAGATAAAAATATAAACGTAAAATACGCTTATTAGGTCTTAGTTCGTAAAGTATGCACTTTGTCGTCTAGATTTTCACGTTTATACAAACCTTGTAAGAGTGTGCAACATGTTGCCAAGTATCAATGATGTTCCGTTAGTAATTAAAGAGTTATAGGACAATTTACCATGAATAGACCACTGTTTACAAAGCAGTCAAATATCACGACGTTCTAAAGGAATTGCATAGTAAAATGTATTCCAATAATTAGTGTATTAATTCCACTACTCACATGCAAAATTTCATCTCATTAAATTCAGTAATTAAAGAGAAATAATTAAAATACTGACAAAGCATCGAAAACCTACACAACCCGACCAAGTTCGGATGGCTACAAAAAAGCGGCCGTGCAATATATTTAGGTAACATTCTAAAATTTACAGTATAACTGGTATTGAATTGGTACAGGTGATAACACAATTGTTGTTTCGATATAATTTATAGGTCATTTATTTTTCTACACCTGCTTTTTTAAATGTATTTGACTATGACAGTAACTACTATTTACGTAGGTACTTTATTTAAGTATGCGCTTGAGACTTACGTCAGTATATGATATTACCGTTGAACTGGTAGTGACTTATGTATGTATGCATTTTAAGTCTATTGCTGTCTCTAACCAATGACAGAGTATGTTTAGCAAGCGTTTGTTAACGTTAAGTTTTTATGAACAAGAGACTAGTCATGACAAGCGCCTCAGCTGCGCTCCCTATACGCTCAAAATACACGCGCCTGTGCGCGCACATGAGTTGTATGCCAAGTTCTGCCGTTACTGGGGCCCGCGCCCCAGGGATTGTCATGACTAGTCCCTAAGAGGGTTAGAAATTTTGAGGTAAGTTTCTGTATTTTCATTCATTCATTCATATGCTCACGGCTGTTGTCCCAGAAGGGGTAGGCAGAGGTGTGACATTTCTGTGACACCCACATTTCGCCAATTTTTGGGTTTCTACGTAACAGGTGGCGAGAAATAAATAATAAATACATAATTATTACATGTAGTTAAAAATATTATTGTACACGGATGTTTAATCAGAGAAGTACTTGTTAATTGAAGATTTATTTTTATCGTAGATAGTGGCGTTATTATTAAAAAAATATTTTTCATTCAAGAAATAACAATTCGTATCAAACTGAATTGTTGTTTCTTTAGGACATTGTTATTTTATTGTTGACGTTTTATTATCATACGACATAACTTATATTTTGAATGACTGAATACTAATTATTGTTTCCCTAAAATATTCACACTTTTGACATTATATTAATATTATAGTTTATTTAATTAACATAATATGATAATTTTAATGTAAGTTTAATAAATTTCTTAATTATTTTGTTATCGCTTTGCATGCCTAACGGTAGAATATGGTAAAAGTACAGAAAATTGTATTAGCTTTTAGGATCTGCAAATGTATACCCATATTCGCAAATAATAATAATAATTTATAATAATTTAATTTATTGTTTCTCTCACACAGGACATTAGACATTACAAAACAAAATTACTTTTGACACATTGATGAATGAATAAATAAATAAATGAAAAAAACGAAATACAATTGTTTTATTTTTTCCTAACGCTTGTGTACGCAACTGTACCAAATTAATAAATACAATACTGAAAGGTTAAGAACGTTACTTAGATATATGGCACGGCCGCTTTTTTGTAGCCATCCGAACTTGGTCGGGTTATGTAGGTTTTCGATGCTTTGTCAGTATTTTAATTGTTTCTCTTTAATTACTGAATTTAATGAGATGAAATTTTGCATGTGAGTAGTTGAATTAATACACTAATTATTGGAATACATTTTACTATGCAATTCCTTTAGAACGTCGTGATGTTTGACTGCTTTGTAAACAGTGGTCTATTCATGGTAAATTGTCCTATAACTCTTTAATTACTAACGGAACATCATTGATACTTGGCAACATGTTGCACACTCTTACAAGGTTTGTATAAACGTGAAAATCTAGACCCCAAAGTGCATACTTTACGAACTAAGACCTAATAAGCGTATTTTACGTTTATATTTTTATCTTTTAAACCCTAAGATTTTTTTCTTAATTTGTTTTTTAAACAAATTCAAAACAAGGTATGTAAAAATCTACAGCTTTCTATATAAGCGCTTTATATGAAAACTAGCTAATGGCCAAACGTTCGCGTGGCGGAAACTTGAATTTCTCCGAAGTTTATGCATGCACTAATTTTATTCATACATACATAATTTCACACAAATACACACTAATTTTTGGACACATTTTTTTTCTTCTAAGTCCATGGATTAAAAAAAAGTTCCGCCAGGACAACGTTCGCCCAGCGGAATCAGTTTTTAGCGAATTTCTCCACAATGGCTGCATGCACATTTTTTTTTTTACCATACACAATTACACGACGTCATACACTAAATATCTGCATAATTAAAATCTTTAAATTCAACAACATTCCGCTGCGCGAATGCACACGTAATTTTCTTCGCAGATTGAAATATCTTTAATTTTCCTCTGGTTTCTGTTTTTCTCGTTCAATTATGATTTATTTTATTTGCAGCTTAACTGTTTTGTTTTTCTTGTGTATCGCGGATTTGGACTTCTCTACATAGTATAAAACAAAGTCGCTCTTCGCACCACTGCGCCGTCTTCTGTCCCGATGTAGGTACGCTTAGATCTTTTAAATATATAACTCATGGTCATATAAACATAGAATATCTTATTACAGGGAATTACCTTTCTACGTTTAAAAACACAGCTAATGTAGGTATAAGGCATAGTTCAGGGAGACGTGGCGCGTTGT
Organism: Callimorpha dominula; assembly: GCA_949752705.1. Taxonomy (NCBI): domain Eukaryota; kingdom Metazoa; phylum Arthropoda; class Insecta; order Lepidoptera; family Erebidae; genus Callimorpha; species Callimorpha dominula. The sequence continues at coordinate 8,753,021 of OX457010.1, read as the reverse complement.
GTGGATTTCTCCGTTCACGTCGTCTATGGCGTTGCATGAACAAAAACATTACATGAATAGTTCTTTTTTATTTTTAGACAACTTATATTCACAGCCAACAATTTCGTGAATATGCAACTCTTTACCCATCAATAAGAACATAAGATTATGAAGTATTTCATGGATATACCTACCCAAATGTCCATTAAAGCCTTTGATTATACAGCGTGTAAGTTCGAGCTACGCGAAGAACTTACAATAACCTCTTTCTGTTTATACTGCATTTTTACGATGAACTGACGTTTGTATTGTGTGAACACAATACAAAAGTCAGTTCATCGTAAAAATGCGTGATTGAGGATTTATAGTCATTATATTATATGCAGCTACATGCGTAGGTATTCTTTTAGTGCGGTACAGTGAATGACCTTAAACATGTGCGAAAATATGTGCGATTTAAAATCTTTAACCTTACATATTCCGGCTGATTTTACGAGAAAAGGAGGTAAAAATATCTGGAAATTCAAACGGTCATAACTTGTAAACTAATAGATTTTTTTCAAAAATCGCTATTATAACTGTATGCTAGCACTCGTGCCCTTTCAGTGATTTAAGGAAGTGTTCCTTTTTCAAATACACCTGTATATTGAATAAAACACAATACTGGGAAGGAGGAAATAAGTTGTTAAATAAATAAATAAAAAAGGAAAAATCTATACAATTTATTCTTCAATTATACATGTATGACAAAATATAGCATAACTTTAATTGTGAAAACATTACACAGTTCAAACTAAAATTATAGTAGGTACCTACTTACATCATCCTGTCGTGATAATTTACTACAGAACATTAAATAAGTAATTAAATTGATTACATTTTCAATTTATAAGGTTGTATAATGGAGGGTGTAATTAATGGGATAGTATGAAAATTGAGCAAAATAATATAAAAAAAACATCAGATCTATATATTTTCTGGCACCATCATGGCTTACTATTCAATACAAATACTACATAATATTGTTATAATTAATGATCCTTACATGTACGAAAAACTGTGCTTAAGGATTTTGTTTTTATTTAAATGTATGATAATTATCATAATTATTACACATTCACACTTTACTTTTCACATTGACAACATATAACGTTGCAATAACGTCATTCGAGAATACATATCAGACCCTATAAAATATTTATTGAAACAATTATTACAAATAACCTAGGCATGCAAAATATTTCCTATACTAGAATATTGCTAAGGAGTATGCTGCATGGCCTTATAACATCACACATTAACAAATTGTGAACTTGAACAAAGCCCATTTCTATATTAATCAAACTAATAATTACATAAAAATGTAAAAAAAATACAGGAAAATAGTGCTCCATAAATGTGACAGTAGAAAGACCTCAAGCAACTTGAATATTTTTAAATTTATATCACATTTTATTTACACTAACTAGGTACTATGTAGTTACAATTGAATTGCACAAAATGATATAATAGTGATCTTAACAACTATTTTTGAAAATTTATCAAAGTTATTATATCATGACATATAACAATAGGTATAATTAAAACTTCGGCAAACACATGGTATAGCTGGTGTATGGAAATTGATGTTTTGTCAGGTAATACCTGAAATTCAATGTTTGACTTTTTTCTTATTGAAGTTTTTTTATTTGTTTTATAATATTTAAAAATAACATACAGAAAACCCACTTCCAAAACATCATTTTATTTTAATCAAATAAATATTATTTTTTCTATAATGTGATGTGCTATTAATAGTTTTATTATACAACACAATATTATAGGTACTGCACTGATTGGCCAACTTTTTAGCGGTATAGTTGAGCATGCAAGTAGAAAATCTGAGGATGCACTTTTTTTTTGTTTACTTGCATAGTAGCTTTGGGTGTTTTTATGTATTTTTGCGTATTATGTATTACCAAAAATAAATATCTAAGTATGTTTTTCTGTGTTCACTTTAATTGGGTCTTAATAGCATGGACTAATAAGTTCCAGAGCATTATTGTTATACTAAAGACCAATTATTTAAACAGAAATATAAATGCAGTAATCTACTCATCATGGAAGCACTTCTTGATCAGCTAATGGAACATAAATTTGATCTATGTTTAATTTATCAAACATGTTCAATAAACCATACAATTATGAAAAGCGTTGAACAAAAGTTGTATAATTCAATCATACATTTAAATGTACTTCCAACTACATGCAAAAGGTAAAGCTTCATTTTACTTTTTTATAATCAAACATTCAGCCATTAGCCTTTCTACCATCAGCCTTATAATTAATTCTCATAAGAAGAATAATAATTATCACACCAACAGGCCTCTAAATTCCAAATTAAATTTATACTAACAACTTTACTCATAAGTAACAGATAGTAGTTTTGCCTCTTCCTTATACTACATTTCAAATATAGAAATAGAAAGGGACAAAATATACAGTATCTATATTACTCTTTATGAATAACCATTTTTATCTATTTCAGCTGTTGGTCAAAGTCATTGCCCTCATTCAAAGCATTGGGATCCTCAAGTTCTTCCTTAGCATTATTTTCTAATACAGGTTCATTGATAGGGTCTTTAGCACTGAGAGCAGCACTAATCTTAGGTGGTTGAGCTGCCGGGGTGACTTTAAGTTGAGAAGATGGATTGGGTCCACTTTTAGTGGTCAATGCATTTTTCAATTTTTCAATTTCTTTTTCTAATTCGTCAATTTTCTGTTTCCGTTCAGCCAACTGATCTGTCAAAGTATCTTTTTCCAATCTAAGTGTCTCAACTATGGCAGTTTTACTCACCTGTAAATTTTTCAAGGACTGCAATTCTGCTTTACATAGTTCAACGTCTACCTTCGTATGGTTTACTTGTGCCTCAGAGTTTGAAAGTTTACTTTTGTACTCAGTGATATCATCAACTAATTTTCTTTTTTGTTTGTCTAAATCGTTAACTTTCACAACATATCCATCTCGTTGCTCAAGTAATGTTAAGGATTCCTCCATATAAGTTGTCTGCTGTTTGGAACATTCTTGGAGCTGTATACTTATCTCCGAAACCCTGTTTCGCAAGTCAGTCTCAGCATTCCAACTACTAAACAGTGAAAGTAACAATAAAATACACACAGCGAACACGATGTACATAGGCCAACGACGCATGTTTTCAATGCCCATGTTATTTATAAAAAAACAAGTTGATCAAAAGCAATAACCTATAGCCAATTTGCAACTATTTAATAATTTTTGTGCACTTTTCTGAAACAAACACAATTAATTTGTTTGACTTTGACAACTAATTGACATGATACATTTTAACTGACAAAGTGCAAGGCTGTCTATTTCTTTTTTCAACATCTGTGTTACCAAGTTAGATTTTTGAAGCTTAGTGAAGTAAGAATTTAGATGCCACGAAGTTCTACTAACACTGGACCCCACACAGTGAATATTTACTGAGAGTCGAAAAGTTTGAACTTACAAATTGAGATTGACATACCAGTCTTTTTATAAATAATGTCCATATTTTTGAAGAGATAACTTCTTATGGGAGGGTAAACCGCTTCGTTACTTAACGCATTACGGCACCAGTCAGCCACTTATTTCGAGCGTCCCGAGACGCACAAGAGTTTTTGGAGTTTACTCCTTAAGAATCGATTTGCATATAAGGCGCCCGGTATAAAAAAAATATGAAGAGTAAAATTTAGTGATCGGAGGGCAGCGTAACGCTTTATTGCGCTTTTTATGCTTTATTGGAGTTTACTCCTTATTCTCGACGCATGTAAATAGATATATATATATATATATAGGGACGGAGGGAGTTAGGGAGGGAGGAAGGGAGTTAGGGAGGGAGGGAGGGTGTTAGGGAGGAGGGAGGGAGTTAGGGAGGGAGGGAGTTAGAGAGTTAGGGAGGAAGGGAGGGAGTTAGGTTAAAAAACCGACTTCACCCCGCCAACTTGAGGGTAATTTTTTATTTTATTTAAAAAGAAAAACTAAGGTCGAACAAATGAAAATTTTGATCGAACAATGACGTACAGTTAACGAACAGTTGAAATAGCAAAAATAAAAGGGTAAAAAACGACTTCTCCCCGCCAACTTGAGGGTAATTTTTTATTTTATTTTTAATAAAAAAACTAACATCGAACATATAAAAATTTTGATCGAACAGTTACGAACAGTTAACGAACAGTTGAAAGAGCAAAAAATTGTAAAAAAAGGACCTCTCCCCGCCAACTTAAGACCGCCGGAAAGTCATTCTTTTTACTTTTTCTTTTTTGCTTTTTCAATTGTTCGATAACTGTTCTTCATTGTTCTGTAAAAATGTTTTTTGTTCGTTCTTAGTTTAAATAAAACAAAAACATGACGATGTTGGCGGGTAAGCTAAGAACCAACAAAACAAAATTTTGATAAAACAATGAAGAACAGTTTTATCGAACAATAAAATTAAAGTAAGTAGCAAAAAAAAAATGTAAAATAACGACTTCCCCCCGCTAACTTGAGGGTATTTTTTTATTTTATTTAAAAGAAACTAAGAACGAAAATAAAGAATTATGATCGAACAATGAAAAATAGTTATCAAACAGTTGAAATAGCAAAACAAAATTGTATATTATAAAAAAATTACTTCCCTCCGCCAATCATCCCAAACTCCCAATACATGTTTGCCTTTGAGTTAACTCTTTGTTGTTATCTGTGTACTGGCAATCATTTTGATCACGTGACCACTTCTCTTGGATGGACCATAGACAGCAATCCTTCATCGACTTCTTTGGTTTATAGCCACGAGGTTTTTAGGAATATTTCAATTTATTATTGAAATAATAAAAAGATACTTCACTTTATTCGAACAAAATGCCACCTAGTAATCCTTTGCCACCTAAAGAAAATGCGCTTTTTAAAAGAATTTTGGTAAGTCCAATTGTAAACACTATTTGGATCGGAGCTGCTTGTCATTCTTTGCAATTATATTGCATTTCTAAAACAATGTAATGCAAGAAAAGGCAGTTTAAATGTCCTGAAGTAATGTCCTTTCTTCTGTAAAATTTACGAAACGTATTCGCACTTGTGCATTGTATTTATTCAACAACAAAATTTACTAGGCTAGCACCCTTTGAGCTGTATTTAATAGAGGTTAAAATGATAAGTGTATTATCTTTCAGCGTTGTTACGAACATAAACAATATAAAAATGGGCTGAAATTTGCGAAGCAGATACTTTCTAATCCTAAATTTGCAGAACATGGAGGTGAGTTTTTCTTGTAAACTTAAAATGTACACTAAAATGTATAGTGTTTATTAAATTATCGTAATAAATAACAAACCATATTATATATTATTTATGGCGTTATATCCGTATATGATTTTGTTTGACACTTTCATTTGTTGTGAGAGGTATAAAAATTGTTTTCAAAACATGTCTGTCAATGTTTGTCTTTGCTGTACCTCATCAATATACTCATGGGACATAACATGCATCATTAAAATGATGTTGCTCATTTAAGTTCAGACTTTTTAGAATATCTAACCTACTGAGCTTATACATTATTTAGTAAATTATATACTATATTAATTATCTGAGATGTTGAGATATGGGGATATACTAGGTAATAGTATTTTAAATTAATGATTTAGAAGAATAAGGTAACCCATAATTTTATTTGTAATTTTTCTTTTCAGAAACATTGGCTATGAAGGGATTAACACTTAACTGTCTTGGTCGTAAGGATGAAGCTTATGAATATGTACGCAGAGGTCTCCGCAATGACCTAAAATCTCCTGTTTGTTGGCATGTCTATGGTTTGCTGCAGCGGTCTGACAAGAAGTATGATGAAGCCATCAAATGTTATCGTAATGCACTCAAGTGGGAAAAAGAGAATATTCAGATTTTGCGTGACTTGTCATTGTTACAAATTCAGATGCGTGATTTAGAAGGATACAAAGTAAGTAGTTGATGGAGTTAAAAAACATACACTGAGAATAATAGTATTATACATGTATCATATGAATATAAATCCATAGATAATGTTTTTAATGGTGTCATTTGTTCATAATTTATAGTGACAAACAAATGCTGGTTCTGATCCTGCAGTCTACACTTAAATTGTTGTGTCGAGGGTGTAGTTTGTATGCCATACAATTTGCCGTAAAGACAAAACAGTGAAGAACTATACTTTTTTTGTCAACCAATTTTTTTTATCCTTTTTAATTTTGAAACTATTGACAAGTTTTAGTGATATCAATCATGAAAAAATTAGATCAGATAGTTTTTTTTTCTAAAGTTAGATAAATATTTTAGAAGAAAATGATAATAACATGTAAATTCATGTTTTTCTCAAATTTTCAATAATTATTAAGGTTGAATTTCGTCCACTGGGTGAACATTAGTATTTAATAATAGATTTAAAATATGAAATACTGTTTACAATGATCTTAATATTTACTTAATTATATTATGTGCCAACATGGGATGCCTTATTCTGTTTCTCGGTCTGTTTTAATGTTGTGATCAATGTTCTTTCTTTTTGAAAGACTACTCCCGCATTAGGAATATTCCTGTATGGCAGGGCCTTCACAAACATTTAAACACCGGACACAAAGAATGCCCAGATTCGGGACACACAAGTTTTTGTCTTGTGTGGGATTTGAACCCACAACGCTCGCCCTAGTGGCGAAGCGACCACTTCAACCATTGCACTGTCCATGCAGTCATTCACCTTATTTATTAATTTGTTAATAATCAAATAATCAAAATTGTGACATTTTCTTATGTAATTCTTGTAACATCATAAATTTACCTATTTGTAAAGAGGTCTGTTTTTAAAACCTACCGTTACAGTTGAAAAACTCTTTTTAAGTTTAAAAACAGACTAATAAGAAGAAGCTAATAAGAACTAGCTTCACGACTGACTTAGTCTGACTGACTTCTACTCCTGACAATTCATAAATACCTATTATTGGTTTAATTGAAATAAATGATTTTGATTGATTTTGAAGCTGATGATGTATTTTCTATTTTATTTTATTTCAGGATACTCGTTATCAGTTATTCATGCTGAGGCCTACACAAAGAGCTTCATGGATTGGTTTTGCAATGAGCTATCATCTTCTTGGTGACTATGAGATGGCCAATAGCATCCTTGATGCCTTCCGCACTAATCAGATGAAAGGACCACATGACTATGAACATTCAGAACTGCTTTTGTACCAAAACATGGTGTTAGCGGAATCAGGACAATATGACAGAGCCCTTCAGCATCTAAATAAGTTTTCAAGTCAAATTCTTGATAAATTATCTATTAAAGAAACTTCTGGCGAATATTATTTGAAATTGATGAAGTAAGTTTTCTTGTAATATGAATTATTTTAGAGTATATTGTTACTGATTGTTTATTTTATTGTTTGTTATGTATTAACATATTTTTTGTAAATTCTATCTAAAGCAAATTCTAAAAGCATTGATTCATTGACCTTAGCATTTAAATGTTAGTTTAGAATTGTTAAATCATGTATTTTCAGAACAAATAGTAATTGATGCTCATTGTGAAAGGTTTTTTACAAAGCTTATGTTATTATACCAGTATAGCTTATGAAGAGTTCTCAATCTTAATTAGCCAAAATTCTATAATATTGATTAAGATTTAGATTCAAAATACAATGCCTCATTTGACTATTATTATGTAGTAACAAGTTTTCATGTACTCGGAAACGTTCACTTCTTAAATCTTACTTAAGTTTAAAAACTGTGTTCCACAGAGTTGTCCATATTTTAGACTAATAATTTGATTTGTGTTGCTATTGATAAAAAAGTGAGACATTGTTGTACTGTGTTGACTTTGTGTTTATCTTAGTTCTACATTTTGAATTTGTGAGAAATATTAAATAAAAAGTCACTCTGATAATGCCTTGGCTTTGATAATAATGTTTGATGCTAGTATTTAATTATATTATAAATTTTATCTAACTTTTCAGGTTTAAAGATGCAGAGAATTTGTATGAAGGTTTATTAAAGAGGAATCCTGAAAATGTGATGTATTATCAGAAACTTATGGAAGCTAAACAATTAAGTGATCCTGATGAAAAAGTGGCCTTCTTTGATGTATATAAGTGAGTACATAGTTAATTCTACTACTACTGGTACAATTTTACGGTTTATTCCAAGTTTTACATATAATAAAAGTACTTGTACAGATTACACACTTATTGAATTGCTTACAAATACAATAATGTGTTACATTGAGCATAGCATATTGCGCTCTTAAGTGCAATATCAGTCAGTCAGTTAAAGTCAATTTCTACATAAATACTTTTACATATCGCACCGCAGTTGAATTAGTAACCGTAAATTGCTATTGTTAAAAACTTTCATCACTCTTTATTATGGATTAACTGACTTTTAAATTACGATAAGTATCCACAGAAAAACGTTTGTTTGTTTGTTACGCCATTCTCTACATCCAGTATATCGTGATTGCAGGAAAGAATATCCTAAAGCAATAGCACCTCGGCGGCTGCAACTGACAGAGGCGCACGCGCAGCCCGTTTTCGAGCGACTCGTGGACGAGTATCTACGTCATGGACTTCATAAAGGAATACCGCCACTCTTTGTTGATCTGAGGTAAGTTATCATTCGTTTGTCCTTCTCCTTCTCCTGAGCTTATGTCCCATGTCTCTAGGGTTGGCGCTCCAAATACTTTTATGTCATTCTGTGCGTTGTTGCAAATTCTGATTTTAATTCCATCGTCTTCATGTCTTAAGAAGTGTTTCCCATCCAGGTTGCAGGTCGCCGATCTAGGTACATTTTATGTTGCTCAATTTTCATAGCAGCTCTTAAATACTCTTAAAATTAAGTCCGCCTCTGTATTTTATGTGCATAAAGTTAAAAAAAAAATAGTTTTTCGTAATCGTAGTAGGATCAAAACTATTAATACTAACAAATTGAAGCTTAATCCTTTATAAATTTTAAGCATTTTAGTGCTATAAAAAGCATCACACATTCATTGAGACTCATTCCATTTATATTTTCAGATCATTATATTCGGATCAAAGTAAAGCAGACTCAATAGAAAAATTAATACTACAATATATAGAGAATTTAACAACTAAGGGTGCGTTTAGTGCCGATCCCAACGAAGACAAACAACCGGCCAGTGCGTTACTATGGGCGTACTACTATGCAGCTCAACACTTCGACTATAAGAAAGAGACGGATGTAGCACTCCGTTATATAGATGCAGCGATAGAACACACACCTACACTTATTGAATTGTTCATTGTAAAAGGAAAGATATATAAGGTTAGTAAATATCCAATATCAATACATTGTTATACCCTAACAACCTAAATACTTATCTTAATCTACACCATAGATAAGCATCATAGAATGCCGATGCTAAGATGTTATGGATGCAAATATTTATTATGCATGCGTGTAATACCAAGTATTTTATTAATGCATTATTATCTTCAATAGAATAAAAGTTAAGACTGCAATTAGTTACATATTATTATGTAAGACAGCCTGCCTGTATTAGGAGATACTGCTTGAAAGTGTATATTATATATAATATATATTTTTACAAAAATAAAACAATAAATATATATGTAATTCCTCTCAACTAACTGCCCTTTTCTCTTTACTTCTATCTTACACCAAAACTACCCGTTATTCTTTTATCTATTACTGATTTCGTCCATCCAAAGGTAGCCTGTGAGAAATCGGTCTTAGCGATAAGGCCACTCTGTGTATTTATTTTAAAGCAATATGTCATTGGTGTACAACAGATTATTTCATTCTATTGTATTCTAAAGTTTTCTAATTACCTATTACATTTTCGAGTCCGTTAGTCATGCAATGATGTTTAAAAGTGGGTGCCCGATGCTCTGTAAGTGTCTGTGATGTAAGGCAGTGACTTACTTTCTGAAGTACTATAATACTTGCTAACGTAAATGATATGCTACTGAATATCCTTTGCAAATAGTACCTTGTCATATTTACCAGCTCCATAAGTGATTTTGATAATTACTGACTTACCCTTATTCACGTAACGTTAGAATCATTGTAATTACTTTCTAATATGTTGATATTCTGATAGATCTTAAATTCATCAACTTCCTGTTCTCATCCAGCTGGTTGGCTCAGTTAGTTACGGATGGCTTGTTTACCTCACTGCCCTCACTGGCACTACTGCTATCTAGGCTAAACTAACTAATTTTCTTGCAAAAATATAGTTTTGTAGCCCCTCAACGGAATCTCTCACAGTTCAGAACAACACCTTTAATTGTTATTGACTAAATTAAGTTCTTAAATTAAGATCACGATATCCAATATTGATTAAAATATTGAAATATTGATTTCAAAAGTAAAATTCTTTATACATTTAGATACATTTCAGAAGTTTTACCCATGGTTGTCTAGAGTGCTAGTCTTAGTCGGCTGATTGTTACATAAAAACTTGCAGCACGCAGGCGATCCAGTGTCGGCGTATCAATGGTTAGAGGAAGCTCAGGCAATGGACACGGCCGACCGCTACGTGAACAGCAAGTGTGCGCGGTACATGCTGCGCGCCGGACACGTGAAGCGGGCCGAGGAAATGTGTGCCAAATTCACTCGAGAAGGTAAATTATTATTAAGTAATCCAGTATAAATAAATATAATAATAAATGGCGTAAATAAAAAACCAACTAGCGGTCACCATATTTCGTTGGGCTAACGCTTTTTCCGTCTAGCCTGCATTTCGCCGAGCGTCTGAACTGTAACGTGCGATAAGGAACTTTGTTCCAAAAACTTATTATTTCTTTTTTTTCCATGTAAACTACATTTTATGGTATAGGGGGCAAACGAGCAGACGGGTCACCTGAGGATAAGTAATTACCGCCATCCATGAGCACCTGCAACTCAAGGGTCACAAGTGCGTTGCCGGCCTTAAAGGTGGAAGTAGGGGTAGGGTGGAAGAGGAGAAGAGGGGGGGGGAGCGAAGGGTTGGGGCCTCCTGTAACCTCACTCACTCGGCGAAAAGCAATATAAACATTGCTTCACTGTCGGTTTTCTGTGAGGCCGTGGTATCACACCGGTCGAGCCGGCCCATATGTGCCGAAGCATGGCTCTCCCACGTAGTGGAGAAAAGTTTTGACTTAAAGACGACTAACTGTTTGAATTCATTCCATACCACAACCACTCTGAATTACATCCTCACTAAACACTGTCCGGCTTAATAGGTCTTAAAGTTGAAAATGTGAGTATTAATATTAGAATGTTTATCATTGCAGGAGTGCCAGCAACAGAGAACCTGAACGAGATGCAGTGCATGTGGTTCCAGACGGAAGCTGCGGCCGCCTACCAGCGCCAGCAGCAGTGGGGAGATGCCCTTAAGAAAGCGCACGAAGTTGACAGGGTACTTATATTTCTTATTATATATTATACTTAAATTGTTCATTATTTATTGCCTTTCCTAGAATAAAATGTTAATAAAACTTCAATATACTATTCAATATCCAAATATATCTTTTGAGACAGCACTTTCATGGGGATTTGTAAGATTTTAGTAAGAACATTGATGAATAATTACTCAATGCAACCAGCTTTTTTTTATTTATATATCTCAGCATTACAATCTTGGTTGAAGTTTTTTACCACAGTATAGTTTCTACGATTACTATTACACTGGATACTATTTCTATGAATGTCATTTCAAATATTGGGAGTACTTTGTCATCATTTGACTACTTGGAAGATTTTAAATATGTTTATTTTTCTCAGTTTCCGTTCTTGCCCCATTGTGGTCAGAGATATGGTTTGGTTGGATTGTGATCTGTGTCAGACTCAATCTACAATTTTTGAACGAATTCGTGGATGTTGAAACCGTACTTAGTTATGGCGTTATTTTTAGAGATTTTTTTTTTGTAAGTATTTTTCTCTTTGAATTGGGCGAATTAAAGACAGTTAACCAGTCCACTTTCTATCCACTCTTTCTCCATTTGCCTAAAAGATTTATGGGGAGAAATAGAGTTTCAGTATTTAGCTAGTCAAATATCAGTGTACCGATTGTATTTGTTCTATCCTCATATGATTCAAGTAGTCGTAGTGTATGTTCGTAATTGTTTATTGATAAAATTGCATCACACTAAACATTATTTATAATAAATAAAAGTAAGTTACAGTAGGTGTGTAATAAAATAATATTTGTAATTTGCAGCACTTCTCGGAGATAATGGAGGACCAGTTCGACTTCCACTCGTACTGCATGCGCAAGATGACGCTGCGCTCGTACGTGGGGCTGCTGCGGCTGGAGGACGTGCTGCGCGCGCACCCCTTCTACTTCCGCTGCGCGCGCGCCGCCATCCGCGTGTACCTGCGCCTCGACGCCTGCCCGCTGCAGGACGCGCCGCAGACCGCCGAGCCCGACACAGGTCAGACCTCTTGTGCTACTCTCTCGAATCTCCTAAATGTTTTATGAAAATCGATAAAATCTAGTGCCTATTTTGTCTCATTCGACTTCGTTTATTCACGAGAGTATAATAGGGCGAAATAAGATAACCGCTTTATTGAATCTCGGATCTTAAGTTTTTGGTTTTAATTGTGTATATTTTTATTTTCATATCTATGTAAGGGCATCACTTTAGAACAGCTGCACCTATTTGGTTTATGCCTTGATCTTTCTTTAAATCATTCTAAACGGTCACAATTGCGTGAAGTCAGTGATTGATGACTTGATGACTCTTGATGTAAAATGTGCAAGTATCTGTAAAAGATGCACTGCATTTTTATTAATCTTCGTATTGATGCCGTGATTCCAACCTTCTACAGACAGACAAAGAAATCACTCACTGAATTTAATAATACTTATCCCGTAGGTACATTTTAATTTTGAGGTTTTGTAATTTTCACAACGCTAGAGACTAATGCCTTTTTTTTATAAAGAACATGCTTATGGAATCTGTAGCCCTCGCATAAAAATACTTTAACACGCCCACTTTTAATAAATTTCAACACTTCGTTCTAACTCATTTTACGTAAAAAATTATAACGTCAGTAGATCCACATCTTGAAGTCTGGATTCATTGGATCCAGACTTCAAGATGTTTCAGAAAAAAAATCGTCAAAAGATCCATCATGGATCTGGTCAATGGATCTTCTTAGATTGAGCCAATCATTTCAGAAAGAAACAAAAAAATATTACATTTAAAAATGTTTGTATTTACAAATTGTTCATAATTATATATTATGACCACGGTGGTCATAATATATAATTATGAACAATTTGTAAATACAAACATTTTTAAATGTAATATTTTTTTGTTTTATATACCTGTTGAACATTTAAACTTCAAGAATAGAATCTATCAGAACGCCCGCAACGTCAGGGTCATAAGAGGATACCGCACGATTTCCTTTGAAGCGGCTAGTCTCCTAGCCGGAACGCCGCCATGGGACCTGGAGGCGAATATCCTTGCCTCCACTGTATCAGTGGCGCAGGGAGGCGCAAGAACAGGAGCTGAGACCTGTCAATTATGACATCGGGGCACGACGGTCCCAGCTCCACCAGGTGCTCATGGTTGAGTGGAAAGAACGACTTGAGCGACCGAGCGCAGGGCACGCCACGTTCGTGGCGGTAAGACCCGTCATGGTGGACTGGCTAGAGAGGCGGCATAGCAGCCTCTTCTACCGGATGACGCAGGTGCTTACTGGACATGGCTGTTTTGGGAAGTATCTGTGTCGGATAGGCCGGGAGCCAACGCCTGTGTGCCACCACTGCGGGGGCTGCCGCGAGGATACCGACTTTACACTCTAGTGGAGTGCCCTGCATGGACGCAGCAGCGTGCTGACCTCGCGACGGCCGTAGGTATGGGTAGCCTCTCGCTGGAGACCATGATTATGTCCATGGTCCAGAGCGAGAGCGCTTGGGATTCCGCCGCCTCGTTTTGCGAGGAGGTAATGTATGCCAAGGAGGCGGTAGAAAGGGAAAGGGAGAGAACTAGTACTCTCCCATCCCGCAGAAGACGCACCAGGCGCCGGATAGAGCAAGTGCATCTCCGGCCTCCATGAGCGCTTGCCTGGGGGTGACGGACAGGGTTATCCGGCGCCCTAGCAGAAGCAGGCCCGACACGGTGGCGCCGTGTTCCGCGCGTGCCTCTATTACCGACAGGGGATAAAATCCCTCACAACACAGTGGGGTCGCCTGTTGTTTAACAGGCGGCCAAGTCTGCCAGGGTTCACAGGGATTTCCTTGTAAGGGTACCCCTGAGGCCCTGGTAATATGGACTGTGACGGAACACCGTGTGGTTTTAGTCGGTTCAAGTCCGATATACCACCCTACCGCTTAGCCCAGGGGGGGTGACGACCCGTGGGGGTTTCCACACGTTAAAAAGAATATATCAGAAAGTTTGCATATATTAGCAATGCATTAATTATACAGAGAGTTAAGAGCTTTGCATTATTCTCAACAAAAAACTAATCTTATCCAATTATTTCATTATGTGCAGCAATCCAACCTGTATTTGTTGCAAGTTGTTTGTTGTATTTGTAGTTATTCAATAGGTGTTCAATCACCTATGGAATAACGATCAAAAGAGTAAATTGAATTATCCCTTTCAGTAAATAGAAGCTTTGTCCTTGTAACTACGAGGAATGGCAAGTCTTTTTCCCTTAATTTGACTCGCGTTTACAGACACTTTAATGGTCGTATTGTGATATTATTATGCATCAAATGCAAAAATATTTTTTCAAATTGGACTTTAAGCCTCACACATAAGCGTTTCACAAGTATAAATTTAAATTACTCCCTACTCAAAAACACCTTTAACGATTAGAAAAGAGCTGATGTTTTTGAATGCCTAAACATATTTTCTTTAATATATCCAAGAACACTCTCGATCAAGTCATGTTTGAAACCCAAAATACTAAATTCAAACCGGTCCATCTCTTTAGGAGCTATGACAAACATAAGCACGTTAAACTTATAACACCTGTTCTTTTTGCGACAGGGGTTAAAAACAATCAATAAAGAAGTGCGATATTTCATACCCTTAACATTTAGACGGGTTATCATTGCTGAATAACAATTTCACATACACATTCATGAATATCCTCAAATATGATGACAAATATTTTTGAATAGGATGACAAATATTACCACAAAAGTTGTTATATATCTAACTATAGGTACCTAAATACCTAGTTAGTGTTGTTTTAGTTTCTATTGTTACATATCGGTTATATTATTATTGTAACACCTGCTACTGTGAAATTGGTATTTAATATTCAAGACACAGAATTCGTTATTGTAATGAGGAAAATACTATTCTTGTGGTCAAATTACAAGGTTTTGTAAATATGTATTATAAATATTTGTAGTGTCCAGTTAGCAATTGAGTTTCCTCCTATATTATTCTATTGGTAATATCTCTGGCTTGCTCATGAATTCTTCAGCAACTCGTGGCAGGCACGGCACACCTCGACCGTCTTGCAATTTTTTTACAACATATTTTTTAAATTGTGTATACAAGTAATAACTAGTAAATAAGTGATGTCTAAACAAGCAAAATTTCACATGATTTTTATAGTGATAAAAATCATGTGAAATGTTGCTTGTTTAGACATCACTTATTTACTAGTTATTACTTGTATCAGCAGTTTATGAAATTAATTATTCCCCCCTTCTCCTACTCCCACCTTAAAGGCCGGCAACGCATTGTGACTCTTGAGTTGCAGGTGATCATGGGCGTCGGTAGTCATTTAACATCAGGTGACCCGTCTGCCCCTTTGCCCACTATACAATAAAAAAAATCCTTATATATGACATGGAATATTTTAAATAATTCTTCACACGGCTTGTTCGTTCGGGGTAATACAATTTCAATTTCATTTATTTATTGCTGAATAAAGGTACATAATTACTAGTTACATGATGCGAACCCATACTGTAAGTGAAAACTGTTTTCCATTAAGCAAGTCGTGTGATTGTTTGCAAACTGCCTGTATAGATCCCCTCCCCCATTATTGATTCTTCGATTCAAAGAGAGAGGCCATGTTTGTATGTTTATATACAGAACATTGTCAAAAACATATTTATTTCTGTTTACTGTGACAAAAATTGAAAAATATTACTGATTTCCTGAACATAAACTTTTTGTCACGAACTGTTTTTTTTAAACGTTAGCCACTGCATATTGTTATTATTATATATTATTGATATTATGTCATGATTTTATATTTAAATTTGTAAAAAAGATATGTGACGTGATTTCTTACTAGATAATATCAAATCGAAGAGCTTTAAAAGTCCACTGAAGTGTTATTTAGTTCTTTAATTTTTCAACGAATTACATAGATATTTTACGCTCTGTAGACTGTCTTAAATCGGTACTATTGACTGAGTCATTAACCATTCTTTATAAATAAAAACATCATGCCAATTAAAATCTAATAATCCATAAAATCTAGATATGGATAAGACTTAAGGCTGACAAGGCTTAAGGCTGGTGGCCCTCATGCTAGTTTCACGCTTTTATTTGTAATTTGCAGTAGGAATTTGCCAGGACAAGCCTACAACTACATTATAGGCATAAGTTTATTTGCTTTTATAATTAAGTTGGCAAACAAACCACCTGTTTGATGGTAAATGGTTACCAACAAGACTACTGGGACCTCGAATCGTCAATTTCTGCGGTTTAATCGTGTTCGTTCTTAGGGTCAAGGTATTTCCCCATTCCGCGTGTGTAAAGAGCAAAACCGCGGATCTTATCACAAAATATATACTGTCTTAAACCACTTAAATCGTTATACTTTAGATAGCCATTTCTGTCGACTAACATTACTACAATGTCTCAGAGAAAGTGACCATTTGGCCTTGTACGTTACCTGTGCTCGGTTAACATTAAATGTTTTATTCACTTACATTTTACTACATTATTGTTCTAAGAATGTCCCTGGCATAGATTTTTCGGTCATTCAATAGATAGATATTGGGCATGACAATGTTAGCGACTTAAGCTATGCGTCATTAAATTATCTAATTTTCTTTTATTTTATAATAGGAATGGTTGCTTTTGGAGCTCCGAGTTTATTGAGCGATTATAGTTGTTAGGATTTGGTTAAAACAGAAAACATAAATAAAAATATTTTTTTTATTTTAAATTCTTTGTTTTGAAAATATAATACAAAATCACATTCGTTAAACACCAATTCTTTAAATAACAATATAATTATAATTAACAATTGATATCATCATTACATTATATAACAATGCTACAATTTTTTCACACATATCACAACATATAGTTCGTTGAATACTGACAAATAAATTAACTATCATTATGCATGCACCACAGTCTCTTAGAAATAATTTAATAAATAACGTATCAAAAGTAAAGCGTCCGTTATGTTTCTCAATAACATCGCTAAAATGTTACTCACAAAAGCTTTATCTAGCTTTTTAAATATTATGGCAACGCGGGGTGTCCCGCTAGTCTTTCAATTCTTACACTACTTAGGACACTTTAACATCACATTTGCGCTTTAATATTTACACAGCGCGTCGCGGCGCGACGCTTAAAGTTCAGACTAGAGCTTTGGTTTCATCGTCCGTAACCGGGCGATCTGTATCTCTCACGTGCCGCCTGCGCAGCTTGCGGCGTCAGGAAGTACACATGCGCCCCCTCTCCAGGGAGTCTGTACGACACAAATGAGCCTGGCCGACCTTCACCTACTGTATTCACAGGACCTATCCACTCCGCGTCAGGATTGACTGGAGGTAGTGGTCTCTTATAGTTCACTGCTGTGTCACCCACATATGAAGGCCTGTTTAAATCATACTGTTCGCCTGTGAACTTAGGCCTCTGCATATGAGTTGGAGCTCTGTACTGCTGGGGCGTTCGGTAACCCGGGTTTCGTATCGGAATAAATTCACTGTCGGGATTAATAGTCGGTCGCGGCAGGCGATCGTTGACTAAAGTATCGTCAGCTAGTGATACTGGCTTCTGCTGTACCAGCTCGGCGTTAACTTCATGAACAGGCTCGCTATCCGGATTAATCTGTGGCCGGGGCTGACGGTAGTTCACCAGAGTGTCTCTGTCGAGAGATGGTGGATTCGGACTTTGCGATTCGACAATCTCATAGTGAAGATTAATGTTGTTATCTATTGGCGTCCTCACTGTATCAAGTGGTGCTGTAACTGCCAATCCGTTCACGTCGTGAGTGTTGTCCTCTAGTTTTTTGCCAAATATGTCAAATGAATTCTTTGTGATGTCGTCAAAGTATGTCTCATCTTGCTTGGTGTAATATCCTTGGTGTACTGGATTCGGAGTGGTGCTGGGGTATCTCGTGACAAGTACAGGCACAGGTTGGTCACTTTGTATTTGATTTCTGTTTTTCTTATTTCTATTATCATTGTGGTTTGGAGCGTCTACATAGTAGTCATCTTGTACTTTCGTCGTAGGGTAATATCTATTTGGCGTTTCTGTCGTTACTTGAACATTTTCGACTAAGTATTGTTGGTGGTAGCCAGGTGTTACTGATGGTGTTATAGCGTTGAAGTCGTTGCCCACATTAAATGGCTTACTGTAGCTGACCATAGGTCTGAAAGGTTCAGGATCTAATTTGGGTGCACGGAACGGAAGGTCCTCTGGCTGATTTTGATAACTGAACTGATATACCGGTCTGGATGTAATAGCCTTAGGCTTGTGAGTATTTGGTCTATGGGAATGCGTTTTAGGCCTCTTCGTTGTAAAGAAATCTATGGTTTGTTGTATATCAGCGATTTGTTGATAGAAACCATCTGGTCTCTGTTTCGGCTGTTGCACGTACACAGGTTGCAACTTCGGTTTTTGTATACTGAAGTATTCTTGTGTTAGCGTATGGGGCCCCTGTTTTTGTGGCCATAAGAAAAGCGCGTCCGCTTGATCAATACCTCCGAATGACACATCTACTGCTGGAGAAAATCCAGACTGTGTATTGATATTTTGTTGTTCCGGATAGTTCGGTTGGCTAACTGGGACTGTCTTGTAGTAATTCCTTCCATCAAAGTATGACACTGGTGAAGGCGATGGTTTTGGTTGTTCATCATAAAAGTAGAATGATTCATATCTATTCTCGTTTGGCTTTCTGTTGTTGTATACAGGCTGTAATTTTGTAGTAGGCACGTTTTGTACGTTCGAGTAATGAGCCCTTAGTGGCACTTGTGTCGAAGTTATGTCATTAGCAGTTACTGCTGGCATTTTTTGTGGCATGTTGTACAAAATGTATGGGGTTTCTGACGTTGTCGGTACTTTTTTGTTGTACTCTGGCTGTGGATAATCGTAAATAACCGACACGGAAAGTGGCTTTGAGGTAACTTTCGTTCTAGTTTTATAAACAGGTTTTTCTGTTTTCGGCCTTGTAGTGATTTCTTCTGGCAAGTTCTGAATTCGCACGCGTTGTCTTGTAGGTATGCGTTGTGGTTTCCTTGTTTTCGGCGAAGTAACGATTTCAACCGGAGGCGGTGTTGTAATAGTCGATGGTATTTCCGTTGTTGTAGCCGACTCCGTTGTTGTTGGGCGTGTCTTGTACTTGGCACGATGAATTGTGTGCGTGGTGGTTGGTCTGGAGGTGCTCTTTGTCCTCGTGTGTGTTGTTGATGGCTTAGATGTAATTCTTACGGGCTCCGTTGTAGTTTCCTCTAACGGTGCGAAGAAATCTGGAGGGGGTGGTAGTACTATGCCGGGTACAAGTGGGCCGGCAGGTACTTTATTTTTGTAGTCGGCGTGGTAGGAAAAATTGTAAGGCGGCGGATAATAAATCGAAGGGTCGTCTTCGTCGTATAGGTCGGACTGGTTGCTCGGTGGTGGTAGGAACACTGCGCCCGGTGGAAAGCCTTCTGGAAAAGAGCCGTTCGTAGATGGAGGGAAGTGGAATGCTCCTTCGCTCTCATTCACGGGTAGGAATGTGAACGGAGGACCTGATTGCGGCGCTCCCCCGGTAGTAGTGTTTCCCGAATTATCACTCGAGGGGTAGGGCGCGCCCGATGGAAAGAGGAATGGCGTAGGAGATAAAGAGCCTTCGCCCGCTCCTGCAAAGAAGGGAGGGAATAGGGACGCAGGGACACTGCCGTTCGGCGTGAGGAAAACGAGCGGTCCGTTGTCGGAGAGTCGTACCGGAAAGGGCGGTGGCACTTTTGGTTTTTGCGGTAGCTTTACTTGCCTGTTAGGCGCTTCATAATTATCGATCGGTGGCCAAGGTCTGCCTTCTGTTTCTTTTGTTCGCTCAGGAAATGATCCACCTTTTAAGACTAACAAATGATCCTCAGCAAGCCATATTTCATCCTTTTTAAGGCCTCCTAAACTTAAAAGATTATCTTTTGATCTTGTCTCAGAGTTAGGCTCGTAGCTGACAATTCCAGGTCGTTTAGGTGATTTTGCAAATATTTCATCCTGTATGAGACCATATTTTCCTTCGGCCACCTGATCTGCCAAGGTTTTCCTGTCTTCTTCGTCTTCTTTCATCTTAGGAGCGTCTTTCCCTTCGCCGGCACTGGACATGAGCATGCCATCGTCCCATATTCCTTGGTTCCAACCCACATTACCGCCTGACTGGTCCGGCGTGATCACGCCTATAAATTTACCAGATTCGCTTTTTCCGTCAAACATTATGGCGTTTTTATTAGAACTGTATTCTTTATCTGATTTAATCTTCAAATGACCACCGACGAGTCGTTTGATTGTCCGTTGGGACTCGGCGTGGTCGGTGTCTGGGGGCACCCCGAGGCTGCGCTGATCGCGCGCGAACGAGTCAGGCGGCAGGACGTATGTGGGCACAAGCACGCTGGCACGCGTCTCACACGCCCATGCCAGCGCCAGCACTAGCGCTAACGCCGCCCCTCTCACCATCTGAAAGTTTAGATAACATCACTTCTTAGTTATATTGCACAAATATTAGCACTTAACACTAAACGTCAATCCATAAACTTATCTAAGTCGGGCTTTCTTTGTTAATCGTGTACAGTTGATCGGCGTTCATGTGCGCGCGAAGTGAAAGGACCGAAGGAGACAAAAGCGTTGGCCAGTGTTTGGGGCACTGGCGAACCGCGCGCTACCACCCGCCTTTTATCAAGTTTTGTAGAGCGACCACCTCCGACCCGACTGGCATTGAGAATCAAGCGTTTAATTGGAAATTGAATGACGAATTAACGACCGCTTCGAGACAGGAAGGCCGCGAAACCTAAATACGATAAAAAAAAAAACTGTCATGCTTAATCTGACTTTATTTTCGTATTGTTTAAATCTGCTTTAATTGGGCCGGGAGTTCCATTGTTGACTAGTGACAGTGCGGTTGTACCGGAGAAATGTTAATTAGCCTAGTTTGCAATCGTTAACGACATAGAAATCTTAAACAGTTTTGAAATTATTGTCGGTTTTTTTTTTCAACTCCGTAACGTAATCTTCTTGCCGCAGTCACGATATTATGCTCATATAATCTTCTGTAATGTTGTTTACTCAGAACAATCACAATATTTAGTAGCGCGCTGACAACATTGGTTTATTTCAAAATAAACGGTACTAAATGGCAACGTAAGCGAGCTCGATATCGAGTTGTATTGAGCAGTATAATGGTAAAACTAGATATTGAACTATTAGGGCAGTGAAGGCAAAGTCGCCTGTGGTGTACGGTAGGCGGGGCCGGGCTCTGTGAAAGGCGACGGTCACCCAAC
This sequence comes from Callimorpha dominula, assembly GCA_949752705.1. Classification (NCBI taxonomy): domain Eukaryota; kingdom Metazoa; phylum Arthropoda; class Insecta; order Lepidoptera; family Erebidae; genus Callimorpha; species Callimorpha dominula. The sequence continues at coordinate 8,731,341 of OX457010.1, read as the reverse complement.
TAGATTTCGCCTTCGATAAAACACGAGTCTAACCCGGTTGATAATTGTACTAAAGTATGCATCGAACCTGTACTCATAGTGAGTTTAGGGCGGGCCGCTGTTGCACCGGTTGTCTGTGCTCTGACGCCTGCAATACTGCGCTCTATCGACCTTTTAATTGGTTTCGATTGTACCACGCTTGGATACCAATGATATGACTACAAAAGGTCCTTGTGGCCTTTTCCTTAACGAAAATGTTGCCCCACTTAGTTTCAATTTAATCCTTTTTAATTTCGTTTACCGCTTGCTCATGTCCAGTACAGCAAATAATTTAAAGAAAATGATCCTGCTCATTAGCCACGTTATTCGTATCAATGAGTTTATGACTTCGTACGTTTTGTTCGCCTAGTAGCGTTATGCTTGTGCAAGAGTTGCGTAACAATCAATTTGCTTTCTTATAACCGATAGCAAACAGTGAATCGATTTACCATTAATTGAAAGTACTACGTGTACGGTATTTCTACTCATATACATACATATATTTACAGTCAAGTAACCTGTAAAGTTCACAGTAAATACACTTTGTCTTGACATTTGGCCGCGAGCTCATCTCTGTTGCATCCTTTCGTTTGCGATAACTAGTTTGCCTTCATAAAAATTGTGTCGCGATTGTTCAGAAGCCCTGTGCGCGAGACCGTGTGCATTGTTGCCGTAATTATTTGACATGAGCGATGGAAACTAAAACAACGTAGCGTGGCCTTGTTCCACAAGGTGCCCGATTTTTTTGCGGTCAGTACAAAACGTGAAGTGATTAACCAACTAGTCGCCTGGGAGTGTCACGGTGGCCGGTGCTTTCGACAGTGCGCCAACCTTGCCGATATGCCTGGCCGGAATGAACGTAGCTACAATTATTTTATAGCTTTTTTCGTATGTGTATAAAAAGCTTTCTTCGCGTTCTAGTTTCACTGCGACAGAGCGTTGGGAAATTCTCTCGGTTGTATTGTTGGTTATTTGTATTCAGAGCTCGGTGAGCCACGCTTGCGCTAACTTTCCATCGGCCTTTGTCTGTGTTGACGCAGGTTTAACTGGAGAACATGTTGATTGCGTATTATATTGTCATATTCCGTTAAATATACTAACGGGCTAGAGTTTATTTTTCTGATTGATCTTGTTTGCTAATTGTCTAAACATATGCAAAATACAAAGACGGCAATTGTCGTAATTATTTGGATAAGTTACCAACATGTTAAGGTTTATACTTTTGTACAAACCAATCGCGTATACGTTGATATACGAGTTTAAGGAACCACGTACAGCGAACTGCCATTTATTTATTAGAAACTAATACCGTCTTTTTGCGACATAACTGTTCGCTGACCACTCCTTAATGTCCGGCACGCGTATATCGAAGACATTGCGCAATGTATAATAATAATGATTGCGATCGCCAATCAATAAAACGTTCTTGTGTATGTAACGGTATCGGCTGAGCTGGTTGTCGCCCAATTACGAAACTGTATCAAATCGCAGTTGTCTGAGCGTTAGAGCCGTCAGAGCGTCACAAATTATAACATTATTTTTCTTGTCTTTATCGGACATATTCATCAAGTTAAAAGTAATTCGTGTATCATCAGTCGCGTGTGCGGTACACATATCTCTATTATAAAATTAATAATTATGTCATAAAATATTTAAAAATAAAAGGTGATTAGTATGCGTGCGAAATTTCTTTATTACAGAACTGGTACTGTGTATGCAACATGTATACCTACTTTAAAATAATCCATATACTGAGCCTAAAGTTGGTTATTTTATTTAATCGTTGGCAACAGGTACACGATCGAGTTTCGTGGTAACCTTTATTGATGGCCAAAGGCAGAGCGTGGCGCGTGCCATTTGATTGATCAAATGGTTCATTATAATTTTCTTTTATTTCGGACCCACCTATCTTACCTCTCTTGACATGATTGCATTTTATCTGTTATTTAAATTAATGATTCTCCATTGTTTTGGTATTATGTGAGAAGCTTGCGTAATTAATTTTATGAATCATGATTCATGACAGTATATTAATCTATTAATAGTCTCAATGTAAAAGCGTTTATCTATAACAAAATATTAATTTAAAGGGCAAAAAAAACATATCATGCAGAAACATTCCTTTGAATTCTATTAAATACCCGACACAAAGGAATAGTAGTATCGAATGGCACGTCAGACGTGGTATTAAGTTCTAATCCTTAAATGTCAAAAGTTACACACAGGTATTTGCCAGGTACGCGAAACACGAGAAATGCTAATAGTGTCACGGCTCGGGCAATAATTGTGGACAAGCCGCTCGGTCAAGGCGGTGCCATCTTATAACCAGGTTTATCAAATGCACCATCTTAGGCTGTTATCTCATCTTGCCTTAAGTGACTATTGGTCGAGACTTACACATTGTCGTGTTTAAGAATTTATTTTAGTTCATGTTGTGTTTTTCTAGAAATATCTCAAGGATCATACTAAGTATTGACATAATTAGCACAAATACTGCAATGACATAACACCGATACAGCAGACAGGTTTGTCAAATTTGACCTTGCCTCAAATTCTAAATTTTTATCAAATACCATTGTACCCAATAACCGGCTAGTTTTACGTCATATTATAGTTTCCTGTTTTATATCAAGCTCATTTTCAAATTAATTATTGAAATACTAAGCAAATGTTTCACGAATTTTGTTTATTACCATTTTTAAACGTGCTTTATTATCATCCAAACCGCCTTCCAATTAAAAGGCCTTGCATTTTAATGTGGGAATTCTTATATAAATTCCTTCACTTGTTAACTCCAATTTAGATTATCTTTTGCGAATTTAGTAAGCTATTGCCGTAATGAAATATTTACTTTGTGCAAAATATCTCCGTTGACGGTTGACTATTGCACAAGTTCTACGCTTTGCTTCACTGCGTGGGTTCCATTGCTTGCTGTACGCACTGCTTACACCGAAATATTGTTCTATCAATAATAATCATATATATTACAACATATAATACAACATATCACTTCTAGTGGAATCTCTTTAAATGCCTTAAATCAGATGGCAACGGCCAGATTTACAAATCGTAGATTGTCTTACTACTGATATCTTAAGGTCATAATTTTATGAAAAATCGATTTTGTAGATCGTGACTAGCTACGATCGTGGAGTGGGCACGCGCCGTCTCGGGGCCATTTCATAGTGAAATATTTGAAGCTATTTCTACTACGTGTTCTGTCAAGTATTCCATTGTTGGCAGATTTATGATTTATTTGCGTATAGCTACTTTCAAGGTCGACCTTTGCTTCATATCGTGTATATTATTATATTCATAGTATTATGACTAAATTGTTTCCCATGTGTGAAATTTTTAGCTTACTCACCAATCTAGGGTATTGATTGTAAATAAGGAGCTCAATAATTAACTGTTAGAACAGGGATAATAGTGAGAAAATCTAGAAATGTCTCGCTTGCGGCTTGTACTAAAAATATACCTGATAACAAAATTGAGCTTTAGATATTTTTTTATTAAACTTTATGAACGCCTCGATTTTAGTTTAAAAAAAATCTGTTTATGCATATAATGTTTTAAATCCCACCCTTGAACACAAAAACAACCTTCACACCGATTATACATATTTCTGTAGCTTCCGCATAGACCGCTCAAGACAAGTTTTCGCAGTAGTCGCTCTATTTAGCCAAACATGTCATGTTGCTTATGTCTTACTAGTTAACACATCTAAATGTGGCTATCTTAAATGATCTACGCAATAAAGGAAGTGGAGCTATTTAAAACGTTAGTAATAAGTTTAGGTCTGCATTCAAAAAATATATTTAAAAATGTTCTTTTTACAATATTCTAATACTTTAAGAGCTATCGAGACGTGATATGCTTTTGTTATATACTCGCTTTCTTTTCTTCGGCTTATAACTTTCATGCTCATTGTTTCGTAATTGGAGAGTTCTTTCTGTGACAGTTTTGTATGTAATGCTAGTTATCCGTTCACGTGTCATCAGTAACATATATTACCTCATCTTGGCTGGTTAAGACTGCACTTTCCAAGTTTTTGTTTTTCTTTTTAAATAATGACGGAGCGTGCGTACGCGCTTTGTTAACTTTATGAACTTGCTTATCTGTACTAGTTTCTTTAACGATGCTTTTATTTCTTGTTGCAGGTAAGATTTTTTTTCATACCAACGTGTTCTCGGTAAGTTACAATATATGTACGAAACGAGATTTCATCGCGGTTAAAGTGGGCGGTTCTCTTATTACGCTTATACTACCGGTGTGGTGAACATCAATTTACTGATTTCAGATAGATAATCGATGTTATTAGTTAGTTCTTTATTGTTAATACGAGGCCTGTCTTGTGCAATGGGTTTCAAAATTTTTCCGCAGTTCTTGTGTTACCTTTTGGTGTTTTTCGGAGCGTGGCGGATAATAGGCAACCTTAGATTGCGCCCGAGTCCTTCGCTCGAAGTCGTGCGAGGAAAAGCTGTGTATTTTAATAGCGAATTTCATAACACTGTGTGCAATTACAGTTATCGTTAAACTGTCCGCAGCTATCGGATTATCGTGATTTTCACACATGTAAAGTCTTGGCAAATTTACACGTTACGTGACAAAGGGTTCGTAATGACGAGTTAAAATCGTCATGCCTATTAGCGATGTTAGTGCTGACGATGCGCGGCCGCAACTAATTGCTGAGAGCGTGTCTATTGTTTAACTTGTCACATCAGACACATTGAGAGTTACTACATACGAAACAATTTGTCATTGTATGTTGTTTGCGACTCTAGATTTTCGTAGACCGGTTTATTACAAGTACTGTCCCGTTTTTTGTTGCAATATTATCGTATAGTTTTCATCGTTTGAAGCCGGATGTGATTTTTTCTCGTCGAATATAAGAGCTCATGACGCAAGCTATTATTATTAAAATCAACTGTCTGCTGGGAAAATGTTTGGTTGTTTATTTTCACCAAAATGTTAATTTCGGGTTTTTTGAATTTCATAGCTGCGAGTAAATAGCAAAATTTGTTAATTGAGACAATTCTGCGTCCACTTAGCATGTTCTGGATTTAAAATTCATAGGTGATGAATTTAATTTCATGCAATGCGTCATAGGTATTTTCGCTTTCAAATTAACTTAATAAAAATTAAAGTTAGAAAATTAAAATTATATTCGGCATGGTGTAAGAATATTTTGGAACGTCGCGTCTTTCGATATGTAATGTACACTATTGTCCATTAGAGATTGACGCAAGAAATATTCATTAAATCCTTATTGGATCTATAACTTTATGCGCTTAATACTATTCGCGCTCATCCTTACTGAGTAGATATTATGTATGTATTCAAGCTTCTCGATAATTTTTAACGTTACATAATAATCATCTATGACTGCATTCCACACTAATGTAAGATTTTATTTCGATTTTGAATACGTGCTCTTTTGCATATTGTTGACGTATATCCGATAATACAACAGCGAGTAGATCAGCAACATTAACTTTCTAATCGGTAGTGAGTAACTTAGCAAACTAAGCATGCTTTTTCTCACCTAAAAAGTTACTGTTAAATTTTGTAGTACGCCGGAAATTTCCATGTATTTAACCTAAAAAGATTAATGTTATTGTTAATTGTATTACTTACGGATATTAGTTTAGTTACATCCGCGTTTTAATTGACGTTTGTTTCTTGTTCACACGGTTTATCCGGAGGGAGATTATAGGCGTCTTTATTTTGTTTTTTTGTTTTTGTTACTTCTAGTGTTTGTATTTGTATGACATGTGACTTCTGTTGTGTTGCCGCAGTTTAGCCTCAATTAGTATAAATGTCATATCCTTCATGAATGTGTTATAATAAATATAATTATATGCTATGGGAACGCAGTTTTCTGATACAATTCTTATAGTAACGATACTAGTACAATCATTTTGTTATGTCATATAAAAAAGCCCACGTCCGACTTTCGTAGTTTTGCAGTCACTTTCGTACGTTTTTGCATATTATATATCATCGAAAGACAGCTATTTTGTCTGTTATGATATAACGGATCATCAGCACGAACGCTACTTTTTACCACAGAACTATTTAAAAAGTTTAATATTTCAGTGTAACCGGAATGGTGTTTTTAAAGATGAGATATTCTAAGAATCATTGTTTCATTTACGAATCGTAAAATAATAACAATGTTTATCTATAAAATGCATATTCTAGCACAACGAATCAAATCCTTTTATTGTGGCGACGCCGCAATGTTTCTTTGAAAATCAATTAGAAGCTGATGGTTCGATGCGTGATATAACTTAAAATAGCAACATGTTTCACCGTTTTATACATTTATTCAATGGTACATAAAATTGTCACGTAACGACTCTAACGTATCTTTGATTATATAGTTTCATCGCGTATGTTTTTAAGTCCGGTTGGTGTTCCGTTATCAACGATCGCACCGTTTACATTATAATCAGTGTTTAGCACGTCAACGTGACGGTATTGGCTATTTTAACAAACAGTACACGGTATTTTGGGTACCCAAATATACTACTAATATTCTTTGCTCATTATACAATCTTCGTGATGACTAATGTCTGCTTAGTTTTAGCTTAAGTTTGTGTTGAAGCAATTCAATTAAGCAAGGTTGATTGTATTTCTTGTGCATTAAGCCATTAAGCTCTGAGAGAAACTTATTGCATCTACAGTTTTCACATAATATTATAATTTTGAAAATGATTTAGCAGTTAAATTACTTATGTATCTAATATTTTATATTATCAGTCTTATAACAAAAAGTTATGAAATTTATTTTTATCATCTATTTCGAATAAAACGTGGGTCAAAATTAATAGATAGTTAGGGGATTGCCCGGAGCTAACATTCGTAAGTCAAAACAGTGAGTGCAACAATAAAGCCGGTTATTGTTACACATGTATTCACTGTAAGTTGCCTAATATAAATATTGAAAAATGTCATGCCAGGACAAATTTTTTAGACTATTAAGCAACACAACTCGCACAGTTTGAAATACTTTTGTTTAAATTTTCTCACAGGTGTTTGTAGTGGCGTCATTGGATTTTATGTCGAAGGCTGGTCGCTGTGAAACTTTGACTTTAATATTTCTGTCGTGATAGCGGCTGCATTGTTTCTGGAGTCGCGCTTATTGTTGGTGTGCCGGAGTCGGCGTCTAGCCCGTGAGATCTGGGTCGGGGACCTGACTGGAAGCGTGCGATTGTCCTCATGCGTTCGTTCACTAATTCACTATTAAATAACGCACCTAACAATTTACGCTAATATAGATATTGTAAACAAACACAATCTTACATTTTCTGTTAAACGGTTGAGGCTGCGGCTGTAATCACTGTTCTTCGTAACGTTCAGTCGCACATCACACGACGACGCTGTAAAGTCACTTCACTCGAGTTGTATATTTCACTGGTGATCAGTCACTGGCACATACTGGGGATGTAGTGTCGCGATGTCGCTTAGCGATGTAATGTCGATAGTGTTATGTCCCGAGGGTCACCGCGCCGGTCAGTGGTGGGGTTCACGTGTGTTCAGCAGGTCGCGCGGCGCATGAGTGGCGGCAGTGGTAGGGGGCGCCGATGTAAATACGCTGTCTTAGCGCGTGCGCGCGCCTACGCACACAGCCGCGTATAAGCCGCACACTACCGTGCTGCCGTACTGTAGCTAATATAATGACACCTGTTGAGATGAAATTTGTTAGAACCCCAACCCTTTGTGTCCGAGTAACCAATTACATTATGTATAAGTGAATTACTAGTTGTAATGTAAAAAAAAGAATTCTTCCTATGAGTCTCATCGATTCGCCTCCTTATGATAAATACACTAATAAAAAATTATATATATATTTTTAATAACGAATAATAACCATATTGAAGTAAATTACAGTAGTTGAAGTGACACATTTATGATAAATGTAAATGTAATGTACGTAAAATGAATGTAATGTATGATGGTGTCTAAGATAGTGCCAGATATTTTTTGTACATTATATTTTCAAATTTAAACGTTACCTATTTCAAAGTAAAAACAGGATTACAGAAATCGCACTACCTACAGGGTAGTGCGATTTCTATAATTTTTTTTTTAAATGTCATACATAATAAAAAAAATATATAAACAAATATAAGGGTTGACTTTAGAACCTCCTCCGTTTTTTTGTCGATTAAAAATACAAATCTAAAAACCCAAAAAGCAGTTTTCTTTGCATATCAATTTATATGAACAAACGTATTGATGAAACAGAAGACACATTTATGTTAAAGGGTTATCGGATCTAATAAATTGATGTACTTCATTGTTATGTTATGTGAAGCATTCAATACTGGTATATAATTGTTCTTGGAAATGCGCTAATGCACAATTAGTATTACTTATTATATACTCATGTTGGGGGGGTGCTGCTAAAACCATCATGAAACCCCTAGAAATTGCTCATAGAGCCATTTTAAAGGTAGCAACTTTCCGTTCCATTATGTTCCCCACTGACAAATTATACAGCCAATGTAAGGTACTAAACGTTCGGCAACATTTTATTAAACAAGTTGTTCTTCTCCAGCATTATAAAACGCCGCATAAAGAAATAAGCAAACGACGAAAAGACAAAGTTTGTGCAGTACCACGTCCTAGGGCGTCATTCACTAAAAGATTCTTTTATTTTCTGGGCCCAGCTCTATACAATAAAATTAGTCAAAAATGTACAATTAACAACCTAACATATTATAACTGCAAAAAGGCGCTAAATACATTCCTGCAAGATAAAACCTACGAAGAAACGGAAAACTATCTTCATACGGACTCATAAAACACCCGCTAACGTGCACACGCGAACATGCTCACAAACAAACACCAAACACACACACCACACACACACACACACACAAACAAACACATACATACACAAGCCCACTGTTATTATCAAAAATATGTAATGTTTTAACTATGTATTATTGTAGAACAAGCAAAAGCATATAATATTTTAAGATAGTATATTATAATACCTACCACCGAAAGGGGTTCGGGACTGTTACTCCTTAATACAGGTTATTCCATAACCTAGCTAGGAGGACAGCGCTTCAACCACAGATTGTACGCACTATTATGTAATTTATTTCTATTTTAACTTATTATGTTCTACAATTGCTTTTTGAAATAAAAGTTATTTATTATTATTATTATATTATTATTATTGCAGTAAGACATTGTCTTTTTGCCTTTTGTCGACTTAAAGGATGTTACGTTTGTGATTCCACTATGTCACATTATTTCCCGATCACTTACGTATTTATTTTTAACTTTGATAAGACTATTGACGTGTGCTTCCGATACTACCTATTTATTTTAAGGTTATAAATATTTCACCGTATTTTTGATTTTATTTTTTCAATCGAAGTCTTGAGGTCGACCTTGAACTTTCTAGAGTTCAAGGTCACTTTAAATGCTTTGCCTAATAATTACGGAAATGCAGTCAACAAGTAGAATTTTCAACGAAGGAATTTTATACGATCATCTCTACAAGTTAAGTTGCGCAAGCCCCGGACGAGTCATCGACACCGAGGCGTCCTCGGAAGGTCGTGGACGAACCCCGTACGGGACTGAGCGCACATTTACATAAGGCCCGTATCACACTTGATATTTTAGGTCTTTTAAAGTATCTTCATTTGTAATTGTTGTCTCATAGCCAGCTTACCACACTAATCAGCAAACAGGTTTTCGAAGTAATAACTAAATAAACAATATATATTTGAAGTAAATTAGTCGCGTGATCAAATTTAAGTTTATTTTAAGGCTTTCTCTAAGGCTTATAAAACACCTGTCTTAGATTTAATTTGAGCGCCTATTAGCTATATTTTATTTTTATTTTTACCCCATTTCCTTAGTAATTTCTGAAAAGAATAAAGTCGGCACTTAGTGGCACCAAAGAATGAGGGGGAAATAGAAATAAAAATAAGTAAAATAAATGTATGAAGTAAATGACATTGAAAACAACTTTAGAGACATACAAAGAGTTAGCAAATTTTTACCCCCTTTTAACCAGTGGTCATTTTCTTCAGAATAAGGTCAGTGTGTAGCAAGCCTAACGTATTATATTCACAAAACCTTATCAATGTCGTGTATCAATATGTTTATATGTTGTGTTCGGAATCCGGATCTAGCTTTTTCAAAGGTCGTTAGTACTTCTTTTTGTATAAACCCTGCGGGAGTTGGTTTTTCCCGGAGGGGTTGATGGTTATAATTAATCTGATACATTTTTATTTACCCGGCTGTTTTTTTCTGTATTAATTGGAAGTAATATACAAATTTTAACTTATTATAAAAAAATCTGTCTATCAGTTCCGGGCTCGAGTCTAACTCAATGCATATCTTTCAAGTATACAGCTTACCTCATAATATTTGGCTTTACAATGTGTACTTAACCACTTAACATTTAAGTACGTACGTATTCAATCATATAATAACATGGAAAAGTCATTGTACGTTTATAGTAAGATGATGCAGCAGAAACGGTTTTCTAGAAACTACTGAAAAGCTTTTTTAGTACAGGAGAACGTTTCTCCACATATTTTTGTTTTCTAAAGTTAACATTGTTTATAAAGGTGACGTAATATTACTTACGCTTGCCATCCATAAATACATCAAAGGCATGTGTCATTACTTGATCTGTACTTCACGAAACAGCTTCGTATACGAACTACAATAGAATTTCTTGGTATTAATACACAACCAACAAGTAACGTCATTTTCACACCAGTGTATTCGATTTTATCTGAATAAGAAGGCTACAAATATTCAGTATTACGATAACTTAAGTCGCATTTAGCGCGTGGAATCTATCGACTTGTTCGTCTCTCCGCGAGTTGGAAGCAATTCGCGATGCTCATTTGTTATTTTCATTATGTTTTTTTTTCTTCGAATCGTGTTTAGGTAGTGTCGCCGCGGCGCGTCCGTACCACATTCCGCGACACCGAGGCGCTTGCCGGCTCTGACCGTTTGACCACTTCTTACCTTTGGTGGCCTTACTACGGGCTTAGATGTCGAGATAATTTCACGTTTTTGTGTTTTTTAATTTGAAAATATAAGCTTATTTACACATTGGTCTGCTAATAGCGCTAGTAATGATGAAGTAATTATCTATTCTTAACTAAGATTTCGTTGAACTCTTCATGAAACTCATGTCCGCTAGAAATAAGTGATTCACTTGCCCTTAAACCGTTATATGATTATTGAGTGAAACCAACAGCTGCGGTTTCGTATGCCTTGGAAGAAGTTCAGTTTTGATGATATTAAATTGGCGTCTGTTCAAACATTAGTCAGTTTCCAGTTTCGATGTGACATTAAATTTATTAGGGCTCTATAAGTCAGCTGCCTGGGTTGTTTACCAGATGTCACGAGGCTTGTACTTGAAGTCATTTATAGAAATATCGACTGATGGATCCACAAAATTTTCATGCGCATGCAAAGATTAGATCCAGATGAGTAAATTATCTTCGTTGTGGATGATTGTCATCTGCTTATTAACTGAAGATGTTAATCTTGCATTCGAGTATTCCTAGTAGGGTGAACAGATCCGCGAGGCGCCGGCTGTCTCGCGTCCGCTAAAATTTGGCTCCGCTTAAATTATGTAATCGAATATTGATGACGCTTTTTTGTTTTGCATGCTTTTTATTAAACAACTAGCTGTTGCTTACGGTCGCACTTGTGACTTTAAAAGTGTTCGAGATCTTTTGTGGGTAACCGTACTTTTTTCCTTGAGTGATATTGCCTCAGTATGTGTAAGCTCTTACGTACTTTTTAACCCCCGACGCAAAAAGAGGGGTCTTGTAAGTTTGACGTGTCTGTGTATCTGTTTGTCTGTCTGTAGCATCGTAGCTCCCAAACGGATGAACCGATTTAAGTGCGGTTTCTTAAAGAATACTTATAATGCCAATACACATACACACACACACACACACACATACGTATGTACCTAACTTTTAAAATGTATTACGGTATTTTTGTCATTTCATGTTGCCTTTCGATATTATTGTTTACTTTGTCTAAAAAAGGTACTGTTTTTATTAATCTTCTAGTCAAGAAATGTAGAATTAAAAAAACTAAATCGTAATTCTAAAAAAGTAATGCAACAGAAGGTAGTTTTCAGTTGTGCATTTTTTGTATGTCAGTAACGATTAGCTGATTGAGTTCTAATTCGAAAAAAAAATTGTTGATTTAACTCTACTTTGTAGGAAGTGTTCAAGTGCAATTTAAGATAAACCTCTAAGGGTAAAAATTTAAGATAAACCTCTAAGGGTAAAAATTTAAGATAAACCTCTAAGGGTAAAAATTTTATGATATGCTTTATTACTTAGATTTATTGAATTATACTTATTTTGATTTTTGTTATTCTTCGACATTAGTCACAGTAAAACCAAACTGATAAAATTATATTATATTTATAGCAATCCTTTAAAAACATTCAAATATTTAATGTTGAGTACTCAATCGTGTTATTGTTTGTCGTCTCAAAGCTCATTAAGCATGTTGTTAAGTATATTATAAATTCGACAGCTCTATAAAATTATTCCGCGACGTTTAACACATCGACTGTTCCATTAATTTATATGAACTTGTTATTTTTTTTTAAATCTATAAATATGTATAAAATGCTTATAATATGTTACATCAAATACTTTGCATTCCTTTTTTAGAATTACGATTTAGTTTTTTGATTATCATTTAGTTTTGAAAAATACTTACATAATTTCAACTTTCACTAATTAACTAACAAGTACCTGATTGAACGAGCTTCGCTCGGTAGCTTTTTTAATATTAGTTTTTTTGTAAAATTGCGTCTTTACAGGAAATACAACTATGCAGTTGAACTTAAAATGCAAAACTGAATCTGTACATAAAATATCATCAAAGTCGTTCGAGCTGTTTCCGAGATACTCGAAATATAAATACATACATACATACACGAATTGCTCGTTTAAAGTAATAAGATAAGTCGTAGAATAAACCTACGATTTATAAGTATATAAATCATGTCTAAAATTAGTAGGTATATTTTTAATATAGGGACATACTGTACGTGTAACATCTAAAAATATCTACTGATCATCAACAAATAAAATTAGTGCCAACAATTTACGATCCATTAAAATTGTCAATTATCTTCCGTTTTTTGTCATTTAGTCGGAACTATAGTTTTAATCAAATCAATGAATCATTTACTATATTTTAAGTTTACATTTAACACGATGCTCGTTGAATCATTGTGTAGCTTTCATACACATTCTCATGGTGTTTCGCAATAAAAAGCCTTGTTCCAATTAGTTTCCTTAGATATTTTAGCACGTTACGATGTGTTAGCACCCGATGCAACTTGCGGTTTTATTATGCAAGTTCAATTTACACCTTAAAGGCTTAAAGTCCCAGGTGGTATGGTTATTAAATACCAAAGTTTCGACTCTATACGAGTTCGTCGCCAGAAACAATCTTAAATACTAACTATTTATCTCAAAATGCTTTTTTAAGATCTAATTAGACTCTTTGGTATTTAGATATTTTATTAAGATATTTCATGAAAACGTACGTATGTGTTAAGGGCACTTGTTGTTTCAGACTTTTTATTAGATATTTAAAAATTACAATGAAAATCGCTTAAGTAAGGAAACAAATATTTTCCTCCAGCGTGAATCTTAGTGAACATTGTCATCATCCTCCGCACCTTTTCCCAACTAAGTTGGGGTCGACTTTCACTCTAATTACGAAACGGCCGAACTTTGATATTTTATGTGAAGCGACTGCCATCACACCTCCACAACCCAAGTCCTAGGCGATATCGAAGTTCTGTAGTTAGATCGAATCGAATGCCACAGATGTTCGTATGGCAACTTGGACGGACGGCTTAACATGCTTTCCGAGGCACGGAGGGGTCTCAGTATGTTAAGAATGTCACCCATCCTAAGACTGAACTGGCTAGTATTACTTAACCTTGTAAGGCGCCTTAGTGAACATTGTCATAGAATAATTTTTAACACGCTTTTATAAGCTTCACTTGTAACTAACTAAATAACGTTAACAAATCTTAGAAGTGAAGTTTAACTTAATTCTAATTGTCATGTCGTATCGGAATGAAGCTATGTATGTATGTACATGTAGTTTGGATGATAATACTATAATTTGGCATCTTGGAGGTGATTGATAAGCCGGGAGGTGTATAGTGGTACTCTTCAGTGGCTTCGTAAACCTCTCGAGTTTGGGCTTATATGACTCGTTTTGACGAACCCAACCACATAACTGTAGTTAGCAATGCCATCAACTGTACTCTCTTCGATCGTGTGTTGCCAGTTGCCACACTTTTAGACGATAATCATATTTTACACACATACATAACATTAAGAAGATTGATTAAATATGAATCCTAAACGTTGCGTTTCGTGTATATAACTTTCGACAGACTGCGTGCGGTGTTTAAAATTTCTTGCCATCTTCTATATTTTAGGTTAAAAAGTTGATAATCCTCGTGTAGTACGTCTAACTGGATGTTACTAACTTCGATATATAGAATGTAATAATTTCCTATTCTAATTTAAATAACAAGTAAGTATTTACTGCTGTAATATTGCGATATATTACATGTTTTCAAGTACGAAGCATTTGTGTTGCAATTTGCGACGCTCCGTTGTTTCCTTTCCTAATAATTGTTCAAATATAACATATATATATTATGTTGAATAATTTTATTTTCGTTCAGGTGGTTGGTTGTTCTACCTTGTTTTTAAGGATATAATGTATGTGTGTCTTTTTGCTGAAGGTATCTGTGTACAATCTCTCTAGTACAGAGGAGTGTTAACCAATTTAGTATCAAATTCGATTATTAAAAAAATATTTTTTGGTCTACTCTAGAATTCGCTAACAATTTTCGTAAATAAATATGTCTTAAAATGCGTTTTTTTTGCAACAGGTCTTCAACAGCTAGACACATTTTTTAGGAAAAAATATAAATTTTATTTCTGCGAGAAAATCTTTTGTGACGACCTTGATGTGATTATTGTAGGAATAGTTTGAGGGGTCTGCGAGACATAATTAATTTAAAAGCTATATTTTTTCGCAGGCAAATGATGAATATTATTATGTGTATATTCAAAAATCTATGATTCAATGCTTATGTGTCGATATATATTAGATACTTTAACATACATATTTTTATCGCTATGATGCCAAGCGTTGCGAAGATCAAATTGGTAAGCGATTCAATTACTCACGAAAGGCCTTGTTTCTTATCACTCCTCAGTTATGGTTACAGTTTAACATCTTTTCAATTAAAGTCAACAGCCGATTATATAACTGTATTTTTTTCGAAGATTGTTTTGCTGTAATTATACAAGCAAAGAGAATTTAACGTTTTTTAATGCAACTGTCACTTAGTTACTTACCAAAAAGTGAATATTGAAAATTTTAAATGATTGAATTTTTGATATATTTTATTACTCTATAGAGATATTAAATACCGAATTCTATTTTTATTACTTAAATGATTTGGAGAATATTTTATGAAATGCACTCCAAATCCTAAAACATTTTATTGGCAGACGATGAATGGCCGGCTAAAATATGTATAATGGTGTCATTACTTAGACGCGGTGCCATTATCGATTGGCTATTGTGATCATCGTATATCACACACTATTTATGTATTATTATTTTGACGTATTGTCTATATCGCGTAACTAATCGTTGCTTTAACGATGATTTAAGAAAACCTGAATTTGCCAATCGACTTTATATAACAACTTCTTTATTTCTGATAATAATTCTTTGAGAACTACTGAATTGTCTAGAAATAAATAGGGAAGTACGAAATTTCTGTTTTAATATAGTGATTATTTTGAAATTAACTTAAACCTGTATAGATAAAGGTACCTGATTAAAAAATCTATAACATTCTATATTCTTAAAAACCTTTGCGACATTCTATAAAATGTTGTTAAACAGGGTAATGATATCTTAAAGTTTTTACTTATCAAATATTAGCAGCGCCTCGCGATTTCAACCGCGTAAGTCCCGATCCCGTTCGAATGTCGGAATAAAAAGTAGCCTATGCGTTAATCCAGGTCTCCAGCTATCTACATACCAAGTTTTACCGCAATCGGTCCAGTAGTTTTTGTGTGAAAACATTACAAACATACACACAAATGTTTCATTTTTATAATATTAGTTTAGATGACGTGGTTCCAATGCAGCAGACACAATATCAATTTATACTATAATATATTTACTATTAGTTATATATATCTGAATGCAGTATCAGTGTTACATATGGAGAACATAGTAATATGACTAACGATCGCATTCTTGGCTGTAAAGCTTCGTGACATGAAACACCGAAAACTAAGCACAAAATAAAAATCCGATCTTTATCTAACAACAACCAACAATAGTTCAAACACAATATTTTGATGGTAGTTTACCCATAATATATGTCAACATTCACTAAAATTTTGTTTGTCTCTTTAATAAGTAAGTTCATAAAGGAAGCATTTTGTTATTAATAAATAAATAGGTACCCACTACGATTAAATTTTTATTGTTTTCTAAGAAGTAGTAAGTAGTTCTCTTAGTAGTAGATAGTAAGAGTTCGAAATTGCCGTAATATGTATTAAGCAGAATTCAAACATTCTTATTTCCGTTACCATTGTCATCTACAAAAGCCGTCTGTACAAAATCTCGAGCAATAAAGCTTGTGACCCACCTTCTCACCTTCCCTCTCCTTCTCACCTTGCTGAGTTTGCCCTTGCGACTTATTCATAACGGCTCATAAAAGACCAAGGTCGTCGCACTGTCGAGATTGCGGATTTGGACAAAGCGGGCCATATAACGTATAAAATGCAAACGAGTGGGATGTACGCGGATCCCGGCCGACAGACTGCTGGCGCCTTTTTTTTTTTGCAAGTGTTCTCATTTTTTTTTACATCGATTTTGCGGAAATTTATAGTGACGCCAGTCCCTATAAGCTGCCAGTATTACGCGAATAAGGAAGCATTATAAAATTTTTAGTGCACTGTTTTTCCTTGACATTACTGTGAAAGCGTCAAGCGCATTCCCAACTACCTTACGTGTTGCTATGCAGATAAATATATTGTTTAAATGTTGATACTTATTTAAAGTCATCAATTCATTGTTTACCTACACACACATGTAAATATTATGTTTTCATATTTACGGAAATATTAAAACGAGAGCACAACAACAAAAGAGTTTTTATATCTTGCCAGTTGTAAGTTGTGAATAGAGAGCGTATTATGCAACGGATGCAAGACGAGTTGGGTTCCCGCGGACGTAACTAGTACTAGAAAGTCTAAGAAAACGCCATTCGAAGGGAAAGGAATCAGTTTTATAATCCCCAGGCATCCGCCCTATGCATTAAATTGTTTAATCACTCAACCAGTTTTATTGGCGACTGCTTCTAAATAAGGTTCAACTGTCATTTCTACCACTATATTTGATTTTACTTTTATTTTATAGGTACAGTAAAAGCCGTATACGATACGTACTCAAACGGCTTCATTTAAAAATGAATGAAAAAAATTAAGCATGGAGTATCTAATAAAATGTACTGATTAGGTTACCTAGATTCTGTTGAAACATAGCCACATATGTACCTAATTAGATAATTGATACCTTGAAATTTTTGCTAGTGGTTGATCTAGAATTTATGTAATAAACTAAAGGGACATTATGACTAGTAGTGTCGCATATATCGACATATATCGTATACATTGATAGGTATGCTCCTTCTTTATTTTCAACTAGCAGACAAAAGCACAATAGAAGATTTGATTGTTTTGATGTTTTTAAAGTCGGATTTGACTCCCTGAATAAATCCCAGAGCTTTGGAAGCCTTGTTGATAAAAGTATCAATGTGGTCATTAAACATTAGTTTGGAGTCAAAAACCACAGTTAGATCCCCAATTGTATTAATTCTAGTTAAGGAAGTAACATTAAGGGATATTTAAATATAATTTATTATCTAGACAATAATGATAAACACAATTAAGGTCAGATCGGAGATTATAGGCATCTTGTATGTTTCTAATTTGACACATTATTTTCATATCATCCGCAAACAAAAGTACTTTATAGTAGCAGAAACACATTGATATGTCATTAACAAAAATATTAATAAAGGTCCAAGCAGATAACCTTGCGGGATTCCAGAAGGAATACTGGCACGAGAGGAAAACCCATTGAAGACAATGGTTTGACACCTGTTTTCGACTTAAGATGAGAACCACGTGTACAGATTGTCATGATGATTGGCTCTGATCATTGTACTACGAAGTTTACGAAGTAGTAAAGTATGACGTAGACTCTAGACGATCGAAACATTTACTATAATTGGTGTAAATAATATCCACTTGACTAGGTTCTCTGTTTATTTCTTAGAATTTGTGGTTACTGTGTCCCCAAGTTCACAGATCTTACTGACCAACGACTGTCTGCATTATAAATCTGATAACCGTATCGTTTACGTAAGCCATACCACGTTAAAACGTATTGAAACGTGACGGCGATCTCCCGACCCGCTGACCTCACAACTCAAGTTTATGGTCACGCGAGATGTCTTACTCATCAGTGAAATGGCCGTAGAAATCATTGAATTTATAATCGAAATCTGTTGACAAGTGTTACAATCAATACACTTTTTAACTGAGGCGGGTCAAAATTTGAACCCCTTTTTAATTTTAGAACTGGCCGAATTTTCATCACAGCAAACTGCACTGCTTTTAAGGAGAATCGTCAGAGTTTCAAACATCACAGATGTTTAGCTTTTACGAGATAGTTTTCATGATAGATATGGTGATGAAACGACAGACAGATATTATGTACCAGTCGGGTAAAAAGGTCTATCACAAAATAAAACCTCCGATTTACATTAATAAATTAAAGTTTTATTATGTTTTTGGAACTACGCATTTACTAATTGGTCCACACTTATTAATTAAAAGGTCAAGATAACAAAGTTTGATAGAACATTATCATTGTCGGGAGCACACATTAGCAAAAGCCTGTATAATTAATATATTGCGTTTACTGTCTTCATTATGTTAATGATGAATGACATAGACATTGATCGTACGTAAATCAAATAGGTCGAGTGATCGAGTCAGACCAATATTCGCTTTGAAATGTAAATGAGAAAGGCCAAGTCGAAAAAAGCGCCGCGGTCATCTCCGCATTCCTCTCTTGGGTATGCGCATGCGACCCGCTACGGAATTCCCATCAAACTCGACAAGATAACACGAGAATAATAATACTCACGCTATATAAACTGAGAGATAGCTACCATTTTCAAGACCTGTTCCACACTTTTCGAGACTGTTCAGTTTTTTGGGATACACGTCTGTAAGCATGCACTAAAAGTTTTATAGCGCAATTTCTGAGGTGCTTTTGTAAACGCTGCTACCTATCTAGGTATGCGCATTTAATTCCTATTGGTACTAAATTTATGTCCTGCTATATTAACACAATGGATTAGAATAGAATAAAGTTTATTGTATACCAGTAAATATTGGTTACAGTAAGTTTACAAAAAATTATATGTACAAAGGGCGGCCTTATCGCTAAAAGCAATTTCGTCGAGGCAACCTTGGGATCTAAAAATAATAACTAGACACATAATTAGATCAAAATACTAGTAAAGGATGTTTTATGTTTGTACATATTTAGTAGTCACCAGTTTTTTTCGTTGTGTTGAGTGATTTTTATTTAAACACGTTATTGATCGATAAAAATTAGAAGGTATTTTTATAATGGTGATGATGGCGCCAACCTTATGAATTTTGACGTTGTGCCGAATTTAGCAAAAGACATTATGTGGCCACGAACGTGATTAATATGTAATGATTACAAACAAGTCGTTATATTTCTAGTTTTAGCTCGCCGGCGCGACTACCGTATTAGCATAACTGACAAAAAGCATCATTAACAACAGTTTTGAACTTGGCAACATTTTAAAATGCTGTTTACAATTTTGTTGGAGATATTGTTTATTAGATATCGGCGATTATGTTAAAAGATGGTAATATATTCAATGGTATGTATACTAAGTCGTAAAGTGCCATATAAAAAGCAACGCTCGTTTGAAATCTGGATAAACAAACTCCTACACACGAAACAGAAAAAATAGTAGACGAAATCGGATCATGACCTTCAAATGATCAGAATGCATAATAAGTTAAATCAAACAATTAAGGTTATGATAGCGGACTATGTTCAATTTCAAGTTGGAGTTTTAAAAACAATTATAACGACGCTCTAAATCTTGATGGTGATCAAGCACTGTATTTTATAAATGACAAATGTCGGTTATTGACGTAAAATCACTAGTTATTCTGTCCCATCATCCTTTTATAATACGTTAATTTACGTATTATATGTTATGTAAAATTCTGTTTGGCGCTTGACATCGACGCCACGCTATACAGATGTCAAAAGAATTACTATAATAACTATATACTTCATACCTATCAACTATCGGATAGCTTAGATTTTGCTTAGATATAAGAAGGGTTAAAGCTAAATTTACTAAAACATTTTAGTTTAAAGTAAACAACTGAAATACCCGAACATGCATAATTAAAATGCACCTTCAACAGGTAAATTGAAATGAATGTTAATAGGGTAGTTTATTCAATGCAAGATCGAGTAGTTATCCTACCTAATTTAATTCTTTGTTCTAATGAATGTTAATTGATCATGTTAAGTTTCTTACACATGCTTTTTTAATAAATATTTTAAAAGTAAGTAATCAATGTGTTAAGGACGTTTTCTTTACGTGTTACAGAAGGCTTTTTAATTTAATCTAGCTAGACCATCAATGTGCTCGGGGGAATACTTTCGATATTCATTGTGTGGTTAATGATAATTGTCGAGTTTTTTATCACCAATCTACTGGAATTAATGAGAATGACTATAGGTAGCAGTGAAATGCCCAGTTTTTACAGATGTTGCTTGCCTAGATGAATGACTGTTCGTCAGCCAACCTACTTACGGTCGAATGCAGACTTTGCATGTACACAGCATCGACAGTGCTAATAAAAAGCAGGCACTGGCACTGCTGACCTATCAGAACCTGAATCGTCCTGAACGTTTATGCTTCTTGCCGTTTTGGACTTTAGCAATTACCAGGAGGGATTTAATGACGACTATGGAAGTCAGTGGTGGATGAGCTTTTTTAGTATACTAGCTTTAAACCGCTGGAGTTGATATAGATTTTGTCGGGGATGACCGTCTTAAACTTATTTTTTCTATCCCTATGTCACTTTTTGTAGTACTGGCAATGCAAAGTTCATAATAATTGGTTGAGTAGTTAAAGCGTGCAAGCGTAAATGAAGACGGTTAAAAGTAACAATTAAACTCACATTCGCATTTATCATATTTATGAGAAAATTTACTCATATTTTTATTTGTTTCTCTTTTGTTAAACATACCTATTCCTTTTTTTTTTTGTGCGTGTGGAAACCCCCTCGGTGTCGGAATCGAACCGACTAAAACCACACGGTGTGCCGTACTGCGCCTTAAGTAGGAGGGATCCGGGAACAGCTTTCATTAAGACATCCGGACCCCCCCCCCGCAAAAGCGCGGGCCACTATAGCGGGTGAAGGGGAAAAACCCGTCCCGTCCACCCGCGGCTACACTCAGGGCGGCATGAGGCGCTGGTAAGCGCGCCTCCGCCGCCCGGTTCGCCGGCGGCGAATTAGGTCCGAGTGGAGATAGTCCTCCCGGACCCTTTCCGCCGCCTCCTTCTGCGAGATGACGTCCTCACAGAAGGTCGCGACCGCGGTAAAATTCCTGTCGCTACCGGCCATGGAGCGTATTACGGCCGGTAGCGAGAGATCCCCTCCGATGACTGCAGTGAGGGCCCGACTCTGCGTCGCCCAGGCGGAGCAAACCGCCAGCGTGTGCTGAGCCGAGTCCTCACTACAGTCGCAGTGGTGACAGGCGGGACTCAGTTCCCTCCTAGCGACCGAGTGCAGGTACTTCCCGAAGCAGCCGTGCCCGGAAAGAACCTGCGTCAGTCGGAAGGGTCCCGTGCTGCCGCCCTGCCCACTCGCCCAAAAACATACCAATTCCTATTCCAACCTGGATAGATCATAGGCTACGAATAGGTATCCATAGAATAATCTTGGCAATACATTATTGCGTGTTTGTATGTGTGTTTGCGTCGGAGTAGTACTTAAAGTATGGGGTACTAAGGATGATATGACACTAGTATTGCACATGGTGCTGCAGTGTAATAGCTAATCACTTTGCTTTACTAGGTTAATGTTTCAGTGGACATAAACCTGCATTTATTTAGAAAAGTGTTTAACGAAGTCGTGTGTCAGTTTGCACCCATTGCCACTTACTTTCTTTTTAAAATAACTATTCTATCACTTTGATATAAAACTTATGTAACCTTGGTAGGGGTCTCTTCCATTGAATGCATATCTTAGCTTTCACACGGGAAGAGACCGGAGACAATGACGCGGCCTAGACACTGACAATAGGATGATAACCCGACCACTTTCCACTTTCCCGGGCCTTCCCACAACATGGCTGATGTATGAAAAGCGCTCACCTCGCCACTTTTGTTCAACCTAATCTAAAACTCGTGGAAAACTCAACAAAAATTTCACTTCAGAATTTTATAAATTGTTAAGACTTTGGGAGCTATCTATTTAAAACTCGTGTACAAAATCGATTAAGCATAATTATGTGTTCAGAATCGCAATCGATTTATAACATCTACTGAATACGATAAGAAAATTTTATTACGTAAAAGTTCGTCCAAGAAAATTAAACGGTAAGTTAATAGTAATAAGCGGTATAACCATCATAAGTCTTAAAATGGTATAGTCAAGATTCGTTTCGTCTACAAATAGAAATATATTGCATATAATTTACTTTTTTTTAAAGCCATACTTGTTTCAATTGAGAACATCATTGGAAATTAGAAATCTTTTAGCTGGGAGTTCCCATATTGTTATTTTACTGTTATATGTACATTTTAAAACCAAGTTTGCATGTTAGAATGAGCAGTGAAGACTTGATTTAGCACCGTTTAGGTGTAATATGTGATGTTTAATGTATTATTCTTACGGGATTTTATTACCTCCGATGTTTTATTTTTCTCTCTCTACGTTTACGTAGTGTTCTAAGCTAATTTCTTATTTGCAAAGATTATGCCATAACCCATTACGCTACGGTACCGTGCTTAAACTTTAACATAATGTAGGTTTTTTCTTCCGTGTTTAGTTAAGTTATTTGTAGTAAAGGAGAAAAAGAAAACAAATTTAAATAAACCAATACTAAAATATAGTCACTGGCAGTTTTCAAAACAAACTAGTCAGAATATTACGTACCTATCTGCTTAATTGTTCCTTTGCTCCTGTTACTGAACTTAATGGATTTAATATAATAAATTTATATGTATTTGTTTATGAATGTATAAACATTATGTATGTTTATTTATTCAGTGTATTAGTAGGTATATACTAAAAGTTGATATAAGCTTACATTTATCTCCCTGCTTTACTTATCTATTTTTTTAACTGTTTATGTTTATAGGTATAAAGTACCTTGTTTTCTCTCAACCTTTTTCTCTAAACTTCTATCTCAAAGCCAACTAAACTACTCATTATTCTTTTATCTATTATCGATTTTGTACATCCAAAGGTTGCCCGTAAGAGATCGCGCTTAGCGATAAGGCATTACATATTCACTTTTGTATTAATTTTAAGCAATATGTCGTTGGTGTAAAGCAAAGATTATTCTATTCTATATTCTAAAATCTTTACAGAAAGGTGCTTTATAATAAACAGAATAATTTTCTATTTTTAACTTTAAGTTTACCTCACTCTGCGTTTTTGTGCATCTGAAACAAAAATGTCTTTTGTTTTTTCCCTAATATATCTTTTGACAATACTTTTTGCATGCTTGGTTTTTTTCACGTGACACGCGACTTCCTTTAATTATTAAAGAAACTTTTAGAACTAATCACATTGAAAACTGACTCGAAATACCAGATGTTTATTTGAAGACCAAAGTGGCTATACTTGGATTCGACATAAGTCATAATTTGGCGCTTCCATTGGTCGTGTTATAAGGAATATAAATTCAAATGACACATAGCTTCTGGCGCCGGCTACCAGTTCTTTAACGATATCTGAGTATAAATTATAATAAATCGATATACAGGTGAATACTGCCTGATTCACATAGTTCCTTTCAACCGTATGATAACTAATCCTAATGTAGTAAATAACGCACGATACTAACATTTCAATGTTAGGGTGTTTTAGTACTACGGCAGCAAGTCTTTGATACAATCAGTTGATTTTACACTTGCTTGGTATTCCATATTAGTCTTTAACTGTATTAATTTTTAAAAAATTTCTTCTCTTTGCCAGTTTTTTAGTTTTCCGTATTTTGGAATGAGAAATCAATATCAATCAGATCAATCTTATCTATAGGATCACTTTTGGCTGTCCGTCTGTCATAGCCAGTTTGCTCTGCTTTCTTCTTTCTTCTCCTTTCAAATGTATGGGAGAACATGCTTTTCAACAACAATGTTAAGTTTGTTCTTGGAATTAATACTATTTAAACATGGTAGATACATATTAATCGTACGGAACCCTTTCCACACGCGAGTTCAATTCTCACTTGGCTGGTTTTATTTTTTATACACAAATATGAATATTGTTCGTTCGAAAGTAATCCTATGTTAAAATGTTAATGCTCTGTTGTAAATGCATAATATGTGTGTGAAATGAACCTATTATGCACTTTTTTAAATGATAATAATTGTGGGTTTTAATGTTTTCCACCTATGTTGGTATCTTCTTATATTCTATATATTTAATAACAACACATATTGAAAGATTGTTTCTAATTTAAAATGACACACGGAATTCTTATTTACATGGAATTGGCGCCGTCGCACTATTTATTGATGTTTTTCTATATAAAGATGTTGAATAACATTGAGTATTAAGATATTTTGCCAACTCGTTAAGATATTTCGCATGTTTATTTAAAACTTGTTTACGTTATTCGCAAGTTTAAAATTTAATGAACTCAGCCACTTAAAATTAATATAACAGAATTATTAAGGTGTGTATCCACAGGACTCAAGGGGATGATTGGATTTGAAAAAATTATAACCTCTCCATCTATCACAAAGGATCACAACCGCGAACACTTGCGAGTTCTCGTGATATTCGTGTGCCCCTGATAAACATCGCAAGTGATATTAATAACTTGCAGTGTTTTAGCTTACTACACGTAAAATGAAAAATGAGTGTTGTTTTTGTAGTCCCGAAGTATAAACTATTTTATAATTTCTGCGGTGTTCTGATATAGATATGTCTTACTTTTTTTTTCTTAATTATTAAACAATTATATTAAGAACTAGCAGTCCCCGCTCAGCTTCGCTCACGTGTACATATTTATATATTTTGCGCGGAATCCTAATTCTTTTTCCAAAATAAAAGTAGCCTAAATTACTCTTTATAACACCAGCTGTCTGCCAGTGAAAGTCCCGTGTAAATCAGTCCACCCGTTCCGGATATTAGCCGGAACAAACAAACAGACAGACATACAACAATTTTAAAAACTTATTTTTAGACCTAGCTATCTTGCAAATAATTGTAAGAGCTTAAAAAAACAATTATTTTAGACAGACAGACAGATAACAGGTTTAAAAATTGATTTTTATTGGATGGATGAGCTTAAAAAAAACTATTATTTTGACATTACAAGCAGACTGTATTGACTGTTTCCTTAGGTGTTACTCGAGGTAAATTCTGATTATACCTACATTTCCTCGTATCCACCCATAGTTTACCAGATTTGTTGACCTTTATGTTTACTGCACCGCTCCTATGGGTTTATAGCGTAAACATTCCTCAATAAACGGTCTATCTACTACGTAAAGTGATCAAATAAACAAGAAAACAAACAATGTCTTTAGCTTTATAATAGCATAAATAGGTTCAACTGCATGTAAATACAGCCCCAAGCCAATTACTTCGGTTTGAGTCTCGATCAACGCAGATTTGCCAATGTTTACCAGACCTGAGAGATCCATAATGTTCACGAAGGTTGTTTCTTTTTTTAACGTACGAGTTTAAGTAGTAATTCGGTTGTTCTTAAGCTTATCTGTAACATTATTTGCACTTTTAAGACAAATGTTTAAGCATTAGTAGCGGTTTCTGAATCGCCATTGTTTGCTGATATTAAAATTAGATGTATAGTGTTGAGAACTGTTTGAACACAGTACCTTTATAAGTTCTTTTGGTCTGATTTGACGTTGTGATTTATTACTGAGACTCATTCGCCTCGGTGGACATGCAGCTTTACTGAGCTAAACAAGTTTAATACTTGTTAACTTAAGGATTTCGGCACAGATATGCGTTAATTTAACAGATATGCGGTAATTTGAAAGATTTGAATTGCGGTTGCAATGAACACGTTGTTTTAACCAAATATAAATACATAATTATATTAAATGTCGTAGAGACAAACAGCTTTGTCCCATTTGTTATAAAACCACTACCAGAAATAAGTAGCACTGCATGTCAGTTTGTTTCTTATTACAAACCTATGTATGAATTCCAAACGTACTATTATTGCTTTAAAGCCAAAAACTTTAAACTAACATACAGCTTAATCTTTTTAGGGTTCCGTTCCTCAAAAGAAAAAAAAGCAACCTTTATAGGATAGGATCACTTTGTTGTCCGTCTGTCTGTCAAGAACATTTTTTCAAGAACACAGGAGATGAAATTAATATAAAATATTTTTGTCTGCAGTCCCTTGAAGCTGTAAAAAAATCAAGCTTCTAAGTCAACGCTATCACAAGATTTAAGCATCAGATTTGACCAAATTTAAACATTTCGCAGGTAAATCAAAACCATTGGGATACTTCCCATTGACCTAGGATCATGAAATTTGGTAAGAAGCAAGGTATCGCAGCACAAAAAATGAGAAAATCAGAAAATAGTTAATTTGTTGTTATATCTATAAATCAAAAGCGGTGTTTCTGCAGAGCGAGCGAATGAATGAATTTTATTTGGTATTCATTTGTATATATCGTACATGAGACGCGTAATGTACATAGGGATAGGGAGCTCCGAAAGGATCTTTAGCAGTCGCCAAGTTTAAGCAATGAATTTTCAATTTTTTTTTTAAATTAAAGTAATTTTTGATTAAACAGATTAGATAGATGTTACTAATACAGTCCTTTCTACTACAAAATACGGATATTTACGAATGTCCGTATTTTGTAATATAAAGGACTGTATTAGTTAGATCTAAAAGTAATACAAAACTTGTTTCGAAATCCACAATTTAAAAATTAAGACTGAACTGATCACTTCGTAATAGATTGAACGTAATGTCCACCTTATTAACTTGTTTCTATGTTTACCTGTTAACTTGTTATTACATGGGTCTGCGAAGTCTCACGCAAAGATCGAAAGTACATATGCATATTGTCGACCAGTCCTCTTACGTCGCCCTAGGAGGACGTCACGTGATTCGTGACTAAGTACTGGATAATTTCTTGTTTAAGTTTTTTCTCCAACAAACCTGTTAGGTAGGCTGCAGGTGCCGGTATAACGTTTCACCATCTAACAGTAACTATATATTTCTTTCGTTGGTTGTTACGCCGCTAATACTAAGGTTTTGCTAATGCACCGTAATCTATACGGGTTTTCTTGCTTTTGTGCAACTAACTTGATATTTTAGTTTCTAAACCGGTGCATAGCTATGTTAGTCATTGATTCGTAGTTTATTGTGTAGCCGTGGGATTGATCACGCTTTTGCGATCATTAAAGGTAGGTTTTAGGTTTCTGTTTCTAAGTTATTCTTGCGGGTTATTAGCTTTCGTTTATAGTTTACATCAAATATTTGATTAAACGAAAATAGTTTTTTAACTACTATACTCGGCAGTGCTCTTCTTTGGATCATATCCCATGCGTGCTCAATTGGGTTGAGGTCTAGCGATTGAGCAGGCTACGGCAGAACGTTGATGCGAACATCGGCAAGAGTACGTGTTACTCTAGCCGTGTGTGGACGTGCATTGTCTTGCATTAGTCGAAACGAATCACCCATCCGGTTTTGCAAAGGGATGATCACGTCTGAAACAATCCTCTCCGCATAAATTTGAGCATTGAGGTTGCCCCTGATCCAAATGACATCGGTTCTTCCACCGATGCAAAAACCGGCTCATACCATTATTGTGACTCTCCATATGAATGAACTTCCTGACGAAATTTCAAACGTTCTTGACGTCCAGAGGTCCTCCAAACTCGAGTACGAAAAATCCATATAATTGATTTATGTTCGGGTAGGACAACTGTCGGGTCCGCTTGTTTACATTATAATATCACAAGAGTTAAAATTTCAGACCCAAAAGAAGTCTGCATAGTCGTTAACAGAGGAGATTGATTTTATTAAAAGTTTGTTATTGTCTCGCTATTGATTTTTTATTTCATTTAATACTAAGTCGTATATTGGTGTAATGCTATTTTTAAATAATCTTTAGCATTATGAAATGTATACCAATTTTTGCCCCAGGCCTCACTCGCTATTTTTTATCAACAGTTATTTTTTATCAACTTTTTTTTAAATTCTGGCCTTGTACTAATGACAAAATGTATGCAAAATTTCATGATGATTGAGTAATTAGGCGTGAAAGAGCAACAAACAAACAATTTCACATTCGCATTGAAAATATGTATTAAGTTACCATTTTGTTGTTCCAGTCATGTGTAAAGTACTGACTCCTCTTTAGTGAATATCTTAGCAAAAATAACCTTTCCTGTCCTTGGGGACTTTGAATATCATCACCCTAATAAAAGGAACAAAAATATAATTGGTTTATTTTATGCAGTCATCGTTTGCTAATGTAAAGCCCCTTTTTTATTCATTTGAAATACCTCGATTTTATGTACCTAAGCGTGTGGTATCACATTTTACCGTTAGCATTAGTGTGGTAGTCAACACTAAATAAACGTGAAGTGCTTTTACTGAAATTACACTTACAAATCGTGGAACCAACCACCCAATAACCAACGTTGGAAATCTATGGGAATCTCGGTAAAAACCTGGGCGTCGTATGAAAAACAGGTCGTTTTACCGTGAAATGGACGTGAGCTACAGCTCTCACGAAAGCGTTCCATAATAACCTTAAGTCGCCCTCTCTGGCCTGCTCAAGGCAAGTCAAGAGTCGTACCCATAGCCCTTAGGATAATGAGTCCGGAACTCGTTTTGGAAACTTCGGCGTTTGTTGTGTATCTGCGAGACTAGAATTATAGTCTTATCGTAATCCTTCGGCACCGCTTCTTTTTAAGTAGTCATTTAACGAAGTTGTATATGCGAATAACGAGCACGTTGCGTTACATTGTCACTCGTGCCCGCTCTTACAAGAGCGACGGTCTGCCCTACCTTCAGGCTAGTGCTGATGAAGGGTTAGGGTAAATGCAGCTTGTTTTAAAGTTCTACAAAACATAAGACAGGTACAGTCAGCGTCATAATTAAATATAAGTAATTTATATATTAACTTATTATATTTATAATAACTTCTTATGGGAGGGTAAACAGATTCGTTACGTAACGCGTTACGGCGCCAGTCTGTCTGGCGTTTAAGTTATCACTAGAGATCGGATATTCGGATGCATATTTACCTAAAGTTGAGATGTTGGCTATTATGGAAAGCACTTTTTTTATCAAAAGAATCCCGAGATTCCAGGAAATTCAAATTTAAATATACCTATACTCCGTGAGATGTAATAAACAACAGTTTGACACAAATGACACTTGCTCTGTTACAACGTATAATGGTTGCTTTTCCCTACTTTTATTGTCAGTGATTTTTGACGAAGCAAAAACAACCTTATTACGTTGTAACAAGTGTCCAATCGGGCCTATTAAACCCCAGAAAATGTTAAGCATTTTGTAAGAGTGCGAGTGAGACGGCAAATTATACTTGCTTGTGCGCAAGTAGCGATACAACTGCATTCGTAAATAAAAATATACTTAGAAGCCGCTTCCATAATTTGTTATCCAAAAAATAACTTTAGGTAAATATGCATCCGATTATCCGATCTCTAGTTATCACTTCTGTCGGGCAACCCGAGACGCACACGTTTTTTTTAAACCTTTTTAGAGTTTGCTTACGTAATAATTAACCTCTAAAGCCAGCAAAAAAACGTTAAATAATCAGTTTTAGTTATTTTAGTTGTTTAGCTTGCTCCAAACAATGTTAGAAACTTCAACTAACTGAAATAACTGAATGTAGTATAGATGATATTTATGTACGTCTGATTTAATGCCTGTTTTGCAATGCATTAAGTAGGTCCCGCGAAAAAAGAATCATGTAGTAAATAGTCACTGTTACTGTCACTCTTTTCTTCTATAAAGCAGGATGGCAACCAAAACTCTATATGTTCTCGAAATTAATTGCAGAATACAAAAAGAGTCAGAGATTTTGGCCTCCACTAGTAATTGTCCGCTCCACTCGTAAAGTAACCTTAACTTAATTATAATACTAAATGTACGTTTTTGTTTACGTTAAATGAATACGTGCGAAAGCACTATGAGACCGTGACTACATTTTACTGTTATTTACATAGATTATTATATTGTTAATTATGCATATTTATGAAACAATAATTTCCAACATTTATCCCTCCAAGAAGAAAAATAACAGACTTCCTCGTTGCGATAACTCTTAGTGATACTGTTAGGTAGGTATATACATGGTATCCGTATTTGCCAGTATAGAGGTTTACATCAGAATTCAATCATATTAATATTTGCTGCACTAATTTATCATCATCATTTCGGCCATAGGACGTCCACTGTTAGACCTGGGCCTTCCTTAATGACTTCCAAGAAGACCGCTTAAAAGCGGCCTGCATACATTAGCTGAGCTAATTGAATTCCTCCATTTTGTCACGTGTCACTAGAAAGACTCCTATAGCAGCAGTATTGCTTTATAAAGCGGAGCAAGAAATTGCTGAAAATTTTACCCTATTAATTAGTTGAAAATATTTATCACCACTCTCTCGTCGGTTCCTATATGTTTACGTGTCATTGTGAGGTCTTGGAAATGTTATTGCATTTTTCTTTTTTTGAAATTCAGGCTTAAGCTAAGCAAACCCTCGTATTAGGTTAGACGAAGAGAAATGTAAATCTCGAAATATATATTTCTATACAATTTACTACCATCTACGCTTTCCGAGGATATGAACATAGGAAATTATAAGTGACTGTATTTAAGGTAAACCACTGTGTAAATAAAATAAACCTCACACTTTTGCAATACTTCATTTCCATTGCCACCTAATTCTCATAAATTTCCATTTAGATAATTCATCTAGCACTACCTACTGACAAGAAGTTTACCTCACGATGATTTCATTAACTGAATTAAATTAGTCTAGCTTCCTTGCCGAAACTAAATTGAAGCATAATGAATGTGCAAAAAAAATACTTAGCAATGCGGAATGCTTGGTCGTGCCTGCACGACTCAATTCTTAATTGTGCATATTGCTGTTGTTATGAAAATAGCTCATGTTAATATGTAATGTTAGGCAATAAAGGTCAATGATTATTGTATAATAACAGTATTGCTTATAAAATTTAATCAAATGTACGGAAATATAACATGGAATGGTAGTACTAGGGTAAGTTTCTGGTTTAAGAGATGGTCTCAGTTCCTGCACCATTTTCTGCAGCTTTTTTCACTGGTATGGTATTAGCGGTTGACAAATAAACCAACAGTCAATACTATGCTGAATATCCTCCTCGTTTAATATTGCCAAATACGCTATACGGTTATGGTTATGTAAAATTCAGAAAAAAATCAGAACCCGAAGGGGCCATGAGTCATCAAACAAAGGGGCGAGATGGACGCACACATTTTTACTAGGAGATATTTGTCCTGCGCCCATGTCGTTCGAGACAAAATATATGTACGTGTTGCGTGACGTTGCACGCAATTTCGCCCGATGTCACCTGCAACAACTACGAGTCGCGGGACAAGTCAAAACGCGTGACTTTCTTGTTCCTGGACAGTCGCCCGAAAGCTTTTAATTAATAAGGACGAATGTTACTTTGTGCTCCGTGAAACATACAGCACTAATTCCTCCGGCAACATCTCAATGACAACTGGGTAGTTTTGGCAGAGCAAATTTCGAGCGACAATGTCCCACGAAGCCTACAAGTCCCATAGTGAATACATGGCTTAAATGGAATTCGAAATATATTTGTCACATGTATAAATTATATCATTGGAAAAGCAAGAGCTGGTGAGGAGTTTAAAGATTTAGTAGTCGATGCAGGAATATTAGTGAAAAAGTTCTCAAAAGCAGTAGCTACTTCTCGTGGTGGTTAACATTCGAACTAAATTCATTATTGTGGTTTTGCTGTTTTCCACTCAGAAAACAAGACTTAACAAATTTACAAAGTTTCCTACAAAATTTAGAGTCCTTGACATATTATTTGAAATTGTTCATTATTAGCCTATTGCCGCCCACTGCTTGACGAAGGCCCATCCCCCCATGGAGCGCCCACTATCCCGGTCTTGGGTAGTTCGCAGTTTCAAACTGTTCATTATTATTGTAATCTCTAGTTTATTTTAAAAATTTACAAAACTCTTGGCGGCTTTAAGTATTGCCACTCTGCTATCTGTATACCATACCATACCATTTGTGCTTTCTTGTGCTCAAGTGACAATTTTGGAAACAATATTTTCTATCATTTATTTATTTATATGTGTAGTTGGATAGCGGCCATATGTATAGTATATATTGTTCATTGTTTTGCACACGTCGCCATTGAACAAAAAATCGCACTATGCTGCTATATTCTTAGAGTTGTTTTTTATCTACCCACCATATTAGTTAAATCATAGTTTATCATTCACCTTTGCCTTAAATGAGCATAGAAGATTTTATGCCAATGCTTATTTAACACATAAGGATAAGCCTTATTTATAAACCAATTATTGTTTATTAAGTCAGATACTATTATTTATGTTAAAAGGCTTCGAGGAAAATATATTCATGGTGTAGGTATTCACAAAGGAAATGCAATAAGCTGTGATACCTTGACCCACCCGTAATGGGTAAGAACCTTGATTCAATACTATTTAATCAATACTATGTAGGATGTCAAAGTTATTGCTATATTTTTTTTTCATGGTATAGGGGGGGGGGGGGGCAAACGAACAGACTTGTGGTAAATGACTACCACCGCCCAAGGGCACCTGCAACTCAAGAGTCACAAGTATAACAAATAATTATTGATTTAGGAAAATGAAGAAATGTTTCTGAATATAATTGTATGTACTAGGTTAATTTTTGAAATTGTCCGATCAGGTCGATAATTATCAGTAATAAATATCTTGTATTTTCTTTCTTTCATACTGATAACTACGATAACTATCATTTTTGGGCTGTAAGCTATATATTATTATTTTTTCTCATTCTATTTCTCCGGTGTGTCAAGAATATCTTTATAAACGTAAACGATTGACTAACTATTATTACATTTATTTTAATTACTTTGTGTAAGTTTACAACGCCCTTGTTAGTCATAAATCTAACGATAAACTAGTTTGAAACCAGATTATTAGTCATTGACAACAGAATCTTTAGAAAATCCAAATGATTTTTATTGGACATCGAAATTATTCAATGCTACTTCATTGAAATTCATTGATTGATGTCTCCCTATCAAGAAAACAAAATGATAATTGAGGTGACCTATATCCTAGTTGACCTTTAATTTAAATCATAACTTGTTTATCTAAAGTTGTGTATAAATTTGTTTTTTTTATTCTATAATGGAATAGGCGTTTGTCTTCCAACTCACCTGATGGAAAGTGATGATGAAGACGAAGATGTTACACGCCTATAAAAGAGAAACCTATTGACTTTACTCTTGAACGTTCCAAGATTATAATTGCCTGAAAAATTGGACGCAGGCAGTTCATTCTAGACCTTGGCCACTCTAGCAAAAAAGGAATGCCTATGCCCATATGCGTGTCTCGCATAAGGGCTTAAAAAAACAGCACCCGTTGAAATCTTTACCTTGAAGGAAGGTCCTTGCACCAGCTTTTTAGTAATAATAATAGTTTCTGTTGATTATAATACATTGTTTAACATTGAAATTAAGTGTTATGTAAGACTGTAAAGAAAAATAACAAACATTATTTTCAACTTTGTTATTATTTTTTTATTATTAAACCAAACATGAAATGTAAATGATGTGACGATAGTAAAGTTTGACGTCACGAGTTGTTTATTCATACAAATTTACAACAAATCTATTTACAAAAGTAAAGATAAACTGAATTGACTCTTAACCATGTGACCATTTTAAATAAACTGACTTGACAGTCAACTACATTATGAATACACTCAAGAAAGTTATCTTGTTTTATATTATCTGACATTTATTACACATATACTCCGCTTAATAAAGAGGTTTCGTTTTATGTACAATTAGCAACCCGCCCCGGCTTCGCACGGGTAGCAGTGACATCTTCAACAACAATCATCATCATCATATTAATTATACATTACATTATTTACCTAAGCCTTCCTCATGAATCACTCTATCTTTGGTGAAACCCGCATGAAAGTCCGTTCAGTAGTTTTTGAGTTTATCGCGAACAGACAGACGCGGCGGGGGACTTTGTTTTTTTATAATATGTAGTGATGTTATTTATAGTATACCATGCACTTAAAGCATTTTGAGTAAGAAACTTAATCCTATCGATCACAATTAATCACTTAATCGATGTAAATATTGTAAATTATATATACTTTTTGCAAGCGACATCGTTGTAGTTGGCGGAGCGAAGTTGCGACCTGATAATCATTAAGTTGGTATTACTGCTGATAGACTCAACCGATTTCGATAAAATAGTTATCGGAATACTTATGTAATAATACAATTATTGAAGACACTTGCAATATTTACCCGTTTTGAAAATGGATAAACAGACAGACAAAAATAACGGTTGTTACTTTTGCAAAAGACAGTTATTTAAAAACCCTAAATAGATAGATTACCCCAAAATGTTTACTGGTGATTTCTGTTAGCCATTACACATTTTTTAGGCATTATATGACTCTTATCTACTTTCTCTTTACATTCAAAACAGATAAACTAAAAAGACATGCATACTTCTTAAACTATCGAAATTGAATATGACAAAGTAGAAGCCTGGAACTTGGACAACTTCTTTGTACTTCTTCGGGCTATAGACTAGAGTAAAGACATAGGCTACATACAACACTTAATTTGAATTATCACTGAAACGACAATTTCTGTACATTTTCACAAAAGTTCAGTTTAAGAGTTAGAAAATATACAACTTCCAACATCTGTCGTAGGTAAGTCGGCCACGCGGTCGGGTCAGCGGGCAGTGGAGCGTGTTGTTAATGTAGCACGGATGCTCCGAGCTCTTGAACTTGACCCCGAGGTCTCAACTTCAAACCCATCAGTTTGAATTTCTAACACATTACTTCATCACTAAATTACAGTTTCGACCATAAATTATGTTTTTGTTACGCGATTAAACGCTGATGTGATGTCTTATCTCATCTCTGGAGTTTTTAATGGTTAATTTTGTTTTTGTAAGTAAATAGCTGGCAACAAAAAGTAGAGATGTGATTAAGATAAAAACCGTGCTTCTTCTAACACCGCAATCATGTCATAAATAATATTTTTTTTTGTTACATAAAATTGCTAATTGTAATGTTATTTAATGTGAAATTTATTAAAATAGACCGAAGCTTAAAAGCTTGGTTTATCTTTTAAATCAAGCAAAACCTTCCATGTACTTAATTTTTGCCGCTAGAAATTATCATAAGCTATTTTTCAACTTCAGGTTCAGAATACACATGTACTTACATAAAAATAAATATTGCTATGAATTCCGGACCTTCCCGAACTATATAATAAGTTAATGGGCGGGCTCGACCGGAGTGATACTACAGCCTCACAGAAAACGGCAGTGAAGCAATCCTTGTGTTGTGTTTCGCCGACTGAGTCTTAACACTTCCTTCTCCCCTCTTGTTGCTCTTGAGTTACTGGTACCCAAGGGCGGCAGTAGTTGCTTACCATCAGTTGACCCGTCTGCTCGTTTGACCAATGAATTTGACTTAAAGTGTATCACTGTCCTGCCATTTCAGAAACAGCGGTCTGCACGCAGTGCGTAGTTTGAAACATTGTGCAAATCGCACACCTAGATCTAAAGGGAACTAACTCAAAAATGCACTTTTTTCAGAAAAAGCGAAAAACTAACTGTGCACTGCAGGAGTTTTAGAGTTTTATATACAGCTAGAAGAAAAATACTGTAGGAATCTTGTGTTTTAATCATGTTTTAGGACTGAACATTGGATTTTTGTAATTATCTCCCTATTGCTTAATGTGTGCGTATGTATAATTGTTTTATTATTTTGAGTTGAGCCCGTGTTGGTGAACTTCGCGTCTAGCTTCGAGTAATGTTGATATTTTTAAATCAGGTTTATTGGACGGTAGGTATAAGGAATTCGAGGGTGGGCATAACTTAATAATTTAAAATTTTGATCCCTTTAGATCTAGGTGTGCGATATAACAATTGAAATAACAAGTCAATACTATATTTGCTTCACTATGATGAGAGTAACAATACATTTAATGAATCATACAAGACTTCACTTAGTAATGACATGGTCCGAACCATACCTTATTCAGACAATATCGAAACGTCACTGTGTCTTCATCTATTTTGCGTAACATTAAAACTAACGGTTGCAAATTCATTTATATTTCAGTCATATAAGCAATCTATATTAGAATATAAATTACATAATGATCGAACTTATAAAACCAGAAGGAATCCTTTATAGATTTGATGTTGCGTCCACTAGGCAAAGAACACGTAAGTTATAGATCTTTGGTTAGTAATACTAGCACTACTAGATACACTAGCATTGATTTAGCACGAGGTTAAAATGAATAGTTCACGGAACAGCGAAAGTGAAGTAAATTAATAGTTTGCACTCCTTGAAGTCGTCGGCTTTACACAAAGCAATAACTGTGTACACGTGCTTAAATTATTACCTTAATTTCCTTTAATGTTTCGAAATTATGATAAATTGTTAAAGCGATGCGCAAGAGTTCGTGTTGGTCATGCGCTCATTGAACTTGACCGTTTCGGCGGATGCTCTTGCGCACCGGTCAGCCTTCTCCTAACATGGCGTGCACGTCTACGCTAGGATTTGGCAATAGATACGAACGCTCGAACGTCTCGACCGGCTAATGATCTTGATCTCTAATTTTTTTTTTGCCTGTTTATACTTCTTATGTAACTTTTGACTTGTTTTTTATTTACATTCGCAAATCGTAAACAGAATGTTGGAGAACACCTAAGGTTGAAATATTTTACATATTATTTGAATGACGTCAGTATTTATTAGTAACACAATTGAGTTTTATCTTGTTGATTTTTTTCAAAGATTGGAATTTTGGTGTTAAATCTATGTAACATGATGTAGGTTTTTTATTTACCTTTAAAAGTATACGGTGTGTTGTACAAAATAAACGTATATCTAGCGAAAATCAAATAAATATCGTATGGCGTAGTGATCTGAGTTGTCACACATCTAACTGCAACGGTGTCCATTGTTGCTGATTCAATTAAAGAGAAGATTTCTATTATTAAAATAAGTCTTTCTTTTTTTGTTTTTTTTTTCAAGTCTGTACTTTATGTCCGTTTATTGTATGTACTTCTTTAAACACGGGTACTCCTTAAGTTAGGTAAAAAAAAAAATAGTTTATTAGAAATAAAGTGTAATTTTACAATTAGTAATAAAACTGTATACCCGTATAACCTTATATTTAATTTACCGATTTAGCTTTATCGAATAATATCACTTTTCATATTTTTAAACTGTATTTGAATCACGTTGTTTACACAGCTTGCTTTTGACAAACGCGTTTTCCAGAGTTTCATTATTTTCTTGGCTTTAATTTTATTTACAGTATATTATTATTGCATATCTTAAAATAAACTGCTAGTGTGAATTTTACTTTTACTATAAATTATCGTTATGACCAGTTTGTTTAAAGTATACAAATTGTCTTAAGTGCACACAAACCGTTATTCCAAATTTAGGCCATAAATATCCATCGAGTTTGATATGAATAACATTGTTGGTAAAAGTGAAACATGTAGTGGGTGTGGGTAGCCAATGTACCGTGTGATATATGACAAGTGGGACCTGTCGACACTAACACACAACAAATCGGTTGGAGCGCACCAGATTAATATAACGGCACGTGAAGATAGGGTTGTCTGGCTTTAAAACATTTTTGCTATGCGTTACAATTGCGAAAATGTATACTTGTGAAAAGTTCTGAAGAGAGGTTTTTCAATTATTACTTCTCCTAAATGGATATCCACTGTACGCAATAAAAATTTGATATAGACAAAAAAAATGTTTTTTTTTTTTGATAACTTTTATTTTGTCTTATATAATATATGATAGTTTACCAATTATTTGTAGAATCAAACATGCATCAAGCATCGTGCACGATCGTCCTTCTCTAGTAAATCTAAAAGATTTTAATTAAGTAGGTACAATTACAGTCACAAACCATACGTGACTTTGAGCAGGGACTGAAAGATACGTCAAGCGGTCGTAGGAGTTGTGTACTTTTCGATTTATGTCATTGATAAGACTTGCTAAAAATGCTCATTGTCAATGTATTCTCTTTAAAGAGTTAATAATTATTTATTGTTGAAACTACAATGCCATAAAATACAAAATAATGACGTATGTTTAAACAATAGAATTAATTTCCAATGACGACAATTTAATGACGTTAAAGTTCATGTGGCGAATTCTGAATTTAAAAGGTTTATAACATATTTGATTGATGAGCTAATCGGTAAAACCGAAGCGTACTTTGACGCATGGACTTAAGGAATGCCAACAGTCAACAGATATTCTGAATGATTATAACAATGCAGCTAGTAGCCCTGCAAAATATCACTTTGTTTTGAGTAAGTCGAAAATATGAAAGTTCCTATTTAAGTATTTTATTTTTATGCGTTCGATTTAATTACTTTGATTGTAGACTACGTTATATGTCTTAATACTACTGTTCACTAGTCTTAAATAGAAAGAATTAAGCAAATTATGTATTTTTTGTAATAAATCCAGCAGGGAGCATTCGAGCTATATCTACACATCCGACATCTCATCAACGGGAAGGAGATCAAAAAATCGCCAATATCGAATCTCGTAGTTAATGTACGCCCCGTAATACATTTCAGAGGTAGAAAAGTGAGTTTCGTGTACCTAGGTTTTAAAGATTACAGGACAGGACAGACAATTTTACAGGTATTTGGAAAATGATCACTATATAATTACCAGCTGATTGTTAAAATCGTCATTTTGTTTAGTTTTCTACAAGGTACGCTGCGTAACAAACACTTCGTAAGTGTCACTTGCCTGCCGCTTCACTTTCGTGAGTTTAGATATGAACTTCGCCGCGACTACAATGCATCAGCGTTCTACTTAAATTTTACATTCCCGCAAACGGTACACAGTCGGACAACAGGACTGTAATTTTAAAGCAACATGTACTTTCAGCAGAATTGATAAGTTTAGACGTTGTGTAACAACTATGTTCAGCTTAAGGCCACTGCAAACCTTATAAGGATGGAACCGTATGATGCAAAAAATCCTGAGAAATAGGCCAGAAATGCATACGTGACGTTGTTCTCTACCACGGAGCGCCAATAGTCGTTGACCCACAAAACAAGAAGCGATTGTAAAAAACGTGACATGCCCAACTAAAATTACGGTATTTCGTTTTTTAGTACAATTATTTCGTACAGCATGTGCGTTGACTTTAAATGGATCTTTTAAGATAATCTGATCAATATCACTCGTATTCGAGTCGATTACACAATCTAACTACGCTCAAGGTTCGTGAACCTTTTATTTTTACTTATGCGCTGTGAATTTGATAAATTACTTGCATGGAACAATTAATTCATTATTTCGGAATCAATGTCAGGATTTACATTAATACCGGTATTCGTTTCTATTATGATTGATTTATTTTTATTCTCATTCAGTTAGCCTTCAAAACGAAATTCACTATAATCTAATTTATTATAAATCATATCACTGCGATCCTAGTGTGATGATTATATACAAAGGAAAATCCTGTTCAAATAAAATATTTCTGCCGAGTCGGACTATGAGTTCATATCTGACAATTATTGATATGAGTGTATGCCTATATTTTCCTTATTAATCAACTTGTGTTATTTACTTGGATCCGGTTTAACATTCTTTAAGAGACCGTTATGTCAATATCAGATGGTCCAATGACTTTGTTTAAGCTTGGAAAAATATATAAAATCTGTTTTGGTGATATATTTTACTTTGTGCGATAAAAAAGAAATTAAAGTGTCGATATTTAAAAAAATATATTTTATTTGCAATTTGATAATTACATCTAATAGAGATTTGTTCTTAATGTATGACAATTTCACAACTGTGACCGGACCGGACTAGACCGGACGAAGCTGTGATCTCTTATATAAATATATTTTTCCAATTACATCCAGGCATGCACTAATTAACTAAAAATAGCATTTTATACAACTGTTGTCATACGCCTTACATACGTATGTATATAGGTTAATCGAATGTTATGGTTATCCATACTAATATTATAAATG
Organism: Callimorpha dominula; assembly: GCA_949752705.1. Classification (NCBI taxonomy): domain Eukaryota; kingdom Metazoa; phylum Arthropoda; class Insecta; order Lepidoptera; family Erebidae; genus Callimorpha; species Callimorpha dominula. Next base: position 8,690,522 of record OX457010.1, on the reverse strand, counting down.
CGAAAGTAACTCTGTTTGTTTATTTGTTACCTTTTCGCGACTAAACGGCTGAACGGATCGTAATAAAATTTGGCAAGGAGATAGATTATATCCTGGGGAGTCCTTCCCCAGGATATAATCTATCTCCTTGCCAAATTTTATGCTCCTTTTTATCCCGAAAAAATTTACGGTTTCCGTGTTATAAATTTGAATTTCCACGCGAACAAAGGCGCGGGCAACAGTTCGTATCAATAGATATGCGTTGTAAAAAAAACACAAATTAAAAAAAATCTTGCAATTGTCTTACTTTTATGTATTGTTACGTAAGTTTTCAGCAGACTAGGAAAAATACAGAAACCCATTTACTTATATATATGTACATTTTTAACTTCAATAACATTATTTTTAGTAGGTACCTATGTAAAATACATAACGTTATATTCCATTTTTAGAACATTTTGAACGTTTATCTAAGCATTAATATATCATTTAAACATCATTTACATTAATATCGTATCATAAGATTTATTGATGTTATACAGGGTTGGGTTAATTTCGCATATTCTATTTAAACAATGTAAAGAATATAGGTGAAAACTTTTTTTTTTTTTTTAATTCATTTAATATTTACTTATAGTTTGCTCAGTAATCTGTGTTATTGAAATAATTTATTACAAAAATTAGTGTTAAGCGTGACATTTCAAATTCTTTCTGCATTAAGCAAAATCATTAGCAAATTTTCTTCGAGTCTATTATTTTAAAATAAGAGTTGATAATCTTATGACCTTAATGATATCCACTTTAACTAATGTGAATGCTTGTAGACATCAATTTTGTAATGTTTGTTTCTCATAAATAAATCGACCTCTCTAACAAATATTTTGTATTGGCAACGTCTCAAAAAGACAGGCGAGGACTGACCATACTTTGCTAAAGTGCAACTCTCATAACTCTAATTTCGACACTGTTGGATCGGACGACATTACTAAAAAGTTAGCACTTTTGTTTTTTAATTTTTTGTAGATATTCTTGAGTACTACACTAATATAATAATAATAATAACAATGTTTATTTCTGTTCAGTTAAAATTATATAGGTAAGTACCACATTTACTGTAATACAATACGACAATAATACAACTCAATAAAGTTTAAAACTAAGAAATTTCCTGTCGTGGAGTACTACACACACATACATATGTGTATCACATACCTAATTAATATTTGAATTATTACATTCTGATTAAAGAGACTGATTACTGTATTATTGCTATTGTTTTATTACGGTTACCCTTATCAGCTAACTAAAACATCTCTCTTGTACTCCAACGATGGCTCCGACTCCACTTCCGATTCCGATTTAAAAACTCCGATTCTCATTCCGGTTCCTAGTATAAATATTAAACATTAATTAAATTTTACATAACTAGAATACCAATATTTACTAGAATTGAAGGTGGTCATAAATTCATTGTAGTAAAATGTGGGAAGTTTCAAGAATATGTATAAAATAGAAATTATATTGTACTGGTGCTGACACAGCTGCGTTAATTTCCCAGTAATGACGACATTGTTAAATGCTATTGTCAAGTAAATGTAATTCGCTACTCATTTGTATATAATATTATTAATAGGTATATGACGGACTTGAAAAAGAGAAGATACTTAACTAAAAAGACAACTATAACATCGAAAACATAATGCAGCTAATTACATGGTACTATTACCTGAACATTTCACTGTAGTTCTCCGTGGACGACGTGCATATTCTATATGTATATCCTTCGACAGAACTTATTTCACAGACCTTTGACCTCCAGTTAGATCTTCACTGTGGCGACTTCCACAAACAGCAAAAATTAAAAAATCTAACGAAGACCAGCTATACTACGTAGTAACTACTGTTCCTGCGCTATGAGAGTTCTCGCGCCAATTAGTATATATTCAGCTTCCCAACATCGACCAAAGGAGCGCGGTCCGCCAGGCATGATCACATCGCCTGGTCCGCCTCCATTTGTGTCGGAGGGACATAACACCCGTTCCTCTACATTCACCAAAATCGATTTTACAAGTTCGAAATTGTTTAAAAATTCATCACGAGCAGAATCAGAAGCGACCACAAGATCTCATATTCAAATCATCATATTTCAAATGACACGTTCTCCTTTTTCTACTAGCTTACCTACACGTGTAGTTCCTGTTAACACTCAGTATTAACATTCACCAAAAGTGCTCAGAATTGATAAACGAGCAATGCCTTTCGCAGCTTACCTAATTTTCAATGAACAAAACTGTGGGGCTCACATCCAATCACGGTTTTCATGACGAATACAAACAATTTATACCTTGAACTCCTTATATTCCTTCTATTCTTTCTATATACAGTAAGCAGTGCATGCTATTAATGGCACACAAACCAATGTAAGGAGTTTCGAACATCATAATGACTTCAAATATATTTGTATTTAACTTATGACAAAGTTGTTCTCTTTTTATAGTTATAAAGAGCTCTTTTATCTTAGTTTCTGAGTCGTATAACGAAATTTCAAACAACTGAAATATGAAATGAATATGGTTATGTATCAAGTAATCATTAGAGAACGAGTTGAGAGTCAAAACAATCATGAATCATAGGCGCACCGTGGGTAGGTAATAGGCAAGGTTATGAAAGCGTGGCCTTTGTCTCGTGGGTGCCACTGACTCGAGCGAATACTTACCGAGTCTTTCTTAGTTTAGGTACCGTTCAAAGATTTCTCTATTCAATTTAATTTTGTTTCTAGACATATGTTTATAGTTATGTTCTAATCCTACTGCATTAAGCTGAACAAATAAAGATATTGGCTAAGTTACACAAATAAATTGAATTGATGTAAAGATTATATCAAAAGATTTAATTTGTTACATTTGTGCGAAATTAATATACATGCAGCTTTTGTATATATTTTATAAACGTAGATAAAACCTGTGCAATATAAATTTGATTTTTAGTTTTATGTAGTATCAGAGAAGTAGACTTACCTTCCTTACCGCATGAAACATTCCTAATTCGTGTAGAAAAGCTTTAAGCAAATATGGTAATTATAAAAATATGTAATTATAATAATAACTTTATATTTTTGTACCCTTGTAACGATTTTATAACAACAAACATATTATGTATTATTATTTTAAATGTGTATAAGATTTTTTATTTACTTTCCGTTCGCCTCGCTTCTTTGACCCGCATTCCTAAAACTTCCTTATGTTCTTTCCTTGCTGTTCCATTGTATATCCTGCTTGGTTTTTGTTTTGTCCTGTACAAGCACCTTGCACTTAAGTGTGTATTCATAGCGTTCATCTTCGGCTTCAGCAAATAAGGTATTATTATTATAAAGATATCATTGTAATATGTTGGAGTCTCTTTGTTTCGTAGAAAAAAAAATACTATCATGATATTTTCCTCACATTTTACATGCATGGAATATAGGGCGGGGCTCACTGCTTACCGCCTCTTATACTAAAACACGATTTAGTCTTTGTTCTACGGTAATGATAAATATGTTATTGCTATATAGAGAATGTATGTTCACGACTTTGTAGGGTTCTGTTGCTTTTAGTAAAGGTTGCAGCCAAATATTGCATGTAGTTGATGAGCGTCAAACCGATAATACTAAATATTTCATTACGGAATATTCACTCAAACTCATTTACATTCACAAATTACAGTTTTTATTTTTAAAGTTCAAATTATGTTATTTGAATGAAGACTGCACAAGTAAAACGAATAAGCAATTTTAAAATAATAAGAGAATTTAAAAATAATTATTGTTTTAATAGAATATGCGGATGTTGCCAAACTATCTGCCTGAAGGCAAAACACCAACATGGGATCGTTTCCTGCAAGGTTTGAAAAATTGTCTTCTTTTCCACTTTGTTCGGTGAGTCTTTGTTTCGGCTTTTCTTTGTCGGTTTTGGTTCTACACATGTATTATTTCTATAAAAATATTACGAGCCTGTAATATTAAAAATATTTAATCCAAAAAATAAAGATTCCTATGTTTGTTACCTTACTTTGTGGATATAGAACGAGCTACGGCTAAGAACGACTAATAAGGGACGTTTAAAATTTTTACGGGTAATAAAACCGGACAGATTATGAACCCTGTAGCCATTTGACGTTTTAACATTGATAGATTCATTATACACTATCGATAAATAATACAATAAATTGCAAATGTTTGGTTGCAAGTTCACAATTTTTCGTCCGTTTGTAATATAGCGAGAATGAATCAAACCTAACGATGTTCTTTAATTCTACTCAGTTCTAAATGGGTATTACACCTACATGCATTAACTTTATTACTTGATTCTTTTCCGATCTAGTCCAATTAAATAAACTACCGGGTTTGCCATAGTTTACCGCTTGTCATTATAATTTCATTAACTTTGGATAAGTTGTGATTTTGATTAAATTAGATTAGATTGTGCTAAGTTGATTATTAATTTCGGCATTAAGTTACACTACCGGGTATACCAGAACTGACGTAACTATGCATCACCATAAAAGCGAGGAGTTTGAATACATTTCCCTAAACAGGTCAGGCTCACCCTACAGAGCGGATTATCTAAAAACACTTATAACTACTTATAGTTAAAAGTGTTTTTGGATAATCCAGAGCGGATTAGTCTTTGCTAATGTTTACTCGAATATCCTTTAAACATGTTTTTTTTATGACAATAATTCGCTTCGTAGAAGTAAATGCGCCTAAGTTTGTATATTATTCTATCTCGACCTGTCTTATTAGTAAGAAATCATCGGTTCGCTGCGCATAGATTGGCGACCTTGCAAGGTCGGGATGCGTTACATTAGTGCCAGCTATTTATAATCACACATCTGGAAATACTGCTAAAAACATTCTGAGCTTGCACCTAAACCTAATATGACTTCAATTTTAAAGCTCTTTGTGTAATTTTCTACAATATTCTACCTTCTAATATAATCATTTTGAGAGATTTAAAAGAAAATAATCAAAAACCATGACCTTATCGTATCCTCGAAATAATCAACTTAATAACTTACGCCTTTGAATATTATATTGAAGGTGTTGCAATATTGCCAATGTGTCATGGATATGTATTTATAGTTATTATTGTGTGTTAAGTAATTTATTTTATTATTGTCAATAATTATAATAACTAATTTGTATTTTATGAGATGTTAATCTAGACTTTATCGCACTAACACTATAAGGTTGGATATGTTTTTGTTTATACGACGTATCGATCGAAATGCACCGATCGTGGTCTCATCGTGGTCGCTCCAAACATCGAGTAAATAAAAAGGCCCCATTGTGTCAAAAGCAGTAAATATTTTGATCTGTGATATATACGTATGTCTATTACGCCCATGCAGTCCCCGGTAGGTAGTACGCGATCGATGATTTAAACTCATAAATTGGCAACTATCTAGTATCTTATCATAGTCTTGAATCTATTATTCTATTCTTGCTCTTTTCTAGTGTGAGGAATGTCTTTATAGCTTCATAAATAGATTTTTTGACACCAAACAATAGAAGAACGGTTTTTAGAATTAATTTGAATATTGGGGAAAACCGCAGATACCTACTACATACGTGCTTTTGTTTGGCTTTGAATACAAATGGTATTCTACATATTTCCACTTATATTAAATTATTTTTCTTTATTTAATGTGTTTATGTAACACGGTGATTGTTGTTATTTATCAGGTTTTCCCTAAACGATCATACCAGGTTACTTGTACCTGCTAATTGCATAGTTATCTAATAATAACTGTAGGTATTTATTACTTTATGATTAATTTTAATTTATTGCATCTGTGACTGATAATCTGTTCCTGTCATCTGACGGTAACTTTATTTAGAGAAATCTAAGATGTTTAAGTAAGGAAATTATAAAAAAAATCTATTCTGCCTTCATATGCCTTCTGTCATATTATCTTTCAGATAAGGCAGCCACAACGACGAAAACTTTTTATCGGAACCATATATATTTTTCCTTATAAAGCTATTACGTGTATGTAGGTGTGTGAGTGGTTCGATACTCGCAAATATACCTCGTCACCGAATCTGCATGTAAGACTACCGCATCCGCCATACCACAGAATACATAATAGTACAGGTACAGAAGGCCCTCTCCGCCAAATCGTTTAAACAAATAGCGACTCTTGTTTCTACACAATAAAGTCCCAATTCAGGTCGCACAGCGCTAATTATCTATGGTAATATTCAGCTAGAAGTTGCCTCTCTTTCCATCACGTAACTCTTATCTGTTCTATCTTAGGGTTGACTTTTTAAGAGTAAATAAAGAAAAAAGAAGAAATTAATCTCAATATTTAATAACCAGTAAGTTATGTGCCTATTGCTCCATTTTTGTGAACAAATAAACGTTGGCTAGGTACTAATAACTCGATAGTCTAGATACGAAAGGATGACGACGCAGCGCGTGAGTGAGCATCGAACTGACGTGCGGTCCGGCCGGCGCGCGGCACCCTCTTAACTTTTAGCATGTTTAGTCGACCCCGCTGTGTACTTATAGCTTTGTACCTACACTGCAGACCTGGGACCTGGCCTGGCCATACATCCGTATCGGCGCACGGCAGGTAATGTTACATCTTGGTAATTAAAAAAAGTTATTTCCGCTTTAACCGTCGTGGAAAACAACACAGTGTCGTCTCGTGGAAAATACTAGTAACTTGTTGTTGCGGTTATATGCGGATATCTTTTATTTTATTATTTTTTAGGAAATACTCTGTTCATGTGATCTTTGATTCAAGAATACATAATTTATGTAAAATTTTAGGTATGTAGTTTTCTTAAATTTAACTTATTATCAACTTATAATATATCAATATCCAAATCATGTATTATTTATTATCAGGGATTCAGAACTGTTATTTACCTATTATATTCTGATTATTATTCGCTTTCGCTCGCGTCAAAGTAGATTTTATCAACCAATTCAGATTTACTTCGGGATGAAATGACCCTATGTCCTTTTCTGTAATTATATAATGAGCGGTTGAGAAGTTAAGGTGTGAAAGCGTGGTAAACCAACAAACTAAGCACCTTTACCCACATCAAATATTAGTTACAATTAATCTCAATGTTGTCCGTCACTTTTCCCTGTCTAATAAAACTACTGTTACATCAAGGATTACAATAAATCAAATACCTACGTATACGAAGAACCTCTGAATATAGTAATTTGTCTACGGAATCTAAGGAACACATTTCCTTAGATTTTGTAGACAAATTACTATAATCAAGCAAGAGTAATGAATTCTACCATGTAAGTCATTTGCTGCGAAACTCGATGGGAAACCAGCAAAATTAATTGTTTCATCTCTCCCTATTTGGCACTATAAATTTGGACATTCAAGTATTAATTATTTGGCGGCCTTTTAACACAGCCGTTTAGATTTGTCTAATTATTGTTTTAAACATTAAATATAATTTGACATTAAGTATATCTTTTGGCAACAAGCAGGTTTTAAATAGGTTTCATTTAATCGGAAAAGCCAATTCAACTGGACATCTGTTCCAACTTTCAAGGTGGTGTTTATCTTTCGAGGTGGACAGAAATATCATTTAAATTTTGCATGGTATTTTGGGCTTTGTATGTTTTAGAGGCAGAACATATAAATTATCTACAACACAATTGGTTACTTTGTTCATCAACTTTTTCCAGATTCGAGTGTTTAACATTAAAATTTAATAATAGGGAACCCCAACCGACTAGCCTATGTTAAAGCCTAGTACGTCATAGCGTGAAAAGTTTATGCTAGTTATGGTGCGATTAAGTGCTTGATAAGAGATTTTTTTTTTATATGCTGAAATATATAAAGAAAACTCTTTTTTACCTTTATATTATTAATCCCAAGTGCCTTTTGTCCCTTGAAGATCCTCCAGACAAAATTATCTGTAAAACATCGATCTGGACCACGGGCACTACAAAGTATACTTGGGAAACCAAGGTGAACAACCTGCCGCCGCTAGTCGAAGAGAAACAAAACTCTTCTCTCATAGGTATAACTACTACTTATACAATGGTAGTAAATAGTAGTTTGTTTGGAAAGAGTACAATCGTTATCAATCTTTAGAAATACCGTCTTTTACTTAGATACATTATCAGAAAAATGACGCATATTTTATTTAACACATTTTTCTTCTTAATAAATAACACGATTATGATTGCTATAATGACATCCTGTAGTAATTGAACAAAACATTGCTCGGTCATGTAATATAATAAACATTCATTGAAATATGCCTGTATTTTTTATAGTTGGTTTGTATAATGATTTGTTATATTTTTATAGGGTTACGTAAAGCATAATGGCCGACCTGTGTCATCATAAATTGTGTGGTACTATTAAAAATCAATTTATAAAATTCAGATACTCGTACCTCACGAATGATTGATATTCCACAAACCACACGTGAAAATTCTTTTGCCAAAATGATTTCGTAAATGTAAAGATGTAGTAATATTGAGTAGATAGAAAGGCAGTTGACGCTCTGGAAAACAAGTAACGAAATACACCTCTGCATATAAATGCATTTATACATTACATTTATTAAATCTGTAGGAATAAAGTAATCACCATAAAATTCAATCCTATTGTGAATTCCACCTGAGAAACCCATTAAGGATTATCATATCTGCAGTTGTCATCAAACCTCTAGCCGTTTTTATAAAATATGCAAATTGACTTTTTGTCCGTCATGTAAATGGGTGGTGCGTTTATATAAGTAAGCTCAGTGTAGTCAACATCAACACAATTGGGATTAAAGACTGTATACAATGGCTCTATCGACGTACAAACATCTTGATACGGAAAATGTTCGCACGCTAGGTCCTTATTATCATGTCGAACATTCTTGAAGAAAAACTTGTCTTCTCACAATATTATAAACATGCTTAAACGTCGTTTGGGATAGGTCTTTGATTCTTAACGTTTCATTGTTTTTATCTGAATGACGTGCTTTCTGACGCACATGTACGATTATACGCTATTAGTTTTCCTTTGACAACTCAGCTTTCGTTTTATAACAGTACATTATATAACTATAGAAAAACTATTGTTAAAGACAATTATCAAAAGAACATGTCTGCGGTAAAAAGGTAAACAACAGAATTACGAATAGTTATGTCAGCTTTAATTACACCTACACTTAAATGTAATGGATGGGTTTAAAAGCTAAAAAGTATATTTTGTAAACAACATTCAAAACACGTCGAAAAACTCGTATTGTTTTGCTGAGACTTAGCATTTGTTTCCCGCAGTAGCCAGCTACTGGTTTGGAATACAATTTGAAAGCGTATAAGTTACAAAATTCTTGCCTCTAACGTAATTTTTGTTCTTATAAGGCTTATAACTAATAACTAATAATAATAATAACGTCACACATCTTACACACGGCCGTCTGATCCCAAACTAGACAAAACCTGTACTATGGTAACCAGACTGCTGATAAACATACTTATATATGTCTAAATAGATACATATTATATATAAATTACACCCAGACACAGAACAAATTATCGTGCTCCACAATTATTTGTCCTGGGTGGAAATCGAACCCCTGACCTCTGGCTTAGCAGTCAGGGTCACTAACCACTAAACCAACCGGCCAGCTTAGGTATGTTATTGCGTCTAAAGCTTATCGTAAATATAAAATTTGTAAATATAATTTTTCTAAGGAACACTTTGTCTCTAATACGACTAATAAAAGGTAAGTGAGTGGCCTTTTTGTTAAATTTTGGGTGTGATCTTTTGCAGATAGTAATTAAAAATTTAATAATACTGATATTAAAATTAAAAGGTTTATCTAACTTTTATAATCTAATAATGCCTTTTGTATTTATGCTGTAAATAATAACAAACTAATCTCTGTTCAGTTAGTATTGAATAGTGGGAGTTTAATTTCTTTTTACTGTTCTATGTAAATTAAATAGTCATTGTGATAGGTTTATCGTCATACGCGATTGGTTTTAGTTGAATCTTTTCCCAAGTTTACATTTGTTACTTTCTTATTGCATTGCTCCTCAATGGCGTTGTGGTGAATAATAAGCGACCATTTTCGTGCCAAAGAAAGCAAATAAATGCAGCGTTTTTTATAATGTACCTACACTTGAGGCAAAGTTACTCAATATGAAGATTTTCTTTTATACTTATATTGAAATATAACCTTAGTGAAAAACTCAATTAGTAAAAACTCTGTTTTCACAGTTATCGTTGGGAGAAAGTAAAATTTTCACTTTGACTTGACAATTTGTCATTTCGCTTCAAAAGTTAGTTACTTAGGTTTAAAAAGTGCTGACTGTAAAATTATACAATGCGTATCTAAATTAGAAAGCTATCAGTTACACCTATGAACTTATAATATGCGAATGATTTAATTACTATAAACCATGTATGTAGCTATAGCGACGGTTAAGAGCTTCTTTATATAAACAAAGCAGGACATTAGCAATATTACTACAACAAACAAACGTTAATTGCGTATTAGCACTTAATAAAATATTTAATACGAAATTAATTGTCGAATCTATACAACAATAGAGATGGGACACAATTCACAGGCGAAGACGTGCAATTCATTTCGTTATACATATTCTGCGCTCTTGTTCGTTTTCGTCTTATCTAGCCGACGTGTTTTTGATGTAACTAACATTGCATGCTGTTACGATGTGTAGTTTTTTTAATTGAATATTGCGTAACACACGTGAGGAACAGTGCAATAACCGCTTTTAGTTACCTAATTCGCAATGAGATGTAAATATTGGTTTTGACTACATGCGGTATTGAGAGCTCTGTAAATATGTGGTTTAATGATATGACGATCTCATATCCTTTTCCATATCCTCTAATGAAGGGTTTTAAAAAAAACAGATCATGGGCAAAAACAGATTTACTACCATTGTCAGATTTTTATTTACAGGTTTTAATTATGTTTTAATTTAGGCAAATCCTTTATTAAGTATTATTAATTACAGATTTAACTTGTTAGTATGTAGTTGCTTTGTGTATACATAATTACTTTGATGCATAGATAAGTGACCTAAGATTGGTTGTACGACTTAACGAAGACGACTACGATAGTCATGTACCAAGTACATAGGTATGCCAGTTACATTATGTTTAAGACATTAAAAAGGACACATGAAATGGCACAAGACAAGTGAAACCGCGAGAAAATCTAACAAAAGGTTTTTTTAAATTTCTTTGTTCTCTCTATTGTCATTGTGATTTTCACAGTTTATTACTGCTAATTTTATTAATCAAAAACTCATTAGCAGTAAATTATTTATTATCTTGAGAGCCCAGATTGTCAGCTAACTCAATATTATACTGTATATTTTTCTTCCAAATAGGATGATTACGAAAAAAAATTAAATTTTATTTAGTAACTTTTGGCCATTGTTTTGCTTATTACGTAGTATTGTTTATGGTAATATCCGTCACGTGAATAATCTTAATTGAATGGTTCTTGTTTTGTTTAGTATTGTTGGGGTGGCTTAGGTAGCTACAACGCCCTCTTTTTTTGAATTTAGAGAGATATCTTTATACTAATACTACGTAATAAATAATAAAGTGTATATATTTGAAATATCTTTTCGGTAATTTTTAAATAAGATTTTTCTTTTCCGCATATCTCTCTGATTAGCAGTATTTTTTTTTTATCTATTCCACTCGTAATCTCCCAAGATAATCCCCCTAGGGATTGTTCCCTCAAATTATTCCACTAGTGGATTTGTTTCTACTTTTTGTTCCACCATATACCACTGTGTTAATTTGTGGATATGTTTCTACTCGTTATTCCACCATACACCATTATGTTAATTTGTGGATTTGATTGCTTTAATAGAAAATCCACCACATAACAATTCATTATTTTCATAAAAAATCTAAAATGGGGAACGAAAACGACGAAAATTGTTTTAAGATTATCAGGCTAAAATCAAATAGATACTTAACAGAAATGTAATGTGAGACGTTTCATATTTTTTTATTTACCTTGTATAATGTTTTCTTTTGTTTTTTTTTTCATTATTTTTAAACTGTTTATTTTTTAGTTTCCCCATTTCCATAGTTTATTTGTTTATTTACTTTAAATCTGAGTAACATAATAGCGCACAGCCAAACAGTGGCGTACCGCGTAATACATTTCACATAAATATTGTTAAACTACTTTGTGATTGAAAAGAGTGATTGTGAGTTTGTTTCCCCGATTTCTTTCTACCTTCTTTACCTATTTGCAGTACTGTATTATTTACTATTTATTGTTATAATAGTTTTCCTTTTGACCTATAATTCTTAAAGTCTTAAAACAAATTTCGTCGTTGTCGTTACCCATTTCAGAATTATTAACAAATGAATGAATTGGTTTGGGGGGGAATTTTCTATTAAAGCAATAAATCCACAAATCAACACTGGTATATTGTAAAATAACGAGTAGAAACAAATCCACTAATTAACACAGTGGTATATGGTGGAACAAAAAGTAGAAACAAATCCACCAGTGGATTAGAGTGGAATAATTTGTGGAAAATAATTCCCTGGTGAATTTACTTGGGGGATTAGAGTGGAATAGACCTTTTTATTCAGAGTTTTCTTCTGTTTCATCATTTTGTTTGGCTTATAATAAAAAGCAGTTAATGTTAGAATATATAAGTAATTTACTTTAGAGCATCAAAAGCATTTATGATTTATAAAAAGGCTTTTATAATTTATAAAAGACATGTTATGTTTAGTGTTTACTACAATAAACATAACCTAAAAGCAATATCCAATTTATTTTAACTTTATTTATTTTAATAACTCGACAGATCTTACACCTGACTGCAGAAAAACGTACGTTACGTTAAATTACACTCAGCCACAGAACAAATGATCATTCTCATCACGCAATTATTTGTCCTAGGTAGGGATCGAACCCATGACCTCTGGCTCAGTAATCAGGATCACTAACCACTATACCAACAGGCCAATCAATCAATTAAGAATGTGTATATGCTGGCTATTTTAAAGTGCATTGCTTCTGTCAGTCAAATGTTTTGAGGATGTTCGGAGTATAAATAACTAGTAGCGCCACGCGGTTTCACTCGCGTAAATTCCGATCCCTTGAGAATATCCGGATAAAAAGTAGTCTATGCGTTAATCGAGGTCTCCAGATATCTACATACCAAGTATCATCGCAATCGGGCTCAGTGAATTTTGCGTGAAAGAGTAACAAATATCCACCCATCCAAACTTTCACATTTATAATATTAGTGGGATTAGTGGGATGATACTTTATTAGTTATTAACAGCTGTACTGCTTTACGGTGGTAAAGGATTTTAAGATTACTGTTTTGGAAACCAATTTTAATTCCATTTATCCCCCTCAATGCTACTATGTATCAATATAATCAGTTCTGCACCCACACGCATCATTAAAGATAACATAAAATCTAAATATTTTTAAATGGAGCTTTCTCTGTAATTATGGACAATTGATCCAACATTGATCGTAATCTTTAATGATAGGAGCTGTACTTCTCCTGTCTACCTGCTACTTACTATTCGTCTATCACTATGGAACCAATATTTAATATATGTATATATTAATAGTTATATATTATGCTTGATGCCTAACGAAAAAAGTTAATTATGTCCTAATGTTAGAATGTGAAGTGAATGAAGAATGTGAGCGTGATAATTGACCTTACACCGTATACTCTACTGTTATACACCAAGACATAGAGTTTGTTTTACTACTACTGGATAATCGGATGCATATTTACCTAAAGTTATTTTTTGGATAACAAATTATGGAAGCGGCTTCTAAGTATATTTTTATTTACGAATGCAGTTGTATTGTCGCGTCGCTACGTGCGCACAAGCAAGTATAATTTGCCGTCTCACTCGCACTCTTACAAAATGCTTACATTTCCTGGGGTTTAATAGGCCCGATTTGACACTTGTTACAAGGTAATAAGGTTGTTTTTGCTTCGTAAAAAATCACTGACAATAAAAGTAGGGAAAAGCAACCATTATACGTTGTAACAGAGCAAGTGTACTTTGTGTCAAACTGGGGTTTATTACATCTCACGGAGTATAGGTACACTTAAATTTGAATTTCCTGGAGTCGCGGGTTTCTTTCGATAAAAAAGTGCTTTCAACTTTAGGTAAATATGCATCCGAATATCCGATCTCTACTAATAACATATAAAATGTATCTGATTGCTATAACAATGTACGTTGCTATAACGGAACATTTTGCATAATTGAGGTAAATGCGCAATCAAACTATTTGATCACGGTTGTATTAATCACAACAAAGTTGTTCCATCGCGAATGTAATAGGCACTCAATTTATGCAACCTTATTTAAATACCATCAATACTATAGCGTGATGGTGTTTTTTACTATTATAGATCAGTACAAGTCTTGTCTGTGTATTTCAAATTGTTACTTTTAATAAATGATCCCGATATACCCACATAAATTGAGACAACCGGTTTAACGATCTTGCCAGATTAATGCCCGGTTCCTATAATTAAGAAACTATTCGTTTTGCTTACGGACGGTAGAATTTTCGTTGATAATTCAACGAAATTTTATCGTCCGTGAGCAAAACGAACGTTTTTTGGTTATAGGAACCGGGCATAAATGACTGAATATCAGTTATTTTGTTAGAGAGCTCGGATTTCCCGGGAACAGCCAGTTCGAGCTACAGGTATGCGACCCTAACTTGTTCGAGCCATTTCACACTAAGTTATCCGTATAAGCAATATTCCTTCCCTTCTTACCTAATTTGGTGGACAGTAATAGGCTTGCCATATAATAATAATAACAATAAGCCTGATATATTTATCTTATCCTATAAGTTGCCAATAAGCCTGATATAGTGGTAATAGACCGGTTAGAGCGCCGAGCAATGCTTATTGATATTACCATCCCCCATGACGACAACCTCTTAAGGGCAGAAAAAGAAAAACAAATGAAATATTTGGATTTGGCCCACGAGGTGGTCGACATGTGGGATGTGGATTCAGCAATCATTGTGCCGATAGTCA
The DNA here is from genome assembly GCA_949752705.1 of Callimorpha dominula. NCBI lineage: Eukaryota > Metazoa > Arthropoda > Insecta > Lepidoptera > Erebidae > Callimorpha > Callimorpha dominula. The sequence goes on along the minus strand of OX457010.1, from coordinate 8,675,460 downwards.
TATCAGCCCATGGGTTGATTGCAAAGAGCCGACCAACACCTTCAGAGGCTCACGTTAGGCAGCTGGGTTAAGGGCCTGATGCAGAAGGCGGTCCTTCTTGATACGGTACGTATTGTGAGGAGGTTTTTGTCTCTGCAACCCTAACCACAGGTAGCTTGGTCACTGTACCCGATACCGGTGGGGCACTATTTTTTATATTTTTAAATGTATTTTGATATAATCTGAATGTATTTAAAAATGTAATTTATGTGTAACCGATTACATTTATAATTAATAATAAGAAGAAACTATATAAATCTAAAAATACACAATTTATAATATAGATCAATTAAATTTCGTGACATATGAAGATTATGCTCGAATACTTTTGCGGCGGTTGGAAAGACAGCGATGGGCCTATTTTTATCTACCGATGATTTTGTCACAGCTTTTAGGAATTTATATGTATATTTAAATGAATAAAGAGAATAACAATAATAATAAAGCTTTATTTATCTACACATTCAAAGAGTTAACAATAGCATTTCAAAGAGCTGTTATTTTAAGCAGTATTTATTGATTTGTGTAGTAGTATTTGTGTTTTTCCCTCTTGGGTAAAAGCCTCCTTCAACTTGAACCATTCTTCGCGGTTTCTGGCGATTTTCATCCATTCTTCTCCTGCTATGTTACTAATGTCGTCCACCCATCTTTTCTTTTGTCGACCTACACTCCTCTTGCCAGGTGGGCCTTTCCATTTTATTGTTTGACATGTCCATCTTTTGTCTTGATATCAAGCTATGTGTCCTGACCATTTCCATTTTTGTTTTAAGCTATGGTGAAGTGCGTCAGTTAATTTAGTTTTTATGCGGATATCCAACTTCTTCAACTATAATTATTTGGTCCCACTTATATGGCTCACGCAATTATTTGTCCTAGGTAGGGATCGAACCCATGACCTCTGGCTTAGCAATCAGGATCACTAACCACTATACCAACAGGCCAATCAATCAATTAAGAATGTGTATATGCTGGCTATTTTAAAGTGCATTGCTTCTGTCAGTCAAATGTTTTGAGGATGTTCGGAGTATAAATAACTAGTAGCGCCACGCGGTTTCACTCGCGTAAGTTCCGATCCCGTGAGAATATCGGGATAAAAAGTCTTGCAACTAATATTAGTTGCAAGACAATTAACAACCAGTGGCTCTATATGTAGGTAACCCACAAGTCTAACGATGTTATAAACTGTAAACCAGTTACTAGGAACATCATAGTTGTCCTGCAATATTTAACTTTAGCCTACAAATACCAATAAATTCTAAATTGTAAATGCATATCAAATCTTGTACTGTCTTTTGAATGACAAAAATAGTTTTAGTTTCTTTAGTAGCTAGTTTTTCTATGAAAACTCGACTAGAACAAACTAAAAAGGTGTTCGTTCTCCTTGCTGCGGGTGATAGAAGCTTACAGATTATGAAACTATGTATGTCCAGAGATTAAATTAACGGTAATTTTTATTTTCATTAATTTACAGAAAAATACATATTGTTCACAGATAATCCTTATAAAATAGTATATAAGTAGTAATATCTATAAAACTTTGGCCATAAAAACCTCATGTTTAAAAGATTTTTTTATTTCATAGTTGCCAAATGTTTTTCCACAACCTATAAGGGAACAAGTGAACTCGTAAGCAAAAGTTAGTTTTTTAATAATCAAATACACAATAGCATCATGCAATTTTAACTTAACAATTGACTGTTTTTTTAGTTGTGTTTATTGGCACCATAATTACTTATTAAGCAACCTTCATTAATTTGCATACATAAATACGAACAGCAATCTGTTTTTTTCCTTATAAAATAATGTCGTTAATCCTTATCTATTCAGTTTGTATTTAATTTACTCGACAAAGGAGAGAAATTACTAGCTTGTAGGTACTGAAGGTACTTTATTTATTGCAAATCGATTTGATTTCGAATTAATACCATACAAATGTTAGTACAGCAAGGATTGGATGTGGATCGGTACAGCTTAATTATATATCAAGTGAAATATCTTTGATTTTCCGATGTATGCGGATCACGAGCGAATGATTGGCATACTTATGATGTTTATGTGTGTAAATTGTCTGAACCTTAAAGACATTTACAAGTTTACTAAAAAATATCCTCACACAAAGTAACCTGAGCGTAATGTGGAAAAACATTACTTTAGTAATGGAAAATTCATTTTATATGACTACTAGCAACCCGCCCTGGCTTCGCACGGGTAGCAGATTCATCTTCAACAAACATCATCATATTTCAACCAATTTACACAAAACCTTAACAAATTATATACCTAAACCTTTCTCATAAATCGCTTTAGCTATTGCTGAAAACCGTATGAAAATCCGTTCAGTAGTTTTTGAGTTTATCGCGAACAGATAGCAAATGCGGCGCGGGACTTTGTTTTAAAATATGTAGTGATAAGGGGGTACCTAACGAGTTTTCTTTTTACGAAATTGTTTCAAAAAGGAGTATTTTTGTAATTAATTAACGTGTATATGTTACCCGCTAATTAATCACAAAACATTTCTCCAGTTCAAAACCGTATAAATTGTTGATAAAGTTGAGGTTGGAAGATGACTCCCTATTTTGCAATGAATATAAAATGTTCACTTACTTATCAAGTAACAACTATTATTAAAAAAACATCAAGTAAAGGAAACTTTTTCCATTGTAAATATCTGTATAGCGTAACATTTTTACGCTTAAGAAAAGTGCTATGTTAGAGTGTAGAAGAAGAAGTCTTGATGCGCCTTGACTCCGTATTTTGTGATTTATTTCTATTTCGTCATGTTGTTAATTGATATTAAGCGGGTTTAGGTGCTCCTCCTTTTTCAGCAAAACTCTCAGGTTGACTTTGGCTTTGATTTATTGGCATACTTGCCAACTTAGGTACAAAAAAATTGTAAGAGCTGATGATCCAAAATATTTTTAAAGTTGTTCATTACGCGGAGAAAAAAAGGTTTTAGAAATCCGATAATAATACGTATAGCTCGCCCATATTTACTACTCTACTATAATTATTCCAGTTACAAATTACACGTATTGAATATTCCACGCTCACGTTTCAGCATTAATCAGGTACTTGATAAAGCCCCAATAGTTTCTTTATTTACATATGAATGTAGATGCAATCTGTCACATTTGTCTGTCAGTCTGTATGCAAGCGCACGTATGCATTTAACGTATTTTTAATTTGCTTAAGCATCACGCGTTCTTTCGACGACTGGAATGACTGATTAATTACTTGTAAAAGACGTATACCTTCAGCATAATAATATATGTATCGCCTGGCACAAATAATTGAAAGCTTATATGGAACTCGTTTGAAAACAAGTCGCATCTTGCGAATGACCTTTCTCAGTAACTATACAGGTATTTGAAAAAAGCACACTTACTTAAATCACTGAAAGGGTATAACTCGAGCATGCAGATAATTTGAAAAAAAAAAAAATTACTGGACATTTAAACTGATCATAACTAGAGATCGGATAATCGGATGCATATTTACCTAAAGTTATTTTTTGGATAGCAAATTATGGAAGCGGCTTCTAAGTATATTTTTATTTAAATCGCATAACTAATCGGATGTATATTTACTTTAAGTTAATTCTTTTTAAGTTAAGGTGTTTCCCATTCGAGTATGTACGTACTCAATCAACGTAATAAGGTTGTTTTTGCTTCGTCAAAAATCACTGACAATAAAAGTAGGGAAAAGCAATCATTATACGTTGTAACAGAGCAAGTGTCATTTGTGTCAAACTGGGGTTTATTACATCTCACGGAGTATAGGTACACTTAACACTTAAATTTGAATTTCCCGGAATCGCGGGATTCTTTCGATAAAAAAGTGCTTTCCATAATAGCCAACATCTCAACTTTAGGTAAATATGCATCCGAATATCCGATCTCTAGTCATAACTTATAAACGGATAGTGTCTTTTAATTTTTTTTTAATTGTAACTGCATGCTAGATTCATGCCTTTTATTTAAGTAAGTGTTTCTTTTGTCAAATACACCTTGTATATTCTCAATTCCTTCGTTAATTTTCCTTACGTATACTAAGGGTGCACAAACGAATAATCTTTTTAAATTCTACTCCCAGACAAAAGAGAAGAGTTTAGAGATATTTTTTTTCGTCAGGTACTCTAGAAACGGTTTGTACAGTTTTCAAATAATTAATAAAACATATTTCAGTGAAATAGAAAATATCTTTATTCGCTTACAGTCACAGAGCCATATTTTTAAACGAAGAATATAAAGACTTATTGAAAATATTGAGTGGAGTGTTTTACTTTGCGGTTTTCTGTTCAAGCTCTAAGGGGAGACGTTGCAAAGTTCGAATGAAAAATATTTTTATGGTCATAAATACTTACAAAATCAATATATGTCTGGAATATTAAAGTTAAGCTCTAAGATATCTTTACTATTTTGTTATATTTTACGTAAAAATACCTGTAACGTATATAAATTCGATAAATGTTCAATTAATAACTAAAGTCGTAAAGTCTAAGTGTAAGAAAGAGAAACCATCGACGGAAGTATCACGTTTGTTTAAGTATCAACGAAGTCCAATGAAAACACGTATCATGTATCAATGCAATCGACTCATGGAAGGCGGAAAATCTTACTCTCATAATTTTCGAAAGTGACTTTTACTGATATTATTCTTTAGTACCTGGGAGACCGAGATTCGCTCGGTAGATTTTTGTAAAATTGCTTTTTTACCCAAAATATAAATACATACATACATACAAGAATTGTTCGTTTAAAGTAATAAGATATTTTTCTAGTTATACCTAAATAGGTACCTAATAGGTGCGTGATTTTAAAACACGGCAAACTAAAAAGGTCAGTAATATTTTTAAGTTTGACAAACATGCAACAAATAGTAGTAATACATTCTTAGAAGTGATGATTTTTGTAATTATTTTTAATTTTATAATTTGTTCTAAACTCCTTTTTTTATATCTACCACGCAAAAATTTTGACACTTTGTTTTATGTAATACTAACAGCGCCCCGCGGTTTCACCCGCGTAAGTTTCGATCCCGTGGGAATATCGGGATAAAAAGTAGCCTATATGTTAATCCAGGTCTCTAGCTATCTACATACCAAGTTTCATCGCAATCGGTTCAGTAGTTTTTACGTGAAAGAGCAACAAACATTCATCCATCCATACTTACAAACTTTCGCCTTTATAATATTAATAGGATAAAGCGTTACAGATTTATTCACAAAGCCTGATTATACGTTACAATTTAAAGTGAATTGCTATTAAATTGAATTTGCTCTCTGTACATGTGTATTGTTAAATCTACCTATTATCATGCCAGACAGGATCGTGACCAGGGCGCGCGCCACCTGGCCTGGACATTCCTCAGATAACAGGCCGACGCTTCGTAGGTTCATTAGCTAGCTCGGTCGTAGTCCCGAGATAACTTCTGAGGGTAATTAATTACTTTAACTGAAAAGCGTTAACTAGAGTTCATTTGTTTCTTGCAAATGAAATGAAGTTATCCTAGAAAAGCTTATAATTCTGACTAAGATTTCAATAAGTGATGATATTTATGCATTTAAAGATTTGATATAATGGTGACCTTTTCAGGCCCGCACTAATTTGCGAAAATCATTTTAGATTTATAGTTTTTTTATTATTTTATTTTCTCTCTTTGTTATTGTATGTTATGTATGTTGCGGGTTGTGAATAAATATATTTTCTTTCTTCTTTCTTTCTTTCTATATGTTTTAATAAAATATACACACCCTCCATAGGATTGGGAATAGTCATAGTCAATAGCATTCTATAGTTTTTTTTCAGGAAATAATTCATTTGTATGGCAAAAAGTTGTGTTAGTAATTATACTATGGAGCCGGGTGTTTGTTTTATGAAATTCCGAAATTATTTATTTATTTAAACACATTAAAAAAAAAAACAAAAACACATTATTAATATCCAGCGGAGGTAGATTTCTAATCAATCAGGACTGATGGTTAAGAAATACTGCGTGATACGCATGAGCGAGAGTTTCTAGCAATGTGGTCTGTAGTTACCTCTAAAATAATCTTATAAAGGTCCTTGTCTAGTTTGTAGTTTTCATGAGGATCAGTTTCATGAAATAAAAATATATATATTACCATTCAGCGATTATGATAGATCCTTTTAATTTCGAAAGCTCATTTGTTAAGTATTTTTTATTGCCTGCAATGTTTGAAGACTTGCCGCGGTTACCGTTAAGGTAACGAAAAGCCTTCACTCGGCAAGGATTCAAGCAAGATGAAGAAGCACTAGCGAGAGGGATTTTCGCTTTTGTTCAACTTACTTATATTTTATTTATCTTAAAATTATCCTTTTTAATGTCGTTTAAAATACTTACGTAATTTTTAGTTTGCGACACGTGTCGACCCTCAAGATGTTATTAGTAAAAATGTTTAGGCAAATTTTTAAAGCATTGAAAAAAATTAACAGAAGAAGTTGGTGTATGAACGTATCTTAGAAACAAAGCATATTTATTTTTACTAGTAAAATAATACGGTTTGGTTATAAAAACGTGTATTTGTTACTTTAAACAATAGCAGCTAATAATATATATTTTTCAAGACTTCTTCAGGCACGTTGGGCACTTTTGGTATGGGAAAAAGCACTGATTTCGCGTGACCGTCACGCTCAGATACAAAGATACAGATGTGTGTTTGTATATATGTAAGTTATGTTTTCACTTCTGAAGTACATTCCTACGACTGACAGTTTTTTTTTGTTATTAAACATATCTGTTATTTGTTACAGGTAACGACAATATTATGCACCTAAAACACTTTGTTGTCGACGAAGTGGTAAGTAAAGAACCATATATATTTTAGCAAATGAAAGTAATATTATTTATGTCACCTTTTAAGTTTATAAGATATACATTACTCCAAAGAAACCTTATGAATGCAGTAGCTTATTGTAGAAAGGTGTATTATATAAATCCAAGATGTTTGTTTAACATATACCTATGTATGTAATACTCACTAATTTAATGTTTTAAGTGAAGTTGTGTATCATATAAATTGTACACAGATGACTTCCACAAAAGTATGTGTCATTTCAATCTTAACTTACATAGCAAAGACCTTGAAGTTAGAACGCAAATCGTGCTCATGACAAACTTTTAACTAGACTCCCAGTTGGACATAATATTGACTGGATCTTATTAGTATTAAATTATGCGTATAAATATATGATTATACATTATTTCGATTAGTTATGAGTTACGGCTATGGTAATTTTATTGTAGGGGCTATTATTTTAGCAGCATTTGTGCAAACCGAATGCTTTGATATAAGTATAAACAAATCTTGAATGTGTTGATTGTGGTGCGGTACTAAGTATTTATTTTATTTTGTCCCCTTAGCTTTCTTTTATTTCAAATCTGGGGGCACAGTAGTGACCCCGCCAAGCCGAGCCTAGCCTTTTTTTTTTTTTTGCGTGTGGAAACCCCCTCGGGCCGTCACCCCACCGGGGTTTACGATGGGGCGGTGTGTCGGAATCGAACCGACTAAAACCACACGGTGTGCCGTACTGCGCCTTAAATAGGAGGGATCCGGGAACAGCTTTTATTAAGACATCCGGAACCCTCCTAGCGCCTGCCCGCAAAAGCTCGGGCACCACCTTCGGGTAAAAACCTCTCATTTAGGCGACGTCCAGGCACACGCGGACGCCGCCTCCTCGCGGGGGGCCACTATAGCGGGTGAAGGGGAAAACCCGTCCCGTCCACCCGCGGTCACACTCAGGGCGGCATGAGGCGCTGGTAAGCGCGCCTCCGCCGCCCGGTTCGCCGGCGGCGAATTAGGTCCGAGTGGAGGTCGTCCTCCCGGACCCTTTCCGCCGCCTCCTTCTGCGAGATGACTTCCTCACAGAAGGTTGCGACCGCGGTAAAATTCCTGTCGCTACCGGCCATGGAGCGAATGACAGCCGGTAGCGACAGATCCACTCCGATGAAAGACGAGCCTAGCCTACCTTTTCACGAAGCGCTTCGTCGTTTTTTTGAACCCTCATAACTTGGGTTTGGATTATACCAGATACACAAAATTCTCGGGATATGATGTCAATAGTGGACTTATTAAACATAAAGTTTCAATTGCACAGCTCTTATACTTCCGATTTTACTGATATCTAAAACACTTCGATTTCGTCACTGACTCACTGATGATCATCAAAATTCTTAGAGTACTTTCTGAAGTCCTCGAAAACTGAAATTTGGTATGTAAGGCTAGTAATAGTACATAAACAACAGACAAATTATAGAACTTGGAACTTTTACCTCCCAACCCCTTAAACTACGTGATGGAAGATTGTATGAGACTACCGCAAATTTTGGTGCTAGAGGTCTGGAAATTGATGATATAGGGGATTTTTAAACTTACAGAAGGAAGTGAAATCCCATCAAAAACATTTTCATGTAGAATGTTGCCAAGACGAGACTATACGGATCGCACTGTCAAAAAGTTACCAGATCTCATGTAGAGCCAAGCCCTAACTTTACAAACTCTACACCTTAGTCAAAATATGTGGTCTGGCCGTTTCGTTACTTTAAGAACTATTGTATAACAGAAAATGAACAGTGAATGATTTTTCCACCTTACGCCCATGTGACGATAGCGAAACGGCCAGACCATATACTCGTATTTTGACTAAGGTATAGAGTTTGTGAAGTTAGGGCTTGTAGAGTTAGGGCGAGTAGAGTTAGAATCTTGGCTCTACAAGAGATCTGATAATTTTCTGACAGTGTGATCCATATGGTCTCGTCTTGGCAACATTTAACATGAAAATGTTTTTCATGGGATCTGTTTTAAAGGAAAGCAAATAGTTGTAATTTGCTTGAAAGCCAAAAGAAACACATGAAACTTTTTTTGTGTTTAACTATCGTTTTGAATGGTTTTCAGTCCTGGTGAAAATTTCAAGTACTTTATCTAACATTTCATCACACGAGTACTGAAAATGAAATGAGCTGTGTGAAATGTAGTGGTTTTATATATCCGTCTAATTAATTCGGATTTTAAACCAACACCATATCGCGCACAACACTTTAAAGATCAGAGGCATTACTCGCGCGTTATTGGCAACTCACGTTGGACTCACTTATCAGTTTTCTTACAATTCACCGTTGATCTCAATTCCTACCGTAAACCAATAGCTATATGAATGATCATTTCCAATCATAACGACGTTATAACAGTTAACCTTGACAATCGACTCCCGGTTAGTTATAAGAATTTCCTGTCTTGTCAAAAACCTGAATACCTATAATTATGTCATATCCGCCCGTGATATGATCGATTCATTCATAATATCAATAGAGCATTAGTATGTTCTGCAAAGATGCAGGTAGCGATAAATTATGTTTCCTTAGTGTTTGTAACCGGATGCACAGAGAGCACTTTGATGTGCCAACAGATTTTCCCCCGATTGAATGTATAATGCATGTATGATTTTATTATGTGAGCATGTTCTAGAATACTTTAGTTTTTTTTATTTTGTTACGTATTACGTAGACATGGTTTTATATGATCTTGATCTGCATCATTCGCCCAGTACTTAAAGCCTTAATTCTTTGACAATCTTCACAAGACTTATTTAGGAATGATGATAGTCAACGTCAAATAACTTAATTTCATAAAATTCCTTGAAAAATGCTTGAGTAAGTCTTTTTTTTATTTAAACATTATAGATCAACGCAATGGCACTGCAACAATAGTTTGGTGTGCCGAAATAAATAATACCGTTTTGGAAATAGGTAAGATCAATATCTACCAGTGTCGATCTATAACAGCCCGTTTCCAAGTAATTGAGCCTTGTGAGAAGAAATCGAATAAACAAACTCACGGCCACTGTTTTAAATCACCAAATAGTTTAACTATATTTAGTGAAATAATATAATACAGATACTGATGTAGATATGACCTTATGCCGATAAAACAGATACTGGATACGTTAGCCAGTATGCGTGTGCAGGAAAACATTAATATTCGTCTTTTTGGTTGTAGGACGATCCCGTACAATGAAAAAACTAATGGCAATACAGTTGTACCAGGTATTTTCAAACATTCGTGAGCGTGAGCGTTTTTTTTTTTATGGTATCGGAGGCAAACGAGCAGACGGGTCACCTGATGGTAAATGACTACCGCCGCCCATGGGCACATGTAACTCAAGAGTCACAAGTGCGTTGCTGCGCATTAAGGTGGGAGTAGGAGAAGAGGCAGAGGGGGGGGGGGGGAGAGGGGAATAGGGGAAGGACGGGAATAGGGGAGAGGGAAGGGTTAGGGCCTCCGGTAACCTCAATCACGAGGCGAACTGCAATGCAACGTTGCTTCACTACCGGTTTTCTGTGAGGCCGTGGTATCGAGCGAAGTCGAGCCGGCCCATACGTGCCAAAGCATGGCTCTCCGACGTTAACTGTGTTTATTCTCAGGCACGGTATCTTTCAAAGCAAACTGAATTCACTTGTTAGTTGAGTCTCAACTGTGTTAATGTCCGATACAAGCTTCCAGCTATGAACAATCGGCAAACCAAATATTTTAGGAACCATAACCTTAAGGAACTTAAAAGTTTAGAGATGTCACCTGGAGCGATATGCTTGCAGTAGGTCTTTTGTCAACTAGGGCGCAAAAAGGCGTTTAAGACACATAAAGTGCACATGCGCATTACGGCGAAAGTATAAAATTTGCTAACGAAAGCGTAACGATTAATGATGTGACGTTACAACTAAAGCAATCTGGTATTGACGTCCTATACTTCTGTTGTTATATTGCAACCAATATTATTAAGTCGTAATTGCACTTAGGTGCTAAAATCCATGAAGTTATGCTTTAACAATATACCGTTGTCTAATTCTGCTACAAATCAAATAACTAATCGATTTTCACGCAGCTTGGACCGTTTTGAAAATGTAATTCTATGTTTATTAAAGTATTTCCATGTACATTAAAATAACAAATGTTAGTAATTTAATTAATAAAATAAATAAAAATGCTTGTCAAAATGCAGGTCCTGCTCTCACTAGTCACACTCTAAATGAGAAGGTACTCTAACTCTAATGCCGCGTTCGTATAATCAATTAACGATTCGTTTTGCTTACGAACGGTAAAATTTTTCGTTGAATTTTGTTTCCCTTTATGAATAATTATATTACACTTTTACACAATATTGACATTACCTTATACACCACTAGCAGCTGCACCCACGTAAACACCGATGCCGTGGGAATATCGGGATAAAAATAGCCTATGTGTTAATCCAAGTCTCCAGCTATCTACGTACCAAGTTTATCGGTTCAGTAGTTTTTGCGTGAAAGAGTAAAAAACATCCATGTATTCAAACATCCATACATCCATATATATTCAAACATCCATACATCCTCACAAATTTTCACGTTTATAAAGTAGGATATTGACCTTGTAGGTATGACGTGATGGTTACGTTACATTTAGAATTGAATATGTGAGAACTGTGAAGTCTATATTATTAGGTCAGTTTTTCCATATGGCCTGACAGTTCTGACTGTGTCATGCTCGCCTAGAAGTCCTGTTAAAGGTAGCGTCTGTGTCAGATCGTCTGGCTCCCTTCAATAATCGCTGACTTGGACGATGGCTGATGCGTGAGTCATGCTCATGAACAGGTGCCGTTAGTTGGGGCTGGCCATATCTGGACTACTATTATTTAAACTGATTGTAGTAGTAATTTCCAGGACTGTTTATATGTATGAACATTATATTACATTGTCCTCGCATATAATTTTCACTTATAAGCAATGTAGCCATAAAAACATGTTGAAAAAGAGTTTCCTCGGAGTTTCTTGCCTGTTCTTCTCCATATAACAATAGGCAACTAACCACTGACTTATTCTGATTGACTCCTACTCCCAACAGTTAAAAAACAGTTAACCAGATAAAACCTGATTTGATTTGTTAATAAATACACAATACTTCTCAGAATCGCAGAATCTAACATGAAAACCACTATTTGGACGTAGTAGTCGTAACGGTATCAATATTAAGTTTAATCTGGGCCAAAATAAACGAAAGTTTCTTTTTTAAGTTCATCATTTGTATTTAGATGAACTGGGTTTTAATTTCGCCAACGAAATGTCCTAATGACTATAAATTAGATAGCAATAAACGTACACGAACAAGAACTTCCTCCCCATTATGGTTATTTACTGTGAGTGTAGTACTATATATAACGTGTATAGCTACAGCAATTTGCATGAGAAGCAATTTCATATACCGGTACTGCGCCAATTAATCTATGTATGCAGCGCAGACAATATCCTGTTCAATAAGTAGCAGTTTTAGTATCATTATACTGACCTGCACTACCGACGTAAACTTACTAATAACTGCTTAGTTTACTTAGGGTTTAATTATTTCAAAAAATATCTCTAGAAGTACAGTCGGGTCAGGCGCTTTTTCCCCCAAAATTGTCAGAGCACCAAGTTCACCAAGATAATATTGACGAAAGGGTTGGTAAAGGGGTGGTTGCTTTTGATAAAAATGTAGCGAAATTTTGCATTTCGTTTAAATTTGGGATAAAACATTTGGGACAGAAGAACAATGGCCATTGCAATTGCATAATATTTTTGATGTCAATCAGGTTTTGTAATGTAGCAGCCTAAACATGAAGTCGGTACTAAGGATCAAATTTCTACTGAGAAATTTCAGTTTTCATTACTAAGGTATTGAGTAGAACGTAAATTGGTTGTTATCTACTGATTTGAAAACTGTAAATAGTGCAAATAGTCAGTAACTACATTGCCCTATTTAACACGATTTTGCAAAATCGACATCGACAGTCGAAAATACGCTCAGCACACTGTCACTATAACCCACTCTAAACACACACACACTCCAAAAATTTGGTTTGAGGCGTTAGAAAAGACTTATATTAATTAATGTGATACCCACGTAACTAAAAAAAAAGTATTATGTCAAGCTCCGTTCAGAGTGAATGAAAACTTGATGTGGTGATATGCATATATAGTAATAAGTAATAAGTTCAAACTTAGTGATGGGAATAAATGTTACTACTGCATATTTTTTATCGATTTCAGATATTTCTAAATCAGTATAAAAACCTTTCGTCTATAGTTATGAAGAGTATTATTTGCATTGAATAACAATAAAATTTTGAAGTTCAAGTTCAAACTTAGAGTAATAAACAAACTAAAGTAAAATAATACTAGATTCGTCCCTTGAGTCCTCAGTTACATTAACAATTAGTTCTGATGTATGTGTGTCATTTTTCACGAAACGTCTGACCTGACCGCATTTTCAAATATGTTTAAAAAACTACCGAACTGTTTCATTGCATCTGTCTGATGGACATGGTTTTGGTCGTATAGGCTCTCGTACTGCAATCGTGTGGTGATTTACGTGTGCTAAAGAAAAATCAGTGTAGTTCGAACATCCTATTAGGATGCAGACGGAGAAAATATTTATAGAAAGAGGGAAGAATATGTTAGAGTATTGAAAAGGACTTCATCATTTACAAAAATAAAAAGTTAAATCTTACGGCAACATGTAATTGACAAAAAGCCGGCATTATAAATTATATATAAATTTTTGTTAATTTTATTATTAGATTTAAATTAATAAACGAGTACAAAAGTACAGTTTTCTTCCTCACTGTAGTAATAATTGTAAGGAGTTTGAAAATCTGGAATTACTATTCTTGTAATTATAATTGTCGTCTGATCAATCAAAAAAGAATGAAATAAAACAGCAATTTTGATCAACTGTCACTCCCAACGACAGAGCGTAAAATAGCTGTTGAGCTACTTTACATGAGGGTTCCTTTAATGAACGCATATCGTTGTCCATCGCTCAAGTATTGTTTAAGAATGGAAATTGCCGACTCTATGTGTCCGGGCTCTCTGTGAGTCCTCATATCATTGTTTGTGCATACGGGTGTAAGTATATTGAACTTGGGTAAAATAAATTTACTTTTTAATTGATTAAAGTTCTCTCTTAATCGAAGCGGCAGCGTGTTAGGCCATCACAATTTGACTACTAATCGAACTCGAGACAAAGACAATAAAAGAATGCACAGACTATTGTCAAAGAGCAAAATCGATTTCAATGAAGTTAAGTTTAGTTGAAACGTATTTGCAGTAGATTTGTCACATTGACTTTTAAAGGGATTTCGAGTGAGTAAGATAATTATCTTACATAATGTTACTCGTAATGTTTAAGAGATTCTTCTATGACAACATATATTATTTTTAATTAGTATAAGCTTACCTTTAAAAAGATAGTGGTGTTATTTTTATATTAAGGATAAGAATAAAAAATCAGTAATCGTCGGATTGGCAAGCAACACTTTTAATAATGTATTTCTTGTCGCTGATTCAAATGTTTGACGTACCCAATCCTCTTCTGATTGTAACCTCAAATAAACTTATAACAGCGCCATCAATCACGAAACCATGTTTGGTAATTATGCGGTTCGACATGAGCCAGTATTAATTGCCCATGGGCTGTGTCCACTATCAAATTAGCTGTTGATTTAAACGTACCAAACACTATCATTAGTTCTGTATCCTTGAAATTTGATTTATTTGAAATCCTGCTTTAACTTGTTGTCTCTGTTGAACGTTTACTTAGGGAAATAAGGATTGTCCTCACAGATAACTCCTGTATGGCCGTAAAGAATGTTCTTACATAAGGAATAAGACGATTCGAGACAAATATTCTAATTCGAAGGCGTATGAACTGTATACACAATCTATAATGTTTTATCCAACTCGAATCCAACGTTTAGCACATTTTCCAGATGAATGAATATTTAGAATTAGTTATTTAAATCGTTTACCAGGGTAAATTATGTTTTACGAAGAGTTCACTATACCTTTTACTAAACAAAGGAAATGGAACATTTTATATGAGGTATGGAGGTATATTATTTGGGAATGCCCAGCGTTGCTTACTCAGTTGTTGCTTAACTACACAGTATATTTTAATCTCACCATGAATGGCTTAGGTACCTGCAGCAATGTAATTGAAATTTATCGGTGTAATGCATTACATTATTGACGGCACCAGTATTTTTGTATAGTGGCTGGTTAATGCCTTGGTGTCAACGACTCGCTTGTCACCCGGTATATACGGCCACTGAATATTTATGGCACGATTGATCTTGTCCTCCGTGAAAACCAAGCTTGTGTATTGGCGATGCCTCTAGAATGACATATGGACTCATTAGACTATTGTTTGTTTAACGAAAGTAATTTTACATAAGAAATGATTTGCATATAATATTGTGTAGTCAGTACTCGATATGATTCTTTAAATAAGAATCGTCCATTTCCTTGTTTTATACAAAACCGTTCGATATTGTTTGACTTATTACAAATTAGAAATGGGCGAGCTATACGCTACTCTGTTTAGGGAATGACGAAAAGTATTTAAGGTGATAATAATTTGATTTTTATTTATGAATTACTAGCAGCGCCCCGCGGTTTTACCCGCGTAAGTCCCCATCCCGTGGGAATATCGGGATAAAATATAGGCTATATGTTAATCCACGTCTCCAGCTATCTACATACCAATTTCATTGCAATCGGTTCAGTAGTTTAGGCGTGAAAGCGTAACAAACATCCATACATCCATACATCCATACATCCACACATCCATACATCCATACATCCTCACAAACTTTCACGTTTATTATATTAGTAGGATTGTTTGTCATAGTTTTAGCTGACTGCTAATATGCTTTTTTTCTGGAGATTTAATACAGATACCACAAGAAAGTTGCGTGTTCGCTGCTTAAATATTAAATTGAATAATTAACCTTGATTGTCAGTTATTGATGCAAATATATGCTAAGTACAAAATATAGTAAAAATATACAGTAGAAAGTTTTATAATTTCATTTACAAAATACTTCAAATGTACTGAGGAAAGTATGTTTCGATACTAACCAACTCGACTGAAGATCGAGCGCCCAAGAGGTAGTACCGTATCTAACGACTAAAATTATATCTGCTGAAAGGTAGTCTGCCGGAGGTAGTTGTATAGTTTGTAAACAAGGTTAATCACAACTTGTGTCGTCACTGTCCAGTAATTTGTCGATTAATGTTCAAAGTCCATCACAGTGAAGTCACGCATACGAGCGCTTTAGTGACGCCACTTATAAATCCTTTTGAGGTTGAAATCATAAATAGCTAAACTATGACTTGACATCTCCGTTGTTGACTTGTTTACGCGGTAAAGTCCAATTTTCACGGTAAGCTTGAAGTATGAATCAAAACACGTAGTGTAGCCCGAATGGGCGGAGGTTGTATTGCACCCGATATGGACCGCTGCACTTTGTGATTCATTGATTGTATTATGAATATCTTGGAAAATTAATGCAGTACTCTTTGCGAAACTAAAATAAACATAGTTAATCGAAAAAAGCCGTAAATAGTATACAGCGTATAAATACTACCAAAACAAGCCGACGAACCGAAAGGTAACTTAGGCTGGGCCATGACACTGAATATGTTCTTAATAGTTTATTGTACCCATGGATGTTTTTACTACACTCCAAGTTGTCGACGGATACGTGTACGTGGATAAGTGCAATTTGCTAGATCAACGCAACCAATACGGAGAGGCTAGTGATGCCCTGAAACATTGCTCCAGCTCATGACTTAAAAAGACTATGGGTCTCTTTAAGCCATGGGCCTAAGATATGGGTTGTTTTAAAATACTCGAAGTCGACAATAGAGTTAAGAAGACGGTTATGCTGAGTGCTACATAAGTATGTGACGCAGAATCCGACTCCGACTCTAAAAACGTGAAGTAATTATAATGAAACGGTTAAACCAACAAGAAAAAATTTCAAATAATGAAATAACTAACTGTATTTACCCAATTTTTTTACTTCAAACAATATTCCTTTGCTTAAACACTCAATGATGCTGTCTTGTCAGAGTCAGATTTACGAGTTCCCACACGAAGCTGTACTTAGAAATCCCATCTAATGTGTTATTCTTTTAATACCTACAATTATAGGTTTCTTTGAATCGATGATTATGTTCTCTTACGTTTTTAATGTAAATAAAGTGAAGTGGAGATTCCGGATTTGAGTTTATTTGCATTCTATCATAAAAAACATGCAGTACACTATATTGTACTTTATTTAATTCTACAGGTTTACTTTATATGCGAGATAGATGTATGTGTGTGAGTTCGTAAGACGTCGGTTAAATATGGTTTTTGTGTTGAATAAACGATTCTTTCTTAGACACGTGCTTGGCTTTTATGGTCAACGCAATTTGTCATCTGTCTACAGCTAGATCATCAGTTACTGGAAATCATTAAATAACGATAGAGCGTATCCTGGATTCAATATGGAGATTGACTCGATTATTTCTTATATATTATGTGTATAATTACTGATCTAATAAACGGGTAATGGCGTTTAACATCCTGATATACTATTTATGCTTATATGATGTTTTTTCTTCGAATCCACACTCGTATTAAATCAATTCTTTCATTGAAATTAACGTCCGGGGTCAGCGGCCCTTCCATCACGATTCATGTAGTTTATTCGTAATCATGACGCTCAGACACTGAAGTTAAGTCATGCGTGGTCATTCTTTAAAATATATCTTATAAGAAAATATTAATCGGTAATGAGTCAGCTGTGTGCAAAGTATACTCTGTATTTTTGTCTTGTCTGTCACTCATCTATTAGGAATGCCATGACGTTGTGTGACAGCTTTTGAGCTTCGGAATGATGTCATTGTCTTGTAAAGATGACTAGCGGCGCTATAATTACAATTTACTCCGTTTCGTCACTACTCCATATTACGTCAACATTGGGTATTTGGGGCTCTGAGCCAGTGGTAGCATTGTTTTGATTCTGCAAGTATTGCGAGGGTGTCACTGTATTGGACCACCATCTTTTGGCCTTGACATCATCCTAAACAGATGCCACATGCAAATAAGTTGCGTTGCGTAGTTTATACTGTAAGGTTAACGCTTCCCTAGGAATACGTCATACCTACGCGGCGATACGCCGTTTTACGGTGACTTCGTCCTGATGCATAACACGTGCTCGACTCCTACGCATGCACGTTGTAGTCGTCGTCATTAGGCACCTGTTACGGCTGTTACACGTATTTGGTCATTCTGAGTGTGCCTTAGAGGCGCCTTTTGCCCTGGGACGAGTTGGATTTTCTCAGTATTGTTTACTTTGCCAGTTAACGATTGGATTGCAAATCAATGTGTAATCGATGTGTACGGGTTTTACCTTAAACGAAACACAACATAATTTAGTTTTTTATAATGTACTTCTTTTGCGAAATTTGTGTGTTCAAAATACAAATAAACACTAATTCAATAGCTCGTCCCACGACCATTTCGAATTACAGAATTTCAATTTATTTTTCATTCCTTTATTCGTCCCATTGATTTTGTTTTTACCAAATCTAAGGTACAGTCCGCCTGTTCCATAAATCCCTACCAAGTTATCCCCATCGACAACGCTATCTTAGTTAAATATATACAACGTGTAAACAGCAAGGTATAGTCGTATTTTAGAAGCGTTATGTATATATTTATTGATAGCAGCCCTATATCCTATGAAATATTTATAAGATAGAGCTAGATAGCTTTATGGGTAAATTTTATCAGTTTTAAAATAAGATTCACGGGGTCTATGCGATTCTGTAATGTTGAAATATAAATTAACTTTTAATTAAGTTAACTATTATATTTCATGCAGTTTCCGTTTAAAAATCAAGAATATTAATCAATGGGACGAATCACCTAATGCAAAATATGTATATAATATACATATTAAAATTCTGTTTTGTTCCACTGAATTACACCAAATAAAATATAATTGACTGCCTTAACTCAACTTTAATAACGATATTAAGTAATGATCTGGTATTATCGAGATTTATGGTAGATAAGTTATTTGAATAAAATTATTTATGTTGTTTCTATCAGTTCAGAAAGGCGTTCCCTTCAGCCAGGTGCGTAATTGAACGTAATTTTTAGTCACAGCAGGTCGGCCTTGGCGGTGTCACGACGTTCTAAGTTGTTAATAATAGTAGATAATAACTAATAAAATGAAAGGTTTTAAGAAACTAGTGATTCATTAGCAAGGCAGGGTCAGCGTGTGAATAATTTTGGGTGTTTAAGGAAGTTGACATTAACACTTATGCAGCCTTGCGGTAGATTTGGTTAAATCTCTTACAAAAAGAAACTAGATTCTGAATGTTATAATTTTATTAATGTTTTGACCTAACAATATGAAAAAACACGCCAGTTGAAATGACTGGTCATTATCATTTAATAGTACTCTCGTCAAAAGATTTATAGTCTGCAAACGATGTCGCAATTGCTCTGGTATTGAACTACGAAATAAAATGATCCAGTGAGTGATCGACATATCTAGAACCTGCGTATTACTTATGTCACTTTATTTGCTCTCGAGTACATGCTGGCTTAGATTAGTCTCCTTGATAAACGAAAAAAAAAAGCAATCATGGGAACTGCCGACAGAAGTGAAAATTTAAAAGTTTTAAAAAATGACTTGGATAAGTAACCTATGTATATACGTATTGTTACGTATTATATTATTAGCAGGTGAGGCATAAGTTTTGCCCCTACCAAAAATCTCTCAACTCAAACTCAAAAAAAAAAAATTCCAGTAACAGCAGCTTAGATAATTAGGTACTTAACTATTTTTTTAAATTTCTTCCAACCTAGTTCCGTTATTAAATAGATGTAATTTAATTGATGTTGTCTTAAAAATAAACAGAAGTAAATAAAAAGGAAAACAAAAAAGCACACAGCTCGACTGTGTAAAAAGTTAACAAAAAATATCGGAACAAGATAAACATATATAATCCAATATGATAAATAATGTTTTTGCGAACTTCAGTTTCGTGCATTAATTGTCACATATCCTAGGCTTACTGGTATCCATACAAGAAACTTTTGAGAGCATAATCCTTCGTTGCAGTCGGATAATGCGTCACCTTGATTTTCCTAGAAAATCTATAAATCTGTGAAGTTCGCAATGCTGCTCGATTTATCACTTGGATTCTGAGTTGACCCCCTGTTGCATAGAAAGTATATTTTATTAAATGAAAAAAGATCCCATTCGTTCTTTATCATGATAAATCTGGCTCATGACTTCGTTCATAACAACGTTAATTCGACAAGTAGAAAAATAGCGTAAAAGTAATAAACATTTCGTTCTCATAGCTCAACCAATAGTAGGTACTATGGAAAAATAATTACCTTGTCCGTTTAAGACCTTTACCTTTACCTTTGACCTTTACCTTTGTGTGCGAAGTTGTTTAAAATGTGAAAGAGATTAATTTTACTTCAAAATTATGTATTAATGGCTTAAATCGAAGCCCATATGCACATATACAATGGATGTTTCAAATGTTGTGAAATTTTATCAAAAAGGTACAATAGTTTCGGAGGGTATTGACTACATACAATTAGTCACGAAATTCGTATTCTTTCTTCATAACATTCGTGTAAAGTATAGGTTGATTAAACTTGCCACAAAACTAAGAAACTGTATCAAACATCAGGTTTCTTTTAGTCCCAACAAAGAGTACCTACTACTGACGACTGCGCAAGCGCAATTTAAACTTAAATCGGATTTATAACCGTAGAGTGGGTCGCTACTGTTGAACTAGGCCAACAACACGGAACAACATAGTATTTCATGTCTTAAATTACATTTTACAAGCGACAAGTCTACCAGTTTGGGGATGGATTACAGTAGTAAAACCGATTCAAATAGCTGCAACTAAATGTCTTGTGTTTCTACAACTAAGTGTTTCTCATAGCATTTTACATATTGATTTAAATGTGCTCTTTATAAATGCACGAAATTTTGTAAAATTTCGTTACTTTTTAATTACTACTTGTAACGTGGGTCACACATTTCATGCACTATGAACGAACCAAAATTTACATCTAATAATTAGGCAATAATGGATAATGATTTGCTACTTTTCTATGTATATGAAGAGAAAAATACTGGTTTTACTTTAGTAGGCTGTCGTTTGTTTTCCGATTTTAAGTTGTCTGTTACTATAGAGCTTTTATATAGTTTTCAATAAACAAGTAAAGTAAGCAGTTAGTGTTTTTTACGAAGCCTATTTGCAACACTTGTCAAACGATGTTGTCACTGTCACGGCTGTCACTGTCACTGCTGTCACGTGCCTAGCAATAAAACGCAACCTAGGTCAGTCTATCAATACAATCTGCTCTCTACTGTTTACAAAATTATTATATAAGCCTAGATAAGGATTCTCTTTGTGTTGTGAGATATTCGTTTAATATTTTCTCACAGTTATTGTTTAGTAATGGCCGCGCGTGTAACATTGGTAGCATGTGCAGTTGCGTTTACTTGGCAGTTATAACGTCATAATTATCTTGATGTGTATACGTATATATACTGATGACAATGAATTTATAGATTATATAAAGGCCTAGTATTTCAAGATAAGATAAAAAGTTGTAAGGTAAACCTTAATGTTAATGAATTATTTTACTCACAAGTATTGTCGACAACAATTTCGACTTTACAACCAGAAGATATTCATACCATCATAGATAATTATTGGTAAAGGGGTCCCTTTCTGTAACAGGATACTATTCCCTGTAACTTGTATGAAAAGTTTCATTATCAGATTAATAACGACATCTTTCTAGGGCAAAAGTCCAGTAGTGAGACTTTGCAGGTGTCATAAAAGTTGTTTTCGTTGAAGAACCTTTGAGACCACTGCTCGGAATTGAACCGCGACATATTGGTAGTATTCTAAAGGACTCCGTTTGGTTGATGACTTCAGTTGAGTAAAAATAAATTTTATCGAATTTTATTTCAACTATTACTATTACCGTGTAATAGACGACATGTTGATGGATAGCGGCACAATACTACATTCATATTATGAAGTTTGAAGTATATTTTATTATTTATTACATTAATAAAAACAGCAATAATAGTTTTTATTATACAGGCTAAAAAGAAGAGTTCCTGCCTTGTTGTGTAATGCTACTATACCTGTTTTCGAAACTGTCACGGTTTGAGGCTATCATAGTTTCGGGAAAACCAAGTGCATCGTTTCAACTGAATGTTGTCAGGAATTACAGTTTCTGTAAAAAAATTATCATAATGTTAAATTTAAATATTATATGACTTTTTATAAACTAAAACGAAAACTTGTGGCAACTTTTTGTAATACTTTTGGAAACCTTCCTAAGTTCGTATGTTTGTCGTTATCGTCTATGAACTTTTTGTATTTTTGTATAAACCAACAGTGAATTTGTTACAAATATTTTTATACTTAAATATTCACACACAAATACATTTAAAATAAATATTACATTGCCGAGTGAAGTAGCCATGTAAATAATAATTTTGTCACGTTTGGTTTGACTTGAACAAATACGTGTGATGTAAATCAGAGTATGGTGATAACTTGCTTCCTAAGTATTTATGTATGTATATAAGGTAAAAATAAGTTTTGTTCCAGGTTCCTAATATTTGCATGCAAAGTTATTGTTACTAAATATGGGCTCTTCATAAAATGTCGTTCAGTAATAACAACTTTCACCATTGATAGAATTCATCTGTAGCTTGAAATATTAAAACTTTTTCCAAACCTTAAAAAGTCTATTTACTGCTTATTCTATTTGTAGTAAAATTATCAATTACTAGAGTCACTGGCGCGCGTATCATATAATATCTGTACTTATAACGGGTTATTGACGTCTGAGTAAGCTGAATGTGAGTACATCAATATGGTCACTTTTTCGCTCAGTCCAAATCGTTGAGCCGGTGACCAATATGAAAGTTTTGATATGCCTATAAACTATTGAGGAACTAAAAAAAATATTATTAGATAAACATTCTTGGCATTGTTGTCAAAAATGTTATTTTGTCCAAAAAAAATTTAAAATAATAACGAAACACTGTATGTGGCTTCTTTTACTTAGGCGTTTTCATTCACCGTATTGATTTAACCTCATTTTAGTCCACATTGTACTTACTCTGTACTTGTAAAAATTCCACAACTATAATATCACACTGTAAAGCATTATGTGGGGCGTCGTATGACACCAATAATTTATATTTGAATACAATGCCCGCTAAATGCGTTGTTTACTGTGAGCAATAATAATAATTACACTGTGCATCTGTTTGTCGTGACTGTAGGGTGCGGTAACGATGCCGCAGATAACTGACTACTCGCATCTAATTTATTAAAGTGGGTAAGGAATAAAGAGATCTTTATTTTAGTCAACTGAAGATGTTGGGACCCGCCCAAATCTAAAACCGGTCTGAATGGAGACCAGATGACGGTTTCATTGAAAGTTTTAATGCTTAAACTTTCATACACACACTCTCATTACGATCCTTCTATGTCATTCTGATACATGATGGAAGTAATTAATAGTTTTATGATTTTTGTAACACTTACTCTAGTAGATGTTTTAAATATCAAAACTGTTCCTTCTTGTTAACTAATGTTTATATACATATTAGCACGCACTAAGAAAATATACCACTATTTACGGATACAAAGCATATTCAGATTTAAAATAACTACATTTGTGAATCACATTAATATGTTTTCACCTAGGGTCTCTTACTTATTCAATGTAATGAAGACCACTTAAACCTCTAAATCACCCATGCAGTAACTATAATTTACTGAGCAACGCCACCGAATTTTTTACCGAGTTATACGCTTCTCTAGTTATACTCCAAGGTCCTGGATTGTCGCAGATAAAATTTAAATAGAAAATATCCAGTCAATGATATACTTACTTTTACTGCTAGTATCTAAGAGACACGTGAATTCATATCCAACCATAAACTTCTCCCTCTGTAATTAACATATGAGCATCACGAACATCCCGAGACGAAAATATATTTAATACCTATGCTTCGCCATTTTATTTCAGGCTCCCCTACTTACAGGGGAGCCTGAAATAAGGTGGCTAGCGTTTATCAGCCACAAAGAGGATCAACTCCTAAAGTCCAACGCTAATTAATTTAACTTGTTATCTTAGAATGAATATTATTTAAATAACAAATAAAATAAACAATTTTTTAGATATTTAGGGTTTCTTGCTGAAATTATAATTATCAGGAAGTTATTAAATTTACTATAATATTTGGCTTTAACCTGTTAAAATATAAAGTTCATATAAAATATTCTAAACACACATGATAACAGGTTTTCTGTGTAGAGTTTTTATAATTGTACTAAACTGATACGATGACTAAGATTTGTTACTCTTTGAACTAAAAACCTGATTTTAGGGTAGGGAGTTCCTTCCTAGGTTATATCATGAGCGCCCGGCCATAGACACCCGTGACGGAACACCGTGTGGTTTTTAACCGACGAAAAAAAAAGAGGTTCTCGACCGTATAATTTTTTTTTGTCTGTCCAGCCTTCACTCCGTTATTTATAAACCGATTTTGATTAT
The DNA here is from genome assembly GCA_949752705.1 of Callimorpha dominula. Lineage (NCBI taxonomy): Eukaryota > Metazoa > Arthropoda > Insecta > Lepidoptera > Erebidae > Callimorpha > Callimorpha dominula. The sequence goes on along the minus strand of OX457010.1, from coordinate 8,650,919 downwards.
ATTTTTTTTGTTAAATAGGGTATACCTCAAGGGTGGTCCCATGTCAAGGAACTCAGGATCTGATCTGTCGTCATGAGGCGGGTCATTTCTTTCCCTCTGATATGGCGAAGGAGATGATGACTGGTCCATGCGTCATACTCGTGAACGGGTGCTGCTTGGGGTGACTGGTCGGCCTAGTCAGCGATGCTTTAGCCTATACTATTATTTTGGTTCGTTCAACTGCAACTCTAGCCTCTTAATCCAGTCACGAATTATTTTTAACTGTAGATTTTGTAATTGAATGAAGGTAGATGTGCACCTTGAATGATTTCTATGTTTAATAAGTTCAAACCTTCAACGGTATCACTGAGTGATTTTTATTTTTTAGTACGTTAGCTTTTGGAGCATTTCAATAAATTGAAATTCAAGTGGCATCAGCTTGCATCCTGTTTACCTTTCGTGTAACACTAACATTATTGTACCTGAAGATCTGACTTTTAAAAAGAGTGGCCATGAGTTTCTTTGCCAGTATTCTTCTCATAAGGCTTTACGCATTTTGGAAACTGGAACTTATAGATCGACACAAGCAGGCAGTAGATTTTGGTGTTTTCACCTAATTTACCTCGACAATCCAGAACATGCTGTGGCGTCTGTTTGCGACGATCTATGATTTTAACTCTAGCTTCAATTTAACGTTCATAAATGTCACTTAGTGTCTTAAATGAATAAACGAATTTGAATTTGATGATGGGATCCTGATAAAATTGAGAGAAACCCTCAAAAGTTATAGGAACGAATAGTGTTTCTGTTTACTTTTCATTACTTTATCAGGTATTTGCGTTTAGAAATCATCACATCATGTAGCTGAGCTGATGATGAAAAAAAATCATAAAATAAAAATCTTTTTAACAAAAAATTAAACCGACGAAAATAACTAAAAAGCAAAAAAATAAATAAACCTTAAGTCTTAAGAATTGAGTTTACTTTTCATTACTTTATCAGGTATTTGCGTTTAGAAATCATCACATCATGTAGCTGAGCTGATGATGAAAAAAAATCATAAAATAAAAATCTTTTTAACAAAAAATTAAACCGACGAAAATAACTAAAAAGCAAAAAAATAAATAAACCTTAAGTCTTAAGAATTAAGCTTATTTACATAAACTATCAAATTTTATATAAACTTATTTTGAGTCGGCGCCAAATAATGAAATGATTAATTACCTACGTAGAGCCATGTCCATTTCTACGTAGGTACATATAAAATTCTGATAATTAATCAGTTTGTTGTTTGGCGCCGACTCAAAATAAGTTTATACAAAATTTGATAGTTTATGTAAATAAGCTCAATACTTAAGACTTAAGGTTTATTTATTTTTTTGCTTTTTAGTTCTTTTCGTCGGTTTAATTTTTTGTTAAAAAGATTTTTATAGTCGGTTCGATTCCGACATACCCACTTAGCCGAGTATTAGGTCGGTGCCGTGGTACCCGAGGGGGATTCCACACGTTAAAAAAAGGGTAAATTGTGCAGATAGCTCGATATTTGAATAAGTTCCAAATCATAGTTTTAAATACGCCTCCTTATCTTCCTAGATGTGTTTATAATCATACATTAAAGAAAGAAAGAAATCATTTATTTTGCTAGCACATAAATAACAAATAAATACCAATAAGGTTCCCATACCTTGTGTGTGATACAAAAATGGTCCTTAGTTCAGCATAGTGGTGCTTCGTGTAAATACCCGAAGCGGCGCTGATATTCTGCTAGGGCCAAAAATTACCTGCACGGGCTATAAGCAGCCACAGATCATGGTCCAAATAAATACAAAACCTATACACTTATTAACATACTATAAATTATAGCTTATATGTATATTATTGTGTTAAATATGTACATGTATTACTAATAAAATAACAGAATAACAATTATGAACAAAATACATAAATAATACATTTTTACAATAGGTATCATCTACGTTGTGCTTGTTTATTGTCAGTATAGCTTTATACTTTATGTTTCAACGTGACGTATAATTATGTATTTGACATAAGTTTGATGTCTTTGAGCGTCTTTTAAGCGCATTAGTTAACGTAGTGTTTATATACTCTTGTAGGAGTAATTTGTATGACCACAAAAAATATGAAAAAAAAAAAAAATATGTATACATATACTAGTAGGTATTACGTGCTGGGTCAATTATAAATTCAAAGAAAAGAAATGTCTCAGTAATCTAAACTTGTTGTTTCTGTGCATTTATAAACCTCTTACTAAAAGTGGTAATTGAATTTAGCTCACGTAACGGAGGTGGCAGGTTATTCCAACAGCGAGTGGAGTGGCAGTTAGCTTGAAACTTCCTCGGAAAGCAGAGCCGTTCTATACCTCAGCGTAACTAACAAATACGAAGAGGCTCGCGTCTTGTGTTTATTATGATTACATGACCAAGCAAGCTTTTCATTCAGGTATGCAGGTCTCCCAGTCAGAACAACACCAAAGAGAAGTGTAGCCAAGTACAGGTTTCTGCGAGATGACATGTTCAACATATTAACATTGTTACTGAAGGGAGTAAGATGTGATCGTGGTGGAGTATGATAGCAGAAACGTGCACAAGCATTTTGCACCCGCTGGCCTAGCTTTTGAGTCCTACTTAACAGGCAAGGACCATACACAGTGTCAGTATAATTTAGTTTAGATAAAATTAGCAACTCACAAAGTGTGATACGCATACAGATAAAGGGACGGACCCTGTAGAGCAACTTTAGACGTTAAAAGCAATTCCGTACCACTTGATGAATGTGAGATTTGAACTGAAATAAACCATCAAAGACTACTCCCAGGTTGCGAGCTTTGTGCACCTGCTTAATCTGAGAACTGTCAGATTAAGCAATTGCTGTCAACAACCTGACAGCAATTGTTTTACATTCATTCATACGTATGCAACTACGCGGGGTTTGAATTAGGATGCTGTTGTATGACAACTTTAAAATATTCTTAGAATTTTATTTTACCGGAAAAGCCAAAAGAAAGGGCTATGATATAAGCAGACTACGTCTCCGTATGTTCACCGTACTATCTAAGCTTTTCTAAATTAGGTATCTATATAGTTATTATAGTTCCATTTTATACAAAATATATATATATATACAAAAATCAATATAAAGATGTTAGGTACATAAAAAAGTACCAAGCGACAACAAAACTATTTCACTAACGTTGAAGCGTTATTGCAGCTAGCCACCTATTGGCCGTTAAGAAAATCATTCATGCAAAAACAGAAAAGTATCAAATAAAATAAATAATTCGATAAGCTATTAGACGACTACAAACTTAACTAATAAGATTTTTCATTTTGTTTTCTTTTGTATTTAACATTAAATTACATTACACGGTAATAGTAGATAACAGGTTTTCTTTTCTTCAAGTGTTCTAGTTTAGATAAAGATATTGATCCGGTTATTGACACGTTATTGAGAATACTAATAATACACTTTCTAGAGGAAGCCAGACTAGGTAAAAGTAGTTTTGTAATTACGACTTTTTAGAGAAAGAGAAGGATCTTTCAAAGATCGATTAAAAATACCTCAGCTGCGAGGAATTAGGCGTCGCAAAGCTTGCTCAGTATAAATTAATTGTCTTTGTCTAGTGTTTATTTTCTAGACTTGAAATCCTTCAACGAATTTTACATAAACATTATGTGTGATATTGGATACGGATGCACGCACTGGCTCACCTCGTGGTTGTGCAATTATAGGTGAATTTGTCACGAGCTTTCCGTGTGACACTCAATGCCAAATGACTATCGCTGGTGCGACCACTTTGTGTTGCACTTGCTGTTGATTGCTTATGGATGAGAAGCGAAGAATATGCCGTGACTGTGATATATAAATTGGAATTTAGTAAGGCGTGTCCTTAGCTAATTATAGAAGATTTAATACAGAAATATATTCAAATAATGGTGGTGTTTCGATAAATAAAAAAAAAATCACGATCATTTCCCTAGTACCTTATAAACATATAAACATAAACAATTTATTTCATAAATAATGCACATATTTACAAAAATAGGGAGTCTCTTTTTAAGTTAAAGAATACCTGTGCCAGGAGACTCCACCTTTTACAGTGTCATGGTTGTGTTGTCATCTTATGGTACATTTTGGTTTAACGAAAAAAAAATACAATGATTTTCCTTATATGAATTTTATGACTTGGGCGAGAAGACCACAGTGTGATTATACAACATTCCTAGACTACGTAGAAATTTTAACATTTATTTCGAATTAATGAATGTTTTATTTTGTAGTCTGATCGTTTGTGGTTAGCCAAATATGGTGGCGCTTGGTCTGGCGCCAACGACCCACAGGTTCATAAAAAAAAGAGTTATCACTGTTGTAATAATAAAGTCGGCAATAAACTTAGCTATCGATAATGACTATATTTATGATTATTATGAAGTGTGTCGATATTAGGTGTGACTGTGTAATCGTGTGCAATCTAGCTATTCTTAGTTTTCATGCTCATTTCTATAGCCAATTGTTTGTACTGACAGGATTATGGTTATGGATTTTCACTGATATTGATTGAGAGTCGCGACTAACGCAGTAGAGGTAGAATTAAAATGATTTCATCTTTATCATTGTTACCATATGACATCTACGAATAGACGTTACAGTTTAGATTATTCCTAATAAAAAAATTAAAAAATCGCTCTTACTTTGTTACGGACTTTTTGATCGAGGTTCAAAGAAACTTACTAATTGTTTAAATTTAATTAGCTGTGTTCCCATTGTCTGATATGTCACCTAATAGGTGTGGCTTCAGGTCCTCAATTATAGATAAAGATCGAGGTTTATACCCATATAGGCTACCGCAGCCTGATCACAACCACTGAAACATCAACTTAAGTTTTTGGAATAATGTACCTAAACCAATAAAAGAAAATTTATTGCATGGTATATTTTTTTTGACAAATATATTGTCGTCTCAAAAACTACAATAGTATGTGCAGTATATGTATGTATATGCGAGTATGTATACTAATTATGTACCTACATGTACAAATTATCATTCAGTATGGTTTACACCTGATGCTAATGGCAGGCTGTCAATAACAATGCTCTGAAAGTTACTCGTTACATACAGAGGTATGCTTCTTCGTCTAATCATCACTTTTTTTCTCCTACTTCGAAAGTTACAATGGTGTTTTTTTTTTAACTTTATAGTATCGAAACTTAACGAAATAAGAAACCAACAGTGTGCAGGTCAACTAAACTTTTGCAATTTAATTTTTTAAAGAAGAGTTGAACAGTTTCGACTTCAGTGTTCTGAAGCAGCTGGCCTTGCGCAATCGTTGCGCGTGCGCAACGCGTGCGACTAAACGCTATTAATGCCGACAATTTTAATGAATCGAAATTTGGATGGCTGTGTGCTCGTTGTGTAAGAATGGTTTTAAACTGTTGGTAAACACATCTGTTTAATTTCGTATGACTTTAACAAAGGTTTATAGTAGTAGGTTGCATCCGAAATAAAAACTAATTTTGGTTCATCAATCAAACAGCTCATTTATTTTATATGTTTAACTGAATTTCCAAAATCCGACGCATACGGCTAAACATATATCGTACTATAGTCGATGAGCTTCTATTTAGTCAGACACTCAAAACTGAGAAACTAGCTTGGCATAAATAGTTATTAATCACATTAATACTTCATGTAACTATTAAATCGTTAACGTTTTCTATCGTGCTATAGAGAGTAGGTATATGAATAATGATGGTCAGGTTTTAAATAGAGCAGGTAGATTTCGACAGGTAGTGATGGATAATCGCACTTTAATGCGATTTCATTAACGCATGTGGTATCAAATGCCGCTAATCAGGCGATTAATCTTCTTGAAAATAGATGTTTAGTTATATATGAGTTAAATGGTTTAGTAATTGTTATGAAAGTTTAAGAGCAGTTTATAATGGCCTTTTAGTAAGGAGTGCTAGGTATACATCACTCGTTTAAGTAATATATAGCCTAACATAGGAAAGTGCTGGCTATAAATATTATAATTATATTGATATTATTTTCACTATTAATGTAAGTCATAAGGTTATAAAAAAAAAAGATTTCTATAGCTAAGAGAGCAACTTTAGCTACGGGCTAAGAATTTCGTGACTATCAGCTAAATTCACAAGTTTGTGAAGTGGTTAGTTGACTCAAATTTCAAGTTGAGGTACAGTTTTCTTTCCAATAATAACGGTACTTTTTAAATAACAAAGAACAACACTTAACACTAATCTTATCAAAAGGTGCACTTCCACGACTCTTTGCGTTTACGACATAGACTCGATTAGTAGATGAAATATTATATCAGATAGACATAGGTACATTAGAAATGAAATATTAAACTGTTAATTTAAAGTAGGGCGCCTAACATCGCGGGCGTACACCTTCACTAAAGAAGGTTACGACTTGATAATCTGGTACGCGCTCGGGCTCCCATGACAAAGTTGTTACCATTAATTATAAGTTCATAAACCCTATGGTTTGAGACTAATACACTTAATCCTATGTGGTTTTGCATTAACCGATGGTAAGGATGCTAAGACAGGTGTGGTCAACGCGTTAAGCATTAAGCGTGGTGCGTAAAGCAATTAAAATGCTGAATTACTTTGCTTGTCTTTATACAAATGCCGTTCAAACTCTTGTAGGCCTATTACTTTTCATCCTTTTTTTTTTTTAATAATAATCGAGCTGTTTAATTTGTCTATTATTTTTACTAGTAGGAACAAGGGTGGTTTTAAGGGGAATTATATCAAGCGGTATGTATGTACTGGTAGTGTAATGAATATTCGCCGGAATATTCCCATAATTTCCGACATTCAATTCAATGTTTTTGGTAAACAGAAGATAAATTATGTATAAATATGAAATGATTTTTTTTTGAGATACGACACCTAGAAATACCTTTCTTTGTTGTAGTTAGTTTAAATTAAAAATTAACAAAATAACTCAATAAAAAAAACATAATCTAAATTATAACATCGCTAATTACTATATAGAATAGAAAAGAATATTCTTTATTGTACACCATAATACATTAAACTACAATGATTGATCTTAATATTAATGTTATGTACAATGGGCGGTCTTATCGCTAAGAGCGATCTCTACCAGACAACCTTACTATATAGTTATTTAAACGATAATTAAGGTAATCAATAGGGTAGAACTAGAAACTAAGCAGACCTTAGATATACTTAGATTATTTTTATTGTAAACTCATACAAATGACATATAGATACACCCAGAGCAGTACAAATAGACATATTCATGCATATAGATATTTGCACTGAGTGGGAATTGAACATGGCAACGGCAGTCGCACGCCGCTATGCCACAGAGGTTGTCCAAGAAGTCATCGTTGTGAGAAAAGAACTTGAGAGGTCTAATCAAATTACTAATATCCGTCTAGTAAGCCTTTTTACGTATACATAATAGTAGGTTTGTACCTATGTAGCAGATTATAACTACTATTTGAAACAAAGTTAAACTTATACTTTACAATTATTTGGCTTTGATAATATATTTTCCAAAATTTTTTTTTTATAAAAATTAAAGATAAGTAATGGAATATAAAGTCAAAAAACCAAATGAGGTGTAAAAAGTCCAGCTTTACTTAAAACTCTCACTGGGCACATTTGTTGATTGGAGTTACCATTCTCTGGCTACACGAGAAAGAAAACCATATTTATTACTATAAATCTTGCAACATAGAACCGGGTCCTTCAGAACCTAACAGAATTTGGACTTTCATTTTCTAATTCTCCTTCGCTTTCACTAGAATCCATCATAATTTTCATAGTGTCCCTCTAATGATAGAGATTTCTCTCAAGAACTGGCACTGAAGCCAAAATTTTTCTTACCTTCATTAGTCATTTTAAAACGCTTTGAATGTGAATGAGAAGGCAAGCTTAAGTTTTCATTCCAAATGAAATCCAAAGTATTTTTCATGATCTGACATTTTTTGTGAAAAATTTCAATTTGCACCTCTGATAAATAAAAGCCGACGCGAAATGTCAAAACCTTTCAAACATTGTACTCGTCCTTTATTTGAAAAGTCAACTTCGCTAATACAACATTCGTTACATCACCAGTATGTGCTGATACAGACAACCTAGAGGTTCAAGTCGTCGTTTTATATTTATATTTATAACATTTGCAGGCCCACTTTAAAATTAATAATATCATTTCAACAGGGCGTTCAGGTTTGTCCACAGCATGTGGCACTGTGCAACTTTTAAACGAGTTCGGTATTTCGAAACAGCCTATGGTATCTGGTCTAATTGAACAGAATTGATATGCATATTACAAGGAGGTAAAGCAAAATAATAAAATCTAAAGACTTCAAACTAGCACCACTAAACAATATTGTTTAGTCGTATGTCTTTTGTCTATGGAACACAGTTACAATTGCCTAGTGTGCCTTAGTGAAGTTTTAATTGTAAAAATGACCTCTAAGACCTCGGTCGGCCACGGCCGTGTTTCATTATTTTTACGAAACACCAGTGAATTAGAGCAGTAATGTGCATGCGACTTGTCCTAGACGTATTAAAGCACAATATGCTTACGTAATTTAAACACCAAGGTATAAACAACAAAATATATGCATATAGTACATATTATATTGTTTTAATATGATGCATACCGGCTGTTGTTCGGTTCGCGTGGGCTTGTGAACGGAACGCGGTGTTATTTGTAGAAACACTCTCATAGAAATTATATTTTATAGGTATTTTATTGCACATTTAAGTGAATTTATATATGAATTCACACTAAAAGCATTGCGAACCAGTTACATTCGATTCGATGAAATTTCGTTGCATAGAGAGAAATTCAGTTATTGCTATAACTCAAATGCATAAAACTTTCTACGTTTGTGAAATCCAATATGTATTTAATTTATAATAGGTTGGCTGTAAGTTAAACATTATTGTCTCAGAATATTAAACTGCTGATGGAATTACTAAAATATTTATGATTTTAAAATGCTTGTTCGGTAGATTTGCCTATCCGAAATGGATAGGTTTATGTACCGTTTGTTATTATAGAATGCTGTTTGAGTATTTGGCAGCAAGACAAGAGCTAGTTTGTACCATTTACAAACATCTATACAATTTACAGTGACGTTTATTATACCAATTGACTAGAGTTAGGGGAATCTTGACACTCAGACACAAGACAGCTCCCGATCAAAGTCTGGGACAACCCGGGACCTCGGAACGTCTCAGACTATAATTAGAATCGAGTTCATTTTGACGAGATCAAAAAGGAAACTAACTTTAGTGAAAATCAAGAAATGAAATACCCGAAACCAGTACGAGAGGTTTAATGACAGTAAAAGAAGCTCGTGAGGTGTGTAAGAATAGAAGCAAATGGCAGGCTGTTGTCTCTGCCTTTTACGTAACATAACACTCACGGTTTTTTTTCTTTTGGGGTAAAAAGAAAAAATACCGTGAGTGTTATGTTATGTAAAATACAAATCCTAACATTTATATGTTGTAATGTTAGTAATTATATTCATTTCATTTATTTTGTGAAACTAGAATCGTACAGAACCCACCATATATTTCCTTGCTTTGTTCATTTTACTAAGAACACAATGAAACCGATCAATGTATATTACATTGATCTGTTTTATACAATACATCGCGTTATGTTATGCCAATCTCTGTCAGTCCTTATTTCGCTTTCAATGCAAGGGAATGCGGCAAGGTGTGCCGGATATCAAGCAATGCAACAACCATAACTTAGACTATTTTCTACCTACTCTATATATGTCTATTTCAACGGATATGAGGCCACCCTGGGAATTTAAGTGTGCCCTCATAATAGAAGAACCTTAGTAAAAAGTGTGACAGGTGAAAAGTCTTTTATTTTCTTTAGTAGATATCCCAGCATTCACTTCTAAACATAGACCTATTCCTTAGCTTAGGATGTATGCATTAATTTTCTTTTTCAAAGAGCTCCTACTCTACTCTAAACTAGTTGTAAAAATATCTTGAATAATTGCGAAATAATATTTGCTAAAACTAGCCAGGAAAAGATGGTCCACATGTTTTAATCTGTTTCTAAGTTAGGTGTGCCTTGTTACGATTTATGTGTTTATGACTTTGTTAACTATTTTAGAGACTATAATAGCTTATCGTTTATTTATTACATAAAGCTAATTACTGTACTAGCACTATGCAAAACTGGGCTTGCTTTTAAAGCAATGTCGTTCACCACTAGTTAGTATCAGCAAAAACTCGATACGTAATCGCCATGGATGGAGTTACTGTCAGTGGCCTATAGGGCTATCAATCATTAGTTTATTGATATACCCTATTTAATCTATCTGACATTAGAGTGTTGGCTTCTTGGAGGTATTACTTTGTTTGATATAATTAAATTAAGTATAATTTTCTTACCCCATCATAATGAGGATGAAAGTGATCAGTTTTTAGAAGTTACTTTAGAATTATAAAAAGTAAATTGTTTTTTGTAAGTCATTCTATTAAGTCCTGTTTATTTAAGAAACACGAGCGATATTTCAACTTGACATATGACAACCCTGTAATTGTGGCGTGGGCGCTCGTTCATACGCCATGCGCCGGCGCATGTCGCAAGCCGCTTGCGAAACTGTCTCAATAATGCCTCTCTATGGTCAGCCATTGTGTTCACTTCACAATATCCGCCCTTTTCACATACCAAAAAACTATGAAATAACATTTGTCGTTCGTATAGAATGGTTAATGTATGAACTATGTATTTATGAAGCTAACAACCTGTTATCATTTCCTAGGTAACATTAAAAGAACAAAATGTGACACATTTAAATTACCTTGTACTTTATGTTATGGCCAATCTAAAATTGAGTTCATAAAACCTAATAGTAGTTTGTTATTAAAGATGTCTAATTCTAAATAGGGCCTTGTATTAATAATGCTAAATGAACTTCTAAATTGTGTTAGTTAAATAACAGTAAATTAAGTTGACCTGTACCTTTAACCTGTACTAGTATTTTTTGAGAGTATGTTCCTGGTTTAAAACAATAAATAATCATTTAAATTTAAAGGTTTTGATATATTTGTATTATTAATAAATCTCTATGTAAAACTACACCGTGCGAGTTGTTCAATGGAATGCGCATGACCGCGACCCCGCGTTTACTCACGCGCAACGGACAACACGTTCTTATCCCTTATCAAATAGATCTTGTTCGACAGCTGGACCACACTAGCATTAGCTTTTTGTGTGACTGGAGATAATTAGTGCAAATGTATGTGAACAGGTATACCGGATAAGATCTATTTTTCATAATATATAGGAATGTACCAGTGACTAGGTAATAGGTATAGATACTTATGGCAAATTGCGTTGAGGAAAGATTTTGTCTTGGAACAAATAGATGGTGACTGTGTACCAGTACCTACACCAGTACATGTAACGTAATAAACCTCAATTTTGTAAAACCTATAATTGCCCAAATAAGTATCGCAAATTTTATAAACAGACTATATTTATTAAATACCCACATATTCAATTAACTTTAGTTTATGGCTTGTGATCATAACATGCCATTGTAATCACTACATATTATAAATCAAAGTCCCCACCGCGTCTGTCTGTTCGTGATAAATTGAAAAACTACTGAACGGATTTTCATGCGGTTTTCACTAATAGGCAGAGTCATTCAAGAGGAAGGTTTAGGTGTATAATTTGTGCGAAGCCGGGGCGGGTTGCTAGTTTATCCATAATAATATCTGTCTGAGAGTCTGTTTTTATAGACTGTATACACACTAAGAAAATGTTTTATTTTTGTTAGAGAAAGACTTTATTACAATTACCTTTTTATTTTATTACTAGCAGCGCCTCGCGGTTATACCCGCGTAAGTCCCGGTACCGTGGAATATCGGGATAAAAAGCAGCCTATGTGTTAATCTAGGTCTCCAGCTATCTACATACCAAGTTCATCGCAATCAGATCAGTAGTTTTTGCGTGAAATAGTAACTAACATCCATACATTCATACATCCACACATCCTCACAAACTTTCACGTTTATAATATTAGTAGGATCAAGTTGTGAATGTTTTCATTGCTTTACTAGTATTACTGGTTTGTTTCTTGCCTTTTGCTGAATTTTTACTATTTACAGTTATTAAGTCAGCAATGAACAAGCATTATAGGTAATATATATTAATTGCACATAACAAAGTGGAAATTATTAGATATATAATCACATAATAGTAATAATGCGACGGACAGCCCTCTATGTAGAGGACATCTCAACGCAGAGGAAACGGTCGCGCAACGTTATCCTGGAGTGCGAGGGAGTGGCCACATAACTGGCAAATATACTCGCGGAGGATATTAGCCCTCCCTCCCTCCCCAGGACGTTTCTGTACTTCTAAAAGGAGCTTTGCTGGCTCAACTAGCCAGCCCTATCTGAACGCATAATGGACCGTTTTTTGAGTCTTAATGTGATAAGTAGAACAAAGCCCTTAACCAATACTGATACCAATATAATCACATATACTTTTATTAAATTAATTGTTTAAAGTCTTGTAGGCGTTTTATAGGCACCAAATCTAAAATATATTTTCGAAATGCAATGAAACATAATTTTTTTATGATGAAAAATAACAGTGATTAAAATTGAATGGGGAAAATTTACGAAAACAATTACTGATTGCTTCATGGAACCATGAATTGATTGCATTTGCATTTTACTAAACATATTCCGTAACCCCTTCGCCGCATACTTGACACAAATCACTATTTCTATATTTCGTTGTATATATGTGTTGCACAGGCTGCTACCTTGTAATTTAAATACGAGGTTCATTATCGATTACACATACATATATTAGGCTTGCGATTATACGCGTTATTAAGCGAATTATGTCTTGTCTATTACGGCCCGGGTGATTGATCTAACCAAGGATATTGAAGGCAAACATTTTTCAAAATATCTATGCTTTAAATCTATATTTTTTTACCGGCTTAGTGTGATATCGTATGCATACTCATTTCTTAACATATAAATAATAATAATATTCTATTTGTCTCCCCATTTCTGGTGAAAAATAGATAATAGCATCTATTAGTATTAGTGATTATACTGAACAATTACGGTAATCTTACAATCAAAATGTATAGGTTTGCCCTTCTATGTATAATAATAATTAGCAGAAAAACAATACATGTGGAGAGGTTTTACAAACAAAAAATTATTACCGCATAGTAGATATCAATCGGTCTACTATGTGGCGATCAGTTGCTCGTTGATTATGATAAAGGAAACTTTCTGATAACATTTTCGTTTGTCAACAGAAAATTTGGCACCTTCAGAATTGAAGAAGCTTAGGAATAAACAGAGGAAAGCGAAACGCAAAGCGGAACAAGAGAGCGCGTTACAGGCACAAGTACAGGTAATATGTTTTTTTTTTTATATTTTCACCTGAATTCCAACGAACATATTTCACCAGTTATTTTTTTGATCCCACGCAGTTAATTCGAGCCTACTGCCATGCACCTCGCATGTTACAAGAATGCTGCTCCCTATGACAATTTGCGTATGTTCATGAGGTACTACGCTCGATTCTCAGCTAGGACCTTTGCCACGAGAGACTATGTCACGATACTAACGAAGTTACCCTCAGTCGGCACAGTACCCACACCACACCACCCACAGTATTATGTTTCTATAATTTGCCTCTACGCGTACGTTTATTTGCTGATAGGGCCCTAGGCGAAAACACTGTCAATACAAAATAATTTAGTAAATAAATCGACGACCAGTATCGTATACGTAAATTGTAAAAACTCTTGGTACATAAATAATCTTTCAAATATCAGAACTGCCTATTTTAATATTACATTTAAAATGCGAAATAGGCAAGTAACGGTTCATAAGCGTCTCGTGCACAAAAGTGGTCTCAACAAGAAACACAGTCATGAAACTATGGAAATCGGAAGACGAACGTAAAATTAATAAGGAAACGTTGAAATAGTTATCCATTAATTATCGTAATTAAAAATTATTAAAGCATAATAGATATACGTAGTAATTATTAATTACATAATTAATTAAATGAATAGCTTATTCTATGAATTCTATCAACAAGCAAGAGGGTTGATTTTTTTTAAGAAAAAACTTTGACCAAAATTAAACATAGAATAGAATAGCATAGAATATTCTTTATTGTACACCATACAAAAATAACAATGAATCTTAAATTTTGTGCTAAAGTTAGGTACAATGGGCGGAGTTATCGCTAAAAGCGATTTCTACCAGACAACCTTTGGATGGATTTTGTGGCAGGGACGAATGGTAGCTGACGGTGTACTACATAATAATATAATGTGTCTCAACGTCTAAAATCTACCTGCGATAGTGGTAATTTGACTTGATAGAGCAATCTTAGAGCAGGCTTAAGATTTACCTACTCTGAACGTGTTAACACCAACTAGTGAGACGAGGAATTACAAACTCAGTAGGTATAATCCATAAGGGGGATCTATGTATGTCTAATGAATAAAAAAAAAACTACTTCCTAATCGGGACTTCATCGCGATTATTTTGCTGTTATCCCACGTTTATCTTAGTCACGGTCACGGCCAAAATACGGTCATATACCATTTGCTTTAAATAAACATTAATCTTTCTACAATATTTGATATGCTGCTAAATATAGAATTAAAGTAATACGTATTGCAATTTTTCTTGCAGGTGAAACGTGAGCAGCATCACAAAGCCCGCCAGCAACAGGAGCAAGGTGATCCTGAGGCGCCGCAGCTAGATGAACTCATACCAGATAAACTTGCTAGGGTAACTATCAAACTTACTTAAAACAGTCTACTCTTAATACAGGCTTTTAAAAGATATATAAGGTCCAGTGGTAAAAACTAAGGCGAAAATATAATAAAGACGCTTATATATAACAACTAAACTACAAAAAATATCGTTGAAACATGTGAAAAGATTGTTATTAATAGTCGCAATAAATTAAATAGGGATCGCTGTTTTACATAAATAAATACATTTCTGAGAATAAAAGTTATAATTTATTTAACTGGATCTTTGTATATTTTAGTTTTTATTGGTTCGTTTCTAATTATCACATAATATTTTTATTTCATTTAATTATACAAGCAGTTGTATTAGCCATATGTAAACAACTTTCGCAATTTTTGCTTTATACAGCTGGTTAATTAGTTTTAGCACAATACACAACTATGATCAGGATAACTGCAGTCGTTCGCAGCTTTTTTACGTGGGAGAGCCATGCTTCGGCACGTATGGGCCGGCTCGACTCCGCTCGAAACCACGGCCTCACAGAAAACCGGTAGTGAAGCAATGCTTGCATTGCATTTCGCCACGTGAGTGAGGTTACCGGAGGCCCTAACCCAGCCCTATCCTCTATTCACGTCCTTCCCCTCTTCCCCCCCTCCCTCTCTTCTCCTACTCCCACTTTAAGGGCGGCAACGCACTTGTGACTCTTGAGTTACAGGTGCCCATGGGCGGCGGTAGTCATTTACCATCAGGTGACCCGTCTGCTCGTTTGCCATTCGTATACCATAAAAAAAAAACTAACTAGTAGCTGTCACATATATCTCAGTATACAATGTATACTTATTCTTTATGTCTATTTGATATACTACAATCAGCCAATCGTTATGTATGCACGTATAAGCAGTCACTCTATGTAAACATGCCTAACATAGTTATGAAAGCAAAATTATGGGTTGTTTGTGATACCAGGCCGCTTTCATTGCATTCGGTTCACTCAGCAAAATTATCTGGTAGCGTGTTTATAAACATTCATCAGACACGGACGCCAACTAATGTAAGATAAACATGAGCACGTTGAACCAATGCGCTAAACTATCTTGCATAAACTTTCATGAATTTTATATCCAGAAATTGCTGTACAACAAATAGTATATCAACTACATCTATAGCTAATTTAAAAGGATTGTATAGTAAGCTACCAGACACCGGAATCTGCTGTTTCTTGTGAACGGACTTGCTGAAATATACCTATGTCAATTTTAAATATCTTATTCTTATGCCATTCTTAGTTCTTAAGTTTCCAACTTTTTATACAATATTTTTGTAGTTGCATGATTTAGAATAGCGGTCAGGGTAGACAAAGATAATTACTTTTGTTGTATTATTGCTTTATAACTTTATTTATTGCTTGATTGTCGATATTAAATACCAATATAGGACTGGGTTAGATACTAAATGAAAAGTTAGGGCTAATATATACTTTAACTTGAACTCTTTTCAGACCAGTACTAATTACATTTGAGTTAGTGTTAAGTTTTACGTGTATAAGGTGCATAATTAGGCGTGAGGTATTAGTAGATGAAATGGATTTGAATAAAAATCAGTACCGTTCAGACCCATTCCTCACTTCTTTTCTTTTTTTTAATTTACTTGCGTTTAGGCTTCTTGTTACGAACATCGTTTTAAAAGGGCTTAATAAAACAGGAGGTAAACCATGCAAAAGAGAATTTTTATATATTTTTTGTATTGATTCTAAACCGACTTTGATGATAAATATCTTTAATTAAATTTTCTTATAGTTTATCGAGACATTATTTAGGTTTTTTTTTTAGTCGGAATTTATTTTTATAAAAATTGAAGCATATTATTGCTCAACATAATATTTTTTATTTAATTATGGTTGATATGCAGGAAATAAAAACGTAATTTAGTTTTTTCCATACCTTTGACGGTATGCCTATTAATGTACAGGTTGATTGAAACACAACATTTGTTTCCATCTATCCTAGCTCACTTCCTAACTGGAAGTAACAATCAAATTCATCAGATTGATTGATTAGAATGTCACAATTGATTTTGTTTATAACAATATCAATGATCAATGCTAAATGTACACTACCGGTTCTAACAATAGTGAGTGACAATGACATGTGGTGTTGTGCCTATTGTGGTACAGTCACGATGCACGTGTGCTGAAAACGTGACAGTGTCGTTACTGGTCATGTCAAATTAATAGTCGTTAAGATATCATGCTGTATGTTTCTAATGGGCGGTTATCGTACTATTATGGCAAAATATTGCTTATTTAGTTAAGTAACTTTTTCTCATTGAATGTATGTCCTTCGAAAGTATTTTACTAAGTAAATGTACTTCTCCGGTTTTCATAAAAGTAGGTGGAATGTGTAAAGTTAATGATTTTAAATGGTACATTTTTTTTTATTTAAGTAAGTGTTCTATTTTCATTTCTTCTCACAAGGCTCAACCATTTGGAAACGGGCGGTTATAGATCGACACAGGCAGATATGATATTATGTTATCCATTTTTTTTTATAATTTTACATTTGACAAAGCAAACTATTGTTGCGGTGACTCTGTGTGTGTCGATCTATAATTTTAAATTATAATCATTATTTTTTTAAATTGACGATTTCGAATAATTGGTGTTCAATTTTATGAAATAAAGATATTGAATTTGAATTCAAATACACCCTGTACACGGGAGTAGTAAATAGGTATATCATATCCCTGAATTGCCTGATGTTTCGACCAGGTTGCACTGGCCGTGGTCGCAGGCTGATTGACAGGCTGACAAGCTAAGCTATTTCGTGATCGCGTTAATTTCCGTATATATACATAATTATACCATGAACGCGAAAGTTAAAAAAAAAAGGTCTGTTATCATATTATAGCTGTATTACATCGACCAGAAAGACATTTCCCTACAACTATGCTTAAAGTAGCTGCTCAAAAATTTGATTGATCTACGGAAGAACTTAACGGTAGTTTGTAGATAGGACCAAAAATTTAAGTACTTAAATTAAAGGAAAAAGTCAGACAGCTCATTGACTTGATTTGATTTTTCTGCATTTTACACAATTTAAACACAACTTTTAAAATTAAGTACAATTTGTTTAAACTTTTAATAAACTTTGTTTAACTAATTATATTAATTAGTTAGATAGCTTTCGTAATTTGCCCACGAGGTTTTTGTTTAAAATAAAATACAATAATATATATATTTTTTGTTTTCAGGCGGAAGATCCACTAGAGCAAGCCATCAAGTTCCTACTACCACTTAGAACACTCGCCGCCGATAGGATAGACACACATTTAATGGCCTTTGAAATTTACTATAGAAAGGGTATGTAATTAGATTGTTATTTTACAACAAGCTAAAAGGTTATTGTTAGTCCCAGACGCTGTAAATTAAATTTCCTGCTATATTTCCACTATTTCATCATTTATTACTAGAGATCGGATAATCGGATGCATATTTACCTAAAGTTATTTTTTGGATAGCAAATTATGGAAGCGGCTTCTAAGTATATTTTTATTTACGAATGCAGTTGTATTGTCGCGTCGCTACTTGCGCACAAGCAAGTATAATTTGCCGTCTCACTCGCACTCTTACAAAATGCTTAACATTTCCTGGGGTTTAATAGGCCCGATTTGACACTTGTTACAACGTAATAAGGTTGTTTTTGCTTCGTCAAAAATCACTGACAATAAAAGTAGGGAAAAGCAACCATTATACGTTGTAACAGAGCAAGTGTCATTTGTGTCAAACTGGGGTTTATTACATCTCACGGAGTATAGGTACACTTAAATTTGAATTTCCTGGAATCGCGGGATTCTTTCGATAAAAAAGTGCTTTCCATAATAGCCAACATCTCAACTTTAGGTAAATAGGCATCCGAATATCCGATCTCTATTTATCACATAGTCATGTAAAACAGCTATTATGTAGCTTATTCTAATCCACATAATTAAAATATGACAGCTCTGATTATGTTATTGTAATTCTAATCGAATTGTGTCCGGAATTTGTTGATTCTTTTAATGTCTAATTAATATCTTTCACGTGGATTTCTGCAGTTTATTGTAATTGGTATTCTAACATTCATTTCTGTTTCTTGTAACGGGTCTCTTGAAACTGCAACGAATTCACATCTCGCCACTTTCCTGATATATTATTATTAACAACAGTTACAAGATATAGTATCCTTGACTGACGTTATCTCTTAGTCATTAAGTACATGTGAATATTACCTCTTTTTCTGGTAACCTGGTGATGCCAAGTTATTACATTAGTATGAGATGTGATGATGAAGAAAGGAACAAAAACAACAAAATCTGCATTTTGTTTGCAAATCTACCAGTCAACTTAAGATAAACATATAATTTAACTTTACTACTCATTGCTATAGACTGAAATAAACCATTAAACCTCTTAGCTCGCGTGCAATAAACATTTAAGTTAATTGATAAATGCAAGCACACTACTTATGAGCCTCTGCGTTACTTGGACAATAAGCTTTTGTTCGGTGCCCATACAAAAAGTATTGCATATATGCTTGTGTGCTTTCGTAATAATGTACGTAAGAATGTACCTAATAGAAACTCTTTGATACTTCTAAGGTGTCAAACAAGCACATGAGCCACCTACCTATAAAGACACGCAAACACCAGAGGCGTCCCGCTGATCGCATCTTGCCGAACGTACTCACCAGCAGAAATATTGTAACAAGTACTGTTTAGCGGTAGCTATCCAGGGTGTAGGTGGGACTTTCACAGACGGTCGATCCTACATTTGAATAAGAAATAGGGCAATGTGCCATTTCGTATAACTGACATTTTGTCAATCAAACATTCCGCCGTTACGAATTCATATTTAAACTTGCTCGTATATTAAGGGTAGAACATTCTGCATCCAAAACCTAATAAAAGATTTAACTACCTATACTATTAATAATCGAGTTTTTTAATCTACCCTTACCTTTTATGCGTCCAAGGAGAAGTCCACTTAAAAAAGCCCAAACCGGGCCCCGATTTATAAAATGACCGTGCTTAAATTATGCCATTTATCTGATCTTTTGCTTCGTAAACCCTTGGCTATATCTTTTGACTTATGTTTCTAGACAAACCTTTGCTGATGCTGCAGAGCATAAAACGCGCGTGGCGATTGGATAGCACTCATCATCACTTGCACGACTGTTTGGTGCGGTTCCAAGGCTGGCTGGACAAATCGCTCGCATCCCTTAACCCCTCCGTTGCTGCTGTAATCACTACAGAGACGCAGCCGGTAAGTCCACACCAATCAGCCCGAAGATTTGGATAAGCTAAACTGACAAAGTATTGTCAAGTAATATAAGTACAATAGATGATCCAAATATACAAATTGTCAAACGAATTGGACTTTAACATAGACCATTTCACCAATAATAACTAAATAATATACACTTTGCTTTAATAAAATAATATGTAAGGGAATGTAACGCCTTAACTTTCTGCTGCTTGGGTAAAAAACCTTCTCGCGGTGTATTTTGGCAGGACGTTGATTTTTTTTCACAAATTTCCTTCTTTTCTAAATTAAAGAGCAGACTAGGGTAGAGTAGAGAAACTAGGAGGCCAAGTCTTAAAGTCTCTATTTCTAACAGAGCCACTGTTAAAGGGTTCCTCGGCTCTCACGCATCCAAACTGTGTTGTGACAAAAGTACTCAAGAATTTTCACAATTCTTTTTTGTTATTCATTATTCAGAAATTAGGACCTTCTACCAAAATCCTTTTCATCAGATCAGTCGTTAACTTCATCGTCGATGTTTTTTTTAACTATCCAGTATGAAATAATTTATGCCGCGATAGCTTAGTACAGATTGGCAGACTTACCAAACCTTCCAGAGTACAATATTCTTTATTATACACCATATAAAAAGTTACAACATAAAAAAGATACGCTTGCGGTAATGCACTTTATTATTTTTGTAACAATTGTGGTATTCTCAGAAGTAAGATCATTATAGATTGTTTAATCACAATTTGCGATTTCCTTATTACCACATTCAATATATTGCCTCACACGATATCAATTTTGTCGAGTGCATAATATTAAACAATGGTTATTTCCTGTGGTTATGCACTGCTAAGTACTTATTGTATTTTATATCGACATATTTTTTATGAAAAGACACACATCACATTAGGAATGATTCCTGTGTCGCGGGGGACTTTACAGACATTGAATCAACGGACACAAAGAACACCTAGACTCGAGACAACTATTTGAGACTCACATAATTTTTTGTCTCGTGCAGAATCGAAAGATCACTTTTGCTTTTTGCATTAAATGAGAATTAATAAAGTACTATGCAAACGTGGTATACCTAACATTAAAGTCGAGGCGAACCCTAAGAAATAAACTAAATCTATGACTACTTAATACTAATGATCGCTAGGGAGGCTACTACATAAATAATGCAAATAATCTTTATTAAAATTTAAATCAAATGAAAGAAAATAACAGGTGCAGCTCTGCGTTCCTCAAATTATATACCTCAATACTCAAAAAAATATTGCACTCTTAGAATCTGCCTTAAATGTGACATTACCCTTGTTTGGACAGTCTTAAAAATCTGAAGTCTAATTTAGACAACAAATTAGATCTTGTCAAAATTAGACTTCAAGACTGTTTATTATACAGGTGTCTAACAAGGCGACACTTGCTTAAATCGCTTTACGATCAATACGTCTAAGTAACGAAACGTCCAACTAGTCGAATCGTTTATTTAGCAATACGTCTAAGTAGCCAATCGTCTTTGTAGCAGAACGTCTAATAAGTATATCGTCAAACAATTTTCGTGTACTGTCGTAAACATTGTTTGGTAAGTTATAAACCATGTTTATTTCATTTATTTTTAATTAAAACGTATGAAATTAAAACATTGTTTATTACATTTCAGTACAATTATTATGAATTTAGGATTCCCTTATTATGTCCACTATTTTTCTTAAAACGTATTGCACTTATTATTTTCTCTTAAATTTTTCAGCTCTTCTTAAATTTTTTATATAATGTATAGGTAGGTATATCGTTTTTTCTACTATTGCCATCAAACAAAACATTTTTAAATTTGCGGTCTTGCCATCGGGCTTGTTTCCTAAGAGTATGTGGGAAGAGAAACAGGGTTTATAAATATGTTTAGGCGGCCCTTTTATTACGTTACGAACATTTTGGGTGATACTTCACCGGGGCTATGGGTGAGCCTATGTCGGAGTTAAACCGACTAAAAGCATTTAGATTTAGATCGTTGCTCTAGTCATTTGTAGGTAATTGTGTGGAGAAATAGCACAGACACAGTAATATTTTATTTTGACAGGGAAAAGTTGCACATCCTTCAAACTTACAAAAATCAATGTTTTTCTTAATACATACCTATTCCCTAGAATACGGATTATATCTCCTTCTCTTCTCTTGTACTTCGGGTAACAAAGCATACCTATCACAAATATAAAATTTTGGACTGCGTTATGAAGCCTAAGCGAATTTCCCTCTTCTTTGACTATCTGTGTTATATTGCTTTGCTTTACATATTAATTGATTAATTTGGGAAAATTTATTTCAACGACGTAATCCAATGCAAGTTCGGCAAATTCGGAAATGCAATAGTGCAAAATTGTTTGCATTTTATTTTTAAATTAGGATCGAGAAATGGAAATGGACGTAGGTATCTTCATGCATAACGTGTGTTGTTTGCGCGTGTAGATGGTGCGTGGCCGGTCAGCCGTGCAGATGGCGGAGGAGTTCATGTCGAGCGCGGCGGCGCGCACGCAGGCCGGCGCGCTGTGGGGCGCGCGCGCGCTGCGCCGCCTGCTGCCGCAGCGCGCGCTGCACTCGCTGCAGCACGCCACGAGACTCGACTATCCCGATACGTCTATAGAGGTACGACTACTCACTTCATGTTTTATTAAAACTGAGCCTCTCGGCAAGTTACACTTAGGTAAATATAATATGTTTAAAAAACCAATGACGTCTGAAAAACAACACAACAAGCGAGACGCATGACAGATAAACATGTAATCCTGCCTTGTTGCCATAGACAAAATGTGCCCTTTGAGCGCAACCTCAATGGTTTATTTTTTCACAAAAGTAATCGCGTCAGTGTGTATTTCGTGTTATCCATATATGTATACCATAAGGTGAATCTTATATTTGTCACATATATTTAACAATAGTATTCAAATGATAAAATATCGATATTTACATTAGAGTTGAAGACACCTGAAGTATCACTATAGTAACAAGTGGTGTATTGAATCTTGTACTGTACAGTGTGGCGTCCATTACACGGACATGCAAGAGTCAATCAATTCCAAAAGACATGTCATGATTGACGAATGATTGTTGGCGATGAAATAATATCGACATTAGACGCTCACTCTGATTGACTTCAATCATACCAGAGATTTTGCAGAGAATACTTCACTCAAGATTATAAGGACATTCATAAAAGGAGCCTGTATTGCAATTTAGATTGTAATTATGAGCAAAAAACTTAAAAAAAAGTGATCTCTGAAGCCATATTTTAGCGGACATAATTTTTTTCAGCTCACTCCGGTAGTTTGATCGAATTAGATACTTATATTCTTTTTAACATTCTCTAATGAAGCATTTGATTTGTGGTCTTCTTTACATTAGTAACAATTTTGCTAAATTTTCATTCCTAAAATCAAATTAAAAGAACACGTAATGTCTACTAAACTAGTATACCATACTTATTATAACTTTATTGTATATCACACATCAGTCGAACCTAAGCAACTGAAATGAGTGCTATTAGTATCAGGCATTACCATTATAGTTGAACACATGTTAATTAATCCTTCATTTTCGATTTCAGGGTTGTGTGGAGGTATTAGAAAGTTTGAAAGAAGGCGACTTTGGCCCGTGCGAGAAAGAGATAGAGCAATACATAGAAGCGTGTCGCGTCAAGTTCTCGTTCGCCATCGCGTTTAAGCCGGCGGGCACGCTCGCCGACCTGCCCGACACCCACGAGCCTGCGGATGAGGCGCCGCTCCAATCTAAAGAAATAGCCGTCAATAACTGAACACATTTTTATACGTTCTACTCTCTCAAAATCGGTCTAAACCCATGTCATCTCAAATTAGTAGATACCATTTCAATTTATAATTACTAAAAGGTATCGAATTGATTTTTTACATAAAAGTCAGCAGCTTTGCTGTTCCGCTGAAAGAAAGAAAAAAATATATAATAAAAAAACCCGAAGTCACGCACCAAATGCTTATTTATAGGGTAGGTATATATCTTCAAATTTAAGTTTACACAATTTATGTGACATGGAATGTATTGTACATAAGTGTAGAGCAAAAAATTGAGCAATAATAATATAAAGTTTCCACTAGGGGGTAATGTTATTGTTTTCAGCGGAATGTCAAAGATTTCATTTAATCTTTTGATGGTATTCCATCATTTATATTTCAGAAAGACATGTAACAGTTTTTATTCAAAAATATGTACAAAAATGTAAACATGATGTTTTATTTGTTTATAACTTGAATGAAATGTTTCATGCTATTTGAAGTAGCATGTTCCCTGTTCAAATAGTGATACAATGTTATATAAACATCGGGTGATTTTCATTGACTGAATTCTCCGTAGGGTAATTTTAATAAACTCATTTCGTTATTAGCAATAATCTTGTGATTTTATTAAAAAATCTATAGTGAAATGTCTTAGAAATTAAAACATAGATGGGATTTGTGATATAACTTGACTCTATTTATAACGGAATTTTACTATCCTAACATGTGTGTGTGGAAAAGGATTTTGTCTGTAACAATGTTTTCATATCAGCTAACTAAATTAATTTGTTTTTTTTAGTTCGTGTTTCGCTTTGTAGACCTGTTTGGCACCGTAATTTGAAAAATACCGTACTCGTTTATCTATATTGTATGCAACTCACCAAACAACTGTGGCAAACTAAATGTAAATCTATAACATTTGGGCGGCCGGCACAGTTGGGTTATAATACGTGCTAAAACGACATTGAACGTGTAATGTGTCAGTTATATTATATGCTACTACGGCGCTTCTCTCATCTCAATATGCAGTAACTAATATTTAATTTATATAATATTTGCTCTCACAAAACGCAATAATCAAATTTAAGAATGTGATGCAGTTTACCTTAATCGTGCCCACCTTGAAAATCTCAGTAAGGATATGACTATTGGCTACATCATAAGTCACAAACAGTAATAGACCTTTAGCTAACAATGCTACATAGACACTACAATGACAGGAGGGGCACGTATCAATCTAGGATTACTAGTTAATAAAAACTACTATGAGAATACGTCATACAGCAAGAGTTCTTAGTAGAGCCTTCGCTCTATTAAAAACTCTATTGTATTACGGAAAAGCGGCGGGTACGTTGACAACTATGATAGTTCACAAAATGGCCGCAGCGCCCCGGCAGTAGTAGCCGCAGCGCCCCGGCAGTAGTAGTTCGAATTTTAGTCAGGTGCCAATAGATCCTTGTCGAGGTGTATATCATTAATATTAATTATAGTGATCATATTTTATCCTGTTTTGTATCCGATTGCACTAAAAAAGGAGCTCTAGTAGTATTTCACCTTTAGATATTTTAAAATATTAAATTATGCTACTTGCCGATACTTTTATATAAATCTCCTCTGTTTATGAATATTGTTTCCTAGCCGAATAAAAATAGATCTACTGATAATATTACCGCCCATGTTTCTAAACCAAAAAGAACATTTTGTTATGAAAGAAGAATTCTTGTTTAAATTCCAAATAAAATTGTATCAAGTTATGTTTAGTATCGAAAGCAACACGAGAAGATTTTTTCCTTTATAAGAAAGCCAAGAATACTAACAAAAACATCGTGATTGCAATAATTGATAAAAGCGTTGCTTCATATTGTTGTCTCACGACTTAATATTAGATATCTCTAGTCCTGTGATCCTCTAGCCGTCATGTTGTAATGGCATGTCACAGCAATTTGTATGATAAAAATCTTGTATTAGTGTAATTTTTCATTAATATTTATCTTAAGCATTCGGTCTAATCTACTTGTTGTAATCTCTCATTTCGAATTCCCGTGTAAAGTTAACATTGTGTGGCCTCAAGTGTTCAACAATATTCATATAACAAATTATGATTAGGATCTAATGTTTCAAAATAATGACTGGTTTTTAATATGTGTAGAAACACATTGCGTGGCAAACTTAGCAACGTCGCGACGGCAAAGTGAGCTGACGGTGCGCTTGTAAATAATTCTTACTTTTAAGTTTGTATACTATGTCGTTAGTTCGGAGGTCATTGTTGACTTATAAACAGCAAGAGGCGCTAGGGTTATAATAAAGTAATACGGACGGTGAACATGGACTCAAATGTAATAACACTTTTGTTGGATTTCGTTACTTTCTTTTTTGTAGATATGTGTAAAGTTTGGACAATAATTATATAATTAAATACTCCAAAATTGTAACTATCAAATGCACATTTATTCTATTATATAACAGAGTAACATTTGGTTTTTAGACTATATCCACAGAATTGAATGATACTTTTATTTTAATATTTCGGTTGTTTGAGCTGGCCTCCCTATAAAACCTTAAATTGTCTACACAGGATGTAGTTAAAGATTTTGTAACACGACTGATGGTCTCCTATTTATTTGGCATATTTATGAGTTCTTAGATTTGTTGAATTCGGTGGATGTAGTCCACCGTTTAATTAACACCAAAATATGTTTAAGTTACTTGTAAATCACCATGTTGATTTTATTGTATTCAAGTTGTGTGATCCGAGTATCTCTGCCCGTGTCTTCTTGTACATAAAGTAATAAAATTTATTTTACAAAATTTGTAATTATATTTTACTTAACTCCAATATTTACAAATACATGTAAAGTCGTCTAACTAATTAGTAAATAAAATATAATATCCTTAATTCAATAGTAAAATACACTGTCTCCAAAACCATTGTGCCTAATTTTGGTATTTTTTATCATCAGTCATATTATGTCCAATTACTTGGAGGGGCTCATTGTATCCCATTCAACTTCAAAGTTGATTTCAATCTTGTTTTGCTTTGGTATGTACTGCCTGAAAAAAGGATAATAGTACAACACTATAAAATTACACAACTTCACATTGATACTACAGAATGTTTCTATAAGAATATGTGCAGGAAGTGATATCTCATTGCTTAGACCAATAAAATTATGATGCATATATATTGTACACAATCTGTTGACTAATGTATATTATAATTATTATTAATGCATTTTACTTGTTGTATGACAAGTTGTTGCAATTGTGCAGAAGATTAATATCAAGGAAGATAAATTAAAAACATGCCATGAATTTAGTGCAGTATAAGTATGCTTACCAATATTTGATATGAGCTGCCTCAAACATTATCTTAGAAGCTTTATATATATCTTTATGTGCATTCTTGTCCGATAGATAAACAACTTCCTTAATCCCCGACTGTATAATCATCTTTGCACACTCATTGCATGGAAATAGACCCACATAGATTGTGCAATCTTTCACATCAGCTGAATTTTTGTTCAGGATGGCATTCATTTCTGCATGGCATACTGAAATAATAAATGTGTTTTCATTAATAATGAAATCAGCAGAGACTCAGGATGCTGAAGATAATATGATTTTTGGTCCTGTTCTTGCTTTTATTAGAGTAAGTGTTGATCTTAAGAAAAAAAAAGGACACCGAAAAAACCTATACAAGGTTGATTGAAAGGTTGAAAGCTGATCTTGCTAGTCAGTTGTGTTAAGCAGTTCTTGTTTTTTTGTATGTATTGTTTTGTTTTATTTCAGTTTAAGAAAAGTGGGTTATTTATAAAAAAAAACGAACAAGTGCAAGCCTGAAGCGAGCCCACACCTAGGGTTCTGTAAGCAAACAAACTTGTATGTAATACATCCATCTCGGGAATCAATTCTCGAAGACATTTACTTGTTTTCTCTGAAGGACAGACTCTCTCATAAATCGATATAGGACATGTCAACTTTTCAACTGCAAAATATAAGTTTGTAATAACAAAAAATATTTTTTTATGCCAAACAACAAATTAACGACCTTCGGATTTTTCGGATACTTGTGCTTTGAGATCTTGGCTTTTTACGAAACTTCATGGTTCTAGGTCAATGGGAAACCGATGGTTTTGATTTACCTGCAAAATGTTCAAATTTAGTTAAAACTAAGGCCTTAATGGCCGTGCCTTAGAAGCTTGATTATTTTACCGCTTGAAGGGAAGGGACCGCAGGCATAAGTATTTGATGTTAATTTTAAACTTGATGCATAGGTTTTTGAGAAAAAGGGTTATGTCTGATGGACTACAAAGGGATCCTATAAGGGTTCCTTTTTCCCTTCTGAGGGACAGAACCCTAAAAAGGAACAAAGAGAAATATAAATAATTATTATATGAATGATGTATACAAACTCTCATTTTTAAAAAGCTAGGAAACTCACCATAAAGAAATTTACTATCTAGAGATGAAGGTGTATTCTTTCCCCATGGAAAATCATCATCACTGCATCCAATAGGCATTCCATTGTACCTGAAAAGTATGTACATATAAAGGATTTTAAAAATCAATTTTTTACTTTACTACTACTGTTTCATTTTATTGCACATTTGCATGCTTATATCGAACCCTGGCCAAGATTCCAGATGTAATCAACTATATAGTAATGTTGACAAACATATTTTAATATTAACATGCTATATGTCATATAAAAAGTCTAACAGATTGTTAACTCAGCCACCAAGCATAGGGTCAGTATCATTATGTCTCACTGTAGGAAACATAGTTTGAATTTGAATGAACTAGAAACATGGAGCATGAACTTGAAAAGGAAAGCTTTTTTACTAAAATTAGTAAAAACTAAAATAGTACAGTGGTTCTCTTTGTAGCCTGTCCTTCATTTAATTGCCATAGTGGCCCAGCATAATTCGTCTGACCACCTACTGATCTGTTCAGTGTTCCATGAAAAGTAGTTAAAAACAAGCTTCAGAGGTATATACACTTGCTACATAAGTAATTGCAGTTGGCACTTATGTGTGGCATATTACTAAGATCTTAGTATTTTACAAACATTACTATACAATATTCTAAAGCAATCTGCCCATAAACACTACCATAGAGCTACACACCACACAGGCGCCAGACCACAATGGTGCACTGGGCGGTTTCAAGACATTTAAGATATAAATATTTAGCCAAGGATTCATTTCTATAAATGTAATGAGTCAAATGAGCAAGCGCAAGCCAGAGTGAGTAATATGCATATTTTTATCTTATCAACTGCACCATGTCTTTGTGATAAATTATCAATTATCACACAATAATAATGTAATGGAAGGTTGAGAAATAGGTACATAGGTAGATGTTTTGTTCTTAAATTGAGTGTTTCGAGCCAGATAAACAGCTGCCCATTAAAACTGAAGGTTAAGGTAACCTTAGATATCTTAATCACTTTTTAAAGTTGATTCATTAGAAATATAAAATGAATGAAAAAAGGGTTAAAATATAATTTGTTGAATTCATACCCAACGCCTACAATTTTGTTTTCGTTATTGACAATGCATGCACCGACTTGATATGATGGGTCTTTGCTCCGTTTTGCCGCCAGAAACGCTGTTGCCATGAAATAATCCTGCCAATTAATGTAGTCTTGCCGTTTTGTCGTCTTTGAGTTGTCCCTTGGATAAACATAAGAAGATATTGTATTATTCTGTTTCTATTAGTAGAAATAATGGTAAACAGATCTGCTTATAGTAGTCACTGAGTAGTTTTTAAATAATACTTATGTACTAACTCTTGAAGTGACATGTTGGCTGTGGCTTCTACAAGTCTCATAGTCATTCCTGAAAGTTCTATTTATATATGGATCACTTTACTCAAAACTGCAATAGCCGAAAACTTTTATCATGCATCAATAATTTAATAAATTATTTATTGTCCAAGCAATGTAGACTGCAGTCCGCAACTGTTTAAATATAATATATCATGCTATGGCTACTTGGAACATAAAAGAATTGCACTTTTTTTATTGAGTCCAGTGCCATCCCAAGGATAGATACTGGAACTAAAATTACTGTGTTACAATATTTAAATTTATGATTTGTATGAGGGGAAATTTATTACCCTCAAATGTATTACGATTTAAAATTCGCATTTGTAAATAACAAAATATTGCATATTAAATATCTAAAACCACTTGAAATTTTATACAAACAACAATTTGTTCACCAACACACAATAATATTAATTAAAAATACAATCGTAACAATCAACAATTTTTTTTAAATATTTGGAATTTATTAATATTAGGTTGGCAACACTTCACTTATATTGCAAATGGCTGCGTGTAAGTACCGATTGCCGGTTTCTTGTGCTTTTCTTTTTGCAATAATAGTTTTGGTTTGAATATAAAAATCGTAGATTAGTCATAAACATACACTAATTAGTTAAAGTATAAAATTCTCATGTTAGAACCAATAAAACAAGAAACAAGTAACAACAAAACACATACATACACCGTATAAGTAGGTACCTATATATTGTTCAATTGTATATATATATGTATACCTATAGATATGTATATTATATTAGTTTTCGGTATCTGACCACTAGGCAGAGTTTTGTGTTGTCAATGAAAAGAAGCAGAGCTGCCTGTCTATATCCTATATACTATTGTAGTCTTTGATAATATATTAATTTATGACCGTTTATATGTCACTTGTCAGAGTTGTCAGTGTAGGCAAGGGTTGCCAACCGTACTATAATATAGTCTACCATATTGTAGTCAATAAAATTATTGTAGCATAAATTATAAAACAAAAACGCGTGAGGTCAGGTGGCTTTGGGACACCCGGATGGATTGAATAACTTAATAATATATTAAATATTGTGCCATCTCTGAAAGTTGCCCCAACTAATATACGGATAATTAATACACAAGATTTTACAGTAGTATCACGCAGAATCCACAGATGATATAAAAATAAAATAAATCAACTAGCGGTCAGCATTTTTTGTTGCGCTAACATTTTTTTCCCCCTAGCTGGCCCACAATGATTTTCATCACTAATTCAATCACATGATAGTAATGCTCCCTAGATAAGACTCCAGGTCATCAACTAGTCATGTCGACAAATATATTTTAATATTAAAAGTACAAGATATAGAATGTCAGCCACCAAACCTAATGTAAAAAAAAATTAAGGAATATTATTTAAATTTAAACTAGTGTTAGGTTACGGTAGGCGAAAAAAACGACTGATGTTTTACATCATTCAATATCGGGCTATAAATAGCCGCACTAAGTTGCAGCTAGGCCTCTTTTGCATCAGATGGTGAGTAAAGCACTAGAGTGGTACAACCTGATCAGTATCGTATTCTTAATTTGTCCGTATATCTGTGAAAGTGTTGTTTTTTCTTTTTTAAGTCATTTACACATCTAACATATAGCGCTAGATATCACGAGATTTCCTTCCTAAGAAACATGTAAATAGCAACTGTTAAGAGGAGGTGTACAGGAGTTTACAATAAGCTTGAGGGATAAACTTATACACTTGCTACATAAGTAGCGGTAGTTGGCACTTGTATGTTGGCAACCTTATTCCTGGAGCGTAGGCACTATTTTTTTTCCTGAATTTTTAAAAAGCACTAAGGATTTGCTATTTTTTTTAACAAACCACTATATTTTTTTCCAAAGTGACAACTCTTGAGTAAAGAGAAATGTCACCTTCACCGACAATTTAAAGTTTTCTTGATAGTATGACTACATTAAGTTTATGAGTATGACTGCAATGTTGCAGTATAGATAATCTCAATGCTGCAATATGCATTGAATAAAATATAATATAATGATAATAATAATCTTTATTATTCTGAAAATGTACACAGTTTTACAATATAGTTTTAATTTTGTGACTTCTAAACTAGGTCACGTTAATATCATATATACAGTATTCTATCTTCATACAAACAGTCGGAAAGCGAGTCATACCTACGCATCTCAAGTTCGGTATACACTTGGTACACAATCAGTCGCGAATGCGCCGCAGTGACGAACGAACTGTGTGATGCTTTTGTAAGCAGTAAGCATGCGATTTATGTATTCGATTAAAATAATTACAAGTACCTACTTACTTAATATGGCAATGTATTTTTTATTATATTAAATTTAACAATAAAGCTTTTCGTACGTCTTAGTTGAGGCGCAAATATTGTTCAGTCTTAAAATAAGGGTGTTTTTTTAATTAAATCTACCCGATAAAACATCCATGCAGTTCTATTCTCTTCCATATCTCCGTGCGATCTGTAATATTTCCTTCAAGCCTTTAAGAACAGAGCGTACTCCCACCTCAAAGGCCGGCAACGTACCTGTAACTCTTGAATTGCGGGTTTCCATGGGGGTAGTCACTTACCAGGTGACTATTCTGCTCGTTTGCCCCCTATTCCAAAAAAAACCCCTGACAACTATAGTCCATCTAATCTAAGAAGTACCGTTTGACAGTTCTGACAAAATGATGAATAGGCATGGTTTCAAAGAAATCGATTACTGCAATATTCGATTCTTAAGAGATATCGATATCATTTCTTTGTATTTACTAATCGATTACAGTTTTACAGATTTATGTACGTTAGGGGGCGTCCATAAATTACGTGAGGTGTTTAAGGGGGGGAGGGGGGTCGAGTCAAATCTCATCTAATCTTACGTTGGAGAGAGGGGGGGTCTCGGCAAATATCACGCAATTTTTTTTCTGATTGAAACAAAAAACAAATACTATTTTGGTCCATTTAATCCAGACTGTACATGCTTAAGATTTTTTTTCTTTTTACAATAACAATCCAACGCGTTTACGTAAGAAACCCTCATTTTGAAAAATCTCACGTGAGATTGGGGGATGGGGGAGGGGTTGAATAAAATCTCACGACATCTCACCAGGGGGGGAGGGAGGGAGGGATAGAAAATAAAAAAAAACACCTCACGTAATTTATGGACGCCCCCTTACAGTAAAAGCCCGTATATTGGTTTTTCATAGGTTTTACTAGTAAATCTCAGTATATACCAAAGTGTGTAGATAAATGTCAGAACTTTATAAGAGAGATAATTTTTCCGGCTTTTCAGTTCTATCCTAACTTAACCGAATGTACAATACATTATTGATTTTCGTAGAAATGATTCGGTCCTGGTACTCGCTGACCGCTGTCATTACTTTCTGTGCACATACATGAGCAAAGAGCAATTCGGACTTTTGCCATAAACAGTTGGTAAATTTTAGGTTTTACTGGAAAATCTTAGAATTTACTGAAGTTCGGAGATTTACAGTAACATATTACACTACACAAGATAGGCGGGTTGGGTCTAATTAATATGTATATACATTTAAACAGAGGTGACATATTTTAATTTGACTTAAAATCTCATTCATTTTCATGAAGTATTATGTTGAAAACTAGCTAATTTTTTTTAATAATGTTAGTTCCATTTTAGGTAGATTTCGAAGAAAAGTCTACCTTTGTTTTGTACTAGTTGTCGAGTTTTCCAAAAATTTCTTCACAGTTTAAGTTATGATGAGATTTATCTAAAAATACATTAAGTTACATACTTTTAATTTTAATTATGCGTTTTCGTTGACAGTTGGATGTCAGTTGAAATTTAAGTATTATTAAATACTAAAAGATGCCTGGATTGAAAAAGATTCGTTATTCGTACATTTTAACGATTTTTCGTAAACAAGTGAATTTGAAGAGTCGCAACACTACGGTAAAGAACCTAACTACGTGCTTTTGAAACGAAGTCTAAAAAAAGCTATCTATTGTATATATTAGTTATTTTGCTTTGTTTAAAAGATTTAAATTTGAATTTAGTCATTAAGGATTGTACATCTTGTGATGAAATAAAAATAGCTTCATAATTCTATGGTTTTACGGAAAAGGTTGTTGAAATTGTGTGAGTTACGTCTATACAAAGTTGCTTCGGCTTGAAAAGTATGAAACGTCAAACGGTACTTCTTAGATTATATACACTATAATTGTGTAATTGTCAAATTGTCATGATTCCAAATTTCGCGTACAGCTAAAAATTTACTTAATTATAAACAATTTGACCGGACTAATGCCGTTTTAATATGAAGTCCTTTAAACAACATATACGTAGACAGTTTAGAGAGAGTACAGCAGAAGTTCATAAAAGCAGCACGATATCGCTGCCATCATAATTAAAACACCGGCCTAAACACGGATTTATGAATAAGTGATTTAAAGTCTAGATGTATTTTTCTTAAAATTCTGTTCTTATCTTATATGACTTTTGCAAAATAGATGCGACTCAGAGCAATAGTAATTATTGCTCTGTCAAGAGACAGAAGAAACTGCAATGCATATTTTATGTTCTTGTGGCCCACTAATGTGGTAGGATTGCACATCATGTAACCGCATTAAATACAAACAATCACTGCTGTTAAGATTTGGAGGTTTCTCGAAGCCATAAGTCTGAGCAGTGAACTGTAAAGCAAAAGTGCGCGACAATAGACCAGAAATGTTCGAGGTAGCACAAGGCACTTAAAACAATAAGAAAAATAAAAAATGCACGACAATGCACGTCTACACACGGCTAGAGTCGTAACACGCACTCTTGCCGATGCTCACATCAACTTCTGCCGTGGCCTGCTTAATCGCCAGACCTCAACCCAATTGAGCACACATCGGATATGGTTCATAGAAAAACACTGTGCAGTATGGATGCCGTGCATACCGCACAACAATTTTTTGACTTTATAGACAGAACGTGGGTGGCCATTCCTTAAAGTGATTTTGATGAACTGATTTTAAGCATGCCAAATCGCTGTTATTGTGTGATTCGTGTCAATGGCGGAAACACAGATTATATATTTTTTTTCTTTACAATTAAAATTTAAAAAGTCTTAATTTTTGCCTTTTTTGGCCATTTTATTGACGATATTAATTTAAGTTAATTTCCCACAATTTGCTAAAAGTGCAATTTTCCTTAACTTTTTAAAATATAGGGATAAATCGTTAACTTAAACATTAGGAATTAAAGTAAGAGGAAGACTAAATTTGGTAAATATTAATTGAATATTTTTTTAAAGTTAAAAATGTATGTGTGTATGTATAGATAAATTTGTGTGTCTAAATTAAGATAAGTGTTTAACTGTTAGTGTTTCCCTAATAAATAACTAAATAAAATGGTCGGGCTTCGAACCCGCAACCTCTTGACAGGCAGGGCATATTTCGTATCCATGTTAACCATAACCAACATCATCAGCAAGTTGATAAAAAAATCATACAACAAATTTGACTTTAAAATGAAGATAGTTTTAATTTTGTTTGTTCGTTAGGAATTAAGAGTATAATGCTAGCAGTTTCTTCAACGCTGGCTGCTGACTGCCTTAACAAAACAAAACTAGCACACTGTTAGCGTTATGCCCATTGGACAATGTAAAGCAGCCTTTAAGCAATGAAAAGTACGACACGTTTCGATGTTAGAATAATTTGTAGTCAGTCAATCCGGGCTCTTAGGAAATAATTCGTGACACAAATACGTAATCTTATATTATTTGCTAACGAAGGCCGATACCAAAGTAACGTTAAGAGATGCGTTATTGACATATTATTCAGCTCTCCTCCCCTGCCCCTCAGGCCAGTGCTCATAGGGGCCGGACATCATTTTGCACTATCCGGCGCCTGGTGCGTCTTCTGCGGGACGAGAGAGAAGTATTTCTCTCCCGTTCCCTATGCTGAGCCTACCTACTGTACTAGTGTGTGTAATATTTAGAGCGAATAAAGAAAAACCGCGAAGCTGAAGAGCATAATAAATTTGATGTGAATTATTTAGGTGAGACATTGCATACAGACAACGTTGCAAGTGCATCTAAAGTTATTTCACTTGGAGCGAGGTGGAGAAAACAGTTTCGTACCAAATTGTTGTCTAGTGTACAGGTCAAAATGTTTATATGCTGACTATCTTCACCACACGAATAAGGATAATTAACAAAATTGATGTCAGAGAAGTTGCAAGTCTTTTAAGACGTTCAATAATTGTTATGGAAATCACTAGCTATCATTCTGTAAAGATTACTCGTAGCAAACCACTCATACAAGTTAATCGTATCGCTGAGATAAGAGAATGGCTCGCAAATGATGTTCACTATGAAAATCATTGGCATAAATGTCAACTACTTGAAGCGGTGAAACATAACAAGCGTGCGCCGATGAAGTATTGAAATCGCAGTCATGAAATTTTAAGGCTCCCACCTTATTATTGCACATGTTGCTAAGGAAAACGTAAATAGGCCTGCAAGACTTTTTTTTTTTTTGATGTCGAGGTGGAAGATCCTCATGGATGTCCTCCGCCCTTGGGGGGGGCGAAAGGGTCTGTCGGACTCTTACCGACTAAAAACCACCCCGGTGTTTCACTGCTTGCCCATGATCGGGGGAGCGAGAATCGCCATTGCATTCTTCCGCAACAGGCCTGCAAGACCTGACATTAACAAAAGATGTGGAGCTTGGACAAAAGAAACTAAAATATGATTTATTCAATACTATCTACGTAATGCTGAAAGTTAAATAAAAATATTTTCGGTTGCACAGGTGCGTTTTTTGCGCGCTATAGACAAACTTTTTTGAATTTTAAATAAAATATTAACAAGTTACTTTAGATAGAGGAAATGGTTATTTATGTTGGCCCTTTAGTTTCAAAGTACAATATATTTTATTAATATATTTTTCAAGAACCAGGTTACAAATTTGTATGAATTTCTTTGAATTATTGTGATGACGAAGTAGCTTATGAATAGAGGTTAAGGCAAATGATTACGTTTTAATATAAAGTACGGCTCTATATACTCTATCTATATATATATATATATATATGTATATATATATATATATATATATATATATTATTATAAGGCTTCGCTTTGCAGAGAGCATTTCAAAGGATCGGGTGTTGATATATA
This sequence comes from Callimorpha dominula, assembly GCA_949752705.1. Taxonomy (NCBI): domain Eukaryota; kingdom Metazoa; phylum Arthropoda; class Insecta; order Lepidoptera; family Erebidae; genus Callimorpha; species Callimorpha dominula. The sequence continues at coordinate 8,614,059 of OX457010.1, read as the reverse complement.
AGGAGAGTAATTGATAGAAGATGCTAACTACTTATAACAATATCCTACTAATATTATAAACGTGAAAGTTTGTGAGGATGTGTGGATGTATGGATGTATGGTATGTTTGTTACTCTTTCACGCCAAAACTACTGAACCGATTGCGGTGAAACTTGGTATGCAGATAGCTGGAGACCTGGATTAACATATAGGCTTTTTACCCCGACATTCCCACTGGATCGGGACTTACGCGAGTGAAACCGCGGGGCGCCGCTAGTCACTTTGTAATGGCTTGATAGATGTGGCCCAGCAACTTGACAGCCGTCCACTCTGACTACTGGCTGCGGCGATTCTTCTGTTCCTTTTCTAAAGAATTTACACATTTAAAAATAATATATGGGATAGATTTAAATATTATATTAGAAGCCACTTTTGCGGTTTCACACCGGTTCGGGCATCACAGTATATATACTATAACTATATACACATAATTTAAAACAAGTTTCTAATTTATTATTATTTTATTTCCGTTATTTGTAAACTTAAACGGCATTTTTAATTTGTTAACAGATAATTCTACCCTTGAACTGAATGTAGAGTAGAGGAAGCATAATTTCGAGAAATCGTGGAAAGTCTTTAAGAAGTCTGTTAGAAAATGGTAGAAATCTGCTTTAAAAGCAACTAAAAGGTACAGGTATCTTTAGTACATAATTTTTGTGCCCTTGTGACGGCTAGACCAATTTTTTTGAAGTTATAATTTCTTTAGGCATGTTGGAAGTCAAGCTCAGATACATATATATGTGTGTGTGTGTGTGTGTGTGTATTTGTATATATATTTATGTAAGTTATGTTTCACTTCTGACGTGCAGTCTTACGACTGAGAGGGTTTTTTTTAATGTGTTGAAGTGGATCCATGGCTGGTTTAGATTCAAGATTGAACCCGGTAGATTAGAAGGTAGGTAGAAGACCCCCGGTTTGTTTGCTTGTTTAGTAACTTAGTTGTATAATAAACCATTTATTCCATTTAACACATACTTATGTGAAGAGTCAAAGAATACCGGGGTGATTTGAATATCAATATTCACTTTTTTACAAGTGATTACACCTGACATAACATATGGTAGGTAGGCATTCATTTTAGTAACTAATATTACTGTCTTACGTGTTTATATATTTCTTTTAATTTTATTAAAGTACTTTTCTTAAAAATCTTGTCTATGTATCCATGTTACAGTTAATTATTTTGTTACCTTAACTAACCCTGGTTTTTTTTAATAGGATTAGAACTCGTATGTCAAATTTACAACATATTATCGTAACAAGAAAAGCAAATGAGAAACAGATAGCTTGCCCTGACACAGAATAATTTAACTACTCCTCGTAATGTCGGTTATCCGACTGTCCTTCAAAACACGGTCACAACTAAGCCAGTATTAAGCGCTCCTTATTTACTTCGCATTTAATTATACGTAGCACACTGTTGTATACACTACAACGCATGAAGCGATACATTTAGTTTTTTTTTTCAAGTGCGTAATGTGCCTATTCTAAAAAAATTAAAATTACTTAAAAATATAGTGAATTACATTGTGCTTTTAAAGATAAACGGCGTTTTGTGTCTTAGAAAAAAAAATGTTATTTTAAAGAAAGTGTGTTGTGAGCTTGTTTCGTTCTTGGAGATGAATTAGTTTTGTTTATGTAGAATAAAATATATTTTATTCAAGATAAATACAACATTCCAATGGACTATTGTGTGAGTTGTTTTGTGAAAATGTGTGTTATCTTCTCGCCCGCAACGATGTGTTAACTAATTAATTAAAAAAAGTAAGGAGGTTATTAATTCGAGAGATAATTTTTGGCCTATTTGAGTAGGAGTTTTCTAGAAAAATCCGGTGCATCCTTAGCAAGGAAAACATTTACGCCTCTCCTCTTTTCTTTGGGGAGGGGTTGGTCCTTTGTTTCTGTTCTCGTTCGATAGCGTATATAGATAGATAGATTACACTTTATTTGTACACCAGGGTTTTACAAAGAATATGTAACAGGAGATGTATCTTATCAATAGTGTACAAAGGGCGGCCTCATACCTAATTACCTTCCTATATATTGTAAATTATATATATTCCGTACTGTCCGTGGTCTGGCACAGACCTTCGCCCGGCTAGACTTCCTTTTCACCTTGACCGACAACGAAGAGGACCGAACCGTAACTCAGGTGGGCAAGTAATAGGAGGAAGAAAACTTTAGAGTTGAGAATGCGGCGTGGTTGTTAGTCACAGGCGAAAATAATGTTTACATTATATTATGTATTATATAATAAAAAAATCGTGTCATGTTGTTTGTTCGCGATGAACTCCTAAACTAATGAACCAATTTTTATTTAAGTTTTGCACATTGTGGAGGCCGCGGTTCTCCCTGTAGCACTTTGAATTGCGATCGGACGCTTCAAAAATTATTTTCAATTATTTTTAATTATTTTCAAAAATCGTAATTTAAGGTATGTAATGGTAGGTATGTAAGTTCAGAAAAAGAACTTAATAGAATAGGTATCTTTTGTTGTTGATGATTGTTGATTATCTTTTCTTTTTAGTCGCACGAATAGCAAATTATTTTTAAGTATTTTTAATTTAATTAAAATCGTAGTTTAAGTTGAGGTATTTAAGTTAAAAAAAAGAACTGAATATAATAGGTATATCTTTTGTTTTTTATGATTGTTGATTATCATTTGTTTCTAAGTACGTTGTTGGTAAGTATTTAGATTTTTTTTACTGCTGCGGCACATACTAATAATATGGCAATTTGTGCATAGGTAATCATACATATAGAACTGAGTAAATTTTGTATAGAAATTATAAAGTCATGTCTGCAAGACGTCGTCGTTCGAACATGGGTCGTAGTACAGTGAATGCCAAAAGAGTACGTTCAGCAAGAGATGAAGAATCGTGAACGGAACGCGAGGCTCGCCTCAGTCAGGCTCGGGATAGATATAGAGCTGAGAGAGAGAGAATCTTCAGTAGAGCGTGAGGTTCGCCGCAGCCATGATAATAACAGCGTCTGTAGTGTTTCTAAACAGAGCAATACAGGAAAATTGATGCGTGACTGCTCATTAATAGTCTGGGACGAAGCTACCATGTCAAACAAGACGTCTGTGGAAGCACTGGATAGGATAATGTGCGATTTGCGCAACAAAAATTCACCTACGGGTGGATGCACAATTCTGTTCTCAGGAGATGTCCGTCAAATCCTACCAGTTGTGACTCGAGGAACACGTGGTGACGAAATAAATGCTTATCTAAAAAGATCCAACCTTTGGCCACATGTCAATAAATTAGAGCTTAAAACTAATGAGGGTTTCGTCATCTTCACGTGAGAACAGGCTATTTCCAGAGATGCTGCTAAAAGTTGGCAATGGAGAGTTAACACAAAGTGAGGGAAGGATTAACCTAGAAAACCTTTGTGTTTTGATAGACAACATCCAAGAGTTAGTCAACAATGTCTATCCTGACATTGATAACATAGGTTATAAGACAATATCATGGTTTAAAGTAAGAGCGATTCTGTCACCAACTAACGAACAAGTAGATAAGGTAAATAACTTGATTATGTCAAAGATTGATGCGCCGACGAAAATATACTACTCGGTCGATACTGTTCTCGATTTGGAAGAAGCTGTTCATTTTCCTACAGAAATTATAAACTCTTTGAACCCGTCTGGACTCTCTCCTCACAAAATGGTGTTGAAAGTAGGTTGTCCTGTTATTTTATTAAGAAACCTGAATCCACCTAAACTTTGCAATGGCACGCGTTTGCTGGTAAAATCACTGAAAACTTTCATAATAGAGTGCACAATACTCCCTGGATGTGGTACCGGAGAAGATGTATTGATTCCCCGAATCCCTCTGATACCATCGGATTTACCCGGGAGGGTAAATTGGAGTTAATTGGAAAATTTTAACGTTTACAGTTTCCGGTAAAGACATCTTTTGCAATGACCATTAATAAATCGCAGGGTCAAACCTTCAACGTTGCAAGCTTAGATTTGAGCGTTGACTGTTTTTCACGTGGCCAACTGTATGTCGCTCTTTCAAGAGTAACCTCTAGAGAAAACATGTTTGTATTGTCTAATGACAAGAAAGCTGTGAACGTTGTATATTCTGTAATACATTCTGTAATATATTAATTGTAGTAAAAATAAAATAAATAAGTAAAAAGTAAATAAGTAAAAATGTAGTGTATGAATTTAGATATTCCAAAGATCTTCATGGTTTAGGGAAAGAAGAATTGTTTTACTCTAAATTTAACGCGTGCGGGCCACGGGCATTAATGAATAAATCAAAACTACTGGATCGATTTTTATCATTTTTTCAGTGAATGACATAGGCTATATATTTTATACCCGTGCGAAGCCGGAGCGGGCCGCTAGTATATTATATAGTTTTAAAGCCGGTTTCTCAAAAAATATTTTGATTCAATGAGCCATCTAGTATATTGGTATTATAAATAATTTCGTAAACATGGATAAAATGTAGATATCAGTAGTTAAATCTAGAAATACCTATTAATATATATAATAATAATGTATTAAAAAAGGAACTTAAATTCAAAAAGTGAATATGAATTTATTGAACTGTATATTTAAGTAATCTGTGTTTACTTTGTTTAAAACGGTATTGCGTTCACAGCAAGAAATATAATCATGTCTTGGGAAAAGTTACAAATAGCAACAGTGCATTAAGCTCTCTATCAACAATCATGCTCAATTGCTTGCTTGCAAGTTGGCTTCTAACTTAAAAAAACGTATTACAAATAAAAAAAAAATGACTTTAAGAGTGATTCACGGAGCTTAGAATAAATAATAATATAATCATTAGGACAAATCATGAAAAATTTGCAAAATGTACAAAAAAAATTAAGTAAAACTCAATGGTATTTGTATAAGCAATAAATATTATGAAAACAATATGTTAATATAAACTTATGGAGATTTTAAGCATTTAAGGGCATGTAATTTTTAAGAAAAGAATATGGAAATATAACCATAGTAAAGTGATCCATTTATCGACCATATAATAGACAGTATTTCATTGCGAAATTCGGACTCATTTTACCGTCAGTTTATATGTATGTATTGAGGTGGCATGAATCCAAAAAACGTTGTGTATATGAAATTGTTCAAGTCTATTTACTAACTCGATAACTGTTAGCAAACGAATAACTGCACTATTACGTAGTAAAATATGATTTAGGATCGACTTTATAATTACGTACTTACAAAATATAAATATAACAAATATTGGGCTATAAAAAACCAATAATAGAGTATTAAGTTTAGTCTAACCTCCTTTAACTATTAACATTAACCTTTTTGCTTGACCCTGAAACTGTATTTAACTCGTCAGCTGCTACAGGGGGCTCCCTGCTTACTCCTGACTCAAAAGCGGCCCGTACTGGCGGCCAGTAAGTACGGGTTGAGGTGAAAACCCGGAGCCACACTTTGAGTAGGTAATGCCACACGGTATTAGATGCAGAAAGGCACGCTTCGAACGCCAGCGAACCTCTTCTATTGAATTCTCTGAGGGCTTCAGAGGCTCTCCTTATCCTGGGCGGCCAAAGTCTTCAACCCATTGATTGGACAACCTCCATGGTCCGGTCATCACCGGGCGGGTCATCCCAAGTTGGGCAAAAGCGCTCAATGGCATATGCAGCGCCAGGTAGTAGGCGGTAGATAGTGTTTGTGGAAGCCACCACCTTTCGTCAAAAATTAGGCTCAGGGCCATTCGTGATTCCAGCAACTCGATGCAGTTGAATATTAACTCAAGAAAGCAGGTTACTAGATTTTTAATCTAACTAATTTATCAAGAATATATATATTTATTTAGTAATTTATGTATGAGTATGTTCCAGTACTAGTGGCCTCTTAAGTCATAGGAAATACACGCATCCCCATCCTCTGCGAGCTACTGCAGTCTCACTCCCGTTCCCCATCCAAGACTTGCGGTATCCCTTACCCTAGGTTCACTGGGCAGGAAGATGATGATGAAGTATGTTTATCAGCAGTTTGGTTACCATTGTAGAGCTCAGACGGCCGTGAATGAGGTGTCTTAAGTTTTTATAGTAATTATTTATTAATACTATAAATAGATCTGAGTAGTCTAAAAAATATAGCAAACTCCTGTGCGTCTTAATTATGTGACTTAAAACGTTCTTTCCTTTCTATCATCTTTAGTCATTGGAATATATTTTTTTTATAATAATAATTACACACACACAACAAAGTGACAACAATGGTGATATTGCCTTAACAGTAAAAAAACGAATTAAAATCTGTATCGTGTAAAGTACAACCAAAAAAAAATCGAATTAAGTATCTCCTTATTTTTTAAGTTGGTTAAAACCCTTCAAATTATATAAATAAAGACAAAAGACAGTTCAGAATGGAAATACTACCATCAGTTAACGTAGCGGTGAATCAGTTCTTTAAAGCAATCCAGTCCTTGAGCTCAATACCAATTGTTGAGTGGTTTCTTAGAAGTTTGGCCTTGTCCCAGGCCATCTTACCAACCGGCTGGCCTGAAAACTACAATGTAAAAGGTGAGAACAATTATAATTATGTAAATTAGGATATATTGTTAATTGGCGGCCTTATATAAACGTCTGACCGCTCTGCTAAAAATTAGTGGTTCTAATTGTGTTATGTAAATGTTGCGCATAAATTATCATATTTTAAAACATTTTGCTAGTGGTAGCGTATATCGCATGTGTCAATTATATATCTTACACGTCTTTCATGAATTAATCGGTAGTTTTTGTTTTTGACCATTAGTTAGTAACCTAATGTTTGTAAGTTCCATAACCCTCTTTGAATAAATAGTTGACATATTCCAATCAACTAAATTGCAATAAGCAGCCAAAGTAAAACTCTTATCGGCGTTTCTTCTCCAATCTGGAGTCCTGTTATTTACGGTTACCCTTGATCATCCGCCTTTCGTAGGTAGTTTAATTGGTAATTTATCGGTCACTTTGTAAGGTAAGGATGTAATGTAAGGAAATTTCTAAATCCAAGTTCATATGTTCATATATTCGTATATTTTTGGCAATAATACAACGATTTCTTTAAGATACCGTGACCAATTTGACAGACTTTATTAAACTGTAAGTATGCCAATTTTTTTCTAAAAATCAAAACAGCTATACTTCAGCCAAATAAGCTGTGGAATGTTTACCAACATTGCGTTGCTAAGCATTTTCTGACAGGCAGTTGTTAATAACCTGTTTGCAAATTACATACCCTTATGGTCTGACCAGGAAAATGAAAAACCTCGTCATTTTGCGGAATACAAATGGCACTTATAACTGTTTTTAAACTTTCGCGACTATATATATTAGATTACACATCAGATATGTATAGTCGCGAAAGCTTCAAGAGCGAGTACGGATAGTTGCCAAAACTCGCACTATATAGGAATAGTACCTTGTAATTATTATGGCGATTAAGTACCGAAGAAGAAATGTAAGTAATTACTAAATGATTTATTATATTATATTACAATTATATTATTTTTCATTACCTTTGTACAACCATAGAGTGTCAGCTACTGCACAATAGTCACAAACACACCCGTCGAGCAGTGGGCAAAGTGTTCTCAACTTTCGTTAAGTGTGCTCAATCCGATATATTTTTGGTTGCAGCTAATGCTAGGTATTATTATTTAATTTTTTTAGGCTATTATGGCGTACGTATTTTCGCTTTTGTATGGGAGTATGTATGTATCTGTTACGGAGTAACTGTTATCTTATCTGTGGCTATCTGTGTCGTGGTCTGTTTTTGAATTCGTGAGATTTTTATGTGTTAAAATACTAAAAAAAACATTTATAGTCCTGAGAGAAAAATGGTTAGCAAGGTATTCAATTATTAGTTTGAACTATCTCTTTCTAAATAAAACACTACTACTACTACTTTAGTGGCCAATATAACTTGTAGGTATTTCTTATTCACAACAATAAATGGCTATTGCCCTCCATATCTCCTAAACATTTGCCTTTTCGACATTCAATATTTTTTTTGAGGTATCAGGATTTCATTTGGTACGTTTAGTTTACATAGCTTAATTTATTTACGTTAAATAGATAAGAATGATACTAAAATACTAAAAGCAGGAGGCTCGCCAACAAATTTAGCATCTAGAGCGTCGAGGCCTACTCGACCTATAAGGTAAGCTCTGGTAAGGTTTTGCGTCTAAGGTAAACTCTGATGAAGCCTCCTTTATGGTGACAACCTGGTACTGGTTAGTCGTAAGTACTTGAGCCAAAGTACACCTCAGCCAGTATGCAATATAAATTTTAGAACATCCCAAAGTAGTATATAAAAGCAATATAGTATGTAAAAGAACCCACCTGAAACAGAAATAAAAAAAATGTCTCAGAAAACAGGCATGTAGTAGTGTGAAAAATGAAATGAACTGAAACTTACATGAAACATCCGATTAGAGATGATCCAATTTCCTCCCGCCGCAAATAAAATACAGTACAGAATAAAAGGCTGTGAATTAAGCACACAGAGAACCGCTCCAAAGATAAAACGACAATCGTAATTAAAAAGTTTGCAATGCTAATTCAACTATAAGCAAAATATTCAACATTATGTTCAGATTCAACCAGCCTAAACATCACGCGCTGTCATATATATGTCAAAATCTCAGAACGCACGAAGTGGGTACGGGCGATGAGAAAACTCCCTTTTGATATTTAATCATTGATATATTGTAAACACGCAAAGAAACACTGTACAGTTCCTAGGTTAGTGTTGACTCGGCCGTGACCAAACTGAAAGTGAACTCGTCCGTCCGCACTCCGCTTAGACTCTGCGTAACGCCCGGTACATGGCGCTTGTGTTCCTTTGAGGTGAATATATTATAGAGGGCGCATGTGAATCGGCAAATGTTTAGAAAATATAATGCAACAGACACACATGTGACACATGCATAGATACACATGTTAAACTTATAGCACTCCAACTTTTTGCGTCGGGGGTTAATAATTGCATGGATAGTGAGACATAATTTTACGCAATAATAATTATAAAGGTGAATCACTGGTAATTCAAACAAAAATAGTTTTGATTTTGGCATTACTAAAATATCATCATCACTAATATCAATCAACAGTCAAAAAAATTAAAACCACATCCAGTTTCGTGTGATTTAACGCTGACATTTCGGCGCGCTTTTTCTGTGACGTCAAAGACGTCGTAGTCCGTGTTTATTCCTTTATTGATTTATGTAACATTTAAGTGTAGTCATGAAACGTACCTATTATTATTAAAAAGGATAGAAAAACTTATTTTCAATATTGTATTGTGGAGTCTTGTGCATATTCCCATTAGTATTCATTATAAATAACCAAATTATTGTTGATCTGCGAAAGTTGTCGAGTTATAGGGTTGTAAGGCGTATAGTTGGTATTTTTTATTTGCTAATTCTTGTTTTAAGGTATTTTTTAACATATTACGTATTTGATGGTTAGACTGAGTTCCAGTAAACACAATGACAGTTAAATCGTAAAGTACAACTAAGAAATAGAGGTAAAAATACAATATTTCTGCATTCTAATTATGACAACCCTAAAGATAATAACATATGGTTTGTTTACAAAGATTCCATATCTTATTTGGCTCAAGTATATTTCAATCCTTTTTATCCAATGTGTAAATGGGATAATTTTGAATTAGAGGCCAGTTGACTGCAGAAGAAACTTCCAGTAGGCTCTTATACGATGGTCGTGCATGGTGTTCTTTAGTATTTCGGGTAACGCTAAAAGTAGAGGACTACCAAAGAAAAGATAGATAGACTGGATATGGTTAGAAAAAGAGTAAGCGTGAGAGTAAGAGGAAAGACGATTGATAGCGTAGAATAGAGGAGAAAAATATATTGAACCGACCCTAAATAAAATTGGGGGAAGGGATGCAAATGATGATGATGCTTCATAGCATTACTCGTAAAATAAAATAACTGTTATTAATGTTAATTATTTTTTTTGTGTTAGATGGCGACACATTTGACTTTATAGTTGTAGGAAGCGGCTCTGCGGGCGCCATTGTCGCCGCTCGACTCTCCGAAGTACCACAATTCAACGTGCTCCTCGTTGAAGCTGGAGGGGATCCCCCGGTTACAAGTGTGGTTGGTATTGTAAAACCCCTATCATTAAAGCACAATTTTATAGGCTACATATTAATCGAGGTAAGGATGTGTATGTATGTAATGGAATTATTTACCTCAATATTCACCATCGCTTTACCATATAAATCGCAATTTAAGTATCAAATTGTTTATACAAAATATATTTTTTTAGGTTCCAGGATTATTCCCATTGCTTCAAGATACGGAATATGACTGGAGCTATCGGGCCAAACTCGATGAAGGTATCGGTTTGGCTCATCCAGATAGAATTATACCGTACACTCGAGGTAAAGTTCTTGGAGGATGCTCATCTACGAACTATCTTATATATGCTAGGGGCGTACCCCAGGATTACGAAGAGTGGGATAAAATAGCTCCTGGATGGAGCTGGGACACAGTACTTCCCTACTTCAAGAAATTGGAAGGAATGACGGATGACACGTTGTTCCAATATCCAGAAAATGCATATCTACATTCACCAGGTGGACCAGTAGAAGTATCTAGGCCAGTAATATTCAAATCAACTGCTATCATAGACGAAATCAGACTGAATTCTTACGAAGAAATGGGTATCAAAACAGTCCTTGAATTGAATGGTCCGGAAATTTTTGGGGCTGCAAGACCACATTTAACTATTAATAATGGTAGAAGATCTAGCACGGCAGAGGCTTACCTTAGACCCGCAAAAGACAGATCCAATCTAAAGGTAGCAAAGTATGCAACTGTAACCCGAGTTTTGATAAATCCTCAAACATTAGTAGCATATGGTGTAGAAATCGCAAAAGTTGACAAAACTTTAATTAAAGTGTATGCCAAAAAAGAAGTAATTCTATCAGCTGGTGTTATAAACAGTCCAAAAATATTATTACAGTCGGGAATAGGTCCAGCCGAGGAACTGTTAAAACACGATATAGATGTTGTATTAGACTTACCTGTGGGGAAAAATTTTCATGATCATCAACTCTTACTAATGCCAGTTAAAGGTAAATTTGGTTTGAAGACTGGTGCCCAGAATATTTTAGTAGCAACACGGTTAGACACAGTCCCTATTCCTTTACAAAGTGGTCTTTTTAGACTTAATGATACATTATTTAGTTACCCAAACAAATTACAACCACAATTTCAATTTTTTAACACATATATCGGAGCTGGTGTTGGTCCTGTCATATTTATAGGGTGTAAAACAATTATTAATTTTGACAATCCGTTTTGTGCTAGCTTAGGTAGGGCTAATGCTATAAATGAAATTGATTTTATTTTATTGGTTCTTTTACATCCTTTATCGAGGGGTCAGGTGACTTTGAAAAGTAAGAAATATTTTGATGATCCTATAATTAATTTAGGATATTATAGAAACGAATATGATCTTGTGGCCGCAACGGAAGGACTAAAATATATGAGTAGGTTAGCGAAAACAACTCATTTTAGAAAAGTAAATAGTAAAATTGCAAAACTTAGCGTGAAAGGTTGTGAGAATTTTAAATGGGAATCAGATGAATATTGGAGATGTTATGCTAAAAATAGCGTAACTTCAATTCAGCATGGAGTGGGTACATGCAGAATGGGCGCTAATGGAGTGGTTAACGAGCGGTTGATGGTTCATAACGTGAATAGGTTAAGGGTGGTTGATGCATCAGTTATACCAAAGATTCCAAGCGGCAACGTTAATACACCAGTTATGATGATCGGAGAAAAGGCTTCTGATATGATTAAAAGTGATCATGGCATATTCAATGGGCGGCCAAAGTATTTTTAAATAATACTTTTTAGATTAGTAAGTAAAGAGCATAATTGTGTTAAATTGTGGCGACGCATCTATGTATATTTATTATACATATACTTAAGGATTTTCCAGGGATGTAATGACAGGAGGTTTTTTTTTTATTTTATCTGACAGATTTATATACTGATTATTATACATATGAAAGATTCAACGTCATTAATATTTTTACAAACAAGTTGTCAAACGGTTTCAATTGGTTGGCAATAGCGTTAATAAGTATGCAATATTTCTAACTATTGCGTGCGGCCAATTTGTACTGCTTTTACCAATTAACCAACCCGCTTAAGGAGACCTTCACAAATTTTGCTTTGAATAAAATAATTTTTAAAATTTAAATTTATAATTGAAAAGAGCATCTGATTTGATTAGAGAGTAAATTTTTGTGCAATGTTACCTTTAATGAAAAATACTTTTTAAGGTTTAGCTTTGCGTGCCCGTAATCTATAAATATAAAAAGTAATTCCTATTTCGCTTGGTGACGCCATAACTTGCGAACGACTTAACCGATTTCATTCATTTTATTTTCATGTTTTCTAATACTTTGTAAAAGGTTCTTACGGAACGAAAAATTAAGATAATGGACAGAAAATCGGTTCCCGTGGGATAAATTGGAATTTCCACGCGAACGAAGTCGCGTTCAACAGCTAGTTTATTGTATAAATGGATTAATCTTCAAAAAGGTATCCCACATGCCCAGATGTCATGGCATAATGGTTACTTTTGCTATGTGTCGGTTGATATTTCAATCAAATCTGATTAGTCTAATAGACTGATTAGTCTATAGTTCACTGCAGGACATAGGCCTTTTCCAACGAGCGCCACAGCACCCGGTTCGCCGCCGGTTGATATTTACATGTATTTTATTACTAGCTGTTTCCCGCACCTCCGTTTGCGTGGAAATGCAAACCTATCCCACGAAAACCATACATTTTTCCTAGATGAAAAGGTAGCCTATGTGCTATTCCAGACTATAATCTATCTCTGTGCCAAATTTAATCCAGATCCGTTTAGCCGTTCTAATGTGATTAAGAAGCAAACATCCATCCAAACTTTTGCTTTTGTAATAGTGAGATTGAAAATGAGAAGACCGAATTACCAAATAGAAAGCTTGAGACTAGTCATAGTAGTACATAGATTTAGATTATAAATGATCATGTATTTTTTGATTAATTGGTGAAAATAAAAATAAATGTAGGCATATGCTATAAAGACGGTATTTAAAAAACAAGACAGAGTCCGCGTAAATAAGAATGTAATTTTTCATTAGATATGATATTTAAGCATAAGGTAAAGCTAAAAACTAAAACTACATTTTTACATAAAAGCCTTTATGCAATGGCACCGAAACTGTTTAATAAATTACCAAAAGAAATTAGATGCTGTTCGGACATCAATGAATATAAACGCAGCTTTTATGATTTTCTAATTGACAAAACTTATTATACGATTAATGATTTCTTAAATGACTAAATAAGTTCAAGCGCTGACATTCAAAATTTATTGATATTTCGATTTATTTATATTTTGATTTCTTTATTTTTTTGATTGTATTTATTAGTGTAATTTGACAGATGTATTATTTTATAGAATCTTATGTAGCATGTAAATTTTTATATTTAGGCGGAGCATAGCAGTTTATGTCATATTTCAAGACCTTTTATTACCTATGTTTTCACGAAATAAATGATTATGATTATGGTATTAGACTAATGCAACTGTTGTTGCAATCGGAGATATGCTATTACATAGTTTTTCTCTGTATCATCTTGTTTTAAACATATTCATGTTTTACCATTGACTTACCTAAATAATAAATCTCCGTAAAAGTATGAAAGTCTTCAAAGTCTAAACATTTCATCAGATTCTTCTCCATCAAAATCAGATCACCTTACAATCTAATAGTATCTAATTAGATCACCACTGTACAATATTTAATACCAAATGTTATTGTTAAACTAAATTAAAAAATAAAAAGAAATAAAAAAAAAAATAGCAAATAAATCATTAAACGCATAGACTATTTGTTTGATTTGTATCTTGATTCGTCTCACTGTTAGTCGAATGGACTAAAAACTACACTGGATCCGGGACGACGAGATGCAATGAAAGTCCAAATAGTCTTGTAATCCATCATCATTGGGGGCATATTATGTAATACTAAGCAAGATTATTATGGGGCAGGAGCCAATACGAAAGGCTATTATTATATAAGTATTATTATATATAATTATATAAGTATTATTATATATAATTATATAAGTATTATTATATATAATTATATAAGTATTATTATATATAATTATATAAGTACTTGCTATTATTTCTCTGTCGATTACTTCTATTAACAGGGTTATTAGCAGGGTTATGCTTAAACTCAAAGTCGTATTAAAAATAGATAATTCTTTAATAATTTTTATAAATTATTAAATTCACGCTGCTACTAGAGAAGTAGGTAAGCCTGTAGTTTTCATAGTGAAATTATAATAAGGCACTATGTTTTCTTTAGAATCGTAAGACAATTCTTAAAAACAATACTATTAAAACAAAAGGTGAGGGTTTAGACAGTATTGTAATTACTGGAGGGGATGTTAAGAGCCTCATTACCATTACTGAGGAGTAAGGGAGAGAGAGACTCGGGCGCGATTATCATCACAAAGAAGTATGGTAATGTGGGCGTCGTTCGGCGCCATACTTCTGTATGTTTTATGACTTCAATTTTAATGTTTTCTGGTTGGTACATTGTCGTTGAAGGAATTTTAGACATTATAAAAAAAAGGAGATCAGCAGATAACATACAAGTTTGCAATTTGCCATTAAAAACTAATTACGAAATAAAAAATCTATACTAATATTATAAAGCTGAAGAGTTTGTTTGCTTGAACGCGCTAATCTCAGGGACTATGGTTCGAATTGAAAAATTCTTTTAGTGGTGTATAGCCCATTTAGTGTCTGTCAGCTAGTATATTATAAAGCTGAAGAGTTTGTTTGTTTGTTTGCTTGAACGCGATAATCTTAGGGACTATGGTTCGAATTGAAAAATTCTTTTAGTGGTGTATAGTCCATTTATCGCGGAAGCCTATAGGCTACGTAACATCACGCCGAATAGGAAAAAAACAGTAACCATAAACACGGATGAGACTGCGGGGAAGGCTAGTTATAGAATAAATCGTAATTGCGAATGCACTAAAAGCATTAATTTAAAAAGATACAAATCTTATGACATCTCATATATGGAAATCAGTCAAACCGTTTAGGGTGTAGAGCGTACTAAAGAAATAAACATATGTACGTATGTACATATGTTTATTACTAATACATGTGTTCATACATACCTACGCTTAAAATATTACCTTGCCTTGCATTGGCAGTCGGTAAAATGTTCATTCGACCAGAAGAAAAAGAAAAATTACAATTGCACTTGTTCATTATTGATCAAAACGGTCTACTCTATAATATATAGAGAAATAATATTAACTGGGAAACCAATATGAAAATCCTTGCAAATTTGCTAGGTGATTTTTTTTGTAGATTTTGCGTGTGTCGCAAACTCTGCAAATTAGAGATGTGACCACTTTATGATTACCTAATCCAAAACCGTTTGATATCTAATTAGGAGTTACGTGTAATTTTAGAAATATTATTACGCTTATGTTACTACGGTAACAACATTTGCAAATTGTTAGCGATAATAAAATTAGGCCTTATATTGCCAAATTCACAAGATAGCCATCATTTTATGTTGAATACAATTGCAAAACCCAATGGTAAGTTACCATTGTGTATTGCAAGAAGTACAGAATAGAAAGTTATTCATTGGGAAATAACAGTTTTTTATTTAACCTTATTTTTTTAATTCATATTTATTTCTCAGAGCACCAAAAACATCCAAATCACAAACGTATAACACAAGTAAAATTTTAAATAACTCCAATTCAAAAATCCCTTCAACGATTAGAGAAGAGTTGATGGCCTACAAACGATCAAAGAATTATCGTCAATCCTTTCCCTCTCCCCCCTATCCCCCCTCTCCCCTCTTCCCACTCTACCCCCTCTTCTCCTACTCCCACCTTAAAGGGCGGCAACGCACTTGTGACTGTTGAGTTACAGGTGCCCATGGGCAGCGGTAGTCATTTACCATCAGGTGACCCGTCTGCTCGTTTGTCCCATATAACATAAAAAAATATATATATGGCAAGAACACTCTCGACCAAGACACCTTTCAAACAAAAAAAAACTTAAATTCGTCAAAACCGGTCTGGATCAAAAACTAGAATGTTATTTTTTGAACAATAAACAAAGTTCTGAAATCCTACTAATATTATAAACGTGAAAGTTTGTGAGGATGTATGGATGTGTGGATGTGTGGATATATGGATGTATGGATGTATGGGTGTTGTTACTCTTTTACGAAAAAACTACTGATCCGATTGCGATGAAACTTGGTATGTAGATAGTTGGAGACCTGGATTAAAACATAGGGTACTTTTTACCTTGATATTCACACGGGATAGGGACTTACGCGGGTAAAACCGCGGGGCGCTGCTAGTATGTTATAAGTCGAAGTTCCTTCTTTGCTATTTATTACTTTTATTCCCGTATTCCAGCATTGGAATTCAGGAATAATTGGTAAATTAAATATTAATTACGCGGGGTTCATTTGAACTCTCAAGTTCTTAACGGAAACCTCTAATAACCTAATTTTAAAAGCTGTTTATTTAGTTGAAAACCCCTCTGAAAGTTATACTATCCAATTTATTTGCCTTTTTCAGTTTTAAATAAAACACTTTAACACACACACATTATCAAACTTCGAGATATTAGTGTTCCAGCCATTACAAAATGCTAATACTTAAAATTTAAATTCACTTGGTGTAGCTTGAGTAAGTACTTAAAGATGAATTAACGCTGTTACTAAGTAAACCTGCTTGACCCCTAATGAGCGTGATGTCGTCATGGGCTGTAAGCCACGAAGTAGTAAAATTGCTCGTTTACATGACAAAGCTACCCTCAGTACTAGTTACAATATTATTATCTGCATCAGGGTATCCTACTAAGTGCTCAAACTCGATAAGTTCTCACTCCTGTGGCGTGCTCGTCTATTCGGTTTGTGTAAAAGTTTCAGTTGACGAAATTTCGTCAGATGTCATCACAGGACAGGTATATTCAAAATCAAACAACTCAAAAACAACGTTTAACGGTACACAAGAACTTATAGTTCTATGTTAATATTCATTTATCCATTATAATTAAAGAGATTCATTGCAAGTGTGCATGAAAAATAAATGTTTCTAAAACTCAAAATTATCTAACCTGTGCACTACGAAAAGATACGTCAGATAGTAAAATCTATGCAGTTTTTGGTCTTTTTGTGAAGTTTTTCGAATCCTATCAAAATTAAATGACTCTCGATCGAATTCCCTTTCGGCAAAGGTTTTAAAGCAAATTCAAGAATAAAACCTCATGATAAAAGATGTGGAAGAACTGTGTTCAGCTGTATATAGAATAGTAATTAGATCGGAGTCTTGAAATGGTTAGGAAAAGAGAGATTCTTTTATTTTAAGCATATGACGGCATCGTCAAGTAATTTTTTTGTGTTACTATAACCTGGCTGGACAACATGTTTTAAGTTAATCCAAAGTTGGGTCTGCCAGTCACCAAAGTACGAAAGATATGAATTTAAACTATACAGTCCTATCGGTGAACTCCTCGAGAGGTTGTTCACTATCATAAGAATCTAAGAACGAGAAAAATAAATTAAGGAACTCGAAGACAATAGTTAATAGAGTTTGTAAACCAGTAGTAAGTCCACGAACAAGGGTAATGATGCGTCGGGGTTTACTTTGAACTGTGCTTAATGTCGTGGAATATAACCGTGCAGTGATGATGTGCCACCCCTAGATATCAACTTTAGGGGAACAACCGTTAAAACCCGTTTTCAGATTCAACAGAAAAAGCACTTGTTGTTAAAAACAATTTAACTGCCATCATATTTAGTTGTTGCAGTTGTTGATAAACTTAACATGTTAAGCCAAAACCAAAACTGGTAATGGAGCATTGAAAATTGATTCTGGTCTTGAATGAGGCCCGCTTATGGCAGTATATCCTCGACAGGCCTTCACTATCCACGTACACGTTAAGCAATATATTGCTTAGTAATTTACAAGACGATTCAATGGACTAGTTTACGGCTTTTCTGTACCCGAAAGGGTAGCGCGAAACAGCCGCAAAATAGTGAAGCATGTTCACCAGTTGCCTTGCTCTATAGTTTGTAAGTTTTAAGTTTAAATTTCCAGGTAATGAAATGAAAAAAAAACGTTTTCTATGAATTACATTTAAGAATTTATGAAATCTACTCATAGCAACTCAATGCAACATATACATAAAACTACACACCTTCATAATAGAAACTATCTATTATACAAACGGAGAAACTACATCAATTACCTGAATTGCACATACTAATCTTGCTTTAGGATGCACCCTTTTATGTAATTAGACATTATATATACGGCGGCGGAGGTCTCGATTCTCTTGTTACATACTTAGTTAGCATTTTAGTTTCATGATTTATTTATAATAAAAAAATGCTATTTTAAAGCATTTGAACTACACGGTATAGTCCATTCCAAAGTTTGTACTGTTCCTTAATATTAAAATTCTAGATTTTACGATACTTTTTTGCTGTGCAATAAAGAGTACCTATCTACCTATCGGTAGCAACATTTCTTTGGTGTACAATAACTATTATTCTTACAAAAAGCGTAACCTTAATTTATTAATGTTTTCCTGAATTATTTTTAAAAAAGAATATGGGAACATAAAGAAAGAAAATTAGTGTAGATTACGAAAACATCATGAAAGTATAAGGCAGAGAGGGGATGGAAGTTAATACCATAGAACACTACATATTGTAAAACAAAGTCTCCCGCCGCGCCTGTCTGTCTGTTCGCTATAAACTGAAACACTATTGAAAGGATTTTCATGCGGTTTTCACTAATAGACAGAGTGATTAATGAGCCAAATTTTAGGTGTATTATTTGTACCCGTGCGAAGCCGGGGCGGGTTGCTACTATTCTATTTAGTATAGGTACAAATACATGTATGTATATGTTTGCAAGAATGGCGACAAATGGCGCTATTTTAATGTTATCTAAGCTTGGATATAATTAATTAACAAAAGGTCGGCTATTTATCATATCATGGAAACCAGGACCGAAGTGTCATCCAATCTGAAGCGAAGATCCGTCAACAAATTTTTGTTGGTCATGTCTTGCGGATCGCTGCCCAACACTTGATGATGGAAACTGGAATAAACTAATCGCATGAGAATTTTCATTGCGCAATATAGTATAAGTAGTTACTAAGTAGTTCGGCTTGTCTTCGCTAGATGGCGATGTGGTAAATTCACTGTGTTTGGATGTTGCTCCAATACAAATTTCTCTCTTACTAATATGTACTTCGTCATACACTTTCACCATTATTTTATGAATATGATTTAGAAATTAAGCTCTTGTCTAAAATAAGTTTAGTTAGCTGTTTACCAGAATCACTACCTACCTACACAGGTATGTAAATATACCTTTAGTATTGAATGACGGTAATCAGGCGGAGCGCTAAGGATGTGGTTGTCTAACAACATTGTAGCTAATTCTGGCTACCGATGTTAGTTAATTATTCATTGGTGTGCAAATGCATGAATTTTAAACTGGTTTGTTGGTAAGTAATCAGTCATTGTAATAGTTCCATAATAATTAAAGAAGGAAACATTGCATTTCATAAATACTTAAAATTACTTTGCTCATTTTAAGAGTAACCCAGTTTATATACTCCCGACGAAAGGCTACTGAAACATAACCGCGCGATCGTGTAATCAGAGAAGTGGTAAGGATTTCCAAACGTAAAAAAAGGTTATGTACTTCTGGTAAGTTATTAGTGCAAAATATGCATTTTTAAGAAAAAGAAGAAAAACAAACAGAAATACCAATTCGAGAGTCATTTGCAAACTACGTCACTACAAAATAATATGTATTACGTATACATAATACACGTAATAAACAAGTAAGACCCTGATATACACGCTGTGTAGTCTATCACCACAATAAGCATACGTTTACGGGACAGAAGCGTAGACTCATTATTAGAAATATACAATCATCTTATAGATAAGGATGCAAATTTACATAATCGTTTTGTTTCTCAAAAATAAATCTGTCCAACGAAAGCCTACGAATTAGGAGCTTTAGAATCCATTACCATTATAAAAGTATAATTATGTTGTACCGCATCTCTTAATTCTGGTAATAATGAGCGAAAAATGGTGGATTATGTATCAAATTGAATAATGCCCGCCTGACGGGCTCAAGTAAATGAGATCTCGGATAAGCGGGATCCCATTTAGGATAAATAAAGGGATTTGTGTGATACTAGGTGAAAAATAACATAAAAATGTGAACATAGATTGAATGGATTGGGATCTGCGCTGATTAAATTATTATTTTTGTAAACCACGGTTTGACCTAGATGTTTTCTGTATAATTAATTTTTTTTTTCCACATGGTTACAATTCATTATGTTATATGCAAGCACTTCATCTCTGCATTAGAGATCGATTAATAGAAAATGCCTTTAACATTGATTCCTTTGAAATTGAGTTGGTTATATTCGGCAGCCTGTTGGCCTAGTGGTTAGCGACCCTGACTGCTATGCTACAAGCCGTGGGTTCGATTTCCACCTGAGTCTGGGTGTTCTTTGTGTCCGTTGTTTGTATGTTTGTAAAGTCCCCCACGGCACTGGAGTCATTCGTAATGCGGGAGTTAAAAGAAAAAAAAAGAAAAAAAATTTGTTCCTATTTAAACTTGAAGAAAATAGTCCACCTCTAAAGGCAGAAAATTAAGACGGGTGAATGGCTATTTGGTTTAAGCAACATTATGGCAACATCGTGACTTACTTAACCTACTATCTAACTAATATATAAATGTGAAAGTTTAGATGGATGGATGGATGTATGTTTGTTATTCTTTCACGCAAAAAACACTTAACCGATTGTAATGAAACTTTGTATGTAGATTATTGTAGATAGCTGGAGACCTGGATTAACACATAGACTACTTTTATCCCGAAATTTCCACGGCAAACCGCGGGGCGCAGTCAGTAATATTTGCGTTAAGTTTGGCAATAGTTCCAATAACATGCCTTATTTAGATAAAATACAAACTAGTTTTTTCTTTTGCAATAGTATTAGTAGTACTTATTTCCGGAGTTTGAGACTTTGAATTGTTCTCCTTCTTAATCACTTTCATGGGTATTTCTACTCAAGTTCCAGCAACAGTCCCCTAACATTTAATTGGCCCTTATATTCATTCCACTGTCGATATATCTATATGTATTCGTTCTAGATGTTCGTTACTTATGTAACCGCGTTTAAAGGATAAAAAAAAAATGCAGAAAATAAAATAATTTGTTAGAGAGAAACGTTAACGTGGTATACTACGTCATTTCTGCTCTTGGATTAATAGCCAAGAGCCTTGATCTACACCTTAAGAGGCTCGCGTTAGACGGCTGGATCAAGAATTGATGCAGAAGGCAGTTCTTCTCGACACGGCCCGTGTAGTGAGGAGGTTCCTGTCTTTGGAGCCCTAGCAAATTATCTGTCCTGGGTGGGAATCGAATCCACGATCTCTGGCTCAGCAGTCAGGATCACTAACCACTAGACCAACAGGTCAGAATCTACATACTCGCAAAGATTTAGATAACTCTATTAGTCTTTCTTTTAGGAAGGGGCTACCATATAAGTGGTTTTTTTCTTCGAGTGGGGATTCCGTTGTGGTCTTTGGTTCTTCATTCGATTTTCAAACTAAAGATTAAAAGGCGAGATATAAATTTAACCACAATTAAAGATCTCACGTATCCAGATGTGGATGTATTCAATATCATACAGTCTCGAAGTTATTTTCTGTAAAAACTAACGGCCACCTCCATTAATTTCTTGCGCAAGTTTAAAAATTTTAGAGGTGTAGTGATGCAGTTACATTTTTACAAAACATTTTGTAAGACGTTGCATAGATATAACTCTTTCGTAGAAAGTAGTATATTTCTTACAGCTTCGCTTCGTTAGACGCCACGAGGCGAATACGTAATGCCGCTTTAAGTGATGCCCCCTTTGGAATATAGTGCGAAGAAATTGACGTGGCATTGGAGACACGTTTTTTAATCCATGTACCTACTGTACTAGTACTAGTAATACTCAATGGAAATAGTAATAGTAATTTGAAGACGTCCTTAAATCTTATGCTATCCCTCTTAATCCCTTTAGGATTTATAAAGACTAGACAAGAGCAGTTTGAGTTAAAGATCTCGTCATGACTAAGGCAGTTTTAATCGATTTAGAATTTTTTTAAGTAACCTAAAAATTTTAAATGGCCATAGTGCATAACGTTGACCTTTGAGAATAATGTGGAGAACTATTAGGAAGTTTCCCACGAATTTCTTCTTCACCTTTTAAGCAAATGATATTAATTTCTAATACGTACATAAAACATCTTGTTATGTCACCCTATGATTGTTTTAGTAATGTTTAATGTGTAAAATAACTAAGATGCCAATACATGTTACCCGCACTATACATACGTGATTCAAATAGTCAATCTTGAAGTATAGAAGAATTTCGCAAGTGAATGCAGTTCACTTTCCTACAGCGGTGCAAGCAAATCGAATATTTATCAATCAACACTGGGGTGGGGTCTGAGTGGATCCCTGTTACGGTAAATTCACGTCATTCAAATGTACGTGTATCTTACTTTAAGTAAATGCAGAGTAGTGAGCTCCTATATTTTATTTTATACTACAAATTGCTATTGTATTCACCTAATCGTATATGCCAAGCATTTTTGTTGATTATTGTTTCAAAATTATTCCTTCCCTTATGCAAAGTTACTTAAATAGCTCAAATTATTTAGTTCTGCATCTTCTTGCACAGTGAAAGTACCAAACTTCAAACGTTCTACAGCAATCCACTAGACAAAATCATCTAGCCTGGTCCGAAGATTCCCTCTTTGTATCGGAGGAACATGAGACTCCATTCCACAAGCATAATATTCGTAGTTTTACCAAACCGCTTGCGTTGTAATCTTAAATATGGTGAATTTGGAGATTTATTGTTAATAGATATGACTTTATTACAATGTTATAATAATAATTGCCACAATTGACGCCGTGCCGTGACTTTCATGCCATGTTGCAGTAGTTAGTGCGATGCAAGCTTGCCACCGAACGTGTTTATTGTTGTAAATTGACAAATTAATAATAAACTAAAGTAGCTGTTAGTTATTAATTTAATTAAATAATTAAAAGCTAATATCATCTGGCTAGTCAGTTATGATTTCGAAGCAGCAGCAGCCTCAAGCAGGGCGCCTGTTCAGTCCGTAATAAGGACACTCCAGAAAGTTGTTCTCCATGTACTTAACACAAATACAATACGTATGTTTATGTTACTTCAAAAGACCTCGTGTTAGTAAAACTTTGAATTATTAGGTCAGATCTAGAAAAGCGTTATACAAACGAATATAAACGACTTCATATAATATAGGTATCTAAATGCTTTGATTATATACGTCACGTTTGAAATTAGATTTATGGGTTTTAGTATCTTTTGGTTATTTGCTACAGATCTCGATGCTGGCAAATCGTCGGAAAGAGGTTGTACAAGGGACAAGAAATGAGGACAGAGAGATCAACATTTCTTTTCTGCTGATGATTTGTTTTTTTTCCAAAAAAGGGTTAACGACGGCTGAAGAATGTACCTGTACCAAGCACGTACTGTATGTCAAATTTATTTTTCGTAATAAATTTGTTACCTTTTAAATCATTATTTTATTAACCCGTCATATTCTTATAGAGTAGGCAGAAGGTCAGGAAATAATTTAGAGTAAGCATCTCTAAACACGCACACCTAGGTAAACCACACATAATGCGGAATTTGAGACTGCATCAAATGTATCATTTGTGTAAAGATCATCTAGACTGGTGTATAATCTAAGTCTAAGAGTAAAGTCTCTCTTCTTCAAAGGAAATTTAAATGTGACTGTCTGTGTTCCACCAATTTTCAGCTCTGCAGCTCCACACCTTTGCGGTGTGGAGGTGCAGAGTGAGACCAGTTCTAGATACCTTGGGCATATTGTGGCAGATGACAATGTCTCATGACGATGATCTGGAACGTGAGTGCCTCCTGCACTGACGTTCGGTCATTTGGGGCCCGAGGGAAATTATTGCCCGTAGGTTCACTCGCTCTTCAAAAGAAGTGAAAATTTTTATTCGAGCAATTTATTTGTATATCATACCCGTCAGGGCCTCCAATGTCTTTCGGGTTCAATACAACCACATCTTTAGCATGTTGATGCGGCTGTCTCCCTACATCAGTGCATATGCATACCCAAATATTTGCTGTAGCACATACGGATGGCTATAAAGCCATAGTCCGCAAAAAGGTAGCTTCCTGGTTTACAAGAGTGAGAAAGAGCATCAATGGCATCCTAAAAACGATTGCCTCCAGGTCAGACTGTCCGATCCAGTATAAGTGAATGCGTATTATTACAGAACAGGACTGACATTATAGTATGAATTATGAATTTTTTTTTTTATTTTAATGTTATGGATTTGCAATGAAATATGATTATTGACATAAAAATATGAAAATGATTGCTAATGATGTTATTTCTATGCTGTACTTATTATATTTATTTATTTATTTAGCAGTATTGGTACCATAGTACAGGCTCTGACTAGTTTGGGATCAGAAGCCCGTATGTGAGATGTGTTAAGTTATTTACCTGTTATTATTATTTTTTTCTTTTGTATTGTTGCCTTATATTTTATACATTTTTTTTATATAATATTATTCTTAATTGTGCACAGTAAAATAAGCTAGTCATACCTTACAATTATTATTATTGTTGAAGTGCTTGCTGCCACCTCGACCATTTCTGGTCTTTTGTAGCGCACTTTTTGCTTTACAGTTCACTGCTCAGACTTATGGCTTCGAGAAACCTCCAGATCTTTTCAGCAGTGATTGTTTGTATTTCCTGCGGTTGCATGATGTGTAACCCTAGGTTGATACTTCGGTACCTTACAATACTAACGCGATTAAGAACCAATTTTATATCTAACTAGCAGCGCCCCGCGGTTTCACCCGCGTAAGTTCTGATCCCGTGAGAATATCGGGATAAAAAGTAGCCTATATGTTAATCCAGGTCTCCAGCTATCTACATACCAAGTTTCATCGCAATCGGTTCTGTAGCGTTGGCGTGAAAGAGTAACAAACATCCATACATCCATACTCACAAACTTTCACGTTTAAAATATTAGTAGGGTATTCATTCAAGTCGTAAATATTTAAAAACGATCATTGTCTTCGTTACGTTACGTTATTCAATACCAAACTAATACGTTGGTTACAATAGTATTTGTGTTAATTTATTGATCTGTATATTCTTATAAAGACGTAAATCAGTTAAAATAAATAGTTAAACACGAGGTGTTACGCACGTGCTTACGGGATGAAAACAGATTGTGTAGTTGAGGATTAATCCCCAAGATATGGAGACTCTCACGATCCTGACTTTAGGTATTATCGGCTGTTTAATAAGTCAACATGTACACAGTTAATCGGCATTTTAACATCGTAATAAACTTTAGACGGCTTTTTCTCTCTTGAGTTGGTCTCTTTTTGAGCGTTCTTCAGTATTTTTGTAAAATTAACCGTCTTAAATTTAAAATCAATATTTTTCTTATTACATATTCTATGAATCTATGATATACCTAAGGATAACAAATAGTTGAGACTGCTCAAAATCACAAAAAGTTTTTTTTTTTTATAATTTCACACATCTCACACACGGCCGTCTGATCCCAAACGAGGCAGAGCCTGTACTATGGTAAGCAGACTGCTGATAAACATACTTATATATTTCTAAATACATTCATATTATAGAGAAATTACATCCAGACACAGCAAAAATTATCGTGCTTATCATACAATTATTTGTCCTGGGTGGGACTGGGAATCGAACCCACGGCCCCTGGCTTAGGAGCCAGGGTCACTAACCACTAGACCAACAGGTCATCGGATCGGAAATTGTTGAAATCTAAATCGAAATTACAACGAAATTACAATCTACATATTAAGCTTGCATCACATAACTTCTGTAGCATTTCAATCTCTTTTTTTAAAGTTAAGTCCCTGTGGCTTTTTAGAATTATTAGATTAGATTAAAATCATACACCACATCTAAACAAATATTTAGGAATCCGATCTCTCCTTCACACATAATATGTATAGGTATAGTTAATACCATAGAACAAATACAATTTTTATCGGCTCTAATAAAACATATACTATTATGACATCACACCGGCAACAAGGGGACGCGGACGGGGTGGCAAGTTTATCGAGGAGCGAACATAAAATGCAGGCGGTCCGGTTCGCAGCCCGTACAAGTTCCTTCAAGGTTTAAGCTACAGTAAATGTCTGATATTCTGTAATACAATATCTTTACTAGTTGTAAAGTGATTAACTATACAGACAGACAGACAGACAATCTCATTTTCTCTCTTAATGCATTCTTAGTGGTCTTGGACGAGATACACATCTGATAATTCAAAAATACCCATAATGGTTTAATTTAAATAAATGATTTTGATTTTGATTATGATTTTTGATTTTGTCTATAAAACGGTGAGAGTTTTATAGACAATTCATAGTTAAACGGATGTAGTGATAGTTTTTTTTTCTGCAATAGACATAACTTTAGGAATTGATTATGTTATGTTCTATAAATATGTTATTAAAAAGTTACAGACGACATTGCGAAGCATATATTTATTTTTAAATAAAAATAATATATCATCCGTGCCTAAATTTTACATGGTAAAAAGACAAAGAATATATTTTGAAAGTTGTGTCGTGTATAAGTTATGAAGTTATTTTTATTTATACAGTTAACTAGCTACCCGGCAACGCGTTGTTGAGAACTACAATAATTAATGTTCACTATTATAATAAACATAACATTATTATGTTATGTTCTAATTCGAATTAAAATATACTTGACGTGCAATAAAAATAGAATAGCATGAAATGAGAGTAGGTAAGGCAGGTGAATTAAAGAACTCAGGTCGTTTTACGGATCGCAATGGGATATAAGGCCAGACAAATGATAGGAGTAACTCCACATACAGTGATAGATGGCTCAACCAAAGACAAGGTTTCAAGATGCAAATATACATCCAGTAATTCAATGTACAGGTTGAATGCCAAAAGTTTACCAAATATATACCTAATTATTTTTAAGTACTATATTCTACTTAAATTGCTGTATGGTCCTTAGAGATGGACAAGTTTACCTCAGTGCACTAGTAATTACCAACGCCACGCCACGCTTAGAGTTTTACAAAATATTTACACGAATGTCACAACGAGAGAAGCCCGCCATTTTAATTTAAAAATCGAACAAAAGATTAATTGCCTTCAAATTTGCTTTTTTTTTTACCTTTTTTTTATTATTACTTATAGGTTAAAGATATAACTTCAAATAACAATATTACGATATCTAGTTTGCATACGAAAAAACTTATGTATGTATTCCATTTTTTAATTCTTGTATTTTGTGGTACAAATTACAAACAGAACACTACATAAATTAGTAAAAAAGGCTTACGACCGCATATTACGAAGCTGTTGCTGTAGTCTGTTGGCGTGTGCAACACAAAGGTTGTCATGAGCGTGTTAAACCCTGTTTGAGGTACTCAATACTGATGTAATTTTTGAAAAGCATGTAGAAGAAACTTACCCTTTTGAACTTCTCGGTAAGCAAGGCTTTCAAAGGCCTGAGGGATTTAAAACGAATGAATAATTGAATTTTGAATGAAAATGAATTCAGCATGCTGATTAGCTGTGACACCATCTCTATGTTGTGTTAGCTTCAGAACAATTTCTCGTTTATAGATAAACTACAAACAATAAAGGAAGTACGCTAGAGCGTACTTCCTTGAAATACTCGGCACTTACAGAAAATATTTAAATAAAATAAATTTAGCTTAAAAATACATTTAAAACAACATCAATTGAAAATAAACACCACTAAAATAATGTGTACGCATCCCTAATATTCGTTCAAGCAGGTACTAAAAGGAGTTTCATAGTAAAATGGGGCTCGAGAAGAAAGATACAAACAATTCCTTACTGCCGATCTCACGAACCGAGACGATCAATCAATCTAGCTATCCCAATCTCGTTAGAACATTGCAGAGTTGCCAGCGTAGATTTTTTTCCATTGATTTCTGATATTTGTAGGTACGTAAGAAGGCAACTTGTTTCGTGTTATTAAGTTGTTTTCATAGTAATTAATTATTCTTATTTGACGACATATGGATTCTCACAGCTTTGGAAGGGCAATCGATTGATAGAAAATCCTCCCGGAACTCATGCTTCTTCAGCACTCCGCTATAGTTTTTGTCGTTTCGGAGTCAGAGATTCTGTAAATACTATGTTGATATGACGTCGAATAAAATGGAATTGAGGCTTTTCAGGGATGTCCTTTATTTCTTTTACTAAAATGAAATTCTTGTCCTTCTTGATTCTTAGTTTTTATTTTATTTCGTTTTCATGAGCTGAACTGACCTATTTTATTCTGAATATTGGAAGCTTATAACACCTTTACATATGTATTACCATCTATACATTCAAGCCTATAGCAAATTTCAAAGTTATTAGAAATTAAAAATATTTTTTTCAGAAGAAAAGAAATACTGTATGGCAACTCAGTCTCAAAACCAAGTGTACCCGGCCAAGGTGAGTAATAATTCGTGGTGTAGGAACGAGGGCGGACGCGAGCCGCCGCGCGTTATTTATGCACGCGCCCTTACTCGCCGCGATCACCTCGCCAGTGAAACTGATTGAATTCACAGACTGCGAATACTGTCATAGGCGGAGTGGATGGCGGAATGAAACTAAATGGGTAAAGACCAGTTTTGATAATTTACCATGGCCGATCGAAAACTGGGCTTTTTGAATCATTTGGGGAATGAGTTATGAGAGGCAATATGGCCTCTGGTCGAAGGCTATTGTTTGTTCGCTCGACTCTCATGCGACTAATAGTGTACCCTACAGACAATATACCCCAGTTATCTATATATTATATCTTACATCTATATATTATATGAATAAAATTGAGGTGTCTATCTGTGATATTGAAATATAGGATTTTCTTAAGCTCATATGGTTATTTGAAACCAAAACACGTCTTTGAACATCTTTTGTCTGTCTGTCTGTTTGTCCAGGCTAGTCTCCGAAACAGATGGGCCGATTTTGCTCGGACTTTCACAAGCAGATTCCGGACTTTTTAGAGCATATTATTGGCTACTTTTGAATTTGTAAATGTTTAGGGTTCTCGTGTAAAAATAAATACCGTTTCACTTCCATTATTACCTGTTATAGTAGCCTCGTAATTTTTAGTTTCTTAGGCTTAATAAGTCAAGAGTCTACATAGTATTTTTTTTTATCTGTTTTTTACTCTGAAATATGTAGGTATTACTTTAAAAACTAATCTTCTTCAAAAGGTTTGCGGAACCCTAAACTCATTTCCTATCGTATATCCTACATTCGCAATACCTGCGGTATCCCATGGGTAAGATGACGATAGTGGTGATAGAATTGCAACTTGGCGACTTCTTCTCGCCTAAGTTCATTAATTGTAATTGTCGCCTTAACAAGTGCAATACGCTACACGCCCCGCTCAGTACTATGTCTGCTATCTAATACGGTGCTAGCTTGCGTTCGTACATTATTCACTTCACCCCGAGCCATTGTACTTTTGTTTGTCCCACCCATAGTGCCCACACGCCCTTGCAGATAAACTTGCACAATTACATTAGGATAATGTGGAGAAAACCGTATGGTGTTGTTACAATTACAACTATTTTTATGTATGTTCACCGATTACTGAAAGACGCCTAGACCGATTTGGAATAACTTGGGTATAACTTCCCAGGTGGTCCCATGGTCACCAGGTCAGGATCTGATAATAGAATCCTTTAGAATTCGAAGGAACTCTTCAAATTTTATAGGCACACTTGAAGCGGTTTGGGTTTAAGGGTTCAGTAGAAGTGTGCTACTTAAGTTGACTGGTTTTACTTGATATTTATGGTTGATTATTATAAATGATATTGATGTTTTAACTGTAGTGTAGCAATATAAATTTGTCTACAATATCCAATTTTTTTGGACAATTTAGTTGCCTAATAAGCATACCTCTTGTCTGATGGTGAGCAATTAACGGTACCTATAAGCATAATGTGTAATAACAAATGGTGTCAATAGTTATAACATCAATGCTCTCCCCTTCTCCTTTTAAGATGTGATGATGATACTTATCAGCAGAAAAGGCCAGCACTTTGTTAGTAGTGCTGTCCAAGTACGGACAACTAGAGAAGGAGGTGGCTTTAGTTGCAGCTTACTGTAATTAAATGCAATTAAATAACTATAGTTTCGTAAAACTAAAAAACCGGCCAAGTGCGAGTCGGGTTCGGAAGGGTTCCGCACCATCGTACAAGAAATTGTTGTTATAGTGGCAACAGAAAAACACATTCTGTGAACATTTCAACTGTCTACCTATTACAGATCATGAGATACAGCCCGCTGCCAGACAGACAGACGGACAGCGAAGGCTTAGTAATAGGGTCCCTTTTTTTACCCTTCGGGTACGGAACCCTAAAAACACGCGCTAATAACGAACCGAATTAGAAACCGAAAATGAGTTTACTATTCATCTCCTGGTTTCATCATCAGACCATCGTGAAGTCCAATCTGTTGTACACATCAGAATGAATCATATGAGCCGAAAGTCGAGGGGTTTACTAGTAGCCACTGAAGAGTTCCACCATCCACCTCCTAGCTCCATCACCTATTGTCATCCAAACTACATAATATATTATACATATAAAGTTTCGTTGCGATACGACAATTTTAGGGTTCCGTACCTCGAAAAGAAAAGACGGAACCCTTATAGGATCACTTTGTTGTCCGTCCGTCCGAAGGTCTGTCTGTCTGTCAAGACCCTTTTTCTCAAGAACGCGTATCGGTATCAAGCTTAAATTTATATCAAATACTCACGTCTACTGTCTCTTAGAGCTGTAAAAAAATCAAACTTCTAAGCCAACGCAATCAAAAGATACGGCCGTTTATGCCGCAAATTTCCGCAAATTTTCGACACTCGCAAGGGAATCAAAACCTACAGGGTACTTCCCGTAAACTCAGAATCTTGAAATTTGGTACGAAGCAACGTCTTATAGCACAGATAAAGGAAAAATTGCGAAAACTAAATATTTTTAGTTACATCGTATAATAAAAATATTTTTAATAATTTTAAACTTACTACCCCTTTCTTCATGAACGCGTGGACGTATTAAATTGAAATTTATATCAAATACTTAGGTCTATAATACCTTTAAGCTGTAACAAAATCAAACTTCCATGTCAACACAATCAAAAGAAAAAGCAATTTAAGCCGCATATTTTCAAACTACTCGTAAGGGAATCAAAACCTAAATAGTACTTCCAGTCGACCTAGAATCTTGAAATTTGGCATGAAGCAATGTTTTATAACACATATAAAGGAAAAATTCCGAAAACCTTAAATTTTTAGTTACATCACATTTTTTTTTAATAATTATAAACTTATTACCCTTTTCGTCATGAACGTGTAGAGATATCAAGTTGAAACTCATATCAAATACTTAGGTGTAATTGCCTTTAAGCTGTGAAAATAAAAAAAAATCTAAGTCAAAAGCACCTGCGTCATCCGGTAAGAGAGGCTTCTATAACGCCTCTCTAGCCATTCCTCCATGACGGGCCTTACCGCCAGAATTGTGGCGTGCCCCACGGCAATTTTTGCCTAAGATTTTACCAAATTTGAACATTTCGCAGGTAAATCAAAACCTATAGGGTACGTCCCATTGACATACAATCATGAAATTTGGTAAGAAAAAAGGTCTCATAGGTCACAGCAAAAATAAATGAAAAAACCCGAAAGTCGTTAATTTGTAGTTATATGACTAAAAAAAATAGTTTTTGTGATTAAATAATTATATTTTGAGGTTGGCAAGATGACTTTGTCTTAAATCAGTGTATGGGAAAGTATTTTTAGAACTACAAAGTTAAATTTGTTTTTACACACACAACGGGCAAAAATCTTCAAGAATCGATTCTTGAGATGGACGTACTATCAACATTCAAGTTTGTTTGCTTACGGAACCCTCGGTGCGTGAGTCAGACTCGCCCTTGTCCGGTTTATTTTTTTACCTTTCCCTTACCATCTTATTTTTTGACGACGACTTATTTGCCCATTTCGAAGGTACCAGTGTACCACATAGTAACATCTTTGTAAATTTTTCCTTCCTGTTTCTTATCATATGGCCTACCCAGTTCCATTTAAGTTTCTTCACTGTGCAAGTGACATCTCTAACTTTTGTTTTGCTTCTTATATTTGCTAAATTACTTACTAACATCTATCTGTATGCCCTAAAGTTCAATTACAAAATATGAGAGCAATATATGAAAAGGTTAACTTTATGCAGTTATATTGCGTTCTGCAATAGGTCCACATTTGTGTGGTTTCGGCTTAAGCGCGGGGATGAAGCCTACACCGTTAGAACGCTCGGAAAAGTGGATATTTGAAGTCTGCTACATCAAGAATATAAACCGATTATTACTGTAAGTAAAAAGCAATAATTGTTTAAGGATATTATTGCTATCAAAGTTTTTTAGGCGCAATGGTTTATTTTTGTGTGTTATTTATTTCAACATGTTTATTACCAAAAGTGGCACTAGTAACACGATGATCTTCAGTACAGACAGATTCATCTTTAGGAAGTGTTTTTTTTTCCAATTTTAGAAAATAGGTAGTAAGTGATTCGTGCTATTTGAGAGCCTTCGTGGGTAGAGTAAGTGACCAGCAAAACGGTGTTGGACTTTTGTTGTATTTTTTTTTCTATATATGGACTCAGTCATGTTCCATTTTTGAGACCATCAATACCTTCTGTTGCTTATAATTTTGAGTTATTTAAGTGAAACACTATGATCCACACATATAGGATATTTATTTAGCCCTTGAGGTGTTATCGTTCCAAATGTGGCGTATTTTTGTCGTGCCCCTACATATATCCTCTTCCTAAAAGAAGTTTTAAAATGAATAGGTAAAAAATATATGATTTATGGTTGACTTTCGACCACCAGGCGATTTCTAGTAGCCATTAATCCACTTAAACATACTGCTATATAGTTAAGGCTAGTGTCCGCAATTAGACTGTAACTAAACTTAACTAAACAATAAAACCTTAGCCTGGTGGTAGTACAATAATGCTTTTATATTAAAAATCGTACTGGCTTTTTTATAATAACAATAATAATAACTCCACACATCTTACACACGGCCGCCTGATCCCAAACTAGGCAGAGCCTGTACTATGGTAACCAGACTGCTGATAAACATACTTGTATATTTCTAAATACACACATATTATAGATAAGTTACAACCAGACACAGAACAAATTATCGTGCTCATCACACAATTATTTGTTCTGGGTGGGAATCGAACCTTTGACCTCTGGCTTAGCAGTCAGGATCACTAACCACTAGACCAACAGGCCAGTTATACGCATATATAGAGGAATGTTTACCTCAAGTATTAGATGCTTTAAAAACCACTAACTCAAGACTTGATATACTTGGCTTTTGCATCAAGATAACGCCCCTGAGTGCACATAGAGCCTATCCAAGAGAAACCTAGTCACTCTACTCTTAAACGTTCTAGGATTATAATTATTTGGCAAAAAAGAAGTAGACTGTTCATTCCAGACCTTCGCGACTCGAACCACAAAGGAGCTGTCAAAGCGTTTAGTTCGACTTCTCGGTGTGTCGACAATAAAAGGATGGAACTTCTGCCCGCGTCCAGTAGTCCGATTAAGGAATGGTGAGGAGGGAATTAAATCAAAGAGAGCTTTTGCATACTCACCAAAGTGAATCCTATACAAAATCGACAAGCAGGCGACTTTACGGCTATACTCAAGAACATGTTATTTCCTATTCGTGAGTATATTGTCGTTTATAAGCTTACTGACTCTTTGGTCAACAGATTAGTTTAGATTAGATTAGATTTTCGGCTATACATAATATTACTAAAATATGACTACACCTAACTATAACACCCTATAAACCCAAAATTTTTAAAACCTTTAGAACTCCGGGTTTATCCCAGAACTCCGGGATTATTTTTACACAATCCCGAAATCTGAAATTAATAAAAAGAGCTGGAATTGATTCCATATTAATATTATGTTTAAACTCAAAAGTTTATTACTTTCACAAAAAAAAAAAAAAAACACCCCTCGGGCCTCACAAAGTACACCTGTTATCAAGCTATATAATAGCTTAATACCTATATGACTAAACCAATATCTACAGTTCTGGGTCCGTCAATAAAATATAGTGAATTCGGGTCCCTGTTAACACACGAACGCTCGTAAAAGAAATAGCGAGAAGTCGATATGTTGGGCCACCATATGTTATAATATAAATTATTGAAAAGTCCCGTAATAAAAGTGGGGAGTTGTCCTACTGGCGACATATTGGGGGAATGTACGAAGTTGTGAATTTACTGTTACCAGTTTTAGGTTAGTACATGTGTTCGATATTGACAAGTTTAAGTATATGCTTACACAGGTTTAGAAAGTGGGTGTTTTTTATTTTATTTATATTATTTATTTATGTAGTGTTATGACTTTAAGTATTAAGTTACGTCCAGAGCTCCGTGTTGTCTGGTTAGTAATTTAACAATTTTTATGAATAGGCTAATGTTAACCGCTTACTGTTGTATCTCATCCCATCTCAGAGACAAATTAACTTGTCATTTAGGTGCAGTTTTATTACCAATGAGAATGCTAAAATTTGTGTGTTTGTTTTTTTGTTGGTAATGCCAGAAAGGTTGCTGCATCATGAGTCTGTGGTTCACCTTAGTGGTTAGTCACCAAGAAGCATAATCCTAACTGAGGTTACGCAATTAGTATAGCATCAATAGGCAACACGCAACTCTCACACTCACACTCAACTCACACTTCTATTGATATTACTCTTCGTATCATTACTGTACTAACTACAGAATAATATAATAGTAAAAAACATATTTATTGCATTCCATAAATATCAGTTAGATAGATACATTTAAATATGTATAATAAACAACTTGCTACATTGTTATAAAGTGTAATTTAGCTTGCACATTGCAAATGCAAATGTACTTCTGACTAATTCATATTCAATCAGTTCAGACAATTGTGTATTCTCTGTTAGCGTATCTGTCTGTGTCGATCTATTACCGCCCGTTTCCAAATGGTTGAGCCCAGTGAGAAGAAATCGATCCAACAAACTCACGGCCTCTCATTTAACGTACCAGATAGTTACATAATTTTGTTTCGAGGGAGTACAGTATGGAGTTCTTCGAGAAATGAGTGTTTAGGTTTTTAAAAGGTCGGCAACGCGATTGCTAGTCCTCTGGAATTATGTTATTAAGATTAAAATTAAATATACTAAAATAGCTTGTGAATCGTTTTAAGCGTTTTTATTTATATTTCTTCTCTCTTCTCCGCCGTTCTCAACCAGTTCGGTATAGGCCTCTTTCATTAATTATTTCAATATATATTAATAGTGAAATTAGTAAATGAAAATGACTTTTCTGTTCAAGTCGTGTAATGCCTATTACCTACACTTTATATTAGAACAAGAAATAAATCCTGACACTTTTTAAGTGCCAAGAAACAGGTGTTTAACACAGTTCCACAAAACGTTATTAAAAAAAAAAAAGTTGTATTTATTGAATTACAATGCACAACGTTGTAGCATCTGTGCATTCTTTTAAGTCTGCTGAAAAAAAATTGTAGATACCCTACACTACACTATACAGGTATCTTTGCTGCTTGGCTTTTCTGGTATTATCGGCTCGACACGCGCAAGTAATCATTATATTTGCAGCAATTGCTATTTTTCATTAGTTACTTGGTGTAAACTATACCATGCACATATAGAACATGTGCTATAAAACAAATGAGCACAGTATTCCTATGCTCATTTGTCGTATTACTCGTATTATTAAATAAAAACCAATCTGACCAAAAATCGTGTGAGTCACTTGGTTTAAAGGACTTTCATGAAATAAAATTGCTGCAATTTTTTGTTGCAGAATAAAAGTAATAAGTATACGTGTATCCAATTCGCAATCTAAATCATTCTTTCAATGAACACTTATAACTATAAGCTCAGAACATTTGAAGTTAATTAGGATAATTTTCCTGTATATAGACTACATTTGTGCCACACATTACAATGCAGTCTACTTATAGATACGCATCTACGAACATATGCCAAGGATAATTGCCTCCCGAGGGCTTACCTCTTTATCTTGTTGAACACAATAATGAGGGCTTTTTATTTACCACCCCCCTCCCAACCCCCGCCCTCACTGCACGGATTACCATCTGTGTAATGTAGTTGAAATAATTTTTATTGGGATCTCTTTTGTCTAATACGAAGCTTAATTAGTGACGTGGTATCGCGTTCTGCTACCCATGCTGCTCTCAACTTACTGTGATTAAAAAAAAAACTTTGTATTCAATATATTTTATTAATATTAAAATATATTATTTTGTGTATGTTATATTGTTTTGCAGTAATAAACTCGATTATTCAATTTTCTTTTGTCTTGGTAAATTCAACAAAAACGGGCATTGAGGTTATAATTAAAACGGTTTGAAATGTTTTAATTTTACTAAGAATTATAGGCTAGAACATGATATGTCCAGTGTTACAACTTTTTGAAGCCACATTGTTATTCGCAGACATAAAAGGAGAACTACTCTGAAACTTCCTAAAATATTTTAACTTAAACATAGAATAACTAAATATTTAGAGGTATGTACTCTAATTTAATGTTACAGTGGTATTCATAGAATAACTCGAAAGCCGTAAAAGTTTTAGACTATTTTGCCGACTACTTATCACTACATATTATAAAACAAAGTCCCCCGCAGTCGCCCCGCGAAAAACTACTGAATGGATTTTCATGCGGTTTTTACTAATAGACAGAGTGATATACGAGGAAGGTTTACGTGTATAATTTGTTGTTGTTGTTGGGTTGCTAGTATAAAATAAGACCCCATATAAATTTGGGAAAGGGGTGAAAATAAAATAATGTAAAAAGTATAAACATTATCCTACTAGTCCTTCTTTCCTAATATTATAAACGTGAAAGTTTGTGAGGAAGTAAGGGTGTATTTTTTTTTTATGTTATAGGGGGCAAACGAGCAGACGGGTCACCTGATGGTATTTACAATTACATTATATTTAAATGACTACCATTTGACTACCACCGCCCATGGGCACCTGTAACTCAAGAGTCACAAGTGCGTTGCCGCCCTTTAAGATGGGAGTAGGAGGAGAGGGGGAAGACTTTGAAGAGGGGAGAGGGGGATTAGAGGAGGGAGAGGAGAAGAACGGGAATAGGGAAGAGGGAAGGGTTAGGGCCTCCGGTAACTTCACTCACACGGCGATTTCACTGCCGGTTTTCTGTGAGGCCGTGGCATCGAGCGGAGTCGAGCCGGCCCATACGTGCCGAAGCATGGCTCTCCCACTATCAAAATGTATAGATGATTGTTGTTCTTTCACGCATAACTACAGAACCAATTGCAATGAAACTTGTTATGCAGATAGCTGGACACCTGGATTAACACACAGGCTACTTTTTAGCGTGATATTCTCAGGGCTTCGGGACTGAAACGGCGGGTGAAACCGCAGGGCGCAGCTAGTAATATATATTTTTTCAATTACATGTAATTTTAGTAAAAAAATATTGATTTCTTTCCTGTAAATAATTATGTTATAATTATATTAATAAAACATAAATGTAATGATTACTTATAAGTGCATTACCTGATAGCTGGACACCTGAATTAATACATAGGCTACTTTTATCCCGATATTCCCACGGCACCAGGACATACGCGGGTGAAATAGCGGGATGCAGCTATTAGAAAATATATATGTATCTGAGCGTGACGGTCACGCGAGTTCACTGCTTTTCCCCATACTAAAAGTGCCCAATGTGTTTTAAGAAGTTTTCACCTAAAAAAAACTTTGTAACGTCGCCTTTTATTTGTAGCTGATTGTACAAATTCAGAGAACAGAGTTATCGTACTACGGAGTCAGTTAGAATCTGCCCCTACTGGCTTTAAGCCGATTACCGGGAACGATCTCTCATTTGTCTGGCGAGAAATCACTTATAGTCCGCCATTTTCATTTTTTTTGTAAGTCGTGTTCCATTACTTAGATCGGCCTGCCTACAGCCAATTAATGGATAGTAATAAATAAAAGTGATTTGACATCTAAATATGTCAATTTTGAGGTTAGAAATGCATTGCGTTTTGTGTTTGACAAATGTTGTTGTCGTTTGTAATTCAAAACAAAACAAAAATAATTTGAAACATACTTACATGATATTTTTAATTATAAGAAATTGGATTTAAATTTTTAAATCGCATCGGCCATGCTAAAGGGAGTAAGTATGTATCTACCGAAAATAATTAGCTACCTAGAATTATTATAATTTAAGGATCTGTAAAAAGTTTTTCATGATAATTAATTTTACAAACGATATAATATTTATTGTTCTGTAATTGATTATCAATTTATCTTAAATTGGCATTATAGAATATGAGACTTTAAAAGCTAATCGGTCAGGCGGGGCACCGAATCGTGTTTCAGAGGATACGGGTTTAAAACCTACCTTTTTCCTTAATAAAAATTGATCGAGATGTATCAAAAGTATGTTAATATTCAGACTATTGTTTGTCAGAATATTGTTATTGATTGTTTAATGTGTTAAAACAATTATCTACTACTACGTTACCAACTTTTATTGTTTTGTTTGTTTATGCCAATGATCACGTTGAAAAGAATAGTATTTGTCGGACATCGTTGTATAAAAAGTGTAAAGGTTTTATTTGTACCAAAGCATATTACATACTACATATATACAGAGAGACAGACATAGAAAAAAAAACCTTGTAGTTGTTATTACGTATCTGACAGATTAAATAAAGCATTTACGTGTCTTTTCTAGTTGAATGAAGTACTATTTACTTAAAAAATTTTTTTTTTTTTTCGATGCAATGTTTAAAATACATTCTGATTTCAAATGTTTAAAAAGCAATAACATTATTAATCACTCAAAAACTGCTATTTGAAGCAAAGGCATCAATTCAAACGTCCTTATAAAACGGTATTCACCCCAATTGAGTCGAGGATTACTGCTGCTTGTAGGACGATAGGATGTCCATAATCTTCACAAAAGTGGTTCAGGACGCTGACTATGCGGACAACACAATAAATCTTTGCGAGGATAATCCTGAATCGGGCTGACTCGGGGCTTTGTGGGCCCACTGTTACGATATGATGGTACGTAGTACGTAGATATCGAGATACTTTGACTCTTTGACTACTTACTCGATACTAAGTTAAGCTGATGAAATTGAAAGGATTTTGATGTAAAGTTTTGTATTCCATTTATAAATTTCACAAGAAAATAATAATTTTATTGTACATCAAAAGTACAATTATAGGAAGTCTTTTTTTAAGTGATAAAAACCTTTTTTGGCATTTTTAATATAATATGTAAAGTGTAGGTAGTGAATTAGTGATAAAT
The DNA here is from genome assembly GCA_949752705.1 of Callimorpha dominula. NCBI lineage: Eukaryota > Metazoa > Arthropoda > Insecta > Lepidoptera > Erebidae > Callimorpha > Callimorpha dominula. Next base: position 8,574,327 of record OX457010.1, on the reverse strand, counting down.
TCAGTTTAATGGATTCTATGGATGTTTGTTACTCTTTCACGGCAAAACTACTGAACCGATTGAGATGAAACTTGGTACCTATGTAGATAGCTAGAGACCTGGATAAACATAAACAGATATTCGGACGGGATCGGGACTTACGCGAGTGAAACCGTGGGGTGCTGCGAGTATTCCATACTCATTTTAGAACAACCTCATGAGTCCCATGACATAAGTTGGCGCTTGTATTTGCAAACGATCGTGTGGTCCTAGGTTCGACTTCCAGTGGGGTAAATAGTTACTATGTTTTCTGGTAATGAAGTTCAATTATCAGAAATACAACTGATGAGATGTAAGTGTATGCACTTCTGTCTACGTCTTACACAGACGTGATTGTATAATAAAAAAAAATAAGTTTTTATAATTTCATTAAAATATACTATGGATAAAACATTATTTATAGTTATAAAAATGTATTAAAATTTTTGTCAAAATCAAAGCAACCTAATAAGCATATTTGTAATTAACTAGCTGCGCTCGCGCCTTCGTTCGCGGTTATGACCGAAAACAGCAATATGTCACTTATAATATTTCGTTTTGTAAGAAAAGTATTAGAAAACTTAAAAAAGATGAATGAAATCGGTTAAGTCATTTTCAAGTTATGGCGTGATCAAGGGAAATAGGGATTAATTTTTATACGTATAGATGAGCATAATTATTTTTTTAAATAAATTAATTATGAATCTTAAGCATTGTCAATCTTTTAAGCTATATTCTAATGTGGAGTATAGATTCAGATATTTTATTGGCATTATATTATTAAAAACGATAATTTTTTCAGTAAAAACTGGTCTATTTGCAAAACTATGATTTTAGGGAAAAAATATAAAGTTTTGAGTAATATATGTAGCCAATTTTACTATTTTTAAATATCATCGATTTATGCATTTCATGAGTTCCGGTGTAGTGACAGCGCGTGCCGGAAGTGGGCACACAGCGACGGCCACATCCGGTCGCCATAGCTGTCGCCATTCGTCACATCCTGCCTCCGATATTAACGCAGCCTATTGATTGACGTGAACCTTTTATATTGCATTTTCTGTATAACTGCCTGGTGGTCTGACTGCCTACAAAAATACATAATAAAGTTCGAATTTCGCGAGTTTGAGGATTGGTTCCGACAGATACACGGAGAAAATAAAGAAATAAAAGAATTACATAAACTTCAATTCATTAAGTTTATATATGTATTCCTACTTCTGAAAAAAAATTGTATATATATTTGAAATGAATAACACATTAATTAATAAATTTATGACATGTTCAGGAAGGTTTAAGTGTATAACAAATTAGGTATTTATATATTTGTATTTCGTTTTATTTTATTATTTAACTGTGTTCAGATGATAGTGTTGAGCGCGCGTTTGATAACGCGTATCAACAAGTAAGTACACGAATTTTGTTCAAGGGCTCGCTATGTACAAAAACCCAACGCGCGCACTACGCGCGTTCAACGTGTTTTTTGTACCTTTAAATTTTTGTATTTAATATACATTTATAAATACTATACTGTTTTCAGATCCGGAAAGGTGATCCGCAGAGGTTTTTATACGTTGTCAGAGAAGGTCACGGTTTAACTGCTTATTGTCATTAAAAAACTAGTTTTACAATAAAAATTATTATGTAAAAATACCTTCAAAGTAAACACTATTTAAGTCCAACAGCAAAACTATGTGATGCTACAATCAGACTGTTCACGCAACGCCTATTCAATAAGACATAGCAAATGCAACATTAGCAAAGTCGAGTTAACTTTAAGTATTACTTCTTGTATTTTTGTATCAAAAACCTAATATTAATTTATTAAGAAACCTTTATTAAAAACCTAAATACCCCGCTGAACAGACCCAGTAATTACAGTTTTGTTGTAGAATACCTTAGTTCGTAACATTACATGACAAATTTGTCTCTAATAAATTAATTAAATAAACAACACTTGAGTGTGTTGTGTCTTTGGACACTGGTTTGGCTCCTTTTAAGCGTGACGTCCGTTTGTCGTCCGTTTAGCGTCCGTTTATCCGTTTATGGTGTTGAAAGAGCATAAGTAGCCTCATTTAGTCGTATATTTGTTGACTACTTTAGTGGTATATGAATAAAAATAAAAATCAACCTTTAATAATATTTTCCTTAACTCAAATACTTACATCAAGAAAAGGAAACATTTCGAAAGAAGAAAGGCCGGTTTCTAAAAGACAATTTTCGCGACGCCGCGCCTTTGTGATTCACAATCGAATTTAATTTTTTTAACTACAGTTATGCGACGTTTCACAAAAGAAGCATTATTTTTTATTATTATTTCTTTTTATTATATTGTCCATCGCATTGGGTATTCAGACAGGCGGACAGGCGGCGGGAAATTATACGGAAGTTCCGATGGCGTAGTGTTGTGACAATAAATACTGTCATAATAAATTTTATCAAGCAAATACCGTTATTTACTAATATGTCTAACTACTGAATATTTTGTCCTTTTTTTGACATATTTAGAGAGGAAGTGACAAATTGTTCAATACCTAAACTATAAAACAAAAAAAACGCGTGAGGTTCCTTTCGCCATATGACATATATATTTTTATAAAAATTATAAATTGCAGTAGTATCGCGCAAAATCTACACATGGCGTAAAAATAAAATAAATCAACCCGCGGTCAGCATTTTCCGTTGCGCTGACACTTTTTCCGGCTAGCCCCCATCCGCCGAGCGTATCAAGTGTAACGTGCGATAAGAAACTTCATTCCAATAATTATATCTTATTTATAGAAAGCAATCTAAATACAATCAAAACTAATATTATGAATGGAAATATGAATTTGTTGATTTATTTGTTTCACTATCATGCTTTAATTACTTATGCCGCGTTCCAATAAACAACAAACGACTCGTTTTGCTTACGGACGGTAAAATTTCCTTTGAAAATTCAACGAAATTTTACCGTCCGTAAGCAAAACGAATCGTTTTTTGTTTATTGGAACGCGGCATTAACCGATCATCATAGAATTTTGCATACACGAGTTAGAGGTCAACCAGAAAAAGCACTGTTCACAAGGGACACATGAATTGATTGACAAAGTATCAGTTTCAGAGAGTGGCATGAAATTAAATGCAGATTGTGATTTAAATTTGCTTTTACTTGCATTGCATTTCGCCGCGTGATTAAGGTTACTGGGGGCCCCTTCTCCCCTCTTCCCCCTGCCCCTCTTCTCCTACTCCCACCTTAAAGGGCGGCAACGCACTTGTGACTCTTTGAGTTACAGGTGCCCATGGGCGGCGGTAGTCATTTACCATCAGGTGACCCGTCTGCTCGTTTGCCCCCTATACCCTATATATGTATAAAAAAAAACAATTACATGAATGCGCATCACTAGTGAATGTTTGAAATTATTGTGGATGAATGTTTTGTAGAAATTCGTTTAGAGCAATGTTTGTAACAGGTGCAGGTTAGAACTGAATAGCTGTGGTTTGTGTTGTAGGAGGGAATTTCAGGGATTCCTTTCATATTATCTCTTTGTATTACCAAACTTCTCAGTATGTTAATGTGGTTAATGCTAACTAGGAGTTGTTTTCGTAAAGTTTTAAACATATGAATAATGAAACCAACCTTTATAATTGAAAGAATTAAATGAAGAATATTGTATCCCTCTTTAAACATTGTAAGGTTTTGCCTGTTTATACTAAATTTAAATTTACCATTTTAAAAAAAAATCAATTTAAGAAAAGTCAAAGAGCACCCTGTGTATACTCGAGCGGTGGCGCAAAACCAGTTGTGTACGGTGCGCGCAAACAACACGTACGGCGAAAGTACTACTACCTACATAATTCCTCGACTCATAAACAACCTACCGCCGGATTTAGTAAATAAAATTACAGAGAGCAACATAAATTTAAAACTAAAAGACTATTTCTTAAACAATTGCAGTAATCATCTCCATGTATAATTGAGGGACATTTAGGAGATTATTTCTGGTTCTCATAGTGTTATAATAAGCTAACACCTTGCCTAGATAGACGTATAATTATGTTAAAAATATTGTAACTGTGCGATACTGGCTGTCTGTGTAACACTCCACAAACCTTAGTGGTTTACAGTGTTACGTTTATATAATTCTTGTATTTTTCTTGTTTTATATGATAAATAAATAAAAAAATATATATATATTTTACTCAAAGACGTGGACTAATCGAAGTGGTGAGTTTAGTCAGGATATGAATATCCTACTGTACTGTATTGTAAAGTAGTACTAGTAGTAGTGGGTTCGATTCCCACCCATCCGTTCGGTAGTTTTTCAATTTATTGCGAACAGACAGACGCGGCGGGGGACTTTAATTTATAATATATTAGCAACCCGCCCCGGCTTCGTACGTGTACAAATTATACACCAAAACCTTCCTCATGAATCACTCTGTCTATTAGTGAAAACCGCATGAAAATCTGTTCAGTAGTTTTCAGTTTATCGCGAATAAACAGACTTTGTTTAATAATATGTAGTGATATAGTGATATGTATGTATTAAGAAATAATAACGTCACAGTCGTAGAAAACGGGTGACTTGATTATTTGACGATTTATTTTTTTTGACATGAAAACATTATACTTTATCATAAAACAAAACATTTTTCAAAGCTCATATACACAGTAACATTGCAAAATTTGACGAAGATTGAAATAGCCGTTTTCAAAATATTACGTAAAGCATCATTTGAAAACTTTAAAAGTGCTCTCCTGTAAAGTAACTAAAAATCAAATCAATCGTTTTTCTACGACGATGACTATAATTAGTATGTTTATCAGCAGTCTGATTACCATAGTATAGGCTCTGCCTAATTTGGGATCAGACACCCATGTGTGAGATGTGTCAAGTTGAGTTGAGTCTGTTGAGTAGAGCTAGAGCTTTATGGGAGTAGGGATAGGGTTGGTAAACAACACGTGACACCAGGTACCATTAGGCGAGACGTGTGCTTGTTTGCGAACTTAGTTGTAAAACTGCTCTTGTTCTTGGGTGAACGTTATAAGCAAAACACATTTCCTATCGGCTTTTTAACTCGAATTCAGTTAGTTTGATCGATAGATAACATGAATGTTTGATTTGAAATATGATATTGATTAATTTCTTTCCTTTTGTATCGATCAACATAACTGCCCTACGTACAAATAGATTAAGCCATTTTCTCAACGATACTATAATTTTGGTCTATGATGACATAGTTATTATTTATGGCTGTTCACTTAGTTTACATTAACTAGCTGAATGCCAAGAAATAGCATATACTTTTCAAGGAAATTATCAAGAAATAAAAATCTCCTGCAGTAGGTAGATTTATTAAAGACGAACTACGCCCCGCGGTTTTACCCGCGTAAGTCCCGATACTGTGGGAATATCGGGATAAAAAGTAGCCTATGTGTTAATCCAGGTCTCCAGCTATCTACGTACCAAGTTTCATTAAAATTCATACAACAAACAATCAACAACCGTCCATCCTCACAAACAGTCACGTTTGTCACAATATTAGTAGGATGTCACATTTTGCATTCATCAACCCTAATTTAACTCCCTATCCTGAAATAAACATAAAAATGTTCGGTTGCTTTTGTAAGAATACTGAAGCTATATTCTAGGTATGAAAGAAAAATCCAGGAAAATCCTTTAACCATATGTGCATTTCTTTCGATATGAAATTTAAAAATAATGAATTTTTATTACGCGATTAGATAAAACTTAAGTATCTTTGCCACCTTGGTGGCTATCTTTATAATAAAATAAATAAGAAGCTTTCAGTATACTATCTCACCTAAATCAAGTGCAAAATGAAGGTAAGCTGTTGGATACATGATTTAAACTATGAGGATGCGAAAAACATAGGTACTATCTATACAGGTATAACTTATACAACTACAGTATCATATAAAATATGTAGACATAAATACACACACACACACATACAAAACACAAAAGCATACACAACAAAACTAATCATACTAACACTACTATTAGCGAATAATATGTAAAACCTAAAATTCTTTACGCAGCCTTTCTTTTCGTGTATGTGTACATATTCTAACTTTTGAAATGTAAACTTGTCCGAGGGATGGGGACCTGGTGTCCTATAATTTATATTAAGGGTAATGTACTTCTAGTGTATTGTGGTGAGAAAAATAAATATAATTGTTATTTGGTTATTGTTTGTTAATGGTTATGTCAGTGGTAGTATTTATTCTTTATGCCAGGTCACAACTGAAAGCCTACCGTTCGTTCGTAGCAATAGTTACCGTATACTTACTGAATATTAAAAAAAAATGTTAGCAAGTAGTACGAAGATATTGATATTTTTATTACACAAGTCTCGCATGTTTGAATTACTAATAATATTCGAGATTGCCACAGAAACAAAATAAGCCATAAAACACTGTTACTACTTTTCTGTTTTTTTTTTTTTATAAACGATTGGTCGTAAAATATCAATAAAGCTATTTTTATTCACACTTCATTTGCTTTTAACTATTATTTTAATTAGAAGGAATATTACACTAGCAACCCTCTCCGGCTTCGCACGGATAGCAGAGATTATTATATTGATTTTTTTCCGACATCTTCAACAGTCATGTCGACGTTTTACACAAAACCTTAACAAATCATACCTTCCTCAAATGAATTACTGTCTATTGGTGAAAACCGCATGAAAATCCGTTAAGTATTTTTTAGTTTATCTCGAACAGACAGTCAAACGCGGCGGAGGACTTTGTTTTATAATATGTTGTGATATAAGGCGCATAACAAGCTCATGCAAGCAACAGTCAATTCCGAAAGTCATAAGTTCATTACTGATGGCTGTATGATGTAAAAACAAACTATGCTTATTTTGGGCCATCAATATTATGCAACCGTCAATCACTGTTTAGACGATAGGTCATCCGTCAGTTACAGTCTTGATTGTGGTAAAACCATAAAATGGGTAAAACTGACGCCTAATAGAAAAAAGAAATTAGTGTTGTGCGGTATTCTTGCGATAGAGACAGTTAATATAAATTATTTATCATTCCTCATGAAATTAAATGTCTTATATACCTAAATTAGTTATCATTTTCTAGTTTGTACTTACTCATTTTTAATAGCAAAACCAAACATAAAAATGCTCAGACGCAAGCAAAGTATGTTTGTTACACGGATTGTAAATTCATACAAGTTTGAGCAGAAATTACAGTTAAGATCACTATATATTATAAAACAAAGTCCCCCGCCGCGTCTGTCTGTCTGTTCGCGATAAACTAAAATACTACTGAACGGCTTTTCATGCAGTTATCACTAATAGACAGAGTGATTCATGAGGAAGGTTTAAGTATGTAATTTGTTAAGGTTTTGTGTAAATTGGTTGAAACATGATGAGGCAGGTTGCTTGTTAGTTTATAAATAATCTCACGACATTATAAACTGACGAAATGTTATGAACTACACCAAATCTTACAATTAAACGTATAATTTCCACACTATCTGAGACTCGACGTATGTGGGCAGCCTGGTAATCTGTCTGACAGGATCTTCCTAGTTTAGATATCAGTCTCACACAAAGGTCAATGTTCTTAATTATGTTGTAAAATACTATACTTAAGGCACACTAAAAGTTCTGCGTTCCCGGCCACTCATAAATGTTTGAATTTCAAATTTCTTATTTTTTTAAGTGAAAACTTCTTTTGGCGCACCGCACGTTTGTATGTGTAATCAATCTAATATTCTATCACTGATGCTACTGTTAACATATAAATCAAAACTTTTCACTTGAAATGAATAACACAAATGCCACTAGTGGCGTATGCTCATTTGCGCTTATAAACAAGCAATCTTACTTAAAATTGTAAAAATACATGTTGAAAAAGAGTGTCCTTGGAGTTTCTTGCCTGTTGTTTTATGGTGGTATTGGAACAGGCAACTAGCTTCACGACTGTCTTATTCTGACTGATTCATACTGGTTCAGACTGGTCCAATTGAAATAAATGGTTCTGATTTTGATTTTGAAAGCATATGACTCAAATATGTCATTAAAATGTCATCATTAAATAATTATGCTTCGGTCACATTGCGGATATATAATCACCTTCACGATATATAGGTACTAAAAGCCAATGAATAATATATGAGATTTCAGGTAAACATGACATAGCCACATGTCGTGACCGATTGTATTTAGATATCGGTGATGTATTACTATTTATGGCAATATACTGTGTTCACTGTTTTTAAATCATTATAAGCTATTATGTGTAGTATACGTGGTAACGCGATAGCATTTTACTTCATGACATACAAAGTCTAGTTTATTACAAACAAATGAGCAACGAACAAAACAGAAAACTACTATTTAATGTAAAGAAATTGAGCGCTTTACAAATCGTCGACGAGCTTTGTAAAAAAAAAACAAGGTCAAGGTTAAAGTACGATAGATGATAACTCTGTAAAAATTTATTGGTAGAACCATCTAAATAAAACTTTTTAAATTCCTTAAGTATTTTATTTAAAAATATGTGTAGCTTACACAGATCTTAGATATAATTCAAGAAAATCTGTTCAGCCGTTCAAAGACCATCAGCTCTTGTCTATTCGTTGAAGGGAGTCGGGGGTTTATTTTTTAATTTATGATTATTCCATAACGAACAATAGTAATAATTTGGGGCCATCCATAAATTACGATACACGAGTTTCATGATTTTTTGACCTCCCCCCGTCCTTATCACAAGTCGTCACATTTGTGGAAGATCCCCCCCCTCCTCCCTGGTGTAATGTCACATATTTTGTAATTTTACACCTAGAATTGAAAAGAGCAGTTCTAAAATTTAATAAAAGTGTAGTAGCTTATGTAGTCTTTCGGTTTACAGGTAATATTTTGTGTGTAATACGTTAGATTTTGACATGTGACGTCACGAAACTTATGACCCCCACCCCTTGTCATACAATGTCACATTTAGTTGACCACCTCCCCCCCCCTTAACGTGTGACGTAATTTTTGGATGGCCCCTTTGTCATTTAAATGTCAAATATACAAATCTATGCACAGTAATAGTGAAAAATAAAACCAAAGTTTGTTTTTACATGATTTATCTATTCATTGTTGAAGTAGGAGTCTGCACTATACAAAGAAATTGTCAAATTACATTTACTAGAGATAGCCTCGTGGTTGAATTCCTATCATGGTTTATTTCGTGGCCAGTATAACTTGAACTGTCATTGCATACACTTACGTACCATGGCAGGTAAACACATAATTATACTGGACGCGTGTAACTTGATGTAACCGTTTTCCCCAAAATTTAAAATTAAAAAAAGCGGTCCCTAGATGATCATGCGGCTTGACATGTGTTACGTGCATGACATGCAAACTACATGCATGAGATGCAAACTACGTGCTGGCAGTTGATTGACATTTGCTTTTATTTTTATATTTATAAATTTATTTACTTACTAGCAGCGCCCCGCGGTTTCACCCGCGTAAGTCCCGATCCCGTGGGAATATCGGAATAAAAAGTAGTCTATATGTTAATCCAGATCTCCAGCTATCTATATATCAAGTTATATCGTAATTGGTTCAGTAACTTTGGCGTGAAAGAGTAACAAACATCCATCCATCCATCCAAACTTTCACATTTATAATATTAGTGGGATTAGTGGGATATCATGCATGCGGAATCTAAAGAAAAGATTGAAATAATGCTTTAAATAGTATTTAACAAAAGATCTGGCTTATTACCTGGACCTATTGAGAGTGGTCACCGACTCAAAATCAGCAGTCGTCACCAGCCGATTAACCACCGTAAATCGAAACTGACTCTCAATCTAAATGAAATGTCACTCGCTCACAACTTCCCAAGGTACTAACGGTCGCATCAGTCCAATGTACCCACAACAAAGATTATATTTAAAATACTTACATCATTATTTAAATGAGCTAGGTACATTCGTTTTCTATGGCCACTAATCATGATGATTCACGGAGTCTTCCTTATTTTTAGACACCATAACGTAACGCAAGTATGACCGCGACATATTATTAGTATTTTAAATATGAACGCACATTCGCGCAGCGGCCTAAGATTATTATTTTTTGTAGATTTCTGTCAAGTATACAGCTGAAGTTTTTGAATTTATCTGTTAGGCTAGATTAAATTCAAGCTTCTTTAATGGATACATGTAATACACGGGTATAAAGGGGAATGCCATAGTATGAAACCCATTACAAATTAAAGGCGCATTACATCCGAGTGGCCAATATGGCGACTGAGGAGGGAAGACGGAAGGATTAGGGCCTTGGGTAACCTCACTCACTCGGCGAAAGCAATATAAGCATTGCTTCACTGCCGGTTTTCTGTGAGGCCGTGGTATCACTCGGGTCGAGCCGGCCCATACGTGCCGAAGCATGGCTCTCAAACTATAAAAACCCGGGTCCAAAAAAGCCGGGTCGCAAACGTATATAAAACAATAAATCAGACATTGCCACTAAAGCAAACGACAATTGATTGTGATAATTATTTTTTTAATAATTTGATGTTAATTAATATTGAGATACCTATATTATTTTAATTACATTTAGGACACATATTATATTAAATTAATGATAACTGTGCACTATTTTTTCTTAAACTTTCTTCTTAAATGTTTGACTGAGTGACGGATATCAAGTGAAATATTATAATAATCGTTATATTTTCAACCTAGTTAAACAAACTTAAGATTTATTTAAATATACACGTTTAATTCTAAACAGAATTTAAGTCTATTAGTAGTTTCTGTCCATTTTAGGCATTTAATAAGCATTCCCCTTTTCACTACACTTAACGAAGCGGCAGAATACCAAATTATCAATTTTACTCATCACGAAATTGGTAACAGCTGATTTGTATGAACTCACAAATCAAATTAAAATCAATTCTTGTAACCTACTAACCTTAGTGTCACTTTCACTTAGCACACAGACGCTTACTCGAAAATAAGGTATGTCAATAAAGGCTCGAAATCTTAGTTAAAAATTGATAAAAATAACACAAACAGCATGTGCAAGAAACAAATGTACGTGTTAACTCGTCAGAGCTATTACGTATCATAGAAAAAATTAAGGCAATAGGCTATCTTTGGCAACATATTTTGTAACGAACTTTTTTGACAAAAGGCCTTCGTACCTTCGACCTTGCCCGCCGACTCAGTCGCGGAGCGTGCGCTAAGCTCGTAGCGCGCTCGGCGCCCGAACCCAACGTGCTACATAACGCTGACAAAACTTGATACATAAACGCTATCCTCTAACACCGACACCGGCGCACTAAAATATAACAGTGATTAAAAAAGTATAAACTAAAATAGAAATCTGAAAACTCGTGTTCAATACAGAAGAATTTAATTCTTAACGATCTGTGTTGTTCGCGATTCCTGGATAAATCAGAACGGCTTGTATCTGCATTGCGCATGTGCGTTAGAACCCTACAGTTTCTAGAATGTCATTCAAGTGATAGTGAAAGTGTTTACCTACTGTCTTTTTTAATAAGTTCTTTATATGGATGAAAGAGACGGAGCAACAACAGGGGTGTTCTGTAAGTAATAAGGATTATATTTGCAAAACATTATAATGTTTTGAATTTATATTCTGTATCTAGAAAGCTTTTCATTCTTTACCGCGTTGATTCTGATATTGTTTATGAACTAGGTCTTTAAGCATTTCATTTGTAAAAGAAAGTAAGTAGGTATGTTTACAAAACTTAATAGAAGTTTATACACTCCTTACTTAGACCATTTAATTTCAATATTATTAATATTACCTTTATCTTGTGCAGCCAAATATCAGTTTCCTTAGGTGCGTAGCTGTCGTTGCTTGTGGAAAGTGATGGTAGATATTAATTGTCTGAATTTTTGCAATTTTTGAAATTCTGTATGCTCAGTTTAAGACTAAAATATGTCTAAAATACCTTTTATATTTCAGTTTACTATTATCTACAAAAAAAAACCATTGTTTGTATAACATTACAAAACCTTTAAAAAAAAAAGTGTGTGTACTTGTACTTATGTACGCACGTAAGAAGTTATACATATCATAAGAAATAATACATACCATCAACTAACCTGAAATTCTATAAACGTACTCAAAGTAATATGTCAAACCATTTTTATTACTTATAATCACAGTAAATTATCTTTAATCAATAAATTGTTTATAAAATCGTGAAGTTGGTAACTTTTTTGAAAAACTAAAATGTTGACTAGCTAACTTCAGGGTGTCGGTTTTTTGTGACGGTATGCGCGCGCATCTTAAATAACTAGCTATCTTCAGGGTGTCGGTTGTTTGTGACGGTGTGCGCGCGCATCTTAAATGACTAGCTAACTTCAGGGCATCGGTTTTTTGTTACGGTGCGCCCGCATCGTAAAAATTTACTCTAATAATCTTTCCCTAACGCGCCAAAAGAGCTATAACTTCAAAAGTAAAAATAAATATATTAGTAGCTTAGATTATTTTGGACGGACGATGACAAAATTTAGTCATTATTCGGCAAAGTTTTTAAACAAAAAAATACAACAGTAATCTTAAATTTTGCTCATGACATTATTAAATAGTAGTGCAATAAGAAGTTTTATTAAAGACGTACTTATATAATTTTTCTTATTTGTCATTTGCTGCATTTATCGGATATAATCTTATTAATCTAGAAATATATATGTATTATTTATTATATATGTTTTTGTGTGTAAATGAATATATTAAATGTTACAGAGGGATTACACTTGTTTCCCTGCATTACCTATCTAATTATATTGTTTATGTTTATAGTTATGATTTACTAGTTTTAAACCTAACACGTTTTGATTCCCACACCATAACTACCCATTAAATTATTATATTACTGGTCATTATTTTTCCATCCCAAGGTTGCCTGGAAGAAATTGCTTTTAGCGATAAGGTCGCCCTTTGTACATATAAATATTGTAAACTAACCTTAAGCAATATGTACTGGTGTACAATAAAGATTATTCTATTCTATTCTAATATGTAATAAATAATTGCTTTAATTTGAAAAGCAAAAATGTTTCATTACACCAGTAAAGATTGAAAAACAAAACTATGTTATAAGCAGATTTTTTGATTATTCTTTGTGCGGATCAAAATTTTCGTTAGAGGGATGACTATTTAAATTGAAATAAAAACAAGATTAGTAGAACAAAAACTATACTACTCGTATGATTAATAAAATTGTTATATTCTAACACACCTGTACGTGAAGTAGACGTATGCGTTAGGACGTTAGAATAACTAAAACCACAGTATAGTACGTTGGACATCATATCGTTAGACTGAGAACTAATGTACAACATATTGTAAGCAAAGTGAGATGATGCAACCACTTTTTTGTGCCATTCAGCTTCTTGCAGATGTTTTAGTTGACTACCGACTCCCGTTGTCAACTTAAAGTAAAAATAAACTGGCATGTCTATTTTTATCACAAGTACCTACATGCCGTCTGCCGTTACAGTTTGGTGTATTAAAAAATAATTAGAAAAAATCTTAATTTAACGGCTAGTAAGATAACAAAATAACTATGTAATTAAGTAGTACACATTTTTGGACTGCTTGTAAGGCACGCTACAGTCTCACTCCGTGCGAGATAGCACTGCAGCAATTCACATACTACATGTATCCAATCTGCTTGAGATCATCTTTAGAATACTGTTGGAGCTGTCCCGAACTCTGCGCACCAGAGATGCGCATCTATTACGTTAGTTTTGTTAAAAATAATTTACGTGTGCATCCGCAAACATTACCGATACACTACAGAAACGGGACAGCCCCACCAGCAAGTTATTTGAAACTAAATACTCTTTTTAGTGGCACACCGTGGAGTACAGGTAGCTATAGTATAGTATAGTATATGCTCAAATTTTTTTTTTCCCCACCTCAAAAACCATAGTTTCTGATTTGTTAATTACTCTTCACATATATCTGTTAATTTACGTAAGCCACAGACATGACCTCTCTCTTGTTACAGTCAACAAAATCACTTTAAAGTATTATTAACTGAAAAAACAGGATTACTGACTTAACAGAAACTGTAATGATATGTACTCTTCATCCCTTAATTTCCCACCCTTAGGGGTGGAATATTTTTCACAAATTTAAATGGGACGAACATTGAGTACAAACTAGAATTTGAAAAAAGAAAGAGGTTCTAAACCTTTATTGTGAACTCGTTTAAAAAAAAGCATCATTCGAATCACATTTCACTCATCTTATAAAAGGTTTTTTTAAGTTATATTAACCAAATTATTTGGTCTACAACTACTAAGTTCATATTCTCTTTCCCTACAGAAGCGCCATTCTGATCGGTTCTTGAACTGTTTTTACTGTCTTCTGCTGGACGCATTTTCGGTTTAATCCACATGTAAGAAGATACTTTTTACCTCTACCGTCCATACGTGTAATACGACATTCTATTATAATTATAACATCAACGACAGTAATGATAACTTCAGACACCTCACACACAGCCGTCGGCTCCTAAACTAGATAAAGACACTTACGTGTATATATTATGAAATACATACACATTCTGGATAAATTACACCCAAACCCAGTGTTCATTACACAACTATTTGTCCTAGATGGGAAATCAAACCCACAACCTCCCTTAAGCAGTCAGGATCACTTAACACTAGACCACCAGGCCTGTAAAAATTAACAAAATCAGAAAAACTGTATGCTATTAGATTAAGTACCCACCCTACACTAATAAAATACTAGGTACGTTTGCTAGAAATGGAATATTCAAGTAAAAATACAAATAATATTATGATAAAATAATGCTGGTTTTTTCCACGCGTAAAATCATTTTATCTACTATAAAGGTAACAAGGTTATTTAGTTCAAGGCCAGAAATTATTATTTAGGTATATTTAAAATAATGATGATGCCACATAAAAATATATAATTATGTTATAAGCTTTTTTTTTTTGTGCGTGTGGAAACCCCCTCGGGCTGGGGTTTTCGGCGGGGTGGTGTGTCAGAATCGAATCGACTAAAACCACACTTAAATAGAAGGGATCCGGAAACAGCTGTTATAAAGAGATCCGGAACCATCCTAGCGCCTGCCCGCAAAAGCGGGGGCACCACCTTCGTGTAATAACCTCTCAATTAGGCGACGTCCAGGCATAAGCGGATGCCGCCTCCTCGCGGGGGGCCACTATAGCGGGTAAGGGGAAAACCCGTCCCGTCCACCCGCGGCCACACTCAGAGCGGCATGAGGCGCTGGTAAGCGCGCCTCCGCCGCCCGGTTCGCCGGCGGCGAATTAGGTCCGAGTGGAGATCGTCCTCCCGGACCCTTTCCGAAGCCTCCTTCTGCGAGATGACGTCCTGTCGCTACCGGCCATGGAGCGTTTGACGGCCGGTAGCGAGAGATCCCCTCCGATGACTGCAGTGAGGGCCCGACGCTGCGTCGCTCAGGCGGAGTAAACCGCCAGCGTGTGCTGAGCCGAGTCCCCACTGCAGTCGCAGTGGTGACAGGCGAGACTCAGTTCACTTCCCGAAACAACCGTGCCCGGAAAGAACCGTCAGTCGGAGGGAAAGGGTCCCGTGCTGCCACCCTGCCCACTCGATGATGACCGGCTGTAGCGCCTCCTCGGCGGCAAAGCCAGCACGTGGAGCGTCCAGCTGGGACGACCAACGAGCCATGCTGGCTCGGCGAGCGGCCTCACGCCATTTGCGCAGCTCTTCGGGCTCGGGCCGACTGCCACTTCCCGCCCGGAACTCAGCCGTTCGCCGATATACTTCAGCGAGCACTTCCGCGTTATGTTATAAGCTTAGTGCAAGGATCCTTTGGCACGTGGAGGAGGGTATCTCCTTACTTTCAGACATACACTTTTTACCTACACACATATAGCTATATATAGTTCATAAAATCTAAGAAGTACCGTTTGACGTTTCATGCCGAAACAACTTTGTAAAGGTAAAATATTCACACAATTTCAATAACCTTTACTGTAAAACCATGGAGTTTTAAAGCTATTTTTATTTTATCACAAGATATACGATTCATAATGACTAAATTTTAATTGTAATCTTTTAAACGATAATGATATGTACTGTTCATCCCTTAATTCCCACCCTTAGGGGTGGAATATTTTTAACAAATTTAAATGGGACGAACATTAAGTACAAACTAGAATTTGAAAAAAGAAAGAGGTTCTAAACCTCTATTGTGAACTCAGACACACAGACAACAGAAACTTTTAAACAAAGCAAAATAACCGATATCTACAATAGATTGCTTTTTTTTAGACTTCGTTTCCAAGTCACGGAGTTACGTCCTTTACCGTAGTGTTGTGACTCTGCAAATTATTTACTCACATTGGCTTTGAGTTATCCATCTAATCAAATATAATTCACATTCAGAACAAATGGAAAGATATTATTATCTCAAATCTGTTGGGGTTGCATATGAATATTATATAGGACAAAAGTACTCATCAAGACAAATCAAACGAGCCCAAACTCGATGCGGTTACGTCGTTTTATTACGGAGATCCTATGGCCACCTTCCAGTTTCATCATAAACCCTGGTTACCATTTAGGACCAAAATACTCGTTCAGGCGAATCAAACGAGCCCAAACTCGATGGGACTGTGTCGTCTAATAACAGAGTTCCTATGGCCACCTTCCAGATCCATCATCAGATCAGCTCCATGTTGTCATAATATTGCATTGTCACGCGATATACATATGCGTGGAGAATTTGAGCTCAATCGGAAACCGGGAAGTGTGTCAAATTTAACATGCAAGATTTTATTACAGACAGACAACGGGACAAGTGAAACTAAATAATAAAAAATTTCATAAAAGTATATAATAATAAAAAAAAAAAATAATAATAATAAAAAATAAAGCTAACACTAACCACTTCCTGGCTCCATCGTCAGACCGGCTCTTACTAAGCCCAATCCTTGAACTCGTCAAAACGAATCATATAAGCGGAAACGAGAGGTTCGATTGATTTATTAGTAGCCACTGAAAAGTTCCACTATCCACCTCTTGGTTTCATCATCAGATCAGCTCCAAGATGCCAAATTTTTCCGACAGTGTACACACAAGGCATAAAAGTTCAAAACATCGTGGGTACACCGAAGGATGTCTTGCCGTTACAAACTCCAGGTGTCTACAAAGTAAACTGCAGCTGCGGTAGTTCCTCCATAGGCCAAACAAAGTGGACTATTGCTGAAAGGGTCAAAGAATATATCGCTGCTGTGAAGAACCGGCAGATTAGCAAATCAGCGATTGCAGAATATGCACTTAAAGCGGGCACCAATCACTGGATTGAGTTTTATCGTACACAAGTCCTCTTCATGGAACCGGGAAAGTCACTTTTACTCAAGAGTTGTTTGTGAAGCGATTGAAATTTAAAAAGCACAACTTTCAATCGGTAAGATGGTTTCAAATTATCTACAGCGTGGAATCCAGTGATAGAAAACATGCCACCTAGTTTTTATGCGCAGTCAGGTGAACACCAGTATAGGGACACATCGGTTTGCTTACAAAATAGGGACACTGTTTACTAACAGTGTCTAATACTATACTTAGTATGGGACGGTACATGGGGAAACCAAAATATCGAAAATGTGAAACCTTCTACCTAACGATCTCGACGACGGAGAGCATGCACCGCGTGCAGCCAGTCAGCCTGTGACCACGGCCAGTGCAACCTGGTCGAAACGTCAGGCAATTCAGATGTATGTAATACCTTTTCGGAATCGCTGAGACGCTGAAGTGAAGATTTTCGATAGTGCAGCCATACTTGCGATATTAACTATGCACTAAGTGAAGACAAACAAGTGGTATGCAATCTAGCACCGGCCTGCTTGTGTTTGTTAGTTTCTATCGACTGACAATATAAGTAAACATTTCGTGAGTATAATGGCTTGTACTCATAAATACTGCTCTGCTTAAAAAATATTCGGCATATTATGTCATTTTAAACTATTTTAGAACGATATCTACAAAGTATCGTTGTAATTATAAAACTGAAAGTTTATTAAAAACTATACGGTTTTACTCACGTTTGTATTTCGGGGATGCCCGACTAGTTTCGGACCCGACGGGGGCCCTTTCTCAAGGAGTGAAGCGTCCTGCCGCGACGGTGTCAGGCGTAAAACCGTATAGTTTTTTAATAAATATGAATACCACTCACGAAAGTTTTTATTGTAAAACTGAAAGTTGTTTCTGATCTACCTTCAAAGAAAATTCAATAAAAATATCATAATAGTTTCACATTTTCTTCGACATTCGGATTTGTGAAAGTTTATTTCATAATTCATTAAACAGTGGAGTGTATTTGACAAATTAGGCTAAAGTAAAGTGTTAGACATTAATTGACTTACTGACACGTAACTTGAACACAAATATTGTTCTTTTGCTATAAATGTTTGTATGTTTAAGGTGTGTTATTACTCAAGTGAAAAATAATAAAATCATATTTCTGTTTAAGGTCAGTAGTCATTCTTTATTTACAATGAAATATCTTACTACAACTTTTATTTTATTCTTTTTAACACAGTTTTATTAGTTTGGCCAGGTATGTTTAATGTTTACTACTTATTAAACATTTTAAACTTTTTAACTGACATTTGTTTATTTACTAGCAACCCGCGCCTTGGATTCGCACCGATAGTAGAAACATCTTCAACAATCATCATGATATTTCAACCAATTTACACAAAACGTTAACAAATTATATACATAAAACTTCATCATGAATCACTCTGTCTATTAGTGATAACCGCCTGAAAATCCGTTCACTAGTTTTTCAATTAATCGCGAACAGACAGACAGACGCGGCGGGGAACTTTGTTTTATAATATGTAGTGATATATTAAACGATTCAAATAAGAATAGGCACGTCCATGACCTTTATCTGCCAACTGTCACTTGGACAGTACGGTTTGCGCACAAAACTAATTTGCGTAACATTAACATTTATTTTACTAAGCTCTAGTATTACCGAATCTTGTTTTCATAGTTTTAAAAATAACTAGAGATCGCCTGTTTGTCGATATTTTACCATAACTTATTAAGTTTTGAATATTTTGGTTTGTCATTGACGAGTATAACTTTATCATTGTAAAGGCTTGCTGAACATGACAGGTCAACATATATAATAGACGCCTTTAGCTTTTTATAGTCGTTTTCACATTATTTAAAATAATGGTTCGAAAAAACAGTGTGTGTAGTATACTGCGAAACCGTTCCTTTATAGTTAGCTATACTGGTTACTGTTTAAAACGGAACGCAGTTCAGTATACTGTCAGTTGTCAATTGTCAAATCGCATAATAAAAGTGACAGTGTGACAGCCATGTGACAGCACTGAGAGCACCTTACGTCGAAAACTCCAGTGCTCACAGTACAAAAATGGTGACGTTTATGACGTTATATATTTCCCTACGATACTGTGGCAGTATACTGTCAGTCTATAACGGAACGAATTTCTCTCCAGTACGAGCACTGAACAGTGCTCGCAGTGTATAACGGAACATACCCAATAACTGTTTGAATTGACAGCTATGAGCTATGATATCACAATATGGCGCAAAGTCGTTCCTATTCTTATCTGAATCTCATAGAACGTTACAATAACCCCAAGAGCAAACCGAAGTGATCATTGAATCACTTTGTTCCTTTTTTCCCTTTGAGGAACAGAACCCTAAAAATTATGAGGTTTTTTATAATACTTTTATACCAAATATTTACTTAAAAAGTTCTTTCACGATCAAATAGAATCCCAATTTATATGTTACTAGCTTTTGCCCGCGACTTCGTCCGCGTATATTTCATTTTAGGCCATAGGTCATCCATCAATAACCGTACTTTCATAGTAATTTTTTCCTTTATTTATAGGACCTATAATAATTAATTTAATTTTTTTTTAATTTTATGCTATATATAAATAAACTATGTTAAACGATTTTTTTTGTTCAGCATAAACATGCAGACTTTGTCCTTTAGAAACACGTGAGCGAGCTACGTAGAGAAATGAGAAGACAAATGTATTCCTGCTACCTTTAAGGTTTGACCCTGTGACTTGTTGATAGTCATTGAAAATGGAACTTTTAATTGGGAACTGCAGACGTTTAAAATTAAATGGTAAATTATTCGGTATGATTGGGATGCGTGGTATAAGCACATTGTCTCCCTTGGCTTCTCCAGTTAAAATTGTGGCCTTCACAATATGCCTTCCCAGTTCAGTGACTCGCAACCGAGTACCGTTGCATAATCTTGGCGCGTCCAAGTTGCGCATTAACAAAACGGGTACACCTACCTTTAATTCCAACTTATGGGATGGCACCCCGGATAACTCCAAAGAGTTTAGGAACTCCACGGGGTAGCTCGTAGTGTCATCGGATGACATGACTGCGTCGATAGAGCTATACACTAATGTTTCGCTAGTAATATATAAAGCCTACCAAATAAAAACGCAGTAAATTGTTATGACTTACTAACCACAAAGAAACATATACAGAGCCTTTATAACCTACCGAAACAAAATATCTAATGCCTACCTATGTTATAATTAAAATAATAATTAAAATAAAAACGAAGTAGCCTGTTATGTCTAACTACTAACCACAAAGATAAAACGTTCCAATATTATTATATATTGAATATATTATGTAAATGTATGTTTACAGAGCCTTATAACAAATCGCTAGAAAATTCCCATTACGGACACAACCGTCAACAACGTCTGCCCTCACGCGTCTGCCCGTCTTCGGGTGGTTCACGCGGCGATGAGCGATGTTTTCTCCCCCCTCGCCCGCACTGCGCCAACCGCCCCGCGCACGCCATACCGCACAATTTTATGTAGTAGCAGGCTAGGCCCACTCCGGTCAGTAGGTATGAAGTTACAGGTACCTAGCAGCGGCGACGAGTCGAGCGAAATTCAGTGGGCTGCCACGCGCCGGCCGGGTAGCACCTTACTTCGATACTCACTCACGCGCTACGTCGCTTCGTCCGTTCGTCGCTTACGAATTACGTTTCCCGTATTTACGTAGTTAGATTATATTATTAATGATAATCAGTATAGTTAGATATTTACAAGTTCTGTTTACAAGGTCAAGTTTAGCTAGGATAAGTATATTTATTTGTTAGGACCACAACAACTGATACACATCTTCTATCTATACTCTATAAAAATAAATAAAATTGGAGTGTCTGTTTGTACTATTAAAATAACCGCTTTTTACTAAGTGCATTTGGATGTATGGATGTACCAAAACAACATGATTTACAATTTTTGTCTGTCTGTCTGTCTGTTTGTTCCGGCTAATCTACTGAACGGGTATACCGATTTCCACGGGACTTTCACTGACAGATAGCTGGTGTTATAAGCAGTAACTTAGTCAAGTTTAGCTTTGATAAGTTTAGAACTACAACAATTTTGTCTGTCTGTCTGTCTATTTGTTCAGCTAATCTCCGCAACGGGTGGACCGATTTCCATATGACTTTCACTGGCAAATAGCTAGTGTTATAAGGAGTAGGGTTCCGCGATTTGATTTGCATATACCTACCTAGTTAAACACCTAAAAGAGATAGTTTCATTCCAAGGTACACACTAACGTTATGGCAAATGCCTATCTTCTTAGAGATTAAAGTATCTATGCAGAGATTGTGAAATAAAATTAGTTTTCTTTAATATAAGTTACATCTACGTAGGTACTACTAAGTAGGTAAATACCTAGTCTAGGTTTATTTAAAACTTCATTTGTTCACAGAAGTAAAGTAATAGGCACATAACTGGTTATAAAATATTTAGATTAATTCTTCTTACAGAAGACAACCTTAACGGCATCAGAACAGATAAGAGTTATGCGATAGAAAGAGAGTCAAGTTTTAGGTTAATATAAGCCATTTGGAATTAGCGGTGTGCGATCTGAATTGCACCTTATTGTGTCGGAGCAAGAGTCGCTATTTATTTAAATGGTATTGCGAAGAGGGCCTTCTGTACTAGTACTATTATGTATTCTGTGGTAGTAGTAACTTTTAAAATATTTGACCAAATTACGTACTTTAAAAGACAAAGTTTATCTAATTTGAATATCTGCAGCCATAAAAGTATTAATTTTCATAAAAATCAATTTGTTACTGTTAAGAGGCCGTATACGAAATTTTGCCAATTTCGCTGATTTACGTGGTTTTACAGAAGTGATTTTACAGTTAAAATACTATATTTCTATAAGTTTTTATAAACAACATAAAAGATCATTTCAATTTAGATCTAATGTATGAGCCACTTTTTTACTTTTATTATTCAATTTTGATTAATCGACCTCAAACCGGTGACTGTTTTGTAAATTTTGCCGTAAGAGGTTTAGAATATCACATATTTACGAACTGTTTTGAAGTACCAACGGTATGAAAAAATTACAATGTATTGCTGTAAAAGTCGTCTATACAATGTATGAAACACTTTTTACCATTTTAATATAAAAAATTTTAGTAAAAAAATGTTTAACTTAGTCAAATTTTACAGAAAATGGACAAAGTTTTGCTTTTGATTTCGGCTGCGTGGAACTTTCATTCATAAAATTACAACAACAGAAATAAACTTCAGTTCAAAGTTAACCCATTTTCTGAAAAAAAAATGCAAAAAATTTAAAAAATATGGTAATAAAAAATGTTTTAAAACAACCTAAATCTCGCATTATTATTTTTAATAAAAGTAAAAAAGTGGTTCACTCATTAGATCTAAATTAAAGTGATCTTTTATGTTGTTCATAAAAACTTATAGAAATATAGTATTTTAACTGTAAAATCACGTCTGTAAAACCACGTAAATCAGCGAAATTGGCAAAATTTCGTATACGGCCTCTTAAATGTGAATTGGAAATAAAGTATCAATTTTTTTTTGTATTTATGGTTCGCACGTCAGAATAGCTCGCAGATGACAGATTTTTTCCCGACTTACTTAACACTTATCGTTAAATTTTGGCCAATTTACACAATATCTTCATAAATTATAGCCTATGTGTTATTCTGATATATAAGATATATTATTGTAAAGTTTCATTTAAATCCATACAGTACTTTTTGCGTTAAAGAGTAACAAACATCCATACATCCATCCATACATGCATACATCCTCACAAACTTTCACGTTTATAATATTAGTAGGATAGAGCAGGTATATAATGATTGTTCAGGCGTAGAATGGTCTGACAATTCTACAAAACAATATATTTCTATACATTGCGAGCCGCTCGTGTATCGTGTATACATTCTTAATGAACTTTGTCCCTTTTTGTACACAAAACGATGATGTATCATGGTTTTATTAGTGACTCAACATATTAGATAGCGTCGGGCGTCGGTATATCAAATCAGATCCTCTCTAGTAGAAGTCAGAAACTTGATTAAAATACAAGCTGTGATGTCATAATTTACTATTGTCAAATCATTTGTTTATATAAATAGTTCCAAAATAAAAAAAAAACCGGCCAAGCGCGAGTCGGATTCGCGCACCAAGGGTTCCGTAAAATATTTTTATTATATGATATAACTAAAAATTTACGGTAAGAAGTTTGATTTTTTCACAGGGCTAAGAGACAGTAGACCTGAGTATTTGATATAAATTTCAGCTTGATACCTCTACGCGTTCCGGAGAAAAAGGGTCTTGACAGACAGACAGACCTTCGGACGGAAGGACAACAAAGTGATCCTATAAAGGCCCATTCACATATATCAGTGAAGCCACAGTTCCACACAGTACCAGCACAGTACCGCCACCGTAATAATTATTCTTTTATACATTATCTATGAACGCATCCACACGTGTCAGTGTCAGTGACAGGCACAGTGTTCTCAGTGACAGTGCCGGCGCCGGCAATTAGGGACGTAATCGTCAACGACGATATTTTTTATCGGATCACGGACGCCGCTGCATCAAAACCAAAATGGAGGACGAGTGATTGTTTGAATTGTTGTCTCATGCAAAGTATATAGATACAAAATACAAAACCAATTGTTCCCCAAACAAGTATCTTTTTCTTCTTTTTTCTTTTTCTTATCTTTTCCTTGATGCTGCTCTTCCTCTTCGTCTAAAGCAATGGCTATAATTGCCAGTTCCGTATTATTGAATAGAGCTATGGCAACAATCTAGGTCGCACACGTTTTGCCTGAAGATCTGTAGAGAAATGAGTACTGACTTGTGTGAATTGAAGCACTGCCGCATCACTGTAGCACTGATACGGACCTGTGCGAACGCGTTGCCGGTACTGTGACTGCACTGATATGTGTAAATCGGCCTTAAGGGTTCCGTTTTTTCCTTTCGAGGTACGGAACCCTAAAAAGCAACGAATGTGTAGGCTCCATCCAAAGGCTCCATTTTTACATAACATTCATTTACTTTCGTCTATATCGCACCTTATTTCTCTCATGTTCATACGTTAATCAAACTGCAAATTCGAATGACTAGAAAAACATCATGAAAATTGTCATTAGAAAAAATCAATAATTCTAACAAAGAAATTTTGGGACAGGTATTAAAATGTTTTTAATGTCCATAAATATTGTATAATATTTATAGGCCTAAGCTACGGCTGTTTCTTTTATTCACAACGCCAATAATATAATACCTAGTTCAAAGTCGTATTTAAACACTGAATTTTATAATTATAAATAGATTTATTTTAACCGTAGAAAACGAATTATTGGGCAAATTACGCAGCTCGTAACAAAATCAACGAATAATAGTATCAACACCCCGATAACCCGAAAACTGAGCACATCCCGTCAATTATATCTTCTGATTGTTTTTAATGCCGGTATCAAGTGTTTGATATTTATGACTGCGATAACGCAACTATAAACTTTTTCATTAGCGACATAATCGCGCTAGTTAAATACTGATTCTCCAGTTGATAATTTCCTAGTAATCTAAAAGTCTGCGGTCTCCATATTTCCAGTACTAGGACAAACCTTATCAAATAGTTTTCTATAAACTCTGCTATAAACAAAATGGGAATTCGTGGTATGTATCAATCCAGGCACCCTCTAGACTCCCTGAAGTATTGAAGGTATACATTTTCAGCACACGTACAGACTCTGTTCAGTCATGATGACAACGCTTCTACTTCGTTTAGAAAGTTATTGAAAATATACAGGAGTAGACGAATTACCGTAATTCTTATAACCAAGCCTTAACTAAATTTATCCAGATTAGTAGTCTTTGTGATTATTTTTGAGGCATGGCTATATTTATTTAAATGCAGAAAAAGCTAAATTAGGTAAAGTGTTTAGAGCTATCCAACAAAATGTATTTCCTCGAAAAACCAGTGGAGCACCTTAACTTGAAAATTACTTGGCCATCGCATGGCAGCATACTCACGTAAGAATATTCTACTGTACTAAATTGTCTTTATGTAACATAGCTCTAGCTACAATAAGTCACAGATGAACGATGGATAGGTCTATTTAGGTAGTGTAAGCGACGAAAAGTCCGTATAAACTGCTAAAGTAACTTTGTAGCCGCATATCCCATAAACAGGATTACAAAGTTACTTATGCAGTTTGCATTTCTAGAAAACTGGACTGAAATTGTGATATGTTTTAGTTTTTCCTTTTTGTAAGGAAAAACTATAACAGTAGTAGTAGTGTTTACACTACTTGGGGTCAAAAGTTGAAGGTTGTGGGTGTCTCCTAAAAGTTTGATGATGATCGGATAGTGATTTAGTGACAAAATTAAGTAACCTTGACTTATCATAGGTTTTAAACTACCCGTTCAAATTGGATGAAATATCTATATTATATCCTCTTGGTCACTGAAAATTCAGCTTTATTCACAATGAATTTACAGCTTCAAGAAAAGAATATTACGGCTCTGCCACAATTTTATTCAGCATGTTTTTATTAGCTGCAGTTATAACTAACTAATTAAATATGTAAACAAATCTTGGCACTCGAAATAAAACTTTATATGTACATGTACTTTTATGACCACACTATAGTTTGGCATCTTAGAGCTGATCTGGTGATTGAGCCAGGAGGTGGATAGTGGTACTCTTCAGTATCTGTAAACCCCTAGAGTTTGTGTTCATATCATTCGTTTTGACGAGTCCAACGTCCAAGTATTATATCACTTTGATTTGCGTGTCGTTTCGACCTGGTTACAGAGTCACAGAGTCAGCCTGTCAACATAATACATAATATATAATTATATATACATAATAAACATAATTATATCAATAAATGTGATTTTAGGTTTTAAAACATCGGCATTAATCATTTTATTAGAACGTAGCATTAATTTGTGATTAGTGTCAACGTCCCTATTCTAGTTTAGTAAAGTTGTTGGAAGGATTCAAGATGGACGAATAGACGTCCATTTTTTACTTAATTATAAAACACTTAACATTGGCGGAATTCTTGCGATAATTCTTCACGATGGATAAGAGTCCATAATAAAATAATATATTTAGTAAGTTGTCTATTTGTTCAAAAGAGTTTATAATCATTTACAAGTTCTCTCAAAATGTATGCTGAACATGCAGATTCTGTAAAAGATTCAAATCGTAGGGTTTGTACCATAAACTTAATATACTACGTAATAAGTTTATGGTTTGTACACGGTTCTACGTAGTGTTTGTATACTCTTTGACGGTTCCTAAATTAGGGGTTTGTATACTTACTCTTTGGGTAAAATATGACACTTTGTTATGACATTAATAAATTGTCAACGAATTTGTGAACACATGCGTGCGCTTGTATTATTTGTTTTGATATTTGCAGTTCAAAACTATATTAATCAATAAATATTGTTATATAAAAGCTGTATATTTGTATAAGATAATGTCTGGTATGGATTTTTACATTTTAAACCAGGCATTAAAGTTTTTATACTTACAACGTATATGGTCACGCACGGTACGGTTCCAGAGGAATTTCCTTCCGCGGACGCACCGGCTGTAGAATGAGCTCCTTGCCGAGGTTTTCCCGAGGGACTACAGTATGAGGTTCTTCAAGAAAGGAGTGTATAGGTTTTTAAAGGGTCGGCACCACGCATGCGAATCCTCTGGAGTTGCAAGCGTTCATAGGCTACGGTAACCGCTTACTATCAGTCGGGCCGTATGCTTGTATGCCACCGACGTAGTATTAAAAAAAGATAAAGATTACATAATAAAATATTTATTGTGTTTATTGTGCCGTCTCACATTATTAACGTGTGTTGTGTCGACCCAATACACTGTAATGAAAAAGTAAAAAAGTGTTACACTATCCACCTATGGCTTTATCAACACCATCGTTACCAAGCCTAGTCTGTTCGACTTGTCAAAGCGAGCCCAAACTCAAGGGACTACTACTAGTAACATCTGAAGAGTTCCACTAAAAAGTATTTCTAAACCATACTAAATGTATGAAACTGAAATGCTTCTGACGCGGCACAGTAATGTCTCACCTTAATTCGGTAACATGGATGTTATGGTTAAAACCGGTCTTTTAAAACAAATTATGATGACAGTTAACGACACGGAATGTCCGACATTCTTCATTCGTTACGATACTACGATAATATTCATGTTGTATTCGTACATATGTATACAAAAGTCATTACTCACTGATAACACTTCACATTTCACAGATGAGACACGCATGGTTAAATTTCCAGTTATCTAACACATTAGCAGAGTTAATTTAATGTGATAAACTCACTTTGTTTGTGTACCAGTGATTGCTTAGTCGTCTTACACTGTTGAAATCACGCCCCAACTGCACAATACCATCTCCAGGTGAACTATTTCTAGAGTCTAAAAACAAGCATTTGGTAATGTAATATTTTTTTCATATTAAGTGTTGTTTTTTTTTTGTAATATTATTAACTAAGTGAAAAAAAAAAAACAAATATTTAACAGTGAATAAAGTTGTCCAATATAAACTTGATACGCTGCATACCTTCTCAGGAGAACTGCCAACAAGAAGTGCCTGCATTCAACCATATTTTAAACCAGTGATGACATCAATTTATAAAATAATTCAATACAACATATTGACATCAGCATATTACACTTATTAAGACTTCTCTGAGAATAACAGAAAATTGTTACTACGTTTAACTTATTTGGCATCACATTATTTTTAATATAATTATGGTTTATCGTGTCATTCTATAACACTCGTTTTAGCAGTTGAGAGACTCAGGGTGATGTGGTGGTGGAGGGGGCTTCAACATTTGGTCAAGGTTGAGCACATAAATTAATTTGATTTGATTTGATTTAAGATCATCTGTAAAATGCGCAACTCCTTATTATATTTTATTAAACCACGTGATTTTTACATTACTTTTGAAATCCGAAAAAAATATCTAAAGACTGTTAATGTTCCAATTCTTGTGTAGTATGTGTTGTTTATTAGTTACTGCACACGAAACACATAATTTAATTTTTTTAAAGTCTGTATTAATATAAAATGTATTCTTTTGTTGCAGGTATTGCAGTAAGAATATTGACACACGGAGCACTTTTCTGTGCACTCTGAAGGTGATAGTTGCCTGAACATGAGGTGACCAAGATGCCTTTGCGTACCCGGGCCACGTACCTGGTATCGCGTCTAAAGAAATTGCCAACTGTCCGGTTCAGATACTTTTGTCTACTGAGCTGCAGCAGCTTATTGCTATCGCTGCTCTGGATTGAACTTGTCACCCGACAAAACTCAGTAAACGAAAGCTTAATTCAAGAAGCTTTAGAAAATGTCGGTCGAGATTTTAGATATTCGAATGTCTATCGTAAAACGAAACATTTACCAAAAAATCTAAAGTACATGTTGTTGTGGACTCGTCGGGACTTCGCTCCATTCAGTTTCCTGGAGGAAGGACAGAGAACATTTCTCAAGAACAATTGCTCGATAGTCAACTGTTACGTGACAGCGGACAAGACGCTCTTTGGTAAAGATTACTCTAAGTTTGATGCTATAGCATTTAACGGAAGAACGATGAAGTCATACCTCCTCCCACGTCATCGATCACCCCATCAAAAGTACATATTCTTTAATA
The DNA here is from genome assembly GCA_949752705.1 of Callimorpha dominula. Classification (NCBI taxonomy): domain Eukaryota; kingdom Metazoa; phylum Arthropoda; class Insecta; order Lepidoptera; family Erebidae; genus Callimorpha; species Callimorpha dominula. The sequence continues at coordinate 8,545,249 of OX457010.1, read as the reverse complement.
TGGAGTCTGCAGATAACTATCCAGTTTGCAGTTCAAAATTTGATGGGTTTTTTAATTGGACTGCTACTTACAAATTGGATTCAGATTTACCAACACCATATGTACTAATAAGGGATAAAAATCGTGCTATTGTTGGTCCAAAACGTAGAATGCATTGGAGAGAAAATATGGAGAACGTGTATGCTGATTACCGACAAACTATAGAGAATAAAACTAAAATGGCTGCATGGTTTGTGTCACACTGCCACACTAAGAGTGGAAGACATATTTTTGCAGAAAAGTTGGAGAGGGCTTTATCCACATATGGGCATCATATTGACGTGTTCGGACATTGTGGTAAATTAAGATGCCCCAGAACTGATAAGGGTACAAGGGAGCCTTGTAATTTACTGCTGCAAAAAGAATATTTTTTTTACTTGGCTTTGGAGAATTCATTTGCTGAGGATTATGTGACCGAAAAATTGTTAACCGCCCTGAGATATAGTGTTATACCCATTGTTTATGGAGGCGCTGACTACTCCAGGTATGTGTACTTTATTTAAACGGACATATTTTTTACTAAATCAGTGTCTTTTTCATGGAATGCGTTGAACTTGTAGCAGTGTTGAGCAACTCAGAGGTTGCATGGATTAGTAACCATTCAATCAGAGAATTGACTATTATGAGATGGACTTTCGATGTTCCAACGTGCCTACCATTTATCTAATCTACCTGATAACTTTAAACGAGTTTAAAAATCGCCGAACGAAGTTCCGTCGCCGAAGAACTATATAACTAATAATGAGATGTTTCGATCGTGTGCAGTTTCCCATCTGTCTACTCTATTATCCAATATTACTACAACAGATTGCTAAAACTATTATTCATGCCTAATGTATCTAAGCAACCTTGTTTGGCGAGGTATTCTCCAAGACTACCAAGTATTTGTTCTACGTTATGTCTTTTGTAAAGTTTCAGCCTAAATCACTATATAGGGATGTCGGTAAATGATGTGTTATTGAAATCACTTCCCAGGTTGTTATATGCTTTTCTTTTGTATCAATACACCTTCATAGTAAGGTGAGATAAAAGGGCTTGATAATATCCTTTTTTTTTCGTTTTTTTTTTGTGCTTGTGGAAACCCCCTCGGGCCGTCACCCACCGGAGTTTTCGGTGGGACGGTGTGTCAGAATCGAACCGACTAAAACCACACCGGTGTGCCGTACTGTTAAATAGGAGGGATCCGGGAACAGCTTTTATTAAGACATCCGGAACCCTCCTAGCGCCTGCCCGCAAAAGCGCGGGCACCACCTTCGGGTAATAACCTCTTAACTAGGCGACGTCCAGGCACACGCGGTCGCCCCCTCCTCACGGGGGGGCATTTAGTGGGTGGAGGGGGAGCCGGTTCATACGTGCCGAAGCATGGCTCTCCCACGAATGAGCATAAGCCGCTACCAGTGTATGTCTATACATTCGCTGTAGTAGTTGTGAAATCAGAAAGCCTACCTGAGAATCAGAAAACCTACAATACGCTAGTATTGAGCTCTTCTGAAGACAAAAGGATTTCTCTACAATTCGCGCAGTTCTATCTATTTTGTAGTAGTTACTTATGACTTATATTTTAATACCCAGCAGAAAATGGTTGGATATTGTCTTTTGTATACCGAGGTCATATATACATTTCAATGTTTTCTCCTTCCAGATTTCTTCCACCTGATTCTTACATTGACGGGCGACAGATGCGCTCATATCAGCTGGCAGCTTTGATGGACAGGCTGGCTAGATCGCCTAGACAATACAGCCGTTATTTTAGGTGGAAAAAGTACTATACCTATTATTACCCAAGGATCGAAAACATGTGTAATATTTGTGAAGCCCTAAATGATAGGACTTTGATGGAGAAAACTACTATTTATACGAATTTTCGCTCTTGGTGGAATCCTCATTATAAGAAACAATGCAGATTTTAATTGTTTTTAAATCTATTGTATGCGGTCACCTTAGATTAATCACATCAAGAAGTTCAAATTAGATTGGCATAATGCTATTTTGAATATGAGGGTAGTCATAAAACTCGCCACTTAGCTAATAACATGTGTTCTTGAAGAACGTACACGAGTACGATTCAGCTGATGTCCAAAACCATGAATTCCTTTTATTATTCACCTTTTAGTACTGCAGTAAAAAATGGACAAGTTTTTTTTTGTTTCAGTTACAATTTCTTCACGTGTAGATTGTAAAATAACCAATTGATATCTTTAATTGGTTAAGATTTAAAGAAAAATTGTGTTAAAAAGTATTTTGCATGTTAGTAGTATTAAATTCGTTATTATCAACAAATTGTTTTTAAGACATAAGTCAATATGTGTATATGTATGTAGATATGGAATGTATAAAACATTGTATAATTATAGTAAACTTAGCACAATATAAATTTCCTAGCCTTAATTTTCGTTGGACACGTACGGTTCCAGGTCTTAAAACCCGGCGGCGGCCACTCCTCTCCATATTAATAATCCGATAATTATTTGATAAAATATTCATGAAGTTGACTATTGATATTTTTAATATACTCGTATGTTGTAATAATACTATTTGGAGTGAGAGCAGCCAATTTCTACTATCGGTAAAATATTATTAGTCGTATATATGGTAAGACTATTTTTAAACTACTAGTAGCAGCCACAAGAATTTTGTTATGTATTCGTTGGCGAAGACCGTTGGCGTTGCTTTTTGGGAATTGGGAATTAATATAATAATAATCTCGAAAACTTTTTATAAGACAGGCAAAATTCTGTTTAGTCAATTTTAAATGGCATAAATGGTTCTCTTAACTTTCAATTATTATTTGTAGGACTTTTTATTCTTGGGGGAAGTTTTGCATTTAATAAGCCACACAATACTACTGTTTTTTATTCAACTTCTTTTAAAATTTTCTCGGTTATGAGATCATATTCCAGAGTCTTCTTAGCAAAAAAGTGATACTACTACGTTTTGTCTTGTAAATTTCCAAAGTTTTAATTCCGGATAATTTCTATAACCGGTTTAATATATCTTTTAAAATTGTTTTGTCTTTTTCACCTTAGAGGAATGCCTGCCTGTAACCATTTTTTAGGACTGCTTCCTTTTTTTCTGTTTGATGAATTGTGGTGTGTTTTTCCAAGTGTGGTATTAGTGCATTTAGCTATATTTTTACTAAAAGCAGTGTGGTACTATTTGAACTTATAATTGTATATATTGATATAGTTTCTTCTTTCAGTTTAATTGTAGCTACATCTTCTTTACCCAGAGTAAATGCAACTATTGTTACCGCCGACATTCACAGAAAATTATAGCCACCTTTTCTTATTTTTTTTGTTTTCTCTATATTTGTTAGTAAGTGTATAAGTTAGGAAAATATTCGTATATAATTCCTTATAACCTAAAAAAATTTAAGTGGAAATACAGATAGTATTGTAATTTCATTAGCTAAATACTGATGTAATTAAAAGTAAGTACGTCAATTTGTATCTAAATATGTTGCTCAAGTGAAGTAGAACTATTATTTTGTCTGCAGATAGTGTTGTTAAGATAATTTAGGTTTTAGCAGTTAAATCTCATATTGTTAAATTTTAGAGATGTAGATACGATTTAGTGTTATTTATGTTTATGTGTGTAGATACTTAAAAGACCTTGTCTCATTAAGAATTACTTTAGGTTCAGACTTTAGCTTTAATACATCACCGTTTATAGTACAGCAAATAAAAAGATATGAATAGCAAGAGTTGCTAATGAATAGAAATAAAGTAGATAGATACAGCTTTTGGATATAACTTTCATGAATTGCTTTGTTGACTAGGTAATTTAGTGAATTTTGTTACTGATTTATTATATTTTAGACTCATCCAAATTATATTTATAACATATAATCATATACATTTCTATAGTATATACAAAAGGACCATGGGTTTATGGAATTAGTTTACAATTATTCCTCTTGTAAAAGTAAATCTATTTTTAATTTTCATACGTTCATATCATCAATCGCAATGGTTAAACGGACGGTTATTTATTTTTCTAAATTGAAACCGAAATTATCTAATAAGTAATACTAGTAGCAAAAGTACAGATATTATTTTCTTTATAATGAATCTTTCCATGGATTTAGGGGATTAGTCCGTGTTTACAATTGACCTCTTGTACAAGTGAATCCAGGTTTAATTTCTAAACGCTCTTCACGGTCAATCTCAATTTTTAAACGGACTTAAATAAATTGTTTATTTTTTCCATATTCAAACTAAAGTTATCCAAACTAAGTAATACTAGCAGTAAAAGTTCAGGTATTTATTTTATTTACAACTAGCAGCGCCTCGCGGTTTCACCGGCATAAGTCGAACCGATCCCGTGGTAATATCGGGATAAAAAGTAACCTTTGCGTTAATCCAGGTCTCCAGCTATCTACACACCAAGTTTAATAGCAATCGGTTTTGTAGTTTTTGTGTGAAAACATTACAAACATACACACAAATGTTTCCTCTTTATAATATTAGATTATGCTTTAACAGGTATTCATAGTTGTTATAAGGGATGGCTTTTTGGTAATTATTAGGTTATTGATGAAGGCGTTTTATTACAAGGTATCACAAATGACAACAATACTGTCTAGAATATACATAATAATTCACCTTTCTATCATGTTAAACGCGTCCTGTTCTTCTCTCATTTTTTTCCGCTTATATTTATTACGTAAACAGATCTTCCAAAGCTTTTAGCAGTTTTACCAAGAACGATGATTTACCTAACACTTCAGCTGAGATAGCGTGCCAACTTCTAACTTTTTAGTAATGAAGTGTCTTTTAACAAAACAACTTAAGCTATTTTTCATTATTTAATTTTTGAAGTACATTTTACAATTCCTTATTACATTCCGTCAGTAGGTCTACCTACCAAATGGTGTTTATCTAGAAATCTTCATACGTTTTCATGCGGAAAAACGACTATCTTCCATAACACAATGAAATCCGTCGCTTGCAGCCTCCTGTGGTAGATGTGCCAATACTTTAGATTCATTTTACGGGTATACATCGCAAGTTTGCGGGTAATTTTGGTTTAGGTATATTTAGTTCTACTATTTTTTATCATGTGTCAATCTTTGCTGTGCTTGTATAGGAATAGAATGTTCCTCACGACATTTGAACAGCATGTACTCTTGCATACACATGTGCCAGAGAGTCAGCAGTTAACGATCAATAGCTACGATGGCGGCGGATTGTTGGACTGTCGGAGGGTAGATGTTCCTTTATCACGACGTTCAATTATCAGTTACGGCGAAATCGGTTGCGAGTTTCGTCACGAGTCAAAAGTGCAATGACTTTATTAGTTCACCTATCGAGCTTCCTGTGGAAAACATAACTTTTGTGATTTTTGTTTGTAGTGTTAACAGCGTTTGGGTCCTGCTTTAAATTTCTTCATATTAGTACTCGTATATATAAAAACTGTTCAAAGGTGAAATGTATATTATATTGTAGTTTTCAATGTTACATATAATAAACTTTATTAAATATTTGTTATTCAAATATAGTGTCTAATAATCCTTTAAATAAAAAAATGACTCATACATTATTGCAGGGCATTACTTTTACGAATGCTCTAATATAGCATGTTCTGTAACTATGTATGTACGCACAACCAAAGAAATATGTTTACAACTCACACCAAAAACGTGTAATAATAATAATTTAAACTATAGAAATGATCTAATTAGGTTATTAGTCAATTTAAGTCATGTATTTTAGAGTATTATAGAAAACCCCGTGATTAATGTTAAATAGTATGTATATTTTTAATTTAAAATAATTATTGACAAAAATTTATAATTAGCACAGAGTTAGCCGACCCGAGTGGACTATGTTATGAATAGTAAGGAGTTTAATGAAATGTACGGATTTATTCAGAAATTTCCGTAAAAAAAAAATTTTAAAGCAAATCATTCAAATTTATGATTAGGTGTTCTTTAGACAGCTGCATCTCGTAAAGAAACTGCATGTTTAATATTATTATATTAATACTTGAGGAGAATGCTTTGTACGCAATTTTAAACAGACAGGAATTTATGAAATTTTGAATATTTGTAATTTGGCAGTTTATTTGTAAAGGAAAACGAAGCTACATTTTTTAAACAAATTGTGTAAAAAAATAAAAAACTATGTAAAAACTCCTATTTAAAGCTATAGGGATCCAGAATATGTTTTTACCTGTCATGGTATAAAAGTCTATACAATGACAGTCCATTGAAACATCACAGAGATCTTCTTGATTCTTCTTACATTTGCGCGGACGTTATAGTATTAGTATTGTTGATTGTTAATAAATTATACATAATGCGTTCGTCATCGAAAAAAATAAATGTAATTCGGGCAACGCTTGATATAGCTAGTTGGCTTTATAAACCATCCTAAAATAAATACATATTATTATTCTAAGTTGTTAGTTAAACCTTTAGCCAAACCAAAATTGATGATGATATTTCTATAGTTTGTTTGTTGTACTTATATAAATGTAGTTAGTGTATGGTGACATAACATTACTGTCCCACAATTTTTAGCATCAGCGAACAGTGAATTTTACTACTTTACTACTACATAGCCTTTCATGGTGACTCTCTGTGTTCGGTCACTGTAGGTCACCAATGTATTGTCGATGTAGCGGTCGGGTTCGAAATTTGCACGGCTTGTCGACTGCATTGCTTTTAAGTGACAGATTGCGATATGTAATTAGTCATAAAATGTGTATGTGTCAGTCGTTGCATCCTGCTTCCCAAGAACGACTAAAATCCCAAACGCTGATGGTAAAAAAATATTGTGTAAAACATCTGAGGTAACATAGATCAAGTCCTTCCAATATCAGCATCAGATATCATGGTTTGAAAGTAATCACGTGAATTCATTTACCAAATGTAATATTAGTGTTTTATATTATTACCTAATTTGTTGATTGATTGTATATCTGTTTGAGTGCATTTTTTGCAGTTATTAAAATAAAATGTTGACTGAAGTTTTTTTTTTGCAAAAGTTATCATCACAGATAATATAGAAAATCCAGGACCCGATGTATTAACAACAGCAGTTCCTCAACTCCTACTTTAGGCGCAGTATGTCACACCGTAACATGACGTGATATCTTGATTCCGAGAGACCAACCCTCCAAAAATCCCCGGTCGTGGTGGGGGTTTCCGCAAGTGGAAAACAAAAAGGTAGTGTTTGTGTGTCATTATGTAATAAATTTATATCCATATCTTCTTTCACACAGTCCATTCTCTGGTCAGTCTTTTCTTTGGTCGTCCTCTTGTCTTGTACCCTTCACCCTTCAACTTGTCAACTTCTCAAATATATTAATTTTTCATCTTGTTCATCATGTCACATTCACATTTCAGCTACGTGCGGAAAGTGCTAGGTTGAAATCTTTCATTTTCTGGCGATTAGAGTATGTGAGGTGGCATCATTGTTTTCCTATGGTGTTTACATCCTAAATATAGCGTTTTATGGCACATGATCCTCCATACCTCCAGCCTCCGTACCCTCGGTGTTGCTCACGTCCGTCACGTCGTCATAAGCAGCTATCATCAAATATTATATTAAGTAATATATGCAATAATATACCACTTAACTACTATGTGGGAAGTCAGACACAGCTAGAGACCAGACCAAACTAGCACAACACAATTGTCTGTAACCTACTTTCAAGTATATGGTGTATAACCTATAGAGAAAGATGACGAGTACATCTTCATTAATAAACTGCAGCTATAAATTATTACAAATATTGATGCACCCTTTTTTATCCACGAGTGACATGTGCCTCTTTGTCGTTCTTTGAAAATATGTCCAAAAACCGCAGCAACAGATTTCTTCCTTTCACCAGTCGTTCAAAAATCAAAATAAGTTTCATTTCTTTTTTTTTTTGTAGCTTCCTGACAGGGACGTAACCAGACGATTTACTCAGCTAATTAAATTTACACAATTATTTATGTCACTATATTAAACCAGGTTTACATTTTCTTTAATGGACTTGACTTTGAAATAAACTCATAACATGAAATATGTATGAATATTTAATGAAAATACCTTTACAGAATACAGAAAATTATTGATTAAACTTTCACATTATTGATATCAAAAGGAACAATTACAAGTCCTTACAAAATAACAAGTTTAAGAAGGACAGGGTGGTATGGTTTCATCCGTAGATACTTACAGTTCATTGATATTTAAATCACATATATTGGTTTGGAAATACGCAGTCAACAAATCTGAAGATGCTGATACCAGTGATCCTGCTACAGTAGATTTAAAATCTTCTAACCATCTCAAAATAAAATAATTATGAATTTTAATACTGCCTAGCCGCTACCGCACAGCGTGAGGATTCTCTTACACACTTTATTATTACATTTCGAATTTCCCGCTAGTAAAAAAGTTAACGACATGACCCCAAGTGCCTGACGTCCCTATAACAGGCAATAGGTATTAGGGATACCAAGTAGTGCTATTGAGATTTATTTAATTAAGGTTCACCAACAGTTGTTACAGATATTATACAGATAGGAACATACAAGTATTTGTGTCTTAAATCTAAATGCGCAACCAATTATAGGCAAACACCGCATGCTAAGTGTTTTTTTGAATTAAATGAAGTCCAAAAAAAAAGAAAGGCTGTATATTTAGAATGCTTGGCTATTAAAGAGGCCATAAGATAATGGCAGTACTGGCTAATAGGTAAACATTTCACAGTATATTCCGACCATAAACCATTGGAAAATTTAAATATTAAATCTAGAACGGACGAAGAGTTAGGAGATTTATCCTATTACCTATCACAATATGACTTCAAAATAAAATAAACATCAGGAACGAATAATTTAGAGGCAGATTGCTTGAGCAGAAACCCAATTAAGTTGCAATAAGTCTATGCGTATTAAAATAAATATAAAATAAACAAAAGAACTTAAAATAAACCGGTGAAAATCTGTGTGCACGATGCGAATCGGCAGTGATCGGAAATAGTAGAACTGTACTTACAACTTCCAGTCGGATGAATGACAGGATATGATTAATAACTTTTATCAGCGCGGAAGGAGGTAATCCCGTCGACCCAGCGTGGTTTTCCGTGGGACAGTGTGTCGGAATCGAACCGACTAAAACCACACAGTGTGCCGTACTGCGTCTGAAATAGGAGGGATCCGGGAACAGCTTTTATTAAGACATCCGGACTCCTCCTAGCGCCTGCCCGCAATAGCACGGTCACCACCATCGGGCAAAACATCTCAGTTAGGCGACGTTTAGGTACAAGCGGACCCCGCATCAAGCTCACTTAGCACTGACATAAACATTTACATCTTGATAAATAGTAAACTTTATATCCCAGTATTAATATCTATAATTATGTCGTTGGTGTACAATAATGCTTATTCTATTCTATTCTGCTAGAATAATTGTAGTGGAGTGTAGTATTTTTTTTTTTATGGTATGAGGGCAAATGAGTAGACGAGTCACCTGATGGTAAGTGACTACCGCCACCTGCAACTCAAGAGTCACAAATGAGTTGCCGGCTTTAAAGGTGGGAGTAGGGGAAGTGAGGGAAGAGGGGGAGAGGGAAGGGTTATAGTCTCCGTTAACCTCACTCACTCGGCGAAATACAACACAAGCATTGCTTAACTGCCGTTTTTCTGTGAGGCCGTGGTACTCCGGTCAAGCCAATCCATATTTGCCGGAGCATGGCTCTCCCACTGTCAAAAGTATACTTAAGAAAGTAAATATTTAATTGTTTACTCCTTCACCATAAATGAAGAGTGGATGTGACATAAAAATATTTTTTTAATATTAGATACAACACGTAGGTCATGTTCAATATGTGGATCACACAACATAAAATCATTTCATTATCCCACGCTGGCGATAATGACACTTACATCGGAATTATTATGAGGTAAGTCAACATCCTCAACTTGGTTCTTAATATTGAATTTTTTTATGAACATTTCTGTTACTACATTCCGTAGAGTATGTGTAAATTTACAAAACATTACACGTCTTTAATGGATATAAGGATTATGAAGATGATAGGTGAACTTGAGCATAGGCACAAATTTGGAATTTATTAAAGAACTGATTGTGCTCTGTTAGTAAAGTATATATATTTTTTAAAATGCATGGTAAATATCAAATCCTCAAAAGCGAATGAATTAGTCGTAAAAAAAAAATAAACACATGTACAGTTACAGTTGTATTTATCACGAGATGTTTAAGGAATGGGAAGCTCTTTCCTACAAGAAGGAATCGATGACTATACATGTATACAGTTCGTTGAGATAACAACGGAACTTTAACAAAGCCACAACTGTGGGGCTAACGAAAAAACTTGAGGCAAGTTAATTAGAAAAGTTTGCTACTGTTACATATAGTACCCAGCGTAATGTGTACGTGACCCGGTAGTAAAAATATTCTGGATATTCATGGAAGGTTTTTGCGATGTTGTAGTAATGTTTTTTACAACACACTTTCGGCGCTTAAAACATCAGGTTTTCAACACTTGACCCTTGGTAGTAACTATATCTGTTACGGTATTAAGTTGAAAAATTAGCGCACTCCGATCCTTTTAATATAGTGTTAGTTTACATCCCAACATCACCAGATTGTTATCTTTTTCTTCCATTGAAGCTTTTGGGATTCCATTCTGCACCAAAAAAGAACAGCACACGCATTCTGAAGGTAAGTCTGGTAATATTTTTGATTGCCCCCGCCCCCCCCCCCCTCCCTGGACCGACAAAACCAAATTTTGCCCCCTCACCCCTGGGATGACAAAATCAAATTTTGACCCTCCTCCCTTATGACAATGTTTGCCCACCGCGAACAAGACAAAGTCATTTTTGGCTTCTGAACAGGTAGAGCTAGTGACCCATCCCGCACATAGTCCAGACCTGGCACCTTGCGATTTCATCATTTTCCCAAAAATTAACGATTTCATGAGAGGTATAACATTTACGGGGCCGAAAGAGGCCGTGATAGCACAACATTTCAATACAGTTGATGTATTCTAGAAGAGTCCTCAAGTCGGCAGACATATGACTGGCAGCAAAATACCTTTACTTTTATAAGATAATACCAGGATAAGCTTGATATAAAGTATGTTATATTTCAAGGATTAAGGATTTTCTGCCCAATCAGCCGTGAATTTTTTTATGGTAGTGCTAATTGAGCTTGGTGTCGGAGCAGACGGTGATAAAAGTAATTAATTGGGTCCTACCATCCCTCCGAGCAGAAGTTGTAAATACAAGGCCACTATTTCCGTTCAATTGACACGCATCGTGCACAAGCATTTTCACCGGAAGTTTTGTAAGATGCTTGATGCTGTCTTTTATGATGATGAGACATGAGATGTAAGTTTATGGATGCCGAATTCTAACCTATTTCTTTCTAATACATTGAGCAGGTAAGGCGTGATTATACACACTTCTTCACAAATATTAGAAGACGATTAGAAATATATAATTATTATTTTAAACTGGTGCCTGAAAAGGCCAAGAAATAGATGAGTGAGAATACATGCATGAATGTATATATATTTGTAATGGTCTGATTGCTTTAAGATATAAGATATATACATTTATTTATATACACGATTTTATTAGCTTCACTTGCAACTAACTCACAATGTTAAAACATCTTAGAAGTCAATTTGTAACCTACTTGTCGTATAGAAATGAAACTGTGTATGTTTATATAGTTTGACAATAGTATAATATGGCGTTTTTGCTCTGACGACGGAGCCAGGAGTTTGACGCCAGGAGTGGAACTCTTCAATGGCTACTAATAAACCACTCAAGTTTAGGCTCATATGATTTGGTTTCAGTAAAACATATTAGGCATTGTAACCCTGCCTTGGTTGTTATTTTTGTTGCCTGTTAATGAAGACAGGAGGTGAACTAATGAACTCGTTTTTACTTTTAAATTCGGTTTGTTATTAAAGCCAGTCTTTGTTAGTTTTTAAACTATAATTTATTTTCTTTATTTAGCAACTCGACTAATGCACATTGATATATTTTTCATACAATTGTAAATTATTAATAATTAATATTTATTACATTCGAAGTTACCACTTCATATAAGCCTGTACCTAGTGGCAAAAACGGATATTAATTAAACTTGAAGTGGTGAGCGTTGGAAGTGGATCGAGCAAAGTAGTTACCACTTCAAACTACGAGTAATTATATTTATTCATACAAGTTGTTAAGTATCTTTTCAATGTCGATAATCAGCTCTTGGTCCCAAGTAACGCATAAACATTGACTGGCCTGTTGGTCTAGTGGTTAGTGACCCTGACTGCTGAGCCAGAGGTCGTGGGTTCGATTCCCACCTGAGTCTGGGTGTTCTTTGTGTCCGTTGTTTGTATGTTTGTAAAGTCCCTCGCGACACAGGAGTAATTCCTAATGCGGGGAGTTGTCTTTTATAAAAAAAAAAAAAAACACATATATTAATAAGACTTTTATTTCAGACCTACTCGTACATCCATATTTTGTTAGTTAATCTTGTATAGTAATTTATAATTATTTGATATTGAAGATACAAGTTCCAAATATCCATGCATTCCAATGGATTGAAAGGATGTATTTAGAAATATGGATTGTCTAAAAAATCTCAGTATTTGACGATCCATACTTCTAAAATGGTATTCAGAAGGCCGCTAGTCTGTTCCGTACTGCGACGCTTCAGGGAGGCCGCTTTTTTTTTTTTATTATAAAGCAGTAATTGGCAAGCCTAGTTACATCCTAAAGCCATTATCGAGAACTCATGGGGTACTAAAAGAAACCTCTGCGTATAGCAGACCCAGTGACTCCAGGGGAGAAAAAGTTTCACAGTATGGCAATTTCTGTCGACTGCCCAGTTTGGAAACCAAACTGGGCCTCATGCAGATGTACGTAACGTCTTTGACTTCAAGCAGACTATGCAACACCTTTGCAATCACTGTAACTAGTGAAATTGGCCTGTAATTGGTCTCATCGGAGGCAGATACAGACAGGCAAGATAGGTAGATCTTATTTTTAACAATTGGTACAACGATGGTCTTCTTAAACTTTAGGGGTAAATTAAAAAAGGAAGCCAGTTCTCGTGGAAAGTGAACACCTGCATACTGCCAGTGCTGGTCATCGTACCTAGGTGACTTTCCTCGCCTCAACTTTTGAATAATACGTGCGACTTCCTTCGCTGAACACCTAAAAGGCTTTTGATAAGCCTTTTAGGTGTTCAGCTAAACGTCTAGCTCGCGCTGTGGACGATGGATCCTAGGCTGATATAACTTAAAAATGTTCACCAAACAACTCAGCACTATGGCCGGGCTCATTTTTACACCCAACTCTAACAGGTACAAACTACCCAGCTGCTAGTTTTTTGGTATGCTTCCAAAAATTCTTGAAGTCTTAAGCTTTGTGATGAGTAAGATATACATTTTAACTTGGTTCTCGTTGTCCTAACACCGTTTGAGGAGTTACTATCCTTAAATTATTAACAATCATATGATATAAATGATCTACTATTAATAATGAATAATATTGTATTATTATAACACCCGTTGATAAACCAAATAAATATATATATATATATTTTTAAAGAATACTAGTAACGTGGGTCGAACGTTAATAGTATTCTTGTTAACCCCTCCAGCTAAGCTAAGTGCTTGTGTTAGGAGTGGGTTCACGTCAGTAGTGCACTGGGTGGGGTTCGAACCCGCAACCACTTGATCGCAAGTCCAACGCAAGTCAAATGACTGCTGGTACCACGTTTATTATCAGTACATTGAGTAAGTTCCGCTGGAACACTCTTCCATATGCAAGTTTTTCTACTCAGGGTCCTTTTCCCCCATTTCACCTTGTTGTCTGTCTGTATGTTGGACTTTGCATGGCAATAACATTACAACGGTCAATAATTGCATTTATCTCACAAGACGAGTTGGTTTTTACAATATCGTAACATGTAGGTACTGGCACAAAATCCTCCAATATAAGTTGGTATCGATATACGCTAACGTTTTAGATAAAAATCCTGCGATGTGAGGAGAGTGCCTATCTCAAGTGATGTCATTACCGTAGCCCCCAGGCGCTGCGGTGTACAGAGAAGTAAGAAAAGCAAGATTCTAGCGCTCTTCGATGGAGATCACCTATTTATTCATTTTCTACCTACTACATTATTATAATTATTTTATTTGTCTTATTCATTCTAGTAAGTGTTTTGAATCAAAACAATATACTGCGAATATCTCTAATTGATATAGCGTAAAGTGATAAAGTGTTAAATACTTAGCTAAAAATATACCATTTCTTTCTCCGGTATATTTAGATACTAAAAAACATTATGGCTTTTCATCACAATAAAATAATTTTGTTACATTAGACTCTGTTAGTCTTATCTAATCATATTTGTGGAGCATTAAAGTGTATTGTTAGGATGTGATAGTTTATCATATTCTATAGAATTAAGTCTCCTTATACAAAGTGAAATAAAATATTTAGAGGTTTAAACAAATACTATTTAAACAATATTGAAAATATATAATAGGGTAAAATAGGGTTTCATAGTTGTATATTTACCAAAACCACTGTCTCCGATTATTTGTAGCTCCTTGTTCTCGCGATAGTCAATACAAAGAGCTTGTAAATAGATTTGTAAAGCCTCCTCGGGCGCCTCCGGCCCTCTTATTCAATTACTGCATCTTACACGCATGGTTCAAACATAGCAACTGAATAAAGTTGTGTGTATAAGAAACATATAAAAACGGAGTTGATGAAATTATGGACTAATAAGTAAGACGGAGTACATGGATTAGATGGGAAATGGTTAGGAATGGTGCATGGACCGAAAGGAATCGACATACTAGTCGCCAACATTTATGCAAAATAAAATAGCAACAGCCATCTACTATAGTTTTAGTAATTATGTTGATCAATAAGAAAATGTATGTGACGTACTGGCTTCTGCCCGTGAATTCGTCGGCATAGACATTACCCATATTCAGTAAATTTTGCCTGATTTTTGTCCCCTGAATCGGTACGCCCATTTGCCTATAGCCTAGAGCCTATATTTGAACAGGTGACCTGCATCGCTCTTTAGTTTTTGTTCGACGTTAAACTTCACAAAATGTCATGCCATTTTATACACGATGTAAAAAAATATTGTAAATTAGATACAACTAATGCTAATCTCAATCCAAAATCCTATTTAAAAAAACGCACATCTTAAATTTATTTTAAGATCACCAAGCCAATTCAAGTTACTTAAACAACAAAATATAAGCATTTATTTTAGAAAACCATGAAAAGCTTTTAGCTGTATTTGGGAAAAATATATTAAGTTCACTTACCTATTAATATCACACGGATTTTGTTTTTAGTATCCTGTGAAAATGTTCTTGGTTATTTATAAGCTACCTTTATACTAGCTGTACCTGCTGTTTTGCTCATGATGAAAAGTTTGATTATATTTTATTAAATCAATGTTATTAAAATTATTTATAACGCCTTGGTCCGAAGTAAGTTGGAGACCAGGGCTTCTCTTTGGAACTCACATGAAAAAGCTTACACCCTCCTACTTGAAAGAGTACAGAAAACTTTCCTCAGGTTTCTTTATATCCGTGTGTACGGATATTACCCCTTTTTCATCCCACTAAATTTTAACTGAGATGCCTTGCGTATTGTGTATGGTTATAAATACATTAATAAATTACTCCCTGGAGACTAGGAGAACTTGCTACCAAATCGTGATAGCGTGTAAAATTATCAGGGGTAGAATAGATTCACCTGATCTTCTTAAGGAACCTTCTCGAATTTTTATCATCAACAACTTCTGTCGCAGTAGAAAGCACAAGTTGTTTGTTGTGCCAGTCTGTCGGACCGTTGCTAGAGCCAATTCGCCAGTACCACGAGAGCTCACTGCGTTTAACGGTCTTCTGGATTCGAAATCCACACCTGATTTGTTTGCGGATGGATGAAAGATGCATGTTAGGTTTGTTATAATTTTATATTTCTTTTTATTTTTAAATTGCTACCATTGCATTGTAACGATTAGTTAGTATTAATGGCATACAGCCGTTCTAATAAAACTTAAACAAACAAATAAAATTTTATACTAAAAGGAATGAATTTAATTTATTTTTCCTTTCTGTTTTTTGAGTAGATCTTTAATATCAATAAAGTATATACCTTCAACATTAGACCCACTGTCAAGAGAGGTACCCGCTTTCTACCGAGAGGCCAATAAACCCTCTATCCTCATACAGGCTAGTTTCACTGCATTTAGGTTAGGTTTTGGTCCGCTTGGTTTAATTAAAAAAAGAACATAAAATATCAATATCGAAGATATACGGATTTACTTACGAGTATATTTTGAGGATACCCGACTAGTTTCGGGACCCTAGTGTGGTGCCTAACACCGGCACGAAACAACGCTTCACTCTTTGCTATAGAGCCCCCATTAGTCTTGGGTAGTACACGTACGATGTACTAATAGGTACTAGTACTTGATACTGTACTCAAAGTAATGTTTCCGAAAGGCAGCTGTTAATCGGACATTTTGCACTATTAGTACACTGTGTCTAACTTCAAGCCAGTACTAAAACTACCTATATGTTTACTTTGTCTACACTATCTTCGTTCGTTGTGCGACGTACTAATATGACTCTTGATAAAATATCGATATATCGAAAATCGAAATATTATTATTTAAGAAATATAATTACTATTTAGAAATATCGACATTTATTAATAATATTTTTTTGAACGATATATCGATAGTTTAATATCGAATGATTATCGACGGTTGATATTCATTTAAGTTATCATTTTTTATTTTTTCTCGTAAATGATTTAAACTTTATTTATACTATATTATGTTTTTTCTCTTTACCTAGTTTATTCATTTGTTTATTATGTTAAAACGAAATGTAATTTTGTATAGTTTATAATTCTCTGGTCTAAATTTCAAATTTCTAAGTAATCATTAATCCATATCGAGCATTTACGCAAATTTGATCATAACTAATCTTATTATCAGCACGTATTTTTAAATCTAGAATGCCAGTCCTAAGCCTGTTAAAGTATGAAGGAAAATCAAATAGTATACTTAAAAGTTAAACTCTTAAGTTTTCATGTACTATTCATGTTATTATGTTCTACTAAAACTGTACTAATAGTACTAGTACGATGTACGAATTGTAGTACGGTGCGAACCTGCAGATGTCCGGTTAGGCGCAAGACTAGCCCCCATACAATATACATTTAGTAAACATAAACCATGTTAAGTTAGAGAGCAACCGAAATATTAAAAGTTTTTATTGAAACACCATGTATTTTATATCGTCTTTTCATTTCGTATGCATAACTTTTGACCTCGTGAATATCTTACCAAAATCGTAGTCAAACATCAATAGAACATCTTGTGATATAAATAGTCGTTTACCTGGCTTTTAGCGGTACAGAAGTCAAGAGACACAGTTTCTTTGATCTCTTGGTAAGTGGCTGTGCTGCGTCAGCCCCGAGTGTCGGAAATCACCGTAATGGATGGGAGGCGGTGAAATAGGGTTGTCAAAAATACAAATGAAACATTTTTTCTTTTGTCTTAGTTAAAGTATACTATACAAGCATTTATTAAAAATGTAAAATAGCTCCGACTCAAAAATTTCTTCCACGATTAGAATAGAGCTGATGATCTTCGAATGGCTAAACAATTTTTCTTTAATTATAGCCCAAAACACTCTGGCTCTGTGTAGGCAGTGACGACCATCCCGGCGTCTATGCATGCCTCTATAGGTCCCATAGCAGTAAGACTCATCGAATCATCGAAAAAGTCCAAATAGCTACAGACTCTGTGCTGCGTCAGATCCCATCCGCAGAGGTCGTGATACTCAAATCAAATCAAAACCATTTATTTCAATTAAACCAATAATAGGTATTTTTGAATTGTCAGGAGAATTTTCAGTCAGACTAAGTTAGTCGTGAAGCTAGTTGCCTGTTCGCATACGTAGATCCTATGGAGAAGAACAGGCAAGAAACTCTAAGGACACTCTTTTTGAAAATGTATTTTACAAATTTCTGGATACATTGCTTATAAGCGTAAATGAAATGTGAGGACAATGTAACATACCTGTTATTCTAAAATATAAATAGACGCGCTAATTACTACTATACATATTTAAGTAATAGCAGTCCGGAGATGACCAGCCCCGACCAACGGCACCCGTTCACGAGCATGACACACACGCCAGCCATCGTACAGATCAACCATTTTGAAGGGAACCGAACGACCCGACATATATGCCACCATTTGATGACTGATCATGCACCAGTATCAGAATCCTTGGTGTCGATATACCAAGCGAAGTCAAATTTCGCAGTCACTAAGGGGGTAAGGCCAAATTAGCCTCGAAGACGCTTGGTGTGCTAAACAGATCGAGACAGTGTTTCATCCCGGCCACCGCATACGCATAAATTTTTATAACGCTCAAGTTCGGCCGCATTAGGAATACTGTTCTCATCTCTATGCAGGGGTATCCCAGTACCAGCTTTTCTCCTGGGACCGCATTCAACGGAGAGCGACTCTAATCGTGGATTGCCAGGATATTTCAGATTGGCTTGACCTTTTGGCGTTGCGTAGAGATGTAGCTTCACTCTGCATTATCTATCGCCTGTATTATGGGAAGTGCTCTGAGAAATTATTCGGACTTATACCAGCCGCAACGTTTGGCCATTGTTCAACTTGACAAAACTATCATCCCCATCACTTGGGCAATTGGCAATCCACCACAGTGCAGTTCTCCAGAAACTTTTTGCTTCGCACAGCCAATCTCTGGAACGAATTATCGTCTGCGGTATTTCAGGACCGATACGACTTTCAAGAAAAAGCGTACTCCCACGCCAGTCACTTGCCAGGTGACCCCTCTGCTCATTTGCCCCATATACCATAAAGAAAACTATATTTCAGTGACATGCACTTAATTCCTAATTAATCCTTCTTTTCCTTATAATTCCTTTTTAGAAAAAAATATATTTTCACATTGTGACAACCCTAACCTTGGCGCCTGTGGTTAATAGATAACCATTACTGGGCACTTGTCCCGTAAGAGCACGCAACGCCAGATATATTCTGATATCCTACTTTTGGAATTTCTTACTAAGAAAAATCACATTTGTTTGCTCTCACATAAAGAAAACTCTTATACTACATATTAGTAATAAATTATTTTTTTAACCGGTTCCAAACGTTCTGAACTTTTCATTACAAATAGATTATATCTTGGATTAATATAAAACATACATTAACCGAAACATTACGAATGAAAGTGTGAGTCAGTCGGTTCTTACATTTTAAAAACAAAACAGAAATAAAGCCAACAGATGCCTGAAATAATTAAAAAAACATCAACATTGACGTTGTAGTCGAAGACATCAACAAATAAAAACTTCAATGTAATCCAATGAAGTGCGTTTTAGCTTGCTAGCAATGCGTACATTATAATTCTTCACGTGCCGTACCTTTTAACACAAAAACTTATTTTATTTTGACCGGTCGATCAAGTTTTTGAGTTTGAAGAGATTATTAGTTTTATTTTATATAAATTGCAGATATGTTTGGTTATAGTCATAACTATAACCAAACATAGTTATAGATCAGTTATAGATCGAAACCGGCAGATATGATATAATGTTATAAATTTTTTTCTTCAATAATTTTACATTTGACAAAGCAAACTATTGTTGCGGTGACTCTGTGTGTGTTGATCTATAATTTTTTTTAATAATAATTATTTATTAAATTGACGATTTTGAATAATTGATGATCAAATTTATTAAATAAATATATTGAATTTGAATTGAACTTTTTTTTTTAAATGTGTCATTTTCTTTGTTATGGGAGCTCTGGATTAATACAAAAAAACGGGAGCACATTGCTGATTTAAGCAAAGTAGAACAATACGAAATAAACACCTATTCGTTGTATAAAATGCTAAATACCACTGATGTGTTAAAAAGCAACGAACCTTATCAGTGTATTCGTTCACTCTTATACAGGAAATTAGATTTTTGTCTACCCTCCTCACTTAACGAACGAATCAACCCATTTAACGTACTTTGTTTAAAAAAATGGCATATACATACATTATTGCTTTAAGTAAAGGACTTTAGATTACTTTGCAGTTATGTTAATGTTATTTTATGGCTAATAAGTTAAAGTATACGTACTTATTGAAATTATATAATATTTTATCACTTTTATAAGTACTTTAACTTGATAGAAGTGGCGCTTTTGACTGTTTACTTAAGGGAAACGGGACACACTTCGAGTATATGCTACACTTCGAGTATATTTTTACTACTTCAGACTTACATCGTTAAAATAATAACCAAAAAAAAAAATCGTTTTAAAAAAGAACAATTAAAATTTGTTCACATAAAAAAGAGTTATTATTATTAGTTCACAAAAAAGAACCACTACTTAATTTTGGTTTACAAAAACTGCCTTGAAAATTGACTTACGAATTGGGAAATTGTCGCGATATTACACACCAATGAACTGATTCTTTCAAGTGAAAACTTCTCAATTAGATCACACTAATAACTTTTCTCCTTTTTTAACAACAATACTTAAGGGGGCTCGTGGCTAGGTGATAACCGCGTAGGTTAGCATATTGCAAGGTTAAATAAGACTAGCCAGGTCAGTCTTAAGATGGGTACCATTCTTAACACATCGAGACCCCTCCGTGCCCCGAGGAGCACATTAGTTGGTACTGGTAGTTGGAGCCCTAAAAAGTCCGACAACCTGGTCTAAGTACAGAACTTCGATATCGCCAAGTACTTGGGTTGTGGAGGTCTGATGGCAGCCGCTTCACGTAAAATATCGAAGTTCGGTCGTATCGTAGTTAGACTGAACGCCGACCGCAACTTGTTAAGAAAAAGGCTCGGAGGATGGAGGATGGATTAACGACAATACTAAAAACTGACTATTACTCCTCACAATAATAGATAGTTTCAAAGGTCACTATGTAAGAGTCTATTGTAACTCTTTATTGTTAACTGGCTGACCGGCGCAACTTCGTCTGCGTTTGTAAATTTTCCCCGTTTTCGCAACATTTTTTATTGATGCTCCGCTCCCATTGGCCGTAGCGTGATGTTATATAGCCTGTAGCCTTCCTCGATAAATGGGCAACACTAAAAAAAAAATTAATTACCAAACCAGTGCTTTCCGAGATTAGCACGTTCAACCAAACAAACAAACTCTTCAGCTTTATAATATTAGTATAGATTACCTGCAAAATCCACCAAGCTGCATTCTAATTATGAGCGCTGTAGGATATAAAGGTTAGACAGCTAGCGCTATAAGTTTACCATAATATTGGTAGAGGGTGGTGAAGCGAAGGGGAGGCAGGCAGGGTGGTTCAGCGCTCATTTCTCAGGTTCGACTCCACTATTGATATTGCTCGGTATTACGCGCCAAAAGCTTCTGGTTACCATAGCGCTATAAATAAAATAGAAGGTTACAAACTGTTAATTAAAATAGTAAATATTAATAATATTTGTTTTTTAACCCCCGACGCAAAAAGGAGTGGTGTTAGAAAAGTTTAACGTGTGTATCTGTGTGTCTGTCTGTAGCAGCATAGCTTCTAAACAGATGAACCGATTTTGATTAAGTTTTTTTTTAATTTAAAAGTTGACTTGATCGAGAGTGTTATTAGCTATAGCTATAACTTAAGGAAATCTGTTTAGCCGTTTATAGATCATCAGTTCTTTTCTAATAGTTGAAGGGATTTTTGACTCGGGGTTATTTTGAATGATAAAATTATGCTTGTTCAGGATAAACCTGTCATTACTTTCTTTCTACCATAATGCAAAAAGATTTCGGATCATTTTTAATATTGTTAAACTAGGAGTTCCCGCGCGGCTTCGCTCACGTGTACATATTTATATATTTAGGGCGGAACCCTAATTTTTTTTTCAAAATAAAACTAGCCTAAGTTACACCATATAACACCAGCTCTCTGCCAGTGAAAGTCCCGTCTAAATCGGTCCACCCGTTCCGGAGATTAGTCTTAACAATCAGACAAACAGACAAAAATTTAAAAACTGTTTTTTTAGGCAATTATTATTACACACGCAGTTTAAATTAATTTGAGTCAGTTAGTGAAATAAAAAAAATAGATGTGGAGTTGAGGGTAGGTATGTACTTTGTTATAATCCTACTAATCCTACTTATACTATAAACGTGAAAGTTTTATGAGGATGTACGGATGTTTGTTACTCTTTCACGCCAAAACTACTGAACCGATTGCAATGAAACTAGGTATGTAGATAGCTGGATTAACATATAGGCTACTTTTTATCCTGATATTCCCACGGGATCGGGACTTACGCGGGTGAAACCGCGGGGCCCTGCTAGTAATACATATGTAAATTAAAAAAAAAAGATTTTTGTGATTAAAAGTTTTTCGCTTCCGGTATTTGGTTAACCAGCCATTTAAAAATAACTCGAAATCTGACTCGAAAAACTCGAACTCGACTGAAAAATGAATAGTGTTTTTGGGTAGAATTTTTAATTATTTAGGCTAATTGACGATACTTCCATACTACTTTTCATCACCGCCTTTCAACCCTTTACACCCTTTTTTTCGCATTAAAAAGTAGCCTATGTCCTTTCTCAGGCTCTAGACTATCTGTGTACCAAACTTCATTTAAATCGGTTCAGTAGTTTTGCCGTGAAAGGGCAACAGACAGACAGACAGACCGACAGACAGACCGACAGACAGACCGACAGACAGACAGAGTTACTTTCGCATTTATAATATTAGTAAGGATTAGTATACAACCAACATCAAATTACAGTGGTGCGATTACGAATTTTGTCCCAATAATAATTTGTAAACTGTCTATGATTGTATAATTATATATATTCACTACAACATAAATTTTTGGTCAAGTTTTTTGCGGCGGGTGTAAATGTTTTATAAGCACTGTTGATCGGCGGGTAATATTTGTTTAATCTGCAAGCAGCGGGCGACATCCAGCCACAGACTATTGCTTCATAATCTAAGCGCCATATTTAACATCTAGCCCCAACACTGGTTTATATCTCAATATTAAAGTGAAACATTTTGGTACAGAGGAATGTTTTCCTCAAGTGCTAGTAAATTTATGTATTTATTATTAAACAGTATGCTGTTAGACTCTTGTTGAAATTACTAAATATTGTTGCGGTTAGTTAGTTTATTCAGGATGTTAGGGAAAGGTGTTCTAAAATTTTCGGAACGTTATGTGTAGCGATATTTAGTTTTTTTAACGGGTAATGCTTTTTCATGCCAATTTCAATGATTTTGTAGTTTTTTCAAAGGCAGACAATTTCTGAAAAGTCTGGAGATTCCTTTGACATCCTTGGTCAAATTTCAAGTTTAATTTGTAAGTTTCAATATGATTTCTGTTTTAAAAATCAGGAATTTCCTAAAAATGTTACTTACCTTATTTGTTACATACTATATATTAAGCAAAAATAAATTGCGGTATGAGGAAGAGCAAGATGCAAGACGCAAGTAAGTAGGTAAGGTATGTCAAATTTGAGAGAAGTTAGTCCACAACAGATTACTAAGCGAATTGGAACCACTTTATTGGGGAAGCATCACCACTCTACACAAATCACGTAATTTTTTATAGGTTAAAGTGTCTTCTTATTGTACATCGCCAAAAGAAAGTATTGAAAGAAATGTTTTTTTGGCACCATACTGGTATTAAAAGCCTTAAAGCAGCATTCAATGGCTATTAGACTAATGGTAAGTAATATAAAGAAAACTGTAGATATTGCTATAGAAGATTTTTGCGCGAAACATGAAAACCAGCGCTTAATTAATTCGATAGACCGTAGTCTCAGATTGTACAGTTTAATTTAACTTTTAGCCTTTTTGTAATCATAGTATAAAAAGCACTTTTGTTCCAAGTTTTTATACAGCGTGTATTACAAGTTTTGGATTAAGAGTTTTGGATTGGTTTAAGATTTTAAGGCGCTGCGCTGATACATCGTGTATTAGCACTTATAATTGCTGTTGGACTAAATCCATCTGCATGGAGGCACTCTACTTTATATGTTCATTTATAGCAGCTTATTCTGCTGCTCTCATGCATCCCATGCTAGCTGCAACCTATATCTCATTACTGTCAACATCGTAAGAAAAGAGTGACCTTAAGAACTATTTCGTTCCGAAACTGGCAGTAAACCAAAAGTTAAAGTTCATATGTGTTACTCATTGACCTAACACTATACAGATAGGTACTTTGGTTTTCTTTGTATTTAATATAGCTATATCAACTGTTTGGCACATCCAACTAATATTGTAAATGTGAAAGTTTGTGAGGATGTATGGATGTATAGTTGTATGGATGTGTTTTTTTTTTTTATATTATAGGGGGCAACCGAGCAGACGGGTCACCTGATGGTAAGTGACTACCGTCGCCCATGGACACCTGCAACTCAAGACTCACAAGCGCGTTGCCGGCTTTTGAGATAGGAGTGCGCTCTTTTCTTGAAGGTTTGAAGGTCGTATCGGTCCGGAAATACCGCAGGCGACAATTTGTTCCAGAGATTGGTTGTGCGAGGCAAAAAAATTCTGGAAAATCGCACAGTGGTGGATTGCCAATTATCCAGGTGATGGGGATGAAAGTTTTGTCGCGTTGAACGATAGCGAAACGTTGCGGCCGGTATAAGTCCGAACAATTCCTCGGAGCACTCCCCGCGATACATGCGATAGAGAATGCAGAGTGAATCTACATCTCTACGCAACGCCAAGGGGTCAAGCCGATCTGAAACATCCTGGCAATCGATGATTCGAGTCGCTCTCCGTTGAATGCGGTCAAGAGAGAGAGAAGCGGGTACTGGGGTGCTCCTGCATAGATATGATAACAGTATTCCATATGCGGCCGAACCTGGGCCTTATAAAGTTGTAGGCGGTGGGGCGGGGTGAAATACTGTCTCGATCTGTTGAGCACACCAAGCTTCTTCGAGGCTAATTTGGCCTTACCCTCCAAGTGACCGCGGAACTGAACTTCGCTCGATATATCGACGCCAAAGATTCTGATGCTGGCTGTGGCAGTCAGGGAAGTGCTCTCAAAGCGAGGTGATACGACAAACGGTATCTTTTTAGCGGTGAACGCGCAAACCTGTGTCTTCGTTGGGTTAAATTGGACTAGATTAAGTCGACCGCAATCGGAAACTCCTTGTAGGCTTCGATTTCAGACACAAAGTTGGATCGACTCTCAGTGACGTTTTCCCAAGAAATGTTAGCGCGGCCGGTATACAAGGCATCACTCGTACTATCATCGGCATAGCAATGAATGCTGCTGATTTGCAGCATATCATTGATATGGAGAAGAAACAGCGTGGGTGATAGCACACAGCCTTGTGGGACACCAGCATTCACAGACTTGAAGTCGGAGCATGCACCGTCGACAACGACCTTGATGCTTCTGTCTGCGAGAAAACTGGTGATCCAGTTGCATAATTTCTCGGGAAGCCCATACTAAGGAAGCTTCGAGAGAAGCGCTTTGTGCCACACCCGATCGAAGGCCTTCGCTATGTCTAAACTGACTGACAACGCCTCCCCCTTGCTCTCGATCGCCTGTGCCCAACGGTGAGTTAGGTATACGAGAAGATCATCAGCTGAACGACCACGACGGAAACCGTATTGGCGGTCATTGAGTAGCTGCTGGTCTTCTAAGTACCGAAGGAGCTGGCGGTTGGCAATGGATTTCATTATCTTGGAGAACAAGGTGGTTATGGCTATAGGTCTGTAGTTGGACGGATCCGAGCGGTCACCTTTTTTGGGGATCGGGTGCACTAAAGCTGTCTTCCATGAGCTCGGGACGACGCCGAGGGAGTAGGAGAGCCGATAAAAGCGCGTTAAAACCGGTGCCAACTCTGGAGCACACGTCTTAAGCACGATGGGAGAGAGTCCTTCGGGCCCATTCGATTTATGAATATCGAGGGAAAGAAGTGCTTTACGCACTGAGCTTTGGAAGAAGCGGTGCGGTGAAGCGTATGAAGGCTTAGACATCATCTTTCAAAACCTATTGAACCGATTGCGATGAAACTTGGTACGTAGATAGCTGGAGATCTGGATTAAAACATAGACTACCTTTTATCCCGATATTCCTATGGGATCGAGACTTACGTTGGTGAAACCGCGGGGTGTATCTAGTAAATAATAACTGTCACCCTTTTGTTCCAAAGCAGCCAACAAGAGTGCCTCATTTGCTTTTATCTCTAATTCCTACAACAAAAAGATAATATTTTCAGGTAACTAAAAATTCACTTGATTGTCATTACGAGTGTGAAATTAAGTAAAAAAAATTGGAAAGAATTACGATTTTTGTAGGTAAAAAAGTATTAGGAATACAAGCGCGACCATAGTCCTCGGGGAAATTAGAGTGACTGGTTGGCTAGGTCACTAGTAAAAACTGTCTAGCACTGCAGGCAAATGTTACCGTAAAAAATATTTACTACTCAGCTGCTATTACTCACTGAATTATTGAGTACATGTTTTCTTGTTGAGATGAAAATCTAATATATTTTAATAAATATAAAAGTAAGGAATGAGTAAAATTCATATTTGTCAGTAGGACAATCATTCAATACAGGTAGTTAAAAACGTCTGAAAATGTATAACACTATGAAAAAGTTTTTTTAATGAATCCATAACATCTAAATACAAATATGGGATATATGTTCATATATATGTGGTACGTTATTAGCAACAGATGGCGCGATTGGCGCAACGATATAAAATACTTAGAAAATATACAGGGCCGTGTTTCCGAGACCCATGTGACAGTCGAACACGTAATGCGGCTGACTTACCTTTAAATTATGATGGTCTAAGGATGATTCAAATTGATACATCTTACACTCGGAAGTCTGATCCCAAACTAGGCCGAGCCTGTACTGTGGTAACCAGACTGCTGATAAACATTGTAATATATTTCATCACACAGTTATTTGTCCTGAGTTTGAATGGAATCCACGATCTCTGGCTCAGCAATCAGGAACACTAACCATTAGACTAACAGGCCAGACAAGGATGTAAAGCATTGTTGGTAACAGTAAATTTACCGCAATTACATTATATTCGTTTGAATATTTTTGACGTATATTATATGCGTGTCAACAGTAGAAATCTGTTGCACGCAACACACTCTCCCAATACTGATGCCACGCTTCGGAAGTATCCGAGTACACCCCTCTCTCCATAATGCAGGATTGCCTTTGTTTTATTATTTTCATATCTTTAAAACCTCGAGTTATACTAACAGTCTGTCTTAGAGATGAAATTTTCTTACATAAAGAAATATAAGTCTACTAAAATAGTAAAGTGACAAGTCCCAAATGTTTTCAAAGTATTTCAGGTTTAAATTCTATTTAACCAGATTTCTAGTATCATTTAAATTTGTTCGTAAAATAACAACTTCATTCACAAAATTGCGTCCAATTCACGTGAAAGTAGAGAAAATTTCTCGTATTCGTAAACGTACAAGATAATGTTATTAGAGAAAAATATCTCACACGGTCTGGATGTAAAACGTCCTTACACGCTGGCATTATTAAATTGGCAGCGGCAGGAACACATCTGTAACTCTATTGAGAACGTAGAAATATATATATGGAGGAATCAAGCCGACGTCTAATTTGTATATTTACATGTTTTAATAGAATCTTATCTTTATTCTAGCATACAATTTACTACAGCTCCTACATTTAAATATGTTCACAAAGGAATCTTCTTTCTTCTTAAGCCTTTTTCGACCATCTTGGTGAAGGCCTCCTTCAACATTTTCCGCTCCTTTCGTCATTGTGCTCTCTGTATCCAATTCGAGACGGCTACCTTCTTCATGTCATCTTTCCAGCGCTTTTTTTCCTATGGCTTCCAGTCGAGCAGAGGTTTGCACCACGATTTCTCATTATAGGCAACATGTCCACCCCACTTCCATTTTAAATGCGGAACTCGTTTTGTTACATCTGCGACTTTGCTTTGTTCTCGAAGCCATTTGTTTGTCTTGTGGTCCATCAGTGTTACTCTAATCAGTTTTCTCTCTACTGCCCTCTGGGCTACTTCCAGTCTGTTTATGGTGTCTTTAGTGAAGACCCAGGTTGCTTCACCGTGAGTTAGCACCGGTATATATGTCATGGCTTTTTGTTCCGCAGAGATTTTAATTTTAAAAGCAAAGTATAGTTTCGAGTAGACTGTCCACATAGTTCACCAAGGATTAATTAAAATTAAATATATATGAACTTTACAGTGGAATGGACAACACCCTCTTTCTTAAATTGTTTTAAAAAGTGAACGACAACAGTATGCAGTTATCTTTAATGATTTACATTTATTAAAATAATGAGTATAAGACCTCCTTTTTAAAGTCGGTTAAAAAGTGAACTACAGCAATATGGAGTTATCGAATACGTTTAAATGGTACTGGCACTGGTAGATACCATAGTTATATCATGTACGTGTGTGTTTCGTTATCAATAAAAAAATAAAACACTAAAAATTGCCAACAAAAAGCATGTAACCCCGACGGAGGATATCTTTGGCCCATTTAATAAATTTATGTATTACCGCGTTCTCTTCCGTTTTATTTCGCAGTTTAGTCATTCTACTCCCCGGTTACACATTTGTTTATCACTGTATCCGACTGTTTGTTGATGTCGTAAAAATTCAATCTGGAAATTGCGCGGGTTAAGGCCCGTTTGGAATGTTGACTCGGTTATAGCGAAGACGTTTCTTCAAAACATAAGAGTATTAGCTTTTGCCTGCGGTTGCCTCACTTTAATGTTGAATATGTCAAATCGGACGACCGTCTAAAATACATTTTTCTACAGGGAAAGAACTTTATTTTCTGGATAAAAGGTACAATGTGTATGCAGAATTTCATCATGATCAATTGAGTAGTTAGGATGTGAAAGCGTTATAAACAAACTCACTCACATTCACATTGACTGGCCTGTTGGTCTAGTGGTTAGTGACCCTGACTGCTAAGCCAGAGGTCGTGGGTTCGATTCCCACCCAGGACAAATATTTGTGTGATGAGATAATTGTATATGGTGTAATTTATCTATAATATGTATGTATTTAGAAATACATAAGATTAGAAATGTATGTTTATCAGCAGTCTGGTTACCATAGTACAGGCTCTGCCTAGTTTGGGATCAGACGGCCGTATGTGAGATGTGTCAAGTTATTATTATTCGCATTTATAATATGAGATAGGATATACGATTTAGTTTGTAATATATTTATTACTACAAGTTATAAGTTTATTTTACTTATACATTTTCCCATTTTTTATACAACCAGGACGGGAAACAAACACACAACGCCCCAGATGGTAACCAATTACCATTGAGTATGATCAATCTTCATTTTTACATTATATTTATATTCTGTTCGTGGGGTAAGGTATTACCGTTTTTGGACAACCAGCAACGCATCTTTAATGTTAAAGTAACTTAAATTTTACTGTTAAAGTATTGTGAGAAAATGAACTTAGCTTGATGTCTGGGGATCTGATCAGAGCGTGAAACTCGGCTGCTAAGCCATTTCCGCGAAACGAGCACATGACACCAATACGTCACTAAGTTTACCTTACATCAAAAACAAAGTTTTAATTTCGTTCTCAGAAGTGTTCTACGTCGAACATGGAACTAGTGAACGGTATTAACTATTTCTTAGTATCGACGATGTTTCAAATGCTAGCAGTTAAGCAAACAGTTAAGATGCATAGCTGCATAAGCAGTTAAGATGAAAATATAAAAAAAAAGAAACTGTTATACAGCGTGTAACTATCACCGTCGCGAATAACTTACAAAAACGTATTTCTTTGGATACTTATCACAATGTAAAAGTCAGTTCACATAAAATATGCGAGATTAAGCATTAACAGTCCTTAGTTTGATTTTGCGCTACGCAACGTAAACGCAACACGCTTACTGTGCGGTACGGTTACGGACCTTAAGCGTTCGGCGCCAGCGAAGCAGCTAATTCCATAAATGTTGTTTAGTTGATTACAATGCAGTTTTTGGCCGTATGGAGTATTTATTGATTTATTTCGGTAAAACGTTCTGTATACTCATTTACTTTAAAAAAAAACCTATGATTTTCCACCGAATGATGGTCTGAATCTACTATTTCAAGATTCAGCAGGCCGTTTCTTACACCCGTTATATTTATTATTCGCTTTGTAAAGCAGCCTTTAGAACAGTAAAACCAACGTAACGCTCTCCTCGCAGTCACTATAAGTTGTAAATGAAAAATGTATCAACACGATATTTTATAATAAATTTTGGGCTTGCTGGCATTTCTGTACATAATATTGTTATTTTCGTGTAAGTGTTATGTCATGTAATAAGATTTGTTTATAGTATTTTGCCATATTTGGCCCAGTGAACTTTTATAAAGATTTGTGTGTGAGTGTAACACACTCCGTCTTCATGGTAGAAAAACTAAATAAAATAAAAAACCTTTGCCGTTAGATGATAGTCATCCCAAAAAAAATCAAACACTATCTATTAGTGAGTAGAGTCACCTTCATCATGTGGAGGATCAGGGCTTCCACAATTCACTATTGACAATTGTGGTCTTTCGAGCATCATTAAGCAATGAAAACCTTTTACTATCAAGCACGTCATATGCTTGTTTACCCTCAGCCTACACCAATTAAAACATGGCTGTATGGTGTATAATGAAGTTTATTCAATAATAAATCAATTTGGGACGGAAATGTAAACAATTGAATCAAACCAGTAAGCAAAGGAAACTGGAGTCCCTTGTACGTATATTGTGTTGTTTTCAATCAAACCCGTTTCGCTATCGGACTCCGTATGGTTTCGAATGACTACTGTACCCCAATAAACACTGACAAAGGGTTACGACGCCCGTAACCCGAGCGGATGGCTGAACGTATTTCGACGCCGACTGTATTTATGTTTTTGGACAAATCTTTCGGTTCATTTTAAGAAAGTCGTTGACCGCCGACTAATTTTCTTTAGCGTGTTTGGTATTTGTTTTTTTTTTTTTTGTAACTACGTTAACGTCTGCGGTTTAAAACCATTAAACAAGCAGGATTTATTTCAGACTAAACTTTTGTCAACAATATGCGGAGGCACTCTTTGCCCCCTTCCGTTTTGATAGACACGAATGGATCAAGTGGCCTCTATATTGTCTCGGTATTTATTCGGTGTCCGGTATCCGGCCAAACAGCTATCCGTTTCATCTCTAATAAATATCAAAATTGGTCAAAAATAGTTAGGAACATGAACTTTATTCGCTTAAGTTACTTTCTGAATGTTCCATTGAGTCTTGGACCTACGGTGGCGGTTTAAAGTACGCAACTTTATAATATCGTCGTAGGTCCAAGTCTTACCATTATGTTACTCAATTGTATGTATCCTGACACGTATCTAGCTCTAGACATTAGTTTACAGTCTAGATATTAGATAGATAGATGTACTCTTTATTGTACCCAAACAAATAGGTTACAATATTTTACATATATATGTATTTACTTACCAGCTAAAGTTATGTATAATTGAAGACCTTATCGCAATTTGCGATCTCTTCCAGGCAACCATTGGATGTATAGAGAAAACAAAGGTGAGAAGAAGAGCAACAGTGTACAATATATTATATTTAAGAAGCCTATGGGAAAATAATTTAGTTCCTTATATCGTAACGGCTATCATGTCCTCTATCTTTTAAAGTGTTTACCACAAGTAAGTGTTGTGCTTTAAGCGTCCAGAGATAACAAATCTGGTAATCTTGAAAATAAAGAGAATGAATTTTTTGCAAACTCCATGGGCATATAAAGGTAAACAGCTAACTTACACCATTTTGTTTTACACTCTTTTATACTACAAATACAAATGGGTGCTCTTCCTTCGACCGTCTTGTAAGTTTCACAAGCACTTATCGGGTCCCTTGATAGAACAGTGCTGGTCTGATAACTAGCCGCATTTGCTCGGGTCTTATCGACCCGGTATCGGCGATCGCGGATTCTAATAAAACCGAATGGTCGAATCGACCCTCGGTATTCACTGTAATCATTCTTATCTTCAAGGGTTTGTGGACATTTATTCTTTTACATAACTTGCAGTTTGGAAAAATATTATTTAACAGCTTAAGCTTGTTCCGTAAGCAAACAAACTATGTAGATAGGATACATCCATCTCGGGAATCAATTCTCGAAGATTTTGCCCGTCTTCTTCGAAATTAACGACTTTCGAATTTTATCCTTTACTTGTGCTGTGAGACCTTTTTTTGCGACATTTTTATTGATGCTCCGCTCCTATTGGTCGTAGCTTCGTTACCAAAACTAAAATCATTTTTCGATTCGAATAAACAAACTTTTTAGCTTTATAATGTTAGTATGGATATTGTTACTTAAACTTCTGAAAGCTGTATTTTGTTCTGATATTATGTTCTCATGCTCTTGCGAAGAAAATGTTCAACCCTTCAGCGCACGTAACTTTGTTTCGTAGTTGCCTAACGTCCGGTTCGTTTGGCAAAACCAACAATGGTTAATGATACGTACGGTTATATTAGATCATCCCTAATATTCTTGCCAAAGGAATTGAAATCCTGTTAACATTAATTCTGGTATATTTAAGAAGAAAATTAATCACTTGACTTTGTAAAACAGGACAATGTACACAATCGGTAAATTGCACTAATAATGTGACATACAGTTTTTTGTTAGAAGAGTTCAGAAAGTTTTTAATAGTAATATCAGACATACAATATAAGATGTATTGAGATATTTTGCTGATATACTTTACTAAAAAACATTTAACTCGGTTATGCAGATTGTAGGCAAATTATACTGTACGCAAGAACAGAAATGGTATCCCTCCTACCAGTAAAAATTAATAAACTTTAAGTGTTTTTACCGAAACTGATAGATAAAAAAAAGCCATATTTTTGTACCCCTCGACTTTGTAAATACATTTGTACGACACTTTACTGCATTAACACCTTTCGAAGAACCCATAGGTCGAAAACGTGCCTTGTATACCACTGCGAGTTCACAATAGAAAACTAGATTAGGTAATCTATACGATCTCTTTGGAGTTTCTTCTTAAAGACCTCTTTTGTACTCCGGACACGTGAGGAAGGAATACGGTACGGCAAAATTTATTTGTGCATTTTGAAGGTGTAATGTTATACTTACGTATTTATTTGTGCATTTTGAAGGTGTAATGTTATACTTACGTATTTATTTGTGCATTTTGAAGGTGTAATGTTATACTTACGTATTTATTTGTGCATTTTGAAGGTGTAATGTTATACTTACGTATTTATTTGTGCATTTTGAAGGTGTAATGTTATACTTACGTATTTATTTGTGCATTTTGAAGGTGTAATGTTATACTTACGTATTTATTTGTGCATTTTGAAGGTGTAATGTTATACTTACGTATTTATTTGTGCATTTTGAAGGTGTAATGTTATACTTACGTATTTATTTGTGCATTTTGAAGGTGTAATGTTATACTTACGTATTTATTTGTGCATTTTGAAGGTGTAATGTTATACTTACGTATTTATTTGTGCATTTTGAAGGTGTAATGTTATACTTACGTATTTATTTGTGCATTTTGAAGGTGTAATGTTATACTTACGTATTTATTTGTGCATTTTGAAGGTGTAATGTTATACTTACGTATTTTAAAACGAGCAACAAATGGTGTGTCAGACAATCTGATATACAATGCATACACAGAAATCTAAATAAGGTAATTAAGATTTCTGTGAATGCATAGGATTGTACAATATTTAATTATTGTATAATCCTATGCATTGTCAATCAGGTAACTTAATTATTCATATGAAAGGTGAAATTTTACGGCGGACTAAGCGTTTTGTTTTTCAGTGGCTTTTTGTTTTTAAATGTTTTCAACAACAACCGACTTCAATACGCCGATATCATGAATCACTGAAAACTGTAATTAAAGACGCTTTTCCACTTTTGATTGCATTTTCTGCCTAGTAACAACACACGTTGTTTGCAAAATCGCTTGCCCACCAGATACGATAGACGTACGATAGATGTACGTAATATAATATTGTAAAGACTCATATTTACTGCACTTTAAATTATTGCCAAGCGTGCGTTGGAACCACCATAAGAAGATTTGGAACGGGAGCCAACCGCAAGAACACCTATCTCATTCTCATCAAACCCTTGAAAACAACTATGGCAACCCTATGAGACCGGGTGAAAAAATTAAGGAGGCGGTAATTTCATCGGTAACCGGATAATTTTTATATAATACTATACTACTTATATTCTTTCACCGTTTTTTATTAACCGACTAATGTTCTGTTAACCGGAGCAGGGTTTATTGCTAATAAGCAAATAGTCTCTTGAGATTTTTCACACATTTCAGATAGCGTTAATTCTCAACTATAATATCTCATGATCCTATCAACATTCTCGATCTCTCAAGAATTGCATTTATTTTGTAATAAAATATCTTGCGTATCCGTAAATACAGCGTGGAAGGAATGTTCTACCCCGGGGCGGTTAGTCCCGGCAAATATTTGATTACTACCCCATCCTCTTTGTTTTTCCCCGTATAAATTTTATTATCTAATAGACAAGTTCTTGTAGTTCTTCTTATAAAATTATCTGAATTACTGATAAGAGAAAAATAGGAGAGTATGCTTTGAAAAGAAATGAGGTTTGGTAAGATATAAAATGAGATCAATGCAAAATAATAACAGTAATAATAGATTTATTTTTTAATTTCCTAAGGATATACGATTGTAGTGACGTATGTATTAAGTGGATGCTCGATTTAGTTTGGGACCAGACGGGAGCCCTTTTTCAAGGAGTGACACCTGACACCATCGCGACAGGATGTTTCACTCTTTGAAAAAGGGCCCCCGTTGGGTTCGAAACTAGTCGGCTATCCCCGAAAAACCGCCTTTATAAATATGAATACCACTCACGAAAGCTTTTATTCTGATTTCTTTAGTATTAGGTATAGTTTTGTTAATGTCCGACCTTGCATTTAAGAATTATAAGCTTTATTATGTTCATAGGCCATATATAAAACTTTAACGGTTTAAATATCACTTTATGTCTTAAGATAACCTTAAATATTTTTTCTTTTGCAATGTAGGTGCTTCTAAAATTGTCCATTCTAATGCTGGTTTGTAGTTGGGCAAACATAAGGGACTCATTTAGAATGAGATATACTAATCTAAAACATGAAAATTATTTTCTGTAATACATCCATATTATCATCAATATAATCATAAATACAAATAAATAAAATTGAAGTGTCTGTTTGTAATGTCAAAATAATAGTTTTTTTAAACTCATACAATTATTTGCATCGATACCTATGCTTAAAAATCAGTTTTAAATTTTGTCTGTCTATCTGTCTGTCTGTTTGTCCCGACTAATCCCCGGAACGGGTCGACGGATTTCCACGGGACTTTTACTGGCAGATAGCTGGTGCTATAGCGAGTAACTTAGGCTACTTTTATTTTGGAAAAAGAATTAGGGTTCCGCGCAAAGTATATAAATACGTACACGTCGGCGAAGCCGCGCGGGTACTGCTAGTCCTAAATATGATATGTACGTTAGGTAAAAAAAAGTAGAAACATTTTTTTTATTTGTGTAACGACGATATTTTGAAGGCTTGAACTAGATTTATATGGGATGGTTTATAGACAACGACTGTAGTTAATTATAAGAACTGACCATTAGAACAACCTCTTCCGAAGTACAGACCCCACTACAGTTTGCCTATAATTTATCACACACATAACTTTCCGCGTTTGGAAAAATCAAACAGAATCCCCCTGTTCATTCACTTATGTTTATAGTGGAACACATATAAGAGGTTTTAGTACAAGTACCCAATAACCCGGGTTCACGTATGGATTTATTTATGAAGTGTACCATATCTCATAAATATCCAATCTCGGGATTGCGACGCTCCTACCAATAAGACCTTGGTAAGTCCATGATATATAGTTAATATCTGATTTATAGAATACTCGTTTTGATTGCTTACCTAACTATTCGCAAAAGATAAAAATTGTGCTTTCTTTGCAAGGTAGATATTAAAATTATCGCAATTCCTGATAGGTGTTTAAAAGATCGTCAGTCTCAGGGAATGGAACAATACATTGTATTCATGTGATTAGTGAAATTATTCACGTTAAGAAATTCAATCCGTGTCAGTTGTCGCAATAGACCCTTGAGGCATCCTTTAAAGATAACCTAATCTGGAATATATGACATTAACTACATTAAACTAAAGTATTTTTAGTTTGTTAAATTATTAATTCAGGAGCTATAATCAGACTCAATGAACATAATAAAATATCTTCTGTAAAAGGAATAAAAAAATAAAGATTAAAAAATATATATTAGTTCCATCAGCTTACGTTTAGCTTGGTTCATTAAACACAGAGCTGCAAGAAAAATGCCTATAGTACAACCCTAGAACTTTGTCTTTAGCACCCGTATTCACAAACAATAATCAGCTTAGTGAAGTAGTAAATATGTGATAACCAAGACCTTTTCCCCTTTAAAATTGTTATCACAAAAATCATTAGACTACATCTACAGTTCCCCTAAAACGCACTAAACATGTTGTCACGTCAAAATCCCGGCATCGGTAATTTCACCCTGAAATCGGACAAAATCTCCAAGTGGGTAATATTGGTCAAGTATTAGTAACGTTGGGGATACGACTGTGTAATTAATTAGATTTGGTGGCTAGCGTTATCAAGCTAACCTGGCTAACGTATATTGTCGCCACATTAAAAACTCTTATTTTTTTTTTTTAAAATAGGGACAAACTATAATAGATGACAACACAGTTCACTATTTAATAAAAATAAGTTAATAGACATTATTTTGACTGGTTATGCCGGTAACGTAATACTATTGGTCGATTGATAAATATTAACGAATAGTGGCATTATAAAAGGGTAGAAATAAGATGAGAACTTCACTTGAGTGCAAACAGAGGTACGAACAACTTGGCAGTTATTGTTAGTTAGTGATTTTCATAGTTTATATCAGTGGTTTTGAGACTGTTTCTTACACGTAGGGGAATGGGATCCTACTAGAAACAAATGTAAAGTGGAGTAGGAAAAATACATAAGGTATTTTTGTGCCATTATTGAGGTATGAAAAAATTTACAGAATCATCACTGTCCTCACTTTTTAAAGCATAAATACAAAAAACTATGGGGATAGAAATTGACTAAACAAAGCGTGTAATGCGAAGTACGTAAACATTACAGTGTTAGTCTTCTTCACCTTGACAGAGAAGCAATACATTGGGAGTAGACTCCGAATACATAACATCGTCTACATAATCACTAAAGAAATACAGTGGAAAAGTTAAAACTCTGCGTGTACGTGCATGGAGTTCGAACACGGACTCACTAGTAAAGTGGAATGAACTATCTCACTTTCAACGGCCTCACCTTTCGAAATAAAGTAGCTAAGTAAGATTCGGGACGAAGGTCTAATGGATGTGACAATTTTTAAGGGTAAGAACTGGGAATATTTTGAAGGTGAATAGATTAGTATGTATATACACTTCCAAGTGTTGCATAGTATTTTTCTGTATATATAACAGCTTGCATGCTGCAAACATCATGGTTAACCAGAGTAGTGTTATATTTCTTTTGGAGAGTATGGCAGTAGAGAAAACCCACGTTTCAGCAGATGATCATTGGACCCATGTTTTAGGCGGTGAGCCTGAAATTACAATATTTAAAAGGGAAATGATTAGAACCAAGCTCTTAACACGATAGTTGTACACATCACGCAATGCACCTAGTGTACATGAACAAATTTTTTTCCATAATAAATGTTTTTAAATGTATTTAACAGTACCATCATAATAAGCTTTCTCAAAGCTAGCAAAGAGCTCCTCTATCTTCTTCTACGGCTAGTTTTCTACCTTTCTCGTCTAATTATGCATGGTATGATATCTGTGTGAATATAAAATGGTCCTCATAGTCGGAACCGTTCACTTTACAGGCGCAGGCCCTATTCTCCTTACAGCTACGTATTTGTTTAAACTGCCCCCACCCCACCCAACGCAATCGTTATATGAACAGGGTCAGTATATGGCGCCGGAACTAATTAAGGCTAGTTACCCGTATGCCTATCGGTCACAGGGTGTCGCCACTCGTGAAACCGCACTCGCAGCGATCCCCGTTCCCAATCGGCACACATTGTCAAGATAGGTATTGGAGCTGTAATGCACGCTCACCTCCCGCATATTTGCATATGCTCACAGTAACACCGCTAGTATCGTCAGAGAAGCCGACTGCCAGTTTTCAGCTGGTACCGGAGATGTCGGCACGCTCGCATCCCGATCTACAATCGTGTGTAGGTCTACCCAGGCCTACCGACGGGTGTCCGATCCACTTTACAGGCCGGTGGAGTTACGTAGTTGCAAAGTTTACTTGAATTTCACGTGATCCGGCAGTCCACGTTAACCATTCTTAGACGCCTCTTTTTAATGCCACTCTCTTTCATAAATTGTCTTATCAAGTTCATTTAAACGTATCTCAAACAGCCGTATCCATTTGAATTTTGCCCTTTTCCCCTCGATGTTAAGGCATGCATCAGTATGCGCCCCGCGGCTCCTAAATGCCGGACCGACTTGCAATACTTATAGCAGTTTACTGCTACCCGGAGTATTGTATTACATGGGGTATTATGTGCATAGCCTAGGGTAGCTTACGTGACCAAGTTTGAATTTTATCAATAGACTCGCTTTGTTTAGTTGAAAAACTAATAATAATTATCTAAAGTTCCAACTATCGGTAGAGACTTCTTTTTGTCTTTTTAACTGAAACAAATATTTAGTGCGACAAAAAGAAAAAAAATTGATGGTAAGTAATACATAGGTATAAAATGTAGTTTTGTTTTTCTAAATATTCATTACAATTAAAGTAAGTAGTATATTTTTAACAATGAATATGAAACTCTTTTTAATGTGAAACGCATTGTAAAACAAAATTTTGCAGTTTTTCATCCATTAAGTTTAGGTTTAAACTAATACAATTCAGAATCAGATAAAATCGGAATAAATTCCTTCCAAGTTAGAAGAACCTCGAAAACAAAATAATCACCGAGTTTCGATTCGAATCAACTCGTTTGTGAAAATGAAATGGGTTTCGTCATTACTGTCTTCAAAAAATATTCTTTAATGAATAATACAGTTTTGATTTTCCGAGAAGATATTTTTATCTCATAATCCTGTTCTATGAATGTTTCATAGAACAAACACCAACAAGTACCTACTAGGCGAATTTGAACTCGTGTGATTCTTACCTTAATGACCGTTGGCTAAAAGCTTGGCTATATGAAAGGATAGTGACAATTCTTTGTTGATTTCTTTATTGATTTTTTATATATTTATTTTCAATAGCTTTTTTAATTGAAAATATAATTAATCACATGTTTAGATTTTTTATTTTTTTATTTAAATAGGTATATAAAGTAAATGGTAGAATGTAAGTTAAATTAAACACCAAACATGTTAACATTTTGTGAAAGAGAAAAATTCTCACAAAAAATTACTACCAGCGTCTTTCGATATCAGGAAAAGATCACAAGGCTAACGAAAGAAACTATATATTTATATAAATTGTTCTGTGTAATATCAGGCAATATAACACTACGTATAACAATCTCTTCGAATAAGAAGCAATAAAAGGCGTTTCATATTAAGATTCAGGGTAGTGAGACCTCGCCTCAGGCGGCGGGTCTATTGGCTTGCCTCCCGATATTATGTGTTAACTTATGTGTTTACATACTATACATATATTCGATATACGCTACTTTTGTTATCAGATTCTTTGCGTCCTATTTTACCTAGCGAAATAAATATTGCAATAAAGAAAACCATTAGGTTATTCAGAGCTAGATAAAGTGAAAAATATTGGATATTATGGAATTACATCCAGCTTCAAAAACCACGATAAACATAAGAATTGTCATTCGTGGGAGAGCCATGCTTCGGCACGTATGGGTCGGCTCGACCGGAGTGTTACCACGGCCTGACAGAAAACCTGGCAGTAAAGCGATTGCATTGTTCCCTTAATCCTTCCCTCTCCCCCCTTCCCCGTCTCCTTTTTTTCCTCTTCCCCCTTTCCCTACTCCCACCTTAAAGGCCGGTAACGCACTTGTGACTCTTCAGTTGCAGGTGCACTCTGGAAAAGCTATTATTTTCGTTCAGCATAAGTCAGAGCAATAACTCCACCTTGCTAAAAGATACAGGATGCTTATTTGGTATCTTAAATATAGTAGTATAATAAATCTAAGTCTGAATAAACATTCGCCCACAACTTACTCGTAAAAAGATAACACTAGAAGAAGGAGTCTGGATGAAAGTAGGTACTTTTCTTGATAGACCGTTATACAATTAGACTAAAAATTAAATGATTTATGTCTACGACCCTTTGTAAAACTACACTAGCTTTATTTATTTATTTTATTTTTATTTATTTAAGACTTCCTGCAGGTAACATTGCACGAGGCGGACTTAATGCCACATGTCATTATCTACCAGTCAACCTTTGGGTGATTCAGTGAGGGACATGGTAGGTGTATCAGAGCGAAATTTCTTAAAGAGAGTTATAATTTACATACAAATACAATTAATCATACGAATACACAAACATACGCATACATACATTAATATATAGGTATACAAATAAATACAATATATAGATACAAAATATACCTATAGTTATGTGGTTATGAGGATATTTCTGCCAACTGTTTCCTGTAGGCTTGTTCTTGCTCGGTCACTGAAAAGAGCGCTCCAATCTAGTACAGTCACTCACATGTACTAGTTCAGACTTCTAATTCTATTAGTTCAGTAGTACATTGTATTGAATTATTATTTGGATATTCTTCATACTTTTCATGGTTAGGACTGTCATTCTTACACCCGTAAAGTCACCATACACATTTATTTACATTTATATTAAAAAAACATACAATTAGTAAGTCAATATATATCTATATATAAAAACTATTAACAATATACAATTGTTTATCTTGAAAACTGTTACCACTACCTAAGAGAATATATTAATAGTGCATGTGGTGCTTATTTGTTAGTAATTGTAACACTAGATTAGTATATCTGTAGGACTGTAAATTAGTGTAAACAATTGTTGGTGAGCCAATAAATAAACAATCGGTTGTCTGTAAAGTCGGTTTACTGACGATAGTTGAACGTGACAACGTCATAGGAACGCCTCAGAGCGAGGTAACGCAGCATGAGTCATGTTTTTTCGTGCGTCGGCTGCACGCACGAAAAAACATGACTCATGCTTCATCGAATTATAAGACGTTGTCACGTCAAAAAAAAACAAACAAAATTCGTTGATACTTCTCATAAAGATTAAACTACAGCTGCATGCATCTCATTCTCATTCGTTCATTCGCCGCCGTAGTGTCGCGCGGGGACGTAACGTACGACTTTTAAGTAGTTTTCTGTCGATTCAGTCGTTCCATCTTTCTTGACAGTACTAATGTACTAAAGTCCTATAAGCTCACAGAATAGTTCATTCAAGTTCCATCTCAGGAATGAATTCCTAATAGTAGGTACTTAGTTCGTGAACTACACAAGCCTAGTTTCCTGTAAAATTCACGGTTCTTAATCTGCTTTAAACGTGTCTCGGTTGGTGAACATCCTAATCCCAGGAGGAATGCGCTCTGCATTCCAATGTAAAATAGAAGGGAACGCAAATGAAGAATGAACAAGAAAAGAAGTGTGTGTAGGGCATAGGAGTAAAGGAGTAAAAGATTATTTATGGAGCGAAGATCCCTGTCATAGTTTGAATATAGAAGTTGAAGCTGTAAAGTGAGAAAAGTGGGGGTGTATTCAACAATCAGGTAGAATTACTATATTTTACAATAGCGCTAGCTAAACAACACGTGGGAATTCTTTAAAATTATCGTCAGTAAAACCGACCATATCATGGCTAACGTAAAATACAGTAGTTTGTTCGTGTCCATCGTTGTTTGCGATGCACTTGTGACTCGCGGCTCGCTTCGTATCGGTAACAGCTACCCTTATTGTCGATATGCGTTTGCATTGCGTTTTAGATAGAGACTTAAAACGTTGCAGCTATCCTTACAGGCTTATATTATAGCCTTTTGAGGATTAATGCGATCTGATATTCCTCGGGTTCAAAGGAGGAGGATCGCGGAGCGGTAAAGTTTTATATTATCCTAAATCAAAACAAAACAAACAAGCACAACTTAGTGAGAAATTCATCGGCCAAGTTAGGATCTGTACTTCCCAAGCAGTTCCGGATATCTTCGCTAAATGGTCCTGAAGAAGTCACCACTGCACTTATCTTCAAAATTGGAGATAGATATATATCTTATATATTTCTATTTCTTTCTTTAAATAAAAGTAGCCTAAGTCCCGTGGAAATCAGTCCACCCGTTTCAGATATAAGCTGGCACAATTAGACAGGTACATGGACAAATTATTTTTTTGATATATGTACCGTGTAAACATTCGGATGCATTAAATAAAAACTTATTATGATAGGTAGTTATAGGTAACAAACAGATAGTTTTATTTATTTCTATAGATTCGTTTTATATATATAGACTGGCTTGTTGGCCTAGTGGTTAGTGACCCTGACTGCTATGCTACAGGTCGTGGGTTCGATTCTCACCTGAGTCTGGGTGTTCTTTGTGTCCGTTGTTTGTATGTTTGTAAAGTCCCCCGTGGCACAGGAATAATTCCTAAAGCGGGAGTTGTCTTTATTCATGAAAAAAAAAACCGTTTTATGCGTAAACTGCTCTTTAGTAATCATGGCGGACGTTTACTACACGTAAAAACAAATAGGGGTTGTTTTATTTCACGTTACTTTAGTGTAATTAATGTCTCTGTCTTATGCCCGGTTCCCATAATCAAGTTTCAGTTGAAATTTCAACGAAAATTTTACCGTCCGTAAGCAACGAATCGTTTCTTGATTATAGGAACGGGGCATTAATGATTTAGCGGCCATCTTCAACATCATTCTTTAATAGCTACTCAAAAACTTTTTCAAATGACATTCGACAATGTTTGATAGACAAGAACATGTACCCTGTCCTCTACAGCTACGTCTTTGTTTATACTGCCCCCACCCCACCAACGCAATCGTTATAAAAGCAGGGTAAGTATACCTGCATCAAGTTCTCCAAACTAAGGTCCCGAGACGCAGGGACCATTATACGGCAGGCCTTACCTCCAATGCCATGGCGTTGGTACTAATTAGGGCTAGTTACCCGTATGCCTATCGGTCATAAGCTATCGCCACTTTTGAAACCACACTCGCAGCGACCCCCGTTCGATAGCCAAGAACAATATAAAATCTAGATGAAATGTCACAAATACACCAGACTTTTTCTCTATATAAATCGTAATCCATTTAAGCGATCATAGTGCTGGCTACTGTCCGGCCGTACATTCGTACGAATCCGTGTGTTCTGTCTATAAAACTCAAATAAAACGCGTCGTATCGCCCATCGTAAAGTTGGGACGACCCAGCCTAGCCTTATGATGTCATATAAAAGAGACTCAAATACAATTGCCTTTATATTTTTTATGAACAAGTAAAATATGACAATCATGCAAGCAGGCACAGATGAACAGTTATCCGATTTATTAAGTAGTAAAATTGGATATAGGTTTTGCTGACATATTAAATAAAAGGATTACACATATATTATGTACTTCTTAGGTATGCCCAAGAAGATACTTAGTTTGAAAAGGTGAGAATGTATTTATTGCTTTAGCACCAATTGAGTTACTGTACTGAATCAACGATAGGTACGTCTGTTTCGTATAGTAAAAAATATTGTGGTCTGAAAACTGTCAAAAAAATTCAGTTTTTAAATACTGTCTTTAGTCGCACGCGTCATTCCATCCCACTCAGCTAATGAACGTACAAATGTGTACGGTTAAGCTGCCTTGGATGTGAAATATTTATTCCTATTTCTTTTAAATCAAATGTGGCACAAGGAACTCTCACATAATCCTCACCTTTGTTTGTAAATAACCCATCTTGAGAAACAATAGCTTGATGTAGATCGGTAAACGTAAGAATAACCTTATTACATATACAAAATCAAGCGACTTCAATTTATATTTTACTTTCCCTATTTTTAAGGTGTGCCACCTACATTCTATTTCCTGTCTTAGTCAGTTCGTAAAGGAGCTTACAATAGATGTAGAACCACAATTTATTAGCTTCGCTTATTCGATCAGTTTGATGAACTGTTCTGCTATTCTGTAGTTAAGCAATGTCCCTCATTGATTAGACGGTTTGTAGAGGTGCACATAATAACATACGAGTTTAGTAGAAACAACAATTCGTTCCCAAATCCACTCACGTAGATTATGGTTTCCTATTCCCTGTGTTAGCCCTAAATGAAATCCATCAGTATCTTAAATTGGATCAATATGAGCTTACTAACTTTTGGGCGTGAATGGGTAATAAATATCAAAACATAATTACAAACTTTCACATTTATATTTTTTTCAGAGTTTTGGAAATGGACTCAATCGTATTCTTAATTTAGGATAACTATATTTTAGTTTATACGAATACGATTTTTCACGAATAAATATAATTTTTCATTAAAGTTCATTAGCCCCTAGCATTATCAAACTAGTGTTGCCATTGTAATTAAACTATGTACCTTCAAAATTGGAATATTCAGCGTACAAACATATAAAT
This sequence comes from Callimorpha dominula, assembly GCA_949752705.1. NCBI lineage: Eukaryota > Metazoa > Arthropoda > Insecta > Lepidoptera > Erebidae > Callimorpha > Callimorpha dominula. The sequence goes on along the minus strand of OX457010.1, from coordinate 8,500,420 downwards.
ATAATAATGGTAACTATATACAAATACCTTCGTCATAAGTTTAAAAATAACTACCTAAAAAAATGCTACTATTTACCTGATTATCGTGCAGAACAACGTGGAACACAGTTCAATCGAGATGAGGTTTGAGGACTTAATACGTAGTACCTACATTAAATCTCAATTTCTTTTATATATACATAAGGATGAATGTTTCATTGTTTAGATAATAAAAAAATTATTTACCTTAACACTTTCATTAACCCAGACACTTAATATCCGAGTGACGTGTGCACAGTCTGGGTGATGCACTTTGACTGGTAATAAAAGTGTTTACGAGCATGTCTCACAACGCCATCTAGAAACGGAGATTGGCAACTTCTGGTAAACCCACCGGCACTTTGTATAACGTTAAACTAGATCTTTTACGACAGCTAAGCTGAAAGTGAGTTAAAGTTAAACGACTAAGTCGTTTAGCCAATGCTTTACGGCAATTCCAAGTTATGTGTGAAAGTTAGAAGGCTAAGTATTAAAATATGGCGTGTAGGAAGATTATGCTACTTTATGTTTTCTTTTGATTCGTGTAAAATAGGTACAAATTGAATATTTAGACAAGTCTTTACGGTATAAGGATAAATTGATGAGAGAGAGATGAGCATAGCGCAGTTCAAAACTGTGTGAAGCAATTCAGGATGAAAATTATAGTTAGTGTTAGTTAGTGATATAAAGTTTACTTTATACTGGAAAGTTCAATTGTCAAAGAAGGTGATACTCGGTAAACCACAACGTACAATCAAATTATATTTTAAGTTCAAAATTATAATTGTAGTTTAAAAAACAACTTTTATACTAGAAATGATTCATTTAATCTATGGACACAAAAACCCAGACAATATTACGCTATACTCATCTTTCTCTCATCAATTTATCCTTATACCCTAAAGACTTGACTAAATATTCAACCCAGACACCTATTGTGGATCACACAAATTTTTGTCCGTGCGAGAATTAAACCCCAAACCATGACGCGGGGTAAGGCGAGGTGATCATTTTAATCACTCTTTTATAAAGGACAGTAATTGACTTAAACAAAAAGACGAACTTAAAACGTCACATTAGCAGGTTGGTGACATTAATTAATAAGGAGCTGACAGAACTCAATGTTTAGATAAGCGCCCTTTAGTGGATCTATATATGTATTATTAGCGGGACGGTCACGAGTTCAGTGCTTTTTTTTCCATAGCAAAAGTGCACAAACATGCCTAATAAAGTTTTCACTTCAAAAACTTTACTTATCTGTTGAACCAGGCAGAACCACAATCACTTAAAATTAATAGGATAATGTTTATTTATTAAATACTGAGCACTACATGAAATATATTCTATAAGGTGCTACTTATGTACTAAGCCAATGGAAAGTTACAAAGTCACAAGTCATTCGGGCCTTATACTCGTTTGACATACTAGCAGACATACTATCTTAAATAGATAGATAATACTTTATCATACATACGAGTACATGTGTCACACAGATAATGTACAAAGGGCGGCTTTATTGGTAAATGCAATCTCTTCCAGGCAATCTTAGGATGGATCAAAATGATTCGGAGAGACAGTGGCAGTTAAAGGTGTATTTCAAATTGAAAACTATAAACTAAAACTATCTGAAAACGTTCTTTTTAGAGCTACATTTATGTTAAAGAGTTCTTATTAAAACTACAACTTGCATATACAAATTTATATAATTTAAAAAGTTCTTTTGAGAGCTATAAATATTTTGAAAAATAATTTTTAGAGCTATATTTATGTTAAAAAGTTCTTCTCAGAATTACTAGTTTTACTTATTACCTCATTACAATATAGTTACATTAGAACCTATTCAATTCTTATCTTTCAGTATATCTATACTGGTATATACCTGCTTACATTTACGAAACATTACTTTACCACTTGATTTTACATAATTTAATAGTTTACAATAGATGCCTACTAATATACCTAGAAGAAGGTTACAACTTTCTAAACAGAGCTCCCAGTGTAGGGCAGCCAAAATGCGTCGTATTTAAGAGTCTTCCTCTGAGAGAGAGGATCGTCTTACAAATTAGAGAGAGTATGCGTCGCAGTAGCGTGATGGAGAGTCTAGCGTGAAACGTTCGCAGCGAATAAGCGAACAAAATGTTAGAACGTCACAGATTCGCGTGACGAATCGAGCATTGAGCACGTCTCCCTGCACAAAATATAAGAACCTCGCAAACACGCGTGAGGTATCGAGCATTGAGCGGTCACAACGTTCCACTGCACAACATTTTAGGACGTTGCGAATCGAGCACCGGCCGTTCACAGCGGCTTACGGTACCTACAAAGAGAAAGACAACAAGTGACGACATCTAGAGCGCGCAAAAGAATTTTAGCTTACAGTAAAAGGTCGGTAACTGAAGTTATGATACAAACTACTGTAAATGTGGAGGAATGAGTAAAATTTGCCCTAAGCGCCATACAAAAAATGGATAGACGAAGCAAGCGGTATGTGCTGTGCATCCGGCATGTTTGTAGGTACTATAGTCAGATGACTTCGTTTGAGAATAAAATAAGTTAAGAAATTAAGGAAGGAAATTTTATGCCCACTTTTAATGTCGAAGGGCAGGTTTACCACCTCATAGGCAGTCTTTTCCCGCAATCAAACTTATAGTCACAAACAGATTTCCACGCGGTCGAAGCCTCTGCACAGCTAGTTTAATATAATTATGTTACTACGTACCCGGCCTCGCGTTCATGAGGCTAAGTAATTTGCAATAAAAATTATTGTGACTATAAATTGATATAAAAACTAGCCTATCTCTCAAGTTGGACCAAACTGCAGGATGTGAAATTTTATTAAAATCGATTCATTAGTTTATGAGTTCATCGCGGACAAACAACGTGATACGAAAAGATATTTATTTTGCCCCATTAAGCCTAATTATAGCTATAATTAGGCTTAATACGAAAGTTTTTTTTTTTTTTTTTGTTATAAGTAGGAAGTATCATATTAATAAAATAATTTAATTTATAACTTATTTTATTTCACTATTCCACTTCAACAGCCCTTTAACAAAATACACTCATTTAAAATAAAAGTATAATAGAAGTGAGTGAAATCCCCATTCAATAGCAGTATTGAATGGGGATTTCGCTCACTTCTGCACATTAAAACTTTGCGGGGTTGTATAAGACAAACGTACAAAAGCGATCGTCTGCGGTCAGCTTTATAAAGTGGACTTTTATATCGGTGGCCCGCGAAACACGACCTCTCTTCGTAAAGTATACCTTACAGAGTTAAACTACTAGATATGCCTTTATTTTACTTATTTTATAGATATTGAAAAACAAGATTCCAAGTAAATGAGAGTGTTGTAACTTGGTAAATTAATAATAATAACTTGACACCTTTCACAAGGCCGTCTGATCCCAAACTAGGCAGAGCCTGTACTATGGTAACCAGACTGCTGATAAACATACTTATATGTTACTAAAAACATACACATTATACATAAATTACACTCAGACACATATTCGTCCTAGGTGGGCAATGAACCCACGACTTCTGGCCCAGCAGTCAGGATCATTAACCACCACATACTTAACCGGCCAGTCAATTTATTTATATTATTTAGCAGATTAAAAGTATTGTACAGGAAAACTAGCATTTAACTTTTGACATCTAATTGAATAATTTACAGGCCTATTACAAAAAAACTTGAAGAAGAGAAGAGAACAGAAGAATCTGCATTAAAAGCAATTTTCCATTAACAAAACAAACAATCCAATCCAATATACTGAGCAAATTTTCAAGATTTATGTTATGTAAAATGACATTTAGTTTCGTTTTTTTGGAGTACTATAGTTGTCTTAGTGTAATATTATGTTGTAATAGTGGAATTTAAATTTAATATGTCTGTGGCTAACAATAAAATAAGGCTTATTAACGCACGCAGATATCTGCCATTTCCCAGGCATTCAAGCATTTCAATTTTCCTGAAAGCGTTATATTGGGTTCAAAGATAGACCGTTTGTTTGCGAGTGTACAATAACGCTTTCTCTTACGACTTGATCACCTCTAAAATAGATTAATATTTTTTTTTAGTTAAGCCTTCCTTACTATCTATATCAGTTCTAATTGATTACTAAAAGTGAAGGCTATTAAAAATTAAAGGCCTTAATAATATAATTTAAAGAAAAATAGAATTATATATTGTTATTATCTTGGAGCGATTTTATTAACCCCCGATACAAAAAGGGGTGTTATAAGTTTGACGTGTCTACGTTTCTGTCTGTGACAACGTAGCTCCCAAACGAATGGACCTATTTAAGTGCGTTTATTTTTGTTTGAAAGGTGATTAATTGAAAGTGTTCTTAGATATAATTCAAGAAAATCTGATCAGCCGTTCGAAGATTATCAGTTCTTTTCTAATCGTTGAAGGTATTTTCGAGTCAGGGGTATTTTAAGTTTAGGATTATATGCCTACATACCTAACAACAAATACACGGACAAAAACAATAAATTTATACAGTGTTACTTGTTTCTATGTAGTATAAGTTCCATTTAATATACGTGTCTTGGACATTTATGTAAAATAGAGATTACCTGGTGGTCTGGTGGTTGAAACTCGACGACAATCCATATATTTTTTACCTACACGTTACCAAATTTTAGCTTTCTCCACTTCTGCTATATATATACTTTAAGTATTTCAAATTTCACGTTTTTCAAAATGCGTATAAAGAACTCTCTTCGTGTTTTAATTTACAAATAAATATAATCCCACTAATATTATAAATGTTAAAGTCTGGATGGATAGAGGGATGGATGGATGGATGTTTGTTACTCTTTCACATCAAAATTACTGAACCGATTGCGATGAAACTTGGTATGTAGATAGCTAGACACCAGGATCAACATATAGGCTTTTTATCCAGATATTCAAACGGGATCGGAATTTGGTGAAACCGCGAGGCGCTGCTAGTATTAAATTAATTTCATTTTCACTTGCTGATTTTGTTTTTAACCACCTTTTAAACAGGAATACGTTATACGATTTTCATTAAACCTCCTTGGCCGAAAGCTTAGTAAACTGAATGATCCTACTTTGATTTATCCTACTTTGATTTATCCTACTAATATTATAAAGGTGAAATTTGAAAGTTTTGTGAGGATGTATGGATGTTTTGTTACTCTTTCACGCAAAAACTACAGAACCGATTGCGATGAAACTTGGTATGTATATAGCTGGAGGCCTAGATTAACACATAGGCTACATTTAATCCCGATATTCCCATGGCACCGGGACTTACGTGAGTGAAGGCCTCCGGTAACCTCACTCACTCGGCGAAAAGTAATGTAACCATTGCTTCACTGCCGGTTTTCTGTGAGGCTGTGGTATCACTCCGGTCGAGCCAGCCCATACGTGCCGAAGCATTGACTCTCCCACGATAATGTTTTTCTTTTCTTAACATTGTACCCTATCTAGTGCAGAGATATCTTCGTCCCCCATTCCCCGGAGATTGAATAAGGCCGGAGTGAAGTCGACGCCGGATTTATGAGGATTCCCCCCGACATCGCACTCCTCTGATTGCCAGTTTATTTCGTGTCAAAGTGCGTGCCCGCCGCCACTCGCCAGCTAATGCTCTACAAATTTTAGACTTTACTGGCTAGAAATATAAATTATACTGTGTCCATTAATTTATTTTCTTTTGACAGTTGCTTAAAAAAAGATAAACAATTTTAATTTAAATACACAATTTATTAATATTTGTAGACATTTTGAAAAAAAAAACTATATCTACTGTAGATGTAGTTTTTTTTTTTCAAAATAAATTATTATTGTTTTACGCAATAAAAACGTGTAAACAAATGTTTCAGCTGCATATTTATAAATCGATAGTACATATTTCTAAATCAGTATAAAAACTATTTTGTCCATAGTTATGAATAGTGGTATTTAATTGTATTTGCAATTAATTGCAATAAATAACATCAAAATCTTGCAATTCAAGTTCAAACCGCTTAGAGTAATGAACAAAACAAAGATGATATAGTTACACTAGATTCATCGCTTGAGTCCTGAGTCACTTTAAAAATTAATAATGTAATGTAACCATAAACTTAATATTACATACTAAGTTTATGAATGTAACTAATGTAATGTATTAAAAAAGTTCAGTAATGTTTACCTAAAATTTACTTCTGACTTTTTTTGAAATCGATTAAAGCTTCTTCTTTATTAAAATCGATTATTATTTTTAATCGAATCAGCATCGTGTTATGTCATCAATAATTTGCTACTTATTGAACCGTCAAATAGAAAATAAAAAACACTGACAAAGTTTATTTTACAATCTTTTATTTAATGTTATAAATATATGGAAATAATTTTCAGTTCACTTCCTTTTTCTATGTATCTTACAAACAATAAGGTTATAACTAGATTTTGACTTCAAATATGTCTGAAATGCACTGATTCTTATATTTGTCAATAGATAGAATTCGTTTATATTGAAATTATAAATAAGAAAAACATACTGCCGAACGTACCACCGCCTTTTTGAAGTCATTCATCACTTTGAACGTTAACGTTGCTTGATTTTAAGAAAAAAAACAATAAAACACTACACGTGACCTCAATTTCTTAGGGTTACCCTCGTTTTTCCTCGGATATCATCATCAGATCCGTACTTGGTGATATATTGGGACCATACAGTGAACAGAGATGCGACGCCGATTTCGAGCGAACGTTCGTTAGAAAGCGACAAGTTAATTATATGTTTGAGATATTTCACAATTCATTGCCATTCTCTAAAATCAATAATTTTTAGTTCTGTCGCTATTCTCGCAAACCAGCGATATATATCACAACATTTATAAAGTAAGTATATTTGTAAATTTGTCAGTTACAAAAACTTTATATGTGGATACATAGTTTTTTTGTAAAACTACTGAAAAAATTATCAACAACAAGACAAACAAGATTTATACATATATTTCGAAGCGGCGGTAGCGTAATGGCTAAGGCGTCGGACTTGCGATCAAGTGGTTGCGTGTTCGAACCCCACCCAGTGCACTACCGACGTGAACCCACTCCTAACACAAGCATTTTAGTTTAGCTGGAGGGGTTAACAAGAATACTAGTAATGTGTGACCCACGTTGCTAGTATTCTTTAAAAAAATATATATATATATATATGTTGACATGCCGCAATAGTTTTAAGTACTGTAAGAGTGACATATGAATCTTTTCGACATTTGCGCCACTCCAATTTTCTTTGTATACTAGATATATATGTATAATATAGGATCTGTACAATCTATTCGCACACCTAGACCTAAAGGGAGCTAACTCAAAATTTTAAATTTTTGAGTCGTGTGCACCACCGATTTCCTTATCTCAATACCTACCGACCAATAAAACAGATTTGAAAATATCGGCAACACTCGAAGCTAGACGCTCAATTCACTAACACGGGCTCAACTCAAAAAAATAAAACAAATATACAATATTGTTAAGCATATGGAAACATATTTTTGTCTAAATTCTACTGCCCAGATTCTTTTCAATACAATTGATCATTCTTATATAGAACTAAGTAATCAGATTTGTATTAAAGTATAAGATTTATTATTTTTTATTGACAATGAGATTTCAAAATTTGACTACTGTAAGTATTCTGAAGACTGATAATGAATTAATTTTATGAAAGTACGAGATTACCTTAAAAAAACAACTCCGGAACTGTAACTGCGGATTTCTGACAGAAAAACCCAGATAGACCCAGAACGATTACATGATAGCCGTAGCCCGTTGCCATACGTTACTTACGGTGTTAATTTTAAAATGTTTTTTTTTATTTAAACGTGATTTCTATCACCAGTAGAAAATGTGTTCATGCAGCTTAAATGCAATCTCTTTTTAAAACACTTTGTTGTAAAAAATATAATATGTTACCTTTCCAGCTATTAAATATTCACTGAAACAATCTTTGCTTCTATGGTGCTGTACACCTGCATGATCCACGCTTACTTTATGAATATTCGATTACAATTCATTAGAGTTTATTGACAGCAATCTAATTTAGAACTAATGTCGTACACAATAAATAACATATTTCAATGAGTTAAACTTGCGAAATTGCAGCGGAGATGATTCTCAGCAATGACACATGAGTTAAGAAAACGTTTACTGAATTTGTGCTTTACTACATTATGTTTAAGTTTATAATTGGGTAAGGGCATTGAGTTTGAAGATTCAATGCCGTGGTAGTGCCGTCACTGCGTATTAACAAAGTAGTAGTTTTGCGTGCCCGTGAGTAATAGTAGCGTACGGAGTTTCTACGTTGTAGAAGTGCACGCCTATTTAACACTAAACTTGGTACAACAAGTTCTTAAAGATAAGTTTCCAACACAAGGTGACGGGTACGAAGCAAGAAGTCGTCGTGTTTGGTACTGTATGGAAGGATTATGTTATTGCAGATTACACCATGTTAATTTGAACGTAAAATTTAATGCAACATCGGAGGTAGCAGATACGGTCAGGCAAAAATATTCACTCGGACAAGGCCAGGCTGATCAGGATCAACAACGGCAGGAATGTCGAGACTACGATGAAGAAACGTGTATAATGCGTTTCAAATAAGAATAGGAACGTCAATGACCTTAATCTGTCAACTGTTGCTTGGAAAGTACGGTTTGCGCACAAAACTAATTTGCGCAGTATTTTTTTTTTTAATTTACTTTTTTAGCTGTAGTATTACCGAATCTATTGCTTTTATAAAAATAATAGCAATAGCCTGTTGGTCGATACTATTACTATATATATATATATATATACTACCACTATATCAGACCATAAGTTTCTAAGTTTGGTTTATTTCATTGACCAGTATAACTTGAACAGAAATTGTATAGACTTGCCGAATATGACAGGTCTACATAATATACTGGACATATTTAGCTTTTCGTAGTCGTTTTCGTCAATCAATTTATATATAAAAAAAAAATAACAATTTGATCAGATATTTTTTTATTTCAATTATGTTTAAATAAAAAATATATCTGATCAAATTTTTCTAAAATCATTAGTAAATATAAAGCTATCTGTTTTGCTCATCCTACGTAATTGACTCGAAGCTATGACATCACAATATGGCGCTAAGTCATTCCTATTCTTATTTCAATCGCACAGTATAAAACATATCAAGCGTTGTAGGCGCGACCACTTTATGTGGACTCGTTGGGAGGTAGTGGTCATGCCTCTGTATACCGCCAACCCACTGGCGGGACCATCAGACATCCGAAGGCTCTTCAGTGACACGGGACAAAAACCTATAAAAATAATCACGCAGATGGCCTGGTGGTTCTTTGATAGGGGAGAAGTGTTTATACGTTATAGAATGTATACCGATGTTTCGAATAAACAAAGAGGATTAAATTCTTGAAAAAGAGATAAACATAATATATGTATGTATTAGTATTTACATAGGTTGAGTTTTCAATACTTAAGTACATTGGTCTTATTTTTCATAACGTGTGTATTCACTGTACCGTAATGTCCAGTTGACTTAATTAATACATTATGACATGAATGATACCCAGGGGTGTCAAATAAAAACATACAGTACCTATTTAATAATAAATAACAAGTTTCCTCTTCTACAGTTCGTGACCCAAACGGATAGCTACATATTTTCTGAAGTTTACAACACACGATATGGACTGTTCCTTTCTAGACTTTTCTATTGAAGGTTAGTTTTATGAACTTCATAAAATAAAAGGTGTGTAGCTATTAAAACTTTTTATATGACTTCCCCCTTTCAAAGAAATGTTATGAGTCAGGAACTATGTTCAGCTATTTTTATGTTAGGAAGTTAATTTCTTTTAATTTTGTTAGGTATCTGCTAAGGCATCTGTTTTTATATAAATCCTTTCAAGGTTTACAGAACACAAAAAGAGCGCGATGAAACATAAGCTAGGTCTACTATTTTAATTGACTATTCCCTATTATTGAAAGAAAGCGAGCAGGGTACCGCAGATTTTTGTTCGACATGATTTTGTTCGAGTGATGTGTGATGTTTTCTGCTAGTGAAAAATACACGAAGGGAGTACTTAGGTATAATGTACCGGTACATCTTTTTTTTGGAGTTATTTTATGTTCATATATAATTATTTATTTAAATTTTAGTACTAATTTGATTGGTACGATTGATTGTGAGATAATTATTAGTCATGAATTAATGCATAAAATCACTTTAGTTTAATTTTACCAACGTTGTCACATCCATTTGTCTTAATTGTTATCTTTTTTCATTATCTTATTTTATTAAGGACTGTTTCGTTGGTCCCGTAGATAAGTTTGCGCTTATGTTTTCTGTTTTCAGGATTCCGATACCTTAAAACCTACGTGGTTTAAGAGGCCGTATACGAAATTTTGCCAATTTCGCTGATTTACGTGGTTTTACAGACGTGATTTTACAGTTAAAATACTATATTTCTATAAGTTTTTATGAACAACATAAAACATCAGTTCAATTTACATCTAATAAATGAACCACTTTTTTACTTTTATTGTAAATTATATTGCGAGATTTAGGTTATTTTAAAACATTTTTAAATTTTTTGCAAATTTTTTTCAGAAGGTGGGTTGATTTTGAACTGAAGTTTATTTCTGTTGTTATAGTTTTGTGAATGAGAGTTCCACGTAGCCGAAATAAAAAGCAAAACTTTGTCCATTTTCTGTAAAATTTGACTAAGTTTTCATTTTTCTACTCAATATTTTTATATTAACGTGGTAAAAAGTGTTACATACATTGCATAGACGACTTTTACAGCAATACATTATAATTTTTTCATACCGTTGATACTTCAAAACAGTTCGTAAATATGTGATATTCTAAACCTCTTACAGCAAAAATTTACAAACAGTCACCGGTTTGAGGTCGATTGATCAAAATTAAATAATAAAAGTAAAAAAGTGGCTCATACATTACATCTAAATTGAAATGATCTTTTATGTTGTTCATAAAAACGTATAAAAATATAGTATTTTAACTGTAAAATGACGTCTGTAAAACCACGTAAATCAGCGAAATTGGCAAAATTTTGTATACGGCCTCTTAAGCAAGTGAATCATTGCTTAATAAAATTGTAATTTCTTTTTGTTTTGAACAATAACAAAAAAAAAAAACGTCAGTCAATCAGCTTATTGTAGTCTAATGCTGGACATAGGTCACCAAAGCACCCGGAACTAAGCCTTCCGCATCCAGTCTGTCCCAGCTACCTTCTTCAGGTCCTCGGTCCATCTGGCTGGGGGGCGCTCTACTTTCCGTTTACCTATTTGATACCGATACCTGGGTTCGATGTTAATGGTTTTATTTGCTACAAAAATCATAATAGGATCATGGAGTCTGAAATATGCACAGAAATAGACAATAACTCCCCTACTACAAGGGATCAAAAACATAGCTTTAAAAGTTGTTGTAATGTATATGTGACACATACACGATTACATCAAATTTAATAGTTTCATTGTTATAAATAAATAAATGTAACAGGACAGCCACGCTGTTGCACGTATGGGCTGACTCGACCGGAGTGATACCACGGCCTTATAGAAAACCGGCATTAAAGCAATGTTTCGCCGAGTGAGTGAGCTTAAGTTATCGAAGGCCCTAACACTTCCCTCTCCCCCACTCTCTCTTCGTCTTCCCTCCCTTCCCCTACTAACACCTTTAAGGCCGGTAACGCACTTGTGACTCTCAAGTTGCAGGTGCCCATATTGTTTCTAACCCCAATAAAAAAAAAATATTATTAGTATTGTGAATTAGTCGTAGAAGCTATAAATAAGAACCGAATCTTTTTGACACTCCCAAAGTAGCACAAACCCCTTTAACATTATTAAGCCATTCTCACTTCGCTATCCCGTGTTATCTAATCTTCAAGCTCGTAGTAGACCTCAACTTGTCATTTCTGCGCGCATATTTTTTATCTCCCCTACGATCCCTCTAGAGCCGTACCATTTTTCGGGTAATTTCATTCTGGAGAGGGCATTAGGGGGAGTTAAAATTGCAGCATTTTTTTGAGGATGTTTGTTATGTATGATGAGATGTTGTAAATGCATGGGTTATGAAAGTTCTATGATAATTGCGCATTGAAGTCAGAAAAGTAATTAATGTTATAATTTTAGTACTATTGTTTTTGAATTTTATTATAATTTTATTGATTGGCCTGTTGGTGTAGTGTTTAGTGACGGAGATGGTGGGAGTCAGCTCGAAGGTGATAATAATAATATACCTCTTTATTGTACACCAGAAACATTGAAGAGTAAAATTAATAACAATGGCGGTTCATACAATCGCTCTATGGCAATTTCTTACATGTAACCATGAGATGGAGAAAAAAAAATAAAATTAATTTAGGTCAGTATGTTGCACCTTCAGTACGGATATGTAGAATCTGTGTGTTGGTTTCCTAAACACTATGTTTGTTAGTCGCCCGTTTCAGCATTTTAGGAGAATAACAATAATTATAAGAACTTTATTGACAAACCAAAATTGACAGTTGTATGTTAATGTAAGAGACAGCGTTCCCAATACTGAAATACTGGAGTTTAGATTATCAATCTGAGTCGAAAATCATTGGAATTTTCTGCCGGAAAGTTCATCATTTTTGGTATAATTTTATATTAAAAAAAAATGAAAATGAAAAAATAATAAATACTACATACCTACCTACGGCCAAAAACTGTAATATAAGCAATAAAAAAAAAAAGAATGCAATCGGTTGTCTTGAATGCGCCGAAAGTTTAAAGTCATTCACCGCACCGCACAAAAATAATACCTACATTTGTAATATTTACATTGCGTAGCGCAAAATCAAGCTAATTACTGAAAATCCTTAATCTCGCATTTTTATGATGAATTGACATTTGGATTATGATAAGTATTCACAGAAAGGCGTTTTGTAAGTTTTACGCGCCACCGAAACTTATACGGTGTATATAATATAAGAATCGACTATTGGCAAGACTTCATCATATCACGCACCTAATGCCTCGGTACATAATATGTAGTAGATATTAAAAAAGTTTCCATATTTATTTTCTCTTTAACCAATATTTGCGAATAAATAATTCATTTTTATTCTCCGTACTTTTGGTAGTATTCAACATCCATTCTTTTGACATTACTTGATTTAAACGGTGAATTTTATATGTGACTAGCCGTCCCCGCAGTTTCATCTGCGTTTATGGTCACTGCTCCGCTCCTATTAGTCTTAGCGTGATGATATATAGCTTATAGCCTTCCTCGATAAATGGGCTATCTAACACTGAAATAATTTTTCAAAACAGACGAGTAGTTCCTAAAATTAGCGCGTTCAAGAAAACAAACAAACAAACTCTTCAGCTTTATATATTAGTATAGAAGTATAGATTCTTTTAATCCACTTCTTCTATTAAAGTGCCCAGATAATTTTCAGTCTGAAAGTTTTTTTTTTTTTTAATATTTTCACATTTTTTTTACTTAATTTCGAATCTGTTTTTTTTTTGTATTAACAATTATTTTTCATCTGTTTTCAAATATATTATGTGGCGGACGAGTATCTGTAAAATAATCAAATTAGTGTTTTTCTTCTCATGGTTAGGCATCAGATGTATTTCAAAGGATTTACATAAATTAAAATTTATGATGTATATTCTAACTGACAAGTTAAACAAAATAACTATTTTATTATCAAAACTACATAAATATATATGTAATAAATCGTAGTAGTATATCTGTAAATGTAAATAAATGTCTGTACATAGTGTCACAATATATATATCTAAGACATAGATCAAAATGTGTTCTTCCAAGCATAAAGTCGTAATTTTCTTTCGACGGGGCGTTTCGACTCCACCCAAAGCTGAGCAAATCTGTGATGACTCCCTGGACATCGTGAACGTTGATTTATTACCAGGAAGTTACATAATTATCATGTTTTTTTTTTTGTTATATAAGACATACAGCTTTGTTTAGTGATCCTTGTCAGTTTGCCAGCGTGACTGTCAATTGTAACGGACTCTAAGATTAACCAATATAAAAAGTACCAATCGTGTTTTAGTGAAAAACACCAAGTAGACATAAATTTGTAGAATGCTTATGATAAATTAATTTATTTTGCAAGTAATACTTATCGACACTTTTACACTTCGATTAGTTCTGGTAAATCTACATGGTGCTGGCATTTCCTATGACTAGCCTTGAGAAGAAACGCCGAAACAAACTTAAGGATGTGCCATGTAAGGCGTCTAGGGCGGTCTTTATATGAAAGAACCATTTCAGTTTTGAGCTGACCAGTCACGACACCGAATAGGCTAGATAAGTTGGTAATCACGGAACCCAACGACATGAGTAGGTCAAAGAAGACACTCAAAACTGCCAGATATTAATGATGTGAAGCTTACGCACGAAATAACTCTCTTAAATTTCATTTCAATCCACAAACGTAATTACTATGAAAATATATAAAAATAACAAAAAACATATACAGGGTGCATGTGAAAAAGGAACAATGTTCCAATACGAAGATCCTATGGAGAAAAACAGGCAACAAACTTCAAGGTCACTCTTTTTCAACATTTTTTTAAACACAAGTTTATGGTGTCGTCGTTTATAAAGGCAAATAAGATGTACACACACACATGTCTTCTAAAATATAACTAAAATTAAATTAAAAACATATCATTATGTGGTTAACCTCCGACGAAAAAGTCCCAAAAAAAGAGCAGCATTATTGTTATTTCCTTAAACGAACAAGATGGCTGAGGTCGACATGCCTACATAATCTCACTCAGAAATTGTTAGTCGATCTAAATAAAGCAACATCAACTTTTGTTGTTGTTTATTCACTTAAAAATCCATTACCCACAAAAAGAGCAACTAATAAATATGAAGAACGAACCGTTTTCTTGATAAAACCTTACCATCAAATCCATAGCAAAACCAACTTTAACTTGAAACAACAGAGTCGAAATTTTCCTAATCATATACGCGAGACATTTTAGCGTGTTTTAAAGTGGGAGAATAACATGTCAGAATCAATTCTTAGAGCCATTTCTCAATAAAGTTCACAAGAAAGCGAGCACATGCATTGAGGCTTTTACACTTTGACGTATATAACAAGAGGCCAACAAAGTATGAGGAATAAACAATGTGGAATATTTAGAGAGATGCAAAGTTAACACCAACAACGAAGAGCTGTGTAGAAGTATTTGTAGAATATTAGCAACACTGGTGTAAGATTTAAATTTATTGCTGGAACGTCAACACAACAATAACAGTAAGGTATAAAATCCTTCTTTAAGACGCCATGTCCATACTTTGAAGGTTATTATTATTAAGGTTATTTGATACATGTGCCCTCTATATTCTTTAGTCATTGATAAAAAGTTTTAGAGCAAATAATGAATGATTCAAATATCTATAGAATACTCTTTTATTAACTAATTCATTTGACATGAAACAAATCAAGATTAATTGCCATAATTTTATTCAAAACATTGTAATGTGTCACGTTTACGTTTACGTGGGAGAGCCATGCTTCGGCACGTATGGGCCGGCTCGACTCCGCTCGATACCACGGCCTCACAGAAAACCGGCAGTGAAAAAATGCTTGCTTTTCGCCGCGTGAGTGAGGTTACCGGAGGCCCTAACTCTTCCCTCTCCCCTATTCCCGTCCTTCCCCTTTCCTCCCTCTAAAAAAAAAAAATGTCATATGCAAATATTATGGGCGCACCTTAGGATATAACAAAATAGTGTACAGCTATTAAAGTTCAGTTAAAAATAATAATAATAACTTGACACATCTTACACACGGCCGTCTGATTCCAAACTAGGCAGAGCCTGTACTATGGTAACCAGACTGCTAATAAACATACTTATATATTTCTAAATACTTACATATTATAGACTAGCAGTTTCACTCGTGTGTACATATTTATATATTTAGCGCAGAACCCTAATATTTTTTTAGTTACTCCTTATAACACCAGCTTTTTATGATAAAGTACGTTAGAAATATATTAACAATATACTTTAATGGGATAAAACAATTCATAATATCAACAACGTTTATAAACTTTGCCACTGCTGATCATAGGCCTCTTGGTCTTTGAGAGATCTTAGTCAATAGCCCAGTGTGATGGTCTAATGCGGATTGATGCAGTCTTCAAATACTTGTAATGGAGAACTCTGAGGTTTTTCAAAAGGCACGTAATCTTCAAAACGCCAGATTTGACCGATCGGTGTTGGATCCGAATAACCGCTCCAGTGTATGACAGTTAAAATTTCGGCTATTAATCAGTGCTATCACCCATCTATTTAAGATAAAGTTATGAACGAAAGTTTATAAACCGGAGATGGTCATAGGAACACCAATGGAAAAATACACATAACAGAAAAATAAAAAAATGCAATTATAATAAAATATCGAATAATTATCACCACATGACATAACTTGATTTAATATTTGAGTTTTCATCACACAAAAACCTCTGAAATTATTGGTCTAAAAACCGTAGCTGCAGCAGTAGTCAGCCATTTTCTCTTACCAGTGGCTTGCTGTGGGCTGGCCGTATCGCGATATATTTATGAAACAACCATTGAAATAATTTACGAGAAAACTGCGATGTATGTCGTTATACTTGAAATGACTGCACAATCTTGATACCTATAGTTATAATTAAATTAATTGCAAAATGCCGATAGCATGCATACACTTATAGTAAGTTTTGACCTGTCATGGTATAAACGTCTATACAATGATACTTCAAGGTATAGTGGTCAGTAAAATAAACGGGTCGAAATTTGACCGCCACTTGGTCTTTAGTAACGAGTAATAGTTTACCAAGGTAGCCATGGTTTACCAAGACTTCTATAATGTAATTATATTGTTCTATTAGTTATATTTTGACTAGTTGTAATTACATATTCATTAATTGGTCTTCGAAATTGACTTCATTAAAATTTTTCTTCTTATAATTATTCAATAGTATCAAAGACTTACGATCCTAGTATATTTAGCAAGTACGCCTAACATAGGCGGGACACGGAACGAAATGAAAAATCACAGATGACTTTTTTTATTGTACCAGTCACCGCCCTAGGGAGCCTGTGTAATTATCGACAAAAGTGTCTGTTATAATTTATTAGGGGGGGTAGTTGTTCACGAATTTGAGTTAAACGAGTATTTATAGTAATAAATAATGTACTTTTTATATTTTTATAGTAACAACCGATTTATTGATGACTATTTTTCAATCTATATTTCCTTTTATATACGTACGTCTCAGTAGATACTGAACTATACGCACTTTGAAATGTGTTATAAAAATGTGTAAATATGTAAAAAAAAAAATAAGGGTACACGTTATTATTTTTTGTTCAATGGTAATTTGCTTAATAGGTATTCGTACCTAATTATATTCTTTAATATTATTACAACATTATTCTTCATCATCGATTCATCAAAAATGTAAAAATAATTTTAAAATCCTACAGAAAGAACCGTTACATTTGCACTTTTATTATCGCCTGTACGATTAGTTTAGTCAGACGGAATAAGATACTCAATACAAGGCGCCTGTAATATTGGAACTGACGACGACTGTACTTCGTCTCACGTGCCGTGAACAGAAAGTTTTAGTCGAGCGTTCCTGGGTGTATCTATCAGTATTATAATATTATTATATAGGACTGCCATTTTGTATGTGACTAAAAGTGTAATCAGTGTAAATGTTTTCAGACTGTAGGTATTAATTTTTTAAATGCGATATTGCAAGAGAAACAGTAGTGATGATATAATTAATATTCAAGATAGGTACGTGTGTGTTGATCTATAAGTTTTAATTATAATATGTATTTACTAAATCGATGATTTCGAATAATTGATGGTCAAATTTATCAAATAAAGATATTGAATTTGAATTTGACACATTCGTAACTTAAAAATGAACTTTTTTTTTAATTAAAATAAAACTATTATTTTTTTGTGCAAATTATTCCTTACGATATAATAAGTATCGTAATTATTTCTTACGATGTTTACGATCAGTGCATTTTTAAAACATAATTTACCCTGTAAAATAAGAAAGTGTAAAGTTTACTATCATCCTACTAATATTATAAACGTGAAAGTTTGTGAGGATGTATGGATGTTTATTGCTCTTTCACGCAAAAACTACTGAACCGATTGAGATGAAACTTGGAATGTAGACACCTGGATTAACACATAGGCTACTTTTTATCCCGATATTTCCACGGTACCGGGACTTACACGGATGAAACCGCGGGGCGCAGCTAGTGTCATGTATATAGATAAGTTAGCCTGCTATTTTGAAGCGATCATAATTATAGTTTAGTGATATTAGAAAAATGTGCTTAGTGGCATTAAAAAGTAAAGAAAGAGTTCCATTATCCATGTCTTCACTTCATCATCAGACGGTCGTTAACAAGCCGAATATGTTGGACTCGTCAAAAAGAATCATATGTGCCCATATTCGAGGGCACTAGTAGCCACTGAAGAGTTAAAGTATCCACCTCCTGGCTCCATCACCAGGTCAGCTCCAAGATACAAGATGCATTTCGAGAAGACAATTAGAAGAAGGTTAAAATTGACATCCAAGATTTATTTACTTCTGTCTTTAAAAAAAGTTTGCCAAAAAGTAAAAAAAAAAAATTGTAAGAAATGAAAAAGCGTAATAAAGGTGTTCTTTTTAAGAACTGGAGCAAAAATGTGTTTCAAAGGACTCACCAAACTTGTCAGAGGAAATCAAGCTATAGTCCATATTCAGAGGTATTAAAAAAAATAATTTTCTTAAAAGTTATGTATCTACCAAAAAAATAAGTAATGTAAGTTATAAAGAGTAATTTAAGATAAGTAAGTTTACTGATTTGTATCTAATTAAGTTTAATCTACATTAAAACATGAAAATACATACCTTTCTAAAACTGCAATGCAGCACAAAAAGTTAATATCGTCGTTTTGCTGTCATTCGCAAACCAATGCTCCACGACTTCGCACTTTTTTTCTAACCGCAATAAAAAGGATATATAGACACATTGGTCCACTCTTGTTGAAGTGTAATAATTCCGGCAGTCGCTAGCAGGCGGCACCACTGTCGACACTCGAAAATGAAAATATATAGCCACTCGACACTTAAGTGCGAGACTGTACTTGTCTTCGTTCGGAAAGGAAATATTTTTGAACTGTTATTTTAGCGGACATTTTATAAATTTCAGTTTAATTAGTAAAAATAGCTTACCTTACGCATGTGATGTATTTATTACTTTACTAGCAACCCGTCCCGGCTTCGCACGGGTACAAATTATACACCAAAACTTTCCTTATCTTTCAGTCACAATCACTCTGTCTATTAGTGAAAACCGCATGTAAATCCGTTCTGTAGTTTTTGAGTTTTTCGCGAACAGACAGACGGTGGGTGACTTTATTAATAGATAGAGCGATTGATGAGGGTGGTTTAGTTTATATTATTTGTTTTGCGTAAATTGGTTGAAATATGATGATGAATGTTGAAGATGTCTCTGCTACCCGTGCGAAGCCAGGGCGGGTTGGTAGTATACAGACATATCTGTATATATATATATATATATATATATATATATATATATATATATATATTTATATATTATATATTATATATATATATCAGAGCGTAACGATCACGCAAGTTCAGTGCTTTTTCCCCATACCAAAAGTGCCCAACGTGCCTAAAGAAGCTCCCCTCTCCCGCACTTGGAATGATACCAGTGTCGCAGAGGACTTTAACAAAAAATAACAATAACGGATACAAAAACACCCAGAGTCTCGACAACTATTTGGGGATCACACCAACTTTCGTCCCGTGTGGGAATCGAACCCGCAACACTCTGGTCGGCTTAGTGGCAAGGCGATCACATTTAACCGTTGCGACGTGCCACAGTTGTACTTCATTGTTTTTTTTCTCGACCATCTACTTAGACTAATTTAACTGTAGGCACAGCTATAATAGTTTTTGTAGGTACAATGTATGCCACCATGTGGATTTAGTCGGTTAGATTCCGACACACCGCCCCACTGAAAACCCCGGTGGGGTGACGCTGACGGCCCGAGGGGGTTTCCACACGCACAAAAAAAATACAGACACATACAGACAGAAGTGAAAACTTAAACGAAACGACGAACTTATAACGTCACATTAGCAGATTGGTGACATTTATTAATAAGGCGCTGACAGAACTCAATGTTTAGATTAGCGCCCTCTAGTAGGTCTATATATGTATTATTAGCGTGACGGTCACGAGTTCACTGTTTTTTTCACATAGCAAAAGTGCACAAATGTGCCTAAAGAAGTTTTAACATGCACTAGCTCTCACAATGTAGACTATATGTAACTGCTCTATGTATCGTCATCATTCACCGCGCCTTTTCCCAAAGAAGTTGGGGTCAGTCTAACTACAATACGGTCAAACTTCGATATTTTACGTGAAGCGACTGCCATCAGACCTCCACAACTCAAGTACTAGGCGATATCGAAGTTCTGTAGTTAGACCAGGTCGTCGGACTTTTTAGAGCTCAAACTACCTGTTACCAATGCTACAGATGTTCTTATGGCAACCGGGACCGACGGCTTAACGTGCTCCCCGAGCCACGGTGGGTGGTCACCCATCCTAAGACTGACCTGGCTAGTATTACTTAACCTTCTAATGTGCTAACCTACTCGGTTAATACTTGACCAGGAGCGCCTCTCTCTTTCTCTGCTCTTTGTATCGTCAATTGTGAGAAAAATAAATTGAATATTATTATTATAGTCAATATTTGTATTATAAAAAAAAAGTTGGCAATATGATAACCTAGGTCCGTAGTCACTGAATAATATGTGTGTGTCACATGCGGTTAAATCTTAATCTGTAACTAGGACTACTGAAGGCTTCAGGCGAAAAACTAAATGAGAACAACATCCCAAATTGGCCAAAAATTGTACAAAATAAAAACTAAAATGGTGTTACGTTTCACAAAGCGGCCACAGCTCTTTGCTTATTAGGTTTAATTTTTAATATTCCCGCGCAGCCCGCGTAAAATTGCAATCTACGGTCGAAATAAAAGGAAATGTACTTAGCGGAATTATTCATATCTCCGTACACGAGATACAAGCTAAAGAAGTGCTTTAGATGACTGGATGACTTTATTTATGACTGGATTAACAAGTGTACTTAGAAAAGAAATAAAAAAAATTTTGGCGTCTTGTGGTATTTTTTTAGGTTTCGATTCTCTCTTAGTACAAATATTTGTATGTATGAATCATCATCCTCCGCGCCTTTTCCCAACTAAGTTGGGGTCGGCTTTCAGTCTAACTACGATACGGCCGAACTTTGATATTTTACGTGAAGCGACTGCCATCAGACCTTCACAACCCGAGTACTAGGCGATATCGAAGTTCTGTAGTTAGACCAGGTTGTCGGACTTTTTAGGGCTCCAACTACCCGTAACGAATGCCACAGATGTTTGTATGGCACCCGGGACCGACGGTTTAATGTGCTCTCCGAGGCACGGAGGGGTCTCAATGTGTTAAGAATGGTCACCCATCCTAGACTGACCTGGCTAGTATATGTATGTATGAATATGTATGTATATTTGCATTGGTTTGGGGGTTTATAAATTTAATTGGGACCAGTTTGGATTAAACATTTTTCGAACAAAAAAAATTTTGCAATTACGTCTTCACTACATATTATAAAACAAAGTCCCCCGCCATGTCTGTCTGTCTGTTCGTGATAAACTCAAAAACAACTGAGCGGATTTTCATGTGGTTTTTATCAATAGATAGAGCGATTCACGAAGAAGGTTTAGGTGTATAACTTATTAAGGTTTTGTGTTAATTGGTTGAAATATGATGATGATTGTTGAAAATGTCTCTACTACCTGTGCGATGCCAGGGCTTCTTGCTAGTATAATATATGACGGAGTTATACGCGAACATACATAAAACAAATTTAACATTCAAATTGAGAATCTCCTTCGAAGTCGGTTAAAATATATCTATGTATGTATAACGTTGTTTTTTAGGGCCAACTGAAAACTATCTTTTTTATCAAACTAAGTTTTCTTATCTCTTTCCAATCTTTAATTACTCGTATTATTAAACAACGGAGCTTAAAACTACTTTAATTTTGGAATATATATATATATATAGGCAGTATGGGATTTTTCAACAACATTACAATTGACTTTATTGTTTCTAAAACATGCCACGTTAAATATTTTGAAAGGATTTGCATATTTTTTTAAATTTTTGTGTGACTATCCATTGAACACTCTGTAGACGTAACGTCGATAGTTTGTGTAAAATAAAAAATATAAAAATCGTTGTTTGTCGCATCATTTGCAACTGATACCTTATAAAGTAGAAAACAAGGAGTAGTATTGATTGTCCTAATTAAGTACTGTGAGCTGATTCCCAAACTAAGCTATATTTAAAGCTAAATATAGCGATGATATCGCGTGGCTTGCAGACAAAAAAAAACTTATAAACAGTATAGAAACATACCTAATTAATATTTTTTTTAAATCAATTAAAAAGCTAACACTTAGTTCTTACAGAGACAACTCCAAGTAAGTCGCTCATACCCGTAGGCAATGCTAACTCCTCACCATGAGACCAATCGTAATATATTTGTTTCAGCCTTAGTTGTATAAAGATACTAAATGGAATCTCCAAGGGATCATAGCTGAAACTCTGTCGGTACAATTTCAGTCATATTTTAGTTATATTTTTTAGGATTCCGTTCCTCGAAAAGAAAAACGGAATCCTTATATGATCACTTTGTTGTCCGTGTGTCTGTCTGTCTGTCTGTCTGAGAATACCTATATTTTTCAGGAACTCGTAGACGCATCAAGTTGAATTTTATACCAAATAGTTATGTCTGCGGTCCCTTAAAGTTATAAAAAAACAAACTTCTAAGTCAACGCCATCAAAAGAAACGATGTAAGCCTTAGATTTGACCAAATTTAAACATTGCGCAGGTAAATCAAAACTTATAGTTATACTTCCCATTGACCTAGAATTACGATATTTGGTAAGAAGCAAGGTCTGACATCACAAGTAAAGGAAAAAATCCGAAAGTCGTTAATTTTCTGTTATCCTACTAATATTACAAACGTGAAAGTTTGTGAGGATGTATGGATGTTTGTTACTCTTTCACGCAAAAACTACTGAATGGATTTTATTGAAACTTTACAATAATATAGCTTATATATCAGAATAACACATAGGCTATAACTCATGAAGATGAATTATAGCCTATTAAATTCAAGGAGTGCTAAGTAAGTCGGAAAAAAATCTGTCATCTGCGAGCTATTCTGGCGTGCGGTGGGAAACTGTAAAAGTTACACGAATATAATGTACGGTGGGATTGTTTCTCTTAAATAGTTCTACAAAAAAGTCCGCGACAGTATATATCTATCTTTTATGTGTAAGCCATTATTACCAAAATAGTGAACCATAAATACATATCGCTTCTGATATTCAAAGTAGATAAACTTTGTCTTTGAAAGTACGTAATTTGGTCAAATATTTTAAAAGTTACGACTATAATATAAAACTGCGGGTGACGGGGGGGGGGGGGGCAGACGCGTGAGTGCAGACGTTGTTGACAGTTGTGTCTTCAAGGCACTAGCTAGATTTATTAAATGGCTCTGTATACATACATTTCACATTTCTATAATATACTAGCAACCCTCCCCTGCTTCGCACGGGTACAAATTATACACCTAAAACTTCCCCATGAATCACTCTATATAATAGTGAAAACCGCATGAAAATTCGTTTTGTAGTTTTTCAGTTTATCGCGAACGGACAGACGGACGCGGCGGGGACTTTGTTTTATAATATGTAGTGAAGATATTTGAAAGTTTGTGAGGATGTATCGATGTTTATTACTCTTTCGCGCAAAAACTACTGAATTGATTGAGATGATACTTCGTATGTAGAAGGCTGGAGGCCTGGATTAACACATAGGCTACTTTTATCCCGATATTCCCATGGCATCTGAGTTACGCGGGTGAAACCGTGGGGCACAGCTAGTATCACATAAAAATATATATATGATTAGAAACGTATATTTTGTGGTTGGAAAGTTGACTATGTACATCAAATCTATGCATCGGAGAGTATTCTTAGAACTGTAAAGTTCAGTTAGTCTCTCGGAAAAGACGGGCAAAAATCTACATACAAGTTTGTTTGCATAAGGAACCCGCGGTGCGCGAGTCAGACTCGCACTTGTCCGGTTTTTTATAGAAGTCTACACTTAAGATTCTTACTCTCGTTAGGCAACGCAAAAGTTAACTTTAGTTGCGATTCAAACGGTCTGTTTTTCACAATTCTATTCAATTTGTTCGTGAATTAATTCAATTCTCCCTTCGTTCGTGCTGCATTAACCAAATGTATTCATGAGGTGAACACGCAGACAAGCGTTAGCTTTAAGAAAAATGAGAGAAAAAATATGAATTTACGAATTTTTATTGGTCTTAATAATTCTATGGTTGTTTTGCTTAAAGGATTTTAGTGAGATGTATGAAGAGCCATATCGCATAGGCGATAAGCGTTATTACTGTAGGTACGCTTCAGAAAGAGCTACGCTGGCTTGCCAGGTAATGAGTGGGGAAAAATACTGGAAAATTCGCAACTATGGTTAGCAGTATAATAACTATCTAGATATTTATTTAATATTTATATTTATAGGTAAGTACGTCTATAAATACTCGTACTTGTAACACCTCACAAACCCATTTAATTTTTAAAAAAATACTATTAACATGGGGTCACACAGTACTAGTATTCTTGTTAACCCCTCCAGCTAAGCTAAAATGCTTGTGTTAGTGCCTTCAGGTCGATAGTGCACTGGGTGGGGTTCGAACCCGCAACCATTCGATCGCAAGTCGCTTTTATTCCAATGAGTCCCTGGCAACACTAGGTACTCACTAGTAATAACACAACTCTTCTTTATGGCTTCCCTGATTTGGAAGACCTAATTGGAATAGAAACATACTTTGCCCTATGCTATACAATGGCTTCCCACAGTGGCCGCCTTATACTCCCAATACTCACAAAATTAGTAAAATTAAATGTTTTTTATTTAAATAAACAATATCCTTCCAACTCGCCTCTTACAAGACATAGATATCTTTTATTTACCAAGATCTGAAATATAAATATAACCTCAAAACATCTCGACGTAATGAAATTCTTATCTCGAGTCTCCCTTCAGTGAAAATATTATTTTTATGGCATTAATGCGAAAACTGTGTATTGTGGCGCAAAAGTGATGGATCGGTTGCCAATTGGTAATATAATGAAGAGCATCTCTTTGATGTATCGACCGTTTGTTTTGAATATCGTGATAGTTCAATATTTAACTAATCTTTACTCAACACTGATGGATGCATAGGTCTTGTAAGCTTTGGCCTTTTATATTTTTTTTGAAATTTAATACAAATCCTGATCCTGTCCAGGAATTGGCAGTACAGCTGCCTTACTCCCGATAGATTCGATTTTGAAAACTGAATAGAATTTGATTAAAATTAATGTCAGTTCGTAGTCTTGATTTCTACACTTAATGAAAATATATGATTTGCTAAATATTTCATCACATTGAAAAACCTACACGTGAATTATAACATATGATTAGGTGACGTAACCAAACCGCGTATAATATGCAACAAATTATCATTAATTTTACGAAACGCACTGCCATGAAACTGTAGATAATCGCATAAGAAAATACACTCCTTATTCATATATTTATAACTAGCAGTTCCCTCGCGGCTTCGCTCGCGTGTACATATTTATATCTCTTGCGTGTAACCCAAAATCTTTTTTCACAATAAAAATAGCCTTAGTTACTCCTTATAACACTAGCTATCTACCAGTGCCGTGGAAATAGGTCTACTCGTTCCGGAGATTAGCCAAACAAACAGACCGACAGACAGACGGACAGTCAGATAAAAATTTTAAAAACTGATTTTTAGGCATAGGTATCGTACAAATAACTGTATGAGCTTAAAAAAACGAATATTTTGACATTACAAACAGACACTTCAATTTTATTTATTTGTATTGAAGATTGGGTAACAGCTTGACTGAAGATGTATATTCTACAGTAGTAGTAGTAACATTGCCAACTATTAGGAGTATTTGGACTAATTTGGAGGTACCCACATTAATCTACCATGATTGAAGTAATGTGCAATAAACTAAAATAAACATTTATTTAAAACATTCATATGACTCATTACAATCCTGCCATACCTGAAACACAAATAGAAGCGTCATTATTTTAATAGTCACACAGCAAAAAATACTTATATTCAAAGGAGATGATTAACTGCGCCTCCCAGTTTTATTCATTTTTATTCATTCTATATTCACACCCGACGCTTGCTCAATGTATTCATAGTGTTTGTACCGGAGCTCGGTGAATTTTTTACCCTCAATTTCACCCCGACTTTTCTGCTCTTTTGACGGATTCTGACGCAGGACTAATCTGTTGATATTGATACAGAGTCCCGAGATGTTTAAAAAGACTTTCGTGTGATTTTTTGTATTGAAAGGTATATTACCTATCTTAGCTTCTTTGAAACGTGTTGTGTAAATGTGGAATTTATGCAGGGTTTTGCTTGGACACCAGTGTATCGTAAAGGTTTTGTGTGTTATTATGTCATGATTTGATAATATATGCCCAGATGTATTTATCATAAAAATTTATCAAATTATTATCAAAATAGGTACAGTTGCATGTTTGACCTAGTGATACGCTGGTATAGTATTTCTTTAGATAGGTTATAATATGTTTATCGTCACAAGAGAAGTTTATTATTAAAGAACATTAAATAGATAATTTGAAATTGTAAAAAAAAATCACAATAACAAATCACATAAACAGACACCACGACATGCGTATGGCACAAGGTTAGGTAACTTGTGTATTTGTTAAGAATATACTTATTACGTCCGGTTATCCTCTAAATTACGTGATCTGCTGCTAATAAAGAAACGCAATGACCGGTTTGTAGTTGGATAGTTGGATTTATCATCCTTTACTTGGCCTCATAAAATAAGTTAATTAATGCTTGCATTGCTTTTCACCGCGTGAGTGAGGTTACCGGAGGCTACTCTTCCCTCTCCCCTATTCCCGTCCTTCCCCTCTTAGGAATTTTATTAGAATTAGGAATGGGTTCACAAGAATTTTAGTCACATTACTAAAATACACTTTTAACTCACTACATATTCCCCAATCGTGCGATGCCAACTTCAACTGGAAAATTTATTAGTCCTTATTTATTTGTCTGGTGTTATATGACCTACAACATGACAACTGACAAGTCTCAACCATTTTAAATATAAACTGTAACGGTTGTAGGAAGCGATGTTAAACACTCAAATAATTTTGTTCATCTTCACCATACTTCACTAACTCAATTTCCCAAACGACCACAGTTTTACTTGCCGTCAAATCCTAAAACTTGTTATAACATGAATGATTAAATTTGTCGGCCATGTCTGAAAGTCGAGCGCCCCATGAGTCAACACTTCGATGCACTTCTCCGTGCAGTTCAATTGAAATTTGAGCAAGTTACGCCCTTAGGGACAGAATTACACGCGGACATGTGTGGTGTACTGAATAGCGCAACAGTATGAATAAGGACTTATGTATTTCATTTAGATGTTTTATCTGTGTTTAGAATTTGAAGGATACAGTTTTTAAATCAGAAATGTTGTAATTATTTAAATATTTTAAAACATGTAAAGCACTAACATTATATAAATAGTGACCTGTGATAACGTCATCTGTTGAACTTATTTTATACAGCTAAGTTTACAAACAAGCACACGCCTGACATAAAATATGTCAAGTGTAAATACATACAACGTGTCACCCGTACGTTAACAAACTTATCCCCCCCCCACATGAGGCACTGTTTTTTTTTTTTAATGGTATAGGGGGCAAACGAGCAGAGACTTGGGCACCTGTAACTCAAGAGTCAGAAGTGCATTGCCACCCTTTGAGGTGATAGTAGGGGAAGAGGGGGAGAGGGGAAATAGCGGGAAGACGGGAGAGGGGGATTAGAGGGGAAGAGAGGGGGGAGAGGGAAGAGATAGGGCCTCTGGTAAGCTCACTCACGCGGCGAAAAGCAATGCAAGCATTGTTCCACTGCGGTTTTCTGTAAGGTCGTGGTATCGAGAGGTGCCGGCCCATACGTGCCGAAGCATCGCTCTCCCTGATCTCCTGATCCTTCCCTTTTTAGAAAAAAAGAAACAGCACTAAAATTCCGACTTTTAAACTTTCGCGTTTCATGATATAATTATGTATTTATACGGCAATTGACTGCATTGAAGATAGTAGTTCTGATTCAGCATACGGAATATTAGTATAATTATATATTTATACGGGAATTATCGCGATTATGAAATAAGTATTACATACAATAATAATTACATACATTCAATCAGGCAATT
This sequence comes from Callimorpha dominula, assembly GCA_949752705.1. NCBI lineage: Eukaryota > Metazoa > Arthropoda > Insecta > Lepidoptera > Erebidae > Callimorpha > Callimorpha dominula. The sequence goes on along the minus strand of OX457010.1, from coordinate 8,471,864 downwards.
CAGAGAATTGCCTGATTGATTGATTTGATTGAATTGATTGTATGGCAGTTAATTCAATTCAAACAGACCCCACCCAATTCAATTCAAGCAGAAATCCTTACATGTTTCCTCTTTTATCTTTACTTTTCTCAGAATATCATAAAATTTACAAAAACTTGAAAATATGTAACAGAAATTGTAAAGTTGTAACAATGGATTGTTAAGTTGAAGTTTCAAATGCTTCTTGTGTTTCTTAAATAATTTAATATTAGACTGAAGGTTATATTTGTGAAATGTCGTTAATCTTTTAGCAAAGTTTTCATAATCAGTTTCAAAAATAAGACTTTAAATCTTTTCACTCGAACTCTTTCCAAACATTCATCCTACTAAAATATTTGTCTAAGAGCTCTACAAAACTTCAAAGGCAATCTTTCCCGAACTACATAATTACTACCTCCCAACGTGTTAAAACTAAAAGAAATACTATGAAGACATCCAAGTAATCTACCATCGGCATCGTCCCGAAGGCGTAACGAAACGGAACGAAATAGTGTGAAAACGTAGAAAAAAAGTTAAAAAATGAACCTCGACAGAATCCCGAGTGAATCCGAGAGACGGAATGAAAATTGGATTTGCCTCTGATTGGATTTTTATTTACTTAAGACAAGAAAAATTTCCGTCGTCGTTGGTACGGCATTCTTATAAATGATTTAGAGATCCCCTAGTCTCGTCTGACTGATTAAGTAGCGAGGTTCTGTATGTTTCGCTCTTACGTCCTTAGACAATTGGAATTCGGAAATGTTTTAGTGAAAGATAAATGGGGCTTTGAAATAGTGTTTTATCAAGTGACGTTTATTTTATACAAGTATATGTGAGATAAGTTGTAACGTTAATGGACATTAAACTGCTTTCAATTGTATTAATTATTATTTTACTGCTTCAGTTTTAACTTGTTATTATCGATAATGTTGTACGTGCTAATCCCAGGAATTGTGAGCTCGAGAAACAAATACACCAAGCTACTCTAAAATATTAGAAACAGAGTGAGAGGAGTAGAAAAACAAACCTATTTAGAACGTTCTAATGAATTAGAATCTTACTTACTATAGAAACACAGTAGAAGCGAAACTTTGGATGGACGGATGTTTGTGACTTAATCACGCCAGAACGGATGAACAGATCAGGATGAAATTTGGCGTAGAGATAAATTATTGTCTAAAATAGCACGTAGGCTACTTTTATCCCGGAAAATGTACGGTTCCGACACCGAAATTTCCACGCGAGCGAAATTGCGGGCAACAGATGAGAGATTTGATATGATATTTTTTGATTAATGTTTTGCTCATTAGTATTTGTTTCTATATAAAATTATATGACTATCAAATGCCTTGTTATTTCTGCGTTATAGTTTGATATCCGAGTATGTTACCTATGTTACCTATGTTGTACCTATGTTACTCCTTAACCAAATTTCCATCTAAATCCTAGATGGTATTTTAAAGATTTTCAATGTCTAGAAATTTTAATAAGATTATGGTTACATTTAAAGTATTTGTAATGTCTGCAAATGCTATGTAATATTTGTAGGAGAAAACATAGCACTCATCACTACAAAACATTTAAATACCAAACGAACTCGGACAACGGCGGACCTGGGCATCTGTTTTATGCAGAAACACGGATTATACAAAATTGGAATGGACACTGCACATTTATATTAGAGATATTTCGTAAGAGTCTATTCGATATATGATTATATCACAGAGTTTTTATTCCATTGAATGCATATTTAGTGAAAATTAGAAACTATATTTTGAAATTCGAAATAAAACAATCACTATCATTTCTATACTACCAAAATCGCAAAAACAAACGGCACAAATTATGTAAAACGGTCACCTTAGCTAATGGATGTCTGCAAAACCAGGTGGTATACTTGCGCGTTGCCATCTCTGTAATTTTTTTTATACATTTTTCTACGAACTATGCCATTGAAGCTCCGAACGCCAATAGGTCACGCGTCTCATGGTATTACGATACTAGCTATTGGCAGGTATTATCACAAATTACTACAACTGAGGACCAATATTTTAGTATTGTTGGTTTATATAATGGTGGCCTTAAATTTTGAGACTTCAATGTAGCGTACCATCAGTTCAACTGTATTTCTCCTAATGTTTCGTAGTGATAGACCCATTTTCTGTCTGTATACTGCGGTTATCATCATCGTTATTCCAGAAAAATAATGTCCACTGCTGGATATTGGCCTATTTTAAAAGATAAATTAGTCTATGGTATACAAGTAGGTTAAAATTCTCAATTCGCCATTGATAATTTTGGACTATTTCACATTGTTTTTGTGTGACGTAAATAATTATATTAAGTGTTATAATGTGCCTATTACTCTGAAGTTAGATACTTTTTAGTGATATAATTTAAATAAACGTATATTTAATTTAATTTTAAATCGTTTTAAATACTGTGACAGGTATGACTTTCGCTTTAAATAATTAATCACCATTTTAAAGAAATAATGAATCATCTATTAAGTATCAGTTCATGCCATTCGGACTCACGGAATCTGAAATATATTAAAACTTATCCAAGTCATCGCTTCAAAGATATCTCACCCTAAGTCGTTTTGGAATGGGAATCCATTATAGGTTATTTATGGTGTAGCGGCGCAAAATATTTATCTGTTCGATAATGCGTCGGACGCTCCCCAGTGGTACGTCGCGTCATGCGACCGGAAATGAACCCAGACCGACGCCAAGTAAAATATTATTATATCCAAAATAAATAATAGTAACACAGGCTTTTTCAATTTTGAAAGCTTTTATATATTTTTGTTTCTGGATTTGTATGTGAGGATCTTTTTAAAGATAGCAATGATTTCTACTTCGATGGCTATATTTGATTGGAAGTAGTGAGAACGAAACCATGACTTTGTTCTGCGCAGTTTCCTAGTCTCCATGCTGCTACTGAAAATTCTCTTATAAAAACCCCAACAACAATTTTTAAAATATTGCTGTATATTATGCAAGTATAATAAACAATTTAGTTTTAAGGTAGTTACAGGGAGTTTAAAAGTCAATAAAACAAGACATCATAAGTATTAATAATAATAGTAAACCATTTATTTCGGGTTGCAAAGGTGAACAATTTAACACAAATATACATACTTATAACATTTGAAATTAGTAAATAAAACTTAAAACTATATCAGTAGCGCTTTATTTGCTTAGCATGACCACCAATAAAGTTTTACACCATAATAATACAGAACGTGGTACATTGTAAATATAATAGATATATAATAGATTGTCGATGGTTTGGTGCGTATAGTGTGTAGAAGTGCTAGCTAGACATTTTAAATGTCACATTTTAGATCGCAGATCTGGGATCGTAAGAATGCTTCCATTAGAGCTTTACCTTCCGTCAACATTGCGTCTCTGGCCATCATAAACAGATCTGTAAAATGTTTATTTAAATGTGTATTTATATTTCTCAAACCAACTACGTGTACTAGGGTTTCATTATAAAAATTACCTGTCAAGTCTATCCCCTCCAGTCCAGGGCCCTTTTTTAAGATCACGTCACTTGCATCCGGTATCAAGGCATACACGTAACAAGAGGACATATTTATGTCACTTACATTTAAAATAGTCATTGTCAATTTCAAATCCTCTGAAATACAACAAATTGTAAATTACTTCAAATGGTGACAAAGCTTGTACTTATTCTGATTTGATTTAGACATAATATGATAACTGATTTATTGCATTTAAATCAGTTCAAAGGCATTTGGAAGATTGTTTAATTTTTTTTAACAAACCTTTAAAACAAAATATTCAAAATGGGAAAAAAGAATTAGCGATCTATGATTTAATACGGAGACTTTAAAAATCTAGTATATATTTTTCGCAATTTGGACATGTTCCTGAATATATTTTTGTTAGTTTTCATTACGGCTGCTTGTATTTTTTAATAAAAACAGCAATTGCAGACTTGATCTGCTTGTGTTCGTGCTAGAAATTACTTTTAGAAGTAAAAAATCTAGAACACTGCTTGCTTTACTGAACCTTTACTTGTAATGTAATGTATACTTACTAAATTCAGTACTCGTGTAGTCTTTTAATTCGGTAGGAGCTCGACCCATGCGGTAATGAACCATCTCGGTTTTTTGTGAATCGATCACGATTTTGTCAAATGCGACTTCCATTACCAAAATGTCTGTCTTATTGTTTATGCTAGAAAATGAGGAGGACCTATTTATTTAAAACCATCTTTAAATTATAAATACTATTATTACCATTTTTGTTATCGCTTTAAGCTTCTGAAACGCGTTTGCTGAATCTAAACAAGGCAATGAATTTTAAAGTCAATGGTTCCTGTTTGTCAAAAAAATATTAAATGAGGGTATCATTAATATAAAATCCATAACTTACAGTACTTTCCATGCTCTGACTACGGCTCTTTTAAACTTTTACATTTCGTGGTACCACAATTCCATTTATCATCTTTCTATTTTCTACTAACTATTGAGCAAAAAAAGAATTGTCGCTCTTAGTCCTGCTTCTAGCTCTGATACTTTTATTGTTTTATTTCTGGTTCAATCCCTGCATGCTCTAGGTTATGTTATATGGACTATTAGTACTGTTAGGTAGTAATTTGTAGTATTTCAAAATCCATGTACCAGATTTGAGACATGTCATGCTCCACAAGATGGTCATTTAGAGGATTTGCAAATAATAAATAGAGGCTGTGTAATGCGTCTTAGATATTGGAAGACTTTTTAGTTTTTGTTTAAATTAAGAAACTTACTAGAATTCCTCAATTCGGCCCTGATCCAAACCTTTGACCTCGGCGTTGTGGATAGTAGCGGTCATACCCACTACTGGAAGTTCAAACCGTTGCTGTTTTACTTTGATTATATGTGAATTAGGAGAACCAGGTGTGCACTTAAAATTCGTTACAAAGAAACTTTTTACGCAGTCCAGTTCGCCTTTCTGACATGGCCTCACGTGGTTCTCTGTAAATTATTAACAATAAATAGGCAATTAATTTAAAATATAAATTTGTAATAACTCATTTAAAAAAAAATCTCCCTTGACAGTTTTTATTGCCATCCAAAGGTTGGCTCTACGGAATCATTCGTGGTAATAAAGCTGCGCACATCACATACACATGTATTAAATAAAGTTAACTTCTATTCTTTTTCCAATTTTAAATGCTGGCGACAAAAGAACAAGTCAAAATCAAATTATAATACCTTTATTTCATAAAACTCCTAAAATAGGGCTTGTAATAGTATTTATTTTAATAAAAATATATACATCAACATAATTTCACCGCAACAATAAGTTGCTTTGTCGAAAGTAAAATTATTATAACAGTATATAGTACCGTGTTGCAAATAAAATTAAGATCGCTATCTGCCAGTGTACATTTATAACCGCCAATTTCCAAATAGTTGAGCCTTGAAAGAAGACATGCACAAAACCTCACGGCCAAACTCGTTTGTTTTATTTCAGTTAGTAAGTCAATTCAGTGAATCAACTACCCAACAAGAATAATTAAATGAATATTTAGGTCAATTCACAAAAGTCAAAAGAGATATTTTTTTAACAAGAAATTAATAATGTTGCATCCATAAAAAGATGTATGTTGAACACACGCTTAATTTATAAATATATTTAATATAAAATATAATAATAAATTGAATGAAAACCTTCACTTCCGGACGCCTGACTATTTCCAACGCCCAACACGAACACTAAGAAAAACAATATCTTCATGTTTGCACGTTACAAGATCGAATACTCACTGACAGATACTGTTGTCCGCTTCAGTATTTATCTTTAAATTTATACCAATTAAAATGGAAACTGTCGCGCGTTCAGAGAGGAAGTCCGCTAATACATATTTATCAAGTAACTTGTCAGTTTGTATCAATTTTTAATCAATGAAAATGCTAATGTATTATAACATCGTTTTAAAAAAAGATTATAGTAACTTTAAGTACTCTGTCCAACAAAAAAATACATTACACTAAATAAGTTATTGTATCGAAAATATATAATTACTGGTGTCGATGAAGAAAAACAGCATATTAGAGGTCTCTGGCACTGCGGAAACTTTGCGACAACACTTGGATCCCTCTATCTATCTTAGTAGCAAATCTATATTACGTTCGTTGATGTTAAAAAATGGTGTCACACAAATAATTTGTTAAAACTTTTGAACCTTAGTATAGTAAAGTAATATGAAAACGGAATATTACTATTAAACCAAACATACATTGGTGATTAGTTATAAAGGATTAATTCCCCGTTATCCAAAAATCCGACCGATTTGCCATTTCAGTTGAAAAGAGTACTAACAGTTCCTCCCCTGAAAGCAAGGGAACTGAAAGTAGGTGTATATTTGGAATACAATTATTTTTCCTGGGTGGAAATCGAACCCACGATCTCTGGCTCAGTAGTCACTAACCACTAGATGAAAAGTAACTTACGAATACCTTACTTCTCCTCAAAAGATGGAAGAGATTGAAGAAAATTTTTTTTACAAATTCTACACAGACGAAGTCGTAGGTACCAACTAGTTCAAGGAATTACCTTAGGAAGCCTTATTTTTATTTGTACGTTGATGTTAAGGTACTGCTGGTTTTATGACGTTTTAACTATTGTAATTTTATTTAGTTAGTGTCAGCATCCTAGAGATAAAACTTTTAGACCGATATATCGATCATTAGCAGAGTTCACTGTTTATTTCCTATTTATGTATCTTTAAAGTAGCTGTATAGTGTAGCGTCTATGGTTTTTAGTTACTGAGCAACTCTATATGCTTGGCTTGCAAGAGGGAAAGTGTAAGGTCAATAATTATACAGACATTACATTAAATCACAAGGCTAGCTAAGTGGTAGCCGAGTAGGTTAGTACATTACAAGGTTATAAAATACTAGCCAGGTCAGTCATAGAATGGGTGACCATTCCTAACTCATTGAGACCCCTCCGAGCCTCGGAGAGCACGTTAAACCGTCGAGGTCTCGGTTGCCATGCGAACATCTGTGGCATTCGGTAGTTGGAGCTCTAAAAGAAATCGCCTAGTACCCAAGTATGCCATAAGACTCTGCCATTAGACCTCCACACTCCAAAGTGTGGAGGTCTCACAGCAGTGGCTTCACGTAAAAGCCGACCCCAACCTAGTTAGAAAAAGGTACGGAGGATGATTAACATAAAATTCCGAAAATCAACACCACACTCTTAACATTTTGCTTTTTGCAGGTTATAATTTTTAAATTTAAAATTTAATGGCTTTTTGTGCTACCCACTTTTACTACAGGAGGAAGCGCAAGCCGACTGCAATACAAGAACGGCGCCGGTGTTGGTACGGTACACTGGTAACATATATTTGCATTATCTAAGAAAGAGATATATTTTTCAAAATTGATAAATATCACTAGAATAATCATATGATGAATAAAATAACCTGTTTCAAAAGTTTTGACAAAGTATTTGTGTGTGAAACCATTTTTGATAACACCATACGAATGTAAGGGAATTATAGTTTTGCTGCTAAGGTCGTTAGAGATCCAATAGTTGACGCAAAGTTTCCGCAGTGCGAGAGATACTAAATCTGTGATTTTAGTTCAATAAAATTCTTGATTAAAAAACGTCTTTATTGACAAAAAAATATTCAAATTAACAAGTTACTTGATAAATATGCATTAGCGAACTTCCTCTCTGAACGCATGATAGATTGCATTTTAATTAGTAAAAATTCAGAGATAAATACTGCAGCGGACAACAGTATCTGTCAGTCAGTATCTGATCTTGTAACGTGCAAACATGAAGATTTTGTTGTTCTTAGTGTTCGTGTTGGGCGCTGGAAGTAGTCAGGCGTCCGGAAGTGAAGGTTTTCATTCATTATTATTATATTATACATTCAATAAATACGTATTCTCACATTAAATTTGGATGTCTATAGAATACCTACATCTATTTTATGTATACAACAGTATTAATTTCATGGTACAAAATTTTGGTGAATTGACTAACATTTTTATTTTGGTGTAAACATACGTAAAAAACAAACTTTAAATTATTATCAGTAGGATAACATTGTGTAATTACATGAAATACAAAAATATCGGTTAAGACATTTTAAATCTGTAAACGAGTTTGGTTGTGAGTTTGTTTGCCGGATATTTTCTTTCGGGTAGTTACCGTTAAGTATGTGTAACATGGTACAATAGTTATTTATAGTTTTAATTTTTACTTTTGACAAAGCAATCAATTGTTGCGGTGACATTGTGTTAATCTATATTTTTTTGGTTAAAAACATTTTAAGCAAATTCTTAGAAATTCTTAGAGAAAAAAATATGTTTGACTAGACTTTAACACTGTCGCAGATATCCCTCGCACCGAGTACTCGGATGATGTGATGTTCTCTTGTCGCCAACACGGTAAATGAGAAAAATATTAGAGTTTTATTTATCACCAATAAAAGTTTACAAGAAATAAATCAAGAGGATGTATACAAAGGGCAGCTCTATTACTAAGAGTGATTTTTTAGAGTCATCCATTGAATGATCAAAATGACAATAAATTATAATTAACTCCCTTTACAACTTTCAAGGGACTTTTTAAAAGATAAATGTGTACTTCTAAACCACACACAATTTTTTTAATTGAAATTAATAATCTTATTATTGATAATTTACAGACAACCACGTGAGGCCATGTCAGAAAGGCGACCTTGACTGCGTAAAACGTTTCTTTGTAACGAATTTTACGTGCACACCTGGATCTCCTAATTCACACATAATCAAAGTAAAACAACAACGTTTTGAACTTCCAGTAGTGGGTATGACCGCTACTATCCACAACGCCGAGGTCAAAGGTTTGGATCAGGGCCGAATTGAGGAATTCTAGTAAGTTTCTTCATTTAAACAAAAACTAAAAAGTCTTCAAATTTCTGAGACGCATTTACACAGCCTCTATTTATTATTTGCAAATCCTCTAAATTACCAACTTCGGAAGCATGAAGTTTCTCTAATCTGCTACGTGGGTATTGAAATAATATTACTACCATACTGTACTGATAGTCCATAATACATAAACTAGAATAAGCATAGATTAAAAAAAGAATGATTAATAAAAGTATCATAAAGAAATTGATAGGTTGACAGACAGATACCAATGACCTTAACATTGTTTACCTTTTTGCTTAGAATCGGCAAAAGCGTTTTGGAAGCTTAAAGCGACAACAAAATAATATTAATTGTTTTTATAATTTATATATGCTTTAAGTAAATAGGTCCTCCTCATTTTCCAGCATAAACAACAAGACGGACATTTTGGTAATGGAAGTAGCATTTGATAAAATCGTGATAGATTCACAAAAAACCGAGATGGTTCATTACCGCATGGGTAGAGCACCTACCGAAGTAGAAGACTACACGAGTACTGTATTTAGTAAGTATACATCACATTACAAAAGTAAAGGCTAGAGCAAGCAGTTTTCTCTTAGTTTTTAGTTTTAAAATAAATTTCTACAACAAAACAAATCGGACAAACTGAACAAAATCAGTTAAAGTCTGCAATTGCTGTTTTGTTTATTGAAAAATATAAGCACCTGTATTGGAAACTAAAAAAAAAAAACATTTTCTGGCAGTTTTTGAGGTCTTCGTATTAAATCATAGATTACTTTTCTTTTTATCATTTTGTTAAAATTATATTTAAAGGGTTTAAGTGTAAATGTACCAGAATATTGAATACAAAATGAAACAAACTTCCGAAGCCTTTGGACTGAGTTACGGCAATTTTAACAGAAAAAGCGTTTTTTTTTCATACTTTCTCGTTATTTGAAGTAATTTATAACTTATTGTATTTCAGAGGATTTGAAATTGACGATGACTATTTTAAACGTAAGTGACATTAATATATCCTCTTGTAACGTGTATGCCTTGATACCGGATGCAAGTGACGTTACCTTAAAGAAAGGCCCTGGATTGGAAGGGATAGATTTGACAGGTAATTTTTGAAATGAAATCCAAGTATACATAGTTGGTTTGAGAAATAAAAATACACATATTAATCATTTTTTACAGATCTGTTTATGATGGCTAGAGATGCAATGTTGACAGAAGGTAAAGCTCTAATGGAAGCATTCTTACGATCCCAGATCTGCGATCTAAAATGTGACATTTAAAATGTCTAGCTAGCACTTCTACACACTATACGCACCAAACCATCGTCAATGTATTAGAGAAGAAAATCCAGGAACACATATTCTCTATTATATTAACAATGTACCACGTTCTTTACTGTTATTTTGTGAAACTTTTTTGTTGGTCATGTTAAGTAAGAAACGTGCAAGTAAAGCGCTACTAAAATAGTTTTAAATTATATTTTACTAATACCAAGTGTTATAAGTATGTATTTTTAGGTTAAATTGTTCAACTATGGGCCCTTGCAGGCTGAAATAAATGATTTATTATTTTTATTATTAATATTTTGTTTAAATTACCTTACAACTAACTTCAACTACCTTAAAACTATATAGTTGATTATAAAGTCCGATTTTAAACTACCTGTTACCTTACTGGTTCAGTTCACACGTACCTTTTGGTGTGTAATGACGTATACTGATAGGACTATACTCAGTCAGTCATAATAGAAAGACGGAAGGAGAGAAAAAGACAAAATAGTAAAAAAATATTTTTTTGCACTCTGATTTGTTTATTCTTTAATACATTTAAGTTATTTAACTAGAGATAGGCTACATATTGAAAAAAAAAACAGAAAAACTGTAAGTCTGACAATTGCGTAAGCAAACAAATTAGTATGTAGTTAGATAGTAAGTCCATCTCGGGAATCGATTCTCGAAGAATTTTGCCCGCTTTTATAAAAAACAAACTTAACTTAGCAGTGTTCAAAAAACTGTCCCAAACATCGATATACGACAAAGTCAACATTCCAACCGCATATAAGTTAGTAATCACCAAAAAATATTTTTACAAACAAATTAACAGCTTTCGGTTATTTTTACTTTACTTGTGCTGTAGCCTTGCTTGTTACCAAATTTGGTCAATGAGGAGTAGTAGTACCCTATAGATTTCGGTTTACCTGCGAAATGTTCAAATTTTTTAAACTTAAGACTTAAATGGTATCCTAACTTTTAAACTTTTGCGTTCCATGACATAATTATGTATTTACGGGAATTAACGTCAGGCAATTCAGAGGTATGTAATACCTTTTCGTGATCGCGTTAATTCCCGTAAATAATAAAAATGTGAGATTGACTGGACTCTTAAGGAGTAAATAAATAAAATGTATGTTCCAATTTTGTATAATCCGTGTTCAAATCTGTATGAAACAGATTCCCGAGTCCGCTGTTGTCTGAGTTCGATGGTTATTTAAAGGTTATATACACCAAAGTAAAATTCGTCTTTCGCAGAAAACGGGAAGATTCTTCAAGAATCGATTCTCGAGATGGACGTACTATCTACACATAAGTTTGTTTGCTTACGGGATCCTCGATATATACTATTCTTAGTTTAGTTCAATAAGGTTTATACCTTTTTTGAAAAGTGTTTGAATTTGATCCTTTGGCAACACTAAACAACCAGAAAATTTATTTTATTTAAATGGTAGTGTGTGGTGGTGTGTAGTGTGTTTAATGCTAGACGCCATGTTGCTCATTGGCTATTGCAAACGAGCAGACGGGTCACCTGATGGTAACTGACTACTATCGCCCATGGACACCTGCAATTTAAGAGTCACAATTGCGTTGCCGGCCTTTGAGGTGGGAGTACGCTCTTTTCTTGAAGGTTTGAAGGTCGTATCGACCATTTGTTATAGAGATTGGTTGTGCGAGGCAAAACAAATCCGCACAGTGGTGGATTGCCAATTATCCAGGTGATAGGGATGAAAGTTTTGTCGCTTTGAACGATGGCGAAACCCTGCGGCCGGTATAAGCCCGAACAATTCTCATGCACTCCTCATGATACAGGCGGTAGAGAATGCAGAGTGAAGCTACATCTCTACGCAACGCCAAGGGATCAAGCTTATCTGAAATATCCTGGCAATCGATGATTCGAGTCGCTCTCCGTTTAATGCGGTCCAGAGTAAGAAGCTGGTATTGGGGTGCTCCTGCATAGAAATGAGACAGTATTCCATATGTTCTCATAGTTATAACTGTTTTACGTAGTTTTTAGTTTGTTAAGCTTTAGATTATGTTATAAAGGCAGCAGTGTTTAGAATACGATAGTATTCGACGTGCAGCATTACAAAGTCAGAAGTCTGACGACTCTAGATCGCTGCGTATGCAAACTTATCGTAGAGGTCACGTGGCCTTACGATGTCAAGGGACGGACGAGTCTAGAGACCAGCATTAGGACGATTAAATTTGAAATGCCAAAACTTTGTATGGTACAGGCGATAGAGAATGCAGAGTGAAGCGACATCTCTACGCAACGCCAAGAATGCGGTCCAGAGGGAGAAGCTGGTAATGAGGTGTTCCTGCTCCTGCATAGATATGAGAACAGTATTCCATATGCTTATAAAGTTGCTGCACCTTATAAAGTTGTAGGCAGTTGACCAGGCTGAAATACTGTCTCGATCTGTTCAGCACACCTAGCTTCTTCGATGCTAATTAATGATAGAAATAGAATAATACATCTATAGGGCTTATTTTGGGTAGAGGAGTAAGTACTCATCTACCCAAAATAAGCTAAGGCAGAAAGTTCTGCCTTAAGAAAAACCATTGTCTTTGGTAATATTTAAGTTAAATACACGTGACGTGATAGCGTACTGTCATAGTGGCTTGCAACACGCATATTTGTGGAGCAGATAAAATAACTAAAAACTATGAAATTATTTATAAAATTTATTTCCTAAATTTATGAAATAAAACTAACATTTTCCGATTGCCTGTTGCCTAAACTATACATTATGTTCCTTAATCATAAAATACCCTATTTATGAACAAATTGATTATAATAACAATACCATATAAAAACTAAACAAAACAGAGTGTACACTAAGTTTTTTTAACTGTTTCCTCTCATTCTCTCCTTCTAGTATCTTCGCTGTAAGAACGTACACAGTACACAGACTGTCTTAGTTTAGTCCTATCAGTATTCGTACTTACGTAACATGAGGTATATGTTGACTAAATCGAACAGAACTAAAGTAACAAGTTGTTTGAAATTGGTCTTATAATTTGTGAGACTAGCGTATCTAAAGTGGTGTATTATATTATATGACTACAAAAACAATTTAGTTTTAAGGTTGCCGCAGGTAGATATAAGTTATTAAATTATTGTTATAATTACAGATAGTTGTTATTAAATTGCTTCTTATATATTTAACTATCCCCTCCAGTCATTGTAACAAAATTAACTCCTTACTGTTTACAGTTAGTAGTAAGGAAATTAAAACATCATAGTATTAACAATAAAATAGTAAACTATTTATTTCAGGCTGCAAAGGCATATAATTAAACAATTTAATATATATACATACTTATAACATTTGGTGTTAGTAAATATAACTTAAAACTATGTTAGTAGTGCTTTACGTGCACGTTTCTTACTTGAAATTACCAATAAAAAAATTTCACACAATTATAGTAAAGAACGTGGTACATTGTAAATATAATAGAGAATATGTGTTCCTGGATTTTCTTCTCAAATACATTGACGATGGTTTGGTGCGTATAGTGTGTAGAAGTGCTAGCTAGACATTTTAAATGTCGCATTTTAGATTACAGATCTGGGATCGTAAGAATGCTTCCATTAGAGCTTTACCTTCCGTCAACATTGCGTCTCTGGCCATCATAAACAGATCTGTAAAATGTTTATTTATATATGTATTTATATTTCTCAAACCAACTATGTGTACTAGGATTTTATTATAAAAACTACCTGTCAAGTCTATACCCTCCAGTCCAGGGCCCTTTTTTAAGATTACGTCACTTGCATCCGGTATCAAGGCATACACGTAACAAGAAGACATATTAATGTCACTTTCATTTAAAATAGTCATTGTTAATTTCAAATCCTCTGAAATTCAACAAATTATAAATTACTACAAATAATGACAAAGTTTGGAAAAAACTATTTTGTGTTAGAATAGAATTGCATTAACTCAGCCAAAAAGTTTCGGAAGTTTGTTTCATTTTGTTCTTAAGATTCTGGTATATTTTCTCTTAAACCCTTTATACATAGTTGAAACAAAATATGCAAAGTTATAAAAAGTATAGCAATCTCTGATTTAATACGAATATCTCAAAAAGTTCCAGAAAATATATTTTTCATGTTTAGTTTGAACCAAAACAGCAATTGTACACTTTAACTGATTTTGTTCGTACTAGAAATTACTTTTAGAACTAAAAACTAGAAGAACACTGCTTGTAATGTAATGGATACTTACTAAATATAGAACTTGTATAGTCTTCTACTTCGGTAGGTGCTCTACCCATGCGGTAATGAACCATCTCTGTTCTTTGTGAATCTATCACGATTTTATCAAATGCGACTTCCATTACCAAAATATCTGTCTTATTATTTATGCTGGAAAATGAATAGGACCTATATATTTAAAAGCATCTATAAATTATAAATATAATTAGTAATATTTTGTTATCGCTTTAAGCTTCTGTTAAGATGTTAAGGTCATTGGTTTCTGCCTGTCAATCTCTTTGGTTCACTAATGTTTGACAAAAAACGAATGACAAATGATCATTTTCAAAATAACATATTAAAACTAATCATTTGACAAACATCTAACGTCGCAAACATATTACCTACTTTATAAGTAATCATTTGACAAAATAAAGATTTCGCTAATGTTTTACTTTGCAAATATTTCAAATGTTAATGTCATTCCAAAAGATTCATTTGACCAAGTACTTCGTTTGTCACATTTGTGATTTTACAAAACGGAACAGATGATTTCTAAGCAAGTACTAACTTCATGAAAATACTGATTCCGTTTGATAGATAGTCAATTTAAAAAAATACACGCTGCCGTAACCAACTAAAATAAGTAGAATTCGGTTCTGGCGTTGTGGTCGCAATTCTAACTTAACCTAAACCTAGCCATTTCTGTTCAATTGACCGACCCTACTAATGACTGATGATTTCGTAATGCATTTTGTCAAACGTTATTTATGCGTTGTTTTACCAATTAACATGATTATAAAAAGATTAGTTTGTCAAAAGTTGTTTTGATGTAATGAAATGTTGTCTTTCAGTTATTTGTCAAATGGGTTATTTACGATATTAATTAATTATCAATTTCATCAATACAAATAAATAAAAATGAAGTATCTGTTTGTAATGTCAAAATAATAGTTTTTTAAGCTCATACAGTTATTTGCACGATACCTGTGCCTAGAAATCTGTTTTTAAAATTTTTGTCTCTCTGTCTGTCTGTTTGTTCTGGCTAATCTCAGGAACGGGTCTACCGATTTCCACGGAACTTTCACTGGCAGATAGCTGGTGTTATAAGCAGTAACTTAGGCTCCTTTTATTTTGGAAAAATAATTAGGGTTGCGCGTAAAATATCTAAATATGTACACAAGTATACATTTACCTAACGTTATTTTTAAAATGAAAATTTTTGATTAGTTTTTTGGCAAGTGACAGGACACCAATATCTTTATGATACTTTTATCATTCTGTTTAAGTTCAAGCTATGCCTATTCTAGTTTATGCATGTTCACGTAGCAGATTAGAGAAAGGTCATGCTCCCTAAGATTGTCATTTAGATGAATTGCAAAAAATAAAAAGCAGCATTGTAATGCCACTCAGAATTTCGAAGCTTTTTAAATTTTTGTTTAAATGACGATACTTACTAGAATTCCTCAATGCGGCCCTGATCCAAACCTTTGACCTCGGCGTTGTGGATAGTAGCGGTCATACCCACTACTGGAAGTTCAAATCGTTGCTGTTTTACTTTGATTATATGTGAATTAGGAGTTCCAGGTGTGCACTTAAAATTCGTTACAAAGAAACGTTTTACGCAGTCCAGGTCGCCTTTCTGACATGGCCTCACGTGGTTGTCTGTAAATTATCAATAGTAAGATTATTATTTTAAAATATTTGTGTGTGGTTTAGAATCACAAATAAATGTTTTAAAAACCTCCCTTGAAAGATGTTTATTGCTGTTTTGTCTCTCTTATCTTAGAAATTACTCTTAGTGACAAAGCTGCCCTTTGTACTCATCTACTACATTAATTTTTTTGTAAACAACATTTTAATTGGTGTTAATTAAAGTTTTACTGCTATTCTTTTTCTAATTTACCATTTTGGCGATAACTGAACATCACATCATCCGGATACTCCGTACGAGGGATGTATGCGACAGTCAAAGTCAAGTTAATATCTTAATTTCATAAAACCCCTAAGAAATTGCTTAAAATGGTTTTTTTTTTAATTAAAAATTATAGATCAACACAATGTCACCGCCACAACAAATTGCTCTGTCAAAAGTAATATTATTATGACAATAAATAACAATCATACCGTATTGCACATAGTTAAGATCGCTATCTGCCATTGTCGATCTGTAACCACCTGTTTCCAAGTAGTTGAGCCTTGTGAGAAAATATCGGGCAAACAAACTCACCGCCAAACTCGTTTACAGATTTAAAATGTCTTAACCGTTTTTTTATATTTCAGTTGCTAATTCAATTCAGCCAGTCAATTACACAACGATATCCTACTGATGATAATTTCATGTTTGTTTTTGCGTATGTTTCATGATAATAAAATGTAAGTCATTTCACAAAAGTAAGGGGTGATATTTTATACCCGGAAATGTATTTCATACACACCCAAATTTAATCTAAGAATACGTATTTATTTAATATATAAAATAATAAAACTGAATGAAAACCTTTACTTCCGGACGCCTTACTACTTCCAACGCCCAACACGAACACTAAGAACAACAAAATCTTCATGTTTGCACGTTACAAGATCAGATACTGACTGACAGATACTGTTATCCGCTTCAGTATTTATCTCTGAATTTATACTATTTAAAATGCAAGCTATCGTGCGTTCAGAAAGGAAGTGCGCTAATACAAATTCATCAAGTAACTTGTTAAGTTGAATCATTTTTAATCAATAAAAATGCTAATTTGGAGGACACCTAACGAAGTACTCTCAATTTTTTTATGTTTCTGCGTGTTCTTTTTTTTACTGTGCATATTTGATAGTTAGGAAGCTATTGCTATGCTATTACAGAAAGTAGTAATGAGAACTCGTTAAAAGTGATTTTAACTTGCATCTTGTGAAGCGGGTTCGGGCATCAGTGATTACCTAGAACACAGATAATATAATACTATACTAGAATAAGTAACTTTTATATGTTACTTTTTTCTCTAAATCTGCTAGTTTTTGTAAATAAAATACAAACATATGTTGTGTTTAATAAAGAAATACGTTACTATAGTGGAAAAACTGAGTGTTGTTTGCAGGAGGAGTGTTTTACAACGGTGTCTCCAATTGGATCTAGTGGGTACAAACGAGACAAATAATTATAAATTTGTCAAAAGGTAATTTTTGAAAGTTCACGGCTATTCTAATATTCAACAGTCATAATGAGTATCTCGGGTAGTATTTAAGAAGCACTTGATGCTGTAATGCTTGAAGGTAACAATTATACAACAATATATTTCGGTGCATTTCCTCTAGAACCAAGTCTGATTAGCGATGAAAAAGAAATTGACGGACAAAGAAATGAGGACAAAGCATTGCTATTGCTATAAAACTGTGAAGCCTATCATTGACTTTATAGTTTCACTGAATGCTATGTAAATTTTGCCTCCCTTTGGGATAAGTGAAGAAATGGAACGCTGTGGATAAAAAAAAAAGTGTACGTTGGCAAGGATATGGGCGCTGTAGATCAAGTTAATCAATCAATTTCACTATACCGCAGTGCTATGCATTGCAAAATATGTCGGAGGGTTTTTTCCCACGTAGGTATATCTACGCTGTTTTTTGTTATGGATAGGGGCAAACGAACAGACGGGTCTCCTGATGGTAAGTGACTACCCCCGCCCATGGGCACCTGCTGCTCAAGAGTCCCAAGTGTGTTACCGGCCTTTAAGATGAGAGTAGGGGAAGGGGGAAAGAGGGAGAATAGGGGGAAAAGGGGGTAACCTCACTCACTCGGTCTTTGAATCAAAAAGAAAGTATTGCTCCTCTGCCGGTTTTCTGTGAGGCCGTAGTATCACACCAGTTGAGCCGGCCCATACGTGCCGAAGCATGGCTCTCCCACGATCTAACCTTGGCAAACGCATGAGCTCTTTACCTTCTAATTTCAATTTCCAAACTTATATTCTAAATTTGGTGGAGTTGGTCACTATCCTCAAAAACTTTCTCAACTAAAGAGATGTACCGTGTGTAATAAAAATGTGGGGGGTATGTTTGAACTGTACAACCTATGTGAAAACGTTATGCATTGAAAGAATTTTTTTTTGAAAATTTTCACAATGCTCAAGCCCACTGTCCCCATTTGAGGCCGGTTTTTTTTTTCAATGAAGGAAATATTTTTTAGTTTCTTTGATTTTGTTACACCCACTTCTAAATTTTGGTATATCCTCTACAAATTTAAATTTGGGTACAAATGGGTTAAAAACGTTTATTATTACTTCAAGCTACTATAATCAATAAAAAGCGCATAACACTAAATCAGTTATTGTATTTTTATACAAAAGTTGGTTATTGGTGTCGATTGACACAAACAACAGATAAGGTGTCTTTTGCACTGCGAAAACTTTACGTCAACTCTTGGATCTGTAGCGACTTTAGCAAGAAAACTATAACGATACATTCGTATGGCGTTATCAAAAATGGTGGATACACAGGGTATTACTTAACTCACTTAGCAAAAAATACATTGGTTATTACTCTAGTGAAATTTATTAATGTTGAAGTGAAAAATATAGCCCATTCTCAAACATGTTCATTTCACTGTAGCGTACCGATCTCAATTATGTTTTTCATTAATAACATGAAAATCAAATAAAGTTTACAGTTTTCATGAAAATATGTCCTAAATCTTGAGTAGACTTGGTTATACATGGTTCCAGTACTTTTGGCAAACGTTCGAGTGAGAATCTATTTTTTGTGGTTTTTGGGTGTAATATTCTGCTAAGACTGCTGCTGGTTTTAAGAAGTTTTAACTGTTGTACCTTAATTTAGTTAATACCACAATCAGCATCCTGGAGATAAAATGTAGACCGGTTTTATTTATTATTGACCGAGTGACATATCGATCATCAGCATAGTTTACTGTTTATTTCCAATATTATTTATCTTTAAAGTAGCTGTATATTGTAGCGTCTAAGGTTTTTAGTTACTGAGCAACTCTGTATGCTTGACTTGCAAGCGGGTTTTCGTGGAAAGTGTTGATAATAAATAAGGCAAACCAACAACATTTGATATAAAAATATAGTGTTAGATTTAAAATATAAGCACATTAACGTAAATTCACAAATTATTTTCATTTAGAGTCCCGGATATCCACACTACACTCTTGTCGGTCTGCTTTTTTCTCGGGATATCATTTTTTAATTTAAAATCTACTTTTGCTACCCATTCACACACTAGGAACAAACGCAAGCCGACTGCAACAAAACAACGAGGTCGGTACGCTACAGTGATCCTTACTAATATTATAAATGCGAAAGTAACTCTGTCTATGTGTCTGTCTGTCGCCCTTTCACGCCAAACCTACTGAACCGATTTAAATGAAATTTGGTACACAGATAGTCTAGAGCCTGAGAAAGGACATAGGCTACTTTTTAATAAGGGGGTATAAGGGGTGGAAAAGTTGTATGGAAGTATCGTCAATTAGCCTAAATAATTAAAAATTCTACCCAAAGACACTATTCCACGCGGACGAAGTGGCGGGCACAGCTAGTAATATATATTTGCAATATCTGAGGATGAGATGTATTTTACAAAATTGATAAATGTTACTAGAATAATCACCAATGTATTTTTGGTTTAGTAGTAGTGACCTGTTTTCATATTACTGTATTGTACTGCGTTTCAAAAGTTTTGACAAAGTATTTGTATGTGTAACCATTTTTGATACCACCATACAAACGTAGTTTTGTAGTTTTGCTGCTAAGGTCAATAGATATGAGTTGACGCAGTTTCCGCAGTGCAAGAGACACCTAATCTATTGTTTGTGTCCAATAACTGACCTAACGTTATGCATTTTATGTTAATTATGGCATCACTTGAAGTAATAATTAACATGTTTAGTAACGATCTGAAAATAAATTTGTATTGATTAAAAATGTTTCAAATTAACAAGTTAATTGATAAATATGTATTAGCGAACTTCCTCTCCGAACGCACGACAGATTGCATTTTAAATAGTATAGATTTAGAGATAAATACTGAAGCGGAAAACAGTATCTGTCAGTCAGTATCTGATCTTGTAACGTGCAAACATGAAGATTTTGTTGTTCTTAGTGTTCGTGTTGGGCGTTGGAAGTAGTCAGGCGTCCGGAAGCGAAGGTTTTCATTCAGTATTATTATATTATATCTAAACTAATATTATAAAGAGGAAACATTTGTGTGTGTATGTTTGTAATGCTTTCACACAAAAACTACTGGACCGATTACGATGAAACTTGGTATGTAGATTGCTGGAGACCTGGATTAACGCATAGATTCAGACGGGATCGGGACATACGCGTATGAAACCGCGAGGCGTTGCTAGTATTAAATATATATGTTTTCTTAAAATAATTTTTAGTGGATATAAAATACATATTTTTATGGATACAATAGTAGTAATGTCTGGGTACTATTAACAACTATTACAAATATTACCCCTGACTTTTATAAGTTTACATACATTTTTTATTATGATGCGCAAAATACAAACATGAAATTATCATCAATAGGATATTGTGGTGTAATTTACTGGCTGGATTAAATTACTAACTGAAATATAAAAAAATCGGTTAACACATTTAATCGGTTAAATTAGTAGATAAACAAGTTTGGCTGTGAGTTTGTTTGCCCGATTTATCTCATAAGGCTGAACTATTACGAAACAGGCGGTAAAAGATCGACAATGGCATTATTAGCAACATGGTATACTTGTTATTTATTATTATAATAATTTTACTTTTGACAAAACAATCTATTGTTGCGGTGACATTGTGTAAATCTACAATTTTTTATATGAAAAAATACAATA
Source organism: Callimorpha dominula (assembly GCA_949752705.1). Lineage (NCBI taxonomy): Eukaryota > Metazoa > Arthropoda > Insecta > Lepidoptera > Erebidae > Callimorpha > Callimorpha dominula. Next base: position 8,450,640 of record OX457010.1, on the reverse strand, counting down.
TTTTAAGCAATTTTTAAGGAATTTAATGGATTAAAGATATTTTCCTTGATTTTCACATTGACGCTGTCGTAAATATCCCTCGTACGGAATACCAGGGTGGTGTGATGTTCTCTTATCGCCAACATGGAAACTTAGAATAAGAATAGAAGTAAGGTTTATTAAACACTTGTGTTGCTTTATTACTACGAGTGATTTCTCAGAGCCAACCTTTGGGTAGATAAAACGGCAATAAATAACTGTCATAGGATCTTTTTTTTTAAGGAGTTATTGTGTACTCCTAATTCATACACATATTTTAAATTAATAATCTTATTATTAATAATTTACAGACTACCACGTGAGGCCATGTCAGAAAGGCGACCTGGACTGCGTAAAACGTTTCTTTGTAACGAATTTTAAGTGCACACCTGGAACTCCTAATTCACATATAATCAAAGTAAAACAACAACGTTATGAACTTCCAGTAGTGGGTATGACCGCTACTATCCACAACGCCGAGGTCAAAGGTTTGGATCAGGGCCGCATTGAGGAATTCTAGTAAGTTTCGTAATTTAAAAAATAAATAAAAAATCTTTGAATTTTAGAGTCGCTTTACACAGCTGAAATTTATCATTTGCAAATCATCAAAATGCTCTTCTTGGGGAGCATGAAATTTCTGTCATCTGCTACATCTAGTCCATATTACATAGAATAAACATAAATTAAACCAAAAAAGAATGAAAAGTATCAGACCTATTTTTTTTGGTCGAATTTCTATTTCTATCTCGTAATTAGTACGGCCTTAATGTAAAAATTTAAAAGAGCATAGTCAGTGCATGCAGTTCCGCTGTTATGTCAGTGGATATCATTTTATAGAGATTGACAGATCGACAAGCAGAAACCAATGACCTTAACATTGTTTGTTGGTTTAGACTCAGTAAAAGCGTTTTGGAAGCTTAGAGTAATATTTTTTTTTTAAAGAATACTACCAACGTGGGTCACACGTTACTAGTATTCTTGTTAACCCCTCAAGCTAAGCTAAATGCTTATGTTAGGAGTGGGTTCACGTCGATAGTGCACTGGGTGGGGTTCGAACCCGCAACCACTTGATCGCAAGTCCGACGCCTTTGCCATTTCGCTATCGCCGCTTGTATTTATAATTGTTTATATTTAATTTATACTTTATTATTATTTATATTTTATTTATTATATTTATAAGTGTGTAATTGTATTTATAATTTATAGATGCTTTTCAATGAATAGGTTCTCCTCATTTTTTAGCATTAACAATAAGACGGACATTTTGGTAATGGAAGTCGCATTTGATAAAATCGTGATCGATTCACAAAAAACCGAGATGGTTCATTACCGCATGGGTAGAGCACCTACCGAATTAGAAGACTACACGAGTACTATATTTAGTAAGTACACATTACATTACAAGTAAGTTAAGTTAAGTTAAGCGTTAAGCAAGCAGTGTTCTTCTGGTGTTTAGGTGTAAAAGTAATTTCTAGTCGAACTAAATCAGGTAACGTCTACAATTTCTGTATTGTTTATTTAAAAATACAAGCACCTGTACTGGAAACTAAATAAAAATAAATTTTCTGGAACTTTTTTTGAGGTCTCCAAATTAAATTATAGATTGCTATACTTTTAATAACTTTGCATATTTTGTTTAAAGTATTTTCAAAGAATTTAAGAAAATGTACCAAAATATTAAGAACAAAATTAAACCACCTCCCGAAGCCTTTGGGCTGAGTTAATGCAATTTTAACACAAAAAGCGATGGTTTTTTTTTTAAACTTTGTCATTTGAAGTAATTTACAATTTGTTGTATTTCAGAGGATTTGAAATTGACAATGACTATTTTAAATGTGAGTCACATTAATTTGTCGTCTTGTTACGTGTATGCCTTGATACCGGATGCAAGTGACGTTACCTTAAAAAAAGGCCCTGGACTGGAGGGAATAGACTTGACAGGTACTTTTTAAAAACGAAATCTTATCATACATACTTGACTTAACACAAAAAATACACATATAAATTAATATTTTACAGATCTGTTTATGATGGCCAGAGACGCAATGTTGACGGAAGGTAAAGCTCTAATGGAAGCATTCTTACGATCCCAGATCTGTGATCTAAAATGTGACATTTAAAATGTCTTATCCAATATAAATAACTCGCTAGCTAGCACTTCTACACACTATACGCACCAAACCATCGACAATGTATTTGAGAAGAAAATCCAGGAACACATATTCTCTATTATTTTTCCAATGTAACCACCTTCTTTACTATAATTGTGTAATACTTTTTTGTTGGTCATTTTAGGTAAGAAACGTGCAAGTAAAGCGTTACTAACATAGTTTTAAGTTATATTTACTAACATCAAATGTATGTATATTTATATTAAATTGTTTAATTATGGGCCCTTGCCGCCTAAAATAAATGGTTTACTATTTTATTCTTAATACTATGATGTTTTATTTGCCTTACATCTAACTGCAACTACCTTAACAGTAAACAGTTAAGTGTGTTACACTGACTGGAGGGGATAGATAAATATATGAGAAGTAATTTTAATAACAACTATCTGTCATTATAACAATCATTTAATAACTTACATCTACCCGCAGCTACCTTAAAACCGAAGGGTTTATTGTAGTTACATAATATACATACACGACTTTAGATGCGCAAGTCTCACAATATTATAAGTACTATTTAAAATAACATGTTCCTTAATTAACACACAGATCTTATGATACGCGAATACTGATAGGACATTAAAGAATATAAAAGATATTAGAAAGAGAGGAGAGAATAAGAAGAAACAGTTAAAAAAACTTACTTTGCACTGTTTTCTTTATTCTTTTATTGGTTTAAGTTATTATAATCAACTTATTCATTAATGGGATATTTTACTACTCTACGAATGTAATGATCAAAACTTTATAGTGCCGATCAGATAATATAATAGAATCAGATTTTATAATTAATTTCAAAGTATTCAGTTCTTTTATCTGTTCTACAAAAATATAAAATGCAACCCGCCATGACATTACACCATCACGTAAGTAAAAAAACTATATAAATAGTAAAATTAGTAGTAAGTTTTCGAATATTTCATTTCTGCCGTGTATTTTAGTGTAGTTAAATATTACCATGGACAACCGTTTTTGTTAAGGCAGAGAGTATAAATCTTCCCAAAATAAGCTCATTCATAGAATAGAGTAACTCTTTATTGCATACATTGTGTACATAAGCTAATATAATTATTAATTTGGGTATCAACAATTTATCCACATCGGATGTGGAATCCTACTAATATTATAAACGTGAAAGTTTGTGAGGATGTATGGATGTATGGATGTATGGATGTGTGGATGTATGGATGTATGGATGTATGGATGTATGGATGTATGGATGTATGGATGTTTGTTACTCTTTCACGTAAAAACTACTGATCCGATTGCGATGAAACTTGGTATGTAGATAATTGGAGACCTAGATTAACACATAGGCTACTTTTTATCCCGATATTCTCACGGTACCGGGTCTTACGCGGCTGAAACCGCGGGGCGCTGCTAGTATTCTTATAATTTATACAAAATAATATATATGCCTCGGTACATTGCTATTATTATTATTGCAGTTAATAGTAAAAAAATAATCGTAGTTAAACCAAATCAATTACTAGAAACTGTAAGTTAAGAATACACGTTAAAAAATAAATAGTTATAGACTTTAGCTTTGTAGCATGCTTACATTATATTATTATTAGAATTTAAATTGTTATGGAAAGTATATTATACCAAAAAGTACAAATTAAAATTATTATTTTTGAAATTTAAAAGAAAGGTATTACGCTCTCAAATCTATTAAGTCACTTATTAAATAGGTCACCTTTCCAACTAACCTTATCAGCTTAATTTTAACAATATCAACATTTTACTCTTCAAAAACTGTCTTTGGGAATCCTACTAATATTATAAACGTGAAAGTTTGTGAGGATGTATGAATGTATGGATGTTTGTTACTCTCTCACGCAAAAACTACTGAACCGATTGCGATGAAACTTGGTGTCGTGTAGATAGTTGGAGATTTTTAAAACATTTGTATTATTTATGACAAACAACACGGTTTCCAAAATATACACACATAACAGAGTCAGAATGTTAAGTTCAATAAATAAGGGCAGCTATCTATTGATCTCGAGTGTATTACACAGTTAATTGTTAATGTTGCTGAGGAAACAAGTGATGAATCTTTTTATACTGATTTAGAAATAGTTAATATCGATTCATAAATATGTAATAGAAACATTTTTATTGCGTAAAACAATAACCATTTATTAAAAAAAAATACTACATTTACAGTATTATTATGTCTGCGAAGGATAAAAAATAGAATAATTGAATTAAAATATATAATCTATATAATTTTCTTACCCGTATTTTAAAGTTTAATTTTATAAACTCTAGCAGTTACGTTCTCAAGGAACTGTCAAAATAATTTTTTATCACATTTGAATCGCATTTTTTCTGTCTTCGTCAGCCATTGTAGCCCGTCTACAAGAAAAAATTAATATATATTATGAACCTATATATAACTTTTTGGTACATATTGCATACACAAAATATTTTTTAGGGCTCCAACTACCCGTAACGAATGCCGAAGATGTTTGTATGGCACCCAGGACCGACGGTTTAACGTGCTCTCCGAGGTGACCATTCTTAACAAATTAAGACCCCTGTCTTAATTTGTTAAGAATGGTCACCCATCCTAGACTGACCTGGCTAGTATTACTTAACTTTGTAATATGCTAACCTACTCGGTTACCACTTAGCCACGAGCCCCATTTTATTTTACATGCTGTGTTACTATTTAAATTATACTTTTGGAATGTTAAAAACTTGTTTCTTTTTTTAAGATCTTCTTGGCCAAAAATACAAAATGCAAGTTAAGTTAGTCCTATTTTATGAAAATCTCGGGCCTACTTAACTACATAGTGTCGTTATTGTGCGATTAAGCGACAATTTACACATCTAATATCGTCCTTATGGACAGTTTATTATATAAAGTCCTTACCTGTTCTATAAGCCTACCGACTATTGTATTTTTTTCTTATCTTATCGTAATATTTTAAAGAAATCAAAAAGAAGAACTTCCAACTTTTTTATTTGGAACTTCACCTTTATTATTTGGAAAACGACAATTAAAGTTGGCTTGAAGGTTGAGGTTCTATATTGTATAACATTACCTGTTCAAAAAGGTTAAAATTTTAGACGTCAAAAATAAACAACCGATAATTATTGAAGTTTGGCTACATTGATCCCAATAGAGATGCCATGCCGAGATGAATGAATTCAGCGGGGGTGAACTCACTGCCCGCCACTCGTTAGTTTATAATTAAATCATCCCTACCACCCCGTTTCATAGATAATGAAACTTTATCGATTATCGCTCATATTTACGTTTGAAGCCCGTATAAAACTATTTGCTGCACTTTATTGAATAGATGCACAGTTTATTCATTCTATGATTTATTTGTATTTGTAAATCCTTTTTAAGGATAACGACGATTCGTACGCCATCCAACGAAGATAGACGGAACTATTTCGTTACTACAGATCCTGACTTGCACAATTAAAGTTCTCACGTTATACAAACAACGTGCCAGCATTAAAAACTGGTTCTTAGATCGCTAGCCCCAGTCACTTGCTGTGTACTCACGATATATTCATACGTTTACGTTTATATTTCAGATGCGGAAGGCGGAGGACCGGGTGCTATGGCGCATATTGAGAGAGGCCTATGTCCAGCAGTAGACTGTGATAGACTAATTTACTTGACTTGACATATTCCAGTTGAAAAATTTTAGGGCTTTTGTTTTGTTTCATTCTAACGCTATGATTGATAATATAATTAATAATCCGTGAGTGAAAGTGGTAAGTGATTACCGACGCCCATGGTCACCTGTAACTCAAAAGTCACAAGTGCGTTATTGGCCTTTAAGGTGGGAAGAGAAAAAAGGGGAAGGAGCATTAGAGCCTCCGATAACCTCCGATAATCATTGCTTCAAGTCGCTCTTCTGTGAGGCCGTGTCACTCCGGTCGACCCGGCTCATACGTGCCGAAGCATGGCTCTCCCACGACGTAAATTGATATTCTTTATTATTATTTACTAATAGCAAACATCATTAAAATATTTGGTTTACAAAGTAAGTTTTTATAATCGACAAACCCCATAGATAGTTATACAACGCAAACACGCTGACGACAGTTTTCCTTTAATTTCAAATAATATCATTTAGATTTTTCCTTTTAACTAGAGATCACGTGGTGGTCGAATTTCGACCATGGTTTTTATTTGACCAGTATAACTTAAGCTGTCATTGTATAGACTTACTTACCATGACAGGTCAACGCATAAACTGGACTCTTGTAATTTCATTAAGCCGTTTCCACGTAATTTTTAAAGTTGAAAGTGAAGTTTTCTTAAAAAGGGGTACAAAAAATTCTCTTCACGTACCTATTAATATACTAATTTGAAAATATTAGAAAACTAACATATGATAATAATAATGTGATTAGTAGTATATTATGACAAATTAACATGTACATAGTTTTGTATTTGAGATGACTGTAAAATAATAATAATAATAAACTTGAGACTTGGCCGTGTGTGGGCAGTCTGATCCCAAACTATGCAAAGCCTGTACTGGTAACCAAACTACTGTAATATTATTAAGTATATAATATATTATAGATGAATTTCAGCCAGACGCAGAAAAGATAATCGTGCTCATCACACGATTATTTGTCCTGGGTGGGAATTGAACCCATGACCATCAGCAGTCAGGATCACTAGCCATTATAGACCAGGGTAGGAGCCTTTAAAAATAATAAAAAGTGAAAAAAAATAAAATAAGGATGAAACCCATTGGAAAAGGAGGAGAATATTATAAAAATGAAAGGAAAAATAATTTACGGGCGATCTGAGGTCGGGAAGGGGAAGGGGGTGAGCTTTTAGGGGGAAAAACGGTTTATCTCGATTTCCGGCAAAACTACAAGTCCTATGGAAAAAAGTCAAATGGCAAAGTTGTAGGTAATAAAAAAATCTACAACTTTTGTATTTACACTTTCTTCACATAACCTCAAAATGTTAAAATATTGTAGATGTCTTATTAAAAATTAACTTTATTAACTTATTTGTTTGTTAATTATAGTAGTATATTTCGATTTGCAATTTTTTTGTTTATCAATGTAACATACAGTCTTACGTTTTTCGAGTAATTAAAGTGTAAATTTTAATTAAAAGCTCAAAATTGTATATAATAATTAAAAAATTAATTTTAATTTGAATTGGATTTTTTGCATTTTCTGAGAAGATTTACTATGGTAAGGTATATATATTTTTACACCATCCGAAAGTAGAGATTTCAACGAACAGAAACACACCTACTTTTTGAAAAAAGCTAATATTTTGACGGGTGAATTTTCGATTGAAAATTAGGGTGCTTTTTCGATATTAAGTCAAAATAAGGTGAAAAAATAAATATTTCAATTTAAATAAATTACAGTGTATTTGGGACATAAAAAGGTAAGTTTTCACCAAAATTTAGTGAAAAAAAAAATGTTTTGTAAAAGATAAAAATAAAAAACCAAAAACTTGATTTTTTGAATTTTTTAAATACATTTTGAGGTTATGTGAAAAAAGTGTAAATACAAAAGTTATAGATCTTTTTATTACCTACAACTTTGCCATTTGACTTTTTTCCATAGGACTTCGAGATAAACCGTTTTTTCCCTAAAAACTCACCCCCTTCCCCTTCCCGACCTCAGATCGCCGGTAAATTATTTTTCCTTTCATTTTTATAATATTCTCCTCCTTTTCCAATGGGTTTCATCCTTATTTTATTTTTTTTGGTTTCAAAAATTATCGACACTGGTCTATTAGACCAACAGGCCTGTCAAATGTTTTAATTCAAATGCTGACAGCGTTTGCAATGAAACATTTCAAAGTCATCTCATCGAGACCGGTCTGTAATTTTAATGCAACGGATGTCTTACCACATTCATTATTCCAAGACTGATGTTAATCAGTTTTAAGAAAACGTACTTAATTTTCATAAATAAATTTGTTTTTAAACTTAGGAGTACCAATGCTATTAATTTATTTATTTATATATTTCGATTGTGTCTCTCATTCATTCGTACTCAGAGGGACAATTTATATCGATAAGGTGATAATCGCTTCGAGTCGAGGTGATAGGCCCGGTTTTTCTATGTATTATTAAGGGGCCGTATACGAAATTTTGCCAATTTCGCTGATTTACGTGGTTTTACAGTTAAAATACTATATTTCTATAAGTTTTTATGAACAACATAAAAGATCACTTTAATTTAGATCTAATGAATGAACCACTTTTTTACTTTTATTATAAATTATAATGCGAGATTTAGGTTGCTTTAAAACATTTTTTATTAACATTTTTTTTTAATTTTTTGCAATTGTTTTTCAGAAAATGGGTTGATTTTGAATTGAAGTTTATTTCTGTTGTTGTAATTTTATGAATGAGAGTCCCACGTAGCCGAAATCAAAAGCAAAACTTTGTCTATTTTCTGTAAAATTTTACTAAGTTAAACATTTTTTTACTCAATTTTTTTTATATTAAAGTGGTAAAAAGTGTTACATACATTATATAGACGACTTTTACAGTAATACATTGTAATTTTTACATACCATTGATACTTCAAAACAGTTCGTAAATATGTGATATTCTAAACCTCTTACCACAAAAATTTACAATACAGTCACCGGTTTAAAATCGATTAATTAAAATTAAATAATAAATATATATTATATATACATACATTATATACATACATTAATAAATATATATACATACATTACATTTAAATTGAAATGAATTTTTATGTTGTTCATTAAAACTTATAGAAATATTGTAGTTTGACTGTAAAATCACGTCTGTAAAACCACGTAAATCAGCGAAATTGGCAAAATTTCGTATACGGCCTCTTAAGGTATGTTTACCAGTGTTCTAAAACCTGCAAGGTATCCTTAATTGTGGTCTAGATAGCCTTGTGTAATATGTCCCAAAACAGAAGAGTATTACTTTAACATTATTTAAAAATCTATGACCATGGGGCTCGTGGTCAAGTAAGAGTAAAGGTTAAATAACTCTAGCCAGGTCAGTTTTAGGATGGGTGACCATTTCTTAAAAGATTGAGACCCCTCCGTGCCTCGGAGAGCACGTTAAGCCGTTGGTCCCGGTTGCCATACGAATATCTGTGGCTTTGCTTACGGGTACTTGGAGCCTAAAAAAGGCCGACAACCTGGTGTAACTTCAAAACTTCCAAATCTTCTTGTGCTTGGGTTGTGGAGGTCTGATGGCAGTCGCTTCACGTAAAATATCAAAGTTCGGCCGTATCGTAGTTAGACTGAAAGCCGATCCCAACTTAGTTGGGAATAGGCGCGGAGGATGATATGATCAGTCACCACAATTGCATTTAGCCATGCAATATCTTTAGATAACAGTTAAATTAAGATTATTCTAGAATAGTTCGTAGTCCTAAATACATGCATATAAACATAGAGCACTAAATAGGTGCTGTACGATTTCAATCTCACGCGATTCCCTCATCTGTATTCACGTAGTTAATCTGTCTTACAAGGCAAGTGTTGAATTACCTATATTTTTGTACAATTTAATTGCATATTACATTAACGTTGAATCTCTATCTAAAGTATTGGTGAGAATAATTATTGCTACTAAGTATTCTATAGCACAAACAAGGATATAGAGGGGCATTTCAATCAGTGTAAATCCGTTACCGTGCCCTGATTTGTACGGGCCTCGGCTAATAATATAGTCTAATTTAACTGGTTTCTTCTTTGTTAAACCTAATTTAATTGTTTTACTCATATGAATTGTGTTATTTTTGTTTGCATTTTGTGTGAAACGTCAGAGAAAATTAATGAAAAATATGAGAATATACAGTCATGCGAGTCTTTAAAACATATTTTATTCATAAAGGAATCAAAAAGAACATCGATCACGGACCTCTCTTATAACTGGTAAGCGTGAGTTGAAAGAGCTACACGAACTTCAGTTGACCCTGCACTATATTTAGAACTTTGATGGTTGCCTTCGAAACATTCCAAAAGAAACTTGTTAGCAGTGTAATTGTAACGTTACCTTTCTGAGTATGAGCATAAATACATATACTGATATATAAACCTAAACAAGTAACATAAATATTAAATAAATAGACATTGTGTCGCCAGGCTACACCATTTAACTACATCGCGTCTTAGGCTACACGATTTAATTGCAGTATATAAGCGCATGGCACGAAAGATCATTCATTCACGAAAAATCTTACGTTTCGGCTGTCCACTACGGTCATATAATATGTATGTATTTAGAAATATATCTCATCCTCCGCGCCTTTTCCCAACTAAGTTGGGGTCGGCTTTCAATCTAACTACGATACGGCCGAACTTTGATATTTTAGGTGAGGCGACTGCCATTAGACCTCCACAACCCAAGTACTAGGCGATATCGAAGTTCTGTAGTTAGACCAGGTTGTCGGACGTTTTAGGGCTCCAACTACCCGTAACGAAAGCCATAGATGTTTGTATGGCACACGGGACCGACGGTTTAACGTGCTCTCCGAGGCACGGAGGGGTCTCGATGTGTTAAGAATGGTCACCCATCCTAGAGTGACCTGGCTAGTATTACTTAACTTTGTAATGTGTTAACCTATTCGGTTACCACTTAGCCACGAGCCCCTCTTATAAATACATATTTATATAAATAGTATTTAGAAATATATAAGTATGTTTATCAGCAGTCTGGTTATCATAGTACAGGCTCTACTTAGTTTGGTAGACGGCCGTTTGTGAGATGTGTGGAGTTATTATTATTATATTTAGATACTTGTTGTTTGCACCTAGTAGCTTTTTTATACGAACGTTTATCTAAAACTTATTTATTAATTTACAAAGTAAATTCACATACAATTTGGCAGTTCTTATATTCTTTTAAAACTCTTTTTATTTTATTATCGTCAAAATATATTGTAAGATGTTCTACTTATTTTAATATTTATGCTGTTCTAACATTTTTCTTTTGGGACATTGACCTCTAACCGACCTTGATCTGACCTCTGTGCGGTCTAGACAGCTTCACTTATGCGAGGGATGCATCTGGGATTCCAGGTTTCCAGTTACAGTTTAAAAATTCAAGTCTCAATATTAAACCACTACGGGATTCTACGAGACTGCAAGTGGATTCTAGCACCTACGTAACCTTGATCGTCTGTCGATGTTATCATTCTCTTTCAACATCACTGTGGGCTACGAGCTGGTCCCTGTCCTGATGGCTGAGGTCCACAGAGAGAAGAAGGATCTAACTAATTACCTCTTTATTGTAGGTACTTGTCGAGAGGCGGCCCGAGAAGTTTTGGCTCATTAAAAAATAAAATTAATTTGGGCTACTCTTTTCTTTACGAACCCCCTATCTGTAACGGGCAACGCAAGTCACCCCGCCGCATAATGTTTTAGATAATGGTTTAGCTCTTAGATCTCTGTAAAATCTTATTTGGGATCTCGTAATTATGGATGAAGGTGTATTTTATGTTTTATTTATTTTAACTTTCCATCAAACCTACATCATTTTCTGAATTTACTTTAATGTGTAATGTATAATTTATATCAATGTCTGTACATATTCAAAATATCGTCATTTGGTTTAAGGTTTAGTATCGACATTATGTCTTTATTTGTGTCTCTTTAAGGTTGGCGGAAATCAGTACTAATTAATTATTATTAGTAATTTAAAAATATTTGCATAAATAAAAATACGAATTATTTACATGCATGCGTCATAAAATTCCTCCGGACCATCGTCTACTATAAACGTATTCTAAAAGCTGTAGCATTGCCACGTTGAATGGCAATGCTAATTCTCTGTGTAAGAAAAAGGCCCGCCTTCTGGTCACGAGAAGTGTCCATCAATTGCTTAGCTCGTTCCTTGTAAGCGTATTCTTTATTAGTAATTGAAGCCAATATATAAAAATTCCACACATCCAATCTTTTAAAAAAATATCGTAATTTAGTTTATGACAGACTTACATTGATAATATCAAAACCAACGACAAATTGACGCATTCGCTTTGGTAACACGAAAGCTTAGGCACGGTCTAAAAATTCAACATTAAAAATCAATGGACGCTTGCAATAGACAGGCTTCAGTTTTGCATCGGTACACACAGCCCGCATACCGAGTAATACCTATGCCAAAATAAATAAAAACGATAAACAAAAATATGTTATAACAAAGTCGCATAATATTCAGTAATTTTACAGTACAGATTTTTTTTGTAAGTAATACGAATATTTGGTATTATAAATAACTTATTTGTTTAGAGATTGTAGTGATTTTCTGTTTTCACTTTCTTTTTTTTTATGGTATAGGGGGCAAACGAGCAGACGGGTCACCTGATGGTAAATGACTACCGCCGCCCATGGGCACTTGCAACTCAAGAGTCTCAAGAGTGACTCAATAGGGAAGAGGGGAATAAGGGGCGAGGAAGGGAGAGAGGAAGAGGGAAGGGTTAGGGCCTCTGATAACCTCATTCACTCGGCGAAAAGCAATGCAAGCATTGCTTCACTGGCGGTTTTCTGTGAGGCCGTGGTATCACTCCGATCGGGGCGGCCCATTCGTGCCTAAGGATGGCTCTCCCACAGTCAAAATTTCACTCAGTCAGTCATTTTATGATGAAGTTGTGTTTGTAATTTGTGAGTAGGGTAGACATAGGCATTGATGACCGCTTACGACCTAGCTTTTATATTGTAACTTTGGCATAAATGCAAATAAATAGAGTACAATTATTAATATTACAAGCGCGAATGCGAATTTGTTTGTTTGTATAGCTTTCACGCTTTAACAAACCGATCATTCTGTAATTTTGGATACACACAAGTACTATTCCCGAGGGATACTCGAATTTATTGACAAAATCTACAATATCTATCTATTTATGCAAATACCGGCGAGCGAAAGCTAGCAAAAAATTATATAAGTAGGTGTTTTCTCTATTAAGTGAGTTTGAAAATACGTTCTCTAACACTTAAATCGCAAAAGCCTAAAAAACTCAATAACCCAAAAAATCACAACAACCCCAAAAAATCACAACAACCTAAAAATCACAATAACACTTTGGCAATTACTGTCAGGTTCCGGTAAAAATCTTTGTTTTTTCATGATTTCATTTTATTTTATATCTATCGACCCTACCCGATACTAAGTAAAGTCACGTCTCTAATGACAACCGTTGAACCGATGTTTCCAATCCTGTAATACCTTACTCAAGCCACTCTCTCGACGTTTCCAAACTCAACCGTTACATTGAATTAAACAATTAAAAGTGTTAGATGAAACGCCATCTGTTTCTGTTCTCCGGCATATACTGTATTCCAATTTTTTTTGAATTAAGTAAGAAGTAAGTAAGAATTGGTTTCCAAAATATAACATAAGGTTTTATGTTAGGGGACAAGCTTTCCTAAATTAATAACACTAATTTTATTTTAAACTAAAATTATAAAACGGCTATTTTGGAAAGTGAAGTGGATAGTGGTTGTTTTTCTTGTTGTCGTCAAGTCTTCGTAGTATTTTTTTAAGTATCTATTTTATACTTATTATTTAGTATGAATATTGGAATTGCTCACATTCTTAAAATAAAAAATACAATCTTTTGTTTCTCAAATTTATAAGAGAATCAGGTATTTTTTACAGTGATGTGTTTTATGACTTTGGGCATAAGCATAATATGTTTAAACTCGTTTTTATAATATTTACACAAAACACAGAACAACCTTAAAATCATATATAAAGGTAACTGAATAAACAACAGCCTAACTTCTATCGATTTCGCCGCAAAACTTAGACAAATAGGGAGGGCTTTTAGCTCAGTTCCGGGAGTGCATCGGGAGCGGTGACGTCATTCACTTCCTCCCTGTCCGGCTCAATGCAGGTGAAAGTTTAATGCTTGTCACGTGTACTTAACTTGTGATCGGCAAATGTGCGGTAGAACTGGGAAGGTGCTAAGTATGCCATATTATTTTAAAGGTTTCAAGTGGCAATTTTTTTTTAGTAAAGGTGATAAGGTTTACCTTTTGTTATGTTCTGCATCATTATTGTTTCTTTACAATAAAACCGTTCATCTTTTGGAAATTATTAAATAATTGATAATATTAAATAAAAAGAAAGAAGAAAAGAAAGATTCATATAATCCAATTATTTCTTTTAACCCATTTTTCTATTTGACTGTACAAAAAATAAATGCAAAACAATCTAATGGTTTTTTTTCCAGTGGGCCAAATGAGCGAAAATGATTACAATTTTTAAATGCTTAAACTCCGTTGGTACAACATTATTTTACGTGCACAATCGAAGTGAAGTGTAAGAAAGGTTCATACATCAACACTCGCTTCAGCAGTCACTATAAGAGCCACGGTTCTAAACGAAAACACCCACAGATAGAAGATAAGAGACCTTTGCGATGGGAGTACGCTCTTTTCTTAAAGGTTTGAAGGTAGTATATTAGGAATAAACAATATTAGGCCTTAGATTAAGTACTATGAGACGCCTATGAGGTCTGAATAGACACAAGACTAAGGTCGGCATTGTAGAAAAACTGTTTCTGAGTAGAGTTCCGTAATCACTGCTGAGATAAACTTCAAACAGAAAAAACATAGTGCAGGCGATAAACATGTAGATAGCTCGCCTGATGGTAAGTGGTTGCCTATAGCTAATAATACTAGCAACAAAAGCGCAATTCGATCACCCATCCAGCGTTAATTTGTGTCCTTTTTTACAAACCCAATAAACAACACTAGTAGTTCCTTAGTGTATTCGTAGTTTAAATTCGATTCATTTTGATTCAAACAGATATCGATTGCTATCTATGATTTCTTAATATTAAAGTAACTTCTTTATACAGCTTAAAAATAAACTACAACCCTTAATTACACTTACTGTTGCTATACAACATGTATTCTACAAATTAGAATTGTTTAATCGAAAAAAAATCTAATTATCACATAGACGTGACGAAACATAAACATGCCTGTACGATGTAGTACAATAATATTCTCTTTGACACGGGAGACTAAGTACATACTCTAACACTTGACGCCGTGGCTGTTGGGACGTTGACGACTTAAAGCTTTACAACATTCGTGCAGTAAAAATATTTTTAGATACACACATAAATTAATATAGTATGTCAAAATAGAGAGGCTAAGATGCATCGCATACACTTCAGATTTACAGAATTTGGTATCTTTTTCTTTTAGTTGGTTCTGGATAGCCGTGTCCCCCGCACATCTGACAGACAATAGTAAATCAACCGCTTCACCGTGTCCTCGGGTATCCAGAGATTCCCTCACTGAACCAGGTGTTTACAAACTTAAACAAAGACAAATAAAGATACCCAAATTGTTATTTCTTCATAATAGGAAAACGAAAAGTGAGAAACCCATTTTTTTAGCTCATACATAGGTATAAGATATTTGTGACATGGCTTATACACATAGTAAGTATCAAATTTAAACTTACTTAAAAATACTTCTGCATGAGTCGAAAATTGTTGTTAGCTCAGCGTTATGCCACTTCGAAAGAGGTAGCGCTGGTATTCTGCTAATAGGAAAAGAATAAAAAAGATAGTATTTGACAAAGTTAAAATTATTATGAACTAGCAGCGCCCCGCAGTTTCACCCGCGTATGTCCCGATCCCGTTTAAATATCGGGAAAATAGCCTTTGCGATAATCCCGGTCTCTAGCTATCTACATACCAAGTTTCATCGCAATCGGTTCAGTGGGTTTTGCGTGAAAGGGTAACAAACATCCACCCATCCATCCATTGATCCAAACTTTCACATTTAGAATATGAGTGGGATAGTGGGATAATGAAATAAACCGTATAATGCACATAATATGCATACAATCTTCATACAATAACATATTTCATATACTATTTAAATCATCCTCCGCGCCTTTTCCCAACTAAGTTGGGGTTGGCTTTCAGTCTAACTACGATACGGCCAAACTCCGATATTTTACGTGAAGCGACTGCCGTCAGACTTTCACAACCCTAGTACTAGGCGACATCAAAGTTCTGTAGTTAGACCAGGTGGTCAGACTTTTAAGGGCTCTAACTACCCGTAACGAACTCCACAGATGTTCGCATGGCATCCGGGACCGACGGCTTAATGTGCTCTCCGAGGAGCGGAGGGGTCTCAGTGTATTAAGAACGGTCACCCATCCTGAGACTGACATAGCTAGTGTTACTTAACCTTGTAATGTGCTAAGCTACTCGGTTACTACTTAGAAACGAGCACCTCTTTAATATACTATTTAAATAAACATAATTAAATAAAAAACAACAACGATTTACAGACGTACCTATGTAAATTAGTTTTAATACCCATATACTTTTCGCATTTTATAGTGGTATTTAATATTTAATCATAGACACATAAAAATAAAAATATCGTCTTCACTATTTTACCTACAACCGTTTCTGTTTCTTTTCCAATCTACGCCATCTCTGCCCAAGGCGCAGCAATTACACAGCGAAGGAACCCTAAACCACAGCACTTAGATGATTTTCGCTTATTTTCAACCCCGTTTGTTCCATGGAACCCGACGCGGCTCACTTACTAATTGGTACGAGCTTCTAAACCGATATTTTGAACAAATTCTCGACAACTCAAAGGAAAAGGATTGCGATTAGTGGATTTGTTTTAATGGTTACGCTGTTTTATTGTAAATTGGTGCAATTTAATCGGAGGATAATAAATCTGGAATGCTTCTGTTGGTTTTGATTTACCTGTGATGAAAGACACAAATGAACAATAAATTGCTCACTATATTAAATCTATTTTTCAGAATAAATAAATAGAATATGTAAAATCTTTGTAAAGTTTTTCATAACCCAATTTCATATGCTTTTGAATACTTCAACGAGTGAAGCCTTACGGTAAGACCGTATTTCATAATTGACACAACTAATAGTGTTCCGTACTATATATATAGCTACAGTGAATGGACCACTTGAACCGCGGAATACGACAACAACAACAATGGCGCATGAACTATCCCGTAAGATTGAATACGGACTTTGTCTATTGTTTAAGTGAGCTATTTCGAGAAAAATATAGATGTCGCCGTAATATAAATATTACCATAATATATATATTACCATAATATATATATTATGGTAATATTTCTGGAGGTGGAGATCACAGTTAGCCATATTCAGAGTGGTAAGAGGCGCTTGTTAGAAAGATAGGATTTTTTACTGGTTTCGAGTCAGATCCATTAAGAAATCTTCCTTATTGGTGGTTTTTAACCCAACAAACGAGACGAGATAAGAACTTTCTACAATAACTGTAAAAGTGCATTGTAGAAGCGTGATTGTGAAACAATTAACTATTTAAGTTGAACAAACCTTAGCAATCCGACTGGAGGGAACTTACGGAATAAGATTTTCAGGCTACACTACCGTTTAAAATAAGGCAGGCGGAATGTGCATTTACAGCATAATTAGTTTAAAAAGCTACCTTAAGATGCCTGTATAGAAACTAGTTTGCAAGGTCCTTTATTTTCAACTTGAAAAAAGGAAGGCTCATATGTATAGACGTGGAAGTTATAAAGGAAAAAATCTGCTATACAATTACGTTCCTCTCTTTCCGGAATTAAGCGTAATTTTCTCAGTGATTTAACTGTGTCTAAACGCTCTAGCTCCGTTTTCTCACTGTTCTCCGTAGATAATACGACACTATAATTAACAGTAACCGGTAACCCTGCCTGGCTGTGGTATAGACTATTTGGATTTACTTGAAACAAGTATTAATTAGTGTCAATTGTTCTATATAGGTTCTTCAAATCTTTTATTTATTAAACACTAGCAGCGCCACGCGGTGTGACCCGCGTAAGTCCCGAATTCCGTGGGAATATCGGGATAAAAAGTACATACCAAGTTTCATCGCAATCGGTTCAGTAGTTTTGGCGGGAAAGAGTAACAAACATCCAAACATCCATACATCGAGACATCCACACATCCATACATCCTCACAAACTTTCACGTTTATAATAGTAGTAGGATAATGGCTTTGTATGTTTAATGAAGCAAATAATCAAAATGAAGCTATTTACGCTTTATTTTGTATGATGATGATCAGCAGATACTGGCCATCAACTGGGTAAAGTTACTTGTCAAGACAAAAGAACTCAAACGAAATACGGAAATGAAACGAAAACTGTTGACATCATTTAATTTTTTTTCTTTCATTATTTCATTCAAGGCTATTAATGCCGCGTTCCAATAAAAAAAAAACGATTCGTTTTGCTTACGGTAAAATTTTCGTTGAAAATTCAACGAAATTTTACCGTTCGTAAGCAAAACGAATCGTTTCTTGTTTATTGGAACGCGGCTTTAGTTTAGTTTTGTAAGCATATCTTCATATTTACTTTTCATCTTTTTAATTATTTTTTTTTATAATTATTTTACTAAATAAGTTCAATAACATAATTTTGATGGTTTGTATGTAAGTAAACATAGTTTATTTATTTAAGTTCCCAGAATGAACGTTAATTTATCAGAACTAGAGATCGCGTGGCCGTCGAATTTCGACCATGGTTTATTTCATTGGCCAATATTACTTGACTTGTCATGGTATAGACTTTTGTACCATAACAGGCCAAAATATATACTGGACACATAGGTTTACGTACCCGTTTTTGCAATTTTTTTAACTTTATAGCAAATATTGTTTAAAAATTTTGCTTTCTGCACTTCTTCTATATAATGTAGTATGTAAATATTCCAAAATTCACGTTACTACATTTGCAAAATTTTCTTAAAAAATGGTAAAAGAATTCTCTTCACATATTCATATAGGAATATTAGATATTTCATTTATCACTGTGATTCATATTATAATAAAATATCAACCAATCAAGTTACTGCAGTGGAAGTTTAGATTGAGTCTCTCAAGCCATAGCTTGTATAGAATCAAACTTCTTTGTGCCTTAAAATACACAGAATAATTTTAATTTCTAAAATACAATGTATAAATATCTTTCCATATTGGTCGTTTGTGTTTGTCTGTAAAAGCCCAATGATCTAGCAATGATGTGGCGGGTCAAGTTCGGTCCTTGGTCGCGATCCTGTGACGTATCATTTATTTTAACGTTCTTCTTAATAATATATTTGAATGTTTGTCAAATTTGCCGATCCACCTAACGCCTCTCAAACTAAGATGTGGCCTACGCGTTATTTCAATTTGAGAGGGGTTAGGAGATAGGGCGTAAGTCCAGCTGTGGAACAGTAAAATACCCCTGACAACGTGTGATTAAAATTTACGACACGACGACGACGACGATACCGTGTGAAAGTGTAACAAACAATCGAACAAATAAAGTAGTAAAAGTAGTTTAATAACTGCATGAATGATAGTCATTTTGTCTTCGAAATATTTCAAATTCAAAATAATTTTAATGAGAGAAGATACTCAATATTTAGTATCTTCATTGGAAATTTATTCGTTCATAACTGTATGAAATATCTAACAAAGGTAACTATAGAAGCTTACAGCTAACCGTGCACACAAAGCGAATGCATTCAAAATGCCTCCCGTCGCCTGTCCAGACTAAGTACAGTAAGCCACACAAGTGTTATATTAAATACTAGATAACATTATAACTCGGATTACTATTATTGTACATAGCTATTAGCATCATCTTCCTGCCCTTTTCCCAATTTTATTTCAGGTGGGCGTAGGTGTGTAGGTAATACAGTTCTTTTTATTATTAATTTTTTCTCTACATTTCTTGGGTTGGCTTGTTTCGTTTACGACCGGCCTCTTTGGGAATTTAGTTATTTTCAGACGGGAAAAAGTAATATGGTAAATTGGGGTAAGGAAAAAGGATAAGGCGAGGGAGCCAAGGTAAGGGATACTTCAGCCTCGAATAGGGAAACGGGACTGAGACTGCAGCAGCTCGAAGAAGTTGGGGTCGGGTACCGTCATGTGATTGGAGGGGCCACTAGCACAATAATATCAACTAGCCACTTATTGTAGCTATTAAAACTCTTATTTATTTTATTAAAAATAGGGGCAAACTATAATAGATGATAAAACAATTCACTATTAATAAAAACAGAGGTAATATACATTATTTTGACTAGTTATACCGGTAACGCAATGTTATTGGTCGATTGAGGTTCGAACAACATATCAGTTACTGTTATTTAGTGAGGTTTATAGCAATAGTTGTGAGACTGTTTCTAACAATATACTTAGCGGGGTCAAGGACACTCTAACTACTAAACCCAAAATGTTATATTACATTTTAATAAATGTTCATACAAGGGATCTATATTGAACTATAAATTTATATGCGTAGTAACGATAAGAATCGCAACTAAGCGAAACGGTGCCGAAGTTCGCTCATTTTCTTAAGGTTTTTGTTTAATTAAACTATTTACATTCTAAGATATTTTATAAACAGTAGTATTTATTATTTGAATGTCAATCTCTGTCTATCCTACCCATCTCAATTTTTATTTATTTATTACTAGCAACCCGTCCCGGCTTCGCACACGTACAAATTATACACCTAAACCTTCCTCATGAAGCACTCTGAGTATTAATGAAAATCGCATGAAAATCCTTTCGGTAGTTTTTCAGTTTATCGCGAACAGACAGACAGACGCGGCGAGGGACGTTGTTTTATAATACGTAGTGATGGAGAGAAACAATACCTAATTCTAATCTCTTCTGAACTCAACAGTACCAGTTCATACTCACGGATAACCGTACGCATCAATTATTCGTATCTGTTGTCAGTATTAAAACCAATCGGAACAGCTTGCCAATTTAATTTCCTTGCTCATATTTAGCGATAATTCGTCGATCGCAATTAAACATACATAATGTTGTATGGTTTGTAATATCAAATAATTTATGAGTAATTTACGTTCATATATTCACGGGACAATGGCTTTTAATAATAACATTTGGATACGATTGGGTATTTTTATACTTATACGAATTATAATGGTAGGTATGAACGTTATATAGAAAGAAGTTGTTATATTTTTGTATAATGGTAAATTGCCGATAAATGATTAAATGCCGCGTTCGAATAAACAAACAACGATTAGTTTTGCTTACGAACGGTAAAATTTTCGTTCAAAATTCAACGTGAATTTACCGTCCGTAAGCAAAACGATTCGTTTCTTGTTTATTGGAACGCGGCGTAAGTCGGCCTAAACAGACACACAATCACATTTTTCTTTTGTTTTTTTTTCTTGAATTTATTACCTACAGTTTCAATCATGTCAAGTCAGGAAATATTTCCTTCACCTTTAATGTCAAACGGTTAGTAGCTATTTTTAAGAAAAAAGAGCATCGTCATTATCTTTAATAAAAAAAAAACAATTCAGCATATACATCATTCACGGGTTTCACACTATACGGTATTAAAATAGAACTTAGTACAACTTTCTGTATTACGTTCAATATTAGTCTTTATTAACTTAGACACTACGTAGCAAAATGTAGTCAACACTGAGTTGGCAGTTTATAAATACTCGTATATTTATTCAAAACTCACAAGCAGTACTGAACTTAACTATGTGAGAAATTTTGACATCTTATATTTTACTCGCTTAAAGAATAGTTTACGTTCTGGTTTGAGGTGATGTCAACGGATTATTTTACATTGTACCACCACTACGTCACAACGTTTACAATTTGAAATCAGAAACGTTGTGCATTGTTTGTCTCGATAGGTACTATCAAAATAAAGAAAGGGGGGTCATTTAAAAGTTTGAGTATCAATAGTTTTCCCAAGAGACTACACAAAATTTGCGAGCCTGTGACAAGTTATTGAAGACCTGTATAAGCTACGGTGACGTCTCGCTATCAGACCGGTCGTAGTTTTATTATTAAATTGTACTTAGGAAATCACATCCCATGTCACACTATTACACAAATGACTTCTTATCTCTAAATAAAACACGTACAATAGGCTTGAAACAGCTTAAAGGGACATAACTAAATTAAGGGGCACTTACTCGACGATGTCTCGCGCAGTTAACTGGGCCGGCGCTAATGCCTCCGCCTAATGATGTTACATAGTAGAGAGACAAGTTTTACTCGTAATTACTAGTAATTACTAAAATGAGTTTGGGATGAGAAATCATGGAAATTTAACGAATAGTTGCCGATAAAAAGCAAAATAATGAATTCCATGTACTTGATGGTATTTTTAATGAAGGATAAATTAAAATGTACAAAATATACACAACATTAGGAATGTTTAAGTGAGACACATGGTGTCCAAGGGTCGATAGCTTACGGTGACCACTAATACTTAGGAAGGTTGCGAGTTTGCTGGTCATCCTAACGGTATTTATCTACGAGTTGCTTACTAAAAAATCCTCTCTCCTCTCGGTCGTCCACATTTCGTATCCAATCCATCGCAGTTTCTTCAGCTGTGGATTATGAAAAGCTCATTGATTGATCGATTGCGAAAAAAGTAGAGTAGGGATATGTGTTTGCTCAAACCCAGTTAGCGTAGTTTGATAAGGTATGCGTTCTTACTTATAGAAGTAAGTACGCACATCTACGCACACATATAATAGTATAAGTGATATACCGCTGCATCAATGCAGCGGCTGATATGACGATAGATAAATTGTTCATTTATTAATTGTCTATGTTATATGTGTAAAATGAACAAATGGCTAAGTCTGAATTATTTTCAGGGTATATATTAGGTCCGTTGATGTCATACCAGCGCGGTCCACCCCCTCCAAGCGTAACGAATGATGAAACACAGTAGCTTATTTTGAGAGATGAAAGCGGATCGCAATGTTTTATACCTAATAAAAAACGGTGTAGATTTTATATTTTATTTGTTACTGAAGAAAATATGAAGCACTGTGCTTGACATAAAAAAGTTAAAGCTAAAGGCATTTGCTTACAACGTTCCTATTGTATGAGTGCATCGTGGAAAAATGTGTGTTGATGTCATGAGACCTACTTTAAAATAAAGTTTTGTTACGTTTGCCTACTTCAAGTAAATGTTTTCTTTTACTCGTCCACCACACACTTAAAACCACATGAAAATGAATACAGTGTTGCTAAAAATTTATTAGTACTTTCCAGTTTGAAACCAGGACTCTTTCGCAGGTATCAAACGTAGAAGTTACATAAAATCTTACTGACCACCTCTAGGCTTGTTATATGGTTTCTTAGATACCACGTTTTTATCATCATAATCATCGTCATCATCATTTCAGACTGGCCTGTTGGTCTAGTAGTTAGTGACCCTGACTGCTAAGCCAGAGGTCGTGGGTTCGATTCCCACCCAGGACAAATAATTGTGTGATGAGCATGATCATTTGTTCTGTGTCTGGGTGGAATTTATCTATAATATGTATGTATTTAGAAATATATAAGTATGTTTATCAGCAGTCTGGTTACCATAGTACAGGCTCTGCCTAGTTTGGGATTAGACGGCCGTGTGTGAGATGTGTCAAGTTATTATTATTATTATTTCTGCCAAAGGTCATCCACTGTTGATGATAGGCCTCCCCTAATGACTTCCAAGAAGACCGGTTGGAAGCGGCCTGTGATCTTTCCTAGGTCGTCTGTCCACCGCGATAATGGACGTCCTACACTGCGCTTTACGTTCCTTTTCATGTATATTTAACAAGATATTGATAGAAACACTTTCGGAATTAGTCCTATTTTCGTTCAGGTGTTTTAATCTAGTTAGAGGAAAGGCAACCTACGTCATAATGATAAGCCTAAATTGAATATGAATAATATCTTCCGACTGACAAAATTTTTAACCGTAGTCAAAATAGAATGAGATTTCATTCAAGTATGTATTTCTTCTTGTGAATGTTAGGAAATATCTTCGCCAATTTCGAACATGTCTTGATGATTTTTTCCTATATAGGCTTTAAATCCTGATCAATATCAATAATGTAGCAGAATAGCCATTGTAAGTTTTAAGTGATTAAGACGCATTAGGATCGGCTGTATTTTTCTAAAGTTAATGTTTACGATTATTATTTAACGACATTTCCGCAATTTTTTTTTTCAATTTGCTAGTAATATCCATTTTTAAACTTGAAAATAATAATTAATTTATAATTATCTACATTACACAAAAGGATAACAAATAACCTTAAAAAGTAGGTTTTGCAAGTACGGATAAAGGGAGTATGGAGTGGATGGAGATAGTGCAGATTACCGGTGCTACCAGTTTCTCCGTTTCGAAACGAGTTTGGTATCGGGTTTGTGTCCACTTAGAAGGAATGTTATTTTAAACATTTGTGGCACTTCCAAAGGTATAAGGTATAGATTGATAAAAAAATCATTAGCGGAAAGTTTCAATGGATAGTCGTTGTAGTTTATGGCATTAGAAATTCAACAAAAAAATATCATTAAAATATGCAATTAACTATAACTGGGTTCCGTCATTTTAAATTTATACCGCCTAATTGCACTCGACTAAAATGGAAATGGGTAGGTCATGTGTGTACAGTTGAGGATGTTCGGTAGACAAAGAAATTGACCAAGGGAAACACAAAGACGGAGAGGAAGGTCAAATAAACTATGGGAGGACGTGTTCAGGGAGAGATGCGGGCTATACTGGAGGAGGCATCCCTGGGATAGAAAACACAGGAAGAAGATAGGGAGGCTTACGCCAAAGCAGCGACATCAACAAATATAAAATATAAGTATATATTATTATTTATATCTTTGCTAACTGATATTTGTTTAACAATGTTAAAAATGAATAATAATATATGTATTGTAAATGTTTATTATTCAGAATTTGAAAATTGCATGTCTTTGTGGTACAATAAAGGCTTTTTTATTTTATTTTCATTTATTTATTAATTGCATTTGCCTAATATAATAAATTTAACTTCAACATAAAAATGAATAATAATCTACGTATTGTAAATGTGTGTTAATCCGAAGTGGGATATTGTAATGTTGTATGTCTTTCTGATACAATAAAGGCAATTTTATTTTATTTACCTACATTTATTTATTAATTGCACTCGACTAAAAGCGTAAATTCAAACCAAATGTAAAATATAATTTTTAATATTCTTTAAGTATTTTTTTTTATTCTGCTTTTCTTTGTTTAGTTTAATGTGATAAATAAGCACACTGGCCCCATGATAGTAAGCGATTACCAGTCACCACAAACAGTTAAGTAGTAACACGATAGGTATCCCTAGGGTAATCTTTCATAGAATATACCAGATACAATGTTTATAAAAGCATGTTCGTGATTTTGAACCACTTTTATTTTACTACCAGAAATTTAATAATTGTCTTCTAAAAAAAGTATCACCGACTTCAATGCGTCTCAAAATACCTAAATCGCTTTAAGTGTGCCTATAAAATATGAAAAGTTCCCTCGATTTCTCCAGGGTTCCATCATCAGATCCTGACCTGATGACCATGGGGCCACCTAGGAAGTATACCCTTTCAAACAAAAAAGAATATGTCCCTGGATTAACAAACACCCTTTTGCTATAGGTGCTACGGAGCCCACTGTGCAGAGCATGCATGGAAGCAGAGGAAACAGCTACCCATGGACTGTTAGACTATCAGGGGGTTGCAGAATACCGGGTTAAGTACCTTGGCTCACCAGGGTCACTCTCCGAGACCTTCGGTAACGCACTGGGATTCTTCGGGGAGGTCGGGTGGCTCGAATAGTTTTATTCCCACCAACGCAAATTACGCGCTTTGTCGTGGAGTTGCGGTAAACTGCCCGTGTAAACCTGAACTAACTTAATCTATGACCCGGGACATTATTCTTAGAACGGTTTGGCAACACAAAGTGGGCACCACAAATTTTTAAAGAGTTTATATACAGCGTGTAAGTGAGTTCGTACCGTATCCTGAAATAGTGTTTCAGACCATCATTCTGAGTTTAAAATCATTGGACATTTCTGCCGGAAAATTCATAATTTTCTTTTTTTTCCTTTTTGTGCTTGAAAGTGATATCACAATGAGTAAACAGAACATTTTACCGAAAAAAATCAGTAAATACCCCATTCGGCCAAAAACTGCAATGTAAAACATTTATGCAATCAGCAGCTTCGACGACGCCATGCGCTGAAGGTCTTTCACCGCACAGTACGCGTGTTGCGTTACACTGCGTAGTTCAACATGAAACTATTGACTGTAAATCCTTAATCTCGGATTTTATACGGACGGTGATACCTACATGCTGTATATGAATGGGTAACCGTTTGACACAACAAGAATAATCACTACTGTTTATTATATTCTTCATCAACCGAAAAAAAAACCTAATACGAACGCAAAAAAGCTATTTTAAAATACATTCCGCATAAAATACATGCAATATCCATTCCGGTGGCGTGGCTAGGCGTCCAAATTTATAGAGAACACGAAGGGCAATTTTTAACCAATCCCTCTGGCTTGTTACTCCGTGAAATATGCCCGTTGCTGGAGAAAATTGAGTGGCGAGAGGATGGAAAACCGGTATTAAGGCTTTTACTTAAAACCGAAACAGCTTATGTCCGAGGAACGGATGCTTAAATTTTTCGATAGAATTTTAATAGTATTAGTTCAGAATTTTAATAGTATTAAAGTTTTACGCCTCAGTTTTTAGGCCGTATTTACAAAATTTTAAGGTCAGACACACAAGTTTTATTAGAAGTATTTTTCTTACAGAATTTATCACAGCATTAGGTGTGTACCTAAAATATATATGTACATATCTTAGAATGTGTCGACTGGCCTGTTGGTCTAGTGGTTAGTGACCCTGACTGCTGAGCCAGAGGTCGTGGGTTCGATTCCCATCTGAGTCTGGGTGTTCTTTGTGTCCGTTGTTTGTATGTTTGTAAAGTCCCCCGCAACACAGGAGTAATTCCTAATGCGGGAGTTGTCTTTTTAAATAAGAAAATAATGCTTTTCTAACGTGCGACCTCCATAATCTTTAATTGGAGGTCACAATATATTTTAACAAGATTCTTTTTATATTAAAATAGGAGGCGTTATAGTTTAAGAAGTAGCAATATAATTAAATCGACGATTTCGAATAACTGATGATCAATTTTATGAAATAAAGAAGTTATTGAATTTGAATAAATTTTATAGTTTATTTTAATTTGAATTTAAACAGTGGCAGTCTCCAGACAATAATCTGGATGAAATTTGAAAGAACATCACTACAATATCTGTTAACTATTGAATAATGGCACTACGGGAATTATTTCCAATTTATTCTGTCTTCATATCCAATGTAGGGGCATAATTTGCATACAAACATTTTCTGTATAATTACGCTGCTCTGATCCCTGTTAAGTCAGTCGCGTTTCTACACTTTTACCGACAACATCTCAAGGGCTTAATAAATAATCCGTACGAGTGACTCATTAGTGTTTTCCTTTAATAAAGCCGACACCCAACATACTAAAAAAATTTAAAATATATATAGACATAATGTCATTGTAAATCCAATCTAGCCTAACTAATACGTCCTAATCTATCTAAATGTTCAATAATCATATTAAACGCGTGCCAGTGGGCGCGCTAACAGATACGATATTTTCATTTCCCGTCAACCAACCACACAACGGATATTATGGACTGCATAAACGTATCGAATCGAGTGTGTTTATACCTGTGTGTAGGTATATTGTGAATATATTTTGGAAGTTTGTAAATGAATGCGGATGTTTGATTGATTTTAAAGGCAGCATTCTAAATTAAGTGGGAAGCTATTAATTAGTAACTAATAGCGTATCACCTAACCTTTGTCTTCTGCTGAAATTGAATATTCTTTTTTCAGATGATTTTCAATTGAACTGAAATAGCTAAAGGTGAAAGTACAGTCATTTCGAAGTGAAACTTTCTTTAGGCACGTTGAATACTTTTGCTTATATTATATACATAGATAATTTGTTCTGTGTCTGGGTGTAATTTATCTATAATATGCATGTATTCAGAAATATATAAGTATGTTTATTAGCCGTCTGGTTACCATAGTACAGGCTTTGCCTAGTTTGGGATCAGACGGCCGTGTGTGAAATGTGTGGTGTTATTATTATTATTCTCTTTATTCATTTAAATATACATATAAATTACATGAGGCTCTTAGCAATTAACCCGTGGGCTGGAATGACTATCGGGACAATGATTGCTGAATCCACATCCCACATATCGACAATCTCGTGGGCTAAGTCCAAATATTTGATTTCTTTGTCTTTTTCGGCTTTTAAGAGATTGTCGTCATGGGGAATAGTGATGTCAATAATCATTTGGCAACAATAGTCCTGTCAGTGATGATAGATCGATCCCAGTACAATGTTTTCAGTTTTCAGTTTCAGTTCACGGCCATTTTCGAGAACTGGGTCGGGTACATACCTGTGGTATGTGCCTGACCCAGTTCAGACAGTAAAGACAAGTAATCCTAAAATTTAAAATAATTATTAAAAATTGACATCGGCTTGATGACCAAATGACACTAGTTAGCAGTTCTTGCCACTTTTTTAAGGGTTATTATTTTTTACTTTCAAAATTCAATAATTATGGACCGAATGTACTCGTAAAACATTTTATTCACGTAAAGCTGCTGACTAATTGGTTGCTTTTCATAATATCCTTGAGTGCAAATGTGCAAGGCTTAAAATATGTGAATTAATATTTATAGCTGGTGTAGGTGAGCCCATATTAATTATGTATATTTTTTCAGTATTAAAGCTCACTAATGGACGAACTGTAGTAATAGTAAACTCATGATACCAAATTCCAATCCAATTTGGTTTCCAAAAAATTCTTACTCAAAACTCAGACCAGCAATTCATAAATTGTAACAAAAAAGTGGCCACCACTTTGATTTACATCCCCGAAACGAGAAATTATGATTGTCATATTTGGTCTCCTCTGCCCTTTCTTCACGTTTGGCTAAACTTCAAAGACAGTAAAAAAACTCAAATGAAATTCTTCACTTTTTATGAGTAGTAGTAAATAATTATTAACCATATTTGTAAGACAGATAAATATTACAAAAATAAATTACCTGGTGATTCCAAATGTGTGCGACTAGTATTCATAATGGCGGCTTTGGTAACCGTTTATCATCACTCATGCAGCACCTAGTTTGCACTTATAATAGCATCCTGCTCTGATGTAAATCTTTATTTTAAGCTAAGACTGAAACATAATTACACTGTGGCTTCCGTTGTTATTTTAAATACCCAATGTGGAAAGGGGCCCTAATGTCGTGACTTTCATACAGATCTTACGGATTTTATGAAATTCCGCCGAAGACAGATGTTGGCCACTTGTCGGCCCGCTTCGGCCATTTGTCATCCTTGCATTTTTTATGACCTTACCTTACTTTTTATGCTTACACAACAAACAGTGTTACTCTCTGAAATATTACAGAACAGAGAATATAATCTGCGGTCATGAATTCATAACATTACGAGAATTATTCATAGCCAAACAACAACAGTTAGTTTATTAACCATTTTTTGAGAGTGAGCAAAGGGTTTCTATCGATTTTTTTTTTATAATTTGTTATAAAAAAAATACTGAAGCTATTCAAAACTTTTACTATTTTAATTAGTTAGATGTAAGTTACAAAAAGAATGTCGGTCTTTCCACCAGATTTTTTCCTTAATCATCATCATTACAGCCATAAGACGTCCACTGGTGGCCTCAATAACATCCACCGACGACATGTAAATAATCTAAACTAATATTATAAAGAGGAAACATTTGTGTGTATGTTTGTAATGTTTTCACACAAAAACTGCTGGACCGATATCGATGAAACTTGGTATGTAGATAGCTGGAGACCTGGATTAACGCATAGGCTACTTTTTACATTCCCACGGGATCGGGACTTACACTTGAAACACTGAAGATATACACTCCCCGAAAAATGAAACCACAATACTGCCTCACTATCAGTCTGAGATTCTATTTTCTACGAATTAATGTTGTGAATGATACTCAGTTGGAAATCAAGCACATGACTAAGGTTCATCCTAGCGCCCATTAACTCTCTCGATAATAGTGGTGTCAATCTTATAGTCACGCCATCTAGTGTTGATTAAACGCGATTATCTGTAGAGCAAAATTGTTTTCTTGAAATGAGGGACATACTAAGTATACATAGTGGAATCAAATGTTTTTTAATCGTGTTACGCTCTGCTTGCCGTTGATTTTGTGATATCAATTGTAAGTTTTTATTTACAAAAAATATATTTTATAACTATTGGTTAAATATAAGTATATACATTTATTTGGTTTAAACACATGTAGTTTGCAGTGTATAAAATAATTGTTAACATGTGATGGTACATTTTTGTGCAATATAACATTGTTTCTTGGCTGTCAGCGGTCAACGGGGAGTAGTACCCTTTGCCTTTAGGTTTTGATATGTCAGACATTTATTACTAACACATTTATGGATCAATATCTGAAATAAATTATTATTATTGGAAAAAAAAAAAAAAAAAAAATTTATGGTATAGGGGGCAAACGAGCAGACGGGTCAACTGATCGTAAATGACTACCGCCGCCCATGGGCACCTGTAACTCAAGAGTCACAAGTGCGTTGCCGCCCTTAAGGTGGGAGTAGGAGAAGAAGGGGACGGGGGAAAGAGTGGGAAGAGGGGAGAGGGGAAGGACGGGAATAGGGGAGAGGGAAGGATTAGGGCCTCCGGTAACCTCACTCACGCGGCGAAATGCAATGCAAGCATTGCTTCACTACCGGGTTTTCTGTGAGGCCGTGGTATCGAGCGGAGTCGAGCCGGCCCATAAGTGCCGAAGCATGGCTCTCCCACGTAAAAATAATAATGTTTATTGGTTGAAGTGTTCTACAAGAATAATTACAATAATATTTCTATTAACTAAAGTTATTATGACGAACGGGCACATCCTTATATTAAACAATTGCCTAACTACAGTTTTTTTTTCTGGATAAAAGGTACCAAATTAAATCAGTGTAGAGTGAATAGGTTTCTTTTGAATAGGCGTATACCATCTGCTCAAACCAATTTTAGTTACGTTTTAATTTTCAGGAGTATATTCAATCAGAATAAGTAAGTCATGAAGCATATATATGAAATACATACATTGGAGCAGCAATTGCTGTTCCAATGTATGTATTTAGAAATATATAAGTATGTCTATCAGCAGTCTAGTTACCATAGTAAGGCTCTGCCTAGTTTAAGATCAGACGGCCGTGTGTGAGATGTGTCAAGTGTCAAGTTATTATTATTATTGTCAATGTTTTGTAAAATTAGCAATGTTAATAATAATAGTGAAACTTATCAATATCAATAACATATCAATTACACCTATATTCTTTTTGTATCCTTGGCAACTGATGTTACAAAATTCCATGAATAGAGGCATATCACGATTTTAAGCGTACCAAAACAAGCAAAACTTACTTTCGCATTTATAATTTTACTAGCTGCGCCCCACAGTTTCACCCGTGTAAGTCGCGATGCCGTGGGAATATCGGGATAAAAGTAGCATAGCAGTAAATACCAAGTTTCATCGCAAACAGCTCTATAGTTTTTGCGTGAAAGAGCAACAAACATCCATACATCCTCACAAACTTTCACGTTTATAATATTAGTAGGATATACATAAGTTAGGAATATAAAATGAAGTGCTCAAAAGAGAATTGTCAAAGATGTTAGAAATATTGAATGTGTTCGATTACTGTGTACGCTTCAAGTTTGGTGCCGAACTCATCTGGAGCTGTTTGCAACTGAGACATGTTACGCTCGGACTGGTGCTGCTATGTTACGAAGTACATATAAGTTTAACTAGAAGTGGCATGTAGGGCTCCATACTCGTAGAAACATAGATGTACATGTAGCTAAGTTTACAGTTTTACTCAAACAAGCTAATCGCACTCACACTTCCCCCACTCTGAGTCTCATATAAAAAAAACAAAAACAGTGTCCAATAAAACCACCGATTATGATACTAATGTCATGATCCTCTACAGTTTTAAGGGTTCAGTGAGGCGCGAAGTAGTAATCTGTAATCTCACATGCAACTGGGAGTAGCTTGTGTGAGTTACTTTACCGGACTGACCGATTGCTCTAAGGAGTTGCGATTCATCACGAGCTGTTGTTCAGTTCAGGCAGCCGCGATAAGTCTCTTCCATACCTTCTACATCTGCAACGGGAACCGCGCATGAACCTAGTTCAATAGAAATCTCCTAAATTCGTGCGAGACATGTGACCAAAGTTTCTGGACAGGCACGGCGGATGCCAGCAAGTTGGACGTCGGATACGGATACAAATTGGATGCCATCCAGAACTCTTGCTGCAAAATACTGACGTTCTGAAATAGTATACGAATTTGAAAGGAGAGCTATTTTAGTTCTGATTGTTTTTTACAGCTCCGGGGAACCCCCACTCGTGTCGGTACTTGGTCAGGTTAACAGATTTTTCAAAGTATACTGAACTGAAACCACCAAAGACATTAAATTTTTTTAAAAACAATTTGAGGTCCATGGACTAGAATGTAGATTTTTGAGTTTCAAAAATTATTTTCTGTTTTTAAGTGTCATCGAAAGATGTGATAAATTTTATTAGTATATATAGCGCATTTAGTGCGGATCCTCATGGTACTGCTGTAAAAGGAATTAAGGCTATTACCCTGCTCAATGACCTTGAAGATTTGATCTCTGTACTAGTATTTGTTACTTTGGCGCCGCCTACCGACAAACGACCATACTAAAAAATTCATCGCTACAGATTAAGCAAGAACACAGATATGTCGTAGAGTTGTTTAAAGTACTTGCCCGCACCCTTCGTGTTGTAATAAAATAAAAACTATTTTTTTTCTGCCAAAGCAGTTACGACAGTCAAGACTAAAAAGATATCAACAATACTGTAAACATCCAAATCAGGACGAGAACAATACTATTTATATTTATATTTATTCGCTACTTTTAAACATGTTTATTGAAAACAACAACAATGGTCAACTTTATAAATACACTTTTTTACATAAACACTAATCATTACAACTTTTACACACATATATACATAGTTTCATTTTCTTACTACTGTATCTCAGCATCTGAATTCTATTTCATTTCTCTGCACACAGTAAACTTGATAGTAAGGCTATAGTCAGAAGGTTGAGTGGTCGTTTCGCACGAATCGTGCGAATCATCAATAATTTTTTTGAGGTACCAATTCTTACAAATAGAATTCATTTGGGTGCGAATTGACCCTCTTTTTTAAGGATCACCTCAAAATACAGTCTTGCAAACACAATTATAGTGTGCATGACAATATTCAAATTTTTAATAACATCAAAAAGTTATAACTTGTGTTTAGAGAAGTATTTTATTTTATTTCGCGTGATCTAAGCGATACCAACAGCAAAGTTTACAATAGGACAGCCATAGACCGATAAACTATACCATATTTAATTAACAAGTGCACGAATTTTGTTCAAGTCATCCACATGCTAACGCTCGTTTTGATCCAACGCGCGTCATCTAAACATACGTACCAGTAACTTTTAAACTTTCGCGTTCCATTATATAATTATGTATTTCACAGGCTGACTGACAGGCTGACTCAGCCTGTCAGTCAGCCTGTGACCACGGCCAGTGCAACCTGGTCGAAAGGCAATTCAGAGGTATGTAATACCTTTTCGTGATCGCGTTAATTCCCGTTTAAATACATAATTATATACGTACCAGTATCAGTAGACAGTTTCGATTTCACAGCACATATCCTACGAATGAATGAAGTCATTCATATCACACTTTACGTAATGCATCGTATTCTACAGTGATGATTATTACATAAGAATAAATCAAAGCTGTACAGATTTGAAACCTGGCAGCTGCTTGTCATTTAACATTAAAGCAATGCAATTATATTATTTGTTGTGAACAATGCGACAGCTATCGTGATCCGGGAGAGATTCAAACGGATTATTAAATTAGAGACAGATGGAACTCCTTTGAGGCAAGTACGATGCAACTTAACCACTGAAATTTCATTGTGTTGTTATTTGTGTTTACTTGATATGAGAGAAGTTGAGCAGTCCATCTTGTAGCTTGCGCTGGTAGTGTGAAGGACAGTTATAGTATTAATTAAAAAGCGTGCTTAGGCACGTATTCATTATACATATAATCCAGCCACAAGTAGGGGTAGAGAAATGCACTTCCAAGTGCTTCTAGAATTTTTTATTTATTTTTCTCATATTTTTAAAAGACAACTCCCGCATTAGGAAAAACTCCTGTGTCACGGGGGACTTTACAAATAACGGACACAAAGAACACCCAGAATCGAGTGGGAATCAAACCCACGACCTATGACGTAGCCGTCAGGGTCACTAACCACTAGGCCAGTCGAACTTTACACAATGAACTTTTATTTACAGTATAGTATTGCTTATAGTCATATAATACCTACAAAATAATGTTAGATACTGAAAAAGGCAATTCACAAATTAATTGTAGCCACTCTAATCTGGAAGCAGACAAAAAGAAACCTACAGAAAACTATAATCATTTTTAACCTCTAACGTAAAAACGAGGTGTGTTGTAAGTTTAACATGTGTATATGTGTATCTGTCTGTGGCATCATAGCTCCTAAATGGGTGGACCGATTTTGATTTAGTTTATCTTATTTGAAAGGTGACTTGACCAAGAGTGCTCTTAGCTGTAATTCAAGGAAATCTGTTCAGCCTCTCGAAGATTGTTGTTGTGATGTGATGTGTGATGTTGATGGATTTTTGAAGAAAAGAGTATTTTAAATTTATGTTATTCATAAGTGCTGTTTACACTTAATAACAAACACC
Organism: Callimorpha dominula; assembly: GCA_949752705.1. NCBI lineage: Eukaryota > Metazoa > Arthropoda > Insecta > Lepidoptera > Erebidae > Callimorpha > Callimorpha dominula. Next base: position 8,415,678 of record OX457010.1, on the reverse strand, counting down.
TAATAATACTTTTGTCACAATAACAGTAAATAGTACATTTTTAATTTAAATATACCGGTAAATAAGCCCAACGCTATGATAGTAGATCAGTGGTATTATTGCTTTAAAAACAAAAAAAAAAATTGCTTGTGAGTTTCCAACTCAGTCGAGTTTGGGCAATTCGACCTACAACCAAAAAAAAACACCTTTACAATAGCAGTTCAGACTAAAGGTGTTTCATTGAGAACAAAGGTTCTTCTCCAAGCGGTCAGCTTCAAATGGAGTCTTGTCTGCCTGCTTATTTCTTAAGTTGATTATATAAAAATCGTAGAATGCAATGGCCAATGCATTTCTAAAAAATTCTCTTTACTTAATCTTTACTATACAGTATAATATGTAATGAGCAAAACGTTTATAGCACATGACGAATAGCAAGGGCCATCTAAAGCCATCATTATTTATAATGTAACCAGCCAGGCTAGACCCCTCACCCCACTTGCAACATCTTTCTTGTAGCAACGCGTTGTTCGAAGATAGGGAGGAAGGGAATGTCTTAGTACGCTGGTAAGTCTGGTTAGAATTGTGTTGTACATCATTTTCAAAGCAAATTATATATTTTTGCATGTATTCTTTACTAACGAGCGCAGAACGGATAAGATGTTGTTAAGTTATACGGATTAAATTTAGGATTTTTAAAGGTTTTCTTGTCATCTTACGTATTGCTCGAAATAAAGCGGCTGTGCATAAGATGCATGTTAGCTTAGTGCTATTTTTCTGCTCCTAAATCCTAAAATTGCGTGTGTAGCTTTGTCGTCTTGAATCTATATATATATAAAATGTAATATCGTTGGATAAGAATCCAAATAGAGAGTCCTTATCGTTTTAATTAAAATTATTTTATTAGGAGAAGCCAGCAGTGGAAGATGAAAGGCTGATGATGATGATGATACACCACAAGAAAAAAGAATTTTGGTCATAAATTCAAAAGTTATACAAAACGCTATCATAACTTGGTGTGTATTGAAAACTAATAATAATGTGCTTACAAACTTGTATGAACCATGGCTGAACTTATTTTGTTGGGGAACACGCCGGGGTCCACAAAGACGACATTGATATTCAGTTTCACAACGAAGAGTAGGTGGTATGAACTACTTAAAAAGCGAGTTCTGATTATGTCTGTCGATCTACATTATATGTTTATCCTATGGTAAAGGAAGGTAGGTATATTGGTGATATAAGTAATTTGGTGATCATTTTTTTAGAAAGAATAAATAATGTGCTTCAGGAAATCCTTCCTGCATTTAGTTAACAAACTTTTTGTTGATATTACCAAATAACTTATAACACCAATTGATATAAGTTATTTTATATAGACTATAATCTATAATAACAAATTCTATTCCTAACAATTATTTATGTCTTTTTAGGAAATCTGAAAGAGGTATCTCTTTCAGATTTCCTAATAACTAACAAAAAAAATATTATTGACACCACTTCATAGATACATACTAGCAATCCGCCTCGGCTTCGCACCGGGTACAAATTATACACTTAAACCTTCTTCATGGATCACTCTATTAGTGAAAACCGCATGAAAATCCGTTCAGAAGTTTTTTAGTTTTCCTAACTAAGTTAGGGTTGGCTTTCAGACTAACTACGATACGGCCGAATTTCGATATTTTACGTTAAGCGTTTGCCATCAGACCTCCACAATCCAAGTGGATGCACCTAATCTGGATGCACGTGATTGTGGCTATTGTGAAAAAATCAATTATCCAGAGCCATATAAATTATGATAATGTTTTGTAAAACTTCTAACTTTACGACTAAAATTCTGCGAATTTTACTACATTTATTTCTAGAATAATCTTCACTATCATCCTCACTGTAAAATTTGTTGCATTTCTTTTATAACCTCTAAATATCAACACCCAGACCAATACAAAACAGATATATTCATATTTAAAAATATTTGCAATGTGATACACACTGTGATTTGCAAATACTCTACCCCATAAAAGATCATTATGAAAAAACAGTAGTCATATTGACGTGATATTTATTTGCGTAAAAATACAAACAATACACAAACACTGAAGAAAATATATACATAGGTACATACAAATTTTACAATCGGATAAATCTTGATCGCAAATCTATCCGAGTCAAACAGCAAAGCGGAAAAACAAAAACCTTCACCACTCCATTACTCCCGACTTCATTAGACAGTTTACATGATAAAACCAGAGCAAATTTCAACTTTATTTGCTACAATTTAGAGTACAATTTCATGCATCTACAGGTTTTAAATCGTAGGTCCTTTTTCCTTTAATTTGGACGAATGCGGTAAACATTAGCATTTTCACGGGAAAGCTGTTTTGCGTTTCTAAGTAGGTAAACATGCCTCTGAAGATTTGTGAGACTTATTCGTGGATTAAGTAGAGATCTAACTACACTATACTTAATTATATATTTTTCCGGGAATTAACGCGATCACGAAATAGATATTACATACCTCTGAATTGCATGACGTTTCGACCAGGTTGCACTGGCCGTGGTCACAAGCTGACTGGCTCAGTGGTGCAGGCTCTCGAGATCGTGAGGTAGGAGGTTCTTCATCCACCCGCACATTTTCGATATGTTTTTGATATTTTTTCTTTGCCATGTACCGTCACATACTATACTAATAGTGTCCCTATTTTGTAAGCAAACCGATGTGTCCCTATTCTGGTGTTTATCCGACTGCGTATAAAAACGAGGTGGCATGTTTTTTATCACGGGATCCAGTGTACAGTACACGGCGAACTAAAAATATACTATGCTTAATTGCTTATTTATTAAAAATTTACAAAAAACATTTCAAACTTGCCTGATACTCTGAACTTGCTTGATACTCTTACATACTAGTTTTAGTCCGCGGTTTTCCCGTTTATTCCATACCTAACCAATAAGGTAGATGACTGCAAGCCAAATCCGTGTCTTTTTAAATTATTTAATAATAATACTAAGATATGACGACACGCCTTACTGTAGTCAAATTATTCACTGTTAATGTTTATTTGACGATTATGAAATAAATTTAAAAAGATTTTATTGCCCGACTTGCCAAAATAATTTATTTTGTGCATAAGCATCTACCCAATGGCTGTAACAGAACTAAGAAAACGAATTTCTGTACTACGCTTACTGTGTTAAATAAAATGATTCGCCAAGGTACCAAAAAGCATCATTGTCAGAATTAGAAACAAAAGTAAGAGAAGTAGTAGAGTGGAATGGGGAATTAGAAGAAACTACGCAAATCCAAATAAGGAACTTTCTGTAGGTGCGATACAGTAACGGTGTTCACTCGATATTCTAACCTTTACTACACCTAACCTATGCTCTTTATGTTCCTACCATCATAAACTTCACTAAAAAGAAGAAAATATCGTTATACGTTAAATTGTTTTAGTAGAGAAAAATTCTTAGTAAACAGACATCTCAAAATTGAAATGGATAAAAATTATATAAATTCTTACGTAAAAAGCTAAACATCGACGGCGACACCAACGAAGCGAAATTCCAAATTCAAATCAGTTCGTGAGTTGAGTGCGAAGCGAGCGGACGTGCTGTGACAACCATTTATTCCGTTACAACTCTATTCCAAATGCTAAATATATTGTCGAAAACGAGAATATTGCGGGGAGCTGTTTGCATAATTTACATTCGAGACGAATTTTAAGCACCTCTGTTTGGCTTCCCAGATTCGTTTGTAAACTTGATTAGTGTTATTTAGAGGAAAATTAGCCATACGCATACCCATGCGTTTTACATTTATATTATTATCGAGGTTTACAAGTTTAGAATATTTTAATTCCGTTGTTGACCTTTTGGTTCAAGTTTTTTGAACTTACAAAATGGGTCTCACTGGATTTCATTAAGAAATCTGCCAAACGTCTTTTTTTTAATTGGTGCCTTTTGTTATGTTGGTATTTGTAGGAAATAATTTATATATCCAAACACATACATACGCCTGTATCCCCGAAGGGGTAAGCAGAGGCTTATTAACATATTGTCAACTATGATTTGGTCCAATTTATGTAATAGGGGGCAAGTGGGGCAATTGTATATTAGCACAGAATACATAGTGTAGTGTAATTGTATAAAGTGTATATTTAACTTTAACTTATAGTAGGTATCTATTTTATTTTACACGTAGTAAGTTTAAATAATATATTTAAATTTAACAGAAAATAGGTAAAAATTTAAGTTACGCACGGTTTATTTAAAAAAAAAACTAGCATGATGCAGATACTGTACGAAAAGTTAAACAATAATTTGGAAATAATACCGTGCACGTAGCGTAATCTGAGTAAGTGTGTAATGTATGCTACCGTTTAAACCGTTGAACTTAAAAAAAGATTTTGAATTTGTGTTGTCATTAGAACTCAAGGTGTGTACCAAAATCCAGATCAAGCGTTCAACAGGAAGGGGGTAAAATTTCAATTAGGTACTAATTGACTTGACCCAAAAAACAAACGGGGAAAGCTAAATGAAACCGTTAAAATATAATACTTTTTTAATATACTTCTACGGATATCTAGGGCCCTAAAATAAGATCACACCCGTATGCATATTGACAACTCTTTAAAAAATATTGTGGACGCTATTAGTACCCACTGGCCAAAATTATATTCAATCAACCAATTAGCCTATTGCAGTCCACTGGTGACATAAGCCTCTGCCGATCTATTACAGCTACCTTCTTCAGGTCGTCAGTCATTACGACTACACTACACTACCTTTCATTTACCGATTCGCAGTCTCCACTCTAGGACCCGTTAACTCCAACGGCCATCGGTCCTTTGGCGTACGTGGCCAGCCCATTGCCACTGCAGCGTGCTTATTCTACGAGCTATGCCGGTAGCCTTATTACGAATTCTATCCTTAAAAGAAAGTCCAAGCGTAGCTCGCTCGCGAAATATAAATCTATTTTATATCTTTTTGATATCTTTTTTTGACAAGATACTAAATAAAACAGTATATAAATAAAAGCCTGACTTTTCTGCTAACTTTAGTTGTAGAATTATGACAAAATATCTCCGTCGAACACAAGGCAATGTTTTCGAAACTTAATCCCTAAATTCTCTGAGCTCCAGCGGTAGTTTTTATTAAGTTACTGTGAAACAAACTAGTCAGGAATTTTTCAAAGTTTTGCAGGCAACATGGCGGTACTGCCACGCTGCCGCGGGCGACACGGCCAACTCGCTTTCACCTTAACAAGAAGTTGACTTCAATTCAATTATATGAAGAACTTTCCCAGCTATGGGGAAGGGAATTAGGACATTTATTTTATAAGCTTTATAATGACTTTCTCATAGTATTAAGATATTATGAAGCATTGTTGCTGCTTTTACTTACAACTGTTAAGTTTATTTACTAATTTAATCGTAGTCTTCACGGACTTATTAATAGTAGACATGAAAGCACAGGTTCCATGATGCAGGGCAACCAAGCTGAAAACCGATCCTTCTGGTTCAGCAACATTGGTGTAGGTCGTTGCATACAGGGGTCACACGGCGCGGCGTTCTTCCCGCTTCCCGCGGTGGGCTGTTACCAAGTTGGATAGGGACCTACTGGAGGAGGCAGCCATTATTTACTCTTGGCTGTCTCCGCGGCCTCTGACCGAGGAGGCAGACATGGGAGCGGGCCGCTTTCGCGATGCGTTTACGCAGATTTGCGATGCGGCCATGCCCCGCGTTCGAGGTCGTCGGCCTCCAAGGAAGGAGGTCTACTGGTGGTCCCAGGAGTTGGCGGACCTCCGCGTGGCCTGTACTCGTGCCCGGAGGTCCTACACCCGCAGCCGGTGGCGTCACCGCGAAGATGGGGAAGAGGACCGGCTTCATGAGGAGTACCGGGAGGTGCGGAAAACTCTGAAGCTGGCCATTAGCCGCGCCAAAGAGGAAAAAAGAAAGGAGATGCTGGAGGGTCTCGATCGTGACCCCTGGGGACGCCCATATCGTGCGGCGCAACAAAAGCTCCGCTCGTCGGGCCCCCCCCTTACGGAGACTCTCCAACCCAGCTTCCTGCAGGGAGTGGTTGAGGGCCTTTTCCCGCAACGGGTGGAGCACATACCCCCGTCGATGGCCCCCTTGGCCAGAGACGACGGGGAGAACGAGGAGGAAGGTGTTCCGCCCATCACGGAGGCGGAGGTAGGGGCGGCTGTTCTACGGATCCGTTCGAAGAACACCGCCCCCGGGCCAGACGGGATCCCTGTCCGAGTGTTGGCCCTGGCCCTCGACCACATGTCCGACTGCCTCAGGGAGGTGTTCGACGCTAGCTTGGCGTCCGGACGCTTCCCTGACTGCTGGAAGAGCGGGAAGCTGGTCCTTTTAAGGAAGCCGGGACGGCCTACCAACTCGGTCGCGGCCTACAGGCCCATCGTGTTGCTGGACGAGGCGGGTAAATTGTTTGAGAGGGTCCTCTCTGCCCGCATCGTCCGGCACCTTGGCGAGGTCGGCCCCGATTTGTCGGACGCCCAATTCGGTTTTCGAGCGGGGCGTTCGACGGTCGGCGCTGTGTTGCGCCTGAGGGCCGTGACCGAAGAGGTAGTGAGCTGTGGCAGCGTGCTGTTGGCGGTGTCGTTGGACATCGCCAACGCGTTCAATAGTCTGCCATTCAGCTGCATCAGGGAAGCACTCCACTATCACGGAGTGCCAGGGTACCTGAGGCGGCTAGTGGCAGACTATCTAGAGGAGCGTACCGTCATGTACGAGGACCGAGATGGTGTTTTGAGTAGTCGGCCCATGTCGTGCGGTGTTCCGCAGGGGTCTGTCCTTGGACCACTCCTGTGGAACATGGGGTACGACTGGGCCCTTCGAGGCGACTTCCCCCTCGGGCTGGGCGTAATCTGTTACGCCGACGACACACTGGTCACAGCCCGGGGGGCGAACTTCCAAGAGGCGGCGCGTTTGGCCACCAGAGGTGTCTCTCTGGTGGTCGGTCGCATCGAGGCGCTGGGTCTGCGGGTGGCCCTGGATAAGACGGAGGCCCTTTTATTTCATGGGCCTCGTCGTGGTCCACCCCCTGGCGCCTCCATCGTAGTCAACTCGGTTCTCGTACCGGTTCGGGCCCACATAAGGTATCTGGGCCTGATCCTCGACGGTAGGTGGCTCTTCGACGAGCACTTCCGACAGCTTGCTCCGAAGCTGGTCGGCGCTGCGTCCGCCCTTGGGCGACTCTTGCCCAATTTGGGTGGACCCAGCGTCGCTACAAGACGGTTGTACACGGGGGTTGTCCGGTCAATGGCACTGTACGGTGCACCGGTGTGGGCGGGAGCTCTGACCGCCCAGAATAGGGCGCGCCTCTGGCGCCCTCAGAGGGTTATGGCGGTTAGAGCCATACGCGGATACCGCACCGTGTCGACGGAGGCGGCGTGCGCGTTGGCCGGGACTCCCCCGTGGGATTTGGAGGCGGAAGTGCTCGCCGAAGTATATCGGCGAATGGCTGAGTTCCGGGCGGGAAGCGGCAGTCGGCCCCCGCCCGAAGAGGTACGCGAATGGCGTGAGGCCGCTCGCCGAGCCACCATGGCTCGTTGGTCGTCCCGGCTGGAGGCTCCACGTGCTGGCTTTGCCGCCGTGGAGGCGCTCCAGCCGGTCATCGTCGAGTGGGCAGGGCGGCAGCACGGGACCCTTTCCTTCCGACTGACGCAGGTTCTTTCCGGGCACGGCTGCTTCGGGAAGTACCTGCACTCGGTCGCTAGGAGGGAACTGAGTCCCGCCTGTCACCACTGCGACTGTAGTGAGGACTCGGCTCAGCACACGCTGGCGGTTTGCTCCGCCTGGGCGACGCGGCGTCGGGCCCTCACTGCAGTCATCGGAGGGGATCTCTCGCTACCGGCCGTCATACGCTCCATGGCCGGTAGCGACAGGAATTTTACCGCGGTCGCGACCTTCTGTGAGGACGTCATCTCGCAGAAGGAGGCGGCGGAAAGGGTCCGGGAGGACGATCTCCACTCGGACCTAATTCGCCGCCGGCGAACCGGGCGGCGGAGGCGCGCTTACCAGCGCCTCATGCCGCCCTGAGTGTGGCCGCGGGTGGACGGGACGGGTTTTTCCCCTTCACCCGCTAAAGTGGCCCCCCGCGAGGTGGCGGCGTCCGCGTGTGCCTGGACGTCGCCTAATTGAGAGGTTTTTTACCCGAAGGTGGTGCCCGCGCTTTTGCGGGCAGGCGCTAGGGGGGGTCCGGATGTCTTAATAAAAGCTGTTCCCGGATCCCTCCTACTTAGGGCGCAGTACGGCACACCGTGTGGTTTTAGTCGGTTCGATTCCGACACACCGCCCCACTGAAAACCCCGGTGGGGTGACGGCCCGAGGGGGTTTCCACACGCACAAAAAAAAAAAAAAAAAAGGTCGTTGCATACATGTATATTTGTAAAGCCTTTTTAAAGAATTTCATACAGCACACTTTCTGGTAACCAGTCACATAATAGTCTCAACTCCAGCCTTTTTATGTTTATTTTTGTATTTTTAACCCCATGTGTGCACGCATTGCAATTGTAAAACAATTGACGTGGTCTAATAAGAGTCATGTACATTTTTCTAACTTTGAAATTCTTTACGACCATGTTATAAATATTATATGTGGGCCCCTGAAGCTTTTTGTAGGCGCTTTTACATAATTTTTACCATTACAACACATATTGATAAAAAACTAACATATAAACTTTAAGTATTCCAAACATCACATTCGTCGGTCGCCGCAATTGCTTTAATTTTTACAAAGAATCCTCTTCGCTTATTAAAATACATATAGATATAAGTTACACTCATATATACATATCTGTACAGAATCACCAACATACAGCTGATTGTTAATCCCCCTTAGCAGACAACGTACAATGTGAAACTCAAAACAGTCAAAGCAAAATAAATTTTAAAATCGAACATCGAATCACTTAACGGATCCCCAGGGAGTATTAACCCTGTACTTTTATCTCAGTTCGCAGCTTCAGGGGGATGAATACATCAAATGGATTCAGGCTTCGGGCTTTCGGCTTTAATCGCCGGGTAACCGCAGCTCCCCAGGGTAGACCTTTGACGCTAAACGCTAGTATCACTCCTAGTTTTGTAATACTTTTATTATACGAAACGATTTTTGTGTGCGCTGTTGATTTTTGTTTTGTTATCTATTGATGATGACGTTGCATTGGATACAGTCCGATGCAACGTCATTGCATACACTGCACAATTTGGAAAAAAATGAGGGTAGATGATAAACTAAATTTCAAATTCTTTATTGGCTGCAAAGATGAAGCGTTGTTAAGTGGTAATCGGTTACTGATTATGGTCTACTGCTTATGTGTTTTTAAGGTAGTTCTTCCGAGTTTAGTGTATTTGGTAAGAACAATTGAGTGCTTTGTAAAATAGCTCTAAAAGGAGAATTATTTATGACTTCACTTTAGTTTTTTTGAACAGGTATTTTAGTCCAGTATGACGGTAAAAACAAGGTACTACCTCCCAATATTTTCAAGAAAGATAGGTTTTCTTGAAAATTTGGAATTAAGCTCTACATACCTTCCACTTCAAAATCTACCCTATGCCGATGTGTGCTAATGATTCTTAGGGGTGAAAACTACCCCTGATTGACAAAAAATTAAAAATCCATAAATTTAGGCATTGAAAAAATGTATAAAGCTTTTGATTAAAGATAGTTTTATACTTTGAAACACTATTTGTGAGTTTTCAACCCCTATTTTATTCTTTATACGCTTTTAAAACACCCTTTTGAAGGCGCTTTTGACAATACACCCACAGCAACAATCCTCAGAGGAATGATTGCAAAGGGTATTGATGTCATCACCATAAAATTGGTGGAAAGCATGCTCTCAAACAGAATTGCGACAGTTTCACTAAATGAAACATTGCACAAATTTTATACGATACGAGGGTGCCCACAAGGAGGCGTCCTATCCCCACTACTTTGGACCTTGCTGTTGACCAACTCCTTGTAGAAATGTCTAACCTCGACTATGACATACAGGGCTACGCAGATGACCTGGTGGTCATAGTCAGAGGACCATGCCTCCACACCATCTCTACACTACTACAAGGAGCACTCAACACCACCAACAACTGGTGCAGAGATAACGAACTATCAATTAACGCAGACAAAACTACGATAATTCCATTCAAAAAGAAATGGAAGCTGGAAAGTTTGTTAAATCCAAAACTAAACGGCAAAATCCTTTCTTTCTCTAGTGAAATTAAGTACCTAGGGGTCACACTTGACCAAAAGTTAACCTGGAACTCACATATCACAAACATAGTCCATAAAGCAAAAATGCCTTTATGGATGAGCTGTCGCATGGCCGGCGCCAGATGGAGACTTCAGCCCAAGATTGCCCTATGGCTATATACGGCGATTGCAAGGCCAATCGTAACGTATGGAGCTGCCGTCTGGTGCCGTAAGGTAAGCCAAACGACTACCTCAAACAAATTAGACAGCCTACACCGTACGGCTTGTGTAATAACCACTGGTGCGCTATCCTCGACGCCAGGGGAAGCTCTAAATGCACTACTAAGCCTGACGCTTAGCATCTATGTGCAAAAAGAAGCTGCCAAAAGCATATATAGGATATGTACACAGACGAAACCAAAGTGGCAATCACGAACACTAAACTCACTAAAAGACGGTTTTCGGAATAAAATCTCTGAACATGCCAGCGGATGACATGCAAACAGAGATCGACCTTGTAAGAAGGTACACAGTAGACATACCACAGAGGGATACATGGCTGGAAGGCCTCCAATCCAACAAAAATGGTAGTCACGAGTGGTACACCGACGGGTCCAAAAAAGGCCTTGATGTAGGTTGTGGAATTTACGGAGAGAGACCAAAATTCAGATGAAGCACCAACCTGGGAGCAGAGGCCGTCTTTCGGGCTGAACTCTCTGCATTAACACGTGTGGAGATCAACCTTGAAAGGAAAGTAAAAAATCAACACATCTACATCAACTCAGACAGCCAAGCAGCGCTATTGGCACTAGGCAATTTTAAGACTAGCTCAAAGCTATGTGCATATGTTCAACCTAAAATTGGGTGAGAACACAATTTGCAGATTCTGTCAAGAAACAGAAGAGACTGCAATGCATAATTTATGCTCTTGTGGCCCACTAATGCGGCACCGAAGTATTCGGTATTATGTCTAGGTATTAGGGTTGCACATCATGCAACCGCAGGAAATACAAATAATCACTGCTGATAGGATCTGGAGGTTTCTCGAAGCCATAAGTCTGAGCAGTGAAATGTAAACCAGAAGTGCGTTACAAAAGACCAGAAATCATCACTCAAAACAATAATAATAATAATAGATAAATAAATATAAGAAATAAAAGATAAGAAAATTGTTATAATTAGTTTTAAACCTTATAATTAAAATATACTTACAAACTAATAAAATTAGTTTATTATTAGTTTGTTGGTATATATTTTTATATTTAAATAAAAAAAAATATCCACAAAAAACATTTATCATTAAAACAAAATATAATTTTTCTGAGTTCAAAATCTATGATATTGTTTTGAGTTCAATATCTCAAAATATTTATTTGTAAAATTTCGTCTTTTAAAAACTCCTAAGAAAATAAGAGTAAAAATAAAAAAATATATAATGGTATTTATTATTTAGCTATGGAAGCTCGGCTAGAAGATGTTGATCTCGCCGCGCGTTGAGTTTGTGAGTCAGACGCCACATACAGCGTGTAAGTAACACCGTCGCAAATAATTTACAAAAACGTCTTTCTTGGGATACTTATCACAATGTAAAAGTCAGTTCATCATAAAAATGCGAGATTAAAGATTTACAGTCAATAGTTTGATTTTGAACTACGCGATGTAACGCGAACGCGTACGTGTGTGGCGCGGTGAATGACCTTCCGCGCACGGCGCCGCCGTCCGCGTCGAAGCAGCTGATTGCATTAAAGTTTTACATTGCAGTTTTTGGCCGTATGGGGTATTTACTGATTTTTTTTTGGTTAAATGTTATGTTTAATCATTGTGATATCATTTTTAAGCAAAAAAATTAAAAAAGTCAAAAAAAAAAAAATGAATTTTCCGGCAGAAATTTCCAATGATTTTCCACTCAGAATGATGGTCTGAATATACTATTTCAGTATTCGTTGCGGTGTCCCTTACACTCTGTATATAATACGAGTACACACATATATACTGTAGACACGAGACCCCTTCATCAGGTGCCAATGATGAGAACACTATGTATAGTATACGCATTTCTCCGCTCCAAAATCTAGCTGCTCCGAACTTTAAAAAAAATGCGTTTGGTTTTTTGATATTTTCTCGGTTGCATTTTAGACTAGAGAAATCCTGAAAAATTATTTTGTAGAGAATTTTATAGCCTATAAGTTCATGTAAGTTTCATATTTCTTAGACCCTTCATTTTATAAAGGTCAGCGACGAAAGGGCTCAAGGGCGGTACTGTTTTCATACGAACTTGACTTTACTTTAAATGCTAACTTTGACAAGCCATATCTCGGATAATTTTTGAGTAGTACAGTTACAGTACAAAAAAAACAAAATTTTTGTGAATGACAATGCATCATTTGCACTTTAGCAATTTTTCCGTAGATATTTATTTTCAGTTTTTTTGAAAAAAGTTTTTTTTTAATATATATATCAAAAAGACCTATTCCACTTTGAACATTTTTTCAAAAATAAACATTTTAAATTGATCAAACTGTGGTATCGTATATTTTATGTTAAAATAAAGTAATTGTGTAAAATTTAATTTCAAGTAGGGTAGTAATGAGAAGGGTTTTATAAAAACGTATTTTGAAGCTCTTTTAATGTTCTTAAAGAAAGATCATGAGCACTTTCATCGTAAAATGTACCGTTTTTTCGTAATTCATAGTTGAAATCTTTAAATTTTTCTTTAACCTGTAATTTTTTTTTTGCCTACATAAAAATATTAAAAAACTAAATTCTTTGTTTTTTATTAACTAGAATTTTGATTATTAGGTACAGTTTTTTGATAAAAATAATTAACTTATGAGTAATTTGTAAAAAACCATTAAAAACGTGTTTTTTTTTTAAATTAAGTTTTCGATCACGAATATCTCAACTTTACTTTTTGAGGTACTTACTTACTGTAAAAAATTCGAAAAGATCCATCTTTCTTGAAAAAAATTGGGACCCTAAAACCGTCATACGCTGGACTATTTACGATTTAACTGATTTGATCATAAAGTATAAAAAGAAAATCAAATATATTGTTAAAAAATCTAATCACTCTAAATAAATAAAACAGTAAGATATTTACAAGTAAGAGTGCAAGAGCCAGTAGTGAGTAAAAACAACATTTATCTCAATTCTACATTCAGTTGTCTGGCAACGGTTCTGAAGCCTTTTCACGCAAAAATATATCTCCTATGTCGATTAGTTACAGACAAGATTAACAGTAATGCATGCTGTTGTAAATAAAAAAAAAAAACTTTGTTCGTATGCTTACGCTGCTAAGAAACAGAATTCCCCGACACCTTATTCACAACTTTTACCACATAATTTTAAAATGAAAATTCCTAACTTATTCAAAACATGAAACGTGACCGTCAGTATTCTTGAAAACAGACTTAAACTTCGTGCAGCCCCGCGTTGGGCGCCAAAACGTCTCGGCAGCACAAATTGACAGCGCCACCTAGCGTCTCGCCACCGAATTGCACGCTGGGGTGGTAGTCCGTGACCGAACTCAGCTATGTGAGGACGTGTCACGTTTACGTTTACGTTTAACGAAATACACTGAGAATTCTTTGTATAGATGTAACTACGGAAGTAATTTATGTATACACATCTGATGCAATGATTTTTTATTTAATGGCGACTGCATTGCTGTAAGAATTGTTAATATCTTTTCTTCAAAATACAAATATTAATCAAGGCAAGTAAATGAATGACACTTTAGAATAACAACTTTACGCCATTTTTTTTACATGATGGTATACATCGCAGAGTAAATAGACTTATTAGATGCGAGATAGTAATTCTGTACTACCACCGAATTCTACCTAATTATGATTGTACATATGTTTAAATATACAATAAATTCGGGTGTCTAAACAATACGTATCAAACGTACGATGATCAGATTACTATTTTCGGATATTAAAAAGAAAGTTCGTATAAAAATTTTGATTTAGAATATTTAAACCCTTCAAAAAATCGCCGAGGTCTTTAAAATCCTTATAAAGGTCAAGATTGATAACAACATATGTTTTTTTTATGGCCATGTTCAAATAGTTCCTACTCGGAAGGGAAAAATGTAAAGTGAAATAATAACTGCTATTAAGAACAAATTTACTCCCTTAAGAAAATGGTACTTATGCTTCATTGAGATTGAAAGAACCATTTACCCAGTTGTAAGATCATAAATTGTCATTTTAGTGTTACAACGATTTTCAATGTATATTATATCTAATTTTTAAAGAACCCAGGATCATTATTAATGTTAAAAAAAATGTTGTGGACAAAATTTAGTAACATACACTGAGGGACCGTCATGTGCCTTGGTCTCGTGATAATATGCTTAAGCGGCGGTAACTTAATGGCTAAGGTGCGCTCCTAATACAAGCATTTAGCTTAGCTGGGTTTTCAAGAATGGTAGTAATATGTAACGATCCACGTTGCTAATATTCTTATATTATAACAAAAAAAAAAAATTATGATGGCCGATCTCACTACGTGAACTCGATTGTTACATACTAGCAACCCGCCCCGGCTTCGCACGGGTAGCAGAGACATCTTCAACAATCATCAACATATTTCACCACAAATTATACACCTAAACCTGGCTGGCCTGTTGGTCTAGTGGTTAGTGACCCTGACTGCTGAGCCAGAGGTCGTGGGTTCAATTCCCACCTAAGTCTGGGTGTTCTTTGTGTCCGTTGCTGGTATGTTTGTAAAGTCCCCCGCGACACAGGAGTAATTCCTAATGCGGGAGTTGTTTTTAAAAAAAAAAAACCTTTCTCATGAATCATCATGAATCACTCTGTCTATTCAGTGAAATCCGTTTAGTAGTTTTTCAGTTTATCGCAAACAGACAGACAGACGCGGCGGGGAACTTTGTTTTATAATATGTAGTGATGATGAAATCTACCAGTATTATTTCGACTTTTCTACTAAATCCTAGAGTAAAGTGTAGGTGTTTGAAGATGAACCACCACGAACGTCAGTGTAAATGTTCCAATCCGTAAAAAAGAATGTTTGCAGTATTTTTACAAAGAGAGGAATACTGAACGAAAACGGTTCCCCTCTAGCTTTAAAAAACTCAAGACTCGATACTTGGCTTTTGCATCAACATAACGCCCCTGCACATCGAGCCGGCAAAACCACGGACTATTGGCACCTACCAAACTGGACTCAAATTGCTGGGACACCCTTCTTTTAGTCCGGATTTAGCCCAATGCGACTTTGCACTATTTCCGTGTGTAAAAAAAACATTTGAAGAAACGCAAGATTTTTAGCGATGAGGAGCTTATAAAAGTTTTTGCGGGGATATGCGTCTGTGTTCCAGAGGGATCCTGGAGCATCGGTTCAGCACCTGGTTTACACGTATGAAGACATGTTATTACTGCTAGTGGAGACTACTTTGAAAAAAAAAAAAATCTCAAAGTACGACAAAACTTATGTAGCGGCCTAGTACTATACTATAAGTAAAGTCATTCGGGGTAACCGAGCGCAGTGGGTAAGTAAAGGTTAAAACACGCACACTTGACCGTTCGGGACAAGTGACTCTATATAAAGGCTTACAAATTTTTCTACAAACGTATGCTTTGCAGATATGAGTTAACGTGAGCTTATATCATTAGATGCTTACGCACATTCCAATAATATTATGAGAATATATAATTGTTGCCAATTTTTTGTTTTAAAGATCTACAGTTGACGTCACTATGACATGTGGGTCAAGATCTCATATCACTTGTACACACTTTATAAAAAATGGTGATGTATCAGTATTTTTCCACTTCTGTAGTTCGGTAATCTAACCTTTTAGTTAAACTCAAAGAAATGGCAAGAACGATAAAAGTCAAGTAAAAAAAAAACATCTTATGCAGACAAGACGTTTTTATATAGTTATATTTTTTTGTATGGCATAGGGGGCAAACGAGCAGACGGGTTACCTGATGGTAAATGACTACCGCCGCCCGTGGACACCTGCAACTCAAGAGTCACAAATGCGTTGCCAGCCTTTAGGGTGAGAGTAGGGGAAGAGTGGTAGAGGAGGGGAGAGGGAAGGGCTAGGCCGTCCGGTAACTTCACTCACTCGGTGAAAAGCAATGCAAATTTTGCTCCACTGCCGTTTTTCTGTGAGGCCGTGGTATCACTCCGGTCGAGCCGGCCCGTACGTGCCAAAGCATGGTTCTCCCACACTTATTTATTAAAGCACGCCATAGTTATTAAAGTCAATGTCATCTTTTATTTATTTATACTTCCTTTTTGTCTGAAATACGTAGTGCTACAAAATCAAATCAAATATCTTTATTTTCAATAAAATAACACCTTAAATATTTAATTTGTGATTGGAGTCTGCTTTTAAGCAAACAATGCCTGTGTTAGGAGACTCCGCTCTTCCATAACTAAATGTAAATTAAACTTAAAATACCTACATTATTGTTAAATAGTTGTCTATGAGCTGTGTATAAGTTGTGTGTATGGGTGTGTGTGTGTGTGTGTGTGTGTGTGTGTGTGTGTGTGTGTGTGTGTGTGTGTGTGTGCGGGTGCGTGTGTGTGTTCGCGTATGCAAGGTTGTCTGAGTTTGTGACTGCGTGTATGTGTGAGTTAGCTAACGTCTTGTAAATATGTTTCAGTGACTTCATAGGTCAGTGACTTTAACCAAGCCGTTACTAGTTTCTTACATTCATTCCAATGTTTATTATATATATGTATTTCTTTGTTTATTCTATTATATAATTTGGCAGCGCGTTTAGTTTAAAATACTTTGTCTCAATTTTTAATTTCCTCAAAGATATTTCTTTTTAGATTCCTCTGATTAAAATGCTATAAGCTGTATGACAGTTAACCTTCCAATTAAATCAAGCCTCAGTATAAACTTTTTTTTTCAGGCAATGAATTCCTAGAAGAAACTTCTTGATCATCCTGAATAATTCCTGTCACAATTAAAATTAAAATGTAACACAAAAGATGACAAAACGTAACGAAAATCTCACCAAAAGAAACTAAAAGATCTTTACAGATAACATTTCAAGGAAAGAATTTATTCGTCCCTTTGAAGGTCACAAACACAGTACATACCTATATACTAATGTTATGTATAACTCATTGTATACACCTAATATATTATCGAGCAAAGAGGCAAAAAATCAAGTATCTTATTCTTAAGATTTTCGAGCTGGGCATGCGCGAGGACAAACCACGCCTATAAAGGAAAGAGATGAGTGTCCATTCTTCTATTCTACCTTTGAAACCATCAAAATCTGATTTGGTAAGATTGATTTCAGTTATGTTGATGGTAATCAAAATAAAAGCTTTTTATTTGATGCTCTTGTCAGTATAATGTTAGCGGTAGAGTTAAATTTTGTTATTCTTAATGCTTAAAGTTATCTGATGTTTTTGTTTTTCTATGACCTTCAATAATTATTTTTATTTAACCAGTTACTCAATAATAACCTACATAATTATGTTTTCTTTAAAATAAAAAGAAAGCTCCTGCCAGGTTCTTTGAGTAATTTTGTTAAATAACAACTTGAACATTACAATAACTTATATCATCACCTAAACTCGCTATACCAAAATATATTCATATTCGTGGAGGTACTAATTATTTACTTAAAATTATTGATAGTAAATATGGACGTTAGATGCACATTACAATTGCAGAAAGAAACCGTTGCCAATCCAAGAATAAAAGCATAAAAATATAAGAAGAATATAAGGAACAGAAGAAGAATATAAAGAACATAAGATGATAATGATAAAGACAGTTCAGCGATTTTTCGGATTACTTGCACTTTGGACTCTCTTTTATTTTAGTTTCTTGTGATAAAAATACAATGTCTGTTGATATGTATGTTTACTAAAGTACTCGATACATAATAGTCAATTTTATTCATTTAGGGTAAATTAATTTACTACAGACTATGATAACCAATCAAACTTTTCAAGTTAACCAATATAGAAAGTATATTTTGTAGAATGAAAAGCTAGACATTAAAACACTTTTACACATGGGCAATATGAAATTTTATCGTCAAAAACACTCTCTAAGGTTTCATTATATTTTACATAAATTCATCAACAAGCACCAAATGAATTTCAAAGCGGTGCACTGGAAAATTACTCACTGTTAATTAATTTTCCTCTCAACATGTACTCTCAAAATTACTGCAGGCTTTTCCTATTAAGCCTCATAGTCACACAGTACTGTCACTCAGATTTTTTCTCCTACAAACTTCAATTCATTACAACGGCGAACGAAGGAAAGTTGGGGTTTTAATTAAAGATATTCAGTGGAAACCCGCCCCTGAAGCCTTAACTCACTGAGACGTGGTTGGCTTATTTTTTTTTCGACACACTCATTCCCGCCTTGCGACCCTCCCAAACAAACAGCCGAGGACTTTGAAAACATTTTTTTTGGTGAACTATTTGTCACCTTACGGCGTTTCAATAAAGTTGAATATTGTTCATTACGGAATGTTGTATACGTCATTGTGGATTGATAATGAGAGTTTCAGTTCATTTCATGAAAGTGGAGCTTGGCAGTAGTGGAATACACTCAGTTGACCGCGAGCTTTCGCGCGGACGAACGTGTAGGGGACAGGAATCTGTCGTTTGTCGGGGACCGCGGAAAACTTTACGTTGTCGTCAATTTGGTGTTCGTTGTGAGTGTCGTGTACTTTTCTGTTGTTTTCGTGAATGTTATGTGTGCTTCGAGAAGTTTCTAATTCAGGTAAGTTGTTTTATTTTTATTTGTTTTGTAAATTGGTCATTTAAAAAAATATACAGAAAATACCGACTTAACATACCAAAGAGAAGAGTAGGTATACCAGTAATATGTATACGACTTTTTCTAAGTATAACAATTTTAAGTTTTTTTTCTTGGTATGATTTGTAGTAGTAGGTAGTAAAATTAAATAAAAATCGCCACATTTTATGGAACACTAAAAAGTAGTCACCATCGTTAAAACAATAATTTAAAAAAAAGTTTTATATAACACTGATTCTATAAAAGAAATATAAATAACATTATATAACTCTACAGTACTTTCAAATTGCATGTACAGTATAAATAATACTACTAGTTTCAATATATAATATACTGAGTATAGTGAGATTTTTTTTTTTACTGCAGTATGGTTTTACAAAACCCATTTGAATTTTTTTTCTTACGTTTTAAATGTGATAATAAATTTATTGAAACCAAAACTATTTTTTCGAATATATTTACAACTACGTAGGTAGTATTTTCAAATTTAGATCTTGAGTATTTTCAATTATTATAAGATTTGTATAAATTAAAATGTTGAAATACCCCTGACTGAAAAATCCCTTTAATGGTAAAAAAAGAACTACTGATCTTCCAACAGATTTACAGATTTTCTTGAATTATAGCTAAGAACACTCTCGATCAAGCCTCTTTCAAACAAAAAAAACCGGCCAAGTGCGAGTCGGACTCGTGCATCGATCGTGAATATTTTTATTATATGATGTAACTAAAAATTTACGGTTTTCGCAATTTTTCCTTTATCTGTGCTATAAGACGTTGCTTTGTACCAAATTTCAAGATTTGATTCCCTTGCCCTTGCGAGTGTCGAAAAATTGCGGCATAAACGGCTGTATCTTTTGATTGCGTTGGCTTAGAAGTTTGATTGTTTCACAGCTCTAAGGGACAATAGACCTGAGTATTTGATATAAGTTCCAGCTTTATACCTTCACGCGTTCTTGAGAAAAAGGGTCTTGACAGACAGACCTTCGGACGGACGGACAACTAAGTGATCCTATAAGGTTTCCGTTTTGTCCTTACCGTCCGTACGAAACCCTAAAAAACTAAACCAAAATCGATCTATTCTTTTAGGATCTATGATGCCACATATACACCCTTTTAACTTATAACACCCATCCATTTTCCATCAGGAGTTAAAAACAATATGCTCCAATGACCACTTAGAAATGGGAACACACGGTCTAAATAGATGAATAACGTAAAAACGAAAATAATCACAAGTTAACATAGTTGTTAATTCTATAAAATAAACAAAAAAAATCTTTATCTATTTATTACTTAACATTAACAAAAAAAAAACTAATTTCCTATGAATTTGTACAAAGTAATTCAAATATTATTCTCGCCACTAAATGTTTGTAATATATATGTAAAAATACGTTTCATGAAATTACAATTCTTTTTACACGACTGCCCAAAAATGGGTGTAATGTTTTTAGGGTTTATGTACGTAGGTATGTGAGTTTCTTTCACGACTCCACGACTGGTATCAGACACTCGAAAGCCTTAATAAAGGGCTATGATAATAAAGTATCCAAAGAACTTCTGGAGCTCAAAAGATACAAAACCTGTGCAGTAACCAAGAGTCCTCACTGGACACTGCAAACTGAACAAACATATGTTCAGTTCAAACATAGTTTATGCTCTTG
Source organism: Callimorpha dominula (assembly GCA_949752705.1). NCBI lineage: Eukaryota > Metazoa > Arthropoda > Insecta > Lepidoptera > Erebidae > Callimorpha > Callimorpha dominula. The sequence goes on along the minus strand of OX457010.1, from coordinate 8,395,035 downwards.
TGGCCCACTAATGCGGCACCAAAGTATTAACCTAGGGTTGCATATCATGCAACCACAGGAAATACAAATACATACTTACTAAATACAGACCTATTAAATAAAAAAAAAATCTAGGTAATCTAAACAGGATCTCGAGGTTTCTTGAAGCCATAAGTCTGAGCAGTGAACTGTAAAGTAGAAGTGCGCCACAAAAGACCAGAAATGGTCGAAGTAGCACTAGGCACCTAAAACAATAATAATAAAAATGATGTGAGATTCTTCATTACACCATAACTTCTAAGTGCTTGAACACATTTGCATGTGTGGGGGTCGTTAGAATCCTTACATCACCTATAGTGGCACTGGCTACATTTTTGTAAAAAATTATATGACAGCTGTATGGCGCGTAATTCGTATTTTGACAAGGCAGTTGCGTATTTTTTATTAATCGGCATATCAGCGCGTCCATAACAAGGTTAAAAACTATTTTATGGAAAGTTATTGCCTTCAACACGCAAATCATTAATATCTGCACAGTATACGCAAAAAGAGATATCCATATTTAAATACTGTGGCTTATATTCAAACAAAAGACCACTATGCTATTCAGCAGTGCTTTTTACTCTATTGTTTCATAGGTATAAGCGAAATTTGAGGGTCCAGTTTTTTTGGCAACATACTATGCACTTACCTATAAGCGCCTTTTTATATTTGAAATTGAGCTTTGCATTGTCTATTATTTAATAATAAGACCAGCTTATATTTTTTTTTTTGGTGAATTGTATTCCATCCAAGGCACAGACACAACAAAATTTGATATCTTGGGATTAAGTTTTAGTAGGTTTAATAATAGCATTTTTTCACTATACATTTTCAAGATTGATCCGAGTACTAGCACAAAGATAATATTAAAATGAACAATGAATGAATATATAACAAACTAAGAAAATTTTGTACTTACAATGAAAAAAAAAAGCTCAATTGCTTGACATGGCTTGACAATAAATTGGAAACATTGAGTTGAAGACAAACATGAAAATCTGGAAAATACTTTGCAGAAGAATAGAAAGAAAGACCAGAAGAAACAGTTAGATATAATTAGATAAAGACAATAAGATAAGAGATTCAATTGAAAAAAATAATGTTTTTTCCTATATAAAACTCACTTTCAGTAGACCTTGAAGTGAATCATGATAAAACCAATCTAGCTATATATGAAGCAGTTTAGAAATTCTGATTAATATACAGATTTCTCGTAAATTGGAACACAGAGACACTAAATTTAGTTAATCAAGAGAATGTGTATGTAGAATATCTATAGTTAACAATTTGCAAACTAACCAAACTTATGCATTTAAGCTACAAATGCATAAGTTAACAGCTGCATAAGCCGTTATGAGTAGATAATAGGAAACCTAACTTAGAATACTGTAGTGATTTATTCACTGATGAAATTATAGCACAGAATAATTATAATGATAGATATCAATGAATAATACATACATATATTCTCCCTTCGGGGTAAGCAGAAGCACCAGCCCATTACTTGCTTCTGATATATGTTCCACGTGGTCGAACCCTACAGGCCGCCGCCATCCCAATGCCGTTTATAAATAATCTGGTTTCATAATTTCTATCATGATGTTTAAAATACACTGCTTCATAACATGACACCCAATTATAAAATCACAAATCTTTAAATTAAAGTTTTCTTAAGAAAGTATTCTCTCTTCTGTAGACAGTATTTAGTATTTATTCAGAGATGGTATTATATGTAGAACTAGCAGTGTCCCGTGGTTTCACCCGGCGTAAGTTCCAATCCCGTGGGAATATCAGGATAAAAAGTAGCCAATATGTTAATCAAGACCTGGAGCTATCTACATATCAAGTTCTATCGCAATCGGTTCAGTAGTTTTGGCGTGAAAGAGTAACAAACATCCATCCATCCATCCATACAAACTTTCACATTTATAATATTAGTGGGATAATATTGACAATATTAATGATATAATACTCCATTTACTCGCTAATTTTCACTGGAAAATAATAACAGATATAATCTGATAAGTCTGATAACGCAAGTTTGTATTTTGACGGTTTAGGTTGCGGAATACAAATAAAAATATGAATGACAATAATCTTTAAGATTTTTGAATTACTTAGACTTGATGTTTACCCGTACCCACCTACGATTTAAGGATTAAATTTATCTCGTGGCTTCATCGTCAGATCAGCCACAAGATGTCATTTTACGAGTATGGTATTGTCATCCACACACTATACCAAGTTTCATTTCGATACTACAATAAGGTTAAAATTGACTTCCAAGGTATCTTAAATAGTTATATAGTTAAAAGTGGAGCCAAAGAGCGTATTAAAAAGGCCCATATCTTAATTATGTGAATTTATTTTTATACATATGTTTAACATCACATTGTTACAAAATAGGGCACAATTGAGCTAATCAAACAAGCATATGAAAAAAAAACATCAATCCTAATCGGTAAGAAAATAATATTTGGATTACACAATCTAAATATTACATTTTGCGGTGTAAAATGCGTTCCAATTTTATCTTTTATATGATAAATATAATTATTTTTGGTAATATCGTTATGATCAAAAGTCGAAACTCAATTTAATTTACTAATCAACATTATTTACTTTGTTAGGCATGTGTAACCTTTGTGTCTTAAGATAAGTTATTATGTTTGCGTCTTTCTTGAAGTTATCACATTCATAACAATTATATCTGAAATCACAGGGAACGAAATGACACCGAATAATCCGTGGTAAGAGTATAAACTCGTAATACGGTGTTAGACTGTGAAGTCAAATCAGTACCACGTTGCAGAAATTTGTATGAAATAATTAGCTATGACGTCAAACCTTACTATTGCCAAAATCATTTACTATTAATATTTGGTTACACAATCAACGAAAGAAATTAGTTTTTCACAGTTTTATGTCACACTCATAATTTTATGAGGGCTGTTAAACAATTTATTTTAACCATTCGCTATTGCTTGCTCTGTCTTTGAACTCAACTGTAATTCATCTCTTATCGTCTTCTCTCCACCAAATACATAAGACGAAGTTAAAGGTTTAAGTGATATACAGGTTGTTAAAGAAATATATGGTCACAAATTAGGGTCGTTTAATAGACGCGGTAAATAACATAACGCGTTTAATACAGAAATGTTATTTTGAAATTGACAAATTGAACTGGAAAATTGACCGATAAAGCTAATATTTCGAAAGAAAGACAGCTGACATTAAAGAAACCATGGGTAAATATCCCGATTTTTCTGAAAATATATAAATTGACATAAAAACTCATTACACGTGGTTTAATTTTTTTTCAATCTCCTTTTTTTAAGTTAAATCAACTATTTGTTGGCTACATTTAACGCTCTTAAAATTTGATCATACCTTTCTGTAACAACCTGTACATACAAGGTATCTATTCTCCCGTACGCCTTTGGTTCATAGGGTAGAATAAGATCGTAGTAGATGTTGTTGCTACTTACTGTTAACGGAATATTTTAGTTGATGATAAGTAATAATCTAAATTGTCTATGGCCAAACTGGCGATATGGTAGTGACCTTTTTTATATGCAGGGTATCTATTCTCCGCCCTTGATTCATAGGGTAGAATAAGTCTTCTTCTTCTTTTATCTGCATTAACCAATCTTTGTATGGTAGAGAATGCCTCAGGCATTAAGTCCGCCAATGTACCAGATGTGCATAAAGTTTAAAATAAAATAAAAAAATAATAAGATCGTAGTAAATGTTGTTGCTACTTACTGTTAACGGAATATTTTAATTGATGATAAGTAATAATCTAAATTGTCCTTGGCCGAACTGGCGATATGGTAGTGACCTTTTGTATATACAGGGTATATATTCTCCGCCCTAGGTTCATAGGGTAGAATAAGATCGTAGTAGATGTTGTTGTTACTTACTGTTAACGGAATATTTTAATTGATGATAAGTTATAATCTAAATTGTCCTTGGCCAAACTGGCGATATGGTAGTGACCTTTTGTATATACAGGGTATCTATTCTCCGCCCTTGGTTCATAGGGTAGAATAAGATCATAATAGATGTTGTTGTTACTTACTGTTAACGGAATATTTTAATTGATGATAAGTAATAATCTAAATTGTCCTTGGCCAAACTGGCGATATGGTAGTGACCTTTTGTATATACAGGGTATCTATTCTCCGCCCTTGGTTCATAGGGTAGAATAAGATCGTAGTAGATGTTTTTGCTACTTACTGTTAACGGAATATTTTAATTGATGATAAGTAATAATCTAAATTGTCTATGGCCAAATTGGCGATGGTAGTGAACTTTTGCTCCGTCTAAGCCTCATACGTTTACATCTAGTAAGTTAGCAAAATAAATAATAATGTGACAACACTGTTTTTATAAATTAATCCTGACTTTTTCTGTTTGTTCGTTTGTTACATCTTAACTACTCAACCGTCATTATGAAATTTTCAATATACGTTGTCATAGGTACAGAAAAGGACATTAATAATAATAATAACTTGACACATCTCACACACACGGCCGTCATATCCCAAACTAGGTAGAGCCTGTACTATGGTAACCAGACTGCTGATAAACATACTTATATATTAATAAATACATACATATTATAGACAAATTACACCCAGACACAGAACAAATGATCATGCTCATCCCACAATTATTTGTCCTGGGTGTCTCTGGCTCAGCAGTCAGGATCAGTTACCACTAGACCAGCAGGCCTGTCAATATGGTACCTTTCATGCAGAAAAAAGTACTGTTCGCAAATGATAGAAAAATAACTGTAACGCCGACAGAAGCTAGTTGGATATAAATATAATTGTTTACATGTGGGGCGTGAAAAAGCATATCACTAGGCCGCCATAGTGCTGGTCACCATGCTGCACTGTCCCTGTTCACAGTGAGGATGGTGACCACCACTCTTGGATTCTGCTTGTGCTTTCCATCAGGCGGGGCAGAGTCATTTTGGCAGCTCAAATATAAAAAAAAAAAAAAAACTTTTCGAAACTTCATTCATTAATTTTTTCTTAAATTTCGCTCTCACTTGTTTAGTAGACCGATAGATTTTCGATGAGCATTACCTGATTAAAATTCTTTCAGATAATTCTACAGAACATCTGCATACTCTGCTTTTCGGCTTTCTATAGGATTCACTTTGGTGAGTGTGCGAAGGCTCTCTTCGAAGTAATTGGATCTTCTCCATTCCTTCATCGGACTACTAGACGCAGACCCTTCAACCCTTCAATTATTTCATTCAACCCTTTTATTATCGAAACACCAAAAAGTCGAAAGAAACGTTTTGACATCTCTTCTTTGGTTTGCGTTGCCAAGATCTGTAATGGATCTGGAATGTTCAAGAGTAGAGAGTGAATAGGTTTCTCTTGGATAGCCTCGTAACATCTTCGTCTTTATCGTCACTTTCCATCAGGTGAGTTGGAAGATAAACACCTATTCCAAAAACCAATAAACAAAAAATTGCGTCTAACAGGTATTATAATTTTTTTTAGTTAATTATTAATATGGTTGGCCATGCCATTCCATTCCATATGGACAGTTTGGAAACACATACAAACGTTTAATTAAAGGGAGCCTTAAATTTTTTTTTATACTTATGACCGTATGACCTCCCAAATAACATAGTACTAGTATTCTTGTAAAACCCTCTTATTGAACAAAAACTAGTGTATTGAAGAAACGCATAAACTACCCAACACTTTTGAACAAAAAAAAACATGAAGTGCTAAATATAATTAAAAAATATATAATCTCAACTCAACCAACGATTAGCTAATGATGTTTGAACGGCTGAAAACACTCTCCATCGAGTTACCTTTCAAACAAAAAATCTTAATCAAATCGGTCCTTCGATTTAGGCGCTATAATGCCACAGACGAAGACATAGATACACATGTTAACCTTGTAACACCCCTACTTTATGAGTTGGGATTGAGTATAACGAAAATTTCTAGCATATTGTGTTCTTGCCTGTTAGTAAGGTCGTCAGAACCACAGTAAGTACCAATTACCAGTGGGCGCGCCCAAGTGTGCTTTAGAAACCCAAAAAAAAGTTTTACCTAATTAACCTACGTAAGTATAATAAATATCTCATTATATAAACCTAAGTAATAAGCCACCGGTATGTTACGCATAGAGATTCTGACATAGCGCGTTTTAACACTACAGCATCGTGAAGGTGTTCGACGGTCGTATTGCGAGGGGTTTGCGAGGGTAAGAATGAATTAAAAGGTGGGTATAATATATATAGGAAGTGGTGACAGGATCAAAACGTGTTGCGGTTATGAGAAACGACTTCAATCAAATGTCAGGAGCAACGCACACCCTTCGTTTTTAAACATGATTGAACATGTTCAATTGATTATTTTGAACTTCAAAGGTAGAATAGAAGCGCTACTTTACAAATTGTATATAATTTCCTGTTCTCTATTCCCGCAACTATTTTTGATTCTGGAACATAGTGGACGTCACCATGACGCCATTTTGAATTTTTTTTTTACGTAAACGGCAATTTTGAAAGTTCGGTCAGTGAAATTGTAACCATCGCCGAAACAATACGTATAAACTAGTTTGCGTAATAGTGTATTATTCATAATTAGTTAATTCTCATTATTTATTAATTGAAATCGACAGATTATATTGGTTTCAAAGTTTCAGGAGTTGGCGATTTATCTTTAAACTAATTTTACCATACTGTACTTTATACATTAGCACTGAAGGAATTGTCTATTTGTGGGGAAGAACAATATGTGGGAATATATCCGGTTTAGTGGAAAAACCTGCAGCAACCTTTTCATACTTCGGTACATTTTCTGAAAAGTTTACTAAACATAAAATAAAGTCTTTGATAAACATTGATAGAATATTTTCTTTATAGTAATTTACTTACACAAGTTATTGGGATATATCCCAATAATTTGTGAAGTAAAATAAATATATACCAATTACAAATCGGTTTGAATTAAAAATATAGCTTCATAATATCGTTTCATCGCCATAAAACAATGTAGGTATGTATCATATTAGTAGAACCGTTTCTGAGTATAAATTTAAAAGTATTAAAATATGTAATTACGTGTTACTGAGGACCTTTACATACGAACTTTTTCAAATTGGGGATCGGACCCTAAAGGTCATCACACACTATAACGGCACTGCAACGGCACAGCTGCTGCACGGCGGCGGCGCCGCCTGAAATTGAAGCTACTGCTAGCCGCCAGCGTGCTGAAGTTTTTTCCGCTGGCGGCTCGCAGTCAGCGCGCTGTGAGCACGCGGACCGCGTGCTGTAAGCGTGCTGGCCGCGAGCTTTTACCTACTTTTATATTAGTGCACCAAAAATGTCGAATAAACAGACAACCAGCAAAGCAAATATATGTATGTTTGGTATAAAGTGAAAATATACACCTATATTGATATTCATTAGTGCGGCACCTAATTAGTTCATTGTGCAGAATGAAACGTTAATGACACCTTTATCTGTTTACTATTTGTCGCATCAATTCACATCATGTTAATAACAAAGTAGAAACACAGAGCAGAACAGGTAAAATATATTCACAAAAGCCATACATATAGATATTTATACATAAAGGGGCTCGTGGCTAAGTGGTAACCGAGTAGGTTAGCATATTGCAAGGTTAAGTAATACTAGCCAGGTCAGTCTTAGGATGGGTGACCATTCTTAACACATTGAGACCCCTCCGTGCCTAGGAGAGCACGTTAAACCGTCGGTCTCGGGTGCCATACAAATATCTGTGGCATTCGTTACGGGTAGTTGGAGCCCTAAAAAGTCCGACAACCCGGTTTAACTACAGAACTTTGATATCGCCTAGTACTTGAGTTGTGGAGGTCTGTTGGCAGTCGCTTCACGTAAATATCAAAGCTCGCCCGCATCGTAGTTAGACTGAAAGCCGACCCCGACTAAGTTGGGAAAAGGCGCGGAGGTTTATGAGATATTTATACATAAAAAAGGTATTTTTTATTATGTAACGAATAGGTGTTTGTCTTACAACTCACCTGATAGAAAATGACAATGGGCACGAATATGGTACACGCCTATCCAAGAGACACCTACTTACTCTACACTTGAACGTTCCAGGAATATAATAGACTGGAAAAATAGACGCAGACGGTTCATTTACCTGAGCTATCTCAAAGGTGACTGCAGGTGAGTGCTAGTAGAACTATTCTTCAGGTTCGTTAGTAATGTGTTTGTAGTTTAACTTCTTGAGTACTAAATCTTAAATTAAAATTAAAATTGGATAGCATCAAGTGAGGTCAGCTTCATACTTACTTACATCCTATGTTTAAAGATTATCTATAATATGTATGTATTTAGAAATATATAAGTATGTTTATCAGCAGTCTGGTTACCATAGTACAGGCTCTGCCTAGTTTGGGATCAGACGGCCGTGTGTGAGATGTGTGGAGTTATTATTATTATTATTATACCAAAGAATATAAGGTAACTGTCTTATCCAGAAAAAGTACTGTTCATGAAGGCGAGTGAATTGATTGACAATAAATATTGACGTGACCGATGCCGCGGGCAAATGCTAGTTAAATATATTATTAATAAATAATAAAAATATAATAAATTAAATATTAATTTACAAATGTAACGTTATTACTACCCATATGAATGAACAGTCTCACTTTTATCCCTGAGAACTTGAAAGCTTGGAAAAGGAAGATAACCTAATATATAGAACCTATTTATCAAAACAAGTTGCATTGCTTTTCGCCGAGTGAGTGAGATTACCGCAGGTCCTAATATCCCACCTACTTAAGGCGCAGTACGGCACACCGTGTGGTTTTAGTAGGTGAGTTACAGGTACCCATGGGCGGCGGTAGTCATTTACCATCAGGTGACCCGTTTACTCGTTAGCCCCCTATACCATAAAATATAAGAAGTAATATCAAAAAACGAACCAGATATGTAACATTCTGAAGGAAAACTCGCGACGGTAAAAACAAGAGCCCGCAATACGTGTGAAAGTTTGTCATATTGTTAGCGAGGTGTATAGATGAGGCGTTATATTAAAAAGGGCCCGCCGCACTCAATTTCATGAAAAAACTTATAAACGCCTCCAAACATTCATGTTCGAAGTATCTGGATGTGGTAAAAAGGGCTGAACATACGAGGCTGGATTCAATCCATCTCAAACAAATCATAATTAACTCGGAACATTTTTTTACAAATAGATCACTCTGTAAATGGGCTTTAGTTGATCTCTTTTTCATGTTGGATCCTCTACACTATATAAAACGGATTTGAATCAGAGTTTTAGAAGTATGTAGTATCAAAATCAGCGCTAGATGTTTTTAGGAACACTTTTCTGACACAATAAAACTGAAGAGCTTGTTCATTGTTTAAATGGATTTTTGGATCTACCAAATTGACAGGAGAAAAATATTTTATGTTGGTAATCAACATTCGAGAGCATTATTTCTTTCCCATGAGTTGTCGGTTCCATATTCTATAGCCTTACCAGGAAAATTAAACACCTGGGCTAGAGGCACCTCCATTGCGAGTTAAATTTCAACACTAAATATAGTCATACCCATGACAATTGGCAAACGTTCAGCGGCTATGATGCCACAGACAGACACACAGATGCACACGTTAAACTTATAACACCCCTTCACCCCTTTATTCTGACGAAGGGAGTAAAAAATTTGTATGGATAATAAGACAAAACCTTATGAATTAATATTATGGTGAATCATGGAAAATTCGAACGAAAACAGTTTTTGATTTTGAACTTATTTAACGAAACTTTATTTTTAACTTACATTTGTACAAGTATTATATCTTAATTAAGATAAGTACATAAATGTTCATTCTTCCATTAAATAAATAAGTATATGTAGAAGCAAAATAAATTAGTTCCATATATTATATTTTACGCAACATGACGAGGTTTTTTATTTACCTAGTCAGGCTATATATGGCTTGCCACATGCCAATTGATAATAGTACTGATTCATCTTACTAGTAACAAGAGCTGTGTCAGTAATTTGGTTGTTCTTAAAACACAAAATATGGTGCTCTCCAAATTTTAGAGGAGGCTTGTGTTTTGCAGTGGTAGTTCCATGACTGAGATGGTGGTTATAATTATGGTTTATTTCATTGGCCAATACTACTTGACCTGTCATTGTATAGACTTTTGTAACATGACAGGCCAAAATATATACTGGACACTTATAGCTTTATGTACCCGTTTTTGCAATTTTTTAAATTTTATAGTAAATACTGTTTAAGAATTTTAGCTTTCTGCACTTCTTCTATATAATATAGTAAGTATGTAAATATTAAAAAAATTCACGTTACTACGTTTGCGAAATTTTCTTAAAAAGGGGCACAAAGAATTATCTTTATGTATTAATGTAATGATTTACTTGTTTGTTATGTATCTATTATGTATTGTATATTATGTATTATGTGTGTATTTGTTATGTATTTACGTCATTAATTTTATTGATTTCAAACTATTTAAAAAAGAGTTAAAAACAGTTTTGAATTCCTAATAATTTAATTGCATAATAATAATAATAATAATATATCTCTTTATTGTACACCAAAATGATTTTGAAGAGTAGAAGCACAGCAATGTTTTGTGGTAGATACAATTGGCGGCCTTATCGCACTGAGGCAATCTCATAATTATTTATTTATTTAGGCATAATTATTTAGTAGCATACTTCTGACTTTTGTATCCTAAATATAATAAATAGGGAATATGATAATAATATAATGTTCCACAATATTTATATGGAAATAAAAATCATGTAGCCTTTTTTGTCAAAAGTTCCAGCCTTATGCCAACTTCATCCAGATTTCGGGCATGACGCTGGCAATGTCCTCGGCCATTAGCTGTCCGTTGCTGCACAGCCACCACGTTGTCAACACCACACCCTGCTAGGTACCTAGCCTATCTGCATTGTATGTTATTAATTTGTATTAAAATTACTAACCTTGGTTCACGTATGGCTTTTCATAGAAGTTTTTAATACCCTTATCATTAAATGCTACCTTTAATACACTAAACAATATCTGCTGTTGTCTAGTTGCCACATCCTTCAATTCATACTCTCTGTCAGACAGGATCAACTTTTGTAAAATCGCTCTTTTTTTGCAAAGTTATGGCTCATGGATTAAATTTCCTTATTCTTTAGCACTTCTGTTTGTGTAAGGCTCTTGTAAAGAAATATATTATGTAATACTAAGTTTATAAAAGTCAAACACCGTTGAAGTACCTATGTACAAGGCTGTCACATCACAACCTTTGAGTTATGTCATAATTATATTATATTATTATGATATACTGTATTTATTTATTTGTAGTAGCAATGAATAAAGTACTAATGGTGTCCACCCGTGAAAAAGATCGGTGTAATTCGGCTGAAACGTAAGGTTAGCAACAGACTATCACGACTTTAGATAAACGTAGTCTTGATGTGCCAAAAGTCCTACTAATTTTATAAAGTGAAAGTTTGTGAGAATGTATGGATGTATGGGTGTTTGTTACTTTTTCACGCCAATACTACTGAACCGATTGCGATGAAACTTTGTATGTAGGTAGCTGGAGACCTGGATTAACATATAGGTAATGATACATATATATTTTATGACGATATTCTCAACGCGGGCAAAACCGCGGAGCGCTGCTAGTAGATTATAATCACCTGCTTGGAGTCGTAGTGGTAGGAAATCATGATACAATTCGAGAGAAAAAGTGTATTTAAAAATAGGTAAGAATCCGTCTAAACCTAGATTCTGATGCATATGGAGCTGCAAACGTCAATAAAAGACCAAGTGTAACTAAAGCGAATTACTCGTACAATACATGTAAAACAAGCAAGGGGACGTGGAAGGAATAAAAGGTTACATTTAAACCGCACGATGCTGCGAAAAATAATAAAGACCGTGATGTGCAAAAACAAAAAAATAAAATACAAACGTTTAGTGCCCATTTCACAAAACGCCGACATAAAAACCAAAGAGTTTAAAACGGCACAAAAGATGGCCGGGACACATTACACTTAATTACATTGCTCGGCGGTACACCCAATCAAGGATATGAGGTGCCTCACAAAGAACTTCCTGTGACACCGTTCGTATACAATGCGTATTGTTAATACAATGTACACAACTTTTTAGGTTAGGTCCGGCGTTTTAGTAAGGTAAGAAAATATTTCAAAAACGTGATGTTACTTACCAAACCTATGACAATGAAAGTGATAGTGGAAGTTCCAAAGTGTAAAAAGAATAAAAAAATTATAAAATTGAGATAAGTATGCGGGATAGTTCCAATTATGATAAAAAATCCATCCAAAAGGAAGAACTTTAAGAAATTGCTAACAATATGACTTTGTCGATATAATTGTTGTTGTGATGTTGACGTCTGAGATACCATTATATTGATCCTGGTCGATACGGAGTGTTACATTCCTGGTTACTGGATACCGGCAGAGGAAAAAAATCTTTGATTTATAGCGTCTTTCTAACTAAAGGTAGCGAGGAGAACTTCTGCTGATTGGGGCACAGTGCTAAAGGGAGAGACAATTTACGTGAAACAAAATATACTTTAATAGATATCAATACTACACTTACGCTCAAAGATAAGGTTACGCTAAAGTCCATAAAGCTTGATATACTCAAAAGAAGAAAACACTATTTCACTGCTCGGCAAAGGCTTGTCTTCCACGAGTCTAACCCCATCTGGAGGATTGTTATTGTCTAGACAGGAGCTGTGGCATTGCAGTCACCACCAGGTTGACAATAGCATGATAGATAGCAGCATACTAGGTAGGAATACCAGCATTCTAACTACTGTGATCTCTAGAGAAGATCACCAGCATATTTACAGCCTTTGACTCGGTACAAAGACGAGCCTTAAGAATTGTCCACGGTCCTGAGATCAAAAGTAGTACAAATCCTCTTGACCTTCGGATTCTGCTTCATTATGTCGCCTCCCGACAAAAAAAGTGTCATATCACAAAAAAGGATCATATCACATGTTAGGTACGTTTAACATTTTTATAGCATTGAATAGCAAATGATGCATTTGGTCAGCAACATAAAAGTCGTGTCTTCTCGAAATAGCTGTTTTTGTATTATGACACTTTTTTTTGCCGGGAGGCGATGTGTATTCGATTATTAAAAAAGTTGTGTTTTGAGGAATTGTTACCCATGATGCTCACGGCTACTTTGTATCGATGCACTTTCATTCTTGTTTTTTCTTAGATCACTGTCCATCTTCTGTATTTTTGGTCACATCCCTCGAAATATGTAAGTATGTTTATCAGCAGTCTGGTAACCATAGTACAGGTTCTGCCTAGTTTGGGATCCGACGGCCGTGTGTGAGATGCGTGAAGTTATTATTATTATTAATAATAAACAAAGGTATCATCCTTTCACCAAAGTTTTTTCTCAAAATGCATGTATGTTTCAGTTTGAAAATAACCTTGAACTAAGTATTATTGCTTGCATAAAATAGGAGGCACTTTGTTATAGAAACACATTAGGCGATTAGGTTAGTTATATAATAGTACCTATTCCATATACATTGTAAGTAGTTGTACGTAATACGGAATACATTAACGTATGGAAAACGGCAAATCATGCTATCACATTAACTTTTGTATAACATAATTAGTATTAATTAACAGAGTTTATTAATGGATCTGTATCTGTTTTTGGAAAACAAAAGGTCTTCAGAATGTGCTTTGTCAGCTTGTCATAATCAATTGTAATTTGTATAAAAACAATGAGAAAATATTACTGTTCAAAAAGGTATTCCGTATAATATATGTGTGTTAAAAATGTATGTCTGTGTAAGTAAAACACGTGCTACTGTTATACTCGTTTATATAAAAATATCCAAATTATTAAAGCTACATTTAAAATCAAATAATTATGTTTCTTAAAGTATTCAATCCTATTTTCCTAATCACAGAGCTCTGGCAATGCTATGTAGTAGAAAAGATTAAATTGAGAATGAATTTAGGAATGAAAACGAATTTGAAAATGAGAACGAGTTTGAGAGTAAAAAAGAATTTGAGAATGAGAATGAATTTATTTTGCTAATAGATTTTTTCAGAGTATTTTACACAACTTTTCTTTGCTCGACTTCGCTTGGCGACCACCGTGCCCGTAGGTATCAAGTTTATTTTAATTTTGGTTGTAGATTTTCTTACGTCACCAACATTGTACCCTTATGTGTGTACGGTTTCAAGTAAATAAAGTAAATACTTGATATTCCTGGATTAAAACTGTTTGTTACAAAAAGGTTTACTTCACTAACCTCTGTCTGTTTACTTTTCATTTCAAGAACCAAACAAACAAAACACTAGCAGTAAATAATCAAAATATCCAAGCTGCAGGTTCTTCATAATGCATTGGCAATCTCAGCGTGTAATCCGAGAGCATTTTCCTGGGTACCTTGAATCCATTGAATAATAGAACCGATGTAGCACCGTACTCTGTTAATATTGTACACCTTAATTACATAGGATTAGCAGGAGCCCGTTACACCTGTGAACGTCTTCAAACATAAACCAAGTGTGGATTACTGGATGAAGTGGTTGTGAGAAAGGCGTATCGTATGTGGGTAGGACGAAATTCATTGGAATTAACCTTTCAAAGGTCGTACAAACTTCAATTACTAATATATCTTGTAGTATTTAATATATAATTTTAATATTTTTAATATAAATTGAAACGCCATTTTTTAATAAATATATATTTGTTTGAATAAACTTAATCCGAATAATACTTTGGGTGACGCAGAGATGAACAGTCAAGGTGAATTTTACTCGAAAATATTGTAAACGTGTTAAAAGGATAAAGGTAGATATAATATACAGAGACATACATAAATATACATGCATATAAATTAATACTAAGTAAAACTTTGAGTCTGAGTTTACCTAACTTGCCTTAAAAGTGTTCCATTTTGAGCCAACTTTAACAAAGTTACAATACAAAGTGACATTCTTCATTATTTGTTACAATCTAATTCTACAATTCTAAAGTAGAAATTGCCGTAGTGTATACAAGCTCTAAGTAACATAAACTTAGCATTCATGAAGTGAAGTGAAGCAAAACAATTTGTTAAATAAACAAAGATACAATCTAGGTGGCTTCCAGCGTAACTGTGCCTCACTAAATAATAAATATATTATGCCCCGGGGTGAGTGAGAGTAACATCATCAGGGCACCTACATATTAGTATTGCTATCCACAATTTGCTGTGGTAAATTCTACTCTAGTCTCTTATCATTACATTTATTACTGACAACTAGTTTGTTCATTACATACATCAGTTTTTTTAAGTGAAAACTTTAGGCACGTTAGGCACATTGCACAATTCCCGTGACCGCCACTCTCAGATACATATAATACATATATACGGATATATGTGTGTGTGTGTGTGTGTATATGTATACTATGTAAATTATGTTTTCAGTTCTGACGTGCAGTGCTACGACTGACAGTTTTTGAAGTGAAAACTTCTTTAGGCACGTTGGTTGACGTTGGTTTTGGTATGGGGAAGCACTAAATTCGCGTGACCGTCACTCTCAGATACATATATAGAGATGTGTATGTTTGTGTGTGCATATGTATATAGTTATGTTTCACTTCTAACGTGCAGTTCTACGACTGACAGTATTTTTTTTTTCGTTTTACCTAAAACATTACACTCGTTACATTTAATTCAAAGGACGTTTAGTAATCCTACTAATCTTCTTATTTTGATTATAAAACCGAAAGTTTGTGAGGATGGATTGATGTTTATTACTCTTTCACGCAAAAATGGCTGAACGGATTTAGATGAAGTTTGAACCACAGTAAGTTTATTATTTGGAGTAACACAAAGGATACCTTTTATCCCGGACAAAAGGTAAAGTGCCTGTGGGATTATCAAAAACGAACTACAGGACCAGGAGGAATTCTAAAGTCAACGAGGACGAAGCTAGCTAAATATAAAATAGTTATTACATACGTTTTTATTATCTTTACAGGGACCCTTTTGTAATATACAAACAACTAAGTGCATAATTTTATTTGTAATTCATATAAATTTCTGTTTATTATAGTATGTTATCCGTGAAATGTATGTCTTGAACAAAAAACCCAACTTACAAATGAGGTTTACTTTATTGCGATCGGTTTTAGGAATAACTTTATCTTTCGTGTTGTAGGATTGTGTATTATGATCACTTATATCACACAATTTCAGGACATTGGTGAGTTTTGACTTTCAATGAGGGACAGACAAATGTTAAGTTAACAATAAAAAATGCGAGAATTATTCAAAATTACAAAAGAATACAAGAAAAAAGTAAAAAAGGTATGTTCCGTCTTGGAACATATTCACAATCTATATAATATTAATGGTAGACGGTATTTTTTTTGTGCCTGAAATCACATATCTTGCTTTCAATAAACCCAGCCATATAAATTGGACCAGCTGTAGCTAGTGCTTCTTTAACTGATAACTCAATATTATTCAACCATGTCATATCCATTGCTGATTGATCTGCAAAATATGATTCTAATTAAAATTTATGAAACAAACACTGATCACCAATTAGATTAGTTAAATAATCTTTATTGACATTTATGAACATTCTTACCTCTTTCACTCGAGCGTAAAAGTCCAGAACCGACTTGTAATAATGGTTTTGAATCAGATTGGTACGCATACACGAAGGTATTATCAAGATTCATGTTACTTATTGAAGTAGTCAAGGTTAGTGATAAATTTCCTGTAGGGTAAATAACAACATAATAATACTAGGTAAATAATAACAGTACAACAGCCTTCAATGCATTTAAATATTAAAATAACAATATTTTATGGCGAACCAATTTTTGCACTCGCAGTTTAGAAACTTTACCACCACCACATGTACTCGTGTGTGTCCGGAACCTGGACGTATGGACCACAACTAAGCTATACGATTTATATAAAAAAAAAAAAAAAAAAATCGAACAACATCGTAAACATTCGTTAAACACATATGTGTGTATAAAATTTATTTAGAGATCAAAGCAATATTTTCTCCTTTTTGGGATTAAGTTAAAAGTTACCAATTTTTTTTGGATTGAAAAAAGAGTTTTAACAGAAAGCCGTATAAACTTGACTACACAAATGGCAACAGTTTAAGTGGTCACCTCGCCGAGTGTTGTGGATTCAAGTCGCACACGGGACAAAAATTTGAGTGATCTACAAATAGTTTTCCCGAGTCTGGCTGTTCTCCGGTCCGTTGTTTGAAAGTTTGTGAAGCCCCCCGCGCACAGGCATATTCCTAATGCGGGAGTTGTTTAAAAAAAAAAGCCGAGAGCCAAAGCTTGTACAGGATTTTCTACCATCGAGTATGCATGCATATTAAATCTTAATATTGCCTTACTAAATTCAATGAGGGTTAAATCTGAAGCTTTTATAGGCTCCTTGCCTTTGCGGTGATAAGTCACCAATGTGTTAGGAGTGTGCACTACGAGCTTTGCTAATTCCACTTCCAGAACCAATGTGTCGGTTTTTCTGTTTATGCTGGAATGTAAAAGATGTTGTATTAGCCATTTAATTTTTCCATCCATATATTTATAACGCTGTATGCAAAAAAACCGTTTTATTAACTAGTATTGGACAGCTGATTTTATGACAATGGTTCTTACTTATTTTTGTTGGAAATGTGTTTAGCTGTTTAAAGAGGTCGTTGTTTAGGTTGATTCTGGGCACATTGTTGTAGATTTTATAGTATTTTTGATTGAATATGATCCTTAACATGAAGTATCTGTTATTTCACGTAAGCAACACAAAGGTGATGATAGTCACAAATAATCGTTAAAAGATAATAAAACTGTTTAAAGTTATCCAGACAGTATTGCCTCAGTTATTTCAATTAGTCAAATTATAATAATAACTCCACACATCTCACACACGGCCGTCTGATCCTAAACTAGGCAGAGCCTGTACTATGGTAACCAGACTGCTGATAAACATACTTATATATTTCTAAATACATACATATTATAGATAACTTACACCCAGATACAGAACAAATTATCGTGATCATCACACAATTATTTGTCCTGGGTGGGAGTCGAACCTACGACCTTTGGCTTAGCAGTCAGGGTCACTAACCACTAGACCAACAGGCCAGTCAATTGTAAATGTAAGTATGTTGTACGAGACGAGAATTTTTATTCTAACCTATTAATGCGTACGTTCGTCACCGTAATAGTGTCACTGCATGATTTTTACTTACTAAAACTCTTGAATCCTTCCAGAATTCAGACCTTGAACTCGAGCATCATTGAGTGTCATTGTCAAATTAGCATGAGGAAAAGCCATTGGAATGGTTTTTATGATGAAAGGGTCTGGAGCTGGTCCATACACTGGGTAACACTTGAAATTGTACGCTAAGAAACTACGGATGCACTTAACGTCCTGAATGGAACAGGGTCTTTCGACGTAATTGCGGTCATTTTGTTGATCAGGGCGATAAAGGTTAGCAACTTGATGATCTCGAGTATATTGTTCTCGGGAGTTATCTACGTAAGGTGCTGTAATTATAATTTAATTATTTTAAACTTATCTTATTCTACATATTGTTAATTTTACACAACTCATTTTTGGCTTTTGCAAAACCTCTCATCGTGATCACAGACATAATAGTGAAGCGGTAAAGCGGACTTAATTTCTTCATATGAAATCAACCTAGTGTTCTTCGTAATAAGGTCTATTTGTTACTGGCATCTATTCCTCAGCGCCACTAAATTTCACTATAACCTGTCAACGTATACTCAACTTCCACGCAGCGAGAGTCCCCATTTATTCAAACGCTGTATAATTGCCGTATAAAAATTTGTTCAAAACCAACAAGGATGACGTGTTTTTAATCTACACCTACGAAGACGCTTACTAAAAACATAGAGCAAAAGAGATGGCATTCAACGGATAGCGGCTCTCGCTACGTGGTATTAAAGTTTATTTAAGCGTATCAGACTTTAGCTGACAAATAAATTGCTTATTTCGATAGCGACATATGTTACCTACTTGTTTCAATTTGAAATAAGACCTTGTTTTGAAGTGTACAAGGTTTACATCTTATATGAAGAAAATTTAGTGAATTTTAATTTAGCGAGTGAAGTAACAGAATTGGGAACAATGTTCGTCCAAGAGGGTTTACACTGGTATATGAGTTGCCAAACTTTTTAGTTATCTTTCTATAAGTTCACTCTTAATTCATTCACCATCCATTAAAAATGAATTTGATTTTCACAAAAGTTGAAAATATCACTAAAATACATAAAATAATCTGCCGTTATGAATTTTTTTCCGAAATTGAGAATCTGTTTCGTTTTGAATTTAGAAGAAAATATCAGTATCTCAACCATTTCTCCTCCTCCTTAACTATTATTTGAAAATGAACACGAATTACAGTATAACATATTTCAATTAATACAAGCAATTTTCCTTACCAGAATTTTCATTGTAGCTGTATTCATGCCCAAGCCAATAATTGCCTGAAATCTGGCTAACGTCAAGGGCGATTATAACAATTACACATAAATAAGTCTTCATGTTCTTCATTCTACTTGTAGTGGAATAACGTAATAAATCAACATTTTTATCTTTTATAGCCTTACAAAAGTAGTATAATGTAAGGAAGTTATCAATTACTTGAATCATTATAGTGTTAAGAATAAGCATACATAACACGAGTTTCTAAATAAGTGTAAACACATGTTTTTAAAGGAACATTACAATAGCGATCAGTAAGTAAAAAAGTTATTATTAAATTGTATCAAATTGTTTATTACTTCTGGCTTGCTTGGTTCAGTAAGAAAGGGTTTTCGTTATAAATATATCTTAAAAAGTCAATGACAAAGACAAAAATTGTAAGAATGTTAATGTTTATTATATAATTATGTATTTGGGAATTAAAGCCAATAATTATGTCATGGATTGCGATAGTTTAAAAGTTAGTAAAGCAAAGACACTTTCAATGTCACACACACAGTCACACTGTAATTGAGTAGGTACTCGTCTTGTTTTTATCTGACGTATATATTTATTGATATATTGATTATTATTATTGACATTGTTAATTTTATAGAACATTGATATTATTTTGTACACTGTTGACATTGTAGCTATGATAGGTTTTTTTTTTATATTTTGTTAATTAGAAAAAAAATTATCGTACATGTGAGAACTGTGTGGTCACTTAATAAAGTTAATTTTCTATCTTGCCTAGCAGCTCTGTGATTTTTTTATATTTTAGAACAATATTATGTTACATTGTCCTCAAATTAAATTGCGCTTATAATCGAGCTCTTATAAAAAGAACACTCTTTTTGGAGACACCTTGGAGTTTTTTGCCTGATCTTCTCCATAGGATCTACATATTGGAACAGGCTAACTAGCTTTACGACCGACTTCTACTAACTGACTCCTACTCCTGACACTTAAAAAAATAAGTACAATGGGTTTATCTACTTAAAATAAATGATTTAGATTTATTATTTTGATTTTGAAACCGTGGTAGGCCGCAAATTGCAAAACAATTGCGTCATCTAGAATTTTATCGTAGAAAAGGTGGAGTTGAAATATCGTTGACATTTCTATCGAAGTGTCGCGATTGGAACTTATGACCCTCATGTGTTCGCATAAAACCGCATAGTGATATCGCATTTTCACGTAAAATTCTAAAAAACGTGAGCGTACGAATCCCGAGACAATAATACGCAATAAACAGTATCACGTTATTTCCCGAATACATCATGAACGCCAAAGTTTAAAAATGTATATTACCAATATATTATTTTAGTTTGGTTATAAGTGAAAATGTGAAAAATCACGTCAACAATTTGATTAGTGAAGACAATAAACCTATGATCTGGATCCTAGATTCTTGCTTGCTTATAGACTTCTAAAGTTATTTCCTCATCTAACATTTAGTCATATGCTGTTGAAATCAGTTGCTAGCCTGATAAGTTTCAACTGAAATAGACTAGCTATCAAAGGGCATACTAAAGCGTGTTTTGGTGGTACCACTCCAGGGCACGACTTTGAAATTCAATGGTATCGAGAAATGGAATCATATAAATTTTAACTTTCGAAAATTCATTATTTCAATATTCGAATAGTGTAATCCAAAAACAATGGTATTCGAAATCACATTTTCTTTTCTTATTTTAAAAGTAAAAAATAAATATTATGATATTTAAGAAGATTAGGAGCTTAGAAATGGTAGATCAGTTAGTAGAAATAACTGGTTTGCGCGCACAGGTTTGAGTGTCTCTATTAGAAGTGTTGTTTTATTTTTAAACAATTTAAATTGTAACAATAGTTTTGTTACAATTTAAATTGTTTAAAAATAAAAACTATAGTTGGGGCGGTTGTCAAGGATAACTATGTCAGCATGTATTTACAATACATCTCTGTAAAGCGTAATAGCTTATCTTAAAAAAGGTATAATATGACAGAGTAAAAGTATACATTTGACACAAAATGCATTATGTGAATCAGTATTCGTTGTGCTATATTCAATAAGATATTGCAAAAGAAAAATGATTTAGTCAAATCTACATGATATGGAAACATTGTATTTTGTAAATGGAACAAGCTTTTTATTTCGAAACATGGTAACCAAGGAGGCAACTTATCAAATTCGTATTTAAATTTCGAACGGACTGGCAAATAGAAAGCTATTTGGTGTATAAAAAAGAAACAAATGAACACAAGCTGTGTAAAAATTCATTGTTGTTCTGGAAGTTAAAGTTATTGATTTAATTTATCAAAATAAGTAAAACCTCACACAAAGCATATGAGTTTGACAAAACTTTGTCGGCAAGAATCAAAAAAGAAAACTGGTTGGCAATATAACAAAAACAAATTGAAAGTCTATTTCATACAATGGAACAAGAAAGGAGCTTGAATATGTTATACAACAAAACTTTCTACAGAGGTTTGTTTAAATTAGACATGCGCAAACCATGTCCGACATGGGATTGAACCTGGAACGGTTCCTTTCCTTTTCGGAACTAGTTCCAGGAAACATGTCCGAGGAACTATCTAGTTCCTCAGTTTTATCCGGACATTGTAGTTAACAGTTTTATTTCGGTTCAGACAGTTCCTCGGACATACATGGTGGTAAACAATGATATTGTTAATTTAGACTTAACATATTTTAAATTAATGTATTGGCTTGATCTTTAAAAACTAATTGATAGTATTACATAATTAAGTAATATTTAAATTTGTACATCATAAATAATCATAATACATAATATTTGATATATAGGTATTTTATTTATAATTGCCAACATAAAAAGTATCTCAGGCACCTTTGATGCTTTCAATCGTTGCCTTCTGTCCATAAAAGTAAGTCCTGCCTTTCAAAATACAACCTTGCACGGAACAGAATTAGGGTATGACGGCCCAGAGCGCAACGCTCGCGGCATACGTCATACAGACAGTTCGTTATTCGTTCCACCATTCAATACCGCTCCGGCCGCTCCTTCAATCCGCATGATCGTTCCGAAGAACTGTGGAACTGGAACTATTAGGTTGAGCAAGTCGGAAAGAACTGACATAGTTCCGACTGCGGACATAGTTCCAGGAACTATTACGCTCCGGAACTACACAAGTCTAGTTTAAATTTCCACATATTATTTGGGAATAGTACTTTGTAGTAGCCAGGTTAAGCCGCAACCTGGCATTGATGAACTTCTTCTCGTATGTATCACGCCTATCCATCAATACCTGTTTTACCGGCTACTGTGTACCTGAGAAAAAGATTTTTAGTATAGGTATTTCCCCAACAAATATATTAAAATATTATAATTATGTATTTCTACGGGAATAAGCACAATCACAAAAAGGTATTACATACCTTTGAATTGCCTGACATTTTCACCAGGTTGCGCTGGTCGTGGTCACAGGCTGACAGTTTATCTATTATTGATAATTATCAATTGCATAAGCAAAATTTAATACCAGCAAGGAATACTTTAATTTCTATATTAATATTTTTTTTTTTACTGTACTCTATAATAAACGTTTCTTTACTTTCTTGCGATAATAAAGTAGTTTTGTACGTGAAGTGAGCCTTTTAATTATAGGCATTCGATCATTGAATCCATTTAAAGTAGAAACAAATATAATTATCTGTTTCATGAACAGTTTGCGTTAAATTAAAAACTACGATGCACCTTGTTACACGACTGCCCAAATAAAAAGCGTATGATTACAGAGTTTATGTATGTATTTTTGTTTGTGAGTGTCTTTATTCTACCATGACTTTTCAGTGTTGAACATACTTTAATATATGAGATATCGTCGTTAGAAGATACTATGACTATGAATTTTAATTTAAAAAATCAATAAAGCGGCTGCAAGATTTTTTGCGGCCAGTTTTTTTTTAAATAGTAACTTGTTGTACAATAATGCGTAAAAATTCATTCTTATATCATGATTAAGATTACTAGCTCTCTGCTGTCATCGCCAGAGAAGCATGGTTATCAAAATCCTAACTAATTGCTCGCACTTTCACCTGTGTTTATGGTCATTCTATTCCGCAAAAAAAAAACTAAACAAATAGCCAAAAAATAACAATTTAATTAATCGTAATATATAAATAGATAGGTACACTTTATTTGTACACCAGGATTGTACAGACAATATTAATATTATTATGTCAGTTTCATAGGATAAAATTAAAAAGCAAATTTAATAGAATAATAAGTTATATAGCATAAGTTCCCTGTATGTAAGCAAATATTCGTGAACATTTTAAAATTCAGTGACATCTGAAATTACAAATCTGTTTTTGTATAAATAGGTCCATGTAAACTGGAGTTTGCTGTACCATTACTTCCCGGACACTCAAGCCGAGTAAATCTATGCAACTGGTCATTTTTCGGAAGACCTACAAATAAAACAAAATAAATTAGTCAATATGATTTCTTTTACTCAACAATATTTTTTTTATTTATGTACGTTTTCTACACAACTTAGGTCATAAAAATATCCACTTTATATAAAAAAGTCAATCCTGAGCGTAACCCTTCTCCCTTTATGAGCAACATTAGATGGCATGGTCCACCAGGCTAAAGTTTAGGCACTAGGTAGTGCGAGTCTGGTACATTTCATGTTTATACAATTACACATAGTTTATTCAATGTTAAGCATTTGGGGTTTAATTCAATTAATGGGCGTAACTTTGGGAGCTGGGGAGGACATAGGTAACCCATAGGTCGATTTCGTTTGTAATTGTAATTTTGAGTAAAATTTTTGGACCAACCTGTACCGACAAAAATAAATAACCCCCTACAAGAAAAAGCTGCCCGTCCTGGGCTAAAACACGCCCGTTGGCGTTGTCATAACTTTGGAAAAAAAAATTGGCACTAATTTTATAACATCACTGCAACAACTGTAACGTGTTGTATTGAAGATGTCACAGCCCTGTCCCAGATAAACAATATAATATATGAATTATCTGAATAATTTAATAACTTACATCCCATATGTCATTGATGTCATATTGTTATTTTTCATAATATCAGTTACTTGTACTTTCTTGTTTACAAGTCCTGGACCCACTAAGGGTATATGTGCATCAGAGATGTAAGCATACACGTGACTTCTGGCCAAGTTTACGTCATAGAATTTACGAACCGTCAAGGTCAGCGACAACTTTCCTATGAATAAAATGAAAAGCAATTAATTATGTCAGTCCTAACTAATTCACTAATTTAAATCCACTCACTGAATTCGATGATGGAAAAATCACTAACATCTACAGGTTCTTTGCCCTTGTACATAACATCTGTCTTGAGAGAGTCCACCACAAACTTATCAAACACGACTTCTAAGACCAATGTATCTGTTTTTTTTGTTGATACTAAAATGTTAAACTACAACTAACAATTTTTTTGACGTGATAACTGTACGTCTTATAAATCGATGAACGCCGACAGCACGCACGAAAAAGCATCGGAACGTGACAATGAGTCATGCTCAGGCTCAGGAGTCGAGCGTACAAGCGAGAGCGCGGAACAAGCGATAGAGAGGCACGATCGGCCATGTGACGATTCTATCTCTCTTCCACTGTTTTCTTATGACGTTATCACATAAAATTATCGTCCGTAAACTGACTTTACAGACAACCAGTTTTTTAATCAACCATCGAAACCTCCGGAAGTGGTGACAGCCTGTGGGGATTTCTACACGCACAAAACAAAGAGGTTTTAGATATCTGAGGTTGATTTAGTGTGTAGACACAAAAAACATGATGATGCATCAAGGAAATAATTGTTTGATAATTCATATTATGATTTATTTCATTGTTATTCAATGATGATAACAGAAACCATCTAGTTGTAGTTATTGTGTAGTTTGCTCCATCTAAAGTGGCCCCACTGAGGAAAACCTCTACTGAACAAGAGATCAAAACTAACTGGCACTAAGCGAAGTAAGAAACGAAAGGAAGAAGGGCGAAGAGGCATAGGATTTGGTAATACACTGGTAACAACACTATGTTACTAGTGTTTATTGGCAATAGTTAACGCTGCCAACATATTTTAATAATATATCTATTTATGGGGCAAGGGTCGACAGATGATGATATTTTTTTTTAACCTGGGACATAATTACACATCGCTATCCAGGCCCAAACTAAGCAGAGTTTGTACTATAGTTTTAACAACACGGATAATCTTACAATGAGGTGAGTAGAAAGACAGACAGGAAGAAAAACATTCTATTTTTTAAGTTTATATCCTCGATATGGCACGTACGAGTATTATGCGGAATTTTCTGTCACTGGAAGCCTAACCACCGGTAGCTTGGTCCCTGCACCTGGTACCGGTGGACACTAATTTTATATTATTTTATACTTAAAAATGTTATTTATATGTTTAGTTATGTTAATAAAGACTTATAAATATATGATAAAAATTATATAAAAAGTAACAATCAAAGTTGTTAAAATATTTAATATTGATAACAATGATACTTACAAAAAATTCCTGGATTTTTCCATTACTTAATCCTTTAAGTATAGCATAGTTGATTATTATTGTTACGTTAGCATAAGGTACCTGCAATTCCAGTGATTTCAAAGTTGGGTCTTCAGATGGTCCATGTACAGGCGAGCATCCTGTATTGTATGCAAAGAAACTACGGATGCAATCCAAGTCGTAAATAGAACATGGTCTTTCCAAGTCATGGAAGTGGCCGTCACCTTGGTGGTCTGAACGAGGAGAATAGTCTGATCAACAATTTACAATACTATCATGTTTAAACAAAACAAATTTAGTTTCTTAAGGGAGTATTCTAAAAAAAGGTCTTGTAGATGAAAAAATAAAAAATCTTTGTATATAGGGGTTTTTGTGGATCTTCTAAATAAGGGAGTTAATAATTTCAAAATTAAAAAATATGTTACATTTAAAATCTTTAACTTTACGCATTCTACCTGCTTATAAGAAAGAAAACTGGAAGTGAGTACCTGGATATTCAAACGGTCATAACTTTTAAGCGGATATTTTTTTAAATTCTTATTGTGACTGCCTTATTGTGATGGCCTTTTTAGTGATTTAAGCAAGTCTCCCATTGTTACGCTATTTAATACATAATACGTAAAAAATGTAATTTTTTACCAATGTATACTTTTATGCTATGCCTCCCAGACACCTGGCCGACCACAAAATATAATAGGCAAAACAAAAACTTCATAGCTTACTAACGCTTATTCGTTTATTCTGATTAAAATTAATCAATATTCAACATTTTATAGAAGTATATCCGTTATGGATGATTTTGAAAGGACGTAAGCGATTATTTATTATAATCGGAAATAGTTCTAATTGAAACTAACAAGAATATAATTTATGCGGATGTACGAAGAGTTCATAATACTCATCACCATGAATAACTGTAATATAACCGGTTAATTTATTAATATTAAAAACCATATGTTGTTTTCATAGGGGATTCCTAATTCATGAATCCGAATTACACTGGCTGGTTGTTTGGTTGTTTAAACATAGTACAAGATCGATACAGTAGTTTTTAGAAAATTAATGATAATACAAAAAACTTTGGCACTGATTTATGAACTACGTATTTAATTAGTAGAATCCTTAATTGTATCCAAATTTAATAATGCAAACACTATGTTCAGTCCTCAATAATTACTAGCCCGCACACAATCGCTCATTGAAAGAGCGATTGTATATCGAATACAAGTGACCTGCTTTGCTTTGTGATTTTACTTGTCTAAAACAAATCCACTCGTAACAACTGGCTTCCTAAAATGAAGACCTCATAAATATAACAGTTATCATTTTTTATTTGTTGCTTTCCACAACATATTTCCTTATACGAACTATCTTTAATTACACGATAAAGTTTTGTAGGTGTCAAATTTCATTCAAAAATCGTTTTCAGACATTTAAAAAAAAAAAACAAGTCAATCATTCCATCAGTTGCTTTCTCGGTACATGCAATATTTATGATACTGCTTCTTTATAAATAATATTGGACATATGTGTCCTATTTGCTAGGACAATGGTGTTTGAGGTGTTACTTACCCGTGAACATATTATATAGTTATCCATGAGTAAAGCAACTATCTTTTAAACTAGAACGGGTAATTTGTAGTATTCGTTTTATTGCCATTACAAAGTTTTGGCGTTTCGAAGTAAATCGTCCTAATGTGTGTCTCTAGACTCGTCCGTCCCTTGACATCGTAAGGCCAGGTGACCTCTACGATAAGCTTGCATACGCAGCGATCTAGAGTCGTCAGACTTCTGACTTTGTAATGCTGCACGTCGAATACTATCGTATTCTAAACACTGCTGCCTTCACAACATAATCTAAAGCTTAACAAACTAAAAACTATGTAAAACAGTTATAATTATGAGACCATATGGAATAATGTTCTCATTTCTATGCAGGAGCACCCTAGTATAAGCTTCTCCCTCTGGACCACATTCAACGGAGAGCGACTCAAATCATCGATTGCCAGGATATTTTAGATCGGCTTGACCCCTTGGCGTTACGTAGAGATGTAGCTTCACTCTGCATTCTCTATCGCCTGTATCATGAGGAGTGCTCCTAGGACTTTTATCGGCCGCAGCGTTTTGCCATCGTTCAACGCGACATAACTATTATCCCCATCGCCTGGATAATTCTCCAGAACCTTTTCTCTATTGAACAAATTGTCGCCTGCGGTATTTCCGGACCGATACGACCTTCAAACCTTCAATAAAAAAGCGTACTCCAATCTCAATGGCCAGCAACGCACTTGTGACTCTTGAGTTGCAAAATTGTCCATGGGCGCCGGTAGTCACTTACCACCAGGTGACCTGTCTGCTCGTTTGCCCCCTAAAACAAAATAAACTACTTAACAAACAGGAAAGAGTAATTTTGTAAAATCACACTTTATTTCATTAATTTACAATCTGAACAGTAACCAAACTAGAACAGAAAAGGTTTCTAAATATTTTTTATTTAAGTTAATATTTCCTGAGATATGAGCTTCTAATGACGTCACCTTCAAATTCCTTAACTAATAGATTTAAATAAAAAAAAAATCACAACTATGAATATGAATACTATGTACAAAAATTGTTTTGAACAAGATAATAACAATTTTCGTCAACTTTTTTGCTGCCTGTACCTTTTTTACATAATTGGTAGACACTCGAACTTTACTTAAATTATGTAGACGGTATATCACGGTAGATGCTAAAACGCTTTATCAAACTATATATATATATATACTTTAACGTTTTTTTTTTTTCGATCAGTTGTGATCGATCTAATTTAAAGCGATCTGTTAAAGTAACGTGCAAAATTGAGTATTTTTCACAATTTTGTCTTTTTACGAAGGAACCATAAATATTATTGAATTTAAAAGTAGCCTACAATATGCTGTGAAAAGTTCTGAAACTTCCAGTGAAAGTCGCAGCAAAATCGGCCAAGCCGTTTCGAAAATTTGCTCGAATAAACAGACAGACAAACATATAAAAAAAATTCAAAGACATGTTTTGATTTTTGTTTCGTGCAAATAACAATATGAGCTTTATATATATATATATATATATATATATATATATATATATATATATATATATATATATATATATATATATATATATATATATATATATGATAGTAGCAAATATATATTTATTTATTTATACATATATTTTAAATCTAACAATTTTTACTATGTTTTTGTTAGTAACTAAATAATTTATTTTTAATTATGCCTAAACGTACGAGACGTCTCTTTAAGAGGCGCCATCTGAAAACCAGCGCTGCACACGTTGTTAGGTGCAGCATTATGCTGAGATGGTGACCTTTTCAGGCCCGCACTAATTTAAAAACTATAGTTTTTTTTCTTTTTGTTATTTATGATATGTCGGCGGGTTCTGAATAAATATTTTTCTTTCTTTCTTGCTTTATTTCTTTCTTTCATCAGGCTTCAGTTAAAACCACTGTAGGTTCTTGCGGTTATACTGATACTTTACTATTTTCTGTGTGTTTGCACAATGTAAGACACGTATTTGAATAATAATTAATAATTGAAAGGGGTGTTATCGTCATGTAATGTCAAATCTTTTAGTTTTTGCATCTAACATGTGTGTGCATAGGTACTATTTCTTTGTTACTATTATTTTTCCTAGACAGCTCTACCGCAAGTCTTGTGTGCTGGATGCAGATGTTTTGATATTTTTTTGTTTGTATATGTTGTTTGTATTGATAATTAATTTGTATGTAAATTCAATTCAATCAAAACAATTCCCGAAAATGTAAATATTGATTCACTATTTAATAATTTACAGCGTCGTCTAATTTTAAAAGACAGAGCAAAGGTTTTGGAATATCTTTTATCTCTTCCAACTTCTGATAACGTCCTAACTTATTTTCATCGGGTGTCCGCTTGCTTTGTAACAACAAAGACCATATTATCAATAACTAGATTCTAGGTATCAATAGGTATCAATAGGTATCAATAGGTATCAATAGGTATCAATAGGTATCAATAGGTATCAATAGGTATCAATAGGTATCAATAGGTATCAATAGGTATCAATAGGTATCAATAGGTATCAATAGGTATCAATAGGTATCAATAGGTATCAATAGGTATCAATAGGTATCAATAGGTATCAATAGGTATCAATAGGTATCAATAGGTATCAATAGGTATCAATAGGTATCAATAGGTATCAATAGGTATCAATAGGTATCAATAGGTATCAATAGGTATCAATAGGTATCAATAGGTATCAATAGGTATCAATAGGTATCAATAGGTATCAATAGGTATCAATAGGTATCAATAGGTATCAATAGGTATCAATAGGTATCAATAGGTATCAATAGGTATCAATAGGTATCAATAGGTATCAATAAAGTAATCAATAATCAAAAAATAATTCAAAAATGTACAACAATGTTCAAGTTTTCATTTCTGCCGGCACTCCCGGAGTGCAACCCGTTTTTTTTGAAAAGTCATGTTTTTACAATCCTATATAAGCGTTCCTTTCGGGCATTTTTTTATTTTTATTTTGTAATGAAATAGGCGTTTTTCTTCCAACTGACCTGATGGAAAGTGATGATGCAGACGAAGATGGTAGGCCTATCCAAAAGCTGTCAAAACGTTACGTTCGACTTTTGGTGATTCGACAGCGAAAGGGTGGAACATCTGTCTCCGAGTCGTCCGATGAAGGAATGGTGAGGGAGAAGAAAAAGATTATAAAGTAGGATTTAGTGCAAGTAGCGGATTCGAGTACAGAACATAGCCGCACCGTAAATACTGTAAAAATTCAAGTAATAATAACCTGAGTTTTCACAGCGTTTGCCTTTCTTAAATTGAATGGTCAAGGCTTTTAAGGTCATCTTCATATCTTTTCGAAATTTCCCTTTTTATATTGTACGTTACATACTGACATACAGCCATTTTCTTGCTCTTAATAAATATTGGTATAATAATAATGATATCTTTGGAAAGACCCGTGATATATGTGTATAGCTTTGTGTCCACTTGCCATCATTCAATCATACGCCCCCTGCATCTTTGATAGTACAAAAAGTAACTTTTCTTAATTAAAGCGTCTGTGAAATGTGTGTAAAAATGTTAATAGATAATTAGGACAGTAATCGATAGCTTAAAGATGTGTCATAGAGACATATCTTACAAAAAAAATCTATGTTGTGGCCTTTGATACATCTTGTAAGTTGAATAGTTTCTTACCTCATTGTCACCAGGTAAACAATATAATACAGAAATAAACGTTTAATTAACTGCTTTAATAATAATAAAGTTATTGAATAATTTCGACGTGATTAATCAAAACTTTTTTGAGAATAGTTTTATTTGTGATCGTCTTCGAGGTAACGATAACAACGATTATATAAAGGCGAATAACTTTTCCGAATATTGTCCATTGATATAGTAACACTTTATCAGTAGGTAACAGATTTCGAGTTGTTTAATGTTTATGTTGAAAGTCACAGATCTTGGTTTTTAGAAATAAGTCCATATATACTGAGGCTTGCTTTATCATTCCTTCTTGAGCACTTAATCCAACTAAATCATGATATTTCCACTTCAGTGTGGGACGGTAAGCTTAAAACCAAAATTATTACATATTACAAGTCAAGCTATATAGTGCAGGGCATTTTATTTCTCTTACTTATACTTTTATCAAGTATTCGATATTCAGAGTGTTTTCAAGTGTCTAATCAAGTTTCAAAGTGTCATAGTTACCTTTTTTCTTGTGTTTGATTCCTGGACCTAATAATACCAGTGGATATGGATCAGAGACGTAAGCCTGAACGTGACTTTCGATATACTTAACGTCATAGATATTTCGAATGTTTAACGTCAGAGATAAGCCTCCTGCAAATAAATTCAAACTTAATTATTTATTAATTTTTTCGATGATAGCTAATGGATTAATATAGCTATCTTACTTTAAAGTCATAATATAGATTCAGATTGAGACTTTGAATGATTTTAAAATTTATACTTACTAAATTCAGCAACTGTAGCGTCAGTAGCTTCTAATGGCTCTTTGCCCTTGCGGTACTGGGTTACAATCGTTTTGAGAGACTCCACTTGCAGACTATCAAATACTACTTCGAAGACCAACGAGTCTGTTCTTTTGTTAATGCTGGAATATAAAAAACATTGTAATTCAAATGTGTCCATCGGTAATATAATTTTTAGTGACGAGCGAAGCGCGTTCTCTTCAATCGGTGCTGATTTGGTTTCTTGTCTTTCTGTTTGTATGTCTTTATGTGTATACCTCTTTGCAGAGGCCATGTTCATTAAGTTTTGTTTATGGAACTTGTTAAAAATCATGTGTTGTAATGTGATAGATAAAAATAACAGCAGTAGCGAATTTTAAATTACTATCAAAACATTTTAACAACCATAATATTGGTACTCACAAAAAGGTCTCCACTCTTCCATTAGTAAGCCCTCTTAGCAAGGCATTGTTAAGTACCAAAGTCACATTAGCAAAGGGTATATCAATTTCCAGCACCTTCAAAATAGGATCATGAAGTGATTCATGAACTGGTGAGCATCCAGTTTCTTTGGCAAAGAAACTACGGATGCACTTCAAGTCGTGAACGTCACATGGTCTTTGCAAGTAGTAGGGGTCATCGTTATAATCTTGATTATTAAAATGGTCTGGTTCGTCTGTAATTCACAAAAATGCTATAAATTTAGTGTAAATAAGTTATAATAAAGGTAGCAAAACTTGATCCTTTGCGTATGGTCCTCATAAACTTCTCAGTAATAAGTATAACTGAGAAGTTTCCCCAAGGCTTGTCACGTTGCATTGACTTAAATTATAGAAAATAAATAGAAATATACAGAGAATAAACAGAAAATGATGAAAGATTTATATCTTACATTTCTGCAATATTTACTGACATAATTTTTTTACCGTAAGTACATATCAGTACCTCAGAGGTACATAACATAAGTGTCAAAACGTAAATATTGCAGTAGATACAAAAACACGAAGCATTAAACTTTAATGCAACATTGTTAAGGAAGTGTTAAAGGTATTGGCATGAAATAAACTGTGTTCTTTATTATTTTTAAAAGCTATTTACGGGAATTATTACGATTTTTTTTGTAAAACTTTTGCAATCATGCGTCAACTTATGATCTTTTAAGATCCTAAACCACATTTGAATTTGTGAATTTTAATATCATATATAATTCGATATTTCATTTCGTTGCTTTAATGATTTTCTTGGTGTAAAAAACCAGATTTGAACAAAAATGGATTTATATTATATACCTCTAAGGTACAGATATTATTTTGTTAAAGTAAGACAATAAAAAAATTGTAATATCAAAATTCTTACCAAACTGTGCATCACTTCGGATGCCAGGCATCTGACCTGTTACCAAAAAAACTATGCAGAAGAGATACTTCATTGCTTGCTTACACGTGTGATCAATATAAAATTGATCCTTATTCACCACTTTATAACAATTCATAGTCATTGCGTGTGTTGATAGAGGACGCAGGTAATCATTGATAGCCAACACATTACGCTAATTGATCAAATTAACAGCTTCAACAATGTATTTGGATTCACTTAAAATATCTTACATACAGGTAAGTTTTAATTAAATTTAATGGAATTCATTTAACCCACCTTATCATTAAAAGATATGGAAGAGCTTCGATCGATGTATTGCTTGGATTTTCTTTTAATACCTATACAATTTTTTTTTAGCTAATAGCGTCTCGAAAAATTCATTTCAATCATTTGTTTTGTACTGGGTGATAGTTTTTTCTTCCGCACCCTATTTTTAACTTATATTTATTACGTGGTAAATGGGTGATTAGTTTTCTTACTAATAAGACAGCCAATTGGGTACCTTCTAGATTAAGTGGTTTGTAAAATTTATATGAGAAATAATTCATATATCTATATATTAATACGTGAAGAGAATTCTTTGTACCCCTTTTTAAGAAAATTTCGCGAACGTAGTAACGTGAATTTTGGAATATTTACAGTTTATATATAGAAGAATTGCAGAAAGCTACAGTTTAAAACAATGTCTTACAAATAAAAAAATTACGTTAAAACGGCTTAATGAAATTACACGGCCAATGAAAAACCATGGTCGAAATTCGACCACCACGTGATCTCTCGTTATTGAACTGAACAAACAAGCGCAAACATTTTTGTCAACGTGGTTCTTTTATCTTATTACTGCCAACTGTTCATTCTATTAATAAATTACTTTCGATGTTTTCTTATCAATCCATTTATATTAATAATAATAACTTGACACATCTCACACACGGCCGTCCGATCCCAAACTAGGCAGAGCATGTTCTATGGTAAACAGACTGCTGATAAAAATACTTTTAAATTTGTAAATAGTAAAAATAATTGAAGATAAATTACACCCAGACACAGAACAAGTGATCATGCTCATCACACAATTATTTGTTCTGGGTGGGAATAGAACACATGACTTCTAGCTCAGCAGTCAGGGTCACTAACCACTAGACCAACAGGTCAGTCATATATTATACGTTATTATGTATTTTGTGACCTTAGTCTCAATCTATTTAGTTCAATTTAGGCATGAGGTCCAACACCGTCAAGCAGCAGAAGTAAAAACCCTTGACGGTAGACTTTCTCAACGCTCGTTTTCATACCTGGTCTAGTTGCTAGTGCCACGGTTTTGTTATGTTCCAGGCGCGGCCAATTTAGCAACTACTGCCTTTATGACCACCATTTAAAATAAAGAATATGAATAACATTGGTCTTAAATTACTAGTGTTCTTTGGAACCTCGCCAACTGACATATGTCCATGTGTTAAAGAAACTATCCCTTAGTGAATGCGATAGGAAAAGAAAAAACAATAAATTACACAATTTGTCATTTGATACTTCACATTTAATCTGATATTTTATGATCCTACATGTACAATCTACCTTACCACACTAGAAAATTAAAAACTTAAAAACCTAATTAGGGTTTTAACACCAGATATAAGGCTAAACGTTATAAATACGAATACATAAACAATATAAACACGCACGTAACTTTGCTAGACATGCACTAAAGATTTAATATATCCTGCAGTTATTTAAAAAAAAAATAACATTCTAAATAGAAAAATACTATTTGGAAGCAATAAAAAACTAAACTAGGAAAAAGCTGGTTCTCTTTTTCTGTCAGTTTTTCCAAGGGTTTACAGTTTCTTCAAGAAAGGAGTTTATAGGTTTTTTGCTGACTTATCTTTTTTACGTAATAACACAGATTACTAAGTAGTTACTACGTAAGTAATAGGCAGACATTAGAAGTTTACTTAAATTAGGTAGTATCATTGGCAATCCACCACTATACGGTTCTCCAGAAATTTTTTGCCTCGCACAACCAATCTCTGGACCGATACGACCTCCAAACCTTCAAAGGCCGGCAACGCACTTGTGACTCTTGAGTTGCAGGTGTCTATGTCCATAATTTTGCTACTAACTATCGCACTCACTGTGTTGCTAATATGGTTAAAAATAATACAACGACACATAAAATCGCAAGAAATAAAAAGAATATTAAATTATGGCTAACATTCGGCTTGGTACGATGTATACGTAACAGAGACAACATGCACAAGCACAAAAAGGGACCCTCACAATATAACGCTAAAAATAGAAAGATACAGAAATTTCATAAACAAACTGCTAAAGAAACTAAAAAGGAACTATCAACAAAACCTACTCTGTGAGGCCAAAAACAATGCACGGGCTACCTGGGATGCCATTAATTCTATAACACACCCAACAAAAAAAAAAACACTTCAAAAGCCACTCAGTTGCTGAAAATTTAAGAAAGTTCGCAGCTTTCTGTTAATTCAGTCAATACCTTTTTCACCAATATAGGCAGAGAGTTGGCATCCCAAATCAATCGCAGTAATATACGTCCATCCATGGTAACTATCAATAATTCTTTAACTGCCACCCAATGTGCTTCTCTGGTCTTACTAGAAATCGATTACAGAGAGATGGAGCTTTTAATTAAAGATTTGCGAAAAGATTGTGCAGCCGGATTGGACGGCATATCAACTGTCGTACTTCAGGAGTCATATACCGTATTTGTGCCTCTGCTCACACATATTTGTGATCTCTCCTTTACTACAGGTATTTTTCCTAAGGCATTCAAAAAGGTCATTGTCCACCCTATATATAAGAGTGGTGATAGAGACCAAGTCAACAACTATAGACCAATATCGGTTCCACCAATCCAAAATACTTGAGAGAGCCTTAAACAATCGTTTGACACATTATTTGGAATCCAAAAAGCTAAATTCATGTTACCAAAATGGCTCTAGAAAACATATCTCTGCTGAAGACGCTGTTCTGGGCTTGGTTAATGAGGTTGTGCATAGTTTAGATAGTAAGGAATAAGGCGTGGGGATCTTTCTGGATCTCTTTTATGCCTTAAACACTGTCTCCATCCCCACTCTTGTGTCAAAACTTGAAAAAGTTGGAATTAGGGGTTACTATACTTGATCTGTTTAAAAGCTATTTATCAAATAGAACTCGGCATGTTAAAATCAGAAATTATACCAGCTCAGAGCAAACTCTAGATTTTGGCGTACCGCAGGGTAGTATTTTAGGCCCTACATTGTTCACGATATACATAAACGATCTGTGTGAACTATCGATCCCTTACTGAAGAGTTTTCGCCTATGCAGACGATACTGCGCTTTTTTCATGAGTGCAAATGGGATGAAGTAAAAGTTAGCGCTGAGAATGCACTTACCCGAGTTATGAGTTGGCTTGCAGTTAATTTACTCACGCCCAATTTGCCTAAAACTAGTTTTATAACTTTCGCCCACAGAAAATCTTCATTACCACCACCAGATACACACCTCCTTAAGGCACATAGATGTATGGTTCCTGCCAACAATTGTGACTGCCTTACAGTGTCCAGAGTTACCTAGGTAAAATATCTTGGCATCCAGTTAGATCAGTTTATGAAATGGACATATCATATCGAAAATCTAACTAACCGGATGAGAAACCTTATATATGTGTTAAAATTGATTTGTAACGCTGCTGATCACGATACACTCAAACTGTGCCTACTTAGCACTGTGCCGGTCAATAATATCTTACTACATCACCTCCTGGGACGGGGCAGCTAAAACAACCATTCTGCCGCTAGAGAGAGCTCAAAGGACCGTACTTAAAGCTATGCTAAAAAAAAACGTTTCGTTATCCAACGACAAAGCTCTATACACAGTTCTACTAATTACAGTCCTAAGCGTGAAGTAGATAGTTGTACAGCAAACGGTACTTAAAAAGCACATTCGGTTGGGACCGAATGAGCTTTTTAAGCTGGGGCTTATACACTCGAAAACTACGTTCTGACAAAGTGTATCCCACAATCAAACAGACTCAGAAACTGGCACCTGAGTCAGACTTACCTAGACATCGAAAGCCTTTTGCACTAAATTGTGAAATAACATTCTAACTAACATTCTATATAGAGAGCGCATAGAACGCCGTCGCCTCCTTCTGTGAAGAATTGATGTCCGCAAAGGAGATGCTGCTCGCAGCAGACGTACCGGACACCGGAGAGCATTCAATGATTATTCGGCCTTAGGCCAGATCTTGACAAGCAACCTGCGGGCGTAGAATTTTTGGGGAGTCGTTATCCGAGCAGATACAGACCCGAGAGGCAGCGAGCAGTGTTCCGCTTGCGTTTCTCAGAGTGTAACCGACGGGTGACGTTCGCACCGAGGACAGGACAATGCAATGACAGCGAGAACTGTCTTGATCATAGTAGATCGTAAGCAGAACACCGAGGTGGTTTTTGGTCAGTAAGAGTCCGAAAGACCTCTTGGCGACCCCCAAGAGCGTAGAAGATCCAAAAGTATTTTAGACCCCGCCACCAACAAAAAAGGAAAATAAATGACATGTGATTTTTGAGTTGCCGGTGTCCATGAGCGACGACTTAGCATCAGGTGACCCGTCTGCTCGTTTACCCCCTATAACATAAAAAATTATAAGAAAGTACCTACATGAAGGTAATGACACAAACAAAACAACTTGTAAATCAATATCAATTTTAATTATCTTTAATGCTTATCTCAAAAAACTAAATCTTAAAAGTGAAAAAACCGTAATATTAAATGACCTTCAAACCAAAATGGCCCTCGTCGGTGTTTCCGGAGGTTCTCATTATATTTGATACATCTATCAGTAACGTTACTAGTATCTCGGAGTTGTACAAGTTTATTCTATTGATGCATTACAAGGCTTTTTTTCCAAAAAAATCATAAAATAAAAAGCTATTGAATTTGCGCTTTGCACTGTACGGCGTCGTAAGCGGTTTACACAATATTATATTGCAATGTATACTCATACACATTCCTGTTTAATTAAAAGTAATGAAAACACAATACTGAGAAATATACAATCTACAAATATTATGTAACTAAGAACCTTGTACGCTTAAAAACAATAATCACTTTACCAAAGGTTTTCCATTCGAGATATAAACAATATAATTAACATTAAATAAACTGCATGTTCATTTAATGTTAATTATATTGTTTATATAACACACTATTAAATAGTTACAATGCATTACGACTTTCATAAATGTTCTGTGGGGTTCTATAGGGTAATTAGTTACAAACGTAACATCATTCATCAGGCTTCAGTTAAAACCACTGTAGGTTCTTGCGGTTAGAATGATACTTTATTATGTTTTGTGTGTGTGCACAATGTAAGACACGTATTTGAGTAATAATAATTAAAAGGGGTGTTGCCATCACGTAATATCAACTCTTTTAGTTTTTACATCTATGTTACACACTTGCTATTTCTTTGTTACTATTATTTTTCCTAGATGTGGCGTTTTGAGAATTCTTTGATATTGTTTTGTTGGTGGCAGAAAAATATATATCTGGCTTTGCTATTTCACTATTCGTATATACACTGTATAATTGTATTTGTATGGCATTAAATATAAGGCTACCCAAGAATGTACATAATTTTCATGGGAGGTCAACCGCAAGTCTTGTGTTAATTTTAATTGTTAATTAAAAAGTACGGGTCAATTTTGCCTCAGTGTTTTAAAAAAAAGTTTGAGCAGGGCGGCGATTTAGCTTAAATCGACTTGTGATTTATGTTTTTTTAAATCACTAGCAGCTGGAAAATGGTGACAAGAAACGATTCCCGAATATGTAAATATTGATTAACTCGTCCTCGTCAAATTTAAAAAAAGATTTATTTCATCTCTTCCAACTTCTGATAAAGGCTTATTTTATTTTCATCAGGTGTCCACTTGCGATGTTACCATAGATTAGACCATATTATCAATAACTTCTAGTGGTGTGGGACTAATCGTGCCAGCGGATGGTTCTCCTCATTTTAGACATAATTCTTCCCATTTGAATGCATATCGTAAACTTTTCACTAACCACTACAACATGACAGGTTGCTCAAATCGGTCCCTTACCAAACTAAGCTCACCCTGCTTTACTGAATACCGTCAGAACTACATACTATATTTTTTTTTAAGTCATGTTTGTACAATCCTATACACAAGTTCCTTCCGGGTGTTTTTATTTTTATTGTGTAATGGAATAAGCGTTTGTCTTCCAACCCACCTGATGATAAGTGATGATGAACACGAAGATGGTACACGCCTATCCAAGAGAAACCTATTCACTCTATTCCTGAACGTCCCAGGATTATAATTGTCTGGAAAAACCAGGAACCTTTGTTTGACTTATG
Organism: Callimorpha dominula; assembly: GCA_949752705.1. Lineage (NCBI taxonomy): Eukaryota > Metazoa > Arthropoda > Insecta > Lepidoptera > Erebidae > Callimorpha > Callimorpha dominula. The sequence goes on along the minus strand of OX457010.1, from coordinate 8,355,145 downwards.
TTGATTCGACAGTGAAACGGTGGAACCTCTGTCTGCGTCTAGTCTTCAGATGAAGGAATCTGAAAGATTATAAAGAAGGATTTAGTGCAAGTTGCTGATTGGAGTGCAAAACATTTCCCTTTTTATATTGTACGTTACATACTGACATACCGCCATTTTCTTGCTGATGAATATTGGTATAAAAATATTGCCCTCTTTGGAAAGACCCGTGATATATGTATAGAGCTTTGTGTCCACTTGCCATCAGTCAAGCATACGCCTCCTGCAACTTTGATAGTATAAAAAGCAACTTTTCTTAATTAAAACATCTGTGAGCTGCCTGTAAATTTTTCAATAGATAATTAGGACAGTAATTGATAGCTTTCTGTTATGCTTTATTAGAGACACATCTCACAAAAAAAAACCGTTTGTAAGTTGATGTAACCTCTGTCTTGACTCAGTGTCACCAGGTAAACAAACTGATTTAGAAATAAACGATTTATTAACTGCTTTAATAATAATAGAGTGCTTAAATAATTCCGACGTGATTAATTACAACTTTTTTGAGAATAGTTTTATTTGTGATCGTCTTCAAGATGACGATAACAACGATCATATAAAGGCGAATAACTTTTTGAACATTGCAAATTGATATAGTAACAGATGATGAAACTTGAAAAAGTGGTGACAGATTTCAAGTTGTTTAATGTTTATGTTGAAAGTCACAGACCTTGGTTTTTAGAAATGAGTTCATATATACTGGGCCTTGCTTTATCATTGCTTCTTGAGTACTTAATCCAAGCAGATCATTATGTTTCCACTTCAGTGATGGACGGTTTGCTAAAAATCAAAATATTGCAAGTTAAACTATACAGAGCAGGGCATTTTAAAGTATTATTTTTATAAATATTATTTTTAAAGTATTTAATAATTTTTTCGATGATAGCTAATTGATTAATATAGCTATCTTGTTTTAAAGTCATGATATAGATTCAGATTGAGAGTTTAAATGATTTTGAAATTTATACTTACTAAATTCAGCAACTGTGGCGTCAGTAGCTTCTAATGGCTCTTGGCCCTTGCGGTACTCGGTTACAATAGTTTTGCGAGTCTCCACTTGAAGACTGTCAAATACTACTTCGAAAACCAACGAGTTTGTTCTTTTGTTAATGCTGTAATATAAAAATATTGTAATTCAAATGTGTCAATAAGTAATATAATTTTTATTGACGAGCGAAGCGCATTCACTTCAATCGGTGCCAATTTGGTTTCTTGTCTTTCTGTTTGTATGTCTTTATGTGTATACCTCTTTGCAGGTCATATTCATTAAGTTTTGTTTATCGAACTTGTTAACAATCATGTTGTAATGTGATAGATAAAAAAGCAACAGTAGTGAATTTTAAATTACCATCAAAACATTTTAACAACAATCATATTTTGTAGTAAAATAAATAAATTAATATTGGTACTTACAAAAAGGTCTCGACTCTTCCATTAGTGAGCCCTCTAAACAAGGAATCGTAAAGTACAAAAGTCAGATTAGCAAGGGTTATATCAAATTCCAGCACCTTCACAATAGGATCATGAAGTGATTCATGAACTGGTGAGCATCCAGTTTTTTTTGCAAAGAAACTACAGATGCACTTCAAGTCGTGAACGTCACATGGTCTTTGCAAGTAGTAGGGGTCATCGTTATTATCTTGATTATTAAAATGGCCTGTTTGGTCTGTAATTCACAAAATTGTTATAAATTTAGTGTAAATAAGTTATAATAAAGGTAGGAAAACTTGATCCTTTGCGTATGGTCCTCATAAACTTCTCAGTAATAAGTATAACTGAGAAGTTTCCCCAAGCCTTGTAACGTTGCATTGACTTAAATGTTAGAAAATAAATAGAAATATACAGAGAATAAACAGAAAATGATGAAAGATTTATGTCCTACATTTACTGACACCATTAGTTTAACAAAAGTACATATTATATTTGTTAAAGTAAGACAATACAAAATTCTAATATCAAAATTCTTACTAAAGTCTGCATCACTACGGATGCCAGGCACCGGGCCTGGTAACAAAAAACTATGCAGAAGAAATACTTCATTGCTTGCTTACACGTGTGATCAACATAAAATTCATCCACATTCACCAATTTATAAGAATTCATAGTCATTGCGTGTGTTTATAGAGGACGCAGGCAATCATTAACCCATTTGAGCCCAAATACAAATTTATAGCGGAAATTACAAAATTTCTTTATTAATTGGTACAAACTAATATTATTAAAACAAAAACCTAAAGAAACTAATAAAAAATATTTTCTTTCATTGAAAAAAAAAAGCCGTCTTCAAATGGGGATATTAGGCTTAAGCGGTGTGTAAATTTTCAAAACATTTTCTTTCAATGCATAAAGTTATCACACGCTTTTTGCATTTCTAACATGCATTTTTTGACACACAAATACTGTGTCATGATATTTCAATAATTAGTTGCAGTTTCGGTTTTGCACTGTTAAAGATATAACCACAATGTCCATTGGTGCTAAGGGATATTTATAAATAAAACTCTCTCTATAGACACACTACTACTAACTACTACACACAGAGGGGCTCCTCCGAAGAGGCTAGGTGATAGCGCCTTAGCTGCAGACCTACATTTGGTTTTGATAAATTGTCTAATTATGTGTATACCAAACAGCGCTGTGTAGTTCGGCTTGTCTTTACAAGATGGCGCTGAAGTATATTGAATGTCACCACATACACTTCTTATGTGTCCTTTTTATTTATTTTTTATTTAATGAACTGCAAGAAAAATAATACAATTATTTGAGTATAAAACACCCGAACACATTTATTTATTTGTATTCCTCTATTAGGATTATTAATAGTTTAATTTATTATATCCGGCTATAAACCCTGTCACCTGAAACGCTGATGTCTCCTTCCTGGTGGTGGGCGTTAATAGCCACAACACTGTTTTAACTAATACGTCTATTATCGTAGGTCTTGTTCCAAATGAATATTATTATTATAATGTAGTATATTTAGGTTCAAGTGCTCAACTCAACGTTAAAGTTATTTTAGTAAAGTCGAGAAATATAAATCTTAAAGCAAAATAAATCTTTACTTTTATAGAACAAAAGCTGGATAACCTCAGACCCGATACAAAGTTTGTTATTTATCAAGACGTAAGAGTTTTCTGCCCAATCAGCCGTGAAGATTTTTATGGTAGTGCTAATTGAGCTCGGTGTCGGTGCAGGCGGTGATAAAAGTTATTAATTGGGTCCCGCCATCCCTCCGAGCGGAAGTTGTAAATACAAGGCTACTATTTCCGGTCAATCGACACGCATCGTGCGCACGCATTTTCACCGGAAGTTTCGAAAGATGTATGGTAGTGGATAAATGTTTTGGATTTTTGATGTATGTTTCTTTTTTATCTGTCTTTTATTTATTTTAACATGTTTTACTCACTGTGACTTATTGGCAAAATTCACCGTTTGCACAATCCCGTATCGACGATGATGTGTTGATCTCAAAAAGGTCCCAACACTTAATCATACCTAAAATTAAAAAAAGTTTCAGTCGTAGGACTGTACGTCAGAAGTAAAAACATAACTGATAATTTGTTCATCATTTGTCATCTGAGCGTGACGTAAGTTCAGTGCTTTTCCCCCGTACCAAAAGTGCCCAACGTGCCAAAAGTAGTTTTCACTTCAAAAAAACTGTCAGTAGGACTGCACGTCAAAAGTGAAAACGTAACTTACATTTATATACACATACACACAGATATCTGTATAATTCTATTTATCTGATGGTCACGTGAGTTTAGTGTTTTTCCCTATACCAAAAGTGCCCAACGGGTCTGAAGAAGTTTTCACACACATCAGTATATATGTTTCTCAGCGTGACGGTCACGCGAGTTCAGTTTCTTCGCCCCATACCGAAACTGCCCAACGTGTCTAAAGAAGGTTTCACTTAAAAAAACATATACTTTTCACATATTTTATCAAGACGTATCATTAATTATGATAGCGTCAGAGTGATAAACGCTTCAAAATAATACTGTGGACTTTCAGGCCAGATTGCTTTCGGTCATAAGGTGGAACTCAATCAAATCACACGAAAATTATCCCTTTAAACAGTTTTTTTTGTTGTTAAAAAATACTATCGACGTTATGTGGGTCACACATTACTAGTTTTCTTGGTAACTAGGCTTATGCTAGGACGGAGTTCACGGCAGTTGTATACTGGACGAGCTTCAATCCCGCAAACACTTGATCGTAAAGTGATAACAAAAAATTTAAGGACAACCTACAAAAAAACGTGCCGGCGATTTTGTTAGGTATATCTTTTAGGATGGTACGGATCCCTTTATGTGTGAGTCCGACTCGCACTTGGCTGTTTTTTTTATAATATACATAAATGACTTCAACAGGTTTGCTCAATGACAGCGTGATCACTAATCCAAATTGCTTTTATTAGGAGTCGGTAAGTTCAGTGTTCATTACCTTACCTATTGTGCTACTTCAGCTAATTAGCTAGGTAGCATAAAAAAGGGTCTGTTTGACTATAAAGGTTCCATGCCCATTTTGTTACTTGAGTATTTCAGCTTACATGTTAAACGCGCATGAAGTGGCTGCGCGCATGAGAAAAAAAGTAACCACAGCTAGGGATGACAGATGTATTGTTAGCAGAGTCAGAGAAAGAGAAAATCGTTCTTCAACTTCTGCTGAGGTCAGAGCTAGGCTCCAGGAATTTGAGATGTGACAGTTAGCACTAAAACCATAAGAAGAAGACTTAAATCAGCTGGACTAGCGGCGTTCGTACCTACCAGAGGGCATCTTCTTACCACAGGCTATCGTGTAGCTCAGAATAACTTCACTCGCTCTCACCGTAATTGGAATGACAATGACTCGGGAAGAGTATTCTTCACTGGCGAGTCCAGTTTTTGCCTCAAGCCAGATGATGGAAAGGTCAAAGTGTGGAGACGACCAGGGGAAAGATACGCTCAGTGTAACATTGTCGGAAGAGAACCTTACAGTGGTGGGTCAGTGCTAGTATGGCATGGCTGTGCGGCATTTGCTGAGCACGTACGGAGCTACACATCGTGGGAAATGGGTCTCTAATAATGGCACGATACAAAACAGAAATCTTAGAACAAATTATCACAATTTGTTCCATACATAAGAGATAATTTTCTTTTAATGCATGATAATGTTAGGCCCCACACTGCTGCCATAGTTTTGGGATACCTTCAAGAGGCCGACATCGAAGTTTTGGAATGGCCAGCCCGCTCACCGGATCTAAACCCGATAGAGCATGTCTGGGATAAACTGGAAAGACAAATTAAACAAAGAATGCCAGCAGTCACCAACTTAAAACAACTGGAAAGGGCGTTGATATAAAAATGGGACCAAATGCCACAAAGTTTTATTGACGATTTAATAAATAAAAAGAATGCTCAGACGGATGGAGTTGTGTTTATGTTACATTACATTGCAGAAGAAATGAGCCATTTGCTAAAGTTTTGGTATTCAATATGATAAGTTGAGAATTTTTCGTTTCCTCACATTACGTCAATAAGAAATAACTGTCAGTAATTTGTATTTTTTTCAGTGAATTTTAAGTTTCTTTATTTAAAAAAGTTAATTTAACTACGTCTACTTTAATAAAAGCATAATAAACAAACCAAACAAAGCTTTTTTTGGCAATCTAACCTTTTTTTGCGTTTCTTTAAATATCTCCATCTGTGTGATCCATTGCTGTGTGTGTCTCAAAGGATAACCGCTTAATAGAAATGTCATTCAGCGTCACCGCTGAATGACTTTGATGACATTCGACTGGCAATCGAACGATGCAATTGTAAGAACAATATTGTAGAACTCTACAATATCCACAGTCCCCACACACACATTACATATTTAAAAATTGCCCCGTGTTACTTGGTATTCAATTCACTTAGTGAAGGTTTTAATAATATTTTTTAATATGTATATATTCATTGTTATACAAAAAACATTCTGACTACCAAATGCAAAATTAAAACCAGAAACTGTTTTTTTTGCTACTTAAAATGTTAGCAAAATTACGTAATTTTGCTTAGATGTTTTATCGAATTCCAGTGACCTTACAAGTATTACCACATTTTAGTTTCTACTTCCACATCTAATAAAATATAAAGTAATCATTTTTTATTACATATAAGCATCTAGAATAAATAAAAATATTCAAATCGTAGATGTACCTACCTTATTTGTAACAGTGATTATTAAGAGCGGTTATTCACTCGAGTGTCATTTTGTGTTAAATGACACTCAAGTGTCAATTTGTGTTTTTATATGAAATTTAGAGAGTTAAGTTACAAAATCCAATGCTTTTCCTAATACATACAAAACTGTATACCTAGCTCATTCAGTTCAGTATTGTAAGTGTTTGGCTTGACTTGTGGCTGTTCTCAAAAGGAATAAACGCTGTTATTATAACTCAGAATAACAAAATAACACTCCAGACAAATTCCGTGAAGCAATGGATCAAAATTAAATTCAAAAGCAATTATGAAACCCCACATATTTGTATAACAATTGACGATGTAATTATAAAGTTCATTAACTTCCTAAATCTACTACGACAATACTGAGTTCATCATCTGAGATTAGCATATTTTAAAAGTAATTCACACCTGCTCCTCGTCGGGTCAAAGTAGACCGCGAGTTCCGCAAGTTCCGTGTTCCGTCGCCACCCTTAATCCAACTGAGGTGTTAATTTTGTTAAATTATCTTTTAACTCTTTCACGGGTAATTTTGATTAAGATTTGCAGGTTTTATTGAAGTACCTTGCAACGCGTTTAGATGATTACGAACGAAAAAAATAGGTCGGTACGTTTTACTTGGTGTAGTTGTAGAACTTGACTCAGATACTTCAACTCTATAGAAAAAGGTTAATGTACTGATTTCCTTTTCATCCCTGTTAATATTAGAAATAGAAAACCTATCAAGAGGATGTCGTCGGTTTCAGGAGGCAATAACAAAAACATGTACTACATGCACATTTTTAACGTAATTTGGAAAACAAATTGTTACATAATAGTCTAGTTTTTTTTAATTTAGTAATTTAATAGCTTTAAGAATTTAGAATTTCCTTAGTAAATTAGCAATTGTAAATTATCTTTAGACAATGCCGCTAGAAGAAAGTCCCCCTCAACATTTTCACTAAGTCAACGGTTGATGTATATAGGAAAAATTCTATTGCTTTGAACATTTATATCTAAAGTTTAATACCATTAAGTCTTCCCTGTTGAGTGTGACAATAAACAAGCGACAATGCACGACCGAATCCACTCAACTAAATTAACTCACTAGTACCTTCTTGTTGTTGCATTAGGATACTGTTACACCGTAGCGTAATACACCTAATTCTCAGCTTAAGCTGCGCTCCCTGGTTATTTTTTTCAAATAAACGTAGATCACGGTTCATTTTAGTTTTTATTTATTTTCGCGTATTATATTCTCGTAATTATCTAGGATCATAAAACAAATCTATTGATTTGCAATTTATTAGCTTCTTAATATATCAACACATTTCAACAGTAATTTTATATACTCGTATATGCATCATTTCCTAATGATGCATATACGAGTATATAAAATTACTCAGTCATACAAAATTAGTCATACAAATTAGTCATACAAAATTACTACAGTCTCCTGACTGAAAACTCCAAAATATTGTTTTTTGCATATGTCTTTATTTTTAAAAAGATAGCTTTTAAAATTGGTACTCATAGGTGTTGTGGAGTGTGTGCTCCCGTTTTTAGTAAGTATGACAAATTATCAGCGGAGAACTAGTAAGCATATTTTCTACGCTCATATCCGAAAACGCTTTAGTGCCATGCTCACTTTTAAAGTAGCTGATAATCATGAAATTGTTTCATCATTTACAGTTACTGTTTATCTCGTCAAAATTATGTGGTAATACGAAACTAAAACTAATAAAATTTTCAGTCATCAACTGTCTCTTATTGCATTTAGTTTCCGTTTATTTATTTTAAATATGCTTCTTTACATTTGTCTAGGGGACATACACACCTTTTTTTTTAATGACACAAATAATTGTGTATTGAACTCACAATACTCAAAGCAGGGACAGTTTGTGCCATTCAAGTCTTTAATTACTGTCCGTTCTGTTTTTTCACTCTTCTTTAAATTAAATGTTACATATAATAGATTAGTAATCAGAGGCAAGAACGATCACATAATTTGTGTTTAAAATTATTATACATATTTACATGTATCTGTTAGAAAATGGTTTGGGTAGTTAGTGAAGTGTTACCAGATTTGAATCTTAGAAACATTACAGAAGATTATTTCGGGCGTTTATTCAGACTTAAAGGAAAGCCGATTTGGTGTGAGAAGCGGCCACATTTATTTGTATTTCGTATAGGGGAATCCGATACGCGCCCTCAGCGAACAGACGAATGGTATTGGATTGCTCGGAAAAATTGTTGGCGAAATCCTTTGTGTGAACGGTTTAATGGCATTTCATGAGCAAGACCGTTTTGATTCCATAACGAGAATCGTATTGTTGGCGGTCGCTTTGAAATTGGAGAAGCTATGTGTAATATAGCTTGTCTTGGGAAAAAATATTATTTCTTTTGTCGTGCATAAATACAATCACTAAATTCGAAACATATATACACAAGCCTAAATTTGAAATTCATTTGAATTTGGAATTCCTAACCAAACGCCAGATATTTGACATGGAAGTGGCCAGTTCTACAAAACGCCAATTTCATATTATCTAAAGATCTAATATATAATACGTTAGGAGAATTCTTTGTACGCTTAAGCAAACTCGCACAGACAGACATGTCTAATTTGAAATACTTCAAGTTTATATGTTTCAAAGTTCAGAAACCTAAAATTTTTAAACAATATGTGCTTTGAAGGTAAAAAAAACGGCTACATAAAGCTAAAGGGGTCCAATATATATCTTAACCCTTCATAGTCCAAAAGTCTATGCAATGACAGTTCAAGTCATACTGGTCAATAAAATAAACAAGACATTCAAAACCGATGAAATTCAACTGCCAGACGATCTCTAGTATAAATAAACGAACATAACAAAAACTGCCTGTTACCAAAACTATTTATTTTGTAAAAAAAAAAACCTTTTATATCTGTCTCAGTATTTTCCTGTCTTCGCAAATTAGCTTCCATTTATATCAATACTACGTCACTGCATCCCGGGGGTCTGCGCCCCTCGGCGCCGGGCTGTCGCGACTTGTCGTCTCCGACGCCCGCCGGCACCATGGGAACTATAACTTTATGTCATAAATATATTAATGTGTTGTTCTAGAAATAACGTGTTTTAAAATATGTTTGAATGAATTTTGAATAAGTAATAGTATGTTATGTAATAAAATTTGATATCGATCGTGATGATCTAATGAACATTTTTGAAATTTTTAAAAATAATGAGTATGTTTATAAGTATATTTTTTTTTGCATTTGGGTTTAATGTGTTACTGTTAAGTTGTTGAACCTTACAAAAAGTTATTTAAAAAAGTATAGTTTTACAATTTACGTTAGATATTAGCATATAGTTCCAGCCACAAAGAATCTTGAATCATATATTGCTAGGTGTTAATCCAAGATTCATGAAAAATCTTTTTGGAGATTAGTGCGCGATTGAATAATAAAATATTCACTTTCAGATTTATGATACCATGAGCTTTCGTCCTCCATATATTTCTCGGCTGATCCAGGACGACTGTGTGGACAATTTCATGTGCAGATAGCACTCACCGTTTCAGCGTAAAAGTAACAACTCAAAATATATCACAAACATTTTAATTTTACGTGGGTCACTCACAAAACTGTTCGAAACTATTTTTTTTTTTTATTTAGACCTAATTTTATTAATAAATCTTTTTAAACATCTCTCCATCTGTATTTATGTAAAGTTTCATGCCGACATACACCACTTTCAATGCGCCTCAGACACTTCCTCCGCAGCCTGCCCAAACGCAACTAGCGCATCTATCGGAGATGAAAACTGTATCCCTTTAAGTTGACGTTTTAATTTCAGAAATAAAAAAAGGCACACGCTGCTTGCACGCTAAATTAGGGCTGTAAGAAGGATGACACAGAAGTTTAACTAGTGTGCTATCCAGCAAGTCCCTCGTTTTAAAAGCCAGGTGCGCAGGCGCGATGTCGTGGTGGGGCACCAGCCTGTAGAATCCCATATTTCGTCGATTGCTGTTGACAGCAGTGAATACTTCTGGCAATCATTTGGTAGTATACCAATCAGCATTATTGCTACTTTAGATATCCTATCATAGTGAAAAAAACAAGCGATCAAAGTCTTCTCTGCGCTTTTCAATAACGTCACTTTTCTAAGCCTTAGCTAATTTTGAAACAGTCGTACGGTGCTTAGTTTCTGGATCGTATTGATAAATCCAAGATTGGTCACCTATCACAATGTCGTATACGCGCCGAGACAAGCCTGCAAAAAACTTAGCTATCGCATCATGGCATATTCTACGTGAACCTACTTCTGAGCATCGGTGAGGTTGTGCGGTACCCAGCGCTAAACTACATATGCTCCTCATGCGAAGGTGCTCATATAAAATCTTTTTAACGCTTCCTGAGCCAATCTTCAATATGTACCTACTGATAATAATGTCTATATACCTACGTGATTCACGAATTGTCTTCCAAAGTTGGTCGACCTCGCTTAAGTTTGTTGAAAAGTCGGTATACATGAGCTTTAGAAGAGCCTTCGTCTACAAAATGCAAGTCTATCAAACGATTCTACACAAATGTTCTAGAGATAAATAAATTTTCAGTGATAGGCGATAATTACATTTAGCTCTCAATGAGATGTGAATTTTTTTTTTTCTGACACGTTTTCGTCCGTAACACAGGCAAAGGTTCGTGGTGCGTGGTGGCTCTAAGGGTTTAACGATAGTCTATCGGTATACTATACGACTCTTATATAATAAGCACATCTTTCTATATCACGCCTATTTAAACTGTAGCTAATGTAAAAATATACGTTACTAAAAACGTACGTTACGTTATATCCTACTAGAATTATAAACGCGAAAGTTTGTAAGTATGGATGGATGGATGTGTGTTACTCTTTCACGTAAAAACTACTGAACCGATTGTGATGAAACTTGGTATGTAGATAGCTAGATACCTGGATTAACGTGTAGGCTACTTTTTATCACGATATTCCCACGGGGTCGGGACTTACGCGGGTGAAACCGCGGGGCGCTGCTAGTTCATATTATAAAGGGTATTTTTCGTTACTCTCATTGAAATAGAACGAACAGATATCCAACTTATAAATAAAACTTTTTTTCGTTTGCAGAACATTGAAACCTGTAATTATTTAGTAAAGGAAAAGCCTTCTAAGGTTAGTTACGTCAACAGTAAACGTAAGTTTCGAATACACCCACATCCGGTAAACAACGAGCTTTATCTACCAACCGATGTTAACTTCCGGTGGAGGTGGGGCCATACAACACGCGGTTATTAAACTCTAGAGCGATCGATGTTTCATAGCCTAAGTGGCTGCTGACCAAGCCTTCGTTTGTTTAATTTTTAGAACTTCAATGTAATATTGTGACCAGGCTCATTTTATAGCTCGCATTATTGTGTATGTATTAGTCAACATTGGAACACATAACTTCAAAACCCAATATTCTTAGTTTTATTACGATACAAAAATAGTTTAGATCATTTATGAGCTAAGGCTTGAACATTTCTTCTGAAATTGGAGCTGCTCGACTGGATAAGTACCTCTCTAGAGAGTCAATTTCGTTATTATTGAAAAACGCTTACAAGGTTTTGCTGTTGTTATCTGAATACTAAAGACTTAGTATCAACTCCTCAGTATATTAAATTATTCTAGAGATAAAGGGGTAATAATATGTATGTCTGATACTAAACACCGACTCAAGCATATTTTTTGCTTCACCAATTTACATAGTTGCGTTAATTTATCTTAATATTAATGCTGTGACTGTTTTTATACAATCTCGGTGGTTAACAAGCATACGGCCCGCCGAATGGTAAGCGGTTACCGTATCCTAAGAACCTATGCAATTCCAGAGGACTCGCACGCCATTGTCGAACCTTTAAAAACCTATACACTCCTTTCTTTAAGAACCCCATACTCTAGTCCCTGGGAAAAACCTCTTCAGGGACCTCGTTCTCTAGAGCCGTACCGTGCGCCACCATTTAGGTTCCAAGGTGTTAGGTTAAATGTTCTGCCGGTAGCTTTCCGTGAGTATCATGTCAAAACGTTCCTCGGAGCACAACCCGCGGTAGAACACGCACAGGGAGGCAAGTGTCTTCTTAGGCTTACAGGGTCAATACCGTTTGTGGTTTGGGATTGTCGAAAATTCTCACAGCACGTCTTTGGACAGAGTCAAAAGGCCCAAGCTCGCACCCAAGTGCCGCCGCCCAGAGATGACTGCAGTACTCTATATGGGGTCGGACTTGTCACTTGTAGAAGTCTTTGCCCCAGGGTGAAATACCACTTCGCTCTATTAAGCTCCAAGCTTTTTTGACTTACTGTTCAATCCAACATTGTAACTGTTATTTCAACTTCGTTGTCTTCCATTATTTGAGTAGTCTTATACCTTGATATAATTAATTAACACACCAGATTAACCTCTATATTACTTTTACTCGAAACATTATCAATCAGGAGAAATAGACTCCATTTTATTAACGATTGATGTCCGAGTGCTGTTGCTGTGCTTATACTACAAGGCTACTCGTCCATACATGGGGCATTCACAAGTTATACTTTTGTTATCATGGATTAGGTTCGGACCTGTTGCCATCTTTGGGAGATGAAAAGTGAGTTGTCCCACTCAACAACTTACGATCAAACGCAAACATAAGCAAATACTATACGACGGCACCCACGAGGCCGATATTTTCGTTGCTTTCAGTTCGATGTCCTCAATTCATTTTATCTAAGAAAGTATGGACATTACCTTCAATATAATGATTTTTTCTCCTTCTAATATGAAACCTAAAACTATAGCAGTAATCTTAAGATTTCCCGTAGTTTAAGCTTTTACAGTAATATTTATACTGTCTTTGCACTTCATACACAATTATTGTTCCACATACAATGACTACTAAGTAATTTTTGGATTTGCTTTTATGAGTGTTAACTATACATATTTAATTTCGAGAACTATTTTTCAAGGACGAGTTCGCAGAAGTTCTCTTATTAAATTTATTATTTTACTACTATGTTGGTAATTTTGTTAAACTCTAGAAATCTACTAGATTACATTTTTTGTTTTAATGACACGAAATCATAACATATAGAACGAATCACATGCTTTTTATATGTTCTTTAAACATTTCTCTCTCTGCTCTCATGGCCTTAACTAAGAACTGCGAACGCTTTTAACGACTTTTAGGAGCAATAAAGCAATTCCCAAGCGTATTCCTTAAATCATAAGGTTCGAAATTCAATAAACTAAAATGTAGTTTAGATTTATGATTTCTGCAAATGTATTTTTTCGCTTACAGTTTGTGTTCTAAGAAAAATGTTGTGTTTAATGAGCCTTTCATAATACTGTAATGTATGCTTGCATGAGTTAAGTTTTTCTTCAATAACAAAGCCTTCATAATATGTATTCATTACGCATTTTGAAAGAAGGATGACGAGAAGGAATGAGATGAATAATAATATAGTAATTTTTCAGACACGTAATTTTCTATTACATTTTGAAAATTCTCATTCAATTATTGAAAGAAGAAAAAGAATTGTGTGTGGAAAAAAAAATGTAAATTCAAATAACGTTTTATAGTTTAGGGAATTAAGAAGTAAAATATACCTAACTTCGGAAAATTTTGGGGAAGCTGGATATTTGCACGAACTTTTTTTTATAGTTCTTAACAAAATCCAGTCTCCATCGATCCGTGTGGTACTAAAAATGTTACACGGGGTCAAAGGTCACCAAATGCGATGTGATGCGAATATCTCGTTAACGGTCATTGTTATCGACAAAATAGTTTGATTCTAAAAGCTGGAACGAGTTACAAGCACTCCTGAATGGTATGTATGGTTATAGTTTAACAAACATTTATTTTTTTAAACTTGGATAAGGAAAAAATTTATACAACTAATATCATAGTTTATTTTTACACGTTATCACCGTTTACAACTACTTGTGACAGTACATCAGCTATTTTTTACGAGGGTAAAATTAATGCTTTTCAATTATTTGAAAAAAAAAAATATTTTCTTGACATTTCGCGAAAATTGTTGCGATATGTTAATAAATTTTATTTATTTACTCATAGTGGTCACTAAGGATATGAAAATGATGCCATTGCTGACTATAGGATATTCAAACAGAAACTTAAACTCCAATCTAGAGAAACGAATGCTTGAATGGAGCATAACGATGCAAAACTCGAGTAATTCCCGAAACAGTGGTCGGCACCTAAACTTAACTCGGGTATAATCTATTGACATATATTATACTTAAAATTTAATTTAAAGTCTGATTATCCTACAAATAAATAATGGGATATATATTATGTTGAATAATATTCCTACAGCAGCAATCGTGATACAGTGACTGAACCACTTACCGAGCACATCACTTACGAAAGTGTTGGAGGACACTTTTATAATGCTGTGCTGTGCCACTCTCCTAAATCTCAAGATTGTAACGACTGCTTGCCTACGTACTCCGCCGATTGTGTCCCAAAGAAGAGATTCAGTGTGTGCAAAAAATCATACTGGACATAAACACGTTTATGTTAACCGTCTGTTTGTCAGGGGTCAATAAATTAAGCTTTAATTATATATTATCACATTTTTTACTTTAACTCTTTTTCTCTCTCTCTCTTTACTTTTCTATTCTGACACATATCTATTTGTATCGAATTAAAGAAAAATGGCGAAAAAGAAAAATCATCTTTGTACATTTTTACTACATTGCTAATATATTCCAAATTCAAACTGTTAACTCTTATATCAAGACTTTGTGCGGACATAGTCTGTTAGTAGTGTTGGCACCCCTGCCTGACGCCAGAGAGTCTGGCGCCGCGTCTGGCCTCGTATATAACTGTTTGCCGACAGTTCTTACATTGACAACAGTGTTATTTTTGCCTTAAATTTTACCTACACGTCTTATTTTTAAGCTGAATAATACATTTAAACATTTTACTTAAGTTTTAAAAACACTAAAGTATTCGATATTATCGTCCGCTTGGTTAGTAACCGGTTACGAAAACAGGTAAAAAACGAGGCAATTCTTATGTATTAATAGAACGTGCACATGGATTATATATTAACAAGATCGCAAAAGACTATGTGCCACTTTGTTTAAAATTGAACAAAGTAAAGTGTACAAAATTCCCTAAATAAAAGATTAAAACACAGGCAGGATTTTTTTGTAAATTTGTACATAAAAAAAGAAAAATAAAACTGTGTAAATCCAAATATTATCCAAATATTAGGCGAGGGCTCGTACTTCCCGGCATCAGCAGTTTGAGATAAAGGTGTGTTACCCTGACCTGGTCAAGCTATTGCTCACACTCCCCAAATACATCCATATAACAATATCCATTTCCTCCCATTAATAAATAATCAATTAAGGTAGGAAATACCTTCGTTGTTGTAATGTAGTTATTTGATTATGAGTATGTAATATAAAAACTCACTGCCACACGACTTTACATTTTAATTGGATTTGCAAATTACAAAATCTACCAGTTACGTGCTGTAACTGTTATACTACAAGTATTATAATATAACTAGCTGCACCCGGCATACGTTGCAATGCCTTTTTTTTTAAGATTTAATAATGGAGGGTTGGGGGGGGGGCAGGAGGGTAAAAAAATCATTAAAATCGGTCGAGCCGTTTCGGAGGAGTTCGACCACAAACACCGTGACACGAGATTTTTATATACATGTGATTGTGTGTGTATTGAAAATATCTTGTTCATTTAACTACTAATGAGTGAAGATTCAACTAAAAATATATTTGTAATGTTTATTATATTGTTACAAGACCGTTTAAAACATTTGTAGAGAAAGCAACGGCTTATCAGCATGCGTGCATGCTTTTATATCTACGCATGCATCAAAGGGTACGCTAGATGACATTTTGTCCGGTCAAGCTTAAGAGAGCGATTACTTGGTTCAAAGTTAAGCGTGATGTCAAGTTATCTAGTTGTTGTAAATATGTAAATAGCATAGAATAGCAAAATAAAAAGTAATCTAAATTTGTATTAATGGTGGTCAATGTTAAAACAACTGGTTTCGTAGGTGTGTGTAAATATTTTTAGTCTATTATAGCTAGCGCCGAGAGCTGGATGGCGTCAGCGCTGTGTGACATCTTCTATATTTCGTTAGTAGCCGCTGTCTGCCTTATCCATAAATCATAATAAATAATAAAATTTGAATGTATTTATTTAAAATAGTTTTAATTAATACAAATAAAATATTTAGTTCATAATTTTAATTTTTGAAGTGATAACTTCTTATGGGAGGGTAAACCACTTCGTTACGTAACGCGTTACGGCGCCAGTCTGTCTGGCGTTTAAGTTATCACTTCTGTCGGACGTCCCGAGGCGCACACGTTTCTTTTTATGATAATCAAATACATCATAATTAATTATTAAGCTCTTATTACATTAATATCAATTTCAACCTATTTAGAACTCAAATTAGCAAATTTTAATCATAAACTAAGCATACAGCCTTGCAAGAAAAAAAGATCTACGCAAACGTCATGGATAACAAAAACTGCAACCATTAATTCATAAATCTACATCCAAATAGAATAACATCCCCCCATCAACACAACAACGACTTCGAAAACAACAATTCACAAATGGATTCAAATGATAGGAGGCTCGTTAAAGGGTGACTGTCAACCGGAAGTAGATAGTATCTGTAGTACCGGAAGGGGGTGGGGCTAACGACTGAAGATTGTACCCTAAGGGCCTTGAAAATTTGAGCTTTGGCTGTATTCTGAAAATACCACTTTAAGGGTGATAATCGCAAAATTAATACTAATTGTTTTTTATACTCAAATGAAACTTAATAATATTGTGTAATGTAATATAGACTATACAGAAATTGTTTACATTACATACGTATTTAATTTTACGTTTACTTGTTTACATATGGCTAATATTTTTCGTACGTACCGCCTGATCGCAAACAATTTACTTTGCAATAAATTCTTGATATTGTTCTTTGGGCAAGTTGTTACTGCTTATACAGGGTGTATTTGAAAAAGGAACACTTACTTTAACCACTGAAATGGCATGACTCTAGCATGCAGTTACAATAAAATAAAATAAAAACTATCCGTTTAAAAGGTTTGACCGTTTGAATTTCCAAGTATTTTTGCGTCCATTTCCTATAAAAGTATGTGGGATCTGTAAAGATAAAGATTTTAAATGGTACATATTTTTTATTTTGGATTTTTTCATTCCGTTACTAAGAAAAGCTGTAAAAAACTTACTTCGAAGTTTTTTAAAGTTAGTTTTTATGGATTTTCTCAATAACGGATTTTTTTTTTTTAATTTCTATGCTAGAGTCATACCCTTTCAATGATTTATGTAAGTGTTCCTTTTTCAAATACACCATGTATAGTAAGTAAGGTGTAAACTTGGCTCTTGGGTGTAAAAATAATCTATAATATAATAAATATAAAGAAAATATCTCTCGTTAACATAGGTCAGGAATAACTGGTTTTAATATTATAAATTATAATTTTTTGTACTATAATACGATAGTTCAAGAGATTAAAAGATCAAGCAATACAACATTTTTGGTTTGATAACAGTAGTAAGTATAGCTCACATTTGTTCTTCTCTTCTTGTTCTAAAATTGTTGACAACAGTCATCCCAGCAGCAACCCATTTGTGCAAAAACCGTCTTTAAATATACTCAAGACTATCCATTTTAAACTCACGATAATAATTAGCAAGCAAACAAGATCAGACGTCATTGCGCTTATCTACAAGATGGTTGGTTTTAGATAAAAGTAATTTCCTTGTACGTTGTCGTGTCTTTTTAAGCGAAGCTTGGGATAAGGACCGAAGGCAGTCTGCTGTTAAACCAACTGATATCTTTAGATAATTAAGTCTGATTGGAAGAAAGCCTTTATCAATCTTGAGGGGAAATAACCTCTGGATATATTTAAAAGTCTGGGTCTTAGAATAATCCTTACTAATATTATAAATACGAAAGTAACTCTGTCTGTCTGTCGATCTGTCTGTCTGTCTGTCTGTCGCCCTTTCACGCCAAAACTACTGAACCGATTTAAATGAAATTTGATACACATATGGTCTAGAGCCTGTGAATAGGCTTCTTTTTAATGCGAAAAAAGAGGTGTAAGGGGTTGAAAGATGAGAATGAAAAGTTGTATGGAAGTATCGTCAATTAGCCTAAATAATAAAAAATCTACCCAAAGACACTATTCCACGCGGACGAAGTAGCGGGCACAGCTAGTACAATATATTATAGACAACTCTTATTTGAGGGTTATTTTGTAGACCTTGCTGCATATTTGATGGAAAATCGTGTTCGTTATTACAGGAGCACCTATTATTTTAAGATTGACTACATATATAAACTTGACAATATACCTACTGATCCCATAATATATTAAACTCAATGTGAATGTTTGATATTTAGTTTTGTAATAATCTGGTTGAAAATATATATTTTCAACCAGATTAATAACATCGTATTATCGTTCGTCGTCATCGTATCGCTTATAATATACAAGCTGCCCCGACAGACTTCGTTCTGTCAAAAGTTAACGACGTCAAATGTTTGACAGCTGGGGACCTGTGTTTTAATTATTATTTATTTTTATTCTTTGATTTGTATAGGAAAAGAAAAGTGTTGTTTTTACTATTCTCCTCGCAATTTTTACGTTTTTTCTCTCCATAAGAACCTTCCCTGTGCCTTAACAAAAATATGCAAAAAGAAATTAACCGAATTGGTCAAGCCTTTCTCGAGTTTTGCGCTTAGCAACATTTGGCGATTCATTTTTATTTATATAGAAGATATAGTCAAATATGCAACTTAATGTAAAGGTACCTACTCTTACATACTTCTAACACAAACAAGTTACAGTATTAATTGCTGTAAAAATCACAATTCTTGAAAAGAAACATACTAAAGTCCAGTTAGTAATAAATATTTTAATCTCGATTGTACTTGATATATTATACGATGAAATAAATTAGTTGTTGCAATTAGCCGGTGACTATTAACCAAAGACAAATATGACGGTAGTAGGGTTAATATCCTCTGAACATGCAAACCTAACGAACCTACTTGTTAACAAAGAAACTTCTGGAGTATTTAGATTTGAAGTAAGTTTAGTACCTTGTAAACCTGTTTTAAAGTGTTCGACAGAGGACGTCATTTTCGTAGCAAAATATTTCGATCAAATAAATGTCTAGATGAAAAATCAGGGTTCCGAAACCACAAATTTGTTTAATGTTACAGTATGCATGTGTAATAAAAGTATAACAAATAGGTACTTGCGTAATTAAAATATTGCTTAAGTATGAATTTGAATCGGTAACTTAAAAATGGAAAAGAAGATGACAAAAAATAATTCTATCTATACTGAAACATACATGAACCGTTTGGTTGTGGAAAGCTTGACCAGGGTCTGAGACTGATGACTTTTCTTGAGCTGAGGTTAAATAAAATTGTTTTCCATTTTGTTGTGATGAATATGATGATGATGATGATAAGAGGTTTTGTTATTGTTTCAGAGGTACTATCATCCAAATGAGCTGGTGTGGTGTCTGACCGTTCGCGTCGTCACGATGCACCAATGTTCGCTTTTCATACTTATATTGCTGTGCGTCTCTGTCAAAGGTAAATATAATTATACATACCTGCTTAATTTATAATATTTGTGCTACCGGTAATTTAATAGCTTAGCCTTTATAATATATTAACGTGGGAGAGCCATGCTTCGGCACGTATGGGCCGGCTCGACTCCCACAGAAAACCGGCAGTGGAGAAATGTTTGCATTGCATTTCGCCTCGTGAGTAAGGTTACCGGAGTTACCTTACACTTGTGACTCTTGAGTTACAGGTGCCCATGGGCGGCGGTAGTCATTTACCATCAGGTGACCCGTCTTTTCGTTTGCTCCCTATACCATAAAAAATAATAATAATAACAATAATCATCACTGACAGAACTATTGTTGCGAATAAACCTGATATAGTGGTGATAGATCGATTAGAGCGCCGTGCAATGATCATCGATATCGCTGTTCCTCATGACGAGAATCTCGTGAAAGTTGAAAAAGATAAACAAATCAAATATTTGGATTTGTCTCACGAGATTGTCGATATGTGGAATGTCGAATCGGCGATCATTGTTCCGATTGTCATATCTGCTCATGGATTAATAGCCAAGAGCCTCGATCAACACCTTCAGAGGCTCACGTTAGGCAGCTGGATTAAGAGCCTGATGCAGAAGGCAGTCCTCCTTGATACGGCACGCATTGTGAGGAGGTTTCTATCTCTGGAACCCTAACCACCGGTAGCTTGGTCCCTGTACCCGATACCGGTGGGACACTATTTTTTATATTTTTAAATATATTTGTTTTTATTTTTTATAGTGAATAACAATAAATAGAATAACAGTAAAGAGAAAGAGAATAACAATAATAATACTCACGCTTTGTATCCTAATTGAACTGAAGTCGATAAGGTTACGAGAAAAGAGACTTCACCAGAGTCTCATAAAAGGCCCATCATAATTCGTACAAGGCTTATTTGTCATATTGGTTGTTAACCAAATTTAAGACAGTAAGAGAAAGACACGGTATAATATTTTCATATGGTTTACCTTATTCCAGATATATCCGGTAGCTGGGAAGAATGGTGGACGTACGATGGCATATCAGGTTAGTAGTTTGGATAAATAGTACAACTTCTAATAATATTTCATCTTATTTATATACTTAAGTTTATTAGATTCATGGATAGGCTTAGGTGTATAATTTGTTAACGTTTTGT
Source organism: Callimorpha dominula (assembly GCA_949752705.1). Taxonomy (NCBI): domain Eukaryota; kingdom Metazoa; phylum Arthropoda; class Insecta; order Lepidoptera; family Erebidae; genus Callimorpha; species Callimorpha dominula. The sequence goes on along the minus strand of OX457010.1, from coordinate 8,334,105 downwards.
GTAAATAGGTTGAAATATGATGATGATTGTTGAGAAGTCTCTGCTACCCGTGCGAAGCCGGAGCGGGTTGCTAGTAATACATGTAGTACTCCCTATAGGTACTGCTGGAAATATATGTAGCTTTATTTAGTACAATTCTAAAGAAGGAGGAGTTCTAAGTGGGGAGTTAGTATTAGCACTAAACTCTTACAATGACACCGACTGCGAATGTTATTGTTCACAAAACACTATTTTCGATCATGAATCGCTCTATCTATGGGTGAAAATTGCATGAAAATCCGTTCACTAGTTTTTGGATTTATCGAGAACAGACAGACGGACAGACAGTGATTTACACCGTACATAAGTCATATAAAGGAAAGCATGAGCCGTTGTTTTATAATCAATCAACTAACAAGGACCGTTCTAGCTCCTGCTGACCTCCAATTAGAAACATTATACAATATTGACTTCTATGCTTTGCTGCACTTAAATCGATAGACCCAATATATCACTTTCACTAACATCAAACAGCCACTATACGAATACAAAAGGCATAGACAACTTTAAGCCTCATTACCGTTCTCGTCTCACCATTAGAATTCATCCTTCTATGAAGATAATAAGTATAACAGGTGAATCCCAACAGTCTCAATGGCCAACGGGCACTGAATATCGGGGGCACGCTAACATATCCGTATAATGGGCGCGGTAATGATCACAGATAACATCTTAATGGTAAAACGCGCTCAACTGTGTCATTATATCGGATAGTGCTCGACGGACCCGAAATTTCAACGTATTATATCTATTTCGATGACATTTGGAGATTTCTTTTTGTATTGTCAAGTTGTTGGATTATGTGTAAAAGTATCATAATATTGATTGTAATAACAGATAATATAGATCCTTATGAAATCGTTAAGAATAATACAGATATTATAAATAATTATGTTGTATTTTAGTTCTTATTAACGTGAGAAATGTGTTAAAAAGTTACAGCAGAAATTAAATGCCGCTCTGTTCAAATGACCATGTAAAAATTAAAACGGGAAAAAGGTTGTAAATTTATTCGTTACTAACATTTTCATATTTTAATATGTAGAATGTCAGTATTTTTTCTATATGTTTTAGTAAACTTATATACTCTGCTAAATACAAAAATGTCTTTTGTAGCTCAATAGGTCCGTCAAATTTATAAAACCATAAACATAAAAATGTAACTGATATTCAATAAAAATAAGTGAGTGACCGACGCCACTGCCTAGTATCAACCCACTATCATTTAGATGGATCTATCGACAACCACATAAAATCGAAATCACTTGTGAACCGTAAAAATATCTAGTATATAAACGATAATGTTCAACATTGGGGTGGTAATGACGTCCCGATACAGTCTAATGCAAGGCCACCCTACCCACTCCACTATAGTAGCATTACGCACGTTTCAATACACTATGATGACCAAATTTTGCGGTATCCCGAATCCCTATTCAATGTGATATCATGGTACATTACAGGCTTGAATAGGCTTTTCCATTTGAGCAACGTTTTAACTCCCAATTTTGGTTTCATCATCGTTTAAAACTAATTTCTGTATTCTGATTTTAATGGAACAATGAGTCCTTTATATGATGCATATTATTATATTTATAATCAAAACTCTATGAAGGGTCAGTACGTAGGTAGTAATTAATAGTAGGTAGTGCATTCCACCTACGTTCGTACTTCAACGTATGGTTTCTAGTATTATTAGTGTAAGAAAACTTGTGTGAAATTCATGAAAAAGAAATTAACATCACTTTTAAAGCGATTATTTTACGGATCTTTTAGGGCAAAGGCAATATATTGAAATAAGATCAATATTGTACCTACCTCACGTAGAATTATTGCTTTCTTAAATGCTTTCTATGTAATAATGACAACATATTATAAAACAAAGTATGTCTGTCTGTTCGCGATAAACTCAATAACTACCAAAGCGATCTTCATACGGTTTTCATCAATAGATGGAGTGATTCATGAGGAAGGTTAAGTTGTAAAATTCATTATGGTTTTGTTTAAAATGGCTGTAATATGACGATAATTGTTGAAGAGGTCTGAAAGATAATAATGTATGCTTTGCTACCCGTGCGAAGCTGGTGCAGGTTGCTAGTAAACTATAAAGTACTATCATGTCTGAAAAACAATTGGACCTGAACAAGATACAACTATCATAATAAATACGGAATATGGTTTGTTAACATGTTAATATATCAATTCTGATATACTAGAACATTTCTTTTATCCTAAAGTACATTTTTAAAACGTCTCCCAGACTTTACTGTAAACAAACGTAATAGTTGCACATGAGTATGAAATAATTACGTTCAAACGTCCCAAAATATACAATAAACTGCCAAAATCATCCACGAAAGACATTCTATAAACTTATTAAAAAACCATTCCAACTCCAATGCATTGATTCTATTAATACCTACGCATGACATAATTTCAGTTAGTTCTGCAAATCTAACCAATAGAAGTCACACAGTTAACGAGTGCTTGGTGGCACCGTTAATTTACAATTATAATGTTTATACATGCGCCAAATACAATTCATACTTCTATTTATTTGTACTAACATTTTCATATAAATCGTATTATTTTGTACATAAGTAATGTCCAAAGCGAATAGGTCACGACATCGTTAAAAAATGGCTCCGTTTTAATCATATTCCTCAGGTATGATTCGCAATTCACTCTTTTAAAAAGAAGTAACCAGATCTACCACCGACCCTCTTGAAAATAGACAATCTCAAAAAATACAGGACATTCGTTATTTTTAAACAGCCATGTAACTTAATGTATTCATTGCCAAGAAGGGTCCAGCTATAAAACTGATTTTATAGTTTTATTTCGTCTTGTAACTTTATTGCATTTAAATTAACTTTGGAAAAGGTACATACATATAAATAAAAAAGTGTATATCCTTGAGTAAGCAGATGTTAACCGAAGGAGCAAATTTATATGGCTGTCAATAAACCATTTGGTTTATTGACTCATAGGAATTAAATACATCTTGATGGTTTACGGTTAGCGTATAAGCGGAAATGCAAGAATATGGGGCTTCAGTAGTAATCCATAACAATTAAAATTTCAAGACATTTAAGTCACCACAAAAGTTCTGCTTCGTAGTTTAGTGTAATTAAATTTCAACACAGATTTTCCTGTAAAATATTGAGTAGAATAATTACACTTAGAAGTACGCCTTTTGTTACTCATTCTTACGAGTCTTTACATTGCAAATACGCACGATTAATCGATACGATTAATCTTGCACATGACAATGTCTTCATAGACGCCGATAACTTAGTACAAGTGAAAGTAGTCGCTTACCATTAGGGAAACCATGATCCTATTTGTTAATTTACCTGTATATAAAAAAACGCTGAAAGTTATGCGAATACCGTGAATAAGTGAATGTGGATATCATTCTCTTGGAGCACGCAAAACCTTTAAAAGAACGTTCATTTACAACTGCCGGATTCACATAAACTACTTTGTTGATCAGCGATTATAAGACATGCGTGCAAAAGATTTTACGTCGTTGATCGGGATGTGCTTACGTCATAGTCTATTAAATAAATTATCAAAGATATTATCACTATTACCTGTACTGTGATCGCATACTCTCAACGAACTTAGCTATAAAGACGTGCACCTAAAATCCACAGCACAGGTAAGGTATTCCTGGAAGTATTTAAATGGAGCTAACTGATTACAGCAATCAAACAAAAAAACAATAAATAATATGAATCGAGTCATTAGGATCCTATCGCTATCATAACATTCACTTGTCGTCACGTAAATGACACTTTCATATAATTAGGATATCGATTCTATTTTATATTGAGGTGGATGGTAATGATAGATAAAATGTTATATTTTAGAGAAATCATCAGCAAAATAAAGGACATTACTTTGCTTTCATTTGACATGGCTTTGCTTTCCTAGTCATGGGAATTTGATAGATTTTTGTAACAGACTTTATAATTTTAACCTATATATTTCTTCTTATTAGGGTTCCCTACCTCCAAAGGAAAAAAATGAACCCTTATAAGATCACTCTCTTGTCCGTATGTCCGTGTGTCACTACCGATTTTCTCAGGTACGGGTGGACTTAGCAAGTTGAAATTTATACCAGTCCCTACTAGGTGTATACGAATCAAGGTCCTGAGTCAACACGATAAAAAGATATGGGCAAATTTAGATTTTCGAGAAATGTAATTCAATTATCAACTTATTGTTTTTCAGAATTTTCCCTTGACTTGTGCTGTAAGACCTTGCTTTTAACCAAAATTGACAATTCTAGATCAACTGGAAGTACCCTATAGGTTTTGGGACGAAAACCTATAGGGTACTTCCCATTTACCTAGGATCATGAAATTTGGTAAGAAGCAAGGTCGGACAGCACAAGTGAAGGAAAAAAAACAAAAAAGAATGCTGTTATTTCGTCTCAAATGCATGTTATTCCTGTATGGCAATGGCATTGGGTATGGCAAGGGTTGGGCAATGGGTATTGAAGGTTGTGAGTTTTTGTACCTGCTCTATCTGGTAACTGCACGCGTGTAAAATATCTTGCAACACTGCTATTATATATCGTTATATTTAATTTCCAAAAGGATTTAAAAAAACATAGGCAAATCAAAAGTATGTAATCATTATATTAATACGTTAAGAGAATTCTTTGTACCCCTTTTTAAGAAAATTTCGCGAACGTAGTAACGTTAATTTTAGAATATTTACAGTTCATATATATAAGAGAAAAGCAGAAAGCTAAAATTTTTAAACAATATGTCTTACAACTTTTAAAATTACGTGAAAACGGATTAATGAAATTACACGCGTCCAGTATATGCGGTGACCTGTCATAGTAAGTCTATAGAATGACAGGTCAAGTTATACTGGCCAATACAATGAAAAAACATGGTCGAAATTTGACCACCACGCGATCTACCCTTTAAATATGTAATCGCATTGGCCCTGAAACGGACACAGAATCAAAAGCATTCAAATGAGTTGAACAGTTCAAAAAATTAGAAAAGCCTCAAAATATTATGTCATGGTAAAACTATAGGATACCAACTTGCGACGTAACTAGATTAATTGACTGACGTATTTGACCAAAAATCTTTGTTAATATAGGTCCTGGCTTCTGGGGTCTGATCAACCCTCAGTGGAGTATGTGCAACAAAGGACGTCGTCAAAGTCCCGTCAACATCGAGCCTGATAAATTATTATTTGACCCCTGGCTGAGGGACATTCAGTTCGATAAACATAAGGTAAGAGTTTCCTTCTTGGATATCTTTTCATGAGACGTCTCGAATTTAATATGAACAATGTGCATAAAAAGTAATCAATGAACAAACTTCAATAATAATCGCAATGCCTTAAAGCCCTTTGCCGTCTATAAGTCATTAATTATGATGACTTATAGACGGTGTAGGGCTAGGGACTTTATATGCACTTTGTTCATGTTAAATGCGATACGTCATATAAAGATAAGATGTGTTCAGATTATTAAACCTGAATATATCTTATCTATCTCTATCTATAAAGAAGACAAAGACGAATAGATGTCCATCTATTCGTGTCTGTCTTCTACCAATTCACAATAGGAACTACTACTTGTAGGAATTAACGGCTCCAACTACTAACAGCAAAAAGCTGTTGTACCTTTTCGCTTACTGAACTAAATATTATGAAATATACAAGTTATTAAGTAACGCAAATGTAAAGTATTGGAACATTTTATTAAAAACACACTATCGCAATTATCTGTGCATGTAAGTATTGAAAAAAAAACGTGAGCAAGTAACTAAAAACGCAGACGATCCTGATGTAAATTCCGCATCGTGTGATAAAGCCTTAACAAATTAACGTCGTAACATGCCCGGCGGCGGCAGTGTTCTTTAATCCTATGTTAAACACAGCAAGGCAGCGATACAATACATGCTTTTTACACAGCCTTTTTACATAAACCAACAATACCTACTTCGGCATCAAAACAAGAGGAAAGGTTTAAGGCAAAGTTTTTTCTTCTGCGTTCTGATTCAAGTCTACTACTTAAAGAAGAATTTTGAGAAGTACTTTAGTGAATCAAGTCGAGTTTACGAGTAGAAATTTTAAACTATATACATTTGTACACTTTTACAGATTTGGAGTTTACAAGTTACGGATACATATATTATTTAATTTATTTATTCTTTATGACAAGAGATGTTGCACCCATCGAAATGCACTCGTATATAAATGAGTCTCGTGAGAGGATTTTATTTTATTTTTTTATTCAATATTTATTATATTATTTTTTTTATTATATATTTATTTAGGACTAATATGATTTATACGATCATTCGACTAGAAATATGATCTGACAAAGGCTTTTATATAGGTTTTTATAGAATTATAATAATTGCCTGCACTTGTATTATTATTATTATCAAGGTATTTATAAGTAAGTAACGTACTTATAGGCATAGTTTGTTGTATATTACTAACTTACTATTGTTTGACGAAGCTTACTACTGTTACAACGAGAACATCCTTCTACCAAGTTAGGCCCGCCAGGTACGATCACATGCCTGGTGGCCGCCGGTCAATGTTAGGAAGATGACTTGCGTGAGATCTGTAGTTACAAAGCAGTTCGGTTTATTATTGGCTAGATTGCGATGGCCGCCGCGTTATATTTATAGTAAATATTTGTACCCTACTTACACTTCCATATGTCGCATATATAATTGGTTTGACAGAAATTAACATATCATAGTTATCCATGTAATTGTTACATGTAATATCCATTAAAAATGTACAAAACCGAGCTAAACTAACCGACGCGCGACGTTTAAACTAAAATGGTTACATTGAAGTTTATTCAACCTGATATTGTAAATAAAACAATAATACTTTCAAATAGTTAGATAATTGTATGTTCAGTTTTATAGTCCGGTCAAATTAGCCCGAAAAATAGGAGCTGAAATACCTAATACCGTTTGGCTGAAGGGTGAAATGCAAAAAAAAAACACATTTTTGCGAACTTTGACCTTGACTAATTTATTTGGTATCGATGGGGACTTTTCACAATTTCATAATATCCCTAACGTTCATGTAAATTTTCAGCTTCTTGGGAATTTATACAAAGGTGAATGTCTGTTTTGATCGGACTATGTGACGATATCGATTTGTTAATAACTAGCTAAATTGTCATGTCTTCTAAATCCATCCGTCCTTCTTAATCCAGATAATTAGCCAGTTCGATTTACACGTATATTTCTTGAATACTCGCAAGTTTGCGACCCTGACCAGCTATATTACACTCCCCAATCATTCCGTATAAGCAATATCATTTTCTTTCCACTGCTTTCCCATCTTACCTATTAATATACTCTCAATTTTTCCATCTTCAATTCCCAAAGTGCCCGGTTGACAGCAATAGGCTTGGGACTCAAGCCTATTGCTTACGTTAGTGGGAACCAATTGTAGTTTACAAAATGTTGTTGTTTAATATGTTTTTGCGTTTCCTTCCAGGGATATGGGCGTGAATGTACATGTACATACCTATGTATATCATTATTGCCATGAATCAATTGCTAGATGATCTACTATGTACCTTTCCGCCAAGAGCATTTGAAATAGAGGGCTCGAACTTCGCAGCATCAGCGAGTTCGAGATACAGGTGTGAACCTGACCTGCTCAAGCTATTACCAACATACCGATGCATTCTTATAAACAATATCCTACCTTTCTCTTTTAATATATTCCCAATTTTCCCATTTAATTCCCAAAGCGCCCGGTAGACGGCAACAGGCTTTCCCATATTTCGTGAGTGGGACCAAAAGTATAGATAGCAAAATATGGCGTTCAATACACCTCTTTCTCTATAGGGATACAGGTGTGACTGTATTTATGTATGTGTCTGAATAGGTCTTAAAGGTTATTTCTCGGGGACTTCCTTGCTAGGGTATACCCGAGTCCCTGGCAATAGACTTATTTATGACGGAACACCGTGTGGTTTTAGTCGGTTCGATTCCGACATACCACTTCACTGGCAGCTCCAGTGGAGTGATGACCCGAGGGGGTTTCCACACGATAAAAAAAAAAAATGTTATAAAATAAGTCTGGTTACTTTTTTACATTAATTAATTGTGTACTTACTTCAAGCAGTACGGTACATATATCGCGTAGCTAATGAATATTGTAAGCCTCTCGTGCGGAATTATTCATTTAGAGTGAATTACAAGGCTGGCCAATGTGATGCTAATATATGCGGGGCGCGATAGTCTATCGTGTGCTATCGGAGTGCTTTTTGCAACATACACTGTTTAAACTGAGTTTTATTTTAAGCGTCTGGTATATTTCCACCACTCCTACGTACACTGAGTGAAGTAACATATTATCTAGTTTGAGTTCTATACACCTGTTTTAAAGTACCTATTACAGAAATTACCTACCCAACAGTAAAGGAACTCGTCAAAAATTATAAATCTCAGGTAACTTTAAGGCGCGTCTTAAGTTTTTATTTTTTTGTAAAGAAATTTCTGTTTTGCATTATTTGCACAACTATTGTTTGCACACGTCAAAGGCTCCCCACACATAAACAAAGCTGGTATCTTCAAACTAAACAAAATCTCAGACTAATAGTAACAAAAAACGAAAACAGTCTATTGATTTAGGAGCTAAGATGCCACAGACAGACACACTGTCAGAAAGACAGACAGACAGTCGCATTTATTAAACTTATAACACCCCTCTTAAGTACATTGGGGGCTAAGAATTTATTCACAGTGACCCCAGTGTAGATTTGTAAATTTATTTATTTAAAGCATTAGCAGAAATAACATAGCTATTAAAGTAAATATAGACCCAAAAATAAGTAAACAACTATCTTTTAAAACAGAACATACATTATCTTAAGTTTAAGTGAAAGTTCTCTTTTAAAACATTCCAACAACTAATAACTAAGAATAATATGTAAATTTTCCCAAAAGAAGATATCTCGTATAGGGAACTTTAAAAGCTTTAAGGATTTATAATGGTATGTCAAAGCCTACGCAGTTATGAAAACTTGAAAGTCAAATATTATAAAAGTTTGCAAAATATACTTACTTTATAAGATTTGAATAATTTCGCACTTTTTATGTTCTTAGAAATCATTAATCTTGATCATTTTAATTTATCACATTATTAAATTACTTTTAACCTTTTTCCACATTTTAGGTTTCGAAGTAGCCATACCAATTTTCAAATATTTTACGAAAATCTCAGTATTTCTGTATGGCAATGACAAATTTGGGAATCACAACGGATTGAAATACGGTTTTAAATTGTTATGATCTGTATTTATCTAGGACTAGCAGCGCCTCGCGTTTCCAGCCACGTAAGTCCCGATCCCGTGGGAATGTCGAGATAAAAGGTAGCCTATGCGTTAATACAGGTCTCCAGCTATCTACATACCAAGTTTCATCGCAATCGGTCCAGCAGCTTTGGCGTAAAAGAGTAACAAACAACCATCCACCTATCCATCCCTCCAAACTTTCTCATTTATAATATTATTGGGAAGTGGGATTAGTGGGATTTGTTTTGCTTGATTATCATAACATAACCGAAGAGAAAGTGATAATGATATTAACACTTATAACGGGTAGACGATATAGACGATAACGATATAGGCTACTTTTTATCCCGATATTCCCATGGGATCAGGACTTACGCGGGTGAAACCTGGATTATTTATTTGTATTACAATAAGGTTTTTAAATTGCTATAACATTCTGCACTAGAAATAAAATAATATAATGTCGTCCTTACGATATATAGGATATATTTTCAGCTCCTGAAAATACCGTTGCACTCCACCAATTTCCTCCATAAATCTTTCATGGTCCATGCAGCTCGCTTCTGGAATGCATGGCCTGATTTTGTTAGGCGTCAATCGCTGACGGCTTTTGAACCACTGGTATTTGATTACTGTCTGTCATCATAGTAATATGTTTAATACTTATAATTTTACTTGCAACTTACAATACAGAATTTATGCATTATAGGTATGTTTAGTTGTTATTGATATGTATTTATTATACGTATGTATGTTTGTGTATATATGTGTTTAGGTATGTATGTAGTTATATGTATGTATGTTTGACTATTTAATATGTTAACAAGTTTCTATGTAAGGTAATTATTTTGTTTTTTTTTTCCTCTTCCATTCTTATAATTTCAATAAAATACTTGGACAATTTGTGCACCTGTTTACTGCCCTATACAGAAGTCCATTGCATCTGTCCATCTAAAGGTTGTCTGTAAGAAATCGCAGCTAGCGATAAGACCGCCGTTTGTACCATTATTTGTTTTTATTTTAATGTTGTAAATTGTTTTATTGTGTACAATAAAGAAAATTGTATTGTATTGTATTGTATATATTTTTGACGCGTACTTTCATAGTTTTAATTAAATTATAAAGTATATTGTTATCTCTTATCTTCAAATTTGGTAGAAAATATCAAAAATACGAGTATATATGGCTATTTTAAAGTAAACATTATGATAAAAACGATGAAAATACCACAAAAATCATTAGGAAAATCAAACTTATCAAATTTTGTAATTTTCCTGCTTGATTTTAAGGTAATTTATGATAGTAAAATGTTGGATGCTCTTACATAAACAGGACAGGCTACAAGGCGAGTCACTCCCTATAAAATAACATGGATATAGAGTAAATGAAATTAACTTCAATTTGAGTAGAGCGCGCTTACATTCTAAAGCATAGAATTAAAAAACCTAGTTCCTACACATAATATACTAATTAAAGATGTTTAAATACATAGTGAATCTTGGATCTCCGGCCTTGAGTGTAAATTGGCTTGGAAGTATTAAAAACAGCAATCCCTATTTAAAATGAGGAAATATATACGAGTTTTTTAATAACAATATCAATATTCTACAAAATAGCAGTTAAGAATAATTGAGTACTGCTTTGCTTGTTCACAAATTCACGTTCAAGTGTTGTTTTATTTTATTGCTCTGCGGGGTAATTAATTCTCTTTTGTAATAATTTCTTCTGCATTCTTTAATTTCTTAATCATACCAATGAATAATAACTCAAGGAAGAATGAAGAGATTGAATGGAGTAGCAATAGTGTTTTAGTGTAAATGCGCTTCTTTTTTAAGGTACAGGGGGCAAACGAGCAAACGGGTCACCTGATGATAAATTACTACCGCCGCCCATGGGCACCTGCAACTCAAGAGTCGCAAGTGCGTTGCCGCCCTTTAAGGGAGTAGGGGAAGGGTGGAAGAGGGGAGAGGGGGGAAGGGTTAGTGCCTCCGGTAACCTCACTCACACAGGAATGCAAGCATTCCTTCACTGCCGGTTTTCAGTGAGGCCATGGTATCACTCCGGTCGAGCCGGCCCATTCGTGCCGGTGCATGGCTAATGTATAATAATATAATTATAATTTATTTACCAACAGCGCCAATACAGTGAAAGAGAGCCCACTACCCACAAGAGTAATAATTACGCTGTATTGGCGCTGTTGGTGAAATGTATAGTGTAAACGTGACATCATAAATAACACACGTGATAACATATGCGGCATCAGCTTACCATCAAGTGGGCCATTGCTTGTTTGCTAACTTAGTTGCATAAAGAAAAGCAAAATATTTAAAATAGTTACTACTAACTTTGACCTGCCTGTAGGCCTGCTTGTGGGCCTGTTGGTCTAGTGGTTAGTGATCCTGACTGCTGAGCCAGAGGTCGTGGGTTCAATTCCCACCCAGGACATATAATTGTGTGATGAGAATCATTTCTTCTGTGTCTGGGTGTAATTAATCTATAATGTGTATTTATTAACATGTTTACCAGCAGTCTGGTTACCACAGAACGGACTTTGCCTAGTTTGGGATCAGACGGCCATGTTTGAAGTTTCTCAAGTAATTATTATTATACTAAAGGCTCTTCCATTTTATATATAATGTCTATCAATGGCAATCGCGTGTCAACAAGCAATATATCATCTCCACTCAAAGCGCATAAGTTGCCAGGCTTTAATCAAGGTGTGACCCATTGATTGATAGGACGACCCCCCATAGGGCACGGTGTGATTCATTCGATATCGCACGCTTTGGTTTTGATTATTTTTATGGGTGTATATAACGGTTATATATAGCTGACGTTACTGCAACCATTATGTTCACTAAATTCATTTTAGGTTATTTAGGTATTCATGTGACTGAAAGTTTTGGTTCATGAGTCTTGTAGCTGTGACCTAATCAATAAAGCTGTCAAGGTATGTCCTTCAAAGTACTAATCAATATACTTATACACGTTTTGAAGGATAAACACTGACAACTTATATGTTTTGGCTTGGCTTTACCAACTACATCAGAAGGTAGTAATACGAAACCCTTAATTTAATTGTTACGTTACTAAATATCGTTATTGATATTAAAGTAATGAAAAGAACTGTTATTGACGTTCGAACGAACTGTTTTTGACAAGGTATCATTTTAATTTCTAAATTTGCCGTTAGTAGTAGGAAAACAGGATTTATATCTTTGTGTTTTTTCTGGTTCTCTTTACTATATTATGAGCTTATAACTATTACAGTAATCATTTCATATTTATCTTGGCACAGGTGTCTGGATTACTTCAAAACACGGGTCAGTCTCTAGTCTTCCGAGTAGAGAAGGACTCCAAACATCAAGTGAACATAAGCGGTGGCCCTCTGTCTTACCGGTACCAGTTCGAAGAAATCTACTTCCATTATGGTATGGAAGACAACAGGGGGTCGGAACATCAGATTGATAAACATACGTTTCCTGGAGAGGTAAGTGACGAAATACGTATTCATATGATATAATAAATAATAATATAATAAGATTCTAGAACCCAAACTAAACATAGCTTGTTCTAAGTGTTCTAGAACACGGATAAGCATATTTAGAAACATTTTTAGTTATTTTTCTAAATACATATACATAAAAATACCCTCACCAACGTAAATACACATATTTATGCATGCAAATATTTGCGGAAATCATACCTGTGACCTCCGACGTTGCTATCGAATGTTTTTATAGGTCGTTAAGTAAAATAGTAGTAATAATATTAGCAACAATATATTATTCTATTCTAATGCTAAATTTCGCAGTTTAAATTTTTTTATATAACCTCCATCAGCATTTTGATTAAAAACTATGTCGCACTGCTATTACAAGAGTGTAAAAACTCAAAATGAAGCTTTTTTCAAAAACGACAGAAAACTGATTACCTGCTTCTTGTTAAAGATTATAAAAAGTGAACACTGTATATAGATTACTGATAAAATTAAGGGGTTTCTGTATTACTGAATTATTTAAGAGATTGCAGGTTATCAAGTTATTTCCAATTTTTGACACAATACTCTATTGTCTAAACAAATTTAAAAAAAAATATGAATTATTTTTATTTGTTTTGTTGAAAAATTTGGCTTATTACAATTTATTATTATTATTTTATATTTATTTATATTTTGAGTTGATACAGTCTCGTAATAGCAGTGCGATGTGTTCTCTTCACAAAAAAAAAAGTCCAACAATAAATACGCTGAACCACATGGTGTTATATATTTATAGAGCACCTGTAAAATTTTCCAATTTAATTTAATCCAAATGCAAAAGAGTCCGTTGGTTTGAAAGTCTAAACTAAACATATAAGCTTGTTTATAAAGTCACATTATAAAGCCGAAGAGTTGTTTTGTTTGTTTGTTTGGTTGAATGCGCTAATCTCAGGAACTACGTAATGGTTCGATTTGAAAAAATATTTTGGTGTTGGATAGCCCATTTATCGCGGAAGGCTATATGCCATATGTGGATGAGGCCGTAGGGGTAACCAGGCTGGAGCGGACGCTGCAGGCGTGTGGTATCCCTGGTGAGGCCGAGGATGCTGGCTGGCTGAGACTTGCTTACCGCTCATTGCTGTAGGAGTGTATACGATGATGGCGATGATGATGCTACTGATCTGGTTCATGAAGGCTGCTTCCAATCACGTCGGGGTCACCACTGTGGATGAACGGGTCTTATGTCCCTCCAACACAAAGGGAGGATCCTCTGACCAGGCGAGGTGATCATGCCTGTCGGGCCGCGGCCCAACGGTTGATGTTGGGAAGTTGTTTATATACTAATTGGCGCGAGAACTCTCATAGCGCGATGCAAGATTAGTAGGTTGTAGATGATGTTGGAGCATGTTTCTTTTTTTTGCTGTATGTGGAAGTCGCCACACCATATAACATAACGCCACGACCAATAGGAGCGGAGTAATGACCATAAACGCAGGTGAGCCTGCGGGGATCGGCTAGTCTTACATAAAATGGTACTACCACTGTGTGATTCTGTTTACCTATATACCATTAATAAATATGTCTCGTATCGTTTTGTTAAGAGATCTTCTAAAGACTTCAAACGTCCGTCCACTTTGTTACTCTTATATAAAACCTTTATTAGATCTCAGTTAGAATTCGCAATCCCGATTTGGAATCCTTTTTATGACAAGTATGTAAAATGCATCGAAATGGTCCAAAAGAAGTTTTTAAGAACTATACATTACAAATTTCATCGCTCTAAACATCCATCCATCCAACACTTACTTAAAGAGTATAATTTATTTAGCTTGGTATCCAGACGCCAACTACTCATGTCTATAATGTTGAATGGTATATGTAACAACAGATTTGACTGTATCGGTATTACGAATCAGCTATGTTACGTAGTTCTTAGAACTGTATTACAGCCTAAAAAAGGACATGACAGTGATTTTTAAATTTCTTAAAATATTGCTCCGTGGACATAGGTGTGGGTTATACATTTACTTATATATATGTATAACTTTATAATTCAATGTAATGTATAACTGTTATATGTCCCAATAAATAAAATAACAAAATGTATTAGGCCGTTTCAGGGGTAATTTACTGAGTAAATACTTTTAACAATACAATTACAGTCCCTGAAAATTTAGAAATAATTGCGTCGTTGAGTCTTAAAATTGTGGTATCTTTTAGTTTATACACTTTTGAGCGCTAACCAAAAGTCCATGTATCGGTTGATGAAGTGCTAGAAAGATCAGAAGTCGTCGAAGTAACACTAGGCACTTAAATAGTCAGTTAATAAATAATATACAAGTATGAAACGAATCAGACCCTTAATATAAAATCATCTACAACATGGTAAATATATACATGTGTAGTAGGTAATATAGAATAAGGAAGTTAATCAGGTAATTCAAACTATGCGGTCGGCTGACCGCGCCGTCGAACTATGCAGACATTCCACCAGTTTACTGACTGCCACTATCGTCTTCCGTTTCCAATTAATTCAGATTTAATTATGTTCTGAACTTTAGTTTCTGTAAGTGAATGCTTTCTGTTGTTTCCATGTTCAGTAACTTACAAAGTTCAGCGTGATGTCTTAATTTATTTAGTTTAAATTGATATTTTTTTTATTAGTAGTCCTTTTATAACATTAGTAAGTCCTCTGCTCTTGATTTGATTTTTTTTTAATGTAATTGCTTGACGAAACCTTCTTACGGTTGTGACCACCTTTGTTCCAAAAACCTGGTTTTGCCTTTTATTAACTTTTATAGAAGGCAAAACCAAGAAAACCTAAAGTGCAAACTCTTTTAATAATCTCCAGGCTAATTATTCTTACCCTGAAGAATCTTAAAATTTCCTTCTTCTTCTTCCACTAATCAACACTTCACTACAAAAAGTGTCATACACTAAATACTACAATCCCGCATTAACCCTCCAAAGTTCATTAGCCCCTCATTCTCAGCACAAACAACAAATTAACACTTCACAAATTAACACCAAAACGCGATGTCGTTATCGAACGCTCATTATTAGCCTGGGGCTTGAACGACCGAAGTTAACTTCTTAACTTTGAATACGATCGTTTTGAAGCTATTATGTTGAAATATCTCACCATAAATATCTTGGGTATCATTGGGGACTGTAGTATGACAATTGCTGACGCTTGTGGCGATAGTGATATTTTAATGAATATGTTTTCAATCCTTTTTTTTTTGGCAGCGTGTTACTTACACAATGTATTTGGCGTTTGTAAACTTATGTAATGCTTTTTATTGAATTTTAATACATATAAAAAATAACTTATTAAAATAAAAATGTTATTTAATTTTGTTTATAGGCATTTGAAGTATGTATGAAGGATTAAGACCCTTTCTAAGGTAATCAATTGATAGGATCTCTTTCACACATCGCTTTCCCTTTCGAAAACACACTGGCCATGGCTGAACCACCGCCTTCTACCCATTGCTTCGACTGCTGATTTGTTTCTTACGTGTAGGGGTGGATCCATGTCTTATGGTAACAAATTGCTGCACAAAATCGGTCGATCTCTATTGAATCAGTCCAAACACTGCTGCGAAAGTTCTTTACACATTTGTTTTTAATCGGCACTCAGCAAATGTGGCATCCACCATGCGCAAACCTTTCGCATCCCTAATTCTTTCAATATGCCCGATACTAACCTTCATACGCCTATCGTTCATCACGATATCTTGAACGTTTTCGACGGTTTCCGGTGCGGTTGCGGTTTTTGGCCGTTCGTTACGTGAGTCATCTTCGAGGGACGTGAGACTTTCTAACAATTGACATTGAAAGAGCATATTCGAAACTTTTTTAACCTCGGATGAACTTCCTTAGAGGGTTAATACACGAAATTCAAGTTTATCCGTTTTAAAGAAAAACACTTAGGACGTTTACTGTAAAAATGCGTCTAACCAAACTATTCGAGAGAACAAGTTGAAATTTGTCATACAAACAGGTGCACTCAAGCAGGACATATACATTTTCGCTGATTGGAACGATATTTCTTTATCAGACAGAGAACTTTCCACCCTACACTAATAGTATTTATTATACAAATAGAAATGTTCTTCTATCAATTCATAATATAACACTAAAAAGATTTACAAAAAACAAAATAGTGCGGAAACCCTGCTCATACTTGCAAAAGTTACAGACCTCAAGATTTCACTAAATCTGGGCCTCTGACAAAAATTTCGTAATATGTATATACGAACTTAAACTTTACGGCTCCTAATTATATTAGTTAACAAATTATAACGTAAACACAACTCAATCGAGCCCTCATTATTAGTCCCCTTGGACTAAACTACCTAAGTTTAACCCCCTTTAGCATTGTTTGAATAACATCGTGGTAACACACTGATATTGAAGTATATTGTTCCCTTATAAACTCAAAGGGATCAACAATAATGAAAATTATTTGATAAGGCTTCATGATTCTAAGAACGCATGCATTGTGAAAGTACATCAATGAAATATTATTTACAGATACATTAAAACTGTCACAAGAAATTTGGTGATAAAATATCAAAACAGATTCTCATTTATGATGCTTAATTAAATAATATTAACAGTTTATTATTATTGTTTTCAGTGCCTAGTGCTACCTGGACCATTTCTGATCTTTGGTAGTGCACTCTTGCTTTATAGTAGGTACACTGCTCAGACTTAAGAGCTTCGAGAAATCTCCAAATCTTATGAGCAGTGATTGTTTGTATTTCCTGCGGTTGCATGAAGTGGCAACCTTAGGTTCGAATTAGGTTAGTTGAGAGTTACGAGAGAACAGACAGACATGGGCGTTAAACATTGATAATAAAGTCCACCTAAATAATAAATAATCGACTATTTACCCCTGATATGGTTACAATCTACTTATAGTTTCAACGCTAACGGTAGATTTGCATTTATCCAACTCTGAAAAAACTAGACTTAAAATATATCGAGGGCCCCGTTCTGCCACTGAGTGCTGAGTTAGCTGGTTAATCAACGACCTTTGTGGTTAATATTTGCTGATTTTTATTATTTTCCAGCTAAGTTGCGTGTAATTTCGTAGAATATGGGGACTCTCAAAGTCGCTATTTAGTGTTTGAATTTTCATTCTCTATAAAGTCTACACTTATTTATTTATCTTCTTCCACTCACCTTTCACATCGTTGGCTCGGTCTCTTACTTATTATATACAATTTTATTGGTTCACCATTACGGTATTAGACTGTCAAGTCAAATTGGTTCCTCTTTAATAAACGTCAAAAATAACGTTCTGTAGAAATTCGTATGAAGTATTGGCCAGGCAATCTCATGGCATTCGGGTTTTACCCGTATACTATACTGGTAAAACCCGAATGCTAAAAATAAATTTTTCACAATGCGTACATACGCGTCTAAAAATGTTTACTCATGGGGATTGTTCCAAAGAAGTCGCAAGAAGGTGTTTATATTTACATTTACAACCTTATAGTACTCGTAGACACTCTCATATTAACTGTCTGTACTCAACCAGGTGCTTATTCATATACAGATCCAGTTGTACGGTTTCAACAAAGAGCTCTATCACAACATGTCTGAAGCTCAGCACAAATCTCAAGGCATCGTTGGTATCTCCCTGATGGTGCAGGTAACTATTTATTTTACATATTTTTTGTATTTGCTAACAAATAAAGCCAATATTATGATTGAAAGCATTTTTTTTATACGATGGTACTAAGATATAATAATTCGATTTATGTTACATGAAATAATTGCAATAATTCCCTATTATCATCCCTCTACCTATAAATATGTACTTAAATAGTAAAACAAGATTTTAGTGAGCAAACTACATTATTTTCAATATCGAGAAGTAGTAAATGGAGCGTAGATCGAGTCGCTTGGTACGTGGTCACGCAATTATCCGTTCAAGGAATCAGTTCATATCGCGCGGCGGGTACCGTTGCAGATCCTGCAGCAATTAGGCAGTAGAATTTGCCAATAGCCAATGCATGGACTCAGCATGGTCAATTATTATAATTATCTTCTCGGTGAGACTAAAGCGACTAATAATACACAATTAAGCTATATCAGAATGACATAATGATTCACGTGATTTTTGTTTTAATATTTCATTAACATTGTAATATGTTCTCATATAGGTTGGAGAGCCGACTAATACTGACTTCAGGTTAATCACTACAGCTTTCAACAAGGTCACTTACCGGGGTAAGCTATCAAAGTCATAATATAGTAATCACTTGGGCCATTGGGACGATTTACACTTACCGATGCTGGTTAAACAGAGCCTTGTAGACCGATGTGTTCATTTTTTTATTTCCTTTACAGGGGCCTCATACCCAATCAAGCATTTACCACTTAGTTCGCTGTTGCCGAATACACAACAGTATCTCACATACGAAGGATCCACAACACATCCTGGTTGCTGGGAAACCGCTGTCTGGATAATTTTCAATAAGCCTATCTATATTTCTAAGCAAGAGGTTGGTTTGAGCAATAATTTTTTTTATTTCCTCAGTAAGCCATGGTGATGGAAGATGTTGTGGTTTAATAGCTCGAATTGGTGCATGAACATCGTAGATCGCGATTAAATTGTTCATGACTAAGTGTCAGTAGTGGTGAGGGATCTATTTCCTTAGCATCTAGTATAATGAAAGAGATAGTCGTGGTGGTTCTTAAGAATATTCATTAAGTTCGTGGTTATTGTCCATTTACACACAAGCATTTGCTGATACCTTCAGGAAGCAGCGGTATTGTCAGCAATGGATCTTTACTTTTTATGCAGCACATTTCTATGTACCTATTTTAAGTTCTCTTAATTTCTCAATAGCCACAAATGTTTTTTTCAAACTGATTAAGGCAAAGAATCCCTTAGTTTTATTATTATAAAATTTCTTATTAAAATCGATATTATTTAGGTGTTACCAATGGAGACAATTTCTTTGTTTAAGCGCTATTGAACCTACACACCGGTAGAAATAAGAAATAGAAATTAGTAGTGCTAATTACACGTCTTTTGGCGGAGGTGTTTTGCCAGACGGGCGATTATAATTCTGTAGAAAACCTGCTCTACTATAAATACCTCACGTAATAAATACTGTATTAAAACATTATTGAGAATTATCTTTTCATTATTGCCGATTAAATAAGGATTTCTTCAAATGTTCATATGTTTTTCTTACCTATTTCTCAATGGGGGCTTAATTAATATTAACTATTTGAATGATATTTAATTTAAGGTAGACGAAGTTGCAAACTTATGTAGTTTCCACTCTGCGTGTGATCGTTAATATTCTTATATAATTGCAAAATACATTAAAGCATTTTGCCCATAGATGTACGCGCTCCGGCAGCTGATGCAGGGGTCCCAGCTGACTCCAAAAGCGCCTTTGGGCAATAACGCGAGACCAGTACAGCATCTCAACCACCGTACCGTCAGAACTAACATCAATTTTAATAAACAAGGACTTCAGGTAATGTTTCTTTATCGATAGTTTCTTTTTTTTTTATACATATATTACAGTGGCAAACGAGCAGGCGGGTCACCTAATGGTAAGTGACTACCGTCACCCATGGACACCTGCAACTCAAGAGTCACAAGTGCGTTGCCGGCCTTTGAGAAAGGAGTACGCGAATGTACTTGGTAGGCATTACGACACATTCGTTTGCTACAAGAAATTTATTAATGAAACGAAAAACTCGACTGCGTTAAGAATATTAAGTAATAAACATATAAGTCATATATTTGTAATCACCTGTTAAAACCTTTCATTTTAATCGATACCTTTGAAAGAAAAAAATTATGAAGCACACATTTTTGTGGCAAAACGAAATCACTTTGATTTTTTTATTTTTTACCCAGTGATACTCGTGCAAATAAGACGAATCCAACGACATATCATTCCTCTAATTCAGCCGTTTAGTATGCATACATGCATACACTTACGCCTGTATCCCGGAAGGGTGATCCTAGAGGTGTATTACACCGTTTACTAGTTACAAGGGGACATAGGGACGGAGATACACAGGTCAAACACAATTCCTCCTTTTTTGGCATCGCCGAAACCTTCTAAGAGGGACATTGAGTTGCCGTCGGCAGTCGACAGAGCAAGATACAATATTTTATTTGTGTAATGTTAAAACGTGTATAAATGTCCTGAATGAATGTATGCATCAGCCAAATCTACATAATTATATTGAGCAACTGTAAAGTATTTATTGGATACATTCATCGTTTAGCATGACTTCCATTTTAATTGACTACTGAGATAATCGTGACATATAATACATTTGAAAATTTGAAAAGATTATACATAAATTATCATGGTTTATATTTGCATGTCAAATCAAATTTGACTGAAGCTGTTTGCACTAAAATGTTTAGCACATAAAATCTATTGTACTACTAACTTTTTGCAAATAAATTTTAAATTTAATTGAATTGAATGTCTCTTGGAGATTTCATAAAAAATAAAATATTTTGTATGAATGAACTACTTTTAGAATTAATATCTTACATACTTTCAAAACTAAGGACGTCCTCGTGACAATTAAAAGAGCATGGCTTCCAAATATTCTAAATGTAATCAGGAACTTCAAGTAATGGCTAAACAAATAAAAGGAGATGAAAGAAAAAAAATGGCGCTCAAGTGAAAATAGAATCTAGAATATAAAAAAAAAATCCCATCATTTAATTTTTATGTATTCCTTACTACACTTTGTACTAAACCATGCAACCGTTCGTTCGTTTGTAAATAACAAGAGCTTACTACAAATGATAGTGATGCAAGGCAAGGTTTGAACTTGGGTGCCGTTATTATGCCGCCGCCGCCGTTGCTTAGTTTCATAGATAACAGTTCGCCCTGTGAGTTATGACGTTGTGAAGTCATTGGAGAGTTAAACTTCTTGGAGCTGATTATTTTGGTTAATACGCCGTAAAGATTTGAAAACGACTTAAAACGAAAGCAAAACGAGCTACTCACACCTTGAAACTGGCCATATTTTAGATTGAAAAAATCTATCCCCAAAGGGCGATATGATGAGACAGGATTAAACTGATTTTGCTATTGACGAAATAAATATTTTATTCGTTTCTCTTGTCAAAAAATATTGTTTGGACTTACTTAAAATCGGTACATAACAGTAACAGTATATTTATGCGACCGCCTTGCAGCCGACTTAAGCAGAACCAAATTGCATGGCCGGCAATAAATTGCGACAAATCCTCGCGTAAGTCGACGTTTGTCCGATTCAAGGGTGAGAAATAATTTACGTCTGGACAAGTCACATTTATTTATAATACTCTCGCTACTGGTTTTATTAGCCAAAGGTACAGGTTTGTGTTGCTTGTTACAATTATGATTTTAATTGATCATAAGTATTATTGAAATGAAACAGCTTGATGAAATCTCATGTCATAGATTAAAATAGTCACGTTACCAAAAGAATTATTTCGCTATCTACTATAATAATACTTAAGTGTTATAAGTACCCCTATAAGTATGTAATTAAGTAATTATTAAGATTATTACGTTGGTGAGTATAAATTTCTGTGTCATCAAATAACATTTGCCTAATCTTTTCTGTTTTGTTTCAGGGCTCTCACAATTGTCCAGATATGTACCGCAACATGCATTACACAGGTATTTAGTTCAACATCTCAACTCATATTCAATATAATTCATTTTCCTATGCATCTTGTTACCAGAATGAAATGTAGCATGTACCTTTATCATATCAGAACAAGCACGATTTATAATTGAGTTAAATGTTTCGTATCAAAAAGGACAGCAAATATAAAAAGAATTTTTTTTTGGAAAACATTTGTTAGCAATATTTTCCGACTTAATCAAGGAACTTAGTCATTAATGTAGATAGATTTGAAAACGATAATATTTACAACTTCGGGAATGTCTATCTTCTGTTAAAATGGTTAAGGTTCGATAGCAGATTGATAATAATAATAGATTTGTTTACATATTTAATTTAAGTTTTACAATACTCACTTTATAGGAGAACAATTAATTATCTGTGCATTCAATTACTATAAAATGTAAACACTTTCTAGCAACTGCCAACGCTTTCCATTAGGACTGAATCGATTTAATATTATTTATTATAAGGGACTTCTTGGGGTACCTTTTCATATTTGGCCTTATCAACTTATCAGCATTATAATATTTTCTATGGCATGGATAATTTAATGATTGCAAAACTATATGTTTGTTGCCTTTAAAATTTATATGCTAGTATGCATGCAAGACATATAGGTCTTGCATGCACTCTAGCACTGTTACAATGACCAGGGTACGAGTGTGTGTGTTTTTACAATAACCCGTAACCAATTATATTGAGAGATTGCAAGATAGAATCCTATCAGTTTCACTATTTACCTGAACACATGTATTACATGGTACACAATAGGAGAACAAAATGTTTGCCAAATAATTAGTTTATTAAAATCAAGGACCAGTCACCGTCAAACAAGTAAATATCTCTAATTTTACGAATTATTTCGAAGCAAATATAATACGAAACATTTACAATGCTAATGCCAGATAATAACGTACAGCTGCCCTATTTCTTCATGTAATTTCAGCACGGTACCACGGCAGAAAGCGTTCCAAAAAAAGTGTTGCATGCAAACGAAATGATAAGCCAAAGAAATGTCACAGAAATAGGTATAGTTTGGCACTTCCTATTCATTTTATTTGATGCTTACGTAAATGAGCTTACACACTATCTTAGTAGGCTATCAAGAGTTGAAAGCGATACTAAAATACATCACACCAAAAGCCTAGTGTTGCAAAGACGCGTTCTCACTAAAATCCCTTCCATAATTTATTCCGCATTTATAAGCTTCTGTCAACATATCATTTTATGTACATAATGTTGGTAACTAGTTAAGTACTTAAATTGTTTTTAATTTTGCATAGTGAGCATATTTATATTTGAAGTTACATACCAATGTTGGTATTTATTTAACAGTGCAGCATCTATTATTTAATAATGTTTGGAAATCATATTTACACAACTAAAATGGCAAATAAGCAAAACCGATTTTAAGCAGTTATCGTAGCCTATGGATGGTTACAACACCAACAACCGTAGCCCAACTGCAATGGTTAAGCTTAAAACTCGTTAGTCATTTAATTTTGAAATAAATTTAGTTGTGAGTTTTTATATTATAATTTAAAATAGTAAAAATGCTGATTAATCTTTTACACACCAACAGACCATAAGTGTTGTAGGAAACCTCTGTGAAAAGCTGTACAAATAGCAGTACAACATCAAGGGTTTTATTAGGTTATATTAGTTTTAGATACTAAAGCTGTAACTTAGAATTATCTTTGAAAAAGTAAAACCGACTTCAATGAACTTCAAATAATATTTTTATAAGTTATTTTGCCATCTACATACTACCATGGCCTATAAAAAAAGAATCATTATTTTACCTATGTTTCCAAGTGGCACAGAAAAGTCGCATTCCATTGTTTAAACCTGCCCGTTCTTTGGAGTCGGTTAATAAAAATGTAGTAGTAGAAATTGCGGCATATTCATTTGCATGCGCGTGTTTTATCTAGAAATATAGTTGCTTGCAATAAGTGAGTAGTTGTATGCATTAATAGAATAATTATAATACTAGGTCACGTTCAAATAAATATGTATCTTTTGGTATTTTCATTTCTTGTATTCTTTTAGCAGACTGTATTGCTTCTCTAGTATACAGTCGTTGTTAGAGTATTTAATGAGAAATACCATTGATCGGTGTGAATTGTGTATTAGTATTTATATTGGTACATATGCGTGCGTGTGCGGAGTCTTTGAACTTGAATGCACTTTTAAGAACTTTATATTATATTTAAACATGTATATGTAAAATTGGCGGGCCATTCCACTCACGTTTGTGTGTGATATTATATATTATAGTCCATAATTTTCTTAATAGTCTTCATATTTATATACAAAAAAACTTATACAAATCGGATTAGTCAAACCTGAGATTAGATAGATAGATAGATAACACTTTATTTGAACACCATATTTACAGTAGAAGTATCATACATACATGTGTGAAACAGAAAATGTACAAAGGGCGGCCTTATTGCTCGATGCAATTTCTTCCAAGCAACCTTAGGATGAATCAAAATGATTCAGAGAGACAGTGGTAGTTGGTGGTGTAATAAAATTGTAAGAATATATTTATATATATATTTTTTTTTTTCATTGCTTATAAATAGAAAATATAAAGATATTCTGTTTTTTTTTAACTACTTTACTTCCTATAAATTTATGTCAGTACTTATACATAAACATATATAAATATAAGTACATAAACTTAAGTATAATATATACAATATTATACATATTAAATATACCTAAAAGTATATAATTTTCTTCGTTTAAACAAATTAACTTCAGCTTTATATTTTAATAGTCTATATAAATTTAGTTTTGATACGACATATTATTGTACGTTACGCACATAATACGCCATACGTGCTGTAAGTATCGATGCCTTACATATTATTAGAATAGAACACAAATATCACACAAAAAAAAAATATTCGTATCAGTTACTTAAAATTAAAACAAATCAACACAAAAGTATATTATATAGAAAGTATTAAGCAGAATGACAGATTATCTTGAAAGTTCGTGACGTATAAATAAAATTAAATATGTGGCACTTCTTACAAAGAACTGTATACTCTGCAGTTCGTAATGCTGGTGTTATTAGCTCCAAACCTTGCGATATTCTAATACTGGTTTCTATTTACAGCCACCCAATGGCCGAAGGAGCACAACTTGCGATACAGAAGCGTTAATGATATGGGGCTCTCACCAAACTAATGGAATTATTTTACCTATGAGCACAGTTAACTAACATTGTAGAGTGGAGAGTAATAAGTTTGAAATGCGATGGTTTCGCTGGATGATTGCATCAATAATGACGTCCAAATTTAAAGGCTGTTTGAGACTAGATTTTTATGGCCACGTTAACCATGAACATGACACGATTGAGCCATGGTACTATGGTATATATGAGTCTATAGTTAAAACAAAAACGTCAAAGTGAGAAACAGACTTTAGTTAGACTTCCGTATAACTTAGTCTATATTGTTACTACACATTTTCTGTTATCAGTTCAATCTGTCAATCAACCAGCCTATCATAGTCTACTGCTGGACATAGACCTCTCCCAATCTCCCAAACCCGGTTCTCCGCCTTCCGCATCCAGTCCATCCCTGCTACCTTCTTCAGGTCGTCGGTCCATCTGGCTGGGGGGCGTCCTACCTTCCGTTTACCGATTAGCGGTCTCCACTTAAGGACCCGTCTGCTCCAACAGCCATCGGTCCTTCGGCATACGTTACCAGCCTTCATTTGTTGGAATATATTATTTTCAACTCTGCAAGAATAAAACACTTTTAGGAGAAGCATTTTTTCATCTTGGAAGGTTTATGCATTAGTTATATGAATATCTCACTTTGCAGCTATAATGTTCCTAAAGAAGTTGCTATATTATGTGACAGACAAACGGGCGGACAGCGTAGGTAGTAACATGGTGACTCTGAGCTTTTGATTGCAAACCCTTAAACAAGACAATCATCCTGTGGTATCATGCGTTACAACCAATTTCATTTTCAAAATTATATTGACGGTGCCGGTCTCAAATAGCACTATTCAGATGACATAATACTTCAGTATTTTTATGTATTTAAAAATAAGTGACGACATGTCTTCCGAATAATATTATTTGGAATTGTGAAGAATTAGGCCTGAAAAGACCTGTAAAATAATTATAGACTATATTTAGTTTAGATCAGCCGCGTTGTTAACTGAATAATATCTATATTAAGCATGAATTATTAGTGAAAAAAGTTAACCCAAATAACATACGAACATGTAATTAAATCCAAATTATAATATAATATGGCTATTGTTGTATCTATTTTGTAAATATACTCGTACATATATAATCAATGTAATAACGTGTAAGTAATTATAAAAGTAAATAATAATACAATAATAATTGTGCTTACCAAAGTAATTTTGCATTAAAGATTAATGCTACTTATCGAGATCAAAAAAAGAGATGTTTCTTTTATACCACGTCGGTGGCAAACAAGCATACGGCCAGCCTGATGGTGAGCGTTTACCATAGCCTATGGACGCTTGCAATTCCAGAAAACTCGCATGTGTTCAAGAACCACTTCCACTTCGTTCAATTACCACACATCAAGAAAAGAGCGTACTCCTATCTCAAAGGCCGGCAACGCACTTGTGACTCTTGAGTTGCAGGTGTCCATGGGTCCATGGATAGTCACTTACCATCAGGTAACCCATCTGCTCGTTTGCCCCATATAATATAAAAAAAATGCAATATACATAGAAATGACGTAGTATGATGTGTGCTGTAAAGGACGTAGTATTTTAAGTCTAATAATACTAGGTGTGATACTCGCATACTATGTCACTGCAAATCATGTACTACCGCGGCTATTACTCGAAATCCTGTTTGGTAAGATCACAAATATTCTTAGTCTTACTGGGTATAACGGTATCAGGTACCAGAGGTGGTAAAGATATATAGAACAAACTGAGGACAATCCGAGTATGTACCGGTAATAGTGAGCGACACGGTACTAACTCTCATTTCAAAGCAATTGTCATACTTCATTTCACAAATTAAATTTTATGTCTGTTGTTAATAGGTTTATATTACATTGCACTCTTACCTATCTTATAGACTTTTGCTTCTACTTGAAAGTGTCAACGCCTAGCTCTTATAAATATTAGATGAGAGTAAATTAATTATACTAAATTAAATGAAGCGAAACCGTACCTTAAAACTTACTTAGAAATTTATGAAACAAAAAGAAGCCCTGTACCATCTACTATATTTATGAAAGAAAAGTAAATGAAAACTAGAAAATATTCTTATTACTAGCTTTGAATAGTATGTTAATATTCGTTTCTAAGTATTTCATTTTTTTCATCTTATGATTAAAATTTGACTACGAATATAGACGTGAGTAGAGTCGAAGTTTAACATAAATTAACATACGTATTAGTACGAACAAAATAATTATAAATCGTCAATTGTGTAGACAATATTTTCCATATTACATACTGTTAAATTTTAAGTAATATACAAATTTAAAACAAAGCTTCTAATATCCTATCTTGGCTAATCTTAGACTATACAGGTCTCGTGTAGAAGTATATAAATGTATATATAATGTATATACAATGTTCGTTTTCTAACAAATAATTAAAAAGAGTATCATAATTCGTCCACATTTTAAAGTGTATTTTATCGCAAAATATACGATAATAAGGCTTATTAAAATATACATACTAAGAAACGCAACACGTAAATGTACTTATATAAAAAGTTTTCTTATATAAAATAATAATTGTATCGTGGAATATAATTTATTTATATTCCACGAAATAATTTTAATAATTTGAAATCAAATGGAATATAATAATATTTTAGCATAAAGATAGCTTACAATTTATTAATCGAGTTATTTGTTACGCTTTGTATGTATATTACTGTACCGTTAAAAAGCTTATGAATAGGTTGATATATACGTATAGACTAGATAGTAGATATAGATTACATTTGGCAATTAAAAATCTATTTATGTCAAAACTCCGGGACAAAGCAGAATAGGCTAAAGTATTGAAGATTATTTTACATAATGTAAAAATAGTTATACGATTACATAAGTAACTGTAATGTACCTATGGAATTTAATGTAGTAGTTTAAATACCTGTGTTGTCTGTATGAGTTCAATAATAAAGTGGTTATGAAAAGGTATTAGTTTTATTTGAAATTCAAGATTAAAACCAGGTCCGGCTGATCCCGCCGTTTCATTTAACAATGAAGACTAATGCCCAGTTTCTATAATCAAGAAACGATTCGTTTTGCTTACGGGTGGTGAAATTTTCGTTAAAGCCAGCATGAATTTTTAACCGAGGAAAAAAAGGAGGAGGTTCTCAATTCAACCTGTATACTTTTTTTGGTGTACTGCTTTAGGCAAAATATTTTTGGTCAAATTTTACTTCCCAAAAAAACTTATCACCCTAGAATGAATATTTAGCATGAATAATTATAAAATGAATAGTCACTCGGTTCAATTATCATTAGGCAAAAGTGACTATTTCTTAAACTTTGAAATGCTGCCAGAAAAGTTAAGGTTAAGTTAGGTTAGAACTGCGACCCCAACAGTGCGAGCCGGCGAAGAGCCAAAATCAAAGTTAACATGATCAAGTAACTATTTGTTAATCAATTACTTGCCAAAATAGAATTCGTTAATTAATTAATTGACAAATATTTTTGCCAAATGAAAATTTGTGAAAAATAGTTCGTGTTTTGCGAAAAAAGATTTTTGCTCCTACATTAGTAATCCAATTTTTTTATGTATGACGACGGATGCACTTATTACAGGGTAGTCCGATTTCGATTATTTCTTTTTTTATTGGAAATGGCATACTTCGAAATTGGTCTCATTTGAATTTCTAATGAAAAATTAAATTTGAAGGGTAGGAAAACATGACACATGGATTATTTACCCATAGACTTTTCACCGGTGTACCAATTTTGTTTAAACTTAGCACACATATGTAGTTAATTGGTGTACAACATGACGGAGAACTGTAGCTAATTTAACGCACTCGTCTGCTCGTTTGCCTGATGGTAAATGACCTACAACTGGACACCTGTAACTGAAGAGTCACAATAGCTGTTCTTATTAATTCATCTTAATCAGAACTTTAAACCTATTAAAAGATTGGCAAAGATATGTTATTCAAATAATTATAACAAATAACAATGAATAATTAAAGTAGGTAATTATTTTAAACATAAGTTAGTAAAGTAAGTTGGGTAAGTAAGAATTTTAAATAAACTATTAATCATAATTATATTTTAGCCACAAACAACTAAACAAAAAATCTTTTTAACAAAAAAATTATCCGGCGAAAGAAGAAAGGAACTGAAAAGCGAAAAATAAACTTTTTAGCCTAAAAAAAATGAAAACGAAAACACTGCAGTAAATAGACGCGTTGCGTCGCCGCTCTGCCATCAGTTTATTTTACGTAATAATTAACTTGCTTATTTCCATGTTTGGCGCCGACGCAAAATTATTTAGATATTGTAGAAGTTTAGTTACATTAGTGTAGGAGTTGAGTTAGGCACAGAAGTTTATTTTTCGCTTTTCAGTTCCTTTATGTTTTCGTAAATTAATTTTTTTGTTAAAAAGTTTTTATAATAGCTCTTAGCCAGACAAGTATCCAACGCTGGCTGTACTATGTTATACTCAAATGACAATTGTACCTACACATAACTGAGAAATAACATCATATTATTAGATTCTGTACCATTCGCTCACACTACACAAGTATAAATAAAAAATAACCCCGACTCAAAAATCCGTTCAACGATTAGAAAATGGTTGACGATATACAAATGGCTAAACAGATTTCATTGAATTATAGCTAAGAACATTCTCAATCACGCCAGGTTTTTAAGTCGGGGGGGTTAATAGTAAACTCTTTCGTATCGAGATTTGACATACCTAATAGTTTACGCGAGCTGACGATAGGCAAATGTTTATTGATTACGTGAATTGTTAATTTCACGGAGCAGATACAAAGAGGAGAGGGCCTAAGCAACTGTGCACTGTGATTATAACTAGGTCCTGACGTCATCACAGTGGGCATGGCTTATAGTTAGTACACTGTCAGCGTTCGCCTTGTACGTTTGTATTGAAAAATCGCAAAGATGAAGTGTTGTATTTTATCAAGTAAAAACTACTCGGATAGACGCTCTGATGCCATGTATGGCATCACATTTTATTTGTAAGTACTTTTTTTAATTTAATTTATTGAAATAGTTCTAGAAAAATCTCGGAGTGTTTTTGAAATATAATTAAAACTATTCATCACTAGATGGCAAAACTTTGTGTAATGGGAACTAAAAAACAAAGGTACTTAGAGCTCAGTATTAGTAAAATAAACCATACGAAGATACTGAAATGTGTTCTACATCCAGTCCTAAAGAAATTTAAGCCGTCAAAGTATTATTTTTATATTTTTTGTAATTATTTTTTGAATGGACTGTCATCTATCTTCAACTAGAAGAACATACATAAACAGAACAAAAAGACAGGGCCGTAATTAGAACCCAATTATTTTACCTAGCAACCCACAACTATATTTATCTTGAATTGAAAGTACTTTAAATATTAAAATGTAAGAAATTGTATTTAGGCTGATGATTTCAAAAGTATTCAAAGCTTATTTAGATTATTTCGTTTACATAATGTTCTAGATTTCCATCCGAAGATAGCCTTATCCAGCAATGGATCACAAAAATGAATAGACAAGACTGGACTGGACAAAATATACAAAGATTTTTAATGAAGTGGAAAACATCCGGGTATTACCGTGGCCTGCTCAATCGCCAGACCTCAATCCGATTAAGCACGCAAGGGACATGCTCCAAAGACGTGTTCTAGAGAACCTGGACGCAGTGTCGACAACCCAACAACTGAAAGACTTGTTAAAATTTCATTAGGAGCGATTGCCGTAGGATCAGATAAATTCAATGAAAAATCGTTGCCGACAAAAAGCTACCTATTACCTTATAAGAAACTTTGAACATAAACTAAATATACTCACGCTAACAATACGTAGTAGTTTAGCCATGAAACATTCAAAAAGGAAACGTACATATGTACCTACCGATACATACATAATATGTCGCGCGGCGGACGAGTCCGCTGTCTGCGACCCCTCTTCCTCCGGAACCGGGCGTTCGTAGCTACTGCTACGGTTACTACGCCGTAGCAATCGTAGAACCACTATGATGCCGTAAGCAATGTGTTATCATTCTAATGTTACATTTCGTTTTAATTTATGTAGTACCTACTTTGAATTAAGTTACATGAAATCTTAGTAACATATTACATGCAATTGCAACACTAGTGATATCAGGCGTTTCTTGCTAAACCTATCTCTCTCCTTAGTCGCTATCATCGGAAACTATCGGGCGATCGCGCAGTTTTGTGGTGCCTTTGCACCGGTTTGTAAGTAAAGAAGCGCATATATGGGCCAGATACTGACAGAAAATAGTTTTGAAAACTGGTCGCTGTATTCCCCGAACATCTTTTGTACTATAAATATCAACCGACTATTTAGTTTATGCAATAACGCACACACATTCTTCATGGTACTGACTGTGCAATCGATCGACTTCACACACGTTATGCATTGACCGATAGTTGTTCTATAGTTTGATTAAATGTAATCGGGCAATCATTTTCGAGAGTTTGGTCTGCCGATTTTTAATCGCCAAATACGCGCACTGCCATGCAGCTTAATATGGGACCTTCGAGTATCTATTTATAGATAGAATAACAGAGTAATTGGCAAAAAAACGCAAATAATCTACACAACTACAACCTGCCATAATAAATCACTAAATATTATAAAACAAAGTCTCCCGCCGCATCTGACTGTCTGTCTATTTACGGTAAAACTACTAAAACTCAAAAACTACTAAACAGATTTTCATGAGGTTTTCACCAATAGATTGAACGATTCATGAAGAAGGTTTAGGTATACAATAGGTTCAGGTTTTTTGTAAATTATTTGAAATATGATGATCATTGTTAAAGATGTCTCTGCTACCCGTGCGAAGCCGGGTGGGTTACTAGTTATGAAATAAAACACAAAACTGTTAAACTAACACTCTATCGCCTTTATTGTATATAAAACATTGAAAAATGCACAGTAAGCATATACATATACCGGCTAACAAAATAAGGCTTTTATTTAGTAACTAAGAAACAGCGTTAGTCATAATCTAGTCCAGGCAAGTATAGTCCATTGATGAGGCTCAAATATATACACTAATACTGTGTATTTTATAAGTAAGTGCTACCAAAATCAGTAATGCATGGTATGCTTCAGTGCCGGATGTCCTGGTCGTCCGCTGCTGCTCCTCCTCCGGAAACCTTTGAACTTCCGATTAAGACCGGTGGTACATTGAATACGTTTGAAATAAAAAATGTTTATATTTCAAACTATCTGTGCCTGTCGTATAATTAAAAAAAAACCAGTGATTGATGATCACTACATTTAATTATTACATTATAAAACAAAGTCCCCCGCCGCGTCTGTCTGTCTGTCTATTCGCAATTAACTGAAAGACAGCTTAACGGATTTTCATGAGGTTTTCAGCAATATACAGAGTGATTCATGAGGAAGGTTTAGGTATATAATTTGTTAACGTTTTGTGTACATTGATTGAAATATGATGATGGTTGTTGAAGATATCTCTACTACCCGTGCGAAGCCGGGGCCGGTTGCTAGTTTATAATATTTTAGTATAGACAATACTTTTAGTACCATTTTCTTGGCATGGAGGCACTCACTTTTTTTTCTTTAAAAGACAACTCCCGCATTAGGAATGACTCCTGTGTCGCGGGGGACTTTACAAACATACAAACAACTGACACAAAGAACACCCAGACCTGAAGCACAGCAGTCAGGGCCACTAACCACTAGGCCAACAGGCCAGTCAAACTCACTGTTCATCTCTTTTCAGCAATGCTAGGTTCTCGTCTTGTAGCCAGGGTTATGTGTCGGGCTCGGTTGCGCCGCACTCCTATGATAGTCATATACGCAAGCCAAGTATTCAATTATTTTAATTTTCAAATATCTCGTAAAGTATACGTCCAAATAACATGTTATAGAGGGCAAAGTTATCCTTCATAAAATTGTCTTCATCATAAAGTAACTTGACAAAATATTGTCATATTTAATGTCGTGCCTAATGATAATGCTCATAACTCACTGTTTGTTTAATTGTCAATTTAAAAAAATGTCACAAAATACCTCATTATGGTATAGGTAGTACCTTATGTTATACCTCATTATGGTATAGGTAGTACCTTATGTTATACCTCATTTTGGTATAGGTAGTACCTTATGTTATACCTCACTATGGTATAGGTAGTACCTTATGTTATACCTCATTATGGTAAAGGTAGTACCTTATGTTATACCTCATTATGGTATAACATAAGGTATCGCGGGCTTTTTTCAGATGTATTAGAACCAATCTTTTTCTAACACATTGTATTTACATATCAGTAACCAATCAGTAATTTTGATTTGATTTGATTTGAAAAATTATTTCAGAGATTAGCGTGTTTAAACAAACAAACGAGTTTTTATTTGATTTAGTAAATTCAAGGTAATATTGCACATCGCTATCTAGACCTTAATTGAACAGATTGTTTTTTTTAATGCATAGAAACACATCCCGAACAATGCAAATAGACAGCCCGCCATATATATATTACCTCTTAGCGCGAATTGAACCAGCTGACGGGGCTATAGAATACAGTACACCGCCGCGAAACAGAGGTCGTCCAAAATGATTGTAATTTATATTTCAAGAACAGCGTGGGTCACACATTACTAGTATTCTTGTTAACCTCTCCAGCTAATCCAAATGTTTGTGTTAGGAGTGGGTTCACGACGTGTAGTGCATAAGGTGGGGTTTTGGAAGAAATAAAATTTTTAATGGAAATATGATTATTGACATAAATATTGTAACGCGTGGAGTACTTCTTCTAAATCAACTACGGCGTACTCCACCATATGTAAAGCTTCCACCACGTGTAAACCACGTATAACGTGTAAAGCTTGGTGGCTTTAGGATATCGGGGTACGATAGGTGTTAGCTGGAGGAGGACAATTAAAATAGCAGGCAAACGCACTATGCGATATAATCAAGATCAGATTATTCATATAACAATTATAACTTCACACAAATTAATTATAAATACTATTTCTTGAATTATTCCGTGCACCTTTGGCACGATCGTCGTCCAGACCGTCTTCTGTCTGCCCGGCGACTCTCTTGTCTTCAAGATTTATTCTTCATAAAATATTTCGAACGTGTTCTAAATTAGAGTTTGGTGCCACCAGTATGTGCCTCTCGCGTAGTAAAGAGTTATTCATCCAATCGAAGGAGTATGTAAGCTGTGCGAGAGGGCCCGTCACTACAATATTGATAGAATGACTGTCTCAACTTGCAATTTGATTTTTTTTTTGTTTCTATGCTGTATTATTCTATTTATTTATTTATTTTGTTTTTTTTTTAATAATCTTTATAGAGACATCTTTAAAATAAACGTCCTCATTTGATTACTTTTTAAGGTGCCATCTGCGGTTAAATAACTTTTACGATGAAAGATTGATTCATGATTCTAGGTCATTAGGAAGTATCCTATAGATTTTGATTAACGTGCGATATAGTCAACATGGTTAAAATTTAGTCTTAAATAGCTTAAGGCTTAAATGGCCGCATCTTTTGATTGCGTTGGCTTAGTAGCTTGAGGTTTTACAGTTTCAAGGGACAGACATAAATAAGTATTTGATGTTTATTTCAAGTTGAACCCTCCATGCGGTCCTGCGAAAAACGTTCCTGATACACAGACGGACAACAAAGTGATCAAATAAGGGTTCATTTTTTCCTTTTGAGGAACGGAACCCTAAAAAAATCCTCAATACGTCAAATCACAATCCGTTAGTACTTATAAATACAACTAAAATCATTATCATAAGGTTCAACATTGAAACTAAAATATATTAAGAAGCCAGTAATCAAACTTATATTTAAATAGATATCTTTGTTTTAAACCGCATTTTGAAAAGTTATTAATGTTGGCGGTGGACCGAAGGCGGAAACTCCGCGGGCGGAAGTGGCCGGCGGCCATATTGTTTGCGGGTGAACATCCGGTGCGACTGTCGCCACTTGTCTACCGCGAACTGCCGCCTGCATTATGCCACTTTAACATATTTTTAAACTTCCTTGAAGTTGTTTATACAGAATATGTTGCGGGTTTAAGAAAAAAATACACGGCATCTTGTTGATCGATTTGACGCTCACAAGACGAAAGTACGTATTTTGGTAGTTTCTTTTTAAGTTATTTATGGCCTACTGGCTTTCCCGCGACGGTAAAGTTATTTTTCTACCCATCGGAACAGTAATTTTATCTAAAAGAAATATACCCTTTCCTTACCTTTATCAACTTGTTACAAAATTTCCTAGTAATAGGTTGAGTTGAGTAGATAAGGCGTGACATACCAACAGACATTAGAATCTATAATATTAGTTAGGAGTGTCATAAGCAACGCATTACCTTATGCTTCTGCTTGGAGTGAGTTCACTTTAGTAAGATGGGTTTCAAACGTGTAACCTCTCGACTGCATATCCGATGTCGGATGGTCGATATACATACTTAATATTAATAATTATTCTTTAATATATCGATACCATTTAACATCACTCTACGTCTCGTATCCGAAACCTTAGTAGAAGCCGAGCAGTGTCAGCTAGTATAAAATATAAGAAAATTGTGATACAACGAGTTGTCTTTTATTATTATACAGGGTGTAAGTGACACCGTACTGAATCCTGAAATAGTGTATTCAGGCCATTGTTCTGTGTGGAAAATCATCGGAAATTTCTTCTAAAAATTCAATTTTTTTTTTTGCGTAAAAGTGATATCACAATGAGTAAACAGAACATTTTGCCGAAATAAAACAGTAACCACCTCATACGGCAAAAAACTGCAATGTAATCAATTAAACAACATCAACGTCATTCACCATACCACACATTCCGCGCGTTATGGTACATTGCATAGCGCAAAATCAAACTATTGACAGTAAATCCTTAATCTCGCACTTTTACGATGAACTGACTTTTGCATTGTGTGTAAGTATCCATAGAAAGACGTTTTTGGAAGTTTTTTGCGACGGTGATACTTACACGCTGTATAACTAGCTGTTGACCGCGACTTCGTTCGCGTTGATGTTCATATTTATCCCAATTTTCTATTAAATTTTCTTAATTTTTCGTTCCGTAAGAACCTCCTACAAAGTATTAGAAAACATTTAAAAAAAGATAAATGAAATCGGTTGTCGTTCTTAAATTTTGGCGTGACCGAGGGAAATAGGGATTCATTTTATATATATAGATTAAGGGCTATTTTTATATCACTAGAAACTATCTTCCTACATCGACGGTCAAGTTGAAAAAGCACAACACTATTTGCCATGCATATTTTATTTAGACAAGCACACAAATTTATATGTTGCTACAACACATCTAAAGATAAACTTACATTTTAGAGATAATGCGATATATGCAAAAATATTAATGTCCTAAAACCTGAAATAAGTTGGTAGCGTAAGCAAAATAAGCGGTCACGATCTATGAGCTACAAGCCGCCGCCGCCGGCGGGCCGCTAAAAAGCCGTCTCGGTAATTTCATTGTATGTCAGCGAAACGGTAAAGTGAGCGACTTCGAGTGGTAGGGTTGACAAAAGTATCGTCTGGAAATATTTATGATAGAACTCAATCTAATCTGAAATCGATTAATATCGATCTATCGATA
The DNA here is from genome assembly GCA_949752705.1 of Callimorpha dominula. Taxonomy (NCBI): domain Eukaryota; kingdom Metazoa; phylum Arthropoda; class Insecta; order Lepidoptera; family Erebidae; genus Callimorpha; species Callimorpha dominula. Next base: position 8,296,736 of record OX457010.1, on the reverse strand, counting down.
GATAGAAGATCTTTACTTTCCACCGAATGCATAATTAACATTTAAAAGGTACTAGTACCTAGTAAGTTATTAAGAAAGGGAAAGGTTTACGATTAGTGCGTATTAAATTAATAATTATTAAGAATTGGAAATTTGTGTTTTCCATTCTTAATTTAACATCACTTATACAATTTGAAGATTGAGTTACTTTAAGAAAAAAAGATTAGTTGCACAAAAAAGTTAATAGAAATATGATAGTTTTTCAACATTAGTACTGCCCTGGGTCACTTTTAATGGTTAAATATATCGATTTGCATTTTTTTTAAACTATTGCAACTAAACAATTTTATTAACATATTTTATTTTAATTACAATTAAATAGTGTGCTTATGTAGAGTTAAAAAATATGGACTGCCATTAATTTTAATTAAAATCGATTAACATTTGAGAATATTGTCTAATCAATAAAGTTTATTTTTCTGCATACCATACACTGCCGGTTTTGGTGCGCATCAGCAAGTGAGTTATTGTTCATTGACGGCGTAATGCACCGCGTACAGCGTTCATTACTTGACAACAATTCATTTAGTACAGGACCTTTGAGTGCTCCATGTTGTTACAATAAAGGTTTGAAAATAGAACATCTATTTTCAGAAACAACTACAAAGTGACTTTTACTAAAATCTAATAAACTATTCGTGCTGCTGCAGGTATTTTATTTAAAATGTACACATCGTATGCCTTATCAACTTTACTATATTTTTCTACGAAGTATAAATAAAACTTTATATATTAAATAAAAATGTTTACACTGATTTGACAAGATTCCGAATCAAGATAAAGGGTAAGATATTGCTTGGTGGAAAATGTCCCAGTGTTTTTTTCAAATATAACTAACTTTTCAAAATAGCAATAAGTAGTTTCAGTCACTGTCGATCCCCCCCCCCCCCTTAATTATTAAGAAACTAATATCCTACTTACCTCTAGGAATACATTTCTATGGTAGCACTGTTTAACCACAATCTCCAAGCTCCGATTCAAACAGAAAACACTGGTCCTTACCACTCTTAGACTTGCTATCTTAAGTACCTAATATATTCATCTAATAGTCCACCACAAATCGCAAGACTTACATTTATCAAAGCACAAAGTGAACAATGTAATTTCTCAGATATATTCAGGAACCTACAATGAGTGTCTCCCTATCTAAACTATAAATAAGACAGTTTCCTTACAACGCTCATCTCACCGCAGACCGCTAATTACCTGTTAAATCACTAAAACGACTAAATCCCAACGTAGGGGATACAAACAACACAAAATAGGGAGAGAGCTTAGTGTGCAAAAGATAGCGTTTTCTAAGCTTGTATTAATATATTAATAAACATAGTATTACTTAGGATTAGGGTGACTATTTTCCCCTGGAGTGGAGGTGGAGATTAAAAAATCACTATAATGAAAGATGAAGGCTTCAACCGAAATGTAATAAAGTGCTTACGTGTATTTCTGTCACGTGTACACCTTTTTTTCAAATAATTGATGTTGCGAGTGTGTACACTCGCAACATCAATTATTTGAATCAATGTTTATATCTCACGCGTAATCAATCCCGCTAACACAACTTCGAAGTTCCAGTCGAGGATTGGACAATGCGGTTTTCGGAAATCAGCAGCGGCTTGCCTCTATACCTCATCAGTAAAACTATAACACTACACCAATAGTATTGATTAACCTCAATCTTCTGTAGTGTGGACTGTGGAGTATGTTTCTTTGGTACTTCAATATTACTCACTACTTTAACAACGTGGTCATCTGTTAGAAATTAAGTTAGAACTTATAATGGCACGTTCGCATTCGTTTTATAATTGGGATAAAAGTGATCAGTTATATATAAACTATAAACTCTAGTTGATTTAAATTCAAGTTATTCGGTAACATCGTATCAACGAGCGAACGTCTTTAGCGGGTAATTATCACTAAATATCTATACTACTAAATGCTACTATTAATTACTAATGCTATTATTTATTAATGACTCCAAGAAAGTATAGCATCAATTTTACAAATATATAATCAACGGACACAAACACAGTGAGGAAAACTATCCCTTTACGACATAAATTAAAAGTTCTATGGATCGATCAAAACAATATTCGAGTTACCGAAGTGATTACTTAAACCACTGCGCCTTCCGTGCAGACATTATTATCAATAGTATAATCTACACATATTATCTGCATACATATATATATAAATAAAATGTTGTCTAGTTTTAACAAAATGATGTCTGACTTAGCAAAATAAAAAAAAAATATTAAATAAAAAAGAAATTTCAACGCATACAGAATACTAATGATATTCCCGGCATCAGTTTGTAAAATATATAAAAATAATCTAAATTGACGAAGTAAAAATACAATCACCGCTCCGCCTTCCAATACGTCCACTCTCTTAACAATACGGACCCTACCCGCGGTCGTCCGCCCGCCCAAATGGAATTGAAACTGTGACAATCCAGTTTGCACATTGCACTTTTTCTTTACACCAGCTAGATTTGATTGAGTTCCTCTCCACTTTGTGCTGACATTCGTTTCAACTCAAAGTGATCACGATAGCTTAGTGCATAGTTTTTTGATCGATATTTTCGGTCACAAAGGGTTTCGTTGACGTTTGGACAGGAAACTAAAGACAAAGGCGTTTTTTTTTTAATAATTCCTCCTGAACATTTGCCACTTGTAATTGCTGCTTGACTTTAAATTGATGGTATTTCTTGCTTGTTGAGTATATTTTTGCTGGCAATTTACAAATTCACAATTACGCAGTACTCTTGTTCTCTCATGATTCTGAAGTCTGAAGTCTATTATAATACCTCGTGCTGGAAATATTGTTGATACTGCCTTTATTATTGAACTTAAATACTATTTTTACTATTAGCGAAAATAGACTTTCTTTTCAATTTATTTTGTGCCTTTTTTTTCTTTTCTTTATCTTTTTTTGGTATGATTCTATTTTTTCCTAATGACTCACATCATTATGAGCGAAAAAATAATATTACGGCTCAATGTTAAAGAAAACATAATCTGACAAAGCGTCGATGAGAATTAAAGGAATAACACAAATAAAATGTCACCTGTATAAAAATATTAACCTGCATTACATAAGAACGTTATGACATAACAATACTAGTAAACGCGAGGCGTGTTCGTAAGCGCCCTTCTCCATTTTCCCAATGTGTCCCATATTTTGTATTGACTTACAACTTTCACCGTAACATGTGCGGTTAATTACATAATCTTTAAGAACAATGTGTGATATCAATCTGTCACTTCTTGCCTTCATTTACATGAATATTAATATTTTTTTTCTACCGTAACAGGTTGATAATGAGTGACGGTAAGCTGTTATCATAACCTAAAAAATACAATTCCATTAGCGACACATGCGTTGCCAACTCAAATCAATCACATATGGAGTTCTGGTAAGCCTATTCACAATCAGAAAAGGTGACAATGCCAGTAGTGCTGTTTAACGACGGTTTTTTATATGTTGGTATACTAGACCAGTCGGGCGACACCAGTATTCTGATTGATCAACTTAGATTGAGCGCCGAAACGCTCGAGAACTATTAAAATGTGAATACAATATTAACTCTATCCCATTAAAATACAGCTGAAAATTGAATGCAAGTAGGATAATCTAGTCCTGCGGACAGCGGAGTCCCTGAAACGGTCCGTCCGAGGTAAAATAAAAAAAAACGAACAAGCTACATATACCGAAAGCACATGACTACGTTTGTTTTTGTTCGTGAGTCTCCGCTAGCTCCCGTTTTACTAGTCTGCGTCCTGTATTAAAGGTTGGAAGATATTATAATAAAACAATGAAATGATTGTTATTGAATAAAATTATTAAAATTGAGAAAATGTGTTTATTTTTTTATTAAGTGAGGTTTTATTAGCGGTATACTCTAAATAAATTTACATAAAATACATATCTACGAGAACATTACTACTAGTAAGAAAGATTTTTTTTACCATGTTAAGATATAATTATATTATCAGTGTATGATCATGGAACAAGGAAGTATGGTCCGTACTCTATTCAATCTACTTAGAGATAAGTTAAATTAATAAGAAATATTGAAATTTTTATCTTAAGTTTATAGTAACAAATAATACTTAAGAAGTTTTGAAATCGGTGTTTATTTATTAAAAATGAAATGTGGTTGCTAAAATAAATCAAAATATAAGTTACAGGATTGTGAGGAATAGAGTGAAAGGTTTATTAAACAGTTTTTTTTTAAATTGTGGCATATAACGTTTATCTACAAATGGGCTCCTTCTTTCGTTTTATTTCAGATATCGTACTTCTTAAAGTTTAAATCTACAACACCTCAAAAACCATTAGACTTAAAGTTTTATTTCTTATCTTTTTAATATTTATTTATTTATATGCTTTCTGCAAATACCTTGCATGACATTGTATTTAATGTCGTAAGTTTTTTCTTCCAGTCAATCTCTGAAACCGTTTTCCAAATAAAACATTTATTATTGTAACTGATATATTTATTATACATTTAAGATAATGTAATAAAACGTATTATGTATAATCTCAAATTTTGTTACAAAATAACCAAGACCTTTGTTACAAAAAAAGCAGTAATAAATATGCAGGGCTTAACTTACATTTTTTCTCTACACAGCACTAAATAATCCAGATAAAATCTGACAAAACGTTTCACAAAAGAGATCGTAGGCTCGTAAACATGATTTTTTACCTTACAAAGGTAAGGAAAACAATTATAGCCGGCATTGAGATCTGCTATTAAGTACGGAGTACAAACGTATCTGAGAGCCAGTAATGGCGTGCACTTCAAACAGTGGGGGACTCAAAGAAATCATTATTCCACGAGGTTCCTCGCTCGACCACTTGGAAAGACAAGGATGGCAAAGATATCTATCGATAAATTTGCATTAATTATTGTTCTTTACAATAAACAACATAAGAAAAAACAATTTTGGTAATTCAATAAAAACTGAAATTCAAAACGATGCAGATGTCCAACATTTTTTTTTTTTTAATATTTGACATATATATTTTCTAATTTAAACTTTTCATGTTTTAGTGAGATGCATCATTAATGGTCATCACATAAGCAACATCGACTAAAAATTTAGGCATGTAGCTCTAAAACAACAAACAAAAGAAGAACACAATAAGTATAGCAATAATGATTATAATTTACACTATAAGTACTAAACCTACATTAGTTTTAACATACAACAAACCTCAAATAAAAAGCGATACAGTTTTGTGTGATTAATATAGTATAATTCATAAGTAGGTAAATAAAATGTATCAAGTGTAACATACATTAAATAAAAGTACATAGATACTCAACATTTTTCGAACCATCGATATTACTACTTCCCATCCCTAGATCAGGTACGCTCCGCCGTGGGGTAACGAAGCTAATCTGTGTTCAAGTGTCGACAATTTGAGGCATAACAACAGAAAATAAGCAAGACAGAAGCCATGTCGTACTTAAATTGAGGTTTACTCCTTGTAATGAACGATGTTTATCGACCTATTATTTACAATACGCTTTTCATTTGCACATTTGAATAAATTGCGTCCTTTATTATGGTTGGAGTATCTATGTTTGTTAGACTAGACTGGTGACTTTAATGTAGATGACACTAGTGCTGAGTTTGAATGACAAGTTTTTGTTTAAACATTTAAAAGGTGGTTGTGTGAAAACAAATATGCGTTGAAATATTTATATATACGTATAGTAGACCCCGTGAACAACATAAAGCACTAACATTTTTTAGAAAAATTCTAGATATATCTTAATTTGAAACTAACAAATTGAACTCGAAAATTGACCGATATAGCAAATATTTCGAAACAGAACGAGCTGACATGAATGAAACTATGGTATTTGATGGAATATCCAATTGTTTTTACAGTGCGACTACTGACCATGCGTAGCTTCGACTGGTAATGGAGAGCAACGAACGGTAGTAGTGGGAAAGGCAAGTCGTTAATTGGGGTGAAGGGTTGTCCTTCCCGGATCTTTCCTGGGTCAGACGGGTGATGTACAGGTTTCTCGCATGCTCCTCTCGTTAGGGAAAAGGTTTCTCTCACCTTTAAGTGGACAGGGTCAAAGAAACGTATTCTTGTCTTGCCGGGGCTGGTTGCATACGGTACTCGTACCACTGTAGTGTAAAATGCCGATGAATAATGTTACAATATTATTTCTGCATTGTATTAGTAATAAATTACATATACATATAACAAAATATATCCCTCAAGTTCAATAAAACACATGTATGTGCCAAAAACCAATAAATTATAAAAGCGACTAAGGCACTGCCGAATTCAGTGCGGTAAGCGACAATATTAAGCGCGGGTAAAATATTTTTTACCCATAAATTAAACGAGTGTAAGCGAGTTTTTCATACGGCATTCGCCTAGTATATCACAAAATTAAACGCATAAATTTCGAACAGTTCTACTTGAGATACATATATTTAATCTGGGACGTTTTACACTAAGTTTGAATATACATGTAGATATTTTGAATGTATTGGTTTTAAAATAATACACATATTGAGATAAGATAGGATCTGAATTTGACTACACTGTTGGAAGTCTATTTCAGTTGTAACCTCGAGGGTCATCCCTGGAACGGCAATAACAAATAGGATTATTTCAGAAATATTTTATTTCAATGATGAAATAAATAAAAATTCTTTATTTATTATTCTGTACTTTATTTATTACACTTCAAAAATGTTTCATAGTTAAAGCGAACATATTTCTTATACAAAATATTAAAAACGAACTGGATTGTAATATGAAAATAGAGAAAACTATGCACTTACGTATCCAGCTTATTGTTTGACATTTTCATTTTACGTAACAAATCAAACATTACATTCTTTCGTTAAAAATGCAAGCATTTCATCAAAAACGATAAACACACATTACAACCAATACCTGATACAGTCACTCTTTAAGCAGTGTTCGGTTAAACAATGCTTCTCGTGAAATACTAAAAGTGCAAATGAATAATAAAATAGTGAAAAGCATGTATACATATCACGTCAAAGAAATGCTATTCGTTAGCACCTGCAAGCAATCACTTATCAAAATAGGAGTATATTTTGCTTTAGTGCTTATCGGTCTTGTGTTGATGATAATTCCACATATATTAACAGATAAAGGTTTACGGCATCAACGAGTAAGGTATCCAACAGATCTAAAATATATTCTGTTTTTGAGTCAAACAAAACGACAACATAAAGGTCGTTTTCATGTAAACAAAACTCCAGAGTTTTTGACAGGACAGAGCATGTTTATATCACAAAAATGTCAAAACATTAACTGCTTTATAACTTATGATAAGAATACTCTGACCCATGATGAAGATTATGATGCAGTTGTTTTTGATATAGAAAACCTCAAGAAAATAGATATTGATCGTCTTAATTTAACAAGATCTCCAGAACAAATTTATATATTCCGCTCCTCAGAAGCTCCAGAAAAGTATCCTATTTGCAAACGTGATTTTGACCATTTTTTTAACTGGACTTGGACTTACAAACTTAATTCTGATGTACCACAACCCTTTTTTAGCATTTATAGTAAGAATAATACTATTGTTGGACCTAAAAAGGGAATGAAATGGATTGAAAAAATGAAGCGTAACGACCAATATCCTACAAAAATGCTTCATAAAAGCAAAGCAGTTGCTTGGATTGTAAATAAATGCAAACTCAAAAGTAAACATCAAGATTTTATTGACGAATTAAGAAATGAATTAAAAGGCTATAATTACACTGTAGATCTTTTTGGGTCCTGTGGCACACACAAATGTTCTAGTGCGGTTAAATGCAACAAGATGATTGATAACACCTATTACTTCCAGCTTGTGCTCGAAGAACATTTTGCAGAAGACTACGTGACTGATAATATTGTTAATACTATGTCACATTTTACTATACCTATTGTCATTGGAGCTGGTGACTACCGAAAGTGAGAATCTTTTCAAATTATCTTCCTATAATCTTTTATTATTATTGCCTACACCATTTTCACATTCTTATCCTAGTTGTGTAACTTATCTATATTATATAATGCTATTATTAGTATATTAGCAATCCGCCCCGGCTTCGCACGTGTAGCAGAGCATAGTCGTGTTGTATCAGCCTGTTGCGTTCACTATGTCTGTTGGTATAAATGTAAAAACAGACTCGTAAAAATTTAACTGCTGATCCTACTTGTTTCGGAACGGGTCAATTTAAATCTAGATAATATAACCAGAAAAGTTAGAAAAGTAAATAGAGTACCTATTTACTTTTCTAACTTATCTGGTTATATTCTGCTCCTAGGATCTCACGAAAATACATTAAAAAAAGATAATTACATATTGTGATTGTACAACATTCTAATTAAAATGTGATGTGATGTGCGTGAGGTCTGAGCCATTTCAAGACTCTTAAATTCTTTTGGAAATGTAAATAATAATAATAACTTGACACATCTCACACACGTCTCAGTCTGATTGGTTGATCATACTTTATTAATTCATTACCTATTGTATGTCGTACTTTAATTTTTCTTAACTATTCAATTAAATAATCTTAAACTAAGTTATGCAATTTCATACTTACATTTCGTCTAAATATATTATGTCAGATTTACATATCTGATTTACTAATTTTAAAGGTTTAAAGCGTAAAGTACCGAGTTCAAAAATTTATTATATTTTCGATAGTTTTATGAAAACATGTAAAACGTGAATAAGGTCATGCAGCCCACCCAGACTTTATGCCGCTTGGCCTACTATTGGGCTTAATATGGATAATTTACTATTCAAATTGTGATATTGTTTTCAAGTAACATAGTTCTCACTTTTAATATGAAATATATACGTAGTCTAGTATTTCCTTACAAACTGGATTATATTTTCAATATTTTGACTGACTAGTGAATAGCAATTATAACGCCCATACTTATTGATGTAATTATTATTTCAATTTTTTACGCGATAAACATTACATTACATTACGTCATTACCATTATTTTTATTTTTCTTTCAGCTTCTTACCACCCGGTGCCTACGTAAATGCCCAAGCTTTTGATTTGAAAAAATTAGGAGCTCTCATAGACTACCTCATCAAAAACCCTGATATGTACGACTATTTCTTTGACTGGAAGAACCATTATTATTACAAACAAAGTCCAAAGTCCCAGGTGTGTAACTTGTGTGATAAACTAAACAAGAAAAATAAAACCGCCAAAAGTTACAAACATTTCCGGTATTGGTGGAACCCAGATTATAAAGATATTTGTGAGAGGATGCGCTTGTACAAGATTTTTAACAATGATAAATGAAATAATATACTATAGTAATTAAGTAGCGAGTACTCAAACAACACGCCAGGTAGCGACGAAAATTACGTGCATGAAAAAACGTAGCTTGTAGTACCGATTAATAAAAGGAATGTATTGTAAGATAATGTATAGAATACAATATGATTAAACTAGTTATAGTATTGGTCAAATATAAGAGCATATTGTTAATGAATCTTAATAAGAAAATAATGATAATAAAGACTTTTTGACCGACCACAATATTATTAAATTTTAATTACGTCAAGAAGTAAAGACTAGTGATAGTTTATACAAGGTAATTCACAATACTTTCAAAAACGAGCTTTTTTTAAATGGGAAATAAATAGAGTAGATACCTCAAGAGTTAAAAAAAAGTTACAATACGAACTTTCCGTCCGCATCACTAAATCTTAGCTCCCATCAAGGTTTCAAACCCAACACAAGAAGATTATGTTGTGTAGTTATGGAATGCCTGTTAACATACGTTGTATAACGATACCAGCTCCAGGGTAGGTACATAATATGACAATATAATTGAAGAAACAATTTGAAAAATAAATTAAAAATATACATGGTAAATTATTTTTGAATTTTGCCCAGGTAGCGCTGAGGTAGACCCTAAAATACTACTATCAAATCTAACGTTCTAATACGGAATAGTTGATCTGGGTTTGATTCAAAGAACGGGAGACATTAGATTTTTCAGGACGTGAGTTTTTCACGAAATATTAAGTTACAGTCCCGGTTTTTGGAATCCTGCTTGAAAAATCAAAATAAGTTTGCTACATGGTCCTACATGGTAGAAATTTTTTACTTCAATTAAAATTTTTCAATGATTATGTAATACTATGCACTTAAAGCAAATAAGTGGATAAAAACAGGAGGAAGAGTTTCAAAATATCATCGATAATTCCTGTAAAATGACTACAATTTATTTGTCGATATGCATAGTATGACATTATATTAACACTAGTTAACTGCCAAAATAAACAGGTCAAAAATTCGTTACTTTTCGACCTTTGGAAAAAAAATGCCTTGCTAAAGTCTACTGTGTTGGAATAAATCTATGACTACCTGGTCTATTTCATACATTTCATCATTATTGTAAAATCAGTTTTACAATACATTATAGAGCCTCATTTGTTTTAGCTGGAGATTGCTATTACAAATATTTCTAACAATATCGCCTCATAATTAACCAACACGCGTCCTTAGTCTAAATTACTAGCTGTGGCCCGCGACTGAAATTTTTGATCGGGAACCCTACACTTTGTCGGGATAAAAGCCTATGTGGTATTCCAGACTGTAATCTATCTCTGTGCCAAATTTTATTCAGATCCGTTCAGCCGTTGAGACATGATTGAGTAACAAACATCCATCCGTGGGTGAACGATCAACGTCATCGATCTCTATACTTTTGCTGACCATCACTCGACATAAAAAACACCTTCACGGTATACGTCAACTTATACCGGGGATTTATTCTATTAATTTCTAGGTAAACGTTATATAGCAAGTACTAGCTAGCTGATGAGGAAATGAATATTTACCAGATAATTTTAATATTTAATTCTTGTCTCAAATAATCTAACAAAGGCTTATGTAATCCATATTATTTTCACTACCCTCGCACTCCCTTCAATTTTGCATTAAAAGGAGTGCCGATATCACTCCTCTGGGACGCATCTGTGATCGACATCTCCCAACTCAGATTTATTATTGAATACTTTTTAGCTTTCTTATTCACTCACAATGAGGGAACATCTATCTTCTTTACATTCAATGTTTTGTGCGTCTTATTTCGTTTTGATCGCATTGTTATGGTAACTGGATGGATCTGCATTGTGTGCTTGCGTTTACTTTTGAATTATTCGTGTTCGTTGTGACGTAAGATGTGGGTGAATTCCGTAGCTTGCACTGCAGTTATCTTTCAAAACCATTCAATTTCACAAACACAATTAAAATGGAGTAAAAACAGGAATGACAAACCAGTGTGGGTATAATTAAATGTAAAGATGTAAGAACTGAAAAGTTTTATTCTTACTGAAACTAGTGAATATTTTAGAGGTTTGTAAAAACATGTATGCTTGAATTTTTTAACAAAAAAGCGTAAAACCTTTGTGGTAACTTTTCTCTATATTTTAAGAATCTACCAAATATATTTAATATCGAATACCACTTTCTTTTTATAAAATTTGTGTATATTATACGTTCCACTACTTCAGGCTGGAAACAAACTTTCGAAGTTATGGTGTTCGATTAAAAATTAAGAATAATAATCAGGAACCAATTATTTAATTATTCATTTATTCAAAACTTAACTTGAATAGTATTTCTTATGCCTGCAATTTATTTTCTGAACAATAAATGTGTACCTCGTTATATTCACAAAGTAGAGAATAGGACATTTTATCTACAAATAATACATATATCTACTGCATTTATTAGTAAAGCACTAACAACCAAAAATAAGAAATACCTACTCATAATACTAAATCGGAAAGCAATAAATAAACCAACCTCATTAATTTACAGCTCCTATCTCAAAAGATCACAGTGCATGCGATAAAACCATACAATAATATTACGTATTAATATGAATTTTAACATTCAGAGCTATATAATAAATTGCAAACCACACAGCTCATCCATTACGACCACAAATAAATACCACATAAAAGGGTGACTAAATAATCTGAGATTTTATATACATACTGTCTCAATATCACCCTCGTTGCTAGATTCAATATCCATGCAATTTTTTGCATTATACTGATTCCACCTTGTCCAGTTGCTAAATGTTAAATCTAATGTCACGTTAGAGTACGAAAGACCTAATAACCGTATCTTCGTGGAGTGGAACAATGAATGTCTTCTGTTTCCCGAATAGTTTAATCGTTGGAGAGACATGCTTTGGCACGTATGGGGCGGCTCGCCCAGAGTGATACCATGGCCTCACAAAAAACCGGCAGTGAAGCAATGCTTGCATTGCTTTTCGCCGAGTGAGTGAGGTTACCGGAGGTCCTATACCTTCCCTCCCTCTCCTCTCTCCCTCTTTCAGGCTTCCCCTACTCAAACCTTAAAGGCCGGCAACGCACTTGTGACTCTTGAGTTGCAGGTGCCCATGGACGGTGGTAGTCATTTACCATCAGGTGACCCGTCTGCTCATTTGCCCCCTATACCATAAAAAAAAATCTATGTCAAATCTTCAAAATGCTGACAATATTAAGCTCTTATATTCGACACTTTTCACTCTATACACACTAGATTTTCTTTAAGTATGTCTACATAACATGTGCTACTAAAAAAGTTAGTATTCTGACTTTTCAGTGATTGTAACCTACAAAATCTGCCATCTAGTCTACGACTAATGTCAAATGATTTTAAACTCAGTATTTTATTATATTAAGTAAGTTTTAATACAACACTTAAAACATTATGAACCGACAGTCTTTCTTAGCTTTCAATTTAAAATTAAATTAAACTGTATTAAGCCACTGAGTCGAGGGCTCTGATCTGCCAAACATACCTAAATTAACTTGTTGCCCAATGACTTTCATAATGACAAGATTATATGATAAATAAATAAAGAAAACAAGGAAGAAACATATCTATTCGTCAAGAACATGAAACAGTCAGGAAAACGTATCTTCTGACTTACTGCTATTTCGATTACCACGGCAGCGTAGCAGCCCCGCATATTTGCCTAATGAAGGCATGCGAATTTCTGCTTAAGACTAGAACGCTTTAAATCAAAAAAACAAATTATGCTATTGATTTGTATGTTGTGTTCATTATTTTATTGTTCGTTTAAGAAACTGAATATATTCGTAATACCCTTGTACCTACTTTGTACATTACAGTACTATCCCCATTGCACAGAAAACCTGTCGACTGTCACTGGCAGGTAAAAACATAGAAATAGAGCTACACTGCAATCGATCGGCGATAAAAACTTAATAACAGGACATTGACAAATTTCAACATTTAAAAATCAGACAGTACTACAATCCACATATATCATTGTCACCCTGACGAGATTATATCTCGAGCAGGCAGCAACTTTCCGAACCCAATCGGTCGCCTGGGACGCAATCAGTTATTTAACGCTGCCCACGGAGTAGAGTCATATAACCAAGTATGTGTATATCAGGCTTTAGGAGTTATAGTTAAAATAACGAGTTAGTGGCTAAAAATATTGGATCAACAGTTATTAATATTTTTCTTAATACTGTTGTGCTAATTTTATCAAATCATACTAACTTTTAAACTTTCGCGTTCCATTCCATAATTATGTACACATACGGGAATTAATGCGATCACGAAATAGATGTTAAATACCTCTGAATTGCTTGAAGTTTCGACCAGGTTGCACTGGCCGTGGTCAAAGGCTGGCTGGCTCAGTGTTGCCCGCCCTCAGTCGTCCTTTGTGTTGTTGTGAATGTTTATAGATATATAGGCAAAGGAAATGAGTCATCGACATGATAGAAGGTAAAGTTAGACAATTAAGAATACAAACAATGTAAGACCCGCTTTCCTAGTAGCTCTAATAAAAAATCTATAAATATACATCACTGCAAGACTGCAAGAATTCCAGCTAGTGACAGTACCCACACCAAAAAAAATTGCTTGGGGGGTTAAAAATATATAACACCAAGTCGATAAAAATCTACAAGATGCGTTGGTTGAATCAGTAATATAATACTCATAACCACAATAACAGATCCTATAATAATTCAGCGCGAGTTTTAACCACCTCGATCATTACTCCACAATTAATCAATCATCCCTCTATTAGCATTTCGAGTTGCTTTCCATTACTTAATCAGGGCAATAAGTCAATTTACACATACATACACACTAGGTATTAGTGTAGCATTCTGTATATTGTAAAACTTTTTTACTTAAGATTAAAAGTTACCAACGCAATACAATGTCATATTGTGGATTTCAATGACAATAACAAATTGTAACAGCTGGTTAAATGAATGTGTCAGAGGGTTTGGACTTAACGTCAACAACCAGTTCGCGTTACAGCTATGGGACCCTGACCTTTGTTTCTTTTAACCTTCGAGTGATACCACACCGGGGCTATCGGTGAGGCCGTATGTCGGAGTTAAACTGATTTTAACCACACGGTGTGCCATACTGCACTTATAATAAGTGTACCGTCAGGGTTACGACTGTATGTCCTCAACGGATCAACCAATCCATTTGTATAAGCTATATGAGAGTATATATTTCCATCGGGTTCTTCTCCTTACTACTACCTATCCCTGTGAATATACTTCGATTTTTCCCAGCTCCCAAAGTACCCGGTTGACGACAAAAGGCTTGGCCCCTTTTACCAAGTTATAGTTGGCCAATTGTACTCGTAGGACACCATACACCTTGGAATAAGGAAGTGGATGGATACAAGAGTAAGGAACGACAAATAAAAGATGGATGGACTGCGTGGACGAGGATATGGCTAGAAAGGAAAATGGAAAAGAAAACACTTCGCGCCGACCCCAAATAATTTTGTGAAAAGGGCAAGATGATGATTATGATTCGGGGATACAGGATGAATGAATACGGTTTTCCCCTTCCCGGAAATTTATAAAAACAATTACCACAATGATACATGTCACTTACTTGAGAACGATTTTAACATAAATAAATAGTGTGAGGTTTGTCACTTTTACTCATCTAGTGCATTCAGGGAGATTGCAGTAAGTACTTATTTCATTGTTTTCATTATTTCAGTCCTAAATGCACTAAACGATTTTACATTTTTTACATTCAACGGTAACTTTTTGTAAATCTGTGCTCATCTGGGTTCATGTTTTTGGTAGGACTTTCAAACTGGCACGACGACTAACTGCTGTTAGAGATTTGTTTAAATGTTATAAATGTTATAGATAGATAGATAGATAGATAGATGTACTCTTTATTGTACAGAGCAGTAGATTACAATATTTATGTTATACTAGCAGCGCCTTGCGGTTTCACCTGCATAAGTCCCGATCCCGTGGGAATATCGGGATAAAGTAGCCTATATGTTGAGCCAGGTCTTCAGCTATCTACATACCAAGTTGTATCGGTTTAGTAGTTTTGGCGTGAAAGAGTAACAACATCCATCCATCAATTCAAACTTTCACATTTATAATATTAGTGGGATTACTTTGGATAGTTTTATGGAGATCCCTACGGACAAATATGCATGTGTTAAAGATATATATTTGTTGTACATATTACCTTTAGTTAGTATGAATTTTTGTATTTCAAGTTTGTTTAGAACTAATCTAATTAAATATATTGAATAAGTAAATAGTCGAATATGTTGACTAGAAACAGTTTCAACTGCGGGTTCAGGTGCGTATTTGCATGGGAACAACGAATGTTTAACACGGCTATGCGACGATACAATGCAGAAGCCTCTACCATTGCTTCAGTAGTTATTCCTACTTATTAACCAATACCAATAGCAATACGTATTTACACTCGACTTCTTCAGATCTACTATCAATCCTTACTAATATCATAAATGCGAAAGTAACTCTGTCTGTCTGTTGCCTTTTCACGCCAAAACTACAGAACCGATTTAAATGAAATTTGGTACACAGAGAGTCTAGAGCCTGAGAAAGGACATAGGCTACTTTTTAATGCGAAAAAGGTGTGTAAGGGGTTGAAAGGTGGGGATGAAAAGCGGTATGGAAGTATTGTCAATTAGCCTAAATAATTAAAAATTCTACCCAAAGACACGCGGACGAAGTCGCGGGCACAGCTAGTTCTTACTAAAGGCAATCTTGTGTATAAAAATATCTTGTTAATCAGATATTATTTTGGATATATTTGGATTTGCAATGGCGGACAGTACGTTCCAAGTGAGGTATAGAATATAGGCTTATTAATATTATTAAATGCTAGCAACCCGCCCCGGTTTCGCACGGGTAGAAGAGACATCTTCAACAATCATCATCATATTTCAACCATTTTACAAAAAAACTTTAACAAATTATATACCACATGGCCACATGCCTTTTACCAAGAAGCCTGTTCGAGTTCTCAAAGTAGTGGTGTCAGTGCATTAGAGACGCAGGTGCGTGTTTGTTAGTTAACACCAATATATCGTGAAATCTCGCATTCCGATTCAATTACAGAGCCTCCTCTACTGCACAATCTGAGTTTGGATATTCTAGTCACTTTGACTAACCATTTTGGTTAACATACAGCTCGCATCTTAACTAACTGATCTGTCCAATGATAGTGTACGCCTAAGCGCATAGATTTCACCTGTTTTAATCGCGTTGAAATTTGTGTGCTTGATATACTCCATTATTTGTGTAGTTAACAGAATTTGGAACCCCGTTTTACTTTTAAGGTTGGGACAGACACCGGGCAGGGGGGGACGGCGACGTGGCGTGTGTAACATCTTCTATATTAACTAGTACATAAACTACTAACGCCACGACGGCGACGCCAACGCCATCCCGCCGGCCCGTTGTTTGACTCAGCCTTTAGGGTTTTTTTTAGAAAAAAAGTACTTGGGATTTTGTCACCAACGTCCTGCCCTGAATACAATCGGGCAGGCTAAATACGAATGAAGCAGTAAGAATTGTTTTTGATGGTTAAAATAAATTGTTCAACAGGCCTCAAGAAATTAAATATTACTTATATAATAATAGAGTATTTTATTTTCAAATATTAATTCGTTATTATTTTTATTCTTCTTTAATTGCCAAACCAACATTTAAAATAATTTATCTGGCGCTAGAAAAACAATGATATCACAAGTGGTTTTTATACCAGTTTCTGTAGAATATTTCAAACCATTTTAAGATGATTTGACTTGACAGTCTACTACTGTATTCATGTCAAATACAAAACAATACAATTTATATCATTATTTTAGGCTTCATAAAAATCTTATCTGTATCTGGTGGTCATCAATAACTAATAATACGTAGATCACCAGCTCAATACCCGCATTTTTGTTGCGAATAAGTACAGAAAGAGTTATAAGATTAATAAAATATTAAATTTCTTGACAATAATCAATAAATATTAGGCTTGCAAAGAATATTCGTCAAATATTCGGTATTCGGCCTATCTGGCTACTTTCATACTATTCGGCAAAATACCGATTATCTTCATACAATTCGGCTGAATACCGAATACTAGGTTTTTTTTTGGTGAATGGGTGAGTCGGTGCGGGTCTGATTACAGCAATAGGGGCGGGAGAGTATTTTTTTTTTAAATTTGTTGTATTATTAATAAAAAAATATTTTTTGTGTTCTTCTTTTTTTATTTTCTCAATAAAATACTTATACATAATTAACATCCATAATGTGAAAAACAACATCTGTCTATGCATTTTAATCGTAATAAAAATTTAGAAGTGGAAGATTGTGGTATAGAGAAATAATATTTTTGAATTTGCAGGCAATAGTTGCAAATAGAGCAATAGGGCTCTGTTTCTTCTGCAGAATTCTCCTCTTAGCAATCCATGAAAGAAGATAGACGCACTTGGGTGGGTCGTTGTAAGAGGCGTTAAAACAGTGAAAAGGAGAAACAAGAAACAAAAATGTCGATAAAAGTTTCCTGCTTCGCGTCAGCCGAATAATCGGCTATTCGGCCAGGAAGCTTGTAGAATATTCGGCATTCGACATGTCGCTGAATACATTATTCTTCACAAGTAAAATAAAAATGTAAGTAAATAGTCCTATTTTGTCCATAATAGAAGAAAGAAAGAAAAGATATACTTTTTTTTTATTCGAAAGTGTGTTTATTTGATTGTTTGTTTGTTATGCTTTCATACGCTAAGTACTCAACCAATCATCATGAAACTGTGTACCTACGCATGTTGTCATGGATATCTTTCATCCAGATTCGATAACAAAATTTACATCGAACTCACAAACAGACAAGATGGCAAGTAATCAAAATAATATGATAAATTGGAATCAGTAATTACTCATTACTCATTACTTTATTGCATTCCATAATTACATTGATAGGATGTTAAATATAAAGGTAGAACTATTTATGGACCCTGTTGGGCACAGCAAAGTTTTCATTAGGAGAAAGGAGGAAGAGAGCTTTTCATAAGAATAAAACTAAGAGTTAACTATATCCTGTTAATTCCATCTTAAGACATTAATAACATTTTGTTTCAATAGTAAATATTTTTGTCCTAGAACTCACCTACGTCAAAGGCACTTATGAAGTAATCAAGTCAGCCTGATGAATATTCGAGAACGCTTGACACTCGAGCTGGAGAGGGTGCCACTGAGCTAGCGATTTGAATTATGCCTGGTCAGGCCCTCGAGGACTTGCCGTGGTGATAATTAAAATATAGGGTCATGGAAGACGAATAATTTTCTGCAAAGATTTTATATATTTTTTGTGCAATGCCTGTTCAATTAGTTATGGCAAGTGCATCATTAGCATTAAGTTGCAAGCTCCGAGTTAACTTAAGTTTTACGCCTCCCATTTTCCACATCGTTAATTTGCTGTTTTATTAAAACCCTAAGCTTTACCCCGCTACATATATTATTCAACACTATTCAGATATAGCTGCTGGCAGATTATGTGCAATCTACGTTAATATTTTGTTAAAATTTGGAAAAATACGCTCAGGACCGGCAGCCCAAGTCTTAACTATGTATATAAAACAGTTCATATTCATTTCTTAAATTAATTAACCAAAATTCAGAAGTGTTATGTAAGTTAGCAGTGAACAAAATCATTTTTTCAGTGAAGAAATAATGTTAACAATGCTCTAACATATAAGTGATATGATGACATGAAAGAAAACATAAATAAAATAAATATAAGCAAGCGCGAAAAAACACTAATAATAATAACTTTTACACATCTTACACACGGCCGTCTGATCCCAAATTAGGCAGAGCCTGTACTATGGTAACCAGACTGGTGCTAAACATACTTACATATTTCTAAATACATACATTATTATATATAAATTACACCCAGACACAGAACAAATGATCATGCGCATCACACATTTATTTGGGTGGGAATCATACTCAAACATTATTTACTACTAGGAGAAAAGTAGGAACAATTAATGAGACTGATGAACTTGCTTTTCTGAGCATAACTTCTCAAATCGAGGCTCAAATTAAAAGCTACTCTTATTGAAATCTTCTTCTTTAAAAAAAAAAAAGATTACACGACTGAATGGTGTCATGAAACAAAAGGAGATTTGAAGAATCCTTGGTTGAGGTACTGTAAATAAATACTGAAAAATGTATAGGTCTTGTCGGCGTCGTCGCAAGTCGCAGCGTACTTAGCATATCGTCGAGATAGTCCGCTCGAATATTCAACAGCTCTTTGTTGCTGACCCTACTTACTTACTGCAGTATGGTAATGACGTCAGTTTGTTTGTTGTCTCATACAGTTCGATTTTAACCTCACTAAATAAATACAACACATTTGTAAATATCATATATGTTGTCGCCACATCAAAAACTCTTACTTATTTTATTAAAAATAGGGCCTAACTATAATAGATGATTGATAACACAGTTCACTATTTAATGAAAATAAGTTAATAGATATTATTTTGACTGGTTATACCGGTAACGCAATATTAACAAATTGTCTGATTATAAAAGGGTAGGAATATGTTTAGAACTTGGACTTGAGTGCAAACAGAGGTACGAACAACTTGGCAGTTACTGTTAGTTAGTGATTTTCATAGTTTATATCAGTGGTTGTGAGACTGTTTCTTACATATATCAACTGCCATTAATGTTTTGTAAACTCCTTTTTTTAGAAACTATGACCAGCGGTAAACGATGCTCAGGTTTAAGCAGATTATTATGTTAAATCACGGTTGCCTTAGTTATAAATTGCTCGATTAGAACCTTTCTTTACCAATAGCTATTCTTTCTCGATTATTGAAAGTGCAGACTTGTACTGAGTCTATTGGAATGAATCACTACTCCAGTAGTATCGATCAAGATTGTCTGAAGAATCAAAATGGAATCGGGTCCGGTTCCCGACGCCCGCCGACTCTGAGACGGGCAGCGCGCCTAGGGCGTCACCAAACGCCGTTTGGTAACTCCTGGAATAAAGCATAAATACGGTACAAACTGTAAAGTGATATCTAACTACTATTATGTACAATAATAACCTTTATATTTTATTATCACCAAAACACCATCTACCTTTTTTCGAAGGCGTTTTGCTCATAAATATCAGCAACTTATTAAAACAATATCTATTCAATAGGTGACAAAGGCCTAACCTTTTAAAATAATAGACCCTTTGATAGTGAATACTGATGCGTTCAATGGAATGTTAACAGTTTTCTATCACATTGTTTACTTAAATCAATTTGAGGGTATTCAAAAATTGGAATTTAACTATTATTTTTAAAAGTACGTATTGTTAAAGTTGTCTTTTTTAATAGCGCGAGATGAATTAAAAGTTTACATTGTAATAAGTAGGTAAATGATTAACTAATAGTTACAGTTTTGGGAGAGATATTTATATTTCGTCGAATTTTTATTGTTTAATCACTAAAGTTATACGAAATTTATTTAATTGTGTTTGTGTTATTAAACTTACTTTTATAAACGTTCAAAAATTATTATAATAAAAAAGCTAGAAACTGTAAGAATTTTTTAGCAGAGGTAATATGACGCTGATATTCAGCTAACAAACTTAGCATGCGTACTACTTGAACGGTAAATTAAACATTTATGGTAACGAAAAATGAAGTATGTATTTTTTACCTTCTAAAAGTCTATTATTTCAATCTTTTTATTTACGATAATTTAAATTTAAAGTTCGTCAGTGAATTTTAGCACCCAAAAGTAGCGCTAACTTATTCTGAAGTTTTTACAAGAAACACTATTCATAGTTGCTTTTACAGCTAAAGTTTTAAAGGAATATTTTTTACTGTTTTCAGAAACTATGTTAATAGCTTTTCAATTATACCGGTTGGAAGTGCCACCAGATGAGTTACAATCCACTCTGAAAAAATCACTGCTCACCGTTTGGAGTTCGCTTTAGTACTGCTTAGTACCTCTAGTAGCAATACTTAGACCTTTAGTTGTAATCCTAGTTTGTAGTTTTGATCTACGGTATCTAGACTTAATATACTTAAAATCATCCTCCGCGCCTCCGCGCCTTTTCCCAACTAAGTTGGGGTCGGCTTTCAATCTAACTACGATCGCCAAACTTTGATATTTTACGTGAAGCGACTGCCATCAGACCTCCACAACCCAAGTACTAGGCGATATCGAAGTTCTGTAGTTAGACCAGGTTGTCGGACTTCTTTTTTAGGGCTCCAACTACCCGTAACGAATGCCACAGATGTTTGTATGGCACCCGGGACCGACAGTTTAACGTGCTCTCCGAGGCACGGAGGGGTCTCAATTTGTTAAGAATGGTCACCCATCCTAGACTGACCTGGCTAGTAATACTTAACTTTGTAATGTGTTAACCTACTCGGTTATCACTTAGTCACGAGCCCCTCTTAATATACTTAATATACTTAAAATAATAATAAAAAATATGTTGAGTGTGAATACGATTGCAAAACAATAATAAACATTATAATAGATGAGTATATTTCACAGGGAGACCTACACCGCAAATTGAATTGAAAGTAAATTATTAGTATTGAAAAAACAATACTTATTATACTTAATATTAATTTTACAATTTATTCCATAATTTCTCTCAATTGCACAATTTGGCAACGTAAAACATTGATCAAACACGGTGTAAAATCTCTCCAACACTTCATACTAAAGTGATTTGTTTTTACTTCAGTACAATATTAAGTTAATAATTATCGTTACCCGAACTGCTATTTATACCCAAACTTTCCATGACATTGGTTTTATAAAAGAGATCTCCCCTATCCACCTATTTTACCTAGTTCCGAGTAACATGTTGGGAATAATACAAACACACGTAATTAAATGTTAAATTTATTGACATGCATAATATAAAAATATACATACATTTTACAGAATGGCTATAAAAATTAAAAATAACTTTTCTCATTGCAGAAGCGTTTGAAACAGCGGTTGCGTAGGCTATGGTTCAGGCGTTGCCATCGAGTATTTGGGGATTCGAACCATACCCAGTACACTACCGATAGCTTATTTGAATAGGTTAATAAGTGTACTAGTAATGTGTAATATTCTTTAGCTAAATATTACTAATTGTAATTTTTTGAAGTGAAAACTTCTTTAGCGGCGTTGTGCACTTTTTGGGATGGGTAAAAAATGTTAAACTCGCGTCAGGACACGTGACCCTGATCGTAAATTCATAAGGCGGAGCCGTGTTTCTTATATTTAAAAAAATATAACATTCGAAATTCAAACATTTATGAGCGGCCAGGAGCGCAGAACTTCCAGTGTACCCTATGTATACATTTAGATATGTTATTACCTACTTCTTATTTATAACCTAATTATATATATACAGATGTGTATGTATGTGTATGTATATACAAATACATTGTGAAGTTATGTTTTCACTTCTGACGTGCAGTCCTACAACTGACTGTTTTTTTTTTCACTTATAAACTTTCAAAATGCAACAAATACAGAAAAAAAAACCAGTGTGTGACATACCATTTTGAATACCACTGTAAAGAAAATAATCATCAATGGGAACTGTATGCTTTAATAACAAATAATTTGATAATGATAAATTTACATTATTTTACGGTTCAGAGACTAGTCCATACGCTCGTCATAGCTCGCCATGCACTTTAATAGCATTTAAATGAATACAAAACTATCTAACTCTTTTGCTGGAAAGCTCACATCTAGAAAAATCTGTCAATCAGGACTACACGTTAGAAGTGAAAACACACACATCTGTATATATATATCTGAGCGTGACGGTCACGCGAGTTCAGTTTTTTTCCCATACCAAAAGTGCCCAACGTGAGAATATAGCTGTATGCTTATTTTAAGGTCTCACTTAAAAAAGAATATAGTAGGTATGGAATTTCCTTTAAAACATGTTAGCCATTTCCAGAATAGGGTTGATTTAAACAAATTACGCTCAAAATCAATTACTTGAAATTACTATATCTGGCAATCAGACGGATAAACATATCTAGTTTTTCGATTCTATTCCTGTTAATTGTTTTTTTATTATTGTAAAAATATTTTCCTAAATAGTTTTTTAAAATTTGTCTAACTCAGAAATGTTGTTGTAGGAAAGCACCTCTTCGTAAGTTTCTGCTCCTTTTGGTAGACATTTTTGTTTTAAAGGACCAGGATGCCACCATTTCCTAAAGTTTTCATAAGTGCTGAAGGAGCCAAACTTCTTGTAATCATTTAATAAAGTACATAGTTGACAGAAGCCTTTATTCTGGTCCACTCTCTTTATTGTGTATAGTTTCGCCCAGTTGAAATATTCCCGATATTTTGCTGGTGTCTTTATAGTGTGGGCTATTATGGAGGCTAACTGTACTTCGTTCAACCCTTGGTAGTTAATGTAAGAGCCCTCTGGCAGAAACCTGAAAAAAAATTAATTTAAAAGTACTTCCTTGTGGTAGCAAAAAGAGCTCCACTACTAAACTAAACGTTTCTAAATCTTTTTATTTTTGTATATTCTTATACATTCTTAAAAGGGCTAAAAATGTTTACTACGACTCAGTCGGTGATGCAAGTATCCACCGGTTAAGGAAATTGCTTCTCATAAGGCAGCCTGAGTGATTAATTATATTTGTGATCTTAGTACTGTAAAACAATTAATGAGATCTTTTATATTAATAAAAATAAAAAATACCTTTCTATTGATAAATAAATGTTTTTCATTTTTTTTAATTATCTACCATTAGAGGTGGAACATTTTCTTCTAATTAAATGCAACAACTAATGCAATTAGAAAAAGAATTATTGAAATCGGTTCACAAATGGCACAAGATATCGCTTACCATAAAAAAACAGTCGATTTATTTTTTTTATTTTTTAAGCCATTGACGCACGATGGAGATAAGAAACTAAGGAGAATTGATGACTATTTATCAGTTTTCATTTCATTAAACTTTTAAAAATTTGAGTAAATTCTTAATTTTTATTTTTATTTTAATTTGTTTTATAGATAAGAGGAAAACATACAGTGATATATACATTTGATTACAACTATATAAAAAGCTAAATACCATTTAAACGTTTTCACATGTTAGTGTCTAAAACTTACTTTAGAGATGCAATAAATTTGATAAATTTGGTAACAAAACTATTTCTGAAAGTGAAAAAAAGAAATAAAAATGAAAATAGAAAATCCGTTAATCCGTCATAGAACCATTAAACCACGATTGCGATAAGACGTCTTTGAACTTGTTAGGTTTGGTTTTGAATAAGTCAAGGTTCGGGAAGTCAGTCAGAATCGCGCCCTAAGGAGTCGTTTACAAACAAACATACAAGTGAACCTAATATAAAGCGTGTAAAAATATGTTCGTTGAATACTTACTTGGTATAATCAGCACCACCGACGACAATAGGGACAGCGTCATTGTCGTATGCCATTAAAACTTCCTCAGTCAAATAATCTTCTGTAACACTGGCTTCAATTGTCAAGTAAAAGTAATAGTGCCTACTAATCGCAGCCAAACATCCTTCTGGGGGACATGGCAGGTTCCCACAACCATATATATCAAGACTCAAATAATGATCCTTTAAAGCTGTTTTTAACTTTTTTACGGAAATTAAATTCATTCCTTTAGGGTTACAATAATTCATTAGCCATATAACAGCCTTTGTTTTAGTGTTCACCTCGTCAATATTGTTTACAATAGGCGATGATAACTCGGAATTCTTGGGCCATTTTACTTCAGTGCTTGGTGCAACCACAGTACCATTATTAGCCTTTACCTCTATAAAAGGATTGAAAATATCGGATCCAAACTTGTAAGTCCAAGTCCAATTGAAATAGTTATTAACTACGGTGCTGCATATAGGGTAGTCTTTTGAGGGTAATCTTGAATAAAACACATACTTCTGATGTGGAGAGCGATGCCTCGGAAGAAATCGACGCAGCCACCGATGTAAAAGACCAAAATGTAAAACAATAGCGTTAAATTGCTCGTATCGTCCATTGAGAAGAGATTTATTTGCTGTAATGTAACAATTGACGTCCTTGCATCCATTGTCAAGTAAAATACCTTGACCTTCTTGTAGTTCAACAGTGCTATTATCTACTGTCCACAGCAGAATATATTTCAGGTCATCCCCGAATCTCTCAACAGATAAATCCTGAAGTTTGCCTCTATATCCTTGCATTTGAGCTACAGTACTATAAGCGGTGTGGAAGGAATAAAACGCGAGAGCGACGTACATAAATAGCCCACTAAAACTGACGACGAAAAATAATTTTGCAAAAGTTTCGGTACGAGAAACTAAATACATTTTTGCGAAGTTGGTACGGGCCGCGTCGCTGGAACAATGGAAAGAAAAGTCGGCTTCATCTCGATAAATAACAAAGAATGCGTCCGCTGTCTCATTAAATGACAGCCAAAACAAAAAATTCTTTTGACTCTAAATAAACAAAGAGACAGTGAGTTATGTCCTGCGTCGACACACACATTCTTTAAGAATTACGGTGAATTGATTGACAGCATTGCAAGGCAATCATTTTATTTAAATAACGGCCTTTCAAAACTACACAAACTGTAATAATGTCTATAAAATCATAATTAACTTTTTTATGTGTAATTACGCCATATCTCTGCCGTCTGAAAAATGATTTTAATAATATTTTTTATTAGGCAGGTTCTACCTTCACGGTTTGACGACATAAATATTGCAAAAAATATTTGTGGAAAAGTCGTTTAGAAGTCGTACCAGGCTTGGTGCTTAAATGTACATTAGAACTTTGATGCCAGCGGTAGGTCCTGCACCCAATATTTTAGGTCAGGAAAAATCTAAATGAAGGAGGCCAAGTGATTGTGATTGCTTTCAGTTAGGCCTCGATTTCCAAGTGCCAAGGCTGAGTATTACAGCAATAGTTAAAAATGTCCTTAAATCGGTGCCTTGGAAAACAAATACAATTAATAGATAACTCGTTTTCCCATACGAGATCTTGAAATAAGATTACTTATTTAGTTATAGCTCATAACTATTGCAGTAAAAGTAATTTGTCTACGAAAGAATCCTTCAAACATATATGTGTCCTATTTCTTTATACCAAACATCTAAAATGTTAAGTCGTGAAACCTCTCAAAGGAGATCCGTCTGTCTGTCTGTTCGCAGCCAAAAAGCTCTCGAGAAAATTTTTCTATCAGCCGATGTCTCCCTCTATTTGCTAAGACCTGTTTCGTTAGAGGCATTGTTTGTTTCCATTAGACTTTTCATGTCATAAGATTCATTTCATTCGAATCTACTTTCAAATCCTAGAAATATCATTTTAATGAGAAAAGTAACGGCATGCCATGCCTTGCACTAACGACATAACAAATGAACTTTCTTAATAATAAATAAACCAAATTAATAGACCCCATTTATCCCGTTTGCCTATTCATAGACGAAATATAGCGCTGGTGTGTGCCCTGGATTCGTTATTGTCTGACTATTTAGACAATAGCTAAGATCTTAGTGATACGCACTCTATTCTCTACCGTGGGGCTGTCGCAGCAAGTCGAGTAGCAGGAGTGCATTTCTCTGTAAATGCCGCTACTACTCGACCCATGCCTGATGTGCCAGCCTGGCAGTGTAGAATCGAGCGTCGTATTGCTGAGGCCAGGACACTCATCGGTAAGCTAATCTGCTTTAGATCGGGTAACACGCGGCCGAGAGTGATGCGCTTTGTGAAACATTCATTCTTGGTTACTGACATTAGTCCTCAACAATATATGTCATGTGTCACAGAGCGCATAGACTTTCTAAAGCAGAAAGTTTATGCATGGGCAAATAGGATTCGAAGATACAAAAAACGAACAGATCGGTATAATCAGAATCGTATGTTCCAAAGAAATGAGAGGTGGGTTTACCGAAAATGGGAACAATCGGATCCCTGTGTGAGTGACGGGCATTTCCCAGATGATGATGCTACAAATACATTTTACCGTAACATCTGGTCGGTGCCTAACACTCATTCAGAAGGTGATTGGATACGAGATGTCGGGCGCTCATGCGAGTCTATAGAAGTAATGGAACCAATTTCTATAGCCACAGGTGACGTAAGTTGTGCAGTCCAGTCATTATCAAACTGGAAATCGGCTGGACCAGACGGACTGCACAACTTTTGGCTGAAATGGTTCCGAAGCTCGCATGCTCGTTTGGCATCTCAGTTCCAAGCAGCATTGGATTCCGGTTCATTACCCCAATTTTTGACAACTGGCGTAACCCACTTACTCTATAAATCTGGTAGTGCCATGGATCCCAAAAATTATAGACCTATTACATGCCTACCAACTATGTATAAGCTTCTAACATCTATTCTGAGACTCAAAATTACTACACATTTAAATAAAAATTCGATCATATCTATTTCTCAGAATGGATGTAGAAGCGGGACCCGTGGCACTAAAGAGCTCCTCATCATGGATATGGCCATTAGCCAACAGGTACGTCGTCACCGTAAGAATCATGTTGGATAGACTATAAGAAGGCCTTTGATTCGGTCCCACATACATGGCTTTTGAGAGTGCTAGAGTTGTATGAAATTGATACAACTCTTTGCACTTTTTTGAAGTCATGTATGGGGCAGTGGAGAACGGCACTTTGCTATCCAGGATGTCGGCAGATTGCGGCAAACGATGTACTAATAAAGATCGAGCGGGGTATATTTCAAGGTGATAGTTTCAGTCCCTTGTGGTTCTGCCTAGCTTTGAATCCTCTCAGTACGCTGTTAGAGGGTTCAGGGCTAGGCTATAGGTTGCAGAAAGACGATCGAGTTATTTGGGCACCGCATGAAGCTAAATATAGCCTCATGCTGGAGCGAGTGCAAAATAAATTTATGAGATTTTTGTATTTGCGATACTATGGAGTATACCCATTGTATCCATTGATGTATCCCACTTTATTTATTTTGGGTATGGTGGGATATAATGAACTGAGGGTCAGGAGGGAACTCAAACTTGTCTCGTTCCTATTCAGCGTACTTAAGGGGAGGATACATAATGCAGACGTGTTAGGGCAAGTCAGCCTACGCGTCCCGGACAGGTACGTGTGGCGGCGCCGCTGGCCGCCTCTGCTGGCTGAGCCGCGCGGGCGCAAGAAACTGTTGAGCGAAGAGCCGATGACGCGTGCTCTGCGCACTCTCAATATTATTGCGAAAGAGGTAGACCTATTTTATTGCTCACTGAGTGGATTCACAATAATAGTGTTAAAAATTATTTGTTTTTATAAATAAGTAGATTGTGTAACACTATCGCATTGGGAGCAATCCTGTAATGATAGATGTTTAATTAGAAATAAATAAATAAATATCTCACCTTCTGTACATGGACGATTTGAAATTTATTGCCCCCACTAATTTGCAATTGACAGCGTTACTGAAGGTGACTGAAAACTTTAGTAACTCTATCAAGATGGAATTTGGTGTGGACAAATGTGCAGTCATGCATGTAAAGAAAGGCGTGATAGTAGAATCTGAAGGAGTCGAACTTTCAGATTCAACAAAACTCATATCTCTGTCTGCCACTGAAAGCTACAAGTATCTAGGTATATCACAGTCATTGGGAATACCTGAATCTCATATGAAACAAGCGCTGCAGGAGCGCTTCTTTGGCCGCCTGAAAAAAGTACTTAAAAGTCTTTTATCAGGGGGTAACAAAATGCGTGCCTGCAACGGTTGGGTCATGCCAATTCTGATGTATTCCTTTGGTATACTTAGATGGACTGAAACCGAATTAGATGCCCTAGATAGGAGAGTCCGTACACTGCTGACTGCATTCCGAATGCACCACCCACGTTCATCGGTAATGAAGTTGTATATCCCGCGAAAATTTGGGGGTCGTGGACTCTTAAACATTTAGACCCTACACAATCGCGAGATATACAACCTTAGAGAATATTTTCTTCATACTGACGTGGAAGTGCATCGTAGTGTGGTCGCAGTGGACAACGGACTCACTCCGCTCACTCTGGCTAAAGAGAACCGGCGCAAGCCTGTAGTACCTAGGACTAATGATCGCAGGGAGGTATGGAAGGGCAAAGAACTTCATGGTCGTTTTTATCGGGCCCGTGGATGGCCCCATGGGATCGATCTATCATCACTGACAGAACTATTGTTGCCAATAAACCTGACATTGTGGTGATAGATCGATTAGAGCGCCGCGCAATGATTATCGATGTTGCTGTTCCTCATGACGACAACCTCGTGAAAGTTGAAAAAGAAAAACAAATCAAATATTTGGATTTGTCTCACGAGATTGTCGATATGTGGAATGTCGATTCAGCGATCATTGTCCCGATTGTCGTATCTGCTCATGGATTGATAGCCAAAAGCCTAAACCAACACCTTAAGAGGCTCGCGTTAGACAGCTGGCTCAAGGGACTGATGCAGAAGGCAGTTCTCCTCGATACGGCCCGTATAGTGAGGAGGTTCCTGTCTTTGGAGCCGAAACCACCGGTGTCTTGGTCCCTATACCCGATGTCAGTGGTATACTATTTTTTATATTTTTAAATATATATTTTGTTTTATAGGTACGTATTTAAAAATGTAATTAATAAATTTTATGTTGAATAAAGAGAATAATAATAATAAGTATAAATTCTTCAAGTTATCTGAGTCAGTGATCGATCACGATTACGATGAATCAAAAAGGCCTTTTTTAAACGCTTTTATTAGCTTGGTGTGTATTTATCTATGCAACGGAACTTTGAACTCGATTTTCACCCCCTTTAAGACGTCGGATTTTCTTTTTTTTTATATATATACCTATGTATGTATATTGAATTGAAACTTCGCACACTTATCAGGGACCGATGACAAAAAAATAAGAGTGGGGTGTTTTTTTTTACATATAATGTAACGACTTTACTTTTACCAATATCTGTCAATAAAATATTTACAATAATTAACATCTAACACCGAACGCATTTTTATTTTTTTTCTTAATTACTCTATTTTTTTTTAACTTATAAAAAATTATTTTCTACTTTTTAGTTCAGTCAGTTACAAACGCGTGTTATTTATAAACTATTATTTACTAGCAACCCGCCCCGGCTTCGCACGGGTACAAATTATACACCAAAACAATCCTCATGAATCACCCTGTCTTATAGTGAAAACCGCATGAAAAACCTTTTAGTAGTTTTTCAGTTTATCGCAAACAGACAGACAGGCGATAGTGATTTACAAAGTAATAAGTTGTAATAAACCCTATATTTTTCGGTGGTCAGACTGCACGACAGGATTCAAGACTCATTTTTAGCTTACGCCTTTTTGGCTATCTAATTATCTTTGGTTTATCTAATTACAGCTAAGAATACTTTCGATCAAGACACCTCTCAAATGAAAAAAACTAAGTCAAAATCAGTCTGTTCGTTAAGTAGCTATGCGGCCACAGACGTACACACAGATACACACGTTAACCTTATAACACCCTCCATTTTGCGTCGGGCGTTAAGAATAAACACTAGTAGAAGTCGTGTAAACATATACAATTTCAATTTACATATTGCATTGCAAACCTTTTAATAATAAAATTTATAAAAGACAATTTTAAAAATCAATATATATCAACGACTGACTGGGGTAACTTAGAGAGTAAACTTACTTAGTAGATATCTAAATAGGCCTGTGAACTTCAATCTTTCTACTGATACTATCGTACCGTATGTAACATTGCGAACGAATCCCGCTCTTTGCATGTAGGACGTCGAGTCTTCGGCAAATATGGACATCGCGTATGAAGTCAAACAAAATTACGTATTCCATAAAAATATACCCCTTTTGCGCACGTGACAGCGACGACGTGTCAATATGAGCTGTGCATGACTGTAGTTAGTTTTACATAAACATAAATTGGACAGAATGCCTTTGAAGCGATTTCTCCAGTAACGTCAGTATCCTGTTTTTATTAGCATTTAAATAATAACTGTATAACCATATCAAGATACCAACCTCATCAACCTAGTGATGACGTCAATCTAGACACGCAGCAGCGTGTCAAGCCAAGTTCAAGAAAAAGGAACTGGTGACGCAGCAGTCGTGTGTTATACTACACGAACCATTTGGAGCCACTTTTGACGATAATAAGAATTACTGTCAACGGTTATCAATTGCATGTGATCGTTTTTTGTGTACATATCCGTAATAGTAAATATCTTTTATAAAAATACAAGCACGCACTACCTTTGTTCTCCATACTTACTACTAACAAAGCGTAATCGAAAACATAAAATACACACAGATTATTCTGAATCTGGATGTACTTTGCGTCCGATTGATGATGAAAGTCTTCTTGAGTTTCTTGAGTTATCTTACTACTAGCCGTCCCCGTAGTTTCACCTGCGTTTATAGTCACTGCTCCACTCCTATTAGTCTTAGCGTGATGATATATGGTTTATAGCCTTCCTCGATAAATGGGCTTTCTAACACTGAAAGATTTTTTCAAATAGGACCAGTAGTTCCTGAGATTAGCGCGTTCAAGCAAACAAACAAACAAACTCTTCAGCTTTATATATTAGTATAGATATACTACGTGTCCTACTGAATTCAAATTAACAAAACAATTTTTGTTTCCTCATATAGTATAATAGGAAGTCTGTATAATCTTTATATCACCCCTTTTTGCCAAACCCTAAACAAGATATAGATTGATACATAATGAAGGTAAATATTCGACGACAAACCACAACGGCATTCTGGCGAACAGCATTCCAGCTATTCGACTGAGAATAGCTGCATACCGGCGGTCCACGGCTCACGATATAATCTCGCCTGTGTCTTGAGCTTGTGTATTACACAGTAAATTTTATTATTAAGGCCATTTTGTGTCTATTAAGAATTGATTAGATAAACACCGCTCTCGACGAATTAGCGATATTGTACTTACAATTGTAAGAAATTAATAGCCATACTAATAACGGGTGTAAGAAACGCATTTTGAAATAGTAGATTCAGATCATCATTCTGAGTGGAAAATCATTGATATTTTCTGTAGGAAAATTCATATTTTTTTTTTGTTATACATTTTTTTGGGTTAAAAGTGATATCACAATGATTAAACAGGACATTTTGCCTAAAAAAATCAATATATAATAGGGCCAAAAACTGCAATCAATTAAAAAAATTAAACATTTCTTTTTGCAATCAGCTGCTTCGACGGCGTTGAAAGTTTAAGGTCATTCACCGTACTCCACATGATACCTACGTTTGTTGTGTAGCGCAAAATCGAACTAATGACTGTAAATCCTTAATCTAGCATTTTTCTGATAAACTGATTTTTGCGTTTTGATTAGTATCCAAATAAAGACGTTTTTGTAAGTTTTTCGCGACGGTGATATTTACACGCTGTATATTTGTTTTGATGGCCAAAAATAAATGTGTTTAATTGTTCAACTAGTGGTAACAATTTCAAACTGACATAAAACAAATAGAAAAACATTTCTTCGGTATATTTAATGTTTTTGTTTAGTGATAATTCTTTACTAGGAAGTCGAATTCAGTGATTTTCAGATACCTACTCTTTCTTTGTTAGAAAGAGTAGGTATCTCAAAGGTCTGGTTTGAGAAAATAACAAAGTAGCAAAAAATAGAAAAGTTTCCATTAGTATGATCTATTAGATTGAGATTCTTGGAAATCGGTGGCATTTTTTTTAAATACAGTTATTACACAAATAAGTTAACCTGGGCTTAAGGGTTATTTTATCTAAAGAAGGGTCTCGATAGGGGTTTCCTAGGAGCTCAATGTCAACAGACAGTGTCTAATCGTTTACCATTAGGCGAATCGTGGGCTTGGTGGCTAATTGTAATAAAGTAACTTCCCCGGGATGAATATTTGTATGTTAATCCCAGGAGGGGATCGTTACCTTATAATACCCATATTTATTCGCCTTCCGGATTTTTTAGCAAAACTACAAGAGCGGTACCTAATTTTGAATTTACTGAAAATCTGTTTTACTATTTTGAAGCCCGCTTTAAGATGAGATGTGATAAATATTGTATGTAATGACAAAATACGGTAGTGAAACTCATACTAAATTGTACATATTTACAATAGGCGGCCTTATCGCTTCTGGGTCTGGCACATACGCGAAATGCGTTGTGTATTTCAGCACGTATTGCATTCTATTACACTTTAAATGAATTTAAACTGACTGACTGACAATTTATCAATCAAATCAACTTATAGAACACCATATCACCTTTCTTTATACACTGGACATTCGTCAATAAGTGCGAAAATAACGTATACATTTTATTTTCATTAAAAAAAAAAATCACAGTTACACTTCAAAACTTAGAACGGCCAAGTTTTGTACAACTCGCGTCCGTGCATGAATGATAAAATTTCATTTTATTCATGAAGTCCGCCAAATCGTTTGTCATTCGCGAACATTGTTTCGGAAACAAGCGATAGGATGTTATAAATGACGATTCGGTTCACATTCCCCTTCCTTTTTTATTTGTTGTGTTATATATTGTGAATTGGTTTATCAACGGGTTTCTGATAAATGGCTGATGTGTTTTTTCTGTTGTTTTGTGTCGCTTTTATTGTGCTGTAGTTCTTTTATTTTAAACACCCTGTGTTACATATGTGACTAATATTGTTGATATATTCCCTCTCTTCTCTTATTCTCAGCTACAGGACGTTCTCCGCTGAACATAGGCCTCTCCCAATGACTTCCGTAAAGAACACTTTTCTATCTATCCGAATCCTATCCTATCCTATTTCTATCCGAACTGGATGCGAAACGCGATGCTCTTAAATGCTAAACCACCAGCAGCCATCTTTTATAACTATGTCGACGATGTCCTCACGTGAAGCCAATGCTCGCGCACGTTTACTCACAAAATTGGATACTGTAGCCATAAAAGGGCACATACGAGAGCTGATCATCCTAGCTCCTCTGCTAATAATAAGTAGCAGTCACCATAGCCGAAATTGGCTGGGGAGTAAGTAGTAGTAGTAGTACGCTTACTAGATAAGAAGGTTCCTTATTAAAAATGTAAACAAATGTGTTTAGTAACTTTGTCTACGTGATATACATAGATACGTGATATACATAGATACAATACAACAAATACAAGCGACGGCCGTATTGCTATATGCAATTTCTTCCAGGTAACCTTAAGTAAAACAAAATGAGTGCAAAAGACAATTTAAGACAGTTTGAATTAAACCTTAGACGAATATAAATATATATTTATTTATTTGGAATAACAAATAGTTACACATCACAGAATAACCTTAAATCCTTATTTAATATTATAAATTTATTTATAATATTAAATAAGGATTTAAGGTTCCATGAACTGAAAATTACATTTCTACTACTCAAATACTGCCTATCCACAGAACAAAATTATTGAGTGTTTAATAATAATAACTCCACACACCTCTAAAATTTCTGAAAAAATTGCTGTCTCAACTTGTGAGATTTTACAAAAAAGTGGGTAATAAGAATGCAGCTCACCTGAGGAGCGGAGTAAGTCCAAAGTTGGGAGAAATGAGGTAAAATCGAAGTTCTGGAGGCAAGTTTAAAAAGTCTAATTTTCCTTCATACGCGACTGGAGTACAGGAGGCTACAGCTCCACTAGGGTACGAAAGAATCTTATGGACATGAGTTTTTTACATTTTTTAAATTATTAATAGTAATTTTTTTAACAGAATATTGGGAGATATAAGCCGATAGAATAATTCGAAGATTGAATGAAGGGTGTAATAAACTTATACTTACTTTTTAAAAAAAGTATACGTATCACTACATCACCACATATTATAAAAAAAAGTCCCCTGTCTGTCTGTCTGTTCGCGATAAACTGAAAAACTACCATACGGATTTTTATGCGGTTTTCACTAATAGACAGAGTGATTCATGAGGAAGGTTATGGTGTATAATTTGTACCCGTGCGTGTAATCTGTTCGACGTAAGTAAGTGTAAGACGTTCGAAGCTCTTTTCTATTTATATCTTTATATATATCTAGCTCTTCTCTTATCTATCGTTGATGGGATTTTTGAGTCGGGGGTATTTTAAATTTATGTTTATTATCTCGTAGCTATTGACAAACTTTAGAGTTATCAATAAAAAAATGGAAGCATGGAATAAAAAACAATCACCAATAGTTTTCATTAAATTGTCTTTAATAATAATAATAAATACTCTTTATTGTACACCAAAAAAAGGAAACAATGTACAAACAAATTATACACAAAATGCACAATGGGCGTCCTTATCGCTAGAAGCAATATCTTCCAGGCAACCTTAGGATGGACAGGAGTGTTATGATATACGTGGGTGGTTTTGGTGTCACAATGCCAAGGAAGAGCTTGTAGTGATTTATGCAATCAGTGAATGGATTGCATAAATTATATTTATACATTCATATATTAATTGTATTATATGTTATATTAGTACAGCACACATAAAAATACATATATTTATTTATTTTATTTTATTTTACCTACCTACCTACTTAATTACATACATATTTATACATAACACATTTATACATACATTATAATTATCTATTATAACTAAGAAAAGTAAACATTTATTTTACCAGATAATATATAATAAGATGATATTGTTTATGTCTTGTGTGTCTTTATCATTACACACTAATTTATTTTATAATTAGGAATGTGCTATTGTTGGTTTGTTCGTGTTTCTTTTCTCTACGTAGCAACAGAGCTCTAATCAGAATATTCTTTGCATACCAATGGTTTGTGGACCGAAAAGTGATAAATACTGTTTTTTAACATAGAATAATAATGCATGTTTCCTGAGGGGCATCCATTTATTTTCCATTCGTTCACGACAGCAAATTCGCGATCAAAAATAAATATAAATAATGTTATTTTAATATTACTGACAAACGTAAATTCGGTATCAGTAACATAAAGTTAAAGTTGTACAAATATTACTCTTGTACATTAGCTTTTTTTATGGTACTATGTGGTAATGTCGGAATTGAACCGGCTAAAAAACGCACGGTTTTTCGTCACGTTATAAAGTAAGAAGGAACTCCTGAACCCCTGACAGACTTCAGAGTGATGGTAGTTTTAAATCGGTCTTCTAAATATAAATTACTAGTTTTTTCCACGGCTTAGCACACAAACAAGAAACAATTACTTATTTTTTTGGATGACGTGTATGTAAATTAAGAAAATATATATCAGGTGAGAAGAAACAAATAAACGAACACACATTTGCATGTATGATATTCCTTGCTAGGAAGTTAGGATGCGAACATTTTATTTTTTGTATGTAATACATGTCTTAAATTTATTATATTGAATTAACTGGCCAATTAGTAATTGATACTATTTGTTAAAATAGTCTTTGAAATGTATCAATCTTGTTTCCTGAAACTATTAAATTCAAAACTACTCATATTATTCCATATAAATAAATAAAAAATAACTAATCATATCCATACTCAACCCAGCTGGTGGCGGTTCACAACATGGCTATGCTATAATAAGGCAAAGTTGGCGATCTCACTAGTGAGATTTTCTCCCAATCATAACTTTCAAAGAAAAAGGAAATGTTACCGGGAATTGCATCTAATATTTTATACTGTGACGTGTTTTCTTTCATAAGGTATTTAATAAAAGAAATGTATGAATACATAATATATATATGACATTAGGATATAATGAAGAAAAAATATTTAATTAAAATCTGATACAATAACTCATTTCAAGACACATAACAAAAAAAAATCTTAACGGCATAAGCTCATATTTAAAAAAAATATGCTAAGCATATAACAACATCTACACAACAAGTTTTTAATAAGAAAAGTGTCGGCATTAAACGCACAGTGCTACTCGTAGGTGCTGAGCCGTGCGATAAATCGTCAGAACATCTTCGCGTCGCGGACCAATTAGTACAAGATGTTACCCACCAACCCTCGCGGGCCCATACTCTGTGGAAGTGAACCAGTTATAAGCAAATATTAGGATTTATTAAATTAACAACTAAAATACCACGATGACTCTGATCGCGACCAAAATAGAAAGTCCAATGAATCCAATTAATGTCGCGTTCCTATAATCAAGAAACGTTTCGTTTTGCTTACGGACGGTAAAATTTTAAGAAGTAAAGAAGTACGCAAAACGAATCGTTTCTTGATTATAGGAACGCGGCGTTAATCTTTTTTCGTTTACGTACGTCTGTATGTTAATACTATTATCAATTCTATGGCAAGTTAGTCACCCAACGCTTGAGTCACTCGTGGGTGGGTGGCAATTTAATACTGGGTCATATCAGTTTTTAAATGTAAGGGCCATATAATATACTAGCAACCCCCCCGGCTTCGCAAGGGTAGCAGATACATCTTCATCAATCATCATCATATTTCAACCAATTTACAGAAAACCTTAACAAACTATATACCTAAACCTTCCTCATGAATCGCTCTATCTATTGGTGAAAACCGCATGAAAATCCCTTTAGTAGTTTTTTAGTTTATCGAGAATAGACAGATAGACAGACGTGGTGGGGGACTTTGTTTTCTAATATGTAGTGATTATTTGCACAGTAAGTCGTGTTGCCTTTTAAAACAGACGGGCTGGAGTAGCAAAACAATTATTTTTTCATATTATGTATGGTTAATAATGTTAAATAATAAAATTAATTGATATGAAACATACGGGATTGACAGATGTAAAATTAGTTTAGTTTCAATTCAATCAAAAATATTGTCAAAAGCAATTACTATTTATATATACCAAGCATATTTAATGACTCAAGGGCAATGGCCTACATTGAGCTATTATCGTAGTGTATATAAACGTAAATATATCTTACATGTATATACATGAAATGGGTATTACATACCTCTGAATTGCCTGACGTTCAGTCAAGCTGCATACTTCTTTTTTACTTTGTTAAATTAAAAACATTTAGTTTTATATACAAATCATATTAAGTTAATGTTAATGGCTATGATAGCTAGAGATTATTATATCCGAGAGGATTGGCGCTGATAGCCAAAATACAGGCTCTGCCTAGTTCGGTTACATATGCTAAACTCATTTGTACTTAAAAATTACAGCCTACCTATAGTTTGTAATCTTGTATACATTTGTGAAAAAATAAACATTATTACTATTCTCTTTATTGTAACCTGTGACCACGGCCAATACTACCCGTCTAAGCGTTATTTCGTGATCGCGTTAATTGCCTTATATATACATAATTATATCAAGGAACGCGAAAGTTTAAAAATAAATATGTATTACTAGTAATTTTAAAGGCGTACACATTATTATGAACACAACCTCCTATTTTCATACAAAATGCAACTCGAAATCCTGAATTGAGAAATACGCGTCAAATGTATTTAACTTGTAGCTATATACCATATAAACTTCGTAGTTATGATTTAAAAAGTTGGTTGATCTTGTCAATTCAATTATCTGAGTAATAGTAAAGACATTAATACGTTAATTTAAATAGAGGTACTGAGTAAGCAAGTCCTAAGTATTTTTGACAGAATTGGCACAGCGATAGAAACTGCAATTGCATTAAAGCATAATCTCAAATAACAAAATCTGAATTGTTCTGCATATGCATAATACCGTTCATACGTTGGCTGCGAGACTAGTTTTTAACGAATGCCGTGAAAGCGTTAATTACTTTAACAGTAATTAATATGATTTAGAGATCTGTGAAAGAATCGGGTGAGATTCTCTGTATGTGTAATTTTTATTTTACCTACAAATGTATGATACGATTCCCTACACCAATCCAAGATTGTGTAGATCTAAACTGATTTATTATTGTATGTGCAATATTGTATAAACTATATAAGAGGTGTTGGGCAACTGTCCCGGATTGACATATACCACTAACTTTCGAGCGAAAGCGTTATAAAGTGTTGTAAACGAGTAACTTTTACTCCTTTTCATCATGTTTTCCTTTATCGTAAAAGCAATATATATAAACATAATTAATTTTTTATACGCACATAAATTCGTTTCATTCGTAAACCGTACCTCTCATACGCTACCGGAGTCCGAACTCATACCAGACAGATAGACAGATGTTTAGCGCGTGCCACAAGGTTTTCCGATCACATACAGCGACAATAACCTTATATATTACGTACTACCATAAGAACACAGCCATGGGGAATAATCTACTGGATACGTGGAAGGATGAATGGCTTCTCAAGGTAACTTATGACTGCAGCATCCGGATTATGCGACGTCTTGTGCACGTGTTTTGCTTCAATCCTTCGAGACAAGCAGCATCCGACCTGATTGATTATGTCGAACAATCGCCGTCTGATGTGCCAAACGAAAGAGCAGAAGTTTCACTTTGTTGCCGGCACCTTGTTTCGATTGTTTTACATTCAATATTTCTAATCCCAAAAATGTGTGCCATCTGTTGCATTATTATTTACTACTCAGTATTTAGAACATACGTGTCGGAAGTTGGATAAAAGGTTTAGTCAGAACAATAAGCCTAGCACTAGGACACTCTGGAGTAGGCAGAAAGCATCAGATTAAAACAAAAAATATTTTTGCACTGATCTCGTAAATCTCTTACGGTGAGTAAGTCAATATCAAGTAAAGTCAACTTATAAAAAATAGCCCTTCACTGCACTCTGCACTTTAGGGAACTGTTATAATCACTCACACACAATTATTAATACAAGTAGAAATATTTTACCTACATATTACTCTACTACTATTATTACTATTATATACTACTACCAGGGCTACATCACTCGCTCGAGGTCGCGTTTTATATACCTACCAATTTAGCTTACCGTCCACGGTAAAAGTGTCAGTAGGGGCGACAACGCGTAGCTGAGAGCACGCACGCACTACAGAACGGTATTCTACGTAAATAAAAACAAAATGTCAAATCGAACTTATTATGAAGTGGAGATGTTTTGTTATTGCTAAATGTATTTATTTGTTATGTCAAATTGCGTTATTGTTAGACGTTAGTGATCTGTGAAATCCTTTAAAAATAAGAAAGTTGCAAAAATGATTTTAGCTATTACTTTTTTGTCAATATAATATAAAAACATCTGCACTTCAGGTGTTTATTCTTTACTAATTTCTATACAATGTTGATAAACGATGACGATGTAATAAATGTAGTCTATTAAACCGTCAATAATAAACCCATAATTTCTACGAAAGGTGACGAACTTAGTAGGTGTAAACTGCCAGCGTATTCATTTGTTGTAACTTGTATCCAAGGCGAACTGATGGCTGCTTCTCTCACACAATATGTAATATAGTTAGAAATATAATGAAAATAATAGTAAGAGCTACTGTAATATGTAAAACATTTTGAGATCGGCACGGATTGAGGTTTTTATTTAAGTAGGTAGTTATTTGTTATTTAATACTATTGTGTAACATAATATGTTATACAAAGTTTAAATTATCTGAGTATCTTTCTCTAGTCTACGCAACAGCCATTACTAGCAACCCGCCCCAGCTTTGCACGGGTAGCAGAGACATCTTCAATAATCGTGATCATATTTCAACCAATTTACACAAAACCTTAACAAATTACATGCCTAAACCTTCCTCATAAATTGCTCTATCTATTGATGAAAACCACATGAAAATCCGTTAAGTAGTTTTTAAGTTTATCGTGAACAGATAGACAGACAGACAAACGCGGCTTGGGACTTTGTTTTGTAATATGTAGTGATGTAGTGATAGTGATGTTAATGTCAACAGCATCAACATTTTATGTTCCTATCGAAGGTTTAAGGGATACTTTAATTACCTTTAAAAATTAAAGATATAAATTTCATAGGGGAAATAATTTTATTTATCATTATATAAAACTCAACACCCATAAATTTGATTATCAAGTGTGTGTTCCGATATGCACTGCGAGCACTATAAGAAGTGACGTCAATTTAATATACTGCGTAGCTGTTCCTTTATAAATAGCTATACTGGTTACTGTTTAATACGGAACGCAGTCCAGTCCAAATTTTGTAGGCTATTATAACGTAGGTATTTTCAGTTTTGTATGGGAGTAATGTATCTGTTACGAAGTAACTATTATCTTATCTGTGCTACTACTATATTACTCGCTCCTGGGTCTCATCTTACCCCTTACTCTTATCTAGGCTCGTACCAATACGTCATGGCTTCGGTAGGCTACTTTTATGGAGGACAAAGAAAAAAAGAACTCTAAAGAAGTCTCACACAAAAAGGAACGCGTAAGTTTTATTTTTCTTTTTCGAGTATTCAATACTCTTGTACTGCTGTCTTTTACCGGTTCAATGTGTTCTAACAGGGTCCAATAGCATATGTAATATATTGGAGAGCAAGGATTAGGCCACAAGCTATCAGGCTGATGCATTGGGCCCATTGTATTGGCCATGAATCGGCGTGCATGCGCTTGGAACAAAGGTGTCTTACCGGCATAGATTACGTACGCAGTACCGCGAAGTTGTGTATGACCATTCATAGAGTGACATACAGGGTATAATGACGGCCAACATTTTAAAAATACATTATGTTTAATACTAGCAACCCAAAAGCACGGGTACAAATTATACACCTAAACCTCCCTCATGAATCACTCTATCTATTAGTGAAAACCGAATGAAAATCCGTTCAGTAGTTTTTCAGTTTATCTCGAACAGACAGACAGACATACTACGCGGCGGGGGACTTTGTTTTATAATATGTAGTGATTAATTTATATTAATTACACTATAACGGAATATAACTAAAGGTAAACAAGGTTCCATGTAAAACAGTTTAACAATTCATCTATAAATCAATCAT
Organism: Callimorpha dominula; assembly: GCA_949752705.1. Lineage (NCBI taxonomy): Eukaryota > Metazoa > Arthropoda > Insecta > Lepidoptera > Erebidae > Callimorpha > Callimorpha dominula. The sequence goes on along the minus strand of OX457010.1, from coordinate 8,254,465 downwards.
CGCATCAACTTATCAAATACTTTTTAAATGCCATCATCCAATCAATTTATAAACGCTTTTGAATGTTGGAGCAAAGAATAATTTTATAATAATAACCATCCTATAAGATCATCACATTGGTAGCTAGCACTTATTTATTACAGAGCAAGAACACTTCAGACTTTGCACACGCATAAACTGCACAAATTACACAGCACTATATCACCATTTATTTAAAAGTCTTTAAGTTTTTCTAATATAAATTGTTAATTTCTGACAGCAAGTTGAGTTAGTTGTTAGGTACACAGGAACCCCGTATGGCTCTGCAAGTGTGGCGCCAGGGAGTCGATGTCGATGTTAGCTTATCCATCTGTCTATTGACAACTGCATTATTCACGTGCTAAGGAGCGAATCTGAACACGGAAGATTATGTTGTATAATTTACGAATTTAGTCCATGTTCTTGCCTAGTTGATCTGATAGAGTAAGGAACGAATTTTGAACTATCTTTATACTGAATGCCAAGAAACACGAAAGGTTATATTGTAAGAACTACCAATAATGAAAAAAATAAAGAAAAAGATGAAATGTATTAGAAGATAAGAAAGGTTTTGGATCATTTACTTTGTAATCTACAGACACAAGTAATTATTATAAATGTGAAAGTTTGGATGGATGGATGGATGGATGGGTGGATGGATGTTTGTTACTCTTTCACCCGATTGCGATGAAACTTGGTATGTAGATAGCTGGAGACCTTTTTTTTTTTTTTTTTTTTTTTTGTGCGTGTGGAAACCCCCTCGGGCCGTCACCCCACCGGGGTTTTCGGTGGGGCGGTGTGTCGGAATCGAACCGACTAAAACCACACGGTGTGCCGTACTGCGCCTTAAGGAGGAGGGATCCGGGAACAGCTTTTATTAAGACATCCGGACCCCCCCTAGCGCCTGCCCGCAAAAGCGCGGGCACCACCTTCGGGTAAAAACCTCTCAATTAGGCGACGTCCAGGCACACGCGGACGCCGCCTCCTCGCGGGGGCCACTATAGCGGGTGGAGGGGAAAAACCCGTCCCGTCCACCCGCGGCCACACTCAGGGCGGCATGAGGCGGTGGTAAGCGCGCCTCCGCCGCCCGGTTCGCCGGCGGCGAATTAGGTCCGAGTGAAGATCGTCCTCCCGGACCCTTTCCGCCGCCTCCTTCTGCGAGATGACTTCCTCACAGAAGGTTGCGACCGCGGTAAAATTCCTGTCGCTACCAGCCATGGAGCGTATGACGGCCGGTAGCGAGAGATCCCCTCCGATGACTGCAGTGAGGGCCCGACGCTGCGTCGCCCAGGCGGAGCAAACCGCCAGCGTGTGCTGAGCCGAGTCCTCACTACAGTCGCAGTGGTGACAGGCGGGACTCAGTTCCCTCCTAGCGACCGAGTGCAGGTACTTCCCGAAGCAGCCGTGCCCGGAAAGAACCTGCGTCAGTCGGAAGGAAAGGGTCCCGTGCTGCCGCCCTGCCCACTCGACGATGACCGGCTGGAGCGCCTCCACGGCGGCAAAGCCAGCACGTGGAGCCTCCAGCCGGGACGACCAACGAGCCATGGTGGCTCGGCGAGCGGCCTCACGCCATTCGCGTACCTCTTCGGGCGGGGGCCGACTGCCGCTTCCCGCCCGGAACTCAGCCGTTCGCCGATATACTTCGGCGAGCACTTCCGCCTCCAAATCCCACGGGGGAGTCCCGGCCAACGCGCACGCCGCCTCCGTCGACACGGTGCGGTATCCGCGTATGCCTCTAACCGCCATAACTATATATATATATAGATAGCTGGAGACCTGGATTAACATATAGGCTACTTTTTATCCAAAAAATCACACGGAATCGAGACTTACGCGAGTGAAACCGCGGGGCTCTGCTAGTTATTAATATACCATGGCTTTACTTCATCTATGAAGGCATAAAAAATAAGCATATAACAAAACAAAATGAAAATAGCAGGTAACAAGGCGGTCTCTATTCCCTGGTCGAGTCTACGTGAACGTGCCAGTGGCACGTGACCTTTGTAGAAGTCTTTTCTTAAACTGACTCAGTCATCAATAATATCTTTATAGCAACTTTATATTTTTGAGAAAAGCAATTTTACTATATCATCACTACATATTATAAAACAAAGTCCCCCGCCGCGTCTGTCTGTGTCTGTCTGTTCGCGATAAACTGAAAAACTACTGAACGGATTTTCATGCGAATTTCACTAATAGACAGAGTGATTCATGAGGAAGGTAAGTTAAGATTTAGTGTAAATTGATTGAAATATGTGGATGATTGTTGAAGATGTCTCTGCTACCCGTGCGAAGCCGGGGCGGGTTATTAGTAAATAATATGTTAAAAAACTAGAAAGTGTAGTGATGAACGTAGGTAAGAATCATGTTGGTTTCGATGTTGATGATGATGTTCGTAGCAGAAGCAGTATTTTAGTTTATTTTTTCTATTTCTTTATTTTTCCGTCCTTCCCCTCTCCCCTCTTCCTACTCTTCGCCCCTTCCCCTCTTCTCCCACCTTAAACGCCGGTAAAGCACTTGTGACTCTTGAGTTGCAGGTGCCCATGGACGGCGATAGTCATTTACCATCAGTTGACCCGTCTGCTAGTTTGCCCCTGTACCATAAAAATAACTACTTGCTGACACATTCATTTTTTTTCACTATATTTTTCATTTAAGGCTAATAAACTCTTGCTACAAAGTTATCAACACACATTATCGTAAAATTTCATCCCATAAGGAAGTAGACATGAGACAAACAAATTGCATTCGCTTACACAATTTGTCAAAGTAATCCTCCACAAAGCGCTCCTGAATATACTGGAAGAACATTGAGTGATTCCCCGGTGTCTCTAACGTACCAAGTGAAAATAACCTGGTCTTTAACCCATTTAGACCGATAATTATTTTTGTAAAAAATTCGTGTTTCATTAACAAAATCTGATCCAAGAAAGCCTAAAAACCGAGGGAAAAATATTTAAATAAATATTTAATAAGAGGGGGAGGACTAAGGGGGCGTACCACATATGGTACAGTAGGACTATGTGTATGCAAAAAAGACATGATTTTACTCGATTTTATATACGTTTTGGTGTGGTACATAATAAAACACTCTACGTGGACATCGATATTGCACTTGAAACACTTTGTACGATATTGTTTGTTGTATAGACCACACCTGGCCCTCTTTTCCTGTTTGGTGACATAGTGTTCTTTCCCGTCGTATCGAGAGTCTAATGTTATAGAAGATGGCCGACTAGGACCTGGTTTTTCGCGTTGTTTATTGTTATCGATAATATAATTTGCAATACAACGTTGAAAGTTTAGCAAGTCGAAATTCCCTCCATTATGTCTGTACAGCAGCCAAGCATGGCGATATCAGGTGGAATTAAAAAAAATATCAAACTCTTTCCTCTGGTTGCTAAAATCATCATCTTCCTCAAGAATTGTAGCAATATCATGTAATGTCAATGATCAAAAATAATAAAACACAAACGATAAACAAAATGCATATGTAAGTTGACTTAGGTATATTATGCTCACGTATAGACCTACTGTACATTATATGATACGCCTAATCTAGGACTGTGTACACCTTACGAAAATAATCCAAGTAAAACTTATTTGTAACTATTACGTCTATTGTAGCCTAGTCTTCAAAATAATACTTATAAATAATATGATTTACTTTAGATAACATGAAACTTACCGTCTTGAAGACATTGTAAATCGTTTTTTTTCGTTTCTGTCAAGAAATTTGAATATATACTCAAGATAACTTGCATAAAATATGTATGATATATTTTTGATTTAAAACATACTATGAGTTATCTGTCACAACTAACAAAAAAAAGATAATAATTTGTGGGTATATCAAAATATTTTTACAAAGTTACTGTACCACATAGGGTACGGTAGGCCTATATGGGTTAAAAACGTTAAATAAAATGATCTTATAACAAAATTAATAACATAATGTTGTTTTTATGTTGTTGTTGTTGCTGCTGTGATTAGCCAAATCGAATAAATATTTTTTATTCAATGAATTTTTTTTTGTATAATCGATTAAAAAAAGTAAGTTCTAAATTTTCCAATACTTATAATGGTTGTTAAGGGTGTTTCTGTATAAATTATTTGTAATTGTATAATTAACAACGAAGCATACCTACATACCTTAATGTTTAAAACAGTATTTTTTCCACAAATCTGTAGAAATCAATTAAATGATAGTCACAACAGGCTGCCCTCTCAAGGATACACCTACAGTTGTGAGTATATAAAAAATAAAAACTTTTGCATTTCACTTCAATGGATTCAAGTCCTTCAAATAAAAATTACCCAACTCAAATAAATATAAAAAATATGAACCATAAATCTTATTATTACATTTCTAAAACCACTTTTCACCATCAAAAGGAGCGTCAGTCGAAAATATATTTCTAACATGAAAGGGCTGGTTGAGAAAGGCTGCGGTAGCGCGCTCGAGAAGTAAGGAGGCACTTGTAAACATGCTTTTTCCACGTAATGCCTTTGAGGAAATTAAATAAACTGCAACACCGCATCATAAGCATCCTTACGAGATACGCTATGTATGTGTTGGTTTCCGATAGACGGTACGTTACGTCACCGTTCGTGAATATTTTTAATTTTATAGTAGAACGGTTACCGCGTGGTACGGTTTCGTATGTGTTACTAGAACGATGTATCTAAAATTATTGCTTGCTTTCACACCTTTTGACACTTTATTACGTATACTTGTTTGTTTTCTATATTAGCAAAGGAGACTATAGTCCACCTGTTAAATAATAACAATTACAAGCACCTCCACTGAACTTCATAGGTCTCGATAATTCACACAAGTCTGTCATAGTACTGTGTTCACAAACAGTGTCGCTCACTTATTATCAACCTTACCTAATACTCTCATAAAATATCCTTGATATCCAATTTAGGCTATTGTGCTAGTAGTAAACCGATAAAACATTTTCGTGGCAAATGCATGCAACATTTGCTACGTGTGTGTGTGTGTGTATTTATAACACAAAGACACAAGATGTATGAATCTCTGTGATACATCGTATCGCCATATACAACGGACACGCACTTGGTTTAGCGTGCGCGAAGTTAGGTTGCCATAGCTTCCTTTTATACGCGGTGTGGCGCGATTTTGTCTTACTTTTCACATAAACTTCATGATCAAGAACTAAAATGAAAGCTTCGAGAAATTTTATGAAGCAATTTTTAGTTTATTCTCATATTATCTTGATGAAAAAAATCCTTATTAATTTTGTTTTATCTACAGTTTAAGATGTTACGCTCACAGTCTGACTATTGGTCAACAGTTACCAGTAAATATAAAACACGTTCTTATTAGACCCACATTGTGCCTATGCCTAAAATGTTGATTCATTCTTTTATTTTTTTTTAACAGGCCGCAAAACATTAAACAGCCAGTACAGCCACATAGTATTTGGCTTTAACAGAATAACAGCGGCTGGCATACTTTACCCTATCATCCATATCCTGAGTCTAAAACCATTTTGTCTTTACAGTTTTAATGTTCACCAAGAACTGTTTGTGGCACAAATAAAGTTTTTCTGATTCTTCTTCCTATTTAACATACAAAAATCAATTGAAAGTCGATGACGAAGATAGACAAATTATAAATTTAAAACTTATATGTTTGTGATATAAAAAAACAGACAAGTGCGATTCTGACTCGCGCACTGAGGGTTCCGTGCAAACTAAACTTAAGGAAGGCATTTCTACAAATACTCGATACCATACATCGTTATGGGTACGTCATAGTTAATTTTCTAAACGCAAATTATGAGTTGGTACTTATTTAGGTATTCATTTATTATTTTAGGAATATTTTTTTAGCCGAGTGAGTGAGGTTACCGGAAGCCCTAACCCTTCTACGACTGGGCCCTTCGAGGTGCCTTACCCCCCCCCCCTCGCGCTGGGTGTAATCTGTTACGCCGACGACACTTTGGTCAAGGCTCGGGGGGTGTACTTTCAAGAGGCGGCTCGTTTGGCCACTAGGGGAGTCTGTTTGGTGGTCGGGCGCATCGAGGCGCTGGGCTTGCTTGTGGCCCTGGATAAGACGGAGGCCCTTTTATTCCATGGGCCCCGTCGTGGTCCACTCTCTGGCGCTTCTATCGTAGTAAACTCGGTCCTCGTACCGGTTCAGGCCCACATAAGGTATCTGGGCCTGATCCTCGACGGCAGGTGGCGCTTCGACGAGCACTTCCGACAGCTTGCTCCGAAGCTGGTCGGCGCTGCGTCTGCCCTTGGGTGACTCTTGCCCAATTTAGGCAGACCCAGCGTCGCTACAAGACGGCTGTACACGGGGGTTGTCCAGTCAATGGCACTGTACGGTGCACCGGTGTGCCTAGAAGTCGCCTAATTGAGAGGGCTTTGCCGCTCGCCGCTGCTTTTGCGGGCAGACGCTAGGAGGGTTCCGCATGTCTTAATCAAAGCTGTTCCCGGATCCCTCCTACTTAAGGCGCAGTAGGGCACACCGTGTGGTTTTATTCGGTTCGATTACAACACACTGCCCCACCGAAAACCCCGGTGGGGTGACTGCTCGAGGGGGTTACCAAACGCACGAAAAAAAAGGCCCTAACCCTTCAACCCTCCTTTCCTTTGTTCCACCTTTCCCACTCTTTTGAGGTGGAAACCTCAAAAGAAGGCAACGCACTTATGACTCTTGAGTTGCAGGTGCCATTTAAGGCTTAAATAACCGCAGACTTAAGTATTTGACGTTGATTTTAACTTTATACCTCCACGAGAAAAAAGACTTGATAGACAGACGTATAAGGAAGTGATCTCCTATAAAAGTTCCTTTTTTCCTATTGAGGTATGGATTCCTAAAAATCAAAGAATCATCAGCGCAGGTCAGTAGTTGTATTCTTTGCTAGGTTTATACACTCACTGTCTATGCGGTCACTGGCGACTAGCGGATCTACACAGTTTCACACGCGTGTACGATCATCGTTTCTAAAGGTCGAAACGCGATGTTTAAAAGCATGTAACCCTCCTCAGGAACTGGGCTGTTAAATGCAAAAAAGAATTCTTGAACTGATAGTTCTTGAGATTAGCAGGTTTAACTCAAAATCTTTAGCTTTATTATATTTGTATAGAAATCAGTATACAGGGTACAGGTGCACATGTGCAGGTCAGCAGTTATGTTGCCTTATGTTGCCTGTAGAGGGACTTCAGAGACTTTTGTTTTAGGTGTCAAAAAGGTTAGCAGCGGTATATGTGGTTCACGCGGAACATCTGAAGATTTCTCAAGTAATGAATAGATAACAATAACATTATTCTTTATTAACAATGATGTTGATTATAAAATTAGTACAAACACTACATTGTAGTGAAAAAATAATTGATGACATCGCAACCTCACCAGTTGTAATGAAGACAATGGAAAAGTATTAGTTGTAGATTGAGAATTGAAGTGTCAACATGTATCAAAGTGCGGCAGTGGCGACTGCGTTGTTCATTTTCGTAAGTTGAATCCTTCTTGAATATTTTTTTTGTGTGACTTGTGTGTCATTTTGACGTGTGGAAAGTCACGGGTCGTCACCTCATCGTGGCTAAATAGTAAGGTAGTAATGGAACTCGAACCGATTAAAACCACTCGGTGCTCCGTCACGAGGTCTTATTGCGGGGTAGCTTTAAAGAAATTCCTTTAACCCCAACAGTTCTCGGATACAAGCAGTATCCGAGAACTGTAGGGGTCTCCTTGTGTACAAGTAATCTAACAATATTTATTTAGTTTAGTGTATATTTGTAACTAAGATCATAATCAAACGTTTTCCATACTAACCGACTAAGAAAGAGACTTTAAGATATTTTTGTTAAAAAGTTGGTGCCAATCGATGAAGAAGTCTACATTTTTTTTTTGAGGTCGGTGCCATCGCAATCGCATGAAGAGATTTCACCAAGTTCTACACTCCATTTAAAATATGTTTTCGTTTGTATTTAGATTAAGTTTTATAATCTGAAGCTTCGCACCTTTGCTTTGGCACCGACCTCGAAAAAAATTGTAGGCCCCTAATTCGTTTCGAGGATTTAACTAAAACTGGAGTGAAATGTCTTTGCGATAGCCTCGGCAGTAGTAGCACATAGACGTTGATTCCCGGCTTATGCACACAGTAAGCAGCTGTGCCAGAATACGAAACGTACTGAGCATTGTTTGCAAAAAGAGGCTTGATGAGCAACGCGAAAAAGGTAACGTCGCCGGACGTCAGGATTAAAACCACGCGGAGTTCTGTCACAAGGTCTTATTGCTACTCAGGTACTCTTTAAAGGAAATCAAAATGTCTGGATATGTCCGCAATAAGCGTGCTGGTCAATCAATTGATTGTCATTTGTGTATATTTTGCCGGTTTAAAAATATTACACACAAAGTGATAACCTCCTTTTTTGAAGTCAGCTAAAAATATCAAAAATGTGTGTCTAGGAATTATGCGTGTGTAGACTGTGTAGTTAGTGTCAAAATTTTGTAGTTAGTGTCTGTTTTGTGATTGGTGTCAAAGATTATTGTTAATTAGTGTCAAAATTTTATAGTTTGTATATCGTTTTATAGTTTTTTTAAAGTAACAGATTGGATGTAATTTTCTAATTGTGTATTTCTATGAGAAGCCGATAACTTTCTAGTTGGTGTCAAACATTTTTAAGCTGCTGTCAAAAGTTTTTTTTGCATTTATTTAATTTTCTAATAAAAGCGAACTTTCTAATAAAAAAGTTATAATTACTTTATTTATTACCAAAAAGTTATGCTAAGCACCTCCGGCAATAAATCATTCTAGTTGTTGTAGTTTACCTTTGAAGCCAACCCCCTCCCGAAACTAAACACACCAATCACTTACAAACTTACAAGACAGTGTAAAATAATACATAAATAATCACGGTCCTTCATAGATTGAAGGTATTTACCCCATCGAGCTTCCAAGTTCACCTCTTTTATACCCCTTATACTCTTGATATACTATAATAAACAATATACGTATTAATCGTGGGAGAGCCATGCTTCGGCACGTATGGGCCGGCTCGACCGGAGTGATACCACGGCCTCACAGAAAACCGACAGTGAAGCAATGCTTGCATTGCTTTTCGCCGAGTGAGTGAGGTTACCGGAGGCGCTAACCTTTCTTTTCCCCTCCTTCCCCCCTCTTCCATCTTTCCCCTACTCCCACCTTAAAGGCCTTCAACGCACTTGTGACTCTTCAGTTGCAGGTGCCCATGGGCGGCGGTAGTCATTTACCATCAGGTGACCAGTCTGCTCGTTTGCACCTTATACCATAAAAAATGCAGTTATTGTTAACTGCAAATATTAACATTTCTTGTTTTTACAGACTCACGTCAATGCAGACTCGTCAGAAGATCAACAGACCTTCACTTATTATGCGCCACCGACACTAAATTTTCAAGATATCTACGCGAATAATCTAGCCTTGTTAGCAGAAGATTCCACCCTGAGTAATCTGCTAGACGACGAACCGTTTCTAATCAAAAATGTGCCTGCAGATTTTGTAGAATTCAATCCTCATGGCGTAACGGTTCCATCAGTAACGTCACTCTCTTCAAACAACCGAAGCTCTACGTCAGACAATAATGCTACTTCAACGACCACCGTCCGTACAACTACAACTACAACAGAAGAACCAGAATTAACTGTCAAAGTTCTTCCTATTGCTAAGAGAACTAAGTACCAAAGAGGAGTTCTAGACCTTCTTTTTCCAGCTACAAGGGTTAAGAACTTCAAATCTGTCTTCGATACTGTTAGGCGGTTGCTATCCCATACTTTTTAATTATTTTTGTTATCAATGCTGCACTGTTATTGTTACTGTACTAGATCAGAGCTCTCAATAAATATGGCAAGTCAAGGTCTTATAAAGGACGTCTGTTCTTTAAAAGAACTATAGAGTAAGTTAAACGTAAAGACTTTTTGCCCTTTAATGAAAATAAAAACTGTGAGATTATTTTAAGTAACTCACATGATTATAGTATTGTTCAGTTACAAAATTGCGCCTGTTACTGTAAGTATAAGCGTTAAGGTCTAGTCTTATAAGTTCCTCCTATAAGATTCCTTAGTATGTTTTACCAACAATATAGTTTGCTAAAACATAAATGGCATATTGAAACGCCGCGGCCGATATTATTTAAAAAAAAGAAAATAATTATTATTAATAAATCACTGTGTACATGGGCATACCCAGCTATTAAAAATTTGTATTTGTCATCCGAAAATGAATTGCGATCCGAAACGGGGGGGCAAAAAGTCAGAATTAACTTATTACTACGTAAGCTTGCTAAAGCCAGGGGGGCAGCTGCCCTCCCCTGACCCAATCAGTAAACCCATAACTGTGTATATTACATACATACGTATAACGGGCGCGTCTCATGAGTTCACTGTTGTTTTTCTCAGGCGTTTAGTTTACTCTACACTAACGTAAATAAAAAAATACAACATTTTAAGACATTTGAACAAATAATGATTTACAATTGGGATCTATACGCAGTAAGGAATCTCTTATACACAACGGTGTTATGGCAAGAGCGGCAACAAATACTTGCATGGTTGTCAGAATAGTATTTATTTTGTTAACTCATTAAAATTATAACTGAAATATTACCTTGTATTTTAATAAATACAATACAGCGTAAAGGTGTATATTTTCTTTTAGCATTAAAGCCTTGATATAAACCCTGTAAACGCAAAAGATCTGCACAAGGTAGATAAACATTTTTTATAATAATGTTTATATAAACATAATTCTTACTTTATACAATGATTACTGGTATAAATTAATGAAGTATATTAAAGGTTATTGACTGTCCAGTCAAATTTTTCTTTATTATACGTCTAAACGGTGGGTTTAGTATATGCTTATATGAAATAAAGATTTGCGATTACTTTGAGTGTTTGGTTTGATAATTTAAAATGTATAACAAACTTGAAAATAGTAATGAATCTATTTTTTCAAGTCTTAATTATAAATCCTATATATTTATTAAAAAATTGTCACAGGCTGACTGACCCTCACCCTGTGTTAATTCTCGTTGGTGTTATCGTGTATCATGGAACGTTAAAGCTGTGTTTATTTAATATGGTTTTATTTGATGCAAAATGTAGTAAAATTCCTTTCCAAATTATAAAATAAGTATATAATAATTAGACACTTCATACTTAAATGTAGACGGGCGTATATAAGGGATATGTGTAACTGCAGATATATGTACATATTTGTATATTGTTACATATTTTACTACGGCGAGCTCTCCTCTCAATCCTATCTCCATCTTTAAAAGTTAAGAGCTCAAAATTATATAGTGCATGACGACCCTGATGTAATGATTAAATATATTTATGTTTGATAGTGTTCTTTGTGTCTGTTGTTTAAATTTTTGTAACGTCCTTATTTTTCATCATCCAAAGGTTTTCATTATGAACAATTGTTTTATACAATGTTTAAAAATTGTTCAGGCGATGGTAATTCAATTCAGTTGTAATTCGGGTCGGTTGATCGTCGCGTATAAATGAGTTCTAATAGATATTAAGCTGTTTGTTTTACAACGATTGTGTGTTTTGATGTTCTGTATGTATGCTAGGTTAACTGATCGATTCTACTCAATATCATAATACACGGTCTATCAACAAGTTTGGTGTATGAAAAATGCAGTCTATCATCAAGTGATTTTATACTTAAACAAATTATCTTAGACTTCTCCACAGCAGTTCTATGGTGAGACCTGAGAAAATATATACAGGTATATTCATTATAATTATCCTTTTTCATATTCTTTAACTCTCTGCGAGGACTCCTGTAACCACTTTGCATTTCATATAAGTTTCCATTCAACCAGTTGCATCTACAGCAGTATCAGCCATATGTATATGAAATTTAACCCTCCAAATTAAGGCGAGGAAATACGTAATGTGCCTTAATTTTTTTTTATTATACATTTTTCCCATACAGAAAGTATCTATTGTTGATCACAGGCTTCCTTCCGTAAAGAGAGGGTTGACCTAGTGCATAAGACGACAAAACGACTGACAGAAGGCGATTTTGGAGATTATAATACGCTACAATAAATTATACGAAACTGTTGTCCGCCACATAAAATAAAGAACCCGTTATTATTATATTTTAAAGATTTCTTATTAAAGAACAAAGATTATATATTAAAGAACAGTAAGCGCGGAAGAACCCTTTTGACCTGCAAATACAGGCTTTTGTCTTGTTTAGGCACCAGATTTCCACGATATATCTACGCACTATGTAAGCGCCATTATAATTGTAATCATGTAATTTTTATTGTGGAATGAAATAATTTAGTATTATTATTCTCTTTATTCATCTAAAACTTATAAATTACATTTTTAAATACGTACCTATAAAACAAAAATATTTAAAAATATAAAAAATAGTATACCACCGACATCGGGTACAAGGACCAAGACACCGGTGGTTAGGGCTCCAAAGACAGGAACCTCGTCACTATACGGGCCGTGTCGAGGAGAACTGCCTTCTGCATCAGTCCCTTGATCCAGCCGTCTAACGCGAGCCTCTTAAAGTGATCGAGGCTTTTGGCTATCAATCCTTGAGCAGATATGACAATCGGAACAATGATCGCCGAATCGATATTCCACATATCGACAATCTCGTGAGACAAATCCAAATATTTGATTTCTTTTTCTTTTTCAACTTTCACGAGGTTGTCGTCATGAGGAACAGCAATATCGACAATCATTGCACGGCGCTCTAATCGATCTATCAACACAATGTCAGGTTTATTGGCAACAATAGTTCTGTCAGTGATGATAGATCGATCCCAATACAATGTGGCACGACCATTTTCGAGAACTGGGTCTCGCACATACCTGTAATATGGCACCTCTGAATGCACAAGATTGTATCTAAGGGCAAGTTGTTGATGCACAATCCTGGCCACTTGGTTGTGTCTGTGCAAATATTCACCGTTGGCAAGACGGGAACAACCAGAAATAATGTGCCTGATAGATTCACCGGGACGGTGGCATGCCCGACAGATGTCCACCGTACCATCTTTCACGATATATTTCCGATAGTTACTCGTCATAACAACTTCGTCCATAATTGCAAAGACAAAACCTTCGGTTGCTCCGAAAAGATCACCAAACCGTAGCCAAGATGTAGACGCTTTAAAGTCTACATCAGGACTATTTAGGACCCGATAAAAACGACCATGAAGTTCTTTGCCCTTCTCTACCTCCCTGCGATCATTAGTACTAGGTACTACAGGCTTGCACCAGTTCTCTTTAGCCAGAGCGAGCGGAGTGAGTCCGTTGTCCACTGCGACCACACTACGATGCACTCCCACGTCAGTATGAAGAAAATATTCTCTAAGGTAGTATATCTCGCGACTGTGTAGGGTCTTAATACTTAAGAGTCCACGACCCCCAAACTTTCGCGGGATATACAACCTCATTACCGATGAACGTGAATGGTGCATTCGGAATGCAGTCAGCAGTGTATGGACTCTCCTATCTAGGGCATCTAATTCGGTCTGAGTCCATCTAAGTATACCAAAGGAATACATCAGAACCGGCATGACCCAACCGTTACAGGCACGCATTTTGTTACCCCCTGATAAAAGACTTTTAAGTACTTTTTTCAGGCGGCCAAAGAAGCGCTCCTGCAGCGCTTGTTTCATATGAGATTCAGGTATTCCCAATGACTGTGATATACCTAGATACTTGTAGCTTTCAGTGGCAGACAGAAATATGAGTTTTGTTGAATCTGAAAGTTCGACTCCTTCAGATTCTACTATCACGCCTTTCTTAACATGCATGACTGCACACTTGTCCACAACAAATTCCATCTTGATAGAGTTACTTTAGTTTTCAGTCACCTTCAGTAACGCTGTCAATTGCAAATTAGTGGGAGCAATAAATTTCAAATCGTCCATGTACAGAAAGTGACATATAACTCGATCGTCTTTCTGCAATATGCCTATAGCCTAGCCCTGAACCCTCTAACAGCGTACTGAGAGGATTCAAAGCTAGGCAGAACCACAAGGGACTCAAACTATCACCTTGAAATATACCCCGCTCGATCTTTATTGGTACATCGTTTGCCGCAATCTGCCGACATCCTCGATAGCGAAGTGCCGTTCTCCACTGCCCCATACATGACTTCAAAAAGTGCAAAGAGTTGCATCAACTTTATACAACTCTAGCACTCTCAAAAGCCATGTAAGTGGCACCGAATCAAAGGCCTCCTTATAGTCTATCCAACATGTCGCCAGATTCTTACGGTGACGACGAACCTGTTGGCTAATGGCCATATCCATGATGAGGAGCTCTTTAGTGCCACGGGTCCCGCTTCTACATCCATTCTGAGAAATAGATATGATCGAATTTTTATTTAAATGTGTAGTAATTTTGAGTCTCAGAATAGATGTTAGAAGCTTATACATAGTTGGTAGGCATGTAATAGGTCTATAATTTTTGGGATCCATGGCACTACCAGATTTATAGAGTAAGTGGGTTACGCCAGTTGTCAAAAATTGGGGTAATGAACCGGAATCCAATGCTGCTTGGAACTGAGATGCCAAACGAGCATGCGAGCTTCGGAACCATTTCAGGCAAAAGTTGTGCAGTCCGTCTGGTCCAGCCGATTTCCAGTTTGATAATGACTGAACTGCACAACTTACGTCACCTGTGGCTATGGAAATTGGTTCCATTACTTGTATAGACTCGCATGAGCGCCCGACAATCAACCAATCAAATTATCAATCGACCAATAGTATTGTGTTACCGGTATAACTAGTCAAAATAATGTCTATTAACGTATTTTTATTAAATAGTGAACTGTCTTATCATCTATTATAGTTTGGCCCTATTTTTAATAAAATAAATTTTGAGTTTTTGATGTGGCGACAACAGAAATCAGTACAATGTGAATCTCAAAATCGCTATTTAGAAAAAAAGTACAACAATAGATGGCTATTATAAAACAACATGGAAAGTCGTCACACAGAGGTGACGTTTCATATAAACTATCGACAGATAACCCAAAATATTTCATTCATATTGAAGTGTCTATAAAAGAGCAATTTCAAATACTCGAATGTATGTAGTTTGTGAAATGTTCAGAGCACCACTACCATCAGTTCGAGATTACAATTTGAATATTGAAAAAAAGTTAAATTTTACCAGCTACGTCCCTGCGGCTTCGCCCACGTTTACTTATTATATCTATTACTAAAATGCAATATATCCTATTTTACTTGCCGATGACGTATATTTCCAATGGTCAAGACTTAATAAAATTGGTTCAATAGTTTTAGAGTTTATCGACTACAAAAAAAATCAAATCTTTGCTCTTCCACGCCTCACGCCTGTACAGTGCAAAAAAAATACTCTCAAAGATTAATTTATGTCTTCGTTGCATAAAAATTTAAGTAATATCACAGAGTACCTAAAAGAAGTCCATAGAAAAAGATCACTCTGGGAAGACTATTAAATAAATATTTACGCTGGCTACTACGCAATAAAATTCTGTTTGTCTCGTCAGCAATTGGAATAGTGCATTACATTGGCTACGTGCATTACGTGCAATCTATTATGTGCCGTATCTCTAGTTGTGAAAACATATTTTAGAGGATCGATCCTATACTAAGATACTTCTCAGTGAACGCATTTCCACGACATTGATTTTGCTCTCTGTTTCTTTTGCCATACCCAATTTTCGCTGCTATACCTCAAAGCTGGTGCCAACACGTGGACCACTGGACTTGCTTTATGGACACGATCTCGCTTTTCATAAAGGTTTGCAAGGCGACGTTCACTGAGATTCCTTTTTGATTTTACCTTTAAATTTCTTTATCAAGCTTTCCATTCCTTGTGAACATACTTATAAGATAAACAAATCCATTCACTCACAATCGGTAATGTTTAAACAATTATACAATTTATACTTAAACTACCATATTTAAATAAGGACCATAGTAAGGCCAGTACTCGACACAACAGTGCTCACTTGACTAAAACGTGATTCACACTGATTGCACTAATTACACTCGACACGAAAACGCTTGCACTTCAGCCTGAGCGCTTTTAAGCGTTTAAGCGCTCTTGAGCAAATGCTTGTCTCCAATTAATTTTTTGGATTAATGCCAAATGTTAACGGCAGTAGCCGTTTCTTAGTCGAGATAAGTTTCATATTAGTGTTTAAGTTAAATGTCTATGTTATTTTATAGAAATTACTAGATTTTTGTATATGTCTGACGGCATATTGGCTACTTTTAATTGCTTCGTAGCGAAAGATGATTGTTGAAAGTGCCCCAGTTCTCTTTGTGAAATTCTTTGATGAGGCCTTTAGATTTTTAATATATATTATATATGTATAATAGGTATAGAAAGACAATAGATTATGTAAGAACATCACTGCATTATTAGAAACATTGAACATTATTTTTAGAATAGCCAAAAGTGGTTTATTAAGAATCAGTAATCGATTGGAATAATTTTTAACTACAGTACATTACATTTTTCGCATTAAAAACTGCTAATTGAATATACGCATATAATTTGATTGAATATCGCGTATTGACACGCGATTTCAATAGTAAATTTGTTGTTACACAAATTGACGCATATGCACGTGAAGGTGCCAGCGTCTTATAACTCTACGCATGGACCTGCTTGAAACTTGAAAGGGGAGATTGACATGGTTTCTTTGGAAGAACGTAGTAAAAAGTAGAAAAGTAGTTTATCGCCTTGTGTACTATCGCTATTACTTTTTTTTACTATTATATAGAAATCTAGCTAGGGAGCTACAGCTTTAGATTATAAAATAACTAGTGTCTGCTGGAGACCTGTCCTGTGCCAAGTGTAGGGGAACGATTTGCCTACTAATATTGTCTGTATAAATACGCTATCGCTACGCTATGTTAATATGGTACCACTATAATAGTCTTCATATACTAATCGTATATCCAATACTTATAAGGATCATAATCATTTTCCATATCTTTCTACTGGAAAGAAAGTTTCCAGGACATCCATAATATATTTACAAAGACCATTTCCCGACTGCCAAATGTAGGTTTGTATGTCTAACTCTTTGGAACTCTCCACAGCCTAAAAAATTTACAGTTTGAAACAAACTCGTTAGAATCGTGTCAGTTGTTTGAATAACATGGAGTATTTTATTTAGCTTTTAATCTGTCATTTGAGCAGTCGGGTTCCTAGTTTCAGCTAATTATCTTTTAGTACCGAAAATGTGTATTTTTAACCGGTTAGAACGGCGTCAATACTTGGAGGTTATTCACGCGGATAAGAACTAAGCAAACTAATAACACACAAAGCTGAAGAGTTTATTTGTTTGGTTGAACGCGCTAATCTTGAGAACTACTGGTTCGATTTTTTTTTTAAAGACAACTCCCGCTTTAGGATTTACTCCTGTGTCGCGGGGGACCTCCGGCTCAGCAGTCAGGGTCACTAACCACTAGACCAACAGGCCAGCCAGCAGAATTGAAATATTCTTTTAGTGTTGGATAGTCTATTTATCGAGGAAGGCTATAAGGCTATATAACATCACACTACGACCCTGCGAAACTGCGGGGACAGCTAGTAAAAAAATAAACTTGAGTTATAAAACTTGAGAAAAAAATTGCGATCGAATATTGGAACATAAAACAATGACAATATATTCAAATTCATTTTAGATAACAATATTAAAATCAAACACCAAGTTTCGGAGATAACAGAATTCAATTGAATTAGAAAGAAATGCTGTGACAGCTTAAAAATATCCTTCACAGCGTTTATCAAACGGGAAGGGAGACTTTTAATTTTTTTTTATTAAAATGAAGTTACACAGAGAGTCGGGATGATGATTTTATTCAAGATTTATCTGAGGGCGCTGACAGACGGACTTTCCACCCAAAAATTATGGTGACATTGGACCGTTATAAGATATTTTTATGCAAATTGTTACCAAATGTTATTTCATGGTTGAAATAATTTACTTTTTAGAAGTACTTTAGTTAGATTACATTGTTATAGATAGATAGACTCATACATTGACCAGTCGCGAGGGATGAAATATAGGCAATGTCACCAGGAAATGAAGCAAGCTAAATGTCTAGAAACCTTACATAAAATTAAAGACCCTGAAAGTACTTACTTAAACCGCTCGAAGGAATGTTAACAGACATATCTACACTTACTGTAACCATTAAGCTCTCTACTGCTCAGTCGTCATCAAGTTGTTTTTGTGAAATCGTCTTTAAACATTACTTTTTAATAGTATGGAAGCCCCCACGGGTCATCACCTTAAAGGGGCAAAAGGTAAAGTGGTAGGTTGGAATCGTACCAACGAAGAGGGAAGTATCTGGGAAACCCTGCAGATACCCATAAACATTTGTTAATATGCATTTTTGTGCCAATGTGCATGGTTGTATCAATTCAAAGTCTAGCAAAGCTATAAAATTTTTTTTATATAATAACTTTGTTACGCCATATTTTGCCGCGTTACAATTTAAATTGTTCATAAAACTAAAACTCACTACGTATGCCCGTTCATTTATTTCTCACTGTAGATACATTATCTGCCTGAATTCAACACAGAGTGAAACTAAACTGATATCAAACATTGACACAAAGAATATGCGGGTAGAATAAATTGTAAACAGTGTCTATTTGAGTTCTTGTTTTTTATTATAAAAAAAATACAAAGCATTTTAGTTAAATTAAAGTTTTTGTATTACTTCAAGTAGGAGAGCGATGCTTCGGCACGTATGGGCCGGTTCGACTGAAGTGATACCATGGCCTCACAGAAAACCGGCAGTAAAGCAATGTTGCGTAGTATTTTGCCGAGTGAGTGAGGTGACCGGAGGCCCTTACCCTTCCCTTTCCCCCTCTTCCCTTACTCAAACTTTAAAGGCCGGCAACGCACTTGTGACTCTTAAGTTGCAGGTGCTCATAGGCAGCGGTCACTTACCATCAGGTGACCCGTCTGTAAGTTTGCAAAAAAAAACATACAACACAACAAATTGTAACATACCTCCAAAATTAGGAACCACAATAAGTAACAACGGTTTATTTATTTTGTGCATGGAAAACTTGCAACTTTATAAAAATATAATAAAAATGGAGAAATTGATTTAGTTACTAAAAGCCAATATTAAGTCTTCACTTAAAGTATTTGAGTAACAAAGAATATGTGAACAAACTCAAAGAACACGTAATGCATAATGCTCAGAGACCAAATATGGTAGATGCTCATATATGTTAAAGTCATGAAAAAATAAACCAGCCCAAGTCAGTTTCGACTAAAAGTAGGTTTAAATTCGTTTTAACTAAATCGTATATCCGTATACGACTAAAAATCTTCCTTACAAAAATGGAAGCTAACAAAAATATAGTTTATGCTTTTAAGCTAAAACCCACCAGCACCCACCAACAGTATAAGGTTGGCAACGTGCGAATAATACCACTGGCAGTTCGATTCATTATAGCCGACTACCACTTCCTAACAGGTGGGCCATTAGATACTATTTAATTGGCAACATAGTTGTGATGATAATAGAACAGAAAATCAAATAAACAATTGTCTATTAGTCATTTTAGATATGATCATTTAACGCCAAAACATAAACCGTAAAGTTCTTAAAAGCAAAATCGCCACAAACTCAACTAAAATGTTAATTATAACGAAATAATACCGACAGAGGTTTAAACATTAGCGAAGTTTAGCTCAAAATGAAATTTAAACCCTCTGAATACAAATCAAAAGTTAGATTTAATAATCAGTAATAGGATAAAGGCGGCCGATGGCGCGGAAACCAAAACCCTACAAGTAAAATTCGGCCAAATGAAAGAGTTTCAAGAAACTTTGCCATTGTACTGTAAAGGTTACTTTTAGACGTTGCTGCTTTAATCTTATTGTTTTTGAAGACTTTTGAAAATCGTTTTATTTACTGTTATGATAATTTTAGAAATTTCAAGGGTATATAACAGTTATTATCATTTACTATTAAAGTATCAAAGTTTCTTTTAACAAAATGAAATGTAATTCATACAAAGTTTGGTGTGAATTGGTTTTGTACTTTTATTTGAAAACTTTTTAATTTCAAAGTGTAGTCGTAACTTTGCGACATTGCTATATATTAACATAACATTTTGGATTAACATTTTCATACTTTTTAATTAGTTAAGTAACTCAACTAAACAATCCGAAAAAATAATACGTGAAGATAACATTCACTTTTAGATTCTTAATGTACTCGTTCCCTCGGTTTTTTTGATAACGAAATTTCTGTGATACCACTATATTCCCGTGTTCATACCCCCTTGTCCTATTGGATTATATAATTTACATATTTTACATGAAAGGTGTCCCAAATATTAAAAGTAACTCTATTCCAAAAATATCTCCTCACATCTCAAAAAATAAAAAAAATTGGACAGCACGCTTGACCCACCGGGATATAGCTGATAAATTCAGACTAGAAAAAAAATATTTTTTCAATTGCAATTAATGAAAAATTGTCTACCTAGGCGTTAATTTCAACAAGTTTCAAGTGGCAAGATGTTAACGTGACTTACTTTTAAAATAAATAACTATAGGTGTTATCATTTATAATAAAATTAACTTTTTATATGTTCTAAGATTGCATCTTGTAAAACGCAATATGGTATAGCATCACATAGGTATAATCTAAAAACAAAATAGAGAATCTACAACATTTATACATGTATACGTTGAAATTTGAAATTCAACGCGGGCCGTGAGCACACAACCGTTAAATGAATGAACTTTTCTAAGTTAAGGTACCAACTTGCTTTAATACCGACTTTGAGCCCGCTATGATGAAGCGCCCTTACTTTTAATGACTTTTTGCTAATATCTAGCCTCGCTTTCGGCTTTTAAAGGAAAAACTTTCGGGTTTCGATATTTTTTTTCAAAGATGGCTTCGTGTTTAAGGTGTGCAAAGTTTTATTATGTAGTTTGGCTTATTGCATCTGTTCGCAGAATAGACAATGATACTTACATATATGTACGGATATCACACTTATTGAAGACAAATGTATACATAGTAACTTTTGCCTGTACGCCATTAAGCACAAAAGCAACAATCGTAAGTTATTATGTGTCAAATCTCAACACACAGAAGCAAAAAAAACTCAAAGCAAAGTTTTAAATACCATGCGTTTGCCAGTTTCAAGAAAGGCAACAATAACAATTTTAAGTACATAGTAGGCACCTATGCCCTTGTTGGAGTGATCAGTGAAATTGTTTCCATGTTACATATCTTTTATTACAAGGTTCATTAGATCCAATTTTACCTGGAAACAAGCCAAGATTTTTCTGCAATTGAGTGGTTTCAAGTTTTGGGGGTATTTTACTCTATCTTAACGTAATCTCTAAACCCTTCCTTTTTTAGGTAGTAGGGAAAGGAGGAGAGGGGGTTTGGGCATCCCATAACCATTTCGTTACCGGTTTTCTGTGAAGCCATGGAATCACTCCAGTCGAGCTGGTCCCACTTACAAACTAACTAAACTATTTAAACCAATGATGCATTTTTTATATTTTTTCATGTTTTGGTTTTCATTATTGGCTATAGAGCATCATTTTTGTCTGTCTGAATGTCTGTAATGTATGCTTGATTATTTAACAAATACAATTTCTTAACGCAGCATTTTACATCCTATTTCTCTTTACTAGAAGTTTTTTTTGCTCTATAACTCAATAAATTAATTTACGCAAGCGAACCTTGCTATTCTCACGCGTATAGATCGCGTACTTAAACAAAGGATTTCACCTCTACGTTCCTTTAGCACCAAATATTAAATCAACAGCTAAACAAGGAATATATTGTGATGTAAAGGAGCTCTGAGGACACTCTGTTATGCTAATCCTGGGACAAGTTGTCAACTGAGCCGGGAATTGTCATCGTCGCCAGCTGTTGAACACGCGACAACTGGAATAATAATAATATAAATAATTATATCTAATGCATCTGTTAGTATTATTGAACTTATTATTTGTTATACATAGTTACTAATTGTCTATTAATTTATTGCACAGTGGCACCAACAATAAGTGGATCAGTCATGCTACAGCTCTAGGGCAGCCATGCATGTATGCATGTGTACGTGTGTTTGAGTGTGTGCGCATGCGATCTCAAATGAGCCTATACACATTGATTATATGAAATGGAGGTATATTTCGCATGAGTATTTTCTTAAATAAAGGCCACTATTTACTCTGCTCACTTTTCTGTTTCTGAATAAAGTAGTAATTTGTTCAGATGTGGAGCTTTACCAACAATATAATAAAAATAATAATACAATACTTTCAGAAAAAGGTAAATGGTAAATGATCCAGGGTATATAAAAAATGACGATCTCTATCGGTGCCTGAAATGAAAGTTAAAAAGTACAAAAAAACTGCGTTAGCTTACGAACACTGAGTGCCAAGGTTGTCTTACACTTCGACCACAAGAACTTTCAGAAGAAAATGAGATCAATATTATAAAATCAATAATATAACGAAATTCTTACACATATTTACAATACGAAGCGTCACTGCCTAAAATCAAGAAACTTAAAATTTTAATCTCAAAACCGAAAGCACGCATTATATTCAACAATTAAAATAAATCCTGGCCCAGCAGCCACAAGTGAGGGCGCTACTCGCCTATTTATTATCATTTGCATATCAGACGTTGAGACCAGCACACGTAACACAAGGACATTTTCATATTTAATTTTGTATTTAGTTTAATCGCATACACATTTTGTTGTATGTCCAACGTTTTTAGTCTATCCACGTTTTCAATTTCATAATAGCATATGTGGTATGTGGATGTATTACTTTACTCGACAAGTGCAAAAATGGGTTAGACAACAAGTGACGTTTCCGACGTTTACACGAATACTTAGGAGCGTGTCACGGAGCTCCGAACTAAACGTTACGAGCCTTTATTGTTCCCAGTATTATGGCATCTTGTTTTCACTTTAAAAGAGTTTACAAATTGCGGAGATTGTTCTTCAAGTCTTCTTATACACATTTGTGCTCTAACAGATCACAACGATGTCTAAGTTAATAAAGATCATACTGTTAATCGCGTACAGTTTTGTTCTCATTCAATATCTTCAAACTTCAATAAGTTCGAGTAACAAGAATGTAGAACTAGTTTATATAACAGATAAAGAAAATGAAGCCAGAAATCTACGAAGACTGATTAAATTATATAGACATAACTTAACAGCCTTAAGATCAACCTTTAAAAAACTTAAAAGATTTCCTTCAGATCTTAAATTTATATTAAAATACACTAATGCATTCGCTCATAGTGTGACGTCCTTGGATATTAGCGGACAAGAAACTTTTATTCAAAACAAGTGTAAATATATAAACTGTTACCTTACTAATAACAAAGACTTATTATATGATCTACGTAACTATAACGCGATTTTGTATCATATAGATAATACCTGGGACGACAGTCTTACGTTAAGGGAATCATATCAAAAGTATATATTTGTTGCATCCGAGTCTTCTGCAAACTATCCACTATGCGATATGTATTTTAACAATTATTACAATTTGACAATTACTTATAAACTGAATTCCGACATACCGTGGACATTTTTTAAGATTACTGATAAACTAGGTAATGTCGTAGGACCACGGGTGGATATGGCTTGGATAGATTCAATGACACCTACCTCTGTGAAAGTAAAAGAAAAAATAGCTAATAAAAAGAAGGCTGTTGCATGGTTTGTTTCTAATTGCGAAACTAAGAGCAACCGTGGAGCCGTTGCCGAAGCCATACAAACTGAGCTGCAGAAGCTTGGACACATAGTTGATATATTTGGCTGGTGCGGAAGAAGAACTTGTCCCCAAGAGCGATTCGAAGAATGTTTGTCATTACTGGAGTCTGATTATTACTTCTACTTGTCTTTTGAGAATTCCCTCAGTGAAGATTATGTGACTGAGGCACTTTTATATCCATTGCAGTACCATACTGTTCCAATTGTGTACGGTGGAGCTAACTACTCGAGGTAAGTGTGCATCGCATGTCCTGTTTTTCCTCAACGTTTCACTGACTGGCGCTACTTTCAGGCTCCCTTGAATGTATTCATTTCTCACTTTATCCATCTTAGTCACACCACACGTATTTCTTAACATTCGCAATTTCAGTTACAAGCTGGCGTCTCTCATCCGTTGTCTTTGTTGGCTAACATTCAGATCCACGCATAACGGCAGGTCTGATGATCGTCTTATAAATTTGTCCTTTCAGCTTGAAAGGGAACCAGGGACCGCACACTGTTCCTGTTACCTGCCGCCACTTCATCCACCCTGTATTGATTCAATGATCATGCTATAAATCGTAACAAAATAACTGGAAATTTAATGTAATGGAGTCGCAGCTCGCGTTTTTCTTTAAGGACACTCTGGCCTAACATAGCTAGCTTCATCAGTATATCATACCACAAGAGCGTTAATTTTAGCTTGTTAAGGTTGTTTTTCAATTGATTTAAATTTTACAGATTTTTACCACCTAATTCGTACATTGACGCAAGGAAGTTAAACTCAACACAAGTTGCTAATGAAATAGTCAAAGCTATAAAGAACTTGACTATGTACGAAGACTACTTCAGGTAAGTACGCACAAGATTTTTTAAACTACTAAATTAAGATAGAATATACAACCTTCCTGATGACGCTTGAAACACATGAGATTGAAAAGGCGGTAGAGTAATGACTAAGGCGTCCAACTTGCGATTGAGTGGTTGCATTTAGCGTAGTTGGAGGGGCTAACACTGATATTAGTAATGTGAGACTGACGTCACCAGTAGTCGTTTCAAAAAAAAAAGATTTCACGTTTCATTCTTCCCCTTTTTATGCACTTTTGAAACAACTCCATAGGTACATGCATGTGCATGTGCTCCGGCGCGTGGGTGTGCGTGTGTAGATGTCAGAATAACTACTTTCTCAACTAATCATAATATATTATGTGTAGAATGAAGTGCATGCTTGAAAAAGTCGACAGTATTAGTTCAAACGCGAATCTCGAGTTCAGGTTAACTAAATTTCCGTTTTAAAGTTACTGTAGTGTACTGTAAGACATCAAAACAACATTTAAAAAAAAATAATTTTATAAAATGTTATTTTAATTTTTACCTAATAAGCGGCAAATAGTATATCTCAAGTTAGCAAATTCAAATAAATAGCAACACTCGCTATAAATGAATAATGGATTGAGCATTATCCAGACACAAGCTGCTGCGCGCAATAATGAGCGCAAGCCTTGGTTTGCTGTGTGAGGCGTAGGCATATTTTAGTACCACACCAGTACAACGCTTAGTGACAAAGACTTGATTGTAGTAGTACCGAAAACTGACGAACTAGCAACACATTAATAATTATGTTCGTACGGAATCCTCCCAACACTAGTCCTGCACAACCTTGTCTAATGTTTTATTGCCTTCTTTTTCCAGATGGCACAATTACTATAATTACAAAGACAGTAGCAAGAATCCAGATGTGTGCAAACTCTGCCAGATTTTGAACGAGGAGACTAATATACATTATTCTGTCAAAGACTTCTTGGGCTGGTGGAACCCTAAAGACTACATCACTAAATGCGGTGAGGGAGAGGGAAGGGTCTTGATAAAGGATGAACTATTTTTGAAACCATTAATAATGAATGGGATGTGATACTATCAAAATAAAACAAAATCTACCATTTTTACCAATTTTTATTACCGACTAGCAGCGCCCCGCGGTTCCACCCGTGTAAGACCCGATCCCGTGGGATTATCGGGATAAAAAGTAGCTGATATGTTAATCCAGGTCTCCAGCTATCTACATACCAAGTTTCATCGCAATCGGTTCAGTAGTTTTTGGTGAAAGAGTAACAAACATCCATTCATCCATGCCTCCATCGAAACTTTCACATTTATAATATTAGTGGGATTTCTATTTTACCCACACTAATAAAATCTTGCAAATGAATTTTAAAAACACCGTCACAACTTTCCTGATTTTACTTAAAATATGTAGTGAATAAATTGATTTCATTGAATTTCATATTTGCTTTACAGCTTTGAAATAGCTATTTTAATGATGTTTTGGTCCAAAACATAACATTGGTTAAAAACTATTTCGATTACTTACCTACTAATTCTTAACAAACTACTTTCGGGTATTGTGATTTGAAAAAATTGTTCTATATAATCTAAGGCTTAATGGCCGTATCTTTTGATTGCGTGGACTTAGAAGCTTGATTTTTTTACAACTTCAAGTGACTTTAGACGTGGGAGAGCCATGCTTCGGCACTTATGGGATGGCTCGACTCAGCTCGATACCACAGCCTCACAGAAAACCTGCAGAGAAGCAATGCTTGCATTGCTTTTCGCCCGAGGTTATCGGAGGCCCTAACCCTTCCCTCTCCCCTATTCCTGTCCTTCCCCTCTCCCCTCTCTCCTTCCCTCTAATCTCCCTCTCCCCTCTTCCCCTTCTCTCAACTTAAAGGGCGGCAACATACTTGTGATTCTTGAGTTACAGGTGCGGATGGGCGGCGGTAGTCATTTACCATCAGGTGCTCGTTTGCCCCCTATACATACATGCCTATTTAATGTTAATTTCAAGTTTATGCCTTCTCGGGTTCCTAATAAAAAAAGTCTTGTCAGACAGACATATTGTTGTTAAAAAATTAACGACTTTTACATTTTTTCCTGTACTTGTGCTGTGAGACCTTCCAAATTACATGATTCTACGTCAATGTGAAGTACCCTATAGGTTTTCATTTACCTGCCAAATGTTCAAATTCGGTCAAATATAAGTGGCCATGTCTTTTGATTGCGTTCACTTAGAAGCTTGTTTAATTTCAACTTGCTGCGTTCACGGGTTCCTGAAAATAGGATCTTGACAGACATACAGACAGACAGACGGACAACAAAGTGATCCTAAAACGGTTGCTTTTTTTCCTTTCGAATCCCACACGGGACAAAAATTTCCTCGAAATCAGTACTTTTTCGATGAAACGTATCTAAATCCTTTTCTGTACCCCTGATAACGTGTACATATGTGAAATTTCATAAAGATCGGTTGAGTAGTTAATATATGAAAGCGTAAATAAACAAACAAACAAATTCACATTTGCAATTATAATAAGTCGTTTAGTGTTGCCACAAATCTAATTAATGCTTAATTAGCAATTTTAATCTACCAGCTTACTATAGTCGCCGCAGCTTCAACTCTGAGCTCTAATATTAACTTTGAACAATAACAGTTGATAAAGTCCCCACTATTATGCCTACAATTGGTTAAAACATTTAAGGGCGAGTCGAAGCAATTCTCTTACCGTGCTCGTTATAGGGACTCATTATTCAAAGCCTCAAATTTTCCCCGAGATAATTACAATTAGACACCCAATAGCGCAGAAATATACAGTAGTTTAACTTTTATAACAAGTAAGTTCTACAGTCGGCGACACAGCGCAGCGGAGCCGGTTATAACCAGTTATTAAAAAACGAATAGCGAAACTAATAAATAATAATAGGCTTTGTCCACAGGATCACTAAAAATAGTCGTTCATAAATTGAATTAGATTCCTAAAGTGAGTTAATGTTAGTCTGAGTTATTCTTAAGCAATGTTAATGAAAGTTAAACACTATTTTAATCTTAAGTTAATTTGAAACAGTTATTTCATACTAAAATACAAGAATGTGATAAACATATTTATGAAATTTAAAATGAATACACAAAAGTAGTACAAAAGTATAACACAAACAAATAGATAGCTCATGGCAGGTCTTCAGATGCAGACTCAACCCTACAAGTCTGCCACACAATGACGAAATGATGTAGCTATTGGCGATTTGAGATAAGTAAAAGTATTTGCTTGAAATTCATCATTATTATTTATGTGCATATATAAAACAATTTTCATAATTTCACTGACAATCGAAAGTAATTATTCTGAAAATTTCTTGTATGCTGTAACTACAGTCATCATCGCCATCGCCTTTTTTCCAGCGATATAATTAAAATTTCCGCTGACACCTTGCAAAGATTAAAGCTATTATATTTTGATGACTAGAAGCCACCGTAAAAATTGGTAAAATATAATCTTTTTTGTAATTTAAATTTTTTTTCTGTGTTTGCAAATTTGATCTTTTGAGTGAACAGCATCTCTGTTATTACATGTTGGAGAAAAACTTACTATCTGTTACTAGAACTAATTGCACATAGTACAACCGTTATCAATGAAGGTTTAAGGAAAAACCGTTGAAAGTATTGCAGCTCGTTTGCCTGCATCGAGGGCTAATTCCAAAGACTGGTTTAAAGGCTGGTTTTTCTTCTTTTATTTGTAGTCATATGTTTATAACGCCCATTTCGGGTAAGCCTATTGACATCTACTGGGCACATTTCCCGATTTCTTGCTACTACTGAAAATTTACTGTCAAAAATACCCATTCTCAATGACCCCTTGCAACGACCTACGTGGTACACTTGAGTACCCCAAACATGAGTGCACTTACGCCACGAATTGATGTAAAATATGGATACATTTTAAGATGAGAGAATTCCCATTTTAAAATATATCGTTAAATATGATTACTAAATGAAGTTTCAAAACTTTATCTAAACTAAACAAAGTTAATTTAAAGTTTTACTGACTGTTGAAATTTTCAGTTTGTGTCAGCTCGGTCACACATCATTAGTCCACGACGCAAACGCACTACGTCTTTGCTAAAGTTTATTTAACTTTGCATAACTCGAGAACGAATGCAATGGAGATGAATACATTTTTGATAGCAAAGTATGGATGCTCCAGACAATTTGATTTTTAATCATACGATACTATTATTAATATATACAGATTGACTTAAATTCATTTAAGTAGTAATAATTTCATAGAACAACCACGCATCGTTACCTAGTCCTAAACCAAACATAGCTTGTACCATGACTAACTAGAAAAACATACTAAGATATGATTTTGTAATACCAAGTCGAAATACATAAGGTAATAAATCATTATAATTCTTCAAACAATTCAAGTCCGCTTCAATGTTTTGATACCCAAAATTCAAGTCTATCTTTAGATAATTGTTTTGCAACTTTCACGATTGATATGCATGTAAAATATAAATCGAATATCGTACCTTATAAAAATTTACATTATGAAATTGCAGCGATCCTGATAACACGTCACCCTGATCAGTACAATTTGATTGAATCACCGGGGAAACAAAGAATAGCCTTTATAGATATTATATAACTCTGCAACAGTACGAATCCACTCTATTCTTTCGCATGCACCTTAAAAGAGTCTACGGATCTCAATCATAAGTTAAATACACTTTCCACCGGGACTTGCTTAAATAAACTTCTAGTTCGTATAAACTTTGTGAATTCGTCTAGAAAATTTTGCTACTGTTTGGCCATACGCTTAGTGTAACAAGGTACTGGTAACATCAAAGTTGCTGCTACATATACACTTGACAAATCAATAACTTTGAGAAAATTGTTTTCCTCGTTATAATTTCTTCGGATAGTATTTTGAGAATTTTATGTAATTTTGCAGTAGTCACTCTTGTTAGTTAACAAGTAGATAATAAAAGTATTCTAAAGTAGTTTACGGTACATATGTAACATTTTGGAGTCTTGACAATGTCCAGTGCCATCTTGGAATATTCATTTATATGGACATACATAAGTAGATAGTAGCAGAAGTGTGTGTGTGAATAAATGTTTCAACTACGCGATTTTAGGGAAGCTACTGTTTTATTTGTTGCTGCTATTAAGTTAAAGATCTCTGTAATTTTGTAGCAACATGTTGAGGGGATGATCATCTTAACAGGATAAATCATCAGTCCTGGCAGATCATCAGATAATCACACGGATTACCTGATGGGAAGAGATTATCGCTATCCATAAACACTTGACACAGTGGTGTCATTTGTCCTATCAAGGATAAATGTGACCAGCAATCAGATAATCCGAAAAGAGTAATAATCGCGACCAATAATACTGTTTTATTCACAAATAAGTAAATACCACCTTTCGTTTAGCTAGTAAAGTGCGTAACTTCGAGTAGAGCGCGGTGAAGTTGAACAAAAATAACTGTTTGGTTAACAAAATCTCCGAGCGATGTCGAGTCCAACTTGTTAATTAGTTTCGTTCCCACTACTTTCTGTATGTACAGTTAAAGAGTACATACTTATTTAGTTTGAAACAGTAGTACGTATAGCTAAGAATTCCACTAAACAATCAAGAGACATAGTGCCCTGACTGCACAACTTCCTATAAACTACACAACACAATAGATGTCCCTTGCTTGGTTCGATAACATAACAACTCACTTTATTAACATAGTTTAATTTTGAATTTCTTTCACGAATCTTACTAATATTATAAAGGCAAAAGTTTGTGAGGATGGATAGATAGGTAGATGGATGGAAGTTGGTAACTCTTTCACGAAAAACGGCTGAATGGATCCGGATAAAATTTGGCACAGAGATAGATTATAGTCTGAAATAGCACATAGGCTGGGCAGTGCACTTTTTGTAATGAACGGTTCCCGTGGAATAGATTTCAATTTTTTTTTTTTTAGTTATTGTTTACATTATTAGTAAGTTAGTTTAGTTACAAGCGAAGCTTATAGAAGCCTGTTAAAATCAATCTTTTCCTTAGTAAATTCCAGAGAGGAATCGTTAAGTCATGATTTTTAATGTCTATGCACAATTAAATTAACCTGATCCGACTCTATAGAGTGTATTAAGAAAAGTAATAACTTTTTAAAAAGGGGTGAACGTTGTTAAATTGCACATTTGTATCAAAATCCCACTAATCCCACTATCCCACTAATATTATAAATGTGTAAGTTTGGATGGATGGATGGATGGATGGATGTTTGTTACTCTTTCACGCAAAAACCACTGAGTCGACTGCGATGAAACTTGGTATGTAGATAGCTGGAGACCTGGATTAACGCATAGGCTACTTTTTATCCCGATATTGCCACGGGATTAGGACTTAGGCGGGTGAAATCGTGGGGCGCTGCTAGTATACCATGAATTTTTTTTTAGTACTAAACAAAGTAGCGGATATTGTACGTACACACGCCACTACAACCCAGAAGTTCGCGATGAGTTGCGATGAGTCGATAAGATAAGCTGATGTAACGCTTAACGTTCTCTAATGAAGTCGTGCTCCTACAGCAAGAGTTTGGTTTGTTTATTTTTTTCTAAGAAACTATTTAGTACTTAAGCCGCTTACCAAATTGGAACATACTTGCGTGCGGTGTGATATTTCACCACTAGTACACTTCAAGTAGGTTAAAAATACCCATTGTTTCGTCACGAGAACGTCTCGCGAATGTACCCAATACTCGGAAGCGAAGAAGCGCAATGTTATTAGGCACATATTACATAGCACATACGACTTTATTGATTTTCTGTTATAAAGTTGTTATATCGCGATTAACTAACAAGTCCACAGGACTAAGCATACCAACGTAGCAATAAGAGACATAAAACCCTTTTCAATCGTGTCATCTAACATTAATTCACAAATCCTAACCCGAATGAAAAATATCGCAAATAGATAAAGAAAATAGTACTTTATTGCAACGTAATGAGAGTAGCTTATTATTGAAATTTCTGTGTTTATATTCCTCTGGAGCTGCCTACAGTTGCTGCACTGATAGACATTATAGTACTATAGAAGCATACAAATATATTAGATTGTAAGTCCATGGACTACAAGAGGGAGAGTTAGTCACTGAGATCGAGCATAAATCGCGAAATGATACATACCTAATCATATCCGTAATTGCAGTCAAGATTCGCTTGTTTGTTACTTCATTTGCATTAAGAAACAAGTAGGGCATAGGTAGGGTAGAAGTTTCTCCACCTTACAGAAGACCATGATTAACCAGAATAAAGTTGTAAAGGTTTGCTTTTCTGGTAGTGTTTGGTGGTATATTGGGGGACTGGGTTGGCAACTAATGAAATCAATAATTGCAGTGTCAACGCGTACTGGTTTGTTATTTTATTTGTGTACTAGGGCACAACAGATATCTGCTCGAACTAAGACTGTCCTACCAAAGAAGCTCCTCCACCTTACAGAAGAACGCAAATAACCAGTAGCAGTAAAGTGTTGCTTATCTGCTTATGTATTAGGTTGCCAATGGATGAATATGGAATCAAGATGGCAACGCACAAGTGATCCACAGAAGCTGAGAATTTTATAGGCGCTCATAACCGTTTACCATGAGTCGGCTCGTGTGTTCCTCTACTAACTTTTTTTGTCAAAATAAAGATTAAAAATACTTTACTAACTAAAACTTGTTCATATTAGAGGGCTCGTATTTCCCTTATAAAACCAGCAAGCTTGACCTGCTTGAGCTATGCTATACTCCCCATCTATCCACATAAAGGATATACTATCCCTTTCCTTAAATTGCCTCCCCTTTTCAATATACTCCTTATATTCCCATCTTTAATTTCCAAAGTGCCTGGTTGACGGACTTACGCTGAACAAACTAGGCTTACCCGCTTTTACTAGAAATAAACTAAATATTAGTTCGGAAAATGATGTAACTAAAATTAAATCCTTCGCCGTAAACGTATGCACAATACTGAGACTCAAATTGTGTCTGTATCAAAGGCACTAACAGTTCTTTATACCAATTTGGTGGTTGTCATCGTCAAAGGATTATACTCTAAGTCTACAAGTGTGCCTAGTCTCTTTAAATAAGCTTCGTCTAATGCAGTGAAACCGTGTCAGTGATAGTGAGGTGAAATTTATTTAGTGCATTTTATTTTTTGTCGATATATTAACTGTGGGAGAGCCATGCTTCAGCGCGTATGGGCCGGCTCGACCGGAGTAATACCACGGCCTCACAGAAAACCGGCAGTGAAGTAATGCATTGCTTTTCGCCGAGTGAGTGAGGTTACCGGAGGCCCGAAACCTTTCTTCTCCCCCTCTTCTCCCCGTACCCACACTCTTCCTCTTCCCCGCTACCTCCCCTTCCCCTACTCCCACCTTAAAGGCCGGCAACGCACTTGTGACTCTTGAGTTGCAGGTGCCCATGGGCGGTGATAGTCGCTTACCAGCAGGTGACCTGTCTGCTCGTTTGCCTCCTATCCCATATCCATAAAAAAATATATATATATGTGTACATGCACGCCGTCAACTCTTCGAACTTAAAGCAATTTAAGGGGACGCCCTCTATAAGCTGAATATACAGCTGAAGAGAGTTTTTAGTCTCTACTCAACATCACTCAATATACGATATATCACACAATATATCTATACTAATAGTAATAAGGCTAAAGAGTTTTTTGTTTGTTTGTTTAAACGCGCTAATCTCTAGATCCATGAGGAATAGTAAAGGCTATTTAGTAGATTACACCTCTCAGCTAGCCCTAAATATTCATTTTAGTTAAGAAAGTCGGAAGATAAATATTGTCTATACTTAAGTATTTATAAATCATCAGCGATTTGGGTGAAACCCGAGGGGGACCACTAGTACTTAAAACGGAAGAAGGCGCAGGTCTTGCATTCTTTCTTATACTGTTCAGTTGGCAGCATCACAAAAAGCACGCTGAACGTCAAATGTAAATCTCCACACTAATATTATCACTCGGTATGTTAACAAACTCTTTTTCTTCGTGTGAAACCCTTAAGGGTGTTACCTCACCGAGGCTATCGGTGAAGCCGCATGTCGGACCGAAACCACACGGTGTGCCATACAGCGCCTAAAATGAGAAGACCGTCGGTGCGGCGCCGCGACGGTATCGTCATCGGGCATCGTCTAATAAATTGGGCAATGTCCAGACACACAAGGACATCACCCTGCAGGTGGAAAACATATAATCCGATTACAAAACCTATATTTATGGAGATGTAGTAATCGCTAGCAGAAAATAGCACATAGCACAAATACACAGTGGTAGTGCTGATAAATCGGGGTCTTCTGTAAGATATAGATCTGTATATCTATGGGAATTAACGCGAATACGAAATATGAAAATGACACGAAACGACATTCAATCAGAGGTATGTAATACCTATTTCGTGATAAAACAGCTAAAAATATATCAATATCGATAGCTCTTGACGCAGTACGCACTTCACTAATTGTTTAGTACTCCAGGTTATACGTAGGTACATACGTAATCTGTACCGAACAAGCTTCAAAGTAAATCTTGGGTGTCGCTTTTAGCTTTGACGCAATTTGACGAAATGTAGAATATTGGATTTGGTTCAGATCTATTGGTATACACTATTGGAGTCAGCTCTCAAGACGGAACTCGGAACACATGACAGCCCGGCATCAGACAAGATCAAGATAATGCTTCAAGAACAAGACAAGACAGTTTGGGTCTGTGTGCTGGTTTAGGGTCAGATTCATCTAAAGTAGGTATGTTATTTCCTTTCTGCCATTTCCTTGTTCTATTATATTAATGATGTCGTCTTAAGCCATTGAGGGACATTTTAAAAAACAGTATGATGCTCAATAGCATCGACAGAGTAGTCCCACGAGAAGACGACCATAGAAAACTGTGTGACTGTCTCTCACATAAGCTTTTTAAATAGGAAGGATTAAAAGAGTTGGGAGCGAACAGTGCAGCGGTTGGTAGAGAGTCGTCTATGTCTATTGCTCTCTTCGTAAAAGTATCTAGGACATTTTTTTGCATAAAACTAACTAAAAACCATTTTTTATTTTTATACAAGTTTCATTTGTAATACTGACAGAGTCAAAATAAACTTTTCATTAGGTAGACCAGTAGACGTAATGTAAATAAAAATAATAATAAAACGAGTTACCTTGTTTAAAAAAAAGAAGTAACAAGAAACACAAGCGACAACAGCAGATAGCATCCAATTTAATAAACAATATTTACATTGCATCATATCTGCTGCTATCATCGTCATCTCATCTATAGCTATAAGAACATTCTCGATCAAGTTAAGCCAAACGCCCTTCAACTTATAGAAATGAGCTAATAATTTTCGAACAGCTAAACAGATTTTGTTGAAATCTAGCTCAGAACACTCACGATCAACTCACCTTCTAGCAAAAAAAAAATTAATAAAAATCGATCAATCCGTTATTATTATTATACCCTCCTTCTTGCGCCTGGGGTTAATAAAAACCTGTCTGTAGTGTAATACTTCACACGTCATCTCGAATTTGTCCAGCAATTCACTCCTTCCCACTATCTATAAAGCTTTCGTGAAAGAGATAATCAGAACCGAACTGCCACCTCCACATCTTTAAACTCGGTGTGATTTTATCCATTAGGTGAATTAAGCAAAAGAAAAATACTTACAGAAAGATATCTCTATAGAAATAGTTTTACGTCCATTCATTTAAAATGCTGTGCAAGCGTATCTGTTTTATTAGATGGGGCGCAATCGAAACCACTGACTCATCGATTCCTGGTTACGCCCATTCCGTGTCAGAGTCGCGAGGGGATGAAGTTTTCTACCTCTTATGTTTGATGAGAAATAGAATTCCTTAAAAGTCCTGGAACCGCCATATACTTGTAATTTCATTGATGAAAAACTTAATGATTTTAGTGAAAGCGCATTAAACAATAATTCTGTAACATTAAGAGGTAGTTCATATAATATGACACCCGTAGAATATTTTTATTTTGGAACAGAAATCAAAACTTTAAAAAGTTATAAAAATGGTGACTGAAGTTTAAAAAAACACCTTAATTTGTTTTTTTGGATTTTGTTTGCTAATAACTACCCAAACAAGCTCACGTCTGAAGGTAAACGTGAATCGCAATAACAATGGTTTTTTTTTATATTAGGGGGCGGGGGGCGGGTGGGGGGGGGGGCAAACGATCAGACGGGTCACCTGATGGTAAGTGACTACCGTCACCCATGGACACCTGCAACTCAAGAGTCAATGGTTTCACTAATGCGTTCAAAACCATCTCCCTTCATTCATATAGCTCTAGTAAATATATTAACTAGCAGAATTATAGTTTAGAAAAACTAAAAAAAACACTTTAATAGCGAATATAAAATCCTATCAAACCTCCATCAAACCTAAAAAAGCCACTACCTGGCTCCATCATCAGACCATCGTTACTATACCCAATCTGTGCAATCGTCAAAACGAATCATCTGAGCCCAAACTAGAGTGGTTTACTAGAAGCCACTAAAGAGTTCCATTATCCACCTAATGACTCCATTAAAAGATCAGCTCCAAGATGTCAAATTATATTGTCAGAGTTTCATTTCGATATGACATATTTAGAGGTAGGTTAATAAAAACTAGCACAGTCTTCTGATCAGGCAACCCCCCCTCCCCCATTGCTGAGCAATCTGCTGTGCAATAACATCTTCCGTTTTGAAAACTCAAAGCAATTGGCGTGTAAAATTAGAACTCGAAAGCCCAAATTCTTTAGGGTATTACTAATACAAATACTTTAATCTTCCCAATTATTATACTAAATTTATAATTACAATTAGTTCTAGTATCGAATTATTGCCAGTAGTGTGCGAAAGGTTTGCAAATGATTTTGGACATCATCATCATCATTTTTTTTTTTTATAAATTTGGTAGCCAACTATTTTTAATAGTCTAAATTTAATTTCGAAATAACTTAATTCATTATTTAGTTCAAATGTCTGTAGAGGAACAGGTGTTATGTCTCTCTAACACATAGGGAGGATCTTCCGACCAGGCTATGTTTTTGGTGTATGTGGAAATCGCCACATATCAAAGTCAAATATTAATAAGTCAAAGTAGTGAATAGGGTGAAGTCAAAATCATAGTTGATATTTGATTTTGTTTTTGTTATTATTTTTTTTTTACATTAAATGACTGCCGCCGCCCATGATGACCTGCAACTCAAGAGTCACAAGTGCGTTGCCGGCCTTTAAGATAGGAGTAGGGTAAGGGAGGGAAGAGGGAGAGAGGCGGGGAAGAAGGAAGGGTTAGGGCCTCCGGTAACCTCACTCACTCTGCTTCACTCTGCTTTTCTGTGAAGCCGTGGTATCACTCCGGTCGAGCCGACCCATGCGTGCCTAAGCAGGGCTCTCCCACAAATTATTTGAAAAGTTACTTGATCGAGATCTATGCTATCTCTGTTATTATTCAAGAAAAACTGTTCAGCTGATTGAAGATCCTCAGTTCTTTTCGTTGAAGGTATTGTTGAGTGAGGGGTATTTAAAAATTTTAATTTATGCGTGTTACAATCAGTTATGCCTGACGATTATGATTTACTGTAAACTTTTTATGTAACCAATTTTCACTATAGTATCGTTTACTGAAATAACATTGGCACTATCTTGTTATATACCTACTTTCTACATATTCCTGTAAGATAAGAAAAATTAGATATTTAAAAAAATCTGAATCTATGTTATTCGGCTTAGAATTTCTAATTTTCTTCTCTGCATATTTTCTTAAACAATCAGTAAATCTGCAAGAAGCAGTTTTAAGGGACGATTAATTGATTACACCTAGTGTATTAAAACTTATTAAAATTACTCAAAGAACAGTCAAAAACAATTTGTGAAATCAACACCTAGCGGATGAAGGGTGGTGACGGTGACACAGAATTTACGGAACTTGCGGTACACTTCGAACCGACGCGGAGCAGGTGTGAATTAGAATTACTTTTAAAATATGCTAATCTCGGATGATGAACTCAGTACCGTCTTTGAGGTATCTTAGCGAAGTTTGGAGCTTTAGAATTATAATGTTGAATGTTACTGTTTTTTTTTTGTTTATGCGTTTATTTAACATTGATACATATTTATTTATTGGAACACAACTAAGTATTGTTTTAAAACGACTTCAAAAAGGTGAAGGTTATCAATACAAATACATTTTTTTTTCGTGTATGTATGATAAGCGATATCTTCGTCACTGAACAGATTATAGGCTTGTTTTTTTTAAACCCCAATGCAAAAAAGAAGAGTGTTATACGTTTAACGCGTGTATCTGTGTCTGTTTGATGCATGGTAACTCTTAAACGCATGAACCGATTTAGATTGAGTTATTTTTGTTTGAAGGTAACTTAATCGCGAATGTTCTGAGCAATAATTGAAGAAAATCTATTTAGCTGTTCGAAGATAATCAGCTCATCAGCTCTTTTTTAATCGTTGAAGTGATTTTTAAGTCCCTAAGGGGTATAATTTTTTTTTATTTATATTAATTTTTTGAGTGGGTGACAATACACAAAATAAAAAACATGCAAGCGGCAGGATTTAAACACATTTAAGTCGGTTTTATTAAAAGACAATTATGAAGCCATCAGCACTGAAGACAAAAATGCGAAACTCAGATAAATTAAGTGACAAACTCTTTCGCCCCATTACATAACTTTTGGCGACTTCCATACTCGGGGCGGTCTCGCAAAATTTTCTTGTGTCTGTTCTTATAGTATTAATGTAAAATTTACTTACACAAACATATATAATATGCGTTATATATATATAATATATGTTATAATATGCGTTATGGGGATAGATTAAATAACATCAAGAACAAGTGAGAGTTTTGAATATTTCATGGCAGTCTCCAAAGACAATCTACCAACGACGTACTGGTTATTATTACAGTACAGTTATTCTAAACAAAATAATAGAGCATAATTCAATGAGAGCGGTGCCAGTGATGGGGTCAATGTTCTCATAGAAGAGTTTCAACGCCCCTAAAATGCGACATGAATAATCTAAAAATGAACAATATAATTGATTTTCTGATTCTTCACTTGAATAATATAAGTTTTCATCTCACCGTAAATCTTACAAAGATTTGAAATTAATATAACCTCCGTTTCGTTTAAAGTACGTATTCCACATTATTGTTGATCTTAGAATTATGTCTAGATAGACCAGATACAGGCCCTATGAGGATGACGTGATCATTGTGTGATCAAACCCTAATTAAATAAAGATTAAAAAAATGATTATAATCGTAGGAATCCATGTAGCTGGCTTACTGAGCATAGGTGACAAACAATACGGCTAAAACGTTACACTGACGTCACATCCCACTACTGTCTTCATCTATACTATCACTACATAACTATTATAAAACAAAGTCCCCCGCTACCTCTGTCTGTCTGTTCGCGATAAACTGAAAAACCACTGAACGGATTTTCATGTGGTGTTCACTAATAGATAGAGTGATTCATGAGGAAGGTGTATAATTTGTTAAGATTTTGTGTAAATTGATTAAAATATGTTGTAATTGTTGAAGATGTCTCTGCTGCCCGTGCGAAGCCGGGGCGGGTTGCTAGTAATATTACAAATAAAAAAGAAACTCTGTCTGTTTGTCTGTTACGTCTTCATGCTTAAACTGTTAACCAACTTTGATGAATTTTAGTATATAGTTAGACGGGATCTTTGAGAAGGTCAAAGGCTACTTTTGAACACAAATTAAAATGCAACTTAAAATTAACTTAAAGGGAGTGAAATTTCCGATTTTACTTCACTATGATGAATATATTAGGGATATAAGAATTCATATTTTTATACCCCTAAACTAACTTTTATCAGACAGGTTGAGGGCATCCTGACGGGCTTCAATTTAAAAAAACGCGTTAGGTGTCATTGGGACACCCGGTTGCAACGAAGTTAGTTCCTTTCGTTACACTAATATATAAATATATTTAAGAGATTGAATATATTGTATCAGAACATAATAAATATTGTAAAAACTCGAAATTAAAATTGCACCATCTGTGAAAGTTACCTGAACTAATATATGGACAATTAGTAGACAATAGTAATATCACGCAGAATGGCGTAAATAAAATAAATCAACTCGGCTCACTCAACTCAACTCAGCATTTTACATTGCGTTAACAATTTTTTTCCGTCTAGCCCCGATCCGCTGAGCGTCTGGAGTGTAACGTGCGATAAAGAACTTCATCCTAAAAAAACTAATATCCATATCAATACTTCTATATTTAAATAACTATATTGTACCCTCACCGACAAAAATCCACACGAAATTAATGCAGTCATATAAAAGTGATTTCGTATTTGTAGTATTATGGATGGACATAGCCTTTGTTTGTGCGAGGCGCGAATTGGGATTCGAACCCATCGATTCTCAACTAATATTTTACACATTCATGTTGAAACAAAAACGTATAGAGCGCAGTATTCTGTTGTTACATACGAATTTGGAAAACGTAGTAAACAACTATTAGTATTTAGTAATTTCGTAAAATAAGGAAATAAAAACAAACGTAGAGTTTGACCTTCTATGTGATTGTGCTACAGCTGACACTGTGTTAACGGATAAGTGTAGCATTTTTTTATATTAGAGCGTAACAAACGAATGGACCTAACCTGGAAAAACTACTCATAACAGACAAAGTAGACGGAAACAGACCCCGAAGCAGAAGCCCCATATGCTGGTCAAACCAGTTTAGCCCCACTCTGGGTACCACAGTCTACGATGCCATCCACGCCGCTCAAAATAAGACGAGATGTCGAAAAACAATCCACGAAAGAGTATTTCAATGAGGTCACGACCCTCAGCATTCACGACACAAGGAGGAGGAGGAACAAACAAACGGAGAAAATACTACTAGAAAGCGCAGTATTCTGCACAAAAAATAGGTATTTGTAAAAAGTGCTACACAACTTGGTCGAAGAACCTGCGCTGCTATACACGTTGAACTGAATGAAGGACCATGTTCAATGAAAGAATCCCAAAATTGTCAAGTCGAAGTGTCTCTATTAAACCACAAGGAGGTATTCTATATAAAAACCCCGAGCTATCTTACATCCTAAGGAAGGTAATTTTACCACGGATAGATTAGTACATAATTTGCATATCTTCCGCGTCAGCAATGTATCACAACCATATTTTATCTTCGTTTATCTAATTACATTTTACGTGCATTCTGACAGAGTGCTGGTACGAATACAGGACTTCACATAACATAAATACAAACTTAGTGAATGATTTAGTCTTAACTTATACTCAATTATGACTTGCCTGTTGGTCTAATGGTTAGTGACCCTGACTGCTAAGCCAGAGGTCGTGGGTTCGATTCCCACCCAGGACGAATAATTGTGTGATGAGCACGATAATTTGTTCTGTGTCTGGGTGTAATTTATCTATAATATGTATGTATTTAGAAATAAATAAGTATGTTTATCAGCAGTCCGGTTACCATAGTACAGGCTCTGCCTAGTTTGGGATCAGACGGCCGTGTGTGAAATGTGTGGAGTTATTATGTGGAGTTATTATTATTTAATGCAAAAAGTCTTGTTATAACGTTACACAGTTCAGCAAAGTGAACAACGGCTCTGCGTCCGCTCAAATGTAAATTAAATGATGAATAGATACGAACGAATGCGCTTTGCCATGTACCCGCAGAAAAAATAACCACCAACCATTAAGAGATATGCGAATATTGTTTAACCACTTTTTACGACTCGTTTTTGTTTATGTTTTTGCTAATTTTAGAAAAATCTTTTTAATAAATTGGGGCCTTTCAATTAAGTCTCAAAACTCAAAACTCAACATTTGACGTACACATACGTATATAGGTTTTCGCATATATTAATAGTAGTACCTACTTTGTAATCTGTGACAGTGGTACGAATGAAGCTTAGATTGAACTGGGAACATCCAGAATGAACCTTGGCTAAAATGTACTTACATTTTCTCTAAAGTATTACGCGTCTGTATTCTACAAAAGATGTTTTATTTTTAATTTATATCCAACCAGACTTGGGCAAAAAAATCTGCCCAGACTTGGTCAACGTTCTGGTGCAATCAGGAATCAAGACAAACACAAATAGCATTACGGGATGAAGTTTTAAAAATCTTTATATTGTGAACACTTCTAACAATAAAAGGTACTGTGCTCCGAACTACACGGTAAGACACAAAACAGAGATTGACTAATCACAGCTGTATTTCAAGTCGAGGTCAGAATTAAGATTTACAATTTTTGTGCAAAAAGAAAAGGAAATTCTTTATATGCCGCGTTCCTATAATAAAAAGAGATTCGTTTTACTTACGAACGGTAAATATTTCCTTGAAAATTCAATGAAATTTTACCGTCCGTAAGCAAAACGAATCGTTTCTTGGTTATAGGGACGCGGCATTAACCGACAAAAACGGAAGAGGTTCTTAAGTTACCGCATATATTTTTATTTATGACCACGCATAACTTTTTAATCGGTTATTATTATTATTATTAATATTACATACATTTTTGTACGTATGTACAGTGTAAGTACTTTTAAAATGAATTCAGGAACCCGAGCACCTCTTTGTCGCTTATATGTCTTATAACACACTTTTTATTGAAATCCACATTTTTGCTTTTTCTAACCTACAATTCAAAAGACGGATCATCGAACTTTTCTCTGCTGTTTAATTAGTACCCGAGTGCCTTAGACTTCTCTATAATCATAATCTGACCGTCTTCTTACTTTTACAGTGTTAATCCGGAAACAATAGTGTAAGTTATATTTACCAATATAAATAATTAAATTGACTGTACCACCATAACATGTAAATGTTTTTCATTCAAATAAATAAAATAAGAATAAAATTATACCCATGAAATACCCAGATCAGATCAGACCAGACCAGACCGATGATAATACACAAAAGTATGTACCTATACGTAATTATTTACGTACTTTAAGAATATCCAAGGCCCATACAATCAGTAGAAGCATTTCGAAATGATTTATCCTTTAGTAAGCCCAGGTTTGAACGTTTCGCTGGCGGTACGGCACTCATATCAGCGAAAAACGTCAACTGTTCGTAATCCAAGCTTCGCATGTATTTATTACAACACACCTGCTGCGCAATTTTGATGCCATTTTTTACATCACACTAACGTTGGCCAGTGCTCTCTCTGCTTAAATGGCTAGTTACGTTATTTATTTATGTTTTAAAATACTGAGTAAGATAGGCACTCTCTCTCTCTCTCTCTCTCTCTCTCTCTCTTAGTTTTCTCTCTTTCCAGTGCATGGACTGTACGCATCCCTACTCATGTGAGTGAGCTGATTAAGGGCACATTAGCAGCTCATAGAAAGAACGTAAATTATGCTTATACATCTTCAAATGGAGCGATTTTTTCAAAAGTACAGACGTCGCTTTTTTTACAACTAAACACCTGTATATGTTGTAAAGAAAGCAATACAATGGGTGCCTATAGACACTCCTTAACATCAGTGATTCAACCCCCCAATCTTCCTCATCGCAATAGATCTCAAGAGAGACTCGTCAAAAGAAAATAAGGTTATGCTCTCTGTGTTAATTAACGGCGGTCTTCTTAAGTCGGATTGCTCCAATTCTCCTCTAACCAGTGGCGTAGCTACCGGACTGCTAGACGGGGCAGTGCCTCAAGGCCCCAAGCTCAGGGGGCCCCTCTTACTAAATTTTCTCCAGATTTTTTAGAACTAGAAGTTATCAGGTTTGTACTAAAGTTGTGACTAAACCACTATTTATATTAAATTGCGTACTTGCTTGGATATGGAGTACGACAAATCTGGAACACAACAAATCTGGAGTACCTCGATTTCGGAAAACGACGAATACGGAACAAACGATTTTAAAATTATTATTTATTTATTTATTAAATAGTTTAGTTGGGGCCCTAGTTTATTTTTTGAACCAGGGCCTTTGGTTACCCAGCTACGCCACTGCCTCTAACCTACCTCCATTATTTGCGTAGTACATTTTAGTGATAATTTTGTATCGAGTCGTTAGCATACTGCCCGTTTTATTAAAAGTCCAAACTAAGTCGTAAATAAAGTAAACACCCAATTCAATTCATCCTAACTAAGATTCATCTCCTAATTCCTCAGAAATCAAGCTCCCATCCAGGTCACAGCAAGTGAGCACGTTAATATTATCGTCACAAATTACATCAAGCTTGGAATTTGCCAATGCAAAGAAAAATAACAGATTAATTTAAATATCGGACTACTAATAAAAAAATTAACCAATTAATTTAAACATCAAACCGCTTGTTATCAAACAATATGGACGTATAATCTATGAGTTTTACATTAGGCAATTATAAATGGAAATACGTCGTTACTTCTCTCGGCGGTGCATTGAGTCTTTAGTATCGAAATAAACGTACTGATAAAACCACGCGACGAAAATATGAATCGAGTGGTGTTGTGTTTGAGTTTTTTAACTGTAAGTATCCTTGTAACATTTTATATTTTTACTTTTTCCGTATATATTTGGATCTATTTTTGTATTTTGTTTAAGCGTATAACCACATAGTTACTAATAACATCATTTTTATGGTCAAATGGTATAATATGTAATGATATAATGGTAATATGAAGAATAAGTCTTTTAATTTTAAATGACATGACATATCAATTTAAAGAAAATCCAGCCAAGAATGAAAACAATATACCTTTATGTGCCAATACCTTTTTTTAATTCTAAGTTTGTAAAAAAGCAGTAACCTGTTACATTTTATTCACGCGGACCCGTAAATGCAAGTCATTACCGACCAATGAGATTTTTTTATTTTTTTTTTATAATAATAACTCCACACATCTCACACACGGCCGTCTGATCCCAAACTAGGCAGAGCCTGTACTATGGTAACCAGACTGCTGATAAACATACTTATATATTTCTAAATACATACATATTATAGATAAATTACACCCAGACAGAACAAATTATCGTGCTCATCACACAATTATTTGTCCTGGGTGGGAATCGAACCCACGACCTCTGGCTTAGCAGTCAGGGTCACTAACCACTAGACCAACAGGCCAGTCAGTTATGAATACAGCTTTTAGAGCTCTGCCAAGATCTTTTGGGCGTGTGACACAGTATGATTAATTCTATGGTTAGATTAGCCAAATTCATACTCGAGGTACAAAGATAATGTATTTATACACCAGTGTTGAACAGTTCGGTCATCGCACCGCCGAGACAATAACAA
Source organism: Callimorpha dominula (assembly GCA_949752705.1). Taxonomy (NCBI): domain Eukaryota; kingdom Metazoa; phylum Arthropoda; class Insecta; order Lepidoptera; family Erebidae; genus Callimorpha; species Callimorpha dominula. Next base: position 8,209,488 of record OX457010.1, on the reverse strand, counting down.
ACATGTTAAAGACAATATCAGTTAAATATAAAACAGCCCCCACTCACTTTAAACAAGTAGTACAGAAAACACAGGGAATCAGAAATGTATAACTTGACCTGAAAAGTAAATTTAATCTTATCCTTTAAGTCTCTACAAAAGACAATCACTTCCAAAATCCTAACCACTAATTAATTCATGCATTTATAATGTTTAAAATCTGCTATTTATCTAAAGAAATGGTCCTCCAATTAACTTCTGCTTCATGATGATAAGTAGCAGTATACGGTGCAGTTCAAACTGCGTCATAAAATGAAACCAATAATGCCAAGTTTTTATAAATAATAATCACTACTGCCAATCCATGAAATCAAATTTAATAAAAACAGAGCGAGTGCAAATTGTTGTTGATATTATTACACCGTGTTCAATAATGATTTCATACTTATATGATATAACTTTCACAAAATATTGAAATATTGTTTAGTTACTGGTATACTGTGGTACTGGGATGATTCGATATTGTGATAATTGGTATTGTAACGAGTGATGAGGTATAATAGGAAGTAAGTCGTAACGCCAGAGCTACATTGAGAGTTGGTATCGCGGGAGTTAAACTACTGATATTGCGGGAACAAGCGGCCCTTTGTTTAATTGCCAATGAAATTATTAAAAAAAATAGTGATAAAAGTTATCATTCTAGTACACAAAAATATTTAATAAAAACAAAACTACTTACAGCAAATACCTAACAGTATTTTAAATCAAATTTGAATTCTGTTATCTTTGAGTATGAATATATTTTATTATATCTTAATATTTTCAGTTGGGCCTACATTGGCCACAGATATTTGCTGACGAAACGACTCCATCACAAGAAACATCAAACGGTTTTACGACTGCGACCACGAATTCACCAGAAATTATTGAAGACACTAAAGACGTAACTAAACAAGACCATGCTGTCATCCGCAATATATCGAGTACAGATAAAATAGTAACACAAGATGAAGATAGATCTGAAGACCAAGATCACATCCAAAGAACTGCCAGTAGTGAAAACAAAAGCCAGTCGTCAACGGGAGATTCTGGTAACAGAACATTAAGTTTGGAACAAGACGTTGAAGTTATTATAGAAGGTCTTGTCAATAAACATGAATCGACAATTAGAGACGATGCTGAAAAGAACACATCAAGCAGCAAAAGACAGGATGACATAAAGGCACCAGAGGAACTTAAGAAAAAGGAATCAAGTTACTTAGACAAATTAACTGGTAATTTGCTCATACCAGTCTTAAGTAAGTATTAACAGATATTTCTACATAATTATTAACTACACATGACTGTTTCAACACATACGCCTTAATGCGTACATGTTGAAATAATTTGTCTAAATATCAAAGTATATTTCAAAGATGTCGTCGATTGTCGTCAAACACGGAACAAATACGTTTTAAATTATAATGTGTTGAAAACTTTTTTAGATTTATCTAAACCCACTGTTACATTTTTTTTTCTTTTTGGGGGATTTTAATAAGTTATACTTAAAAGCACTTCTATGTAATGTCATATATATATTATCATCATCTGTTTGTATTTTTTCAGGAACCCAAAATGAGTTTGGTAAGGCATGGAGCCATGCCAATGAAGGTATTATAAATATCGGCACAGGAACATATGAAGCTGCTTCAGGCGCTTTTAATTTTTTCAGAGACGCTGCTTCAGCTGTTATAAGAAGTGGTTAGGTACTAGTGATTCTTTATATGACTATTGTATTTAGAGTTATCGCTACGACATACTATGTCTTGACTGCGTGTACATGTTGAACACGTACAGGTGACTTAGCTTAGTCCTAATATAGATACGATTTAATTATACTCGTTCCCTCTTTCCTTGTTCTTCCTATTTCCTTCTCTTACTTACTTCTTTTGAATTTTCAACATGTATCAATGAAAAATGTTGGACATTGTATATTTGAAAAGTAATACTAATATTATTATATTACTGACTAATATTTTTACCCGGCTTAATAAATGGGCTCCTGAGTTTTGCTGTTTTATGTGTATTTAGGGACATCATGCGATGATTACGTCGGTTGTACAACGACTTTCATCCTTCTCTTTCCTTGGATGGATGTAATAGTAGAACCCTCTAAAAATTGGCAAAAATACAGATGAAGCTTTGAAGTGACATCATTTAAGTAATTCAAATCGCTTTTATTAATCTTTTATATTCAAATGATAAATAGTGAGTATAATATACATAGTTTATAGTATACTGTTTTGCCCCTGCAATGATGAACAATTGTGTTGGTGTCTTAAAGCTTTTTATGTCTAATATAATTATATACTATAGAGACTAAATTTCTTGAAAAAAAAATGTGAAGATAAAATTTATTTACTAACCAATCTTATAATGTGTTATTGTATTACTTCTCCTTTATCTTAATGTGTAATAATCACGAGTACGGTGAAGTTTTAGACACACTGCTGCAGACTTTCGAATCCAGAATTATTTAACTACTATCAAATCACGAGTTGTAACTATTTACAGACTCTTCCAGGTTGTGGCGACTTTGAGGTCAATACAACTGAAAACTCTACGTAACAATACTGCGACGCGGTATTATGCCATAGCGATAAAAATATATCTTGAATTTTGAAGTTATTAAAATCAGTAAGCACCGAGTAGCAACGGTGATCGCTAACCATCCTACGAATCATTGCCTACCAAATACGGTACCGTTAACGGTACCAAAAAACTAGTAACATGAAATTTTTCACAGTACTAAAAAGTACAACATATTAATTAATACCTGTAAATTGTATTCGTAGCAGAGTCATTTAATTGCACAAGAGAGTTTAAATATTAATTAAACGAACACAGCGCTTAATGACGTCATTATTGTGAGAAATTATATAAAGGAAAACTCTTGAATTACCTTTTAATTGTTTCACATATCGCACTGCTATTACAAGAGTGTATCAACTCAAAATGAAGCTTTTTTCAGAAACGACAGAAAACTGATTACTCGCTTCTTGATAAAGATTATAAAAAGTGAACACTATATATAGATTATTGATCAAATTAAGGGATTTCTGTATTAATGAATTATTTAAAAGATTGCAGGTTATCAAGTTATTTCCAATTTTTGACTCAATACTCTATTGTCTTTACAAATTTCAAAAAAAATATGAATTATTTTTAATGGTTTTGTTGAAAAAATTGGCTTATTACAATTTATTATTATTATTTTATATTTCTTGACGCGTAGGGAATTGATATTTACGTATGAAAAATGAATTATCTCAAATTTACCCTATTTTCAGTTGATACAGTCTCGTAATAGCAGTGCGATATGTGTAGTGCCGCCCTTTGTACATTATTGATGGTGGAAACATGTACAAATAAAGTGTTTTTTTTTTCTAATATAATTTTTAACCTTTTATTAAAAAAAAAAAAAGAGTTCGCGTCAGAGCCATGCTTCGGCACGTATGGGCCCCGGCTTGACCGGAGTGATATTGCGGCCTCACAGAAAACCGGCAGTGAAGCAATGCTTGCATTGCTATTCCCCAAGCAAGTGAGGTTACCGGAGGCCCTAACTCTTCCCTCTCCCCCTCTCCCCTCCGCTACCCCTCTTCGCCCCTTCCCCTACACCCACCTTAAAGACTGGCAACGCACTTGTGACTATTTATTGCAGATGCCCATTGGCGGCGGTAGTCATTTACCAGCAGGTGACCCGTCTTCTCGTTGGCTCCCTATAACATAAAAAAAATGTATACATAACTAGAACTCTCTCTTAAAATTTATATAATTTCGTTCACAAAAGAATGTAATCTGAATACTTAGTTTGTATGTAGAAGAAGTGAAGAAGAAGCAACATTAGCATAATATGTTTAAACAATATGTGCCATTTTAAAAATGAGCTCTATCAAGGTGGCAGTGTAGTGCCAAAACAGCAAAATTCAATAAAAATTGCAACACAATTTGTAGCTAATTTGTTGCTAATTAGTTAGCAAAATAGCGATTTTGTTGATTGCGCCGTTTAAAAAAAAACGCAATTACTGCTAGTTTCATATGAAGCTAGCAGGACCAAACGGTAAATCAGTGAATATCAGTCTAACTAAAATTTGTTGCTAATTTGTTGCTGAGTAACGAAAATGAAAAATAATACATGCTGTCTTGAATTTCGTTTCCCGAATCTCAACTGGTAATTATTATTTGTTGCTGCATGCTATAATGAAGAGACACACTAAAAGAGCCAGCAACAAAATAAAACATTTTGTTGCTTGCGCCGTTTAAAAAAAAACGCAATAACTGCTAGTTTCATATGAAGCTAACAGGATAAAACGGTAAATCAGTGAATATCAGTCAAATTAATAAGCGAAAATTTGTTGGTAATTTGTTGCTGGAAGTAAGTAGTAACGAAAATGAAAGTGAAAATGGTTTGCTCTTCTCGAACTCCTTTCGACAAGGATCAACAGTAGTTATCCATGCCAACGTAACACTACAAAATATAAGGGAAATTAAACTTGGAATCATAAGTGAAGCCGCAAATACTCATTATATTCTTAATACAAAGCCTCTACCATAATTACGAGTGTAGTTCATAACAAGTAGAACCTGTGAGGAAAGACCTACATGAATAACTGTCCTTCTACACTTTGTAGCAGAAGCATCGTGTTACTGTATTATAACCCCTACCCACAAATGAACCCTATACTTATTTACATCTTCTTAATATACGTTACACTTAATCCAACCCGTCTCTTTCTTCTCTCCTCATCTTTTGCCTATCATTTTCCCAATTTACTCTACTCTGTCATTCGCCATTTCACTGCTTTCCTCTCCTCCCTGTCCTCTTTTAAATAATTAATATCTCTTTTCTTTGGTCTACCTACCTTGTACTCGTCAACACGTATTTTCATATTGCGTATAGAAAATATCTCTTAAAAAGCATTGCCATTGTAATGGTATATTTTATTTATTTATTTAAAACTTCCTGCAGTTTACATTGCACGAGGCGGACTTAATGCCACGTGGCATTATCTACCAGTCAACCTTTGGGTGATTCAGTGAGGGACATGGCAGGTGTATAAGAATGAAATATCATGAAGAAAGTTATAATTTACATAGAAATACAATTGATTATACATAATACACACATATATAAATAGATACAAAATATACCTATGGTTGTGAGGTTATGAGGATACTTCTGCCAACTGCTTCCTGTAAAATTCACGGACCTTAGCTTTAAACGTGTCTCTGCTGGTGGACATCCTAATCTCAGGAGGGAGCGCATTCCATAGTAAAATAGAATAGATAGCAAATGAAGAGTGAACAAGTGAAGAAGTGTGTGTAGGGCATAGGAGTAGAAGATTATTTGCGGAGCGAAGATCTCTGTCATGGTTGGAACATAGAAGTTGTATCTGTGAGGTGAGGCATTTTCTAATGTTCGACCAGGTTTTGGGGTATCTTTTTATTCGGATTGTCTATATGTTTATTTGGGGGAGCTTGCGGCTTAGGCCGTGTGCTTCCTTACCATTTAGTAGTATAAAAACTTAAGTCATCATCTATATTTATTCAGTACCAAATTCAGTGTTTCTGACTACGTATGTATTTAGTAAACGCATATACAATAATTATATCGGATGTGTTTATTACTAAATATCATTTAGTCGTCCACTAAATAAATACAGTTTATACTATTGATATTGTCTTAATATTTGAAAGTGTTCGTCGCTATCAGTTGGCTGGCTGCCAACTCTTAACTACTCGAAATGATCTTGCAAATGTACTTCCAATAACGTAGAACCTTATATTGGACTTGTACGAAATACTTGCAATAAAACTGTTCAGCATATTGGAATTTCAGTAGTAGTTAGAAGTGCTATACTGAATTTGTAACAAACGTACTACGTATATACAATTCAATATTATTTAATATTATTAGCCGTGTTGTTGTTTTGTGTAAGACTTATTACTTCACCACTGACTATTTATTTGTACTAAAGATCGCGTGGTGGTCGAATTTCGTTCATGTTTTATTTCGTTGGAGAACATTACTTGACCTGTCATTGTTTACACTTTTGTACCATAACAGGCCAAAATATATAGAAAGAAACATTTATTTTGCACTCATACAAAGGCACAAGAGATTCAAGGAAGAGTGTTACAGCAAATATAAAAAAGGCATCTCTGCATGAGCCAAAAATGGTCGTTAGCTCAGCATTGTGCTACTTAATGAGAAGCAGCCCTGGTATTATGTTAACACCTAGAATGATATTCACGGACAGTGAGCCATCGTCAAGTTCTGAGAAAGAAATAAATAAATATCTTATATCTGATAATAGTAATGATATGACTGCTGAATTTGTGTATATAATAATATATTTGGACATATGCAATACTGGACACTTATCCGTTTTTGCATTTTTTTTTTATTTATAGCAGATATTGTTTAAAAATTTTAGCTTTCTGCACTTCTTCTATATATAATCTGAAAATATTCCAAAATTCACGTTACTACGTTTGCGAAATATTCTTAAAAAGGGGGAATAAATAATTCTCTTCACGTGTTAATATAATGATTATTGCAGTTTTAGCCTAGTTGTCTAGTCTATTCTCTTTTACCAAATATGTAATCTGTAAAAGGCTGTTATCGGACCCGGACTTCCTGGCAACGGCCAGTTCGACTTACAGATATGTGAGTGTGCACTCTTCAATCCACCCATTTAGCAATAACCGTTTTCTTTCCTTGAATTCTGTTCTTAACTAACTTTCCCTTTAAATATACTCCGATCCGGTCTTTAATTCACGAACTACGATGTTAATGGCAATAAGCTTGCCCCCTATTACGTAAACAAGTGTGTGTTTAATAAACCTCTGCCTACTCCTTCGGGGATACAGGAGTGAGTGTACATTAGACCAAGAAAATAATCTGTAATACGATAAGGTGGAATCTATCTCTAGCAATGGACTGTCAGAACATTATTGCACGGGAAAATCAACCTTGTTGATGTTACCGTTAACCGTAGTGTGGTAGATGAAATATTTGGTCGATGGAAGGTGTGAGTGTAATTTCTGGAAAGACGAATGATTATGTAGACATCCCATGACAGATAATGAGAGAAGACCTCTTCGATTAATTGAAATTCGGATTAGATTATGATACTCATAATTAATCTTTATTGTAAAGCGTCTAAAGTAGGATTCGCACTAACTTATGAACTTTCGCGTTACATGATATAATTATGTATATATACGGGAATTAACGCGATCACGAAATAGACATTATATACCTCTGAATTGCCTGACGTTTCAACCAGGTTGCACTGACCGTGGTCATATGCTGTGACCGCGTTTATTACCGTACATATACATAATTAAATCATGGAACGCCAAAATTTAAAAGTTAGTTAAAGGTAATATCTGTGTCATAATCCTAAAAAAAATGCAGTACGTCATTCAATATGAGTAGCTGTACCTAAGTAAGTACATTTTGCAAGATGCCGTGTGACATCATATACGTATGATAGTCGAGATGTTCGCAGCATCTCAGCCGCTGAAATGGCGCCGGAGATAAGATAGCGAGTGTTAAGTGAAAAATATTCTTGCGGAGTTTGTTGAAGGTATGTAGGTATCGATATAGTAATATGACTGGTTAATGTTGGCTGGTGCTTTACAGATAAGTAATATTTTAATAGATACTACAGATCGCCTGGTGGTTGAATTTCGACCCTAAGTTAGTAAGTTTTTCATGTTTTGTATTATAGATATAGATAGATAGATAGATAGATAGCACTTTATTTGTACATTAGTATTACAGTAGAAGATACATTTACATAATTTCATTAAACAGATAATGTACAAAGGGCGGCCTTATTGCTAGATGCAATCTCTTCCAGGCAACCTTAGGATAGATCAAGATGATTCGAAGAGACAATGGCAGTTGGTGTTATATATCAATGGCGTATAGCTTGAACTCTTATTGTATAGACATATTGTATGAAGGCGGGTCAGCATTTATACTCGGCCCCTGTAGCTTTTTGTAGCCGCTTTTACATAATATTCAATTTATTTCACGTTGTAGCTTTCTGCACTTTTTCTACAATCTTTAAATAATCCAGATATTCTTCCCTGCTCGAAACTTGCTTAAAAAAGTGTTCAAAGACATACGTCACGTCACGTCCGGTATTAATAAAGATACTGACATAGTGAAAAGCGATACTACTATAGCTCGTGTAGTTGTTTGAGAAAAGTCCTCGATAGAGATGATTCAATCAACGTGACTAAACTTCTCGTTGAATCTGTGAGTGTTAGCTACTTCTTAGATATTCTAATATTCTTGGATACTGTAACGCAATTATGTATGCTACAATAATGATAAGAAAGTAGTATCAGTTATCGTATTCATTTGGTTAAAACTTAACAGAAAACCTAACCAAATTAGGATAGTGTCAAGGATGAATGAACTACCTAATTCCAGTGTCACATAGGAACAATTATATTTCAGATGAATATTATACTGAGGAACCCGTAACTCTGTGGTAACTGCGACGATTTAACGAAAAGTGCGGTTGACCAAAAATTCATTAATATAACTTTTTACAACTTTCCAATAAAGAGAAGAAAGTATATAAATGTTATCCCACGTATTACCCATATCATGCGTCATAATATGGGTAAAACGTAAAACAGGCAAATGTATCATAATATCATAGTGAACCAAACACTTACTCCTAAGCAATTTTTTTTTACAACTAAGCAAACCCAGCCGGTATGATTTAAAGCAGTTACTTATAATCACTTCGAACACCAGCGGTGACATACGTCACCAATCCTATTCTCTTCTAATGGAGCTCTGGGGACTCTAGTCACTAGCCGATACATAATACTTATTAGTAGTTCTGATTTATTGCAGTATTCTGTAGGGTATAAAAAGTTGGTTCCTCAGTTTTGGTACAACAACGTTGTAAACACCGACACCATAAAAAAAGATCCGCTTGGTTTTAATCGTTTACGAGTACTGGGTGTTTCTCTACTTGGGTTTTACCTAGGATAAGTAATAAATTTCTCGGTAAGTATTATGTAAAGATCCCAAGAAAATAGTGGTTAACGAGTACGATAGCTAGCCTGGTTAATGTTGTATTTCCGTGTTGATTAGCTTGCCTGAAGTTCTATGGGAGCGAGATAGGATTCACAACACATAAATAACACCCATCAACAGTGTTGAAAGTGAAGTATAGGGTATATTCGTTCTTTACTAACATAGCTGTATAAAAAAATACCTCAAAAAGACAATGACATCGAAGTGTTGTAGTAATATACAACATAAGTAATGCATTAGTACCGCTCTTTTTACAATACATTAAACTAATAAGCCAAGTTAATTGTAATCAAAGGCTGTCTTTAAAACTAATAATATATATCCTTAGAGAACACCAACATGAACTATCCTAAAGCATTAATTTTTTATCAAAGGACTCGACCGCTGGACAGTTATTTCATTCACATTGTAGGTTATACAAGCAGACACTCCGTTTAATTAGTTAAAAGCCACTCTTTGAAAACAGTCTCATAGACACAAATGGATAGTCTTTGACACATGTTTGCACTGAAACAAAGCTAAAAGGCAACTATAAATTTGTAATATATTCTTGTCTAATGTAATAGTTGATTCTTATGAGCAAACTTAAGCATATTATCAGTCTTCCACTAGATATATTACAAAGGTACTTTACAAATTTATGAATTAATGGCCAGCTGGTGTTGCCTCTCCAGTCAAAGGAAATACAGTACATTCGGGTACATGACCCCGGCCTCTGCGGGTTACTGCACCTAGGTATGGGTACGGTATCCCTTACCCTAGGTTCCTCTCCCTACCCATTTTTTCTTATACAAATTTACTTTCTTCCTTCTTTCCCATCTTAAAACGATTACATTACCAAGGACGGTTGACGTCAGGCAGGCGGCCGGCCATAAAAGGTTTACACATTGCGCCGACACCCCTGTGGAAATTGGGAAAGGAGCAGGAATATAATAAGTTTTAATTCTATTTCGAACGTCATAAAACGTTTGAATCATTCGTTCGTTCGTTGGAATATTTGTTTCATTATTATTTCCAATATTATTAGAATAATTTGCTCTATGTCACTCACCCAATGTTGGTCGTAGTTAGTAACAAGTAACGTAAAATAAAAAATGTAATGTAAAAATGAACATAGATATATATATATATATATATAAATAATATTGAAGTGTCAGTTTGTAATGTCATAAGAACAACATTTTACTAAATGCATCCGAATGTTTACACGGCACATATACCGTAAAAAAATCCTTTTTTTAAATTTGTGTCTGTCTGTTTCTTCCAGCTAATCTCCTGAATGGGTGGATTGATATCCACGGGACTTTCCCTGGATGATAGCTAGTGTAACAAGGAGTGTCTTAGGCTACTTTTATTTTGAAAAAAGAAGTAGGGCTCACGTAACAGCTACTATAATATATGACGAAATACGACTGCTCTTGAATGTAATAGTAAACATAATATATCTCAAGTATTACTGGTACCTGTAAACACGTAGGTAAGCATTAGTACTGTGACAAACATATTTCCTCTACCTCCCTTCTCTCTCTTAACCTTCAGAGAATTCACGGTCAGAAACAACAATACAAGTAAACAATATCCTAATAGTGCTTTTCAACTGCTTACTTGTAATCTAAACTATAGAAACGTTTTTGATCTACAGAAGGTTTTTCTTACCTCTCCAATTCGAAATACATACATAAACGTAGGTTTGTATCCCCGAAGAGGTATTAAACGCCCACATTTTGCCGACTATAATGTAGTTCAGTTTACGTAGGGGGCAAGCCTGCCGTAAGTAGGAAATGTAAGAAGTAATCTTTTACTTCTTACATTTCCTAACCTATCTTTACCTGTTATTATTAAATTGTGGCGACATCCACAACCTACTAATCCTGCATCGCGATATGAGAGTTCTCGCGCCGATTAGTATATATACAACTTCCCAACATCAACCGTTGGGCCGCGGCCCGCCAGGCATGATCACCTCGCCTGGTCGGAAGATCCTCCCTTTGTGTTGGAGGAACATAACACCCGTTCCTCCACAGTGTTGTTACCCCGACGTGATTGGAAGCAGCCTTCATCAGCAGATCAGCAGCATCATCATCGCCACCATCGTATACACTCCTACTCCTATGGCAATGAGTGGTAATCAAGTCTCAGCCAGCCAGCATCATACCAGGCCTCAACAGGGAATACCACACGCTTGCAGCGTCCGCTTCAGCCTGGTTACCCCTACGGCCTCATCAGCGTCAAGGCACAGCACACTGCACCTACGGTTCACGTATGAAGAGCATCTCTCTCCCGTCTACGCAGCAGCCAGCCACTACGCAGCAACAGCCCCGACTCACTGGGGACTTCACCGCAGCACCGCACGCAGTACCGCATCACCGCACGCAGCCCCGACTCACTGGCACCAGCGGACTTCAGCCCCGACTCATTGGGACTATCGGCATTCAGTTCCGACTCACTGGAACTAGCGGAATACAGTTCCGACTCACTGGAACTTGCGGCACTCAGTTCCGACTCACCGGAACTAATCACTACTGGCCCTGACACGCTCCTTAATAGAGCATAGACAGCTGACTCATCAAGATATCGACCTCCGATCTTGGAAGGGAGTGATGTGGCGACTTCCACATACAGCAACAAGAAACATCCACAACCTACTAATCCTGCATCGCGCTATGAGAGTTCTCGCGCCGATTAGTATATATACAACTTCCCAACATCAACCGTTGGGCCGCGGCCCGCCAGGCATGATCACCTCGCCTGGTCGGAGGATCCTCCTTTTGTGTTGGAGGAACATGACACCCGTTCCTCCACAAAATGATAAAATTAAATTATAGATGGATTTGTAGCTGTTTAAGCAAAAAGTTTGAGCAAACCAGGGTCTCATACCTGTAACTCGAACGCTGTTGCTGGGAAGTCCGAACCCTCTAATCTACTGATACCCAAAGACCCCCAGGGCTCGACGGCGCCCTACAAGGGGTCCGTGTAAGTAAAAAAGAATTGGGTGTCCATGAGATGTAACCGTGACACGTGGACACCCCTCGATGGTGGATCTCGTTTTAGGTAAGTCGTGACTATAGTTTTGACTCTCCATATTAATGGAATTACGCACACATTATACAGATTGCTTATTAGTTTTTACTTGAAATGTAACAAACGTACTATTCGTATATCATACGTTTTGCAAACAAACTTATTTTCGCACTTTTTTTATTAGTACCAAATTAGTAAGGGTAGGGTAGGGTTTCGGTAGATCCCCGGATACACAAATTTATGAGATATCATAAAGTTGTGTATCCGGGGGTCTACCTAAACCCGAAAGACATGGTGAATGGTCTACGGGACAATTGAGTTTGGGGTCCTCTGGCTCTAACCCAATCCAAAATACGTATTACAAAATCAGTTCAAAGAGAGCATGTAGCACATCGAACATCTAACCCTTATGAATACAACAAGCACAAAGCCCTCATACAACAACTTACAAACTAGTAGCTCGTACTATATAACATAGCGCTACCCACATTACATTAAAAGCAATATAACAATGTCAGCTGGCCGACCGTCTAGGATTAGATAAATAACAAGTACAACTTTGTTATATTGGGGACTACGATCCCCTATTTCGGCCGGGCGCTAACTAGCTAACTTCCCAATGAGTGTGCTGTTTACTTTCTTTTGTTCAAGTAAAAGTTTCCTTTGATTGGTTGGATGTAGGGTTCGTTGCTTGCGGATTGAGTGAAGGTTATTGGGCTTCTGTTTTGTGTTTGTTTGTATTCTGAAGACACTTTCATTAAGTATAGAATATTATTTTTAGTAGACGGAAAACCGGGAAAAATATTAAGTTGATCTGTGAAAGAATCGAGTTTCGTATCATTCAATTTTATCATCAGAAGAGTTCATTGCAAAACTACTCACTGCCATCTTAAACCTAGAATGCTTGTATGGTAGTTTTTATTCGGTATACATATATATTTAACCGAAACAAAAACATATTTTAACGCCACAGAACAACATCTTAAGATTTATTCTTTTGCATGGTGTTGTTTATTACTATTTATAGTAGAAGAGAGACTATAGAGAGATTGTTTGAACTTGTACGTAGTGTATTATTGATTCTGTAATTGATCTTAGACATAGGAAAACAGTTTCAAACCAATTCTGTGTAGTTTAGTTTTTTCGTTGTTTCAGTAGGTACCTAATACAATCTTAGTGCTCTATCGCATGTTTGGGGTGGCGGATAGATGAATGAGGATACTAAATACAGATAAAATCATTCATTTTATTAATATGGATTTCATTAAATTCGCCTGTGAAGCAATGTGAGAAAAACTTTTTAACTTACGATAGTATGGAACTATTAATACTGCGGTAGATTATAACTATTACAAATTGTTCGAAATATATCAGTCATACCCAGCTTAGGACCAATTTATATGAAAGGAATTCTAATCCAAAGTCTATGACGTAATGCGGTGTAACTTTTAAACCCTGATAAACAGCTTATGTTACCCCGAACACTGCGGACATAATTGCTTTGTTAGCAACTCATAGGACGTTTAAGGGTTTATAGAATGGAATGCAAGTACACCAATAAAATATTGCTTAAAATAAATACACAAAGTCGATATATACAAATATCTTACAGGCAACTTTTGGATTTACCAAATTGCCTACTGATAAAAGAAGGATAATTAGAAGTTTTCATTTAATTGTTTATTAATCCATAATTTATAAAAAATAACTACTACACTGGATAGAAAACATAGTTATTTAAACTAAGTCGTACGGATCCGCGGGGAAACCCAACCAAATGTGGTATGCGTTTGCACAAATCCGTACAACCAAGTTAAATTAAAAGATGAATAAGAATTTTACTTTGAATAATCTTATTACATTTTTGTCATAATAAAACCAATGATTTCTTTTTTATCCCATTCGGCAATGTGTAATGCTATGTAATTTATTAACATTTTTGTCATTTCATTATCATATCTTCATGAACAACTATTGACTCGTTCTCCAGTAAAACATGTGCGCAATTTGTGCACTCACACTTCTACAGAAATAATTTTAGAACAAGTTGAAAAACATTCAAAACATAAAATCTTTAAGTTTCTATGTTTAATACAATATTCTAAACAGTAGCCGATTTGAATGCATATCGTACCTCGTAGAAATGCAGAACCAATATTACCATAAACACTATCTACGAGACTACAGAGGAACGCAGCCTCTTGAAGACTTAGCTATGTATTTTCTTGTTAAGAGAGCGCCTTAAGCAAATTGGTATATTTCAATTTCATTTTTCCTAGCAATAAATAGGTTACGTTTAAAGCAAATTCTTTCCAAGACAGTCGACTATAACTAGCAATCATATACTACTACTATTAATATTTTCTAAATATGGCGTTATGGGATTAGTATTATTTTAGCAACTTTAAAAAAGAACTAAAAGTTAAAATCTTGTCAACCCCATCTAACTATTATTAAAAACTTTTATTTAACTTTTAATGGATGTAAGTTTCTTAGTTTGATTCAAATCTTGGAAGCTGAATTAGAAAGAAAGAAAGAATATTGTATTTGGTACAGTCAGAGACACTTAACTATAAGGTAATTAGAACCACTTGCACTTATCCTATGGACTTAGAATTTGATTTGTTGATTGAGTTCCGATGACAATGCATTTTTATAACAAGCATGACCTGATCCTGGCTGCTGCAAATAGGATTGGCTGCTCCACCAGACGAGGGAACTCCTCGGCGGTCAATAGCGCAAGCAATAAATTTTGATGAAGATGAAAATTGTGTAGACACCACGGATGGCGCAATGGCTAAAGTCATCTTGCAGGTCCGATTTGGCAAGTGTTATGGGTTCGATACCTGTACGATGCTTATATTTGTTTGAGCGAACGTACGACCTCAGGAAGAAACATGTCCACAGAAAACCAGAAAGAAATAAATCAAAAAAAAATATTTTCAAAAAGAAGAGAATAAACTTTGAATAAAATAAAATCCATCATTTTCTTACATTATACAATTTGATATGAAATAAAAGTTTTTCGTGAATATTTCTGACTAAATTAAAGTAAGAAATACATAGGTTCTTTATGTTTATGGCACTCATAAACAAAAGAGTATTAATATTATTTTTGTGTGACAACACTGATAAAAAAAGTATTGTAAGAAACCTGTGGTAGCTGCGTGTGTGTAACTGTGCTCTGTTACGTTACCTCTGTAAAAGGGTTAAGTGGCAATAATATAACCACCTCAATCTGAACCAAGGATTTTTATTTGCAAGCGACCCAATAAATAAAACTACAGTCCACTGCCTCCAACACCTTATACTTTATACTACATAGGTTATCTATCTACTTAGAATTACTTGTGTCAAGATTTATTAGCTTTCATAGCACTTAAATAATGTAATCAAATGATGGATTTGATTTTTTTTAATACGAATCTTTATATATTATTTTGGTGCATTTAAATAGAAGCTTTTTTTTAAATATTTTTTTCTATGGTCAATATTTTACAGTGCAGTCTTTCCGTACAGTATAAGCTCACCTTTCTAATATTGGCCTTCTTTTTATAATACTGCTTTTAGTAATGGCACGTTCTTCTTACTGCTTATAGACCTAATAGTTTTGTTCTGTGGCTGAGTGCAGACTAATAACGGTAACTATTTTGAGATCCCATCTAAACCACATAAGCAGAATACAGATGAAGGTATTAAAGTGATATACAGTCATTTTATGTGGACGGATTTCGAAAACGATGCCGTATGTTTACTATAAGTTTTAAAATATAACGTTAGCGGTTATAGTTTCTGCGTCAATAGTTGGGTTGGGACATTTCGAGCAAGGATGCCGATTTCTTTACACATATTTTTTTTTATATTATAGGGGACAACCTGGCAGACGGGTGACCTGATGGTAAGTGACTTCCGCCGTGCAACTCAAGAGTCACAAGTGCGTTGCCGACCATGGGTTTACGCTCTTTTCTTTAAAGTTTGAAGGTCGTATCGGTCCGGAAATACCGGAGGTGACAATCTGTTCAACAGATTGTTTGTGCGAGGCAAAAAGTTGTGTCTTGAGAACCGCAATTACCCAAGTGATGGGTATGACAGTTTTGTCGAGTTGAACGATTGCGGGACGCTGCGGCCGGTAGCATACAAGCGATTGAGAATACCCAGTGAAGCTACATCTCTACGCAACGCCAAGGTGTCAAGCTGATCTGAATTATAGTGACAATCGAAGATTCGAGTTGCTGTCCGTTGAATGTGGTCCAGAGGGAGAAGCTGGTATTGGGGTGCCCCTGTATAGTGATGCGAACAGTATTTAATCGGCTGAACCTGCGCGTTATAAAGTTGTAGGCGGTAGGCCAGAGTAAAATACCGTTTCGGTCTGTTCAGTACACCAAGCTTCTTCGAAGCTAACCGTCGCTGTTTTGAAAGTAAAAATAATATCATAAAATTTGGATTAATAAAAGAGTAAAAACCTTGTAAACTGTTCGCCAATGTTCTGTATTTAATTAAATATATATATTATTTGAAAATATCGAGTCAAAATCTGAAACTTAATTTACATATGACCACGACGCATAAACAATATCAAATGTGGTAATACGTTTTTTACTAAGAAACAATCTGACAAAATATCATAAATATTACTGTACACAAGTAAACCATAGTACACAATAATATAATGGAGTTTCAAGTAAAATACTTTCAAAATCGTATTATATAAGGTCGGGGAAAAAGTTTCTTAGCATTTTATATACAAATTCAAGACGTTTTGTTTCAAAGTTTAATTACATTTAATTATAATATATATGTGCCATTTTGTTCGATAACTTGTTGCTATCTTGTAGGTAGTGACATAATCTTCCTTGCTGAAAAATGTTGGAATTTTTCATCAAAAAACTGCGACAAGTAGTTTTGACAGTTCTATCTGGATATTAAACTTACACTACGCAAAGAATTCTGAAGAGACCGAAACAGGTGAAAATATAAGGGTCCCAATCAAGCTCTCTCAATTTTTGCTGAGTGGCCACAGATGTGTGTTGTCTGCCGTTATGATGATGAAAGTCCACTTTCTTGATTTCTTGCTTGAGCCTCATTAGTTGTTGGCAGTAAAGATCCAAATCGATGGTTTTGACCGGCGCGGCGGTAAAAGCTCATAATGAACGATCCTTCCAATCCTACCATGCACACAGCAGTTTCGCTACAGTCTGTGGAGCTTGACTACCCTTTAACCATGGTCTTTTTCGCACGTTCTTATCGTAGGTGATCCTAATTTTCTGATATACTGATTTTCAACAACCAGACATTAAGAATATCTTTTTTTTTAATTTGCACTTCATAAGTATAGATAGAAACAATTACTACAGTAGAAATCCTTTGGTAGGATATTGGGCTGGTATGATTATGTATCTTAAAAGCGTGTCACCGTGATACTATTTGTCATATGCTAAGTGATTTCCCTCGTACACACGGGTGGATTTGTTGAATCACTGCGGCGATATATTATGTTGGAGTGTCGGTATGACAGTCATGTTTGGTCTTGCGGGAATAGGGCGTGTTTGAAAACCTTTGAGCGTTCCAGAGGCTGACATTCACGCTAGTAATACGTACAAAAATCTATTTCTACTGGTAACTATACATTATTTTATAGCAAAAAAAATATTAGTTAATAGTTAATGTTTATGTCACTAATTGCAAACAAATATTACTGTCTGCAGTCTTGCTAACTGAAAGCAATTTTAACATCTTTTTAGGGTTCCGTACCTCGAAAGGAAAAAAACGGAACCCTTATAGGATCACTTTGTTGTCCGTCCGTCCGAAGGTCTGTCGGTCTGTCAAGACCCTTTTTCTCAGGAACGCGTGGAGGTATCAAGCTTAAATTTATATCAAATACTTAAGTCTACTGCCCCTTAGAGCTGTAAAAAAATGCTGTAAACTTCTAAGCCAACGCAATCAAAAGATACAGCCGTTTATGCCGCAAATTTCCGAAAATTTTCGACACTCGTAAGGAAATCAAAACCTACAGGGTACTTCCCGTAAACTCAGAATCTTGAAATTTGGTACGAAGCAACGTCTTATAGCACAAGTAAAGGAAAAATTGCGAAAACCGTAAATTTTTAGTTACATCATATAATAAATAATTTTACGGAACCCTCGGTGCGCAAGTCCGACTCGCACTTGGATGGTTTTTTTAATAATAGTCCTACTAAATCTTGTGTGCTAACTGTTATTATGTTAATAGTGGGATCATAAAAGTAATGCACTAGGTAGGGTTGAACCCGCAATCTATTAATTTCAAGTCTAATGCCTTAATGTGTTTATGTATCACCTCGGTGACCTTCTAAGTCTTAGCCAGAGGCTATGAACACTACTATTATTAGCGTTAATTCCGGTTTTATTTATCACCAGAAAAAGACGGGTCACCTGATGGTAAATGACTAGCGCTGCCCATGGGCACCTGTAACTCAAAAGTCACAAGTGCGTTGCCGCCCTTTAAGGTGGGAGTAGGGGAAGAGGGGGAGAGGGGGGAAGAGTGGGAAGACGGGAAAAGGGCTACTAGAGGGGAGGAGAGGGGGAGAGGGGAAGGATGGGAATAGGGAAGGGTTAGGGCCTCCGGTAACCTCACTCACGCGGGGAAAAGCAATTCAAGCACTGTTTCACTGCCGGTTTTCTGTGAGGCCGTGGTATCGAGCGGAGTCGAGCCGGCCCATACGTACCGAAGCATGGCTCTCCCACGTATAACGATTAGTCTTAGAATACGCATTAATGAAATAGACGCAAGGCTATCTGCGTCTAATTCGAGAAATGTATTTACATACAATAGAATATGCATCAGCAGTTTACATCCCAAATCAATATTTGCATTTGCTACCGGTGAGACCGTATGGTGAGGATTTACTCCGGTGAAGTTAAACAGTTTAGGACAAAAATAATCCATAGAGATGTTTAGACATTAAAAAGTATGTGTGAAAAACAAAAGCTTTAGTCAAAAAAGAGTGGTAGAGAGTAAGGCGAAAACCTCATAAAATAAAACTGAGGGTGTAATATTTACCTTTTTGTGGGTCAAAAGATTTCCTGTAAGATATTGCTTACGGTGGATTAAACATTTACACTAATTATATTGCTGTCCTCTACATTTGTATGCAAATTAGTTTGGTCCAAAATATCTAATATATTGGCGTTGATTTATTTTTAAACTTCATCTTTTACTTTTTTTATATTATGTGCCACTACATCATAGTTTCATTTTCTACACAGCCAATTACGTGCGAAAGCATTTCATCGTTCAAACAAAACCAACCGGTCAAGTAGATATAGTTATTATACATACAACAAACCCGAACTACGTCGAAAACAAACTTCAGTTTAGCCCATCCATCAGTATCGACGTTTGTATTTACATAACAATATCAGTTAATGGATTCACAGAGATAGGTCAGGCATTGTCGTTTGAATTATTGTAATTGGAGCTATCGGGTGGTACACGCAAACATAGGGTAGCCGATAATAAGTGGCTCATGTCAGTTAATCTGATTAGTAGGATAGCTTGCCAGGTAATTTTTCTAGTACCCTTTTTAATTTTTAATATGACTTGATTACGATGTTACGTATGTTGAACGTTTAAGAATGTCATTGGATATGGAACAAAAATAAGATGCACCTACAAGAAACAAACATTTAGCCGACCACAATCCGACAATGATGTTAAAAGGGTTAAATATTTTAACCTGAACACTGTTGACATTTTGGAAACTTTACTAAAAATTTAAGATAGATAGGTACTATGAGAACAGAGAAAGTCGACAATTACTATGTTTACCAAAAAAGATAAAGAATAAAATGAGGTTGGACTTAAAGAAGGTTCTGTTTTCTCTTTTTTTTATGTATGTAAAACTAGTTAACGTGGTTTCTTTGAATCTACAGACAGGTACTAATATATAATACGTGATGATGTGATTATGAAGTCTGAAAATGATTATAAACTATATTTTTACTTCTTGGCTCTAAATTAGTTCTTTCTGGTCATTCTTTTCTTCTATTATTTTCTTGTACGACTGAAAGATGAATAAAATATCAGATTTTATAGAATGAGGGTTATAAACCTATAAAACTTAACTATATGTTAATCGCCCTGAAGCTAAATTCCTGTAGAAAAACTAAAAAAAACGTAAAATACATTTTTACGAAATTCAGAGGTGGTAGAATTTTTTGACTATTTTTCCTATAATCAGCACACAAAAATCTATTAGAAACACTACTTGAACTTCAAAAAGGTAATTCGTCGAAGGTCTGTGATTATTGAACATGTCAGAAAAAATTATGCCTAGGAGCTTTACCGCGTAAACCAATAGAGTTTAATGAAAACACTGTATCGCGGAATTATTCCTCTTAAAAAGATCTATTCACCTGAAGTAACGCTAGTATATTATATAATAGTAAGTAACGCTAGTATATTAATAGTAATATGGTAAGCTATATCTCTATTTCCTAAGATTAACACACAATAATGAAAATACTTTAAAACCTTTGTTTTAAACGTTTGGTGTTGAGTTAATTCAAACTTCTCCCAATCTGAAATAATTCGGACCTGCCGTTAGTTGCTACAAATGTTTTTTTTAATTTTAATATAACCCATATAAGAAATTTAGTCATATACTGCTACCCGTGCGAAGCCCTGCCGTTGATTCCTCCCCATTCAGTATGAAATCTAGGAAA
Source organism: Callimorpha dominula (assembly GCA_949752705.1). Classification (NCBI taxonomy): domain Eukaryota; kingdom Metazoa; phylum Arthropoda; class Insecta; order Lepidoptera; family Erebidae; genus Callimorpha; species Callimorpha dominula. Next base: position 8,188,673 of record OX457010.1, on the reverse strand, counting down.
AATTAAGTAAATAAACATAACTATTTCCTATGTTTGTTATACCTTTTAATTAATTTATTTTTTCAAATAGGTGCAATTTCTCCAGAGATTACATTCCACATATTATTATGCAAGAGTTCAGAAAATGTTCGCTTTTCTTTGTGGTATTAGCATAGATTTATAGCTATTTATGAACGAAATTATAAAACTTCAATTAGAAATTCTCACTGCTTTATGGAAAACATTATAGAAAACATTTAACCGAAGGAGCACCCCACTAAACAAGTCAATGAATATTGCAAATAATATTGAAGTTATTTTAACGTTTCCTTTAATAGTTTGCTGTTAAAAAATTAAAGTTTTGCGGGGCTGTCGTGTCAATAAACCAAGCCTAGTGGCAGAAAAACAGATAGCGTCTGTCACAGTTACGAAACTAGACAAAAAAACCAGGAGAAATGTACAAAACTGTTTTCTATTTTCACGTTAGCTTTTCCAACGATACGAATAGTTGTGAACCTACACTCGTATGAATCACGGGTGTGGACGATACATTTATAATAATCATAAGTGAAAGAGAGATGTGAAAGTTTGTGAGGATGTATGGATGATGTTTGTTGCTCTTTCACGCAAAAAAAGCTATTAAACTGATTGCGATGAAACTTAGTATGTAGATAGCTGGACATCTGGATTAACACAAAGTCTACTTTTTATTCCCACGCCATCGGGATTTATTAAGCTCTTACTCTCAAATAGCTATAAAAAAAAAATTATACTTCTAACAAACCTTCTTGTTCATGTTTATACTAAATATTAGTTAATAAGTACATTAAGAATCATATCAGGATTCTGTATCAAGACCTCAGTTTCAAGATAAATACCTAATAGTCTTTAAAGTATGCTATTGAATAAAGTTGAGTACTCCAAACGCCCCGAGAGCTACCCGTAAGCTTCCCAGCAAAAGTTAGGCACCAACTTGGGATCCTCTACGGAGAACTTTGTGAATTTTTTAAACATTTTTATTTTTTAAATCGCACCGCTGGAAACTTAATGTGATAGGGATTTGGCAGGCTTTAAGTTACGGCTTTCACAGCGGCTTTTATCATATGCACATTTTTATTTTTTTATATTATTTTGTTATATTTAAGCTTAGGTACATCTAAATGTCCGTTCGTGTTTTGTTCATCTCTTTCTACATCTTAAAGTTTTAATCACATTTAATAAGCACTATAACAAAAAGTTCGATGAGACTTAAAGAAATAAAAACATATTTCCATGTAACAAGTACTTACGATACATTTAAAGGGATAGGGTATTGTCGACATAGAAGAGTAGATGGTAAGCTGGTCACCGATTTCAGTTGCCAAATAAACGACCAATTTGACTATTAAAGTCCGTGCAGTCGATATTGTATCTGTGTATTTGCATGTTTTTATAGTTTCGTGTTCAAAATAGAGAGATTTAATTAGCTAAGTGCTTTGATGTTTTCTTTTATGATTTACAATGGCTGGATGAAATGTTTTGATTTCTTGTTTTTTCTGTTTCGTGACCAGACATCTGAATGTGTCTCTCTAACCAGTAACAACGTAATACATAGTAAAATCAATAGTCTGTTTACAGAGTTTTATGAAGAAGACTACATACTGCGTCCTACGTCTACTATATCGTGAAGTGAATGTATGCCTTTTATATATACTGATTTCTATAACTTTTTTAAAATCTTACTTATCTTTTTTCAAATGAAAACTTCTTTAGTGGCGTTGTTCACTTTTTGGGATGGGTAAAAAATGTTAAACTCGCGTCAGAACACGTGCCTTGAGCGAAAATTCGTAACACGGACCCGAGTTTCTTATATTTAAAAAAATATAACATTCGTAATTCAAACATTTATGAGCGACCAGGAGCGCAGAACTTCCAGTATACCCTATGTATACATTTAGATTGTTGATGTTAGATGTCATTACCTACTTTTTATTTTGTAACCTAATTATATATATAAATCAAAATCATTTATTTCAATTAAACCACTATGGGTATTTTTAAATTGAGTAGTAGTCAGTCAGACTAAGTCAGTCGTGAAGCTAGTTGCCTGTTCCAATTCGTAGATCCAATGGAGAAGAACCGGCAAGAAACTCCAAGGACACTCTTTTTTATATGTTTTTACAAATCTCTGGTTACATTGCTTATATGTGCAAGTTAAATGTGAGGACAATGTAACGTACTGTTCTAAACTATTAACTACTACTATATGTAAGTTACAGCAGTTCGGAAATGACCAGCCCCAACCAACGGCTCTCGTTCACGAGCATGACACACGTGCCAGCCATCGTCCACTTCAACCATATGATATCAATTGATATCAAAGGGAGCCGAACGACCCGACACGTACGCCACCATCGGCAGGACGTCTAAACGATCATGGCATACTCAGAACTGCCAGGCAACATAGCAAATTAAATTAATATGTTATTGACTACACAGTTCTCACATTTACAATTCAAAATTTACTAAATGTAACATAAAAATTGATATCAAAATATAAGATGATGTCAATGTTTTGCAAAGTTAACAATGTCAATAATAATGATTAAAATATTAATAAATAGCATGTCAGATAAAAACTAGTATACAAGTGAATATTCATGTTTCTTAAGACCACCACTCATTTACAGTGTGGGTGTGGAGCAGGACCAGCATTTAGCCAAGCATTTTTATCAGCTAAATAATTGTCTAGTTTATAATATGCTTGTTTACATAGTGTGCGTTTAATGCAAGTTTTAATACTTCTTCTTGTTTAGTTGAATAATGTTAGAAGGTATTTTATTATGGAATTTAACACAGTAACCCCATGAAAGATGTTTGCACTTTTGTTAGTCTAAATTTTGGTTGTACTAATTTATTTCGTTCTCGAGTAATGTAATTATGTCTTTCACATCGTTGAGTAAATAGGTACAATTTTTTTCTGACATACATAATGTTTTCATAAATATACTGACAAGGCACCGTCAGGATGTTAATTTCCTTAAATAGTTCAATAAGGGATTCGCGACTACGTAGAGTATAAATGGCTCTGATAGCTCTATTGTGCAGAATGAATATAGATTCTATATCTGCAGCACGCCCCCACAAAAAAAATACATTTATACAGATGTGTGTGTGTGTATGAATATGCAAATATATTGTGAAGTTATGTTTTCCCTTCTGACGTGCAGTTAGGACAATGTTTCGATCCACCACTTATTATCTTCTGTGCCAACTCAGAAGTTTATAAAAATTCTGAACTCCGTATTTGTATTTGTATGAGTTTTAGTCTATACATATATCTATTCTATGGTATCTATACAGTATAAACGCCCCGAAATACTATATGTAGTCAATATACTAACCAATATTTTGTTTAAAAATATGTTATGGATAAAATATTGTAGAAGGTAGTTGAACTTTGCTTTTTAATTATTCGGAATCCTGAATATATTATGTCGACGAAGCAGTTTCCTTTGAAGCTATAACTAGGCTTGACAATTGCTCAAAATAAATTACCTATTTCACTAAGTCGGCCAGTAAATAACTTAAAATAGTGTGAAACTTTACCTCCAGTTTTTTTGACATTTTTAATTTTTAAATTGAATTTTATAATCATGAAATGAATATTAAAAGTTAATGATTTGACAACAGCAAGGTGTGACGATGAGACGATGAGCAAGCAACGTGGTAGTCATGTTCATATTTATGAGTCTAGACACTCATATCATACTAAAAGTAATTGTAACAAATTAGTTGAGTAATCGAGACCATTTGAACCGTTATATACCTACTTATATAATTTTTATATACAATTTATAAAAATATAATCATTCTATCTTTGCATTGTTACGATTTTGTTACAAAAAATACATTCAGTTATGTAATTTTCTCAAATCTTTGTAGGCTTTGTATAACTTTGACCTTTAGTAGGTATGCCCCATCTAATGACACGGTAAAAACAATATAATGTGACTAAACAGAACTCAAATAAGTACAATTTTATAGTATATTTGTGTCTTTATTAAATATTACCCTAAGGCTTCAAGCCACGACGCATGTAAGACATGCCAGATTAAGACAACACATAAGATATCGCGGGTTTTGAATAAATATATTTTCTTTCCTTCTATCTTTCTTTCTTTCTAAGAAAATCCGGGCGAGTGCGGCTGCGTACACTGAGGGTTCCGTAAGCAAACAAACTTGTATAAATCGATAGTACGTTCATCTCGAGAATAAATTTTCGAAGATTTTTGCCCGTCTCTTCCGAAAGACAAACTTAACTTTGCAGTTCTAAAAATACTCTACCATACATCGATTTACGACAAAGTCAACATTCATTTTTGTAATCACAAAAACAATTTATTTTACGTCATATTACAATAAATTAACAACTCCTGAATTTTTTCCTATACTCGTTCTGAGAGACATTGCTTCTTACCAATTTAATTTGCAACAGGCAGACAAACACAGGGAAACTAAATAAATATAAAAACTTGTGAAAAGAAATAATAATCACTACATATTATAAAACAAAATCCCCCGCCGTGTCTGTCTGACTGTCTGCGATAAACTGAAAAACGACTAAACGAATTTTCATGCGGTTTTCAGTAATAGACAGAGTTATTCATTAGGAAGGTTTAGGTGTATAATTTGTACCCTTGCGAAGCCGGGGTGGGTTGCTAGTATTTTCTAAATGTCAGTAATGTTTAGTACCATAAAGGAGACTTGTGGGCTTGTGGGACTTAGAGGCTGTGCTTTGAGTGGTTTCATTAGTGAAATCGCGGCATTTTGGTATTGGCCTAGTAATAGCTAAGATGTATAAGTAGATTATTAAACATAAAAATGAAAAAAAAACTTAGCACCGCTTGTCAGTTATGTTCTCTATATTAAACCCAGGTGGGCCATGGTGAAACAAGACATAACAACCTAAGGATGTATTGCCGAAAAAACTATATGAACATGTAAAGATATTTGCTTGTGTTCTTTATTACCACCAAAATAACACTAGATATCAAATTTCAACTTACAAAATAATATCCATTGACAAATACTAAATATCGAAGTACGTCAACTTAGGATTTCTTATAATTGTATTGAATTGAAATATGTACAAATTGACAATATGAAGTAACGTACGTTATAGACATTTTTGAGTCTCGTTTTGACAAATTATAAACCTCAAAAATGGAGATGTAATGTCCAGGTAAGTCCAAAGACGATATCTCTAAAATTTCCAACATCGAGTTATGACTTTTTTTGTTATGAATCGTCCCGCCATCCACGGATTCTTGATTGAAGCCAACGAAAAGCGAGTACTATTTTGGTTAATGCTCATAGTATTTTACAGACCTTAATAGAGCTTAGCACTCAAACTATTTCTGACAGACTACCGAGTTGCTTCAAGTTACATAATCCTCTTAAAGCTTGCTGGTATCCAGAGCACTCAAGATTTCTTACTAAATGTACGTAGTCTGGAGCGTTAACTATATTTTCGAAACGATATATCCATTCTGTCAAAAAAGTACCGGGAATTGTTAATTTAATTCTAATTCTAAATTCAATTCAAAAAACTCTTTTTTGTGGTTTAGTTGGCACAACTGTTTTCTATATTGGCGCGAAGTTTGAGCAATATCTGTCATTTAGATTGTTTTCAGTACTCCATTTTGTAGTGTTTTGCGATTTTTATAATGGATAAAAACATCGAACAAAGAGTTTGTCTCAAATTTTGCATTGTAAATGGAATTTCATGTTCAGAGTCCCTGAAAATGTTACAGAAAACATACGGAGAATCGACATTATCAAAAACTCGTGTATATGAGTGGTACAGTGCATTCAAAAGTGGTCGAGATTTGTTGGAGGATTTGCCTCGCTCTGGTCGGCCATCAACGACGTCTTCAACTGAAGTTAACATCGCTAAAGTGAAGTAAATTGTGACTGAAAATCCTCATTCAAGTTTGAGAGAGATAGCCGCTGAACTTTCTGTGGCTCATGAGTTGATTCGTACCATTTTAAACGATCGCTTGGGCATGAAACACGTTGCCGCGCTTTAAAGAAAATTCAGATCTTTCGGGACTAGTCGTCCCGAAAGATCTGAATTTTCTTTAAAATCAAAATCATTTATTTCAACTAAACCATATGGGTATTTTTGAATTTTCAGGAGTAGAAGTCAGTCAGACTAAGTCAGTCGTGCAGCTAGTTGCCTCAAAACCTTCAAAAACTCAATCGCGTAAAAGTCGCTGAAGACATGTTAGAACGAGTCAATTCCAACCCTACATTCGTAAAACGCATTGTTACTGGTGATGAGACATGGGTTTACGAGTTTGACATGCAAACTAGTCAACAAGCTTTGGAATGGCAAATTCCAACTGTGCCGAAACCGAAAAAACAAATACCATCGCACAACCACCGTATTCACCGGATATGGCTCTAACCGACTTTTTTTTCTTTCCAAAACTCAAATTACCACTTCGAGGTACAGGCAATACAGTAAATTTGGAAGAATAGTTAACTTTTGTGTTTTATTGACTTTTTTCCGGTACTTTCTTGACAGAGTAGTATATACAAGTATGGAGAAAACAAATATTGGTTCTATGAAAAGAAACTAACTAGAATATTCCTTTACTGAAAATACAAAAATACGGCTTAATGTCGAAACGAATTAAAAAGTAAGAAAGAGTTAGTTCTATTATCCTCCACCTCCAGGCTTCATCATCAGATGGGCCGATGGGGTAGCAAGCCCAATCTGTTGGACTTCGGTTTACTAGGGGCGGGAAGCGTATTAGGCACTAAAGAGGTCCACCATCTACCTCCTGACTCCATCATCAGATTAGCTCCACGATACCAAATTACAAAGTTGACTTAAGGGGGAGGATATTGGGAGGATATATCAGTGTAAAATGCCTATTAAATGTGAAACAGGGATGACCTACTTCGATGACTGTACTTACCTGAAGAAAACCAACCTTGTAGTACTGTCTCAAAATGTTCTTTTATAGTTAATGACTCCAACTCAAGCGGCAATACTTTAATCTTTCCAAACTTGGGTTTCCAATTCATCAAAGCATCGGAGAAACATTCCAGGGTTCAGATGGGATACGTTTTTCCTAAATTTAGTATTTCTTACTTCAACTCCTCCTTATAGGTAATTGGGAAGATTCAAATCCTCAGTCAATAAACAGGTACTGTTTATAATCTATCTTCTAATCTGAAATTGCTGTAAAAATCTTTACTAAACAATGAAACCCAAAGTTGAAGAAAAATTATAGTAATTATGTATAACTACACGAACCACAGATAATGTTTTACAATAAAAACTTTCATATTTATTAAAAACTATACGGTTTTACTCACCTGCCGTCCTGCCGCGACGGTGTCAGGCGTCACACTGGGTTTACAACGCTGCCACCGGTTCTTTTGCCTTTCGGAACGTGCGGATGTAGACAGTTGCATTTCCGTTGCGTTGTTTGATGCACTGTTGTTACCAACATCGCGGTGCACACCATACTAACCGTATCACTTTTTATAAGGTCTGTCAGGCCTGTCTCATGGGACGTGAGTTTTAATACCGGCCGCCAGGCAGGGGGCAGTGATCAGCCCGAGACAGTGGCTGGTCACTCATTGAGACTCCTCCTCACTCCTTGAGAAAGGGCCCCCGTTGGGTCCGAAACTAGTAGGGCATCCCCGAAATACAAACGTGAGTAAAACCGTATAGTTTTTAATAAACACAGATAATGTTCACACCATTATCTTAACACAACTGCAAGCCAAACAGTCCGTCTTTGAGTTCGCGGGTTTTGACATGTAAATAGCTAGGGTTGCCCCCGCTTCGATGCAAATTCGTGAATAATCGGCTTATTGAAATGCGACTACAATGAGCTTCCCTTGTTCCAGCACAACATCAATCTGTCGGAAATTCTCGAAAGTATGGATGTATAATTAATTTGAAATTCGAATTTATTTGTTTTAATTTAAAGGATTTTCATATATTTATATAGAGAATGTGTTCATAAATATAGATAATAAATTCAGATAGTAATGTAGCTATGTGGTTATGAGTAAACTAGCCGAAAACATTGTATTTTGAGTTATATGACTTATTAAATAATAAGTAAGTAATTTATAAAAACGTATAGGAGTGAAATGATTATTTATTTCTATTTGTGTACAACATATTAGGTTAGGGTACATTGAATGAGAAATTGACAGCGTCATCACGATATAATAAATTAAATTCTAAATACGTTAATATTACGTAAAAGTTACTTAAGTTAGCTGCTCCAATTTTATTGTATGATTTTATTGTACTAAAAAAAATTGGATTCAATATACCCCAGTTTTCTCTAAACGCAGTTGCTATCAACACAACATAACACAACACACAATATTGAGAAACATTCATAAACCAAAATGTTATCCAAACTTGAATTTTTCAATTAAACTTTATTCCAGAATCCATCAACGAATTAAGTCCCACACGGAACTACAGCATCATACATTTACACCCCCCACGTATATCCGCTTTATCTGTTTCAACCGTCAGTCAACGCTCTCTCCGCGCGTATATCACGGAACACACTAAACTAAGCCCATTAACGGAACCAAATCACGAGTTATGAAGTAACCCATCGGTACCCTAATAAGTATGCTATATTAGCCTACAGTACTCAGCTTAGTTACTGTTCACATTGGACCGACAGACAGCTAGAAATTGCTTCTTCTAAATTTATTATAGGAGACCGTGGTTAGTCAGAATTGCTAATGTGGTGCTCTCCCACGCACACGTGACACCACTTATGTTACGACATGGATAATCACCCGGATTAAATCCTACGACTAGGAAAAAACCCGGGTGATTACCTACCTATAGTTACGACTAGTTACAAGTATTTCCAGACACCGGTTAATGCTTAAAATTACGTGGGCAGTACTTGATTGTCGACTTAGTAAAAATACCCCCCGCTCAAAAATCCCTTCAATGATTTCAAAAAAGTTTATAATCTCCGAACAGCTGAACATATTTTCTTAAATTATAGCACTAAGAACACTCTTGATTAAGTCACCTTTCAAACAAAATAACTAAATAATTTTTTTTTTGTATCTATATAGAATTACATACAGAAAAATAAAACCATAGATTCGTCCTCTAGAAATCTTGTGGTCTATTTCTACTGCACTGTTATAATTATATACTATGTATGTTGTAACAGGAAAGTACGTGCTATGAATAATATTTATGTCAGTTTGAAGGGAACTACAACCAGGATTGTAGTTAATTTTCCCATCTTTGGACCCTTTTTATCCAACTTAAAGGCATAGTCATAGCAAACTTAAGGTTAATTATGGTCATTGCTGACAAGAAATGGAAAAGTAAAATTTAAAAAATACTCCACTACATTCTTAGATCGTAAATACTTTGTATAAATGTATACTTAATAAAGTAATAGGTACATACTAGTATTACATATTAGTTGAATTTAGTGTGCCCATTCTCCTCGCGGTAGGTAGCCGAATGAGAACGTAGTTCATGCAAAAGTTTTGCCGTAAAATTACGTATAACCGCAGGAAGATCACTCAAAGTTGTAAGAGGAATTTATGTTTTATGAGGAAAAATTGCGAAGCCCGCCGTGGCCGCCGACAGCATACCTAATAACTGCCCCAAGCAATACGTCTTTTGAAAAATACGATCAGATTTGTCTTACGTTTTAGTTTTATCTAGTTAGGTATAGAATCTTCTGACTACACTCGAGGGCAATGTATTCGGGTCACATTAAGATATTTGAAAATCCCAATAACGAATAATGCTAGCTTAGTGAAATAATCTCAAATACCTTGTGTTACCTCCACGTGCTAACATTACTGCGGCTATGCAGTTTGGCATGCTGTACACCAAGCTTCTCAGACGATGTTGGGGAATGTTTTCCCATTTTTGTATTTCGTTAGTATAACTTTACAACAACCAAGAAGTTTTATTACTTTCGTTAAAGAAGTATTTAATTGTCTCATCATCATGAGCCTTTCACTATCCACTGCTGGACATAGGCCTTTCCTAATGTAAGCCACTGAGGTCGATCGTCAGCTCTCCTCATCCAGTTTTTCAATTGTCTATTGAACACAATTTATTTCAGTGAGCTAGCATTATTGGTTGCCGGGAATTTCAGGTATCTTGTTTGGACCCGTATTTATTGTTCTCGTGTGTACTTCTTTTTCTCAGTTTCTCTTCTTCAGTAGAAAATCACCCTTTGAAACTAGTCAGTACCCTTCATATCAGTTTTACATTTTACATTTACGATTAGTTAGATTTAACTCTCCATACAGCTGCTGTCAGCACCCCTGACGTAAAAGATTTGACAGTGGTCCCAATTCTGTTACTTCACCCGCTAAATTAAAATTCACTAAATTTTCTTCATATAAGATGTAAACCTTGTACACTTCGAAACAACGTTATTTCAAATTGAAACGAGTGAGAGCCGCTGTCCTTTGAATGCCATCTCTTTTGCTCTGTGTTTTTAGTAAGCGTCATCGTTGGTTTCGATTAAAATAACGTCATCGTAGTTCGTTTTGAACAAGTTTTTATACGCCATTTTCATAAATGGGGACTCTCGCTGCGTGGAAATAAAGTTGAGTATACGTTGACAGGTTTTAGTGAAATTTAGTGGCGCTGAGAAATAGATGCCAGTAACAAAAAGACCTTATTACGAAAAATACAAGGTCAACCTTGTATTTCATATGAAGAAATTAAGTCAGGTTTTAGTTTAGTCGAGTGTACAATAGAATCGGCACCAGTATGTACTTATCCGAACTTTAGCTGTAAAAACTCAGGCCTTTGTACATACCATTTCCTTGTTTTTAGGATATGTAATCTACTTTTAGTGTACAATAAATAATTAATAAATAAATAAAAATACTAGTGATACTGTTAACTAGCAGACCGCATGCATGCATAGGGCACGAAACCTGGTGGTAATTCCCACATATAACTGTTTATACATGAGAGTGGGTAACTTCTCGTAAGGAATGGACGGTGGACCAAAATTACATCGAAAGCAAGGATCGAGGACATTACCGAAATGGCGAAAAAATAAAAAATACTCGTTGTTATATCTGACTTATTTGCATAAACTTTTTAATTTATAATGTGCATAACAATAATGATACACACTAAGCATAGCTTGTACTAAGAGATCTACGAGTAGAACATGAATAAAATATTAGATATATTAGATATTTTTTTGTAACGAGCAGAAATTCAACAACCTCTGATATGCAGCAATAACCTATGTTTGTCAGATTATTGAGAAAATGTTTCTAACGGAGTATGATGAAGGTTTGGGTACATGTAAACTTTAATTTTGTTTAGATGTGTCTCACTTCATTGATTTGCCAATTTTATGTAATCCTTCATCATCAACCTTCCTTTTTAAACGACTTCAAAAAAGGAGGAGGTTCTATGTACCACTGTATATATTATTTTGTAATATTATCGAAACTCTATTTGAGCAAACCAACAAGGAATTTTAATTAGTACGTCATATACCTCATTAAATAGATGGATAAGTAGATACATATATTTTATTGCACACATACATTACATGAATAAAGTCGTAGAACACAACAAAAGTTAGTGTTACAATGTGCGGTCTTTTGCAAGCTGCGATCTCTTACAGACAACCTTTGGATAACCGATTCAACGAGTTGATTTAATGAGTCAATCGATTATATCTAGATCGTCGTTGTCGTTGTCGTTGTCTTCATAAACTATGGCTACCTATATAAAGTAATGTATGCAGTGAATCGACAATACAGTTGAAACTCATGCCTCTGGTCTTTTAAATAGATCGATCTAAAAAAAACGATATTCATAAGAATCGAAAGTAGAACATATGCCATAATGGGCACTTCTATAAATAGAATTAGAAATCCCTCACAATAATAAAAAAAACATCCATTATAATACAACTTTATGAAATGTTGCAAAATCGTTGAAACCTTCTAAACATGCGGTGCACGAGCGCGGGATACATTCAATAATTGGTTGCCTGAGACTCGAAGTTAGTTGGTATAGTTAGCCAGTGCTTTTTTCTGTAATATTCGTAAGGCGATGATGGGTTTTTTTGAATTTATACGAGACGAGAATTTGTAGATTGAAGTGCTACTCGATACTGTATGAAAATGGTGTAAATAAGAGCTTTGGTTTAACAAATAAATTTCACCATATTGGTCAACATGTATTTAATTCCATGATAGACAATCGACTTTGGATTTAAAGCTTTCAAAACATTTATTAATTATATAACCAATTCCAACAAAAAAAAATGTACTTATCAACTTTTGGGTCGCGACTCACCAGGCGTCTTCACACCGTCATTCGTCACATTACATGACCCTCCTTGCCTTTGTGTTCTAAGGACATAACAATCTTTCCGTCAAAATTCTTTATAACGTTATCTAATTTCAATTATTCAATGGGTCAAAAAATTCTTACGAAGAGGGAAAGTATCATGAACGATATGAACTAACCCTGGGTGTAACTATTTCTTTCGAAACGCCTCCAAATAAATGAAAATTAAAAAAAAAACCCCTTTAAAAGGTAATTATATTAGAGTAAGTTTAGACAATAAAAGTCATAAATAGCTTTAAGAGAACCCTGGCTTTCTAAACTACACACATTTATAAAAGTTATTTGAAAAAGAGTTCGCGAGATTAGATCTGGCACTTTTGACTTCTACAGCCATGCGCGTAGCGTATTGAAAAAAGCTTTGTAATTGAGATCTACTGATTGATTTTTGAACTTGCAACTACTAGTAGTTGCAGGTTCGAAAATGTAGTTGCAGGTTCGAAAATCAACCAGTAGACACAAACATTTAACTTTAGTATTTGGAAGGGTTAACAAGAACACTGATATTGTGCGGCCGGAGTATACTAACTTTTAAACGAAGTGAACATGTATATTCTTATGAAAGTTACAATCCGGTACTCATTATAATCATGAACATGTTTTACGAGTATTTATAAATAAAGAACGTCTGTAAACTTAACAAAGAAATCCTAACGCCAACTATTCTAAGTAGGAAAGCTTCCAACGCAACTTGCACTAGCTACTAAATCAATTTATTACGAAAGCAATGTTAAATAGTTGGCAATATTGCAGAGAAACTATGTGGAGAAATTATATCATGGCAATAACTGGATATAACTCTCTGAAATAACGGGGAATACCCGACGAGGGGTGGCGAACGATATTGCATATTTCGCTGCTACATTGCTTGCGATCTACGTGTAACATTGGATCGCATTTATAGTTTAATTACAGTGTAACATCACGAAGTTTTTGGGACCCAGTTTTAAATCCAACGCAATAACATCATACTTTACCATTTTATTGTAATAACTAGCAACCCGCCCCGGCTTCGCGCGGGTAGTAGAGACATCTTCATCAATCATCATCATATTTCAACCAATTCATACAAAACGTTAACAAATTATATACCTAAACCTTCCTCATGAATCACTCTGTCTATTGGTGAAAACCGCATGAAAATCCGTTCAGTAGTTTTTCAGTTTATCGCGAACAGACAGACGCGGCGGGGGACTTTGTTTTATAATATGTAGTGAAAAGAAAGCGGGCACGCAAGTTGTATGTCTGGTGGTTTAAGCGGACAACTCACCACTACGCCGCGCTGAGTGCTGTTGATTCAAATCCCACATGGGACAAAATTTTGTGACTTGCTTGCTGATTCACAAATAGTTGTCCAGAGTGTGGTTGTTCTTTGTGTCCGTTATTTAAATATTTGTGAAGCCCCCGCGACTCACGAATATTCCTAATGCGGGAGATAGTAAAACAAGATCGAGGTACCCCTCTCTTTGCGAATGTTGACTTATAGAAATGCAGGTGTGCAAACGCATTCTTCATTTATTCTGCGCTCTATCGCCATCGAAGGAACAGTTAACATTTATTTACATCAGCTGACTTTTTATACATTATTTACCTAGTTTGTTAAAAATAACTTTCAATATATCTATCAACCTGCGAGCCAGAACCTATTTTTCGAAACTGATGTTTTAGAGGTTGAAAGTATCAATAGCGCTTGACAACGTTTTTGTTACTTCTTTAGCACCTTGATAGCAGAAAAACAGTAATCAAACCTACAAAATAATATAAACGTTTAATTTCGCACAGATTTATTTCAATCAGCTTTCACTATTAATCTCAATCCTTATCCAAAAAAGGATCAATCAAAAACGAACACGCTCGTATAAGTCCTATTAGCACACGAAGTACTTCGGCCATCGATCAGCTGAAAGAGTAGAACTAACTTGTCAGATTGGAGCCTATCACTCAATCCCCCATTACAGGGGACTATCAGTCAATGTGATGTGTGTATCCATTATAAGACGATACGATAATGACGTATTATGTAGAAATTGGTCATCGTACAGCTCATTTTTCTTAAATGTTTTGTACTTTTACGCGATTATTTTGTCTATAACATATTGAAACCGTCCACGGAACAGAGGCAAGCTTATTTTGTTTATCAGATTACGTAAAAACTTCCTTTCGGCCGCTATGGCAACTAAGTTTCGCAACCAGTTGCGAAAAAGTATTTTATCTTCTTCTTTGGCAACTGGTTGCGATCCCTTAACTGGTAAGTCTGCTGTTGCTACTGAAACTTTCCTGTTAAAAATTTGCCACATACGAAAATCTGGGAGTGGTTATCGAGATTACTTGACGTTTGTTAATTAACTACATGAATTATGTTCCAATTGCTAACTCTATCCCTTTCTGAATAAACTGTATCGACAATTCCCCTTTCGGTTTACAGAAAATAGTGGAGTATCAATAATAATAAATATTAATCCACTTAAAAACCGGTTACTTCGATGCCGCAATAATGATGTCACGAAGTATACCAATATTCACCATATATAATAAATATTATGAGTACACACTTTGTACATATTTGACCTTTATTGTTATAGACAATGGACACAGTACTGTCGAGAACAGTGGTTGGATGAAGATAGATCGCAATGCGACGCGTGGTTGCCATGTCCGCGTAGTTAGACGCGCTGAAGAACAGTTGATCGATTGCTGATAATACTTTATGGTGTGTACGCGTAGTGTACTCTGGTAATCAGAAAAGTGCTATAAGTTTTACATTTCTTTTTACAATTAAACATGAAGATGTATGCCTCAGATTACGGGAGTACATTCACACCTAATATAACGTTACGCGAGAGCCCATAACCTAAAGAATATTTGCCTATTGTTAGCAACAAAGTTTTAAATCATGAGATGGAACCGGACTGCCGCATAACATGGCTACGTTTCAATATTTTATATTACATAATAACGCAAGAGCTCAAACTAAAGTGGTAGTAGTTACAATGATATTTGAAATATTTGTACATACTAAATTGGTTTGTTTACTCATACCACAAATTGTACACCATCATTATTATTTGGAGACTGATTCTGAAAATCATATACTCATCTTATATAATAAAAAGTTATGCGTGGTCATATAAATAAGTACATATTTACGGTTTGACTTGAAAACGTCCCACGTCTTTTCGTCGGGCAAAAATAGTCCTAAAAAACGACTTCCAACACCTTAATATCATAATCATAATCATTTATTCATTTGTTTAACATAGGTATATAGATATAGATGATAAAATTTATTACCCGGGTATATCATAGACATGGCACAACAAAATGTTTAGATCGGAGTCGAACTGACCAAAACAAATTATAGAAGCGCAAGACACAAATGGGCCCTTACACTCAGACCCCCATTAGTAGGTTAAAGAGATTCCCCTTCACCCTACTAATAGAAAACCCCTACTACTAATAAAAGAGGTTTCTGTACGAACTTGTCACAAGTCGGATTGACGCACACACTTAACTTTGCCGTTCTAAAAATATGTATGTATGGGAGAGATACACCGATGTACGTCACAGTCAATTTTAAAAGCGCAAAATATAATCTTGTGCTGTCTCGTCAAATGTCATAATTCCAAATTGGTTAAGATATTTAAGACCAAGTGGCCGTATCTTTTGATTGCGTTGACTGAGAAGTTTGATTTTTATTCAGCTTGAAGGGACCGCAAACATTAGAAGAAGTGACAAATGATTTGATGTTAATTATATTAATAACTTGATACCTCCACGTATTCCTGAGGAAAAGAATCTTGACAGACTGACACACAGACGGACGGGCGGACAACGAACTGATATAATGGTTTCTTTTTTTTGAGAAGGTAGGGAACCCTAGAAAAAAATAAGAAAACTTGTTTTAATCTTCCTTGCACACTTAACCACTTTCTGCGCACCAGTCATTTTGTTATCAAAATAATATGATTATAATAATTATTATAGGTAATATACATAGATTTTTCGATCAGATAGAATAATTATATGGTATAATTCATACGTGTTTATCCGTTTATTGTACATTGATTACGCACATTTTCTTCGAGGATAAAATAAATATCGTATCTAATCATAGTTCTGTAAATACAAATTGCTTGACATGGAAGAAGAACCTATACCGAACTATACTTACTGTTTGCACTCGCGTAGTGTTAGTATTCTATCCGTATAACATCCTTACCTATTAAAATATTATCTCATCTCGTAGGATCTCTATATCCCATTACCATTTACACATGTTTGAGGCGTAATCTTGTTACCAATAGATTATTCGGAGCACGGACCTCTTTGAGCCGAGATTTAATTTTAGACTTCGGGACTGTACAGAGTTATAACCATTTTACTCTGATAGAATACTAACACATTCTATTATGTGTATAAAACGGATGTTCTCAACTAAGACAGTTTACAATCGTGATATAAATTATATTCTTAAATATTCATAAAATCATCTACCGGGTCGTAGTTTTACGAAATCACTTACTAAGGGATATGACTGTAACACAAACTCAATCTAATAATATTACTGGACTTCTAAAACAACCAAATAGAAGATAAATAGGTCATTTTAGATGTGTAACTCGGGACTAACTCGCGATAATATTTAAAAGGTGCCCAGTTTATTAAGTGTGTGCGGAAACCCCCACAGATCATCATCTCACCGGGGCTGGCGATGAAGATGTATGTCGGAATCGAACCGACTAAAACTAAACGGTGTTCCATCACAAACGAGTCTTGCAAGGTACTCGGGTATACTCCAGGAAAGGAAGTCCCTGAGAACCCCCGCAGACCTTGGCCACCTCTTAAATAATAGGCAGCCTTACCAATACGTGCGAGGGGCCTCGCCCCCATACATCTGAGGCGCGCGCGGCACACATCGCGCACTATCTCAGACCTGAGGCTGGGATAAACACATCAAAGATGAACAGCTAATCAAATATTATTTACAATATTACCCATTATTCATAGAACATCTCATGGAATAAATAATCATATCTAAATCGACTGACAACATCTGACTTAACTAGAAAACCGTTCTACCAAAACGTAAGCGGCAAATAAGTTTCACCGTGTCACTCTTATTATTACAGGATACAGTGGCGAGGCATCGAAGGTTTATAATTTTGTTAACACAAATGCAAAATTCGTTAAAACATAGTTATTTGTTGTAAAGTTTATTCTATAATGAAAGAAAACTCCTAGAAGCGCACTAAAGAACTCTGTCCGTGACTCATACTAATTTACATTGGTATAGGCTTACCATCAGGCAGGCCGTATGCTCCTTTAGCACATTAATGGTATATAAAATAAAAATTAACTAGTATAAACAGCACAAATACAAGCACACTCAAACATCACTACATATTATGTATAAAATAAAGTCCCCCGTCTTACTCTTCGTCTGTCAGTTTGAACGCCATAAACTCAAAAAGTTCCGTAAGGATTTTCTTAGGGTTTTCACTAATGCATAGAGTGATTCTTGAGGAAGGTTTAGGTGTACGATTCATTAAGATTTTGTATAAATTTCTGAAATATGACGACGATTGTTGAAGATGTCTGGAAACGATGCCGATTGTGTGCTTTACTGGCGTGCGCCGCGTAAAAAGAATCGTATGAAAACAATGTATTACGGATTTATTCCTTTGCTATAGGTCTATCTTTTAAGATTAACACACAATAATGAAATAAATGTAGGCATATATATTCTGCTACACGTGCGAAGCCGAGGCCGGTTACTAGTCAATATGAATAAAACACTCTAGGACAAAAGAATATAATGGTCGAATATTTACTCTATATAATGGTCGAAAAAACTATCTCAAGTCACGCATATGGTGACAAAAAGGTAACATCTCATATTGGGTGAGCAAATGTATTCAAGGGGCCCATTTTAGATTCAGTCCCACGCATGTGTCATAGACAGTGGCCCTCAAGGGACTAACAGTCGCAAAAACTGAATATTGCAGAAGATATGTTCGCGTTATTACTGGCTTACCAATGTTCAAGACGACACGATTACCGTGATCTAAATACCGTTTTAAAGCTCATGTTCCTGTTATATACATAACTAGCAACGCGCCCCGCTTCGCACGGGTACAAACTATACACCTAAACCTTCCTCATAAATCACTCTGTCTATTAGTGAAAACCGCATGAAAATCCGTTCAGTACCTTTTCAGTTTATCGCGAACAGACAGACAGACAGACGCGGCGGGGGACTTTGTTTTATAATATGTAGTGATAATATACATTGAGTTAAAGTGTTCCTATTTAGACTACAATTGGATATCTAAATGTTACATCAACAAACTACAACTAATTTCGCGACTTGTACATATACCGACATGCGTAAATCGGAATACATACACTCTTGACTACGGGCGGTACAATTAGATAAAACTTTAAGTACGTATACAAAACAGTATCGCATCGTACATTACCTTCGATTTACACCGCTACAATTCAAACAGTCCATTTATTTGTGAGCTTCGATAGCATAAACAACAGTCTATAAAATGGTCGAGAAAAATGTATTACAGTTCCACTCTACAATATTTTTTTACAAAAAATAAACCGATTTCAACAAAATTTATTTATAAAAAATTAACTCATAAAAACATACTGTATTATAATACTAAAACCTTCCTGAAGATATGTACAATACGTTAGTGAAACAATCATAAAAATTGGTACATAACTTTTTAAGAAAATCGCGGACATTCAAACACACGTACCAACATATGGATCGAATACAGAATCTCCTTTTTAAAGTTGCTTAAAAATGGATATGTATAATATAATATCCATGTTTAAAAAAATCTATGCCATACACAAATAAATAAGAAAACAAAATGTATTTTTTTCTCTCTTTCAAAACAACAAAACGTCTTCCACTTGTGTAGTGAAAATGTCGTATGTCAATGGGCATCTCATTCCCCGTGTCTAATACATAATGGATAACAGAGGCCAGCTAGTTTCAATAAAAGGGATTTTTTTATGCTCTCCTTACAACGATATTGTAACATTGCTATGCCAAATTTATTCCCTTTTTATCCAAATCATATTTTAAATGTCATTCATATTATTATTGGACGATCTTTGAGACCTTTTGTGAATATTATCACATAAAATAACCTCTTATAAAATGATGTTTCATGAATGTGTACTCGCCCGTGAGTGAAGCAAAAAGTTATTGCTTATTGTGTAGCGATATGAAATTGAGGGGCTTATTACAAGATTAGGCAAAAAATTATATTAAAAGGGTTATTTTTGGTAGCGGCGAAGCCAAGTTCAACTAAGATTAAAAAAAAATTTACTTATATGCCTTGAAGAGATCGTAAACTACGATAAGGTCTAAGTAAGGTAAGTGTACATAACATTTGCTAGTAAATGCTTAGATTTAAGTAAAATATTGTTAAAGTTACAGAATGGTACCCAAGGAAAAAGGTGTAGAGGTAGATATAAAGATGGGAGGACGATCTGATAAAGGGTTGGAGAAGGGCCGCTATGGATCGACACATATGGAGGGAACTTGAGGAGGCCTCTGTCGGAAAACAGCCTGACCTGGTAGCTGATGATTAAAATGTAAATTAGTGATAATTACTACATATTTATTAGTTATAATCATAGTAACATTTTTTGTTTTTTTTATTTATGTATTAAGGAAAGTCAGAGGAAATAAAGGCTATTTTAATTTTATTTATTTTTATAAAATATTTTATCCTATTGCTTTGTGTACAACAAAGAGTACATCTATCTATCTAATAATAAGAAGTCACATATAACTAGTATTCTTCATTATATTACTATCTACATAATATATAACTTGTCAATTTGGTGTGCGTTCGCATTTACATTTGAGGGCAAGTCGATGCCTTAACCATTTAATAAAACCTTAAAGTCTGGTTTCCTTTATGGCTTGCCTACTGCCTGACGCCAACCCTCCTTGAGAATGTAGTCATTTTAAGACGGAAATAATGAAGATAAATTTGTAAAGGCAAAATGGGTAGGAATAAGAATCTAGGGTAAGGGAGTCTCGGATGAGGAACGGGACTGAGGCTGCAGAAGCTTGCAGAGGCCGGGGTCGCGTACCCGAATGTCCTGTATTTCCTGGAGAGGCCAGAGGACAGAAACACCAGCATATAATGTATATGTTACAGAAAGATGTAGTTAAATTTTAGGAGGGGTGTTAAAAGTTTAGCGTGTGTATGTCTGACCTCCTAAACGGATGAACCAATTTCTATTTGGTTATTTTGTTTAAAATGTGACTTGATCGAGAGTATTCTTAACTCTAATTCAAGAAAATCTATTCAGCCTTTCGAAGATCATCACCTCATTTGTTATTGATGAAAGAATCTTTGAGTCGGGAGTATCTTTATTTTATACTTGTTAAACAGATTTGTTTTAGTTTGAAATTACTGTTATCTATAGACACTTACAAAGTAGATAATTGAGAGTATATGTAACGAGCTGACGTTGTTTCAGGGGAATAATTTGGAATATAGTTGACTCACTAAATGGGCTATAGTCAAGGGAATAAAGAAATAAAAAGACCGATCTTCGGAAAAATTAGATTAAAGCTGGATTTTTGCATGACTCTTCTATATGTGGTTCTAAAAAACCCCCAAAAGTCCCCATCGATCCGTGTGCGCCAAAAAAAGTTACACGGCGTTAAAGGTCACAGTACGGTTTTTCGCAAATGTCTCGTTATCGGTCACTATTGTCCAGTAAATAATGGTTTCCAAATTTGTACCTTCGAAAATTTACTACAAAAAACACAGTACTTTTTTTTCTAAAAACTCACGGTTTTTGGGACAATTTGATTCTAAAAGAGTAATGTTTATGTTTCTCATGGATCGTGCAATTTTTACTACACTACTATTGCGGTAGAGTACAAGATGAGCTTTGCCCCCCGTAAATTTTTTGTATCAGATCTATGGGAAATTATGCGTTTTTGTTTTTTTAAACAAAGATTCATGCAAAAATCCAGTGAAATGTATTTATTCTTTAGAAACAAATTAACCTAATATCATAAACGCGGTATACTAATGAAAAAATATAACATAAAATAAGTAATCAAATTATGCCTTACCTAAGCGTGATGAGAAACGTTGATTTGATTCGGTTTTTTCGCGTGATAAACTACGGTTGCGTAAAGAATATAAACAAGGCTCTTTTTGTAAAATATTTAAAATTTACTTGTTTAAGGAGTAGGTATATATATAAATACATATATATGTGTATATTTTTAGTAAGGCCCACGTTTTTTTTAATGATTTTCCATCGACATCTTTTCATTTATACCTTTTTTTTTTTTTTACTTGGTGAATGCTTCTCGCACCATACCCTCCGTCGGGGATACGAAGGGCGTGTGTGGGACTGCCGGCGAACCGGTCTACGCACTAAGCCACCGCGGCGGCCTACCTCGGCAGTCGGGATGAGCTCCAGGAACGCATCGGCGGCTTCTGGAGTCCCCTCTGCCGTACTTGATGACTGCGATACATCCCGGGGTGACCAGAGTTACCCCCGTGGCAGGTCGATGTCACGGAGCTAGCGGCCTCTACCGCGTCCCCTTCGTCGCCTTCTTCGAGCGGGATCGGCCCTTTCCCGATTCCTGGATTCTGGAGCATAACGTCCTCACAGAAGGAGACCGCGGCTTCCCAACCCTGCATGCGCCAGCATTGCCGCAATCAATGCTGGCGGTGAAAGGTTTCGTCCGATTTGTCCGACTAGGACTCGACGCTCGGACTCCCACGAGGGCAGTCCTCCAGCTTGTGCTGGGCGGAGTCCCGGTCGGATCCGCAGTGGTGGCATTATGCCGTAGCCTCACGACCGATCCTGTTCAGGTACTCACCGAAGCAACCGTGCCCGGTGAGCACCTGAGTTAATCGGTAGGTGACACAGTCGGTCCTCCCTACCCAAGCTTCGAAGTTCGGCAGAACGGCTCCAACAGCGCGTTGGCTGGCACAGCCCCGTGGCCTATACCTA
Organism: Callimorpha dominula; assembly: GCA_949752705.1. Taxonomy (NCBI): domain Eukaryota; kingdom Metazoa; phylum Arthropoda; class Insecta; order Lepidoptera; family Erebidae; genus Callimorpha; species Callimorpha dominula. The sequence continues at coordinate 8,166,253 of OX457010.1, read as the reverse complement.
TGTATTCGATTGTAGTAAGGTTTGTAAAGTCCCCGTGAGACAGTCATAATTCCCGTGTAAGATACTTTAAAAAGACAATCAATTATTACTAAATCACACATATTAATGTCAAAATCAAAAAACTCGACCGAACTATTAAACTCTCGGATCTAAATAATGGTTTATAATATTGAATATCCTACTAATATTATAAACGTGAGAGTTTGTGAGGATGTATGGATGTATGGATGTGTGGATGTGTGGATGTATGGATACTAATATTATAAACGTGAAAGTTTGTGAGGATGTATGGATGTATGGATGTGTGGATGTGTGGATGTATGGATACTAATATTATAAACGTGAAAGTTTGTGAGGATGTATGGATGTATGGATGTGTGGATGTGTGGATGTATGGATGTTTGTTACTCTTTCAGGCAAAAACTACTGAACCGATTATGATGAAACTTGGTATGTAGATAGCTGGAGGACTGGATTAACATATAGGCTACTTTTTATCCTGATATTCAAACAGGTTCGGCACTTATGCGGGTGCAACGGGGCCCTGGTAGTAATAAATAAATATTTCATGTTATAACCTATTCCTCTAAAACCACACGCTAGTGTAGTTCAAATTTGTTAGAAATACGTGTTTGGAGCTAACACTTGGCATTGGAAAGTCGTTACTAGAACATAAGTTAAGTAGCACAAGCTATTGTGCGAGTGAGATAGCGAAACTGATCTGAAATGCAAACCGCGAGCCAAAGAATCTCATTAGCGAGACGCTACCTTAGCCGCGGGATTATTCTGGATGGACGCTGATATTCGCCCGGTTATTGGAGCCTTGTTTTCCTACTTTCAGATGTCTGATTTAATATTTGCGCCATTAAAAAAACTGATAGCCATGCAAAATAAAACAAACAATGATCGTACTGCTCAGTTCTGAACCGTTCACTAATAACTCTTACTTGAATCTATTGAATACCATCCATTTTGATTTCTTGTATCAGCAATCAGTATATGCCCAAAACATTCATTTATCATAAATAGATAAATAACTATTTATGGTGATATCCACGTATAACAAAACAAACTTCAACTTTATCTAGAAAACACGCCTAACTACGGAGTTACTACTGATCCTGCATCGCTCAAAGAAAGTGCTCCCGCTTATAAAGTATACACATATAGCATACAACATCCCAACATTGATGTTGGGATGTTGTATCCTATATGTGTTGGTTGGATGATTGACCGTCGAGCCACGGTCCACCAAGCATGGAGGATCCTCCTTTTGTGTTGGAAGGACACAACAACCATAGTGATAACACCGAAGTATTTGGAAGCAGCCTTCAAGAAGCAGATCAGCAGCATCAACAGCGGTAATCAAGTCTCAGCAAGCCAGCGTCCTCGTCCTCAACAGGGTTACCATACATATACGCTTGTCGCGGCCCCTTTAGCCTGGTTGCCCTTCACAAAAGACAGAATAAAAGTGGATAGAACCCAATGTTTGTATTTTTTTTTACTAAATGGCGAATGTTCAGAGTTTGTTAAAATTGCTCCAATAACCACTGTAAAATAAACTTAATGTTTATTGATCTAACTCATCTTCTCCGATCTTTTACAAATGAATGACTAAGTTTTTTTATACAAAACATCCAGCCTTTCTGTAGTAGGACATCATAGTGGAACAATCGCCAGAATAGGTCCATGTCCGCGGCACGGTGAAGACGTCTTGTCTTTGCATTCGTACCGGCGCGCTCATTGGAAAATCACCGCTACCCACTGAATACTGAACAACTCACAATATCTGTGTATTTAACTTCATATACTTAGAGAGGTTTGTTTCTTATTAAATACTAGCTTTGTCCACGGCTTCGCCCGAGTAAAAGTCATTTTTTTTTCGGAATGAAAAAGTACCCTATTTACTTCTCTGTATCCCTGGCTACGTGTATGCCAAGTTTCATGATGATCGGATTTACGGTACAGCAGCGTATAAAGTACCAACAAACACATTGATTCTTTTAGTATATTAGGCATTTTCTAGCTAAAGAGTAATCTGATACACTTGGAATAAATCTTACTCAGTAAGAGTCTTGACAACACTGTTACGTCATTATAGTTCAACAGTAAACAATACTGTACAATACAATAAACAATAATGTCGTAACAGTGTAAAAAGGTAATTTCACACTGCTGCGACCTATAATCCTACGACGGTTCTCTTTTCGCACAGACTCTATAAGGTATGTCAACATGTTGTTTTTTTTATTCGAATTTCTACATGACTAACGATATTTTAAAGACACTTTCAGGAGGCGTTGAAATTAGCACATCTAGGGTATGAAATTTTGTGCACAAAACTCTGTATTTGTTTTGACGTTCAATATTAGAAACCAAAACTTAGGTAAATTCTTAGAAACAATCTCAACGTTCTTAGACCCCCCCAAAAAAGTTTGAGATCATACTCAATGAGTGAGCTGACATATACGGCAATACAAAACGCATGTTAATCTTGCTAAATTACAGGAATTAAAAACTTTTTCAAAAGATGAAAAAGATTTACAACTGTGGTGGTCAATTGTAATGAGTAGTAGCAAAAACAATATATATTAAGAAATGAAACAATTATGTTACAGATGGATAGTTAAGTATACCACAAAGCACATAAATAATTCCGAAAAAAAAAACCAAGCTAAAGACTAATTATATTTAGAGACTTTTTCAATTTATAACAATATTATTCAGGGCAGGTCTGTCAGCTACTCTCACACAAAACCGAAATAGACATTTTCAATTTTTCTTCCCTCGTAACACATTCATACGTCACATTTGTAACAACAAAAAATGTTTTCTAAAGCGTCCATCAAAATGATTTCCTTGTAAAAGCATTAATCGGGTATGCCATTCAAAAAACACGGACATTTTTTTTCGGGTGCTGTCCGTCCGAGAACCCACATCATGTGCACAATAAGCAAGCGACGCATTGTCGCCATATTGAGAAAATGCGCGCCAAATCGTATTGTGGTAAATCAAATATAAATTTGATTTCAAATACACTTAAATTATATTTATTATAAAATGTATTTTTATTGAATATTTGTATTGACTTGGTTTATATGGCGGTATAATGAAAGCTAATGTATGCGTGTAAAAAATAATAATAATTAATAATTTGAAACTTTAAAATTTTGTGTAGGTACATACCACAACGAAAAATCCAACCAACTTATATTTAAAGGACGAAACTTAATTAACATTTTGACATTTCTCTCCCTCTCTCTCTCTCTGTCTCTCTCTCTATCTATCTATCTGGTTACATTTTTAAAACATTTTTTTTAGTAAAACATTTTTTGAATATATTTCCTGAAATCGTGGACGTAATCGTAAAATGAAATGACAACATAAATATGTTTGCTAACAACAAGATTCTTCACAAGAAATTGCAGTTACTGTGAAAATCAGTTGATTTGACGTCACACTAGTAGTCACCTCCTCACACAGCTTCCAATACGATCATTTCTACAACTGATTCTTTACGATGTATACGATATATCAATCAATATAATGGCCAGAAACAAATTTTTCAAATTGCTTTTCCATATTGTATTATTTATTGCCTTAAGTTATTTTCTTAACCAAAAACCTATAAGACCAATTAAAAAAATTGAAAGGTTCTTAGGAGACATGAAGCATTTATTACTCTGGACAAAATTCTCCGGCGTACACCAAGAAGGCCAGCAGTTGCTTATAAATAATAAGTGCTCACAAATAAACTGCTATTTAACAACCAACAGAAGCCTCTTGGGTGACATACGACATTTCGACGCTATACTTTTTAATGTGAAAGATTTGGACAGAACAAGTTGGGATTTGCCTTCCATGAGAACTCAGGTACAGAAGTATATATTCGCTGGAAATGACTCATCAGAAGAATACCCTGTTTGCAGTTCTGTCTATGATGGTTATTTTAACTGGACGTGGAGTTACAGGTAAGGGGTTTTTTGTTTTGTGGCGTCAGATGCTTGTGTGTGCAGCTGACAGATATTCGCAGCATTCTCGCAAACATTAAATACGCACTTCCTATTTTATTACTATTCATATATTATGCAGGATATTAGTGTCTTATGGTTCTGAAAATACCTATCATTATCGGATGTTTAGGTATGTAAATACTTCTTCAATCAATATCGTTCAATTTGTTGCTTGATGAAATGACTGGCATGTTGGCCTAGTGGTTAGTGACCCTGACTGCTATGCTACAGGTCGTGGGTTCGATTCCCACCTGAGTCTGGGTGTTCTTTGTGTCCATCGCTTGTATGTTTGTAAAGTCCCCCGCGACACAGGAGTAATTCCTAATGCGGGAGTTGTCTCTTTTAAACAGAAAACAGTTGTTCTTTTTAATATATATAAAAATATAGTAATACAAGCTGATTTTAAATGTCTTCTGCTCAAACTGAACTAACGATATATTGCTTAGGAAGTTAACCGACGTTGGCTGTACCCCTCATTTGATGATGTTTTTGGCTAGTTATATGCGGGATAGGGAGCAGTATGTCAAATACGCCGGGTGGCGGTCGGAACCATATGCTGTGAAATCCAGAGTTAGTCAGGGAAGCAATCTTGGCCCATTGTAATTCATCATTATAATTAATGACCTACCAAAAGTCATCAGACATTCAAAAAGCCTACTCTTTGCAGACGATTTTAAACTCTTTCTGCCGATTAATAATAATGCGGACTGTGATCGATTACAGAGCGATATTGATAGAGTAGTAACATGGAGTGCAGAGAATAAGATGCAGTTTAACACCTCTAAATGTGTGACTATCACTTTCACGAGATCGCGTACTTGGGGTTTTTGCTTCGTATGATAAATCATTTTAATAATATGACTGCTATTGTAGCCCTGTACAATGCGCTGGTGAGAAGTCAGCTCGAATGCAATGCCATCGTCTCGGCTCCACATCAAGCTAAATATAGCTCGATGTTGGAGAAAATACAAAATAAATTTATTAGACATCTATATCTGAGGAAATACGGGGTCTACCCCTTCTACCCTTTAATGTATCCTACCTTATTTATATTAGGCATGGTAGGATACAACGAGTTGCGGGTGAGAAGAGAGTCGGCTATATATTTAGATTGGTGCGAGGCAAGGCTAGCAATCCGGAAATATTGGAGCGCCTAGGGTTCTGTGTCCCGGAACGGTACGTGGAGCGCAGCCGCCGGCGTCCGCTGCTGGCCGTACCGCGAGGCCGCACGGCGCTGCTCGCCAACGCGCCGCTGACGCGCGCGCTGCGCACGCTCAATTACATCGCGGAGGAAATTGACCTATTTTCTTCTTCTCTGAGTGAATTCTCAAGTGTGTCACTGTATATAATAAGTTATAGATTTTAAGTAGGCTAATTCTATTGCATTAGGCTAAGCCTGTAATAATGGATGTAAGCGTTGGATGTAAATAAATAAATAAAAAATAAAATAAAAAAATGCTGTCTATGTCGAAAACCTTTCAAAAAAGAGTCGTGCTGAGTCAAATATAGGTCATACACAACAAAAAGTTATTCCAAAGGTGGCGTCGATCTTCAAAAGGGACTATTATTAGTGCGAATCACCGATAATTACACTCAAATTAGATGTACTTCGTGTCCTTAACATACATTTAGTCATACTGTAATAGTAAGTGTGTTTCTGGTTTCTGATAAATATAGCCAGATATTACACTTACGCTACATTTATTGTTTTTCAAAATATGTCATCAGTTCGAACTTTTTCTAAGATTCTGGACAAGCAAGTGTTGACGTACCAATCTGCGGTCACTGTCTTTTGGTTTTCAAACGACACTATTGTATAATGTCCTGATTTGCCGAAAAAGAAGCAACCACTTTCTTACCAAATCTTCGACTATTCTTAACCTTTATCGGCAAATCTTCAAAAGAAAAGACCCATTCTGCCGACTGGTTTTTTCTTCCCGGTTTAAAGTAGTACACCCAGGTATGGTAACCCGTCACGATATTATAGACATCTAATTACTGTCATCCATTAAACTTGTTTATCATTTTACGGCACCAGACAGTAGTTTCTGGTTTTCCATTAAGTCATGCGGTATCCATCGAGTACAAAGCTTCCGAACCTTCAGATGCACTTGCAAAATGTTTGGCACTTGGCTCATTCCAATACCTAATTTTTTTGTCAGTTTCAATCAGGTGTCATCAATTTTAAATTCCGCAACTGCAGTTGCCGGCCGACCTTCACGTACATCGTCATGAAGATGATCACGATAACGTCTAAATTTTTTGAACCACGAATACACAGAGATGCGACATGAGGCTTTATGACTAAATGTCATTTAAAGTCTCTGGCAACTCTCTTGTTGACTTAAGTTAACTTATTAATACAAGAAACAAGTCTAAACTCGTTGGTACCTATCATCGCTTGCATAAAGTACACAACTCGTTCGAAGGTCTTGGTATACGTTTTTATAACAAAATTCCTATACATGTTAGCGACCTTCCTGTAGATAAATTCAAGCAAACTGTAAAAAATCACCTTATTAGGAAATCCTACTATACGATCAACGATTATCTAAACGACAAATAGTCTTGGGCTTAAGGTGTTATTAGGTATATACACACAAACTTCTTTGTCTTATAATTAAGCTAAATTATTAACAAACCATTGTCAGTTGAAAGTAATGCGTGACGTTTATTATGGTAATTTGACTAATACTGATTTTTATCAGTATCTCGACTATGGTTCGTCATGCTCACTAAAATGTCATTGCTTGCGGCGTCGTCATGGGGCGGGTCATTTCTTTCCCTCTGATATGGCGAAGGAGATGATGGCTGGTCCATGCGTCATACTCGTGAACGGGTGCTGCTTGGGGTGACTGGTCGGCCTAGTCAGCGATGCTTTAGCCTATACTATTATTTTGGTTCGTTCAACTGCAACTCTAGCCTCTTAATCCAGTCACGAATTATTTTTAACTGTAGATTTTGTAATTGCATGAAGGTAGATGTGCACCTTGAATGATTTCTATGTTTAATAAGTTCAAACCTTCAACGGTATCACTGAGTGATTTTTATTTTTTAGTACGTTAGCTTTTGGAGCATTTCAATAAATTGAAATTCAGGTGGCATCAGCTTTCATCCTGTTTACCTTTCGTGTAACACTAACACTATTGTACCTGAAGATCTGACTTTTAAAAAGAGTGGCCATGAGTTTCTTTGCCAGTATTCTTCTCATAAGGCTCTACGCGTTTTGGAAACTGGAAGTTATAGATCGACACAAGCAGGCAGTAGATTTTGGTGTTTTCACCTAATTTACCTCGACAATCCAGCACATGCTGTGGCGTCTGTTTGCGCCGATCTATGATTTTAACTCTAGCTTCAATTTAACGTTCATAAATGTCACTTAGTGTCTTAAATGAATAAATGATTTTGAATTTGAATTTGAATTTGAATTTGAATTTGAATTTGAATTTAAGCTACAGTGAAAATCGTAAAAAATCATGGAGCGAACATTTTCTTATTGTAAGTAGATAGATCCAGAAACTTTCAGTATGCCAGTAAGTCCTCACCATATTACGTATTCTCATATTCGATAGGTATCTGTTTATTTGAGAACATCCTATTTTTTTTTCTCAAATAAAACACACTTATTTTAAATAAAGTAGCATTCCTATAAATTCCGCAAACCATGTCTTGCCGATAGAAAAGGAAACTAACAAACGTCATGTGTATATTGGTTGTAATTTTAATTTAAATATAATAAAATAGGCAGTCATGGGACTGCCGACAGAAGTGAAAATTTAAACGAAACGTCAAACTTAAAACGCCATATTAGCAAGTTGGTGACATTAACAGAACTCAATGTTTAGATTAGCGCCCTCTAGTGGATCTATATATGTATTATTAGCGTGACAGTCACGAGTTCAGTACTTTTTCCCCTTAGCAAAGGTGTGAAAACACAAACGTGCCTAAAGAAGTTTTCACTTTAAAAAAACATTTTATTTTCATTACCTTTATTAGCTTTTTATAGTCAAACGTTCACTACATATTTGATTTTAAAAAACTGGTAACACAAATCGACATCAGTTCATATGGTTTAAAGGAATTAGTCGAATTCAAATTCACTTTGTAGATCACGTATAGTGTCATCTTAGCCATTCAATAATATAATTTTTTTACAGGTTGGACTCTCTTATACCATATTCATATATCACTGTATATAACGTCAACAATGAAGAGCTAGGTATTGATCTAGAATGGAAAAACGATATGAAGCCAATCGACACACGGCTCAAAAGTATGCTGCAATCTAAATCCAAGGCGGCTGCCATATTCTTAGACAAGTGCGAGAGTACTAGCAAAAGAGAAGTCTTTATAAAAGAATTACAAAAAGAACTAACAAAATATAATTTAACAGTAGATGTTTACGGTAAATGTGGCACTTTAAGATGTGGTAGGAAAAATATCAAATCATTTTACTATAAGCTAAAGTCTACCTACTATTTCTACCTAGCTCTAGAAGAGTCTATTGCTAGAGATTACATCACATCCAACATAATAACTGCATATAAAAATAATGCTGTTCCAGTCGTATATAGTGGTGCTGATTATGAAAGGTATTGGTTTTAATTTTTTCTCTAAAGTAGGTATAGGGTCAATAGGGTATCGTACAGTAATCAGAAAAAAAATTTAGTAAGACAAAATGTTCTCAAAATAATACGATTATCCATTTTTTGATTACAATATTTTGTTATCTGTTGCTCACCCCAAATGAAACACCAATCACAGCGCGTGACGTCATTTGTAAAAACCTCAAAGTAAAAACTATTACAGTGATTTATTATAGTTTATTCCGGGACTATTTTTTTATATACAGAGTGTATTTGATACAGGAACACTTACTTAAATCAATGAATGGCTCTAGCATGCAGTTACAATAAGAGTTTTTGAAAAAACTATGCGTTTACAAGTTATTCATTCCGTTACTAAGAAAACCCATAAAAACTTACATCGATTTTTTTTTTATTAGTTTTTATGAATTTTCTCAATAACTGAGTGAATAGTTCCAAAATAAATTGCTAGAGTTTCTCTTTCATTGATTTAAGTAAGTGTTTATCTTTCAAATACATCCTGTAGCACCTTAAAGGTTTAGGATTAAGGGAATAATCAATTTAAAAACTATGCATAATGTTCTTCTTCTTATTCTTCTCTTTTCACCATAGGATAAATACGACAGCCAACAATCAAAATCTACTGAAAGTCGATATTTCATGGTATTTGTATATTATTCGATATTTGATTTCATTTATTTGTAGTGAAAGACACAACACGATCGTAAATGGTGCCAAATTGCACTTGAACACTAGAAGCCACAGATCTACACTTGTTTTGATTACACACAAATGACGGCACGCGTACTATTAAACTATTACTATGTAAACATAGTTTTATGCGCTTAAAAACCAATAAAAAGATTATACCCATAAGTAAGCATAATAATTAATTTTTGAACAGTTGTCCGATCCCTTATTCTATGTACATACTGCAATAACATGTCACAATGTCTATAGCAGTCTCAGTATGTGAACGATATAACTGGTGTTAGTGTTACCCACCATATCGCAAGTGTTCGTGGGTTTTAGTAACCCCTAGTTTAACAATCGAATCATCTCAATGCTTATTATCATTTAACATGTAGATACCACTATTATCTTGAAATGATTTTTTATAAAAAAAAATTTTTTATAGAATCATTCCCCCGAAATCATTTCTGGACGCTGGCAAGCTCGGTGCGTCCATGCTAGCAAAAACCATGCACCAAATAATCCAGAACAAAGAATGGTATTACGACTTCTTCCGCTGGAGAAACCACTACGTCGTGCAAGAAACCAACGGAATGGATTTTTGTACATTGTGTGGGATTATGAACAATCCTGGCTGGTTAAAGGCAAGACTAACCTTGACCACTTTCAGAAACTGGTGGAATCCACACTATGAAAAGCGGTGTGAGAAGCGGGAAAATATCATATTTTAGTTTATATATACATAGTTATACGGTAACCTTTCTTCAATATGAATACATTGTTAATAGCAACACAATATTGTTTGCACTTTCTAACCCAAAACACAAGAGGTATGTTATATGTAGCTGCCGAGGAATGAACGGTGAAAACAGATTTTTTGATGATTCGATTTTTTGCATTTTGCTGAGATGATTTACTACTGTAATATATTTATATATTTTTATTTCACCCTCGAAAGTAGACATTACAACGAACAGATAGCACACCAACTTTTTGAAAAAAGCTGATATTTTGACGGGTGAATTTTCGATTGAAAATTAGGGTGCTTTTTCGATATTAAGTCAAAATAAGGTGAAAAAATAAATATTTCAAATCAAATAAATTACAGTGTATTTGGGACATAAAAACGTAAGTTTTCACCAAATTTCGTGAAAAAAAAATGTTTTGTAAAAGATAAAAAAAAAAAAACAAAAACTTGGTTTTTTGAATTTTTTACATAAATGTTGAGGTTATGTAAAAAAAGTGTTAATACAAAAGTTGTAGGCCTTTTTATTACCTATAGCTTTGCCATTTGACTTTATTCCATAGGACTTGTAGTTTTGCCGGAAATCGAGATAAACCGTTTTTTACCCTTAAGAACTCACCCCCTTCCCCTTCCCGACCTCAGATCGCCCGTAAATTATTTTTCCTTTAATTTTTATAATATTCTCCTCCTTTTCCAATGGGTTTCATCCTATTATATTCTTTTTTTGTTTCAAAAATTATCGACCCTGGTCTAATAATACAAAACCAGAAGAAGAAAAGAAATGAAATGCAAAAAAGAAGAAGCAGTAAGTAAATAGGAATTGAACAATAATTTTGACTACAATGAGTTCAATGTGTCTTGTTGGTATTCAAGTAATTTATCCGATTAATTTAATGTTACCCTATACGTATATGTTACATGCCCTGGAGAAAATGATTCGTATTCAACATTTTCCACTTTCGTTTCGTATGTCTCATTCCAAAAATAGTGAACATAGTCATAAAAGTAATCAACCTTCGCAATATCTCAAAAAAGTAGATCATAGCAGACTTCTAGTCGAATTGAAACTGCTCATCTTTTCCAATATCACACTACAGAAACCAGCAATTAGATAGCACTTAGCATGTAGTGCTTTTTTTTCTGCTTGCAAGTAGGGATTCGACAGGGACAGGACTCGACGACTATGGTAAAGCACAAGTTACATCACTAATGTTACAATTCTTTCTAAGTATACATAAAAGTACAGCCTCTGTGGAAAGCAGGCAGTGTGCTTGTTTTCCAAGTTAGCTGTAAAACTATTTTATCGCCACAGCAACAAAAAAAATTATATAAAATTAATTGTCCCCAAACTATTTTATCGCGCAATCAGCAACACAACAGTGTCCACAAATTATGAAAACACAATTTACGGACAAAATTCTGATCCTGTTTAATGTGTTAAGAACAATAAATACAATATGGTTGGGAACAATCTGCTTAAAAACAGGATTTAAAGTTAAATTAACATCGGGCCGGGGTGTCGACAGCGGATACAGTGTTTTATCATGCGTTTTAATCTCTTAAAATAATTTAAACTCTTAATCCCTGCTTGTGTATATGATTTCGGTTTATATTGGGCAGTGTTATTGCCAACGGTTATTTTGGTGAGCTGTTAAACTTGTTGTGAATAATAATTTTATTGGTGAATTGGCTGTTTTTGATATTGGAATTAAAAATACAAAAGGAGCAGTTACTTTGTATAATATATGTATGCTTTGTGTTTAAGTGTACTTTTTAAAAGCTGTTTGACAAGCCGAACTGGTCATTAAGTGTGACTAATATAACCTATGCTTTCCTCAGAGTAAAAATTACCATCTATGTAAACTCACAATGAAATGTACGATAATAGGGTAGATGACTGTCAAAGTCAAATGAGTGTGTACGTTTTTAGTAAATATCAAAACGGTAGGTTCGGTGATTAGGTAGATTTCGAAGTAAAGTCTACCTATTGGTTTTGTACCAGTTGTCGAGTTTTCCAAAAAAATATTCACAGGAGGTCTAGTTATGATTCCTAGCCCCCCCCCCCTCCCTCCCAGCCAATTAGTACAGCAAAAATAACAATGGCATGCGTCTAACAGAACTATACAAAAAAATTAACAAACATTCAGAGAAGAATTGAAATATGACAATCAGTTGTTTTAATATCATCGCGGCAAACATGTACAGGTTGAATTTAAAGCAACAGCGTTACTACAGCGTTACTTAGCGCATAATAAATAGCAAACCGCGCTTGACTGTTCCCTCTCATCACAAACAAGGTTTCCCAGTTGTACCCATGAAAGATACCAAAACCACTAGTCTGACTCTGATTATGATGTGTTGGCGAAAAGAGACAATTTAACGTTACCTGAGAGCGAGTATGATGGGCGAAAACTTTCTTCACAGTATACAATAAACACGCATTCCTTAACAGTTTATAAGTACTTTTTTTTAGGGTTGAAACCTTGGAGTACTAGTATGTTTGTTAAAGTGCATAGACTAATCTGCTAGTCTTCTAAAGTATCCTTTTACAGCCCTTTAGAACACGCACGAGTAGAATTGGAGTTCGTCCCACACTTTGTGGAAAAAAGGTGTAACTGTTGTCACCCATCCCAAGACTGACCTGGTTAGTATTAATTAACCTTTGTAATGTGTAACCTACTCGGTACGGGTAATTGGAGCCCTAAAAACTCCGACAATCTGGTCTAACTACAGAACTTCGATATCGCCTAGTACTTGGATTGTGAAAATCCTGATGGCAGTCGCTTCACGTTAAATATCGAAGTTCGGCCGTATCGTAGTTAGACTGAAAGCCGACTCTAACAAAAAAGGCGCTGAGGATGATATTTGTCTACAATCAAATATAATCCCCCCTATATCTGCATCCAATTCCCCTTGTTCTATTGTAAACGTTGTCTTAAAAGTAAATAAAAGGCAGACACGAATATGCAATTATAATCCACAAACAGTTTAGGCAACATGAAGATAACATGGAAACATATTATACTTTTTCTTGTCTTCGTACCAACCATATTTGCCTTGGCTCTATAACATGAAATAGCTATAACCAAAGGACTGCTGTGTATTTTATTAAGATTTTAGTTTTATATTGAGGTAAGTCTATTTTTCTTTTATTTATTGCTTATTTTCTTGTATGTTTAATCGTGGGAGAAATATGCTTCAGCACGACTCGACCGGAGCTGCCAGTTTTCTCACAGAAAACTAACAGTGAAGCAATGATTTAATTGCTTTTCGCAGAGTGAGTTAGGTTACCGGAGGCCCTAACCCTTCCTCCTCTTGCACCCTTCCCCTACTCTCACCGCTCACCTTAAAGGCGGCAACGCACTTGTGACTCTTGAGTCGTAGGTGCGTCCTGCAACTCAAGACCGCCCATGTGGCGGCGGTAGTCATTTACCATAAGGTAACCCGTCTGCTCGTTTGCCCCCTACAGCATAAAAAATAAAAAAATACAATACCCATATTTTTTCTGAAAAATATTACTTTTCAGAAAAAGTATGGGAAATATAGTATAAATCAAAAAATCTAAATCAAAAATAATTTATTTCAATTGGACCTATTATAGGCATTTTTGAATTGTCAGGAGTAGCCAGTCAGACTAAGTCAGTCGTGAAGCTAGTTGCCTGTTCCAATACGTATATCCTGAAGAAGAAGAAGAACACGCAAGAAACACCAAGGACACATTTTTTTTAAACATGTTTTTTGCAACAAGTCTCTAATTACATTCCTTACATGCACAAATGAAATGTGAGGACAATGTAACATATTTTTCTAAATTACTATATGTAAGTAATAGCAGTTCGGAGGCGACCCGCCCCGACCAACGACACTCGTTCACGAGCATGCCGCACGCGCCAGCCATCGTCCACCTCAACCATATCAAAGAATATCATAATTTAGGAAGAAAAATCTAGATTTATAGAGAAAAAAAAATTGTTTGTTCTATTGGTTAATAATTATTATTATAATTTTTTTTTTTTATTTTTTGCATTTGCATATGTTGTTTATGTAGACAGTAATTTGGTCATTTTTAGTTTTGGTGTCAGTAGCAAAACAGTCAGCGACGCCCCAAACGGCGTCAATTTTATAGACTACTTGCTGCGCCCCGCGGTTTCACCCGCGTAAGTCCCTCGTTAAGTTCTTTTAAATTTTCTAACTTTCCGCGCAACTTTCTTAGTTTTTTCTTTCATAAGAATCTTCTCCTGACAATAACAAAAAATGGTCCAGCCCAGGTCCACGATGTCGTCACCAAGGGAAATAGGGATTATTTTTTATATATATATAGAAATATCACTGCGTCTAGTATAGTATAAACTGACACAGATATAAAATAAATTAATAAGAAATAATGCCGAATATAAAGTAAGAAATTTATACAAATGACATCATCAGACACGAATACATTTATTTTTTTACAGATATCGCAAGATAAGAATTCTGGTAATGGTTTTCAAGCATATTTTCCATTCTATCCATTATCTCTCGCAGTTTTAAGTCGGACAGTCGATATTAGACTATTACTTCTGTAAGTGAGCACATGAGAAGCGTATATCAGCAGAAGCAGAAAATCAGCGAAGCAATCCAGTTTATCTATAGCATTTTTAAATTTTTATATTGCCTTGTAATGAGTGTCCAGAATGCCTTTTAGAAAGTTCCTTCGTAGACTTTACTGCTTCAATATGACAAAACAGCAAACGTATGGAATCACATTCTTGTATTTCAAAGAAATCGGAATTGTATAAAAAATAAATTAAAAAAAAATGCGTTGTCTTTTAATTAAAATACTCCCCAGCATGTCAAACCAACAATTACGTACACCCCCGACTTTCTAACATCCTAAAGTTGACATAGCAGATCCCTACTTTCCTTAAAAACATTGTTTTTAACCCATCTTTTAAAAAGAAAATAGTTACATTTGACATGCACCAACTAAAGCCAGTCACAGTTGCGTCATACAGGGCTGCGGCCAGGCGGCTTATATAGACATATTTTATGGAGGTACATGAATTTTGAAGTGTCTTAAGCCTGTTAAATGCCTTCGTTCGTCGTTCCACGTAAGCTTATTTCCAAGCTAAATAAGAGTTCAAAACGTGACGCAAAGCGACAACTAAAACTGAAAACATAATGTTGAGAACAGTATTAATAATTTGGAAGTTTTACAAAGCTTAGGGTTTGGACCCGTTACCTGAAAAAGGGAGGTAACTTTCTGACGGAACTTTCAACGCCGTTTTCTAAGGTAAACATCCAACCACGTTTACATTTTTTCAAGCCTTCAGCCACGCGGACCATCAGCGGAGTTTAAATTAAAATTTATATATACCTGCGAAATAAGTAAAAATATTGCGAGACGGAATTATTTTTAATACATACATACATACATATGTATAGATAAAAAAATTAGTCTTTTTACCTAATTTTAATGAAAAAGTGGCTAGTGAGCTAGGCCATCACCAATATATACTATCTAATGCGAAAGTACCTCCGTCTGCCTATCTATCTGTCTGTCAATTTTAATGAATTTTGTTATTATCTACTTGCTAATACTTCAGTACATAATAGGGAATATGCAAGTATTTTTTTTTATCTTTTATTGACTTGTTCCATCATTCTACCCTAATAAAAAATATAAATAACCTTGGCAATGTTCAAATTAATTTTTAAAATAACATTGAAAAAATCGATAAAATTTGATCTGTTTGAACGCCGCCATATTTCGCGGGCCTTGGATGACGCCACGTTCCATGCTCAGTGTTGGTTTCACAAACTTACTTGAAGTGTTACAGTAATTTTATACCGATTTTCAGTTGTAATTACTATTTATTGTAATTAATAGACGATGGATAAAGTTAAAAAACCATTTTATAGGTATTGCCTTGTCCCTAAGTGTAAATACACTATAAGAAGTACACCCAATACAGTATTTTTGCCTGTACAAAATAATAATGTAAAATACGAAAACAATGGTGTACATTAATGAGAAGAGATGAAGTATCTTCAATATCGTGTTTATATTGTTGTGAAGATCACTTTAATGTAAGCACATTACAATTTAATTGCTAGTATAGTGTGAATTAGTCAGCAGTAATTTATGTTTGTTTTAAATATCAAGCAGAAGGCAACTGGCTTGTCTACTTAAACTAGGTAACAAAAGTCCAATAAAACTTCTGAATATAACTAACTATACATATCTTACCTATCCTTTATATTATAATATAACAAGTATTATAATAATTACCTTGCGGCTTTCACTCCTTTAACCTCAGCGGACGTAAAATCTGGATTGGATGCAAAATATATAGTCATCTTGAATAAAATTAACTAGGACAATGGTCCTAGATGATTATTAATATCACTAGAATGCTTAAATTGCACTAGCTAAGAGCAAAAACCACAGGAACACCTATCTTTCTCCGTAACACTACGAATATAGACGCCGATAAATGACTAAACGTGGAATATCACGTCATGTTTCGTTTCGACCAATGGTGAAGCGTTTTGCAAAGTTGAATTTCGCGCCCTTATTTTGCATATTTTAATTAATGTTTTTTGCAATTAAACACGAACTAAATAAGAAAATAATTGTTTAGGCATAATATCTGGAAAGTAAAGATTCCAGGGAAAATTAATCAAGTAAATTTAAATAACATGCATATTCCCTATTAACGATAAAATGAAAATAATCTGCAATATTTTTTTTAAATCAGAGGCACAAAGCTACACAATGCTCATATTTTTTATGGGTTGTAGGTATATGTGTTTTTAATTAAATGGTCGTTTTCTGCAAAAAAATTATAATTAATAACTTTGTCGGCAGAACATTTATGAAACATTTATCTGTTATTTTTTTATTATATGTCGTTGGATAGCTGATGAGTTATCTTCTCAGCTATCCAACGACATATAATAACCAAAATAATTTAAAAAAAAAGGATAACGAGAAGGTAGAAATTGGCTGAACCAAATGCAATTTATTTTAAAAAATAAAAAATATTTTCAGTAAATTGCATTTGGTTCATGAATCATCATGATTCACCCAATTTCTGCTCTCACTTACCCCTCTACATCCGCTTAATTCATTGCCGACACATTACCAGTAACCCTGTATATATGTATAGCAGAGCAATATGAAATTATTTCCCTATATCATTACCTATATCACGTTTATACGTAAAAAGTTTACCAAAGCCCACTAAATCCCTTCATTAGTTAAATCCACACCAAAACCTATAAATAACTAACGCAATTCGAAAATCGAAGTCCGACTTTATATGTATAAGTCTGTAAGTCAAAGTTGCAGCTTTAGTTAAGCCCGCCAATACTAAGCCGTTTGCAGTACACCGCCACATTTTTAATGATCAACTATACGAAATTGTTTCTTGAACGCTTTCCAAGTACTTTCTTAGATTTTTTATCGTAAAACTTCTTAAGGCAAGATGAGGCTTTATTTTTGACATGTATTGGGGGTCGTAGTTAGCTAAGTTGACTTTCATTTCGAGGTTTTAGTTTTATATGACGGGCAAGCTACTTTAAAGGAAATATAAACTTACAAACTAAGGACTTTTTATTTCTTAGGCGTGATTAGCAAAATGTCGCCTATGTAATGTGCATGGTAAGTGCCATTTTTGAACAGATCTTGTAGTTAAACATAATATAAATAATATTCAATACAATCATTTCTTTGTCATACGTGTATTTCTCGCTTCTATCACGCGAAATTCTACTTAAATGCAGGTATTTAGAATTTTTCAAATTTAATTTTTATTTTTACTCTGCGGCATCTGGTAGTTCACGCTATCAAATTCTCCGCATAAAAACATGATTCAAATACTTTTATTTAACTACTACCTGCGTCCCGGTGCTGTGGGAATATCGGGATAAAAATAGCCTATGTGTTAATCTAGGTCTCCAGCTATCTTCATACCAAGTTTCATCGCAATCGGCTTAGTAGTTTTTGCGTGAAAGAGTAACAAACATCCATACATCCATACTTCTTCATAAAAACTTTAACGTTTATAACATTAGTAGGATATAACTCAATCCCTTTCTAGATTGTACTAGTTGGTACATAACTTAATTCTACTCTATACTATTGAGGCTAAACGACATGAGAAATTTCTGCAAAAGTAGTTTAAGCAGAGTCTTTGACGATTTACTTGTTTATAAACTAAGTTCAACGAATTTAAGAGATAAAATGTAAGGGGGTTTTTACTGCCTGACTTACTTGTTTAGTACGACACACAGAAATCTTTAGATTTCTGTGGTACGACATCTTTATCGGCGTCCAATACGTAAAATAATTGACGACTTGAAAAGGTGTTTGTATGATTATTTGAGTTAAAGTGAAATATATTTATCAGTTGATCCAACAAAACTATGCTTCTTAATATCAAATTAACCTACTTTTATATTTATACAAGTGCGTCTAGTTTCACAAAACAATGGCAAATAAGCAGATCCTGTAAGTAAATAACCTAGCCAAAATAAACTTACGGTCACTCTTTTCCATCACCAATATCTACAATGACTGCTGCTGGAACATGATGCTGTACAAGATGCTGTAACTAATACACTATTCGTGAGGGAATGCTACCATCGGACCAAATGTTAAATTGAACAGAGCGAGATCTGCCTGGGCAGGTCATAATGTGTCTGCTATTCGCGATTTGATCGACTATTTCATTTTGTGCCCGATATAAAGTTGGGCATATTGATGTGAGCAAAATATTTGTCGATTTTCTCAACGAGTCACTTGGCCACATCCTCATCATCGTCTTGGTAGTTCCGGTTCGCGATGTTAATCTCGTTGTATGCACTTTGTCAGCTGTGTGCTTACATGCGAGAAAGATTGCAGCTTTACAAGAAATCGAGAACTGCAATAATAACAGTGAGTGTTCTACAAAAAAACTTTTAAGAAGTAATAAACTTTTTTTAAGAAACATAAATAAAAAAATATTATTACAAAAATTGTAAATTACTTTGTTAATACTTTGGCCATCCTACAGGATCAATTTGCCCAAGCATCGCTGAGCAAATAATCAAACGTTAATCTTTGAACAACATGGTGGATAGACAGACAAATCAAGAAATGCCGGCGTCACAATACGTCTGCATTTCTTGACTTGCCTGTCTATCGCGCCATATCACATATCATATAATGTGCGAAGACATTGTACCACTGGCTCCATTATTTTACAGACATGATATCACACTAAATATCATTAACATCAAATACCCAACTAATACAAGTTAAGAAACAAATGATGTTTAAGCTTCGATTCACATTGAAACACCATTTCTACATTAGAAATTCTCAACGTACATCCGAAATACTTCATTACAATGCTAAACGCTACTTTGGCGGGTAAGTATAGTTTTTGCCTCAGACAATCTGCATTTCTAATCTCTTGCACCCCTAAGTGCTAATAAATTCAGCTTTGGAGCATGGCAAACCCTCTAAGATATGGTGATATCATACATTTATGATAAAATTCATTTTAGAGAGAAACGGAGACACCTTTCGCAACCTAACTAAGATGCCTCATCAAAAGGTTCGTAATTTGAATGTATTGTTTTTTTTAATCTACTAACTACTTGAATTTATTATTCTATGAAGGCTAGAGATAGCAAGGAGAACTTACGATGGATTATGATCAGGATTACGATCGATTTTTTTTATATAATTTGGCAGACAAGCGTCACCGCCTGATGCTCATCGGTTAGCGTTGCCTGTAAATACTGGCAACCGTTAATCCTATTCACCTCCGCAAGCAGCGAACGCCAAGGAACGACCATCGAGATATTTAGCAGGATTTCCACAAATCCTGCTACCTGCAGGACCATTTTGGCGGATCTCGTAAATGGAACTTTTATTGTAACTTTAAATTACTATAAAATAATTTAATAATGATTCCGTAGCTCACAAACTAGTTAAATAAAACTACAAACGATATTTTGGAATCGTCATGTATATGATAAGGGCATTCTATAAATTGTCGATCAAGGGTGAAAAAGTTTGTTTCAGAACTAAATACCTAAGTTCACATTTCATTGTGTACCTATTTTACATACATTTTTCATTTATATAAATATTTTTTTTTATTTATACTGACATTTACAGATAAATAAGTATAAATATTAACAGATATTTATTTTATTTTTACCTATAATATGATCGTTCATGTTCATTAATATGAACATGAACGATCATATTATAGGTAAAAACAAATTCAAATTCTCAATTAGGTTTTTTTTTTCTATAAAATATTATGTTAGTTTCAGTTATTTTACCTTACTCAAGAGGTATGCTGCGAGAACAACATTTCCACAGCTTTTTAGAACACTGTAGAACTAATTTCACTATTCACACAAAATTCAATATGTATTTACCTTTCAATCCCACACAGAAAAAATGAAAAGCAAGAGACATAATATATTTCATATTAAAAGTAAGTCTGTAGGGCAGATTGCAGTGTTGTTAACCCTTGAACTCGCTGTTTCACTAGAACCTTTAAAAAATTTACAGAAAACAATAAGAAACATAGATTGCGACTATTGCAAGGTATATTTTGTGTATGGAAAAAATTTTTGGGCGATTTCGTTAGTTTAATAGTTTTGTCGAACATCTCGTTTCCAGCATATCATAATATAATAGAATAAAATGACTTGGACACAACACCCCAAAAACTTTTTATTTTTTAAAAAGATCCCGGTATCACTTATTACTCGTTAAATTTAGGGAATAATATGGAAGTTGGCAACACTAACAGAGTATACGTTAGCAAGGAGGCAATTTAACTTGTTCAGACAGTACTAGCAACTAATTTACCTAGGCAAACGTAGTGCCGTCGGCGAGGAGGATTGCTTTTTCTCAACTATTTCATTTTAAACTTGAGAAAATTTACCTTCATTCCTTTGCTTTAACTTCAAGCGTTATAATAGGATTGATTTAGTTTACTGTGAACTCAAAGAACCTTACTTAATCTTGATTGTAGTTGTTCTTTAAATTGAAAATTAACTGTAACAATTAATTATGTAAATTTGATATTTTTAAGGAATAATCGACTTCAATGCGCCTTAATTATGCCGCTTTCAAAATTCAAAATGTTATATTTTTTTGACCCAGAAAACCGGCAGTGAAGCAACGTTTGCACTCCCAGGTTAAAGACCGGCAACGCACTTGTGACTCTTGAGTTGCAGGTGTCCATGTCATACATACACACACACACACACACAAATAAGAAACTCAATCACTGCAATTGCTGATTGTGCGCCGAAGCATTGTCATGGGACTGGGACTGGGAATGCTCCGGCGCACACCGCGAACAAGACAAAGTCAGTTTTGGTTTCTGAAAAGGTAAAACACATCCCGCACATAGTCCAGACCTAGCACAATGCGATTTCTTTATTTTCCCAAAAATTAAAGATTTGATGAGCAAGCACGTGATAAATATACCCTTACACCAATGGTCTTCATGTTTTCAAAAATGTTTTGACCGAATGAGTTATGCACAACTTTCAGTGTACCCCACGTATAAAACCAAACATTTGAAAGTTAATGAAATATGGTCTAAATTCGACCTATAGGCGATCTCTGTATTTGTAACTAGTTCCCAGATATTTAAAATTACCATTTGAGTGTCATACTCGGGGTCTTGGTGAGTCGCTGTTATCGATCCTGTGTGAATTTTGGATGTAGGTGGGAGTAGTAGAAACAAAACTCTAAGAAGTAGAAGTTTTCCTCACATCAGGCATTTCCAAGTGAGAACTATGTGAGAATACGTCCATAAGATTTTGGTATTCGGTTGTTATCAATAAAGTTTAGGAGAATTAGCACCAAGAACGGAGGATGTAAGGGAGTTTGATGAATAGAAGCTCTTGGATATTTCGTGGGCAAACGGATTTTTATCCAGCGCAATAATTGAGGACAGTAAATGTTGTGTCTCAAAACTTTGAATAAAAAACAGAATCCAGTAAATCTCTCCGCTTCTGTAGGGATATCATCTTAAAATGTATAAGTCTCTCTTTATATGGATGGTTTCTTTTGGCTATCCCGGAAGAATATGCTAAATGCCACAAAAATCAATAAAACATTTTTACAATAAAAATAAACATACAGTGTGTAAGTGACATTGTAACCGTACCGAATCCTGAAATAGTGTATTCAGACCATCATTCTGAGTGGAAAATCATCGGAAATTTGTGCAGGAAAATTCTTTTTTTTTTCCTTTTTTGGCTTAAAAATGATATCACAATGAGTAAACAGAACATTTTACAGAAAAATAATCAGTAAATACCCCATTCGGCCGAAACTGCAGTGTAAAACATTAATGCAGTCAGCTGCTTCGACGGCACCGTGCACTGAAGGTCATTCACTGTACCGCACAGTACGCGTGTTGTGTTACACTGCGTAGTTCAAAATCAAACTATTGTCTGTAAATCCTTAATCTCGCATTTTTATGATGAACTGACTTTTGCATTGTGATAAGTAAGTATAGTAATATATAAATAAGTAATACTTACACGCTGTATAGGTATAATAAAAAGAACGGATCTAAAACTCATTTACTACATTTACAACACCCGCTGCGATAGGTATTTTTTTATGTAAATAAACGCATAAAGGTAGGAGCATTAGATTTTAGTCGAGTTTCTCTTGATCCTTCGTTTATACGTTTACTTTATACTATATTGTATTGTGTATATTGTAAACGCACTTTAAAAATGTCATACAAGTGTTTGTATACTCTATGATGTCATAATTAAATTAGAGCTCATTTTTTGACATCCGACAAAATTGACAAGTGAATAAAAACATCTGTGAGATTTCGTTTAAAATAAATTTAAACATCGTAATAGTGTTAAAAATAAGTAATACAATATTAAAAACAATTAACACGCAATTATTGTGCCTACTTTTCGCATCACAAATTATTTACTGTAGGATATTAAGTTTTAAAAGTTAGGTTAGGTATTGTTGTGATCTCAGGTAATTGCGCTCAATGATTTGACTGTTTTCATGTTCTGCCTTTTGTGTCTGCCTTATATGGGGTGGAGAGATTACCTGCTTTAACTTGAGCCAGTTTGTGTTAAGTTTTTACCATGAGTGAACGCGAAGCAGCGGGTGGTTCTGGGTCGCAAGGATCGGACAAAGGGGACAAGAGTACTAGGACTCCTTCTCAACCGATGGCTACTGGATCAAGGTTTGTGTTTATTACACGTAAACAAAGCATTTTTATTGTGATCTGTAATTTTCCTTTGTGTTCTTATTTAAGTTCATTGTATTATCAATAAGGACGAAGCACTTTCTTGAATATAAGTCGATATGAGACAATCATATGGTCAACGGTTTTTAATATTTTAAATTATAATCATGTGATTAAATAATAACAGGATTTTATTTGTGTATATGACTCATATCTGTGTCATGATCAGTAAAGTAGTATTAAGGTTGGGTCAGACAGCTGTGTCGCCCTGCCAGCTTAACAGAGTTAGTTTTTATATACCTATATCATGAGTGGTCAGTTGCACTCACAGTCATTGAATTTTAACTTTGAATTTTAATTTGAAAAAGGTGCTTTAATCTTATGTGAATTGTTTTTAAAATTTTTTGTGTAAATGTTAGTGACAATTCTTGTTATGGAAAATTATCCCTGTGTTGCATATTACTGTCCAATGGATAATGTGTAGACATAAAGTAAAAAACAATTTACTAAAAATTACATAATCCTCTATACTCCTTACTGCAGCAGTTGACAAGGTTGTACTGAGAACTTCACTATCCATTAATTTAACTATATTCCAAGTTGAATATATGGTTCATTAGCTTTTGCGTTTGGCTTCGCTTGTGTCATATACATTTCGTCAATCAATTTATTATCGCACTAGGAGGAGCAGTACGTGTCCCTGACGATATGTTTGAAAAATGTCATGATAACTGCTTTAGTAGTTTAGGCACGAAGTTAGCAAACAAACACACATTCGCACTTATACTATCAGATAGGATGATATTTATATAGCAACTGTTGATTGTTGTTTGTTGCAGTTACTATGCTAGTGAGCCGATACAATTTAGAGTTCGAGGGTCAACTATCACAGGAGCTTCACCTCCTAAGTTTGTAACTTTGGAGGACATCATGAAAGCAGCCCATGGTATGCAGAATATGGCATTGGCGCATGAAATTGCTGTGGACCAAGACTTCAAGTTAGAACCTTTTGAACCACCAGACAACAGGTAAGCAGTTAATACTCTTCACAGTATTATTGTACTGTAGTACCTTATAGTAAGTAAGTATCTTGGCTCGCCAGGGTTACTCTCCAAGGTCATTGGTAACGTAAAGGGATACTGGGATTCTTCGGGGAGTTAGGGTGGCTCGAATAGCTTTCATTCCCACCAATGCAAACTACGCGCTTTTTCGTGGAGTTGCGGAAAACTGGCCGTGTAAACCTAACCTATTGATGTACTGGGACAAAACCAATTAATTTAGGATATATCTAAATGTAATTATAGCTATAGTTTACATAGATTAACAGCCATCCTTATACTATGAAGTTACTACTATAAAGGACTACTGTATAGAAATTTCTCTAATGTAGCTGATAAATCAGACATTTCTATCTATAAAATACTTGATACTCTAAATTACCTTTGGATCTCGAGTAACAAGGGACTAAAATGATGGATGGATTTGTCTTTATTTCATGACACATGTGTTTTGTGCCAGCTGAACTCTAAAATTTGCCATAAAATTGTGTGACAAATACCAATGTATACATAATATGGTATTTAAAAAAATTACCATGTTCCATTGTTTCTACTCAAGTTTTCTCAAGACCATATTAAAAGCTCTTAAAAGGGGTTAGAACCAAAACTAGTAGCTTTCTTCTATTTAAGGATATACTTTTGTTTCAGTTATCAAAAGCTAGTGAAAGAAACAATGCACAAAGCATACTTCGACATACTGAGAGAGCAACTTAACTCTGATCCACCTGAGTACAAGCAGGCTCTTGTACTCTTAGAAGATGTTAAACAGGTAAAAAAACTAGCGACCCGCTCCAGCTTCGTACAGGTGTAATGTAAATACTAATGTGGTAAACAATTATCCATTAGTGGTAATAATAATAATATAATAATAATAAGCCTCTTATCCTGAACTGCTTTCTTCTTTCTTTGTATTGTGGTTGTCTCTTTAGTTATAAAATATCTCTGAGTTCAGTGTGCCTCTTGACAAAGGCCTCGTCTAAAAATTTCCATTGTACTCTGTCTCTAGCAACCCTTCTCCATTTTGGGCCTGCTGTCAGTTTTAGTTCATCTTCCCATCTCTTGCTTTGTCCTCCTCTGTTCCTTCTCCCATCTCTAGGGTACCAGTCTGTTATGATGTTGCTCCACTTCTCTTGTGTAAGTATGTCTGTGACTTTTGTCTTACTTCTTATGACGTCTTCTTACTTATCATACTTCGTTCCATAGCTCTTTGGCAGTGTTCCAGCATGTTTCTGTGATGTTTCGTAACAGCCCAGGTTTCACAACCATATGTAATACATGGGATAACCCAGCGTCGCTACGAGACGGCTGTACACAGGGGTTGTCCGGTCAATGGCACTGTACGGTGCACCGGTGTGGGCGGAGGCTCTGACCGCCCAGAATAGGGCGCGCCTCTGGCGCCCTCAGAGGGTTATGGCGGTTAGAGCCATACGCGGATACCGCACCGTGTCAACGGAGGCGGCGTGCGCGTTGGCCGGGACTCCCCCGTCTGATTTGGAGGCGGAAGTGCTCGCCGAAGTATATCGGCGAACGGCTGAGTTCCGGGCGGAAAGTGGCAGTCGGCCCCCGCCCGAAGAGGTACGCGAATGGCGTGAGGCCGCTCGCCGAGCCACCATGGCTCGTTGGTCGTCCCGGCTGGAGGCTCCACGTGCTGGTTTTGCCGCCGTGGAGGCGCTCCAGCCGGTCATCGTCGAGTGGGCAGGGCGGCAGCACGGGACCCTTTCCTTCCGACTGACGCAGGTTCTTTCCGGGCACGGGTGCTTCGGGAAGTACCTGCACTCGGTCGCTAGGAGGGAACTGAGTCCCGCCTGTCACCACTGCGACTGCAGTGAGGACTCGGCTCAGCACACGCTGGCGGTTTGCTCCGCCTGGGCGACGCAGCGTCGGGCCCTCACTGCAGTCATCGGAGGGGATCTCTCGCTACCGGCCGTCATACGCTCCATGGCCGGTAGCGACAGGAATTTTACCGCGGTCGCTACCTTCTGTGAGGACGTCATCTCGCAGAAGGAGGCGGCGGAACGGGTCCGGGAGGACGATCTCCACTCGGACTTAATTCGCCGCCGGCGAACCGGGCGGCGGAGGCGCGCTTTCCAGCGCCTCATGCCGCCCTGAGTGTGGCCGCGGGTGGTCGGGACGGGTTTTCCCTTCCACCCGCTATAGTGGCCCCCCGCGAGGAGGCGGCGTCCGCGTGTGCCTGGACGTCACCTAATTGAGAGGTTGTTACCCGAAGATGGTGCCCGCGCTTTTGCGGGCAGGCGCTAGGGGGGGTCCGGATGTCTTAATAAAAGCTGTTCCCGGATCCCTCCTAATTTAGGCGCAGTACGGCACACCGTGTTGTTTTAGTCGGTTCGATTCCGACACACCGCCCCACCGAAAACCCCGGTGGGGTGACGGCCCGAGGGGGTTTCCACACGCACAAAAAAAAAAAAAAGGTATTGAAGACCTTCCTTTTGACACCTATACTAAAATCTGTGGATTTCATGATCTCTTTCAGTGACCAATATCTTTTCCATCCGTTAGCTATTCGTCTTTTGATTTCTTTCGTAGTTGTGTCTGTATGTGAGATGATTTGTCCTAAATAGATATATTCATCTACATATTCAACAGGTTGGTTGTTAATCAAGTTCAAAGTCCAAAACCAGTTCTTCTACGGTTACTCTCAGCAGCTCGTTTGTGATTTTATCTATACCTGGTGCTTTGTCTAACTTTTGGCTTAGTATGGCTTTCCTAGTTTCACTGGGTAATATGTCAGGTTCTGGGTTCACTAAGAGCAGATTATAATTCAGGGTTTCTCGACTTACATGTGTAGTGGTGTCTTGGTTGGAATATAGATTGCGGCGAACAATTATCGGTCATATGATTATACAAATTAACACAAAAAAAAATATTAAACTATACATATAAACCTTCCTCTTGAATCGCTCTACCTATTGGTCTAAACCGAATAAAAATCCGTTTCGTAGTTTATAGGAAGGTAGAGTTGAAACAACCTCCATAAAAATACAAAATAATATACGTCACCACTCAGACTACTTACTTCCACTTTCATTACATAGTAATCCTTGTTACAAATACCCGGCAGTGAAATACTTCTTTTAGTGCCGATATGCTCTAAAAGTTACTCTAATTATGTAATTAAATCGTAAAACTCGGAGCAACGGTTCCGGTTCGACATTATCTAATAATTATGTTTTCTAAAATACAGACAAAAATGTTACACAATTAAGAATAAACGTTGTACTTAATATGGTACCATAAAGTGTGTCGACACATATTTTGCAATAATCTAGTAACACTTTATTTATGTAATAAATTTGGCAAACATCCAGTGCAAAATGGTTCATTATATCTGTATATGTACCTGTGTATTAGTATTCCTACTAGTTAAAGTAATTACTGAGGTAACAAAATAATTAACCCCCGATGCAAAAAGAAGGGTGTTATAAGTGGCATTGTAGCTCCCTAACGGATGAACCGATTTAAGTGCGGCTTTATTTGTTTAAAAGGTGACTTGATCGAGAGTGTTCTTGGATATAATTCAAGAAAACCTGTTCAGCCGCTCGAAGATCATCAGCTCTTTTGTAATTGTTGAAGGGTTTTCGAGTCAGGAGTTTTTTAGATTTATGATTCCTTTAGCGATAGGTACAATAATAAAGCACTCAAGCCCCTTTATAATAAAGTGCACTCTGTTACATGGCAGTTTATGTTCAAAATGAGTCATGGGAGCTACTTTAGCTCTGACTAAGACATGGTGTGTTATAAAGATTTCTTGTATACTAAATAATATTATGTCTAGTTTTAGGAAAAAAAAATGTACTTTTCAACCTTAACCAACAAAAAAAACCCCACTTTTTTCTGTCTTGTTATTTTTTTTTTTTAATGGGCAAACATGCAGATGGGTCACCTGATGGTAAATGACAACTCCGCCCATGGGTACCTGCAACTCAAGAGTCACAAATTATTAAGTTAAATTCACAATATTTATGCTTTAACATATTTTTGTACCTCAAGTAGATGGGCAGAATATAATATATATTATTAATGTTATTCCAAAACCGTTCACCTTAACATTTCATGAAGTGAAGAAAATGTTAAGTATATTTTTGTGAGGAAAATGCCTAAATGATGGGTTAATTGAAGGATCATAATAATACATTATAGACATAAATAATTTCCTTTAAAAATACCATACCTAAAAATCTCTCCTGTATGCAAAAACACCAATATTTAATTATAAAACTACATACACGCATATACAACCACGTATGTACTTGGACACCGATACTATAGTGCTATATGTTCCATACTCGGAGTCTTCGCAAAGCAAAAATTTGTGTGACCCACGTATAATTGTTCCGAGCTAAAGTATAGTTTGTGTCATGTGGTCATACTGTAGTATGACACACACAAACTATACTTTATACTTATTTCCCTTCGTCACCCCATAACTTGAGAACGACTTAACCGATTCCATTCATCTTTTTTTTTATTTCTAATACTGTAGAAGGTCCTTTCGGAACGAAAATCAATAAACTTAGATAGATTTCACCAACTTGCTTATATATTATACTAGACACGAATTCTTTTGTCTTTGTAAAAAAAAAATTAGTTAGATATATAAAATTTTCACCCACCTGCTATGCGATCATCTTTAGATTCATGATATTTCCCATTCTGTAGGGACTATTCTCAATACTGCTTCCACGCCACACTCGCATCCGAGAGATGATAGAAGAAGTTCTAGATAGTGATTTCATCAAGCAACAAGCTGAAAACAACAGCCTCGACTTCCACAAGTATGCCAGCTTTGTGATCGACTTGATGGCCAAGCTAGCTGCGCCTGTCAGGGACGAGATAATTCAAAATATTACCAAACTTACTGATACGGTATGTTCTTCAGTTTAAAATATTGATATATTCTGTTTCTTTATTTTATGGCTTAAAGTCCTACAAAAAAAATCAGAATCTAAATTCAAAATAAAAGCCATTTGTGCGGTATTCAACAGTGAAGTCCAATGAGTTTTTATCAAAAAGGTACCTATGTTCTATATAAACTTGTATGAAAAAACAACTTGTGACGTCATACTTAGCTATAATCGAATTATTTATTTACTTTAAATGTTTGTATTTCGGTACAATTGAAGAGTAAGTACAGAATAATTATCTGACTTAACTTAATTTGTTCTGCAGGTAGACATATTCCGCGCGATTCTAGAGACATTAGAGGTACTAAAGCTGGACCTTGCCAACACTCTGATCGCCATGATGAGGCCTCACGTACAGCAAGAGAGTGTGCACTACGAGAGAGCCAAGTTTGAAGAGCTGCTGAAGGTATCTGAAGGTTAGTGTTAAACATTTCACTTTTTAGAATACTTGAAAAAAAAAACACCTACCTATGTACATATAGGCAGTATTTTTTGTAATAGTAAATAGCAACTTTAAATATACATATATTTCAAACCTGTTTAATATATATATAAATATATATATTTATGGATGTTTAAAACTATATTTAAAATTGTTGAATATTTATTTTAAAAACTACCCTCCAGCTATATTTTTTTTATCATAATATGTAACCTGCTCTTAGAACTAAAAGTCCCAAGGAACTGCTTTTTTTTTTTAATGCATACAAAAACTTAAAACAAACTCTTTTCGAACATAATTACAAAACATAAAACAAATCGTGGGAGAGCCATGCTTCGGCACGTATGGGCCGGGTCGAGTGAGTGAGATTACCAGAGGTCCTAACCCTTCCCTTCCCCTCTCCTCCCCCCTCTCCTCTTCCACCGTTTCCCTACTCCTACCTTAAAGGCCAGCAACGCACTTGTGACTCTTGAGTTGCAGGTGCCCATGGACGGCGGTAGGCATTTACTATCAGGTGACCCGTCTGCTCTTTGCTCCTATTCCATAAAAAAAACTATAATACATTATATGTGGATATTCCATGAATAAAGAATAATAGTAATGTTGTTAAAGTTAAACAATTTTTTCATGAATTATCTGGTAAGATAGTTATAAATAGAGCCTTAATATAAAATACTGTAATACTATATGTATACTAAACCGCGTTAGTAATTATTACACGAATAAATGAATTACAGATGGTTTGCAATACACTCGGGAATGGCTACAGCGTCACATAGACAAGGAAGGACTCAGTATCCCAGTCACAGACAAGATTATCATCAGAAATGTTACCGCACAAACGCTTGCCAAAGCTTATTTGGAGCTGTTGGAGTGGACTGGGGCTAAAAATTACCCTGAGGTATCTATGTCACATCAATAATATAGCTTTTAAGATATTTTTCAAAATTGTGTAGTCTGAGATAAATAAATTATTGTTATTAAGTATGTCTCAAAGTTAACCCTTTCAACTTGTGAGAAGGTCTAACATTTTCTTTTTTTATTAGTAGATAGACAAGAAATTTCTTATCATAAGCCTAATAACATAATTTTGAAGGTAAGTTACTCCATGCAGCTTTATAATAATAATAATATAGCCTTTTATTCCGAACTGTATGTACATAGTAATTCCACATTTATAAGATAAACTGTTATATAATGTCTCTCAGTTCGGTGTGCCTTTTGGCATAGGCCTCCTCCAACTGCTTCCATTGAGATCTGTCATGTGCAACCCTAGTCCAGTATGGTCCCAGAGTCAGGCGGATGTCGTCTTCCCATCTTCTCGCTGGGCGACCCCGTATTCTAAGTCCTTCTCTTGGATACCAAAGGGTTACTAACTTGCTCCATTTATTTGCCTTGCAACGTAGCATGTGGCCTGTCCAAGCCCATTTGAGGATGTCAATCCGAGTAAGTATGTCAGTAACCTTTGTTTTCTGTCTAATTTCTGTATTGCTAGTTCTTTCACTGAGCTTTATTCCCAACATACTTCTCTCCATTGCTCTTTGGCACTTTGCAAGTTTCTCCCGGTGGTATTGTGTGAGTGACCAGGTCTCACAGCCATATGTCATGCATGGAAGTATACAGGTGTTGAATGTCTTCTTTTTGATGGAGATGCTAAGATCTTTACTTTTCAAAATTTTTTTTAGAGACCAATATTTCTTCCAGCCACAATCAATTCTTTTGTTTATTTCCTTAGACATTTGATTGCTCCGTTATTATTTGTGCTAAGTATACATACTCTTGGACGTATTCAAGTGGTTTTTCATCCAATTATATGTTTGCCTCTGTGGAGTTAGTCACTAACTTTGTTTTAATCGTGTTCATTTCGAGACCTACTTCTTTGCTTTCGATGGCTAGAACTTGTACCATTGCCTGTAGTTTTCTTGGATCTTCTTCCAACAAGATGAGGTCATCAGCAAATCTCAAATGATTTAGGCGGCTGCCATTGATGTTAAGGCCATAACCTTCCTAGTCAAGTCTTCTGAAGATATTTTCCAGTACGGCTGTTTGAGGGACAATTGGTCTCCTTGTCTAACACCTCTGTTTATGTGAAATAAATCTCCTTTCGTTTCAAGTTTAATGCGACTCATATCTCGCTGATAACGCTGTAAATGTTTTTAATAATCTCTATGTAGGTGTCGTCAACTCCTTGCTGTCTTAAAGTTGACCAAATGTAGTTATGTTTCAGGCTATCAAAGGTTTTTGAGTAGTCTATAAAAGCTATATAGACTGGTTTCTGGTATTCGTTACTTTTTTCCAAAATTTGCTTGATAGTATGAATGTGGTCAATAGTACTGTAATCCTTTCTAAATCCCGCCTGCTCCACTGGTTGGGTCTCTAGTGTTTGAGTAATTCTTTCCAGAATTACTTTAGCAAACACCTTGTATACATTTGAGATTAGGCTTATGGGTCTATAGTTACCAATATCTTCCCTTGGTCCTTTCTTTTGTAGGAGAATTATGTTATATAATATATAATTATGGGATTCTCCCCACTGTTTAGGGATAACGCCAGTGTTAAGTATTTCATTGAATATCATGGTTAAAATTGGGCTTAGTTCTTCTGCCATGCCCCTCAACAACTCATTTGGAATGTTATCTGGCCCGGGAGCTCTTTCTAATTTTTGATATTCAATGGCTCTTTGTACTTCTATCGTGAGTATTGGGGGTACGTTGTTGTATCTATTTGTTGGCTGCTTGTTGGTAACTAACTCTTGAACTGTATCAGAATAGAGGGTTTTGTAATATTCTGTGGCTAATTTCTGAATTTCTTTCCGTTTGGAAGCATTCTCGGATTTGTTGCTTTTTAATCTAGAAATCCATTCCTTTCCATGGTCCCTTAGCTCCTTTAAAGCCTTTCTAGTTCCCCCTGTTCTTTGAATTGTATTTTCTAGTTTTTTAATTCTTGTTGTCTTCCTATCCTTTCTCATACTTTGCCGTATCTGTTTACTAAGGTTGGAGATTTTGTTTAAGTTTTCTTTACATTTGTTTTTATCAAGAATTAGTAATTTTCTTTCTTCTAATAACTTTATTGTTTTATCGCTGAATTTTTTTCTGTCCTTGTCCGTATTTATTTTGTTCATTTGTAATAGTATCTTATCGATGTGATCGTATTTATCTTGAACACTTAAATCAGAGTTGACTATTTCAAGCAGTGGCATGATGCGAGACGGCTCAATATTTTTAGCGTATCGTTCTGGTGGCAATACTGTCTTGTTTAATGTGGCTCTTCTGGACATTTTTGTTGTGGACATCTTGAGGTGACCGCGCACCATGCGGTGGTTAGTGTCAAAATTTAGATTTTGTATGACTTGAATGTCGTTGAAGTGCCTTGCTCTATTTGTTATGATAAAATCGATTTCATTTTTATGTTTGCCGTCGGGAGAAATCCAAGTCCAAGTTTTTAGATTTTTTCTTTTGTATACTGAGTTGAGCAGTTGAAGATTATTTTGTAATAGGAATTCTATCAATCTATGTCTTCTTCTGTACTTATCTTTCCATAACAGTACTTTCCCAATATATGTTCCTCTCCTGCTTCTCTGGTGCCAACTTGGGCGTTAAAATCCCCCATGATTATAAGGTTATTGTTATAGTATTTTTTTGATATGTCAGATAAGTTGTTATAGAAGTCTTCTACATCTTCTTTAACTGCTTGTTCGGTAGGGGCATATACCTGAAAGACTGTCCATACTTTTCTGTAGCCCGGCAGTTTGACATTTAGTACCGCCATTCTGTCGGAAATACCTATTAACTCAAATATGTTTTCTTTTAAGGTTTGGTTTATGATATCTACCATCCAGCTTTACTGCTATACAAACATATATAGATTGCAATATGTAAGAACACTTGGAAACTAAAATCCACGGCGACCATAGTCTAAAAAAACTTGAATTGTCGGCTTGAGTGCCGGATGCTCAGAATAATCAACTTCAATAGAACATTTCGAATAAGGCAGATGACTGTCAAGTCAAAACAGTATATTTAGTACATTTTTGTATGAAATAGGGTATAACGTCACGCCTTATTGTTGTTAAATCAACGATTATAAAATAAATTAAAAACGTTAAAGTAAAACTAGCTGACAATTTTCTGTAAATTTTCAGGTATTTTATTGACTGACTTGACGACATAATTTATTTTGAGCATAGACATCTACACAATTGAAAGTGTCAGTTTAGACTCCAAAATGGACCTTTGGATCTCCATTTTTACATATAAATGTACCATAAATTCGATGCACCATAACATTCACACATATGTGACATTCATTGGCTTTCAAAAGATCCTGAAATGCTTGTGGATATAGCCTTAATAAAATTTGAACATTAACAACCCATCTCATTACAGACGGTGGCTCTCGACGCGCCCCGTTTCGCCGAGCTGGGTACACAGGTGTACCGTCTCATAATAACAGCGTCTCTTATGTTGGCAAGTCCCTCGTGCGCAAGCGACGCTAACACAGCCGCGCAGCATAAACAGACGCTGAAGGAGAAGATTTTGATCATTATTGATAATACTGCTAATGACATGTGAGTAGATACGTAAATAAACAACTTTGTAACATTCAAATCTATACTAATATAATAAAGCTGAAGAGATTTTTGTTTGTTTAAACGCGCTAAACTCTTGAACTACCAGTTTGATTGGAAAAAATCTCTTTGTATGTGATAGTCAGATTCATGTGGTATTCATAAGTATAGGTTGTATAATATCACGCTACCTTAGGAGTGGAGCAGTGACGAATAAAATCGTCGCAGTCGTAGAAAAAAGCGCGGATTGAATTTTTTGACGATTTTTGTTTTGACATAAGCCAGAAAATATTATACTTTATCATGAAACAAAACATTTTTCAAAACTCATACACACAGTAACAATTTCAGATTTCATAAACAGAAACAGCCGTTTTCAAAATATTACGTTAAACATCATTTGAAAACTTTAAAGGGCTCTCCTGTAAAGTTACTAAAAATCTAATCCGTAATTTTGCTACGACGACGACGAAATTACACATTGTATTTAGTGAATGCGCTACTACTTTCGGCCCTGTATTGGTGTGACACGTTAACCCGATGCGACAGGTCACTTCATACCTCCATAAAGGACCCCTTTATGTTTTTATATTGTTACGGAAGCCTAAACTGACGCGCGGGCGCCATCTTTTAGCGAATCACACAACTAATAGTCTATCAATAAGAATGTTCTGAGTTCTAGAAGTTCGAACAGCGGTCGACTCAAGTAGATTATACGAGATGTTTCAGGAAAGTTCACGAACTTTTTATGGAATTTTTTCGATCTATAAGAGAACGTTGCATGCGATACATCATCATCATCGCTCAACTAAAACTGAATGTACATTCAGTTATAGTTGAGCGATACTGCGAGGAACAAGTACGAAGTATATCGAATACTAATCTATAAGTATGTTCCTTGGCTGATAGTTCTTTTTTGTATAGCTTTTGGTTTTTTTTTCAAAAACAAATATTGGTCTTTTAAAACCAGTCTCACAGTTTCTACATCTGTAAGCTATTTTATATTGTGTCTTTCTCCGTCTTCTGTTGAAGTCCAATTGTGGTAACAAAATACAAATTTTGATACCAAAGCTGAGTGTCCAAATAAGGGAATAACGTAATTATTATTTTGCAGAGAACTGAAATCTGTACTACCGTCAGTCGCAGAGGAAGTAATCTTAGTAACAGAACAACTACTCGAAAATCTGAATCAACCGCCGTTGGTTGGGGAAACGAAGGACCTTATCAGAACACAGATCACCTCCCTTGGGGACCCTGACCATAGGGTGCGGGAGATAGTCCGTAAGTTCCAATCCTTTTATTTTAGTTTAGAAGGACTTACCGGGAGGAAGGCAGGTGGAGGTACTGCCCGTTCACGGTACGTTCTGGTGAGGAAATATTACTACCCCAGTCAGTGAATACCTGCCTGGTGTAACCGTATCTCTATGCTACAGAAGACTTTTCGCTTGTATAATAAATTTACATTGGAAATTAAGTAAAAAGAGAAACATATTCTGTAAATCTGGGTGTTCACAGGAACATCATTCCTGTATATGCATAAAAGACACCAGAATCATTAAAATTAATTGGTGCTAAGCTATGCTATAATCATCGTGATAGCTTTCAGTGTTGAAAAACAACTACTTACGTACTAATCTCACCGGTATATTTATAAAAGAGCATAAAATTTAATTAACTAATAAATTTTTATTCAGAATGAATCTGGCAATTTAAAACTTACTTGTGAAATGCACCGTGTATAATGTTGAACAGTATATATTTTTTCTGCTTCTTAAGCTGACATCCCTTCTTATAGTCCAATTAATATTTTTCTTCTTTAATAGGTCTACGAGTCCTTGAGTTTTTAAAGACTATTCTCGTCTGTGGAGGAGGCTCAAGACAAATCCCCGTCGGTCTCTCGGCCTTAGCGCGGGAACTGACGTCAGTCTCGGGAACGTTGCTGCGGTACGTCATGCACAACAAAGCGGTATTCACATCATACTACATGGATATCGTGACAGAACAACTCAGTAGGAGCTAAGCGTCATTCTTATTTTGTTTAGAGGCAACTCCAAAAGTCGTGCAGATTGTTGCCATGACAAAAAAAAAAGTGTAACTGTTTTGTGTTGTTATCGATTGTAGGAACAATTTTATTGGAATGTAAGATAACCAGGTAAGAGATATTATGAAATAAAGCCAGGACCGTCTTTTATTACTTATAAACGATTAATATTTAATAGAATAAAAGGCAGATTTCATACGTAAGTTTTTGAAAAAACATTACCTCAAAAGGACTTTTATATATGGTGTCCCAGCGATTAGCATTGATGCTAATTGTCAGCTATTTGAATGTTGCCAACAAAAAATAAGCTAGTATCGCACCTACCTTATAAATATGTTCTATCGATTCATAATGTAATCGACTAAGTACTAATGATAAGATACTAAAGTTTACTAATAACTTACTATACATACTACTCCATACTAAATTCTTCCATTACTATTATTCCTCAGTGTATTCTAATCAGGAGTAACATTGATACATCACTAATTTTGATGTTTGTCAACTGCAATTAAATTACGGTCGTGTGTTATTCCCCAACACAACAATTATTTTCTATACCTTAACTAGCTTATGCCCGGGGCTTCGTTTGCGTTAACGTAGATTATATCAACCAATTCACTCGGAAATAGTAGTTATTACTGGATGAAAGTCAGGTCAGTAGGGTATGTTTTTTTCTGTGCCTGTGTTTATGTAACCCTGCGACACAGGAGTAATTCCTAATGCGGGAGTTGTCTTTTAAAAAAAAAAAAAAAAAGTTTAACGATGATCAGTTTAGTAGTTAAGGCGAGGAAGCGTTAAAAAGAAATAACCTCATATTCGCATTTATTTGTTAATCAGAGTGATTAGAAGAGTGGTAGGAATGACTTGAATTGTAAATGCATGCACATTTTTCACACAGCTTTTGGTGACGTTTACTATTTGAAGTTACTAGAGATGTACCGATAATAAATATCGATTGAATAATCTAACCGACGTAATTTATATTGAAGAAAGAAACGATTTTAGGCACAAAAATAAAACAGATTTATTAGCTTTTAATTTTTTTTTATAACAACAACTTATAAAAAGACGCAAAGCACATAACAGGGACCGCATATAAGGCACGCTCAGATGTGATTATCGAAGACACGGTTCTAGTCATGCAATAATCATAATAATATTGTTTTAGGGTTCCATGCGTCAAAATAAAAAACGGAACTCTTATAGGATCACTTCATAGTCCGTTTTTCTGTCTGTAAGACCCTTTTTGTCAGGAATGCGTTGATATATCAAGTTGCAATCAACATCAAATAATCATGTCTGCGGTCTCTTGAAGCTGTAAAAAAAACAAGCTTCTAAGTCAACGCTATCGAAAGAACCCTCGGTCGCGAGTCAAACTCGTACTTGTCCGATTATTTTTCATAATTATTATACATATTAAGTTTTAAAGTACCTATATATTTTAAATTAAAAGTTTTGAAGTTTAATAAATAATAAAAGTGTACTTTAAATGCAAAGCGAAAATATTTTTAAAATTTTCCTATTTCTTGAACTATTTATTACTTACGGAAATATCGATTGCGGTAATTTGTGAGCTGCAAATGTACCTGGAATTGTTGAAGTTGTGACTGTAAAAGTGTATTTTAATATGTAATGAACAGAACGATGTCCTTATTTGAACATCACATGGCATTTACAAAATGAAATTATAAAAAAAAAAATGTTCAAAATTGTAATCACTTTTATTAATTTTGAAATTATAATTACTTATCACAATGCTAATATTTTAGAATCGTTTAGTGACTATGTTTATCTACTTATGTTCACTATTTAGGAAAGTTCTAATGAATAAACTTTAATCGCCTACGGAAGCAATCATTTTGTAAATCTAAAAGGTCTAGGAGTTTATATCTTTCGTCAACTGTATAATAGGTCTATAATTGCAAGAAAAAAAAATCAAAAATAAAAAAAATATATATATATAAATTTTACAAATTTTTTAGTTAAGCTTGATTGGGCATTAATGGTAACACAATGAAAAATAACAATAACTTGTTTCGTACATTCTAATAAAATAATTACTCTGAACAGTGACGTTCTTACTAACCGATCAGTTATGAAAAATAATCATAGGCAGTCGTCGTCTGCCCACACAACTGAAAACTCAAAACTTTGGAAAAATACCTTTTTTAACGAGGCTCAACACGAAGAAGTTGCCACTTCAAAAAATTTTATTCCTCTGGGACAGTACTTTTTCCTTAATGAAATGTATCCTATGTCATTTCATGTACCCCTGGCAAAGTTTTATGGTGTTTGGACAAAACAGACAGTTCTTTTAGTTGAACTACTTATTTGTCTAATTTAATTATAACCGGCTCAGTGGTTTAGTAGTGAATATTAAACAAACAGATGGACATGTTAAGTTACTGACACTTTATTTTTGTATTTTAAATTATGTAATTGTTATTAGTGGCACTATTTCATGTGTTGCCATATAATGCCCGGAAATGACCGCAATATATTAAATATTTACCTAAACATAAATTAATAACGTTACATTGTATGAAATAAAATGTAGTATTTATTTGTCTAACGAGATATTTATTTATTTATGTAATCAATGAATGATGCACTAATAAAGAAATTGACATACCTAATTATACTTGTTTATTTTGAATGTATGCATGCGCCAACATATTTTTAAGAGTCAACCCATAACTTCAATTCAGACGCACTAGCGTCATGATTATTTAAAATCGTAACTTTTGTTTGTGGTGTCACGCCGGCCCGCTTTGCTGGAGTGATGCTACGGCCTCACAGAAAACCGGCGTGAAGCAATGATTGCATTGTATTTCGTCGAGTGATTGAGGTTACCGGAAGCCCTAACCCCAACTACTCCGACCTTAAAAGCCGGCAACGCACTTGTGACTCTTGCAGGTGACCACGGGCGACGGTAGTCACTTACCATCACGTGATCCGTCTGCTCGTTTGCCAATAAAACAAACTTCATTTGTTTTTTTAACATTCCTCAAGAAACACTCGGCTTAGGGCACACGAAGCGATTAAACTATACAGCGTCTTAATCTACAGGTGTCCAAAGGCAGGTCCTATGATCCTAGTGACCATTTATGGAGACTCCGTCTATTCGGAGGAGAGACTGATATTTTTGATGCGAAACTTCTTAGAAAGAGATTCGCTTAAACGATTCTTGAATGAGAATTTAGAGTGAAATTTCAAGGACGCGTTTCGTTTTAGGCATATTTTGTTACAGAAAATAGAAGAAAGATAAGGTTGAGAAAGAGAGGAATGTATAATTCCGACGCCACGTGAGTGGAGCAAAAGAGAGCGACGTATAGGCAATGATACAAAGAGATAAATAAAATAACGTTGCGCTTGCGCACGTTGTAGTACTACGCCTTAATATTTACCATTATGTTTTATGATTATTTACGTTTTTGTCCTGTGATTATTTGATTGTATCTATTAAGAGTTATGTTGAATATACTTATATTAAACTTTTTTTAAGAAGTTTCACTCTTATCAGGAGTAGGGGGTGATGCACGCGCATTTTTTTTACTTTACAGAAGTTTTCTTCCTGTCACTTTCGGGTGATCCCAAACTAAGCACAGCCTGTACTATGATAACTCGGGCTGCTATTGCACATACTTATCTAATAGGTACCTTTAAACGAGCAATTCTTGTATATATCTATATATATATATAATCTGAATCTCGGAAACGGCTCCAATGATTTTCATGAAATTTAGGCAGGCATTAGGCAGGGAGTTTCAGAAGCAATAAACCGATCTAGCTAGGTTTCATTTTTAGAAAACAAAAAAAAAGCAAAGCTCGGTCATCCAGGTACTATATTTCTAAAATAGTACTACTAGTAATACATATTATAGATAAATTACACCCAGACACAACACAAAATTAAATTATCATGCTCATCACACAATTATTTGTCCTAGGTGGGAATCGACCCCACGACCTCTGGCTCAGCAATCAGGATCACTAACCACTAGACCAACAGGCCAAATGAAAATTCCAAATGGCATGATTTAAATGCATAAAAGTTGGCTGTTCCTTTTTTTTAAGAATCGAACATAAAATGTATGGATATAAATAAAAGAAGTCAAATCGTATCTTACACTTTATTAAATTACACTTTACATTAGCAGTACAGTTTACAAACCGACATAAATGTCTATGGAATAGAACTATGGCAGTCATGAACTTCGAAAAGGCAATTTTTTTTAATATCATTTTTTTTTCGATATAGGATGCGCAGTTGCGGAAGTCGCTAGTGTCTTTAATGAGTGAGAAATAGTTTAGTTATGTATTCTGCGGCTATCAAGCTATTGTCGTACATAAGCACTCACACGTACAAGTTACGCTCTCAAGTGTTCAAAAAAATCATCTTACTGTTTCACAGCTATGTGCAAACACATATTGTTAGAAGTTACATAGTAGGTACATCATTGTCATGAACACGAAGTGTCGTGTGTGTTCACTCAGAGTCACTGCGACGGGATGATGCGCTAGATGCTGACCCACTGCGCGAACCCTAGAAAGACAAGATTACTATTACATTTTTAAATATGTATTTTGTAGAGGTAAAAGAAGAAGCTTTGAAGATTGGATTGATTTTACGTGAAGTGACTACCATCAGACCTCCACAACCCAGGTACTAGGCGATATCTAAATTCTGTAGTTAGACCAGGTTGTCGGACTTTTTAGGACTCCAACTACCCGCAACGAATGCCACAGATGTTTGTATGGCACCGGGGGCGACGGTTTAAAGTGCTTTTCAAGGCACAGAGGGGTCTAAACGCAGATGACTTACTTGTCTAGAGCCACTCGCTGATCGACTTCTCGACCTGTCAGAACGACTGCCAGAATGTCTTTTAGAACTGGCCCTGGAGGATGCCTTAGATCCGGATGCTTTAGACGAAGCCCGGGACGCGCGTGAAGACGCTCGGGATGATCGCTTGCTTGCGCGGGACGACGCCCGGGAACTTGCGCGGGAGCCCTGAAAAAGTCATACATTCATTATTCTTTTGAATTCTCAGGCTGCCACTGTCCGAAAAAAAAACCCTGACTTTTGCCTGACTTTCCCTGACCATTTTTTCAAATTTCTCTGAACTAAATACATTTGATAAAATCGCAACTAGCGATAAGACCGCCGATTGTACCATTATTCAATGTTTTTCATTTATGTTTTAACTTTTCTATGGTGTACAATAAAGAATATTGTATTGTATTGTATTGTGTATATACATTTGAAAGAAAATTAAAATATAGTATATATTTCTGAAACACATGCTTTCAATTTTATAGTATTTCTTGTGGAAATTCTGTACCTCCCGTGATTTCTGTATGGCTCTCTAAATACGTGATCGCGTTAATTCCCGTCAAACTAATTTTATCAAGAATAATATTTTTATCATAGTTTTATTTTTAGGGTTCCGTACCTCGAAAGGAAAAAACGGAACCCTTATAGGATCACTTTGTTGTCCGTCCGTCCGTCCGTCCGTCTGTCTATCAAGACCCTTTTTCTCAGGAACTCGTGGAGGTATCAAGGTTTATGCCGCAAGTTTTCGACACTCGCAAGGGAATCAAAACCTACAGGGTACTTACTTCCCGTGAACTCATAATCTTGAAATTTGGTACGAAGCAACGTCTTATAACACAGATAAAGGAAAAATTGCGAAAACCGTAAATTTTTAGTTACATCATATAAAAAAATATTTTACAGAACCCTCGGTGCGCGAGTCCGACTCGCACTTGGACGATTTTTTTTGTAAGTATTATATTGGCATTGTAATAAACGATAATTAAAATGTTAGTTATTTTTTAAATACGTATCTAGCTGCGTAGGTACATAACTGTCACTTTCACCTCGGGAGCGTGCGTGTAGAATATTTATCACAAGTCTAATATGCTCCGTTGTAGTAAGTAATAAACTGCAGACGCTATACATTGCAGTTTTTGTATTAAACTATTACAACATATATTTAGAGAAACATTCATTGGTCTGGTTTATTATTACGATGGCCTATTAAATGCATGCACGTCAAGTAATGTAGAACTTATAGAATGCGACTACTTGACGCGATTTTTGTAGGCGATCGTGTATCTCCCGGAGGCTTCCTTCTTAAGGTACCCCTGCAATAGACACACTCGTGACGGAACACCGTGTGGTTTTAGTCGGTTCGATTCCGACATAAAACTCGGTATCTCCGGTGAGGTGATAACACGTGGGGGTATCCACAAAAAAAAAGGAGATTGTGTATCTATTGTATATTTCTTGTACTCGTTTGTTGTTTAGTGTTGGTCATATTATTTCTCAACGCAATATAGTTTTTAAGAACTCCCCATATATTTTCTACAGCATTTAGCTCCGGATGATATGGAAGCAAGTGTACTACTTCGAATCCTTTACTTTTTGGTGTAGTCATCAATTTTGTAAGCTCAAACCTTACGTTTATTATATTGTATACTTTCTTTTTAACTTTCCTCCGTTTATTTTTCATGCTGGCGGTACCCAAGACAAAATTTTTGCATAGAAAACATGAACACTACTGTCGCTCGCGGGAGCTCACGCGGTACTGACCGTCGCGAAACGGACGCACACGGATACAATGTGCACGTGCAACGACCCACACAATTAAGATCAACCCGCCTTAGTGAGTTAAAACATCTCTAGCAGTATATGAAAATAATAGGAACCGTTTTAAATAACACCAGAGTCAATAAATGTTTCACAGTGGTCGTACCTTCTCGCTGCCCTTCGAACTAGCTCTAGAGCCGCGACTGCCTGAACTAGCCCGTGAGCCTTTACCGCTCTTGGAACTTGCACGGGACGAAGCGCGGGATGATGCCCGGGAACCAGATTTGGAACGAGACCGGGAACGGGAACGAGATCTTCCTGAGCCAGATCTGCGAACAAATAAAAATTTACGAAAGCACTCGCGTTAAGTACCTCTATGCGACTAAAGTAAATTTTTACTCCAAAACTCAAATTCTTCTTACCTAGCAGAACCAGATTGAGCAGATCCTGAACGGGATCTAGACTTCCTAGAACCAGAGCCCGAACGTGAACGACTCCTTGATTTAGACTTCGATCTGGATCGTTCGCGAGACGCTGATCTGGACCTGTTCGAGCCCTTAGATTTTTCCGAGCCCTGTGGTGATTTGGATCCGGATTTGGAACGAGACCTTGATCTAAAATATAACACTTCATATTAATATTACTTGTACTCCTAAAGTCTTCATGCTTAGTAATTTTTTTCCATTTAACCAAAATCTTAGCAGTTCCCTTCCCTTAGCAGTTGGTTAAAAAAAATCACTTCCCAAATGATGCAGAAATCATGTTAAAGACACACATAAGAAAATTAAAGAAGTTACCTCTCTTTCTCTCCATTCTGGTCTTGTTTATCTTCCTCTTCATCTTCATAATTTTCTTCTTCCTCATCTTCCTCCTAGAAAAATAAGAAATAATTACAGCTTTGGCACAGTACAAAGAACCTTGAACATTGTTAACAAGCTCTTAAGTCTTAAAAGTGATTTTAAGATCTATCACCATACTTTAAAATAAATGAGCTCATTTCACAAAAATAATGTCTAATGAAAAAAAATAATGACTTGCCTGCGGAGGTTCCAGTTGCTTCTCTCTGAGTCTTAACATGCGATGTTCAGTAGCACTGAGAGGTCTGTGTGTGACAACCAGTCTTGTGAGGGCCTGGGCAGCGGCTCCTGCACGGGCACGACGTTTGGATAGACGCACCCGTGTCTCAAGTTCATTGTAGTATACGCAATGGTTACGTACAACCTGAGGAGAAAATATGTATAAGAAATAGAGGACCATCATCGAACTGAGAACCACCTCCTTTTTTTACAACATTATTGTAGGGTTATTGTTTGACATGTATGTGTGTATGTCTGTCCCTATGTCAGTCGTTTAGTAGTTACAAGGGGTAACTAATAAATGGCTGAACCGAATTTTATGGATGATGATATAAAAATTATAAAATAACAAAATGGAGGATTATGGGCACCAAAATGTATGTTTTCAAAAAATATTTTTATCCTTAACCTATCAAAGTGAGTGATTTTAAAAGGTGATTAAAAATATATGTAGATACAACTTATATGTTTATTAGTTAGTATTTTTAACAGTCAACGCACAAATGTATTAAAAAGTGAAAA
Source organism: Callimorpha dominula (assembly GCA_949752705.1). Taxonomy (NCBI): domain Eukaryota; kingdom Metazoa; phylum Arthropoda; class Insecta; order Lepidoptera; family Erebidae; genus Callimorpha; species Callimorpha dominula. The sequence goes on along the minus strand of OX457010.1, from coordinate 8,121,755 downwards.
ATTGGTCACAAGAGTGCATCAAAATATGCAACATTAGTATGGACTGAACAAATATTTAAAAACTAACCTAATTCTAAAACTCACCAAGAAATAATTTTCCTCATAGCCCTTAGAAGCTTTACTTTTGACATTCCAGTTGTACTCTCTTGCCATCTTATACTCATACGTGTCGCCATCCAAGTATATCATGTTCTCCAGCACATCGCGGCGTCGCTTAAGTAGAGTATCTTCAGTGGGTAAACAATATGCTACAAATTGTTCTCCACTTTCGTCCATCACACCTCTGAATGGAATAAAACATAAAATACAATACACTTTAGTCTAAATAAATCGGTAACTTAAGCCACTTGGGGAAAAACACATTGTCGCTTAATTATGAAATAAAAAGTGTCTGTTTCTAATTTCATAACAGCAGCATTTTACTAAATGCATCCGAACGTTTGCACGGTACATATACCAAAACATCTATTTTTAAATTCTTTGTCTGTCTGTCCGTCAAATTTGTTAATATTCCGTATCAAATGACAAGGAATGTATTTTGCTCAAAAAACGGATTCTGCAGTGCGATAATATAAGACATCAAATAATATATGAAATCAATACAGAACCGACAGAATTACTGCATTCTCGCCAGTAGTAAGTAAGCACTAATAATTAGTAGAAGGATGCTGTTTTAATAATGGATGCATTTTTATTAAAAGTACTTGTCAGTTATAGGACAGATTTACTATAGTCATATTAAGGTCACTTTTGAAACAACAAACAACTACTGCTGATAAGCATACTTATATATTTGTAAAAAAATATGTATTATAATAATTTTTCCTGGGTGGGAATGGAATCCACAACCTCTGGATCAGTCAAGCCCACAAGCAGTCAGGATCATGAACCACTAGACCAACAGGCCTGACTATAATATACTTGGTATAAGATAATTACAATTGTAAATAAAATAGGCTACCCTATTTTATTTACCTGCAGTAAAATGATGCAACATTTGGCAGGAAATTAGGTCTTATATTAAATTAGATGTCTTGTTATTTCTTTTTTCGTTATAACACCAAACATTTTATAGATATATCATAAACCTTTATTACATGCGAGTTGTCTACTGAATGTACTTTATATGTTTAATAAAGAGGACCAATCTGATATGACATTCTACAAACATACTAAGGGCAAATTAAAGTTCAATACTCACCGAATCATAGCTTGTGACATAGCCTCCATTTGCCCAGCAATATTCTTATCAGCAGGAGCAGGATCTGAGTCAAATATGACTTGAGCACATGGATATTTCCACATGTCGAAGTCAGGGAATACTGGCATCACTTCCACAGGTGTGACTCCCGGTTTGCTGTAGTGTTTTTCCAAAACATTTTTATTGTCCTCGAAAGTCTTTTCAATAGCCTTAATTTGACTCTCACGGTCCATGTAAAGAGTCTCTTCACTGAAGATCTTCTTGACGTTGTATCCAACTTTAGCTTCAACCTGGAATATTTATTCTTTATGCATCTTCATCATAATTTACTTATATGCAAGAAGAGTAATTTATTTTGGATATAAATATTTTAATTTATTTTTTGCCAGACAAAATTTTTAAATTTTTTGTTAAAATAGTTTTCATTACATGTTTTTTCTCCAAGGGAATAAACTGATGTACTGAACCCCAACATTTTAGATTATAATATAGTACTTTATGGCAGGAAGACCTTACCGGCGCAGCGGAATGAAATTCAAGACTTGAGCATACCACAGAAAATTATTAAAAAATCTCTAAAAATCTCTACTCTCAAAGTTTATTAACACTAATGTCACTGGTGTATCTGTTTATAATCCAAATTATATTTTATGAAAATTCATGTCAATTGTTTGTTTGCAATGAACTCCTGAACTAATGAACTGATTTAAATAAAACATTGCACACTGTGTACATTTTGTTACTTCTTGAGATATAGAATCGTTTTTATCTCAATTTATAGTCGCAATATATTTTATTGCAAATTACTTAGCCACAGCAACATGTGGCTGGGTAGCTAGTAATCTATATATTAATATTTCACATATTCTTTGAGCAAATTTCACACAGGGAGGGATGTCAAGTTCCATATTCTTTAATTTCAAGAAGAAACAGAGAAAACTAACATTATTTGACTTCAAGCTTCAAATGGCCAGTATATGTTAACCTGTCATGGACTAGAAACGAACAACAAAATTTTTGTTACAAATAGGTCATTGAAGTAACACAAAACATTTAAAATTTAATGAATTATGGTTGAAATTCGACCGTGAGGTCATCTCTAGAAATTGTTAATATCCAAACAAATAAAGTACCTTCTCCATAGACTGAGGTTGAAACCTAGTCTGTTCTGTAGAGATATACTCAGAGCGACGTAACCAAGACACGTTTTTGGCATGATGTCGAGATCTTTTAGAATCTTGTGGTGTAAGAACGTCATCTTCAAGTAGCTTTTCATCTGCAGGATCTAAAAATGCGTTACCATCTCCCTGATATATGTCACGGTTTATAAGATCAATGTGGACCCCCAAATCATGTTCTGTGAGAACTTCATATCTATAGCTCTTCTCCAAAGAAGTCGGATTGTACTGTATGAATCGCGTCGACGGGAAAGGATATGTAATGAACTTTAAATCAAACGGTATGTCTGGCAAAGTGTTACAGAACTTTACGCGTGTCACCAATTCAGACCTAAAATAAAAATAACGCAATCATTACTAAATTCCATAACTAAGAAATAATAATTTTCTTATAACAACTACTCTAACCTCCTTTCCCCCGTCCGTTGCGGACGTTTGTCCCGTTCAGGTTCATTTGTCTGCACCGTAGGTGGCATCTTTAAAATCTGTTACATTACAAACAACCACTAATACTGATTACTATTAAAGTAAAAGTACACAATATTTAGAGTTCAGATAGTCACAAATAAACAAGTTCATAGGACTAATATTTGTACCTACCACGCGTAATGACAGATTTGACAATTTATGACGTTTATGACAATTATTTGTATACCTACCAATAAAGTGTAGTGTAGTATAGTGTGTATGTGTTACCAGATGTGGTAGTTAAAAAACCGGTACTAATGCCTAAAACCGCGAAACTTCAACATTTTCAAGAAAACAGCGGGTTTTGATATTTTCAATAGGTATTGTCAGTTAATGTTTTAAATTTAATATGACCACTATTCATGAACATCATCATCAGAAGTTGTTAATTGCACCTCGTATAAGTTCGTAATTATTATACTATATTAGAAACAGAGCTTGTTTACCTATTTTTTTTAACTTGTTTTGATATATATAATTCTATTCGTTGGCATGATTTTTTCCGACATCTTTAACAATTCTATCAACATGCTTCAGCCATAAAGAATACACCTTCCTCGTGAATGACTTTGTATATTGGTGAAAACCGTATGCAAATATGTTTGGTATTTTTGAAGTTTATCGCGTACAGACAAAAAAGGAAGGCAGACCTGGCGGTGGATTTTATAAAAAAAAAATTGACAGTGATTATACAGTTTTAAGATAATTACATATTTAAATGAAATGCACAAATTGATCGCTTTTATGTTTCTCTCTTGTAGTAACTTGAGCTCTTAGCTACACCCTACGACATTAGCTTTAACCCTCTTACTTTTTATTTAATTCGAATATTAGTTACTGCCGTGATTGCAGCGTTTTAAACTAGTCTCGTTTGTAAAAGTAAAACCATAACCTTAGCATACTAGCCAAATATACATTCTCCTCATTATCGTGTCACCGAAACAGAACTGTTACTGACAAAAGTCAGCCATTTGTTTCTGTCCTTACACAGCCCACGCTTTGTATGCTATGATAAAATCTTAATAAAAAGAAACATTTCATGCAAGTAAATCAGTTTCAGGGACTTCTGACGTGGCCTCATTAAAACTGTGGCATTTAAAACACATGTGTCATCTGAGCGTGACAGTCACGCGAGTTTAGTGCTTTTACATTAAAATCAAATCAAAAGGACAAGTCAGTCAGAATACGTCAATCATATAGTTAGTAGTTGCCTGTTCCAATACGTGGATCCTATTGAGGACAACGGGAAAGAAACTTTTTTTCAACGTGTTTTTTTACAATTTTATGGTTACATAAATTTTATTGTATGCAGAATGGTCATATTTTAGGGTCGTATAGTAGACCACGGAAATAACGTAAAGCGCAAACAATTTTATGAAAATTCGTGATTTTTAATCAGAAATCTCATTTTGAAACTGAAACATTAAGTTAGAAAATTGACCGGATAACCTAATATTTCGTATGTGAGAGGGCTTATATGAATGAAACTAAACGTAACTATATCTATTACCAAGGATGTTGATATCCAGACTTGTCTGGAAACGTCTGCATAAAAAAAACAAAATCTTTGAAATTTACATGAAAATTCATAGTGCGTTGTTTAGAAATGTGCACCTAACGCATTTCCGGAAGAAAAAGAAATCCAATTTTTTTTGTTCCAATATAATTTTTTTTAAGCTACATCAACTATTTAACCACACCTTTCTAAGACTACAGTCAGTTTAAGCAATAGCAGTCCAACGATGACCAGCCCCAACTTACGGCAATCTAAATATAAAACGAAAGTAAACACTTTAAAAGAAGTGTTGAACTCATTATCATAGATTAGATACACTTGTTACGAGCCGGGGTTCGGGGTTAAATGTATTACACAATTTATATCGCAGTAGACACAATTTATACACAATTACAAGCCAATTCACAGTAATTCTCTCTATTTACATCTACTATTCGCTATACTTCGCACTTGTTATTGTTACTCGCAGTATTTCTCAACTAGAACTAACTCAATGCAGCTGCCATAAATACTCCGAACGTTAACTCATAGAGAGTTCGTGAAATTTCTCGAATTCTCGAAACCCCTTTGGAATCTTCTAGCTAGTACATTGTGGGACATTCTGTAAATAGATGTTCAGTCGTTCACACATTCGACATTCTATAAAAGATGGCGTGCGTCTCAATTTAGGTAATTGTAACCCTCTATGACTTCCTCTACTCGTCAATAGAATGATACATTTATAACTACAGACTCAGTATTTACCTGTGGAATGTTTCTTTATTTAGATTGTTGCTGTATTATACATCACAGTGTAACACAGAATTACACAGTGTAACATAGTTATCACTACATATTATAAAACAAAGTCCCCCACCGCGTCTGTCTGTATGTCTGTCTGTTCTCGATAAACTGAAAAATTACTGAACGGATTTTCATGCAGTTTTCACCAATTGACAGAGTGATTCATGAGGAAGGTTTACGTGTATACTATAACTTGTTAACGTTTTGACTGTGTAAATTGATTGAAATATAATAATGATCGTTGAAGATGTCTCTACTACCCGTGCGAAGCCGGGGCAGGTTGCTAGTGTTTCACATTTAACCGTTAAAATGTAGAAAGATTGCGATGAAAACACCAAAATTAAATAACCTACCATTACATTGTAATTATACTTATATCGGGTGACTACGAAAATCACAAAACACTTTAACACGACACTATTTTACTATTCCTATATTTTTTTTACTTTTATTAAAAACATTTTATGTTACTATAAAAACCATAATAATCTTGATAATATTTTAGTAATGCGTTTTCGATGGTAAAAATCTAAGAAATATGAGAATTCAAAACTAATTAGGTAACTAATCCACTTAAGACTCTGGTCTAAAGTTACACGATACGTGACAAGAAAGCAAAATTAAAACCGGAAACATTAACCTCTTTCGTTCATTCATTCTGAAAATTTTCATTCGCGCTATTTAGCTTCAAGACATATTGCTCATTCGCCGACTTCGCCGTATTCCGTCGCCATCTTTCTTTTCTCAACTATTGTCGGCAGCGAGGTACGTTGATATACTCGAATATTTCGGCAATTTTAACCATATAGTGCATATGTAGCATAGCTCATTTGTTAAAAATTTTTTGCTAATAATTTTAAACTCAGTAAGTGCTATTAATTATGTAGTTTATAGTAAAACGTAGTCGGCCATGTGGTCGACCTAAATGGATTTTTCAACATACTACGCATTATGTTTTCTAAAGTATATCACGAAGAATACTCTTTGTACTTGTGTATTAAGGATTTTTTTATGTCTGCTATGACATTGACATATTTGGACATTGGTAGTTCAAGTATTTGTCAAATGCCGGTATGGTAACCAACGTGGCGCGAACGCCGCATTTATAACATGCTGTTCTTGTTTTAGATATAAAACATGGGTACTGTAGAACGCGCTGGTGATGACCATACCTCCGAGGTAGACTCTGGAGAAGAAGAAGAAATTGTAGCGGGTGGCGAGCTGGCACAACATATTATGAAAAGGTAAGTCTTTCTTTTTAGGTTAGTCTTTTTCAGCTTCAAAAGTTGGTTTTACACGATGTCAACAGAACTACCTAGCTCAACTTCCAGAAAGAAATGAATCTTAACTTGCACGCTATGGTAGTATGTAAGAAATGATGCAGGTACTTCTTTAAAACTCCGCATGATCACTGATAATCCCGGAGTAATCTCGCATTTTATAATAATACGCTTAAGTATTTCAGTACATACATACACGCACCCAGTAATGAAAATTAATTCACATATATAAATTTAATTGATATTTATAGATAAGGAACTATTTATTTACGAATTCACTATCCTTAAATGTTTGTTTTTCCTTTTGGTTTTCATCGTCAATTCAATAAGTACGTAGTACATATATTACTCAATATAGGTACGAATGTACATACATCTGTATTCGTAAGTAATGATTCACCTCTTCCTGTTTTTAATATGTCGAAATAGTCCAGAAACTAAACTTATGTTTGTATTTTGGGCTTAAAAGGTATGAAAATTTAACCGTGATGGGTAAAATATAAAAGTACCTAACTATTTTCATAAATGATCTTATTAAAGCATTCATCAGGTCAATCTGTAGCAATCTGGAGGTCTGTAATATTCTCCTACATAATAAAATTCCAGTATGAAAAAATCGCGCTTCATTATTTCGTTTCTTTGTGCCATTGGACGTCTGGCAAACTATTAAGGAGCATGCACTAAAAGGCTCAAGATTACGGGTCATTGAACTAATGAGTCATTTCATGCTCTACTTGGCCAATGTGCTCATCTAGATCACGGAATTTTATAGGCATCTCGTGCAGTTTAACTTAGCCAAGCATAAAAGTAAATATTAAATCGCGTCGGGAAAATTGTAAACGTTGCGTAGCGCGTTTCTAGTGTCAAATATACGAAACACTTATATTAATTAGTGTATAACCCATACTTTTATTGATTTTAAGAAAGCATCATAAGTAGTGCTTTATTAAAACTACACGTTAATAATACAGTTCTTTTAGCTTTATAAAATAATAGGTTCTGCCGGCGACTTCGTTCATTGCCTTTACTTAGGTACTAGATTAAAATTAATGTTACAACTACTTACGACCACCGACATAAGACACATCTATACCAAATTTCAAGTGGATACGTATTGTAGTTCGTTTTAACCGATGAAAACAAGGTTCTCAATTCGACCCTATATATATATATATATATTCTATTTTATGTTTCTTCAGCCCTCTCCGTTATCTATGAACCGATTTTAATTAGTCTTTTTTTAAGGGTTCCGTACCTCAAAAGGTAAAAAAAGGAACCCTTATAAAATCACTCTTATCCGTCTGTCCGTGTGTCACCACCGATTTTCTTAGGAACGGGTGGATCTAGCAAGTTGAAATTTATACCAGAGACTGAGGTCTATAGTCCCTATTAGATGTATAAAAATCAAGGCCCTAAGTCAACACGATAAAAGATACGGGCAAATTTAGATTTTCGCGAAAACTTGTAAGTACTAAAATTTACCTTAATTTTCAACTTTTTATTTTTTGGAATTTTTCCTTTACTTGTGCTGTAAGACCTTGCTTTTAACCAAAATTGACAATTCTAGGTCCACTGGAAGTACCCTATAGGTTTTGGGTCGAAAACCTATAGGGTACTTTTTCCATTTACCTAGAATCATGAAATTGTTAAGAAGCAAGGTCTGATAGCACAATTGAAGGAAAAAATCCGAAAGTCTTTCTGAGGTGGACTTTATACAAGTTTGTTTGCTTACGGAACCCTCGGTGCGCGAGTCAGACTCGCACTTATCCGTTTTTTATTAGATTAATTACCTACGTAGATATTTACATATAAAATTTAGATAATTAATTAGTTTGTTTGGCGTCGACTCAAAATTTGTTTATATAAAATTTGATAGTTTATATAAATAAGCTCAATACTTAAGACTTAAAAGGTTTTTTTATTTTTTGCTCTTTAGTTTATTTCGTCGGTTTAATTTTTTGTTAAAAAGATTTGTATTGATTATCCTATAAACAAATTTTTCGGCATATCGGTACCTAGATCATGTGTTAATCCAGGGTATAAACTGTGTCAAAATTTCATTTATAATGTCGTAGGATTACATCGTTGTGTAAGTATTGCAATTTAAATGTATCCTTCTAGAGTATGATCAACCGACGCATGTCTGTGCCAAAAAAAAATAGTTACAAATCTTCAAATAAATCAACAATGTAAATCATAGGCGTCCAACGTACGTCCGTCGTAACTGACTTAACCACTGGCTTAACCATAAAACCACTTATGTATTTAAAAATCTTGATTTACACATCAAATTATAATTCACGGAGAGTCATACTTCGGCATGTATGGGCCGGCTCGACTGGAGTAATACCACGACCTCACAGAAAACCGCCAGGGAAGCAATGCTGCATTGCTTTTCGCCGAGCCTGACCCTTCCCTCTTCCCCTACTCCCGAACCTTAAAGGCCGGCAACGCTCTTGTGACTCTTGAGTTACAGGTGCCCATGGGGGGCGGTAGTCACTTGCCACAATTTTTTTTTATTAAAATCAGGATATTCGACCGTTCTTAGAGACTTAGTTTGTACGTTTTGTAGTGTAAATCCAGTTGCTAGCCAGTTGTATTGATTCTCTAGCTAGTTAGCGTTGTCTTACTAGCGCAGTCACGTATCACACGTAGCAACGTAGCACGTAGCTGTTTTATGATCAAAAATGGACATTTCGATTACCACGCATTTTTATTTTCCGATAAATAATAAAAAAATGCCCTGATTAAGAATATCGATACCCGCAGTCTGGACAAGTGTGCGTAATTTTTTTATTTAACAATTAAACAAAAAAATTTTTTTTTACATTTCGTGTGATATTTCGTTTCCAGTACGTTTTTCGTCCCTCTATTTCTATACTATATTCTATTCTACTTATCTATTATATACCTTTCTATACTATACTATTTCTACATTAAATTACCTACAAAATGAGACCTGTTCAAAGTCGCTAAGTGCTTTTTTGTATTAAAAAAAATCTTTTTAACAAAATATTAGACCGACGAAAAGAACTAAAAAGCAAAAAATAAATAAATCTTAAGTATTGAGCTTATTTACATAAACTATCAAATTTTATATTAACTTATTTTGAGTCGGCGCCAAACAACAAACTGACTAATTATCAAAAATTTATATGTACCTACGTAAGTGATTAATCATTTTATTATTTGGCGCCGACTCAAAATAAGTTTATATAAAATTTCACTTAGCTATTTTGAACAGGTCTAATGCAAGTATATATTTTATAAAAAAAAATATGGGATAGGCGGCAAACGAGCAGACAGGTCACTGATGGTGACTAGCGCCGCCCATGGACACCTGCAACTCGTAGAGTCACAATTGTGTTGCCGGCCTTTAAGGTGGCAGTAGGGTAAGGGAGGGGAGAGCGGAAGGAGTGGGGAGAGAGGGAAGGGTTAGGGCCTCCGGTAACCTCACTCCCTAAGCGAAATACAACAACGCAAGCATTGCCTTACTGCTGGTTTTCTATGAGCCCAGACCCTGGTATCACTCCGGTGGAACCGGCCCATACGTACGTACCGAAGCATGGCTCTCTCACGACAATTTTACATATTGATCCGACCATTGTTTAAAAGGGCTATTTTTATTGTGATTTTACTACCAAATGATAACCTAGGAAAAATACCAAATCATTACTTCTTTGTATTTTCCTATTTAGTTTTTTAAAAATCGGTATAACATTAATCATATATCCGTATCCGTAACCAGATCCAAAATGTCAAATGCGTAACATACCTGGTATAGAGTAGACAACACGAATAGTGCTTGTGCGCCTCACGAGCACTGCGGGATGCGCGGGGAATAAGTTAAGGTGTAAAGATAAAACGAAAACTGTACAGATGTGACACATGTATCTTTTTCTCTTGATTTCTGCCTACTCGATTTACTTACAGTAGTTTATTTATTTAGAAAATATAATTATGTAAGTAAAACTAATTAATTTTGGTAATAAAATAGTTTATTTTCCTTTAAACACTATGTTTGGCAAGTTTCTGGCTGTTAAAAAAAAAATTATCATTGCTGACTTAAGCTTCGTGTTTTAAACGATTTGTTCGAATTATTGTTTTTTGACGTCGAATTTTCTTGAAATTCTTCTTGCTGTGGTTTCTTTGAATTCATTTTTAACATTATTTTATGCGGAGAGTCAAAAATTGATTCCGAATCTCTTACTGATTCAGAAACTGGTTCAAACTGTAACTGGAAATCAAATTAAATAGAAAACATACTAAGTGAGTACTGGGTATGTATTTTATTTAATTTGTTAAAATACGTTCGAGCTGCTGAGCGTAAACTCCGACTGATATAACTGGGGTCCATGGACGCAGTTCGCGTAACAAACTTTTCTTCGCGGTGTCTATTCTATACGCTAGTAATAATAACTCAGTGTTACCTAGTTGGTTTTTCTACTTATTTTGCACTTCGCTTTTTATATGAAATTCACAAAAGAAGTTTGCTGTTTCGATCTCACCCTAGAAACTTCAATTAATCAATGAAGTGTAATTATGGTGGTATGGTACCTTTGATGGTTTCTATTGTAAAGTCGTGCTTTATAGTCATTCTTATAGGCTCACCTTTTAAAAGCTAGTTTTTTTTTTGCTTAACAAATAAAACTATTTGCTGTTATTGTATACTTACAAAAAAGAATATTTCTTATTGTTTTTTTATCAGTTGTATAAAGAAACCCGTGGTCGTAGTTGTATTAAGGAGTCTTATTAACTTGTCCGATTTTTGTTTTATCACTTCAACGCGCCCTCTATACATCTTGCGTCGACACTCACTAAACTTTGTCGGGATCCTCATTTGGTTGTTTTTGTTTTACTCTAGTCCGTTTACACTGTACCGAAATCGAGTTTACCGGAGTACCTATCAATATTCCCAGAAAACGCCTCAAAAACATTAAATTGGTAAATAATTTTATTTTCTTTTAAAATTAAATGAGTAACACATTGCATACACGACCTTAAGTTTCGTATGCAATGTAAAATATATGTTGTATGCGATTGTCCTTAACAACCCTTTACTTTTTGTGATAGTTATTGACTTACAGTTACCTCCAAGTAGAGCAATAATTCATTCGTTCGTGTGTTTGTTACGCTTTCACCCCTTAATTATCTACTGAACCAATGTCATGATCATGACATTTTGCATATACGTTGTCAGAAGTATAGAAACGGCACGGGGCACCTTACATTTAGAAAAATGTACAGTTCCTGAGGGATCGAAAAAGAAAATCAGTTTTACTAACGTAATGGCAAGTCTAGAAGCACTAACATCTTATTACTTTAAACTTGTCCTGTATGTATGTATTTATATTTCGGGTATCTCGGAAAGGGCTCTGACGAGGTTGATGAAATTTTGTATACAGATACAGTTTTGTATTTTAATTTCAACTTCATAGTTGTATTTCTTGTAAAAAAGCATATTTACAAAATAAAAGAAAATTACGATATTACAAAAAGCTACCGAGCGAAGCTCGGTCTCCCAGAAACTTGTAGCTTATCGTGAAAACCTATTGTCATAGACGAATAGCCAATAGTGACATTATCAGCAGCTTCGTATTTAGTAAAGTTATTGTTGCGTGCGTATATAATGCGATACGTTCTTTACTGCGTTATGCACGCGCTATTACACGCAGCTATTTCAGGGAAATGGGGCGCTACTGTGAATTTCGTAAAAGTGTACTGGATTCCAAAGTACTCTGGTTTCTTGGGTAATTCTGAACTCGCATGTTTGCTTACAACATTTACAAATTAACGGGTCATCCTAATTTTGGCTATTCACTGCTGAACATAGGCCTATCCTTAATATTAGCAGATGAGGTTCACAAACAATTTAGACTAAAAAGTTAATAATCTTGGATCACTTCTTAACGACCATAGTTCGTTTTTGGTTTATTTCTTGGCCAGTAGAACTTGAAAGGTCATTGTATCTAAGACTTACGTACTATGACAGGTCAACATATTATACTGGACACCCGTCCACAGCAGCCGCAAATATTTATTCTCTCTATATTATTTTTCACATTCGCGAACGCGAATGCGAAAAATCGACATTCGTTACATCGCTCCCTAGTTTTTACAACCTTTTGGTAGTAAGTCCGAGAACCATTTCCTATCGCCTTTTTAATTTTTATTAAGGCGTAAACTAATGTACAACCAAACTACAACCTAATGAAAAATAGGACATAGCTTTACTCATTCCAAGATGTCTTTTGTCAACAGTGGTATAACGCGCAATGAGATGCTAGCTGCCATCACCAATCGCATTCACGTAGAAGCGATGGCATCCCTGCCCCCGAACGTGCGTAAACGCATCCGTGCGCTGCGTACGTTGCAAAAAGAGTTCGTAGACATCGAGGCCAAGTTCTATAGTGAGGTTCACGCCCTCGAATGCAAATACGAGAAGCTCTACAAGCCGCTATTTGAAAAGGTAAGAATTCAGTCTTAAAGTCTTATATGTATAGTTTTTTAAACAGTTCAGAATATAGAATTAGGATGTACATGATGCTTATTTTACCACCAAGAACTGAATGCCCTGATAGATAAGTTATAAACAACCAACTGATGCACAAACAAAAAATATAAAAATCTTTATATTGGCAAGAATTTATTTTAATGTGAGTATACTTCATGCAGCGTGCACAAATCGTGAACGGAGGCTATGAGCCGACTGATGAAGAATGTGTGAACCCTTGGCGGGATGAGACTGAAGAGGAGGAATTGGCACGCGCTGTACAGGGTGCTGCTATTGTAGAAGGGACGGAGGAAAAGAAACCAGAAGAAAAGCCCCAGGAGTGAGTATATTTAACTCTTAAGTGAAATCTGAGTGTATTATAATGAAAAATAGTAGTAGGTTAGCCTCCACATTTTTATTTGGAATGGCCAGTTTGGATCTTTACAGTAAATTACAGCAGTCTCCAAGTGATTAATAAAGTTTTAATGATGACATTTAACACCCAATTTCTGAAACAATATGATTGATTTGTTCAACATGCATCACCAACTGAAACCTTTTCTAACTAATACAAAAAAATTTATGTAATAGTGCTCAACAAGAATTAACATAATTATTTAATTTCAGGCCCCCTATGGACCCTAATGTAAAGGGTATTCCAGACTTCTGGTACACCATATTTAAGAATGTTTCAATGCTCTGTGAAATGATGCAGGAACATGACGAGCCTATCCTTAAATGCTTGCAGGACATTAAAGGTAATATACACATTCTGTTAAAATAATGGAATAAAAACTTAATTTAAAAATTAAATGATGACACACTTACACCACTTTCTGAAAAATCAATGACTGATTTGTTTAACATGCATCACCAACTGAGGCTTTTTTACAATTTATCAAACACTGACAATACCCCCATGATATAACTGTTTCTAACAAATGGTTTTTGCTCAACAGTGCAAATGCATGAAGATCCAATTGGCTTTACACTGGAGTTCCACTTCTCTTCCAATGACTACTTTACAAATACAGTCCTCACTAAGGAGTACTCCATGAAATGCAAGCCTGATGATGATAGTCCGCTGGAGTTTGAGGGACCCGAGATTTATTCTTGTAAGGTATGTTAAAAACAAGATTAAAATCCATCCTTTTCTAAAATGGTATTAGGTTGTCATCGTTTTTCCTGTTGCAAAAAAAATACATATTTGTACTTTGTAGTGGAAGTTGAAGTCGGTAGTAAAAAAAATAAAAAATGTAATATTTCGAGATTAATCCCTGGAGGTTAATGAAATATTGGTTTAAGAAGCTTCATATCACATCAGTTGTGCAGTATTTTGGTCACCGAACCTCATCATACAATTGTTGCTCATGCATAAAGCAAGGATGTGTAAACAATTGCTGATGTAACAGCAAATTATAAATAAGTTTAATGTAATAACTACTTTCTCTATAAAGCAGAATTTGAAGCTTCAAATTCTCCAATGACCTTGGGTCCCTGCAATGAGTATTGTGTAAAAACTCGAAAATAAGTATTTAGTGGGCTGATGTGTGTAGCGTTGTATAACTACCAACAATTTTAATGCAGGGATGCGAGATCAACTGGAAAAAAGGCAAGAATGTCACAGTGAAGACAATAAAGAAGAAGCAAAAGCACAAGTCCCGCGGCTCTGTACGCACTGTCACTAAGTCTGTGCAGGCCGACTCATTCTTCAACTTCTTCTCGCCTCCTACCATGCCTGATGACCCTAACTCCACACTCGCCTCGGATATTCAGGTATTTGCCTTTTTTTGTGTGATAAAATAATAACAGTATTTATTTTCCATTAACATTTTAATTATTTGATGTTTGGTAAAGTCACAGTTGTTTTGTAAAAGAGGAACAAACTATGTCATATAAACTGTAAATGTTCAAGTTATGAACAAATACAAGTATAGCAATGTATTCCTGGCGTATTTCCTTATTGAAATTTGTTTATGCAATATAATTTCTTGTTTATACTGTTCCACTTTTTCTCCAAGCTGATGTTATTTGTTTATTTTGCCGTAATTCGTAATGTTAACAAACATGCATTGAACGTTGCCTTCCTTATCACAGCTTTTGCGTTGCGTTTGTCATGAGATAATTTTAGGAATCACTGAACTATGTTTGTAACATCTTGCCACAATTGACATGCAAGCGCCTCTCAGGTTAAAATTCAAATGCTGATCACAGCACTGCTGTGGTGCATAGCGAGATATGTTGTTTAGATTCTATTAACTTCTAACATGAAGTAGGTTAGGTTTTCACGGGCAGATTTCCGCAACTCCACGACGAGGCGCGTATTTTGCGTTGGTGGGAATAAAGGCTATTCGAGCCCTAACCTAACCCTAACTCCCCGAAGAATCCCAGTAACCCCTTCACGTTACCGACGATCTCGGAGAGTGACCCTGGCGAACCAAGGTACTTAGCCCGGTATTCTGCAACCCCCTGGCAGTCCAGAAGTATATGGGTTGCTGTTTCCTCTGCTTCCATGCAAGCTCTGCACAGTCGGCTGTCTGTAGCACCTATAGCAGAAAGGTGTTTGTTAAACGAGCCATGCCCGGTGATAGCCCCGGTTGCCACTCGTAGCTGACGCTTGTTCAGCCGGAGTAGCATCTTTGACAACCGGCTGTTGATGGCGGTGAGTGCCGCCCTCGTCTGCCGGCAATCTTCATGGCTTGCCCATATGAAATGAAGTAACTCTACAGCATACAAAATTCTATGTAATTTCACCCGCGGTTACTGCTCAGCGCCTAATTCCTTAGATCCAAGACAAGGTTTTTAAAATTCGACTAATAATTCCAGGGTATGTTTTGGTATAGGTAGTAATTGTATGTTACAGGCGCTGCTAACAGCAGACTTCGAGATCGGCCACTATATTCGCGAGCGGGTAGTGTCGCGCGCTGTGCTCTTGTACACCGGCGAGGGACTTGACGACGACGACGATGATGATTATGAGGAGGAGGTCAGTAGCACGCTTTGACATTTATCTGTGTATATACAGCATTAGGTTTAATATACCATAAACTTTACAAGAGGTAGTGCAAAATTATGAAAGATCTTAAGATTTTGGTAAATATCCCAATATCTGATGTACAATGAACATGCACTTTCGTCAGATACAGATAGATGTATCCTTTTATATTTCTTGAAATATGTTTTATGGTATACTAAAAATATTGTTGTACCAACTTACAATAGAGGTGTGTTGGCGTTAAATAGGGTCTGTAGTTTACTACATAGTCAATAATTTACAGTAACATTAACTAATGTTTGCTAACAGTGTAACATAATATTTGTGTTGAGAAACCAATAATAAATCTAACAGACCCCATTTAGTGTAATATGGACACGGAATGTAATTACATATAACACTAGTTACTACAACAACAATGGACGATAATGCCGAATTAACGTTTCAAAATTAAGAAAGTAGTGCAATCAAAAATATAGCTGTTTTCTGTTTATGCAGTATTCTTGATTGAGCTAAGCACCACAATATGTACATAAGAAATACAAAGTTTATAAAATACTACTATTTACAAGCTTGTGTGCATAAATTCAATAAAAGTGAATTCTACAGCCATCTAGCAGCTCTTTGAGGTGACAGTTTCAACCTTGCATGGTAGAAGTTTTTTCTATTGCTTGCTTAGCTAGTTTAGTACTGGGTGTGCTAAACCTGTTGATTTTTGCTCCCTCCTCCCATTCCTCCCATATCAGACGAAGGTACAGTATATATTCTAAACCCTGCTCCCCTTATATTTATATAAAACTCGGTAACAAAGCGTTCTAAACTGCGTGCACGTGCGTTAGTTGTAGGGTAAGGAGTATACAGTATCTACGTCTCGTGGGTGAACGTTGAATGGTGGCTGCACAAACAAAAGCGGTCTATTTGGTTTCAGGAGGATTCCACAGACTTTGGTTGGTCAGACTCTGGGACGGAGGAAGTGTCCGATGCGGAGGATTGATGCAAGACAGTTGTTCCACTGCCCCTAGCGTTATAATATAGTAGCATCACACGATAACAGATACGGGCCCACGATGCTCTCGGACGATGGTCGTGGGCCCTTAGCGGCTCGTGCTAAACACGAGCTCTGCGTGCTTAGTCTATATCGCGATCATATCAGCCCATATCTTTTTAAAATTTTACCAAAAAGTAAATGGATTGCCAAACGAGGCGTTGAACGAATACTCTGAGACGCGTTAGGTTAATGTCCTATAAATCCTAGTATTTGTATGGTAGAATATTTTACAATAATAAACTTCTCGCATTATTACCTCATTCTATGCATGGTTTATCCGTGAACAGATAAATATGTTTTAGAGTTGATGTTTGTTCTCGGCCCTGAGGGGTGTGGACAGTGCGAGAAGTGTAAGGTGCCTTCATTATAGATGTATAATGCATGTTAACTTGTTAGATGTCTACGACAACTATTTTGCATTTCTAGATTAGTTATACATATAACTTGTTTTTTATTTATTATTATACAGTAATTATAGTGTGTATTTTTGTGTACGAATTTTACATGTTCGTTTGAGTACTTTGAAATTTCATGTGATATTAATTACTATTCTCTAAGGCTTATATTTAAAAGTTTTCTATAAACGAAATTGAAGTACTGTCATTCCATTGAGACGCTAGTTGATCCCCTCGCAACAACCGTACGCTACGGATGTCTACCCAGGAATTGAATTCGTTGAATCTCTTATTAGTGCCAAAATGCATTTTTACATCGTCACTTAACATCGCCAACTGTGATCTATCCGATATGTATTTTTAATAATAATATAATTTGACAATAGTTAGGTCGGATGATAGATGTATATTTTTTATTTATGTATACTTCTATTGAAGAAAGCATAATAATGTCAATGTATAGCAGCTCGTCAGGTAGTTTTTCTATATCGGTAATGGCTTTGTTTTTGGCATGATGTCTTTATGATGACATTAAAATTGTATGCTTTTTACCCGAGTGTGTTTTATTTATTATATCCTTATTTGCATGCAAGTTTGTCGAGAATGCAGATGGTTGCAGAATTCACGTTCAATGTTGTCTAAGGTATGGAGATGTGGTCATCACTAATAAGATGTAATGTTGACGTAATGTTGGCGTTGTCAGGAGGAGGAGGAATGTTCGACGGAAGAGAGTGAAGACGAGGAGCCGGCGCTGAGGAGACGAGGCAAGCGAGCAGTGAAGGGGGGCCCACAGGACAACCCCGCCGAGTGCAAGCAACAGTAACGCTCGCTAGCCCTGACTTACTCTTGAGGTCTGTTTATACGTCGGTACGCTACGTTGGTGATGAACTATCCAGCCCTCGCTACATTACATCCCGCCTTATAATAAACTCAATTCATTTCTGTTCAGAATCTCTTGTTTCAATTTGGCAGTCAATTCCACGGGACTTGTAGTGAGAGGCGATGTTCCTCATTCAGGTCTATTAAATTTAGTTATTGTATGTATACGCATCTGGTACTCTGAAATTATGTTGCAAGGCTCTGAATTAATTTGTCTCCAGTAAAATATTGCTGTGTCATTTTCGGATTGTCCCAATGTTCAGACTAGATTTTCGTGGCCATAAAAGTATTTAGTACATTTAAAAAAATTGATCGACCTTATTTTTATGCACTTAAAAATTGCAGGAACTGAAAATCTAGTATAGGATGCTTGTTAGAAATACGTAAGGTAAGCATTGGACTGAGAAGCCTTGCACGAACTCGCGTAACGTCAACTTTCCTGCACATTCCTTAACACATTAAACTTTTAGGAATGAATAGGCATTTCGATTCGGTGACGATAGTTTATTTGTCTGGTCGACGTACTCGAAAGCTGTCTATATAGTCAAATTCCAAATTTACATGGCCACAGTCGTCTCCTCTTCGAAGCAGTCAGAAGTATAGTTCCGCCTTTAGGTTCTCTTAATTTTTATTGTCCATTGTTATTTTATTATCGATTTGGTGCTTAAGGCATAGCTAGGTTAGTACGACTTGTGATGTAGTTACGCTGCCTGTTAACTGTTCGATTTAACGGTCTATAAGACAGTAATTAATGTTATAATGTTATTTGTATTATGCGCCGATTATACGGCGTTACCGCCCGTAATTTAGCCACTGCTAAGGAGATTGCGACAAGAATTGGTTACACGACGTGCAAAATTTAATATCGATATAAGTGTTATGTTGTTGGTACATTGAGCATCAATAAGATTGTGAAGGCTGTATTGGTTCTTTTAATATTATAAACTATAATAATGCTCTCGTCGCGTACACCAGCTGTAGGATATTTGTACACATAACATTTTTAAATAAATTTAATAATGAAAAATGTTGTTTTTATTTCATGATTTTGTGCGTTTCCTTTCATTATCATATCATAGGCGTGGGCGTACTCCAGCAGGAAAGTGACTCCTAGTGTTATGAGTGGATCGTATAATTCGTCCGTAATCTGCTGTGAATGTGCACCGCATAACAAATTGTGCATGTTGTCGTTTTAGAAAAAAACGGAAAAAAATATTCCAGCTGGAGTAACGTTGTTCCAGCAGGACGGTTCAAAACAACGTATGTTGTTCCAACATATGGTGTTTTGAATTTGTTTATATTTGTTTATAAAACAGATTTAGAAAAAATTGTAGGGTTTAAAAGATAAAAATATAAACGTCAAATACGCTTATTAGGTCTTAGCTCGTAAGGAATGCACTTTGGGGTCTAGATTTTCACGTTATACAAACCTTGTAAGTGTCTGCAACATGTTGCCAAGTAATGATGTTCCGTTAGTAATTAAAGAGTTATAGGACAATTTACCATGAATACACCACTGTTTACAAAGCAGTCAAATATCACGACGTTCTAAAGGAATTGCATAGTAAAATGTACTCCAATAATTAGTGTATTAATTCAACTACTTACATGCAACATTTCATCTCATTAAATTCAGTAATTAAAGAGAAACTATTAAAATATAATACATAACCCGACCAAGTTCAGATGGCTACAAAAAAGTGCGGCCGTGCAATATATTTAGGTAACATTCTAAAATTTACAGTATAATACCGGTATTGAATTTGTACAGGTGATAACACAATTGTTGTTTCGATATAATTTATAGGTCATTTATTTTTCTACACCTGCTTTTTTAAATGTATTTGACTAAGACATTAAGTACTATTTACGTAGGTACTTTATTTAAGTATGCGCTTGAGACTTGCGTCAGTATATGATATTACCGTTGTACTGGTAGTGACTTATGTATGTATGCATTTTAAGTCTATTGCTGTCTCTAACCAATGACAGAGTATGTTTAGCAAGCGTTTGTTAACGTTAAGTTTTTATGAACAAAAGACTAGTCATGACAAGCGCCTCAGCTGCGCTCCCGATACGCTCAAAATACATGCGCCTGTGCCGCACATGAGTTATATGCCAAGTTCTGCCGTTACTGGGGCGCGCGCCCCAGGGATTGTCATGACTAGTCCCTAAGAGGGTTTGAAATTTTGAGGTTATTTTGTGTATTTTCATTCATTCATATGCTCACGGCTGTTGTCCCAGAAGGGGTAGGCAGAGGTGTGACATTTCTGTGACACCCACATTTCGCAGATTTTTGGGTTTCTACGTAATAGGTGGCGAGAAATAAATAATAAATACATAATTATTTCATGTAATTAAAAATATTTTTGTACACGGATGTTTAATTAGAGAAGTACTTGTTAATTGATTTATCGTAGATAGTGGCGTTATTATTAAAAAAATATTTTTCAATCAAGAAATAGTTGTTTTATTTTTTCCTAACGCTTGTGTACGCAACTGTACCATATTAATAAATACTATACTGGAAGGTTAAGAACGTTACTTAGATATATGGCACGGCCGCTTTTTTGTAGCCTGCTTTGTCAGTATTTTGTTTCTCTTTAATTACTGAATTTAATGAGATGAAATTTTGCATGTGAGTAGTTGAATTAATACACTAATTATTGGAGTAACTAGTAACTAATTTTTGGACACACTTTTGTTCTTCTAAGTCCTTGGATTAAAAAAAATTCCGCCAGGACAACGTTCGCCCAGCGGAATCAGTTTTTAGCGAATTTCTCCACAATGGCTGCATGCACAATATTTTTTTTTTACCATACACAAATACGACATACACTAAATATCTGCATAATTAAAATCTTTAAATTCAACAACATTCCGCTGCGCGAACGCACACTAAATATTTAGTACTAGCAGCGCTCCGCGGTTTCACCCGCGTAAGTCCCGATCCCATGGGAATATCGGGATAAAAAGTAGCCTATATGTTAATCCAGGTCTCCAGTTATCTACACACAAGTTTTATCGCTATCGGTTAAGTAGTTTTGGCGTGAAAGAGTAACAAACATCCATACATTCATACATCCTCATATACTTTCACGTTTATAATATTAGTAGGATTTATGAAATGCAAATGGTCTCGTTATTTTTTTAATTAACATTTCCTATTTTAGAAAATAATGAATCTACTCTTCTAGGTAAGTATCTCACCGACATCAGTTAAGTTCGTGCCAACCATGGCATGTGGTGAGCACGTCAAATATAGCATTTGGAAATGTTTTTAATTATCGTTTTCCTACTAATAAATGAGATTAATTGAAGGAATGAAATAAATATACCTTTGAATACTATACAAATAATAAATTATTGTAGTTTTAAATAACATCGAAAAAAAGTTATTTTTGTTCATTTTTTATTCCAAAAATATGTTTGTCGGTAATCGCCGACGGGAATTTCGTTTGTTAGCTATAACCGACCGTGGCATCCAAGAGTGTGACGACAGCTGCAGAGTTCTCACTCTTCTAAACATGCGTTTTAGAGGAACTCGTAAACGGGGAATCTTATCCTACAAAGTGCACACATGGAGTGGCCTAAACTACACCAGTTTATTTTTGTCTAAATATTTGCCACTCCCATCTTGGCAGAAAATTACTCAGGGTCTTCAGTGAAGCAAGAAATGAACGAGGCCATAGGAGATGTGTTGTGATGTATGGTGGCGGTCTTACCATTTGGACTATGGCACGGCCGTACCTAACATCCTTTTCTCGTTACCATTTAGGGCATTTTTGACCCCTGTAACTGAATTTTCAGAGACCAAAAGAGCATAGTAAGGTGTATTCCCAAATTCCATTCAATTTGTACTTTATGAACTATCGCAAGTCAAATCCGTTAATTTTGTCACCGACTTGCTTCACCGATCATCAAAATTCTAAGGTACCTACCTACTTCTAGCTGGCACACATGACGTGGTGCAATCTCAGGCAAGTGGCAAATTATTCTGTATTATTCGTATTAGTCGTTTTTAAACGAAACGAGTATTTACCCATAAAAATATGGGTAGTGACAGTCCATTCAGATGGTCACTTTGCGCCTAAAAATGTTGCTAGTTAACAAATTAGCTAACAATGAGATCTCAACTTTTTGCGGTAGAACTGAGTTGCGTTGCGAGACTTTTTTACATGTTACGTTACAATGGCATTCGATTTTAAAAATAAATTCGGACTCATGGATACCTACACTAAATGCTATAATCATATCTAGTGTTGGAAATCAATAATGAATTCGCAAAATGGCAATTAAAGCGCCTATGATGTGTGCGTTACTCCAGCAGGAAAGTAGCTTCTATAGTGATATGAGTGGGACGTATATTAGTGCGTAAACTGATATGTAGGTACCACCTACCTATATAAAGTATTTCAAATAGAAAATACATTTTGAACAAAAGTGAGTACATATTTGAAATAAATCACATCTCTGCCTAAATGATATCGAAAAATGTAGGTACTTACAGATAAATAGTTTACGACTTGCTCAAACT
Organism: Callimorpha dominula; assembly: GCA_949752705.1. Taxonomy (NCBI): domain Eukaryota; kingdom Metazoa; phylum Arthropoda; class Insecta; order Lepidoptera; family Erebidae; genus Callimorpha; species Callimorpha dominula. The sequence goes on along the minus strand of OX457010.1, from coordinate 8,098,982 downwards.
ATTTTTATGAAATAAAAACTTTCGTGAGTAGTATTCATAATAATTAGGGATATAGCGAGAGAAAAATATTTCGTACCGCGAAAAATACGAGAAGCCATAGAAATAAGTCTTAGTCCGAACTTCAATATAGACAGTGGGTGGGCATTGCCTTCAGCCTGGCGACCGGCCTTGAAACCTACGCCCCACGAGACAGTTACGGCTCCAAACAGTGGCACAGTGAGTTCAGTATGTACCAAAGTGCCTATGATAAAAGACTTCGCAACACACAACGCAACTGAAACGCGACGTTCGTTATGAGTTTATGACAAATGAATCGTTGGGCCAGACGCCAATCTGGTCTGGCGCTTGCACGCAACGCGGTAGGACGCCTCACTCCTTGATAAAGGGCCCCCGTCGGGTACGAAACTAGTAGGGCATCCTAGAAGCATTAATTTAGTTTATCCTGACCTCACCTGCCCTGTGAATATCTGTAATCTTGCAAGTTAAATTGCCGATTTAATTACATTTCTAATGAACTAAATATTACATTTACGACACTAGTACAGTAGGTGAAACGAACATTAATTTTTGACTGTTGCTGCAAGAGAGTTACCAGGAGATGATTCAGTATTTTAATCATTATACCTAATGAGTTAATGACTAAAGCTACTTACAAAAATTTAGTCTATCGTTGACTACGTCTAAGTCGTGCAGTACACTTGAGTAATGACATGTTGCCGCTAAGGCTGGATGATAGCGATGAGCGTTGAATGAACGGACTACTTAATTCGACCGTCGACGTCTAATTAACGAATCAACGGTTCATCAATCTACTAGTTGAATCATTCAACTAGACGATTGACGGCGTCTACGGCTAACTAGTACGTTGAACCGTTCACGTCCACTTAAAACGCGACGACCGTAGACAGTCGCATCGTTCATTCGTCCGTTGAAATAACAAGTTTGAGTATTGGTATTGGGCTCTGTTTCCGCAACTTTGAGTATAAAAACAACAAGCGAATTTGAACTCTAATCTTAAAAGATAGAGTTTAGATTGAATAGTAAAATGAAGATAATGATTATCGTACAGAATACATAATAGTACCAGTACAGAAGGACCTCTTCGCAATACCATTTAAATAAATAGCGACTCTTGCTCTGACATTATAAGGTGCAATTCAGATCGTACACCGCTAATTCCAAATGGGTTATAATAACCTAAAACTTGCCTCTCTTTCTATCGCATAACTCTTATCTGTTCTGATGCCGTTAAGGTTGTCTTCTGTAAGAAGAATTAATCTAAATATTTAATAATCAGTTATGTGCCTATTACTTTATTTCTGTGAACAAATTAAGTTTTAAATAAACCTAGGCTAGGTATTTACTTAGTAGTACCTACGTAGATGTAACTTATATTAAAGAAAACTATTTTATTTTACAATCTCAATCAATACTTTAATCTCTAAGAAGATAGGCATTTGCCAAACGTTAGTGTGTACCTTTGAATGAAACTTTCTCTTTTAGGTGTTTAGCTAGGTAGGTATATGCAAATCAGATCGAACCCTACACTTATAACACCAGCTATCTGTCAGTGAAAGTCCCGTGGAAATCGGTCCACCTTTTCCGTAGATTAGCCGGAACAAACAGACAGACAGACAAAAACGTGAAATTTTTTTTTTGGTATAAGTACCGTGTAAACATTCAGATGCATTTGATTAGTAAAAAACTGTCATTAAGACATTACAAACGGACACTTCAAATTTATTTATTTACTAGCAGTTCCCACGCGGCTTCGCTCGCGTATTTATATATTTTGAGCGGAACCCTCATTCTTTTTCCAAAATCAAAGTAGCATAAGTTATTCCTTTTAACGTCAGCCATTTACCAGTGAAAGTCCCGTGGAAATCGGTCCACCTGTTCCGGAGATTAGCCGAAACAAACAGACAGACAGACAAAAATTGTAAAACATGTTGTTTTGGTTTATGTACCGTATATACGTCCAAATGTACTTAGTAAAAAGCGGTTATTTTAATATTACAAACAGACACTCCAATTTTATTTATTTCTATAGAGTATAGATGTATAGATAGATGTGTATCAGTTGTTGTGTTCCTAATAAATAAATATACTTACATATAACTATACTGATTATAACTAATAATATAATCTAACTACGTAAATACGGGAAATGTAATTCGTAAGCGACGAACGGACGAAGCGACGTAGCACGAGAGCGAGTATCAAAGTAACGTGCTACCTGGCCAGCGCGTGGCAGCCCACTGAATTTCGCACGACTCATCGACGCTGCTGCTAGGTACCTGTAGCTTCATACCTACTACCTAACCGGAGTGGGCCTGGTAATGGTAGTTTTGAGTGTGTGTGTTCGTACAAGGGTATTTTTTTAATAAACTTTCTGTTCATTTTACCTATTTGGTTCATTGACCTGTATTTAATGTTAATTTCAACTTGATGCCTCCATGGGTTCCTGAGAAAAGGGTGTTGGCAGACAGACAGACGGACAACAAAGTGATCAAGTGTGTTGTTCCCCAAACAGATGTTATAACATCTGTGCGTCTTAACATACCTAAGGGTCGAACGAAGTTAAGACATGCATAATTTTGTGTAAATATGTCGAGTAATATGTTGCAGAGGTTTTTATAAGGGTTGACGCCAAGGCTGGTGTTGTTTGTAATGTATTGTTAATAAAAAACTCACTAATTTACAATATCAATTTATTAACTTTCAATGATTATAACAATTTATTTATCACGATTTGTCTTTACGATGCAATCAGATCTGGGGTTTATAATTTATGTTTCGTAAAAGAATCGGGTATATTCTATGGCATCAAAGATGTTTGAAACACCGTCAATCACGTCAAACAGCTGCCTAAATTAAACAATAAATAAAGTTTAGCCATTATGGTGCAGATATGTCGGGATCTACATATTGCTGATAACTATACTGCTACTGCCATAAAATACACCTGACGCATTATGTAAATAATAACATCAAAATTTCATGCTAAAAATAATAAATGACTTCAAGACATTATGGCTTTTGCAGCCAGTACTTGATGAACATATTTGTACTAAACCAATATTTTATGATTTTATTAAGTACGGTATTTGTTGATATTGATGTTTAACATAACTGAGGCATCTCACTAACTATTACCATTACATTACTTGAACATTTTTTAATATTCTTACTGTTTTGTTCACTTTACAGGCTAATGGATGACGGAAAGTTCCTAGACCTGAAGCTACGTCAGTCATAGGACTCGTAGGCCACATCTACGCAAACAAGTCATTAATATTACGACAGGAGTTAAACACAACGTGACGTCACGTCACAATTTAATAATAAAAAAGACGGAAGAAAACTGAATATTAAAATCCATACAAAAATTTGAGCCATGCGTGGTGTTCAGTCTGAAAACGTTCATTTAGCACCATGTTTGCCTTACAAATAATTCTACACATACAGCTAAAGGTCAATAATATCGCTATCATCTACGCGAACAAGGGAATGATGCGATACGGTAAACTCTTGTTAATTGTAACTTAATTTGCGTTATTTATTGCACTAGTAAAATGGGTTAGAAATATAGTGTTCCTGAAAACACGGACTAAACACTATGGCAACTAACTTGACATAATTAGTTTTTTAAACCAGACAACAAATCAAATATTTTCTAAATAATTAAACGGTCTTAGTCGCAATTCTATTACATGCAGTATATAAATATAGTATACTAGTACGACTTATTGCTCAAATGTATAAAAAACGAATACCTGATATTTTCTTTAACGCCATTTATACTAATATAATCACAACATAAACTGAGCGTTCATCATTTGAAACTAATACATATTCAATTAATGATAATACAAGTCCATAGTTAGAGTCACAAGCAGATGAGAATAAAACAAAATATATAAAATGTATGCTAACATTTAGTGTGTTGAAATTCAATATAGTCAAGTCCTAATTAACAAGCATGATTATAGGCAGTAGGCAATCATGATAGGTATTTGATTTGAAAAAATATGATAAAATTGCAGTGCACAAAATAACTTTCAATAAATCCCCATTTTAATAATGTAAAAAAATGTCATGTTTAGAAATTCTGAATAGGGACATTGGATTGCAAAAAACAACATTCCAAAAACGGACAAAATACTTAAAAATGTCTTACATAATACTATAAAAATATTTTGAAACAAATAGTTTAAAAAATTATGTAAATTGTCTATACAAGCAATATTTAATAGGTATCTAAATATACAGATGAATGTCTTTAATTCTCTTGTAAAATGTATGTATGTAGGTACCTAATTCTTGAAATAGCACATATAAAATACAAAAATAATATGGCGATTTTTGGCACTTGGCATTTTACCGTTGACTTTTGTATATATAGCTGCTATTAAAAGAAAAATGATGAAATTGACTAAATAAATATGAAGATTCTACAACAATGTCAACCAACACATTTGAGACATTATTACTAAGTCATATCGATTGGGCAGTTCTTCTTTCTCGCGAAAGAGAAAAAACTGATGCCTTATTCTTTGCGAACACGTTGTCTTACCATAATCGTAGAAATGTAATGATTTACAACAACGTTATATTTAGAACTAATATGTTTAATAGAATAGTCAAACACGTTTTCGTATGATTTGGACAACATGACGTGTTATTTGTAACATGGCGAAATCAATTCCCGAAATTTTTCGAGTCACAAAAATTTAAGATCAAAATCTTAGAACATAAAATGTACTGTCAAATGATCGATCACAGAGTCCTGATTTGACATTTTGTTATAAATGAAGTACATAAATAGTATACCAAAATTACTGAATACAAAAATTACTAAAAGTGTAGTCAAACTGTAACAACCGTGAAAAAAGAAACATGTTTGAGGGAAAATAAATATTGAAGTACACGCACACAGTTTAATGATATAACCGAGATTTTCACCAAGACAGCTTTGGAAAAGGACGAAGCGCGCTTTTAGACTTTAGATTAGGACCATCCTATTAGTTAAAGTATCATTCGCACAAGGCATACAAAACTTCACTGTTGAATACAAATTGTAAAAATACTACCATTATAATAATTTCGGATGCAAGTGGGAGATCTAATTATTATAAGTAATTCATTTTTATTATTTATTAACTCAAATCATTTTACAAAATTGACATCATTAGGTCAGTTATAGTTAGTAATTGGCTACATAGCCTTTTTGGCTTTAAAATTGACTTCATCATACTTATAAATAAACAAAAATATTAGTCGATTACGCCATAAACTTTCCATAAGCCGTTTTTATGCATCACATATTGTTAACCAAAATACTGTTGTCTTTTTACTCCACTCTTTTGTTTGATAGTATTAACTATTATTCTTGACGTCAGTTGATAACGATATATGATGTACTATAAGCGGAGTTGAGTGGTTATAGACTGAACGTGTTAGGATACTCCCGCAGGTTGTTGGACTACGCACATATTTCTACAGACCAAATCGTGTACGTACTGAATTAGAACTCTCTCAGCGATTCTTATAAATATGGTATTACATCAAAGCCTCTTAAGAAAAAGGAACAGAGAACTTATTTGAATAAAATGTGCAGTTTGTATTCGATTGGTCTGTCATATGTCTTTCTTGTGCAGACACAGACTTCAAAATCCTTATGAGCTAGACTTAAGTCGTGTAAAAATCCCTGCGTATTAAGGAAATCAGAGTCCGTGTTTAAGGTATTACAATAATTTAGACTCACCCTATGTTTTATAATATATTTGAGAAATTTTAACAAAAACCAAGACCTGCTCGTGCAAGAAAACTCGTTTCTTAGAATATTATTTTACAAAAATATGACACCAATATTAAATAGATGCACTATTCAAAATTTCTTCTTGATGAGCGTCAATTCAAAAAGAAATCTTCAACTATTTCCACAACTATGTACACAATTTCTACTGACCTTTCCTAAAGTTGGCTTCGTCCTGCAGAAGTGTTATTATATTGTGGTATTATGTAACATGTAGTGGTGGGTGTCACGCCGGTGTTTTAGTCTTCTTGCCAAATGGCAGATGGAGGCGACGCTTGCGGGGTTTAGGAACACCTTCGTCGTCCATTAACGAGGAATCTGTTGATTCTTCCTCGGGAGGCGTGTTGCTTGATGGTGTCGCTACGTCTGAAATCGTAGTCATGAACACAATAAGTTTAAGTACAGTTTGTTGTGCTAGCTGGAATTTATATATACATATATTATGTGAAACATTTGTTAAATATGACTAAATTAAGTACAATCACAGATAAGAGGATAGTTACTACGCAACAAATACATCACTTCTATACAAAAGCGAAAATACTGTTACAAAGTCTAACCCGCGGGCGCCATATATTGTCGAGTAGAGGAGGTGATAAAAGGTTACGACTACCTAAGTTGAAATGCACGCCATCTTTTAACGGAAAGCGAAACTAGTAGCCTATTTGTAGAATGTCCTACATTATATTAGAAAACTACAGAATGGTTTCGAGTTTTCGGGAAATATCAGGATCTCTCTACGAAATAACGTTCCGGGTATATAATATACTCATGAATTGCGGTATAAAGAGAGTTTTAGTTTTTTTAGTAGTACGAGTAAACTAGTGGAAATATAAGTGTGACGTACAAGTGATTATTTAAATAGTGAGAATAGAAAATTGTGTCTATTTTGGTTATAAATTGGTGTAACTTTCTAATCCCGAACCTCAGCTCGTAACAATACCTACGCTATATTAGCCAACAACATTTTAATAATAATACCTGGCGTTAGCTGCAACTAGAAATATACCTTCTGTAAGCGCTAACATCATGTAGCTTTAAATGTTCGCGCGTCATCGAGCAAACGCACTAGGATTGGACAAATATGATAAAAAAAAAGGAAAGAAAGTGATATCGCCTCTAACCGTAGTATGTTCCTTAACATAAATTTGAAGGCTAGAAACAAGTCTTTTTAGAATAAAAAAAAAATTAATAAACATTTTTTTACTACAATTACTTAACCTACAAACGAAAGTCTACAATTAACCTTCTGGATGCAAGTATGAAAAATAAAAGCGTAATTGGTTGCTTTAAAACGACTAGAAACAATATTCAGCTACCTGATATTGTTTATACCGCGTGGAGTTCGTATCCGCGCGCGCTATCGTGAATTTATTATATACGGCTCAACAGTCTACATCTACAACATACACTAGGCCGATAAGTTTAATACCTACTTTTGAATTAGTTAGTACATTATGGGCATTAAACAGTATTTTATTAAGCTAGCTTAAGTCAATGAGCCACAAATGTGACAGGTAAGTTGGTAAGTAATATTACTCGCGCATCTTCACGACAGTGGCGAGTATAAAAATAATATCAACGTACTGGATTTCACTGAATGCATTTAAGTATCAACCGGTTTGTACTGCAAGGGTGGCGCAGTGGTTACTTACACAAGTTATAGAAGCTTACCCTCAGAGAGCGTCTTTTGTTTAGTAAAGGGAGTCCTAGGTGGAGGTCGCGGGTCGTCTAGCGCCACGCCATCCGTACTGCGCGAGCGGATCATGGGCGCAGGCGCGGGCCCCGGCCCCGCAGGGCCCCCGCTGGGCCCCACGCCGGGCCCTGCGGGGGGCAGGGGGCCCGCGCGTCGCGGGGGCGGGAGAGGCGCGCCACGCAGCGAAGCGCGTAGCGTTGGTTGGGAAGCTGAGTGTATTGCGCGAGTTAACTCCGATTCACCTGTCCAGTTGGTACTGGAAATTAAATTACATTATTGATAACTTGTAAAGATTACAAGCCAAAACTAATAAGTAGGTATGTATCACATTTTTAAATCCATATGCTAATCGATTGTCAGAAACAATGACAGATAATGAAATTGAAATACGGAGACTTAAATAAGTTGTATGTAAACAAAGCGTACTTTAAGTAAAACTATTCATACTAACTTATCGCCTCCTAGGACGAAGTGCACTTGTTCCCTATTCTGTTCGACAGCCGGACTCTTACGCAGATCGTTATAGGATGCTCTGACCCTCCTCTCGTCTAAAGCTGCTCGTTTCTCTTCGGCTCGTCGCTCGAGTCGATCCAGTTTTTCATCCTGCCACCTCTCACGAGCTTCCTGGGCAAGACGCTCTTCTAACTGCAATCTATAACACATGTCGAATCTTAAAGGCAAAATGCAAAAAATCCTGGAAAACGCGACCATCTTCTACTTAAAAAAATAGCTTTTCATAAAGAAAGGTAGACAACAAATAACTTTAAAGAATTAAAAAAATACCCTACTTCAAATTCAATATCTTTATTTCATAAAATTGATAATCAATTATTTGAAATAGTCGATTTAATAAACAACTATTAAAATTCAAAATTATATATTAACACACACAGAGTCACCACAACAATAGTTTGCTCCTACAAACGTCAAATTATCAAAGAAAAAAAAATGGATAACATAATATCACATCTGCCTGTTTCAATCTATAACCTAAAACCTAAATAACTATAACTTACCTAGCTTCAGCGAGTCTTAGGTCCAAAGGATAATGTGGGGCGTCAGCTTCACTGCCTGACGAGTCATCGCGCCACAAGAAATTGTCTGCAGCTACTATCATTAAAAAACACATGAAAATACTTCAAAGCAAGCGAGGATGTCTGTTAAATATTTATTATATTATTGATGAAAAAGCGTGTTCTATAACCTAACAAGCATGTATGAAATAATACAATTAAAATATTAAAAAAATATAAATAAAAAACTACTATAATAAGCACTACTACGGTTATTTATTTATTCATAACAATCACTTACCTGCAAAAGGTGCAGAGGAAAATGTTGCTAGATAAACACTGATCAAGCACAATTACTAATATAAACTAGAATATTGGAAAATTTGGGCAACACTGACGGAAGCTGGGAGTGGGAGGTGGCGGCTAAATAAAACAAATTCACAATCGTTCAAAAGCTTTCAAACGTGCATAAGAGTCAAAATCGACTAAATAATCTACTAAACAGGTCAAACCAGAGTCAAATGAAAGCAATGACCTACTAATTAACAACTAATCTAATACACAGCATTATAATATAACAAGCAGATTATTTGTCATATTTTAACATATCAAGCGTTGTACGTGTTTTAAAAGTTTTAATTTTTAAGTTTAAGTGCAAATAAAATTTTATTACCCATACATTTTTTTACATTTTAACGTTGAAATATTAGTTAACAACCATGCATAGGGAAGGGAAAATTAAAGAAAACCCACACCAATAAGAGATATTATGTACAAAGATAAAATTTGTATTATTTCATACATGCTTTCCTTAACTGAATATGTTCTCATACAAAAAAAGTATTTAAATACCTTATTTATATGCCTGAAAGCTTCCTACGGATTGTGACGAGACATATTTTCAAAAAATACGATTTATTAAATAAAACAAATACATACAACTGATACTTATAACTAGCAATAATAAATAACAATATTGTAGACTTAGTATTAATGTCACTACATTGATAAAATTAAAATCTACATCAGGAACTCGACTAAAATGCGACTATCTTATTGATGATCAAACAAAAAATCGATGTGTAGATACAAATTTAAACTAACCAACGACTATTTATGGTCTAAGCAAGATAAACATTTCGATGGCGCACAAAAAGTAAGTTACGTCTTCAATCAAATACCTACGTAATATTAAAGTTAATTATCATTATGAAATTTCATAATCGACTAAAATAACCAACCATATTGATACAATAATCCTTTAAGTACAGAAACCAAGAATCTCTGTTTATATGATATAAACTTTGAGCACTGTTTTAACAATTTTAGGTACTTCGCTATAAAAATAACTTAATTAGTTAATATTTAGTTTAAGCAAGCTTTGTTATTTATTTAATGCTAAAGTTAATATTATCACATATTTCAATTCAAATTTGCATTTTAAGTTCTATTGAAAGAAAACAATAAACTATCCCATTTAAGACTTTAACATGTAACCGTGTTTTATAACAATATTATTAGAATGAAGATAATTTTATCAGATTTCTGAACTTGACACATTTTTGAAAAGTAATTTCGGTATTAATCTATTTTAAATATGACTGGTTCTCTATGATTGTGTGTCAGAACTCATAATAGTGTCTTTATTATTTATTTCAAAACAAAATAAAACATGCTGCCGCAGTAACTGTTATATTCTAAAGCGTCCATAATCATGATCTAGTAAAGCTGTGAGGTCTTACTATTCTGAGGGGAAACTTTTATTGAGATTCGATTATATTTAAAAGTTTTATTTTATCTTCATATATATAATATGGGCTTCACAGCAAAGCTAAACAAAAAGCCACTAAAAACGTCAAAAAAATAATCACTTGTCAATCTATTCTACAGATACAATAAAAATGAAGTATGAGCGTTTATAGTGCTGCATATATATAAAGGCATCAAATCGATTAACTAAAATAAAAAGTATAAATCGGTTTGCCAAGTTGTGGAAATAGCCAAAGTTGCGGTGTCGAAACAAAATGCCTCAAAAGGTTCTTCATATTGCAACAAAATAAAGTTAGTTCTAAAATCGGTGGGGTGCAACTTTTAATAATTCTAAACGACCACTAACAAGGACCGAAGATTTACATTACAAAGAGATAGATAAATGGGAATGTAAAACGAAATCTAATCATGGAGGATACAATAGAAAAGCTATTGTGAAAGGGATTTTATTGCTAATGAACTTGCTTTCTAATGGTTGAGTGTATTTTAAGTTATCTAATTTGCCAGTCTCATCATTTAATACAAAAAGAACGGAAGCTTGTCAAAAACAAAACCACTTCTCTGTTTTTTTTCTGTTGCAAGTTTTCTGTATGGTTAACGAGTAGGATTTCTAAATATAATATTAAAACGATAAAAAAATACTTTTACTAAAAAATTATTATATTATATATTTATAATTTATATTTATATATTATATAATTATATTATTTACTAAAAATACTTTGACATTTTTAATCGACTCCAATAAAAGGGGAGGTTCTCAATGCGTCGGCATATTTTTATGTTTGTTCTGTAATAAGTCGTTCGTGGTTATATGGTTACACCAAAACTATTTGGGTGGTGGTTGGTTGGACAGCACACTAAAGGAAAGTAGACGTTTTATACTATTTTGGTATTTTGAGCAGGGGTCTTTAGTTGAAAACGAATTTTGTTGAATGTTGTAAAAAAAGTCCTGTACCGCTCCTAGGATTGGTTTGCTGTAAGAAATTTTAATAATAATTTGCTTAGTTTTATAAGATTTACATTGAAATAATTTACTAATGTGTATTATAATTTAAACAATAAAGAATTTATGTATTTGGCAACCTTTAAAAAAAACACAAAAATATTTTTGCCACTCTCTACGCAAATGATCGATTTTTGTGTATTTTATTTAGTTTGAATTAACGTAACTGGATCATCCTCTGGATTTGAGAGTTGTTTCAATATAAACGCACATACTTCGTTTGATTCTACGTGTCCTATTCGACATGATCGTGGAAGATGGATAGCTCGTCGCAGTTCTTACCTGAACCGCACAAGGATGTGTCATCGCCGATGCTCAGGTCATCCTGTGAACTGCTCATGCGACCTGTGAATTAAGAAGACGAGTCTGTAGGACTTGAAATGTTAAGACGAAAGCATTACCTGTATTGCTAAACTCACGTCTGTTCGATATGAAAATAAGGACTAATAGTGATCATTTTAATAAGATATGACACCTCGCAGCCCATAAAGGCGTCGCTGAGTTCTTTTCAGTCCTCGTATATAAATATTATGAGTAAAGCCGCGGGCAAAAGCTAGATTTCCCATAATATACTTGAAACTGGGGCAGCAGCAGCGAAGTTACTGGTGTACTGGTTCCTCTTACTGTGGGCTGTGTTGTGTTTATTTGCCAAAAGAGTTAAATACAAAAAGCTAACAAAAAACGATACCTCGTGCTGCAGGCCGTCCGTTAGCATTCCTGTAGAGCGTGGTCTCTAGGAACTGTAAGCCGTTGTTGTTGATAATGTTGAATCCACACAGACGCTCAATTTGCTTCCACCTGGTCATGCGTTCCTGTAAAAAAAGAACAATGATTGTATTTTGATGCACCGCGGGGAAAGACTGACTACACGAAGTTTGTAACAATGAGATTGCTGTGTGGACTGCATCATCTGACTGACTGAAAAAGAGAGTATGCACGTGCCATGCAAGTGTGACAAAGATCGGCATACTCCTTATTTTACGACGTCCGCGTAGTTTGACATGCCACTGCGCTGTTTCAAAAAGAACATTTACACAAAAAATGTTAATATGTGACTGTGGTAGAAAACTAATAATGTATTAACAAAATTAAATATATAAAAACAAATATTAATAAATTACAACGATAAGCAAATTATATATACTTGTATAATCAAATTTTACTAAAAAAATCACGTAGTTAACAACAAATTAAAACCCCGTTGGAGGGAATTAATGGGTTTTTACTCGTTTAAACGCAAGGATCGGGTTTTGTTTGCCCATCTCTAATCCCGACTCATAAGTAGATACCAAATACCATTGCAACAAACATATAGTTATCTAACCTGTAACTCATGAGTGACCTCGTTGAGGGCTGTGCGCGCCTCCACAATGGACCGGTCGACGTCATCGATCGACTTGCCGTGGGTAGATACGAAAGCGCCCACTAAACTCGAACGCTTCTTGCGTAGTTTCTCGCACTAGAACAACAACAACAAACAAAATGTATTTTTTTATAAAGTATATACGTATGTATTATGTAGTATGTATTTGTATTTCGGGTATCTCAGAAACGGCTCTAACGATTTTGATTAAATTTTGTATACAGATACAGTTTTGCATTGTAAGTTCAACTGCATAGTTGTATTTCTTGTAAAAACGCAATTTTACAAAAATAAAAATATTTAAAAAATAATGACGATTTTACAAAAAGCTACCAAGAAGCTAGGTCTCCCAGGTACTAGGTACACATATAAGCCAACAAAAAGAAATATAACATTTGATAAGTGAGAGTGTTATCGCATCTCTTCAATATATTGTGATCAGCTTTATAAAATTAGTTAAACTTTATAGGAACACCTTAAAAGTGAGCACATTAAAAAGAAGCGAGTAGTATTAGTGACTCAGCAGAAAGTCCGTATTACGGGTTTTCTCACTGACAATCTTATTTTATCGTACGACTGTTCATACTTACAGCTTCCCTCGCCTGCTGCAACTGCAAGTCTGCTTGTTGCTTCTTCCGTAAATACGATCTGTTCTCCACTTCATGAGTTAACTGAAGCCATTGTTGCAGCCCTGGGGGAGGTGCCCAACACCTGTCTTCTAACTCACCTTCAGCGCGACGTAACTCAGCTCGGAGCATCTGAGAAGGAAAGCATTCATTAGTAAGTTCTAAGAGAGTGAATTGTCCACACATCTATACGATTTGACAAAAATAGTTTAGAGTGCGATAATTTTCACGTAGTTGTCAAGGATAAATCAAGTAGAATCAACGGTGGGTCTCTAAAAACAAACACATCTCCAAGGAGCCGTTTTTGTGGCATCTCCGGAGATACAACTGTTTACTTTATTGGGAAACGTCTTAAACTTTCTCGATCTCAAACTTCTATGAGCTTTAAAATATGGAAACCTTAAAGCATTGAAGTGATATCTTCTAATGGGAGGGTAAACCGCTTCGTTACGTAACGCGTTACGGCGCCAGTCTGTCTGGCTTCCCTTTCTCTCACGCATAAAGTTATCACTTCTGTCGAGCGTCCCGAGACGCACACGTTTTTTTCATTTTGATTTATTTCATAGCAAATATACATTTGTGTCGGAAATACAGCCTCCACACTCGCATCACAATAAAATTATCAAAACACTTATCATTCTAATTATCTTCTTCGCTATTCCTTATGAAAAATAGCCTTAGTGAGTAAAAGCAACCAGGACAAAAGTTATTCTTGTTGTTGATGCTTTTTTTACCCGTAAACTCTCAGTAGGCTAAATTAATAAACAGACGAATGCGCGACTGGCAAAAAATGTCTTCAACAATTTTAGCTAGTAAACAAAAACCTAGTTTAGGTTTTGAAGTAGGTAGACCTTGAAGGTCCGCTGCAAAACAGTAGCCAATTATTATGACGAAGTCGAATTTAGCAATGGTAATTAGATTTAAATCTTGAGATGTTTGGATTCTTGTTAGCTAGAGTCATGGTCAAAGCCCTATGCGCAGATTGCTTCGTGAGTCTTAGATTTGATCTTTTGTTTAAAAACAGTCTGAAGTGGTAAAAACTGTGTATCGTGTTCAAGTGTAATTCTAAAGATACATAAATATTGGGTTTCATTATAATAATCTATACTACTACTATAGAGAATGAGAATTTTGCGAGTTGAGTGTATGTAGGGAGTAATGTCTGGAACCTCTGTACGTATTTAAAAATATTTCACCATTTGAAAGGTACATCATTCAAGATTGACATGGCCATAATACTATATATGTGTATGCAAATTATCAAAAGTTATGACGACAAACGTCAACTAAGTCGGAAAATATTATGCCTCCTAAGACTTTTCACGGCGTGCGTTGCTTAAATAATTAAAGTAGCACGAAAACAATGTATAACTGAATTATTTCTCGTGAAAAGTTAAAAAAAAAGTTTATGTCGTTCTTCTAAGGATAACTCACATTTATAATTTTTATATTTCAAGTTTTGATAAAAAAATAATGGAAATATATTTTGAATAACATGGCTTTAACCTATATCTAAATAAACATGTTTATTATCTTAAGTATTTCATATAGAACATATTTGTATACACTGTAATACATACACTATATTATTTAAATTAATATCTAGCCGTAACCACTGCTGAAAAAAATAAGAAAAAACAGCAAAGTCACTCGATTGTCATCATGATTATTATAAAAAGTATAAACGGCACATCAAACTACTGTTTGCTGCAAATTGCTATACAGATTGCGTTTCCACGTAAATTACTTTAGAACTTTAAGTGAATGTTGAATTTTTTTTTCCTTACTTTTAATTTTAATCTTAAGTTCAGTTTTGAGGCTATTATTATTTATTTACGTAAATAAATGAACTTATCCAGAAACTTATTACATCAAGTTAACTGACTACAATATTATATTATATACTACTAAATTGGTTGTATGGTACCTACTCAACACAGATGCAGTCAAACCGGTTACTCATTAGCGATTTATAACTGTAACTGAATAGATACAGGACGAGTTTTTAGTTTGCACGAAACATAGCTACAATACTATGACCGTAACGAGCACTGCGAGCGTCCTTTGATTCGCGGTAAAAACCGACAACCATGGGCTCAATGCGAGCCGCAGTGGCACGCTCGCCACAGACACGCGAACCACGTACACACTATTATTATTTTGGTAACAGTAATGTGCAAAGGTTACAGAATGAATATCTGGATATCGTTGCCTCATTGTGAACCACGTAAATACTACAATTTTAATATAACTTGAGTTACAGTTACAGCGTTAATGAGTTATTCATCTTTGCTAGATATACATTTTGTCTGCTGTATCCTTTGTTTTTGTTCGTAGCATGTAGTTGTATTACTTTAGTTAGTTAAGGTTTAATTTAAAACACAGTTAATCTTCAATCATTTCTAACAGAATTTATTAAATTATTGATCTAAACCTCATGCCTAGCACGATGCAGAGATAAAAATTATATGTGCTTATAAATTAAGATCATTAAATTAGTTAGAAATTGTTGATGGGTAAAAAACGATTCGAAAATTTACGGTGCGTAGAGACATAATAATAATATATATTTAGATAAATATAAATTACCTCGATTTCTGCTTTCAGCTGTGTCACCTCCAAATCTGAAGAGGCTGAATTCAACATCGGTGTGTCACCTGCTTCTCTTAATTTCTTTTCTAAATTCTTTTTCTCCGTCGTTACACTTTCCTGGAAAATGAATGCTTTTATATAAGTTGACATATTGGATGTTCTATATCAAGCAACAAAAAGAATAATTACTTTTAAAACTAATGCATACGTCCCTGTTAAAAGTCTCAACCCATAACTACAAGACAGATAAATGTAAAATCCATAATCGATTATGTCACGTTCAAAATTGCTTGAAGAGCAGAATATATTCACATTTTATTCGATTTTTGTACAGTTTTATGACGTTGACATTTCCTAACTTCGTTGTCCGTGACCGTTAACCTCCGCATAGATTATGACTTATTACGAGCTGTGGTCCATTTTAAAATAATCATATAATGGTTGACTAATTAGTGCGTTTTCACCAACCTGTTCTATACGCGCCTTCTCCAACTCCACCTGCATTTCGTTGAGAGCTATCTCTGCCTTCCGCAACTGTTCCATGTCCCGTAACATCCTCTGGACTTGGGTGCGACTGGCACGACCGGCGCGCAATGCTGCCCACCCACCGACGACTGCGCCCAGAAGTAGGGATGCGAGGAGCCAGTCCTTCCATCTGCTGCCTTCTATGAAAGTGATGGGTGTTCAAATGTTCCGGGATATAGAACGAAATGTAAGACTGCCTTCATGGCAACATGAGATACGATTACATACATAATTCTAGTTCCCACAAAATAATAGATTCTGAGTTAAAGTTCATTCCTTAAATCTATATTGGCTAAACCTTATACGTCACCAAACATTATACGTCATGTATAATGTAATGTTTAATATTTAACTATATGTAATGTTTGGTGGTGATACTAAATGCACTCCGCAGAATTTACACTCTTCATGAAAATATTTGATTAATTGGCTATCTAAACTTTTAAGCTTCCAGTGTCTTTTAGATAAATAGATAGAATATTCTTTATTGTACACCATTAATAATATACAGTTGAAACAGATCTCATATAAAATATTAGACTACAATGGGCGGTCTTATCGTTAATAGCGATCTCTACCAGACAACCTTTAGATGGAGATAATTACAAAAATCACTACATATTATAAAACAAAGTCCCCCGCCGGTCGGTCTGTCTGTTCGCGATAAACCGAAAAACTACTGAACGGATTTTCATGCGGTTTTCACTAATAGGCAGTGATTCATGAGGAAGGTTTAGGTGTATAATTTATTAAGATTTTGAGTAAATTGATTGAAAATGTTAATGATTGTTGAAGATGTCGCTGCTACCCGTACGAAGCCGGGGCGGGTTGCTAGTATTTCATAAAAACCAACTGAAGTACCTCGGCACTAATATAAATAAAACAGTCTACTTTAACGTGGTCACAAAGTCGAATCAGCGACAATTATTACGAATGCATTGATCTCTACGTAGTATAAAACAAAGTCGCTTCCGTCCTTCTGTACGCTTTGATCTTTTAAACTACGCAACGGATTTTAATTTAGTTTTCACCAATAGATAGAGCGATTCAAGAGGAAGGTATAGTTTCATATTGTTTTGTGTTCATTTGTTCACCATATTAGTATCTACATTGCACCCGTGCGAAGCCGGGACGTGTCGCTAGTATTGAATAAAAACATACTAGTTGATGGCGTACTATTGAATATACAGACAATAATTTACACATATAGATATAGACATATTTATATAGCTATTTAGTAGAGATTACATACTCGTAGTATATTCGAAAGTAATTATGATCTTAGTTATGTAATAGAATAAGAAAAGATATTACAGAGATAGATAGTGTTGCTTGACCATATTTTTAAAGGCTGTAAGGTGCATTCCACAAACCAACAGCCGACCGAGCAGGACCGTAAAAGAATTGTCAAAAAAATGTTGTTGAATGCACCGGCACTTTTAATATAAATTTTTCTGTTGATCGTAAGCACTTCGTATGGGTATCATGAAGGAACTGAAATCGTCATTTTAAATAGTAAGGTGTATGAGGGTTGAACAGTATACTGTATAGCAAAGAGAGAATATGAGCATTCCGGCGAAGAACGGAATTCAAAAACATGATCATATTTACGCAGTCCAAATATGAATAGGATACAAAAGTTTTGAAGTCGCTCTAGTTTATCTAATTAGTTCTCGGTGAGATCTGGATAGCTGGCGTCCACATAGTCAAGAAGTGGAAATAGTAGTGAATTTGCAAGGGCAGTTTTGGTGGCAGTTGGTAGAATTTCTCAATCTTTTTAACGAACCTGCAGAGGTGAATAACCTGCGGCATATTTCCTGCATTTGAGGAGACCAGGATAGCTCTGAGTCAAAAAGTATTCCTGATTTTTTTACTAAAGAGTATACTAGCGCCATTAAATTGAGTCGGAGGAACATGTGACCAGTCAATCTTTTAAACTTTTCTAGTGTTCCCAACGACCTGAGTCTTCGAAAAGTTTACTTTGTGTCCGGAGTGTGTTTACTTTGTGTTCGCTCGAAGCACTTATTTTTGTCAGATCTTTATTGATTATCTCAATAGCATTAGCGATGTTGTCTACTAGTGCTTGGGAGAATATTTGAAGATCATCTGCATAAAGATGGTAAGAAAAGACAAGTTGATCAGTGATAGAATTTATAATTACGCGAAGAGTACCTAAAGGAGACAGGACGCCACACTGGGGCACACCAACAGATTTATTACACCAAGAAGAGAGGGTGTTATCAATGTTAGGTATATTTTAATAGAGAAAAACAGATTATCCTTCGTGACTTACCTACCTAGCGTGTCTAGCTTAGCATTGGTGTGGTATGCATTTAATAAGATACACCAATGCTAAGTACTTGTCTGAGACAGACTCATCATGATACTTTTTTTTTATTACAACTGCAAAAAAAGCTATATTTCTTCATTTACGACTTGTACAATAATCGCGTGGTATACCCACTTATTTATTTTATGGCTAGTCTGTGTTGAAATCTAGAAACGAACTAATCAACACCGATAAAATGGGACATTCAAGTGGCGTTATAAAATTAACTACCATTCATACAGAATCTGAGCTTATCTAACTTATATTACAAATTCGTACGCAATCGTTATCTATTCGAAATATTTAAATTTGTTATTGTATAAATGTATGAATAGGAGCTTCATAAGATTACCAATTATGGCTTATATATTTTTAGTCGATTAATTGGGTTTCGCCGCCCCTGACAGCTTGCCAAGTTTACATTTCTTTTCTCTTCATCTTGGTATCTATATTTGTATTTCCACTGTAGTGGTGAATTTACTACTTTGATAAATAAACACTAACAAAGTAGAATCACTGAAAGAACTACGAATTATTTCGATAACAATAGTCAATATACTCCAGCCTACTAAACAGTAGTCTCGGAATCAATATTGCCCGCTCTCCTGCAAACCACATCCGCTATCGATTATTTATTATACTCTGTCCATTCTATTTTTTAAACAAAATAAAAGAATGGACAGATTATAACTACCGAATATTTCATATTCAAATATTTTTAATCCTTGACGGCCATGGATGGACTATGAACTGAAAAATATGACACGAGACGAGTAAGCGACAACGACATTCTATACATCTCAATGTCACCGTAATTAAATCAGCATAATCTATTACATTATTCGCATTTAAATGTAAGCAAAGATTACATTATGTTATTATTATTGTTTTACTTAGTTCCAGCCTTTATATGCCATGAGTTCTGCTGAGTCCATCCTGGCATGGATCGTTACGTTGGTATTAAGGATTGTTGGATATCAACAGATGTTGAGGGTTATGTCAAAAACGTACCCTTCTTTTGATAAGAATATACCTAATTTGAATTACTTATTTAACTTAAGTCTCACTGGAACATGGGCAACCCTATAGCCATAAAAATAACGTATACAATATTATACACACATTACGTGTGACTCTTGTATGACTATATTATACACAAAAATAATTGAAGTATAAAATAAAATAAGTATTTAACGTCAAAAACGTTAAATATTTTAGTATAAATCATCATGTAGGTCATAATTATAAGAAGAACAGAGAGAGAGAGAGAGAGATGGTCTAGTATGCAATCTCGCCAATGCTACTCTTGGTTAAGATGAGATTTACACTTCAACTTTAACATCACTTGAAGGAATATTGAAATTTTGCATACATGTCAGGGGTACAGAAAACGGTGTAGGGGCAACCCTAAGGTAGAAAGGTATTTCGTCCAGGCCTGAAGGTCCTGAATTGATTGACAAAATGTATTTTAATTTCTTAGATGTGTTACGTACGTACGCGAGTACTGCTACCTAGGAACGGTTGCAACACTTGGAGTTCTATTTGCATGTTGCAAGAGGCAAGGAAAAAAGATGTTCCGTTACTGAGAACTGTGAGTGCTAACACTGATTATTTATGCACTCTGTTATGTATACCAATATTCTAAAACTAATGAGCTGGTTTTAATGCACCTGAGATGGTGCATTAAAACCTACGCACCTATGATCAATTCGAAAATTCTCTTTATTTGTCCTCCTGTATTAAGGAAAGTACATTCAAGAAGGTACTTCTATCTTACATAAATTGAAGCCGTGCGGTGCTAGCTACCTACTACTATTTACTTCAAAAAAATAAAGGTAAGTCTTGACGATTGCAACCCTTGAAAGTTTTATGATATTTTAAAAATGGTCAGCGTTTAAAATTTATGTGATTTCCTTCAAATGCGCTATTGCGAATAAATGGGATATTTTCTTAGTCATATTAAACGTGTACAACTCTACAAAAAATGTGAACAATTACTTTGAAATTATCTTCCTTAGAACTCCGCATATCAATTGTGAGTTTTAGCTTGATGTTTTTATAACATACGGAAACGATTACGACGAGTACATATTTATTTCCAGCCAGACAACACAACGAAGAGTCATTGTTCATCCTGACTTTTTATAGCTTTATGTATAGTGTCAAATCTTTTAATTATCCCTATCGACAACACGCATCGTAGACAATGAGATCTATTAAAACTCGTGCAAGGGGTTCAATAAGCGACAATGCCCTCTGGTACGAATATATCGAAAAGATTACAGGTATCTGCGCAAGAACGCGTCTAAAACCTCTAAAGGAATTCAAAGCTCTCTAATACGTTGTAGGACTACGATTTTGGTTACGAGTTAGTCTCCACTCCGAAAAGGAAGGGACGGGCACCGGCAAGCCCGTTAGCGTCACTCTACTATGTTCTCTCTCTACTCTGTTTCTTAGCGTGTTCCTTTTAGAGGAACACGCTAAGAAACAGAGTGCTCATACATACAACATAAGCCAGAACCGCCTCATATACATACATACATACATATGTATGTGTTAAAATAAATGGTCATTCAAATGAATCAAATGGCAGTTCAACATGAATTACTTTTCTGGGTATAAAAAGACAACGTAGATGAAAACACCTATGTATGTTTATCGGCCACACTTGCTATAATTCTCAACAGCAGTATCAAATAAGGTTTAGTCAACAGAATACCCGCCCACCTGTATTACTCATAAATTACTACGAAAACTTAAGTTCATTTGTATAATACAAATGTAAAATAGTATTCAAACAAACTTAGAAGGTCAACCGCAATATTGATACAGCAAAAGTTACGTCACCATAACTAAATGATGTATGTTATTAATGAAAGCCAGAGAAGGTTCTTCTTCGATCAACGTTGATCGAAGTTTGGCTTAGAGTAATATATGGTTTACTTTTATTTAACTGACCAAACACAATACGTTACGTCATGGCTACAGTTAATGAATGATCGATGTTATTAATTGAAGCCTTAAAGTGTTTGGCTCAGAATAAGTATAAAGATATTGATTAGATGACAATAAGAAATAGATTAGAAAGCAAAAAAGGAAATGTAAGAACTTATCATGGACCTAGAATCATGAAATTAGTAAGAAGCAAGGTCTCACAGCACCAGTAAAGAAACAAAATCCAAAAGTTATTAATTTGTTGTTAAATCTGTCTGACTGTCTATAATAATTATAATAATGTTTATTTGTGTCTCAAGCGTTTTTTACAAACCTTACGTGTTTAATTTTTTACACTTGGTATAGATACTGGTTCCCAAACTAGGCCAAAACCTGTATTTTGGGAAACAGTGCTCATTTTAACATGGTGACTTAATATGGTACATTTAGGACAAAGATAACCAAAATTAAAGTACCTACTTATTCTAAAAAGGTAAGCTATAAACATTGACTATTCAATATTAGATTTTAACCTTCGTTTCTTCGTACAAGAAGTTAGAAGAAGAAAATTATATATTAGGTAGGATAGTATCAGGTAGTGTTAGTTAATTTGCGTAATGTATGCGTGTCTGTCAAGGCCCTTTTCCTCAGGAATCCGTGGAAGCATTTAATTGGAAAGAACGTGGAAACATCAAATACTTATGTCAGCAGTCCCTTGAAGCTGTAAAAAAACCAATCAAAAGATACGGCCATTAAGCCTTAGATTTGACAAATCTGGACATTTCGCAGATAAATCAAAACATATAGGATACTTCCCATTGACCTAGACTCATGAAATTTGGTAAGAAGCAAGGTACAGCACAAGTAAGGGAAAAAATCCGAAAGTCGTTAATTTATTGTTGTATCCTACTAGTATTATAAACGTGAAAGTTTGGTGTGGATGTATGGATGTTTGTTACTCTTTCACGCAAAAACTACTAAACTGATTGCGACGAAACTTGATATGTAGATAGCTGGAGACCTAGAATAACACATAGGCTACTTTTTATCCCGATATTCCCACGGGATCGGGACTTACGCGGGTGAAACCGCGGGGCGCTGCTAGTTATCACATAAAAATAGTTTTTGTGATTACAAACTTATATTTTGTGGTTGAAAAGTTGACTTTGTCGTACGACAAAGTCGATGCGATGTATGGGAGAGTATTTTCAGAACCGCAAAGTTTGTCTTTCGGAAAAGACTGGCACAAATCTTAGAGAATTGATTCGTGAGATGGACGTACCATCTACATACTAGTTTGTTTGATTACGGAACCCCCGGTGCGCGAGTCGGATTTGCACTTGTCCGGTTTTTTTACACATACATATTACACTACGTGTAGGTACGCTTACATCTTTTCCATTTAGTGAGTTGAGTACTCCTCATGAAACCCGTGTTTAGTTGTTTAGTCAGAAACAGTTGTTCAGCAATTAGAAGGGTAATCTAATGAATTCTCAGCAATGATGGGTATTTATCGATGTAAATACAATTCCGAAAAGGAGAATTTCTTAATCTTTTAAACAGTTCAAAATGTAATGTATTTGTGGCGGAAAAGATATTGAAAGCTGTAAGACATGGGCTTATTTACATTGGTTTCCCTGGGCCCACTCACTTCAATAATGCTACAATTGGTTATATCATTAACATTACAGAACATACACAATTGACGCATCTAGGTAATGCAGAAAATTCAAGAGCGATGATTTATTATGACTTTCGAAGTGGTTTAACGCAAAAACAGTGTGTTGACCGGATGATTTCTGCATTTGGTGATGAAGCCCCATCCAAATAGTTTGCTGAATTTCAACGTGGACGTATCAAGCTCAGTGATGATCCCCGTCAAGGTCGTCCAAAAACTGCAGTCACCTAAGAAAACGTTGATGCTGTGCGTAAGCTGATTGAGGAAGATCGACATGTGACATACCGCGAAATTCAGGCAACTTTAGACATTGGCATGAGTCAAATACAAATAATCTTGCATGAACAATTAGGTGTAAAAAAGTTGTTTTCCCGATGGATACCGCATTCGCTCTGTGAAGAGCAAAAAGCGGCTCGCGTTACTTGGTGCGTCAGAACTTTCGAAAGATTCCACGCAGGATCCTCAAATGATGTATACAACATCGTATCAGGTGACGAATCCTGGATACACGCGTACGAACCCGAAACAAAAAACCAGTCACGAGTTTGGGTGTTCGAAAATGAGTTAAAGCCAACAAAAATTGTTCGTTCACGGAGTGTTGCAAAAAAAATTGGTGGCCACGTTTCTCTTGAGGGACAAAGAACGGTTAATGCAGAATGGTATGCTAGCATTTGTTTGCCACAGGTCGTTTCTGAACTCCGTAAAGAGAACTGCAACCGCCGCATCATCCTCCATCACGACAATGCGAGTTCTCACACCGCGCACAGAACAAAAGAGTTTTTAAAGCAAAAAAACAGATTTATTAGACCATCCGCCGTACAGCCCCGACCTAAGCCCTAATGATTTCTATACTTTCCTTAAAATAAAGAATAAATTGCGTTGTCAGAGATTTTCATCACCTGAAGAAGCTGTGGACGCCTACAAAACGGCCATTTTGGAGACCCCAACTTCCGAATGGAATGGTTGCTTCAATGATTGGTTCCATCGTATGGAAAAATGTGTCAAATTTCGCGGAGTATACTTCGAAAAGCAATAAATACATTTTTAAATAGTAATGTTGTGTCACTTCCTTGATTCCCGAAATTTTCAGTGCCGCCCTCGTAGAATAAAATTAAAAATGAATACATTAGAAACAGCAGTACAATAGGCGGCCTTATCGCAGTCTGCAATCTCTTACAGGCCACCTTTAGATGGACTATACTAGGAACAGGTAATTTGTGGTGCACATTTGTCTTATTAGCACTTGAGTGTACGATCAGAGAAGTAGAAAAAAAAAGAATAATAGTGCTAATATACATTTCTACGTCTAAGTTACGGAACAAAACAAAAATAGACAAAATACTATTTACCATTCTCCGTCAACTCCACATATCGACCACTGAACAATAAATACACACAATACGAAGCACCCAATACAATCCAGGTATCAAACATTTAGCACTATACCATAATAGTAAACACATTTGATATTACCGCTCAAAAAATTAGGCTTTATCAAAAAAAATTATGTAATAATATTTTGTAAGAACTAACACTATCAACGACACCATAAAAGTAGAGATTATTATAAGCATATATTACGAATTCCAAACATTTTTATTTTGTTTTAGAAAAACAAAGCCACGATTACCGTCGCCGGTCTAACTCACTATTGAATGAAGCTAAACGGTTCTTGTAAATTGTGATGTAACACTATTGACACCACGATTATTTTCCACACGGGACAACTGACTGTTTTCCAAGTGGACAGTGACTAGGCGCAAGTCTACGAATATGAATTATTATACAACATTTGCGACGTATGCGAGTGTAATGAATCAATACACACCAGTCGATATGACTTCGACAATTGTGGTGATTCACAGTCATTTACATAAGTTTGAAGCTGTGAAATAAAAAGATAAAGCATTCATGTTACATACCTACTTGTTAAGACAGATGTTTGTACTGTAATGCGTAGCAAAAAGCAGAAAGTTACCAGAGGCCAACCGGCGCTCGTTAAACAGATACACTGTGCAAATTATTAGAAGAACCCTCGTTATAAAATATAATCATACTTTCATATAAAACGAGACAGTCTCGCACAACTAGTGTCAGATGGCAACTCTACCAAATGTGATTTAATAACGCGTAACCGCATAACATCAAGTTGTTAAATAAATAAATAAAAGTAATTCGTACATTTGTGGTTAATGTATAAAAAATTAGCAACCGGTTATGATAGAGCTCATAACCGGATAACCAGCTCAAGGATAAACACCATCCCATCGGCGTAGTAGCGCCTTGCCGCCCGAGCGAGCGTCAGTGTCCGGTAAAATAAAAACTATCCGGCGTAACTCTAGCGTAACTATCCGGCGTAACAACAATATATTTTTGATATGGCTAACGTCTGATTAAAGCAACCTTTACGCTTTTATTGTACATATTGTACATGTACCATATCATTACACTGTTATTTCAGTCATTTTGTGCATACGTGCACATAGATAAGTTGTAAATAATTAAGTAATTTTATAAGGTCTGAATGCACCAGACGGCTTGCTGTATAGCAAATTATGGCGTTTTTTCTTTAAATTTTACAGTAAGTAGGTACGTAAGATTGACTTCGCGTGATTTCTACTAGTTTTTATAGAAACAAGAACAAAATATTACTTTAATATTTTTTAATATAATATAAGTCATATAAATCATTAACACCCTTACGGTTTTACTCTTAACAATGAACAAGGATTGAGATATATCCCACATTACTGACTTCCTACCGAGTTCTGCTTAAACGTCCTAGGAAGTGTTTGATATAATTAATTGAATTAGGTGCTACGTGGCGGAAATCAAGGTGAAAAAGTGTTTGGTACCCTCCACCCCAGGTTCGCACCGGTCAGGATAGAAGTCCATTTACTAGTTATTATTCTAACAAAAAAAAACTGTACCAATCTCTTAGACGGAAAAGGAAGATCTCAGGGAAGGCATTAATAAAATACGAGTACATTATCCTCACAGCATAGCAAGACCTATCAGTGTCATTTAAGTAAAAACGAGAAAAATACAAATAAATTAATTTATAGCGAATAAAGCCGAGGGCGGTACGATTAGCGCCATAAAATTATTATATACTAGCAGTGCCCTGCGGTTTCACCCGCGTAAGTCCCGACCCCGTATGAATATCGGGATAAAAAGTAGCCTATATGTTAACCCAGGTCTCCAGCTCCAGCCATCTACATACCAAGTTTCATCGCAATCGGTTCAGTAGTTTTGGCGTGAAAGAATAACAAACATCCATACATCCATACATCCTCACATTCTTTCACGTTTATAATATTAGTAGGACATTTTAATACAATGTCATTTAGTTACTGGCGTTTCAACCGTTTTTAGTTCATTAATATTAGCAGGTAATTATCGTGCAGTACACGAAACCAGTATTTTTTTTTGTGAGCACGAGTCCTAATTTTTTTTTTAAATAATTGGTCTACCCATACGTGGCACGACGTAATTATGACAGTACGTCTACGCAAGTAGGTATTGTATCTCTGGAATTGCCAATTAACGGCTGTATATTAGAACTATCACATTAATTTTCGCGAATTTATGAGATCTTTCTAGAAGTTGGATTTGATATAGAAACAGCACATGAGGTTCATATACGTATCTTATATATTTTTAATTATATTTTTTATATTCTTTCACTATTATAAATTGCTACATTCAAATTGTTAATGAATTAAAAAAATAAATAAGTGTATCATAGATGAAAAAAAAACACTTTAGTTAGTTCGGGTTGAAATAAACGGAACTCGAACTGAACGCTAACTAAATTATTTATGACAAATGATTTTTTCATATCCTATATTTTTTCTTGCATCTAACTCTCGAAAGCTTTAATACTCAGGGCACAGGTAGTATACTATAATCCTATATAATATTATAATATAATATTATAACTGTGAAAGTTTGGATGGATGGATGGATGGATGTTTGTTACTCTTTCACGCAAAAACCACTGCACCTATTGAGATGAAACTTGGTGTGTAGATAGCTGGAGACCTGGATTAACATACAGGCTACTTTTTATCCCGATGTTTGCACGGGATCGGGACTTACGCGGGTGAAACCGCGGGGCGCAGCTAGTAATATTATAACTGTGAAAGTATGGATGGGTGGAAGTTTGTTACTCTTTCACGCAAAAACCACTGCACCAATTGCGATGAAACTTGGTATGCAGATAACTGGAGACCTGGATTAACGCATAGGCTTTTTATCGCGATATTCCCACGGGATCGGGACTTACGCGGGGCGCTGCTAGTTATAATATATCTCTAAGAACTCTAAGGATTACATGTATTCCTCAATTCAGTAATTTTTTTCTATTGCAGAAAAGTGAGCACTTCTACCTTTGACTGGCTTTAATTAGTAAGCAATCGGGCCCTTTAGTAGAATGTGTATGATACTTCATTCTGTGACTGCCACTGAACAGTTATAATATACTCATTATAATGGACCAGTATTTGTTCATACCACTAAGAACAATGGAATGCTCGAGTGCACAGTATTTAAACACGTGATATAATGGGCTTATCGCAATCAGGCGTTATAAATGAAAAATGACGGAACTCAACTATGGTGAATGGAATTTAATGATTTTTATTTTTAACCGACTTCAAAAAGGAGGAAGTTCTCAATTTGTCCGATTAACCTACCAAATTGGAAAATTCTTTTTTTATTTCAAAGGGTACTTCCCAGATGGTGCCATTTAAATTTTATCGAAATTAGTCGAGCGGTTTTTGAAAAATCAACAAATATCTAAAAATTGTATACATTAATGATATTTTTGTTTACTCCGAAACAACGCTGTCTCATTGGAGCAGTGCGTTTAGTTGGCCTACCCATATTATATTTAAACAAAATACATCTACTTTCCACTAAAAGGAACATTGAAGTCGGTGATGCTTTTATTAAAAGATAATTATTATAAGGTAAAAGGGAGTGTGAAGGAGAGACAGGTATATAGTGGAGATCACGAGTCGCAGCTCTTTCTCCGCATCGAAAACAGTTTAGTATCGAGTTTGTCTTGGCGTAGAACGTTATTTTGAACTCCCTTTTACCTTCAGATAGTCGAGATTCAATTGGGAAATCGTGACATTTGGCGTCACGATCAAGGGTATATCGGGACTGCACTAGGTATAACTGCTGCATTAAAGGCTCGTTTAAAGGTTTTACATATTACCGGATACAAATAATTTATTAAGTGAAAATGAGGAAAAAACAGTCCACGACTTCAACTCCACATGATGAGGCCAAAAAAAACAAATGTCTCTGAAGTTCAACAACTTGAACAGTCTGTCTGATACCTTTGAAGGAGCAATTCTTGTATATATATATAATCTGAATCTCGGAAACGGCTCCAACGATTTTCATGAAATTTAGTATGTTTCATTTTTAGATCGGTCCTCCAGGTACTAAAAATGACAAAAGAGAGGGACATTCCTTCAAATTATAATTTATCTTCTTGGGGTTTGATCTTTTTAACCAACTAAAAAAAAGGATGTTTTTGAATGTATCTTGGTGTATATTTAGTACCCTTTATACCCTAGATTCCATCGATCTCCTAATTACTTACAAACCCCGTGTAAGTGCTTGTAACAATGGTCATCGGTAGCATACATTTGGCAGCAAGTAAAGCATGAGTGATGTGGTACAACTCATACAACATATTATTATGTATGTAGTCCACAGCTATGTACGTACATACAAATACTTAATCTCAAGGTTATTTATAGGTATGTACTGGACTACCCAAAAAAAAGAGTAGTCTATTACAATGAATGTGTCATTATCGGTACACGTATTTAATTCAAAACAATGCAGATAATATTTAATTAGCTTTAATACTGCGTTCGGCATCGTTTAAACGTTACATATGAATCAATCCTTATGGGTTTCATTTAACAATGGACGAGATCTATTGTGCGACAGAATACAGTGGTTTTTGCATTTTATTGATGGTTTTAATAGCTTTGTGACCTTCAATGTTACATGATGGATTTGCGTTTAAAGTATTTATTTTTTATTGGATAAGTAATAATAACGTCAATGTGGCTGACCCGAAGTAGTTGGGATAAGGTCATGAAGAACATTAGGATGATGAAATAGTTATCTACTGTGACTATACCTATGTACTTATAAAACATGTCTCATTGTTATCATCCTCTCAAATATGGGGTGTCCGTGTCCACTGCTGTAAAAAGGTTATTTAAAAAAACTTAACTTCAAAGACTGGTAATAAGCAGGATATATAGCCCGGAGAGAGGCAACCGTGGGGAAGAAAGCGTTTTACATTTCTTAATTAAATGGTCCGCTAAAATTGTTAGATGTGCGACTTGACAAGCACTAGATATTTGATTCTAACGCAAGTCTACGTCTAGGTAATTATAAAACCCGTCAATTTATGAAAGCAATTCGATTTAATTATTATTTTATACTACACAATCATTACGTTACCAATGGTAGTCGATACGACGGGTACCAGTAGTAGTCGAGTAGATAGCTCTACTAATAAATAAAAGAAACAATAACTCAGTAGTCACAACTACAGCTCAGTATAAACAAGAGAGGTTAATCTAAAGAGATAAGTAGGTATTTATTCAACTGCCAAATAGTATGTAATTGTCACCATAATGACAAATATCCGCGGAAATGAAAATCATTATAATTCGTTTATTTGAGCCTTTGTACGTAAGAATAAACGTTGAAAAACACAAAGCGAAGTACGGAAAAATAAAAAAAAACATAATTAGCATCCATATTTAATACCATGAGAACATTGGGACTGCGAAATGTCAGTCGCGCAGCGTACGCTCGACGCTTACGATTCTTCGCTAGTCGGAATCGGAAGCCCTAAGCGTATTTTCTCTCGTGCTTCGGATGACGTAAACCTCAATAATGCATGAAACCTTATATAGCGTATATTAAGCTGTGTTAAGAACACTTATTACGTTTGTTTGGCCTCCGCTTAAGGGCAAAGGTTGCGTATTGGATATACATCAGGATAGTTTTTTTTTTAATTAAATTACCTACTTAAAAATATACACATTTACAATGTAAATTAAGAAGCTGTCTTATAAATTTACCTTTTAACTACACTGTAATCGGTTATAATCATTCAGTCTAAAAACGTTTACAAAAAGAAAACGACCAGTTAAACTGTAAAATGACTCAATTACCTACCCCTATAAAACACAAAGTCTTAATTTGTATTAGTCACGTCAATGAATACATAAAACAGGCAATCTTCGGAAATCCTTAGAAACAGCTCCGACTTAAATTATATTTTTTTAAACATTTTGTTTTTTATATTATTCAAAATCAGAAACATTTTGAAATTATTTATATATTTTTTAAAAATATCTATATATATATATAGTTGGAGACCTGGATTAACATATAGGCTACTTTTTATCCCGGTATTCCCACGGGATCGGGACTTTCACGGGTGAAACCGCGGGGCGCGGGGCGCTGCTAGTGTTTAATATACTAGCTGTGCCCCGCGGTTTCACCCGCGTAACTCGGATGCCAAGGGAATATCGGGATAAAAAGAAGCCTATGTGTTAATCCAGGTCTCCAGCTATCTACATACGAAGTATCATCGCAAACGATTCAGGAGTTTTTGCGCCGAAAGAGTAACAAACATCGATACATCCTCACAAACTTTAAATTTTTTTTACATTTAATATCCTCAGTACATTTTATAAAAAACAAAGTCCCCCGCCGCGTCTGTCTATCTGTTCGCGATAAACTGAAAAACTACTGAACGAATTTTAATGCGATTTTCACTAATATATAGAGTGATCCATGATTAAGGTTTAAGTGTATAATTTGTACCCGTTCGAAGCAGGGGCGGGTTGCTAGTGTTTTATAGAAATGAATGTATACAGAGCCTTTTAACAAATCGCTAGTGTCTTGAAATTTCCCATTACGGACACAACCGTAAACAACGTCTGCCCTCACGCGGGTGCCCGCGGGCGGGTGGCTCACGCCACGCGGCGGTAAGCGATGTTCCCCCCGCCCCCTCGCCCGCAGTTTTATATTATAGTCGTATTTTTTTAAATATTTGACCAAATTACGTACTTTAAACGACAAAGTTTATCTACTTTGAATATCAAAGTGATAAAAGTATTTATTTTCATAAAAATCAATTTGTTACTGCTAAATGTGAATTAGAAATAAAAAATCTAATTTTATTGTATTTATGGTTCATTATTTTGGTAATAATGGCTTATACATAAAAGATAGATATATACTGTCTCGGACTTTTTTGTAGAACTATTTAAGAGAAACAATCCCACCCTACATTATATTCGTGTAACTCTTACAGTTTTCCCACCGCACGGCAGAATAGCTCGCAGATGACAGATTTTTTTCCGACTTACTTAACACTTATCGTTATATTTTGGCCAATTTACACAATATCTTCATAAATTATAGCCTATGTGTTATTCTGATATATAAGCTATATTATTGTAAAGTTGCATTAAAATCCATACAGTACTTTTTGCGTGAAAGAGTAACAAACATCCATACATCCTCACAAACTTTCACGTTTATAATATTAGTAGGATATTCTTGGAGAAAAAAGTACAAACCTTATAATTAAGTATATTAAAACTAATTAAATATTTTATTTATATATGGACTATTTGAGATGCATGCGGCATAAAGTTTTGACGTGACTTAATACAAATCATGACTTTTTGATGTAAACAGTAGCCATACTGTGAGCACTGATGGAATGAGGTACTTGAGGTAAAGGTAAAAAATAATTCTTTCAAAAAAAACCGACTTCATAAAAGACTTCTATGGTTTTCTCATGGATGAGATTGTCACTGAACTGGACCTTGTTCTGAACTGGACCTTGTTCTGAACTGGAGTTGAAATGTGACAATCAGAAAAACGGGAAGCACCAGCTTTCAAATAAAGAATCATCAAAATCGGTTCACCCAGTCGAGAGTGCTGAGGTAACAAACATAAAAAAATACAGTCGAATTGAGAACCTCCTCCTTTTTTGAAGTGGGTTAAAAAATTGTAGGTAAAAGTAGCTACAGTTCTTTTCATTTGAGTTCTATGGAGTCGTTTAAATTTTGTTTCTATTATATTACTGATAATATAACTACTAAAGCCACTAAGATGGTAGAATTCATTCAAAGAACTACGAGACAATTAAAGAAAGTAACAACCACTCTTCTTTTGTATAAAAGTCTTGCAAGAAGTATATTAGAATTTTCTAGTGTCAATTGGAATCCTCTCTACTCTAATCATTCAGAACATATAGAATCCATTCAGCGACCTTTAACTCGACACTTGTGCTGGTGATGGGTTTAGGCAAAGAGCTCCTTCGAATACAAAGTAGACTGACTTAGCAAACAACGTAAAATAACTGATTTAAATTTTCTGCATGGAATAATAAACGGAAAAATCAATGACGATTTGTTAGGAAAAATAAAAATAAAAGTACCACTCCGACAAGCTATTACGAATATGTAGTGTTTTGCTCAGATTATGTACTAATCTGGGTAGGATTTCGCCCACTATAAGAATATGTATAACTATTTAAACGCAAAGATTTTTAGAAACTTAGATATACTGTAAAACAAGCACGCAAGCACAATTTACGTCTATTGTAAACAGGTGTAAATTGGAGTTATTAAATTACGTGAACTGTGTTAAGTAATTCATGTGAAGCATACGGCGAAAATACGTATTAAAAGTAAATTTAAGAACGTAGGTTTTAAAATATATAGACACACAGACGTTGGCTCCCTGCCACCAATGCACTTGTGTCATCCGGTAGGAGAGTGCGCCATGTCACCTCTCCAGCCAATCCTCCATGATAGACTTTACCACCACAATTGTGGCGTGCCCCGCGCTGGGAATTTTTTTCTGTACTTAGGTACCTATATTAATCTGACATGACCTTTAAAAAAATCTTTAAAAAAATTATAAGCTGTGATTTATTTCAAACTATGAGTTTTAGTGTACCTGGTCCTTTTCTAATGACATTTAACTATTTGTGTGTCCTTACATGAGATTAAAAAATGGCCAAAATCGTCCTTGCGTAAATAATAAATGGCCTCAAATACAAAAATTGTAGATTACTATACTGCTGGTAGGACTTAAAACTGAACAATGCGCAAACGTAGCCAACGACGGGAGATCCCCGAAGATGTTTACAAAAATATGTACTTAGATGTTTATAATACCAATTTCACAGCAATTGTTTTTTCAATACAAAAAATACCATTAACCGTCATGGTTGTGAGTACACTTACTCATTACATTGCGATTACGCTAGTTGGTTGTATAAAATTAAAACCGTAATTTGTCCAAATGTCAATGTTTAAGTACTAGCAGACTCCACAGACGTTGTCCTGTCGAAATTACAAAAGTCCCATGGGAAAAACGCTTTTAGTTTGCCCAGATTTTATTGAAAAACACCGGACAAGTGCGAGTCTGACTAGCGCACCCAGGGTTCCGTAAGCAAACAAACTTGCATATAGATAGTACATCCATCTCGGGAATCAATTCTCAAAGATTTTTGCCAGTCTTTTCCGAAAGACAAAATTAATTTTATGGTTCTAATAATACTCTCCCATATATCAATGTACGACAAAGTCAACTTTCCAACCGCAAAATATAAGTTTGTAATCACAAAAACAATTTTTTTTATGTGATATAACAAATTAGGTTTTTTTTCTTTACTTATGCTGTCAGACCTTACTTCTTACTAAATTTCAAAATTCTAGGTCAATGGGAAGTGGGTTAGGTTTATTTATTAATATTGTTATTACGGCCAAAGTAAAATAATAATTTTTGAAATCGGTCCAGCCGGTCTCAAGGGAATGCACTTAGCACTAGCATTTAATTTGTATTTATTTAGAAATTTTGTTCAAAGTTTATGTAGTATTATGTATATTTTCTGCTTCCTAATTATCAATTTGGCCGCCTCGTACTCGTAATCCAGTATGGCGTATAATTACCTGTCGTGTGATGCGCTAATGTTTAGTGACCGCGTGCAGACAATGTGACGCTCGGACGGAAGCTACTCGTAAATGGCTAAGCTGCTTATAATAAATCTGCATCTATTTTACATACATTCATATTCTCACTTCTTGATAATGTCCGGGAGAGGCAAAAACGATAGAACGCCATTTGGTACGATCCTGACATTTAATCACGCTTGCCTCTTCCACATTCATCAATCTTTTAGTAGGTAAGGAATAGTAGAACCGGTATTCGTAACTGTGTATTTTTGTATGCGTTATTAATAGTTCAACTGAAACAGGAATAAAAAAAGAATATCTCAATATAAAATCCTACTAATATTATAAACGTGAAAGATTGTGAAGATGTATGGATGTATGGATGTTTGTTACTCTTTCACGCATAAACTACTGAACCGATTGCGATAAAAGTATTAGTATGTAGATAGCTGGAGATCTGGATTAACACATAGGCTACTTTTTTTCCCGATTTTCTCACGGCATAAGGAGTTACGCGGGTGAAACCGCGGGGCGCAGCTAGTATATTAAACACTAGCAGCGCCCTGCGCCCCGCGGTTTCACCCGTGAAAGTCCCGATCCCGTGGGAATACCGGGATAAAAAGTAGCCTATATGTTAATCCAGGTCTCCAACTATATGCATACCAAGTTTCATCGCAATCGGTTTAGTAGTTTTGGCGGGAAAGAGTAACAAACATCCATACATCCATACATCCACACATCCATACATCTTCACAAACTTTCACGTTTATAATATTAGTAGGACTATAACGCGCATTTTAAATATCACATAAATTTTCTTTAGTTACTGAAATAAACTACAAAATAAAAAAAAACCCGGGGGATTACGCGACAACAAGACATTAATTTAATACTTGGAAAACACATTCTTCGGTTAAATATAAAAAGAAACAGGTTATTGAAGCAAGACCTGTTTGTGTCAATGAAATAACTATTATATAAATTGAATATTCTCGCGGTCAAGGTTAGAACGTTAAGTCTGATTTATTTATAGCTCATCATGACTTCAGAATAGATACACAGCTAACTTAAGTAGATAAATACCTTATACATGCTTATGGATATTTGCAGTTGCATTTGAACAAATGTATGATGTGATGACCTTAGTAGCTGATGATGCTAAAACTTGGCAGTTTTGTGTATTGTATAGGCCTTCCCAAATATGTTAGATATTAGGTGGCAGACCGGTTGGAGTCGTGGAGCTTTCCACAAGATGTCATTAAGCTCAGTGATTACCGACTTATCTAAGCGACTGGGTGTCGTGACTAGTCCGCTCAAAACTGAAATGGTTCTATCCTATAAAGATCTTGGATTGGATTTATATCTATAGACTTGGATCCTTGAGTTTGTTTCGGGGTTTCTTCTCTACGCTAGTCATATGAAATGCCGGCACAGTTTAGTATTAAAGAAGAAATCGAAGTGTAAAAGTGTCTAAAACGACCTATTTGCAAAATAAATTCATTTATCGTTTATCAATTTTAGATCTAATGATAGACACCGAAGAAATGCCGGAAAAGCACAATTGAAGCGGGCTATGAAAGAGGTCACCCAATTCGAGCAAAAATCTATCCTGCGGCTTTGACATCTATGAGGGGCGGCGATGGAGAATTTGACCGCAATGTCAGGGCTTGCGGCTCCGATCTCCGCTTATTGTAAGTATTTTTGTGTATGAATGGTTACGGTTTTTATATGCACATATATTTTTATAGTAGCATTATTCTACCCCCCAATTCTAAGTTATATATATTTGCATTCCTTATCACTACATATTATAAAACCAAGTCCCCCGACGAGTCTCTCTTTGTTTGTGATAAACTCAATAGCTACCGAACAGATTTTCATACGGGTTTCACCAATAGACGGAGTGATTCATGAGGAAGGTTTAGGTATATAATTCATTAAGGTTTTGTTGTAAAATGGTATAAATATGGCGATGATTGATGATGATGATGTCGGAAAAAATTAATATATGGTTTGCTACCCGTGCGAAGCCGGGGCGGGTTGCTATTTTCATATGTTTTGATTATGTTGATAGCAATTGTCGACTGTTTATAGTAATGGACATACCGCCCGCATTGCTCTAATTGTTACATCCTTAAAAGAGATTTGTGTCATGCGACTACTAGGCTATGGTTGTCGTCTCGGGAATCTAGAATTGTTTTTAAGTTTCGTTTTTAGAGTGCGACTTGATCTGTGGTCGGGTTCTAGTTTTTATACTTAATTTTCATACCTCGCCTACTGAAATGTAACAAGGTGGTCAGGTCAATTGATATTCGACATCATAGCTCTATGAAGTCTATGATAACGAAAGAAATCTCCCACTGAGTGTTAACTCAAACCAAAAACATTTTTTTTTATTCATGGCTTGCTTTTGGGAATCGATACAAAATGCCGATATAGACTTCCTAGTTCAGATCTCCAGAGTTTTATCACGATGGTGTAAATGACCATTAGTCATGATGGCAGAAATATATATGTTTTAAAAACTGAAAATTAGTTAATAACAAAATATTGTTTGGCCTGTTAACATTTTTTACTACTAGTAGCGCCCTCTATTATTACGTAAGATCACTAATGGTTTATCGAAATAAATAATGTTAATTGTCGTTGAATAACCGCCATTGCATTTTATTAGGTTATGGGCCCAGTACAGAATTTCATAAGGTTATAAAGTGATCCCAACTAAACATGTCTGAATATGTGCTTAAACTATGTGGACGTGAAAATTATGACTTCTGTGGAAAAGGTCATGATCTTGAAAGGCGTGAGTCTGAATGACGCCTATTGATATGAAAGTCCGGGTGAAGACCATCACGACAATAAACCCATCTCTTTATACTCATTTCAAGAACGAAGCTACGGTACGAGATTCATGGAGCAAGTTGAAATCTCTGTTCGATACCATAATTCGGGTTTTACGCGAAGGTCAACCTACTTAGAAGTTAGATATCAATCCGTTTAGATACCAGCAACTTAATGACCAGCTACATGACCCAGCTAGTGGAAACCCCCCAGAAGTTAAAAGGTACCGGTTTCGAAATTAAGGCTCATTTATTGCTGGCAGAACTTTCAGAAAAGCTTAGACCAAAGCTAATGGCTATAGAACACTCAGCTCAAAATTAGCTGAGATGCAATAAAAACTAGATTATTAGACATGAGTTCGGTGTTTGATTCTAATTCAGTAAACGCAATGATTGCTAAACAAAAGCGCGGGAAGGATGCATAGCGATATCGGCAATAACGGAACGCAGCCATAAAGGAGTAATATCAACATCAATGATAACAAAAACCAGAAAAAGGTTGTAACTACTAAAAAGGGTGCTACAAGTGCAATAAAGCTATTCATTATTAAAATTAGCGACCAAAATCAGTGTCAATAGTGAAAAAGAAAAGACAAATGCTCAGTATTTATGTCAAGAGAATTCAATAGAAACGACTGGTATGTAGATTTCGGTGCCAGTCGCCATCTAGTGGCGAACGAAAATATGTTGTCGAACATTACATATCAGCCGATAACTAAGGAAATAATAACAGTCGCGAACCAGACAAGCGTACAAGTTCTATGCTCTGGAGAATTGAACCTTAAGACAGTCGTAAAAGGGTATGAGATAAAAGTATACAATGTGCTGTGCGTACTTAATCTTACAGTTTACAACAAATATGTTTTTAATGAGCAGAATGGTTGAAAATTGTATTAGAGTATCCTTCAACAAACGTGGATGTTACATTTGCAAAGCTCAGAATGATTGTATTCGTGAAAATAGTTTAGAAAATAATATGACATTTTTAGAAGTCATTGGTAATCTCGGAAGTTTAAGTAATAAGTTTCGTTTTTGGGTTTACATTATTTTGTTAAGGAAGGATATTAAAAATGGACAATTAGTTTATAACAAAATATTGTTTAGTCTGTACCATTTTTTTGCTACTAGTAGCGCCATCTAGTATTACGTAAGATCACTAACGGTTTATCGAAATAAATTTTATTAGTCGTTGATTAACCGCTATTGCAATTTATTAAATAGAAGTATTAACTTTGATTAAATAAATGTATTTTTCTTACAAAAAATGATAAGTCACAAATATTTGTGGGAGAGCCACGCTTCGCCACGTATGGGCCGACTCGACCGGAGTACAATACATCGGCCACACAGAAAACCGGCAGTAAAGGAATGCTTGCATTGTTTTTCGCCGAGTGAGTGAGGTTACCGGAAGCCCTAACCTCTACCCCTTTTTCCCCCTTCTCTCCCCTATTCCCACCTTAAAGGCGGGCAACGCACTTGTGGCTCTTAAGTTGCAAGTGCTCATGGGCGGCGGCAGTCACTTACCATCCAATAAATAAAAAAAACATATGCAAATGAACTTTGCAATCCCTCAAAAATGGTAATTTCATAATTTAAGTACTTTAAAAAATTCTTCTATCAACTACCTACCTTCTACATGTTGTAGGATTATATTACACAGTATTTATATTGTTTCATTTTTTTTCGAACAGTCGTCAGTGTATCTTCCTTTGCTGTCATAGGTAAGTGGACGGTAGTGAACAGAAGGTAAATTATTACAATCGTTTGTAGAAGAATGAAGCCGTGAAGATTTATATAGTGTAAATCGACTAAAAACTGTGGTGATTTTAAGCAAAGTAGTGGATAGCAGGCAAATATGGTAAGTCTTCTCTAACCAACCCAGGCGTATTCTGGGTTCCTACTGAAATCTGATGACATTCTTACGAATTCATCAGAGGAGGCGGAGTGGGTCCTTATGTAGACGCACTTCCGAGACTAACCGACAGCCCCCTTTGCATTCAGGCTTTGCTTCCGGTTACACCTATAATGGATGCAGCTTCTGCCTCCATGCATAGGTCGGCTGCACACATCCTTCTAGAGTGCACGGGTATGGCCACATCGCGGGCCAAACATCAAAAAGTCACTGAGGACTAACCCCGAGGTCATGTGGTGAAATCAGAGGTTTGAAAAACTATCTAGCCATCAACCCCGACAAGCAAAATAGATACAGAAGACGTCGATTTAATTTTCGTATATAGATAGACTTCATGCGACGAGTTTACCTTTTGGAGGTCCAAAGAGCACCACATCCATGGCCTTGAGAACCAGCTTCTGCTTGTGTTTGGGGTCCTTGATACCAAGTACGTTGCTTAAGTACTGCATGTTGTTTACCGCCAACCTACGGCGAGGAAGTAAATTAAAATTATTACATCAGTCTATACTAACATTATAAAGGTGAAGAGTTTGTTTGATCTAGATATAGAATAGAAAAATTATTTTAGTGTTGGATAGCCCATTTACCGAGGAAGGCCTTTAAGCTATATAACATCATGCTACGACTAATATGCGCGGGAGCAGTGACCATAAACACAGGGGAAACTGCAAGAACGGCTAGTTATTCTATAATTATAAAACGGAGCGACGATATTATTACTAAAAATCAATATAATATAAATTTCTACTTTGAGCATATCTAACTACAGTATCTTAGGACATTGGAAGAATTCCAATTTTAAAATTAAATGAAATGATCCTAACGGTGTAGGTATTATAGGAAACGAAAGCCTCTTGTTATTTTTTTGTAGGTTTTGTTCTACTTTAATTGGACAGTGTTGCCAGATATTCTGATGTCGGAGACGCTTTATGGTTTAGTCGGTTCGACTGTACATAATCACTTCCTAGTGCTCTAGTCGATGTGGTAACCCAAGGTATTAAGTATGGAAAAAAGATACTAAAATATTCTAACAAGTTTAGGTTACAGTTGTTGCTATTAAGCGGACATGAAGTTATTGCACACCATAGTCCATAATCTATATAAATAAAAATCAATGTTTGTATATTTGTCCACTATGCGTTCCGAAACCATTGATCAGATTGTGATAAAACTTTGGTAGCGTGTTCTGGGGAAGTCCGCGAGGGTTCCGGGCCCAAAAAAAAAATATATATAAAGAAAAAATGCCGCCTGAACGATAAGAACGACAAGTGTGTATCACACTTGTCGTTCTTATCGTTCATTTTTTCTTTACTAAAACTAAAAAACTACGAAAACTAAAACGATTGTCATATGTCTGTAATGTATTTTACTTTAATGGTGTACAATAATTGCAAGCGACTCCTCGGCAGAAGCTGGGGGCTATCACCGAAAATCATACTAGGGCTGTACAAAACGGTTATACGGCCAATCATCACATACGGTGCTATTGCCTGGTGGCAGAGAACGGAGCGAAGCACTGTCAGAAACAAACTACAGCAATTCCAGAGACTAGCATGTACTGCCGTCACTAGTTGCACGCGCACAACTCCCACAACTGCCCTTGAGGTGGCTCTTGATCTAGCCCCACTGGACCTGTATATACAACAGGAGGAAGCTGTGGCAGCCATCAGACTTAAACTTTTGGGTCTGTGGTATAACCGAGAGGGTCCCCATATCAAATTATGGAATCAAGTAGTGGAATATCAACCACTAATCGCTGCCCCATGCGACAGGATCCCGAAACAGCACATCTTTGAGAGGAAGTATCAAATACAACTACTTGAAAACGACCGAGATCAATCTGGCATACATGAAGTGCGAATCTACACGGATGGTTCCAAGATGGGGTCAGGGACTGGAGCCGGAGTTTTCTCACAAGATTTAAATATAAAAATATCACTGGCGCTTGGTCAACACAGTTCCATATTTCAATGCGAGTGTCTTGCAATAACCTACGCCGCGACTGCGGTCATGTCAAAAGGTATAAAGGAGTACAACATCCGAATACTGTCAGACAGCAAGGCCGTTTTAAGGGCCTTGGAGGGCAACACCATTAACTCCGGTCTCATTTATGAATGCCACCAGACGCTAGAGCGTTTAGCCTCTGCCAATGGGGTAATTTTGCAATGGATCAGAGGGCATAGTAATTCATTAGGGAACGACGCCGCCGATGAGCTGGCAAGGAAGGGATCCGCAACGTCAGTGGCAGGCCCAACTATACTACTGCCACTTCCCTTTAATCAACTTCGCTCATGGGTAAGACAACGGACTCGTGAAGCGCACAACGGCCGTTGGGCCGTCACACCGGGCTGTAGGCAGTCTAAACTGATGCTGACGGAGGTCTCACCACGTTTAACTTGCAGACTGCTCAGTCTTAACCGACTCGACATCAGAATAGTTGTAGGAACCATTACGGGCCACTTAACCCTAATTCACTATTCACCATCAGTGCGACAGACAGTCCTCTATGCAGAGGATGTCTCGACGCGGAGGAAACGGCCGCCCATGTTATCCTGGACTGCGAGGGAGTGGCCACACAACGGGCAAGTATCCTCGCGGGTGCGAGATCGCTCCTAGAAGCCTGCGAACGCCCCAGGAGACTTCTGTGCTTCTGGAAGGAGCTGGGCTGGCTCAACTAGTCAGCCTACCTGAACGCATGGACCATCTATGAGTCTAAATGCGGAAACAGAGCCCTACACCAATACCAATACCAATAATTGTAAGATTATCTATTAATTATTTATTAATGGATAATCTTAAAGGGAATCGTCCACAAAGAATTTGTTCCTGCAGTACAAAGTGACAACATATTTTTTAATAGAGACGCCCTTGAAAGGCTCAGAAAAAGGGTAATTCGCGTGAAATCAGACATAGCAGATGAATGGATGCTCCATCATACACTGCCCTCTCCATCACAAAATGTTTGACCTTAAAAGGCATTCCTGTGGTTACCCAGCCGGGATTCAGTAACGAGCATGCTGAAGACAATACCGGTTGAAGAAGCGCTGCTACCAACAGTGGAAACAATCTACTATCGGGCACTAAGCTAAGGGAACTACTTTGAAGAGGATAACATGGATGTTTGAAAAAACATTAAAACTGGTACATAAAAAATCAGTGGCAGTACTGTTTTGTCACACTTCGTATATGTAACATGAAAATAAATTTATTTTAAATGACACTTGATGGTTTAAGTACCTCGGTAGAGTGGCACCAGTGACTTTGTGTTGCAAAAACAGCGTCTCGTACTGCGGCAGTTCCACTGATTGCGAAAGCCATTCTACGGTCTGCTCCATCGTCCAATTGCGTACCTGAAATTGATAAGAACAGATAATCAATAATACTGTACAATATTCTACACACATGCTGCATAAATGCTGACTACGGGACTTCGTAGTGAGAAGAGAAATAATTTTTCTACTGCATATCACAAGTCACAAAAAACTATCACTGCACAAAAAAAGCAGTAGCAAGTCACACCATTATTATATGACGAAAATGAGTAGGCTGTTAAACCGTAGCGTTATGAAATAGCCACTGTGTCATTGGCACAGTATCGCAGAAACGGGATCTTTAGAAGCAACTCAACTGTCACATGGTTATATGTAAGGTTCTTGGCCAGGTATAAGATGAACTAAAAACGTCAGGCAAAAACAACCTACCTCAGATCTCAGCCACGCCTCCCACAGCTCTTTAACAGATATGTGCATGTCATCATTGTGATGGAAAGCGCGCTGCCGCTTCTCATAGCCACTGTCGTACTGCAACTCCTCGCGAAGAAACTGAAACGTATATTGTAAATTAATGAACATCAGAAGGCGGTTCAATAATTTTAGCTTAAAAATTTAATTGTTAATTAATTTGTTACAGATTACAGACAGGTGTGGTTATATTTTAGCTGGTCTACTAGCAACCCGCCCCGGCTTCGCACGGGGTAACAGAGACATCTCCAACAATCATCAACATATTTCAATCAATTTACACATAATCTTAACAAATTATACACCTAAACCTTTCTCATGAATCAGTCTGTCTATTAGTGAAAACCGCATGATAATCCGTTCAGTACTTTTTCAGTTTATCGCGAACAGACAGACAGACGCGGCGAGGGACTTTGTTTTATAATATGTATAGTGAAAAACTGACTAAACAGGAAAGCAACCGTTACAATTTTTCAATTTTCCAGAGGTGACAAGAACTAAAATCGATCATTCGAGTTTCTCCGCCTTAAGTTATGTAAACAGAAGTAGACTTGTTTATTAATTAATAGTCATTAGTAAGCAATAAATCCAACAATAGCCT
This sequence comes from Callimorpha dominula, assembly GCA_949752705.1. Lineage (NCBI taxonomy): Eukaryota > Metazoa > Arthropoda > Insecta > Lepidoptera > Erebidae > Callimorpha > Callimorpha dominula. The sequence goes on along the minus strand of OX457010.1, from coordinate 8,055,506 downwards.
GTTAATAATTACACATGGGCTGCTCCTTCTAACACCTCAATAACTAAAAGTTATAATTGCCAGAGTGAAGGCCTCCTTTAAGTTTCATTATGTGTTAATCAATGTAGAGGCTCACTTTGAAATCATTCTCATCAACACCAGTTAGGTTAACTTTAGAATTAGCATCACTTTATCAATCTTTTCTACCGGTTCTATATATATTTGCTTTCGGGATTTGTCAATTAACAACTTTAGAGCAGTGGTCAGTTTATACACAAACAAATTCCCGACTCCTCGAACGGAATCTGCCTGGAATTTATAGCTAAAGAACACTCTCGATCAAGTCACCTTTCCAACAAAAGAAAAAAAAACGAAATCAAAATTGGTCCAACCGCTAAGAAGCTATCATGCCACAGTTGACTTATAACACCCCTCCTTTTTGCGTCGGGCGGGGGTTAAAGAAAGAACGTTACTTGTCTTTCCGTCAGAAGCTTTGCTAAGAGAGCATGGAATATGTTTTTGTATCTTACTAACATTTTGGAGTCATGCCCTTTTAGTGATTTCAGTAAGTATTTCTTTTTCAAACATACCCTGTATATAAAAATTAATCCCTATTTCCCTTGGTCACCCCTTAACTTGAGAACGACTTAACCGATGTCATTCATCTTTTTATTTGTTTTCTAATACTTTGTAGAAGGTTCTTACGGAACGAAAAATGAAGAAAATTGAGCAGAAAATCGGTTCCCGTGTGTTAAATTTGAATTTCCATGCGAACGAAACAGCTAGTTTATAATAAAAATATATATAAAAAATTCGTGTCACGTTGTTTGTCCGGAATGAACTCCTAAAGTAATGAACCGATTTTAATGATGTTTTGCACACTGTGTGCAGTTTGGTCCGACTTGAGAGATAGGATAGTTTTCATATCAATTTAGTCACATTTTTTTTTTGCAAATTACTTAGCCACAGCAACGCGTGGCAGAGTAGCTAGTATATAATATGTTTTTTTAAAAACCGTAAGTCCATAATGTTGTTAATAAACAGGAGCAAAATCGATTTTAATGAGTTTACCAGGTTTTATCATACAAAATCAAATAAGTGGGTCATAAAAAAAACAGAAAGCTCATATAATAATGTATATCTCGCTTATCGTATGTGTACATTATACTTGATAGTGTACTTCAAACAAATTATGTAAGCCATGATAATAAAAAATTGTAACAGAACTGAATCCCGTTTGAGTACATAAGTACAATATATTGTACTTATGTACTCAAACGGGATTCAGTTCTGTAATATATTGCATTTGTTATTATAGAGTATTGATTATATTAAGACTCATCGGTTTATATTCTTTGACTGATAGCCCTGTCTCGATTTTAGGTCGCGGGATTGGTATCGTAATACATTAAAAATCGAAATGAAATTAAGCAATTTTTTGCTACATTACGATGATCTTCGAACGGCTGAACAGATTTTCTAATAAGCTACCCGTCAAGTTAACTTTCAAACAAAATAAAGGAAATCAGAATTGGTTCAACCGTTTAGGAGCTATGGTGCCACAGACAGACACTTTAAACTTATCTTATACAGCGTGTAAGTTTGACCTACGCGAAAAACTTACGAAAACCTCTTTCTGTTTATACCTATCACAAAACAAAAGTCAGTTCATCATAAAAATGCGAGATTAAGGATTTATAGTCATTAGTTTCATTTGGCGCTACGCAATGTACACTTTACAAACGTAGGTATTCTTTTTGTGCGGTAAGGTGTATGACCTTAATCGTTTGGCGCCGTCAAGACCAGCATAAAATGTTTAAATGTTGTTTATTTATTACATCTTTTTTGGTAAAATGTTCTGTTTACTCATTGTAATATTAGTTTCAACAAAAACTTCAATAATGATTCAAAATGATGATGATTCGATAGGGTGTTTCTTACATCCTGTATGTAATTATACCAAACAATCAAACAAAAAAACTCTATAACAATAACATTGTATTCGATAACAATGTCACCACTAGTTATCACATTGTTTAGTGCGATTGTGTATTACCCCAATATTGTTTATTAATGATATTGTCGTATTCATGTATGTATATGTACCGGCAGGAGTCGTGAGCACAAATTTTCGAAAATAAACTAGTTAAAAAGTTGCCACTAAAATTGTATTCAAGTGTACGGTAGAAGAATGATATCATATCGACCAATAAAAAGTGTGCTCACGACTCGTGCCGGTAACTCTATATAACTAACCATTTATTATGTTTAGGGGAATAATGCCATTGCAACTGATACTGACCCCCTAAATGTTTAGTTAAGTGAAAGTAGAAGTGCAGACATGTTAGCAGCAAGATCCGAATCAAACGATAATAAATAATTAAAAAAAACAACGCAATAAGTGTTTCGTATGTGTAATAATTAGAAGTTGTGTAGTCTCGACCACCAAGTAACTATACCATTGTTTCCCACCCAAGTAACGTAAATTAGAGTGTAAACAGAATGGTTTCTAAAATGGCTAAAACATGTTTTCACACTAACCAACTGGTCGGAAAACTTACATGTTGTGTTTAAATTATTCTGTGTAATGCAGTTGACTTTAATTACGCTCCGATGACCTATATCCAAGGACATATATATAGGACCTATTACAGTTACAAAAAAAAACATGTTATTTTAGCCATGTCTATTGAAATAAGCGTTGTTTACATTAATGTCAATTATCCCACACAGCAATAAATGTCATATAAAATCAACAAAATTCAATTTATTGCTTGTAAAAATATACTCTAAAAGTAATTTCAAACCGGTAACTACAGTTTTATGTGATAATATTATGAATAAAGTACTTTATAGAATTGATAAAAATAAGAAAATATAATATTCAGTTTTACATTAACAGTACAGTATAAATCTATATCTACTCTCTGCACAAACTTCCTTGAAGAAATCTTAAGGAACGGCCTATGTTCAGCAGGAGACCCATAGTGGTGGGGATGGTAATGATCAGAGTCAGGACCGATAGGGGTGATCATAATCATGGCGGATCTATAAACATCATAAACTTACGTCATCACTTTCGCTGAGGTCAACGTTGCCGTTGGCGTCATCGTCTAGCTGCCTGTGCAACATGGTGATAGCCTCGAGACCAGCGCGGTCCTGGAGGCATGACGGCTCATTGTGGCACGCTTCGAATAAAACTGAAAAGATATAAAAACATTATAAATAAAAGATGTTTGTTTTTCGATCATGTTTGGTAGTCACAGGTAATTTCTTAAAAAACCTAGATAGAACGCCGGTCCTAATACATATAATAGTTTTTGTCCAAATACTTAATAATATAATTAAGTATGAAACGCTCGCTAACTGGCCATCTAAATAATTTATACTACTCGCGTGCATAATGTGTGTTTTATTAAACACAGGGTTTAATCAACTGTTATGTGAAATCTCTGTATCTGGATCCCAAACTACCGTATGAAATTTTTTAAGAGCTGGAGAAATCTGCCAAGCCGGTAAATTCTATTGAAGTTGAAAGAATCGTATACAAACAACTGATCACAAATCCAATAAGAATTCAATCCAATTCATAAAATCTGTTTACTATCGTGAACCAGAGCTGCCGTAGGTATAAATGTGTACGACTACGATATTTGTATTAGTTCTGCCAAGAAAGATCTAGCGCATAACTTATATATAAGTTACTTTTTTTTTGCTTATAAAACTTATGTGTACTTAAGTTATGCGCTAGGTCCTTCGTGTACCTCTCAAACCAATTTAAATATATAGCATTGTCTCTACTTACTACTACTTTTGAGATTGTGATTAGCCTCCTTTTCTTTGAGAATAAGGCAGTAGGTAACGCCAGAGTCATCGTTATTACAGCCATGCCACGTCTACTACCAAACAAGATTCTACTAGAAACTTCTAAAGTGAATAATTTTTTATTTAATATTTATATGTAAATTAGGTGATTTTTACATTCTAAAATCACTTTTAAATGAATACTTTATACAACATTGAAAGATAAGAGGCGATAAAAATCTAGGTTAATTTACAGAGCAATCAATGAAACATTAAAATTAAACTACATTTAAAGTTTTCCGAATTTCATTCGTTAGGATATTTTTAATATAAATGAAGGATGTTGATATGCTGTTTCAATTATTACTTTAATAACCCAACCAAAGTGAGTTTGAAATAAAAACGTGTAAGGTGTCTTTGGGACACCAAGTTGGAACTAAGTTACTTTCGCTGTGTTACAATGATTTTTCTATTCCACAAAAAATGTTTTACATACAATGCCGAGAACACGTTCGATGTGTTTATCTGCATAGATTGTCAACCATGGCAACTTGTAGTTAACCAAAAACATTGATATGCTTGATTTTATTTTTAAAGAATCGGGTAAAAAACCTATTTGATGCAATAATTTTTGAATGATGAACATATTTTTTTTGTAAATAAACAGCTATATTTAACTTTTTTTTTAAATTTAAACTTTTGTTTAAACAAAAAAATAAACCGCAAAAGATCGGCAAGAAGAAGCCACCGCACGTATTTTATGACCTCTCCGAATAAGAGTAGAAGAAGAAGTAAGAGGTGCTTTTGTTATTTGTGCTTGGTGTTGGGAAAAGGTTGACAACTTCTCCCATAATTACGAAACTTGTTTTATTTTGTGTTAAAATTGCGCCATCTGTAAAAGTTGCCCTAACTAATATATGGAAAATTAGGTAGTATACAACCAACATCAAATTACCACAGATGACGTAAAAATAAAACAAATCAACTAGCGGTCAGCATATTTCGTGTTGCGCTAACACTTTTTTCCGGCTATACCCCTATCCACCGAGCGTCTGAAGTGTAACGTGCGGTAAGGAGCTTTATTCCAATAATATAATCAATTTCACAGAGTTAGAAATTCTATTCATAGAATGAGCATGAGACGTTTCCTTAAATAATCCTGTAAAGAATATTCAAATTAAAATAATAAACCAAAGCAGCAGCCCAGCCTTGTGAGAACGCTACCAGTCGGCGATGATGCAGAGGAATTTTATTTATGAAACAAAATGGTATTTTATTTATCTACAATTCAAATTATAATACAAGACGTTTACATCGCAGAATTAAATGAACATAGTTATGTACATAAACGGTGTAAGGTAACTGCTTTTCTTTTTAGTATTAAAAATGACCGTGTAGTGACATGTAACATAATTGTATATCTCCCATAAATATAATGTTGCCGCAGTTCAATATAATTATATTGCGGGCGATGCCAATTACCTAGAATCAATGAACTTTGGCGTTGAGTGCTGTTATTGTGTGTTCGCGGAAATAACTAGGACGTGTCTTCGTCATTTTTCAATTTCAAATTTTTTCTCAGAGTAAGGATTCACTGGGTTCAGTTTATCCTCAATATTCAAGAATATTCTACAGTGAGGCCCGTCTCATGGAAAGCTACCATGAGACGGGCTGTATGCTCGATTGCCACTCAGAGGTTATTCCCACTAATATTATAAATGTGAAAGTTTGGATAGATGGATGGATGTTTGATACTCTTTCACTCAAAAACCACTGAACCGATTGCGATGAAACTTGGTATGTAGATAGCTGGAGACTTAGAATCACGCATAGGCTACTTTTTATCCCGATATTCCCACGGGATCAGGACATACGCGGGTGAAACCGCGGGGCGCAGCTAGTGTTAAATAAGAATTAGATTAGTGACATCATCGTTTTATATAAACTCCACTAGTAATCGTTAGTAAACTCCAAGCCTATAATAATGAAACCAACGCAATGAGAAATCGTAGGCGTAGATAATTGGAATCGACTGTGAATGATCCAGCGAACTTATCTAAAACTGTGACACATTATAAACGATGTAGCAAACTTACTTACACCTTTGTAAAATTCATAGAGCACGGATTTGTCACTGAGGCAGTTTGAGCATAGTGAGGAATTTATCCTGATTTCAAACTCCGAAGATTGGTGATTTCGGGTTCAGGTTAATTCATTTGTTTCCCACATATGTAAATAAGATAGGAATATAGCGGGATAAATGTTGTGCTATTATTTGACCTTTACAGCTGGCAGAGTTATACCCTACTACTCTACAAGCTGTAAAGGTCAAATAATAGCAGGACGTTTTCATATCGCCCCACTAGATAACGCGATTGGGTCGAGGCCTTAGAAATGAGGTCATATAGTTTTAATATGAACAAAGCTTAAAATATAAGGTGATTACATATGTATTTTAATTAACTTATTACTTTCATATTTTTAGTTTAACCGTTGATTTTCTAAGGAATTAGTGCGTGTGATTTACCGCACATGTTTAGATATAAGTGCATCATAATGTTACCTACATAAAAATAATCTCCGGAACACTCGAAGAACTGAGATGGTGGTAGTCGGAAATAAAAAAGTTAATCCAAGAATTTTGGACAATAATGAGCAAAAGAAGTATAACTCAGCATTGTATCAGTATGCTTTCTGAAATGGCTGAAATCTCATCAAGTAATAAATATTTACAGAGATAACATTTGCAAATATTATTCTGCAAATCACAGCTCGGTTCATTTATACGAATACTTTATTCGAAAGATTACGGGATAATCAAGATCAAGAAACGTATCGTCATTGTAGGTCGTATCGGTCGCCGGTACGATTCCGACACGGGGCAAATATTGAATGACCTATAGATTAATGGGGTTAGATGCATTGCTATTGCGCACGTTGATCGGTGGTTTGTGCCGTTCCAAACATGCCCCGTAAATACAGAAAATTATTGTCTTTATTAAAGCTTAATACCAAACCCGAATTGTCCGAATGCGCAATTCAAAATCAGATCAGTAAAGCTGCAGATTCCCTCCAGCGACAAACATTGCCCTGCCCAATATTAGTCGTTTTTTAGCGACTTAAAGTATTACCGACTTAAAAGGCCTGTTGTAATTGATTTTATTGTGATATATATTTTTTTTTAAGATATTATTAAGAAGATATATGAGAAGGGGATATATAAGAGAGGTTGCAAGGATGAAACATTTAAGTCAGTTCTATGAACTACCGACTTAAACATTTTCTGATAACTTCGTTAAACGCTGTAGATCAGTGTCATTAGTGCACATGGAAAGAGTATTATTTTATATACATAGCTAGTAGCAATATTTGAGCGTTTTTACTAATAGAATGTAGTAGGTAGGACCTATATATTTAATGTAGTAACATTAAATGAGTAAAAACGTATTTTGTAGTCAAATCAGCACCAACAGCATAAACTGGAGTATTTACTTTGTTTAAATAATGAGAGTTGTCTTTGGTTTTAATACATATGTACCAAAATGGATTAAGTTTAAAATGATTGAATGTGAATGCATCCTAATGCGTGGAATAGCGAATTTTTTAAATTACGCCGAATTCTTAACACTTTCCCGGCTACCCTTAATATGTAAGAAAAAATTACCTTAGAAACTGAGTTAACCACATTTGTGTAACACGAGACTGTCCTAGTTTTTTTTTAATGGCGTTAGCTCTATGAACGTATGCAATACCAGAGGTGCAAGTTAGGCTTTGCTTTCTTATAACAAATTCCTCCAGAATTCCTGAAGAGAGGGAGGGAAGTCCTTGCGTTTATACTGGTTAGCAGTATTAACACGAAACTACCCAACATGGTACGACTGCGTTTTTCTGAGGGATGTAGGTTATCCACTTCAGGCAATAAAATTTTTAACTCGTTATAAAGTATTACTCAGTATCTATTATATATTATGGAATTTTTTTTCTAACAGAAGAGATTGCAGAAGGATTTCAGCTGTTCTATTATACAAAAACACCTCATGATAAGCAAATGCCTTTTCATATTTCTATTACTGTATCAGTTATGTTACAGATAATGCGGAGTTCTACATTATGAGTTTATTTATAGTAAGTAATATAATTAAATATGTATTGTATTATATATCTATTAATAAATATTGTTAAAAACCCGTTTCAATTATATGGGTACGTCTTTGTGCTAATTATATGTTATTGGAATGCATAAATTAGTTACAATACAACAATATAAACCCATTAGCAATTACACTGATTTACAGCTCACAGTGATTGAAGTTTAAGGTCTAATATTCTGCTGCCGACCTCAAAGTAAAAAGCGGCTAAATGACAACGAGTTAGATGTCATCAAGCCGTCTTTTAGCTTCAGGCCGGCAACACATAAACTATAACATTTCTCAATTAAAGGGATATCTAAGGAAAAACATGGTCTTGTAGTAAGATGCTGTGATAATTGAAGAAATAAACAAACTCTTCACCCTTGTAACATATTCGTAGGTTATGTCTACTAAAGTGAATACAATATAATAATTTATACGAATTTATCGTTTCTATGCACCGAAAAAGGCGATAAGGCACGACATTAATACATTGTCTGTATATTTCTAAATCATACAATTATTTTTTTAATTAATTGGAATGATGCAATCATCATTTGTATGTCGGAATCGAAGCGACTAAACGGCACGGGGTTCCGTCACAAGTGAGTCTATTGCAAGGGACTCGGGTATACCCTAGGAAGGAAGTCCCTGAGAACCCAGCCAGACCTTGCGTGCGGAGGGTCTTGCTTGTCCCCTTCCATTTAGAGAGGCACGCGCGGAACACATCGCGCCACCGTCTCAGGCTTGGTTCTGCTAGGGTAACGGGCAGCCTCACCCTCACCCAATCATGGAGGCCTAAGATCATGGTTATTATGGAGACTAACAAAAGTAGGTTCAAAGGTTCTCCGTTTTGGTTATGTATGATCTATTTGGTTTTTCTCTGTCTGTAGGTATTTGTGTCCTTTGTTTCTTTAGTCGTCGGTGATTTTTTACTAGTACTAGGCATAATTTACTGACCGATTTTGTATAATAATATAGAAGTAGTATATAAATATAATTAATTCAAAATTAGGTTCTATGGATTTTTTTTTTAAGTCAGAGTGAGGTACGAGGCAAAAACTTTACAGTAAACTCTGATTACGTTTTCTACTGCACGCGCGGTATTTTGTATAGAACTCTGTTTGGATAATTTTAAACCGGTTTGTGCTAATCCATAACTGAGTTTTCTCTTTAAAAATAATTACAAACAGAGTACCTACAGAGTTTTTAAGTTACCTAGCGCCCGGGCGTGAACCTGCTTATTTGTAATTGTTAGGCTTGACAAGGGTATAAAATAAAAAAAATTATACCAAAATGTAACACTCAACTGGCGGGTGGACAGTGTGCGTTCCTGTTTACACCAGGTTATACTAATTTTATTTTTATATTTTTAATATATATTTATTTATATATAAATATATTATTATATATCAACTTTTTACACTATATAAACATATTTATTATTATCGATTATGGGTCATTTAACTATAGACGATTTAAGTTCTAGCAATGACTCCGATAGTTTTTTTTCTGCCTGTAGCGATGACAGTTACCTTAGCATGCCCTCACTTGCTGATACACTCCAGTGTCAGTTTTCCGATGTAGTCAGAAACTTTAATGTGGTTCATATCAATGCCCAAAGCATGCCGGCCCACTTTACTGATATGCTGGCAACTTTTGACTAAGAATATTCATGCTATCCTTGTCTCTGAATCTTGGCTTAAACCTTGTCTTTCTTGTCTCTGAATCTTGGCTTAAACCTTGTCTTTCTTCTATTTCTTATACTCTACCAGGTTTTAAACTAATACGCAACGATCGCACGGGTAGTGGAGGTGGTGGTGTTGCTATATACCTTCGGGATTATTTACAATTTACAATTGTTGATGTATCTGCACAGCCACCGATTCCGGTGAAGATACATATTTATAGAAGTTTTACTTAATCATGTAAAAATTATATTGGGTGTATACTACTGCCCCTCTTTACGCTTCAATTACTTTGCCTCTTTTGAAAATATTCTTGAAAATCTTGTTTCTTCTTACAGTCATACTATAATAATGGGAGATTTTAATACCTGCTTACTTAAAAATGATTCTCGCTCTTCCTCTCTTCATAGGATAATAGGCTCTTGCAACATGTCCATTCTTCCTCTTTCAGCCACTCACCACTTTCCTAATTCTACTCCTTCCCTTTTAGACCTTATAATCGTTTCCTCAACCCAGAATGTCGCTAAATTTGGTCAGTGTGCCGCTGACGCTTTCTCTTACCATGATCTTCTATACTTGTCCTACAAATTTCGCCCTCCTAAAGCAAGGCCTAAAGTTCTTCATCAACGCAGTTTTGGTGCCGTGGATGTTGATAAGCTTCTCGTGGATGCGAGCAAAATCGTCTTTTCACAACTCGTAGATTCTGATTCTGTAGACGAAAAGGTTGACATACCTCTAAACTTATACAGTTGTATGACAAACACGCACCTGTTCGTGAAATTACATTAAAACACCTTCCGTCACCATGGCTCACGCAAGAAATAAAAGCTATTATCGCAAAAAAGGCTGCGGTTAAAACTAAATATAAACGTCGACCGACGCAGCAAAATTTAGATAAGTACATATACATACGTAGTCATTGCAGTAAGGTGTGTAGGAAAGCTCAACGCCAACATATTCACAAATCCGTTTAAAACGGCGACCCAGCTAAAGTCTGGAATTTCCTTAAATCACTGGGAGTTTAGAAAATCACGACAAGAAACAATTCCTAATAACATTGAACATTGAATTAATTAATCAACATTTCACAGCTTCGTCTAACTTTAACAGGACAGCCAAAGCAAAGACTTTGGAAAATCTTTCGTCACTTCCAACTCCCGATTATTTCCCTTTTAATTTTAATCTAGTCACCGCTTGTGATGTTAAAAAGAGCATTTTATCAATATCTTCAAACGCTATTGGAACTGATTGTGTCAGCCGTAATAGGATTATTCCCATCTTAGACATACTTCTTCCCATATTAACCCACATCTTAAACTCTTCCTTATCGAGTGGCGTCTTTCCGTCATCGTGGAAAGATGCTCAAATCATTCCCTTACCAAAAAAACATAATCCTACTTCCTTTGCTGATTACCGTCCAATTTTCATCCTACCTTTCTAAAGTTAAGGAACGTCTTGTCTACAACCAAATTAGTACATTTCTTAATAGAAATAACCTCCTAAATCCTTTCCAGTCTGGCTTCCGTCCCGGACATAGTACTACTACTACCCGTATTAATATCACGGATGACATTAGATCAGGTATGGAGAATGGTTATCTCACGGTGCTCTCCTTGCTGGATTTCAGCAATGCATTTAACACTGTCGATTTTGACATACTACTAGCCATACTCCGCTCTCTTAACATATCTCCAACGGTGCTCGATTGGTTTCACAGTTACCTGTCTGGCCGCCGTCAACGTATTCGAATCGAGGAAACCCTTTTCGTGGTGCAATACTGTTGCAGGTGTGCCGCAGGGTGGCGTTTTATCTCCATTACTCTTTACTCTATTTATTAACCCCATCTCCTCTAAACTTCGTTCATCCTACCACCTTTATGCTGATGATCTGCAAATATATACCAGCGCTCCTCTCGGGCAGCTATCGGAAGCCATCGAAGTGATAAACACTGATCTAGAACACATAGCTAATTGGATCAGTACTCCAATTAGCTTTGTGTTCTAGATCAGTGGCCACATCATCACATGGCCTCACCGTTAATCCTGTGAAAGTCAGGTTATAATCGTTGGAAGTCCTAGACTTATCTCCAAAATTGAATGGTCGAGGCTGCCACAGGTTTTCTTTAATGGCACCGTCTTACCTTTTAGTGATAGAGTAAAAAATCTGGGGCTCCACATCGACAAAACATTGTCCTGGGGTCCACAGCTGCAGGAGGTCAGCCGTAAAGTATTTGCTTCAATAGGATCGCTGAGAAAGACTGCGTAACTTTTTTCCCATTGACACTAAAACTGCATTGGTTCAATATCTCCTCCTACCCATCCTCGACTATGCCGATGCCAGCTATCTTGATCTCACTGAGGACCAACTTAATAAACTTGAGCGTCTTCAAAACGTCTTTATCAGGTTTATATTTGGCTTACGCAAATATGACCATATTTCTGAATTTCGTATTAAGCTCAAGTGGCTCCCTATTCGACGTCGCCGAAATGCTCATATTCTTGTTTTTCTTTACAATATTTTGTTTAATCCCTCTACTCCCACCTACCTTAAAGAACGTTTCGAGTTCTTAAATGACTCACATGAGAGGTTTCTGAGGTCATCGGAAAATCAGCTCCTGAAAATACCGTTGCACTCCACCAATTTCCGCCATAAATGTTTTTTCGGTTAATGCAGCTCGCCTCTGGAATGCATTGCCTGATTTTGTTAGGCGTGCTCAATCGCAAACGACTTTTAAAACACCGGTATTTAATTACTATCTGTCATCATAGTAATAATATGTTTAATACTTATAATTTTACTTGCAACTTACAATACAGAATATTTGCATTATATGTTTAGTTATTATTGATATGTATTTATTATACGTATGTATGATTGTGTATATATGTGTTTAGGTATGTATGTAGGTATATGTATGTATGTTTGACTATTTAATATGTTAACAAGTTTCTATGTAAGGTAATTATTTTGTTTTTTTTTTCCTCTTCCATTCTTATAATTTCAATAAAATACTTGGACAATTTGTGCACCTGTTTACTGCCCTATACAGAAGTTCATTGCATCTGTCCATCTAAAGGTTGTCTGTAAGAAATCGCAGCTAGCGATAAGACCGCCGTTTGTACCATTATTTGTTTTTATTTTAATGTTGTAAATTGTTTTATGGTGTACAATAAAGAATATTGTATTGTATTGTACCTATCAACACCACCACTACGATTTTAGAGCATGACGGTTTTATAGCAGTCTTAAGCAGTTCTAGGATCACATGGTGCAGCAAGCGTTTACCACCTAGTATAAAATTTACATTTACGCCGTTATTATTATTATTTATGGCGATATAACTGTAAACGGAAAGACTGATAATGAAATGGAACGATGGTTCTTCAGAGGGCCTGAAAAAACATCTATAAAAATACCCAGATGGCACGCTGGTCAGGAGCATGGTTAGTTCTCCCCACAGTTACCAGACGGAGTGGCAGAAACCTATGTGGCTTCTTCCATATCGCGGTTGAAATACTTGCAAAATCTCTGATGACAATGATGCTGTATGATTTTATTCCTTTCGAATAGACGACGAAAAAAAAGATCAATGTACATCACTACATATTATAAAACAAAGTCCCCCACCGCGTCTGTCTGTCTGTTTGCGATAATCTGAAAAACTACTGAACGATTTCCATGCTTTCACTAAGACAGAGTGTTTCATGAGGAAGGTTTAGGTGTATAATTCGTACCCGTGCGAAGCCGAGGCGGGTTGCTAGTAAGTACTAAAATGATCTTTGTTTGGTTTTTGCCTCCCCGAAAAGAGAATTAGAACGCCAAGTATAACGTTTGCAAAAGGAGCTCCAAGAATCGGTCGTAACCTCATCACTACACATTATAAAACAAGTTAGCCCGCCGCGTCTGTCTGTCCGCGATAAACTGAAAAACCACTGAACCGATTTTCATGCGGTTTTTACCAATAGACAGAGTGATTTATAAGGAAGGTTTAGTTGTGTAATTTGGTAACGTTTTGTGTAAATTGGTTAAAATATGATAATTATTGTTGAAGATGTCTTTACTACCCGTGCGAAGCCGGGGCGGGTTGCTAGTATTAATTAATTTCTAGCTGTTTGATGCTTACTGTGCTTTTGAATTGAGAATTCTATTTTTAATTTGTAATAAATAATAAATATAATTTATTTAATTTACTCTATTTAATTCGTGTTATAAAGCCCTGCAAGAAATAACTTAAGGAACTATTTTTTTAAACTATTTTCTTAGGACTAAGGCACCAATTCTTATGTACAAAATTGTATGTACCCATATAGTTCCTGGATTATGTGACTACTGCTACTGGGCGAGACTTATTGATTAGTCTCGGTATCTATAAGTCGCCGTATGATAGTAAGAGGTTATTGAAATTAAATAAACTTATTTTCTATATTTCTTCTTTTTGATGCCTACGTTTTACAAACCGATGGTGTCACTTGCGATCCCATTCTTCCAACTAGGAGTTCTCTCTTATTTGTAACTTGGGTAATTAAGTATTGAGTAACTCGCGCTTCTGTATTTAGTTGACAACAAGTGAGTGACTCTAGGTGACCTAGGTCAATGAATATACTAATGTAACCACTAAATTGTATGAGCGTATATCGAAAATGCTAGTAAAACAAACTAAATAAAAACTATCATACTAAGCAGTTAATTACAACAAGAAATAATACTACTAATGAAAAATATTATTATATTCAAGTCTTAAAGGAAAATGCATCATTAGAAAACTTGAGATAAAATTATATCCATGGTCATAATCTGTCCTAAACACCGTTTCAAATAAAGCCTTGAACGTAGTAAGGTTTTGGCTTAAACACGAAAGGTCGCAATAGAATTTAAATTCTCATCACGGTTGAACATTGGAAGCAAGGAAAAACGCCAAAATTATATCCATTGCCAAATACGAATATAAAGTAACAAAACATTTACCCATTAAAAGACAACCATGAGCATCAAGTAACAGACACTCATCGGAATTAATTAGCATAGCAAGTGTCAATGCACCTATGAACCTATTTAAACAAGATACTTTAAACTCTGCCTCAAGTGATGGTGCTTTCATATTATTAAGCTAAACACGTTTTTAAGAGTTCGTGCATAAATTTCGCCGATTTAAAAGCATGTAATCCTGGGTTACTGTAATAAAAATTATTCTTTATTCAGTAACCATACATATGAAGAAAAATGAATAGGCTACTTCAGGTAAGAATAAGGTACGATTCACACCGAACAAGAAAGTTCCATGCAAAAATGAATTTTAAGTAATAAATATTAACTTCAATTTCCATCACCGTACTAACAACGCGTTCCAATGCGCTCCGCGCGGCCCTTTTTGGTGTGAATACTTAACAAAGTAAAATGTTTCTGTGTATTTGCAAATTAAAAAGGAATAAAATATCTATATCGTTTTCTTACTAAATGAATTGAATAGTAATGTTAATAAATCAAACCACCACCTATTAGTGACCCACCACCTACTTTAATAGTGACATTTTCTCTGATACCTACGCAAATAACATATTCAATGCCATCATTACAATATAAGTATGAAATAATGATTTTCAACAGCCAAATAATATATTACACGCTATCATTACAATGAAGTTGCCAATGTCAAAATGGATATGGAAAAACCGAAACTGATGCTGTGTTCAACCGGTTTTAAGTTGTAAATGATTACTTTTTTAGATCTCACTTTAGACCAAGCACCGTGCTGTAACGAAAAAAATAATATAACGATATTGACAGACTTAAACTCGCCCGTTAAACTTTTTCGTGATTTTTGAGCTAGACTTTTAACATACAAGTACTTACAAAAAAATGGGGTGTGGCTGTGTCATGAACACAACAACTATTTGTACTTTACACTAATGTTTTATATATGCAATTGATAGATTTTGACGAGAGCTAAAGATTGAAACTTAAATGAACCTCGTAGCTTCTCCAAGTCAAAAGTTAGACTAAATGGAAATCTCAAAAAGCATCAAAATGACAACAAAATGGCGGCGTTTCCCCCTCTACCACGCGCGATGCGTCGCAGTCCTCAATTAGCGTAACGAATTCTTGGATCCTTTAGTTATTCAGTGGTGTAATTAAATTTTGAATGGAGATGATAGATATGTAGCTACAACACCAAACTATATCCCCCGATTTTAGAGTAAGACGTATTCACGTGGAAAATACTATCTATTGTCTAAAGATTTATGATCAGCTTCTAATCTAAACCTTTAGCCAATTTCCAAAAACAAATTAAGTAGTTTAACACTAAAAGTGTCGCGTATTATGCCATATCTTCAAGGACCGCGACCGTCAGAGTGAGTGATGGATAATTTCTAAATCAAACAAAAATTGTGGATTTTTTAATTGTTTTTGCACCGCATTTGTGACAAATCATTTGTTTTTACACTTCGTTTTATGCATCGTCTACATACAACTTTTTGGCAAACAGTGCACATTTCACAGGTGTGTTTATTTTTTACATTTTGAATTAATTTGACATTGACGTCTTTTATTCGATATAAAAGGCTGTTCTTCACGAATGGCTATATTATCTAAGCGTTTAATGGCGGTTGAATTTTTTTACCTCTTATGTAACTACTCTGCTCAAAGTTCACTTACGAGTTGCAGTATATAATTATGGTGAGATGTGTTTTCATCTATAACTTTTCGGTAAAAAATCCATAAATTTATGGCGGCTAAATCTAAGATAGTGTAGAAAACATGGACTGGCCATCTTCGATTTCCAGCTCTTACGGTATATTTTCGAGCCATTTGGGCCAATTGACAAAAACCATAGTTTCGTTATAATACTTTACATTTACATTTTGTCGTCAAATTGACGGCGTTGACCCTTCTAGTGTTAATAGGTCTACATTTTAAGGCATTTATTTGTAAAGATCCTATTGCAACCCTTGACTATTAACGTACTTAATGTAAGTGAAGATTTGTAAACAGTGTATTACCTATCCATTGACTATTATTCATAAACCTTATAACTTTTTGTTGCTTTGTCACAGTATGCACACTCAAAGCAGCAGTTCGGGAACACTGATACGTATATTTTTACGTAATCAGTAAGAGAACAAAATATTTAAGGTTAAAGTACTATCTCTAACAAATGCACTACCTTCTAGATTTTATAATAGTACATTATTTTCTTATTTATATCATAGATACTGCTGTTGCCTGCGACTTCGTTAGCGTGGAAATTTTGGTGAAATCAAATAATTTGTCCTTTTACAAAGTATTAGTAAACATAAAAAAATATGAATGAAATCGGTTAAGTCGTTTTCAAGTTATGGCGTGACCAAGGGAAATAGGGATTCATTTTTATATATAGATTCTGTCAGACATACTTGAAGAATATTTTATGTAATACTAACAATTTTATTTCCTAATAAAAATAGAATACCACTTTTGAGATAGATGATAATTTTGTCTTGTTTACATATTTGTCTTACGTCAGTTGTAAAACCCGAAATATTCTGTTAATGTCAATAATAGTTTCAGAAGTTTTTCAATTGCGGAAACTTAAGAAAAACGATATCGTAGACGTTAAGGAAACACATATAATTTAGTTCAAGTTTGACTATATTTGAGTAAACTAATTTGTAGGTAGGTCTCTACTTTCTCAAAATCCTTATTTCCGAAGATCCAGCGAGTCTTACTCACTGTACTACATTTAATGCAATAAAGGTCTCAACTACACAATACATGTAATCCAAAAAAAAACATTTTTTATAAGCTGAACTGAATTTTCCGATCCATTACTTTTTCTTTGGAATCGATGATGTTAAGCATGAAAATATATGTAAGATATACATACTATACATATCAACGTCCGTAATGTTTAGATGATCTTTTCTACTTTACTACAATACTGTAATACATATATACTTAGTAATGAGCCTTGAAAGGATAATCTAACCTAGTTTAACCGGTATTCGTTTCACCTGGATTTTCTAGGTCAGTAACTGATAATACTGCCTTTCTTGTTACACATGTACATTCTCCAAGGAAATAATGAAAGGCTATTTCATTTACTTACATAAAACAACGCAATACGTGAATGAAACGACGAAACAATCTAATAACTTCAGTGAAGCTACATAGAGCTATTTAACTTCCATTTTATTAAGATCAATTGGTGTTGTGTGATGCTAACTATTCTCACACAGCCATTGAATTCTCAACAGCAGCGAATCATTTTAAATGTACAGTCACGAAGAGGAAAAACCTAGTCAACTTTGACGTTTAGCATTTTGATGATAATGAAACATTATCATTTGGGTACATATGATTATTCTAAGAAAAATTCTAAAAAAAAAAAAGAGAATATTTCGGTTCGAATGCGAGATAGTACCTCACCTCTACTCTTAAAGAAGACCGCACTAAAAGCTAGTGGTTTTTTTTCTGTTGGTGAGTGGTGGTCTCTAGAGACTTCGTGGTGGTCTCTAGGGAACGCACAAGGGACACAGTTTCAAGGGGCACAATTTCGTCCACCGCCATTGCTCGCAGTCAAGCCCGAAGTATGTATTAGGGAGCCGCATGTAAACATTGTAAAACATACTTCCGGATTGAAGAAAAGAGATTCTTTAATTCGTAAGTATTATTTTACACTTTTTTAGGTGGGTGGTAAATGGGTGGTAATACGGTAAGGACTTTTATTCTTCCTACTGACTACGGACTTTCCTACGCTGTTTATTTTAAAAAAGCATAAATCTGCCAATTCAATTATTTGGATCACAGCCGAATTATTTATAAAATATTCCAAAATTCACGTTCCTACGTTCGCGAAATTTTCATAAAAAGGGGTACAATATATACGTGAAGAGAATTCTCTCTTCACGTATTAATATAATGATAAGAACTTTAAACCTAATACAATATTATATATTATATTTTAACAAATTTATGATTAGTTTATTAAAAATAAACTTTTTAACAATAAATTAAACAGAGGTTAGTGATGTAAGTACCTAAATAATTTTGAGTCAGCACCAAACATATAAAAAAAAGGCTTAGGGACATATCGCGTCATTTCGCTACCATTCAGGTATGGTCACTGTTTCGCTACTAAGGGCAGCGGCCACAGAGGCTACCGCTCCTCAATAAGAGAACTATCTCACCTAGAAATGATCTCTGAATGATTTTCGGATCTGATTAAGAAATAATAAAATTAGCGCACTCAAAGGAGTATATAATGTTCAGCAAGTTATCTAAAGCCAGACAGACGCGTTTGCAAAGTGACATTTGCAACAACACATTCCATTGTCTACAATAATTATTAATTTTAGTATCCAAAATCATTTAACATACTTTAGGTCAATCGATTTTTAAAATATAGCGATAAAAATTTGACATTTTAAAGGTCAAAATATGACACCACAGGTTAAAATAAACTTGTTAAATATTGTAAAGAAGACCTTGGAAATAAGTGTGCCGCAATACAGCGACCTGCAGTGTTACGGTACATAACCATTTAACATCTGTAGACCCGTAATGAGAAACTAGGTTGCATCTGTTGCAATTAGGGTTGCCAAGCGTCCGGTTTGGAGATAAGCTGAATTGTAATCTCGTACGAAACTTCTGGAGTGATTTTGGTTAGGTTAAGAGTTGGCAGAGTGGAAACCTGTACCAGATCGTATTCACCGTCTACGAACAAATCTTAACACAGGGATAACATCAGCTTTGTTGCTGTTTTAAAAGCCTACCTATCGCCTCGCAAACAATTAGCCAGGAGCAACAAAATCTCATCAAAGAAAAGAGACATGAATACTTAATACCTAAGCGCTACTTACGTACCTACTTAATACCTAATTTTCGTAAAACTGTATAAGTTGTACATATAACCATTTTCTTCCGACTTTCCGTTGGTGTATGTCAAGTTTAATTCAAAGCCATATAGTCCACACTTCATTAAAGCAATTTTATTAGGATTTAAAGATTTCAAATTATCTGTCCTGATGTTCTTAAGTTTTTATTTATTTTATTATAGACACGGATACACCTTGGGTTACATTATTTGAGTTTTAGTAAGGATCCCAATTTTTTTTTGAAAATATAATATAGCCAATGTCACCCGGGGATAGTGTAGCTTCCCAACGGTGAAGGAATTTTTCAAATCGGTTCAGTAGTTTGGGAGCCTATTCAATGCAAACAATCAAACCTTTCCTCTTTATAATATTAGTATAGACAATATAATATGAATATGTTTAAAGGACCAACATTAACACTAACATTTCAGAAACATGAATCTCTATAAAGTTAGCGGAAGCAGCTAAACAGTATGAATAATACCAGTACTTTACGTTTGTTTTTCATTCACTTATCGCAATATTTATTTTATATTATGATCTATTTGCTGTTCTGATCATAATATCGGACTGAGTGGTATCTAATCTATTCAAAATATTTATACCTAACTATTTTTACCAAATACTTATTATCAGTTACTGCATTGGAAACGTAATAGATATATGAAAATATAAAAATAATATATAAAAAATAACACTGTGCACTCGTTACCAAAAGATTACAAGCATTTGACTTAATCAGACTGCTTATAAAAAGATTAAAACGTTGGTTATTGCTTTTGTAACCTTATTAAAAGAGTTTCATATCGTGGTGAAGAATACGCAATGGGAACTTTATTCTTTAGATTGCTAGTATAAGCAAGAGTTGATGGTTGACGTCGTCCCTTGAGGTTTGATTGAAGATTTTAATTTTAAGACATCACAAAACATAAAATCTCGAATTAATTAAAGAGGTAAAGTCATATGTCAAGGTTCATTCTTTTGCGGAAGATAAATATATGTCGACACCATTTATGAAAAAAAAATAGGTAATATGCTTTTAAAAAAAATTGGAAACGTTTTCATTACTGAACAGGTATTTTAGATATATAGTATACTTTAGTAGCATTTTTACATGCATATCGCGGATGTTATGGAACTGCCGTACCCGAAACTATCGGATATACGAAATGAAAATCTATCCGAAACCGTAACCGATATAAAAGATTCGAATATTTCGGATTGAGTTGAAGTCTAAATAATTTATTTAACTATAATATATATACATCACGTACATACTTTATAATAATTGTACATATTCAGAACATTGCTTAGTGATAGGGCTACCTTTTTATTGTAATTTTACTAGTAAATGATAACCTAGAAATAATGTCAAATCATTACCTATGTGTATTTTCCTGTTTTAATTCCTTAAAAATGTAATATCTGTAACTGAAACTATCTGAAACCATCGGATAATCCGAAATAATTTGATATCCGTAACCGTATCCGAAACCGGTATAACATTATTCATATATCCGTATCCGTATCCAGATCTGAAATTTTATATCCGTAATGTCGGAATATTCGCTCGCATCGATGAGAAATCTCATCGATGCGAGCGAATATTCCAACTCATAATAGAATATGTTGGCTAAGTGTAGAAATTTGCCAACTTTTTACGTAGACTTTGCCAGATATTGTAGAGATACAACAACCCTAAGAACACACACGTAATTCTTGTTTTTAAACTTTCGCGACTTTGATACATATTATACAATACCTCTTGGTGACGTTTGGATCGCACCGATCGTGGTCATGAGTGGACTGTACCTTTTAAATAAATATTATCGCGATAAAGTCCCGAATAACACATCTAATACACACGTAATTTTTTTTTGCAAATGCAAAACAAAATGGAGGCATTATATTTGTCAATGCAAAACAGTTTTGGTTATTGTAGAGCTAAAATAAAATAATATTCATTACATTACACGACCTTAGTCACAATGAATGGAAACGGCGTGTGATGCAGCATATGGCCCCAGACAAGATATAATGGTACATATAAGGCAAAAATATTGCACGATCTAAAACCTTCTAAATAAAATTAAACAATTGCATATTAAAATTAATGTGAACCGGCTACCTGCCAATAAACCAGTGGACGTATTTGTACAGAAAATTGGCTATTGTATTTGTTCCACGTTTGCATCGATGCCTAATAGATGTTAGCATGTGTAAGATTATCAGTCTTCTTCACAATATTATGACGAAAACGTTATTATGTACACATATAAATACAACATCACAAAATAATGTGAAATAAATTGTAGAATTTGTCAAAGACATTTTAGAATTTTCTGAAACAACAAGTCTCCAGGCAATTTCCCACATTATAAATAAAACCAACCGTGACGTCTAGCGGATGTCAACAAAGTTTTATACATTCGCAGTTATACACATACAGTTCGCTAGGAAACTTTGGCGAAATCTATCACACGCCGTACCTTTTTCCTGGATAAACATGTGCTGTTCCAAATGTCAAATTTCATCCAGATCCTTTCAGCCGGTTTTGCGTGAAAGAGTAACAAACATCCAACCATCCATCCTCACAAATTGATTGAAAATTTATAATGTGTTTTAGTAAGATTAGTTAGATATAAGCATAAATGTGTTGGGGTGTGTTGCATAAATTGCTTTTAGAAAGATGTTGTAAATAAATAATATGCGAGTATAGCAGTCATCATCATTAGCCTATCGCAGTCCACTGCTAGACAAGGACCTCCCAAAGGAGCGCCAACTATCCCGGTGTTGGGCTGTTCGCATCCATCCGTTGCCACCTTCTTCTTCGCGACCTTCTTCAAGTCGTCGGTCCATCGTACCGCAAGCACTACGTTGGCCTAATCGCGGTTTCCACTCAAGCACATGAAGGCTCCAGCGACCATCAGTCCGCCTGGATACATGACCGGCGCATAACAGTCTTTCAACAATAATTGAGTGAAACACATCGTAACATAATAACAGTCGTTGTATGTATGTATTTGAGTTTTACGAATTATCTTTAGTAGAAGCTAGGTACATAGAAACTCGATGTTCTTGGTGTTTTAAAAAATTGCTATCTACCAAAGTAGGTATATATATAATTGCGTTATGACATTCAAATTCTCAGGCATGTTCAAACAAGCTTTTAGCTAGGTAAACTGCTGGTCATTGTTTAAACTGTGAATAGTTTTTTATAAAGTCTAAATGCGGCTATTTTTAATTACTATTCTTAGACGGCATTACAAAAGAAGCAAACTTCCGATCACGTATATTTACGTGATAATTTAGATAGAATCTTGCCCTGGTACGACAATGAATTCATAACACTTGGCTCCGTTACTAGATGGTGTACAAAGAAGATAAACATGATCTTTCAGACGAATACACGCATGCAAGTAGGGAGTTCAACAAACTTCTTTCAATAAATCTTTTATACTGGAAGTTTTAATATTATTTTATATAGAGATTTTTTGCGGGGCTAATTTTAATATGAAATCGCATCACTATTAAGTGAATAACCTCTATTCATATTGGTCATAAAAATTTTACCCAGATTCGAGTGTTTGTAGTGACGCACAACATAAACAGCTCATCCAAGACATGTGAGTTGTAAGTATCATTAACTATGTAGAGATGTTTAGATAATCACAGACAACTGGGTTCAAATCCCACATGGGACAAAAATTTGTATAATCCATAAATAGTTGTCCCGAGTCTGGAGTTCTTTGTGTCCGTTGTTTGAATGTTTGTGAAGCCACCTGCGACACAGAAATATTGCCTAGACCTACGTACACGATACCTGATATGATGACGTAGTAGGATCAGATCATCAAGAAAAGACAGAACAGTATATAATCTGCCATCATCAGCCTTTCATTACTCACTGCTGGACATAGGCATCTCCTAATTTACGCAACTGAGCTCGATCGTAAGCTCTCCCCAGTTTTTCCCGTTTTACGCAAATCGTCACTCCACCTGACTGTAGGGTGACCTACACTACGTTTCCCTTGACGCGGTCTCCACTCCAGAACTCGTGAACCCCAGTGGTTATCGGTTCTACGGGCAATGTGCGCAGTGCAGTGGACTGCTCACTTGTGACAGTGGACACTTCAGCTATCTAATTCTTTGAGCTATGTCGGTTGGTTGCCTTGGCTCTGTGTCGGATAACATCGTTACAAATTTTGGCCCCCAGCGACACACCAAGCATAGCTCTCTCCATAGCTCGCTGAGTGACCTTGAGCTTGTGGACCAACTTCACTGTAAGTGTCCACGTCTTGGCACCGTAAGTCATTACAGGTAGGACACACTGATTAAGGACTTTTGTCTTGAGGCACTGTGGTATGGACGACGTGAAGACTTGAAGCTTACCAAATGCTACCCATCCCAGCTGAATTCTCCTATTGAGTTCCCTCTCTAAGTTGTTCTTACCTAGTTGCAAGGTCTGTCCAAGGTACACATACTCTTGAAAAACTTCGAGATGAACGCCATTAACTATCGGCCCCGGATTTATTATGACTATTGAGCATAATTTTTTTCGTCTTATCTATGTTCATTCCGAGGCCGATGGGTTTGGAGGCGTCAGCTAATCCGGACAACATCTCTTGTAAGTCCTGTTGAGACTCCGCCACTAGGACAATATCGTTAGCAAATTTTAGGTGCGAGATGTATTGACGTTGATGCCCTTACCTTTCTAGTTTAGCGTCTTAAACACATCTTCCAGGACCCTCGTGAACAGTTTCGGGGATATTACATCCCCCTCACTCACCCCCCTGCGTAGTGGGATATGTTTAGTCTACTGACTCTGTACTTGAACACTCATAGTTGTTACGTTACGTATAGATACATCTCAACACGTCAATGTACCGACGGTTTATTAGGCAACGCCGCAAAGACTCCAGAACAGCCCAGGTTTCAATTGAGTCAAAGGCTTTCATAGGCCACAAAGGCAATTCACAGGGGCTGGTTATACTCTTTGGTCTTCTGTATAACCTGCCTCACTGTGTGTATGTGGTCTATGGTTCCAAATTAATACGTGAAAAGAAATCTTAATACCCCTTCTTACGAAAATTCGCAGACGGAAACGAAATGAAAATGAAAAAAGTATTTATTCTCATCAAATACACATCTTAAGAAACAGTTTTACTTCTGCCAAACTACAGAGCAGTTTGTTGGCAGAGGACGACGACGGCAGACGACAACGACGGCAGAGACGGAGAAATGTGAAATTTGGTATACTTTTAAGTTTATATTAGAAGAAGTACAGAAATATAAAATTTAAAACAATGTGTTAAAATTTAAAAAATATGCGAAAACGTCTACAAAAAGCTACAGAGGCCCAGTATAAATGCTGATCTGTCATGTTACGGAATATCTATACAATGACAGTTCAAGTTATACTAGTCAATGAAATAAAACTAGATATTCAAAACGGTCAAAATTCGCCAGGCGATCTCTAGTAATAATAATCACTTCAGACACTTCTGAAAACGCCATCTGGTCCAAAACTAGGCAGATCCTATACTATGGTAACCATACTACGGATAAACATACTTATATTATTACTAAATACATAAATATTATAGACCAGCAGTTCCCGCGCGGTTTCGCTTGCATGTACATATTTATATATTTTGAGCGGAACCCTAATTCTTATACCGAAATAAAAGTAGCCTAAGTTACTCCTTGTAACCCCAGCTAACTGCCAATGGAGTCCTGTGGAAATCGGTCCACCCATCAAACAGACGTGACAAAAATTAAAAAACTGATTTTTAGTCATAGGTATCGTGCAAATAATTGTATGAGCTTAAAAAAACTATTATTTTTACATTACAAACAGACAGTTCAATTTTATTTATTTGTATGTATTGATAAATTACAACCAGACACAGAACCAATGATCGTGCTCATCACCCAATTATTTGTCCTGGGTAAGAATCTAATCCACGACCTCTGTCTCAGCAGTCAGGGTCATTAACGACTAGACAAATAACAATACTGTAGTTAATTCTCGAATGATCTGACAAAATTCTGTTCGAAGAAATTCTGTTCGAAGAACATTAAGTTGCAGTGTAATGCTTGAGCCTTGTGCCAGATATAAGTTAAGGGTTAAGGTGTCTGACCTTGCCCACTCCACCACAATTGCATGTTATGGAATAAGGGTGTTTATCACATTAGTGGGACCGAACAATTTTTGTAGCCGACGCGACGGCTTTTAGCTCTTTGGGTCCTTTACGATTCTTTACCATGAGGGTGTATCTTTTAGACATCAAGCTGCACCTCTAAATATAGTGCGCTAACAGCATATAAAGTTTGGAAAACTACGTAATTCTGGTACACATAATGTTGTTATTTGTGTATAAAAATGACTATGAGCTAAAAAAGGCATGTTAATCAAGTGATGTGTTTGTGAAGATACCACAATTGATGTTTGAGAAAAAATCGTCTAGACTAGTAGATTAATTATAAAGTTGGAACGAAAATGTGAATATCAGAATACAAGATATTAACTGCATATTAGTGATTCTAGAATTATGTAGGCAGTAAAGGTCAATCAATCTTTATGTTACATCTATGTATATCTTATCTCAATATGTTATCAATAGCAGATTAAAATACAAATGCATGACAACAATCATCTATATACATTATATATTATGTATCTAAGTCTGGGTGGTCGGCTATTAGAGGAAAAAAATAATTGACATTCATTTTCATTGTATTATATATGTAAGTAACTAAGTACTTTAGACAGCGTCTATGGAACAATCAAAAGATCTTCATAGCACAGGGTTGTTAAAAACGGTTAAAATTGAAATCAGTGTTCAATTTACTTACAAGATATATTTAACGATGTTTAATTAAAATTACACAATGATGTTGTAACCTTTAAAAAATATTTATCTCTCATATATTGCCAGAATGAAGTTTGACAAATATTATAAATTCCAGAAAAAAATAATCATTATAGATACAAAAAACTTGATGTGCTTACTCCTTAAATATTAAATGCTTTATCATATTTACCTACAGGTTCGATGATGACGAATGTCCATATTTTGCCTATACCGGTCGCTGTTAATGCAGAACTACATTTCAAATTGTAGACGACCTAGGAAAATTTTCGGTTAGGTGTTGGTAATTATGGACGTGTAAAAGTGCCTGAAAAGATGTGTTTCCAAAAATAAATTATTCATACTCGTATATTTAAACGATTTGTTTGTTCATTCGTTCTGATTTAGACTACAGTAAGTCGATTTATAAGATTTTTTAAACGGAACATTTTAAGTTTTTTTTTTTTTATTCTAGAATAATAATTTTGGTTAACGATTTAAATCTTTAAGCGGACCTTCTTCATATGATCTTGTGCTATTAACAGCGATTTTATTTCATTTCAACGTGTACGTATGACGCACGTGTTGAATGCTTGTAGTAGTTAGCTTTAAGTAATCGCCGAGCCACGATGACTCGTCGGTCGTCCAGGCTAGAGGCTCCACGTGCTGGCTTTGCCGCTGTGGAGGCGCTCCAGCCGGTCATCGTCGAGTGGGCAGGGCGACAGCACGGGACCCTTTCCTTCCGACTGACGCAGGTTCTTTCCGGGCACGGCTGCTTCGGGAAGTACCTGCACTCGGTCGCTAGGAGGGAATTGAGTCCCGCCTGTCACCACTGCGACTGCAGTGAGGACGCGGCTCAGCACACGCTGGCGGTTTGCCCCAGTTGGGCGGCGCAGCGTCGGGCCCTCACTGCAGTCATCGGAGTGGATCTGTGGCTACCGGCTGTCATACGCTCCATGGCCGGTAGCGATAGGAATTTTACCGCGGTCGCAACCTTCTGTGAGGAGGTAATCTCGCAGAAGGAAGCGGCGGAAAGGGTCCGGCAGGACGACCTCCACTCGGACTTAATTCGCCGCCGGCGAACTGGTCGGCGGAGGCGCGCAGGTGGACGGGACGGGTTTTCCCCTCCACCCGCTATAGTGGCCCCCCGCTAGGAGGCGGCATCCGCGTGTGCCTGGACGTGGCCTAATTGAGAGGTTTTTACCCGAAGGTGGTGCCCGCGCTTTTGCGGGCAGGCGCTAGGAGGGTTCCGGATGTCTTAATAAAAGCTGTTCCCGGGTCCCTCTTACTTAAGGCGCATTACGGCACACCGTATGTTTTTAGTCGGTTCGATTCCGACACACCGCCCTTCCGAAAACCCCGGTGGGGTGACGGCCCGAGGGGGTTTCCACAGGCACAAAAAAAAAAAGTTAGCTTTAAGTAAAGGGTACATTTCAAAATGACATTTACAACAGTTAATTAAATGAGTTTATAATACTTTATTAATAAGACGAAGGGTTGCCACGAATTAAAATCAGCTAAAGTTTGTAGAAATATTGAGAAACGAAAACTGTATCATAAAACGAGGAGTTTAGCTAGATGACAACCCTAATTTCAGACAGCATTTTACGATGATGGTCAAGACTCATGATAAAACATGACTGGACAGCAAAAAACAAACAAAATGCCTGATAAATGTCTAGTTTGAAGTGTGGAAGACTAAAAATCCGAGCGACGGCCTTGGTGTAATTTATCGATGCATTACTAATTATGAACGCCGATTATTCCAAGAAGTAGTAAACAATAGCGAGAATAAAAAACTAGCATTTAAACCATTGACAGCAACTTAACTTATTAGTTCGTTATACACAGTGCCGGATTTAACCTTAGCAACGCCCCTGGGCATTGTCAAAAATACCGCTCTATTTTCGAAAATATTCCATAAAATGAATGAAGTTTTGATTTACAATTTTTAATAAATAAAATGAAAATTTATTATAAATAGGTTAATTACCTAAAAAAAACTCATAAACTGCAATATGATGTTCATGTTCTCAGAGGCAAACGCGTCTGAATTTCTGGTTTCCAAATTGGTCAGTTAAATCTTCACATTCTAACCGTTGAAGTACATCTGATTCGATGCACTGAATAGCTAAACTATTTAGTCTATTCTCACTCATTGTAGAACATAAGTGATTTTTAACTCTTTTCAAACATTAAAACGAACGTTCGGAACTACAGTTTGTTACAGCTAATTTCAAAAACATTCGATATGCTATTTCCACGTTCGGAAACTCAGTGTAAAGCTCATTCGTACCCAGAAGTTTAAAAAAATCGGAAGGTGAATTTCGTTCTAAATTTTTTTCAGTGCAATACGCATGAAAGTGCACAATTTCGTCATCCAATGAAGACTTGAGGTCTGAGGAATAAACATTTAGACCGTTCTCGAATTTCTTTATTATTCAAAGTGCCAAATTCAGTGATAACCGAGAATTGTATCTGAATCTTTTGATATGCTAAACATCTTTATCGCAATTCTGAATCCAGATTATCAAGAATGACGTTGAAAGTTTTAACTCTAACATGGTCCCGACCTGACAGTTGAACATCTCCATCTCGAATTTCCTCCGGAGGAAATCCTAGGTCTGTTTGTATTGGTGGTAATTTGATATAGCATCTTTGTCCACAGAGCTATTAAGAGTTAGTTACGGTTTACAAATAAGTAGACAGATTGCATTCTTATTCGTCATTGTTCTTCGTTGCAAAGTCGTGTCATAAGTGATAAGTTATTTATTCCATTACAAAATTATTTGTGTTGAAACGTATTATACAAATAATTACAAATCAGGTAAACTATAGTATCGCTAAACTACAGACCAATAAATTAATTCAAATACCAATTGAATCACATTTAAAAAGTTATAAATATAATTCCATATCATTTAATCAAAATTCCAATTCCTAATTAAAACCATCAATCAATATTTTTTTAAACACAACAATGTCGTATTTAACATTCACATATTACTATGTGTAACATTAAATAAATTCGTCTATACTATAATTGCCTTTCTCCAACAAATATGTACTTAATTTGTTCTTAAATAAATTCGTACTATGTAAAGTTTTAAAATCGGTTAGAGGTCACTAGGACTGTGTTGAATCACATTCAGTTTTGTTTGAATAATGGCAGGTAAGTCTTCTTTGCGAGTATTTTCTCTAAATTGTCTGCAACAACACCAGCACGAAAAGTCATGAAAATGTTACCATTTTCTGGGTATTGTCTTGATGGACTGGGTATTGTCTTGTTGTTCAATGCTATATCTGAGCTTTGACTCAGCCAATGCAGAGTATAATATCTTAAGTTTTGCCAAATTGAGTTCGTCTCAAGGTTCTGATAGCATAGCATACAGGACTAATGACTTTGATTATGGATGATGTCTCTACCTTCCAGTTCAATGGCGTCAAGGTGGACACCTAGAAATAATTAAGCACTATGAGGAGCATCTTTGTGGGATAACGTGTATTTGCTGGGTCGTTAGAGAACTTGCGAAATGAAATTACATAAACCGGTAAATAATTTAAACTAAAATGAGGACCTTCTTCAATTAATTGGCAAAAACATCGCAAAGGCTCGACCTTCCCCTCAATTTTCTCCTTTCTTGGCCATTTGTTAGCAAAACTTTAAAAGGAATATTGAGTGGACTGCCTTGACACTACTGGTAGGTTTGTTCAATTGGAAGTATTGGAACGCATTATAGAGCGAAGTAAGACAGCATTGGCGTCAAATGACGTCCATCAACATATCATCAGTGATGAAACAGTGCTACGAAGTACGAAGAATGGCCGTGTAATCGGCTAAGACCACGAATTGGAATAAATTATAAGACGATAATATTCTTGCGATATATTTAGATTCCCGTGCCACGCAAATTCATCAAGCAATTACAATAAAAACAAATGACAAATTTTTGTCACTAGATTTTTGCAGTGTTGGTTTAAGAAATATTGTTTTTAATGTACCTATTTTTTTTTGTTTTACATTCATTAGTCAGGGAGCAGCATCCTAACTTACTTTTGTAAAGGTAAATGTGAGTTTGTAAGTTACGTTTTCAAAGCTTTAACTTAATTAACTTAGTCAGGGGTACAGAATATAATAAGATCCTTGATCTTGTTAGCCAGAAAGAAAAACTTTTTCCGAGGGACTGTAAATTGATTAAAGTTGCAGTCAAAAGCTATTTATTTAATACATTTGATTCTACACATCCATTCCGGATTTACCTTGTCACGAAGTTGTTGCGAACGTTCATATAGAAACGTGGACTTTCTATTACAGTACCGATCATACTAAAATGTATTCACATGGCTATTATTGCTGATAAGTAATGGCTACACTGTTACTGATTTAGCCATGGAATTAATTAACCGATCGGGAGTCGCTTGCCAACACATATGTTTACGTTCATACGATACGCTGTGGTACTTATATATACTTCCTAATTAATGTTCAAACAAATGTGTAGGTACTTATCAGCATTTCTGTGTATACTAAAAAAATATTACAACATACTGTAAAGGTATTAAACTCCTGATTTTTCTGTTTGGTACGAAATATTCCTCATGTCTAATATGTTAATTTTTCGTTAAGAGAACTCTGATTGTTCAGTTTCTGCTATTACGACTTTAACAGTCGTCATAGTAGCAGAAACTGAACACTTAACAGCAATTATTTTTTAGTTTACGCGATTTGTGCACATACTAAA
Source organism: Callimorpha dominula (assembly GCA_949752705.1). Classification (NCBI taxonomy): domain Eukaryota; kingdom Metazoa; phylum Arthropoda; class Insecta; order Lepidoptera; family Erebidae; genus Callimorpha; species Callimorpha dominula. Next base: position 8,024,458 of record OX457010.1, on the reverse strand, counting down.
CTATGGCATTCAAAGCTAGATAAAATAGTTTAATACTTGAGTATGGTGTTTTGATTGATTTGATTAAACCTAGGTCACAGATAGAATACGATAGGTTTGCGCCACGTGTATATGTCATCAACTCATCATACACCCTAGTGCAACTCTCACGAGCCAGTTTATATCTGGTTATAAACCTTGAGTCGTCACCTTCAGGCCAGAGGCCAGTGTATCAGTGAATATACACCACGCCGAACATTTTTTTATTTATTTATTTATTTATTAGAAACTCAACAGCTTGTTTTCCATATACATAGGCAATAGTGTAGGTACCACCAGCAGCATTGACTAACGCTTGCTTAAACACTAGTAGGTAACATATGTTCAATGAATTATTTGCTGGTGCCACCTATAACAAAAAGGTCTTAAGCCAATAATAGAGTTTCCTGGCATTTAAAAAGGCAGAAGTGTAAATATAACACAGAGTTGGCAAAAAAATAATAATAATAACAACAGATACAACTAATAATAAAAGTTAATACCCAATGATGTGCTGCATGGATTTATGGCATAATTTAAGAGTCAACAAGAGTACTCACAATTCGTTCACGGTATTCGTTTTTAGATAGGTGAAACAGGTCGACACTCGAGAAACGTGAGTTATAAGTTTTGTATAAATACTTATAGCCCTGGCCCTCACAAATCGTTTAGTGTATCTGGGGTATAAAAATGTGAAATAGTTTACACTGGCCTCTGAAGTTGACCACGCAAGGTGTATAACTTAACCAGGTATACACTAGCCTATGAGAGTTTCACTAGATAAATACACATGGCGCTGAACGTGTTAATCAAATCAACGTGACATTAAAACGTTTAAATCGTAATGTTGTGTTTATTTAAGTACGATTTAATAGTTACCTACTGTTCTTGTATGGTATACTAGCAGCGCCCCGCGGTTTCACAAGCGTAAGTCCCGATCTCGTGAAATATCGGGATAAAAAGTAGCCTATATGTTAATCCAGGTCTCCAGCTATCTACATACCAAGTTTCATCGAAGCGGTTCGGTAGTTTTGGCGTGAAAGTAACAAACATCCATCCAAACTTTCACATTTACTCGTATAACATTGGTGGAATAATTGCTGGTTTATTGGGCCATAGCGCAATGTTATTATATACAATTGTTCAGAGGAATTTTAGTAAATCATGCTTCTTTCTAGCATTGCACGGCCCAAATCGAGGAAAGTAACGTACCAAGCCGTTTGAAAGGAACTTCTCCGAAAGTTACAATTTGTATGACTCGGGGTATTTTTAAATCATTTAAACGATACAAATTATTGAAGATGAATCGATTTTATGTACAAAAATAAGAAAAAAAAAAGGTTTATTAGTTTTTTATTATATATTTACCATCAATCGGCAATTAATGACGGGGAAAATAATTGTAAATATGATTCTAGACAGCATCGGCGTGAAAAATACGACATCAGTCACCAGCATTCTTTGATTACTCTTCTTTTGGGGCTTTTTTTACAAGCGATTACTTTGTCCAAAACCTTGGGAAGAGGCAATAGCGTTCTGCCATCTCGTTCCCGCTCAAAGTATTCCCATCCCAAAGTAGTAGACTTGACTACCCAAAACAATCTCCTCCGTTTTTTGGACATGTTAATACAAGTTATGTACACCACATGTTACCACAAGTTATGTACACCACATGTTACACATGAAAACACGCAAAATACACAACAGGACCCGCATTTTAAGCATACACGCTCAGACGTGATTATCGTGAGTTGATGGAATAATGGCCGATTTTGCTTGATTATAACGATTTCATTGTATAAGTCTCTACGAAGACACGGTTCAAGTCATGCATCCTACTAATATTATAAACGTCAAAGTTTGTGAGGATGTATGTATATATGGATGTTTGTTACTCTTTCACGCGAAAACTACTGAACCGATTGCGATGAAACTTGGTATATAGATAGCTGGACATCTGGATAAACTATAGGCTACTTTTTATCCCGATATTCCCACGGGATCGAGACTTACGCGGATGAACTCGCGGAGCACTGCTAGTTAATCATAATTATATTGATTTTCTCATGTATTATACAAATATTATCTTAAATTGGTACCTATATTTTAAAATAAATGAAAATTAAACAGATTTTTAACTCTCCATCAATACGGGATCATTTCTTGTATGTTATATTTATGTTTTTTTACCAAAAATAAACTGCGTGAAATGAATAATATTAAGTGTCTCCAAACGCATGCTATGTGATAAATAGGGTATAATATGAAATATCTAACCCAAAAGATAATTTTAAACATTTGAGTAGCCAAAGAAATTATTAGTACGGTGTCATAAATGCAGAAGACATTCCGAACAGTACTAGTACCATATTGTTACGTCTGCTGGTGAGAAGGGCCGCCTCTATGGGGAGGGGACAGGGTTGGCAACGCGCCATTACCATTGCTGGCACAAGAGTACATATCATACAAAGACCACTAATATTCTCCAAACTTTATGAATATCCTCAAACAGTAGACAACAGTCACACGTGGAATATTTGGAAAAATTTAAATAGAAAAAAAAACTAAATTTGCTATTTATTCTTCATAATGTGCAATTTAAATCATTATAACAATAAACTTAATAATAAAATGTACATAACCAAATACACAATCAACTAAAATTACTTTACCCGTTAAAAAATCATTGGAAGAATCTTAGTCCTTCGAATATTTGAGACTCGTCAGCTAGTGCATTTAAATTTAAATAGGCGATAGATATTCCCGTTTGGCCCCTGCGTTACACCTTTCAGGGCATCAGCTGACAATCTTTCCACCGAGATACGGTCAGTTGACATTACGACTGAACGTATAAGTACATATTTTTTTCACGTTCATTCACATGAACGCTGGTCACCCAGCTGACGTATAATCCACCACTCTGTAGTCATCTGGCTTTTCTTTTTCTTCAAGATATTGGGTTAGCTATAATTTGATACAATTCTCAATCGGGAGGAAATTACTAAAAATAATATATTTTTTACGTGCGCGGGAGGCTGCTGCTCCTCAACCCAACGACGGAACCGCAGATGACGTTCACGATGCTTCATGATACAACTTTCTGAAGCATTTTACGAATTATCGCCCGAGAGGAAATGACTGACGAAATTTGTACCTGGCTCGTGGACTAATACATTTTGTTCAAATCACACGTCCCACGCGGTGCCAATGGCTCGCGACGTTGACGCCTATTTTGAAATTTATTGGTTTGCCGTATATTTTATTCACATGAGCGCGCGTTTTAAGGCAACAACGACAAATGGCATGTAAACGACTTGAACAAAATGCGTGTTTTTGTTGACGCGCGTTCAACGCCCGGCATTTGAACGTGGCCTTATACTCGACAGTGAGAGGGTACGGACACATCGCTTTGTTTTGCCACAAAAAGTATTTTGTGATTCTGTTGTTGCCACAGTGATCTGATGGTGGATGGATAATGCAAGTGCTTGGTGGTAAGTACGTCCAAATGTACCCTAACAATATGTCCTACATTGGTAATACAACTGACAATTAAGTACCTACCTAATAATAACATAAAATAATACAAAAGCAAAAAATCTATACTTCTACAATCACTATTTCGCATTGTATAAAGATCAGTATGAAAAGTTCATTTAAAAATAGAACAGTAAAACGGATTTCAAATCAATTGTTATTTAATGTGTAACTAAAATTACCTGTGGCCAGTATGACACTTCGTCGTCGCAGCTTTGTACTGGCTCACAGGTACAAATGTACAATTGATGCCACGTCGACACCGTGGGATGAGTTCTAAAATAAGATGAAAACACGTATCGTGCGCTCGCCCGTCTGCCATTGATATCTGAGAACTGTAATGAGTCATTTTACAGTCTGCTGCCGAAGCAGGTCTAGTACTACACGTGCGATAAAATCACGGATGTCTTATGTTCTCACAAATCGTCAAAACATCAAGTTTTTTTAAATTACATTTATAATGATAGGTACTTAATTATTTTTAACATTTTAAAAATTATCATAAGAACACACGGCGTTTTTAATGCCCCCTAGTGTTTAAGGAGTTTTAACAGATCGCATTTCTGGGAAGCGTGAGGGGGGGCTGCGTTGAGTCTTAACAGGTACCGGTAACCGCTAACTCTCTCGTTACGTTTATAAATAAGTATAATTAGAGGGTTCCCTCTTCCCGGGAACAGCTATTCGAGTTAGGGGCCATCCATAAATTACGTGACACGTTAATGGGAGGAGGGGGTCAACGAAGTGTAACATTGTGTGACAAGGGTTGGGGGGTGATAAGCTTCGTGACGTCACATGACGAAATCTTAAGTATTAAGCACAAAACATTACCTGTAAAGGAAAGACTAGACACGTTACTACACTTTTATTGAAAAAAAAAATTAACTGCACTTTTCAGTTCTGGGTGTAAAATTGAAAAATATGTTACATCACACCAGGGAGGGTCCGGAAAATGTGGCCACCTTTGACAAGGACGGGGGGGTACAAAATCATGAAAGACGTAATTTATGGATGGCCCCTTACAACCCTGACCTGCACGAGCAATTACTTATACCCCTCAATCCATTCGTATAAGCAATATCCCTCCCTTACCCTTCATTGCCTTTCCTTCTTATCTTCCTTTCGATTTTTCACAATGCTCCCATCTTTAATACTTAATAATTAGATGGACAAATGCAATGTATTTGTGTATAGAGCAGTTAAGGGAACATACCCATACTACGTGACCCATTTTTTTTTACAAATTTTTATACCCAAGGGTGACCACCCGTAGTATATGCCAAGACCCCCCTTCCGCTCTAATTTTCACGTAGTCTTTTATAAATATGGTTTGAAATCATTTTTTACCTGTGCGTTTAAAAAGCGCTAAACGCTGCGGGCCATATTTGAATATAGCTCGAAAAAGCACGAGATGAGGATATTGACTGCGTGACGAAAACTTAAGCCCGCCCCTGTGACCAAGCGTGGTATTTTGAAGACCCCCCCCCCCTCCCCAGAACGGGTCACGTAGTATGGGTACGTTCCCTAACAACTATTGAACTTATATAAACTGAGAAGAAGAATCACAATAATTAAATTTAAGTCCTTATACCATATTATATTTGAAACCATGTATAAATACATGCAAATGATAAGTGAGCCTTTCGGGTATGTAAACCACAAAACCAAGTACTACAAATAAGGGACCCCTAATTTATATTGAAATAAAAACACCATATCATGCCAAAATTGTACTTTCTAAATATTGCGCTTTTTATCTAAAGGTTCACAGAGGTTTCACAAACAAAGTTGTGTCTATATTGCGCCCGCGACCGTTATCAGATAAGCGAACAAAATGCCCAAATATAGAATATTACACATTACATAGAATTATAGATAACGAACAGATAGATGTAGCAGTATTAGACAATGATTCATTGTTTGTTCATGTCTCTCACAAGAAAAATATAGGTAGTCTGCTGATAAAGAATTAAAATTAAGATGTCAATAAACGCTAGTAACCTTGTACGACTAAAAGTCACCTCATACTCACCTAAACACTCGCATGTAATTTAATCATCACCATCATTGTGGTCTAAGCATAGTTTCTTAACGACTTAAACGACTTGACTATCATATAATAACAATCTTCTGTCTATATAAATAAAAATCAATGTAAGTATGTTTGTCCTTTATACATTTCTAAACCGTTGATCAGATTGAGATAAAACTAGGGCAGGGTCTTCTGAGAACGCCCGCGAGGGTTTTCTGTCCCAAAAGTCTATAATAAAAAAGGCATTGCAACGCATGCCGGTTACAGCTAGTCTATATAAATAAGAACCGGACAAGTGCGAGTCTGACTCGCGCACCGAGAGTTCCGTAAGCAAACAAACTTGTATACGTCCATCTCGGTAATCAATTTTCAAAGACTTTTGCGAGTCTTTTTCGAAGGACAAACTAAGTTTGCGGTTGCGATGTACGACAAAGTGAACAATCCAACCGCAAAGTATAAGTTTGTAATCAAAAAACTTTTTTTTATGACAACAAATGAACGACTTTCGGATTATTTCCTTCGCTTGTGCTGTTAGACCTTGCTTCTAAAAGTAAATAATGACACAATAGAGGAAACTGAAAGTGCGACATTCTTGGGTATAGAGTTGGATGGGTTCTGTAGCTGTAAGCAGCATATAAATGGTGTCTGCATTAGGCTTAGACGATTTGCATATGCTCTAAGGAAGCTTCGGATTGTAACATATGAAAATACGACTATTACGGCATATAGAGGCTATGTTGAGTCAGTACTTAGGTATGGGTTAATAATATGGGGTAATTCTACGGATATAAATAGTGCAAAAGAAGTGCATTCGAGCAGTATGCGGCGTCGGCCCACTGGACTCTTGTAGGCCTTTATTTAAGAAACTGAATTTATTTACCTTGACCTGTATATATGTTTTTGAAGTTTCAGTATTTGTATGAAAACATAATGACTTTTTTAAATTCAAAGGCGACAGTTACACAAAATATAAACCTAGAGATCCTACAAAAATAGTGATCCCATTTTGTAGAACTATTTTAAATAAAAAAATGTGTATCACATGTGTATATCTATATTCAACAGATTTCCCAAGAATATAAGGGAACTACCATTTAAATATTTCAGAATCCAATTACGTAAATGGTTAGTAGATAAGTGTTTTTATACGGTAAAGGAATTTATGCAATACAATATAAAATAATAATCATATTTATAAAATTATATTATAAAAATAATGGAATCTAATATAATGTAAATTAATAATATACTGTTAAATAAGTTAAGTTATACAATGCAAATTAATATAATATTAAATAATGTAGATACAATTTCTAGTTTTGTATAAATTTGCTTGCCAAAGGCAGAATATGGCATTGATCCAAAACCACCCATGTAATACCCGGTACTACCTGTATTCTATGCAAATAAATATATTTCATTTCATGTCATTTCTTAAAAAGATTCATGATTCTAGGTAAATGGGAAGTACCCTGGGTTGGGTTACTAACTTCCGGTTGACCTAGAGTTGTCAATTATGTTTAAAAGCACGATCTTACAGCACAAGTAAAGGGAAAATTCCGAAAAATACAAATAATTGAAATTTTGGTACTTAAAAGTTTTCGCGAAAATCTAAATTTGCCCATACCTTTTTATCGTGTTGATTCAGGACCTTGATTTTTGTACACCTAATTTACCTTTGAGGTACGGAACCCTAAAAATCAATGTTTGTACGTTTGTTCTCTATGCATTCCGAAACCATTCATCAGATTGTGATGAAACTTTGGAAGGGTGTTCATATTTTTTGAGCCAAAAATATAAGTAAAAAAAAAAGAAGAAAAAAATGGCTTTTCAACGCAGTTTAGCAGCTAGTGTTCCATAAAATAGAACTTTTTAAAACAGTATATAACTTTATGAATGAATAACACTATGTGTCATTTATGTATAAATTAAAAAAATATTCAAATTGCTACCCTATTAGATTGGTTAAGCCATTTTCTACAAAAATATCGACTATCGTAAAGAGGCAGAAAGGACGGAGGAGTATCGGTCTATGTAAAGAACTTAGAGGAATTTCGAGATTGCGTCGTAACTCGTATACCATCAGCTGGTTTTTTAAATTATTAATAACTAGCAGCGCCTCGCGGTTTCACCCGCGTAAGTCCCGATCCCGTGGAATGTCGGGATAAATAGTAGCCTATGCGTTAATCCAGGTCTCCAGCTATCTACATACCAAGTTTCATCGCAATCGGTCCAGTAGTTTTTGTGTGAAAACATTACAAACATACATACAAAAATACAAATGTTTCCTCTTTATAATATTAGTTTAGATATATTCAACAACAAATGTAGAGATCAATTTACTTCTATGAATGTATAATGCAGTTTTATTGACATTGCAGTACACAGTACAGATTGCAGTACATTAATGATATAATCTTATTATATATATATATATATATATATATTATATATATATTATATATATATTATAATATTTTAACGTCGCTAGTAATAATTTGAACAGCATGTTATTGTGTAATAGGCAATTTGTTATAAAATTGGTTGATATCGCTTAAGCATAGTATATATATATTTGTACAATACTAGGTACATTTATTTCGACACCGCAATAATCATAAATTTATTAAAGAGGTGTTAGGAGTCAGTTCGCGACCATTGCCGCTGACGGAGTCGACTCTGCACACTCTTGCGTAGTGATATGATTGTTACTTTATTAGTCGCTTATCGGCAGCAGCCCTGATCAGATCTCCCGCATATATAAATCGTTGCTTTCACAATACTACACCAGAATAGGCCCTTCAAGTTTTTGCTCTGTTCAGTAATCAGTCTTCATTTATGTAACTCCTAACTCGGTGTATAAATAAGCTAAAGGAAGTTCGAGTTCTAGCTGTCAGTCAGAAGGTCCTAGAATGAAGCTAACTTTACTCTCAGACCATGCAACCGCAGGAAATACAAACAATCACTGCTGATAGGATCTGGAGGTTTCTCGAAGCCATAAGTCTAAACACTGAACTGTAAACCAGAAGTGCGCTACAAAAGACCAGAAATGGTCGAGGTAGCACTAGGCACTTAATAATAATAATACTCTCAGACGGCTTATCACTGGACCGAAATTAATAACACGTCACCGGAAAGCGTGTCTACAATTTGCTCAAAAGAATACATTTCATTTCGAGAAATAGCGTTCATTTCTACTCACTGATGATGATGGTGTGTATTTAAGGAAACGTCGGGTCAATAGACTAGTGCAATACTGTTTAAATAGGTATTTAATGGCGGAGGTACTTTCCACATGATTTGAGGTGGAATCTCCCTAAAGGGAAAAAATCTTAAACCGTTTTTTTACCCCATAGCAGAGGAGTTCTTGACAATTATATTAATAAAGAAATTGTTGCGTCATTTCGTTCTGCAGCGAGCATTCATGGGTGATATTTTTATTTTGATACACAATGATACCCCAGTGTCAAACTGAGCGTGTCACTCGACAATACTTGGCTGTAATATTCTAACAGTAATTAATCCCATTGAGAATTTCTGGGAGTCGGACACAAATTTGTTAGAATTAATTCGATAAGGTATCTCAAAATTCTATTTGAAAAACTGGTAACACCGATAAGAAATCGCATGCGAGCTGACTAGGATTCACGTTATTAAAAAAAGTAAACAACCGATTTTAATTATATTTATATCCACATTAAATTACTTAAAATGCATTAAAAAACATAATTAGTGTATTTGTTGAACTATAGAGCGCACAACTACGATGTTTACGCAGTGCAGAAGTGTAAATATGAGTTGTTTATCAATAAGTTCCTCATTTATGTATTTTTCGTTACATTTATTATAGTTTAAAAAAGATAACTTGGTGCTAGTGAACGTACTTTTGTCTAATGACCTAAAAAGTACACAGATATAATGAGCAATTATTTGTAAATTAAACAAAATAATTGTCTTGTGTAGTGTTTGAAACCAGCCAACATAATATTTAGCGAGATAGCCATTTAAAGCTTCGCATTGGTTGGAATTCTGACTACACACTCCGGCATCGCTGTACTTTAAACTGCAGCGGGCTACAAACCAGAATATGCTTAACTACACAATCTTAACAGTCTGAGTTTAGTGGCCAGTTAAAAGATGCAACATAGAGCCATCTCGTTGGGAACGTTTGGTGCAAAAGAAAACTTATCTTTTGACATTTTGTATGATGTCGCATAAATGTTTTGTAAGTTAATAAATTATTACAGTCGAAATGACTAGAGCTGGTTATTGTTTCTTAAAATGTATGTAAAAGAAATTAGTGTGACGCCTGACATCATCGGATGGCAGGACGCTTCCTTCCTTGATAAAGAACCCCTATCGAGTCCGTAACTAGCCGGGCAAAAAGAAAAAGGTGCAAGCCCAATACACAGTAATAATGCAAAGAAAGCAAAGAATTCCTCAACTCAACAGAACAGCGGCCAGAATGGCGCAGGATGGTGAACAGCCAAGTACGCGAGTTCGAGGTTCTGCGTAAAGCTGACCTTGATACCAAACGCGACCGGTTAAAGACTTGCCCACCTGCTGCCATAACATGTCATTATGAGAACGCGTACTCACGTGCCCTCAGTGTGTACGGTGTTTCGCCGCGAAGATTGGCTACATAAGCTATCTTCGAGTGCACCAGCGCCATCTCTCCGACTAGGGGTCGAAGTGGTCGCTATGGCCGAAATCGGTCGGAACAATCATCATTATCATGTTCTTGGTATTCATCATGTCATTCATGTCATTTGAAATGGATTTGTAAGGCAACAAATATCAACTGAAATTAGTGATTGATACAGTTTCTTTTCATATATAACCCTGAAGGTCTTCTTTGCAAATACAAACCCCTTGCCATATAAATTGCTTATGTAGTATAGACTTCCCCTAGTTTTATATGATGCATTAAAAATTGTTTCTTCAATTACGATGCGAAGAAATTAATTGTAAATTACTAAGGTGACGTTTGAATGTGTGCCAAATTGTATTTTCACAATATACTGCGTTACTGAGCTATTATTTTTTGCAATATTCTTGAAACACCATGATATGCAGGATGTTAATATTTTTTTAGTTAAGTTCTGATTTCAGAATTCAGTGAAGTGGCTGGTATCATATGCTCTAATATGGTCAACAGCACGCATTCGTGTTCTGTATCACAGTTCCATATGGTATCAAAATTCACTGCGATGGTTTGGCCATGTCATGAGGGGAGGGGAGTAGATTAAATGACCAGGACAGTGCTCAAAACAGCGCGGGAGACCTCCACATACACTTACTGGCTGTAGTTAGAGAGACATAATAAGTAAAGATATCGACCCAGTGACAACCCAGACAAGAATGTAAATGAAAGAAGTAAACATATAACACTATTCTAGTAATATTGTTAAACTGCAGTCTTCTGCAGGTTAAAAATGGTTCCTGAATTTGGCATCTTCAATTTTAGACGTAGACTCTTATATTGCTCTACACCAAATTTTAAATTAAAATTTTGATATTAATGGAAACTTGTAGTTTTTTATGCTTGTAATAGATATCATAGGTGACTTGTTTAATTGACCTTTGTAGGTGGACAGATTGGCGCGTAATAAACCTAAGTCAATGTGTGAATGTGAAGAGCTTTCAAAACAACTGTATTTTAAAAATAATTAAAAATTTTTATCTTATTATCTTTACAATCAAGTCTCATATAGATAGACTCTGAAGAAGACATTTGAAATATTTAAATTCAGAATTAGATACAGTCAGAAATGAATTAATACGTTTATACCTTGGATGTTTCTCAATTAATGAAGTTTTCTTCCTTTTTTCATTTTACAGTGAATGTAGTACCTCTTTGCAATTGCAATTTGGAGTTTTTGTACCTTTCGTTAACATCATCTTATTATCTATTATTATTAGTAACATCCACTGCAGACCATCATCACCAGCAACCTAATACTAGGCTATTAAGTATAAACCATGCATTCTAACAAGAATACAATTAGAGTCGAAATGGTTTAGTAAAATTGTATATTACTAAAGTTACTACTGTTTAAATCACTAGAGATATTAGATAGTACAATGTGAGATTGTTTGGTCCAAACAGTAACTAGCAAAATTCATTAAACCGTATAATGTTTTTAAAAAAAAATAAAACCATAATTAAATCTTTTTAGGTATATGCTTACAGTTTAATTGCATTGTAATCTGTATAGGCATATAAAACATTATCAAAGAAACATTCATTTTTATATAAGCATTAGACAGAATAAGAATTGAAATAATAAATAAATAAAAGTTTTCTTCCATGATAAATAATACAATAATCTTAGAAAAAGTGCTCAAGATGTTTAACATTTGTTATTAGATACACAATCAAACATGTGGTCAAGCATGGCACTCAAATTCTTAATAATAAGTACCATGCCAACTATACAAAAACATCTGGTGTTAAAACACCAATTAACAACAGAATACAAACTCTGACTCCATAAACTTAAGGTTTATAGTTAAAAATAAACTTCATACCATTATATTATACCAATTATGTAAACATGAAGGACAGTCAGATAGGTATAATTTAAAATTCAAGATTTCAATTTTATAAGGGTTTCTTACCCTGAATATGTGTGGATAAAAATATGATTACAATTTTATTTTTCATGTCTTCATAAATAAATATTTCAATACTTGATGGAATTAAAAAATACTAAGAAATTATTTAGTTTTGAACAACTATTAATAAGCAAATATCTATATACAGAATAATCTCGATTAGCCGCAAACAATTTTATTCATAAAATACAATACCTCTAACTTGTTTTAAGAATTGATATGTTTTTTTATTCGAATAAGAACTGTTTAAAAATGAAATATTGGCATGTGTTCTCGTAATTACAAATTGTTTAAAATATGACTTGAGTGAAGGACGTCAACAGGTGTCATGAAAAGTCAGAAGAAATGCTCGTTTTCAGGGTCACAAGTACTTACTCTGTTCATTGGAAGCTGTTATAGCGGCATCGTTAAAAAAAGACCCGCTTCTCACCACAGGACCCCACTGTTGCCTTCTCCCATTGTCTTTAGATTCTGTCCTCTCTACATCTTCCCCTTTACACAGATGAAAAGCAAATACGCACCAATAAAACACTAAACCGATACGCATCGTGATCTCACAATAATACTATTCTAATGCATTAATCGCACGTAAAAATACAAAATCACCTTCGTAACACCACACTCTATACACATTCTAAAATACTAAGCGAAGAAAATGGTTTATTGTTAAGGCCACATCACAAGTTCAATGAAAAAACATAAAAAACTACCTATCCTATCTACGATTTTTATCACAGAAATAAAAAAACCAGCGAGGTCAAAAGAGTTTGACGTTTAATTTTATTGAATGGCAACATCATGTTTCAGAAAGTAGAGATTTTTCTTTATGTTGGTAGTAACGTTTTAAATAGTCGATTAGTTTCTTCATCGTCTTCTATGTGAATCGGTAAAATGAACGCACCCGTATTATTTACCAAAATATGTCAAATGACCTTGCCACTTTGTAAACAATATCTCGAAGAGTAACTTTTGATAGTAATTATCCCATTTCCTTATTATTTAATTACGAATTTTCATTTTTTATTAAATATATTGAAGTGGAATTGAAATAATTGTGTAAAATTGTGAAAATGAACATCGACTTCGAAGCTATGGCGGTTTTGGAAGAGGAATCACAAAATGTAAGTAATTATTAATTGCCTTTGTTGCCTTTGTTATAGTTGTTTACTACGTTATTGTGTTATATTTTGATCTTCGTCCATGTTTTTTTACACTTACGATATTCTAGGATGATCATAATGTTAAATTAGTGGACATTTAAAAATAATTTATTTCTTTGTGTATCAATATTATTCATAGGATGACATGATTCCATTTTAATTTATTTTCTATGTGATTCTCTTGCGCAATATTATGTACAGTTTCGTCATGAGTATAATAATACAAATGATTACAAAGGGCTAATAGATTTGTCGCCGAGTAAAACATGTAAATAAGCCACTGATTAAAGACAATATTGTTCTTTATCAGCTGTGTTTACTATGAATATGACATGTGGGTAGTGTAATTTATTGACACGTGATTTGTTCTTCCTCATATTTGGTAGTATAAAGTTACATACATACAGTTAATTGATGCAGAAAAACCACCAGACCAGTATTAATATGAAGTAACTCTTCAGTATAGATGAGCAGATTTTTAAGCTATTGTCGACTCTCAACATTTCTGTGTGTAACCTCATGAAACATCATTCTAAAATAGCAAGCACCAAACACTATTATACTTTGATGCTCTTTTTTGTCATTTTAAATGTGCGCTGTTTTTAAAAAGCAATAGAGGGCAAGTGCGCAGTCTGGCATTACTTTTTTTTAGTTTAGACTTGCAATTTTTTGTTATAGCTTAAGTTCTTTTCATAACAAAATTCCTATAATTCAGAAAACATATTATTCCTTTATTGGATTCAGATATTCAAATAAAATCAGTCAAATTTAACCTGCAGAATTGTGAAGTGCTCACACCAGTAAATAAAATTAGTGATTAGTGTTAGATAGAGCACAATGATCTCATGCTAATGCCAGAAGCCTCCAGAATTCTATACAACCTTCTTGAGTATAGTCAATAGTTTTCATCATTTACATAATCTTACTTAGCTGCGACTAAAATAAAACTAGCTGTTTTGTTTTTTTGCTCACTAATTGTGTTTTAAATTAAAAAAAATTAATTTACAGTTAATTAATACTTTCATAAACATATTTTGATTGTATATGACAGGGAACACAAAACATAATATCTATTGGTCACTGAAATATCTAGATATTATGTAGATTATTTCTATGTAACTTTTTCATTAACTGTTCAAGGCGACTTCAGGTTTTGTGTTTATACTTATTGTTCGTTATTAGCCAAAATTTCAAGGATTCAGTAGATTAATTTCGTTATCTGCATAACCAATGATAACAATACAATAGAAGATTCTGCATAATTAAGTGTAGTTTACGCCATCTAGTTACGAATGTAGTAAACTAGCAGTTTAATCATGCCGTTGAACGACTATGCGGTTCTGGTGGGAATTTAAAGATGTCGCTAAAATAAATCCGTATATATTTTTATTTACCATTTTTCACATCATCTCTGTAACGTTTGGCGTTTAAAGTTATTAGAGAAGTAGAGATGTAGTATAAAATGGAACTAAAATATATCGATTGAATAATCTAAATATAATGCATGTAGGAAGAATTGATTTTAAGCACAACAATAAAACTGATTTATTAGTTTTTAGTTATTTATATATTTACCGTAGAATTGCAACGAATAGTGTATTCGGTCACATGCCGAATACCGAATATTCTTGAGGTATCCTGGTCGAATAGCCGAATATTCGGCAAAAGTGTTTGGCTGAAACTTTATCTTATTTTATGGATTGCTACGAGGAGAATTCTGCATAGAAAGCATGGCCCACAAACTAAAACTATATACTAAAAAAACCGGCCAAGTGCGAGTCGGACTCGAGCACCGAGGGTTCCGTAAAATATTTTTATTATGTGATGTACCTAAAATTTTACGGTTTTCGCAATTTTTCCTTTATCTGTGCTATAAGACGTTGCTTCGTACCAAATTTCAAGATTCTGAGTTCACGGGAAGTACCCGGTTTTGATTCCCTTGCGAGTGTCGAAAATTTGCGGAAATTTGCGGCATAAACGGCTGTATCTTTTGACTGCGTTGGCTTAGAAGTTTGATTTTTTCACAGCTCTAAGGGACAGTAGACCTGAGTATTTGATATAAATATCAGCTTGATACCTCTACGTGTTCCTGAGAAAAAGGGTCTTGACAGACAGACAGACCTTCGGACCGACGGATAACAAAGTGATCCTATAAGGGTTACGTTTTTTCCATTCGAGGTACGGATTCCTAAAAATAAAACTCAGTTGCAACTATTGCTGGAAAGTTCATTAATATTAGTTCTCTGCAGCACAAACTTCCACTGCAAATTTTTTATTACGATTCAAATGCATAAACATATATGTTGTTTTTTCACATTATGTATAAGAAAATTCTCATGAGAGAATAAAAACTAAACTAAGAGTACAAAAAAAAAGAATTAATCGTTTTCTTTTACCAATTATTATCACAAAAATATAATGATATATACACACTCTTACGCCTTATTGCTGTCCTCAGACCTTTCTTAGCCCTTCTTCAGACCTTTCTTAGCCCTTCTTCAGTATACTGCCGATCTAGACACTATACGTCATTCGAGGCCTACCCGCACCGACTCACCCACTCACAGGAGCCTCTAAAAAAAAACCATAGTATTCGGTATTCGGCCGAATAGTACCTAGATATTCGGTATTTTGCGGAATAGCCGAAGAGGCCGAATACCGAATATTTGCCGAATATTCGTTGCAATCCTAAATTTCCCTAAATTAAGTAGGCAGGGACATATTAGTTGTGATAATGACTCGAATAGCACCGGCAACGCAAATATCCACATCAGTTACCGGTGCTTCCTTATTTAATTTAATGGCGGCCGATCCTTACTGGAGTCAAGATTCATGATTTGTTCCGACCCCCCCCCCTCCCCTCCTCTCGCAAACTCGCTCCACCTCATAGAGCCATCGCCTTTATAGCAAGAGCCAGGAATAAAAGTATGGACTTCTCTATACCAGGGGAAAGTGGATGAGAAAAATTCTGCAAGGAAAAGTAAGACCCTTCGATCTTTAAAAAAGTCTTAGTGACTTCCATTGTATAGAAAAATCTCTGTTGGCTGACCTTACCCACATAGGTAACACCAGTAAAACGTTATTAGTTTGTTAGTAACAAGTGCATCTAAGAAAACCGTGTTAAAAGCGCTTGTACTGCAGCAGTTTGGCAATTCGTAGGACCGATCCAGTACTTGTTTTTGCAGTTTCTCTGACACGTAATACCTGCTGTATCCGGAGTAATTCAGTAATCTATGTGTGTATTTTGCTATCCTCGGTAACGTGTTCACCTGATTCAGGCGCAACGGCACTCCTGATAAGATAAAAAGGCAACGACTTCAAAAGATTGCATTGCCATGCACTACTTTCGACAGAAAACACTTAAAAATTATTTTACACGAAATTTTCAAGCGTCTAGAGACCAGATTACGACCACAAAACACGTCATGAGGGTGCATGTCAAGCGTTATTGGCTCTTAAATAAATAAAACTTGCAATTGGAATTATTTCAAAATAACATTGCAATTATCGCAAAATAACATTGAAGTGTGAGTGAGGATACTAATCTATATAAAGAGTGTTTCAATAAGAGTGCACGATTTAAATTTCACGCCATTTTTTTTCTTTGGAGGTTGCAGCTCTGATATTCGACAGCTGGCATCAAGGATTGTTCCGATTATTAAAAAAGGAGCGCTACACAACTGTACACCGCGTTATGATTGTGAAAACCCATTACAAAAATGCAGTGACTGTAAATGGCATTCGATACAGGAACATGCTGGTATAGATCTGAACGACATGTAGTTTCAGCAGCATAGCGCCACCTACCACACCATGCACGAAACAATCGATTTATCGAAGCAACGATTTCCAGACCGAATCATCTCCCGAAATTCCGATGCAGATTGGCCGCCAAAATCGTGCGATTTCTTTCTTTATGTTTTTTGAAATCTCAGGTCTATGTGAATAAACCATAAACCATAAAATCTCATCTAAATTTTCATGAAAAGAGCAAGAGCCTGTGTTCAGAGCCGAGGGCGCCATATGCCGGATATTTCATTCCATACATAATCGGAACTTTACAATGCAATAAAAATATCATCACTCGCTCAAAAAACACATGCGTTTTATTTTTAAATTAAATCGTGCACTCTTATTGGGTCACCCTTTATATAATCAAATTGTAACTAGCCGGTGTCTGTATATTGAAAGTAATTAAGGAAAAATAATGTGAGGGGTCTATCTTATAAGTGCAATAGACGATAAAAAAATATTTTAGAATGTTTTCTTTTTGTTTGTCTATCTATGTGTTTGTACCCGCATCACGAAAAACTACTGTACAAATTTGGATAGCCTAGCCGTATACTTAAAAACTCAATATATTACTTTCGTTTTTAGATAAATTCATCATACCACTTTTTAATTTTTACATTGTATTTGTAAAAATTGCTTACTATTACAACAGTCTTATAGTATATAGCAATAAGTAACACGTTGCGTTAAAGCTGATAGGAGTTTTGACTCTAATGTGTTTATGAATAAAAAACTATAGAATATTCCTGTGTCGTGCGGGACTTCACAAACATTCAAACAACGGACACAAAGAACACCGTCTCGGGACAATTATAAAAACTATTGTCCCGTGTGGGATTTGATCCCACAACACTGGGCGGCGGCGTAGTGGCGAGGTGACCACTTAAACTATTGCGCCGTCCGTGCAGAACAAGAACAACCTCCTTCTCTAGAGCCGGTTAAAAATAGTGCCATTTCTGCCACCGTCTTGCTTTCTATTATTTATACTTTAAGTACACGTAACAAATGCATGATAACGTTTTAGTTTGAGAAAATCGAGGAAATGCGAAAACAGAAGTCTACGCAAACATAGGGCACCAGCCATCCTAATCTTCCTAACTAATATTGTAAACGCGAAAGTGAGTTTTGTTTATTTGTGCGTTACGCTTTCTCGCTCTAACTCATTAACTGATCATCATGTTATTTTGCATACATCTTGTCAGGGGTATAGAAAAGGACATAGGGTAACTGACATCACATTTACGAAAAGTTGATACCTGACGCCTTTCGGCCGCTATGGCAACTAAGTTTCGCAACCAGTTGTGAAAGAGGATTTTATCTTCTTTCTTGGCAACTGACAACTTGGCAACTTTCTTCCTACGCTACTACTACGGTCGCCAGCCAGGCATTTTTCAAAAAGTGAAGTTCGTCACATTTACGAAAATTTGATACCTGACGTCACATTTACGAAAAGTTGAAAGAGACCTCTGTCTCTGTGAAAGTAAAAAAGGTAATGTCTAGTTATTATTCCGATTTCTAAAATTGATCTACATTTAGCTAGATAGTGATAATAGTACAGTCGGTGGTGCTGCAAATCCTATAAATTTTTATTGACTCTGCATAATTACGTTTATGGTAGTAATCGATCGGGAACAACCTATAGAATAATAATTAGAGGTTGCGCAGTGATTCTTATGGTAGGAATTTTTGTGAAAATTCTAAAACTGCAAATTTTAGCAAAAAAATTTTTCGACACATTTTTTTGACACATTTTTGTAAATAACTCGAGGTGTAAATATGTACTTTTATTATTGATATTGGTACGTTTGTACCTATAATTCAAGGCAGTAAAAATTTATGAAAGAAAACGTTTTTTTTTGTAATAAAAATTTATATTGGGGTGCTTCAATATATATCCTCAAGCTACCCTCAAATTTTTGTCAGGATCGTTAAAGTAATTTTGCACAATTCATTTTGCAATGAAAGAAATTTGTAAAATTAAATTTTACACCAGTGCTGTAAAGTCGACTTATCGACACTCCTAATTTTTTTACACATGCTCCAAGACCCGTTTAAGATAACAACTCCAAAAAAAAATTTTTTAAATGCCTTAGTTGATAGTTTTTTTAAAGAAAATAAACCAAATAGGCAGATAGGCAGCATCATAAGGAAGATTTTGAGCCATGTAGAACTTGATTATCTTCAACAGAATCAGAGTAATTTGATGATTAAAGTTTTGCCGGTTTTGAATTTTCACGAATATTCCTACCATAAGAATCACTGCGCAACCCCTACATATTGTTCTATGGGTTGTTCCCGATCGGTTCATCACATTTGCTCTACTGACTGCACTATGATCTCCGTGTAAGATATAGCTATGTTTATTTTTAACCCCCGACGCAAGAAGAGGGGTGTTATAAGTTTGACGTCGATGTCTCGTCAAACGGATGGAACGATTTCGATGCGGTTTTTTTTTATTTGTATGCCAGTTTCCTTGCGGTGGTTCTTAGCAATGTTTGGTTAATATCGGTCCAGCAGTGTAAGAGTATCAGCTCTCCAAAATGATGTAAGGCATTTTTGTTATTATTTGGTGTCGGGGTTTTTTTATTTTTTAATTTATAGTTATGATATAAATGAGTTTCAGTAAGAAATCATGTATGTGTATGTATATTTAATGACTATTTATTTATTTTATTAACCCCCGATCAAAAAAATAGGGTTATTATAAGTTTAATATGCACAGATGCACAGAGCATTTATGTCTGTCTGTGGCATCATAGCTCCTAAACGGCTGGACCGATATTGATTAAGTTTGTTTTTGTTTGAAAGGTAATTTAAGAAAATGTGTTGGGCCGTTCGAAGATCATCAACTCTTTTCTATTCGCTGATGGGATTTTTGAGTCGGGGGTATTTTAAATTTATGTTATGATTATTATTATTGTAAAATTATAATACTCTATATGTTTTTAGTCTTAGATAGTGAAATGAAGGTCGTGTAACTCTGTAATTGGCTTAATAATTTAATGTAATCGTAATTATTTATGTATAATGTAAAAATAATCAAAATGAGCTGCACCTGGCAGTTTCACCCCCGTAAGTCCTGATGCCGTTTGAATATCGGGATAAAAAGTAAGCCTATGTGTTAATCTAGGCGTCCAGCCATCTACATACCAAGTTTCATCGTAATCGGTTCATTAGTTTTTGCGTGAACGAGCAACAAACATCCATACATCCTCACAAATTTTCTCTTGTACTCTCTAGATCTCATCAGTTGGCCTGAGAGTATTTATAGTCAGACGTATTTATACTAATAGTATGAAGCTGGAGACATTGTGTTTGTTTGAATGCGCTAATGTCAGTATATACCAGTCAGATTTTAAAAATGCTTTTAACATTAAACAAAAGCTTAAGTTACCGGGCAAAGGAGGGTTACCAGGTATATATTACGATAAAGCCTATGTGAGGTTGGAGAATTATCATAAATGTCAAAGTTCGTAAACTATTGATAAGAACGCGAAACAAGATATAATCCAGATTTAAAGTGAGTGAAACCAATAGAAAAGATAGTAAACTAGCAGCGCCAAGCGGTTTCACCCGCGTAAGTCCGCGTATCGGTAGCCTATGCTTAAATCCAGGTGTCCAGCTATCTCCATATCAAGTTTCATCGCAATCAGTTCAGTGATTTTTGAGTGAAAGAATAACAAACATCCATCCATCCATCCAAACTTTCAGATTTATAATATTAGTGGGATTAATAAACCTAGATGCGACACTATTAAGCCTTCTCTATAGCATTAGGTAATTAAAATTGGGAACAATAAGGTGATGGATATTTGCACCTGGTGAATATGATATTTCTATAAAAATCAACGCGCATGTTCCTCGGGAAATTGACCAGGTTGCATAAACCTTTCGATTTCCTTTTAATAGGATAAAAAAGGAAACTTTGATAGAAACTTTAAATTACTTGTGTAGCGTTTGATGTGATTACAGTAACAATTTATCCTTTGTTTTATCAGTCGAGGAAAACATCGTTAAAATCTGCAAGTCTATGAGTTTCATTTAAAGACCTTGATCCTTTTATTATGAAAACCCCCTTTTCCGTGTAAAAAAAGATTCAACTGTTAGGGTTTCGCTGCTATACGGTATAGACACCCTATTAATTGGACCAAAAACCGTGTCGTTATACGGTAAACTAATTAGACCAAAAATATAATGGGCGATGGTGATATGTGGATGTGTGAACATATCATCCCTGCCTACCCCTAACCGTAAAAACAAGTGTGAGCTTAAATGAATAAACAAATAGGTATTCTAATTACATGCATTATCATTCCTCGTCCTTCAGCACTGACCTAGGTTAGTATAATCTGCGTAGTTACCGAGTCGATGCATAACACGCAGTATTCGCTTGTACTTGTACTACGCAGTAGAAACATCCCATAACGTCTTTATAAATATGCGGTGTGTTGCCGTTAAACTGTATTTTCAGGATTTTGGTGAATCATTTCAATTTGATGTTTTTTTTTTTTATTCTTAGTAGCTGATTTTGATTTTTGGGTATATATTATTTTATTATATTAAACATAGCAAAAAAATATTTGATCTGTTTACATGTTACTCCATTGATCCACTTTCGGACATCCGAATAATTCGAATTGGACACACGTATTACTGGTGACAGATACAAGAATACAGTACTAAACAAATTCGATAGGATTAAAAATAAATATAATACTTATATTAAAATATTTATTACTAATAAATTAAATAAAAAAGAGCAACAAAATGGGCGAACTACATTAAATGATTAATGAGACGAAATCCATTACTATTTTAACCTAAGTTACCCATTATTTACAAGTTATTACCATATTCTGTGTACAAGTGTTTTTTTTTGTCAATTTCAGCACTGTATTATACTTTTAAATCCGTTGTTTTTATTATAAAAGAGTGGTTAAAGTCACGACTTTTATTGTGATTTAGATGTGTGTTATGTTTGTGTAACGAATTCGTGAACAAAATATGACATTATTAGCAAAACATGTACGAGCCATAATCGCGTAAATGTGCTTACTGACATTACATCTCTAAATGGTTTTTAAGTAATTTTTCGATCTATTCATTCATTTGAGGCAATGGCCCCAATTCTGTTACTTCACTCGCTAAATCAAAATCACTAAATTTTCTTCATATAAGAAGGAAACCTTGTACACTTAGAAACAAGGTTTTATTTCAAATTGAAACAAGTAGGTAACATATGTCGCTATCGAAATAAGCAATTTATTTGTCGACTAAAGTCTGATACGCATAAATAAACTTTAATACCACGTAGCGAGACCCGCTATCCGTTGAATGCCATCTCTTTTGCTCTGTGTTTTTAGTAAGCGTCTTCGTAGGTGTAGATTAAAAACACGTCGTCCTTGTTCGTTTTGAACAAGTTTTTATACGGCAATTATACAGCGTTTGAATGAATGAAGACTCTCGCTGCGTGGAAATAAAGTTGAGTATACGTTGACAGGTTTTAGTGAAATTTAGCGGCGCTGAGAAATAGATGCTAGTAACAAATAGACCTTATTACGAAGAACATTAGGTTGATTTCATATGAAGAAATTAAGTCAGGTTTTAGTTTAGTCGAGTGTACAATAGAATTCGCACCAATACCAATGTTTTTGTAATTCACTCGTTTAATGTTCGCAATGTTTTATCGAGGAATTAAACAATTAGTGTTTTACCGTACTGTCATCCTCAATGGTAGTAGTAGACGGTAGTCACCTACCATCAGGTGACCCGTCTGCTCGTTGGCCCCCTACAATATAAAAAAAAAATGGATTGAAAAGGACCGCTCAGTGAAATACTAACTTTGTTTTCATAAGTGACAACAGTATGGGGTTCTTCAACAAAGACCTTCAAAGTTTTACAAGGTTGGCAACGCGCCTTACACCCTTGTATAGTTACAAACGTCCATGACTAGTAACCGTGACCTTCCTTTCATACGGGCCGTAAACTTGATTGCGTCCTTAATGATATAAATAAAACTAGAAAAACCTTATATACATTTGTAGTGAGCATTTGAAGGAATATACATATTTATATGTTACTATGTTACCGTTTTTTTGCACTAAGTTTTTGTGTGAGTCGAGGCGGTCATTTGGCGATAGCAATCACTCATTATGTACGCAGAGACAGAGAATAATAGTCTGTACCAGGGGAACATTGGAATCAAAGGTGTAACCAGTAACAGTTGAAATTTGTCAACAAAAGAGGTTGCATAATATTTTCTCTGCGATTGTCTGATATAAATGGGTCACTAATTAGTGCCGAGCTGAATCGTGTGTCGTATTATATAACAGATTCCATCATGGCACACATTTAAAATGCCTGAGGTCAGCTGAAATATTGAGACTGGTAATGACAGAGCATTCCAGCAATTTTTATGATAAATCATTTACTCTGGAAGCCGTGCGTTTATGGAATGCACTGCTAGTTGCTATCATATGACCACAATCGTTAGCTAAGTCCAAAACAATGTTACATGAGCACCGTCTATCACTATAAACTTATACTTAAAATATAATGTATTATACATTATTTATTATGAAAATATGTATGCATGTATATATGTATGTATGTAAGTATATGTATAAGAGTACTTGTGTGTATGATAAGTAGGTATACTACTATTGAGTTTTGTACCTATGTAATAGATGATAAGCATTGACAAGCTTTTTATTTAGTTTTTTATTTTATTTATTTTTATTACCACCAGTTTACTAACTCAAGTCCAGAAGAGATTGCTTTGAGGCCACCCTCTGTAGCTATATTATAGTTGCATTACATCTCCTGTTTCATATTCTCTGTAAAACCTTGGTGTACAAATAAAGTGTAATGTATCTATCTACAGTAGTAGTAGGTAGTTCCAAATAAGGTACTTTTGTTTGTTTTTTTATGATAAGGCCGCCCATTGTGCATTTTATGTCTAAGTTGTTTTTTTATATGTATATATATCATGTGTTTGGTGTACAACAAAAAGTACTATCTAGCTACTTTGTAAAATCATGGTTTTAATGCTATAATAGACTTAAGCAGATTACTTCGCACTTTTAGCATATCTCTACAATGCTCCATACATTTTGGGAATAGTTTTGTACTGAAATAATTTTGATGTCATAATAGCAGTATAGTACTGTAAAAGTCAACTTTCTGAGGGATTTTCGCAAAAAGCTAATCTTGTCTAGTACTGCGACATGACGGCTGTAGTTACGACTTTATTTTGCGTTCACTGTTACTGAGTGCAGCGAAACGATAAGGTCACTTTGTCCAAGGTGGGGAGGGCTACAATACGCTCTGTTGCAACCCGACTCATACACACAACTCGTAGTAGTCTGTCTGTCTGTGCGGATCCATTGCCGATTTAAAAAGTTGTTTTTAAAAATAAGAAGAGTAAACGCGCGCGGTCGTTCCCACTGCGCAACGCGACGCGGCGCAGCCAGTGTGCGTTGAAGCAGTCGCTAGGGCGGACACGGCACTCATACTATCTCACGAAATCGTAAGTAGCCTCACATTTCTTACTAAATTCTTGTGAGAAAATATCTAAACCACAATATTATTTATCGACCGGTATGATAAAATTGTGTTTCTGCAGAGTTTCAAGTGTTTGTTACTGTATATTTGAGGTTAGGAAATGACAGTTACTACGCCGCATAAAATGTACATCGGTTGACGCGAACGTACGACGCAGTTCGCTTGGTATCGGCCGGCCTTTTGTTGCTAACCGAGTAACAAAACTAAGTGCGTATTTCTCTACTGTATCATATTTAACTCAATTGAAGAGATAAGTGCATTAGGAACTTTTCCTAAGTGAGGTCATGGTTTTAAAAAAAAGAATGTAAGTGCTGAATTTTATTAACTTTCGTAAAAAAAGTTAGGTAAATTAGTTGATAATGTTTTTTTGTACTTACATTTATTTACATTATCCAACTGTTGTTTATCAACATTGTAAGATATCGGTTGGCACCTACCTATTTAGTTGTTTTTATTTTTTAGCTCGGACAATCCATTATTGTTAGATAACGTAAAATACAATTATTATTGTAGTAGGTACCACCTCTATTATCTACAAGCAACATAATTATATTATAGTTTGAAAAATTCAATTTTTTTTAAATAATGTATGCACATGCACGCATTAAAATTTGTCTATTTTTACTCTAGTTAGAGTACTTACTGATCATAAAATGGTTAACGCCGTAATCTTATAAAACTTTGGTCACGTGTGGGTTCGATTAAATTGTTGCCAATCGTGACTTTATTTATTTATTTACACTTGATGGACACCTAGCACATACACGTAGGTGGACTTAAAGCCTAACCCATTCTCTACTTCTGCAGTTGGAGTTTTTGTCAATACAAATCTGATGAAACAGGCGAGTTTTCACTAATTTTAATGACATAGTAATTGCCAATTTTTAGCGAAAATCTTTACCTACTGCTTACTACTTTGATTGATTTGATTTATGCCCGGTTATTATAATTAAAAAACGATTTGTTTTGCTTACGGACGGTAAAACTGTTAAACACAGATGTATGCCTGATGTTACCAAACTCACGATTAAAATCTAAAATGCATTCGAAATCGTAGTTTGAATATAGAATCCCTTTTAGTATTAGTCAAGTGTTTGTACTATTTGGTATTAGTACCTATTAGATCACGACCGGCCTAGGGCCAATGGGTAGACTTCCCAAACCTTATGGACATTACAGAGAATCATTTTACTTTCTTCATCATGTTTTCGTTTACTGTTATATCAAGTCATAAATTTTAATGATTAATGGCGTGAGAGGTCGAAGATAAAAGAAGGCTGGTTCTCAAGAACACACTATATATTAAATAAGTATACAATTGTACTCAAAACTGAAATTATCTATAAATAAATTAAATTGAAGTATATGTTTGAAACGTCATAATAACAGTATCTAAATGTTTACACGCTACAAAAAAACAATTATTTTATTCTCCGAAACGGGTGGACCTATTTATACAAGACTTTCATTGACAGATAGAGGATGTTTTAAGGAGTAAGGAAAAAGAGTTAGAGTTCCGCTCAAAATATATAAATATGTATGTGAAACAGCTAGTTCCTTCATATAAAGACAAACATGGCACTTGCACATTTTTATATCGATTTGGATCCATGAGTTTGTTGCAGCGTTTACTCTCAAGGCATAGGAAATGTAGCCTCATGTAGTTTTACCAGAACAAATTGACGTGTACAAGTGTCTGAAAATATCTCTTTTCAATAATTCTTTAAAAAAATAAACCGACTTAAAAATAAACTATTCTATAAAAGACTTAAATAGTTTTCTCATGGATGCCATTGTCAGAACCCTGACCAAATGGAAATGGGACTACACGGAAAGCACCAGCTTTTAAATAAAAAAAGGATCATTAAAATCGGTTCACCCAGTCGAAAGTTCTGAGGTAACAAACATTAAAAAAAATACAGTCGTATTAAGAACCTCCTCCTTTTTTGAAGTCGGTTAAAAATTAATAATTTTCATTCTGATATATTCAAGTATACTGAATGCACAGGTTTTACCAGCACGAAACAGCTGACAGTGTGAAGTTACGATTGCATTGAATTTTTACACGCTTTATATTAGCTTCACTTGTATGTTTGTTTGTAACCGACTTAAGGAGTTGGTTACAAACGGGCGTGATTTTGACCCACTTTAAACGGCCAGATTTCATTCAAATTCTGCACACCTATCAAAGACCGATAACATTGTAATAATTCGATTAAAAAATAAAAATAAATAATAGTTTAAAAAAACTAAAAAAAACACGCTTTTATAGAAAATCCAAGTACAAAATAGAAAATTAATTTTACTAAATTTGGATTAAGAAATAAATAAGTGTAAATAAGAAATAAATGTATATTATTGGAAAATATTATTTATTACGCTTTGTTAATACGCACTATGCCTAATATTTAATATTCAACACAATGTAAAAATTGTTATGAATAAATAAATAAATAAACAAATATGAAGCTGCTTTATGATTGTGACATTATTTACGACCGGTATTAATAAGTAATTTATCTAATCCAACATTTTTATTTCCAAATTGTTTAAGATAATTTTGTAAGACGATTATTTATACTATACATATTCGAGATCATCTGGCGGTCGAATTTCGCCATTTTGAATGTCTTGTTTTCAAAATCAAAATTATTTATTTCAATTAAACCCATTGTAGGTATTTTTGAATTGTCAGGAGGAGTCATTCAGTATAAGTCGGTCGTGAAGCTAGTTGCCTGTTCGAAAACGTAGACCCTATGGAGAACAAGAGGCAAGAAACTCCCAGGACACTCTTTTTCTCTCTTTTATTCCATTGACCAGTGTAACTTGAGCTGTCATTGTATAGACATTTGTACCATGACAGGTCAGAATATGTACTGGGCCTTAGCTTTATGTAGCAGTTTTTTTACATAATGTTTAAATTTATTGTTTTTAGCTTTCATGGACTTCTTCATATAAATTTTAAGCATTCCAAATTTCACATGCCTATAAGTGCGCGTTTGCTTAAAATATGCGTACAGAGAATTCACCTAGCTTATAAATATATCTAATATATAAATTTCTCGTGTCGCGGTGTTTCTAATTATACTCCTCCGAAACGGCTTGACCAATTCTCATGAAATTTTGTGTTGTGTGATTCTCAGACCTACCCAATATGATTAGGTCTGAGAATCGGACATCATCCCCATAAATGTTAAGGGTAGTCCATCCCTAATTTTTTTTTTTAGATATTTTTTTTGATTTTTTATGATACAGCATTAGAAAATACACACAACCCTGAATTTTCAAACCTCTACGATCAACCCCTGTTTTTTTAATAGCGATATTAGTATTTTTACTTTCATTGGTACATTTTTTTAAAGTATTTAATACAGTGAAAATATAAAGTGCGATTGTTATAATCGATTGCCGTCAAGTTGATGTCAAACTTTTTTTTTGGAATAGGGGGTTAACGAGTAGATGGGTCACCTGATGGTAAGTGACTACCGCCGCCCATGGGCACGTGGGCACCTGCAACTCGAGAGTTACAAGTGCCTTGCCAAGGTGGGAGTAGGAGAGGAGAGGAGATGGAGAGATAGTCGGGAAGATAGAAAGAGGGAAGGGTTAGGGCCACCGGTAACCTCACTCGCTTGGCGAAGTACAACGAAACATTGCTTCACTGCCGGTTTTATGTGAGGCCATGATATCACTCCTTTCGAGCCGGCCCATACGTGCCGAAGCATGGCTCTCCCACTGTTAAACTTTAAATATGTCAGTTAAGTTCATCGATATAAATGTACTACTGTTTATCTCAATGGTTAATAATGAAGTACTTTGAATTAAGATAATGAATGGTTGGTGTATTGTTATTTTTATAGGCCGTCAATAGACCACAGCGCTCCATTCTTCTTTTAGTTATAGACCCCATCCCTACAATAAGTTAGTTATTTTTTATTTGACAACCAAAATATTCATTAGAAATAATTAATATGGCAAAACAACGTGTGCTGGGTCAGCTAGTATAAATATATAAATTCATAAAGCAAAGCAGTTTCTTTGTCTGTAACATAAATGTATGTTTGTATTAGAGGATTCGATTCCGAGTCCCGGGATTCCATTCGTATTCCAGCCTCGAAAGTTCGGTTAAATTGGATCAATCCGGGAATTGCCGGGATTTGCAAACATTTTAATAATTAATATATAGAATTGATTTTATTGAAATCCCAGTCGTGGCCATAATTGGGAACAATTACTAAATGTTTAATTGACGATTCCTCCAACTTCGATCGATCAAGACGCGCTTATTTTAAACAATAATATTAATTTAAATAGTTTAAAAACTTATCTTTAGATTTTTTAAGAAAATTTGAGTTAAACTTTGTGGACGTTTAAAATTATAGTTCATGATTGATTTTGTTTTATAAACATTTAATTATCTTCGCAATCATTAAAATAATAGCAAATATTCTTTTTTATAAACAAGGTGTTATAGATAGCTGTAGTCATATTTTAGAGTGGTTTGTCCCATGAATGACGAGAAGCGCTAACAATCGTAGGATAGTTCGTGATTTAACTAGTTTTTAAATTATTAGAATTATTTCGTAATAGTGAGTGCTGACACGAATGAACGTACGTACTTAAAATATGATCACACTGTAGAACTCTTACAATCCCGCGTTTATCTTTGAACGATCTTATAATTACGGGATTAGTAAAAAGACCCGGGATCGAATCCCCCTACTATGTACGCACTAATATCCGAAACTGTAGAACGTTTTGAAATAAAAAGGAAATTTTGTTAGATAGCCCGTTCATTGGCGGAAAGTTCATTTTAATGTATTGTCGTCAGTTGACCATTTTGACCACAGGCATGAGAAAGTTTTATCCTTAATTTTCAGCATGTTCAGTTTATTCATTCAGACTTCGCTGAGCTAGTCAGAATCTTACTCTTGCTGAATAGTGGAGTTACAAGCTTCTCAAGTTTTATATAATTTATATGATTTTAGAGGTGAGAATTCAATCATAAATTAATGAAGAGTTAAAGTATTAAACATGAAAAGAAGAACATAGCGTTACCTATCCTACAATTTTTTTTTTTTTAAAGATGAACTAGCCTTACCTATCCTACAAAATTTCTTATGCGGATTTCAAAACGTCCGTGATAAGAACCGCAGAATGATGAAAAATTGTATTTAATGATGATAGGTACAATTCAATTCGGAATAATTTCGTTGTCATTGCAAATTTCGTTATTATTATCGAGAAATTAAATAAAAAAGAAAAATACCTATCGGTTCCTTTTATGTGAATTGATTTTTTTTGCAATTGATTTTGAGTTTGTTGTTTTGTTTCAATAATGAAAGTCATATTGTTTAATCTTTTGGTCGCCAAGTATTAAAATCATTGTGTACGATATGTCATTTTTTAATGACCGTAATAGATTTAAAATTTCTGTAATTGCATCGGTGCATTACTGTAGTCATGTTTATATCCAACATTTAACATTAATGATGTGAGCAAAAAAAGGTGTACATAGTTAAATGAGTTCTAAATTATATGTACATTAAACTGGTCCAATTGGCCTAGTCTAAATCTGGCAATACATAGATTTGTCTCAAGTCTTAAAAGGCAGACGTTCGAATCTTACGTCATCAGTTTAATCATTAATAACTTCGTTGAAGGCTTCTGCTAATTCTAAAGTGGTTTGAAAAGAATTTGCCTGCACTAAGGCTTTTAATTCAGGCTAATTTTGTCTATTTGACCACTGAACTTATTGTTGAAATCAACATTTTCAGAGCGAAATAGATCAAATAAAAAACGAGCGTTTTCTTGCAGTGCTTGACTCCGCTCGATGCCACGGCCTCACAGAAAACCGGTAGTGAAACAATGCTTGCATTGCTTTTCGCCGCGTGAGTGAGGTTACCGGAGGCCCTCCCTTCGCTATCCCCTATTCCCGTCCATCCCCTCTTCCCCTCTCCTCCCCTCTAATCCACCTCTCCCGTCTTCCCGCTCTTCCACCCTTTGCCCCTCTTCCCCTATTCCCACCTTAAAGGGCGGCAATGCACTTGTGACTCTTGAGTTACAGATGCCCATGGGCGGCGGTAGTCATTTACCATCAAGTGACCCGTCTGCTCGTTTGCCCCCTATACCATAAAAATATAAATAAAAAGTGCCTGGTCCATACACGTCTCTGATATTGCGTGCCCGCTGTGCTGTTAAAAAATGTTGCGCAGTAACGATTTCTCCATGGTCCATGTTGTGAAATTCTTTATCAAAATTTGTGGCTATGAAATAGCGAGTGAGTAATTTAGTACTGTCACTATGAGACGGGCTGCTTTTGGATGATTATATTATGATATACTCTGACAATATATTTAGGTGAGTAACATTTCCACATAGTATCATTCAAACTAAACTGGATTTATTTTACAATATTTTTTTTTTACTAATTCTGCTCACAGAATTTATTCTAATGATCCACAATTGTAGAAGCGTGCCAACTGCGCCACTATTAGATATACATGATCGAAATCTGTAGGTGAAATGTAAGGCACATTGATACAAACTCAGTAAAATAAACACATTTCCATTAATATCTGATTTTGCATTCATAAATCCTGATGACTTTGTTCAGATCTGATCTCATATTATACACAGATTTGATCTACCCTGATCGTTCTATGTATAACAAATTGTTTTCTACTACGAGAAATCATTATACATATTGTTAAATTCGACTTCTTTAACGTTGATGTTATAATATTTTTAAGCTTTCGCTGCTTTGATTCATATTAAATGTGTAATCCGAGACTAAATCGAGTCCACTCGTGACCACGATCGGTGCAATTCGATCGTGGTCACACGATCGTGGTCGATCGATTACACATTTAATATGTTATAATGATTTTTTTTAATTGGCCGTCGTTTTTGACCCTGTGCATCTAAGGAATAATAACGTGAGCTTTTGTCTCTAATGCACTATGGACACGTAAAAAGGAAAACCTGAAAAAATTACACTCCGTGAATACTTAAAATGAGAAAAATTCTTACGCAAACACTAAAGCCACTTTATGAATTAACACTGATTCCTTTTCTTTTTTTCTCATGTTCTGACTTTTAATAAGGAAAACGTTAGTTTGCAATTTAAGCTCTTGCTGCCATTCGTTTCTTTAATATCTCGTTATGTGGGTGCACGGCAGTGTCTCCGCCAAGTCGAGCAAAGAACAAACAGGCACACAGGTCTGTAGTTTGCAAAACTATTGCAAGTCAATGTTCCTCAATTCTGTCACTGACTCACTCATTCACCGATCATCAAAGTTACAGTAAGGCACAGACAAACCATGTTTCCTTTAACCTACAAAAATAAATGAGAACACATCAAAAACAACATGTTAAAAAATGCAAGTCTCCCAACAATGTTTTTTACCACAAACACTGGTGAGATCTAATTGTTATATAATTAGTTGACTAACGTTTTAAAGTGACCATTATAATGACTTGGCAATCGCACGCGGTAATAGCATCTCCATACAACAAATGGTCATACATTTGTTGTGTCGTTGGCCTGTTGGTCTAGTGGTTAGTGACCCTGACTGCTAAGCCAGAGGTCGTGGGTTCGATTCACACCCAGTACAAGTAATTGTGTGATGAGCATGATCGTTTGTTCTGTGTCTGGGTATAATTTATCTATAAGATGTATGTATTTAGAAATATTTAAGTATGTTTATCAGCAGTTCGGTTACCATAGTACAGGCTCTGCCTAGTTTGGGATCAGACGGCTGTGTGTGAAGTTATTATTATTTAAAATTAGCGCTCTTAACGCTTTCTTTATATATGTACATACTTAAATAAATACATGTGATTATATAGCCAAGCAAGTTAACACTATACGTAAATTACATGTATTATATTACGAAATCCTTGCGGCACTTCCATTTTAAAAATTATGGTTCTCCAAAAACCTCTGCCAGTAGTTTATTTATTATATTGGCTTGAGTGCCTAATGTTATTTCGACCAATCCTTGTCTTTTGCAGGGCTGCCGGGAGTTAATGGAACGTGTCCTAGAAATAAGTTATTCGATTTCCATATAATTCCACATAAACTTTGATATTTTACCTTATTTTTTTTCTTTTCTTTACTCGACAGAAATAGTTATGAAAGCCATTTGCCCCCAAGTCTCGGAATAAGCTTTTTTTTTTGTTTATGATGTGGAAGATCCTACATGGATGTCTTCCGCCAAAACAAACACTGCGCGCCGCCTCTCGGGCCTGTATCTGTCTGGACGACGACTTCCCCAAAAGTTCCCCGCCCGCAGGCAACTTCCTAGGGTGGCCGGAGGTAATTAAACGCCCTCCGGCGCCCGGTGCGTCTACTGCGGGCAGAGAGAATCGTACTCCGCTCTCTCTCCCTTTCCGCCGCCTCCTTTGCGGACATCACCTCGTCGCAGAAGGAGGCGACAGCGTTGCGCTCTCGCTCCGAACCATGGCCAGAACCACGGTTGGGAGCAGGAGACTACCCACAGCACCGACTGCTACCACGAGATCACGGCGCTGGTTATCCCAGGCTGATGCTAATAAAACGTTTATAAGCTATACGAATACACGCCTCAAGTTTCTATGTAATACTTATCAAATTTCCCAACAATAAAACAATTATTTTTATCTTTTTCTGTGTATTTTAATGATACGATATAAAAATGCATCTTTTTGCACGCCAGTATGGAAACTTCCTAAAATAGTATCAGCCATTATTTCCGGTACATACTGTAGGATATTAATATTATTAATTAATATAATATTAATATAATGTTGACATATTTATTTCTAATTGGGGAAAATCTTTAATATGATAGAATAAAGGAAATAGGAAGCCTTAGAAACATTGTACCATAAAATCAGGCTATTATTACTCATATTACTTTGTGCGCATTAAGGGATGGTGTACAAATTAAACCTATGTGTCATTCCAAAATAAATTGATCCTTATTTCCAAAGATTTTAGTTGAAATTTACCTGGCAAATACCTAACCCGCTTACCTTCTGCTTACATACGATTGTACCTATATGTCTGTCTGCAATCGCGTTGCTACTGTGTGCAGTGTATACCAACGAGATATGCACACATATGTATATTTGTGGAATAGACGGTATTGATTTTCAATTTTAGAACAAATATGACCGCCGAGTTCGACTATATGAATTCTTCACGTAGGTAGTCAGATTGTTGCAAAAATCGTTTAATGAAAGACTGGAGTATAGTATTAGTTTGAAATCAACGGTGCGAATATTAAACCAATCGGTATGATAGCATTGACTAGTCGTTTTTTTTTTGCCTTTGTTAGTAGAGGTGTTACCTGCTGCGTTTAGCCTATAGCGACTACGCAGTTTTAATATTTTTTAGGCGTGACGTCATCGTGTTATTAGTGACGACGAGCTACAGCGGTCTACAACATTTGATTTATAATTACGTCTTTAAACATACTCTAGATTTATGAATAAAATTAAAAATATCTATAGTTTGTTTTTCCAGCCGTTCGATCAAAAAAAATGTAGGTACTTAGTTTTTTTAAATAAATAATTTGTCAGTTGTAATATTTATTTATAAATATTTTTTCATAATAATTAGTAATACAAGATAATCATATAACTTGTTATAATTATTATTCTTATTATCTACCCATATTGCTCCCCTGCAGGGCAGTGGCGTCATCATCCCCTTCTTTCGCTTCGGTCTATAGTAATATCAGCTCTGAGACCATTCTTTCATATAGGCGTCTCAATAGTGCCGCCATCTGTCGTCATCACCATATGCTCTAACTGGCTCTACTGTCTTTGGTAATTATCTGGAATACATTCATAATCCTTTATTGCTTTACCGTACAAGGTGCTTTGACTTGCAGCAGATGTATCCTGCCTAACTCCAAATAAAACATAACTTTGTTTTCGAATATGTGAGAACGTTATACCTAAATTTAGTAGAGCTGCATATTTTGCTAAATTGACACTAGAGTTCAATGACCTTATTTTACTTCTATTCTATAACTTCAACTAAAATGCCTCTGCATTCTATGTTTTTTTAAACAGAAGCAGAACCTCGCTCGTTTTTTATTATAAATGTATGTGTATATATGTGTTGGTATAGGGTCTTTAGATTGCAACGAAACATAATTTGTTGCTATCTGAAGTACTCCTATCTCACCTGACGAGCCCTCGAAATTTCAATGATACTTATCTACCTACAAAATAATAATTTAAGTGTCTGTCTGCCACTACATCTGTCCGTGTAGTTTCTATAGAGAGAACCGGTCTGCGCAGGGCGTCTACTTACCCCCCTCACAGCCAGACAGGAATCCAGCCCCTCTGCTCATGTTCGCCCAGTGTTTAGTTCCGATTCGCCAGACGCAGACTCAAAATGTAGTCGGCAGTCAGTACATTGCGCTGTCCTTTGTCTTAATTTTTTTTTAATTTTGATGTTCGATTTCTAAATTATGTTTTTTTTTATTGTTAGTGGTGATTTGCAGTCTGTATAATTTTTCTTTCGCGTTTGCTAAAAAGTGATTTATTATGTCTATTTATAAATTTGCGTGTTCTTGTTTATGTATTCATGCTGTTTAAGGTGAGTTTTTTGTCTGACATTTTAATTAAGTTGAGGATACTAAGTGGTTATTTTAAAAAAATACACTTTATATAATAAATTTTATTACATCAAGACATAATATGTCATGTTAAATACTGTGAAATATCCGTCAGTTATGTATATTCCATTGTTAGCTTGATTTTTCAGACGTCCGCCTTTTACTTGATATAATTTACCTAAATAGGTACGTATGTCCGGAAATATGTGGTCAGTTCGATGAAATGATTAGTACACAATACACATATAAAATATCTACCTATACCTACACTTCACATTAACAAGTTGGTACGTAATGTGTTTTGGATAAAGAGAATGCGAACAAAAGAAGTAGAGTGCTTAGGAATTCTCACTCTCATTTTGAAAGAGGATCGTAGCTTAAAGTTAGCTTAGGATATGTCTTAATAAAAGCTATTCCCGGATCCCTCCTATTTAAGGCGCAGTACCGCACACCGTGTGGTTTTAGTCGGTTCGATACCGACACACCGCCCCACCTAAAACCCCGGTGGGGTGACGGCCCGAGGGGTTTCCACACGCACAAAAAAAAAGGATCTGTTTAATAAATTTATTTGAAGCAGTCTTTAACCAGAAATAATATAATTAATAGTAAATATATAGCAGTTATCACAACACCAATTAGTAGGTATTAATTTCTTTGCATATTTACGACACAAAGGGAAAATATTCCATAAAGTGAGCTCCCTGCCCACGCTTAGCTCGCCTACAGGTTATCGATTCCTCCCCTTACCTTGGTTATACAATTTTCTAGAACTAAAAATAAAGCAGTTACTGTCCGATGCAAGTTTCTTTGTTAAATTTTAACGAATGACTCATTTCTCATCTTTAGAAATCAAACTAGGTTAATATATATATGTATGTATGTATGTTACTGCTACGCACGGTAGGCAGAGTACCTTTCTGTAATCCGTCATCCATCAACCAGCTTTGTTTTTTTTATACTACGAAGTTGGCAGACACGCATACGAGTCTGTTGCTGTCTGAGGTAACATAAGAATGTGTTTTTTTTTTAAATTATAACAAACGAGCAGACGAGTCACCTGATGGTAAGTGGCTACCTTCGCCCATGGACACCTGCAACTCAAGAGTCACAAGTGTGTTGTTAGACTTTGAGATGAGATGTACGTGGGTACGCTCTTTTCTTGAAGGTTTGAAAATCGTATCGGTCCGGAAATACCGCTGGCGACAATTTGTTCCAGAGATTGGTTCTGCGAGGCAAAAAGTTTCTGGAGAACCGCACAGTGGTGGATTGCCAATTATCCAGGTGATAGGGATGATAGGTTTGTCGTATCTACCGAAATTCTCAGAAATTATTGTTACTCGCTGACTGGCCAGGTAATAAGTTTATGTGTCACCATGGCAACTGTGCTGAGGGGGGCAATTATCTAGCGTTGTTGGTGTTTTGTATATATATATAAAAAATAAACAGACCCCAAGCAAGTGAGGGCTACACTTAGTACTACACAAATAATGCTTTAATTGATCATATGACACGCTCCACATGTGATTTGTGAGTATCCATCGCGATGTAGTTAATTTTGCGAATCTTCACATAGTTGTAACATAAGAGCGATCGCTACACTTTACTTTCACTTCACAATTACCGTATAAACCAACTGTGCAGTCAGAATCTTGGAAATTGTAGCAAAACTGTTTGAAAACAAGATGCTTGTACCACCACGTCTCCTTTCAACGCAGTGAAAACGTGCGTCTTAAACAATTACCCCGATTGCATTTCTGTCACGGTACGAAACAGAAATGTTATTGTTCATACATCATTATAAGCAATTTTCAACCTTATCGTAATAAATATACAGACTGCGCAAGGTTAAAACTGGAGTATGTGTTTCCAATAAGGTTTTAGTGTCGACGATCGCCATCCATTGTGGATAGACGCTTACCTTGTTTTTTTACTTGGGCCTTGGCCGGTTTTTAATGCGAATTTGCATTTACTACGTAATTGCGTTTCATGTTTATGTGTTATGCTACATATACAATATGACACATGCGAAAGTTTTGCATGTGAATGTCAATATTGACAGGAATATATTAGTGTTTGTACTATGTAAATATCCTGTTTCCAATTTATATAAGCACTAACACACCATGGTGTATAGTAGAGCTAGCTTGTTTTAGTAGATAGACTGGGCGAAAGTATGCAACTTGAGTAACGTCATATCAACCTATTTTAAAAGAAAAACCAATGGGCAGATCATCGGTCACGTCGGGTCACGAAAAGGGTAAAACAAAAACAGCGACGAAGCGCCGCGGGCGGTAGGAACGCATCGGACTTGCGATCCACTGGTCGCGTGTCCGAACCCCACCCAGTGCAATGCCGACGTGAATCCCACTCCTAACAAGAATACTAGTAAGGGGCTGTCCATTAATGACGTGATGTTTTTTAGCAACTTTTCAACCCCTCCTCCCCCGTGGTGATACGTGGTGAGGTTTTAGACTAACCCCACCCCCCCTAGCCATAATCACGTGTATTTATTATTTCCAAATAAATTCAAAAATTTCAGAATATTATTGTTATATATAGATATAACGTTTTAAGTAAAAATAAATACACGTGATAACTCACTACACCCTCCCTCTCCTCTTTCAAGCCTCACGTGATTAATGAACAATACCTAATGTGTGACACACGATGCCAGTGCTCCAAATTTAATGAAAAATGTCCCTATCAATTATTATATCCTAACAAAAATTTGGTGAATAAGCATTTAACACGTGATATCACGATGTTATCGGTTGAGTAGTTAAGGCGTGAACGCGTAACATACAAACAAACTCACTTTCGCATTTATAAGGCGCCCATTACACGGTAGGTTTTGCTGTCAGTTTTGCCACAATCCAAACGGCGATTGACGAATAACATACCGTCTAATGCAGTGATTGACAGTTGCATGATGAGATTTTAATGTCGATATTATTTCATCAATCACATATGAACATCCGTAATTCATGACTTTTGGTAATAATTGACATTTGCATGAGCGTCTAATGAACGCCTAATATCAGTAAGGATAAGACGAATTCAAATCCTACTAATATTATAAATGTGAAAGTTTGGATGGATGGATGTTTCTTTTTTACTCTTTCACGCAAAAGCCACTGAACTGATTGCGATGAAACTTGGTATGTAGATAGCTGGAGACCTGGATTAACGTATAGGCTACTTTTAATCCCGATATTCCCACGGGATCGGGACTTACGCGGGTGCAACCGCCTGGCTCTGCTAATTCATAATACTCGTATGTCGTGGGGCTTAACGTGAGCTGTAAAACTATGTTAATGAAAAATGCAATTAAATATTTACCTCCTTTTGGATTCTGGTAATTAGGTAACTCATTCTTAGTTTGAGCCTACAGAGTATGAGATTAAAATGTCAGGCCATAGAAATTTCTGTCTTTCTTAAATGTTTAATTTTTTTTTTTACAATGAGGTTTAAGGTATCCTTCCTTCACCCTACTTAAATTTTTGTTCAAAAGTTTTTCGTACAAAACAATAGTACTTATATAGTTACAAACATGATAAAGACTGCAAAAATTGTTCTATTCCTTCATACGCATGGATATGCAATGGGTCAAATGCTGGTTTTTTTGCCTTTTAATAGATTTACTAAACACACATAAATGATGTCTAATATGTTTTCGGAGCAAAATATAATGCAGGCTAAAAACGATTGCAATCAGTTATATAAAAAAAATTGCTTGTAGTAGTATGCTAAAATTGATAACCCGTAAAAACATTACATTTTCTCAAAAATTTTGTAAAATTTACTTCACCAGTAAATAAAAATGAAATTAATAAACAATATTTTGACAAGATATATATCAAGACAAGTATTTAAGACAGAGATACACTACTCTTGTGGAAAAAAACGTGAGTTTTTTCGTCGAGACCCTCCCTCCACTCCTCCACGTGAAATTGGGTGATATTCGGTACGACCTCCCCTCTAAAATCCTCACGTAATTGATGGATGCCCCCTAAGTAAGATACGTAGTGTGAAATAAAATAAAATAATTTAACTGCTCCTATTTCACTGCATAGAGGCAACTGCGCAAAGTTTGATAATATTATCGTCGAATCGGGACTATTTTTACCTGTAAATTGCAGTTTATAAAATTTAAAGGCCGTGTAACTTTCCATTGTTACATATATAACTTGGCAAACAGCAAATGCAGTGCATGAATGAGACCCGTTTTAGTTTAGATGCGTCAATGCGTATCGCATGAGATAGTGATCTATATCACCATTTGCCAAGAAATAAGCGGATTTGCTGCGCATACTCATGTAATGGTTTCGAAAGTGATACTAATGAATAGAAGTTTCACTTTTAATCTGTAATAGCACTTATAATTTAACGTTAATTTATTGTAGAAATTAAAATTTAGAGATGTTTCCCAGACAGGTGGCACGGGCTCCCTCCACAGGAGCAACCCCACTCAGTGTAATCTTCTAAGTTTCTACGGACTTTTATACGGATTTATTTAGAGACTGAATTGATATATAGACACAAACAATCGATAAATGTGGTGACGTTAAATTAAGCTGTGAACTTTGAACCATAAAATGACAGTACAAAGGTTTAGTTATAACTTGATTTTTAAATACTTTATTACAACTTAATAACTTATCTTCAATATAAATGAAAATGATATACTGTTCTTTGGTAAGCGTATCACTTAAGAAGAGCCGGACACCGATTTGGCTAATTCTTTCTTTTATGTCGATAATAGTTCTGATAAAGTTTCGAGAGAAAGAAAAGTTGAAATTTGCCCTGAAAATGGGGAAATTTGAAGACAAAACCAGAAGTGATTTTTTTTATATTTTTTTTTTTATTGAAATTGATAGGACAACGTCTATAGCTAGCTTTTAATAAGCAATTTTGGTAATTATTTCAGCATAACACTGCAATCCAGACCAACAAATTGGTAACTAGCTTACCTATAATTTAGTGATGTTACCATAGCGCAACTTACACATGGTGTCTGATATTTATACGGTCTGGTATGTTGCGCCGAGCGGACGTGATCCGCCGTACGAAGTCCACGTTCGGTTCATACCATATTCAATCTTGTATTAGCACCATAAAAGTAGTTCACAACATAGTGGCGTGAACCGTGGGAGCAATTTACAAAAAATATATTACCTACTTCAAAGTCAAAAC
This sequence comes from Callimorpha dominula, assembly GCA_949752705.1. Lineage (NCBI taxonomy): Eukaryota > Metazoa > Arthropoda > Insecta > Lepidoptera > Erebidae > Callimorpha > Callimorpha dominula. Next base: position 7,983,938 of record OX457010.1, on the reverse strand, counting down.
TCAAACATCAATGAAATAACAATAATCTAAAGTTCTTAATTGGATTGTTATTTTTCTTTTCGGCCTAAACTGATTCTTTATTTGAATCATGAAAATAGTTTGTTTCCAGCCTAAATGGATTCGCAAATTAAATTACTTTTCTTAATTAAATGACGAAAATAAAAATGCATTTTACGAACGCTCAGGCATAATGAGGTCAATGACGTGCCTGTCATCATCGCATACAACCGGTGTCAGATAACGATCGAAACGGTACAACCTCAGTGCATTGCGAACGCTCATTGTAATTGTTTGTTTAGTTGTATGATTACATTGACCTCGATTGGCAGTACCTACAGATTTTAAAGTTTTTAATTCTTGAGATGCTACGGGTAGGCAGAGATTTAAGATAGTATTTTAAACTTAAGTAATGTAGACATATTAGGCGTTATTTGTATAACAAACAAATGACTAACATGGTCACGACGGCCGGCAGTTAAGTTACCAGTGCATAGAGACACTCGCAATACTACCAGTGACTTGGGCCTTGGTATTTCTATACGTTGTCTGTTGTTCTGTAACACCAGAGAAGCAAAATTATGTTAATAGTGCAGTTTGTAGAACTCCACGCCATCCCCAGTAGTTCGTCATCGATTCCACTCGTCCCAGGTTTTTTTTTAACCCCCGACGCAAAAAGGAGGAGTTTTAAAAGTTTAACGCACAGAATAGAGAATAACTAGTCAGTTCTGTGTGTATCTTTGTGTCAGTCTGTGGCATTATAGCTTATATAGCGATTTTGTTTTAGTTTTTTTTTGTTTTGGAAAAGACTCGAGTGTTCTAACTTATATTTGAAGAATATTTTTTTGTTCATTCGAACATCATTAGCTGTTTTAATTGATATAGGGTTTTATGAGTCGGGGGTATTTAAATTTATGTTTTCTGCATTGATAGTATGCCATTACCACTACCTACAAACAGTCGGTACGTACTCTTCACCCCGTATAAGTTTACAATTTGATTTTGATGTTTTATTAGATGTCGTGATAATCGTGACTTATTGCGGTAAAGTTATAATCAAAACTTTCATGAGTGGTATTTATGTTTATTAGAGACTATACGGTTAAAAGTGACGGTCACCGCAGGACGCTTCACTCCTTGAAAAGGGCCCCGTCGGATCCGAAACTAGTCAGGCATCCGTATAAAACCGTATAGTCTTTAATAAACATAATTGCGGTAACATTTATAAGTTACAATACCTTTTGTTTACTTTATGTTTCAAACTAATTGCACTGTAACTGGTGTTGTGACCGTGTACCGTGACCACCGTATTTTATAAATATTACCGCGATTAAGTCCCCAATCTACTAAAAAAGTTTACTGTTTACTTAGTATTACCCCCTAGTAAGGCGTCTCTAATTCTTGTCTTCAGTACACCCCTTCAACGTACGAGATCATAATAAAGCCGTGGCCTTATTATGATTTCTTGCGGTCTATCGCGTTGGTTGGGCGAAGTGATAGTTCCGAGCAGATGGAACAACATCCGGTTTGAATTTTAGAAGTGGTTGAAATTTAAAGTACTCTTATCATCATGTTATTTGGTCCATGAGCGATCGAGCTTCCTAAACTCAATTCGTTTTAGGAAGTACTCTTATGAGTCATGACACAAACAACCTTCACCAAACATGACTACTCCTGGTGAATTGGGTTGCTTTACTGAAGCTCGGGTGACAGCACTGGTTTGGGGACTGTTTATATTTTAAATATTTAGAAGCGCACGGCCTCGTCAAAACAATACCACGTTACAGTGTTATACTCATGTATGCGTTGGTGTCATCTAACATCTACACATGACGAAATGACCTGTTTTTGTTTGTTCTCGTCCAAATAACTTAGACTCCCATACGAGGATATTAGTGTATTACGCAATGGCTAAATCTTAACTGATACTTTGTGACAATGACATTAAAAATACCAAATGTAGTATTGTCTCGCTCATTCCTATTGAAAATTTAATATTACATATAGTTCTGTGCCAAAAGCTTTTTTATTTACTATAAAAACTAGACTTGCAACGAATAGTGTATTCGGCCTCATACTGAATATTCTACAGGCTTTTTAATAGCCGATTATTCGGCAAAAGTATTCAGCTGACACCTAGCAGGGAACTTTTTTTATCGAAATTTTTGTTTCTTGTTTCTACTTCCCACTGTTTTAACGCCTCCCACAATGACCCAAGCGCATCTATTTTCTTTTATGGATTGCAACGAAGAGTGTTCTGCAGAGAAAGCATAGCCCATATCGAGACTTTGAAAGGTAAAACTCAGTTGCAACTATTCCCGGGTAATTCAGAAATATTAGTTCTCTGCAGCACAATCCTCCACTGCTAAATTTTTATTACGATTGAGTCGCATGGACAGATGTTGTTTTTACATGTTATAAAAGTTAATTATGTATGAGTATTTTATTGAGACAATAAAAAACATCATAAAATAAAAATCTTTTTAACAAAAAAATAAACCGACGAAAAGAACTAAAAAGCAAAAAATAAATAAACCTTAAGTCTTAAGTATTGAGCTTATTTACATAAACTATCAAATTTTATATAAACTTATTTTGAGTCGGCGTCAAACAACAAACTGATTAATTATCCAAATTTTATATATACCTACGTAGAAATAGACATGGCTCTACGTAGGTAATTAATCATTTTATTATTTGGCGCCGACTCAAAATAAGTTTCTATAAAATTTGATAGTTTATGTAAATAAGCTCAATACTTTAAGACTTAAGGTTTACGTATTTTTTACTTTTTAGGTTTTTTCGTCGGTTTAATTTTTGTTAGAAAGATTTTTATTCTATGATTTTTTTTCATCATCAGCTCAGCTACATTATGTGATGATTTCTAGACGCAAATACCTGATAAAGTAATGAAAAGTAAACAGAAACACTATTTGTTGCTACAAATTTCGAGGGTTTCTCTCGATATTATTAGGATCCCATGATCAGATCCTGACTTCTGATCTGACATGGGACCACCCTTGAGGTATACCCTATCTAACAAGAAAAGAAAAATCAAAATCGGTGCATAAATAACGGAGTGAGGGCTGAACATACATAAAAAAAAAATATATATATACGGTCGAATTGAGAACCTCCTTTTTTTTCGTCGGTTAACAAAGAAAATTACAAAAAAAAAAATCGTTTTCTATTACCAATTATATCAGACTACAACAAATAAAAATGTATATACATACTGTCACGCCTTATTGCTGACATCAGACCTTTCTTAGCTCTTCTTCAGTATACTGCCGATCTGGTCAGTATACGTCATTCGTCACGAGGCCTACCCTCACCGACTCACCCACTCACAGGAGGCACTAACAAAAAAGTGAGTATTCGGTATTTGGCCGAATGGTACCTAGATATTCGGTATTTTGCAAAATAGTATGAAAGTACCTAGCATAGGTCGAATAATTGACATTTGCCGAATATTCGTTAGCTAATAAAACACATTTTTATTTGCAGACTTTCTAATATCTACAAAATTTTAATTTGTTTAAAAATAATGTACTGGCTTCAGTATGCTAACAATGCCCTTAAATGCAAAGGGCATTGTTGTTAGCGTTTAATGTAGCAAAAGCAACCTAGTGTCACTAATGTTCTTCAATCATCAAATCATCACATACTGATTTGTAAGAGAGGCTAATACGGACAGTGTGAGCTTCCCTACTCTAATGAGAGTCGAAACTTTTTGCAAGATCTAAGTCCGGCGCCTTACTGAACTCAGATTGTGAATCCCGTGGTCTCTGTCATCGAATGGTCTGTTAGTTTTGCCACCAAAATAACACGCGAAAAATACTTGTCTTTTTACTGTATTTATGTACATAATATTATTTCGAATTGACCAATGATAAAAAGGCATTTCTACCGCTGTCTCTCATGCCACTAATTTGTTCTCACTAAATAGATGGAATGTTTCCAGGAGTCGCTGAGTGGCGGGGTGTTCGGCTCGATAGGGACGACGGCCGCGGAGGGAGGGGAGCGCCGTGAGGGAGGCAAGCGCGGACGCCGGCCTGGCAGGAAGGCGCAGCTCGACAAACAGGACATGAAGGCCAAACTAGGTATCAATGCAGTTTTTATGTTTGTTTTTAACTTCTTCTTGCTTATTAAGTTATCTACTGTACAAAAACATCAACTATACAAACCCATCGTAGTCCACTACTGAACTCGCGCTCTCACGTTCATGGTCCTCCGAATTTCGCATCCAGTCAGTTCATATACATGACATTACAGAAAGTTGAGATCGTATTTTGGGATCGTATAGTAGAATAGAGTAGTCTTAGAGTAGATAGTAGAGTAATGCAGAAATCTTATAAACTGACAAATTGAAAATGCATGAAACAATAGATATTTAATACCAAGGATGTAAACGGAATGTCCAGATTTTTCAGAAAATGTATGCATAAAAAACCAAAATATTTTTCATGACATCCATTCACAATTCATCCATCATTAAGTACTCTTGATTGTCTTGAGCTATATTAACTGAGCTCTGCTTTAAGGCAATGGGTCACCGTAAGTCACGTGTGCATTGCGGACATTGCAAAAAAACCCCTTTAATGCCTTTGTCAAGACCTCCATGGCAGGGGATAATATACATATATATTACTGTAAGTTGAACTAGAATAGTACAATGTTCAGGATAGAAAAAAAATCAGTACTGTGACGTGTGCAAATATGATAATATATAGTCGTGTTATTAGTTACCATTACGAAGTCGTGACTTTGGACTTTAAAATATGTAATGGATGATAGCTTAATGATAGAATTTTTTGTTTGTATTCATAGTTAAATTGCGCAGATAGGTTTTTTACATCTGTATGTCAACATCGCCAATGTATACATAGTGGTGTTGTGTCTGTCCGTTGTATCTCGCCATTAGTATGCAATAGTAGTATCGCGCAGAATCCACAGATGGCGTAAATAAAATAAATCAACTCGCGGTCAGTATTTTTCGTTGCGTTAACACTTTTTTCGGTCCAGCCCCCATTCGCGCAGCGTCTGAAGTGTGAAAAGGAAATTCGTTCCAAAAAAAAGAAAATTACAAGATAGATAGTAGATTACAAGGGTTATCAAAATAAATTTGCTGTTTTGAATAACCGTTTTATATATTAATTAAGGATTTACGGTAAAACCGTAGGTAAAGTGTATGATTCGGAAATGGTCGGTTAGGTACGGACCCGATGGGGACCCTTTATCAAGGAGTAAAGCGTCCTACCGCGTCGGTTGCAGGCGCCAAGCACTAAAATTAACATGGGTTTCAAATAACTAGTATTAACAAATATTGATTGTTATACAAGGTGTAAGCAAACGCTCCCGAAAACGAAGACAGACGACAGTACTAATGATACCTTTAATGATGGGTCAGAAAAAAAATCGATCCCGATGAAAAGAAAATCATCTTTTTACTGTTTTATTAGCATGATTCACACTCCATCATGTTAGTACAGATAAATTAAACAATAATTTTATAAAAATACATCAATTTACTATAAAACAAAAACAGCAGTGAACACAAAATCAAAAACAGTTGACGCTCAGGTCAAAGGACGCGCGGGCACCGAACTCTCAAAGGTATCATCAGTACTATCGTTCTGTCTTCGATTTCGCGAGCGTTTCTCTAACACCCGGTATATTAGATGTACCTATATTTATTTTGTTCTGATGTTTGTAGGTATGTGTGCCATTTGCAAGATAAAATTACGACGCTCACTAGTTACATACATAGGTACATACAAATACATGTTATATCTGACTTAATCATTATCTTTACGTGTCATTATCACACGAAAACATAGTGATTGTTTAAAGTAAACATTTTCAGCGTGGGTTATTTTTCGTACAATTATTTGAAGTATCATTCAAATTCAATATTTAACGCTAAGACTCGTGTGTTTCCAAACTCGCAGTCTCGATGTTTTTTTTTTATATTTTGATTGATGTTTTTATTTATTACGATTTTTTTTTAAAGAATTCTTGTAACTTGGATCACACATTACTAGTATCCTTATTAACCCCTGAAGCTAAGCTAAACGCTTGTGTTAGGAGTGGTAAAAAAGTTTAGCTGCAGGGGTAAAAAATATTAGTAATGTGTGACACCCAAGTTACTGGTATTCTTTATTTTAAAAAAAACATTTGTGACTGTTTTAAATCTATATTACCATAAGATTTGGACCACTAGCCAACCAACCAACAAAGATAAAAATTAAACTGTGATTTAAAAAAGCTTTTTTGTTTGTTGGTTTATCTATTTATTAAGGATTGTATACATTAAAACATCACGCTACGACACATACATATAAGCGTACAAACCAAAAACATGGGCATATAGCAGAACAAATCCCGGTTTAGGAGTACCCTGAAATACTGTATTGGGTTAGTTTCTTACAAGTCCATGTCTTGTGTCGTACCCTTCGCCTACCCATCCCTTTCTTTCTCGCCATCAGATCATCGTTACATGCTTGCAGAGCGCAGCAGGCAGTCGGCGCGTGAGTGCCGTGCTCGCAAGAAGCTCCGCTACCAGTACTTGGAGGAGCTGGTCGCGGACAGAGAAAGATCAGTGCTGACGTTGAGGAAAGAACTTGATAAGGTACCTAGTTTAAATAATATTTTTTTGAAAGTAAATAGATAGTATCATTTAAATCAAGATTTTTTAAAAGATAAGGCGTTTGATTTCAAAGAACTTTGTGTAGGAAACCATCGATTTTGTTTTTTTTTTATAATAAGTAAGTGTTATCTCACGGTACGTACGTCCTATTAAAAAGAGTACTGTTTACATTTTTAAGGTCGACCAACTTCTTTGTTTGTTTACTACTTACTTGTTTTAAAAATATCAATATTTAGAATAAAGCTGTTGTATTGAAAATAAGGCGCATTAAATTAACTGACGGATTACTTATTGAAAGTTTACATAAAAATACAAAAACATATCATGAAATAAGTATTTTTCTTAACAAATTATTAGTATAACTATTTATTATTATATGGTTTACTATAGAAAAAAAGTGATACTTCAGTTTAACGCAAGAAAACCCTTCAAACGTTGAAGTGTACATATTTCTGGTTACCAATTCGACTATTTCCTCGCCTATAACTAACCTGACGAAAATAAAACTTAACTTCACAACGAAATATCAAACCACTGAGGACTCTCTTTCTTTTTCTAGTATTACAAATGGAACCAGGAGTTAGACCAAGGCAGGATGCCCGAAGGTCTCGAAGCGATGCTTCAGGAGATGGGCATTGTCAAACAGGAGGAAGCGAAACCCTTTTAACATCGTTATTTCATAACTAAAGTAACACACTCTTACAAAATTATAACAAATATTTCATCTCTGAAACAATATTCGCACTAAGTGACGTTCACTAAGATCTGGACACTATTTGAAAGGGGCACTACTCAAAAATGAAAACATACATCTAGCTTTAACGCTTCATACAAATTCCCCGCCATTTAGATAGAACAATGTGATTTTGGCATCATTGTAGTAAAAAAAAATGGAGTGGAAACCTTAAGAGATAAATATAAGGCTATCTATAACTTATGTAAATTAAGTTTAAACGAAGTGGGGACCAGCTAATCGGCAATAAGTTGTTCTATTGTTATTTGGGAGTGGAACATTGACACAGCTGTGTTGAGCTAAGAACATAATATCTTACAATCAGACCACAAGTACACAACTTAACAATGCTATTGTGTTACAAACAGGTCGATTGAACTAGCCTGTCTAGTGGCTGATTTATATCCTGTGTTTAAATGGTTTAGATAAGAGAAAGATCTTGCAACATTCGTTACATTCACATCTAAGTACAAATCTTATTTTGTTTTTTCTCTTTTCAACCCATTTAACGAGGTCTCTGCTTATCTCCGCTCAGCTTTGTTAATTTCGTTGCGCTTCATTTCGTATAACAACCTGCTACACTGCCTACTTGTTTCCGTTTAGTTTGTCCTCTTTCTGAAGTATTAAAATCTCTAAAGGAATACACTCTGTCGAATTTATATTGGGTAAAAAATAAATTGTCTCTATAAGTGGACGGACAGAAAAATCGATACATATTTATTTATATTACGTTTCATCCAATTTGTAATTGTTTAATGCCGCGTTCCTATAATCAAGAAACGATTCGTTTTGCTTACGGACGGTAAACTTTTGCTTGAAAATTCAACGAAATTTTACCATCCTTTCTTGAATATAAGAACGCGGCATTAGTAATGCAAACTCTTATTATATTCATATTGTTACCGAATGATGTTTTTAAAACACGGGTTTCTTATGAGAATTGAAAAATTTATCGCCCTTATAATATATTTTCTTTGTTTTTATTTTTGAAAATTTAAGTTCCCTGGCTTCATTTTAACGGGCATCAAATGTCAGTGTTGGATGGGAAATATTTTGTTATGGATTTCATAACTTACATTTTGAATTGTTTAAGTTTATAAATCGGTGTCATCTCTAAAGAAACTAATTATTTTTCTAAAGTGATATCCAACTATTTTTATATGGCTGTATCCTAAATATTAAATGTAAGAAAACCCTTTGAGGAGTTTTTGTATATTGTATATATATTATTTGCAATGTCGGAATTGTTTAACGTTATTAGTTGTACGTGTTTTCGAATTAACGTTTTAATATTGTGTGATTTTAGTTTTTAGTAATCAATTCATTTAAGTATAAAATATACAGTTTTAATTATATTTAAGTTTGCGTTTAATGCTTCAAATTTAAACTTTAATGTTCGATGTTTAGAATGTAGTGTGTAAGTCCCACAATGTGGGCGATGGATTGAGAAATGGTCCTAAAAGTGTAGCAAAAAGTAGGTCATGGAATGACCCACTTTTCGCCATTTTTGGAGTTTTAAATATATAGTTTTTAAATATAATTTATCGAACTAGGAAAGGCGAAAATAAAACAAAATCATTCACTCGTATACACGTAATTAAACAGTTGAAATTATCATCTTTTAATTTTAAAGAAAAAAAAAAATAGCACCACCTACTAAAATATAGCACGAGCAACTAAAATAAGCAATGTATTCATTCCTCAACATCTACACCAATTTCATATATTTCACGGCGATTAAAGTTAACTATCGTAATATGTTTCCGGCCACGAACTAACCGTCTCTATAACTAAATGAAGCTAAAGAATTTGAGGATGGAATACCGACCCGCTTTTAGGTATACTTAAGATCATCTGATCCTCTTCCGTGCCGTTAAATAAAAACGCTATTATAATGGACCTGAATCATGAACTTAATACAATTTTATCTAAACACATTTCTCGTTCACGTCCGTCAACTTTTTTAGTTCAAACTAACGAGCATCTTAAATTTTAAGCAGTAACTACACGATTTATCAATTAATCATGCTTTGTACAATAAGCTACTCACATACATACGGTTATACATATATCATCATTATCATTTTATACACATTTTCCGTATATGTATAACTAGCAGCGCCCCGCGGTTTCACCTGCGTAAGTCCCGATCCCGTCGGAATATCGGGATAAAAGGTACCCTTTTTGTTAATCCAGGTCTCCAGATATCTACATACCAAGTTTCATCGCAATCCGTTCAGTAGTTTTGGCGTGAAAGAGTAACAAACATCCATATATACATACATACATCCTCACAAACTTTCACGTTTATAATATTAGTAGGATGTAGTAGATGCGTATAATAAGAATGTATAATATGTATGTATCTGATACGAAATTAATGTTTATTTATATTTGTGCCTATTATTCATTTTCATTTAAGGGTGTCATGTAGTCATTTATTATTTTTAATGTATGGATGGAATATGCTTCTAATATCTGTACTGTTTTAGTTTGTGAACAATTTATTGGGTCTTGGATGGCAATTGTTTATAAGGATTTTACAGTTAGTTATAATATGTATTTTGTTATGCGTAGCGTTTTAATAGTTTATCTATAGAATAGTTTCTTGATAATTTTATTTAAGCATATCATAAAGTCGTTACGGCTACTCGTCAATGGAGTGATAAAATAATAGATTTTTTCTTTTATTCGCCAAAAACAATATGGCGTTTTATTATTACGTGTATTGACGGATATGTACATAATATGCAGGTATATTAATAGTTAATGGTGTAAGATGCAATTTAATTCCTTCAGGCAACACATTTTTCTTTATTTGATAGATATTTTTACTGTCATCACGAGATTTAGTTAAAAGGCGTGTTGTTAAATTATATGAGTTGCTTTTTTTTTTAAATTAATTATTCATTGATCATTCATTAATATTGTAATAAGAAATTCAGTTAAGTATCAAATTAATGCAAAATATCACCTTCACCTACACAATTTATCGATTTTAAGCTATATTGATCTATATTTAAGTTTTAAATGGTATTTATAAACAATACTGGTTTTAATTCCCTTTCGTTCAATTATTAGTTTTATTATTTATGTTTTTAACGTGGCATAATAGTCTTATTATAGTACGTTATTAGTAATTAGTTATATTTACTCGGGGATGAGAAATAATTATTATTTTTATTTATCTCACCATCTAATACAGTATTTCTTACGCAGGTTCAGATCATTTTTCTGTTAAAAATGGTAACATAATGAGTAAACAGATAATTTTACTGAAAAAGATCAATAAATACCACAAATTGTCGAAAAAACGAAATGTAATCAATCAAGCAATATTAAAATATTTTATGCTATCAGCTGTCTTCCTAAAATTATTTTACAATTAGGACGATCTATCTATCTTTTACTAATTAACTTTTATTGGTTTAATTTATGTTAATAAATTATGTATGTTATCATAATGATATATAATTTAATGATTTTCTCATCCTTATTAAGTAAATATTTTATCTGAGAAATTTATGTCGGCAGTCCGCCTTAGATTTATTTATTTTAGTATTTTTTATGTTAGGTATCTCATTTCCATTTAATTTTAATGTATTTCCGTTGTTGCCAATATCATTACATTCGTTGAGACTAAATCAAAATGAAAAAAAAAATAATGTAAAAATAAATAAATATTAAAGTTTTTTAATATGTTTTTAGAAATTATTTTCACAATTTTTTTTTGTATGTGCACACACAATGAAGGAGTTACGAAATACAATGATTTTATAGTAACTTTACTAAGTTTCTTATATTAATATATTCTTATAAAATATAGCTGTATTTCTGACCTAACCTAAGTGTTATTGTGACATTCACAATATAATGCTGGATAAAAAATACTTCATACAACCAAAAGGAAATCCACCTCAATTAGCTCTTAAGTATCCCCATACCCGAAATGCTATATATTAAGAATAAACTAGTAATAAAAAAAAAAAAAAAACCTTCCATTTCGTCGCAGGCCTGCTATCTAAAAGTCTACTTAACAACAATTAACTGACATTTACTGAAAGATCACGTAAAAAGTGACTGGTGATTAAAAGTACAGTCAATCCGGTGAGTCAGTTGGGGGCCCGTTGCTATAGAGGCAGTCGGTCAAGGTGGTGAGCCGAACTCACCGTCAACTTAGGAGGAAAGTCAGCCTAGTATGATATGATTACTAAAATAAGACGACTTACAAACGGTCAGTAACAACTTAAAAAATGATTTTTGGAAAATTATTCGATTTAGGGTATTAAAATTGCGTTTTTAATCTTAACTTAATTATTGAAAAATGGGAATGATAATGGGAAATCAATAGTAGACAAAATATTAATACAATCATGTAGATGATAGACGCATATTAAAAACTGAGAGCACTATTTATTTAAATCATTAAATCGTTGTCAACTTCAATTATTCTATCAATAACTTCATCTTCGCCTCGAGTCTCACAGTTTAAAAATGTAATTAACATTTTATGGTAACTAAAATAAGTAAATAATGTCTTAAATTCTATCTTTTGAATGCTGGTTTGACGTCTGCGATTCACACTGAAAGTTCTGCGCTCCTGGCCGCTCATAAATGTTTGAATTTCGAATGCTGTAATGCGACAAGCGATAGATGGACGACAAATTTTGGGGCGGTAGAATAAAAGTTTCACTTATACAGTATTGCCATGTTTCCTGATTCTATTTCTAATATGAGCAGTTAGGTAAACTTGAAGATTCGCTGCCTATTCATCAAGACACACTACTACACAGTATTGGAATACAAATTGACAGAACTTATACCTACATTCATAAATTTACACCTTTCTTTATGTTCAGCAAACCCGTTCCTGTAGCTTACAGCAGCTTTCGCAGCTTAGCTCGCGGTCACAAAGATTCTGTCAATCATTTATCCTTACAAACAGTAGATACTTTTTTATGTCCTCTCCTACACCTCTGACAAGGTGCATGCAAAATTTAATGATGGCAGATTGAGTATTAAAGTTACCATACCATGCCATAGTTTAGATACATTTTCATTTATAATATTAGTTAGGATATCTCAAGAACCGTCTTTGCAGTCTTCGTACACAGGCTCAACACAGGCTCGCCGGTTTGCTTCAGACTTGACTTTGTTTTTTTTTTTACTTGGCAACAAAAATCTTGTTACGTGTTTCGTGTATGGGGATTTAGATATGTGTTAATATAAGCTTGTTTTGATTTGAGTATATAATAGCATATAAGGGTATAAGTGGGTAATTTGATATTGGATGTAAGTTTATACCTATGTATAGTAGCGTCGTTGGTATTTTTCATTAGATTCTTGTTACTTAAAACTAGCAGTTCCCACGCAGCTTCGCTCGCGTGTACATATTTATATATTTTGCCCGGAAACCTAATTATTTTTCCTAAATAAATGTAGCCTAAGTTACTTCTTATAACACAACCTATCTGCGAGTGAACGCCGTAAAAATCCACTCGTTCCGGCGATTAGCCAGATCAAACAGACAGACAAACAAAAATTAAAAAAAACTGATTTTTAGGCATATATATCGGTTAAATAACTGTATGAGCTTAAAAAACTATTATTTTAACATTACAAATACACACATCAACTTTATTTATTTGTTATTTCTTGTTTGATTGATCAGAACTGTTTTCTTAACGTCACTTAAGGAATAAATACTTTTTCTTTCTTTTTAGGTACTAAGAAAGTTAACTAATCGCATAACCTACAAAATTTATATTTAAATGTCTTAGTTGTACTTATTACTACAGTACATTCGCTAAAGCTAAAGACCTTTACACCTTTACATTTTGGACCGTATAAAAAATTAACAGACCGATTTTAAGAAGTTAGTGCCTGATACATGACTATGTTGCCATGGGCCTTATTTTTTCAGTTTGTACCGACAGTTGCTTGTTTCATAGCCTACCTATGGCGAAGAGAATACATTACGCTTCTTATCGGCTTCCTCTCTAGTATCTTCTAAAGTAACATCTTTGTTGTATGACAATTATGAGACTGTCTCGCGCCACGATCTATTATTTATTATCTATATATGTATATTACGTAGTAATTTAAAACAGTACCAGTAATACCTTAACTGTGCCTACAGGTCTGATCGTGTATATTAACTGTCATAACTTAACGTACTTACTACTATCAAGTTTTTTTTTAGTATTGAAATAACAGGTCTATATTATAAAAAATAATTTAAGAGCATAAACGAAACGTGTATTTTGCAATGTGTAAGAAACGGCGTAGTCGGTTTGTCTCCTAGAAATATAAAATCTTCATCATTTTCATCTTTCTTTAAAGTCTTAATTTCGTAATTTGTTATTTAATATTAAATTCTCACTTAACACATTATTTATAATTTAGCGGATGACAATAGTAATTTCTATTTACAGTATCTATTTTTTTAAATGTTTAATTTATTTCCTTAATAAAGTGATAAGTAGTTAATTTATATCATTTCCACCACCACAAAGTGCGTCAGTTACTATCATTATATCATCTTCAAATCATAACAAAGTGATAAGTAATTAATTTATATCATTTCCACTGTCACAAAATGCATTAGTTACTATCATTACACCATCTTCAAATCATAATAAAGTGACAAGTTATTAATTATATCATTTCCACCACCACAAAATGCATTAGTTACTATCTTTACATCATCTTCAAATCATAATAAAGTGATAAGTAATTAATTTATATAATTTCCACTACCACAAAGTGCGTTAGTTACTATCATTACATCATCTTCAAATCATAATTTTTCACTTACCTACAGTGCTTCTACAATAAATATTTTTGTTCATTCTACTTCATTCATAAATAAATTTCATCTTACTCCCTCCCACGCGGATAGAATCCATATTTGCTTCTGTCCTTACACACCTTACCCATGTCTACCTTCATCGACCTTTTATGAAGTTTTGTCAGTTTCGGAAGCTTTTGTACAGGATATCTTCATAATTTGAATCTGACCTAAAGCTTATCAAACTAAACCAACGTTTTAGAAAACTCTATCACATATCATTATTCATTTCATCTACCATCATTCATTTTAAATCTCTCTTCATAATATTCATATAAGTATAACTAATTTATCATAGAATTATTATTTTAAAGAATAAGAAAAAAGCAGTAGTTATGGTTTTATCATATACCACCTACATATTTTAGGTATATCTACTGCTAAGATGCTACAAGCTTACGATGGTTGAATGCGGAGTAACATCACTTGCACGTTTCCAACGCTGTTAAAACCTGAAATAATATAGAAGATTAGCTTAGAGAGCAGATGCATTGGCCCAAGAAACAAAATAAACTTGTCTGCTTAAAGACGAAAAACGACAACATTTATTTATAGTTTACGCATACATATGAAGATAATTCTTAATAGATTAGTTCGATAAGCAGCCTTAATGGCTTACAAATAGCAAATCATCTTCACATGACATGTCATCATAGGCGTCGTTGACAAACTAAAATAGGAAGCCGGCAAGAAATGTGTTTTTTTTACATAACATTTTTGGTCGTTATCCACGTTTCCAAGATGAAGAGACAATTAGACAGGTCTCACGATCGCTCGCGAACATGACCATTTTGTCATCAACAAGAGTGTTAGTAAAGCAGTATAGATAACACACTCGTTGATGACATAAGTGCGAAATGTTTGCGTCATTAGAGCCTATACTTGTATACATTACAGCACGATGCCTCTATATTAGGGCTGCCATAAATTCTGAAACGCCGACCGGGACATTTGGAATAGAAATCGGTTACACCATAGATAATTCAAAAACTTTATATCAAATAAACTTAATATTTTTTTTTTGTAAAATCGGACTCTTTCACACTTAGAACTAAGTTAAGAATTTTTATGATAATTTACTGGAACAAAACAAAACGAGCAAAATCAACGAAAAAAAAATGGGAAAAACCAACGAAAAAATACAATATTCTCATTTTCTCAGGCGGTCAGTAATTAATTTCTCCCGGTGCCAAAGATACCGGGACAAATTACTTAGTGACCGGGACACCACGTTTCAAACCGGGACATGTCTCTGTGTACCGGGACGTATAGCAGCCCTACTCTATATAGTATTTTGATGCCTCTATATGAAACTACGAAGACGCTACTAAGATCAAGGTTACATACTAGTTATTTTGGCGTTAGTTTACTACTGTTTTAGTATTACTTATGTTTTTTTTATTATAATAAGATTTGTGGAGGTTTGTTTGCAGAATGCACTTACATTATCTTCTATACCTTTGTTCGCAATACAATTATGCAACATTATTGTGTATGGAGTGATAATTAGCTACTAATATAAGTACCTAATTAATTGCATTGGAAGCGTATGTTAGAACGAAAGTTAAAAGGAAAACGAAATCAGGCTAATATTTAAGCTAGTAGTTGTATATATAGTGTATTCGTATCTTAATCGTACCGTTTTTGTCTTTAGTAATTAGGTTTTTTAATATAAATCTGTATTCAAAATACAGCGACATGTAAAATATAAGTGGAAAAAAATCCTTAATGCATTCGAAAAATTATTGAGTAAGTTCGGTATAAATTAATAAATATATTCCGTATAAATTACTTAAAACAATTCATTAACAACTCTTGTAAAATACACATTTTTGACATCAACTAAGTAAAAACAGAAGAAAAAATCATCACGATAAATTAAACACTAATATTTAATTTCAAGTCAATTTCAAACTCGAAAGACATTCAAATTTCAATTACAAAGTCGAATGTCAACAGGTAGGCTTGGTTTTTAAGCAGTGTTAACTGACATGGTAAATCAATGTCGCAGACCAAGTCTGTTTCGACCTAAAGAATAATAATGTGAGAACGTGACTAGCGGAAATTAAAAGTTATGGCTGTTTATTTTAATATTGTAACTTTAAATTAAAAATAACGTGACGTTAAAGTTAAAGAAAAATACTACCAAAAATGCTAACCTGTGATTTCGGTAAATTATATTATAGCTGTTACCAGTTAAGATTATTTGATTGATTCATTATGAATACACAACATTTAAATATATTTATTAGTGCTAGTTACTAATTTATAAAAAGGCTTCACCTTAAGTTTAAGTTCCCAGGCCAGAAAAATTACAAATCACGGAATTACCGACCCAATGTACGGAATGAGAATAAAATATTTTTTGTGTCATCTACAATAAATTAAGAAACCATTTTAATTGGTAACAAATATGTAAATTAATAATTTTCTTAAAACAATCACAAGCACGTTTCATAATCACACAATACCTAGAAACCACCTAATAGTTAATTAGGTCGTTTCCAGACATAAGCTAGGCTATTATATAAGTATACATAGATACATGTATAATAATACTAGTAGTACTATACAGGGCGTATCTGACAATGGAACACTTACTTAAATCACTGAAGGGGCTTGATAAAAAATATGTACGATTTAAAATCTTTAACTTTACACATTCCACCTGCTTTTATGAGAAACGGAGGATATTTACCTGGAAATTTAAACAGTCATAACTTGACGGATAGCTTTTTAAAAAAAAAAAAATTGTAACTGTATGCTAGAGCCATGCCCTTTCAGTGATTTAAGACTTATGTACGTGTTCCATTGTCAGATACATTCTATATATCATGATAGTTTAGGTATATAAGTGTACATATACAAAACAGATGAAAAAAAAATGGATGAAATTATTAGTAATCTGTGTAAAGTCTTATAAGTCGATGTATCTAATTTAAAAACTCACTATGCTAACAAGTTATTTGAATAAGACATTGCTGTCACATTTCAATATATATATACATACTTAGGCGTGTATGTTATTCATAAACGCTGTCCATTGAAATTTTAGGAAAAGGTATACAATTGATATATACAAAAATCATACTCCGTGGCTGGTTCTTAAAGAGGATCCTGTTTACGAAGTTAAATAATTAACGTTATTGGCTAACTTAATATGGTCACAAAAACGTCTTTAATTTTTTTTTCATAATAACAACAGTCCCTCACCTTATTTATCGTCACCCGTCAAATGTATGTACACTGTCTACTTCGACAGAAGATAATACACAACAATAAAATTGTCGGTCTTAGCTTACTGACAACTTTAAAATAAATAATGTTGAATGACCTCATAAATGACTTCAGAGACACATGTTTTCTCTATATTTCACTGGACAGAAATCTGAATTGGGTTTGCTAAAATTTTCATTTTAATATTAGAATACTATTAGATCATTAAATATAAAATTGTGGTTTTGCTGAACCGATCACTAGTTGTATGTATATTTTATTTTGTCACTAACTTTCTCATATTTCACCAACGACAGTTCATCTCATTGTCTCTTTTCATTTCACATTAATATGTAGTTTAATAATATTAATTAGAAGCGTAAGTGTAAAACTAATGAAGTAAATCAATATAGCAACAATATTTGGGTGGAAAATGTCGTGATTAGATTTTAACATTGATCATAAATATGTCTTATATCACCTTTATAGATCATTAATTTATTTATCATTTATAGTAAGTCTTCATAAACACTAAGTTATAATTCGTGCACGTCATATTCATTCGTTCATTTACTGTAATATGGTAATGTTACCATCTTATAAAATAAATCTTAAGTATATTCATCATTTATCACTTGTAACAAAAACACCACATATGCTTATCATAATTAACTTTAGTTTTGACTCGTTTGTACTTCTATATATTAACTAATAATATTTTGTTACTAAAAATACACGCTCGAAGCACGATGAAATTGCTGTCTTAAGCTCACATCTCGTCTCTATGTAAATGAGGTGATAGATAATTATTGACATGGTTAAAAGTGATAACAGACAACTTTCTCAAAGAAACTATAACTTCAGTTTTATAAATAATGCAACCTGCTACCGCCATCTGACTCATGTAAAATATCATGTATTTTAAAAGAGTAGATTTTCTCATTAAACTATATCGGGTCTCAACCCTATAAGACAATAGTGCCGTGGACTGTCATTCTCCTCAATCATTTCCTTATCACTTTATTCGTCATCATTTAATTCGTATCATTTTCAACCGAATTTGTGATTACACTTAAGTTCCAGTACCTTTAGTTTTACCACTTAAACTTTAAATTTGAAATAATACTTTTTAAGGGTGGTATAAGCATTTTTGAGACTTATTATAGGTAATAATTAATTGTAATATTTAAATACATTATTCATACCAAATTACTGAAAGGAAAAGCACGGAGTAAACTTAGTATAACGGCTGAAATGCCATCGAAATGCTAGCCTTGTCTGTTCGTATTGTTTAGAGTAAGCAGGCAGCGTAAATTAATAGTGTAGAAGTTAATTTGTTTATAGTATATTATACAAAATGTTAATAAAAGGGTATAGTTTTTCATACTTTCAAAAAGTGTTGACACAATACACAGTAGTGTATAGGGTTAAGACGGCAACAGTGGTTCACTTTTTTTTTTAGTGACCTGCACTTGATTTGGAAGGGTATTGGGAAGATGTGAATGGATTAATATATAGTGTAACTAATGTATATTCATAATTTTAAGCGATTTATTTCAACAAAGCAGTATATT
Organism: Callimorpha dominula; assembly: GCA_949752705.1. NCBI lineage: Eukaryota > Metazoa > Arthropoda > Insecta > Lepidoptera > Erebidae > Callimorpha > Callimorpha dominula. The sequence continues at coordinate 7,964,919 of OX457010.1, read as the reverse complement.
TGGAGATAAACAGTATTTAAAAAAAAACAAATTTGAGCCACTGTGTACTGGGGGTCGGATACAGTGAATCGACCCTCAGTTCACAGTGAATCATCAGTAATATAAACCAAATAATAATGCAGTTTTTGGCTTTTTATCAATCTTTATTTATTATTTTATCCAAACAATATATGCCACGTGAAACATAATGACTCTTTTAGCCTTAAAATAATAATCAGGTATTTTAACATGACTTTTGAGTCTCAAAGTGACTCTTCAGTCCTAATATTTAAAAATAAATAATTTAGCTCTTTCCTCTTTAAGTTATTAAGTAATCAACTGGTAACTTCAACATTAACTACGTGCCTAACACTACTTATTCAGTATTTTGCAAAAAAATCGCAACCTAAGTCCCTTTTGTCTATATTAAACTCTTTTAGCCTTAAAATTAATAATCAGGTAACTTTAGCTTGACTACTTCAGTCTTAACGTCATCAGCTGTGTGTTTCCCGATTTTACGGGGCTTTACTAGACGTCCCATCCTAAAAAGGAAAGTAAACAAAAATTAAAGCATTTTGTTAATTTTTCTGAAATTAAATGAATGTGTAAGTAACTGTCATTATCAGTATGGTACACATTGGATCACGATCCACTGTGTACTCAAAGGATTTGAGCCACTGTGTACAAAACCGCCATTTTGAATTTAACCTATGCCACACGCGTCGGATTTGCGTTAGTCAAAGTGAATTATACGCCAAAATGACCTCCATTAAACTTATTTCTTAGGAAAAATATTAATTTATTGATGTAACGAAAGGTTCGTGAACAAATACAAAGTACATCTTACCTTAAAACTCACTTTTTCTTTCGTCAAAACAAAAAAACCACTCAATAACACACAACAACACATATTAGTTACACCGCCGACGCGAGCGAACTGGTCGAACTGGATGTAACATGTACCTATCGGGAGACCTTCCGAAAAATGAGAGAGATCTCTAATACTTACTAGGCAGCTGCCACTGCGCCAGTGTTGCCGCTATAACCACTGTTGCCGCCTTGACCCTACCTGTATACACATTACACAGTGCTTTTTAGAGCCACAATCATGGGTTATTATTTGTAATTGCATTCGATAATTTGTATGTTTTTTTTAAATCATAAAAATTGTGGTAGAAACACAAAGATACGTGCAAATTGAGATAATATTCGTGTATTTTGGCACTGATCAGAAATCGAAGTCTAATTAATGATGGGCCTCTTGGTCTAGTGGTTAGTGATGTGTGTGATGTGATAGTGGGTTCGATTCCCATCCAGGACTAATATTGTGTGATGAGTACGATCATTTGTTCTGTCTGGTTGTAATTTATCTATAACTAGCAACCCGCCCCGGCTACCACGAGTACAAATTATACACCAAAACCTTCCTCGTGAATCACTCTGTCTATTACTGAAAACCGCATGAATATCCGTTCAGTAGTTTTTCAATTTAGCGAACAGACAAACGCCGGGTGACTTTGTTTTATAATGTGTAGTGATATGTTTATATTAAGTAATATATAAGTATGTTTATCAGCAGTCTGGTTATCATATACAGGCTCTGCCTAGTTTGGGATCAGACGGCCGTGTGTGAGGTGTCTCAAGTTATTATGTTTGTTTGTTTATTCATTCAATAACAATTTACATTGTATTTGAATTGCACATACAGCAGAAATTAAATGATATAAAATAAACAAAAACAAAGAACATTATCCAATGTCAATAATAAATAAATAACCTCAATATCGTTTTTCTAATGACTGATGCAAAAAAAAAATTCATTTCGTAATTCCAGTAATAAATATCATTAAGAAAAAAATGTCAATTTGGCAATTTGGAAATATGCTTAGTTTAATGAAATTATACAAATGAGAAATTATTTATTCAAAACAGTATTATTATCCAAGTACAATTAGTTGACCTCCAGTTTCATCATGACATATTGACATAAACTCAGATACAGAATAAAAACATTTTTCTATCAGCTAAGCTTTAAGCCTTGTTTTGAATAATTTTGTATTATAGACGATATTCTTCAAAAGTGTTCGAAGTTTATTAAAAAAATATACGGCTTGGTATTCAGAACAGTGCTTATTAATGTTTAAATGCGGGAAGATTTTAATCTTAATGGTATTCCTACGCGTTCTTTCTCTTAACGATTTTTCCTCTTGAGTTTCATACAAGTAGATATATTTGGAAAAATGTAACAATATAATTTGTAAACTAGGAACTGTGAGGATGTCCAATTCTTCACGCTGAGGTAATCTTAACGTGGTTCTTATTACACGTTTCTGCAATACAGTTATAGCTATTTCCCCAAAAAATAATATACCTGATTTTGCATTCAACTATGGCATGGTACACTAGGTTAAGTGCATAACACCGTGATGAGATTGACGAATCGATTGCTGCCAACTCTTTTTTTCCAATTTAGTTGCGAGTCTATAGTGGTGCCAAGAAATTTCATTGTGTCTAGATACATTTTATTACCTCCAACCTTTATCCCATCATTATAACGGATATATTTAATTATTTGTTTTATTTGTATTTATAGACAACTTATTGGATATGAAACGCTCATGCATAGTATCAAAAATCATATTTATCTCATTTAGGTTAAATCATTAAGGTCACGCCGCAGCTAATCATATTGGTATCATCAGCGTACACGATTGGCCTTGCATCTGGGTGCATCTTTTCTAACACATTTAATAAATCCTTGGTTACCAATATGAACAATATTGGGCCTAAAATAGATTGGATTACTTCCAACTATTTAAGACCTGTGTATAGTCTCTTGACATTTATCATCAACATTTGTAATTTCAACGGACACTTTTCTATTTCGTAGTTAAGACTTCATTAGTTGTATCGCATTCCCTCTAACACCATAATATTTCAGTTTAGCTATAAGCATTTTATGGTCTATTTTATCAAAAGCTGAACTTGGTCAATAAATAATCCAGCCACTTTCATTCTCTCATTCATATTACCAACCATGTCACTAATCAATGTGGCTATAGCATCCAAACTACCCACACTCTTCAGATATCTAAACTGTCTTTTATTGATCACTCTGTACAAATGTAAGTGAGCCATGAGTCTACTTTTAATAATTTTTCAATAATTTTTTAAAATGGTAACAGGAATATTGGTCGGTAATTCATTGGATCTGTTCTTTCATCTTTTTTATATATTGGCACGATTTAGCAATCTTTAACTGGCCCGGAAAGACTGACGCCGCGATACATTTATAAAAAAAAATGTGTGTGCGAGTACTTGTATATTATCTTTAAAAATAGAGATCAGTATCATAGCCACACGACTTTCTAAGTGTACAGAATATTACTTTAAAAATAACATTGCTGCTTCGTTACTATTATTGTTGCTACGTAATAGTTCTCATTTATTATTATTAAAGCTTCAAAAATTTTGTCGTAATATGAAGTAAATATATCCTGTATATTTTTATTTATTTTTACAAGGATGTTCTCAGTTTGGTTAAAACATTGAAGCTCGTGTCTAATAACAACTGGACTACTATGGACTTTAATTAAAATTTCAACACAATAATCGAGAGAAATCTTACGGGAAATCGACTATTTGGTAATTAGTGGACTCCTAAATCACGTACAAGATGTACGATCGACGATAAACTTCACGATCATTAGTTGGAATTTTCATTAACAGAGCAAATAGAGCTTCTATAATGAAGACCTAGAGAACAAAATATACAAATTTGAAGACTACATTATTTTACAGAAAATACTTTCTGTAAAATAATGTAGTCTTCAAACATTATATTCTGAATATAATTTTAAGTTATACTCTGTAAAATATTGTTCATCGCTATTTAGACCCAAACTAAGGCACAGCCGGTACTGTGGATACTAGAACACCACCTATGAACATATTTCGGTATTTTTTTCGTAAATACATAAACGGTATGTATTGTTGGCTGAATAGTAAAAAAGAGGAGGGTACCCTTGCTTCCGCCAAAGGTATAAATGCCAAATTCTATAATTAGAGGTCCGCGAGCGCGCCGAGGGGCATTCTGCAATCATTCTGCGCTCTGTTGTCGTCGACTGAACACGTGAAATTGAATTACCGACTTTTATATTTCTATTCACTAAAATTTTTTAAAAGCCTGTATGTACACAATCAATCAAAATCAGTTATAAAAACATTAATTTATCCTCGTTTTGTTGTTCAACATCTTCCTACCATTATATTAACATTTTGTATAGTATTAACTATTGTTATATTACTTAAAATAGAAACTATATTTGGAAGCAAAATTTATAGTTTTCTTAAAACAATCACAAGCACCAAGATGTTTAAAAATATTATATTTTTGAGTAAGAACATAGACTTGAGATAGTATATACTTCTATTTAATAAGAGAAAATTTCCTAAGAAAAATTAACAGAAAACGGCATTGTTTTGTATTTGAATGAAATTTTGAATATGTTGCTTTTTTGCTTTAACACTTTCAGTACCACCCAAATTTACACTATATCATGTACGATGCCGCGAACATACTGCGATGAACGTACTAGGGCGTGTCGCCGGCACTGGAAACTGAACTAACTAGACACGCTAGGCGTGTTCACCGGTATTCTATGCAATAATATTGTTATTTTCTGTGTTTTACCGATGTGTGTAAAACCTGTAATTTGTTTAGAGTATATAAAAAGTGATTTACCATGGTTTAGTGCGTTTGAAGTCAGCAAAAGGTCACAAAATAAGATAGAAGGTAAATAAGTTTCGTAATTATAGCAGAAATTGTCAACATTTTCTCAGCACCAATAGCACCTCTTACTTAGTCGGAGAGAGAGGTCATAAAACACGTGCGGTAGCTTCTTATTGTCGATCTTTTGCGTTTTTTTTTCGTTTAAACAAAAAATACCTGTGAAATTTTTTTTTTTCAAAACATCTTTGCAAGATTAACATTAATGTAAAAAAAAATATTATTTACAAACAAAAGATATTTTTTGCCCGATTCGTTGCTTCTGCCACAACATTAAAATCATCGTTATATTTTGGTTGTCGGCCAGTGCATAGAAATTAATTTGACAATAGTAATAATAACTCCACACATCTCACACGCGGCCGTCTGATCCCAAACTAGGCAGAGCCTGTACTATGGTAACCAGACTGTTGATAAATATACTTATATATTTCTAGATACATACATATTATAGTTAAATACACCCAGACACAGAACAAATTATCGTGCTCATCACACAATTATTTGTCCTGGGTGGGAATCGAACCCACGACCTCTGGCTTAGCAGTCAGGGTCACTAACCACTAGACCAACAGGTCAGTCAATGTTACCAACTTTTCTGTTTTAATGTTGTAGCATTTTAAAGTACAATATAAGTGAGCGCATTATTTTTGAAGATAACACATACTAAAATTTTCGAGCATTAGCACATCAAAGTTTTTAGTTCAGTAAAAGTTGCCATGGTTGTAAAACTTTTTTTTGTGGAATATCAAAATCATTGTAGCACAGGAGCCGCTTCAAATTTGGTTAACTTATCAAAAAATTAAGCTACACTGTTATTTTTAATACATAATACTGCTTAATGTCTAAAATATTGCCAAAACATTGTGGACACGCCAGGCTTGTCCTCGGCACCTGGAGGAAATTTAGAAAAACACACCAGGCATGTCGCCGTCACTTTTCAGAATTTTTCGAAATTTATTTATTTTAAATATTGTTTAACACTTTTGTGTTTAACAATATTTAAAATAAATAAATTTTGCCATACTTATTAAATGCTATTAGTTATCAATTTCTCAATAATTGGTAAATTCATTTCATAAATTTATTATCTTGGTATTCATAATCACACAATTAACTATTAAGTGGTTTCCAGACATAAGCTAAGCTATTATACAAATATACATAGATATATGTATAATAAATACTATACAGGATGTATCTGACAATGGAACACTTACTATAATCACTTAAAGGGCATGTTAAAAAATGTACGATTTCAAATCTTTAACTTTACCTGGAAATTCAAACACTCTTAACTTGACAGGTAGCTTTTTCCAAAAAAAACTTTTTGTAGCTGCATGCTAGAGCCATGCCCTTTCAATGATTTAAGACTTAAGTAAGTGATCCATTGTCAGATACATCCTGTATATCATGATAGTTTAGGTATATAAGTGTACATATACAAAACAGACGATAAAAAATGTATGAAATTAATAGTAATGTATAAAATCTTATAAGTCGATGTGTCTAATTTAAAAACTCACTTACTATATACTAATATATAACAATGTATTTGAATAAAACATTGCTGTCACATTTCAATATATATATATACTTAGGCGTGTATGTTATTCATAAACGCCGTCCAGTGAAATTTTAGGAAAAGGTATAAAATTGAAATATACAAATATCATTCTCCGTGGCTGGTTCATTAAGAGGATCCTGTTTATGAAGTTAAATAATGAACGTTATTGGTGCCGATTCTATCGTACACTCGACTAAACTAAAACCTGACTTCTTCATATGAAATCATCCTTGTGTTCTTCGCAATAAGGTCTATTTGTTACTGGCATCTATTTCTCAGCGCCACTAAATTGCACTATAACCTGTCAACGTATACTCAACTTTATTTCCACGCAGCGAGAGTCTCCATTTATTTAAATGCTGTATAATTGCCGTATAAAAACTTGTTCAAAACGAACTAAGATGACGTTATTTTAATCGACACCTACGAAGACGCTTACTAAAAACACAGAGCAAAAGAGATGGCATTCAACGGATAGCGGCTCTCGCTACGTGATATTAATGTTTATTTAAGCGTATCAGACTTTAGTCGACAAATAAATTTCTTATTTCGATAGCGACATATGTTAACTACTTGTTTCAATTTGAAATAAGACCTTGTTTTGAAGTGTACAAGGTTTACATCTTATATGAAGAAAATTTAGTAAATTTTAATTTAGCGAGTGAAGTAACAGAATTGGGACCATTGGCTAACTTGACATAGTCACAAAAACGTCTTTTAGTTTTTTTCCATAATAACAAGTCACCTTTTTTTTCGTCACCCGTCAAATATATGTACACTGTCTACTTCAACAGAAGACAATACAAAACAATAAAATTGTCGGTCTTAGCCTACTGACAACTTTAAAATAAATAAAAGAAATAGATTTAAAATTAAAATTAAAGCTGTAAATTCAAATAATAAGTTCATCAATATATGAAGTCAAACTAAACTATATGACTTTATATATTATTATGTAAAATAAAAATATAATAAAAATATTCTGGGACAATATAAAGACATGATGATGATGAATGATCTCGTAAATGACTTCAGAGACACATGTTTTCCCTATATTTCACTGGACAGAAATCTGAATTGGGTTTGCTAAAATTTTCATTTTAATATTAGAATACTATTAGATCTTTAACTATAAAATTGTGGTTTTGCTGAACCGATCACTAGTTGTATGTATATTTTGTTATGTCACTAATTTTCTCATATTTCAACAACGACAGTTCATCTCCTCATATCTTTTTATTTCACATTAATATCTAGTTTAATAATTAGAAGCGTAAGGTTAAAACTAATGAAGTAAATCAATATACCAACAATATTTGAGTGGAAAATGTCGTGATTAGCTTTTAACACTGATCATAAATATGTCTTATACCGCCTTTATAGACCATTAATTTATTTATCATACTTAGTATGACTTCATAAACACTTAGTTATACGTTAGTATTCGTGCACGTCATATTCATTCGTTCATTTACTGAATAACATTACTATCTTATAAAATTAATTTAAATCTTAAGTATATTTTGAATTATACATTTTTCATCATTTATCACTTCTAACGCTCTACTAAAACCAACATCTGATTCATGAAGCACGATGAAATTGCTGTCTTAAGCTCACATCTCGTCTCTATGTAAATGAGGTGATAGATAAATTATTATATGGTTAATTGTCATAACAGACAACTTTCTCAGAGAAGCTATAACTTCAGTTTTGTTTTATAAATTATGCAACCTGCTACCGCCACCGTCTGACAAATATCATGAATTTTTAAAAGTGTAGATTTTCTCATTAAGCTATAACGGGTCTTAACCCTATAAAACAATAGTGCCGTTATCTGTCACTCTCCTTAATCGTTTCGTTATCACTTTATTCGTCATCATTAAATTCGTATCATTTTCAATCGGATGTGTGATTACACTGATTACAGTTAGGTACCAGAACCAATTTTTTTTTACCAACTAATTTTAAAAACCAGCTTTCCAGTAACAGATTCTTGAAAAATAAATAAATAATATTTTAAGGGTGGTATAAAGCATTTTTGAGACTTCTTATAGGTAATAATTAATTGTAATATTTATAAACTTTATTCATACCAAATTACAGAGTAAACTTAGTATAAGGGTAGAAATGCCATCAAAGTGCTGGCCTTGTCTGTTCATTAGTAGCACTAGTTTGTATTGTTTAGAGTAAGCAGGCAGCGTAGTTGATAGTGTAGAAGTTAATTATTTTATAGTATATTATACGAAATGTTAATAAAAAGGGTATAGTTTTTCATACTTTCAAATAGTGTTGACACAATACACAGTAGTGTGTAGCTGTGTACACATTACACAGCGCTTTTTAGAGCACAATCATGGGTTATTATTTGTAATTGGATTTGATAATTTGTATGTTTTTTTTAATCATAAATATGTAGAAACACAAAGATACGTGCGATAATATTCATGTATTTTGGTACTGATCGGAAAACGAAGTCTAAGGACGGGACTCTTGGTCTAGTGGTTAGTGATACATATAACAAATGAGTGTGTGATGAGCACGATGCTCATCACACACTCATTTGTTATATGTCTGGGTGTAATTTATCTATAATATTATGTATGTATTTAGTAATATATAGGGATGTTTATTACCAGTCTGGTTACCATACTACAGGCTCTGCCTAGTTTGGGATCAGACGGCCGTGTGTGAAGTTTCTCAAATTATGATTATTAATGCTTCAAAAATGTTGTCCTGTATATTTCTATTTATTTTTACAAGGATGTTCTCAGTTTGGTTAAAAACATTGAAGCTCGTGTCTATTAACAACTAGACTACTATGGACTTTAATTAAAATTTCAACACAATAATCGAGAGAAATCTTCTATTTGGTAATAAGTGGATTCCTAAATCACGTACAAGACGTACGATCGACGATAAGCTTCACGATCATTTGTTTGAAATTTCATTAACAGAGCAAATAGAGCTTCTATAATGAAGACCTAGAGAACAAAATATACAAATTTGAAGACTACATTATTTTACAGAAAGTATACCATTATATTCTAAATATAATTAATAAGTAATATTCTGTTAAATATTGTACATCGTTATTTAGGCCCAAACTAAGCACAGCTGGTACTGTGGATACTAGAAAACCCATAAACATATTTCGATTTTTTTTTCGTGAATACATACACGATATGTATGTATTGTTGGCTGAATAGTAAAAAAGAGGAGGGTACCCGTGCTTCCCGCCAAAGGTATAAATGCCAAGTTCTATAAATAGAGGTGCACGAGCGCGCCGAGGGGCATTCTGCAATCACATAAAAATAAAAAAACTGTTTTGATAAGAATATATTTATGTCGATGAAAAATGTCTTATATATACTTATGTCTTTGTATTTTGCATAAACTTAGTACACTACGCTGGTATACTAAGTTAATGGTATTTTTGCATGATTTAAAAAAAAAACAATAATCATACTGCATATATTATATTATTGATTCATTAATGTAATTTTCTATAATGCTTGCTTTCTCTCAAATTTGCAATGCCCGTAAAAGGCTACTAAGTTGGGACAATTTTTTATAAAAAGACCATTTATGTACACTTGGTTGGCAAATAAAGATTGATTTGATTTGATTTGATCATTCTGCGTTCTATTGTTGTCGACTGAACAGGTGAAATTGAATGACCGACTTCTATATTTTTACCGACTAATATTTTTTAATAACCTAGTTTGTTAAAAGTATAATATTATGTATGTACACAATCAATCAATCAGCCTATTGCGGCCCATTGCTGGACATAGGCCTCTCCCAATGTGCGCCATAGCATCAGGTCCTCCGCATCCGCATATACACATATATAATATAATATATGTATTCACAGGCTATTAAAAAACATTAATTAATTTACCCTCGTTTTTTTTTGTACATGATCTTCCTACCATTATATTAACATTTTGTAAAGTATTTATTATTGTAATATTACTTAAAATAGTAACTGTACATTTGGAAGCTCAACGTCAATTGAATATGTAAATAACGCATTATGTATGTAAGAGAGTATAAATTTAATATATATTATTAATAAATTGAGAATCGCTAAAAATAAGTGCACTTTAATATAATCATTATTAAAAGTTGTTTTAAGTAATAGTAGGTATAATATAAGTTATATTTAAATAAGTACGAGTGATTTAAGTAGTGTTTCTTTTTTAAATACATTCTGTATAAGCACACATTGCCGCTGCACAGGAATTCGGTAATTAATATGCTTCTATCATGGAAATTTAATATACACTAGCAACCCGCCCCAGCTCCGCAAGGATAGCATATATTGATTTTTCCGCCATCTTGAACAATCATCGTTATATTTCAGCCATTTTACACAAAACCTTAATAAATTATACACCTAACACTTCCTCATGAATCACTCCATCTATTGGTGAAAACTGTTGCGACCAGACAGACAGACAGACGCGGCGGGGAACTTTGTTTTATAATATGTAGTGACAATAATGTTTCGGTACTTAATAATGTTTAACTGCAGTTGTTGTCTGCTGATCACGTCTATTCTCATTTTCTTAATTAGTTAACGGTGTTTTGGGAGGATTACGTGGGGACATAGCTCCAGCGGAAGCCTTAGGTGAATTTAAATCTTTTTTATATAATTGTTTTATGTTACTATGTTACAAGCTTTTTCTTGCGCCTTCCCTCGCGTAAAGGTAACTTTTCCATCCCTAGGGAAGGTTTTTTTTTCGATGAAAGTTGGGATATCTTGGCAAAGTGTATGCGGCAGCAGACATACATTGATTTTCATATATTGGAATATTATATGTATTTGATTATTTACAACCTCGATGGATGTGATTTTGCTTGATAATATTGTTCAATAATTATAAGTGGTCTGTTATAACTTTAACCTTTCATTTATAAAACTCCAGTGTAGCAGTAATTACGAATTATAGATTAAAATTTAATGTATATTTGAAAAATGTGTTATCATATACCAGTGATAGTTAAGGTAAGAATAATTATACAGTCATAAGACTGTAGTTCACTAATTAAGACTAGCGTAGCCAATATCGTTTATATACATGAATACATTTACATAAAATAAAATATAATATAAAATAAGAAAATCACTGCATTCATTACTTATGTTTAACGTCATGCACTGTATACTAATGTATCAAATATTGGCGGACGGAATTATTAAATACTAGCAACCCGCCCCGGCTTCGCACGGGTCAGAGACATCTTCAACAATCATCAACATATTTAACACAAAATCTTAACAAATTATACACCTAAATCTTCCTCATGAATCACTGTCTATTAGTGAAAACCGCATGAAAATCCGTTTAGTAGTTTTTCAGTTTATCGCGAACAGACAGACGTGGCGGAGGACTTTGTTTTATAATATGTAGCGATTATTACTAGTTTGTGATTTTACCTACTTATCTATATATACTTAATATCGCCTGCTCGTCGAATTTAGACCATAATTGATTGAATTTCAAACCTATTTGTAACATAAATCGACCTAAAATTGCCAGTATGAATTTGAACTGTCTTTGTAAAGACTCCGTACCATGAGAGGTCAAAATATATAGCTTGATGTAGCCGTTATGTTGTTTAAAAATGTTAGTTTTCTACACTGTTTGACTGGCCTGTTGGCCTAGTGGTTAGTGACCCTGACTGTTATGCCATAGGTCGTGGGTTCGATTCCCACCCTAGTCTGGGTGTTCTTTGTACAACAGAGTCCATACAACAGAGTATGCTAAATATCATATTCCTCCGTGCGCGAATTTTCTGAAAAGGAAGTACTTAGAATTCTCTTCACATATTAATGTGTAGCAATACTTCTTAGTTGTCGTATTTAAAATTGATATGCGTGGCATATATTTAAAGCACCACGGCATGAAATGTAACATAATTATTAGAACTCTATCAAAACGTCGGGTAAGCAAAAAATGCATAGTACCTTTAAAAATGCGATTAAGTCTGTAAAAGTTGAGACATTAAAATTATAATATTATATAATTTCTATTAAGTTACAATACACTTTTTAATATAATTGCCTGGCTGCACCCCGCGGTTTCACCCGCGTAATACCCGGGGCCGTGGGAGTATCGGCATCAAAAGGAGCCTATGTGTTAATCCACGACTCTAGCTATCTACATACCAAGTTTCATCGCAATCGGTTCATTAGTTTTGGCGTGAAAGAGCAACAAACATCCATACATACATACATCCATACATCCTCACAAACTTTCACGTTTATAATATTAGTAGGATATCGAATTAATATTAGTTGGTATTTAGCATTTCTTAGTAACCAGTCGTGTGGTTAAATGGCTGTTAAATTGACTATGTAATATATTATGTAAATATAGTCAACTACCTACTATGAATATAGTAAATACCGTTTCATTTCTATATAATTGTGGTACTTACAATGTGTCAGTTGTCGTTAGGAGGCACGGTGTGTACATAACATTCTTAAATATTTAGATACACCTAAAGTAAGTTATAGTACTATGACTCATAACGACATTCTCAAATTACACAATGAAAACATAACCTGTAAAGCGAATTGATAAAATGGTCAAGATAATTGCTGCATTCTCGATCCTTCTTAACCAGAAGCGGTTTTATTGTCGTCTATCGGGCATGTTCTTAAACTCCGCTTCATGGTGCTACTAAAAATTTTCTAACAGAAGAGCTGAAATCTTTCACGGCCCGGTAATCAATTACAGGACCTACCGTTCCCTTCGTTACTCGTTAGGGTTCGGTATGGAATTCTATGTTTGACAATATTCACTAGTCTGAAAGAAATCAAAGACGGTGAAATCCCTATCACTCTGCCGTTTCTCTATTGTACGCCATGGCGGAGAAACGGGGCAGAACATTTACCGAAAGCATCACCGTCTCCCCCAAAGAAAATAGGTGTTTTCACTTCTGTTGCTCTTCATCTTTTATTCGGAACGTTACAGTTCGATTTTGTAACGAATGTGTACTGTATGTCATGTCGCCAGATGAAATAAATAAGGATTGTTTTTCTTCACTTAAAGGATAAGCATTAAGGATACAGAAAACATTAAAACAACATTCATTCATGTCAAAAAACTCGCAGCAACTCTTGAAATAATTATGATATTATATTTAAATAAACTCGTATGTATTTGTATGTTAAAATTTTCGATCTTTGCTTTTCTCTTTGTAAAAGTATGGAATAACATATTATAATTAATACTAGAGATAGCATGGCGATCGAAATTTGATCGTCTTGAATGTCTTGTTTTATTTTATTGGCCATTATATCTTGAACTGTCGGCCCCTTTTTGCAGTCTAATTTTTAACTCTATAGCTGCATAGCATCTTATTGTTTAATAATTTTGGCTTTCTGCTCATCTAGGTACATAATAAACTTGCTGTATTCTAAACTTCACATTCCTGTCTGTGCGCGTTTGCCTAAAAAATGCGTACAAAGAATTCAAGAAAAATATTTTTTTTATTGGGTCACGGTTTATAATTGAATATACAACTAATTATATTGTATGGTTGCCGTAAATATTACAAATGAAATAAATACAAAAAAAGTGTTATAATTTTATAAATATAACTTTAAATGCAAATGTAAATTGTATTTTAGCATTTGAATTTTAACAAAAATAACCATTAATATTATAAAGCGTAGGAGTGAGCCATTCGTCTGATTGTTGATTGCGCAAGCTATAAACCCATTTTTTAAGTTAAAGAATTATACACGTCAAATATCTTTCAGTCCACCTGAATTTTACCTATATTCATAGTGTTTTTAGATAATGCAGAAATATGTGCATAAAAAAACTTCTACACATTGTTAAGTATGTACTACTTACTAATTTCCACTACACAATTAATTAACTGACGATGTGAAAATATATTTAATGACTTCTTACATCTAATCTGTGTAAGTAGGCATATAAACATTCCTATTGTTTTCTTCAATAACAAAACAAAAAATACATTGTATTTTTAACTAATATTCCTGGATTCAGCCTACTGTTACCTATCATACTGACGCATAATTTAATAATGAAAATTATTTATCTTTCAGCATATAATTTTAAAATCAAACTAAATTGAAAACGTGAACGCTGATGATATCTGGACCTATAAATCTCAATCTGTCATCCATGTTTAAAAAATGTATATAAAATATGGATAAATTATTATATATTCTTATTTTTGTTGTTCTAAACACTATTATATCTATAATTAGTATTATTGCACCTGTTGATCGGTAGATTTGTTTTTTTTTTGAGATAAGATGTTTGTCTGTTTATTATTAAAACCCTAAAATACCTTTAAATCGACATTTAAACTTGAATACTATTTTGATTTGAAGAGATTGGTTGATTAATGTATTCGTTTTATAACTGACAATTATGTAATCGTGGAATTTAATTAAAATCGTTGTATTTTTAATATGTTTTTAACGTTAAGGATATATTGTTTCGTGCCATGAGTTTGAATGTGTTTCATTATATTTTTTGACAACATTGTTAGTAATTATTTTTAAATAAATTATTTTAAATGATTACCTGTTTTATTTCAACTTGCTGTGCTATATTTAAATGCACAAAGGAATATTTTATGTAGGTATCTTCGGTTCCGGAAAAAGTTGTTGCACTGATGCTTGTAAACACTGTAAGGTAAAGTCATGATCTCAAATCATAGAATCAACGTCATGATTTATTAATTAACTAAGTGGGGAACAGCAAGGCTTCGCACGCATGTACAACGCGAGCGAAGCCACTCGGAGAACAGATATATATTGCGCGGAGCCCTCATTCTTTTTCCAAAATAAAAGTATCCCAAGTTACTCCTTACAATAAACACCAACAACCTATCTGCCAGTGGAAGCCCCGTGGTCCACCCGTCATTAATTAATTGTTTGATATCGTCGTGCACCCGAGGTGAAAAAGAAGACTTTATGTGCTCCATACTAACAGATACCGCTGTAAAAGTAAAATCAGCTATATAGAAAAACTTGCGAACTTTTTGGTCCCATCGGCCATCCGTTCTGTGTGCCCTGGCCATTGCTACTTTAATTTCAGTTTTATGTTTATCGTTTCTTACGAGGTAAAGCCTATTTAAAAAAAATACATTTGCTCGAAACTATCACGGTCAAATTAGTAGCTATTTGACGGTTATTTATTGGTATTTAAATGTTACAGTTTTTCATTTTTCAGTTGTGTGATATTCAAGCACTCCTCAGTTTAGAGTAGTTTAATCTACATTCGTTAGATGGCGTTGATCGTATGACATTCAGATTCCCAACATATTTTTGTAGTGATAGAAAGACTTGCTTCTCACTTTACATTTCTAACATCGTAAAGTACCTACCGGGTGGGCCTTTAGATCACAAGCTCTCTTTGAGTATAGCAAGTATGGGCACAGATAAGATAAAATAATATAGGTAACTACATCAAATTGCAAAAGTTTAGTCTCTTAAGCTAAGGATTATTTCGGTTCTTTCGGTTTCGCGTTATTCAAGAATTTGTTAAACAAGGCATCCCTCGGGAAAAGTACCTACTTCATGTCCGTTATACCCTGTATTCCTGACGAAATGTTTGCATATTTTCATAATTATCGTTTAAGTGGTCTCTCTCTACCTTTGGTATTAAACAACACCTGTGGTGCCTTTTCTACGATGCCATTCTTCTCTCCACCTTTTGTCAAACAGGATTAGTCGAAAATCGTTCAAAAATGGGTTTAATTGAGATAGTCGGTTTTTTATTTTCATTTGTTAGATAAAAACATCACGATTAACATATTTTATTTCAAGGCATATTCACCCGTGGCATCACCGTCAAAAAAATGCTCAAAAAGCGTAAGTAATCGTACGAGTAAACTTTGTATCTTTGTATTTGTCTTATGATAAGTATCCACAGAAAGACGTTTTTGTAAGTTTTTCGAATAGCTCAAACTTACACGCTGTATTTACCATTTACATTTTCTGATAAAATGTGAAGTAGCTAGTTTTACATAAATGACTAAAGTTTATTCACTCGGTTGTCAAAATTTATACACAAAAATCCATGCAAAGGTGTAGTTAAGGGTACTATAATCTTTTAGGTATTAAATAAGATTATAAAGTGCGTCTCGGCCTATATGAAATATGGATTGAAACTTGGATGGTAATAATCATTTTATTAACCTTCGTTTAATTATCTCAGAGATAAGCTTCTATCAATATACAAGTACACTCTAAATCGGATTGAGGATTACTGTTAAATTTAAGTGAACTGTAAACTAAAATCAATTAACGTAATCCTTTAATAAGTAATTTTATTGTACTTTGTTTAGTTTCTCTTAGTTTTCACAATCAGGACTACATTTCTTGTGTATTCTGAATAATGCAAATGCAAAATGTAGTTTTAATTATCGCTTACCATGCTGGAATTAATCCAAAAGTAGGAAAGGTTAACAATTTTATGTTTATATTTCGTCATCAGATGACAATAGCGAATATGCATGTTGTTTAAATTTACTTGATTAATTTTCCCTTGATCCTTTATTGTCCAGATATTATGCCTAAACAATTATTTTCTTATTTAGTTCGTGTTTAATTGCAAAAGAATATTAATTAAAATATGCAAAATAAGGGCGCGAAATTCAACTTTGCAAAACGCTTCACCATTGGTCGAAACAAAACATGACGTGACATTCCACGTTCTGTCATTTATCGGCGCCTATATACGTAGTGTTACGGACAAAGATAGGTGTTCCTGTGATTTTTGCTCTTAGCTAGTGCAATTTAAGTATTCTAGTGATATTAGAAATCATCTAGGACAATGACTGAATGTAGTTTTGTCAAAGCACAATCGGACAATCTACCAAAAATAGGTGCATTCATGATGACTATATATTTTGCATCAAATCCAGATTTTACGCCCACTGAGGTTAAAGGAGTGAAAGCCGCAAGGTAATTATTATAATACTTGTTATATTATAATCTAAAGGATAGGTAAGGTATGTAGAGTTAGTTATATTCATGAAGTTTTATTGGACTTTTGTTACCTAGTTTAAGTAGACAAGCAAGTTGCCTTCTGTTTGATATTTAAAACAAACATAAATTACTGCTGACTAATTCATAGTATACTAGCAATTAAATTGTAGTATGCTTACATCAAAGTGATCTTCACAACAATATAAACACGATATTGAAGATACTTCACCTCTTCTCATTAATGTACACCTGTGTTTTCGTATTTTACATTATTATTTTGTACAGGAAAAAATACTGTATTGGATGTACTTCTTATAGTGTTTTTACACTTAATTACAAGACAATACCTATAAAATGGTTTTTTTTACTTTATCCATCGTCTATTAATTACAATAAATAGTAATTACAACTGGTAATCGGTATAAAATTACTGTAACACTTCAAGTAAGTTTATGAAACAAACACGGAGCGTGGAACGTGACGTCATCCAAGGCCCGCGAAATATGGTGGCAAACAGATCAAATTTTATCGATGTTTTCAATGTTATTTTAAAAATTAATTTGAACATTGCCAAGGTTATTTATATTTTTTATTAGGGTGGGATGATGGAACAAGTCAATATAGAATTAAAAAAAAATACATGCATATTCCCTATTGCGGCTGTCGGCATCAATCTACAATTTAAGGTGGGCACTGAAAATCAGTACTGAGGTGGCATTTGTCCATCGCAGTGTAAACTGGGACCCACCTATTTTCTAGGGCACGGCGTACAACCCTCAGTAACTTAAGTTCTTTTTTTTCTAATTAATTATTTAATTAACATTCAAAGAAACGTGGTCGGATACGTGGCATTGACGTGTCATGTAACCATGACACGTCGAGAAAATGTTACCTATTATTAAACTTTTAATTGTTTTTTTTTTATATTCTTTTATGTTTTATTTCTTGTATGCTGTGTTTTACGAAATGAATAATTTTCTTTCTTCTTTCTATTGTAAAAAAAGTGTGGGGTGCTTTTTAAGATATTTTCATAATGACTCTACTTTTACTTTTATCTGTCAAAGACTTTTTTACAATAAAAAAAAAATTGTTAATCACTGCCTTTTATTGTAAATTATTTTTTACTTTTTAGTTTGGTTTTCTATTAAAGCGTGTTTTTTTAGTTTTTTTAAACTATTATTTATTGGAAGGAAAGAAACGAATTATTCTTTTGTTTAGGTTATTTATAACATTTGTGAAATACCTAAATTGTTCCCAGTATCTATTAACAAAATTATATGGATTCCTCAAAAACTTTTACCCTTAAAGAAACCCAATTATTTCTAAACGGTGACCCGAACTCTAAGTTGATAACATTTGTGATTTAGAGAATATAAGCTTTCGTTGTAGTATCAAATTGCAGTTTATTTATTAAAGCTTTTTCTGTACTTTTGCCTTCTAAAGTTTGACTCTAAGAAACCTAATATTATTTATTTATATTGTACTTAATTGAATTATTGTTTATGGTGTTAGTGATATTGAACCTGAACTACTTTTTTGAAACCAACAAATATTGGTGCCGATTCTATTGTACACTCGACTAAACTAAAACCTGACTTAATTTCTTCATATGAAATCAACCTAGTGTTCTTCGTAATAAGGTCTATTTGTTACTAGCATCTATTTCTCAACGCCGCTAAATTTCCATAAAACCTGTCAACGTATACTCAACTTTATTTCCACGCAGCGAGAGTCTTCATTTATTCAAACGCTGTATAATTGCCGTATAAAAACTTGATCAAAACGAACAAGGATGACGTGTTTTTAATCTACACCTACGAAGACGCTTACTAAAAACACAGAGCAAAAGAGATGGCATTCAACGGATAGCGGCTCTTGCTACGTGGTATTAAAGTTTATTTAAGCGTATCAGACTTTAGTCGACAAATAAATTGCTTATTTCGGTAGTGACATATGTTACCTACTTGTTTCAATTTGAAATAAGACCTTGTTTCTAAGTGTACAAGGCTTACTTCTTATATAAGGAAAATTTAGTGAATTTTAATTTAGCGAGTGAAGTAACAGAATTGGGGCCAATATCTTAGTTATTTTCCTTTGTAAAGTTATGAAATAAAACCTTTTAATCCATAATTAACGTCACTGAGTAGCCGCCGGTTAAATCTCGCCGAGTTTCGTGAATTCTTAATTACACAAATTTTTATTTATTTTTTGTTTTTAAAATGTCAGTTACAGTGAAAATATCATAAAAACAAATAAATGCCAATACGTTTAATACGAGTGTGTTATCTGACTTAGAAATACCTGAAATACCTGAAAAATCTGAATCAGATTACAATAATGTGCTTAATGAAACTGTTGGTAAAGTAATCCATTGGTTAACTCATAATAATTTCAGTGTAAATATTGCAAAAACTAAATGTATACAATTTCTTAACAGAGGAGGTAAAAAGCTTGAGTTAAATTCAAATTATAATGGTGAAACTTTATCTGAAACTAATGAAATTTATTTTCTTGGTATAACGTTGGATCATACATGTAATTGGAAAACACATATAGACAATATTTACAATAAAATTAATAGGTTTGTTTATGCTTTATGGAGATTAACAGGAATTGCTAACAAACAAACAGCACTGGAGGCCTATCATGCATTTGTGGTATCTAAACTCAGATATGGCATAGTGCTTTGGGGCAACTCTGTAAATATAAATAGAGCATTTATTGCTCAAAAGCAATGTGTTAGAGCGATTTGCAACGTAGCACCCTGGTGGTCAGGCGTGTAAATAGCCCGACCAGGGTGTGATTGCTCAACAGTTAGCGTACGAGGTGTAGGGAAGTAAACCACTTCTATCGATCAAAACAATCATGCCAGCACTAACCTGCAACACCGACCAAGTCCCGATCCTCCAGAAGGCAGCGAGCAGCGGCGAAGTTTCTACGGTCTCTTGCAAGGTATTGACCGGCCGGTCACGATCGAAGACTGGAGCACTCCACATACACCTTGTAAAGGTTACAAGCGAGTCCAAACACTACACGGCTATAGGACTAACGGAAAATCAGCTTCTTTTCACGAGAAATATAACTGATGTCCGTGGCGGAACAAAATTTTTATATTAAAAGGCGTCTTCTTCGCGAAAAGCGATGAGAGCAGGGTATGTCCGTTTTTTCTTGCACCAATCAGGTGCAGCGCGTTTACATTATTTGAAGACTGCTAACGCCATCTCTTGAGATCGTCGAGTACATTGGCAATATTACAGCAGTACCAGCACTAATTGCATTCGACAAACAGAATGTGGTTTACATAAAGACTATGAAATTAATAATATAACGAAATATATTATGGTGCGATTATGTATGCATTTTATAAATATATTGGCGCTCCACCATGCACCCCGCCTTGGAACATCACAAGATGTTTCAAAACACGCGAATTTTCTAACTGACTGAGAGTAACACATGCATTATGCGATTAAATAATAAATATGATAAATATAGCGGCCTAAACTAAAAAATAAGGTTTAAACTAAGTTGAATTTATTGTGTAGGAATAGGATATAATTTAGTTACAGCGCGTTTGTAAATTCCAGTTTGCGTTTTAACTATCGCCACGCGTACAACGTTATCAGAGCCTCTGAACACGTCCGTAATTACTCCTAACGGCCAATGCAACGGTGGAGAATTCTCCTGCTCAAGAAGAACAACAGTTCCGATTTCTACCGGTTTGTCGGGAGTAGCCCATTTTTGCCTAACTTGCAACGTGTGCAAATACTCTAAGTGCCATTTCTTCCAAAAGGATTGGACCATACTATCTAACAACTTTTTACGTTCTAACAGACTCAATCGTTGATCTGATAAATCAGCAGCGGGTAAATATTGCAACGGAGTAGACATCAAAAAATGCGCGGGAGTTAACACCTCAGGATAAGGGTCTGACGATAATACGCTCAATGGACGAGAGTTAAGAATACACTCTATCTGAGTAAGAACAGTTTGCAGTTCTTCGTATGTAAGTAACTGACTTCCTATTACTCCATATAAATGCGTTTTCATGCTCTTTATATTCCCTTCCCACATCCCACCAAAATTTGGTGATCTTGGGGGAATCATCTTCCACTCTATGCGTCGAGAGAGCAACTCATTCGACAGCGCGTTTTTGAAGCTAGAGTTCAATAAAAACTATACAGCTCATCTAAATGTGCCTTCGCACCGATGAAAGTAGATCCATTATCGGAATAGAGACATGAAACTGGTCCTCGACGGGAAATAAAGCGTTTAAAAGCGGCTAGAAAGTTTTCAGTAGTTAAATCACTGGTCACTTCAATATGTAGACTACGTGTGACCATGCAAACAAAAAGAACGATGTACGCCTTTTGCGCATGTTGACCTCTGCGGCGAGAAAGGATTGTCCTTAACGGACCAGCGTAATCTACACCAGTGTGACAAAATGCCTTGGCCTCTGAAACACGGTAATCAGGAAGATCAGCCATTATAGGCGTTGGATGCGTTGGGTTGCATTTAAAGCAAGTGTTGCACTTTCGCAACTTGGACCTGATAACAGTCCTGGCATCCAAGATCCAGTAGCGTTGTCGTATAATAGACATAAGAAGTCCAGGTCCGGTGTGACAATTAACAACATGAAAATGCTGTATTATTAAGTCAACGACATGATCGCGTTTAGGGAGAAGAACCGGATGTTTAGCTTCGAAAGGAAGCATTGATCCAGAAAGTCTTCCTCCAATGCGTAAAATCCCTTGTTTGTCTAAGAAGACGAAGAGGCTTTGCAGCTTTTTTGAAGGTAATTTATCAGCCTTGATCAATTTGATATCTTCACAGAAGTGCACAGATTGAACGGCGAGAATTAACGCATTCTCAGCACTTGTCAACCCTGCTATAGAACGAGGTTCGACCTTAACTTTAGGTCTTGCGAATTTTAATACATATGCGGTGATACGTAGCAACTTTTCCCAAGAAGAAACACGTTGTGCTAACGTACACAGCAATGGCGGCTCTGTGTGAGTAATGGCAGCCAACACATTTGCCTTGAGTTCAGGCAAGACAGAGCAATTATTAAGCGAGAATGGCTTAATCGGCCACTTCTCAGATGAGCTGCGAATCCACGGAGGACCTTTCCACCACAAATCGTGGGTCAAAAGTTGCGATGGAAGCATACCACGCGAAAGACAATCACTTGGATTACTAGCTCCGGCAATATGATAAAAATGTTTAGAGTCCAAGTTTTCTTGGCACTGAGCGACGCGATTACCGACGAAAACTGACCAACGATGTGGTGAAGAATGAACCCATGATAAAGCAATAGTGGAATCAGAAAATGCGTATATCCCGGCAATGGTCATACGTGTTGCATATGTGTCTCGCACAGTTTTTATTAATTTTGACATAAGTAAAATAGCGCATAATTCTAAGCGAGCGAGCGTAGTGATTTTTGTTGGCGAAACCTTTGATTTAGCGCAAAAAATGCGAGTTTGAATGCCAGACGGGTAGGTACAATGGGCATAAATGACACATCCCAGACCATTCATGCTAGCATCACAAAAAGCAACAAGACGTAATTCACAACCAACTTCGACGCCTACATGACGTGGAATCCTTAAAGTGTCAAGCATTTGAAGTTCTTGCGCAAGAGCGAAAAAACGGGTGCGTATGTGCTCCGGTGCAGGATCGTCCCAATCACACTTGCTGAGCCACAGTTCCTTAATTAACAACTTGGCATAGAGAATCACAGGCGCGACCAATCCGAGCACGTCAAATAGTCGTGCAACCATCGAGAGTATGTTTCTCTTGGTGCACCTTTCATTAATTGCGGCGCATGTGAAATGAAAATTATCTTCACATGGTTCCCATGAGAGACCTAAGACCTTAGAGACATTATTGTCAACATCAAAATCAAGCGACTTGCGGTGCGTGTCGGGAAGCGAGTCAAGTAGCACTGGTGAATTGCTAGACCACTTCACTAAGTCAAAGTCACCCGATTTGAAAAACTTAATCAAGTTGTGAGCTAATTGCGTGGCAGTATCCTCATTTGCAATAGAAAGAACCAAATCGTCCATATACAGACAGGTCTCTGCCACTTTCGCGGCATCAGGATAGAGCGGACTCATGTCAGTAGCCAGCTGTCGCACAGTGCGCATAGCTATGTAAGGGCTTGACTTGAGACCGAAAGGTTGCCTATTAAAGGCATAAGTTCGAATTTTTTCCGATTCGTTGAATCTAAATAAAATGCGTAGGTATTTATGTTGGTCTACTGGTACACCAATCCGTAAATAATATTGTTTTATATCAGCGTTCATTGCAATAGGAAATAATCTAAAACCTAACAATAATAAAAACAGATCGGCCTGTAAATTGGGTCCAATATGTAATATATCGTTAAGCGAAAGTCCTGTATGCGTTTTAGCACTCGCGTCCAATACGATGCGCGGCATCGGTTTATCAGGTCGGACTACTGCGTGATGCGGTATATAATAACCATCAGAGGACAGCTCAGATTCTTTAACAGGACTGAGGTAATTGTTATCAATATAATCCTGAATAACCTTGTTATAATTTTCGCGCACTATCGGTGCCTGACGGAGCTTACGCTCGAGTGAAACGAAACGGCGATAAGCGGTAGCGTGCGAATTACCTAATTCCGAAGGGTCCCTACAGAACGGTAATGCAACTGTATAACGACCTACGTCGTCACGGGTCACGGTAGCCGTGAAAATATTTTCGCAATCTGTCTCCTCTGGTGACAACAAGCGTTTCATGGGTACTTCTTCAAGTTCCCAGAACTTTTGCACTATATCATTAAGCGCTAACGCAGAAAAAGACGCGGCAGTAGGTAAAATATGTTTACGCGGGTAATCTCCCATAAGTACGTAACCAAATGTTGTAGATAAAGCACACGGTGCGCGCGGCCCACACTCGACCATATTTCCTAAGTATATAAATGGGAATAGCTGGGCACCTAACAATAAATCAATCTTGCCCGGAATATTCCAGCTTAAGTCAGCGAGCGGAAGGTTACGAAAATCTAGGTCGCGATCACAATCGATAAATTTCGCAGGCAATTGATCCGTAATGCATTCTACAACAAGCGCATGTATAGTGTATTTCTGATCCGGATAAATACGGGATTCAATGTCTAAATGAACATAACCGATTATCGGACTTGAAGCGGAACCAACACCTTTAACATAGGAATTATTCAACGGTATTATCGGTAAATTTAATAAACTAGAACAAGCAGATGTTATTAGATTATTCTGCGAGCCATTATCTATCAAACACCTAACTACAGATTTGATACCAGCGCTACCCTTAGAGCGCGCGTATACCTGAGCGGTTGACAAAAGTATATCACCCTTATGACAAGAAGTGTAAGACTGTGTATGTGTAACTGGTTCTGTAGCAAGCGGGGGCGCTCGAATGCATGACGAAGTCGTGTGAGCGCGATGAGAAGGCGCGGGCGAAGTAACGGTCGCTCGATGAGCGGGCGGCGGCGAGTACGCGACGGCGGTATTTACCATAGCCGCATGCGATTGCGAATTATTACTATCAAAATGCAATAACCTATGGTGTCTTTTATTACAGAAACAGACTGACGTACTCTTACAATCCGGAAGTTTATGTAAAGTGCTTAAACAATTAACGCAACCGTACTTCGATTTAATAAACTCATATCTAGCCCTTGCGTCTCGCATATTTTTAAACTGAGCGCAATCATATAAATGTCGATGGTTACCACTACACAAACAACAATTCGCGGTAACTGCTGCGTAAGATTTGGAGGTGTGATGAACGCGCCGGTCGCGTGAGGGCGACGTAACAACAGCAGCGGGTTTCGTATATGACGAATTTCGCGGGTTTGAGCGCTCCAAAATCTTAGCCTGATCTTGTATAAAAGCGATAAGCTGTTGTGTCGTAGGCACTTCCACATCCCGAATCGAAAGTTCAAAGGCTTGGATGGTTTGAGGATCCATCCTTCTCAAAGCGCATTGAAGAAAAATAAAATCAGTTAGATCTGTTATGCCTAATTCTTTTAGAGCTGATATCGAAGCGGAGTATTTACTAACAAAGGTATCGAGCGCGTTCGCAGTGTGCGAGCAAGTTTTTAAGTCCAGTATATTATTGATATAATATGTACCTAATGAGCGTTTGTCGTGGTATTTCTTAACCAAACTATCCCACAGTATTTTATATGTTTCACCTGACGGAATAATACCGGAAGTGAATTTTAGTGCGTCGTGGGTGAGTTTAGAAATTAGATACTGTACACGTTGCGAGTCAGAAAGCTGTTGATTCAAATGAATATTAGCTTTAAAAGACTGATAAAAGGTATTCCAGTTTTCAGGGCGTCCGTCAAAACTCGGAATTACTAAAGGTTCTAATTTCACTACGGACTTGATCGAGCTACTGGTCTCGAGTGAACGCACCTTAGAAGTGGTTAATATTTTATTTCTAACGCGTTTAACTCTCGAGTATAAATCATCAAATGAATCGAGGCAAGAATACTCGGGATTGACCGTAATCTTTGATAACAAATTTATATTATTTATTTTATCAACAATGGACTCAAATTTATCGCGTAACTCATCTATCATCTCCGTTTCAGCCAGAAAATTCTCGTTAGCTCGCGTTGATGAATCGAAAGAAATTATACCTTTCGACGATGTGTACATACGATTAATACGTTGAAATAATAATTCTTTCTTTTGATTCAACATAACCAACATGACTTCGCGACTTGATTCACTTTCCGTCATGTTTATAAAATAATATCACAATACAACTACAAAGTGATAGGTATATCTACCTAGTTAGTGTAAAAACACAAGTTAAATTTAAATCCTAAAATGACTTAGCGTAAAGTACAGTGGTGGAGCGGTTAATAAGTGGGTAGGTATAAATAAGTTCAACTAAATTGAGTATAATGGATATTATTACCAATTAATACGTAATTCACCAAATCTAACAATTAATTATATTTAAATACGAGTCTACCAATAATTACGTAGTTCTCGTGCGTTTTAAACACAGAATTTACCAATTTTACGTAAATCTGTGAGCGAGGAAAAATGGCGGCAAGAATTCACTAGAATTACGTGAATCTTTTTTATGATATGAATAGAAAAGTAAATTCACCAATATTTACGTGAATCACTGGCCTATCCGTACTCGTAAGGACCAAATTATATGGTCAGGCGTGTAAATAGCCCGACCAGGGTGTGATTGCTCAACAGTTAGCGTACGAGGTGTAGGGAAGTAAACCACTTCTATCGATCAAAACAATCATGCCAGCACTAACCTGCAACACCGACCAAGTCCCGATCCTCCAGAAGGCAGCGAGCAGCGGCGAAGTTTCTACGGTCTCTTGCAAGGTATTGACTGGCCGGTCACGATCGAAGACTGGAGCACTCCACATACACCTTGTAAAGGTTACAAGCGAGTCCAAACACTACACGGCTATAGGACTAACGGAAAATCAGCTTCTTTTCACGAGAAATATAACTGATGTCCGTGGCGGAACAAAATTTTTATATTAAAAGGCGTCTTCTTCGCGAAAAGCGATGAGAGCAGGGTATGTCCGTTTTTTCTTGCACCAATCAGGTGCAGCGCGTTTACATTATTTGAAGACTGCTAACGCCATCTCTTGAGATCGTCGAGTACATTGGCAATATTACAGCAGTACCAGCACTAATTGCATTCGACAAACAGAATGTGGTTTACATAAAGACTATGAAATTAATAATATAACGAAATATATTATGGTGCGATTATGTATGCATTTTATAAATATATTGGCGCTCCACCACCTGGATAACCTGTAAGCCTCTGTTCCGTAAACTTTCATTGTTAACTCTACCGTGCCTTTATATATATGAAACATGTATTTTCGTTAAAAATAATATTAACTTATTTAATTTGAAGAAAGATATGTACAAACTCAATACACGATATCCAAGTAATCTTGTGCTTCCCCCAACAAAAACTGAAATATTGATACAATATCAGTGCGCATCTACAATCACCTACCCCAAGATGCTAGACATCTACCTATTAATAAATTTAAGAGAACTGTTCAGATGGCTTGTTGACAGATGTTTCTACTCTGTTAATGAATATTTAAATTACAAATACAAATAAAATGTTTGGTCTGTTTATTAGCACTAATATAATAGTTAGTAATATAAGTTACCTATTTGTACGCCATGAATTGAAGATAACAAATGTGTTGGATGTATTTTTTTTAGTATATTTACCAACTTTGTATTACCACATTTTAGCAAATAAACGAATTTCAATTTGAAAGTGTAACACCGTATACCTCGTCCCCGTAAGTTTACTAATACGAAACACCAACGAATGCACGCTACCACGAAAAACTTAACGCCTTAGCCATGTGATCTCGAATAATCAAATCTCTAATTCACCTTTTCGAAACACTTAACAACAAATGCACGCTTCTACGAAAAACTTATCGCCGAAGCCACGGGACCTCGCATAACCAAACCTCTAACGAGAAACATCAATAAATTATTAGAAAAATTAAATTAATGCTAATGTCTGATGGGCCTTTGTCCAGCAGTGGACGGCGATAGGCTGATGATGATGATGATGATGAATGCCTGATTGTTAACTGTTAAACGTCTAAAATCATTTCATTTACCTTTTTAAAAGAATTAAATGAATGGTTTTAAGTGAGTTTTCAAAGTACCAAGACCCGCTTATTTTCATCATCGCGGCAGCATTTTAAGAAAATATTCTTACGCATTGTTGTAAATACAAAAGCGCTACGACTGACTGTACTACTGCTGGGAGAGTACTAGTTCCCTCCCGTTCCCTTTCTGCCACCTCCTTGTTATACCTATATCACCTCCTCTTAAAACGTGGCGGCCGAGACCGCAATATTGCATTTGCGGATCCCATATTCCCGCAATATACACAATGCGATGAAGACGAAATGTGCGTGTCTACAAGGCACATAGCCGATTTAGCTTAGATAAAAAGATAATGAGGAAAAATGGATTTAAAAATGGTTTGGAACTTTTGCACCTTCGGAAAATGCTTTCCTGGTGTAGGTGCATATGTCTAAACAACATAATCGCTACATCACTACATATTATAAAACAAAGTCCCCGCCGCGTCTGTCTGTCTGTCTGTTTACGATAAACTGAAAAACGACTGAACGGGTTTTCAAACGGTTTTCACTAATAGACAAAGTGATTCATGAGGAAGGTTTAGGTGTATAATTTGTTAAGATTTTGAGTAAATTGATTGAAATATGTTGATGATCGTTAAAGATGTCTCTGCTACCCGTGCGAAGCCGGGGCGGGTTGCTAGTATAATTATAAAACCAAGTCCCCCGCCGCCCCTATCTGTCTGTTCGCAATAAATTCAATGACTACCGAACGTATTTTCACACGGTTTTCACTAATAGACGGAGTGATTTATGAGGAAGGATAGGTGTATCATTCAATTAGGTTTTATGTAAAATGGCTGAAATATGACGATGATTGTTGAAGATGTCGGAAAAATCAATATATGCTTTGACACCCGTAGGCAGCCGGGGCGGGTTACTAGTATTGTATATTGATCCTAAAATATCACCACCCGTTTTTGTAACACACTTAATTTATTTGATTAACTTCATATGCATTACATCGACATTGTGTAGAGTTTCTGTACATGTTGGAGAGTTCAGACCAAGACAGACGTCGGTCGCGCCGTTAAGCAAATAAAAGTGGTCCATGCGGAAAGTTCATTTAAACGTGAGGTTACAGAACTGGGTAATAAAAGTAAATTATACAAAATCGTTTTATACAAAAGCTTTCGGATGTAAATTAAATTTTAAAACAAATCACAAAGTTAATGTTGGAAGCGATCTCTGATCACGAACTCAAAAGACCTTAAAACAAGAGTTCGCCGAATCTTATAATGGAAAAAGTTTAAATGGCTATTTAGCTTTTAGTCGTTGAACCAATTTTGCTATTTATTTATAGACATTGTAGCTTCTTCGAGGCTAAATACATATAATACTAGCTACTAACTTCTCGGCCCGGGCCGCGGCTGCACCCGGATAACCGTACCTTTCCCAACATATGGCTTATTATATCGTAATAAACCGACCTCCTCAAAAAACGAGGCGATGGAAGCAAAAGCGCTCTCAGAAGCGGTCATGAACAGAATCATGGTCTCAAGCGAGAGGCTAACCACAGTAACTGCGCCGATAGCTGCCACAAGAGTGATTAACAACGTGCCTAGTTACAGCAACATTAAAACCTATATCCAAGATAAAAATCGGTTGTCTGTAAAGTCGGTTTACTGACGATAGTTGAACGTGACAACGTCATAAGTGGAACGCCTCAGCGCGAGGTTACGCCGCATGAGTCATGTTTTTTCGTGTGCAGCCGGCTCTATCGAATTATAAGATAATAATACAATAATAATAACTCCACACATCTCACACACGGCCGTCTGATCCTAAACTAGGCAGAGCCTGTACTATAGTAACCAGACTGCTGATATACATACTTATATATTTATACATCATCATCTCATTCAAAACGTCAAGTAACGAAGAAGGAGTAACAAGAAGAATCAACGCAGCTTGGAAGAAATTCTGGGCATTAAAAGAAATCCTAAAAGGGAACTACAGCTTGCACATGAAAAAGACAATATTTGATACATGCCTATTACCCTGCTTGTTGTATGGTTGCCAAACTTGGATATTCACAAATAAAATAAAACAAAAAATCCCGTCAAACAGTAATGGAAAGGAGCATGTTGAAAATTAGAAGAATACACAAAATTAAGAGCGAAAACATTCGTCAAAAAACTAAACTCACCGATGCTCTCAAGCACGCGCTCTCACTTAAGTGGAGATGGGCTGGCCACATCTCACGATACCCAGACAGAAGATGGACCATTGAAGCCACACGATGGAAAGGACCAATGGGGAAAAGGAATGTTGGTCGACAATTAAGACGGTGGGCTGATGACATAACACACGTCACAGGAAATCACTGGATAAAGTTAGGCAAGGACAGGGAGTCATGGAAAAGGATGGAGGAGGCCTTTACCCAAACAGGGGTCCAAATCTCATAAATTAAACTAACATTAATTATAAGCAACCTTTCTTAAATTTAAGCAACAACTTACTAACAAACATTGTAACATAATATCGAAAGTGAGATTTGGAATAAATGGCTTTATTATTATAATTATATTTATACATACATATTATAGATAAATAACACCCAGACACAGAACAAATTATCATGCTCATCACACAATTATTTGTCCTGGGTGAGAATCGAACCCACGACCTCTGGGTCAGCAGTCAGGATCACTAACCAGTAGACCAACAGGCCAGTCAGATAGATAGACAGTTTACTTTATTGGACATCTAAAAATAGGATCATTATCATCATCATCAGCCTATCGCCGTCCACTGCTGGACGTAAGCCAGAAATAAAATATAAATAGGATACATACGAGAAATACAAAATTAAGTAGTAATATAATTGGCGATCTCTAACAGACAACTTTTAATGGACTTAACTGTATAGTAACGGACAACTGGTGATGCACATATTTTGTCTTATGCTTAAAAAAAATAACATCTTAAAATAATATGGGTGTTCAAGAAACAACAAAGGTTTATATATATCATAAGTTCTTTCTTAGATTATACGTTTAACACGATATCCAATAGATGGCGTTGTATCGGTTTTCTGTATCGCGCTTCTGTTTCGTTAACGAAATTAGTATATAAGCTCTTCAATGGCCTCAATAAACGAGACACAGGAGATCTGTCTCATAGATCAGCACACAGTTGTAGTTTCATTTGTTCCCAACCCTTCTAGTAGTTCTTAGTTCAATAGGCCATTTAACAATGGGTAATATATAATTAATAACATGACATGTAAATTTTAACCTATAAGGTACTTCCTATTAACCGAGAATCATGAAATTTGGTAAGAAGCAAGGTCTAACACAACAAATAAAGGAAAAAATACAAAAGTCGTTAATTTGTTTTATATTTTTTTTGGTTAATAGTGATATCACAATGAGTAAACAGAACATTTTACCGAAGAAAAAATCATAAATACCCCATATGGCCAAAAACTGCAATGTAATCAATTAAACAACATTTATGCAATCGGCTGCTTCGCCGTACGTTTAAGGTCATTCACCGTACCGCACAAAAAGAATACCGTGTACATTGCGTAGCGCCTAATGAAATTAATGACTATAAATCCTTAATTTCGCATTTTTATGATGAACTGACTTTTGTATTGTGATAAGTATAAACAGAGAGATGTTTTTGTAAGTTTTTCGCGAAGCTCAAACTTACACGCTGTCTATTATTCGTGGAAATACCCAGATGAGTACAAATAGACCTATTCATGCATAAAAATATTTGCCTTTTTCCTTTTGAGGAACGGAACCCTAATGAAACTGGTACTTCTGCCATCCTTTCAAAAACATCCTAACTTTGTTTAGAAAGTCGTAATCTTACTTGACATGTAATTAATTTTACCAATTATTAATGTTTAATACCGAAGTCCTTTGTTTTAGTTGATTTATTGAACAGTATTATATCAGAACTAAGTATTAGTTTAAGTAACAAGTTATGAAGGAATTTCAATTAATTACTATCCTCCAAACTATCAAGTTCCGTCTATTCTAAACTTTCTTGATCTACTGCAAAATTATTACCCAATATTCTCAAATAAATTTTTGCTTTATTGCCCACGGGTCATCACCTCGCCGTTGCCAACGGCAAGGTAGTATGTCGGACTCGAATCGACTAAAATCACAAGGTGTTCTATCTCGGGGTCCTAATGCCAGGGCTACAGACGTACTCTAGAAAGGAAATCCCGTGAACCCTGGCAGACTTTGCCGCTTGTTCAATAACAGGCGACCCCACCGTTTAGTGCGGAGCCTTGTCCCCTCCGATTTAGAGGAACATGTCGCGCAGTTGTCTCAGGCCTGCTTCTGCTAGGGCAACGGGTAACCCTCACACTCAGGTAAGCGATCATGAAATACTCATTTTGAACTCTTCGGCGTCTTGTGCCTTTTCTGCGGGACGAAAGAGGACTACTCCTTGTCCGTTCCCTTTCCGCCGCCACTTTTTCATACATCACAAGAAACAAAGAACAAGGCGATTCTCGCATCTGACCATGGCTATATCCATGGTTTCCAGCAAGAGGCTACCTACACAAATAGTCGTTGCGAGGTCGGTGTACTGCTGCGTCCACGCAGTCCATTAGGATGTGAAGAGAGTTTGTTATTGTCAGGTTTTAATGAAAGAAAAATTAAGAAAGTTAGTCGGAAAATTAGAAAATTTGAGAAAACTTAACGACCCATCACACAATTATTTGTACTGGGTGGGGATCGACCCCACGACCTCTATCTGAGCAGTCATTACCCAATAGACCAACATGCCAATTGTTGTTTTCTATGTATGCTGATTAAAGCATTTCTGAAATTAAAACCTTTCATTGTGTACATAAGGTCCGCATTACACGTTTATCCATTATAATTGTAATTTCTCTTAAATCCTAAGAAAACAGAGATAATTAAGGGTATTAATATAAATGAGAAAGAAGAGATATAAATGCGTTATATTTAGATAAGACCCATTAGGTATCTCTGTGTAATACGGGCTACTTTTTATATAAATAGGTTTGAGTTGTCAGTAAGAAATCCCGACGTATGTATTGTTACGGAAGCCTAAATTGACCCGCGGGTGCCATCTATTGACAAGTCAATAGTGAAAGGATTACGATTACCTAAATTGAGACTCATGCCATCTTTTGACAATATACGGAACTAGTAGTCTATTTATAGAATGTCCACAATGTATTACAAGATTCCGGATTGGTTTCGAGTTTTGTGGAAATGTTTCGGACTAAGGTAGTTGGCATATTAGTTGAGTTCTAGTTTTGGATCAGCGTGTGAACAAGTGCGATAAGTGCGAAGTACAAGTAAATAGAAAAGTGGAAATAGTCCATATTGGCAATTCGGATGCCATCTTGAGTTCGTTAAGGCCGATTTACACCTATATCTTGAGTTCGTTAAGGCCGATTTACACGTATATCTACCTACATTTTGCAAAAGATTGTGTATGATGAGTCACATTTCACCCCAGCGAAGCCGGGTTTTCATCTAGTCTAAATTAATAATTCCGTCAAGGGGTACGGTAGATTCGATTGCAACCTTACCTGAATAATAAAACATAAAAAAAATATTTCGGGTCGACAACATATATCCGCAAAACTCGGATTGTCGAATATTTTGTTAAATTCTAATGGTGCAAATGGCAGTCGCCATATTGGCCACTCGGATGCCATCTTGAGTTCGTTAAGGCCGATTCACACGTATATCTTGAGTTCGTTAAGGCCGATTTACACGTATATCTTTGTAAAAGATTGTGTATTATGAGTCACATTTCACCCGAGCAAAGCCGGATTTTCGTCTAGTAATATAATAATAAACAAATCTTAAAAAGTAATTTTAATCTACTTTGAATTGTCGTATCGAAATGAAACTTTGTATGTGTATTTAGTTCAGATAATTACTCTAATGTAAACACCTTGGAGCTGATCTGATGTTAGAGCTAGGAAGTGGATAGTTGAGCTCTTTAGTGGTTACTAGTAAACCGTCGAGTTTTTTTTTTATAAAGGAATACTAGTAACGTGGGTCACATATTACTAGTATTGTTGTTGGGCTCATATTGGTCTTAGTGAGGATTTTCTGATGATGGAACGAGTAAGTGGATAATGGAATTCTTTTATGCCTTTTTCCTTTTACTAGTAAAGCCAGATTTTTTAAACTGAAATTATTATTGAAGTGAAAACTTCTTTAGACACGTTGGGCACTTTTGCTAGGGGGAAAAAGCACTGAACTCGCATGACCGTCACGCTTAGATGACATATATACAGGTGCCTATGTGTATGTGTATATATGTGTGTATGTATTTTCACTTTTGACGTGCAGTCCTACGACTGACATTTATTATTGGCCGTCGCCTCAGTCAACACATTTCCTAAGTTGCCTAAGTTTATTATTAGCTTAGCTTTTTGTCAGATGAAATAGTCGCACATACACACATATTGTGTACAGTGACAGACGACCGACGCAAAAAGAAGAGTGTTATAAGGTGTGTCTGTCCGATGACCGATTTTGATTTTGTTGTTTTTGTATGAAAGGTGACTTGATCGACAATATTCTAGTAGTAGGGGTGTTTTAAATGTTTAATTTATGCTTGCAGTATGGTAACGTCACTGCACTGTATTTTAAATTTGAGTTTATGAGAGAGGTGGCAGATATTTACGAGTGGAAGTTAAACTTTATAAGGCAACAATAGTGCTTGTAACGTCAATTTTGTAACAAAATTGACTGATTTAAAAAAAAAACTGGTGAATTTTACAAACATTTTTTGTCGTTTTTTTTAACTGCTCGCACAATTTTTTTTTTATGGTATAGGCGGGAAACGAGCCGACTCCTGATGGTAAATGACTACCGCCGCCCATGGTCACCTGCAACTCGAGAGTCACAAATGTGTTGCCAGAAGAAGGGGAGGGAAGGGTTACGGCCTCCGGTAACCTCACTCACTCGGCGAAAAGCAATGAAATCATTGTTTCACTGCCGGTTTTCTTTGAGGCTGTGGTATCCGGTCGAGCCGGCCCATACGTGCCGAAGCATTGCTCTCCCACGACAAATTCAAAATTAATAAAATCCTCTTCAAACCTACCAACTACTACCACCTAACTGACTTAAAGTGTACCTACGTTTTCTATTCCTCGGAAACAGTTTCTTTCTCGATCAAAGGTACCCTATGTCCTTTTGTGTACCCCTGACAACGTATAACCGAAATTGCATGGTGATCGGTTGAGTAGTTTAGGCGTGAAAGCGTAACAAAGAAACTCACATACTTACTTACTTAGTTAGGATTAGGACTAGCAGTTCCCGCGCGGCTGCCCTCGCGTGTACATATTTATATATTTTTCGCGGAACCCTAATTATTTTTCCAAAATAAAATTAGTCTGAGTTACTCCTTATACCACCAGCTATCTGCCAGGTAAAGTCCCGTGAAAATCGGTAAACCCATTCCAGAGATTGGCCCGAACAAACAGACAAACAGACGGACAAAAATTTTAAAAACTGATTTTTAGGTATAAGTATCGTGCAAATAATTGTATGAGCTTTATAAAAAACCATTATTTGGATATTACAAACAGACACTTTCTTTGTAGCTTTTGATGATGTCTTCGTAAGAAACTTAACACTTCGTCAAAACCCATCTTGTCAATGAAACATTTCGTGTCTACTAAAAAGTCGATATAATAGCGCGTTTTAACAAAAAATAAATATACATATAACTCACTACACCCCCCTGCTCCTTGTGATATTTAGTGATTTTTTCCGAACCCCCACGCCCCCCTTCGAGTTTCACGTGATTAATTCCCTAAGAAATAGCACTGTACAGACGCTTAAAGCCGTGGGTGACCCTGGGGAGCGCTGCGTAATTTTATAGTTCTGCAAATCCATCTTTTGATACCATAACATTATTTTCTATCGATCTTTGTAATAAATTTATATGACTTTTAACCGACGAAAAAAAAGGAGGTTCTCAATTCGACCGTATATATATATTTATTATGTTCACCCCTCACTCCGTTATTTATGAACCGATTTTTATTATTCTTTTTTTGTTGGATAGGGTATATACCTCAAGGGTGGTCCCATGTCAAGGAAGTCAGGATCTGATGATGGGATCCTGATAAAATTGAGAGAAACCCTCGAAAATTGTAGGAACGAATAGTGTTTCTGTTTACTTTTCTTTACTTTATCAGATATTTGCGTTTAGAAATCACCACATCATGTAGCTGAGCTTAGGAGAAAAAAAAAACATAAAATAAAAATCTTTCTAACAAAAAATTAAACTGACGAAAAGAACTAAAAAGCAAAAAATAAGTAAACCTTATGTCCTAAGTTTGGCGCTGACTCAAAATAAGTTAAATATAAAATTTTATAGTTTATGTAAATAAGCTCAATACTTACGACTTAAGGTTTATTTATTTATTTTTGTTTTTTCGCCGGTTTAATTTTTTGTTAAACAGGTTTTTTTAATTATCCGACTTCAAAAAAGGAGGGGGTTCTCAATTCGTCGGAATCTTTTTTTTTATGTATGTTCACCGATTACTCGAGGACGCCGGAACAAATTTGAAAATTCCTTTTTGTTTCAACTTTAATGTTTTTTGTTGTACTTCACAGGTGGTCCCATTTAAATTCATCAACAAATATCTAAAAATTTTATACATTGATGGTGTTTTCGTTTGCTTCGAAACATCGCTGTCTCATTGGAGCAGTGCGTTTAGTTGTCCTACCCATATTATATTTAGACAAAATATATCTACTTTTCACTAAAAAGCACATTAAGTCGGTGATACTTTTTTTTAAAAGATATTTTTATTTTATTTTATTAAAATAACTCCCGCATTCGGAATTACTCCTGTGTCGCGGGGGACTTTACAAACATACAAACAACGGACACAAAGAACACCCAGACTCAGGTGGGAATCAAACCTACGATCTCTGGCTCAGCAGTCAGGGTCACTAACCACTAGACTAACAGGCCAGTCAAGTATTAAAACTGGCAAACCAACTGAAAGTGAAAATACTCAAATTTACTTCTCTTCAAATCATTCCTGGTTCCAAGATAAGTACCTACTTAAAAATCGCTAATACTGGGAGAGCCATTTCCAGAATCACTGAATACTGAAAGAGTTTAAACAAAAGTCTTTAAAAATAAGGCTGGGCAAAAGATATAAGCCGCATTTTGTTACCGCCATTATGGAAAGTAACAAAACACTTATGTTCTACCAATAAATGGCACCCGCGTCATAGCGCATTTATGGCTCAAGGATTCCAATAATGTAGCATTTTATGTGGTCTCTTTTACAAGTATCGCAATTATTGAAACTCAATAATGATGAAATTGAAAAAACAAGATAAGGTCAGATCAATGTGAGCAATGCCTTGTGTGACCCCATCTTGAAACGATTCCTTTAAGCGATAAGGCCGCCCTTCGTACACTATTGATAAGATACATCTCCTGTTACATATTCTTTGTAAAACCCTGGTGTACAAATAAAGTGTATCTATCTATCTATCTTTTTATCTTTGTATATAAACGTATCCAAGCGCAAGAAAACTTTAGTAAAAGGAGTCGGTATCTCTAAATTTCATTAAGACTCGGCAAAACCCGACCGCTTTACTGAACTTTTGTTGAACCGTTTCAGGAATAAAAGGGTTTTTTAAGTTCTAATAACACAACAAGATAGTCTTTTACGGGGGGATATACATTTTTTAAGTAACTACACCGTAAATATTAGTTTTATCAAATTAGATATCAACAAACATATATAATTACAAGGTTTACAATATAATTTGAGTTTTGAAGAGTCTTCGCTATTAAAGACTTACCGTTATACGTTCGCTAATTTACTAATACAAGTCCGTTCCGTAGCTTTTAGCTGAACTAAGAACAGACATTCATATCAATTCAATTTCGCTGTTTTAAAAATATTGAAGAAATTAGGAAATATTTTACCGGAAATTTGTTGCTCCGGTGGTTAGAGCCGTCCTCGACACAGTCAAGCAGTTGATTCGTTATTGGAAATCTATCAGCCGCACTATAAAGATATTTTAATTCAAGAAATATTCATCTGCATTATACGTAAAAGGTTATAATTATGCGTAGAAATGAAAGGCTTATTGACATAATCATAGCATGCCAAGATTAAATTAATAATATTCTAGGTAATTTGTATAACACAGCGCTATGTCAAGGTGAGGTGATGTGATGTGCAGGGAAGGGCACTAGCCCCTGCCTGGCTTTAATAGCAAGCTTACGTAGTGCTAAGGTAACGTTGAGTCTAATTTATTATTTGCCCCCCTCCCCCCTGGACCGAAAAAATGCTCCCCCCATGGAATGACATAAACAAATTTTTGTTGTATGCTGTTTTAAAAAATAAATCATTTTTTCTTTCTTTCTTTCTTTCAAATTTTGCCCCCTTGGTGTGTGGTATTCTTAAAAGTTATCATCAAATTACTTAGATCGCCAATATTTACCTACCTTTCTTTACGCTGTACATTAACATAGTACCATCAAAATAGATAGAGGATCCGATTCTGAACAAATTACATTCATTTTGTTTATGTATCAATAGCGATCTAGTTATATATAGACGGAAATTAAAATCAACAGCGGAGCGTTAGCCACAACAGAGCACAGCTGTGTATTTTACTGCACCTGGACTTTTCTTTATACGCTATTGTAATGAAGCCACTCGATTCCCACAGCACTGTTGACCTTTTAATATAAACACGAATATGTACAAGACTTTAAAAGGTTATGCTAATGTTCGCCCAGAAGTATTTATATATTTTGCTCGGAACCCTAATTCTTTAACCAAAATAAAAGTTGCCTATGTTACTCCTTATAACACCAACTATCTGCCGGTGAAAGTCCCCTGGAAATCGGTCCACTCATTTCGATAGATAGAACGACAGACAAACAATTTAAAAATAGATGTTTCGGTACATGTACCGTGTAAAATGCTGTTATCATGACATTACTTCAATTTCATTTATTTGTATAGATTGACAAATTTTAGTCGAATTTTTTCAAAATATTTAAAATATAAAAATCAATGCTTTTTTTTGTATTTTTTTATTATTTTTATATATTTCCAAATGTTTTATACAGGAAGTTAGGTCAGTAACTATTATCTTATCTGTGGTTAGGTAAACACTTCCGAAGACGAAGGCAGATGATAGTACTAATGATATCTTGGATGATGGGTTTGGAAAAAAAATCGCTGCTGATTTTTATCAGTATCAATATCGATTTTATTATTTTTTAATAA
Source organism: Callimorpha dominula (assembly GCA_949752705.1). Classification (NCBI taxonomy): domain Eukaryota; kingdom Metazoa; phylum Arthropoda; class Insecta; order Lepidoptera; family Erebidae; genus Callimorpha; species Callimorpha dominula. Next base: position 7,925,647 of record OX457010.1, on the reverse strand, counting down.
TTTTTTTACAATGTATATTAGCATTATTCACAAATAAAAAAAAACAGCTGACGCTTGGGTCACAGCTTCAGAGTTCGGCTCCCACGCATCCTTTGACCCTAGAGTCAGCTGTTTTTGATAATTTTTTTGTGAAATTATCATTTCATTAGCTGTTGGAGCATGATGAACTGTGAATAATGCTAATATAACATTGTGAAAAAATGTTGATTTTTTCATCGGGATCGTTTTCCTAACGCCCGGTAGAATAACTCAACTCGCGGTCAGCATTTTTCATGGTATATTAAAGGCAAGTGACAAAGTAACTTAGTTGCTATTCCTTTTGTCAACCTGCTTGTTCCTTTAAGAGCAAACTGAATTTAATATTTAACTAGGAGCCCGCCCCGTGGTTTAACAAAGGGGAAATGCCCTTTTTTTTTTTGAGCGTGTAGAAACCCCATCGGGCCGTCACCCCGGTGTGGCGGTGTGTCGGAATCGAACCGACTAAAACCACACGGTGTGCCGTACTGCGCCTTAAGTAGGAGGGATCCGGGAACAGCTTTTATTAAGACATCCGGAACCGTCCTAGCGCCTGCCCACAAAAGCGCGTGCACCACCTCCGGGTAAAAGACCTCAAATAGGCGATGTCCAGGCACACGGGGACACCGCCTCCTCGCGGGGGGCAACTATAGCGGGTGGAGGGGAACAACCCGTCCCGTCCACCCGCGGCCACACTCAGGGCGGCATGAGGCGCTGGTAAGTGCGCCTCCGTCACCTGGTTCGCCGGCGGCGAATTAGGTCCGTGTGGAGATCGTCCTCCTGGACCTTTTCCGCCGCCTCCTTCTGCGAGATGACTTCCTCACAGAAGGTTGGGACCGCGGTAAAATTCCTGTCGCTACTGACCATGGAGCGTATGACGGGCGGTAGCGAGAGATCCCTTCCGATGACTGCAGTGAGGGCCTGCGCTGCGTCGCCCAGGCGGAGCAAACCGCCAGCGTGTGCTGAGGCGAGTCCTCGCTGCAGTCGCAGTGGTGACAGGCGGGACTCAGTTCCCTCCTAGCGACCGAGTGCAGGTACTTCCCGAAGCAGCCGTGCCCGGAAAGAACCTGCGTCAGTCGGAAGGAAAGAGTCCCGTGCTGCCGCCCTGCCCTCTTGAAGAGGAAATGCCCTGGGTCAACCGATTTAAACGCCCGCGTTCATAATAAGGTATCGTGGATCCATCTGGAACAATATCTTTTTTCAAATTGTGAAAGATAGTTTTACATAGATGCAGTGGTCCCAGAGTTCCACACTCAAAATTTCTTATCTTTTTTATAATGTTGGTACATATATATAAGCTAATTTAGTCGCCCCCAGATAAGTATTCAATTTGTAGTTTCAATTTTATCTCTTCAAGCAGTCTAGTCTTCAGCAAAATTAACATAGTTCTGAGCTAAACAGATAGTTACATATATCACTGTGTCGACTACGGTGTGAAAAACACATTAATAACATTGAAATAAATAGCTCACATAAGCTCCAGTGAGATCGAAACCGGTGTCTTTTCTGTAGACCGTTCATACTACTTTTGGTTTAGCGCCCACTTTACTAAGTTCATTTGTAACAATAGATAATTTCGAACTCATTCAATTTCCCTTTGTATAAATTGATTGCGGGTTCCAAGACAATTAAACTTTATTAGAGATCGCTTGGTGGTTGAACTTCGCCCATAATTCATTAAATGAATGATTTGTTTAATTTCATTGACCCATTTGTAACACAAATGAATATAGACCAAGATAAATATAGACCTTCCATGACTGATACAGAAAGGTGTAGATCGATATTTTAGCTATCGGTCAAAGAGTATACAAACACTACGTCTATCGGTATTCGCTAACAATTTTAGGAAAAATCGTGATATGTATTCTTATTTTAAAACTGACGCATTGAACTTGAAAGTTTACCGATAAAGCTAATATTTATTAAGGGAGAGGGTTGATATTAATGAAACTGGGTATTTAATACTAGAGATACTGATGGAATGTCCAGATTTTTCAGAAAATGTCTAGATAAAGAAATAGAAAACAAAATCATTGAAATTTACATGAAAATTCTTAATATTCCTGAAAAAGCTTTCCGAGGATTATCTTTTTCAAAAAAATATAAATATATTTATCATTTATTTTTAAAGATAACATATTTTATAGGTTTTATATGTTTTCTAAAAAAAGGAAATGTTCTGTCGTACTTATGTAAGTTTATTTGTCCTCATATGTATATAGGTTATTTATAATTATAATAATTTATTATATGTTGTATTTCTTTCTCTCGCATTGTATCTCTTCAAATTTCGCCAATCAGCTTTAATATTAAGTACTGTTTATAGCATATTTATCATCTCAATGCATCTACCGAGGATAGTTATTATTGGCTGCTCATGTAATCTTTGTTAAGTACCTAGTTAAGAGTTGGCAGCTGTTGTTATCCCTAATATAAATAAATAAATAACGTTCTTCAAATTTGACCTCAACTTTCTCTAGCACACTAGGTTGATGTAGCTCTTTTATTAAAATAACTAAATATTTTTTAACTACACTTCTTCTCCATATAAACTTTACGTATTCAAAATGTAATATTTCCCCTGTTCGCGAAATTTGCTTAAAAAGAAGCGCAGAAATTGCTTTTCACCTATAATATACTAGCTGCGCCGTGCGATTTTAACCGCATAAGTCCCGGTGCCGTTGGAATTATGGCATAAAAAGTGTGTTTATCCAGGTATCCAGCTATCTACATACCAAGTTTCATCGCAATCGGTTTAGTAGTTTTGCGCGAATGAGTAACAAACATCCACACATCCTCACAAACGTTCACGTTCATAATGTTAGTAAGATCAGTGGGATAGATAGATCTGAGACATACCGAGTGTAATTATTTGTGTTTACGTGTGCACTGCACAGAAACGGGCAGGATTTTAATCCCAATAGCAATCCCAAACAATTTCCAAGGCCTTGTAACTATAACGTAATTTGTTTTGAGGTTAATTTTTGTTGGTTCCTAGCTATTTTCGATTTCGTATATCACACGACGATCGGCATAGGTATAAAATTTAAGTATGTAAGCTGATACATGCAATTCGGTCAGGCCTTTCGGAACAGTTTAAGTAGCAACGTCAGAACTTTAGTTGCGAAGTGTTTGAGCTGCTTTACAATCTGTTTCATTTGTAATTTTCTGTAAGTAGAATAAATTTACTCATAAGCGACAAATCTGTTCTGAGCGTGTGTACTTATATTATTTTTATATAAGAATATAAAATGTACACTAGCGTGGCTAGGGGAAGTGGGCTAGTCAAAAGCCCTCAGGACCTGTCAGTAGATTTCTGGCTTAGTCACCAAGTCCGTATAGTACTGCCTCTCTTTTTAATAGGTCTTATGTTAAATATAATATGAGTGATATCATACCACATGTCAAATTTATACTAATATTATAAAGCTGAAGTTTGTTTGTTTGGTTGAACGCGCTAATCTCAGCAACTGGTTCGAATTGAAAAATCCTTTTAGTGTTGGATAGCCTTCCATTTAACCGGAATTGTCCTAGTGCGTCCGGGGAGCGGCCCTGGCGGGGTTTTGCAACCGAGTTTATTCTTAAATTGGTAGATCTTACTATTTAAAAAAAACTCTGTATCTTCAAAGGGAAGTGCGCCCGGGAAACGTGTATAAAAATGTACAAAGGTTACGTGACCTTATTCATAATATTCATTCAGGGCATGTATGCCCTATAATGTTATGCAAACAATGTGTGTTTAGGTAGCTACGAGTACTTTATGTTCCCAATCTTAAAATTATGGGCTCAGCAATAAATATAAAAGTGTGTGAATAGAATTTCCTGTAAAAATGCTCAATATTATACTCAATTACGACTACAGAAAATGGAGTGAGCTTTTTAACTTGATCGCCAACAACATTTTAATTTAATCTCGTAAAGGCGAGGTTTGGACGAGACAACTACAAAGGAAATGGTATTAAAAAGTTAGTCTGGCCTTGTTATTGTTAAAAACATAAAAATAAACGCGTGAAGTGTCTTTGGGACACGCCGTTCGCGTTGGAACAAACTTATTTGTGCTATTTCGTTTTGATTGAATAAATTGTATCAAAATATAGTAAATAATGTAAAAACTTGAAATTAAAATTACACCATCTATCTGTGAAAGTTGCCCTAACTAATATATGGATAACTGGACTTTTGTTTTTCCTCCGAGCCTTTTCCCAACTAAGTTGAGGAACTTGTTTTTCCTCCGAGCCTTTTCCCAACTAAGTTGAGGAACTTCGATATTTTAACTGATGTGACTAGTATCAGACCTCCACAATCCAAGGTTTAGAGTCCCAACTACCCTTAACGAATGCCACAGATGTTCGTATGGCACCTGGGACCGAACGGCTTAACGTGCTCTCCGAGACACGGAGTGGTCTCAATGTGTTAAGAATGGTCTAAGACTAACCTGGCTAGTATTACTTAACCTTGCAATGACGTTGATGATGTTGACGATGTTTATTGATAAATTTAAATGTATTAATACTACATAATTTTCACATGCCGGCCATGCCAGCAAGCTAAATAGAAGGGCTATATTTTAAACACCTGACACATAATTATCTAATTACACGTAATTGCGCGATTTTTAATATGCTCTTGAGACAGTGCTTGGTATTCATTTAGATAGCATTCAATTACATAGCGAGTGTAGATAGCAGTCTCTGAAAAAGCTGAGACCTTTTTCAAATAATGAAAAAACTCTCAACACTCAGAATGCCGTCTAAATTCCGGACGTAAAACGGTCAACCGTGAATCCTAACAGCCAAAAGAGGCATTTAATGTCGGTGAAATCCTGTTTTTTTATTTTAAGTGTATGCTTTTATGTTATTTCCTATTGTAAAGGTAAAATTGAATAAAACAGATAATAATATTCTTGGACATAATACACCACTCAAATATATAGTCCCAAATTAAAAATAAAATAAAATAAATAAAAATAGCCTTTATTTACTCTGACCTTTGCACAATTTACAATATAATAAAAACATAAAACTATACTAAAAGGTTGCCTGGAAGATATTGCTTGTTGTGATAAGGCCGCCCAGTGTGCATTTTATGTTTAAGTTGTTTTTTTATATGTATATATATCATGTGTTTGGTGTACAACAAAAAGTACTATCTATCTATCTAACTATACTATACTAACTATACTTATTTCAATTTTTTCTGTATGTATATAACTTAACATTTAATATCAGTTACCAGGTCAGGCTGTCTTGCGACATAGGCTTCCTCAAGTTCCCTCCACATTTGCCTGTCCATTGCTGTCCTTCTCCAATTATATTATGCCTAGTTCCAAATATACGCATATTATGTTCCCAGATACTCGTATTAATATTACTTAACTATTTTTATGGATAAATAATATTAATACATACGAGTATATCTATATTACCATAGAGAGGGAATCGAACTAGCAATTTATGTGAAAGCATTTCGGACAGGGACTGTGAGATTGATACCTAACCCATTTGTTTTAAGCGTGAGTAAGCGAAGAACCATTTTATACCGATAAATTATTATTTCCTCTTTATTTTTAATAGTAAACTAGCTGTGCCTGACCTATGGTTCAATCTTGGAATACCTTTTTCTTTCCTGATTACTCGGCTATTATCATAAAGCTGGTTCAATACTAATTAATTGAGCTAAATAGGGATGGCAGCAGTGGTTTCAAAAAGACAGTGTATTGCGTTGGGTCCGAATCAGCCCAGTCAACCTAGCTGTTTTATGATCAAAAATGGACATTTCGATTGCCACGCATTTTTCTTTTTAGATAAATAGGAAAAATGCGCTATGCGCAGTGCGCTGATTAAGAATTTCAATACCCGCAGTCTGGACAAGTGGGGCGTGGAGCAAAAACAAAGACTTTTTTTATATTTCGTGTCATATCTCGTTTCCGGTACGTATATATTTTTTTGTTGATGAATTCAAAATTTTATTTTAGTAGTAGACTGTTCCCTAAGCAAAGTTTATTTGTATAATAGTCTAGGAAAAATCAGTTGGATAAACATGGAAAAGTAATTCCCTATGTGTGTGGGTGAGACGCACAGTTTTTTTCCAAGATTATATAATTATGATAAACATATAATAAACAGTGCTGTGAGGAAACTTGGTACATTGTAAGGTCCCATTTACACATTTGTGAAAAATAATATATCCTCAATATACGTGACAAGCGAGCCAATGTGTCAATAAAATATAAATCGCCTATTTCGACTCCTAGAATAAATAGACATACATATATATATATACACATATATATATATTTATACTTATTTATACTTATATTGTACAGCGCTATCAAGACCCTTTTAAAAATAGCTGATCAAATAGCTATCTCTTTGAGTTCCGGAAACAGTTAACGGCAATAGATCTAGTGATCCCGAGGGTACAGTCTTATTAAATAAAGGATTTACTTCATTAATGTCGCGTTCCAATAAACAAAAAACGATTCGTTTTGCTTACGGACAGTAAAAAATTCATAGAAAATTGAACGCAATTTTACCGTCCGTAAGCAAAACGAATCGTTTTTTGTTTATTGGACCTCGGCATAACACGTTTTTATTACTCTTATAATTTTATGATGCTAAACTCTGTCCATTCGTTTAGTTTCTATTTGACAGTTGCTTGAGAACGTAACAGTGCCAGAGTTTGTAAAATTAAACTGTCGGTCTAGTGGTTAGTGATCCTAACGGCTAACAAATAATTGTGTTATGAACATGACCATTTCGGTCTTTCGGGTTCGGTGTCTGGGTGTAATTTTTTCTATAATATGTATGTATTTAGAAATATATGTATATACATATATATAATATATGTTTATCAGCAGTCTGGTTACCATAGTACAGGCTCTGCCTAATTTGGGATCAGACAGTCGTGTATGAGATGTGTCAAGTTATTGTTTTTTTAAACTTCAAAACGCGCGGTATATTTGTTATCTATTTTCATTTGATGATACTATTTATTAAAATTCATAGACACTGATAGGTACTGTCCATGTAGTATTTTTTCAAAACAAATTATTAATTTTTACGCAATGAAAATAGTTACGTATATGTGATGAGAACAACTGTTTCTATTGCAATTTTGTAAATCGATATTAACTACTTCTAAATCGGTATAAAAAGTATTTTGTAAATGGTTATGAATAGTTGCATATAATTGTATTTCCAATAAATAACATCAATAATAATGTGTTGAAATTCAAATAATCATTATGGAATAAACAAATGAAAGGTGGTACACACTGGATTCGTCATTTGAGTCCACAATAACAGTATTAATCGATTCTTTTGTATAATAATATATATTATTACTCGTGGGTAATATTAATTTATCAAACAAGTTTAGTATTTTTTAGCTAAAATAAACGTTAGGTTATTATTTTTTAAATCGATTAAATCTTTCTCTTAAATGAAATTGTTTGTTTATTATTATTTGAATCGGAAACTTGTTAGTTCATCACTAATTGACTACTTATCGAACTATCAAAAGAAAATAAACGAATGGACAGAGTATATATATTTTGGAGAGTATATCATTAATAAATATCTTTCTCAATTCTAAAGATGAGAGTCCTTAGTCCTTAACTTAAATATTAACAGAATATATTCTTTTGTGTTCGATGTCCTTTGATGAATCTGTCAGGATTATTGGATTATACGAAAAAACGTAGCGTAAGCGATCTTTGACACCGTTATACCGAATAATTCATCCTTTCTATACCGCATATTGATAAAGTGATATAAATCTCTAGGGATTCTTGCGAGCGTGCAAGCGAAATTCGTTTTGCTTTTCACACTTGATTGTTATCTCTTGGATGAAAAAATTACTCACTCGCAAGGCGTTGAACAAATGGCGACCAATTCAGTTAATTTCGTATTCGTACCAATACTATTGTTACAACAACTGGTTTTCTAGCGTTTTGTTGTGGCAATAAGTATTATAACGTGAGTAGCGCCTTTGTTAAGATTTTATGATATAGCGGTCGCCATTACATTTCCCCAAGCAGTCGTCTCCCTGCAAGCTATGGGATATGTCATGTTGTAATCAAAATATGAGCGTTATGTATAGCCGACAAATAGTTGATTTAGCTTGAAAAAAATGGATTTTGAAAAAAAAAATATGTTCGGAAAATACTTTTCATAGTGTCATAGTGTAGGTGCACATTTTTACACTTGACTGACTTTGTTTTTTATGCAGACATTTTCAGAAAACTCTGGTCATTCCTCAACAGCAATAGCTATATTTTCATTCATGTCAGTCCTCTCTCATACTAAATATTAGCTTGATCGATTAATTTTTCAGCTTGAAAATAAAATTTCTGTATTAAAAATCAAGATTTTTCATAAAATTGTTAGCGTATTACGTTATTCACGGGGTCTACTATTCAACCTTATAATATGACCACACCTGTCTATTACAGCCTGTATATTTATAACTGTACCAGTATGTACTTGAAATATAATTATTATGTATTCCATCTATATCAAGAAGTCCGCGAATAATTCAACCCAACAAAAACCCCGCAAGTAATCTCAAAGTTTGTATTCTTAGAGCGCGTGTATTAATGCGGTTTTATATAGTAGATTTATTGCGAAGAATATGTTGTGGTGTTGTTGGTATTTCTCTCTTAAAGATGTTACTGTGATTATTGCTCTCGGAAACTGAATTATGTAACAGAAGTGATTGACGACGCCTGCTTCTATGCTCTTTCGATACGACTGCAATATCATTAACCTAATTTCAGTGATTGATAACAAATCCCGCCGATTCGTTCACAGGGTAAACAAACCTTTGATGTAGGTATTAAATCGGTAATCTGTAGTTAGTTTTGGACTTCGATGGCTTCGCTCATCTATCTAATCTAATACCTTTAAACGAGCAATTCTTGTGTATATGTATATTGTATATATATATAATCTAAATCTCGGAAACAGCTCCAAAGATTTTCATGAAATTTAGTATGCAGGGGGTCTCGGGGACGATAAATCGATCTAGCTAGGTTTCACATTTAGAAAATGTCGTTTAATCCGACCAAAAAAAAAGGTCGGTCATCCAGGTATTGGATTTGAAATGACTAGCTATTTTATTAACATATTTATACGTATAGACTTTTGGAGGCGTGAGCTACGAGTTTCTTTCTTTTAAGGTGAAAACTTGTTTAGGCACGATGGGCACTTTTGGTATGAGGAAAAATACACGGTCAGATATACATATACAGATGTGTATTTTCACTTCTGACGTGCAGGTCTACGACTGACGGTTTTTTTTTAACGAGACTTGATATTCTAGCTACTTCTAAAAGTGTATAGGAGGATTCCTCCTAGAATCGGGGCGACCTACATACGTCCGGATAAATGACACTGATTTACGATTCACGATGTGTTAAGTTTGTACGAGTAATACGAACAACATCATGTCAAGTTACAATATAATAAAAGTGTACACACAAAGGGTAATTTAGTGTTAAGGTTTATAAAAAAAACACAGGTCGTAAGCCTGGGATTTTACATTTTTTATTGTGAAAACATTTCATAATTTAAAAAGCTAAACGGTTGACTAACATTTTGTATGGGTATTTTTGTACATTTTTTTCTGCCCACACCGCAACCCACTTCGGGCCCGCTAACAAAAACAACTGAAATCTCTTTTTCTGAACTTGACATAATTTTATACATACCATGTTTATCATAAAACTAGCTGCGCCCCGCGGTTTCACCTGCGTAAGTCCCTCGTTAAGTTTTCTAAAATTTTCTAATTTTGCCAACAACTTTCTTCATTTTTTTTTTCATAAGAACCTTCTCCTGGCTAAAACAAACACAAAAAAAAACGTGTGATGCCGTGACCAAGGGAAATAGGGATTCATTTTTATATATATATAGATTACTTATACACATACATAAAGAAAAATAAAGAAAAAAGTGCATTGCTACTAGTCTTAAGTCATTATATCATGTACTCTATCTGCAATTGTGAAAGAAAGTAAATAAATTATTATTATATACTTCTACTTGCATCCCCAAAAGGGGTAGGCAGAGGCAAACTAAACACCTACATTGTTCCAAATGAAATATGGTCCCACTCGGGTCTTTTTTTGACTTGGTGTCAGAGGAAAGTTATAATTGTTAGATGAATCGTTAACAAGCTGTTTTAATTAATATAAAATTTAAATAGAAACCGCGTTTTATAAATTTTTTTTGGGTGTCCGGGAAAAATTGCGATTTCACACATGCGTCCGGTTTTCGAAGTTTAATGGATATCCGATTTCCTCATTAATAAATTGTGAGGTTTACTAGTAGCCACCTGGCTTCATCATCAGATCAGTTCCAAGATGCCGCATTATTGTTTTATCATACAACCTACGTATACAATACAAAGTTTCATTTCGAGACGATAAACAGAAGCAGATTAAAATTGATCTCAAAGTTCTGGTTACATAGTTACAAGTGAAATTAATAAGAAAAGGATGTTTAAAAAAAACAAATATGGCCTAGAGATTTACCTTACAATATTATATTTGTTATAAAACGTTGTATTTTATGTAAAAATAATATTTGAAACACTATTTAACGAAGCTGAAGTTCATATTAAAGGTAAATATTTTTGTTCTGAAGTTTGATTATTCTAATGATTCTCTGAATTATACATAATGTTTACGTATGATAATATAATCAAATAATATTTATTATTTACTTTCCCGTGGGTTTCCACATCGTTAATAGGAAATTGGCTTCTGTATATTGCTTGTAGTTTGTTGTACTATAAAGAAAAACCGGGAATCGAAATTTCTTAGTGATATTATCCCTTTAGGAACCATGACCAATAGGTCATTTTACTTCATAAACTGTAGTGAATGATCCTTTTCCACATAATGCGTCAAAAATAATAAAATATCCTTGATATGAAAAGATCTAAGTACCCGAATTACCAAGTCCTTATAAGAGTGTCATCATAAATCATGACAGAGTGAATACGAGTATCACTACATATTATAAAACAAAGTCCCCCGCCGCCTCTGTCTATCTGTTTGCGATAAACTGAAAAACTACTGAATGGATTTTCATGCGGATTTCACTAATAGACAGAATGATTCGTGAGGAAGGTTTAGATGTATTGTTAAGATTTTGTGTAAATTGATTGAAATATGATTGTTGAAGATATCTCTGCTACTCGTGCAAAGCCGGGCGGGTTGCTAGTGAATACATACTTACAGAAAAGTGTGGTTAGATTTTAGTATCGTATAGTAAACCCCATGAATAAGGCGCTGACAATTTTAGGAAAATTCGTGATTTTTAAAACAGAAATCGTATTTTAAAACTGACAACTAGAACTTGAAAATTGACCAATAAAGTTAATATTTGCTGAAGGAGAGGGAGAGACAGGGCTGACATGAATGAAGCTATGGGTATTTTTAATACCAAGGATGTTAAAGGAAAGTCCAGATTTTACTGAAAATATCTGCATAATGAAATAAAAAAAACAAAATTCATAATAATATGTGTTATGAATAAAATAATAAAATAAATGTGCACACACTAGGAAAAGCAAAAAAGTTTTTTCATTACCTTCGAAGGAGCTCTTTTTAATAAAATTTAATGAATTACAGTCGAATTAGGTCTTTGGATTATGGGCGACCACTAACTCGTTTAAATCTGCCAAAACATGTAACTTTCTGTTTAAATGTACGCTAAAATGTTCCTTACGCAGACAAAGTTATTTCAAACATTCGCCAACGAATTTATTTGTATGGGCTACATTCTGCATAGTGCAACATCAACGTTTAGGTATATCAACGAGTATCGTGTAGCGAGCAAACTGTGTGGGTAGGTTTACTCCCAAAACTAATCTGTATTTATATTGTTTCTGGTTCGAATTTGTTCTAAAAGTCTTACTCCTGAACTAAATTGAATACAAAACCAACGTCAAATTATCTTCAAGATGTTTAAATAGAAAGGGTAGTACTGATTTAGGACGAAAATAATCTGAGAAGCAGTTAGGATTAAATTTTTTGGTAAAGGAGTCTTGTGTCTCTTTCTGGGAAAGCTTCCATTTATCAATGAGAAGTTATATACATGAGCAAGAACGGGAATGATTTCATCCAGGATTGGCAGGATCATATTACGGTTGACGTTGTCACTTCCTGCTGCATTGGAGCCTATTTCAAGTATACTCTTCTTAATATCACAATCGGAGACTTGACTAAAGACGAATGTCGGAGAGTTGGGAGTTGGAAGAGAGGAAAGATATTGTCTCGTATTTTCTTTTACTGTCCAATTTATATGACACAGAAAAGTGTTGATTCAATAATTCGATGTCTTTGGAAAGTATGTTTTGTCGTGATTTTCCAACTCCTAAAGATTAAAGAAATTGCCAGATTTTGGTCGGGTCCCCGTATTCAACAGAGAAATGGATGTGTTGTCGTTTTGCTTTCCTACAAGACTTATTGCAGCGATTTCTGATGGCTACGTATTTAGCCTAATTAGCTCTCGTTGGACATCGCTTGAATCTCGACTAATAAATTATAATATATTAATTTGCTAATATTATAAATGCAAAAGTGAGTTTGTGCGTTTATTAGTTCGTTACTACTCAACTAATTATCATAAAATTTTGCATGTACGTTGTCGGGGTTATAGAAACGGACATAAGATACCATACATCCCGAAAAAGTACTGATTCCAAAGGACACCTGAAGTGATGGACACAATGTACATTAAAGCGAGCGAAGTCGGCGACCAAAGCTAGTCAGTAATAAAACAAAAAGAAAGATTTTAACGATTTATTCATAAATAAATATACATTAATAAAATCGAAAATATTTACAAATTAGGTTAGACTACATATAGCCAAACATATAGGTACCAAAATTTACAATTACGATCATTTTGACTGGCCTGTTGGTCTAGTGGTTAGTGACCCTGACTGCTAAGCCAGAGGTCGTGGGTTCGATTTCCACCCAGAACAAATAATTGTGTGATGAGCACGATCATTATTTTGTTATGTGTCTGGGTGTAATTTATCTATAATATGTATGTATTTTGAAATATATAACTATGTTTATCAGCAGTCTGGTTACCATAATACAGGCTCTGCCTAGTTTGGGATCAGACGGCCGTGTGTGAGATGTGTCAAGTTATTATTATTACTTTAAAACTACATTTGAATATCAGGTAGAAATTGAGTCAAATTATATCTAATATCAAACCTTTAGGATTTAACTCGAGTATTTTATCACATTATTTTATTATTTTATCAAAAACTATAAAGAATAAGACTTAAGTAAGTATTTAAAAACTTTTTAACAAAAAATTAAACTGACGAAAGAAGAAAGTTACTGAAAAGTGAAAAGTATACTTGTTAGGCTAACTAAACTCTTACACTAATGTATAAATAATTTTGAGTCGGCGCCAAACATACAAACAATAAATTATATTCGATTTGCGACAAAATTTCCAAGAAACGAGCTAGCGGCTTGATACCTGCCCGCGCCGCTTCCCGAAATATGATTTAAATGTAAACAAATTCAACCCACGCCCTGTATTAGCATAAAATATGTTATGGTGACCTGTGGAAGCTGGATAGCTAGGGACCAGCAACAATTTAAGTTACATAATATTTAAAAATTCAACAGGTTTCGTTTTGGTGGTAGTTCAGCGCCGAGAGTATTCCTTGATGAAATATTTTGCGTGGCCGACGATTGTAATACTCTATTAAATATTCATAGTAGATTTTGGCTGGGATATGTTGATTTGATTCATAGTTATTGTTTTATGTTGTATCTGTGACAAAGTCCGATTTATTTTATTACTTTACATTTTGTTATCACGTGCGTACAAATACGTAATTATTACGAATGTGCGACCAAAATGGGGGCTTTTAATAAGCCTCTACGTATCCCTTCGGGAATATAGGCGTCAAGGTATGTATGTATATGTCTATTATGTAATATTTTTTTATCTTATTTATAATTTTGAGTAATACAGCCATGTTTATACAAAATTAAGTTAAGTAATGTTATACAAAATTAAGCTATTATAAGAACTTATTTAGTTTATGTCGTTAGGGGGCGTCCATAAATTACGTGAGGTGTTTTTTTTATTTTCTGTCCCTCCCTCCCCTCCTGGTGAGATGTCGTGAGATTTTATTCAACCCCCTCCCCCATCCCCCAATCTCACGTGAGATTTTTCGAAATGTGGGTTTCTTACGTAAACGCGTTGGATTATTATTGTAAAAAGAAAAACAAAATTGCTTCGTGATTTTATTTACGACTAGTTAAGACTAGTGATCAATACTGCTGAGAGTTTAATTATAAGTGTAATAAAAATTTAACAATAGAATACTTCAATCGTAGCTACTGTGATTAAAAAAAGAATATCTACTCTAATCTTGATAACTCATTTTAAATTAGTAAGAGCATGCACTGAGTTGAGTAAAACATTTACAAAAATAAACAAAGCAGGTTAGAACCTGTCCGTGTGTCGCTGCACTCAGCTCGTACGCTCTCGTTCATCGAGTCGCGCGTTAGGCTAACAGTGGCGCGAAAACAAAGGACGGGCTACAATGTACCGTAAATTCAGATTAAATTGAGCTATTTGGTATAAAACAAATATGGTGGTTTGACAGTCAGTCGATGTATAACGTCGAAGTATGAATGAAATTATTTTCTTTCGAACGAATGAGTGAATGATCTTAATCGTATTACGATTATGCTTAAGATTAAATCTTAAGCATGTAGAATCTGGATTAAATGGACCAAAATAGTATCATTTTTTTTTTTGTTTCAATCAAAAAAAAAATTGCGTGATATTTGCCGAGACCCCCCCTCTCTCCAACGTAAGATTAGATGAGATTTGACTCGACCCCCTCCCCCCCTTGAACACCTCACGTAATTTATGGACGCCCCCTTATATGTAAAGTTGTTTGAACAATATTTATAATATAATAACTTTTAATTAGTTAACGAAATTTCTCTTCAAAGTTCTAGCTTATATAGCTAATAATATATAATTATAACTATTCATATAGGTATCTAGGTTTTAATCATTAGTATTTTATAAATAAAGAACCAAAACTCGTAAAACAGTACATGAAAAAATAGACGATTCAAAGAAAATTTTAAGTGAAACTTATGTAAAAATTGTATATTATTAATATTATTCTTTGTGTTAATATGAAATTTTTGTCTAGCAGTTTAATTCAATACAATTTAATTTTCTTATTTATATTAGCCCACCGAAGAAACTCGAAAAGTGAATAAATTGTGTTAGCATATTTGTTTAATACATAATTTTGTTCTTTTTTTTTGGATTGGAGGTAAACAAGCAGACGGGTCACCTGATGGAAACGCCGCCCATGAGCACTCGCAACTCAAGAGTCACAAGTTCGTTGCCGGCCTTCACTGTGGGAGTAGGGGTAGAGGGGGGGAAAGGTTAGGGCCTCCGATAACCTCACTCACTTACTACTACTACTAGGAATCTCATTTAATATCAATCAAATAAAAATTAAGATTTCAGTATTTATTTTATTATCTATAAATAAGCCACTTTCTATTTTAGACCTGGGTGCCTGTCCCACATTTAAGTTTGACTTCATAATCAAGGAAAGCATTTCATATAACGTTGAGACTGCTAACAATTTTTCACAGTTCCGTTCAGTATCTATGTGTACTACGCTACGTCTCGTTTATAAATGCCTTTTGACTCCAAGCAAATAGTAAATATTAGTAAAAAATGCTTTTCCCTGCCGTGATTAAGCACGTATTCGGCTGCTAGTTTGAATGGTTGGAAAATAAAATTTGTAGTGCCGTGTTCGTGTAAATTAAGATTGAACCGTTGATATTTGTTTAAATGTCTCATTAAAGTCTAATATTATTAAAGAATCGGCAGCGTTGCAGAGATGATGTTGAAAGACTTTGTGAGTAAAAAGACATTCGGCGACAAAAGTGTTGTGTTAGTAGTTTAAGGTTTACTTTTAAGTAGTTCAGTTTGTGGAATACCCCAGTGTTATACCCTAAAAATACTACACTATAACATATATTATTTAATTACAACTAGGTAAGTACAAATACAGATATAATATTATATACACAACACAAACACAAACAGATATAATATTATATATAAATATTATATCATGAACGCGAAAGTTTAAAAGTAAGTACAAATACAGATATTGTGTGTTATATAATAAAATAAATGTACAGGTGTTACGTTTCATTTTACTCGCCAAGGTAAACTTACTATAGAGCATTTCTGTGAAATTCACGTTGTTGAAAAGTCATCTCAAAACTTGAGGAAATACCTATTAAGTTCAAACGAGTTATGTCATTAAAACTCTGCCCTTAATAATTATTTAAGTTACAAGACAAGTTCTTTTAATATTTTGATGAGGAATCTATATTCAGAAAAAAAAAAAAAAATTTATCATTAAATGAATTGTAATTGATAGTCTACAAACATTATTACCACATTGAATAAATTAAATAATATAAACTTAATATAATAATGTTTCGCAGAGGTACTGAAGAAATAAATAATTTCTTTATTTTATACTTTGCGTACTTTTACGCCGAATAATAAAAAAAAATGTTTATATATTAATCTTATTTGTCTTTAATACATCTTATTAAAACTAGAATTTATGAAAAATTCCTTTTCAAGATTTAATTATATTTTCTATATCATCAACTCGTTTTGCCAATTTCAGAAATACAATTAATTTGATTATTTTGTTTGGGGAACCGTTTCTTTGCATGAAAGTGTACGACCGACACGACCGTCGTCGTAAAGTTAAACAACGATAACATACATTATCTCAGACGTCTATTTTTTTTTACACAGCACAATATTTCAACTAAACTCACTTCATTTTGTTTACAAATCATTATATTGGCCTATAGGTACCAGCGCCATTCTAGTCGCTTCTTAAACTATTAGTTAGCTGGACACTTTTTCGGTTTGACCCCTGTCAGTCGGTCCTTCGCACCGTTCATAGCATACAGTACATTCATTTTTAATTCTTTGCTCTCCAATATTATCAAGTTTCGTGTCCGCTTAGATTCTTGTGGCAACTGTCATAAATTGTTTTAATAACCAAGACAGCTGCACCGAAGAAGACGTCCTGCACACAATTATCAATTTATGTTTTAGAATAACTTTGGAATACAGGTTCTTCACAGTTGTCTTCGCTGACACAAAATGGCACAGGATCTTTTACGAAATCGACTTTGCTTACAAAAGATATTCTTGATTCCCGTTTTGTAGTAGAAAAGCTTTGCACTTCTTTGCAAATGGTGTGATCTAAATTGATGAAGCGGGAGTCACGACGACTCACCACCTTCCTGCAGAGCAACGTCTCTTGGAATGCAATGCGGTACCTGGAAACAGAATACAAGTTTGTAGTGGATGTCTGACATTTATTTGAAAATTCGACCTCAGGAAGTTGGAATCTGACTTGAATCCCAGTATCTCAGGTTAGGTATTGCTCATTCCCATTTACGAACCAGAAATGGTGAAGCCGTTAGATATTTAATTTTTTTTTTTTATAAATCTAAATTAATCTTTCAAAACCGCTTTCATAGTTACGGTACAGAACACTAATAAGACTTATAAATTGACTCGCTTGAATTTTTCTTAAGCCTTTTTCTTGTAAATATTTGGGGCGGAAGAGCTTTTGTGGTTTTTTAGGCAAAGAGCTGTCAACTGATTTAGTAATATTTATTTCGCATCAATTATTATACTAAGGAAAAATATATATTTTTTGTGAAAACTTAATAAAATTATTGTTGGAGATAAAATAATTCAACTAGTGAGGAGGTAGTATACATAGGTACTATACGTTTAACTAAGATAACAATGAATAATTGATTAAGTGGCTGTAAATAGATACATACATGAAGAGACATTAGACTTATTAAGATTAAAATATCATACACAAACGCCTTGCAATATTCCTTTTATAGCTTCGCTTTCGCTTAGCCTAAATATGTAATTTTAGTAATGCTCTCGGTTGTTAATTATGACTAAAATCAATCACATATGTATAATTTACATTACCACACTACCACACATTTTTTTAGACGTTTTTCTTGAAAAACGCCTAAACAAAGACAGATTGATGACAGCACGCTCTCATTTTACCACAAATGATCGTTAACTTGATGGCAACCGTCCCGTGGTGATGAGTGCCACATGTTGCATACTGTGCTCTTAATAAGGTCATATTCATGTGCAATATGTAGGTGAACTAAATTTAAAAGAGCTTTGAAGAGTTTGAAGTCTGAAAGGCAATGTAGCAATGAAATGCAATCAATGGGCAGCCCTTGTAGTCCAGAGAACCTATAACCGCTGGGGCAGAAATGTTGTTGTTGGATTGTGGAAAGTCCTCTTATGTTTTAAACATGCGATGCGATGCTAGTAAAAAAAACAGTCCATACCCTAAACGAATTTAATTGAATTTGTATCTGAATAACGATAATTTCAATTAAAAAACACTTTTATACGTGGTACTATTTTTTTTGAAATTGTCTCCAAACATAAAAGCTGTGTAGAAAAACTAAAAATGTTTTGTCAAATAGATCCTAACTTAGAAACAGTATGTTTCACAAGTATCTATTTTTACTAGCTGCGCCCCGCAGTTT
This sequence comes from Callimorpha dominula, assembly GCA_949752705.1. Taxonomy (NCBI): domain Eukaryota; kingdom Metazoa; phylum Arthropoda; class Insecta; order Lepidoptera; family Erebidae; genus Callimorpha; species Callimorpha dominula. Next base: position 7,906,959 of record OX457010.1, on the reverse strand, counting down.
CCCCCGCGTAAGTCCCGGTGACGTGGGAATATCGGGATAAAACGTAACCTATGTGTTAATCCAGGTCTCCAGCTATCTACATACCAAGTTTCATTGCAATCGGTTCAGTACACCACTGTGCGGTTTTCCAGATTTTCTTTGCCTCGCACACCCAATCTTTGAAACAAATTGTCGCCTGCGGTATTTCCGGACCGATACGACCTTTAAACCTTCAAGAAAAGAGCGTAGTCCTATCTCAAAGGTCGGCAACGCACTTGTGACTCTTGAGTTGCAGGTGTCCATGGGCGACGGTAGTCACTTACCATCAGGTGACCCGTCTGCTCGTTTGCCCCCTATAATATAGAAAAAAAGTACTTTTTGCGTGAAGGAGGAAAAAACATCCATACATACACACATCCATACATCCCCACAAACTTTCACGTTTATAATGTTCGTAGGATTAAGAATATATAATGTGTATAACTTAATTTACATAAGAATGAGTTGTTATTCTTTATTTCATTCTCAAGCTCAAGGGAAATCAAATGCGTAGGAAAGAAAAATAAGTTTTAACCTACATTAACCTAATATTTTATGATAATTTATAAATATATATTTGTAATTTGTTTAAAAGAAAACACATGGTGAAGAGCATTAGTTTATTTAGACATAGTGTTGTGTTGTAACTTTTTAAATTTATTTTTATTTGATTTTGGTTTGATAAATTAAAAAAAACTGGACAAGTAGAGTCTGAAGTGCGAGTAAAGGAAAAAAAAGTCGTTAATTTCATATAAAAATTGTTTTTGTGATTGCAAACTTATGTTTTGCGGTTAGAAAGTTGACTTTGTCGTATATCGATGTATAGGAGAGTATTTGTAGAACTGCAAAGTTAAGTTTGTATTTCGGCAAAAGACGGGCAAAAATCTTCAAGTATTGTTTCCCGAGATGGACATACTATCTACATTCTACATACAAGTTTGTTTGCATAAGGAACCCTCGGTGCACGAGTCAGACTCGCACTTGTCCGGTTTTTTCCTTTTGAGGAACGAAACCCTAAAAATTAAGGATTCTCTCTAGGGAGAGAGCTCACCTCACTCAAGTTGTGTTTATTTCCCAGGATCACATCTTAAGCAGACGGACGGAAATTGTATATTGATTTTAACATCGTCCCATAAAAGGTCTTTTATACGAAAGGTCTCTGGTTAGCGTTTTACGTCACCTTACGATGTATAGAAATTTTGAATTGATGTTTGTCTCGGAGTCAATGGATAAAATATATATTAAACTAGCAGCTCCCCGCGGTTTCACCCGCGTAAGTCCCGATCCCGTGAGAATATCGGGATGAAAAATAGCCTATATGTTAATCCAGGTCTCCAGCTATCTATATATCAAGATTCCTCGCAATCGGTTAAGTAGTTTTGGCGTGAAAGAGTAACAAACATCCGTCCATCCATCCATCCAAACTTTCACATTTATAATATTAGTGGGATTAGTGGGATAGTGGGATTAGATTAGGGATAATTTTGTGAAAAGCCGATTGGATCGCTTCATACTTCAAATAAGACTACAGAAGTATTTTTTTTATCTTAGCTTCCTCATAGAGGTTCTTCCCCAGGTCTACCTCAAAAAAAGGTGTTTGGGTCACTTCTCAAGCTTATACACTCATCTGCACGTTCAATTCTGAGTCACTCCACAACCTTGATTATTACTAGTTTTTACACGCGGTTTTTAGGCAGATAGGCAGCATCATAAGGAATAATTTAAACCTTGTTAAGCTTGATTATGTTCAACAGAACCAGAGTAATTGACGATTAAAGTTTTGCAGTATTTGAATTTTCACGTAAGTTCCTACCATTAGAATCACTGCTCACCCCTACTACATATTGTTCTATAAGTTGTGCCCTATCGATTCCTACCAAAAACGTAATTGGGTAGAGTCACAACCAAAGTTTATAGGATTTGAAGCTCCACCGACTGCACTAAAGTATGTATGTAATACAATTGAATATATGAAAAAGAACCTTGACGTTCGTATCTTATGTCATCATCCGAATTTCAAGGAAATTAAATGCCTTTCCTTCAATTATCAAATCATTTATTTGTAAAACGTAGGTAGGTACAATCAATGTGGCCCTAAACAAAACAGTCAGTCGTAGGACTGCACGTCAGAAATGAAAACATAACTGACACATCTGTCATCTCAGCGTGACGGCCACGCGAGTTCAGTACTTTTTTCCCGTACCAAAAGTGTCCAACGTGCCTAAAGAAGTTTTCACTTCAAAAATCTTACAGCTGACCACAGCGATACAATTCTGTCGATAGCAGGAAGTAACAATAATCAACGAGTTGGCACATGTCTTAATATTTCTCTAAACTCACTTTCAGCATTTTTCAGTTTCCGCAATTAATTTTCAGCATTTGAGCAATTTATTATCAGATCATTTCTCCTTTTGGTAAAAAATGAGGATTCGCTGTAAATTTTCAGATAATTAATTCAACATCGATTGACAGGGCTTTACAGCTTTAGAGCTTACTTGAAAAGGTTTAAACCGACAAAACATGTATGTGGGAGTGTTTATTTTTGTGCGCAATATTTTTTTTTATGAAATGAATTTTTGTGCGCAATATTTCTTTTTATGAAAATTTTTTTTTTATGAATTTTATGAAATGCAATATATTTATTTTGTTAATTGAAACTAATTCAACCGGAGAAATTCAGGGAGGGTTGGGAACCTTATGGCCTTACTTAGCAAGCCAACCCTAAAACAGTTAGTATTGTTGTCTATTACAGTGACCCTAATTTTCAAAAAAAAATTGCCTTCTTGGGTTGACATAGTACTACAAAATAAATATTAGTTAGTTACCACCGTCCAATGTCGTATTCTCACTTTTTTTGGACAAATCACACGTCGAGAAGACGCATCTGTAGAATGACTTGTAGTGCAGGGAAAACCGACCAAGTTAAAACTGCACTCAAACGTCCCCTCCACGAATGTACAAGAAGAGCTACAGTACGGGAGGAATGGCGACGGATTGTTGTGAAGTTTGCCACCACTCCTGACGTGACGATCACGACCACTCTGGCAAAAGTGTGAAGACGAAGAAGACTACTACAGAATTATATTTAGGAAGTCCTAAATATAATTCTGTAGTATTAATATAATTCATAACAGTAAAATAAGTTCTTTATAATTTACTAAAGCTACTAAGGTACCACTAAGGCATTGGACTTGCGGTCGAGGGTTTGCGGGTTTAAACTGTACTGAACACATCACGGAAGTGACCTCACTCCTAAGAGTAGTATTGAGCTTATTTCAACAAGAATGCTATTATTGTGCCACTGACGTTCTAAATAGTAAATAGCCTTAAAAACCTTTCTTAATTTAATTATCGAATATATAATAATAATAACTCCACACATCTCACACACGGCCGTCTGATCCCAAACTAGGCAGAGCCTGTACTATGGTAACCAGTCTGCTGATAAACATACTTTTATATTTCTAAATACATACTTATCTAATAGGTACCTTTAAACGAGCAATTCTTGTATATATCTATATATATATAATCTGAATCTTGGAAACGGCTCCAATGATTTTCATGAAATTTAGTGCCTATGCAGGGAGTTTCTACAAAGCTTCATACATCCGCTCTCAACGACAGCAACAGCGGAATGGCCTTGTTTCACAGCGCGCTTGAGTTTAATGCAGCGCCGTACTACGCATTCCATTTTATTTATAGTCACGCACACAGGCAGCGATCGCTTATGTAAGAAATCATGCAATGTGATTGGCTGCTTTTATAGAGACATTGTAAATATAGCGTAAGTCGTCTGATTGGTCAATGAATGTATTGTACGGAATACGATGTAAACAACTTGTGTGATCAAAACTCCAATATAACCAGCATAGATTTCATCAAACATAAGTTCGATTCCAACCTTCCCAGCTCAGCCGGTCTAGATTAAGCTACCTACCTCTCCTGCCTCCCCAGTTACCCACTTAACTACGGTGCGAAGGCTGATCACATCAGCCGGGCCGGTTTAGTAGGTACCCTGACCCCTAATCAGCCAGCTGGCACAGACATAGGATAAGTACATACGCTGCAACTCATCGGGTCAGCTACCCTTAACAGCTGATCCCCGTAAAAAAATTAAATTATTTTTGTATACGATAGAGTATTCAATGAGAAATATTATAGATTATGTAACAACTACCCATAGGAGCGGAACAGACACCATAAATCAAAATGAAACTGTGGGGACCCGTTAGTGTATAATAAAATATACTTAAACTTTGTATTGAATACTAGGTTTTTTTAAAAGCACTAGAGATATCAGGATCTGGATTATGGGGAAATGGACACGGGTTATGGAATCGTATCAATTAATAACAGTATGCAAACACGTTTTAACATCGTCCAACATACGTCAACTTCTTAGGCTTTTAGGCAGTGTGTATTTTATGTACTTAATATGTATATTTAGTTCATGGTTTGATTTATCAATCCAAATTATTATAAGATTTTTAAATTCGTTTGGAATCTTATCTCTCTCGCTCTCTCTCTCTATTTACTCTGTTTTCTCTCTTCGCACCTACCACTTTTATTTCTGCATCACCCCCAAGATTGACTGGCAGAGAATGCCTTAGGCATTAAGTCCGCCTTTGTAATCTGTGCGTGAAGTATCAATAAATAAATAAATAAAATGCATATTTAAATCCATGTTTTGTAAGTACAACCAAGAAGTGTTTACCCCGCGTTTACACTGAAGTAGTGTAAACGCGGGGTAAACACTGTTATGAAGACATCTAAAAGTCCTATCACCCCGACAGAATTCTACTACCAACATATTTATAACTTACGAGTATAATATCGCTTACAAACTGAAGTCGATATAACCTTGTTGCGCATGTTTGAATAATAATTGTAAGATGTATCTAATCCGATTATACACCCCTTTAATTTACTGAGCAGCTTAATGTTCGTTCAAATGTTTTACTTCTTGGGATACCAAAATGTCTAACAGCATCGTTATAACATTTAATCCCGTAATAAACATATGATAAAGAAAACAAATAGCTGCATCATTTACAGTAAAAAATAAATGTTGGTATAGAGAAACCGATACAAAGTAATGTATATATATTAACTTTGTCTTGACACCAACCTTATAGCATTTCTACAATACCCTAAGGTTATTGGTAGAGAATGCCCTGGGCACTAAGTCTACCATTGTACAAATTTTTTAATTAAAATAAATAATATAACTTACTAGGAGCGCCCCGCGGTTTCACCCGCGTAAGTCCCGATTCCGTGGGAATATCGGGATAAAAAGTAGCCCATGCGTTAATCCAGATCTATCTACATACTAAGTTTCATCGCAATCGGTTTAGTAGTTTTGGCGTGAAAGAGTAACAAACATCCATCCATCCATCCATTCAAACTATCACATTTATAATATTATTATAGAGTGGGGTAACTTATTTAATTAACTTACCCATGTAATGCATCAAAATGTTAAATACGTTTAGGGAATGTATACGTTTCTATCACTTCAGGGATTGTGTGTCTATGTATATATAAGTTACCACTCGTACGTGTTCGAGAACTGTTCATACACTTTGGAAAGTTCTTTGTTGTATTTATTAAAAGGTTACAAATTTGGTTAAACAGTTAAAAGACTAGAGTTTAGGCAGATGACACGATGGACGATTCGGCCTATATGGAGCAACTGAGCTGCCTCGCCAACGCTTACGTAGATACATATTACAAAGTGCACTTTGTAATAAGCTTTTTGAGAGTGCTTATTTAGCGCTACAGCTGTGTGCCTACAAACGCTTAAACCACAGGTTAACTAAGTAATTGATTAAAATATGTCGATGGATCGTCATCACTCCACTAAAAGTTATATTTACCAAGAGGTCGTACGCACAGCCTAATATAAACTTAATTACTACACGTAAGAGCTTTTATTTCTCAAGAAGCTGTACGGTTGCATAAAACCGTTACAGTGCACGCCGCACGTCACCCCGAGTAGCTAATACGGCTATTGCAATGTTTAGCAGTGGCTAATACTTTAAGAAAACATTTCAAAATCAAACAAATAAATAGTACACACATTATAGAGTAAGAGCCCGTGAACCCCAGACCTTCGTTATTTTATAAAAGCTGAAAGTTTGTCAGCGCATGCTCCCAACACAGGTAAGAACGATGGACCATTATGAAGTTTGGGTTGCCCTGGCTTTGGCACTTAAACGGTACTAAAGGTGTGTAAAATACCGATCTAACTTCATTAAATAATAAAGTGCGATATTTTGGTATTATCTTTAGAAAATTATTAAAAATCACATTATTCATTGCCAGACACTTAACATCCTGGCAACCCCTAGCCAGACACCCTTAATGTTCATGAAATTATAATTTTACTTACGTTATAGTATAAAAGCTGATTTTTATATATAATACTTGAGTAATAAGTCAATGATGTTTCCTCATTAGCCAGACATTTTTGAAACTTCCAACCCCTTGCCAGACAAGCATGTAGGATAGCTGTAGGCGCGAGGCAGTATATATATGGGTAGGTGCGAGTGAGATGGCGAGTTAAGTCTACCGCGATTCCTCACTGCGCAGTTGTTATTTAAATGTGAATTAATTTTAAAATTGCGAAAAAAACATAACCTAGAATATAGTGACATCATTCTTCCGGCTCGACTCAAAACCGGCAGTGAAACAATGCTTGCATTGCTTTTCGCTGCGTGAGTGAGGTTACCGGGGGCCCTAACCCTTCCCTCTCCCCTATTCCCGTCCTTTCCTCCCCTGTAATCCCCCTCTCTCCTATTCCCACTCTCCGCCCGCTCCCCCTCTTCCCCTACTTCCACCTTAAAGGGCGGCAACGCACTTGTGACTCTTGAGTTACAGGTGCCCATGGGCGGTGGTAGTCATTTACCATCAGGTGACCCGTGTGCTCGTTTGCCCCCTATAAAAAAAAAAAAACGTCTGGCTAATGAGGAAACATCATTTACTGCACGGATGGCGCATGGTTTAAGTGGTCACCTCGCCACTACGCCGCGCCGAGTGTTGTGGGTTCGAATTCCACACGGGACAAAAATTTGTGTGATCCACAAATAGTTGTCCCGAGTCTGGGTGTTCTTTGTGTCCGTTGTTTAAATGTTTGTGAAGCCCCCCGCGACACAGGAATATTCCTAATGCGGGAGTTGTCTTTTTTAAACAAAAAAAAAAAACAAAACAAAAAAAAAACAAAGTTATTACTCAAGTATTATATATAAAAATCAGCTTTTATACTATAACGTAAGTAAAATTATAATTTCATGAACATTAAGGATGTCTGGCAAGGGGTTGCCAGGATGTTAAGTGTCTGGTAATGAATAATGTGATTATTAAAAATATTTTGAAGATAATACCAAAAAATCGCACTTTATTATTTGATGAAGTTAGATCGGTATTTTCCACACCTTTAGTACCGTTTACCTGCCCAAGCCAGGGCAACCCAAACATCATAATGGTCCATCGTTCTTACCTGTGTTGGGAGCATGCGCTGACAAACTTTCAGCTTTTATAAAATAACGAAGGTCTGGAGTTCACGGGCTCTTAGACCATTATCTATTATCATTTGGCTTGTTATCAATCGGGAACGTTTTTCTTCTGGATAAAAGATACCCTATGCAACTTTCCGTATTTAACAACGTGTATCTAAAACTTGGGATCAGACGGCCGTGTGTGAGATGTGTAGAGTTATTATTATTTCGTGATGATAGATTGAGTAGTTTGGCGTGAATGCGTAACACAAACGTAAATACAAACAAACGCACAATAATAATCTAGCTGTTGCCCTTGACTTTGTTCTTGTAGAAATTTTGGTGAAATCTATCATATGGGAATAGCACATTTTGCTGGGAGCCTATGTGGTATTCCAGACTTTAATCTATCTCTGTGCAAAATTTTATCCAGATCCGTTTAGCCGTTTTTGCGTGAAAGAGTAACAAACATACATCCATCGTTTGCATCCCATAAAAAATACAAAAAAAAAAGGTACGGATATATACTAAAACTTGTTTATAAAAAGAAAGAAAAGACAAAGCCCAGCGAAGAGTGACGGCATTTACCTGATTAATAAAATACCTCATGAAATGAGCCTCGTTTAAATAGTAAATATGACATAAAATAAAACGAGATTTTCAATTTTTCTGCGCTATGTTAATAGAACAGAGAAACGATCTGTATAATTACCCTGGAGATTAGAAGTGCCTCTTAATTTACGAGTATTCTCGGATAACAAATGGAAGCTCATTTTCTGTAGTTAATAGATACGAGATTTATTTGCTGTCGACAAACAGAATTTAGTAAATTGATTTGTCTTCTGAAAATTAACAAGTTGTATAAGAACGACTAGCCGACCCCCGCAACTTCGTCAGCGTTTGTAACTTTCCCCGTTTTTGCAATATTTTTCTTTGATGCTCCGCTCCTATTGGTTGTAGCGTGATGTTATATAGCCTATAGCCTTCCTCGATAAATGGGCTATCTAACACTAAAATAATTTTTCAATTCCAACCAGTAGTTCCTGAGAGTAGTTCAACCAAACAAACAAGCCGTTCAGCTTTATAATATTAATATATATATACTTATATATATATATATATATATATATATATATACTTGTTCAGTTTAACGTTACTATCGCATCTATCTGTCTGTTACGTTTCATGGATTTTGGTATAGAGATAGATAGGACCTTGGAAAAGGACATAGACAACTTACAATACAATAAAACTTGAAGGTGGGCTCAGACTTGTTACCCCAACTTCTAAATGGATGTGAATTAAATAGCGATCTAGGAGCGAGTTGAACATCCTTATATTCAACTTGCTCGTATTTCGTGGAGAAAGACAAGCGCATCGCTAACCCCTATTTGCATTACAATTGTTGTCTTTCTCAGTTGTTGATTTTGAGTTATAAAGATAAGACCTAATTCAACGCATAGCGGTAAATTTCCTTTCCCGAGCAATACTATGCGACAGAATATAATCATATTTAATATTTAATCATTCATTACATGTTAAATTTATTTTTAGTTCAAGAAAAGAACTCTTCACGACCTCTTTCGTATTGATTTTTTGAGAATTACCTAACCCCCTTTTTATTTGAGTAACAGTTTCAGTTTAAATTTGGTGAGATTGAATGAAATCTCAATGAACCATATTATTATATGTATAGACTAGACACCTCACGAAATAACGAAAAATAATGAGTTTGAAATTTAATTCGTTTGAAATATTAAAGATATTTTGAACAGCCTCGTCGGAAAGAAATGTAACTTTAACAAAATATAATACTCTTACAGGAGTACAACCAAATTTTGTTTAGTTATTATGAACATCACTTAAGAAGGTTATTCTAATCCCATTTTTGATTAATCATTTTGAGCTCCACTTCAGACGTTAAATTGTTTGTAGTGAGGTTTATGGTAAAAAACCGCGTCATCACTTATCATTATAAAAGTCCCTCCCGCTCAGTCGTCGTTGCATTCTAGCAAGCGACCGGATCGTTTATCATACACGTGGCTTTAAAGTTAAAGCTCATTTTATAGCTACTTAATATAGAAGAGGCGTGTCTTTGTATAGTATAATTATGGTACTCTACTAAGATGACATACGAACCCAGGTCCATCTGCGTACGTGTTACGTTATACTTCTTGTACACTGACTCAAGGAGCTCTGGCAACCTTCACACTTAATTGTTTTCTTTTAGGTAGATTTCGAAGAAATTCTACCTATTGGTTTTGTACCAGTTGTCGAGTTTTCCAAAAAATTATTCACAGGAGGTCTAGTTATGATCCTTAGACCCCAAAACAACCGCCAGTTAAAAAGTATATATATATGAATATATGTATGTATGTACCTCAATTTTACCGGCACGATAGAGGTCGCAATTGAAAGCAATTGGGGCCAATTGCTTTCAAACTTGGACAACAAATCAACAGGGCAAAAATTAAGGTTCAGCTCGTGAATATTCCCCCAAAGGAGGTGGCAGATTTTCAAAAAAATTTAAACACACGAAATTTACCTCTGCGGGCCTGCTGCGGGCTTGGTTTTTTTTGGGACCCTTATAGGATCACTTTGTTATCACTTCTGTCGGGCGTCCCGAGACGCACACGTTTTTTTCTTATATCATATTATTATAATATAATATTCAATGTGATTTCTTGGAGCAGTAAATGTCGTAAATATTTTAACACACATTTTGCTTTTATATTCATGCACAATATTTATTCGTTTCGTTCGTTTATTTAATCTTAAAGATTTTTGGTTTAATATCGGTTTCTGCTATTTATGGAAAACTAAATTATCATTAAAGCTACGTTTCCGTATTCACTACCGGACTCCGGACAATTCATTATCCATAATTAAAAAAAGGTAAATATTTTTTTAATAATTCAAGATGTTATCAATAAGACGTATCTTACTAACATAATAAAACGAAAGTTTGTGAGAATGGATGGATGAATGTTTGTTACTCTTCCACGCAAAAACGACTGAGCGGATCTGGATGAAATTTTTCACAAAGATAGACTATAGTCTGGAATAGCACATAGGCTATTTATATCCCGGAAACATGTACGGTTCCCAAGGGATAGATTTCACCAAAATTTACATGCGAACGAATTCGCGGGCAACATCTAGTAGTTTATATGTACAATGTACTTATACACACACACACACACACACACACACACACACACACACACACACACACACACACACACACACACACACACACACACACATTACTATTTTATATCTTACCGTGGGTACTAGAGTTCAATGTGACACTACGCATTAAGCAGGATAATATTACTCTGTAAGATATTTTTTTTTTTGTTGTGTTAATGTAAGTGTTAATGACCATTGTTTTAGAAAATAAACATTTATTATTATATTATTATTATAGATCTTGAAAAATAAAAAATTAACAATTAATTCGTGGCGTGACTTAAATTTCTTCTTAACTAATTTTATCTACTATAGAATGAACCTGGTGTGTATGTGTATACTGTCTTTTTTAAGCGTTAATTTATTTGCATCTTTCGAAAATATTTTGTAAAATCTTGTTTCTTCTTACAACCATGCTATATAGTAAGATAATGAGTGATTTTAAACCTCCCTAATCAAAATTACAACTGCCTTGAAATTACTTAATTCTACAATACAATACTCTTTATTGTACACCATGAGGAATAATCTTAAACAAAAAAAGATAATGATGCAAACGGCGGTCTTATCGCTAGTTGCGATTTCTTACAGACAACCTTTAGATGGACAGATGCAATGGATAAATATATTATATGTTAGGTAATTTAAGCCTGGTTTGTTTTAAGTAGTTGTTTTAACATTTTTTTACAGCTGGAGCAACTTCTACAGTTTATTATACAAAATACGGATATATGATAACCAAGTGCTAGTCAGCAGTAGATATAATCATGTGGAGCAAAAATTAATAACATCGTTCCAATAGCTAGGTAATAATTTTAAGGAAAATGAATTATGACAGCAGATAATAATTCATGATGACAGCAATTTCCAAGGGCCTATTAATATATGTTACATAAAAGCAAGACCTACGTTCCAATCTAATAAAATATCATTGAAAAGGGCGAGCTGATATTTTAATGAACAATGAATCCTACAACCTTGTAAGAAATGGTTATGTCAACCGCGATCACAAGAATGTATTTGATAAAATAGATAATTGTTTTAGTCATATGCTCAAAACGAGGGAAGTTTTCAATGGATTCAGAACACGCCTGTCAAATGCCATTTATGTTCGATTAACGTTTTACCATTTCAGTTCAATTTCAACGTAAATTATGAATGTGGATACCTTAATAACAAACCAGACAACTTTACTTCTTGTTGTAATAAAAAGGTGTGAAGTATTGTAAATTAATTTTACAGATTTTTCGATAAGTAGTCATTATAAAGAAAAGTTTTAATTTCCTCCTGAAAAATTTACCGAAATGGGGTTAACGAGATAACAGTCCCGGATAGACATTTTTGGGCGACGGCGATAGGCAGACGGTGAGTCAAAAAGACAATCAATTTTTTAATTCTATTGAAATTACAAAAACAATATTCATTGTTTCAGCTTTAAAAGTTCTAAAGACTACTACACTAAAAGTATTTATTATTTCAGCTTAAAAACTCTAAAGATCTCGCTTGGGCCGAAATAAAACCTGGTAAATTAAGCCTTAAAACTTTGTATATATATTCTATATGCATTGTATACATTTTAAACAATAATAAATAAATACAGCAAACGACGCCAGCTGCATTTCCAACATCGTAAAATCACCGTTGAAATGCTCGACGGCACTAGCACATATGCACATGTGTAAAATATCGTATACTGCGAGGACTGTCGTATAATGTGTTCAACTATTTCGTCCCCTAATATTCTATTCTCGTTTCCAAAAATGACAACATGGCGTCTGTATTTCACGACACGAAGTTTAATTGGATTTATGACCTAAGTCTTTCATGTTTTATCAGCTTTTGCTATATTATTTTCTTAGGCAAATGCATTTTTTTAAATGCCAAAAGCGAATTTTGTGCTCGGCCTTTCACGTGTCCAAGACAGTCCCGTAACAATTTCTGTGACTAACTATTAAACTTTCGCGTTCTATGATATAATATTAACTACGTATTTACGGGAATTAACGCGATCACGAAAAGGCATTACATACCTCTGAACTGCCTGACGTTTCGACCAAGTTGCACTGGCCGTGGTCACAGGCTGAGTCGCTGATACGTAGATAATATTAAATTTCTGTGGCGTTAAACTGTAGGGGCTTGTTTTTGTTTAGGTCACATAGTTGGTATAAAACAAGCACAAGGATTGCCTGATGGTAACTAATTATCCGTGCCTGTAGGTTTATCCTATAACGGATCTCTGGTGACAATACTTACCAAAAAAAAACATTAGAGCGGTGGTGTTATACTTAGTATTCTGTTTATAACCCTCGACGCAAAAAGGAAGGGTGTTATAACGGATCGACCGATTTAGATTTAGTTTCTTTTGTTTGATCAATAATGTTCTTAGCTATAATTCAAGAAAATCTGTTCAGTTTTTTAAAGATAATCAGCTCTTTTTTGTAATCGTTGAAGTAATTTTGAGTTGGTTGTATTTTAATGTTTTTATTCATGCTTGTTCTATTTTTAAAAGGACTTTAACACTTCGTGCACCTTTGGCCCATCACACCCTTATTAAATATGTGTTTATAAATGTAAACGACATATTTAAGACGTGTAGTATGTAGTTAAGAGCTAGGGTTACCACCCGCACTATATTTTGATCAATTGACTTGCCTGTTGGTCTAGTGGTTAGTGACCCTGACTGCTGAGCCAGAGGTCGTGGTTCGATTCCCATGTGAGTCTGGGTGTTCTTTGTGTCCGTTGTTTGTACGTTTGTAAAGTCCCCCGCGACACAGGAGTAAATCCTAATGCGGGAGTTGTCTTTTATTAAAAAAAAAAAAAAGTACTATATATATTATAGAACAATAATGTCGTACGAAAAATACTAATATCATTGCTAACTCAACTGTCGCCATTTTAACTGAAACTAGAACTGTTTGTAACGCTTTCACGCCTTAACTACTCAACCGATCACCATGAAGTTTCGTCTGTTCGTTTTTTTCCAACTACTATTTATATCCATTTTCAGATTTTTCTAATAGTACTATATTTTTGGCAAGTTTTAAAAAAATACTATATTTTTCCCAAAAAAAGGTAGCAACCCTTACTCAGAGCCTTCAGAGGTACTTTACCAGTCCCAGTAGTTGTTTCCTACTCCATCAGGGATTAGCTGTATTTCCAGATTTTTCTAAAAGTACTATATATTTGGCAAGGTTTAAAAAAATACTATATTTTTCCCAAAAAAAAGGTAGCAACCCTTACTCAGAGCCCTCAGAGGTACTTAACCAGTCCCAGTAGTTGTTTCCTATTCCATCAGGGATTAGCTGTATCCTAAATTCTGGTAAACTATCTAGACCTACTTCAATTACATAATTAGTGCGGTACCTGGCAGCGACGTGACAAGTCTGTTTACTCCGTGATAAGGGTATTATTAGGCCTAAAACTAGTTAAACTGCTTATACGGCCATATATATCTTTATTAATGAATACTACTTACTCGTCTGACTGACTTATAGACTCCGTGGTATAAGTTTGCGCTTATTATGTTTATCTGCAATAGTCCTAGTTTTGATTCGGTTTGGGTTAGACAAATTTTTATTGCATTTTTCATCTAGAACAAAGTACCTGGTATACAGCAAAAGCCACATCTCCAATAAGAGATATGGCTTTTGCTATAAGTACACCACTTAATAAAGTGTCACCAAGAATATACTTGGTGAAATATGGGGATAATACAATTCTGTCTACCACGTCGAGCAAATACAGACGTAAATATATATTAGGACTCAGTGGCATTTAGTGCAGTGTCATAATAATAATAATATGTCCCTTTATTGTACACCAAAATCATTTGAAAGAGTAGGAGCACAGTAGTGAATGTTAAAAGAACGTCACATTTCGCAGCTTCATAAACACAAAATTGGCATGGGATTAATCACGGAGTAAGTAATTCGCTTAAAATTGATTATTGTCAGCTTTGAGGTGAATTTCGACAGAATTTATAACCAATGTCATTGATTGACAAGCATTCCATTTCCCCTTTGATGTGTTTAGACGTGTATAGTTTCAATTAATTAGAAATCAGAGGTAATGTGATCGTGTATTAACACAATGTCAGTTGAGAGAGGTACTGTCAATATTACTCTTAGATACTCGTATTGCACGAACAGAAACATTGATTACCCGCCCCGGCTTCGCACAGGTAGTAGAGACTGTACACATTGTACACCAATGTACACAAAAAATTATACATCTAAACCTTCCTCATGAATCACTCTGTCTATTGATGAAAATCACATGAAAATTCATGTAGTACTTTTTCAGTTTATCGCGAACAAACACTCAGACAGACACGGCGGCGGCGGGGGACTTTGTTCTGTAATATGTAGTGATTTTGATTACATTCAATGTAACCAAGTATATTCTCTCCATTATTTCAATTTAGAAGACGTATACATTAAATTATTATAGTTCATTTAAATAAATAATGTTATTTGAATATTTTAACAGTCTTCAATAAAAATAGATGTTCTCTATTTTTCTAATATTTTGTTGTAGAATTACATTTATTCAGAGATAATTTTAAACGACTTATTAGATAGAAAATACCTGAGGGGTAGTCTAATATTTACTATACTATCTGTGTCCCGCGGTTTCTCCCGCGTAAGTCCTGTTTAAGTGGGAATATCGGGATAAAAATTGTTAATTTTATACCTACCTATGATCCACAATAAAGAATACCATTACTATTAAAAAAAAAAGTAGCCTATGTGTTAATTCAGGTGTCTAGCTATCTACATACCAGGTTTCATAGCAATCGTGTCAGTAGTTTTTGCGTGAACGAGCAACAAACATCCATACATCCTCACAAATGGATATACAGAGCGTTATGTGTAGCCGACAAATAGTTGATTTGCTTAATAAAAAAAAATTATTACGTCGGAAAATGCTTTTTCTGGTGAAGGTGCATATTGCTACACAATATTTTATGAAATTTCATGTCAAGTTCAATGTTTTTTTTATACAGACATAGACATAATCAAAAAGTTTAAGACATTCTATCAACATCCTTTATCAAAGTGAATTCAGTTCAATTCGTCAGATTCTAAACGAGATTTCAGTATTAAAAGCACATGACAGTCATTCATTCATTAATATTTATTTGGAGCCTCGAAATTCCACACCCGGCCACGGTCACTCTTCAAATCTCTTGTCATTCTTCTTTTTTCAGTCTATCATTTTAAGTTCAAATAAGAATATATACAACTCACATGCGTATTGGTAGGTTGCGATGTCTTAATAAAAGCTGTTCCCAGATCCCTCCTATTTAAGGCGCAGTACGGCACACCGTATGGTTTTAGTCGGTTCGATTCTGACACACCGCCCCACCGAAAACCCCGGTTTGGTGACGGCCCGAGGGGTTTTGACACGCACAAAAAAAAAAAAAAAGGTCCTTACCAAAGTAAATCTTTGGTAGGCTTACTTCAATATTTAACAACTCAATGATTTACTTTCAGTACGTTGGATATCCAACAATAAATCGCTTTGTCACGAACGCCGTAATTCTCAGAAACCATTATCCCCAACTCCAGGTGGCTTGTGGTTAATATTACACGTGTAGGCATTAGTAGTGTCTAACAAGACCCATCTGTCCCATGTCACAATGGGCATTTACCTACATCGCAAGAGGCCTTTCAAAAGTATGCTTTTCTCCAATATGAAGATCAAAAGAGGACATCGATATGTCAATCTGCTTAGTATCATAGAAAATTTTGCCAAAGTTTATAATAATAATTAATATTACCTATTTAATCTTAACTAATATTAAAAAAATGAATGTGAGATTGTTTGTTACACGTAACTTTGCTTACACGTTGTCGAGGGTACACAAAAGAACAAAGAGATCTTAAGAGAGAGAAAGAGACAAAAATAACTGCTCCTGAAGGGTAGTGATATTTAATGACAAAATCTGAATTAGTGCGAGCGAAGCCCCTGGTGAAACCTAATATTATAAACGAAGAAGTTCCATCATTGTCAACCCACCAAAAAGTCCAACTAAACGCTTTGACAGCTCCTTTTTCGAGTTGCCAAAGTATGGAATGAAATACTTGCGTTTATTTTTCCAAACAAATTTTATCCTGGAACGTTTAAAATTAGACTACCGTTCAAAGTTGTAAAACTGTATTAATGTGTCCCAGCTTGGTCTGCTAATACGCCTGTTTTATCACCTACACAAGGAGTAGACAAGCATTAGGGGTATTGGAAACTGGTTAATGGTGTACTGTGAACTGTTATTAGAATTATAACTTATGTTACACCATGGAGTGCGGTATAATCCTAACTAATATTATATATGCTCAAGTGAGTTTGTTTGTTTGTTTCATCAATCGATCATCATGAAGTTTTGCATAACACAACGTAGGGTCCAGAAAAGACAGCACAGTTCCTAGATAGGGAAAGAAAAATAACTTTACGCGACCAAAGCCGTCACCAAAAACCGCAAATGACTATCTATAATGACTGTGTATATTATGAATTTAAAGGTAGAAAAGTCTTTAAGAACACCAAAGAATGTTGTTTATGTACAAACGCCAAGCGTACAAGGTGAACTAGAGCTGTGGTTGTTCGAACATCAGACAGAATCGAAAAACGAACATATCACTGCAAAATAATAATACTTATAACTAGAGATCGGATAATTGGATCCATATTTACCTAAAGTTATTTTTTGGATAGCAAATTATGGAAGCGGCTTCTAAGTATATTTTTATTTAAAATAAAATCCCGGGATTCCGGGATCGCATAACTAATCGGATGTATATTTACTTTAAGTTAATTCTTTTTAAGTTAAGGTGTTTCCCATTCGAGTATGTACGTATGTAAGGTGTAAGAGAAATGGTGGTGTGGTAAATAAGAAAACATAAATTAATATAAACTTATTTATTCATTACTTCACATAATATTTTTATGTTGTACACACAGAAACTACATAGAAGAGAAATGAAAGATAGAAAAGTTGTACATGGGCACTTTGGGCAATATACATAAATAATTGTCATTCAAGAATTAATGTTGCTCAAGCTATTGTGTTGTTTTCTTTACAAGTAGCCATGACATGCACTTCTTACATAGCTAATATGAAGAAAATAAAAACTTAAAACTAGCACATTTTATATTTCACTTTTAAAGTGGCAGCGAGATAAATGTGGAGAGATTTGAAAGAGGCCTATATATATGCTCAGCATTGGGTGGCTAAAGATTGAAGAAGAAAGATTACCCCAGTGACAATATCTTTAATCACTATCTATGTCTATGGTTCGGTCACTGAAATCTGTCATTTCTGTATCTGTTTGCGTTGAACATGATGGTGTTACGTCTGGTTCTACTGACTGTTCAAAAGTTCTTAATTTAGGATTATTCAGAGAATTGTAGTGTACGATAATAATTTTCTCGAGGTTATCATTTGTTAGTCTATTTCTTTTCATATTAAGGATCCACTTGTAGGTTGAAAAGGATCTCTCCACGTCTACAGAAGTAAGTGGCGCAAATTTGTAAATACTAGAGTCATTTTCTTTATTACATGTTTCACTTATTTCCCTAAGAACATCAAAATCAGGGTTTCTATCTATAAGTTGCTCCATTTTGTTGATAAACGTATTGTTTGATGTCTGGTTTAAAATGAATCTTACGTCGTCAAATATTTCGAATGTTTCTATTATCAGCAGGTCACATTTTTCTAATTTTACTATTGCAATACGTAAAATTTCGAAATACTCATATATATACTCTAAATCATTCTTAAAATTAGGTTTAGTTAGTACTTCCCTAACATTTCTAATAGATATGGCTTCGTTGATATCCAATAAAGCTACAACACTCGATATTTTGTCCAAATGTTTGGCATAGTAAAATGCCACCTCTAACCATGTTCCCCACCTAGTGATAACTGGCTCTGGAGGCAAAGGTAAATTTAGATGTTGTTCGTTTAAAATTCGTACTCTGTTGGAAGCTTTTTTTTTTTTTTGACATCATTAATTAGAGTGTCTACATCGCCGTAGCTTAAACGTATTGTCTCTGTTAATCTGTGCAAGGCGTGAGCCAAACACGTAAAATGTTTTATATTGGGAAATGTATTTTTTAATATTTTCCCAGCCAGTAACATATATGCTACGCTGTCGCTACACAACATTAAGACGTCTTGCACTTTATTGTTGAATTGGTCCCCCATAAGTTTTTTAGACATTTAATCACAAACTAGGACACAGTACGACCGTTGACCACTTCTAAAGTTTGACAATTTAACAAGTAAATTCGTCCCGATGAGTTTTTATTTAATGGTTTGACTTATTTACAACATTTCGTCCCAGAAAGTCAGTGGTTTCCTCTAAAGATCCGTTTCTTATTGTTTTGTACTTCACTGTGGATAAATTTCATTTTATCTTCATAAACATGGCCCAAGTATTTCTTCCTTAACAAAGACTCACTTGGAATGGTTCTTTCTTGATTTTTATAGTTGCACATGTATTTAAAAAATAAAAACACGATAATTGGGGTTTTCAACTTTTGACCACGGTATGTTGCACGTAATGAGAAAATGAATCAAGTCAATATAAAACTCATTTGGCGATGCTGCCTGAATTCCTCGATGTTTTTGTGATTTTAGATGCCGATTCAAAATGGTTTTCTTCGCTTTTAATGTTGTTTCACATTTCGTACAGCTTATAGTTCCCGTTGATGGGTCGTAAAACATCTCTGGGTGATTTCGTAGCCAGGACTGAGCAATGTCTTCTCTTTGAGTTAAATCCGCCATCATGGTAGCGAATAATACCTGTGAAGTAAAAAAGATCATAATTTGATGGTTTGAGTTTGAGGAAGAGATGAGTCGAAATTATAGATATAAGGCCGGTTTAAAACCAATTAAACCAATTCGTTTAAAACGAAAAAAACCGTTTAAAACCGAAATAAACCATTTTTCTTTATCATTTAAAACAGTTGGTGTTGATGACTATGTTTTTCTTCATTATAAGTACATTTTCTTGATTTTACCGAGGAGAGGTAGGGATATGACGGAGTACCTATAAACTATGTAAAGATTTTTTATATGTGTGATAAATTGATATACTTATCGTGTTTAGTTCTAGTTGGTCCGTCCGACCAAGCGTAGGTTCTACCTACCTAAGTTATAATAACTCTATTGATAAGTTAAAAACTCTGTGTTAGTAAATAAACATTTTTTTCATTGTTTTCAAACGATATAAATATAATCAATTTGATTTGGTTTAAAACCAAACTCACAATCTCGCACTCTCGTTGACGTCGTCACGAAGACCTTGAAAACATAACGTTGTCTCTTTCATGCGCAAGTAAAACGGACGGCATTGTGTTAATGATGTCTTCTAATCTAGTGTGTGTAATGTAATAAATAAGTATAGGTAGGTATACCTACATACTTAAGTTTTCGTGTAATAGGTAATGTAGGTAGGTACTTTCTATTGATTTTCTATAAACTAATTAAAACAAAACATGACGCCAGGTGACCAGAAATTGCACACAATGAAGTTTAAAACACAGTTCTTTTATTTTTGTAGGCGAGTTTTCAACCGTTTAAAACAATTTATTTGGGATTTAAAACGGCAACATTTTATTTAAAACGTTTTAAATCGGTTGTTTTATATCTATAGTCGAAATACAGTATCAGATAACCAAACAACACAGCCCATTGTTTTAAAACTACCTGATATACAGCAAATCTGTTTAAACAATAGTCCCTTAATACAACAGTCGACCAATCAGAGAGCAGAACATGTTACTATCTGGCGAAACTACCATTACTCAGGTACATTTGACTTTACTACGAGTTATTTATTATATTATACATATTTCTATAGTCAAAATCTGTTTTCCAGCTTTATTCAAATAGGTACAATGTTTTTAAATGATTTTGTAAAAAGAAATAATTCTTACCTTGTTAATAAAAGAAATAAGAGGTCCAAGCCGCAGAGCAGGTAAATCCAGGATTCGTGGCACAAAAGTCGTCGTTTCAAGTAAAACAAAAATCCAAATCACGATGCAAATCAGAAACCGTTATTCAATAGCCAAGTAAGTAATCGTAGAAATGAGAAAAACTTAAGAAACACACCCGAACGCATAGCAAGCACAGCGACGAATGCAGTTGTCGCGTCGCTACTTTCGCACAAGCAAGTATAATTTGCCGTCTCACTCGAACTCTTACAAAATGCTTACATTTCCTGGAGTTTAATAGGCCCGATTTGACACTTGTTACAACGTAATAAGGTTGTTTTTGCTTCGTCAAAAATCACTGACAATAAAAGTAGGGAAAAGCAACCATTATACATTGTAACAGAGCAAGTGTCAAACTGGGGTTTATTACATCTCACGGAGTATAGGTACACTTAAATTTGAATTTCCCGGAATCGCGGGATTCTTTCGATAAAAAAGTGCTTTCCATAATAGCCAACATCTCAACTTTAGGTAAATATGAATCCGAATATCCGATCTCTGCTACCTACGTGAAGCGGTTAAAATCAACAGATTCATTTAAAAAACTTTAACCGCGAATAATGTTTGTCAATATTTTAGAATCCTCTCATTAGATAATGCAATCAAGAAGAAATATTACCGCGATTAAGCCCCGATTTAAACTTCTAATATACTTACGACTCCCGAAAGTTTAAAATAAATAAGAGATAAACTAATTACTTCGGGACATTTTGACTTGATATATTTACAGAAAACCCCGACAAATTTTTGGGGTATTAGCGATAAAGCTGTACCTTGTACTACTTCCATGGTCATAATATTGACAGCCTCTATTGTCAGTTCTGCGATAGAACTGCGTCCAGGCTTGACTGACTGGACTGCGTCCAGAATTGACAAAGTTCATCAAACATTTTATTTCCTATAATATATTTTAGAACTTCTTCCAAGGAACTTACATAATTACACATAATATACATATACATAGACATAATTCACCATATTGACAAAATTAGTGACAATATATAACTCGCTAATGGAATGGAAAAATCGCAGGGGTGAATGTAATCGACAAGTCTTAAACGCATCACAGTGACCTTAATATGCCATAGGAGATGATTTACGACTGTGCAAGTATGACATAGGTGTAATGCTCCGGTCGGGGCACGAACTCAATAATGTTCAAGATTCAATATAATTCGATATGATGATGAGTACGCTTGAGGTTATCAATGAATAGTGAAGTGTAATATTGAGAAGATATGATATATTAGAGTGCCTCCTGTACACAGAAGCCTATTACTAAACATATAGATGTATTTAAAAATATATATTTATATTAGTTTGTTCAAAAACCAATCAATCAAAATTTTCTGATAGTTCATTATCAATTGCTTTGGCTTGTATTTTTATATAGGGCCTAGTATAGTGGAATATCAATTTAACCTAAAAAGCGTATAGCACTTTGTTAGAAGACCTCAAAGCTTGATATTGTATAATCCCATTATTAGTAAACATCTACAGTCCTAGACAGTCCTAATTCAATATGCCAACGGCAACTGAGCTAATAACTAAGTTAGGATTCGGTTTTGTGAGACTCTTTGAGCCATGTGTACCATATGTACGTAACTAGCCAGGGAGCAGGGAACTGAGTCACAGTACTTAGAAATTATAACAATTTTTAACTATTAATACAATGATTTCATAAGAGAGAGACGGTGGGTACGTGAATGTCCAGTTATTTGTGTGTGGACAGGGTGTGTTATTCATGTCAGCCCCCTCACAAATGAAATATCAGCTTTTTCGGTTAATTTTCACGTTCAATTTGTCTTTCAAAATAAGATTTGTGTATTTAAAATCGAGAATTTATGTCACGGTTTTCACGATATAAAGTTAGCGCTTTAGTTCATTTACGTACTACCTTTCTGTAACATTAACATAGATAGATATGGAGACGTGTCATTACTGTATGTTCTTTCCGTTTTTGATGTTCAACCGGTACCAGGGCTAGATCACTGGCTCGAGGTCGCGTTTTATATACCTACGAATATAGCTTGCCGTCCACGGCATTACTGTCAGTAGGGAGGACAAAGCGTAGGTGAGAGCACGTATGACGTACGGCAAGACGATATTCTCGGTAAACGAAAACAAAATGGGAAATAAAACTTATTGTGCAGTGGACGGATGTAACAGCAAGAAAACAAATAAAAAAAAATCGTTTTTTGCATTGCCGGAAGAAGAAGAAAGGTAACTGTTTTGTTACTGCTAAATATATTTATTACGTAAAATTGCGTTATTGCTAGATGTTAGTGATGTTTTTTTAAATAAGTTGCAAAAGTGATTTTCGTTATTACTTATTATGTAAACATAATTTAAAAAATACTTAGGAGTTTATTCTTTGTAAAAGCTCGCAGATGACAGGTTTTTTTTCCGACTTACTTAACATTTATCGTTATATTTTGGCCAATATGCACAATATCTTCATAAATTATAGCCTATGTGTTATTCTGATATATAAAATATATTATTGTAAAGTTTCATTAAAATCCATAAAGTACTTTTTGCGTGAAAGAATAACAAACATCCATACATCCATACATCCATACATCCTCACAAACTTTCACGTTTATAATATTAGTAGGAGTAGGATATATAGGTACACTAATTCATACACTGCAAATGTAACTTTATAATTCTATATATTTATATGGGATCACAGTTATTTATGCAGTTGGTGTATCCAGAAAACTGGACCGAAATTACAAAATATTTTAGTTTTTCCTTGATTTATACACTAAACACTAACTGTATTCTAAATTTAAAGCTGCTATGCCTGCTAGAAGTGCCTTAGAGTTTTGATGATCGGTCAGTCAGTCAGTGACTTACAAAATTAAGAAACTTTGACTAGTTATAATTCTTAAGCTACTGGTTCAAATTGAATGAAATTTGAAATATACCGTGTTTATACAATGCCTGCTTGGTTACTGAAAATTCAGGCTTCTAGTTTTATCCACAACCAAGTTATAGGGGGTCGAAAATGGCCTGAACTGCTTCGAGAAAAGGATAGTACGGCCGTGCCGCTTTTGTGCTCAACTTGGCGGGGGCACTGCCGTGCCCCTAGATTAAAGTTATTTCCCCGATTTAGACTATTTGCAACAATTAAGTTTAGTAATAGAGAATTCAGAGAAGGAAATAAAGCGTTTTATCACTTTATAAAATGAAACATATTTGATTTTCAAATAAATAAATGTGTAAATATTTCTTCTGGTTCTCATTCGGATTAGTATATTATGTTTTGGACCAAGTAACTAAAATAGCATTATGGATAATGTCCAGACCGTTTTAAAATACCCAATATGAGTAGTCAATATAATAATAAATAATCAAATTGACCGGGCTGTATGAATAATGTGCCCCACTTGATTTTTGAATATTCGATTTATTATCCATTTCGATGGCCGATCACTTGATATTCGATTATTCGGCATTGGATTTGGCATAGTACACCTCATTACAATATATGTAAATGTGTTACTATCAAAAGGTTTAAGAGTATTTTAATTACTTATAAAAATTAAAGATATAAATTTCATAGGGAGATTTAATTTTATTTATCACTATATAAAACTCAATAAATGTGATTATCAAATAAACAATCTATTTTATTATTTGTGTATTTTGTACAACCCTAGAGTTGCCGGCAGTGCGCTTACACACACAGACGAAGGTCGCGCGGCGGGCAAGATATTCTCAACTTTCGAAAGGCGTAAATAAGATATATTTCTGGTCGCGGCTGACGCAAAGTATTGTCATTTAAATTTTGTAGGCTATTATAACGTTGGTATTTTCACTTTTGTATGGGAGTAATGTATCTGTTACGAAGTGACTATTATCTTATCTGTGCCGGTACACAAGTCGAAAAGCATTAGTATCAATATGAATATCAACTTATTTATCTTTAGAGATTGTAATATGTCCTACATGCCCAAACAGGCAGAACATGGCTTGGACATCATCATGTAACAGTTTAGATATTAGTAATTATGTAGGTACCTGTGTTCAGCAATAAGTAAATGTAATTGAAATTGAAGCGTTTAAAAGACTAGACCAATTATAATAATCCGTTTCATAATGAAACGTGGCCCTTCACTAATATTGATGAATTTGAAATGAATGGTGGAAGAATTATAATGATAATATAATAATAACTTGAGACACCTCACACACGGTCGTCTGACCCCAAACTAGGCAGAGCTTGTCCTATGGTAACCAGACTGCTGATAAACATACTTCCATAATAATAGCTTGACACATCTCACACACGGCCGTCTGATTCCAAACTAGGCAGAGCCTGTACTATGGTAACCAGACTGCTGATAAACATACTTATAGAATAATAGGTAGACACATCTCACACACGGTCGTCTGATCCCAAACTAGGCAGAGCCTGTACTATGGTAACCAGACTGCTGATAAAGATACTTATATAATACTAAATACATACATATTATAGATAAATTACACCCATACACAGAACAAATGATCATGCTCATCACACACTTATTTGTCCTGGGTGGGAATCGAACCCACGACCTCTGGCTCCGAAGCCAGGATCACTAACCGCCAAACCAACAGGCCAGTCTAGTTCTAAGTAAATACATATTATCGATAAATTATACTATGATGCGACATACATAAAAAGATGTTCGTAGTCTAAAAGCCGATTTTTAAATATATTGTAGAGGGATTTAGGATATCTTTTAAGAGGCGAACGAAGACTACGCAGGTCCGCGAATTTTATTCTTCTCACAGCTTAACAACGACTAAAAAAAAAATACGGATTAGAAGCTTATACTTTAAGTTACTTTTTCAATTTTCGATCTCAGTTTTTACTTTAACTTTTGATTTGATGGATTCTATTTTTTTTTACATTATCCTACATTCTAGGAAACTACTAAACTGAACTAATGGAAAATTTCAAAATTCTTAGGAGATGATTATGTTAATGAATGAATTTTTTTTTTATGGTATAGGCGGCAAACGAGCAGACGGGTCACCTGATGGTAAGTGACTACCGCCGCCCATGGGCACCTGCAACTCAAGAGTCACAAGTGCGTTGCCGGCCTTTAAAGTTGGAGTTGGGGAAGGGGGAAGAGAGAGAGAGGGAGTGAGGGAGGGAGATGGAAAAAGGGGGGAAGAAGGAAGGTTTAGGGCCTCCGGTAACCTCACTTGCTCGGCGAAAAACAATACAAATAATTCACTACCGGTTTTCTGTGAGGCCGTGGTATCACTCCGGTAGAGCCGGCCCATACGTGAAAATGTTGTATATTATGGTGTTGATGAATTGCATTATACCCCAAAATAAGTCTAGCTGCTTTTGAGATACAAGCTCCGTGACTATATTGGTGACCTATGTTTGAGGAACGAAAGTTCAACTTGTTGCTACGGCGTAGCTAGCTACAAGTACCTACGACGTTTACATACTTCACATCAACGGTTTGCTACGTGTAACGAATATCTGTCATACTCGTAGCACATCTAATCATTATATTAATACGTGAAGAGAATTCTTTGAACCCCTTTTTAAGAAAATTTCGCAAACGTAGTAACGTTAATTTTGGAATATTTACAGTTTATATATAGAAGAAGTGGATAAAGCAAAAATTTTTAAACAATATGTCTTACAACTTTAAAAATAACGTATTTGTGTTGACCTGTCATGCAACGTAAGTCTATACAATGACAGCTCAAGCTATACTGGCCAATGAAAAAACCTTGGTCGAAATTCGATCTCTAGTTCTAATAATTGGCAGTCCAATAATCGAATATAACCTTCGAAACTTTGTTGATATTATAAATTTAATAATTTTCTTCGACGTGAATTGTATTTTAATATCGGCACGTCACTATCACCGAAATTGAATCTAATGTAATAAAAAAGTCAGGATTTTTTTCTATTATATAAGAAGATTTCAATTCAATATTGAATTCTTGATTAGACAAGAGAGAGATGGTAAAATGAGTGTAACACTGAAAATAAGCTTTCTATCTAAAATTTCAACTGAGAGTAATTATATTGATGCCGGCGACTGTCATTGAGTACTTATTGTATTATATTTATATAAAATCTTTTTAACAAAAAATTAAACCGACGAAAAGAACTAAAAAGCAAAAAATAAATAAACCTTAAGTCTTAAGTATTGGGCTTATTTACATAAACTATCTAATTTTATATAAACTTATTTTGAGTCGGCGCCAAACAACAAACTGATTAATTATCAAATTTTATTTATCTAACAAAAAAAGAATAATTAAAATCGGTTCATAAATAACGGAGTGAGGGCTGAACAGACATAATAAAAAAAATATATAAAAAATAAAAATATTATACGGTCGAATTGAGAACCTTCTTTTTTTTCGTCGGTTAAAAACGTTTCATTCGATTCGGTTGTTTTTTCTGCAATTAAATTTATTACACGTAACTTGATGATATATTACATTGTATACGAAAAAATAGTGTGGGTGTAAAGTTTTAATCTTGCATTAAAATTTACGCTTACGCTTAAATTAGTATATTTATCTACAAGACGGCACTGAAAAGTAGGCGGGCTCCGCTAATGCATACATCTGCGCCAACGACGCCATGATGGTATCGCTGCAAAACTAGCAAACTTTAAAAAAATAAATATATATTTAATTTTCAACACAAATTATTGGTTTTTATGAGTAAAATAGTATACTTGTAAACAGTACCTGCCAGTCCAGTGTTATCTCAATACGTACGGGATGCTCCTCTAGTGGTACTAAGGCTAGACCTATAGCAATCAAATTCGAATCCACTGCAATCCGGGATAAGGTCTGGTTCCCCAAAACGAATTTGAAGGGTTCCGGTGTAACTGTGTCAGAATTCTTGACGAGACAGAGGCACGTTACTTTTATGGCAGCCAGGGAAAAGTTTGATGTGAAACGGTGCTGGACACAAGAGGGATTTATCTATATCCTTGGTGATAACGACGTGAGGCATGGGGTAGTCTCTCTAGAAGAACTTCACAAAATCCCGTTGGAAACCAACCAGCCGCCTGCTCTTTGTTTTTTTGCCAATTTTGTATCATATTTTCCGTACAAACTAATACAATATTATATTTTTCTATTTTTTTAGTGGTACCAGTACGAAGCCGGTTGTTATTTTGATATAATTTTTAGGTAATCTCTGCTTTTCGGATACCTTTTTTTAATAGTCCCGAAGTGACTTCGAAGTGTCGTCCGACACTTGGTTACTAGTTGTGTACATCCTGAAACACTTAATTATATTTTTTTAAATGGTGTAATAGCGAAGAAAAGTTACGCATGTGTGCAGTTAACCCATTAACGGATTATTTCTGGTTGTTTAACCGAAGATTGGATTTTTCATCTGAAAGAGCACGTATTTACTTGCTCTTTCAGAATATTTAGGTGAACCGTGATACAAATCCTTTACATAATATGATTCAGTAAGGATTGTATGAAAATTTTGATATATTTACATAGAGATGAGACCTCTTAATTTTTTTTTTATTTTACTTGGAAAACAAACAGTTTCTTATATCTATTTAGCAAATACTTATATCACTAAGAACCATTTATGAGTTTTTACATATAAATATTTAGTGCTTGATTGTATTAAATGTAAAGAACTTTAAAAAATCATCATCCTCCGCGCCTTTTACCAACTAAGTTAGGGTCGACTTTAAGTCTAACTACGATACGAAGCGACTGCCATCATACCTCCACAACCCAAGTACTAGGCGATATCGAAGTTCTGTAGTTAGACGAGGTTATCTGACTTTTTAGGGCAACAACTACCCGTGACAGATGCCACAGATGTTTGTATGCACCCGGGACCGACGGTTTAACGTGTTCTCCGAGGCACGGAGGGATCTCAATGTGTTAAGAATGGTCACCCATCCTAGACTGACCTTGCTAGTATTACATAACTTTGTAATGTGCTAACCTACTGCTAACTTAGCCACGAACACTTTAAAAATTATATTTATAATTTAAAAAGAAGACTAAAGACAGTTCGAGAAAGGATTAGAACCATTGGTCGGATATAGTGCGAATGTAATGGGATGGATTTGAATTGAACAAATCTAAATCAGTAAGACTTCCAAGTTTGTACTCGTGGGAGAGCCATGTTTCGGGACGTATGGGCCGGCTCGACCCGAGTAATACCACGGCCTCGCAGAAAACCGACAGTGAAGTAATGCTTGCATTGATTTTCTCCGAGTAAGTGAGGTTACCGGAGGCCCTAACCCTTCTCTCTTCCCCTCTTCCCCCCTGCCCCTACTCCCACTTTAAAAGCCGGCAATGCACTTGTGACTCTTAAGTTGCAGGTGCCCCCCATGGGCGATTACCATCAGGTGACCGGTCTGCTCGTTTGCCCCTATACCATTAAAAAAAAAGTTTGTTTATGGAGTAAGCCGCTCTCACCAAAAAGGATCCTATTCGGTATTTTGCTGCGCTTCTGGAAACGTGAAGGGGATATTGCGACCTAACTGATATGGAAGGAACTCTTAAGTGCAACTTATCGAGGAGGTAAGAAGAATCTACTTTTATCTCTAGACGGTATTATTTGAGGATTTTAACGATAATTTATTGTTGTTTTTTCTTCAAATTTATACGATCTTTTAGAATAAAAACTTTCGTCTTATTAATTAAGGATATATGGTTTAACTCACGCGTAGGTATATTCCCACTGCCGAACTAGTTTCGGACCCGACGAGTTTTGTCAAGAGGTGAAGCTTTTTTTAAAGACAACTCCCGCATTAGGAATATTCCTGTGTCGCGGGGGGCTTCACAAGCATTCAACCAACGGACACAAAGAACACCATGGCTCGGGACAACTATTTGTGGATTACACAAATTTTTGTCCTCTCTGTTTGTTCTGGCTAATCTCCGGAACGGGTGGACCGATTTCGAGTTCGGAGTTCGGAGGAGTTCGGTGTGAATCGTACTAAAGGCGCTCTCTAGTAATTATAATAATGTTTCTCAATGTCTCGAACAACTCGAATCCTAATACTTATACTCTTTAATGGAATACTCATTCTCTCCCCTTTGTTAAGGGGTAAAACGAACCGTTGGGTTAGTGCCAAACCTTTCTTCCTCGGAAAACACAAGTACAATCGTGTATCTTCAAAAGCTAATATTACTTCCTAACATAAAAACACTATTTACAAGAACTTTTCTCTATCTAGGCCGGCAGCAATCCTTTGCAAACAAAATCTTTTATTACTGCTATTACTATGACATTTTAAAAATAAGAAAATTTATTAAATGGCCTTGACAGACTTCTCGCCATCCAGACATTTAACTGACACATAATATTTAGTACAACGTATGTAGGAGTTCGATTAGAATCTAACCCTAATAAACTTTATACTTTAATACACGCAAGATATGTAATAAATTTAACCTAACACCTACCAATTTTGGTATTCCTAAAAGGTCGTGAACCTTAGTAGAGCTTTGACGTCAAAGTCCTTATTTGATAGCCAATTTGTATAGACTCTTCGTCGGGTCAGTGAGTTCAATGTAATCCTATAGTACAATTCATCAATAATTTGCAAATGTAACAAAATATTGGGTTGTCGAGGTGAAGATGATTTACCTCCTCAATGAATTTTAGAAATATGTGGGAGATTACAATTAGAATATTCAAAAACACACTAACAATGAAATCCTTCAAGGTTTAAGTAATTTCTTGGTTATCACTTTCATAGTCGGTGCAATATACTTTCATACTTTACAGTACACAAAAATATTTAAGTATGTTGTTTTAAATGTAACATATATAAAACATTATGAACAAAACTGATTGCGTAGAAGTACAAGTATCAAATTCGGCAAAGAATAAAAAATGTAAGGTGCATATAATGTTTGTACTCCTTTCCATTGTCTAGATAAGAAATTACATTTTTAACTTCTGTGGCGAACTTCCACAGAAGTTAAAAATATAATTTCTTCTATCTTTAACACATAGGAATTTGTTGTTTCATAAAAAAAATTTACTCACGACTACAGCCATTACATAGATATAGATACATGGAAAGTTTATTAGTTTCTTTGATATGAAGAATCAGTCCATTGACCTATAATTTACATTCCCATCATTACAAATAAATAAAATTGAAGTGTCGTCAAAATAATAGTTTTTTTTAAACTCATACAATTATCTGCAGGATACCTATGCCTAAAAATCTGTTTTTTTAATTTTTATCTGTCTGTCTGCCTGTTTGTTCTGGTTAATCTCTCGAACAGGTGGACCGATTTCCACAGGACTTTCACTGGCAGATAGCTGGTGTAATAAGGAGTAACTAAGGCTACTTTTATTATGGAAAAAGATTTAAGGTTCCGCGCAAAATATGTAAATATGTAAAGGCGAGCGAAGCCGCGCGGGAACTGCTGGTATATAAATATTAAAATCATCTTGAATTTGTGAGAATTAGATAGGTTCTAAAGCTACCTTAATAGTATTTAATAAATATGCTCATTTTTTCATTCCTATCGATTCTAATGTGATTGCTTTTAATCATTATTTACGTCTTAGAAAACAATGAAATTTATAAGACGTTCAAAAGACGTAATTTCGTATTTAATTACCTAGGTTAGTATTGAAGAAATTCTTGTTATATCGTGGCGGTGGAGACATATTTCGAAGGGCACCTATTATATTATTATATAGTTTAAATAAAGTTAATAAATGTTAGATGATGAATGTGGTATTACAGCTAATTGGCTAATGAATTGGGTTACATAATTATCATGGAAACTTAAATTAATTTAACAGACAGTGGCGTAATAATAGGGTGGCAGAGCGGGCAAAATGCCACGGGCCCTTGGACTAAGGGGGCCCCCCACCCGAGCAGCCATGGACACATAATAGACTGCTCATAGGAAGATAGGGGTATTTATTATTATTGTTGAAGTGCTTACTGCCACCTCGACCATTTCTAGTCTTTTGTAGCGCTATAAAAAAAAGAAATAGGGGTAATCTAGATTAGGTAAAAAAACTGGGTTAGGTGGGTAAAAACCTAGAAATCTCTTTATTCTATTCAGTGCTAACATTTAGTATCAATAGAAGGAAAGGTGTGGTCGAGGTTTAAGACACACTCATTTTTTCTCTTTTTTAAGATGCTAATTCTGACATTAATCACGTCATAATGTTAATAAGAATATTTCCTTTTGTTGCTACTGATACCTTTTTATAGAGATTGTGTTACAAGATTTACTAATTAAATCCATTATGATATTAAATAAGATTTTAAAAATATCTTATTGCTCCTAACCTGGCAAAGTCTTCTGAAAGGTGATTTGTTTCCAGTGAGTCAGCTCCAATACAAGCAGAATCCGTTATATATATATATATATATATATATATATATATATATATATACTAGCAGCGCCCCGCGGTTTCACCGTAAGTCCCGATCCCGTGGCAATATAGGGATAAAAAGTAGCCTATATCTTAATCCAGGTCTCCAGCTACCTACATACCAAGTTTCATCGCAATCGGTTCCGTAGTTTTGGCGTGAAAGAGTAACAAACATCCATACATCCACACATCCATACATCTTTCAACTTTCACGTTTATAATATTAGTAGGATACTACTGTCAGTAGCCCTACGTTGTCTTAAAAAGTGTATAGAAGTGAGCATTCCGGCGTAGCAGTTTTCTCCCCACATATAATGAGTTAGATCGTGTCATTATTTGTGTATTAATAACTATTTAGTACCGTACCTTCATCTTACCCTTGAGCGTTACTTTAAAACTGTCAAACAATTTCTACTTTGTTTTTATAATTCATAAAAATATTTCAATACCAGTAAATTTTGTTTTCTAGTCAAAGTATACAGCTATCCATCTATAGGGGCTCAACATTGGTCGCTGTTAGAGTTTGTTCCAAAGTTGAAACTGTGATGGTTTGAGTCAAAGTTGTTAGTTTAACTCAGATTTTCCTGAATTTACGGTACCAGGATGTGAATATAACTATAAATCTTACATCGAGAAGCTTGCATTTCACTGACCAACAGCTATATATCCAAGTATAAACATTTATAAATAAACAAAAGTGATGACTGACCTGCCGCTCATAACATTATATAGTATAGGGTTGACAGTTGCAGATACGTAGTACAGTGCACCAGCGACGTTGAAGAGGTGTTCGTTGATGACGTGATATTTTGGGAGGTTGTAGCCGTAGATGACAAAGAGACGCTGCACGTGGAATGGAGCCCAGCAGACGAAGAAGGCAACTACCACAGCAGCTGTGAACAAAAGATATCGTGGATATGAATAGATAAATTGGGCGTAATCTCAGATCATAGAATCAACGTAATAGTGAGAATGCATTGTTTTCCGGGCCTCCAAGGTCAGATCCCCTTTAAGGACCTTGTTTACGTACCCCCACTACCGAAATCGAATGCATTAGAGCTGCAGTCCAGACGAAAGAAATTTGACAAGAGTTACAGGACTACTCTACAAAATGGAATAAGCTCGATTATCATCCGGACGTGAGTGTTGTGCCAGCAAAGGTATATTAAACATTTCTAGATGGTGTATAAACTTGGTGAGGTCGTGGTTCGCGTAATATATTAACATGTTACCTTTTCTAAATGAATTAATGATTTATGCTATGCTAGCCCTTTACATTCTCAATACAATATGATGTGACCATTATTGAGCATAATACCTATCTATCAAGAGAATTAATATCTAAATAGGTAATATCCTAAAAGGCTCCTAAAATTATTAGGACATTATGTAAATCTTTAAGAAGAAATTATACAGTATAATCTGCGTCTGACGATTTACCGAAATATGTGAAACAAAAAGAAAATATTTAGGTATTGAACGGAACACACATCGTTGGCGAGGCCTTGTGCGCTCGCTCTTTTGCCCAGAATAAATTTTCCACACGAGCAGACGGGTCACCTGATGCTAAAGGACTTCCGCCGCCCAAAGGCACCTGCAACTATCACCGTCACAACTGCGTTGCCGGCCTTTAAGATGGAAGTAGGGTAAGAGGAGGAGAGGAGGGTAAGAAAGGGAGAGGGAAGGGTTATGGCCTCCGGTAACTTCACTCACTCAGTGAAAAGCAATGCAATCATTGCTTTACTGCCGGTTTTCTGTGAGACCGTGGTATCACTCTTGTCGACCTGGCTTATACATGCCGAAGCATGGCTCTCCCACGAATATTTCTTTGAAGTTAATGTTATTGATTGATTGACTGATCAACGCAAGAATTAACTAATCATAATATAGGTATTTCAAACCTCATGTCAATTATATTGAGTTGCTGGAAGCAAGTATGTTTAATGAAATTGATCATAGAATATATTTTTTTTCTTTGATCAACGTTTCAGAAACTCGTATTGATTTGACATCAGTGTTAACTTGACACCTCAGTTAGTTGAAAAATATCTTGATAAAACTTACAGAAACCGGGTGTTAGTTTCTGTAATCGCGTATGTAGAAACATCATCATTTATTTTATCAAATAGGGGCACATTAAAGATAAACCCGATATTTTTGTTGACTCGAGGGAGAAGCGTAATCGGAGGCAACTTAATTTGAGTTACTGATGGAGCTTCTAAGTTAACGGTTCAGATTTCAGATTCGGAGAGGATTTTTGAAGTGAAAACTTCTTTAGTCACGTTGTGCACTTTTGCTACGGGGAAAAAGCACTGAACTCGCACCGTCACACTAATAATACATATATAGATCCACTAGAGGGCGCTAATCTAAACATTGAGTTCTATCAGCTCCTTATTAAATAATCCTTTGCCTTCGTTGTCCAGTCATTCTCAGCAATCTTTTTCATATTATTCTCCCAAAGTTCTCTTGGTTGTCCTCTAGCTCTCTTGCCACTTGGTCCTGACCAAGTCCACCTTCCATCTGTCAATCTTGCCACGTGACCAGCCCACTTCCACTTAAGCCGTTTCATATGGTGGAGAGCATCTGTCACCTTTGTTTTCTTTCATAGATTTTCTGATAGTTTCTAATCCTTCAGCTTTTTGTTGCCTTGCCTTGGTTGTTGGTTCTTTTAGAAAATTATTATATTAAAAATACAGTCTTATTTTGAAGGAGACAACATAATAATAATAATATATATAATAAGGAATATACGAATGACACTGCGGTGCGAATGTTTACTATAGTTGCTCCAGGATTATATTTTGGCATTTAAGTTTGCGTGAGGTCTTGTAGAAAGAGTTCTGTAATTCAGAAATTCTCAGTAGCAGCAGGGTGTCTGAAAACGTTCCTGATAAACGTTGATGATTGATTCACTCCTTAATATGATAAAAATATCAGTAGTATTATTTAACCTTGCGAATTCCAAGGTTAAGTAAAGCTAGCCAGGTCAGTCTTATGACCATTTTTAACACATTGAGACCCACTCCGCACCTCGGAGAGCACGGTAAGCCGTCGGTCCTGGTTGCCATACGAACATCTGTGGTCCGACCGAAAAAAGTCCGACCAACTGGTCTAACTACAGAACTTTGATGTCGCTTAGTACTTGGGTTATGGAGGTCTGATGGCACTCACTTCAAGTAAAATATCGAACTGCGGCCGTTTCGTAGTTAGTCTGAAAGCCGACCCCAAACTAAGTTGGGAAAAGGGGAAGTGGAAGGAAAGTGTATACATATGTGCTTAAGTTCTACTTGATAACTAACTTTTAAATGTAACTTTTGTTTTCCTTTACCGGATAGTTCTGTAACTGATTAATCAAAAATAATAGAATCTACTGTTCTAGTTTCCATAGTGTTGGTATAAATCAGTTTTTCGAGGACTTTCAAAGCGTGCAAAGGGTTAATAAACTCTATAGTACACAAAGGTTCCTCGTAAAACAACTTACAAATAGGGGTGGGTGTAATGGATCGGCGAGCGTTTATCAACAGACTTGTTTCCGTAAAGTTTACCAATAATTTCAACACTCTGAGAGATTTGAGTGCAGTATTATGTTGAATCTTAAATTAATTGATCCATAAGCTGATTACGAGATAGTATTTATAAGGTACAATACCTTTATTTGAGATAAGGGACAAACAAGCAGACGGGTCACCTGATGGTAAGTGACTACCGCCATCCATGGACACCCGCAAGAGTCGTTGCTGTCCTTTAAGGTGGGAGTAGGGGAAGGAGGAGGAGAAGGAGGGGTGGGGGACTAAGGGCCTCCGATAATCTCACTCAAACGGCGAAACACCACACATTGCTTCACGCCGCTTTTCTATGAGGCCGTATCACTCCGGTCCAGCTGGTCTATACGTGCCGAAGCACGACTCTCCCACTCTAAACTCTGCTGGATGTGATGGTACTGACGGAAAAATTTTAAACACTTCATTAGGACTGTTACACAGTCTATACTAAAGAGTATAAAATTCGTTAAGAACACCGATGGTTGATGGTCCTATATAGGTGCAGCTGTGGTTTTTTTGGTTACCCAAATTTTGTAATCAAACTCTAGACTTGTCAGCCTCTTAAAAGAGTTTATAGACTGCCATGGTTTTATGTTCTAACTTACTTGTACAAAAAAGCAGTTGCGCGTAGGAATTAAGCTTATTTGCCATTTGAGTGGTGTTGTAAATTTGGCAAGACATTAAACCCTTTCTTAAATCAAATATGGACGTAAATACTTAACATAAGGGACTGTCGTATCCTGAACTTTCCCAGGCGCTCCCAGGAGGTCTGGCTCATGAATTACCAGTATCAGCGCAACTTTTCACTCAAGATATAAGCATATCTCTTCTTTATGAATCAAATCCAAAGTCGGCACGTGCGGTTCAAAAACTTCAAACTGTTTATTGCAGTGGATCATAGGTACGAAAGATGTTTGCATTATGTTTAGATCACCTATGTTCTGCCATTTGATATATCTATCTAATATCTTTAAACGAGCAATTCTTGTATATATATGTATCTATATATAGAATCTGAATCTCGGAAACGGTTTTTATTAAATTTAGTATGCAGGTTTCGGGGGCGATAAATCGATCTATATAGCTAGGTTTCATTTTTAGAAAACGTAAAATTAAAATTATTACAATACAATAACAAATTATACACATTAAAATTATATTATGATTACTTTCCTAATTATTTTATTTACTACTATATTTATTATTAAAATTATATAATTTTCAACACTAACAAAATATAAAAATTAACTAATACTGCATTTAAACAGTGTCATAAAATTATTATTCTAAATGTAGTGTATGTAGGGTAGAACTAAATAATGGTTATAAGCACTATCTCGTGCTTACTGTAGAGACGACAGGTTGGGCAGTATTGCATGAGCCACGGGCGAGTGCAGACGTGTCAGCTTGCGTATCTATAGTGAGTGGGCGAGCCAGTGAAGTGTACATATGCACGCGGGTATAGTGTATAAAGGGATACACTATACTAAGTATTATCATGTATAGGTAGGTTTACCAACTACAACCAACCAAAGGGACCAATGTCAAATGTATGAAATTCCAAAATAATAATTCGAAAAACCCTTCAACGATTACAAAAGAGCTGATGATCTTCGAACGGCTGAACAGATTTTCCT
Organism: Callimorpha dominula; assembly: GCA_949752705.1. Taxonomy (NCBI): domain Eukaryota; kingdom Metazoa; phylum Arthropoda; class Insecta; order Lepidoptera; family Erebidae; genus Callimorpha; species Callimorpha dominula. The sequence continues at coordinate 7,869,683 of OX457010.1, read as the reverse complement.
GAATTAGATCTAAGAACACTCTCGATCAAGTTACCTTTCAAACAAAAAAAAAAAACTACACTCAAATCGGTTCATCCGTTTGGGATACACGTCAAACTTAGAACACCTCTCTTTTTGCGTCGGAGGTTAAAAAGAAATGCCAGAACGCCAAGATAGACGATCCCAAGTGCATCCGATATGCTGCCACCGCCACCATTCGCTAACCCTTAACTACTCGACATATCATCATTGTCTGACACATCATTGTCTGACACATCATTGTCCGACACATCATTATCAGGGATACAGAAAAAGATAGGGTACCTTTACAAGGTTCTGTTATCGAGGGATACCTGAATTCATAGACAAAAGCTACGAGAACAGGCAAAAGTGTAGCTTTTATAACATTACAATAATTTTCAAATTGAATAGAGTTAAATATGTATCGTCAACGCTTCGGATGCGATATCCCCCATGGTTTTTGTTTACCGAAACGAATCCATTGACGTAGGTAGTTACACAATATTTATCCTGGAAATAAATGAGTTCTATTTATAAAAAGTATTATGTACAAAATCCACAATACTAAATACGTTTTAATACAGTCCCGTTTTATTATTTTCGTGGTCATCACTTCTTATGCTAATTCGGGTTGGAAATGAGGCTACATTTCCTTTGGTACTATTTATGTTGAAATTATTCGTCCTCACTTAGGCGCCATTCATTTATTACGTAAGACTATTTTTGCACCACATCAGTCCCGATGCGGCACAAAACTTCTTTGCCTCGCCTTGAATATATGGTATGTATATTTTCAAAGTGTAATCTTAACTTTCCGCATTTTTGTGATCTTACGTAAGAACTATCAAGACTCCCTCCCATCCCCTTGTAAGAAAAAATAAGTCGTGGGATAGCCATGCTTCGGCACGTAAGGGCTGGCTCGACCGGAGTGATACAGAAAACCGGCAGTGAAGCAATGCTTATATGGCTTTTCGCCGAGTGAGTGAGGTTACCGGAGGCTCTAACCCTCCCCTCCCTTCCCTTACTCCCACCTTAAAGGCTGGCAAAGTGGCAACGCACTTGTGTCTCTTGCGTTGCTTCTAAATCGTCTTACGTAATAATTGAATGGCGCCTTGTGGCTTAAACCTAAATGAACGCAGACTTTAAAGTTCGTTCACCTTGCGGTTTACGGTTTAAAGATTCTTTATTCCTAAAATAATTAGTAAAATGCTTTTAAGATTCACTTATTTATGAAATTTGCATCACAAATTTAAATTTAAAATAATATTTAATCATAGTGTAAGCAATTTCTTTTTAACTTTAGACACTAAAAGAGAAGGCGCGGCGCAAAGTCAACGGTTTCGGACTTGCCCCTACAGAGTCTATTACGAAAATAGTACCGATAAGCAATGTATCCATTATGAGCGCATATAAGCAATGTATCCAGAGATTTTTAAAAAAACATGTTGAAAAAGAGTGTCCTTGGAGTTTCTTGTCTGTTCTTCTCCACATTATCTACGAATTGGAACAGGCAACTAGCTTCACGACTGACTTAGTCTGACTGACTATACAGATAATGGTTCAATTGAAATAAATGTTTTTGATTAAGTAGTCGTGTTTTTTTTACCTGTAGGTATAAAGACGTGTATGACAAGCTTTATTTATATTGAATTCGTGACATATATGGGTTTAACCTTTGATGGTGTAGGATTGACGAAATTTTATGGTGTGTGCTATGAAAACCTCCAACATATCTCGATTTAGTTGATTCTGAGGTTGATTCAGTAGGGAATAAGAAACACTTAAAATTGTAAAGACAACCCAAGTACATTGTACAAGTTTGTAAACAGTTGTTAATTCATTATATTTATAAAAAAACACACTCTTTTAAGGCCTCGTCGTTTATCTTTACATTTTTATTTTTAGTGACATGTTTTTAAAAAGTGATCAAAATGTCAGTTACATAATGATTCTCATCCTCAAATCTTCTTATATATATATTATATTTTTAATTTTAATTTAATAATATATATAAATCTCGTGTCACAATGTTTGTCCTCAATGGACTCCTAAACCACTTAACCGATTATAATAAAATTCGCACACCATGTGCAGTTCGATCCAACTTGAGAGATAGGATAGTTTAAATCTCAAATTATAGTCGCAATTTTAATATATTGCTAATTATTTGTCTGTTATTATTTGACAGTCACAATTATCTGTTAACTCCAAATGATTCTAACAGATGTCGATACCTTTCGACTGGGTTGAGTAAGTAATCAATAGATGGCGCTGCTATGGTAAATCTACGAACGTGTCATATAAGCTACATTTTAACAGCATAATTACCACGTGTTGTTGACGCTATAAAATTAATTAAATTTATTTTGTAGTGAACGAAATACCGTATAATTCAGCTAATTATTTGTCTGGTCTTTGCGATTTAACATCTGATGGACGAGTCATTTTGTACAACAATATGAATTTTTCAATTGAGTACTTTAGTTTTATTTTCAATTTAGCTAATTATATTTTACCGGAAGGGTTTTATTTCCTTAGTTGCGATTAGAGAAATAAAATATGGCGGTACGAAGTTCGCCGGGTCAGCTAGTCCTAATATAAAATAGTGTTATCCCCGTACAAAATCGGCGCTTACAACGTCGTAGAAAATAAACGGGGTCACCTTGGGTTTAGACCCCGTCCAATATAATATATTTTAATCAATCCAAATTAATTAAGAAGTAATCAAAAATATTAAGTTAAAAACTCCCGTTAAAGCAGAAATTAATAGTTTTCAGTTTCATCAATCATTTGATTCTTTAGTTCCCTTTCGAAGGAATCCAAAATTTATTTCTTATGAACCTTCCGTGACACATTTAACATATCAGCAGTTTACAGTCATATTATTAATTTACTTATAAATATATCACAATACCAATTATCACAGTTAGAATATTGATATATAACCCTTATATAACATTAATGTTACACACACAGTTGAATGCTTTGAGACTGGAGACACATTGAGTAGACATTTTGTAATTCATAACCGTTCCACTGTATTACCCTCCGCTTGGTTTATTATTAAATTATTGATGTTACAAATATTAAAGCTACCTGTTATACTTATTAATTGAATGTGTATAAAGTAAAATGTTGTGTATATTTAGGAAACATGTGTATTATATTAGTAAGTTATAAATGGAAGGGTTAATTAAAATGTGGCGGTTTTATAAAATGACTAATTTAGCGTAAGTCATCTTCATCAACTGGCAATATTGCCACTGCTCATAATTGAGCAGAGGTACAATAAAAGAATAAAAGTTATGCATTGCTTATTTGGAAACACCACAAAATGCCATGTTAGATCCAATGTAATAAGTCTTTGCTTTTAATATCAGGCAGAATTCCATACAATGGGAAGTGATTGAGATTTTTTTTTTTGCAATCGTCAAAGAAAACCCAACACGGCCCAATAGGTGCATCAATCCAGAACCATGGACATCGTGTTTATGTCACCGTAAGATTGTGAACGTCGTTAGTTTAGAAATAATATCGCGATATTACAAACTGACGGACTATTTAGAACTGAACCTACAGTTTTCAATTTAACGTATTATTTCTCCATAGTTTATAATCTATCAATGTCAAATTGTGAACTGATCTCTAACCTTTTGCCTCGATATACTACCCATTTTGGAGAACATAGACATAATAACCGAACTGGAATGCGTTAATTCTAGACAGGTTTAATAACATTAGAGACCCTTGGTCATTACTTGTAATAACACTTAAGCCGATATGTTTAATACTATAAACCAAAGCGTAGGAATACAATAAATTAAATCTGACTATATGAATATCCTGCTTATATTTGGGTTCATGCGTTGACTTTATTGCTCGAGAGTAATTAATCGTGTGTCAAGAGAAGACACGCGTGATTGTGATATACATAAAGTTGCTGTTTAAATGTATCACGGGAGGTTTGTTAAAAATTTTTAACAAAGAAATTCATTTTGGATTCGTTCGAAAGGGGATTAAGGGACCAAAAGACCTCAAGAAAGGTATCAGTGGAAGTTTTTAATAACTTTATATTTTCGGTAACGTCCCAACTGATTCGGATTGATAAAATAATCTTCAATTCAACGTGGTTCGTTTTTTTTTATTCAATGTGACGCTGTTCAATAGAATATAATTTTTATTAGCGAAAGATTACTCAGCGGGCGGCTAAGGAGGAGGTTCTCATTTCGACTGTGTTGTTGTTGTTGTGTATATTACGCGATATCTTCGTCATTTGTGATCCGATTTCAATCATTCGTGTAATTTATCTATAATATGTATGTATTTAGAAATATATAAATATGTTTATTAGCAGTCTGGTTGCCATAGTACAGGCTCTGCCTAGTTTGGGATCAGACGGTCGTGTGTGAGATGTGTGGAGTTATTATTGCTATTCTTTTTTCAATCGAATTGGTTGTACTCAAGGTTGATCCCATTTGAATTTGAAGAAAGTATTCCATCTTTAAGGGTTAAAAATTGTGGGGTGAATAATACAGCTATTATACATGATTTAGGCGCATTGAAGGGTTGTATACTTATCTTAAAAGTTAATTATTCTATTAACTTTTCTGTACTACCTTCAATAATAATCATTTTGTGGATCTAGAATGAACAACGTAACTACACACGTGTCTGTATACTAGACGCGTGCATCCCGCTTCATTTGACTCTGTCAACGTTGTGGTCGCGACTCAGTGTAGCCAACCCTGCAGTTTAAACTGTAAATTTAGTTTTTTTTTAAATTTACTCAGTTTTTAGTTTAGACCTTCAAAAGAATGACAAAAAGACTGGCCTGTTGGCCTAGTGGTTAGTGACCCTGACTGCTAGCCATAGGTCGTGGGTTCGATTCCCACCCGAGTCTGGGTGTTCTTTGTGTAAGTTGTTTGTATGTTTGTAAAGTCCCCCGAGACACAGGAGTAATTCCTAATGCGGGAGAAGTTGTCGTTTAAAAAAAAAAAAACCTACACGTTTTTTTTAAGATATAAATTAAAGTTTATTTGCTGCGTAGTACGTAACTCAGTTTCAGTGAAACCCCCTGCCAAATTTGTCCGATTAGATTATTTTTCGATCGGTTGTTGTTTGTTAAAACTAGATAAAGGAAATAATCAAAAAGTTACGACTTTGGTTAGCAGTAGTGAAAGTGAATGAGATATTGATAAAACACCACCAAAAAAAGTAGAAAGTAGTCAGATAATAAGGATTACGGACCACAGTCATAGTCATTTTAAGAAATTTAATAAAAATATGTATGATTTCGGGAAAAACATAAAACTGAAAATCAAGCAGATTTGCAAATTGAAAAGCTGCATCTAATATGTTATAAATTATTATGAAAATTATCATGATTGTTGTACGTACATGTTTTACTATGATACATGATTAAATGTTTGTTGATGAACACGTGTTTTTTTTTCTGTTTACATTTCTTCCCTATATGGGTTTTATTAACTACTTGTATAGTATGTAATGTATGTAATAATATAATCAATGAAATAATCCAAAATAAGATTAAATTGAGGTTTAAAAAAAATACCGCTATCGTGTCGGTGAGAAGATTACACAGTATACAGGACGAGCTAACAAAAGTGTGTTAAAAAGCTGTAGGTTTACAGTTTTTTACTTTAAAATTAACCGTTTTCTACAGCTTTTTCAAAGCATATATAAATTTTGACTCTAGAGTAAGGTTGGCAACACTGTCGTGACTCAAACGAGCAGCGTCCACCGCGCAACTGACGACGCGACGCACCCGCTTCGCGTCCCGCGTTGCTGACGCCGCACGTTTGGCCGTAACTATCATTTTATATAAGGGTAGATATCAATTAGCTAAATGTGATAGTTGAATTATGTTAGTTATTGCTTTCCTGGGAAGACATTATAGTCTATTAATTGTTAATTGAGAATAATTTACTAATTACGTGAGTTAAGCTTTTAGAGATATTAGTAACTAATATTAGCGTCTTAACTAATGTGTTTACGGAAATAAGGGATAGAATAATTTGTACTCGGAATACTCACTTTAATCCTACAAAAAAGCACGATTAACTAGTTAAAGTAGGTAAGTAGTTAGTAGGATTGCCAGAGGGTTGGCATTTTAGGGTTGTCGGTATAGGCCTATCAGAATCTCATAGCAAATAAGGAAATAAAAATTCGTAGTGTGCAATACCAGGGAAATGGGATTGAACGAACTTGATACTAATTGTGTTTTTATATGTAATATTCAGTGTTAATCAATAAGTAGTGATTCTATTATAGTTGGTTTCTGATCTTTGTACACTTTCATATTATTTACTAGCTGTGTCCACGATTCCACGTCCTTTTTTATTGTAGGTAGATATATACCAATTTCATACTATTCTACCATTACCTAGATTTTCTTTTGTTTTCTATTTATTTTTATTTTGAACTTTATGCAAATTTGGTACAGTGGCGGACTTAATGCCTAAGACATTCTCTATCAGTCAAACTTAAAATTATAAGTAGTAGTGATATTCATACTAGTCAATACTAAAATACCGCAATTGCATTATAAACACTGGACCATAGAGTGTCGCCGCGCTGTGTGTGGGTATGAGCACGGGCATAAATGGATTTGGGGGATTTGTAAACCCTAGAATTTGCTTGGCTGCTTACAAATAGCATTAATATAGTCCCCTAAACGACAGATATAAAAATCAAGATTCAGACTTTATGTAAACTTACGTTATATTTTCGAACTTTGAAGCGTTAGGCGTAAATAACTGCCCAGGAAAACTGTTTGGCAATACTGATAATAACTTTTCAGCAACTATCATCACTCAGAATTTAAGATAAGTTTTTAGATAACTTTAGACCAATGATTTTAGATAACTTTAGCACCTGGTACCCAAAAATTGGCCGCCGGCCCAAGCTAGCAGGTATTTTTTTTTTGGTTTGGTTTTTAAAAAAGACAACTGGTAGATTTCTCCAACGCCTTCAATACTGTCAGTCACGATGTACTCCTGTCTATCCTCTCCTATCTTATGATCTCATCTGAAGCACTGGAATGGTTCACATCTTATCTTTAGGGACGCCAGCAGTCTGTTCGTGTTGACGACCTGTCTTCGAGTTGGTGCGATGTTGACTCTGGTGTTCCTCAAGGCGGTATTCTTTCTCCTTTGCTATTTTCTGTGTTTATTAATCTCCTAACCCTTGAACTTCAATGTGCGTATCATCTGTATGCCAACGACTTGCAACTGTACTCCCAAGCTAAGGTTGAAGACATAACAACAGCTATTGATATGGTTAATAGAGACCTCGAAGTCATTGAAAACTGGTCTAACAGGTTTGGGTTATCTGTTAACCCGACAAAGTGTCAGGCGATTGTAATTGGTAGTCACCGATCGATGAGTAGAGTCGACTCTGAGGCGCTCCCTGCTGTGATTTTTAACGGTACAACTATACTCATTTGTCGCTCGGTGAAAAACCTGGGCTTACATCTCGACTCTAAGCTAAACTGGCGCAACCAAGTTACCAACGTATGTCAAAAGGTTACAGGAGCCCTCAGAGCTATATATCGCCTGAAACATTTTCTCCCTGCGAATACTACGACCACGCTCGTGCAAACTCTTATCTTTCCTTTAATCGACTATGGTGACATGTGCTGTTATGACCTGAATGCAGATCTTCTCGATAAATTAGACCGTCTTCTTAATAACTGCATTCGATTTATTTTTAATCTTCGTAAATATGACCATATTTCCACCTTTCGTTCTCAGCTCAGATGGTTGCCTATTCGTCAACGCCGAAAAATGCCCGCACTCACTACCCTATTCACTATCCTCAATTCTCCATCTCCCCCTACTTATTTAACACCACACTTTCAACTACTGTGTAATAACCATGACAGAAACCTTCGGTCGTCAAGTAACCTACTTCTACTTTGTCCCTCTCATACCACTGGGTTTATCGGTTCTTCTTTCTACTATGGAATGCGCTTCCCTTCGAGGTCAGGATGGCTACTAATCGTTATTCTTTTAAAGTGAAAGTAAAGGAGCTCTTACTCAAAGAGTTAGCAGATTCAACTCTTCAATAGTTAACCATTGAATATTGTTAAAACTTATACTTATTCGTGGATATATATACTTAGGTATGAGATAGGAATTTTATGGTGATCATGTCTGCATTTATGCATGTATGTATGTTTATGTATTTATTTGATATGTATTTATAAAATATATGTATATGCATATATATGTATATATATATATATATATGTATATATATATATATATATATATATATATATATATACATATATATTGGGCTACAAGTTGCGTATTATTTACTGTACAATTATTTAGCATAATTTTTATTTGCACCTACTTCTTCTTTTCTCTGCATCACCCAATGGTTGACTGGTAGAGAATGCCTTAGGCATTAAGTCCGCCAATGTACCAAATGTGCATAAAGTTTAGGTGGCGATCGAACACACGACCTGTAGCATAGCAGTCAGGGTCACTAACCACTAGGCCAACAAGCCAGTCAGGTATGCATAACTGCAGAGTTTTTACTATTACTACTCCATACTACAAATTTTGTTTGTTGGAAAATGAGTAAAGTCTGGCGGCCCTGGGATCTTGGGCTATCACTGGACACCCACCGCAAGAAAACACTAAAGGATTTATTTCAATGTTAGTAAATGCCATTACAAAACTTCTTTACATCTACGCTCTGATCAACCATCAGTATTTTCCTTAGTTTTACGTGCCTCGTGCTTACTTAATTTTTGTCATGGGTCGAAACATTCCGCTATAAAACAACTGAGGTAACAGTAAAAGCATTTATTAGCTCTAAAAGCCTATAAATTGTCTGTTAAAGGAACCCTAAAAATACGTTTCACTGGCTAAAAATTGTCCATTTTGTCGTCTAATTGCTATCACAAGGTAATTGGATTATCAGAAATTGCTAAGCGCTAGTAAGTTTTGTTAATAAATCTTTCTGGTTCAGAAGATCAATTTAGTAAATGAGAATAATTTTGCTGAAGTTAATAATAAAATATATGTTTATTCGTGATGAATAAATAAGCTCTAGAGATGATAATTATAATGAGAACTGCCTCATTGGTTCCATGACATAAGCTTGAACTTATTTACGTGCGATGGTGACGTCTTTTAAGTGTCAACACACAACAAGAAAATTGCGATTTGAATTTGTATCTTGTTGCTATCAATATATTAATTCGTGCAGCGCTATCGCCGCACGAATTAATATCCCTTGAAGCTGTCAATTTGCATCGTAAGATTTCGCATTTTCGTGTTTTAACCCTAAAACTTCTCGAGTCAGTTAAATTGTTATTAACTTGTCCTCGTAAGTTATTCTTAGCAGCATTACAGACTCTGGAAACGTGCTTAATAAAACGACCCTCTGTCTAAAGCAGCCAGAAGTATTTACATCACGTAATAGGGCCGAGTCTAGTCAGTAAATTTAACCTAATCTGAAAAACCTGTGAAGGTATATCGTCACAAACACATAAAAAACCGGCCCAGTGAGTGTTGTGCCACGTGCAGTGTAGGGTTCCGTTAATGACAAATTCATTAAAAAATTTAGCTATTTGCTTTTCACAATACATTTTACGAGTATAACTTGGTCGACTATTACTCATTAACTTATAAACCCTACTTAGCTGTGATAATTTTCCTTTCAACTTCTATAAATTATACATGTCCAAAAACAATCATTTAGCTGGCAGGAACTTGACTGTAGCAAAAATTATAATCTTAAAGCTTAGTATTTCGCAAAGGGAAACCTGAATCGAAAAATAATTTTCGCAATATCTTTAAAAGACCTATCCAACGACACCCTACACCATGAGATAAACGACAAAAAGAAACTCATCCCCAATTGACTTGCAGGGGAGGTAATTTTTTTAAGATTTTATTTTACATTCGTGGGAGAGCCAGGCTATTTGTGGGAGAGCTATGAATCGGCACGTATGTGCCGGAACGACTGGAGTGATACCACGGCCTCACAGAAAACCGGCAGTGAATCAATGCTTCAATTACTTTACGCAGCGCGTGAGTAAGGTTGCCGGGGGCCCTAATCCTTCCCTCTACCAACCTACCCCCCTTCTCCACCTTTTCCCGCTCTTCCCCCCTCTCCCCCTCCCCCTGTTAGCGTGATAAATATGTACCCATGCCAAATTACAGCTTGGGAGTACTAAGACAGATGGACGGACAGACGGACATTTCGAAATTATAAGGGTTCCTTGTTTACTACAGAACCCTAAAATGCCATGAATTTAAAAATTAATTATATGTAGAAAACATGTAAACTCTAAGAATGTAATATTTATATTCTCTCTCATATTGGTGGAGCGCCAATATATTTATAAAATGCATACATAATCGCACCATAATATATTTCGTTATATTATAAATTTCATAGTCTTTATAGTAAACCACATTCTGTTTGTCGAATGCAATTAGTGCTGGTACTGCTGTAATATTGCCAATGTACTCGACGATCTCAAGAGATGGCGTTAGCAGTCTTCAAATAATGTAAACGCGCTGCACCTGATTGGTGCAAGAAAAAACGGACATACCCTGCTCTCATCGCTTTTCGCTAAGAAGAGCTTTTAATATAAAAATTTTGTTCCGCCACGGTCATCAGTTATATTTCTCGTGAAAAGAAGCTGATTTTCCGTTAGTCCTATAGCCGTGTAGTGTTTGGACTCGCTTGTAACCTTTACAAGGTGTATGTGGAGTGCTCCAGTCTACGATCGTGACCGGCCGGTCAATACCTTGCAAGAGACCGTAGAAACCTCGCCGCTGCTCGCTGCCTTCTGGAGGATCGGGACTTGGTCGGTGTTGCAGGTTAGTGCTGGCATGATTGTTTTGATCGATAGAAGTGGTTTACTTCCCTACACCTCGTACGCTAACTGTTGAGCAATCACACCCTGGTCGGGCTATTTACACGCCTGACCACATATCAAGATTAAAAAATATGCTTTCGACGTCCTAATCATTACATGACATGACACCCCTAGCGCTTCTGAGCGATTAAGAGTATTCAATGTAAGAAGCGTTCTTGCACGCACAACAACGTAAGTATCATTTGTAGATAATTGCATTCTTACATCGAGATAGAGAGACAGAGATTCTTGAGATTTATCTTTACGTTTTGTTGAAGTGAAGTTAAAGAAGAGTGTGTAAGTATAGAGTTCTGTTATACTTTCAATTAATATGTATCTAAATTACAATACTTTCTCACCAAAATAACTAGCCCAGTTAGTTATGTATTCACCAACAATTTTCTCAACCGCGGCGATGCAACTAAAGAAACTGCACAATGGCCCCAATTCTGTTACTTCACTCGCTAAATTAAAATTTACTAAATTTTCTTCATTTAAGATGTAAACCTTGTAAACACTTCAAAACAAGGTCTTATTTCAAATTGAAACAAGTAGGTAACATATGTCGCTATCGAAATAAGCAATTTATTAGTCGACTAAAGTCTGATACGCTTAAATAAACTTTAATACCACGTCGCGAGAGCCGCTATCCGTTGAATGCCATCCCTTTTGCTCTGTGTTTTTAGTAAGCGTCTTCGTAGGTGTAGATTAAAAACACGTCATCCTTATTCGTTTTGAACAAGTTTTTATACGGCAATTATACAGCGTTTGAATAAATGAAGACTCTCGCTGCGTGGAAATAAAGTTGAGTATACGTTGACAGGTTTTAGTGAAATTTAGTGGCGCTGAGAAATAGATGCTAGTAACAAATAGACCTTATTACGAAGAACACTAGGTTGATTTCATATGAAGAAATTAAGTCAGGTTTTAGTTTAGTCGAGTGTACAATAGAATCGGCACCAATATCTAAGAATAATCTTATAATACAAGTATTTTATTGAGACAGCTGTTACAAATATCGAAGTGGGGTTTACATAACAGTAAGTGAAACCCCACTCCACTGCTTTACTGTTCGCTAGAGTTTACATAATTATATTTTAATTTTGATTCAAGATTTTGTAAATCACTCCATTTCATCATGAATAATTCCATTCTTAAATAACATTATTTAACGTTATTTCAGTTAGCGTAATAGTAAATAACTGTACCAGAATCTAATTGAAATTATGTTTTTAGACTTGACATACGTTATAAAGATAGAAATTTTAGATTTTAATTAAGAAAATACTTACGATACTTATTTTAAGTAAACATTCAAGTAATTGCCAGACTTGCTTTTGAATTTTCTGAGACAAAAAAATCTAGTTAGACCTTCTTCAAACACTTACAATTTTAGAATTTAATTTTTTAATAAAGCAAATACAATAATGACACTTGACTCAAATAAATTTACACTAAAATACACTTAGAAATGAACGTGAACAAATATCTCTTCGCAGCTCAGTGAGTCTCAATCTTGAGTCTCTGGTACCAGCACTGACCTCTATTATACAAGTACTACAATAGAAGTCAGTGGGTACCAGCCATTGCCGGTCACGGTTACGGCAAAGAGTTACCAAACCATGTCAAATGCTCCGAAAGTATCCAGATATATCCCAGTCAAGGAACTAAAATACCTAAATTTTGTTTTACCACGCCTTTTTATTTTTGGATAAATAGTAAAGTTCGCTAATTAAGAATTACGATACCCACAGTCTGGACAAGTGGGGCATCATTTTTTTTTTAACAATTTAATAAAAAAAAGATACTTTTTTTACATTTCGTGTGATATCTCGTTTTCAGTACGGTTTTCTTCATTTGTGACCAAAGCATTCATACTAAAAGTGCTATAAATTAAAGCTAGATCGGTTTTATACTTTTTAAATGATTAACGATCATTAAATTTTTTTAGCCTTAATTGCAAAATGCGCCATTTTTTTATGAACTACTAAAACTAGTCGGAGCAGCTTAGAAAATTCAAAAAACCATCTAAGTTTATGACCCCGTTGAAATTTTTAAGAAATAACTTCTTTAGCGGCGTTGTGCACTTTTTGGGATGGGTAAAAAATGTTAAACTCGCGTCAGGACACGTGACCCTGATCGAAAATTCGTAAGACGGAGACGAGTTTCTTATATTTAAAAAAATTTAACATTCGAAATTCAAACATTTATGAGCGGCCAGGAGCGCAGAACTTCCAGTGTACCCTATGTATACATTTAGATTGTTATTACCTACTTTTTATTTTTAACCTAATTATATGTATGTATATGCAAATACATTGTGAAGTTATGTTTTCACTTCTGACGTGCAGTCCTACGACTGGCTGTTTTTTTTTTACGTTTTCTGAAAATGAAACCTAGCTAGATTGATATATCCCCCGCATACTAAATTTCATGAAAATCGTTGAAGCCGTTTCCGAGATTCAGATTATATATATATACGTATATACAAGAATTGCTCTTTTAAAGGTATTAGATAGATTACAGTATATTATACAACACGCCAGAAAACGATATAAACAGAATTAAACAGCAACCCAAACTTGAATTTTACTTTTAAAGTTAGACGACAGCTGTTCTGTAGATAATAAGTAGCAAAAAACAGACAAAGAAATTAATTGAATGGAGATAATATTAATGTGGTAACAAGAGTTACATTGTCATGACAGCGACTATATTAATGAGTCTCTCCTTTGTATAAGAAACCATAGACGTATATTATACGTTATAGAGCGTATTATGAATAGAATTATGCAAGTATTGACGTTATTATATTCGTGTTTTGTTTACTGTATGTGGAAGCAGCGCTATTAGTGGTTTCAAAAGTGGGTTATAAAGTTATAAGAGACAACGATAATATTCAAGAATATATTTTATTTTCGTGTGATTCCGCCTCGTGATCATGTTTTCACCAATGTTCTGATCGATTGTTTTTTAAGTAACAAAAAAACCGGACAAGTGCGAGTCTGACTCGCGCACCGAGGGTTCCGTAAGCAAACAAACTTATATATGTCCATCTCAGGAATCAATTCTCAGACTTTTGCCCATCTTTTTCGAAAGACAAACTTAACTTTGCGGTTACGATGTACGACAAAGTGAACAATCTAACCGCAAAGTTTAAGTTTGTAATCACAAAAACTTTTTTTTTATGTGATAACAATAAAGTAACGGCTTTCGGATTTTTTTCTTCACTTGTGCTGTTAGACCTTGCTTCTTAACAAGTTTCATGATTCTACCCTACATGATTCGACCCTATAGGTTTTCGACTCAAAACCTAAAGGGTACTTCTGGTTGACCTAGAATTATCAATTTTGGTTAAAAGTAAGGTCTTACAGCACAAGTAAAGCGAAAATTCCGAAATATAAAAAATTCAGGTAAATTTTGGTAAGTACTTACAAATTTTCGCGAAAATCAAAATTTGCCCAGATAAAAGATCTCGTATCGTGTTTACTCAGGACCTTGATTTTTATCCACCTACTAGGGACTATAGACTTCAATATCTGGTATAAATTTCAACTTGCTAGGTCCACCCGTTCCTGAGAAAATCGGTGGTAATACACGGACAGACAGACGAACAGACGAACAAGAGAGTGATTCTTATAAGGGTTCCTTTTTTTACCTTTTTTAAATTTTAGTTTCAGTGCAACAAAGATCTTTTATTTCGTGATTGTCATTGACAGTGAGTGCGCAGGTGTGTTTTATGATTACTAGTTAATATAAAATTCGAAGAGAACTTAAAATATAATAAAGCGGAACTATCTGCAGTTGAAGGAGTTCACTTTTAACGCCAAAGTAACGCATCAGTCTAGTTAAGAATTTAGCTACGCATAAAAAGATCCCTGTATTACCTTCATCTTTGATTATAATTCTCCCTTTTGTATTGAGTGCATTTTCTCATTCATCACTTTTCTTTTCTGTCTATCATTAAATATATCTTGTATGAAAATGAACACAATGATTACAAACACAGAATCACCCAAAATATTAACATTATTTTGAGAAAACGAAACGAGGTAGTAACAGTGTGAGCAAAGCAAGCTCATAATGCGAACTCATCTTGCAATTTTGTCGACTAAGCCATTTAATGACAGTAGTTATGTGTATCATTGGAATGTTGATAAGACAAGGAGAGCCCGTCGTAGCAGAATAGCACGAAATTAAAACACTTCACAGATTTAATTAAATAACTACCGAACTGAGTAGAACTCGGTCAGGATATTTGTAAATCAGCAGTGGTATGAAGGATTTACTCAAATCAAATTACTTACTTTTATTAGTGTATTTTTTTAAGACTTCCTTATTTAAATTTATCAAAACATGAAATAGTACTAAAAATATTTTTAAAAATAATATGTACTGAGTTCTGGAGTCGTAATGTTGATAAAAGTACGTACGTACCAATGTTTATGGCGCAGTAAGGTCAAGCAATTAATAAATTTTATTTATTTAGTAAAACTTTTTGCACAAAAATGTACAACGGCGGACTTAATGCCATAGGCATTACCCACCACTACCCTAAACCTTAAGGTGGTGCAGAAATGGGTGAACCAGGTGCACTAAATTTATATCATAAACTTTAGAACAAATGAAAGAAAAATAAAACTAAATATATAAATATATACACATATACATAAAAAGATAAATACATGCATACACATTATAATATATGAAGTATTAATGTTGTGATGATCCTGTAAAATTTTCAGTTTACTAATATAATAAATATTCTAACTGATGTAACAATAATGTTGAAGTAATAATTTGCAAATCTAAGACAGTGGCATGTATGTAAAATAAGGACAAAAGAAATGAAATATAAACTAATAAGATTCTTGAGTTAGAAGTTTCACAAAGTTTTTTAAATTAAAAAACTTAACATGCTACCGTATGATGCGACGGAGGAAATTTAGATGGAATTGGCCACCATGTTTTTCCTTATTTTCTTAAATTAAGTTGTCAAAAAGACTTAAAATATAATTGGTGTTAATAGAACAGTGGTGCTGAATAACTGAATAATTTTCAAAACAATACGACTACAAATTTCAAGGCATGGACCATGCAGTAGTTGTATACTCACAAAAAATAATAGGACACACGTTTAACGCTTTCATCAACTACTGCTCAGTGTATATTAGACATTACAAATCCTTTAACTATTGTACAGGCTAAAGGTTGTGAGGATGGATAGGTGGACGGAGGTTTGTTTGTTACTCTTTCACGCAAAAATAGCTGAAGGGATCTGGATGGCACAAAGATAGATTATAGTCTGGAATAGCACATGTAGGGTTCCCGTGGGATAGATTTAACCAATATTTCCACGCAAACGAGGTCGCGGTCAACAGCTTGTCAATTATAAAATAATAGTCGTTGGGTAGATTCGAATTTAATACAGCCAATCTAGGGATAGAAAGAAAGAAAGAAAAGTATCTTCGACAAGTTAACACAATAATCATACGTCTTAACACTTGGTTGGTATCGAAGATCAAATAAGGTACCTGCGTCAGCTATCGTCACAGATCGCTCTGCAACGCTGGTATTCTCGCAGGCCCTAATTACAATAAGAACATCTAATCTAAGAGTATATTATTATATTGTAAGGAGTCTCCATACATCGTCATCAGCCACCCTGCGATCGACTATATAACGCGGGTACTTAGAAGTAGCGGGACCAAAGACTACAATAGTATATAGGATAAGCGGGACATTTGCTCGTCAGTGCTCATAGTGTACAGACGTCTCGTGATAATCAGTGTTGGTTGTTATTAAGGTCACGTAAGCCATTTTGATATTTCTTTCTTTATTAAATTATCAAAGTTTGCAGTATTTGGTTTTGTAATAATTTAAGTGCATTGCACCTGTATAGTTTCTATTTAGTTTGATTTTCATTCAAATTGTAAATAAACGGATTTCTCGTTACTTATGTATTTTTTTTATTTAAAATTCTACTTCCGATGCTAAAAATATATATTGTCACATCTCTGTGACATACGTTAATATATGGATATGAGAAGTCTGCACTGATTTATAGTAATCGGTGAACATACATAAAAAAAGGTTTCCGACGAATTAAGAACCTCTTGCTTTTTGGCAGTCGGTTAAAAACATAAAGTGATAATATTTGTAAAGTGTTGTATTGATCAGTTATCAATACTGTCAATTATACTCCTCAATATAACTTCATCCCTATCCCTTTACATCACGCTGCAAAGCCTTGCTTTGCATTTGGGCTTTGCAATATACATATTATAATTATATTCATATTTTATCTTTAAATAATATCCATAAGTGTTATATAATAATCACCTATTGGTGGTTCCAAAAGTTGTCCGTGGACTTGCGTAGTTAACCAGGACCCCACGTGCGCTTCATAAATTAAGTTTCAAGTGATTTTGGGACATTATGAACCAGACCTAACTATAATCAATTTGATCGGGGAATAACTTTTCCAGGCTTAACCTTGGAGGATCAAAAGTCATAGAATTTCGAAGTTTCATTATATTGCATCGAGTGTTGTGGGTTCGAACCCAAATACCATCTGATCTATTTTCATAGTAAAATAACAAGTACAGTAAAAAGCTTGCTGTACTTGTAATTTACTGGGTTTGGTACAACCCCATGTAGTAATGGAAGTCCTCACGGCGATTAGTATACATCCATCAAACATCAATCGATCAATCAATGAATTTCGGCCCACCACGCAATAATCTGATCGCAGGATCCTCCCATTGTGTTGGAGGGACGATCCCCAGTGGAGTCCCATTGAGATGACGATCTATGCAGGCTCAAACATTTTTTTTTATTGCTTTCCTTTTTATGGACAGTTTTTCTTCTCTATCGTTAAGTATTTCAAAAAGTAAACGCATGTAATGATTCATTACATGCGTTTACTTCATTAATCACAGTTTCACTCTCTTTTATGGGCACTGCTCCGCCACAGGTCTCAAAGTCTTCGATAATATTAATGAAATAATTCGAGTCCGGTTGATCGTTCCTGAGATTAGAGCGTTCAACCGACTGGCCTGTTGGTCTAGTGGTTAGTGACCCCGACTGCTACGCCATAGGTCGTGCGTTCGATTCCCACCCGAGTCTGGGTGTTCTTTCTCCGTTGTTGGTATGTTTGTAAAGTCCCCCACGACACAGGAGTCATTCCTAATGCGGGAATTGTCCTTTTTAAGAAAAAAAAAAAGTGTGTGTGTACTTATGTACGCACGTAAGAAGTCATACTTCTTTGGCGCTAGTTTAATCAAGTTTATTTAAATATTATAATAAATAATACATACATTCAACTAACCTCAAATTCTACAAACGCACTCAAGTCCCAAAGTAATATGTAAAAACCATTTTTATCACTTAAAATCACAGTAAATTATCTTTTAAATCAATAAATTGTGAATAAATATCAGTCACCACAATATATTATTTGAAAAAATATATATTTATATATATTTTATTCGGACTGATACAAAACACGTGTTGTCGGTTCGGAAACACTTGAAAAAATATCGTGAAGTTGGTAACTTTTTTGAAAAACTAAAATGTTGACTAGCTAACTTCAGGGTGTCGGTTTTTCGTGACGGTGTGAGCGCGCAGCGTAAAAATTTACCCTCATAATTTTTCACTAACGCGCCAAAAGAAGTATAACAAGCCAAAAAAAACAAAAGCCTGACACCGGCCGCTTCTATCCTTGACAAAGGGCCTCATTCGGGTCCGAAACTAGTCGGGCATCCCCGAAATAAATGTGAGTAAAATTGTATTTCTTTAATAAACAAGATACAACTACTCTTCCGTTTATACTACATTATTCTTCAAATATACGCTTTAATGTTTCCTGACATATAAAAACATCAAGGCCAGAAATCGGCTGTACCATCTCGTTTTGACCTTTCGTATAAATCCAGACTGTTCTAGGATAAGGTCAAATCAAATTACGACATTTAAACATTATACTAAGAAAGGTTTTCCTATTAGTTAAAAGCAATAACTTTCGCCCTTTATGTCGCTCCTTTCAGGATTCCATATTGAGAGCATAATATAGCTTTTGATTGGCACATATATGGATTTCTATACAAATAAAGGACGCTGAACGATATACTTAATATAATGTGATTTATTAACATTTTTCCTTGTGCGTAAGTTGATTTCTGTTTACGTTTGCGTTACAAAAAACATTATATTAATATTTATGAAATATTCCTATGGAAAGCGAAGTTACTGCCTATAATTTATTGTTAAAAAAAATAAGCAACACTATAAAACTAAAAATGGAAGAAGGCAGTTTAACAAAAGTCTATAATATAGCGTAATTGTTTTTTTTTATATTATAGGGGGCAAATGAGCAGACGGGTCACCTGATAGAAAGTGACTACCTTCGCCCATGGACACCTGCAACTCAAGAGTTACAAGTGCGTTGCCGGCCTTTGCGAAAGGAGTACGCTCTTTTCTTGAAGGTTTGAAGGTCGTATCGGTCCGGAAACACCGCAGGCGACAATTTGTTCCAAAGATTGGTTGTGCGAGGCGAAAAATTTCTGGAAAACCGCACAGTGGTGGATTGCCAATTATCCAGGTGATGGGGATGAAAGTTTTGTCGCGTTGAACGATGGCGAAACGTTGCGGCCGGTATGAGTCCGAACAATTCCTCGAAGCACTCCCCATGATACATGCGGTAGAGAATGCAGAGTGAGGCTACATCTCTACGCAATGCCAAGGGGTCAAGCCGATCTGAAATATCCTGGCAATGGCGATGATTCGAGTCGCTCTCCGTTGAATGCGGTCAAGAGAGAGAAGCTGGTACTGGGGTGCTCCTGCATAGATATGAGAACAGTATTCCATATGCGGCCGAACATGCGCCTTATAAAGTTGTAGGCGGTGGGCCGGGGTGAAATACTGTCTCGATCTGTTGAGCACACCAAGCTTCTTCGAGGCTAATTTGGCCTTACCCTCCAAGTGACCGCGGAACTGGACTTCGCTCGATATATCGACGCCAAGGGTCCCGATGCTGGCTGTGGCAGTCAGGGAAGTGCTCTCAAAGCGAGGTGACACGACAAACGGTATCTTTTTAGCGGAGAACGCGCAAACCTGTCTTCGTTGGGTTAAATTTGACCAGGTTAAGTCGACCTTCCTTGTAAGGAGGCTTCAATTTCAGACACAAGTTTGTATCGACTCTCAGTAACGTTTTCCCGAGAAATGTTAGCGCGGTCGGTATACAAGGCATCACTCGTGATATCATCGGCATAGCAATGAATGCTGCTGATTTGCAGCATATCATTGATATGCAGAAGAAACAGCGTGGGTGATAGCACACAGTCTTGTGGGACACCAGCATTCACAGACTTGAAGTCGGAGCATGCACCGTCGACAACGGCCTTGATGCTTCTGTCTGCGAGAAAACTGGTGATCCAGTTGCATAATTTCTCGGGAAGCCCATAGGAAGGAAGCTTCGAGAGAAGCGCTTTGTGCCAGACCCGATCGAAGGCCTTCGCTATGTCAAAACTGACTGACATCGCCTCTTCCTTGCTCTCGATCGCCTGTGCCCAATGGTGAGTCAGATATACGAGAAGATCACCAGCTGAACAACCCCGACGGAAACCATATTGGCGGTCATAAAGTAGCTGGTGGTCTTCTAAGTACCGAAGGAGCTGGCGGTTGACAATGGATTCCATTATCTTAGAGAACAAAAGTTGGACGGATCCGAGCGGTCACCTTTTTTAGGGATCGGGTGCACTAAAGCTGTCTTCCATGAGTTCAGGACGACGCCGGGGGAGTAGGAGAGTCGATAAAGGCGCGTTAAAACCGGTGCCAACTCTGGAGCACACCTCTTAAGCACGATGGGAGAGATTCCGTCAGGCCCACTCGACTAATGAATATCGAGGGAAAGAAGTGCTTTACGCACTAAGCTTTGGAAGAAGCGGACTTCCGGCATACAGCTGTCGCACCGCGGTATGGTTGGCGGTACGTTTCCCCCGTCATCCAAGGTCGAGTTGGACGCAAAGAAGTTGCCCAAAAGGTCAGCTTTCTCCTTAGCGTCGTGGGCCAACGAATTATCTCCCATTTGCAGGGGTGGAAGGGATGGTCTACAGAAATTCCCCTGGACAGCTTTGGCAAGAGACTAAAATGCTCGAGTTCTAGAAGGGAGACCCACCAGTCTCTCACCAATTCTGCCGATGTGCTCTGACTTCGCCCTGGCAATGTCTCTTTTGAAGGACCTGGAGGCAAAGTTGAGCTGTTTTTTTAATGCGCTGGTCTTTACATCCCGTACTGCCGCTGCATTTGCCCAAGCTTGGTAACATTCCTGCTTTAGGCGAGACGCCGTTTTGCAGGATCAACCAAACCAAGGCTGGGATTTGCCACCAATGGGAATCACAGAGAATAGAAGAAAAAGCTCCGTTCCCTGAAGCACCACATCAGCGACAGAATCGGCAACGACGTTGGGATCATCCGGCTTGAAGCAGACCTGCCTCCAAGGGTAAAGAAGGTTCGCATCCCATCCCAGTCTGCTGACCTATAGTGCCACACACGGTGGCAGCCTACAACTCGCGGCTGCGGCGAGTACGTGAGTTTCACCATACTTCGGATCAGGCAATGGTCCAAGGAGCCAATTGGGGCCTCAACGGAGACTTGGTAGCCTTCCGGATGAGAGGTCAGCAGAAGGTCCAACAGTGAAGGCTCGTGGCTTTCTACATCTGGGATTTGCGTAGGCGTTGCTACCAGTTATGTCAAGCCATATGTCAGGGCGAAGCCTTGAACAGATCTCCCCGTATGATCGGTTTTGCGTGAGTCAAGCCATTCAGCGTGGTGGGCGTTAAAGTCGCCAAGTATCACGATCTCTGCGGATGGGATCTGCTGCAGCACAGAGTCTGTAGCCATTTGGACGTGGTCGATGAGTCGGTCAGTTTCGGCATCACCGCTATGGGACCTATAGATGCATGCATAGACGCGGAGGTGATCGTCGCTGTCTACACGGAGCCACAAGATGGAAAGGTCCTGCCTTCAAGATTGGCGAGGCGGCGAGAACTGATATCGTCTCTAATGTACACGCATACACCAGCCCTAGGAACAAAGGAGTGCTCCAGACCGTACCCAGGGTAGGAGAGATAGGATGTGTCCGCTGGAGACGATATCTGCGTCTCGGTTAAAAAGAGCAAGGCCGGCTTTGCTGTTTCGAGGTGGTGGTAAACAGCGTTAAGGTTACAATGTATGCCCCTGATGTTGCAGAAGTCCACGGTAAGCGTGGCAAGGGGTGCCTTGGTATGCTTGCTCTTGCTCCTAGCAGGTGTTTTAAGCGCGGTTGTGCCCTCCCCAGAGTACGAGGGGCAGCCTAGGCGACCACGCCCAGGTGCACTGTGTTCTGAGCGTGCACGCCCAGAGGGGGATTCTCCAACGCTAGCGCAGCTGGTACCTCCTGGGTAATGTAATTTTAACGGCGCCATCATTGGGGGAGGGGGGGGGGGGGGGTTTGGGCCTCCGGTAACCTGACTCACTTGGCTAAAAGCAATGCAAGCAATGCTTCACTACCGGTCTTCTGTGAGGCCGTGGTATCGATCGGAGTCGAGCCGGCCCATACGTGCCGAAGCATGGCTCTCGCACGTCAGATAAATTTGGAAAACAATAGAAACTTCAAGATTATTGGGAAGACGATCTTCTCGTAACTTAGTTATTGTTTTAATACAATTGACTGCAGTCAGGTGGTGCGACGACCATTATTTAAGAGAAATAAATAATAAAGTTTTTGTAAATAAATTATTATAGTATTTATGCCCCAAGTTGGGCGCCATGTATGTTACATTGGCGCCCAACTAGCTCGTTAGAATAAAATTTAGACAGTATATTTTTGACATTTAGTAAAAAATATACTGTTGTAATAGTTCTGAGTGTATAAAGCGCAATCACTCGTACTAAGTTGTTTACGTCTAAGTTTAAAATTAGAAAAAATACGATCGTTCATTTACGGTTTTTCGTTAATAACTGTTTTATTTGTTCAATTAAAAAATCAAAAGTTTGAGGTATCAAAGATATTGTTATTCCCCATCGATTCCAAAAACTCAGATATCAATACTAAGCCCGTGACACATTTTACACACAATCGAAATTTTAAATTAACAATTTTACAATAGGCTGCCATTTTAAAATTTCGCGATCTGACTTGGCTTACAATGAAAAACATACTAATGTCTGTAACATATTCGATTTTCATTCAATTTTGAATATTGCAAGGTGCATTTTCACGCATCTTAATTTCTTTGCATTTTTCACCTTTCTCGCTTATTTAAACAATGGAAACAGTTTTTTAATTTTTTTTAACGCCTAATCCTTATGTGAAATCATCGGCTCAACAGCTTTTGCATTTTACATTTTGCTCTAAAAGCAATACTTTTCTAGATTTTTAATGAAAACCGAAAAAAAAGCCGATTTTCAAGTTATTTTGCAATAATAAACAATGACGCGTATCTACCACGAAGTAGACACTTTAGTGTGTTATTCTACGTATTTTTCTTCAAATTTTAAGCCAAGTATCGTATTGTTATAAAAGACCACCACCCTCTAATGCTCTGGTGCCCGGACTGTTAGTAATCTGTGGTTAAACGCTTTAGTTATGTTTTAGCATAATTTTAAATGTAATGGTTATCATTACAGTTTTTACTTTGTTAGTTTAGTAGAACCGTTACATAATCATTGCAGATAAAGAAACAGACGTAAGTACGTATAACAACAAAAATTGTGTTTAAAAATTGCTTGAATTCTAAGTAAAAATTATGACAAGATATTTTTCTTGTCATAATTTCTTGAATTAGATCCAACAAGGTTCACCTTTCACATCAAAAGCTTTTGAATTTTTAACATTTACATTATTTATATTTAATTGTGTTTATTTTATCAAAATTTGCTTCTTATCGCCTATGTCAGAGCAAGATAACATGATTTACTTAATTCCTTCCTTCGATGCGAAATAAAATCCGAAGGAATCATATTTACACTTCATCTAATGTTTTTTGTATTAAACTTGGTAATATTATTTGTATTTCTTTTTTATACATTATATAGGCAAAGAAGCACACGGACCGCCTTATGCTGTTCGCTAAAGGTGTCTACCCTTCCCCTTCGACGGGGACAGGTAGATACCTTGCTGGGTAGATACCATCAGAAAACCTAGTGTCTAGAACTTATCTGTGTGTGTTACACTACCACAAAAATGACACCTACACGCAGTGAAGTTCTTCATTTCAAAAGCTTCGAAAAAATAAATACTTTCTTCAAAATAACTACCCAATGTTTCTACCCATAATAATATAATCATAATAACTTGATACATCTCAAATAGCAAATAGCAAGCAGAGCAGAGAGATAATGGTAACCAGACTGCTGATAAACATAGTTATATATTACTAAATACATACATATTATAGATAAATTACACCCAGACACAGAACAAATCATCGTGCTCATCACACAATTATTTATCCTGAGTGGGAAACGAACCCACGGCCTCTGGCTCAGCAGTCAGCATCACAAACCACTAGAGTACTAGACCAACAGGCCAGTCTATCAGTCAGTAGTCAGTAGTAGTCAGATTATTTTCATTTAGACATGAGAGGTGCGAGGTAACTTAACGGGCAGCTTAGAAGGGTGGGTAAGAAAAACATATACCTTTACTTAATTTCCTTTGGTTTTGTAAACAAGAGCTTTTGCACATATTCTTTCGCTTTTATATAGCATTCTATTTAATCCCCTAACTCCTATTTACCTTAAAAAACGGTTTAGCTTCTTACACGACACTCATTCCCGATCTTTGAGATCGTCGGAGAACCTGATATTAAAACTACCTGGACATTCTACGAAATTCGTCGACAATTCCTTCTCTGTCCAAGCCGTTCGTTTATGGAATAACCTACCTTTGACAGTAAGACGTGCACAGTCACTGCCTGCTTTTAAGAAACTGGTAAAAGAACATTACCTGGGTGATATCAACATATTATAATTGCCTAGTTATCTTCTTATTTGACTTAATGTAGTATAGTCCTATATTTGTATGTTTTATTCGATTTATATGTGAATCTTTATACCTATGTTTGCTTATGTATTTATTTGTTTGTTGCTCTCTTGTATGTATATTCTTACACTATATGTAAGATACGTCATCTTTATTTAACTCATATTATATACCTACTGAGCGTACACCATACTGCCCTAAAATCCATATATCATATATCTAATATCCTATGATCGCTCCATCCCATGGTTGCCTGTAAGAGATTGCCTCAGTGCGATAAGGCCGCCAATTGTATCTACTACAAAACATTGCTGTGCTTCTACTCTTCAAAATCATTTTGGTGTACAATAAAGAGATATATTATTATTATTATTCCTCTTTATTTATCTTAATACTTATAAATTACATTTTTAAATATGTACAAAACAATATATATATATTTAAAAATATAAAAAACAGTAGACCACCGACATCGGGTACAGGGACCAAGACACCGGTGGTTAGGGCTCCAAAGACAGGAACCTCCTCACTATACGGGCCGTGTCAAGGAGAACGGCCTTCTGCATCAGTCCCTTGATCCAGCCGTCTAACGCGAGCCTCTTAAGGTGTTGATCGAGGCTCTTGGCTATTAATCCATGTGCAGATATGACAATCGGAACAATGATTGCCGAATCGATATTCCACATATCGACAATCTCGTGAGACAAATCCAAGTATTTTATTTGTTTTTCTTTTTCAACTTTCACGAGGTTCTCGTCATGAGGAACAGCGATATCGACAATCATTGCGCGGCGCTCTAATCGGTCTATCAGCACTAAATCAGGTTTATTAGCAACAATAGTTCTGTCAGTGATGATAGATCGATCCCAATACAATGTGGCACGACCATTTTCGAGAACTGCGTCGGGCACATACCTGTAATATGGCACCTCTGAATGCACAAGATTGTATTTAAGGGCAAGTTGTTGATGTACAATCCTGGCTACTTGATTGTGCCTATGCAAATATTCCCCGTTGGCAAGACGAGAACAACCAGAAATAATATGCCTGATAGATTCACCGGGACGGTGGCACGCCCGACAGATGTCCACCGTACCATCTTTCAGGATATATTTCCGATAGTTATTCGTCATAACAACTTCGTCCATAATTGCAAAGACAAAACCTTCGGTTTCTCCGAAAAGATCACCAAACCGTAGCCAAGATGTAGAAGCTTTAAAGTCTATATCAGGCCCATTTAGGGCTCGATAAAAACGACCATGAAGTTCTTTGCCCTTCCATACCTCCCTGCGATCATTAGTACTAAGTACTACAGGCTTGCGCCAGTTCTCTTTAGCCAGAGCGAGCGGAGTGAGTCCGTTGTCCACTGCTACCACACTACGATGCACTCCCACGTCAGTATGAAGAAAATATTCTCTAAGGTTGTATATCTCGCGATTGTGTAGGGTCTTAATGTTTAAGAGTCCACGACCCCCAAACTTTCGCGGGATATACAACCTCATTACCGATGAACGTGGGTGGTGCATTCGGAATGCAGTCAGCAGTGTACGGACTCTCCTGTCAAGGGCATCCAATTCGGTCTGAGTCCATCTAAGTATACCAAAGGAATACATCAGAACCGGCATGACCCAACCGTTGCAGGCACGCATTTTGTTACCCCCTGATAAAAGACTTTTAAGTACTTTTTTCAGGCGGCCAAAAAAGCGCTCCTGCAGCGTTTGTTTCATATGAGATTCAGGTATTCCCAATGACTGTGATATACCTAGATACTTGTAGCTTTCAGTTGCAGACAGAGATCTGAGTTTTGTTGAATCTGAAAGTTCGACTCCTTCAGATTCTACTATCACGCCGTTCTTTACATGCATGACTGCACACTTGTCCACACCAAATTCCATCTTGATAGAATTACTAAAGTTTTCAGTCACCTTCAGTAACGCTGTCAATTGCAAATTAGTGGGGGCAATAAGTTTCAAATCGTCCATGTACAGAAGGTGAGATATAACTCGATCGTCTTTCTGCAACCTATAGCCTAGTCCTGAACCCTCTAACAGCGTACTGAGAGGATTCAAAGCTAGGCAGAACCACAAGGGACTCAAACTATCACCTTGAAATATACCCCGCTCGATCTTTATTGGTGCATCGTTTGTCGCAATCTGCTGACATCCTGGATAGCGAAGTGCCGTTCTCCACTGCCCCATACATGACTTTAAAAAAGTGCAAAGAGTTGTATCAATTTTATACAACTCCAGCACTCTCAAAAGCCATGTATGTGGAACCGAATCAAAGGCCTTCTTATAGTCTATCCAACATGTCACCAGATTCTTACGGTGACGACGCACCTGTTGGCTAATGGCCATATCCATGATGAGGAGCTCTTTAGTGCCACGGGTCCCACTTCTACATCCATTCTGAGAAATAGATATGATCGAATTTTTATTTAAATGTGTAGTAATTTTGAGTCTCAGAATAGATGTTAGAAGCTTATACATAGTTGGTAGGCATGTAATTGGTCTATAATTTTTGGGATCCATGGCACTACCAGATTTATAGAGTAAGTGGGTTACGCTAGTTGTTAAAAAATGGGGTAATGAACCGGAATCCAATGCTGCTTGGAACTGAGATGCCAAACGAGCATGCGAGCTTCGGAACCATTTCAGCCAAAAGTTGTGCAGTCCGTCTGGTCCAGCCGATTTCCAGTTTGATAATGACTGAACTGCACTACTTACGTCACCTGTGGCTATGGAAATTGGTTCCATTGCTTGTATAGACTCGCATGAGCACCCGACATCTCGTATCCAATCACCTTCTGAATGAGTGACAGGCACCGACCAGATATTACGCCAAAATTCATGTGTAGCATCATCATCTGGGAAATGCCCGTCACTCACACAGGGATCCGATTGTTCCCATTTTCGGTAAACCCACCTCTCATTTCTGTGGAACATACGATTCTGATTATACCGATCTGTTCGCTTTTTGTATCTTCGAATCCTATTTGCCCATGCATAAACTTTCTGCTTTAGAAAGTCTATGCGCTCTGTGACACATGACATATATTGTTGAGTACTAATGTCAGTCCCCAAGAATGCCTGTTTCACAAAGCGCATCACTCTCGGCCGCGTGTTACCCGATCTAAAGCAGATTAGCTTACCGATGAGTGTCCTGGCCTCAGCAATACGACGCTCGATTCTACACTGCCAGGCTGGCACAGCAGGCTTGGGTCGAGTAGTAGCGGTATTTACAGAGAAATGTACTCCTGCTACTCGACATGCTGCGACAGCCGCACAGTAGAGAATAGAGTGTGTATCACTAAGATCTTCGCTATTGTCTAAATAATCAGACAATAACGAATCCAGGGCACACACCAGCGCTATATTTCGTCTATGAATAGGCAAACGGGATAAACGTGGTCTATTAATGTGGTTCACAAACCGGTATTTCAGAATCGCATCCTCCAAGACGCTCCTTAACCTTTCGTTGCATTTGGTACTTACAGATATAGCTTCACTATCCACAATTTCATCAACATGTAACTGTGTTACCAATTGCGGTGTGCGATTGGCCACCGAATTATTATTATTTTGTAGGACGAGGTCTGTTGTTCGTATAAAGTCGCTAGACGATGTAGGTCAAGTTTAGATTATATAAACAATATAGGCATATGAGTTGTGTGCGAAGCAGGTTGGTGCATTACCATACTGTTAAGAACCATCTTATTAAAGGAGCCATTATGCGATTGACTATCCTTTAAATTTTAACGAAAAAAGGTAAAGGTATTATTATTGTTTAACATTAAAATTTGCAGAAAAGAGTGTATGCGTTACCATAGTAAGTGAACAAGATTCGTAGCACACCGCTTCCACGCACAGGTCACAAAAAAATATTTCTAAAAGTCGAGCGAAAATCGTGCCGGAAAGTACATCGTGACTAAGCGCAGTGTCTTTTTTCATAGGGACCAGGGTTCCCTGAGTTTTTTGTAGCTTTAGCGATGGCGATGCATATATAACATGATAGGTTAGGCAGTGGTGACTTACAGGCCGTGTGCTTGTTTTCTATCAAAGACATTTAGAAAAAGTACTTAAATGTTAATAAATAGTTAAAAAACTATTTAGGTACGTAATGATATTATTTTCTGTGATTATGCCCAAACAATATAAATAAATTATGTATATGTTTAGTAATAAAATAACTGGAGACACACCGCGGGGGGCGGTCTGATCCCAAATTAGGCAGATGCTGTACTATGGCAACCATAAACAAGCAACAGATACAGTCTGCGAGAAAACTAACGGCCACTTTTTTCAATTATTGTCAAGTTGTATGCCTATAACAAGATCTCATCTACATACAAACAAACATACAAACGAACGGTCACAAAAAACAGCAATAGAAAAAGCGAATTCTCCCAAGCTTTGTAGATGTGTGTATGTCCACCGAAGCTATTGATGCGTTTATTGTTGATTGACCCTTAGTGAAACCACACTGCCTATTGCGGAAGTCCCCATTTAAATTGACTTACTAAGTGGCCATTGAAATTGACTTATTAAGTGGCCATTTAAATTGATATATCAAGTGACCATTCAAAATGAAATATTAAGTGGCCATTGAGTATAAGCTATTTAAAAAAAAGCTTTTAAAATAACCGGGTTTGCTTTTGCTACTGGATTGAAACATATATATAATTTTACTAAGATTGAATTTATCAACCAAAGTACCAGATTCCATAAGGCTATTATATAAAATACATAAATGTGGTTAGGTGTGTAGT
Source organism: Callimorpha dominula (assembly GCA_949752705.1). Classification (NCBI taxonomy): domain Eukaryota; kingdom Metazoa; phylum Arthropoda; class Insecta; order Lepidoptera; family Erebidae; genus Callimorpha; species Callimorpha dominula. The sequence continues at coordinate 7,839,986 of OX457010.1, read as the reverse complement.
TACATTATGTCATCATACTCTATAATAATTTTAAAGAAATACCCCAAATTATAGGTACCCTACCTGTAATCCTTTTTTTTTTTTATCGTGTGGAAACCCCCACGGGTCACCACCTCACCGGAGCTAACGGTAAGATGGTATGTCGGAATCGAACCGACTAAAACCACACGGTGTTCCGTCACAGGGAGGTCTATTGCAGGAGGACCCGGACCCTAGGAAGGAGTCCTCCGGGAACCGACCCTACCTGTAATCCTACATTCAAGTAGTTTTTAACTTTTTCATTATTTGTTACCGATTTCAAAACATTCAAATTTATCATTAAAATAACTTTTTTTGATTTATAGTTCTTAGGTACAAAATAATGTCCACAACAAAACATGTGAGAATGAAAGTAATAAAACGAAGACGAGGCTTGAATAAAGTTACACAGTTATATTTATTTTTCTAGTATGTCTGGATGAAAATTCGTTTTATTATAATCTTATTATATACGCACTTGAATAAAATAGTAATTTTATTTATTTAAGAAACTTGACTTTCTGTTGTATAAGATAAAAATAAACGCAATTCTAAAACAATTACACCTTAAATACTAAAATCCCGGACTTAATGTTATTCTGTGTCCCGGGCTAGAAAAAAACACTTTAGCGTCGCAAAAGTTGTTAAACAAATTAAGACAGTCTGACAGTATTATTATTTACAAAACAATCTTTTTGGAGAAGTTGACGTATACCTCCCACTCCTTTTTTTATTTAAAACATCATGGTAGAGGTTTTTTAGTACCCTTAGTCTCGATGCATTGTTTTAGCTATCGTTGCGGAGCTTTCAAAAATACAGATAAGTCAAAGTTGAATATCTTTATATCATAAAACTCTTTTAAAACTGTCAGTCGTGGGACTGCACATAGAAGTGTCAAGCGAGTTCAGTGCTTTTTCCCCACACCTAAAGTGCCCAACGTGCGTAAAGTAGTTTTCATACATATCTGTATAACATAATTATATGTATCTGAGTGTGATGGTCACGCGAGTTTAGTGCTTTTTCCCCATACCTAATGTGACCGTGCCTAAAGAAGTTTTCACTTCAAAAAAAGTTGTATTCTTAGCTGTGGTCGCTGCTTCGCCCGTGTTTACCTATATTACTTCTGGATAATAATTTATCGAGAAGTAACATACTTACATTTCATTACATACTTTTCTAAAGATTAAAGAATTATTATTATAGTCAGTTCAATCATTTTTGAGTTTATCAAAACAATCAAAACACAATCTTTTTTTTTTGTTTGTAAATCAATATTTTGTTCCTAAATCTCTTTTTTAACATTAGTATAGATTAGACAAAACCCATCGTATATGAGATAAAAGTTTCTTGAAAGTACACTTAACGTCTAAAAATATTCTAGTCATTATAAGTGCCTATTTTAACTTTAACAGAAAACAATAAAATTAAATAATATATGCCCGTTACAATGTCAAGCAAATCACAGTTTCTGTTTAAGCTAAGGGTTTGTTAGAAGCGTAATTGAAAAACACGAAATGAGGGAGAGAGAGAGAAATGAATCTCTAATTAAGATTCTTACAGAGCTTTGGAACTAATTCGTAATTTAAAACATGGCAAATTATATATAACCTACTTTTTTAACTGCTTTTAAACTGACTCTTTTAAAGTTTAGACCCTGATTCGAAGTTCAAAACATGGATAGATACCTCCTCCGGCCGTATATTATGAGACCAACTTGAACATACCAAACTCAACAATTGAGAAGTTTTTAAGCAACTTCAAAAAAGGAGGAGTTTCTACAATCTACGGTAAAGCATGCTAAGGCATGTTTTAGCACGTATAGGTCGGCTCGACCGCAGTGATACCTCGGTCTCACAGAAAACCGGCATGAGGCAATCATTCGTTTGGTTTCGCCGAGTGAGTGAAGTTCTCGTAGACCCTAACCCCCTGTCCCCTTTCCCCTACTCTCACTTTTCCCTTGCTTGCCTTAATAATGTTACCTATATTAAAAGTGTCATATGTATTGTGTTTTCAATAAAGTTTGTAATAAATTATTTTTCACTTTTCAGTGTCCTTTATTAGTGTTTTCTGGAGTCGGTTTAATATTTTTTTAAAGCGTCTATTAATCTGACATTAGGAAGCTGTGGACCTGATTCAAAATTCAAAACATGGATAAATACCTCCCTAAGACCGAATTATATGTATAACCTACTTGAACTATGGAGGGTAGAGGTAAGAAGGGGGGGGAGGGTTTCATACACAGGGGGTCCCCCTGTGTATGAAACGTGTCCGTCAAAAGTGTGTATTGAGGGGGCGCTACCGTAGCTAAAGGGTGTAGTACTACGAAAGAGAATGTTCCGCTTTGTTATCGCGCACTTTTCAAAAAGAACATTAAATAAATTAGTATTCGCTTCACCAACTACTCTGGTAGCAAAAAAAAATAATATTGCAACTCGGCGCACTTCGCTCCGTCTATGAGCGCTAAGTTCATATCATTGTGTAGTTCACGAACTAAGTACTATAAGGAATTCATTCCTGACATGGAACTAGAACGAACTATTCTGTGAGCTTGTAGGACTTTGTTAATTTAGTACTGTCAAGAAACAGATGGACTGAATCGTCGACTGAAAAGTCGTACGTTACACCCCCGCGCGGCACGGACCACTACCATCTGCCTGCTCATACTTTAATCTTTATAAAAATATCGACAATTTCGACTTATTGGCTTACAATTTGAATTCATCAATGAAAACACCGAACAAAAACAACAACACTTTTTTGCGTGTTATTGTTTTTATTCGGTGTTTGTTTGCTTATGCATGGACTAACTAATTATAATTGTGGATATGTAAATATAAATAAATGTGTATGGTGATTTTAAGCTAAAAGAGAGTCCTAAGCCTGCAAAGTACGAAGGACTAGCTCTTGTCCGCGACTTTTTTCGAGATAAAAAGTAGCATATATGATATTCCAACATATGACTATACTCGAAATTAGACACAGAAAGTGTTAAATTTCATCCAGATCCGTTAACAAACATTCATCCATCCTCACTAACTTTCGCCTTTGTAATATTAGTAAGAAGATCAAAATATTCAGTCAAAGCAGTTGCATGTACTATTGAACTAATAGAACTAGAAATCCGAACTAGTACATCTGAGTGACTGACTGTGTACTAGATTTGAGCGATCTTTCCAGTGAACGAGCTAAAACAAGTCTATATTCTACAATTTGCTTACACTAGCGCCATTCCGGTCGTTTCTTGAATTGCTTTCTGCTAGACACTTTTTCGGTTTGCGGTCCATGAGTTATTTTTAATCTGTTGTTTTTCTATATTCAAAACAGTCAAGGTTCCTACACAACGGCAATTTGCAGTTTTTTTTTCAAAAGAACTTGTGCCTTACTGGGCTTGTATCCAAGCTTACTGCTTATTGTTATACTACTATCACTGCAAAAAAGTAAGCTTTTACCGGTGCTTATAAATGCTTGGAAAGGCCAAAGATTTATTGTTATTAACTTACTAACATACTACAGCAGGATAATAATGGGAGCTTCCAAGGAAGGTACCGGCTGGATTGGAGTGCGATGACTGAAATTAAAGCCGAAAGTCGTAATTACTGTTTTTGTTCCGACCTACCATAAACGGCAAACATCAAAACTCATCTTCCGGGAAATATCATATCATCAAAGAATACTTTGATGTCTTTCAAATTACATATTGTTATCCTAATTTAACAATTTTCCTCATCCATTCCTTTTGTATTTAAGATTTATCCTTTGATCGAGATAAAACACAAACAAACAAATCTAATATAATATGATATAATTGTATTGTTTACATAAAGGCTTACATTAAAATTTAAATCAATCTTTTATATTCTGCACCAATTATATTCGCCTTACAGGCACTCAAAAAGGTACCTAATTTTCATAATATCGTAATTCGTTGGCGTGAATTTTATGGAGTGTTTAGGTAATAAAGTGATCAAGGTTACCTAGTATGCAATAAAATATACGTGTGTTCTCAAACTGTGTTTATATGCAACCGGCCTACGTATTTAATATCTTACTTATATAATCTACGCAAATACATAAGTACATTATTTTATATATCACATATACAAAACTATATCCTATGTGTCCCTACCTCCCTACAAAGTGATTTAAACTTTTGATCAACTCAAAAGTTCAAAGGGAGAAAAATATCTCTTATAACTTTTAAAAGCTGTTTACGACTGCGACTTAATAAACGTGAAAGCCGGACTAAACTTATTACTATTAAACTAACATAAGTTTTAGATTTAAACATGTCTTGCCCATTATTAAAGAACAGAAAGTTCTGAAGATCTTTGATAAAACAGAACAATCCAGAAGAGCTTGCACTTAGTAGTTTAATAATAATAGTAGCTACTGTTTTTTTAATAAAACTACTATTAATGTGGGTCACGTAATTATTACAAGTATTCGTGTAGAACAGTCACGATGATAGTGTACTGGATTGGATCGCAAATCTGACACCTTAATCATTACGCTACCGCCAGTTTCTTTTTTTAAGTAGGTAAAATAAAAAGTCGCGTCATTCCTATAATTACCTTTTTAACCGACGAAAAAACGGAGGAGATTCTCAAGTCAACCCGTATATTTTTTTTTATGTATGACCACGCATAACTTTTTACAGGGTAGTCCGATTTCCATAATTATTTTTTTAAATGATAGTTTGAATTTAGTCTCATTTAAATTTCAATAAAAATTTTTATATGAAACAATAAATTTTATGCTCTTCATAAACACGGTAATAATCAGTACTTAATAATTATCAGAATAACCTGATTTTTGTAATTATCCATCAGTGATTTTTGTAACATCAGAATAGGGATGTTGTAAATTTAATATGTGACGGTACATGCCGAAACGAATTTATCAAAAATATCGAAAATGTGCGGGTGGATGAAAAACCTTCTACCTCACGGATTTGATCACAGAGTGTGACAGTGTGACTAGTTATCTGTAGTTCTGTACCTGTGACCACGGCCAGTGTAAGCTGTTTGAAACGTAAGTCAATTCAACCTATTACGTGATCGCGTAAATACATAAATATATAATATATCATGGAACGAAAGTTTAAAAGTTAGCCAAATCTACATTACCATGAATCTGGCTTTACAATTTACTCTGTAAATATTTTGCAGTATATTCATAATAAACATTGAAATGAATGGCCAAAGTTATTGAGATAAGATTTGCTTGAAAACTTGCTAAGGTATTTTCTTGAAACTTTAACGATTTTGTAGACAATCAAATAACCTTAGTATCAGGGTATGATTTGTTATTCTGTGGATCGTACTGAAGTTAAGAACTGTGTTACCGTAAGTCTGTCCATAAAAGCCTGTGAAGGAGGTACTCAGGAGTAGACGCTTTGTGTCTGGAATCAGACTCATCATAATTACGATTCTGATTTTATGACATTTTACATACTTTTTTTTTGTGACGAGGACGAAGATCCTCATGGATATCCTCGGCCCTTGGGGAGGCGAAGGGATCTGTCCGCTACTTGCCTATGATCGGGGGAACTAGAATCGCCATTGCATTCTTCCGCAACCCCCGATAGGCATTGACCTCTCTCCAGCCCCTCTCGTAGGTCGGGTCTTATCGTCGCTATAGGGGCGTGCCCCATGACATTCCACATATGTATAACAACATCTAGTTTTTACTTAGTTAGGTTAGACTTGACAAATTTCAACTACGTCCTGCTTTAGCTTGATTTTCTTTTTTCTTTATTCTATTTGCCTACTTTTGCTCTCATTCTGCGCTCGAAGGAAAACTGATTTATTATATATATTTCCTCAGATCCACGTTTTATTATTTTTTTTAATTTCCCTGCGACTCGGCAAGGGTTATATTTCACCATATTATCGTAGCTCACTGTTGTTGATACTGGTGTAAAGGTTTAATAATCCCACAAACAAGCTGTGGACAGATTTATTCACTTACGTCCAAGTCTTAGAAGTATGATTACTGCGTAATTTTTTAATAAAAATATGCTTTAACGATTCATGGTAAAGAGAAAATTGATGATATACAGACACATTTACTCTACATGACATTGACTACATACCCAAAGATAAATCTCTCAAATACGTACTGTTTATTCGTAAAACGGTTTCAAGGATTATGTTCAGCGGTACTAAGCCAGTCTCAGGAATACTTGCTTTCAAAATGGTCTGAAAAGGGAGAAACTAGTGGCAGGATTGAAAGAAAGAAAGAAAAATCATTTATTTTGTCACACACAGAGACATCGACAAAGGGCATGCAACAATTGGTATGACACTAAAAAAATTAAATAACATATTAGAATATAAAATAATAAAAATTAACTTGAAAAAAAGGTGTCTCATGGCATGATCAAAATAGGACCTAGTTCAGCATATGTCAGGCAATGATACCTGACGCTGGTTTTCAACTAGTCCCTTTAGTGACTGACGCATGACCAATCAGTAAAACAAGAAAATATCAAAACAATAAAAAAAAATACCAAAATAGGATGAACTTTCATTACTATGTGTGAATACGAACACAAAGAACAATACAGTCACAGAGTTCGTGTGGTACACACACACACACACACAAATAGGCACAGACGCACTTTTACCTTTATATATTATTGTCTGTGACATAGAATTATGAAACCTATACTCGTAGATATAAATACACACTTACTGAGTACTTGGATAGCCCTATTCTTAAGTATTGGTTATTCGTGCACCGTGATGTAAATCATAAGTAAGCTTGGTTTTTATTTTATTTACTTCATATTTAGCATCCGTGTCAGCTACGTTAATCTATTTTGTTTCGAACGGCTGATGTAATGTCCTAATTTATTGTTGAAGAACTAATTAAAGGTGATTTAATGTGGGTTTTGGTGCCTGAATAAATAACTTATTATCATTATATTATATTAAAAATCAATTGCCACATGTGTGTCACTTGAGGTCGGGTCGACCGATTTGTTTGATTGTTTCTTATTGTGTTCTTAGTTAGATAGATGCCTATGCTCAAAATAAATTACTTCCCCGTCGCGTCGGGCAATAAAATAACCTAACGATAATAACCTAACGATAAATAACCTCGTAATAAAACACTGTCCTCCCGTTTTATGTTAACGTTTTCAATTTATTTTATGATCGCCAAATTCACATTAAAAGTGAATAATTTGACAACAGTAAGGCGTGACGTCATGCCTTAGTTTACATACAAAAATGTATTGAACCTACCGTTTTGACGTTAACTTAACAGACAAGGTTTGTATGAAAGTTTTGTATTATTTTTTGGAAAATTAACGGAAAAAGTCGGAAATTTTGATGGTACTGTTATAAGGAAAAATCTTTGTCTTTTGACGTTTTGGTATAGAATTTTGATTTGATTTAATTACGTGAAATGAGGCAGAGAGCTCTAGAGTTCTGCTGTCACATAATTATGTTAACAAAAAAAAATGGTTGGCTCAAAGATTGCAACGATGGTTAAAGTGACATTTTGTGAAATGACTTCATCGTGAATACTGTGTTATCGATGGTGTGTTGAAAATATTATTTAAATCATCTATGTACCTACACTAAAAAGTGTTTTATGTTTTAGTGTAGGTACATAGCATATTTATATATAATTTTTCTGTACGTGTGTTGGACGGAGGTCATTTTCAAAAATGAATTCCGCCTAAACGGCTGGACTATGTTTGACTATATTTGAGTTGGTAGATTAACGATTAGACCTTGTAGGTGGCACTGCAACCGGATTCTATTTCGAATGGTAATTCATTTATGATTAAAAAAAAATGTGTTTGAATGGGTCCATGGATCATTTAGGATTTTCAACGTGGGAGAGCCATGCTTTGGCACGCATGGGCCGGTTCGACCGGAGTGATAAGACGGCTTTACAGAAACCGACAGTGAAGCAATGCTTGCATTGCTTCTCGCTGAGTGAGTGAGGTTACCGGAGGCCCTAACTCTTCCCTCTCCCTCCCGCTCTCTCCCTCTGCCTCCCTTGGGCCCAGTAGGTAGCGCTGCAACCGGGTTCTAGGATTTTTATTACACTTTTACCTGAAAATGTTGTGTTAAAATTAACTAGAATAAAATGAAAAATAAACACGGTTTATTATTTATTTATATTGTAGTTTATTTTAACAACATTACCCGCATTATCTTAACTTCGTTACTTGTAATATAAGTTCGCTCATCTCTCGTATCTCCTTATACGATATCATCAATGTTCTTGTTTAAAACTTTTAATACTTTCATACATATTGTACACATGACTTGATACTTTAGTAACTACATGCTAAAGTGTATAGTCGTGTGTACAATTTTTGTCATCGTCACTAATGAGTTTAAAAGGGAATTTTGTGCAATGTTGAATAATTTAGGCGGCCACAAGGCGATGAGAATATAATTATATCGAAACTTTTGTAATATTATCACAGATAAATTGGATATCCGGCCACTATCCGGTATACGGCTTATTCGGCCTACATTTATTATCCGACCGGATACCGGTTAGTAAACAAGTATCCGGCTGGATATCGGATAGTAAATTAAGGTACTTTATTCAAATCCCATAACAAATATAATTGCCATATTTTCATTTACACAACAAAATTAAAAGTATAATTATTTTTCTTGTTTGTATAATTATTTAGGCAAATTATGGTGTATATAAATAACATGTATCTTTTGATTGCGTTGACTTAGAACCTTGATTTTATTACAGCTTCAAAGGACCGCTGACATAAGTATTTGATGTTAATTTCAACTTGATGCCTCCACAGGTCCGCGACACAGGAGTAATGCCGTAATGCAGTAATGAGTTGTCTTTAAAAAAAAAAAGATAAAGAAAACAAAAACAGGTGTCTGAGGAAAAGGGTCTTGACAGACAGACAGATATAACAACAAATTAAGAACTTAAAAGAAAATGAAATTCAACACCGACCTGTGTACACGCTGGCGGTCGCTCGAAACTGGCTTTGCACGGTTCGCGCTTCCAATACATATGGCGAACGCTCATCATTGTATTTAACTCCTCGACTAATAAATAAACTACCCTCCGATTTGCGAAACACAATTATTCCAAGTAATATTAGATATAAACTAAAGTCTTAGTTCTCCAGAACATGGAAAGCCCGTAGTTACCTGTAAAATGTCGTTAAATCAATTTAAAGTATTACAAGGTTTCAAAATTTATAATAAAATTCAATACTATCTACTTATTGGTAAAAATCTAATAGTATCATCCACTATACCCATTATTTATATTTTAATTGTTTGTTTTTATTTAAATTAATTAAACAATTGAAAATTAATTAATTGTTAACTGTACAAAATTACGATTAACAATTGATTAATTGTTAATTGCTACCACTACAATTAACAGTTAATAAATTGTTAGTTGTGATTTTGCACAATTACAGTTGATGAATTGTTAGTTGTTATGGTGACAATTAACATCAATTGTTAATCTTTAATTGTCTTTACAATTAAAATTTGCCCAACACTGTAATGGGGAAGGCCTATGTCCAGTGAGTGGTTGATTGAATGATTGATTGATTGAACCTACCACATTACATCCGTAATAACAACATAATTAATCTAGGAAAACTAGGAAAATTCAATGTATCCAAGATTCCCTGTGGTTAAAACGAGTTATTAGACTAGTCCATTAAAATGAAATGAATACATATAATTTATATTACATAATATAAAAATACTCACATATTAACTAGACATAGAATAGTGTACGAATATTACTTTATCATATACAATTCACATGTGGTTTTCCTGTGATAAAGATAATCTTTTACGTTACTTTTATTTCCTACAAATAGGAAATAAAAAAGGAAATTATCATTTCCTGTAATGAACTTAATATATTTTCTGTATGTCGATTTCTTTGTGTTTCATATTTTTTATAGATATAAGTACATTATTAGAATAATTACTCTTCCTCTAGTGTCTTAGCACCGAAATAAATGGATTTTCTTTCTTTCTTTCTCCTATTTCACTACGATGACGTAATATTAAAAGCGAAGAGATACTCGCGTACCCGACTACACAATGTAGGGATGACTCTGATTCGTCCGGCAATCCTTGACGCTTACTGCTCGTCTTAAGTAAGTCGAAATATATACCATACTAACTTTTGTTATAAAATTTACTTTGCTTTTCATCGTAAACAGAACTTTTCGAAATGAAAGTTACGTCTTGACCTTTTCTGTCCTTCTCAAAACGTGTATCCAAACTTTCATGATGATTGAATGACTATTCAAGGCGTTGAAAACGTAACAAATAAAAACTAACAAACTCATATTCGCATTTATAATATTAGGTAGGATTAGCATATTACGTGGTCTTAAAGTTCACTGTTAATCAAATTCCTCTTGAACATATTACACTCCCTGGGGTACAAAGATACACGTTTGAAAATACACACAAACGGAGAAAACACACAATACTCTTTTAAACAGAACATATGTAATGCACATTGAGTAAATTACTTCGTCAGATGTTTTATGTTGACGAAACCGTGGGTCACCGCTATAAATCCTGTAACTGATTCTGAACAGAAAGTGTGAGTGTGAATCGTAAATTGAACGAGAAACCTAGCTTTCTCGTTCAATTTTAACATAAACATAAAACAGCGCAGATAAGTTCAATATGCAGATAGGATGGAGAAAAACTTTCGTGATAGCTAAGATAGAAAAGATTGATAAAGTTTTTTCAGGTCATTGTTTAGAAGGCTTTGTTTGCGCAAAAAATATGTATAAAGTTTGAACATTTGTATACTAACTAGATGCCGAACACATAAAAGTGCAGCTCGCTTCAGAATTTTTAAATGCATTTGACACACACACTACTGTATTTCCTGTTCAAGAATAGTTTCAGGATTTATAGCGGTAACTGCCAAGATTACTGGGGAGTCCCATGAAAAATATTTATTTATTTATACGAGTGTATTGTTAAAAAACAGCGGAACGGTAGACTGAAACTTAACGGAAGCTTGTTATTGAGTAGCTACCTACGTTTTGAGCATTCGATCGTTAGGTATAGACTCAATTTCGAGCGAGTACAATATCTGAAAACGAACGGGGATCGGTAAGATACACTAAAACTTCAGCTCATTTTTTTATTTGAATTGCCTATCAAATCCCACTAATATTATAAATGTGAAAGTTTGGATGGATGGATGGATGTTTGTTACTCTTTCACGCAAAAACCATTGAACCTCGATTAACACATAGGCTACTTTTTTTCAAGATATTCCCACGGGATCGGGACTTACGCGGGTAAAACCGCAGGTTGCCACTAGTTATATAATACTAGCAGCGCCCGGTTTCACCCGCGTAAGTCCCGATCCCGTGGGAATATCGAGATAACAAGTAGCCTATGCGTTAATCCAGGTCTCCAGCTATCTACATACCAAGTTTAATCGCAATCGGTTCAATAGGTTTAGCGTGAAAGAGTAACAAACATCCATCCATCCATCCAAACTTTCACATTTATAATATTAGTGGGATACAAAATTAAATAGGAATAGTGTTTACTCATAGTCTTACTTGAACCTATAATTGTCTATATTGCAGGTTCTAGTTCGACTATGTACCGCAAGGACTCTCTTATACTCATCTATCTAAATATCGTCATAATTTTTCACCCAGTACACTACAACGTTCAATTTGTTTAAAGATTAAACTATTATACATATATAGTTATTTATAATATGAATTATGTATTTGAATCTCACCTAGCATTCTTATGATGGCTTTCCTTGATTTCGCCTGACGAGTTTCGCCATGCACGTGGCCGTTCAACAAACCAATCTGCGTCTTTTCGACGACTCGAGTTGATCTGAAAAAAAAAGCTACTTTAATAACTCTTAAAAGAGACCGGGTAGAGGCATAGGTAACGTAAATTTCTCTCTGAAAGTCGCTCATTGAACTGGGAAAGCACGTTTTGTTTTTCTGTCTCTCTTCTGAAATACTTTGGCATTAAAGTCACTGACTGAACTATTCACGCTTCAATTCTTTAAGTATTATTAATAGCATATGATTTATGGAAATACATATTTTTATGCCTTAAATATTTGGTATAAGAAACATATAAAATGTGTATTTATAGTTATCTATGCTCTGTGCATATAAACTGCTCTTTTGTATGCCAGAAGTCTTACTTTGAAGTCGTGACTTATGCGTTGCCAACCCCATCCAATATAGGGCATTCGAGTCTATTAACCAGCACAAAAGAAAAGCACTACTATGCCAGCATGCGTTCTTCTGTAAAATTCAAATAATAATCCATCCACAGAGGATTGCGCAGGGATGGCCCACGACGTAACAGTGTTGAAAAACGACTTCTGAGAAGAAGATAAGAAAACCAAAGGGTATTTTGCTTATGTACAAGACTGATGTATGCTTTGGAATGGGCACCCCCACAATTACCGAACGGTTAAAAAGCCTTTTGTGTCGCAATGATCGCAAAGCATTTGCTAGTATTAGAACCAATGATTTGAATTAAACTGTGTGATTCTTTCTTCCTCAAAACTATTGCACCGATCGTCAATAATTCACCTAAGTAGTAAATTAAACAATTATAATCATGAAAGATAAAATTGTCACACTGGAAAGTGGGTACTGACTATATCAGCACTTTGGGAACTTTTCATCAAAAAGAATAGTCTCGTATTAGTCCACCCGGACCCCGATAACTAAAATTTAATACTTTTAAATATTACCGAGACCAAATCTCGATGATCAAAGTTCAAGGAAACATAGGCATTGAATAATACACTTCCAGAAAAAACTACCTGAGTAACACGTTCAAAAAAACAAACAGTATTGGCAGAAACATATTACGTGTTTAGAATAATATTATCCGAACAGAAACTTTGTCTCGTCTTTCTTATTACGATAGAAAGTGAAAAATAGTCAACTTGTAGAAACCAGGGAGTATTGGTGCTATGTACTATATACTTATTGTGTCAACTCAGTTTTTAGTTTTGTAACAAAAATTAGAGTATTACAGCTAAAAATGAAAACCTAGTCTAGAAAATGATCTCAGAAAAGTAGGCTCTTTACTTGCAAAATGCCCGAGAATATTGGAATATTCAATTTATTAGACTACATTTAAACAAAAATGAAATACCGTAACCACGTCAAGTCGTGCAAAACCCTACCAGGGGTAAATTTTAATACAGATCATAATTTCCTGTTCAGTACACTAAAAAAGTAAAGAGAAAAATAAAACCAAAGTGTCTAGATCTCAATAAGCTTAAAGATCAGAATTTTAAAATGTTCTAGGATACAAGTAAGAAAAATATAAAGAAAACCTTATGGAATTAGAATATACAATACAATACACAATACAATATATTTTATTGTACACCATAAAATAGTTGACAAAATAAAAAAATAGAAACAAATAATGATACAAACGGCGGTCTTATCGCTTATCGATTTCTTACAGACAACCATAGATGGACAGATGCAATGGACTTGTATATAGGGCAGTTAACAGTTGCATGAATTCGGCTAAGTAAATTTTTGGAATTACGTGAATGGAAGAGGAAAACAACGCATAATAGTTAAATATACTTATTCCTTACATAGAAACTTATTAAGTAATATATCTACAAACACATATATATACACATATACATACAAACATACAGTACATACCAATATTAACTAAATAATGTGAGTACCTAATTACAATTATTAAAGAGAATATATGTATGATGAGAGATAGTAAGCAGAGACCAGTTTTTAAACAGTGTTTAATGCTTGAGCACGCCTAACACATTCAGGCAATGCATTCCAAAGGCGAGCTGCATGGACCGTAAAAGATTTATGAAGGAAATTAGTGGAGTGCATCGGTATTTTCAGGCGCTGATTTTCCGTTGACCTCAAAATCCTCCCATGTGATTCATTTAGGAACTCGAAACGTTCTTTAAGGTAGTTCGGAGTAGTGGGATAAAATAAAATATTGTAATGCCCTAATTAATATACAAATACAAGATATTACAGTAGTATCACGCAGCATCCACAGATGGCGTAAAACTACAATAAATTAACTCGCGGTCAGGATTTTTCGTTGCGCTAACACTTTTTTCCGAGCGTCTGAAGTTTAACGTGCGTAAAAGAAAAGCAAGAATATGAGCATATCCGCGAACTCGAATAGGGAGCCGCTTGAGCTTAATGCGAAATTCAGAAGCCAAATAAGAACCTGATGCAGACGTTTTGTAGACGCTCGAGTTTATTAAGTTGATCCTCGGTGAGATCAAGATAGCTGATCACCTCAAAATTTTCATCCATAATCCGTAAAATTTAAATTGACAATGATCATATAGAACATATTGACAGTTTTAAATATTTAGGTAGCCGAATAACGCAATCCTCATACTGTTATAATGACATAATAGAAAGAAAAGAAAGAATAGAAAAAACCTTCAACCACAAAAATCAAATCAATCCATCTATTCAAAGCCATAATCTACATTCAAATAAAGGAACGGCTCATTATGACGTAAATATTGAGCATTCCATTTTATGGCTGCGAAACGTAGACGCTAACAGAAAGAGACTAGTACTACTCACTTCTGAGGCACTGGAACTACTCTACTAGCTCTGGCACGATCCAAAAGGGAGCATATATAACATACATTCATCCAGCGAAGACAAGCCGAACCACGTAGTAAGTACTGATCCTGCATCGCGCAATGAAAGTTTTCAGAGTCAAAGAATCCTCCCCTTTGTGTTGGAGGGACACGACACCCCGATTCACACCAGTTCACGCCTGTATTTCCGATTTCATGTTTGTCTCCTTTCTTATTATCCTGCTGTATAAGAAAGGAGACAAACATGAAATCGGAAATTATCGCCCTATCAGCCCTTTGTCCAACATATACAAGGTCTTCGCTAAAATCATTTTGAAACGAATCGAGAGAACACTGGACGAACACCAACCCATCGAACATGCTGGATTTCGCAAGGACTACTCGGTAATTGACCATATCCATGTAGTCCGACAAGTTCTAGAGAAGTACAGCAAACACCAGCTTACATACTATATGGCATTCATTGACTACAGCAAAGCCTTCGATTCTTTGCTACACAATAATATTTGGGAAGCTTTAGTGGAACAAGGGGTCGAACAAAAATACATTCGTTTAATTAGGAACGTATACAGTCACAGCACAGCCAGAATCCAGCTAGAGAAGAAAGGCCGCTCATTCAAAATAGGGAAAGGCGTCAGACAGGGAAACCCCTTATCTCTTAAACTATTCTCCGCTGTTCTGGAATCAATTTTCAGGCGAATCAGTTGGGAAAACCTTGGGATCAATGTCGACGGTTCATCGCTGACACATCTGAGATTCGCTGATGACATAGTCCTATTTGCCAGAACATCGGAAGATATTAATAGAATTATTAAAGACCTCGCGATCGAAAGCGAAAAGGTAGGACTAAAACTAAACCCGAAAAAAACTAGACTGATGACGAATGGAAATAAAACTACAATAATGTTAGGAAACTCTGAAATTAACTACTCTGATGAATATATTTACCAAGGACAGATCATAACTCATAAAGAACCAATGTACGAGGAATTAATAACGGATGGAGAAGATACTGGAGTTTAAAAGAAGTTTTGAAGGACAAAACACTTCATATTAACATGAAAAGGAAACTATTTAATTCTTGCATAATACAAGTCCTTACGTATGGCTGCCAATCATGGACTGTAACCCAAGAATTGATAAACAAACTTGCAACTTGCCAGCACGCTATGGAGAGGAATATGCTGAATATCAAGAGATCAGACAGAGTAAAAAACAACGTCATTAGAAATAAAACAAAGCCAACAGATGTTACAGTAAAAATCAAAAGACTCAAATGGAGATGGGCGGGGAATATGATAAGAGGTCCTGATAAATGGAGCAAGAAAGTTACAAGATGGTACCCCAGGGAAGGTAAAAGAAAAAGAGGGAGACCGCGGAAACGATGGGACGATGACATCAAAGAGATGGCAGGAGTGACGTGAAACAGAGTAGCTCAAGTAAGGACAGAGTGGAAAAGGTTGGAGGAGGCCTTTGCCGATTGCTAGGGCGGGTCCGGATGTCTTAATAAAAGCAGTTCTCGGATCCCCTCCTATTTAAGGCGCAGTACGGCACACCGCGTGGTTTTAGTCGGTTCGATTCTGACACACCGCCCCACCGAAAACCCCGGTGACGGCGTGAGGGGGTTTCCACACGCCCAAAAAAAAAAGGCCTTTGCTTGATTTTCAACAATCTTTGATTGTTGAATGACAATCTTTGATTGGCAAACAGATCTGCAAAAGATTACCAAACGATCTATCACCACAATGTCAGGTTTATTAGCAACAATAGTTTTCTGTCAGTGATGATAGATCGATGCCAATACAATGTGGCACGACCATTTTTGGGAACTGGGTCGGGCACATACCTGTAATATGGCACCTCTGAATCCACAAGATTGTATCTAAGGGCAAGTTGTTGATGCACAATCCTGGCCACTTGGTTGTGTCTGTGCAAATATTCACCGTTGGCAAGACGAGAACAACCAGAAATAATATGCCTGATAGATTCACCGGGACGGTGGCATGCCCGACAGATGTCCACCGTACTTATTATTATTATTATATTATTAATGTTAAGATTATTTTATACTATAGTTGCAACATTTACTTAGTTCAGGTGTGTGCAGGTGTTTTATAAATTTAAATGTGTTAATAGACTTTTGTAGTTGACTGTACATTGTAGTCATTTCTAAAATTGTAATATTATATTACAGTATTTTCTATTTTTCATAAATAATGAATGTAAATGAATTTACTTCATAATAATTATAAGGATCAAGTTAACATAATATTTAATCAAAATTAGTTAGCGGTCATAAATTCCTACGTTTTGCCTTGAGTTAGCATTATTTAGTTTTTATCGGCTTAATGTAAGAAAAGCCAGAAGCCTTTAATGCAGTAATTACAATATAATTGTGCCATAGGAATATATTAGCATTTTAATAAATTTTCTCTCATGCATCTCACCTAAGCAATGTATTACATCTTTTTTTTTCTTTCATCTTAATACATTAGTTAACAACACTTCGCATGGCATTTCTAAATATCATAGAATACTTACTATAAAAATGGCGTCCATTCTCATTAAAACCATAACATGTTTTTTTAGTCAGAAAACAAAAAAGTCTTTGTTGATAACAAATTTTTAATAAGACTTACATAACCGTCTGTCAGCCTATAAATTGAAAAAAGATGGTGTGTTATGAAAAAATGTTTAAACTCATTAATTTTAGTTAAATTAATTTCAGGTCACTTGAAATTTTTAGAGTACATTACTTAAACACTATATTTAGTAAAAATGTACGTCAGCTACTTGCATAAAGGGGGAAAGATAGTCAGTCGTACATTGGGTTGCGTTGCTTGATATAAGCCCTCAGCTGACGGTCTTACCACCGTTGAATGTATAGCTGACGATTATTTTTATTATTTTAATAAAATAAACAGTTCACTGTATAAGTTTCATTGAACCTGAAATGATTTTTCATAACATATTTTTATACAGGTTAATATGATCAGCTGACGAATAATCCACCATTAGTTTTTCAGCTTCTTTTGACTTTTTTTGAAAGAAAGAAAAAAAAAAAAAAAAATTATTTGTATCTTCTACATAATAATAAACATACGTCTTAACACCTAGGGTGGTATCGAAGATCAAATAGGGTACCTGCGTCAGCTATTGTTACAGATCGCTCTGCAACGCTGATATTCTCGCAGGCCCCAATTACAATACGAACATTTAAATATCTATGTATCTATATTATTCTATAAATATCTATATTATTATATATATTATAATTATATTCATATTTTACATACAAATAATATCAATAATGTTAGATAAATAATCATATACTACATACATTTTATCATACACAAATACTTATATGTCACACAATTTAACAAAACAAAATAGCATAACAAAGCAATAGTTGTATTATTTTTAATAGTGTCATTGCATAAATATTTTCTGTGCAAATTTTCAAACGATCTGAAGTTGTTTTTTGAAAACTTTGACATAACTAACATTGTCTCACAACCAGCTCCACCACGGGTCTGGCAGCTGACCCTTGTTTCCATCTGTAGGCTATCGACTACACACAAAATTAAGCGACCTGAAACCAACATCAAAAATGCTACGCTGCCTCCCGTACCATAACATAATTATAAGTTTTTTCAAACTAACGTGTTTGTCTTGAGATTAGCGTGTTCAAACAAATAAATACTTAATAATAATATATGTGCCGATCACGACAGACATTTATAAAAAATCTAATATGATACAATGTGTCTTGTGATTATCAACAGGCTTCAGTGTGAGTTAATAAGTGACACGTATGAAAAGAATTATAGTAAGACTTTCAAAACCGTCTCCAGTAAATATATTAAATATTATCAGGTGTCAACCAAAGTTCTTACAACCCCAAGATATTAAATAAAATCCAAAAATGATGAGCTCCATCAGAAAACTTAGTAAAATATAGTTTCAATGGAATTAATCATTCATATCTCCGTCGAACAGCTTCTGAAGTTTAAGTAGATAAATATTTTTTCGCATAAAGTAAATCTCACTGCTTAAAGTCTTCAAAAAGGCTTAAGACTGAACAAGTTTAAATGAGTTAGTATGTATGTTATTGATCGATTTAAAGATAACGTAGTAAAACTAAGCAGCTAATTCATTTTTCCTTTTTTTTTAGTGCGTGTGGAAACTCCGTCGGGCCGTCACCCGGGTTTTAAATGGGGTTGTGTATCGGAATTAAAACCACACAGTGTGGCATACTGCGTCGAAAATAGACGGGGTCCGGGGACAGCTTTTACAAAGACATCCGGACCCCTCCTAGCGCCAGCCCACAAAGCACGTGCACCACCTTCGGGTAAAAACCTCTCAATTAGCAACCGAGTGCAGGTATTTCCCGAAGAACCTGCGTCAGTCGGAAGGAAAGAGTCCCGTACTGTCGCCCTGCTCACTCGACGATGACCAGCTGGAGCGCCTCCACGGTGGCAAAGCCTCCAGCCGGGACGACTAACTGGACTAGTCAAAATATAACCGTCATCACTGGCGCTTTACTCGGATGACAGACTGCCCCTAGCCCCACAACTAGGTCGTCTTCCACAACTTTTCTTACGACTAAAACCTTTTTTGAATTTATTTGATATTCGAATTTCGAACCTTTATACCGAACCGAATAATTTTCCAACCCAACCAAATTAGGTTGCTTATCCTTACGCCTCTAAATATATCATCATTCAGCATCACCCGTGCTCCTTCTCCTTTACATGAATGGAATTTAAACTAACTTAAGACCGCAAGTACGACGGAAATCCTTTATCAACAATCTGTAATACCAACTATAGTGAGTTTAGATGTTAGGGTAGAAATTCTTAGACCTTCCAAAATACGTAGGGCTGTATAAAACAGTCAAAACTAGGTCTAACCAAGGATAGTCAAAGTTAGTTTTAACCATATAGTATTTTCAAAACTTTTTTCCTTACTGCAGATATACGGTTTCTAAGTAAGCCTTAAGTAAAATTTAACCAACTTCACTAAACCGAATAAAAAACTGAACACATACTGAAAAAAACTAGGTTCTTAAACAAACGTATATAATTTTGATATGAAAAATCAATCATCACCTATTTTACTACCCTTAGAGGTTGATTTTATATTATAATTTACCTAAGTACTTCTTTGATTTAACGGTCAATAGTAACTTCAATGTACAACCCAAAAATTATCAAACTCGAAATACTAACTAAAAGTTATGCATGTTCATACAACAGAAATATCGCGTCTGATTGAGAATTAATCGGTTAAAAGCTATTTTAACACTTGGAGGGAGGGAGAAGCAAGTGAGTCATTCATCTTACTTACAAACGTATGAAATACCTTCATTAGTTTTTCCATAAAGAGAGTCTATTCATCAACGTCACCGTCTATATAGAAGTGAATCGACACTTAACACTTTACCACAACTTTACGAGTCTGTACGGTGAGTTTTTGATATCGTTTTATGTTGCTTTCAAAATCAGATTTGTGGCATTTTATAGATGTCCGATAACGTACCTAGTAAAAGCGTGTTTAGAAGCTTTTATGGCGGGCTTTTATTTTATTACTACCGACTTCAAAAAAGGCGAAAGAATTATGTTCGCCCCATACGATGTTGCCACTCGTGTGCTTGTTTTTTTTATTATTAAGCTCAATAGGGCGAGTTGGTTCGCTGACTCTTTTTCGGAGGCGATAGATGTTCTGCCCTCGCTTCACGAGAAGAGAACAGATTTTTCGATATGTTCAGGTCTAGTGCCCAATATTTACGATATTTTAGCAGGCACCAAAATTCATTTGTTTAAGAATACCTAATGTATTACCATCACGGATCAGTCCTTCTAACATTCTGAACTTGCAAAATTATGTAATGGAGACAAAAAAAAACTGTAACAGAGAAACTTATGATAAAATGTAATTTTATACAATATGTCTAGACTATAGATTACTTATCGTCAATAAAAATCCAATATCTGGGTAATGTAATTACAAAACAAAATTGCAAGCAAAACCTGAACACACTGGGGCAATCGAACAAAATTACATTAAGATGGGTATCAGGCCATTCAGGTATCGATGGCAACGAAAAAGCCGATGAACTCGCCAGAGCCGGTGCAGACAACCGACAGCATGGCCCAGAACCATTCTGCGGCATCAGCAAATAGCGAGCGTATTCTATCATAAACGCCAAATATTTATCATTGGCTATTAAGAGATGGAAGACCACGACTGGTCTACGACACTCGAAAGCCATAATAAAGGGCTATGATAATAAAGTATCTAAAGAACTTCTGGAGCTCAAAAGATACAAAACCTGTGCAGTAACAAGAGTCCTTACCACTGACGGACACGGACACTGCAAACTGAACAAACATATGTTCAACCTAAAATTGGGTGAGAACACAATTTGCAGATTCTGTCCAGAAACAGAAGAGACTGCAATGCATATTTTATGCTCTTGTGGCCCACTAATGCGGCACCGAAGTACAGGTATTAGGGTTGCACATCATGCAACCGCAGGAAATATAAACAATCACTGCTGATAGGATCTGGAGGTTTCTCGAAGCCATAAGTCTGAGCAGTGAACTGTAAACCAGAAATGCGCTACAAAAGACCAGAAATGGTCGAGGTAGCACCAGGCACTCAAAACAATAATAATAATAATAATGTAATTAGAGGATGAAAGAACTAGCCGTTAGGTTCTTTAGAAAAGATTAATATTTCATTTCAATGCAGTGGGTACGCTGTCGGACAACATTAATAAGAACTTCAATACAAAATTGATTCTTAGATTAAAGACGTATTGCTTATAGGGGCCGTCTTTTGATTAGCATTCCGAACATCAATAAAAAAGCAATGTATTTCAAGATTAAATTCCTTATTCAATATCCAGCGTATAAGAACATTGTGATAACCTAAACAACCAAACCAGTGGATCTAGATATACCTATTAAATCTGATTCCTCAAGTCCATTGCTGAAGAAGGGCCCCTTAGAAAGATTTCTAGAAAGACTCTTTAGCTCTTTATTATTAGTTTTTTATGGTATAGGGAGCTAACGCGCAGACGGGTCACCTGATGGTAAATGATTACCGCGGCCCATGGGCACCTGCAACTCAAAGAGTCACAAGTGCATTGCCGGCCTTTAAAGTAGGGGTAGGGGAAGGGTGGAAGAGGGGGAGAGAGGGGGAAGTCGAGGGTTAGGGCCTCCCGTAACCGCACTCACTCGGCGAAAAGCAAATTGCTTCACTGCCGGTTTTTTGTGAGGCCGTGGTATCACACCGGTCGAGCCGGCCCATACGTGCCGAAGCATGGCTCTCCCACGATAACATTAAAAGTGTACACTAAATAATATACTCTTATTTTTACAATTTCTTTTTTCCGCTTTTGTAATGGTTGCCGCGTGCTTGGTACTTACATTTTATTATCATCAAGATTTGTAATAAAGGGCCACTGAAACGAAACATGAGTAGTACTTACTTACGGATATATTTTGTTATCATGAACAATATTTGTAATAAACGGCAGTTGAAACGAGCGGCCATGAGTTTATATTGATTGAGTCTTTTCTCAGGGGCTCTATATAGATACGGCATTGCATGTAGCGGAAAATTTAAATGAAGAAACAGACTTTGAATATGAACACCATGCAGTCTATTGAAATTTAAGGAAGAATAAAAGGGAAAGGTTAAAAAACTTTAGCCTGACTATGAAACTACTAAAAGAAAAAACTACAAATAGTTGAATGAGAAAGGATCCAAACGTTTAACTTGATTAAGAACAAATAAAACAACAGTACGAAACAAGTAAGGGAACGTACCCATACCCATTGTGTTACAATATTTAAATGTTTGATTTTAATGAGGTGAAACGGTATTTCATCGGTATTCAACGGTAATCGGAATCTCGGAAACGACTTCAACCATTTTCATGAAATTTAGTATGCAGCAGGTTTCATTTTTAGAAAACGTAAAAAAAAGCCGAGCTAAGCTCATCCAGTTACTGTGAAAACAAGTGTAAATAATAAATATAGCAAAATACTGCATATTAAATATCAAAAACCGTTTGAAAACAAAGGTAAATTGTTTCCGAACACGCAATAATTTTTTATTTAAAATATTATAATAATAGTGAAATTTATTTTTTAGATAATTAGAAATTAATACTGGATTGGCAACACTCATATGCAATATGAGTGTTGCCAATTCAATATTTAACTACTGCTAGCACCTGATATTAGCCATGAATAAGAAGGATACACCTATGCTTAACCAACTACTACGGACCGCATCTAGATTTAGCCGGCTAAGTGTTTATTTATTTGTTTGGTAGGTTGTACTTATTTATTTATTTAGGTGTAATCGCACTTCGGCTTTTAGCCGTGACATAACTTGATAAGCTTGCAAAAATGTAAATAGCAATAAACTTGAGAAGCTATTAATAGATCATATGCTCGGCTTGCTTGCTGAGTCATTAAAAGTAAATTACGTTGAGTTAATAATGATTTGCAATGGCTTTATATAACACGACCTGAACTCATAAAATCGTGTACCACATGAGTGTCTAATACAAGATTCAAGCATGATCTCAGAAAAGTTGAAATACTCTGAACAGAAGCCACTAAATAATAGAGATTTTCACAACTATTAGGAAGCTGCATGCGTAAAATAAGTTGAATACAAATCTGGTAGAGTTTGTTTTGCCTTGCATACTATTAGGTACGGGACCCTAAAACCATTTAAATACATCGTAGCTCACATGCATCTGAATAGGACTAACTTGCTATAACGAATCGATGTATCAAAGCGATTTGGTCATTCTTAGTCTGTGCTCGATTTGCTCACAGCATCCACAGCATATAATTCACCATTGATACGTACATGACATACCTTATGTGATATCCCATTCTAGCATACAAGCAGAGGATAAGCACTCCCGGCACGAAGAAAAAGAAGATGCTGCTTAACTCCAGTAGTGGTGAAGGAGCCATTAGTGCGCAGAACGCTGAGTCCAAAGATATGTTGCCGGAATCTACAACACAAAGGAAAAATATGATTACAAAGAGATTGTGAGAGGTCCAATAAGATTTTCTTCTACACTCTGTATAATCAAAGTTTTTATACCAGCAAAATTGCAAATACAACATTGTAACCACTACCTGCATCGCGCAATTATAAACGTGAGTTAAGTACGTATAACAATCAATACACAATTTTTCCGATAGTATTCGACAAAAGGTTCAAATAAAACCATAAATCATCATATTCAATTTCATCATTTCACATAGTTAATACTCAGCAAAAATTTATCAGTTTCTTATTTTAATTTGAAAATAAATAACTAAGCAATAATCACAGTTTCAGTCATATCCATTCATTTATATTTGGTATAGAAGAATCAGATACAAGTATAGAAGTGTGATAAAAATAAATTTAGATGTAAAATTTGAGAAATAAATTCAGTATATAAAGTTCAAACAGATCTTGTTGTAAAACGATGAATGAATTTCCATGGTGAGGACATAGAAGCCAAGTGTTACAGTTACGTGGGCATAGACAGGCCTTGGCCTGGTTCCAGTGAAGATCATTGATATACAATCTATACTAATGTACTAATACTAATCTATACTAATATTACAAAAGCGTCAGTAACTCTGTTTGTCTGTTAAATGGCATGAAAATCTCGCCGAAATCAATTAATTTTGGTATTATTTGGTAGATAGTAATGAGCGCTTGTGGAAGGACTTAGGCCACTTTTTGTCTGGAAAATAAAACTTAAAGAGGGTGAAATAAGGGATGAAAATATGTAAGGAAGAGGTTCTAAGCTGACGAAGTCGCTGACAGAACCAAGTAAGTTACTAAGTGTGATTTAATAATTATTATCAGCCTCAGAGTTTCGAATCAATGGACAATTTTGTGCCAATGTAACACATTATAATAACATTATGAAATAGAAGCTCGTCCATCCAAAAGTAAATGTCTCTTTGTTATATTATCACGGCTGATTGTACTCAAATCTATTACAAAAATGCCTTGCCTCAAAATAGGCGTTTTTGTCGCAATAAATATCATGTGTGTGGGTGGACCTACGATAAGATTTCTATCATAAAATATGTCTCTGGAAATTTTTATTACTATAATCGTCTAGAGATGTGAGAAGGGTCGATTGAAAGAGTTCCATGTAGTGATGTAGTGATGAAATCACAAAAGTGGCAGAACCGATGTTCTGGATGACTATAGGCATCAATTTTTGGTAAGTGATCATCAATCAGGGCTACAGTGAAATTAGTTACATTAAAAACAAATGTATCTTCGTTACAAGTTACAATAGACAAGAAAAGGTATACAGCGAACACAATATAACGTTAATTATTATGAGAATAAAAAACGAGAAAAAACTGATACACAAATTATATTGTTTGGTCGTGTGTCATGTTTTAACTGTATTTTGATTATGATGTTCAGGTCATAGTAATTTATTTATTGTTCTAGATTTTTAGTGTCTTATTTACACTTTGAGGTGAATAATTTAAAGAGGTTGTATCTGTTTGGGTATAGGGTAAAGACAGTGCAGTTGTACCGACAGTTAAAAATCAGTTTTGACCACGGAGTGAACGAAGCGGCTAATGTTATAAGAAAACTTGGATGTGAAAACTAGCTAAGTCAAATCTTCAAGATTATCTACAGAACTTGGCAACCATTTAGATCTTAACTTTTTTTTCGGCGTAGTCGATAACCACGTATATTCTTAATATTGAACTTGGCTCACATTTCACATTTATGTTTTTGATGGAATTTTCTGCTAGAAAATTAATTTAAAAATCCATCCATATTTGTTTTTATTTAAATACTAGCAGGGCTAATATCGGGATAAAAAGCCTATATGTTAATCCAGGTCTCCAACTATCTACATTTCAAGTTTCATTGTAATCGGTTCAGTAGTTTTGGCGTGAAAGAGTAACAAACATCCATCCATCCATCCATTCAAACTTTTATAATATTAGTGGGATTACTTAGGGTTTAGGAATAGGGCTGGAATCATAGTATTATGATATCTAGTTTGCATAAGACAAAACTTATGTAGCGCCCTACGTATAAACCTTTCGATCACAAGACAGATACATCGGACTCTACAACTTCTCATTAAATTTATTTAAAAAAGAGAAATAATTTGTTAGTAAACAATGATCGAATAAATGAAATTGCTTATTAATAAATAAAAATATATGTATAAAGGACTATCGATTATACAGTGCATAAAAGTCTAAATCTGTAATCAAAATCCATTGTACATTTAGCAGGATTACAGATTAGAATAAATTAATAACGCCATCTAGCAAAACATTACATAAACTTCAGTTGTAAGATAACGCCATTTATTTCGGGCGTGAGGAATGTGTTACCCACATTCTGAGTGGTTGCAGTTAGCGATAAGAGAAGCAATTTGTAAGCGTTCTAGATGGTGTATAAATGGTGTATAAAGTACACTCATTTTTATTTTATTATGCGTTTGAAGGCAAATGTGGACGTAATAGAAAATTTATTCCGCAAAATAGAACATACTTCTAAGATAAGTTAGTGACATTACGAAAAATCGTTTCGGTTCGACATCATTCAAAATATAACCTAAATTGTCGCAAGGCCAATATCAGTAAATATTTTTTTTTTGTCTTCCCTATTATGGCGAGGCGGTACTGTAATCCGGAACAACTTCTGATCCTCGCAGGCTTTAGTTAATTCTATCATGGAACATTACACTCATCTTATTATTATTATTGTTTTAAGTGCCTAGTGCTACTTCGACCATTTCTGGTATTTTGTGGCGCACTTCTACTTTGCAGTTCACTGCTCAGACTTATGGCTTCGAGAAACCTCCAGATCCTATCAACAGTGATTGTTTGTATTTCCTGTGGTTGCATGATGTGCAACCCACCCACCCACAAGAGCATAAAATCTGCATTGCAGTCTCTTCTGTCTCTTGACAGAATCTGCATATTGTGTTCTCGCCCAATTTAAGGTTAAACATATGTTTGTTCAGTTTGCTGTGTCCAGTGAGGACTCTTGTTACTGCACAGGTTTTGTATCTTTTGATCTCCAGAAGTGTTATTTGAATACTTTATTAAGGCTTTCGAGTGTCTTAGACCAGTCGTGGTCTTCCATCTCTTAATAGCCAATGATGTATATTGGGCGTTTATGATAGAATACGCTCGCTGTTTGCCGAAGCCGCAGAATGGTTCTGGGCCATGCGGTTGATTGTCTGCTGCACTCATCTTAGCGTTGGATCAGTTAAATACCATCTCCACACCTTCGATGACGAAGCAACTATGTCAGAGTAGGGCCGGCTTATATTACACAATATCTCTGTCATAAATCCTATTGGAGAAGTGGTAAGTATACAATGCTACATAAAAGCATGTAGTCGGGTTTCAAATAGTTGTGTTCTAGTTTTTTCTTTTTACAAAAGAAAAGTATGATTAGAATAATCTATTTAAGTACATAAGATTTCAGACCAAAAATAAGAACAAAATCAAAATCAAATCGTTTTCGGAAACACACAAAAGAGAACATTACTCACGATTTCATTTAGAGTTGAGGGTGTGGGTATATTGAGCCAATTCCGATACGACACCTCATTATGATTGGCTAAATATTGCCACGAGATTGGTAGTGATTGTAACATAACAAGATAGATTTGATGGTTGAGTATCCGTGGTCAGATCGCTTTGTTAGATTGATCCTACCTCAGACATCATTTAGTATCCTTGTTCAGATTGATTCAATTCCAGTGTCCATTGTTAGAATAAAAAAAAATTTACACATCTAAAATAATGTAATGTCAATGTCTTGTGATGTTTTTATTTTGCTAGTTATTGACATGGTACTTAAAGAACCGTTTAATAATTGCCGAAATTAATTTTCAGATGAACTATTAATATTTATAGTTAGTAGTATATGTAATTAGTACTTATATATTATTTATTCATTGTTACATAGGCTCCATGTACACGGCAGCCCTCTTTTCATGTTTATTTCTCTTTCCATCCAATGGTTGCCTGGAAGAGATCGCAAACTGCGATAAGGTCGCCAATTGTACATAGTATTAGCTAGTAAGTATTTAGATATAAGAAAATATTGTAATCTGCTCTGTGTACAATAAAGAGGACATCTATCTATCTATCTATCTATCTATCTATCTATCTATCTATCTATCTAATCTATCTATCTATCTATCTATCTATCTATCTATCTATCTATCTATCTATCTATGATGATGAACGTCGAGGTTAAATTAAGGGTCCGTGGTCAGACTCGATTTACGACGAGTCTAACCATGGACACTGGAATTGTATCAATCTAAACAAGGACACTAAAATGGTTTCCGTGGTCAGATCAATCCAACAAAGCGATCTGAAAAATTTGTAATTCACGAAGACGTGGCTGAGCTTTGAGCAGTCCACGAAGTGATTAGGATCATTTGCGATTATCGTAAGTTACGATCGTAACTTTGGCTCTGGAAACTGTTCTTCTTCTTTTAAGTTGATTTACGATATACACAGCCGAAACCCCGCACTGGCCGTGGCACGCTTAAACATCTATGTACTGTTATGTATTCTGTGGCAGCGGCACTGTAATGGCACTTAAGTATTACAATGTGAGTAGCGCCTTTGTTAAGATTTTTGATGTAGCGGTCGCCAATACGTTGGTGGGTGGGTATTTATATACTAATATTGTACCAAATAGTATTGTTAGTACCAATATAGAACCAAAGCGCTTTCTAGACTTCCTAAGCACAGAATGCTTTACACAAAATTAATCTCTGTGGGAGAATAATAGGCCACTTGTGAATATCAAGTTAATAATAAATTTAGTCACTTTTTATTTTGATGTTCAATAGTTGGTACCAATGCAAATGGTACCTACCATCCACTTCCCTTTTACACTCACTGCCTTAACGTTATCGATAATACCTTACGTACTTTAGCGCTCTGAATTTACTTTATATTGTATTTGTTAAGGCATGTAAAATTATACTAATTATACATATGAGAAGCTTTATTTATTTTGTCTTTGTTCCGTAACGAACAATTACAGATAATACTATTTGAACGGTACTTTCAATTCTAACTAGCAATATTCGTCTTTGAAATCAGTTCACTGAACTTCTTTAGTATTAAATACGCGTACATATCTATATCTACGAGTATACTAATATTATAAATGCGTAAGTAACTCTGTCTGTCTGTCCGATACGTTTTCAAACTTTAAGTAATCTACCGATCGTCATATAATAACTAGCAACCCTACCCGGCTTCGCACAGGTACAAATTATACACCTAAACCTTCCTCATGAATCACTCTGTCTATTAGTGAAAATCGCATGAAAATTCGTTCAGTAGTTTTTCAGTTTATCGCGAATAGATAGACAGACAGACAGACGCGGCGAGGGACTTTGTTTTATAATATGTAGTGATATATTACGTAGTTGTTGTATTGAAAGAATTTGAGACATGATTGAATGTGTTGATAACGTGGTAGAGAATCTTGTAACAGGTACTAGGGGGATGGGGATATCGAGCGACTTTGTTTGCTTAGCTAACGATAAGGTTTTTGCGAAAGTGGTGATGATATAATACAGCAAGTTTAAGCTACGTGAAAAATTTACGATAACCTCTTTCTGTTTATACTCATCACAATACAAAAGTCAGTTCATCATAAAAATGCGAGATTATGGATTTATAGTCATTAGTTCCATTTGGCGCATTTGGCTACGCAATGTACGCGCAACATGTGTAGGTATTATTTTTGTACGGTACTGTGAATGACCTTAACGTTAGCTGCCGTCGAGCTGATTGCATAAAATGTTTAAATGTTGTTTAATTCATTACATTGCAGTTTTTGCCGTATGCGGTAGGTATTTATTAGTATTTTTTTCAGTAAAATATTCTGTTGAGTTGAGTACTTAACTCATTGTGATATCACTTTTAAACAAAAAAAATGTAAAATTAAAAAAATTATGAATTTTCCCGCAGAAAATTCCAATGACTCCAATGAATTTGAGTCAGAATGATGGTCTGAATACACTATTACAGGATTCGGTACGGTGTTCCTTACACGGTACGTACTAAAAAAAACACAAAACAAAACATTGGTTTTGGTAACGCTTTTGAAATGAAACTTTTTTATTTTATTTTATACTTATAAGTCAATTCATATTTATCCACGGATTTACAAATCACATCCTCCAAACTTCAATCTCTTGTCGTTCCTTTTTTTAAACTTCACACCTTACCATGCCAGGACCAGTAAGCTAAGGTCACGTGTTAGTTCGATACTCCCTCAAGCGCTGCGTCGCGTCATCCGTTCGTAGGTTTATTTATTTACTTAAATATAGTAATAGGTACATAACTAACTATTAATTAAATATTTAGATGAATTAATATTTAAAAACAGACAACCTAAACGTCGTCGTGGTGTCGTCAGAACAGATAAGAGTTACGCGATAGAAAGTGAGGCAACTTTTAGGTGAATATAACTGTAGATAATTGGCCCTGTGCGACCTGAATTGCGACTTTATTGTGTAGAATCAAGAGTCGCTATTTATTTAAATGATTTTGCGGAGTGAGACTTCTCTACCTGTACTATTAATTTTTCTGTGACCTTACTTTAATTTATGACTAAGCTGCCCCTTATATGTCAGGTAAAAGCGCAAACTGGCATACTGCAAAATTTAGTTTTATTTTAACACGAATAAACTTACAGGTCTTTAACTTTAATATATTAAAAAGGGTATTACAATACCTAGCTTCTGAAGGTACGGTTTATAATAGCTTAGTATTTCTATCATACGTATGTTCAGAAACTTTCAGAAAATACTCGCAAACTTCTTCCTCCATTTCTCGTTAAGACACTGACAACTTCGTACTACCTCGGAATCAAATTGCAGCCTGGAGGCTTCTTTCAAAAATACAGTACCTAACTTAAGTAATATGCGACATACTATTTTTACAAATGAAGCCTACGGTTTCAATGAATAATAAACATGTACATAGCTTGAGCTCAGCTTATTTAAAAAAAAAAAAGTATTACCGACTTCAATGTGCTTTTTAGTGAAAAGTAGATGTATTTTTGTTTTATATAATATGGGTAGAACAACTAAACGGACAACGAACGCAAACGAAAACATCATCGATATATAATTTTTTTTCTTATGGTATAGGGGGCAAACGAGCAGACGGGTCACCTGATGGTGAATGACTACCGCCGCGCCGCCCATGGGCAACTCAACCAACTCAAGAGTTGCAAGTGCGTAGCTGCCCTTTAAGGTTGGAGTAGGAGAAGAGGGGGAGGGTGGGGAGAGTGGGAAGAGGGGAGAGAGTAAGGATGGGAATAGGGGAGAGGGAAGGGTTAGGGCCTCCGGTAACCTCACTCACGCGGCGAAATGCAATGCAAGCATTGCTTCACTGCCGGTTTTCTGTGAGGCAGGGTATCGAGCGAAGTCGAGCCGGCCTATACGTACCGAAGCATGGCTCTCCAAAGTTAAAATTTTTAGATATTTGTTGATTTTTCAAAACCCGCTCGACCGATTTCGCTAAAATTTAAATGGGACCACCTGTGAAATATACCCTTTGAAACAAAAAAAGGATTTTCCAAATTGGTTCAGGCGTCTTCGAGTAATCGGTGAACATACATAAAAAAAAGATTAAGACGAATTGAGAACCTCCTCCTTTTTTTAAGACGGCTAAAAAGAAATATAAATAAATCGAAAACTTGTAGCTCAGAGCTTCTGAAGTTTAGGTAAGTCATTGCTCTTGACGTCATAATATATATTATAGGGGCTTTTAGTCGTTAGGACATTGGACCGTAGGCACCAATTTCTTTTTGTATGTATGTTTGTTGGGGGCTAAATATTGCAACTGAATTTTTGAAGCAGTTATCCTCAATCTATTATAGTAAAAAATATTATAATAAAGCTTTTTATAACTTGGGATGGGCTTTTTAAAAATCGAAGATGGTTTTTTTTTTTTTAATTTGATTGAATCAATCCAAATACTTTTCTGAGATCATACTTTCTTGTACGCATTGGGAAGGATAAAATTATATTGTACAGTATCCTTCCCACTACACGCTTATCTTTGTTCTCCTCTATCGCATGTTTGTATCGATTATTATAAGTAAGAAAATAAACCATTCTTATTCGATACACGGTAGTCCGCATATTTTTATTCAGTAGTACACCACACAATAGCGTTCTTGGAGAAACATTGCACGTTCCATGTTTCTCTGAAACAACATGAGCATACTCCAACTTTACAAATAACCTATTATTGTATAGATACTGCTAAACAGTTCTCTGTAAACATGAAATTCCAAAGTTATTCAATACTAACTGCGCCCTGCGGTTTTACCCACGTTTTCCCGGTGCCGTGGTAAGATCGGGATAAAAAAAGTAGGCTATGTGTTAATCCGAGTCTCCAGTTATCTACATACCATATTTCAACGCAATCGGTTCTGTAGTTTTTGCGTGAAAGAGTAACAAACAACCATATATCCTCACAAACTTTCACGTCTATAATATTAGTAGGATTCCGTATTAAACAAGGTTGAAAGATTGACCATAAAGATGCTGCCCCGTAATGCCGAGCGCTACCACTTCTGTGTGAATTGACCTTGAAGATCTTTATTCCCGGCTCCTGAATCTCAATTGTATAGACATACATTTATTTATTCATCCTATTACAACGCCTCAATAACTTTAAATGGTTTACAAAGAGGAAATTATGCCTTGAGGCCATTTTAAACTACAAGTCGTTGGAGTGTTTTCTGCCTCCGGCTAATTAGTATAAACGTGGGTGACTATTGATGTTTTATATGTACATAATTTTACTTTTTCACAATTACTAGTAGTCTTTCTTTATCTTTATCTTTAAAAAAGACAACTCCCGCATTAGGAATTACTCCTGTGTCACGGGGGACTTTACAGACATACAAACAACGGACACAAAGAACACCCAGACTCGGGTGGGAATCGAACCCACGACCTCTTGCTCAGCAGTCAGGGTCACTAACCACTAAACCAACGGCTAGTCGCCTAAAGGATGACATTCGACCGTAATTATAACTATGTATCTAAAGAAATCTTGGAATTCAATTTTAACCTACTTCTTTATTTCTTTTTTTTTAAAGACAACGCCCGCACATTAGGAATGACTCCTGTGTCGCGGGGGACTTTACAAACATTCAAACAACGGACACAAAGACTCAGGTGGGAATCGAACCCACGACCTGTAGCATAGCAGTCAGGGTCATTAACCACTAGACCAACAGGCCGGTCTATTGTTGTATCGAAATTAAACTCTGTATGTCAATGAAGTTTGAATGACAATACTATAATTTGGGATCTTGAAGCTGATCTGAAGATGGAGCCAGGAGATGGAGAGTAAAATATCTTTATTCTCTTTATTGGCTTCTAGTAAACTCCTCAAGTTTTTATATGATTCGTTTTGACGAGTCTAACATTGGTTTGGTATTGATGGTCTGCAGGAGGCCAGGAGTTCAGGATTACGTAGTAATGTTTTACGGTGGTGTAAGGTGTTTACACGTAGTGTTAGTATACTCTTTGGGTGTTTGCGGGTGCGTATAAAGACTTGTGTATGTATTACAGTCAAAACTCTTAATTGGGCAAAAGTACTGTTAAAGCTAAGTTTAAGAGTTTATCTGCAACTTATACATAAAATATCAGTGGTGTCACTTGATATCAATAGGGTGGTATGGTATTTTTCTGAAATTGTGGTACACCTTCTTTTGTTATATTTTTTTATAGTGCCGTTCCTCAAAAGGAGAAAAAGGAGGACTTAGAAGATCACTTTGTTGTCCGTCTGTCTGTCTGTCAAGACCCTTTTCTTTAAGAACCCGTAGAGGCATCAAGTTGAAATAAAAGAAGAAGCTGAAGCTTGAAGCTGTAAATAAAGTAAAGGCAAACATCTGAAATTACATCACATAAATAATCGTTTTTGTGAAACTTATATCTTGCGGTTGGAAAGTTGACTCTCCCGTGCATCGATGTACGGGAGAGTATTTTTAGAACCGCAAAGTTCAGTTTGTCTTTTTGAAATAAAACGGCCAAAAATCTTCGATAATTGATTCCCAAGATGGACGCACTGCACTATCTAAGTACAAGTTTGTTTGCTTCTTGTCCGTTTATCATGTGAAAACCCCCACGGGCTATGACTCACCTTGGCTAAGCTTGTAGTACTTCTGATATTCTATGATAAAATTATTTACTACCAACCAGAGGGACATTCACCGATTAATATATACACACGATTTTTATAAACTTTGCGTGTCTTTGAAATGTAAATGTTTACTAAAATTATGTAAATATGATGTTTCCATTAAATTATGCAGCTTAAGTTAATTCCCGAGCCCCCTCTGAAATAAGATTGTGTATTTCTAGAAGCTTTTGCTTTTTTAACGCCAAACCCTGATGTCTAAAATCAAATTCGATACTTATAATAAAGGCATAATTTATATTCATCTCGCCTGTTACAAGATCATATTACAACCAAGTATCCTACTAATATTATAAACGTGAAAGTTTGTGAGGATGTGTGGATGTATGGATGTATGGATGTTTGTTACTCTTTCACGCCAAAACTACTAAACCGATTGCGATAAAACTTGGTATGTAGATAGCTGGAGATCTGGATTAACATATAGGCTCCTTACTATCCCGATATTCATACGGTATCAGGACTTACGAAGGTGCTGCTAGTATGTAAATATATTTAATTTAGAAATTTATCAGCAAAAGTAAAAGACTTGTCGAATGTACGAAAGGTATTGTTAGGAACACTCTCACCATTATAACTTTAAACTATGTAAATTACTAAATAACAATAACTGCTCTGTTGCATCGACTTATAATGTATGCCTAACCTTTTCTAACCCCACTATTGATCAATATTCACCAACCGACCAATAGCGTTGCGTTACCCTTAGCAATTTTTTTTATTAAATAGTGAACAGTTTTATCATCTATTATAATTTGCCCCTATTTTTAATAAAATAAATACAAGTTTTTTATGTGGCGACAACAGCATAGTAAAGGAAAGAATATAAACTAGTTACTAATTTAAAAAATAAAACACAAACACCTTGGCAAAAAACAAATTACGCGTCATACAGCCGCAATAATTTAAAAAAACTATAAACGCATCTCTACAAAATACCTCTAAAAATCCCGTGTGTGAAAGTGATCACTTCTTGGTTTAGTGACTCTTTGTTTTCTTTCAGATGGACTTGAATATTCATTATTTTATGGTATCTTCTTTAATTGCCTGGTCGTCTACTAAACTATCGAAAATATCAATGTTTCAAATATCCTACTAATATTATAAACGTGAAAGTTTGTGAGGATGTATGGATGTATATTATGTTCGTTACTCTGTCACGCAAAAACTACTGAACTGATTGCGATGAAACTTGGTATGTAGATAGCTGAAGACCTGGATTAACATATAGGCTACTTTTTATCCCAAAATTCTAACAGCACCGGGACTAACGCTGGTGAAACTGCGGGGCGCTGCTAGTTTGAAATAAACAACAAGCAATAAGTAAACTAAAACTAAGCTGCGTCTAAACGTACTCGTCCCAACGTCAAATAAGCGGTTACCTAGCCGAGGAACGGGCTGGTAACTTTATACTTCAGTTAAATGGGTTATTAGTAGAATAAGGCCTCTCTAGCTATTGAAAAATTCAGTTTTAAGCTATTCTTCGAATAAACGCTATCTGAGTGTTTATCTGAACATTGCCCTTAAGCATATGACCTCTATATATCTTTCGAAAGCTGGTAATAACCAGTTAAACCTATGTCTAATTAATATTAAATCACTATGAATATGAGATGATAGCTGGTCCATGCGTCATACTCGTGAACGGGTGCTGCTTGGGGTGACTGGTCGGCCTAGTCAGCGATGCTTTAGCCTATACTATTGTTTTGGTTCGATCAACTGCTACTCTAGCCTCTTAATCCAGTCATGAATTATTTTTAACAGTAGATTTGGTAACTGAATGAAGGTAGATGTGCACCTTGAATGATTTCTATGTTTAATAGGTGCAAACCTTCAACGGTATCACTAAGTGATTTTTATTTTTTAGTACGTTAGCTTTCAGAGCATTTCAATAAAATGAAATTCAGGTGGCATCAGCTTGCATCCTGTTTACCTTTCGTGTAACACTTACACTATTGTACCTGAAGATATGACTTTTAAAAAGAGTGGCCATGAGTTTCTTTGCCAGTATTCTTCTCATGAGGCTCTACGCATTTTGGAAACTGGAAGTTATAGATCGACACAAGCAGGCAGTAGATTTTGGTGTTTTCACCTAATTTACCTCGACAATCCAGTACATGCTGTGGCGTCTGTTTGCGCCGATCTATGATTTTAACTCTAGCTTCAATTTAACTTTCATAAATGTCACTTAGTGTCTTAATTGAATAAATGATTTTGAATTTGAATTTGAATTAAAATTCCATTAAGGTAAACAAAGTCGCTGAAACAAAACCTGCGTTAATTTCTTCAATAAAACCTTTTATTATAATTGGTTAGGGAGATAACTTTGCTTCCTATTAATGTAAGCGATTGAAATTATCACCAACGATTAAAGAGTTTAAATAAACGAGGGTTTGGGATGCAGATATATATTAAAATTTCAAACGTCCTTATTCATTTGGAATCATATTTGAAGCTCAGTACAACTCCTTAGTTGTACTGAGCTTCAAATTACAAGGAAGAAAATAATTACAAACCAAATATGCTTAAGTAAAATCTTACAAGAAAGAACATCTCTACTACCGTGGTGTTGAAAATGTGTGTGTCCATGTGTTCTGTACATATGGACACACACTGATTTCAGTGAGAGACGAATTTCAATAACAGGGCTTCTGGAACAGTTAAGGATACACAATGAAAACGTTGATAGTAAGGGAAGAATTTTCTAGTCAAGCTATTCAAAACTGTAAGTCGCTTTGTATAGATTAAACACAAATTAGAGTAACATAAGAGTTTAAAAGTGTTTGGGTGGCTATGCTCAATCTTGGTACATTGCTGCCTACGACTTTGCCCTCTGATTTGAACATGTCTCGTCTTATTTTATTACGAGCTCAACTTTTAAAAGGTTCTAAGACTTCTAAACATATTCGATTTATGCACTAGATACATTTGTTATTTAAAATCTACACATTATCCCGTAACTGTAAATATATAATACAAATACTAACTAAATGTAGTTATGTAAACTTTATCATTCTCTTTCCAGATTTTATCAGTAGCTTATGACGTACGTTTCTAAGTAACTATGAGACTTGAGACTTCGTATTTTTGTATTGATTTCTAGTATTTTAAGTTTTAAATATGAAATTATTTTATTTTCTCCCAGTAGCAGATACAATTTATTTATGGTTAAAACAGGAAGAACTTAGCTAAAAAGCCCTCTGTAGATAGCAGTGTGAGCGTAGGACAAATGTGATTAAATCTGAACTCTTAAACCAAACAATAACTTGCTTGTTGAGCCTGGCTTGTTGGCCTAATGGTTAGTGACCCTGACTGCTATGCTACAGGTCGTGGGTTCAATTCCCACCTGAGTCTGGGTGTTATTTGTGTCCGTTGTTTGTATGTTTATAAATTCCGCCGCGACACAGGAGTAATTCCTAATGCGGGAGTTGTCTTTAAAAAAAAAAAAAAAGTTATCGTCGTATTTATGATCCATTTCACTTAATTAACTTATAAAACTAGTTAAAATAGAAACCAATTTGGTGGATCTTTTAGGCATAACGATGACGTTAAAATTGTAGGTCGTTTGTTTATTTATACGCCAACAGATTTTTGGATTCCACAAATTGGATATCGTTGTCACTGACAGTTTAATTGTTGTTTTGACTAAATTTTGTTTAACTTAATAATGAAGTTTCAAATCCTGGAATTTCAAGGGATTTATCATCCCTATTAACGTTAACTATTACTTTAACAGAGAGAACACGTTAGTTCACTTATGTTTACTTGATTTTTTCAATTGTAGTTTCATCAGATATTTAAGATTAAATGTTTAAAAAATTCAAAAAATATGTAATCAAATTATTATTAATTAAATAAAAAAAGATCATGAACAAAGACACAACATTTTTAATTTTATTAACTTAACTGCACGTACATAAATTTATAATTGTTACTATACATACTCGTATATATGCTTTCAATTGCAGAGAAATGCAAGCGTAGAGGAGTACATTGGTTTTTTGTAACCTAAATATGATACTTTATTCATGTTCTTAAACTAAATGCCTTATAAAAACTTGTTAACGCAAATTACTGCCACTTTTTATGAACCTCTTCCTAGAATTAATGGTATCGTCTCGGTCGAAAATTGTAAAAAATATTCAGCAGAAAAGGGGAAATCTAAGAAAATAACATTCCATCAGTCAGCAATGAGATTCAATCAAAATATTTTTCTAGATAGTAGTAATTATACTCGCGTAAACTAAACTAACTCGCGCGATGCGCGACAGCACTGCAGTATTTAAATTTAAAAAGTACCCAAAGATTCTAATTTCGAAATGACAGAAAGAAAAAAAAAATTTTGAAAAAAAAAAGGCCATTATGAGCTGTGCAGCAGTATCTACTCAGTGACTGTCTTTTACGTTTAAGCAATCGATTAAAAAATACTATGAATGTTTTACAAGGGCATCATTATTTTCAGGATTCGATGATAATGTAACTGCATTACATCAACCTGGAAATTACAGTTATACTGTGCATTTGAGATTTCCACTTTAAGCAGTGTAGACGATTTGATTTTTTTTTGCCATAATAACTGAACACATGTCACACACGGGCCACAGCTGTCTGATCCCAAACTAGGCAGAGCCTGTACTATGGTAACCAGACTGCAGATAAACATACTTATATCTTATTACTTTAAACGAGCACTTCTTGTATTTATGTATTTATTTATGTACGTATTTATATTTAAAAAAATATGAAAGAAAAAAACAATTTTACAAAAAGCTACCGAGCGGAGCTCGGTCCCCTAGGTACAATTTCTAAATATAGATAAATTACACCCAGACACAGAACAAATAATCGTGCTCATCACACAAATATTTGTCCTGGGTGGGAATCGAACCCACGACCTCTGGCTCAGCAGTCAGGATCACTAACCACAAGCCCAACATACCAGTAATTTTTTTTTGGGTATTTCATTGGTAGACATTGGCGTCTCCCATCAGCTAAATAACTTTTTAAAGTTCATGTGAGTGTTAGAAATTAATTATCCCTAACTTTAACGATGAAAGAAAACGTCATGGCAGATTCCGGTAGATCAGAAAGTTTAACATGTTCTTGAATATTTGTGAAGTCTGCTTTCACTTATGGCCGCCGGATTATGAAAAACTTAGAGGACATGTTCAGCAACTAAGAATATTATTGATAGCTGACCCGCGCAACTTCATCTGCGTTTTGCTGCATTTTTCCCGTTTTTGCAACATTTTTCATTGATACTCCGCTCCTATTGGTTGTAGCGAGGTGTTATATTGCCTATAGCCTTTCTCGATAAATGGGCTATATAACACTAA
Source organism: Callimorpha dominula (assembly GCA_949752705.1). Classification (NCBI taxonomy): domain Eukaryota; kingdom Metazoa; phylum Arthropoda; class Insecta; order Lepidoptera; family Erebidae; genus Callimorpha; species Callimorpha dominula. The sequence continues at coordinate 7,800,691 of OX457010.1, read as the reverse complement.
AAGAATGATCAAAATCGGCTTAGTAGTACCGGAGATTACCCCGAACATCCAAACTCACAAACTCCGTACCTTTACTATTACCTCTTTATAATATTAGTATAGATGGGAATGTGGGTTTGTTTGTTTGTTAAGCGTTCACGCCTTACCTACTCGAACGAATATCGTGAAATTTTACATACACTTTAACAGAAGTACTCAAAAGGATATAGGGTACCTTCTTCTTTATGACGAGTGACACCGCAGGCAAAACCAAGTTGTTTGTAAAACAGAGTTCATGTCTATCGCCCCACACTTGACCCATTTAAACGCTTAGAGGTAAGGATTCTATAGTTAACTTAATATTGTATAATATCTTCAATGACCTGCAAGTACATGTGAAGGTTTAATGTTTACGTTCTACTCTACGTCTTTCATGTCCCTAACATAGATTATACATATATACAGGGTGTATTTGAAAAACTAACCCTTACTTAAATCACTGAAAGGCCATGACTCTAGCATGCAGTTGCAATTAAAAAGAAATTGAAAAAACACTATCCGTTCAAACGGCCATAACTAGTAAACGGATAGATTTTTTGCAAAAAAATATTTTTGTAACTGCATACTAGAGTCATTAACAACTGATGCAAAATTGTGTACTGATCCCAAGGTGTGTGATTGCAGTCAGAATGCCACGTGCGAGTTGTTTAAGACATCATCATCAGCATCTGCCTACCCTTTCCCAGGTACGGAATACTGCGTTAGAAAGTTCATGCACTCATTTCAGTAATTTAAGTAAGTGTTCCTTTTTCAAATACAATAAGATGAGAATTTTAGAGTGAGTGATGCCGATCTTAACCTAAAAAGGATGCTTAGCTACTTCAACCCTCTTGCCCTCCGTCTAGGTGTAACGTTAGGTCTTTTATCAAATACTTTTCAATCATTTTTCACGAGTTGAGTTCATAGTACATCTTTTTCTACATCAACTATGTTATCTAAATAATTTTTTATTTTATAATGTTACTAGCAACCCGCCCCGTTACTGCGTAGTTAGCGTTAGTACTGCTTTGCACGGGTACTAATTATAGCCCTAAACCTTCCTCATGAATCACTCTGTCTATTAGTGAAAACCTCATGAAAAACCGTTCAGGTTTTTTAATTTATCCGAACAGACAGACAGACAGACGCGGCGGGGGACTTTATTTTATAATATGCAGTGATATATATTCCTGGCTAACTATCAAGGTTTTAACTTTACAACCCTTTTAGCTGAATAGGTACTCCAACGCTACTAAATGATAAGATGTCGTAGTTACAGTAACGGCAGTGCACTTAAGAGCTATTACACAAAATTGCATTCTGAAAAAATAGGTATTTACGCACAGCGACTTTGTCGGACTCACATGTTCTACTAAGCCATCTTGATCCTTTTCTACTATTAAATTATTTGTTTTACTTCCTTTCTTAAAATATTGTTAATAATGATTACGCATTACACGTTGCTGCAACTAGCTATGCGCCTGCGGCTTTGCTCGTTTAGATCATGATAGTATGTAGTTTTTTTTATTTTTAAAAACATTAAGTAGGTATGTATTTTAAATTAAATTATATCAAATATAGGAATATGATTTAAATTAATCAAAACTACATACACACATGGGCATATTTAGAGAAACGCAAAAAACGGTTAGATTAGCAAAAAAAACTTTGTTTTTTATGCTTTTATTAAAGTAGACTTAGTTAAATTATCTTTTTTAAGTAAAGAAACTTAAAATTCACTGAAAAAAAAATCAAATTACTGACAGTTATATCTTATTGACGTAATGTGAGGAAACGGAAAACTCTCAACTTCATCATATTACCAAATCGAATACCAAAACTTTATCAAATGACTGATTTCTTCTGTAATGTAATGTAACATAAACATAAGTAGGACAGTACATTCAGAACCTAGTGTTACCTCCTCTCGCTGTCGAAACTGCCTCCATCGGTCTGGGCATACTTTTTATTAAATCTATACTAATATTATAAAGCTGAAGAGTTTGGTTGTTTGTTTGATTGAAGGCGCTAATCTCAGGAACTACTGGTTCGAATTAAAACAAAATTTATTTGTGTTGGATAGTTCATTTATCGAGGAAGGCTATATAACATCATACTTCGACAAATAGGAGTGGAGCATCAATGAAAAATGTTGCAAAAACGGAGAAAATTTACAAACGCAGACGAAGTTGCGCGGGCCAGCTATAGTCAAACTGCCGGAGCTTGAAGATATCGAGTTAGTACATCATGTCGTGTATAGCCAAGCGCATCACCCGCCCCGTGTCCCGCAAACTATCAGGAGGGTCTAGCTTACAGCGGTTTAACTATAGTCGTCAATAAAACTGTGGCATTTGGTCCCATTCTTCTACCAACGCCCTTTTCAGTTGTCTTAAGTTGGTTACTGCTTGCATTCTTCGTCATGCTCTATCGGGTTTAGTTCTGGTGAGCGGGCTGGCCATTCCAAAACATGGGATTCTTAGGACCTCTAACCCCATCGCTATCGTGTTACATTCTTGGCCGGAACCCCACGGCATTTGAACAGGTACCTACTGAGCGATCAAATCTCATTGAAATGACTATGATATTTTTTTTTAAATAAAGATATTCCATATCTTTATGTCATAAAATTCATCATACATAATTCGAAATCGTCAATTTAAAAAAGAATTATTATAATTGGAATATGTAATATGTAAATGATACAATAAGGTTTATCTGGGGTAAGGAGGCCAGGAGACCTGTAACACAAGTTTACTTAGTATGGGCTTCTGTCTCAGATCCAATATATTTTAGTTTTATTGTTGTGTATCGATGTATATTATGGGAGAGAAATAAATGAAATTTATTATTATTCTTTTTATTCTACATAAAACTTATTAATTACATTTTTAAATACGTACGTACAAAACAAAATATATATTTAAAAATATAAAAAATAGTATACCACCGACATCGGGTACAGGGACCAAGACACCGGTGGTTAGGGCTCCAAAGACAGGAACCTCCTCACTATACGGGCCGTGTCGAGAAGAACTGCCTTCTGCATCAGTCCCTTGATCCAGCCGTCTAACGCGAGCCTCTTAAGGTGTTGGTCTAGGCTTTTGGCTATCAATCCATGAGCAGATACGACAATCGGAACAATGATCGCCGAATCGAATATTATGTTATTATTATTATTATTAAAATTAAAAATTATAGATCAACACACACAGTCACCGCAACAGGTGGTTGCCTTGTCAAATTATTACAACAAAAATAACATAATATCATATCTGCCCGTATCTATCTATAACCTCCCGTTTCAAAATGGTTGAGCCTTGTCAAACTCTTACGTACTTACATACATACTTACATACTTCTCTGTTAGATTCATACATACTTACATACATAATTATATATACATAACTTAAATTTGTATAGGTTTTCAAATGTATAAGACGAGATTGATGTGATTCTTAATATGCTGCTATTACTTAACTATAGTAAGAAGTTGTATATCCAACTGTCATTATATTAATAGTCTATTCTATTCATACACTCGAAATACATTGCCTAAATTGAGTCAACATAAGCTCTACACCCTGCAAAATACTTGTTCAATATATATAGAAAATAACCAAAAAAATACTTCCGTGATCAAAAATAGGCACACGCAGTATACGGTTCACGTTCTTTTGTTTGGCGTTAAAAAGTTCGGCACATGTCCTACCTCCACAACCGCTCGCGCGATACTGACTACTGCGTTTCAGTTATAATACTCTGTGGGTACTGATCATAGGTTCTTTATGTTCCCTATATAGTATATAATCTATGGTACTGATACTGACTGTACTGAGTTCGAACGTCATTATTTATATCATTTTGGATATTGTAATTACGTTTATTTAAAGGTTTTTAATCAGTAGTAAGAGAGAAGTTACTAACGGAAAATTCAATAACATTTTGAAAGATCCGGAAAATGAACGAGGATCTAACAAAGCTAACATCTAAACACCAACTTTTGGAACGGTACTAACGAGTTCATCCTATACCTACTAAACTTTGAAACACCGTGTGTATTGCCATAATAATATCAACACATTTGCTACTAATATTTGTTTATTTTTTTATTAGTAAATAAGACAATTATTGTATAGATCTAAGTGTTATTTAACTTTGCCTTGCTGGAGTTATCAATACTTGCATGTATGTTTATTTGAAACGAACGTTTATTGTTTGATTTATGCCTTACCTGCAGACGTTTACCGTTTGTCGAAAATTGGATTGAATGAATTCTCTCAATAAAATAGAGACTTAAACCTATGCTATTCAGAAAAATGTGTCCGAAAGGTATAATAATAATTCAGGGCTAGGCTATCGTTTGCGGAAAGAAGGTCAGGTTATATCCCATCTCCTTTTCATGGATGATTTGAAACTGTTTGCCTGCAACAATTTCCAATTAATAAAATTACTTGAGGTAACTGAAACCTTTAGTAAATGTATCAGGATGGAATTTTTTGTGGATAAATGTGCAGTCATGCATGTAAAAAGAGGCAGGATTGTGGAATCTGAGGGGATGGACCTCTCAGATTCCACACACCTTAGATGTCTTTCCGCCAACGAAATTAACAAGTATCTAGGTATGACACAGGTGTCAGGTGTAAATGAATTGACTATAAAGAAATCGTTACAGAAACGTTTCTTTGGCCGCCTGAAAAAAGTATTGAAAAGTCTTTTGTCAGGTGGTAATAAGGTGCGGGCCTATAATGATTGGGTCATACCAGTCCTAACCTACTCCTTTGGCATACTTAGATGGACTCAGACTGAACTAGATGCCCTGGATAGAAGAGTCCGTACACTGCTTACCGCGTACCAAATGCACCATCCACATTCGTCGGTCATGAGATTGTATATCCTGCGAAAATGTGGAGGTCGTGGTTTTTTAAACGCCAAGACCCTCCATAACCGCGAGGTATGCAACCTTAGAGATTACTTCCTCTCCGTTGACCTGGATGTGTATCGGGATGTGGTGGCAGTTGACAACGGACTCACTCCGCTTGCTCTAGGAAAAGAGAACTGGCGCAAACCAGCAGTTCTTACTATTACAGACCGCAAGGAGATATACAAGAGCAAGGCGTTGCATGGACGTTTTTATCGGGCCTTAAATGGGCCCGATATAGATTTATTGGCATCAGTATCCTGGCTACGGTTCGGTGACCTCTTTGGAGAAACTGAAGGTTTTGTCTGTGCAATTACAGATGAAGTTGTTATGACGAATAATTATCGGAGATATATCCTGAAGGACGGCACAATTGACATTTGTCGGGGGTGTCATCGTCCCGGAGAAACCCTCAGGCATATAACTTCTAGTTGTTCTCGTCTTGCCAACGGCGAGTACTTGCATAGACATAACCAAGTGGCCAGGATAGTCTATCAGCAACGTGCTCTTAAATATAATCTTGTGGCTGTCGAGTTACCGTACTACAGGTATGTGCCCGACCCAGTTCTCGAAAATGGTCGTGCAACATTGTATTGGGATCGATCTATCATCACTGACAGGACTATTGTTGCCAATAAGCCTGATATAGTGGTGATAGACTGATTAGAGCGCCGAGCAATGATTATTGACATCACCATTCCCCATGACGACAATCTCTTAAAAGCCGAAAAAGATAAAGAAATAAAATATTTGGATCTAGCCCACGAGATTATCGACATGTGGGATGTGGATTCAGAAATCATTGTGCCGATAGTCATTTCGGCCCATGGGTTAATTGCTAAGAGCCTCGACCAACACCTTCAGAGGCTCACGTTAGGCAGCTGGATTAAGAGCCTGATGCAGAAGGCAGTCCTCCTTGATACGGCACGCATAGTGAGGAGGCTTCTATCTCTGGAACCCTAACCACCGGTAGCTTGGTCCCTGTACCCGATACCGGTGGGACACTATTTTTTATATTTTTAAATATATTTTGTTTTTTTTTTATAGTAAATGTATTAAAAAATGTAATTTATATGTATATTTAAGTGAATAAAGAAAACAATAATAATAATAACTCCACACATCTCACACACGGCCGTCTGATCCCAAACTAGTCAGAGCCTGTACTATGGTAACCAGACTGCTGATAAACATACTTATATATTTCTAAATACATACATATTATAGATAAATTACACCCACTGAGACTTAAGAGATTACTGGGCTTAAAGGCCCGCATGTGCTTGTATATTTTTGAACATAGCTTGTGTTCGACGATCATCTATATACATCTATATATTCTATATATATACTAGCTATGCCCCGGTTTCACCCGCGTATAATTTCAAAAGATTTTTTAAAAGAAATCACTGGTTGATCTGGAGGCACGGTAGTGCTCATAACTTGGGTTTGGATTATACCAGATACACAAAATTCTCGGTATATGTTGTCAATAATAAACTTATCAAACGTGTAAAGTTTTAACTGCATAACTCTTATACTTTAGATTTTATTAATATCTAAAAAACTCCGAGTTCGTCACTGACTCACTGATGGTCATCAAAATTCTTAGGGTACTTTCTTAAGTCCTAGAAAGCTGAAATTTGGTATGTAGGCTAGTATAAGTACACAAACAACAAAAAAATTCTAAAACTTTTAACTGTTACCCCCCAACCCCTTAAACTAGGGGATGGAAGTTTGTATGAGACATCCACAAATTTTGATGCTAGAGGTGCAATGATTATTTATTGACTCCTTGTTATAAATAATAAAATACATATTTCAGTTGTCATAAGCAACTTACAAAAATAAGAGAAATCCCACCAAAAACATTTTCATGTAAAATGTTGCCAAGACGAGACCAGGCTCGCACTGTCAAAAAGTTATCAGATCTCATGTTGAGCCAAGCTTCTAACTCTACACGTCCTAACTCTACAAGCCCTAACTTCATAAACTCTACACCTTATTCAAAATATGTGGTCAGAGATTGGTGCGTTAACACAAACAAAAAGCTCTTCACCTTTATTATATTGGTATAGATTGTTTTATTTTCCTAAAATGTGTTCAAAGTAGGTCATACAATTTAATTCAGAATATAACTTTGCTACAGAATTTGAGTAACTATCTAAATTGGAACCTTTGAACTAAACACCAGCCCAAAATAAGTTATGTACTTAAATATTCATAGTTTAAACTCTACGGCCGTAACTAATGTGCTGTAATACTTGTAGGGTAGTTTTAAAATGATTTAGTGCTACTAAGAAACATCTTTGATAGCAATATGAACGGTAATAACTGCTGTGGGACTTATAAGTTCTATTCAATTGTAAGTAATGTAGTCGTTGAAGGTGCCACGTACTTAACTGAACGTTTGACTGCACGGATGGCGCAATGGTTTTAGTGGTCACCTCGCCACTACGCCGTGCCGACAAAAATTTGAGTGATCCACAAATTGTTATCCTGAGTCTGGGTGTTCTTTGTGTCCGTTGTTTAAATGTTTGTGAAACCTCCCGCGCCACAAGATAATGTGGGAGTTGCCTTTTAAAAAAAAAATTATATCAACCCTCACTAATATTTTAAATGCAAATTTAAGTTTTTTTAAGCGTATACACGTTGTGAGGGTTACAGAAAAGGAGATAGGATCTTTCAATCTAGAGAAAAAGTACTGTTTCCGATTGATATCGGAATGGATTGACAACATCTGCATCCACGCGAGCGAAGTCGCCTGTAAAAGTTAGTAGACCTCATTTCCACTAAGCGATTAGCCGTAGGCGGCTGGCCACACGCGAATCCTATTTATTCAAATAAGTTATTATTAACGATACCCATTCTCGCGAATGCTACTCGGAAGTCGTCGCGACTGCAAAAGAGCACACGACTCGAGTAGAGTAGAGAACGTGACGCTAAAAACGAGCTGGTCTGACTGTAATCTATCCAGATTACAGTCACGGGCGACCAGTGGCGCACACAAACTCTACATTATCAGCCGCTAGCGGCTTCGGTCGCCGGATACTAGTCTTAGTGGAAATAAGCCTTAACACATACAAAAGTGCATCTTACCTATATGTCAATCTTGGTTGCCAACGCTGTTGTCATTATTATGTGTAATAAAAGAAAATAATATTAACTTTTTTCTCAAAAGTAATAAGGTTTAAGTGTGTATTTAGTCTTATTTTACATATGTATTTTTGTAACATATAAATGTGACAATGGGGTATATGTCACGTATTGCCATATTTGTCCAAAAGGAAACCTAGAAAACCTGTCTTGAAAACCTCTTAGAGAAGTAACATTAGAAGCCCTAAAAAGACGTCGCCTCTATTGACTAAGGTCGGGAGTGACAATTCTCTTTCTGCATGTCATTCTGATTATAGTGGAAAACTGTAAGAAGGACAAAACCTCAGCGTTTCAAGATTGGAGCTGATTCTTATTACACATATGGAAAATATAACTTAAAGGTCTTTATCGCACCGTCTGTATTTTAACCAAACAATGTCCTTTTTCAACTGTTACCATTATAATGCCCCTTTTATAAATCCTTCTACCCTATTTATACATTTTGTCAAACCAAGAGTTCATTATTGATTTATTACATTTTAATGTGCAAAATTACTGTAATAAAGAATCACAATATTAATTATTAATTATAGAAATGATTACTCTACTAGTAAATAGTAAAAAAGGAAAAATGGTAAGTACGTCACAACCGCTCTGTGACTTTAGTATTTAATAACACTCTTTAATGACGAAACAATCATCATTGACTAGAGTTATGAGGACTAGCTTGTTATTCGAACCGAATAGTGAACCATAATACTAGTCCAAACCATATATATGAAGACATGCTTAATTTTAGACATGTTCCTGAGTGATGACGGTGTAATAAAGTTATAATTAATGACGTATATTCCGGGAACTTCGTTCATTATTCAAAAATTATATAAACAGTAGATTTAAAGGTAAATGAAGATGTACGAAACCCATATTCCTCAAAAATTTTATTAGAGTCCATGTCCGTAGTGAGCCTATTGACATAACTATATAACATACATGAGTGATGTTCTGTTTTAGAAGTATGTCCTATATAATCCAAAAAGAATGATTAAAATCTTACTACTCTGTAAAAATTTATGCGTGATCATACTGATCATACATAAAAAATAAAATAAAAATTTAAAAATATATGGGTTGACTAAGAACCTTCTCCGTTTTGTCGTCGGTTAGAAATAAGAATTGGACTCAAAATATAGTTAGTGTTAAAAATATTTCTGTAAAATATTTCAAAACATATATAAAATATTAAGTATAAATCTTTTTGGTACTAAGTACCCGGCAGTATTTTAAGTTAAAAACCTTTAAGCCAACTATTTGAGATAACTTTGTTACAGGTGCAAACGTGCACGCCGTGAAATAACGGTGATTACGGGGGTTATGACTTATGACTAGAGATCGGATAATCGGATGCATATTTACCTAAAGTTATTTTATGGATAACAAATTATGCAAGCGGCTTCTAAGTATATTTTCATTTACGAATGCAGTTGTATTGTCGCGTCGCTACTTGCGCACAAGCAAGTATAATTTGCCGTCTCACTCGCACTCTTACAAAATGCTTACATTTCCTGGGGTTTAATAGGCCCGATTTGACACTTGTTACAACGTAATAGGTTGTTTTTGCATCGTTAAAAATCACTGACAATAAAAGTAGGGAAAAGCAACCATTATACGTTGTAACAGAGCAAGTGTCATTTGTGTCAAACTGGGGTTTATTACATCTCACGGAGTATAGGTACACTTAAATTTGAATTTCCTGTAATCGTGGGATTCTTTCGATAAAAAAGTGCTTTCCATAATAGCCAACATCTCAACTTTAGGTAAATATGCATCCGAATATCCGATCTCTACTTATGACCTTTCTACTAAGTCTAACTTACGTACCACATTTTTAAGCTTTTTGTGCTGACCTTCCTTATAATATAACTAAAACTTCGAGTAATATCGTATTAAAACACTGTTGGTCTGTATGCTTGTTTGGAACATTAATGGATTAAAAAATACCTGTAGTTACAAATAAAGGTAATTTATTTTCTTACAATAAAATATCACTAACCTTCTAATAAATAATACTATAAATTTCCCTCCATAAGCAAAAAGCATTCTAAGGATTGATGACTAAATAAAAGTCCTTCAATTTACTTCAAAACGTCGTTTTTTCGAAATTAAGTAATGGTTGGATGACCCTCTTTCTGAGCTTTTTGCAATCCTGAACAGGTGATTGATATCTTTTCTGAAAACGATAATTAAGTCTGCTGACCCATATATTTTATAATCATTTTGTAGAAAAGTTCATTGTACCGCTACAACTGAAATTGCCTTTACGACGATTATAAAATAAATTAAAAACGTTAAAATAAAAGTGGACGACCATTTTTACAGTATTTTAAGTAATTTTATTTAACGACTTGGCGAAATAATTCATATTGAGCATAGGTATTTACCCAAATAATTTTGGGGTCCGTCGTTATCTCATCATGAGACCAATATAACATTAAGTAGCATTATACTTTTATTTCGCATTTAGCCTACTTAAAAAGGTGAGGGATTCTTTATTTAACGCAGATTTAACGAGGAGGTATACATATAGGAGGTATAGTTGGGCAAATAGCACTACTAAAAGAGTATTGTGTTATTTCAGATATCAGATTTGTATTTTTTACAAATTTACCTTTATTATACCAAGTTGCGTACTCATTTTTAATAAACCACCAAACATAGAACCCGACAAACACCTTCCAGGGGATTTAAATCGTAATTCTTGAATGTACAGTTTAATTTTAATTTTTCAACAATAAATCAATAACGAAGGTTTTTTTTATTGAAAGGGGGCAAACGAGTAGGCGGGTCACCTGATGGTAAGTAACTATCGCCGCCCATAAACACTCATGAAGAACAAGTGCGTTGCCGGCCTTTGAGGTGGGAGTACGCTCTTTTCTTGAAGGTTCGAAGGAGGATAGAGTTAATACCTGATTAGCACTGCTGATGTTAATCGGAACCTTTAAGTAAGTCCTGATAGAAATTTTAAAAACTATTTTATTATAGGTCGTGTTCTTATTGTTTTATATGTTTATTAGTTAGTACACAAAACAAAAACCCCGAAAAGGTTTTTGTTTCTTTTAACGATTTCTTGTCTGAAAATTTAATCCGTCTGGCTCTTATTAAACAACCGAACTTCTGTCTGGCAAATTAGTGTAACTTTTTTCGGTTACGGTTCAAAACTCTGTAATTTAGATAAAATGTTTTGTTCAATAACATTTTTACATTATTCACCAGACACACCACACCAAAGTGTTCGATTTCCGTAAAATTTTCCGCAACCACGTTTAATGTGTTGTATTTCCATCAAACCAATGGCAATAGACGATGTATATCCGTTAACATTTCATCGCAATATTTTATCGTCTCCAGAAAGATATGTACGCTGAGAGAACGCTGCAGCAGTCTCATCATAAAATTGAGTTTATATAGATTGACACGTCACCAAGTTTCTATTTGTAACTCTTATTTCTAAAGACTGTGCGTGGCAAAATAAACTTTAAAGGTGCATTTTGTAACAAAAAATTTATAATATGTACAAGCTCTGCTCCTAAAGATGTTATCCTGAGAGTCATCTAGTGTTGATATGCCGAACTACATAGTATTTACGGATCCTGTATCGCACAATGAATGTTCTCGCGCTTACTATTACCGTATGTGTTGGAGGTTGCTCCACACTTTCACACTACACAAGGTAACACTCGATTTTACGATTTTTTTTATTACTTTTTATAAGCTTATGTATTGTTGTGTTATGTAAATTTGGGTGTAGGCATAAGAAGAAATGATCCTTAGGTGGGTCGAGGAGTATTTTTTATAATAGCAACATAAACAACAGGACTAGGGTAAACGAAAATATTTTAGCGCCTTATAAATGCGATCATTTTCGCGACTACGTCCCGATTTAATACATCTTATTGATTGTTTGTTTGTGTTTGTTTTGTTTGTCAAAAGGCAACCCCCGTACTAGGACTGATTCCATGGTCGCGGGAGACTCCACAAACATTAAAACAACGGACACAAAGATCACCCAGACTCGGGACATCTACCTATTTGTGGATCAAACAATTTTTTTTTATCCAAAGGCAAGGCGACCACTTTAACCAATGCGTCATGCGCGCAGTCTCAAACCAAGATCTCAAACCAAAGAACCAGATTCAAACCAACACGCGTTTCATATAACAAGTAGCTACTCTTGAAACACAGAAATAGGTATAAAGAAAAAATCTTTCCTACAAAATGTTAAGAAAGTTCCGTTCCCTTTGGAGTGGAAATAGAACAAAACTATGTTAACATACAACCCACATAAGTAGCTTATAACAGTTATAAACAAGTTTATGAAACATTTAATAAACTAGAACGTATTAAATATGTAACTGTACATCAAAGGGCTAGAACCGTAATTAATATAGATGTAGGTACTAAGTTTTTAGACGTAATTAAACTACAGGAGCTGCTTTGACTAAAAATATTAACAAACCAATAATTAAGAAGGTTTTTTCATCGCTTAAAAACTCTAACTAGACGAACTGAAAACTATTTTAATTAATGTACTATTGCGTCACATTCCATACGTCATTTCTCTGTCAGATTCTCATGAAACGCTATGATTCAACGAAAATTTTACCGTCCGTAAGCAAAACGAATCGTTTCTTTATTATAGGAACCGGCGATTAATGGTATAAAAACAACTATTATGTTTTGTTGTCTTATTATCCCTTTATTTGAATTTGAATTGAATTACAAAGTTGGACTGTTCGTTGAGTATAATTTAATTCACTACGCACTATAAAATATTAAGGCAATAAACTAAGACTGAATCATTGTTTCTTTGGCCAACATGGCATTGCAACGTGTGTTGACGTCGTTCGCTTTCCTTCGTTTATACCTATAATCAAGGATTTTGAATTTGAATGCTATGAATTGAGTAACATCATATATCTCATAAATTATATAACATCATCATTATTATTTCAGCCATAAGACGCCCACCATGAGGAAGGCCTAGGTCCACTGGGCCTGCTTCTTTGACTTCCAAGACGACCAAATTATGTATATGCACACATATTTTGGTCACGTCATGACAAATACAGACTGCTCCGACTCATTATTCAGAGGAATATAACGGGATAAAGAGATGTAGGTAGAAGAAGATATTCGTGGCTTAAAAACCACTCTCTTCACAGACGCTACCTCAAAAGTCTGCATAACCATGAGCCTGTCCAACCTCCGACAGGAATGAAACCAAAAGAAAAGTAATTGTATTCTTGTATTCTATGTAACACATCTTTCTCTTACTCAGAGTTTCTATAGCTCATGTCGTGTCACTATGTGTAGTGGTGGTCAGAAAACTCTGGTATAATCTGGGACTACAACTAAGCATGTCTTTGTAAATCCAGAATACCCAATGATTCTTTAGACAAGAATCGGACTCAGTCCCACGGCAGTCATATAAGTTTCAGACTGCGTTACCCAGAAATATCCAACATATTTTAAAAATACCCAAGATAAAAATTAAGTTTATACATATACCTTTCGTACTGGACCTGACCTGTTTAAGAGACTAATAGTAGATTACAATTGGGGTATGGAATTGCTACCTACGTTACCTTTATTGTTCTGTTTTATGACTAGTGATAAACTTTTTTATGGGTACCAGCTGGCACTTTATTCAGCATTACAGCCCTTTTTTCAATGAAAACCTTCGCTAAATTAGAGTTAGTTTAGACAGAAACCTTTTGGTTGTTAAAGTACTGTATTCATAAGATCGTATTTCCCCTTCGTGATAGTAGGGTATGTCTTTTAATTACATCGACAAAAATTATGCCAGAGTCTAGCAGTAATGATATTAATGTAGGACATAAGAAAAGCACCCTTTTTCCCCTTAATTAATAATTTATCAATGATTATCCATTAATATTATCAAAAGCGATAAGTACTGCTACGGAAGCCTAAATTGACCCGCGGGCGCCATCTATTGACGAGTAGATTAACTCATACATTACCTAAATTGAGAGGCACGGCGAAGTCTTTTACCGAATAACGGACAAATAGGCTATCACTAAGAATTTTCTATTAAAAAATTCGAACAGCGGTCAAGTTAAATAGATTGTAAGAGATGTTTCCGGAAAATTCACGAACTCTATATGACACGTTTTTTTACATAGATAAAGACGTTGCAATGTGAATCGGACATTCAGTTCTAGTTGAGCGATATTGCCAGTTAAAAGTGAGAAGCGAAGTACAAGTGAGAATTGAATGGAAATAGTGAGAATTGTATCTGTGACTTGTGTTAATTATTATGTTAATTGCTAATTATTTAAATAAATTATGCCTATTTTGTTTTAAATGGGTGTACCTATCTAATCCCGAAGCTCGTAACAGTACTAATATCAAATTACATACCTACTTTAAACAATCCCAGTACCTTTATCACTAAAGTACATTTATCATACATACATACAGTAAATTTATCACTAAAGGCATTCTTGTTCTCACTTAACCTTATCTAGGTACACATAAATCATAACAGTGAAACTTTGTAGATGTACTTTCTGAAAGCAGTAGCTCCTAATAACGACCCCTTATAACCGCTTCTCAATGTTCCTTCCCTATACAGATTGCCTCTTTTCATAGCAACATTTTTGTAGCGTGTAAAACCTAACAAGAAGGCTTCCATAGCATAGTATGATATCATAAACATACATATTAATAATTTACAGCCACCATCGCCATCGGTACGATGAATATTTTATTTAAGTCTTTATATTTATACTCGTATTAACCCTCATGCTACATATGCGGAGATAACGACTAAGACTTTGACTACCAATCAAGTTTGCTATAACGCTGTTATAATAATACCATAAATTAATTACTTAAGCGAAAATAAATGTGGTATAATCTACCGTAATTTTTAGCAGATAAATATCATAAAAATATAATTAACTACCAATGTATTTCATTTAAGTTGCTATCTCTCTAATATGAATACCGACTAGTCACAGTCAAAACTCAAATGGCCGACTCGTCTCACCTCACGTCACGTCACGTCACGTCACGTCACCTCTTTCGGTTGATTCGTTGTGTAATGTGTGCTGTGTGTTAGCGATTACCTTGGTTTCAAACATAAACATGATTTTATGTTTTACTAGCTGCGCCCCGCGGTTTCACTCGCGTAAGTCGCGATGCGATGGGAATATCAGTATAAAAAGTGTAGCCTATGTGTTAATCCAGGTCTCCAGCTATCTAGATACTAAGTTTCATCGCAATCGGTTGAGTAGTTTTTGCGTGAAAGAGTAACTAACATTCATACATCCATACATCCTCACAAACTTTCACGTTTATAATATTAATAGGATTACGGATAGTAATTAGCATAGCCTCTCACAATTTTTAGAAATCATTAGCTAAAGTTGTCCTGTCTTAACTATGAATATTGAACAACCGTGCCAACTGTCAAACGACTGCAAGCGCTAAGGTTACATTAGAAAAGTTAATTTGGTCGTTAAATTTTCTTAAACTTTCTAATTTTCCCCGCAACTTTCTTAAATTTTTCTTTCATAAGAACTTTCTCCTAACAATAACAAAACACAAAAAAAAAAGAATTAGCGAAGTCAGTTCAGCCGTTCACGCGTGATGCAGTGACCAAGGGAAATAGGGATCCATTTTTATATATATCGATTAATTTCCGAATGCCAACTAAATTTTATCAATCAATTAGCTGCCCCGACAGACTTCGTTCTGTCAAAAGTTAACGACGTCAAATGTTTGACAGCTGAAACCCTGTGTTTTAAATATTATTTACTCTGTGGTTTGTGTAGGAAAAGTCTTATTTTTACTATTTTCCTGGCAATTTTTACGTTATTTCTCTCCATAAGAACCTTCCCTGTGCCTTAACGAAAATATGAAAAAAGAAATTAGCCGAATTGGTCCAGCCTTTCTCGAGTTTTGCGCTTAGCAACACATTTGGCGATTCATTTTTATTTATATAGATTCAGGTAGGTTTCTGTACCACGTAGATGCCAAATTTCACGATAATCGATTAACAGCTAGCATGTGAAAGCCTAACAAATTCACACATTCATTTGCCTTTATAATATTAGTAAAAATGAGAATAAAGTTTAAAACTATCTCGTTGACTGTATCATAGCCAAATGCTAATTGAAGCTTGTTTCAGAAACCCGAGATTTGGTGTTAATGCCTTAGTGCTTGATACATATATGTATTCATTCAATACGGATAGGCAGGTAGATAGATACATTGGCTCTGTGCCGTCAGACATATAAATAATTCACACAAATGTATCATTCAGCTTGATCATGAAACAAAACGCTTTCCTTTGAAATAGACGTTGATTATTCAGTACTTCGTATTCTTACGTAGCATTTTGGAGTACCTACATACAATTATTGTTTGAGAGTAAGTGCACACAAAAAGAATGGGAGTATTTGTTAGTAGAAGCAAAATATATGTCTTAAATAAGAGATTTTTATATGTACCGTAGAGGCAACAACGAAATATAAAACCTTTTTGAAATCACTTTAGTCGACGAATCATACACATCATTGATTATGAAAGGAAATTGTGTGCACGCAATTTATTCACGTGAAAAAATCTTTTACTGTATGCACTGAAAACATAAACTTTACACGTTTTCTTTATTTAAATGTCGTTGTTTTCTTAAGCATGAATGTCAATATCAATAATTTTGTTTTTTTTTTTGAAGTGAAAACTTCGTTAGGCACTTTTGTGCACTTTGGCTAAGGGGAAAAAGCACTGAACTCGTGACCGTCACGCTAATAATACCTATATAGACCCACTAGAGGGCGCTAATCTAAACATTGAGTTCTGTCAGTTCCTTATTAATTAATGTCACCAACCTGCTAATATGACGTTTTAAGTTCGTCGTTTCGTTTAAGTTTTCACTTCTGTCGGCAGTCCCAGGACTGCCTATTTTTTGTTTCTTAGACGAGCATGTACAGACTAACTACTCAGTAATCTGTGCCTAAAGTGACATTTGTGTCAGCCTTCGCTTTTACAGAGAAGCTTAATTAATTATTTTGCTTACACTTTATTTTCAGTTACAAAATATGATTTCTGTATCAAATATTTTCAGCATTTCACGGAGCGAGATATGATGTCATTTATTTCGGATTAGATTATTTATTAATACCTATATAATGTTAGATTACACAAGTTACTCATAACCCTTATACAAAGCAGTCCATGAAGGCTACGTACATTGAAAACAAATAGTTCTTCATGTTAAATAATCATAAATTAAAAATTTTAATCTCCCCCGACTTGAAAATCACTTCAACGATTAGAAAAGAGCTGATGACCTTCGAACGGCTGAACAGATTTTCTTGAACTATATTTAAGAACACTCTCGATCACGTCACCTTTCAAACAAAAAGAAACGCACTTAAATCGGTTCATTTGTTTGGGAGCTACGATGCCACAGACAAACACGTCAAACTTATAACACCCTTCTTTTTTGCTTTCGGGGGTTAAAAACTACATTTTATACCATTGTTTATAACAAATTTCCATCACATCTGAAAACAGCGTTTACATGACTAAAAGCGATAGTATGAGCATGCTTAACACTTCTATCTGTGTGATTCCGAGTATCCTTGTATCTGATATTGGTTTAGATAGAACCATTGTGTAATGCTCCAATATCTCTCAGCTAAACCCATCTAAGCTATTTTGATGAAAGCAAACAATAGCAGGCTTCGTCATCATACGCGTGGTGGATGACTGCTTCACGGATACATAAATAATAATAATAATAACTTCACACATCTAAATGGTACTTATTCTACTACGCTCTATGGTCAGGGTGCCAGAGCATTAGAGGGTCTTTTATAACAATGCGATACTTAGTTTAAAATTTGAAGAATAATAAATACAACAGCTGTTTATCCGACAATTTTACATAAGTATAAGGCGTTAAAAAAATAATACAATAGTTTTTTTTTTTTTAATAGGCGAGAAAGAAATTAACGCCAAGAAATTATAATGCGTGAAAATGCACCTTGCAATATTTAAAATTAAATGAAAATCGAATAATTATGTTACAGACATTAGTATGTTTTTCATTGTAGACAAATAAAAAAGCTATTAACAAAAAATCGTAAATGAGAGACCGTATTTTTTTTATAGTATTGGGGGCAAACGAGCAGACTCGTCACCTGATGGTAAATGACTACCGCCGCAAATGGGCACCTACAACTCAAGAGTCACAAGTACGTTGCCGGCCTTGAAGGCGGGCGTAGGGAAAGGGTGAAAGGGGGAGGGGTGGAGGGAATGTTCACTCACTCAGCGAAAAGCAATGCAAGCATTGCTTCACTGCCGGTTTTCTGTGAGGCCGTGGTATCACTCCGGTCGAACCGGCCCATACGTACCGAAGCATGGCTCTCACACGGTAGTATGGCTCTCCCACGATAATATATTTTCCGTATTTTCTCTTATTTTAAACTTAGACGTAAACAACTCTTCTTAAACCTTTAGTTTGCGACCAATGCGTAGTTATAGACATTTTATTTCTACTTTTTATTTAGTTCTTTAATTTCATTATTATTGTAAATCATTTTTTTTTTTTATTTGAAAACAGTGTGCAACTGTGATACGTATGTATATCATATGATTAATATGGTCGACTTTTAGTATTCGTTTAATAGAACCTATCAGAGAGTGAATAAAAACTTTTTTTTTCAAATTACACGATAGTGGCTAGGACTAGCTGAATTGGGGGTCGACTATTGGAGTTAGTGGCCGAAACCGGGCTGAATTGGCATTTTCAGGAATATTATTTTTTAACATAAAATTTGAAAATAAAAGAAATAAAAATATCAAGTCATGTAACCTGCCACACCCTAAAATAAAAATTGTTGATAAGTATGAGACAGTCTTCTGGTGACTGTCATCTCTTGAAAGCTTTTTTTATTCTATTTCCGAAAACAGGCAAAATCAACTTATATCAATATAATAAAGCTGAAGACATTTTTTCTTTAATAATATATAATAATATATTAATAATATATAATCTCCAAGTGCACTTAAAAAATCATTTTGCTTTTGATGAAAACTCAAAATGTGATATCTATGAGGAACGACTAGGAACTTTATTTTAAAAGGAAATATAATTTCTAAATACGTACTTGGAGGATAATCCCTGTAGCTGATTTCGCTGTAAACAGCAACCGGTGACGCACATGCTATGGAGATGACCCACAACACCAGAATGATCCTAGAGGCCCTCGTGAGTCCAGCCATCGCGTAGAGGTGCAACGGGTGACATATCGCCAGGTAACGCTCCAAAGAGAAAGCTGCTATTGTGAGCACGGAGACGTAGGTGGCCCTGAAAAAAAGAATTAGGTTAAGTGATGATGTCTATAGATCATGATTAATCATGAGATTGGGACATTAAGAACGTAATTCTTTAAAGTGCGATAAAGCTCTGTTAGTTTCAAATACTATTCAGTACAGGAATATATCTGCTATAGTAATGGGACTAATCCCGTCTACATTACTTATCTTTTTCCTTTCTGATTCTGACTTATTATGACAGTGTCACCCCAGAAAAAAATCTTTTGTTGTGTAAATCGGGGTTTAATCAGGATTATAATAGGGTTGCACATCATGCAACCGCAGGAAACAAACAATCACTGCTGATAGGATCTGGAGGTTTCTCGAATCCATAAGTCTGAGCAGTGAACTGTAAAGCAAAAGTGCGCTACAAAAGACCAGAAATAGTCGAGGTGGCACAGGGCACTTAAAATAATAATAATGATTCCACATTTCACCCTCCTTATCACGTGAAATGTGTTTAAAAAAGGGTACAAAAAAATCTCTTAACGTTTTAATAATATTATGAGGTTTTGTGTTGTATCACATATTTTTATGGTTCCGTACCTCGAAAGGAAAAAAACGGAACCCTTGTAGGATCACTTTGTTGTCCGTCCGTCCGAAGGTCTGTTTGTCTGTCAAGACCCTTTTTATCAGAAACGCGTCGAGTTATCAAGCTGAAATTTATATCAAATACTCAAATGAACTGTCCCTTAGAGCTGTGAAAAATTCAAACTTCTAAGCCAACGCAATCAAAAGATACAGCCGTTTATACCGAAAATTTTCCCAAATTTTCGACACGCAAGGGAACCAAAACCTACAGGGTACTGCCCGTGAACTCAGAATCTTGAAATTTGGTACGAAGCAACGTCTTATAGCACAGATAAACAAAATATCATATAAAAAAAAAATATATAATTTTAAACGTACTACCCCTTTCCTCATGAATGCGTAGAGGTATTAAATTGAAATTTATATCAAATACTCAGGTCTATAATACCTTTAAGCTGTAACAAAATCAAACTTCTATGTCAACGCAATCAAAAGAAACAGCAATTTAAGCCGCATATTTTCAAACTCGCGATTACTCGCAAGGGAATCAAAACTTTAAGAGTACTTCTAGTCGACCTAGAATCTTGAAATTTGGCATGAAGTAATATTTTATAGCACATATAAAGTAAAAATGCCGAAAACCTTAAATTTTTAGTTACATCACATTTTTGTCCGTCCGTCCGTCTGTCTGTCTGTCAAGACCCTTTTCCTCAGGAACGCGTGGAGTTATCAAGCTGAAATTTATATCTATACTCAAGTCTACTGTCCCTTAGAGCTGTAAAAAAATTAAACTTCTAAGTCAACGCAATCAAAAGATACAGCCGTTTATGCCGCAAATATCCGCAAATTTTGGACACTGGCAAGGGGATCAAAACCTACAGGGTACTTCCCGTGAACGCAGAATCTTGAAATTTGGTACAAAGCAACGTCTTATAGCACAGATAAAGTAAAAAATACGAAAACCGTAAATTTTTTGTTACATCATATAATAAAAATATTTTACGGAACCCTCGGTGCGCGAGTCCGACTCGCACTTGGCCGGTTTTTATTTGATAATGAAATCAACAAACCTTAAATTAGGTACTCGATTGTAAAAAAAAACTTTAGTAAGTAAACGATCAGTAATAGTCGTTTACTAAAATACGTTGTGTTAAATTCATGTAACAGTATTACTTGAATATGGTGGCATATGGTACGCGTGATCAAACAGGACATTATGTTTGGCGCTATAAACCCATTTGTAATAAACGCAGGCGTAAACACCAATAAAGTCTACTTAATATCCTCCATTTACCTACAACAACAACTCATGCATTAAGGTTGATGTAGATTTAGACTATAAATTAGGCGCAATTATAGTAAAACTAGCCGAGGTCAGCGGTTTCGCCCGCGTAAGTCCCGATGCCGTTTTCAGATGAAAAATGTATAAATAAATTTTGTATATTTTACATTGGCAACAGGTCTAGTGGTTAGTGAGCACGATTATTTGTTCTGTGTCTGGGTGTAATTTATCTATGTATTTAGAAATATATAAGTATGATTATCAGCAGTCTGGTTACCATAGTACAGGCTCTGTCTAGTTTGGGATCAGACCGTATGTGAGATGTGTAAAGTTTAAAAAAAAAACATATTACTGAATCTGAAATGACCTTACGTTGAATCAAATATAATTTTATTCATAAACGTAAAAGTATTATCTATACGAGCATTTGAATCTCTGTTTCTTTGATACGATAAAGAAATTTATGAGAATTGCATACGATTTGTAAGCGTTGTAATATTTGGCCTATTGCCATGCACTCTGATTGTCTAGAAATGTAAATGAACCTGCCAGGAAAGCTCGTTTGGCAGCACACCCAATGGGCTTATGGATTTGGGTATGAACAATTAAAATTGTGAAATAGTAACTTTTAAACTTTCGATTTAGGAGATCTTAGGAGATGACGGCCCGGAGCGCAACGCTCGCGGCATACGTCACACGGACAGTTCGTTATTCGTTCCACCATTCAATACCGCTCCGGCCGCTCCTTCAATCCGCGTGATCGTTCCGAAGAACTGTGGAACTGGAACTATTAGGTTGAGCAAGTCGGAAAGAACTGACATAGTTCCGACTGCGGACATAGTTCCAGGAACTATTACGCTCCGGAACTACACATGTCTACTGTGTAGTATTTTTTGAAGTGAAAACTTCTTTAGGCACGTTGGGCACTTTGGATATGGGGAAAAAGAAATGAACTCGTGTGACCGTCACGCTCAGAATACATAATATATATACCGATGTGTGTGTCGACAAGCCAAAACCTTGCACTTATTTAAAAAACAAGTGAAGGATTATTGTATGTCATTAATCTCTTAATATATTATATATAGAGAGATATAAAGAATCTCCTGTAAATTGTAAACTCCAATCGTGGGTAGGAGCGACACACACCTTTTTTAATTGTATTATCATATATATACATATATAGGACCCGACGGACGTTGTCCTGCCGCAACGATAAAATGTTTAAAAAAAATCATTAAAATCGGTCCAGCCGTTTAGGAAGAGTTTAGTGACATATACACGCACAGAAGAAATATATATATATATATCAGGATAGCGGACCCGACAGACGTTGTCCTGCCGGAACGTCAAAAATATTATTCCTGTAACCCTATCGCAGCGCCATCTACCGGGTCCAATTGTAAATCTAAACCATTCTCGAATCCACCTGAACACACAAAAAATTTCATTAAAATCGGTCTAGCCGTTTAGGAGGAGTTCAGTGATATACACACGTACAGAAGAAATATATATATTAAGATATGTATATATATTTTAGTGTATGTATAAGCAATATAAATATTAATATATGTATGTTATATGTTAATAGTTAGTAAGTATAGGTAAATATAGTATTTAGTATAGAATTTCTTATAACATAACCTTATATAAGTACATCACAGACTACCCTCAATTACATTTGACAATATCCGTACAAAGGTTGTCTGGAAGAAATCGCCGTGTGTGATAAGACCGTCCATTGTTATACCTTAACACTTGTAACTTGTTTGCACTATTTCCTACTTAAAGGCGTACAATAAAGAGAAATAAATAAATTATGTTTTTACTTCTGACCTGCAGGCCTACGACTGACAGTCATTTTAATTTCCTCGGGGAACTAACACTACCTAGCGACGACAACTGGTGTATATGCCACGTTATAATGGCTTACATGCCTAACTTCAGTTTCGCCGGTCTTACATTATGTTACAACATTAATAAATATTCCATATTTTATGTTACCTACCTAGACGAAAAAAAAAAAATCTTCTTATTACATTTATTCACATCACTATGTCACCCACAGCTGTTTTCACACGTTTTCAATAGAATCAAAGAAATGTTTTATGATGTCAGACGACGATTCCCAAATACGTTTTGACATAATCTGATAGAAGCTCGCTACCAAATCGTTAAAGACCGCAGTTGGTTGAGCTTGCACACTACATCAATTCTATTTTAAATAATATGAGATTCGAAATAATAATTTATGAAAAAATATACAGAGACTATGCGACGCGAAGAGACTTCCCACGGTTTAAAATCGAAAAATATACAGAGACTATGCGACGCGACGAGACTTCCCACGGTTTAAAATCGAAAAATATACAGAGACTATGCGACGCGAAGAGACTTCCCACGGTTTGAAATCGAAATTTCTTTATGAAGTAGTTAAAAGATTCTGTAAAAAAATCCGGCCCTCATTAAATTATTTCCTTTGTACATTATATTTTTGTCCAATAACATGTTTTTGAAGATATTTTAGTGTAACATTCGGCACATGGCATGACGGCATTGAGTGTCCGTTGTTTATTTCAATATGCGCGGCGCCTACCTAAGACTTAGTTTAATGGACGTTTGAACGTTTGAGCGGATAGCAAAAAAAAATAGATCTTGAAAGAAATTCAGGCGGAGTAAAGTCTAAACCCTCTAAATACAGTCTAGACCGGACTAATTCGGTGAAGTCGTAACCCTAGACACGACCCAGTCTTAATGCGCGAGTTATCGCTGGTATTAAAAGTAATAGTTATTTGTGAAGTTAACACAAATAAATACTTTAAGACCCGCTTGCTTTTCCATTCATACCATTCGAACCTTTAGCTCTCAAAGGTAAGTATTACAAATACTTAGCTTTGAGAGCTAAGGGTTCGAATGCCCTACCTCTGAGGCATTCTACATAGCTAACCACTAAGAAATAGATCCAGTCTTGTGTAAATAAGAAGGGTCCATTTCTGTTATTCAAAGAGGCATCTATGTAATTTGTGATGACACACTTGAATATAATACATTAAATCAGATAAAAAACCGCTGTAAAAGGGATGAGGAAAATAATAAAATAATTCAAAAGTAAGGTGGCAAATAGTCATAAAATAGGTAGGTATATTATGGACGTCTTTCTTCGAGAATAATGCAAGAAAAGTTAAAACTAAATATATTTGGGATATCATTTAAAAGAAATGGGACGGACAGTATAAGTAATGTCTATGTTAACCGAGCTATTAAACTGATCTGAACCGTATGCTACAGACTTAAGATTCAGTATTTAATACAAAATACTCAGACTTATTCTTGATTTACCCGGCACATTTGCGGTGCCTCTGCAGTTCAAAACTCGTTAAGGTCATTTTCGTTAATGGACTGACGCGAAGTATACCCAAACCGACAACTGTTTCTGTGAATTGCCATGGACCTACCAAATATAAATACAAATACATTAAAAACATTACTTTATACTTCGCATCCGATAAAATTGTAGAGGTGGCACTAACTAAAGTACCACTTCTACAATTTTATCTTCTTTTCTTTACACACTTACACTATTTTATAATTTTTTAGCATTTGATAAATTAGTTATAAGGTAAGGTGAGAAATTCTCAGCCTGACATTGAAGACTTTCAGATTTTCAGTTAAAAAAAAAATATTATTTTTCCACATAATCTCCCTTGACTTCAATATACTTAGTCCAGTGTTTCTCCAACAGCTGTGTTCCTTCCCGGAAGTGAGAGTCTGGAAGGCTGTTAAAATATCCATCTATGGCCCTCTTAACTTCTTCATTGGACGCGAAGCGCTTCCCAGAAACAAATTTCTTCATGTTTGGGAACAGAGTATGAGGCTGCCAAATCAGGAGAATGGGGGTGATGGCCGAACAAATCATACCCCAAAACCAGCAATTGTTCCATTGCAAACTTTGTGAGCAGAAGCGTTGTTGATGATGCAATCAATTAACAAGATCCTTTTCGCATTCTAAAACACTCTGACCATGACCTTCTCGACAAATGCGATCGACTTCCCTTTCTTTGGCGCTGAACCATTGGCTTCCACCAACTGCTTCGAATGCTGTTTCGTTTCTAGCGTGTAGTGGTGAACTCGTGTCCAAACATAGTATCGGCATTCAGCAATTTATTACTATTCTTAATGCTTTATTCAAGTTGTTTTGCACCCTTTTTTCCAATGTCTCCACGGCCTCAGTTATCTAAATCTCCTTCAGATGTCTGTCGTACACCTTTCAATGGTTTCCGATTTTTGGCCTTCCAAGTTGCCGTCCAAACAAGTTGAAACTTGTCATAGGAACTAATGACATGTGCACCCAGGCAAGAATCATACATTTTCGCTGATTGGAACGCCATCTCTGTGCGAGGCCTCTTTTCACCTTACGCTGGTATAGCGTAACTAGATAATAATTATCTTATTGATATTATGTAACTAAAATACATTTATACCTCATAGTTACAAAATAGTATAATTGTAATATATCATAAATCCGTCATATGTATTGGTACTAGTCTGTGAGAAGCCCGCACTGAGTTTGAAACCTGAAAGTTTAAATGTGTATAATTTGATAGTATGAAGAAAACAAGAGAAAGTGCGGAGGGCTGGACCTGGACGTCAAACCGATAAGACGTACCTCTCTGTTCAAGAAGTAATTGTTGTATTTTAATGTTAAAGTATTTATTAGAACGTCCAATATAATAACACTTATTTGCAGCTCATATTGTTTGATTCGAAACTTGCTTCTTTGCACATACACCCTTTCGTGTGTGCATCTCGCTACGCCCTATGCAAGTGCTACAATATTATGTAAGTGGGAACTCAAACATTAAACGTGACACTTTAGGGTAGAAATGATCAAATTACAATGTAATAGACCTCCATATCCACTTTTCGAAGTCACTTCTCAACCACTATAGGAAGTTGTTTTGCGCGTTGTAATTAGATAACTCTGCACTTGCTTGCTAGCTAGTATAGATTGTAGACCCGTGTAGGTGGGAAAATTGTACTTTATGTCTTTGTAACAATAGTTGCTATTTATTTAATTCTCTTCTACATATGGTATGACCACGAACAGGATAAACTACACCTCTATGCTGATGATCTGCAGATATATACTCATACACCACTGATAAATTTACCTAAAGCTGTTGACATCATCAACAAAGATTTGGACCAGATTAGTTACTGGAGTAGGTCACACGGTCTTCAGGTAAACCCATCGAAGACCCAAATTATTATTGTCGGTAGTTCTAGAAAAATCGCACAGATTGAGTGGTCACTACTTCCACCAGTTCTATTCGAAGGCACCGTGATACCTTTTAGTAAAGTAGTAAAAAACCTGGGTATACAGATAGACACTGACTTATCTTGGGCCCCACAGATGCAGGAAATAAGTCGCAGAATGTTTGCCTCTGCAGGATCCTTAAAACGTTTACGGAACTTTCTTAAAACCGCTACCAAAATTGCCCTTGCTAACTCCCTTCTACTTCCAATCCTCGATTATGCAGATGCCAGCTATCCTGATCTCACCGAGAACCAACTAGACAAACTTGAGCGACTTATGTGTTTATATGTACGTATGTGTAGAAGATACTTCACATATTCCTTTTCACCTAATTTCCTTTATTATTATTTGATTGTTACAGTTCTAAATATTTTTGGTACGCCACCAGCTACCGATTATCTTCCTCTGTTGTTTCCATACAAAGGTTGTCTGGAAGACATCGCTTTTAGCGATAAGACCGCACATTGTACTTGCCGCTTAGTATGTTGCTACAATACTGTGTTAATTTCTGTCTAACTGTGGTGTACAATAAAGAATGTTCTATCTATCTATCTATCTAGTCTAAGTTATAAAGTTTTTATTCCTTTGAGCCTTCGTAGACGTTTCCATACGATGTGTAATAACTTTTTTTCTTATGATAAGAGGTCCCAAGTGTCCGTACCTTCCCCTCTCCTCTCCTCACGTAAAACTTTGAGAACCTTGCTAACAGGCGTTGTGCTATCTAGCTGTGGCTTTCGTTCAGAAATCTACTCTGCCTTAACGGTATGATGATTAACATGTTGAGGATTTTAATATATTGTTTATTTTTTCTATCCGAAACGAAGACCAAATGCAAGAAGGTACTATTATCTCTATCTTTTGAATCCCCGATGCAAAAAGGAGGGTTGTTATAAATTTAACGTGTGTATTTTTGAGTCAGGGGTATTTATATTTTTTATTTATACTTGTCATAGGTTCTTAACAGAACTTCTACTGTCATTATGTATTTGTATTTTGCTTATAATAATAATAACCGACTGGCCTGTTGGTCTGGTGGTAAGTGATGTGTGATGAGCATGATCATTTGTTCTGTGTCTGGGTGTAATTTATCTAAAATATGTATGTATTTAGAAATATATAAGTATGTTTATCAACAGTCTGGTTACCATAGTACATACAGGCTCTGCCTAGTTTGGGATCAGACGGCCATGTGTCAGAAGTGCGAAATTATTATTATTTTTACTAATTCATTTCAGACCATTGATCCAGTCCGTAGTGCTAGAATATTAGTTACAATTATATGCTTGATGGCATGTCAAAGAAAATTTTAAAAGCAATAAACGCATAATAGTTCAATGACTCGTTCACACCTACTGAACAAATTGAATTTCCAATGTACCAGTACTTTATAGGGGTTTTAAATGCCGAAACATTGGAAACATTGATTGAACAAAAGCATTGAATAATTTAACAGCTGTTTACACATATTAGATTTTTCATCAAAAGATTTTTCTTTATGCTATAGGGGGTAAACCAGCAGACGGGTTACCTGATGGTAAATGACTACCGCCGGCCATGGCCACCCGCAACTCAAGAATCACAAGTGCGTTGCCAGCCTTTAAGGTGGGAGTAGGGGAAGACGGTGGGAGTAGGGGAAGACGGGGAGAGGGGGGGGAAGGGTTAAGGCCTCCGGTAAGCTCACTCATTCGGCGAAAAGCAATGACGGTTTTATGTGAGGCCGTGATATCACTCCGGTCAAGCCGGCCCATACGTGCCGAAGCATGGCTCTCCCACGATAAAAGTTCATTCAGGGACCAGATTTGACACTGATAAATTTGTTCGGCTAACTGAAGCTTGACTTGACAAAACCTGCTAAGTTTATATGAATCTGTTCTTTAAACCTTTACATGGTGTGGTGTTAAGAATTTTTAGAATCTATGCTTATATAATAAAGAGTAAGCGCTGATCGCAGTTTCACCGGCTTAACTGCACCACTCCTTAAGGTCGTAGCGTAATGTTACATTGCGTATAACTTTCCTCAATTAATACCCTATCCAATACAAAAAGATTTTTTCGAATCCGACTACAACTTCCATAGATAAGCGCGTTTAAACAAACAAACAAACGATCAAACTAAAAAACTCTTCAGCTTTATTATATTAGTATAGACGTGAAGACGCGCGGCTTCGCTACCGTGTACAGTGTACATATTTATATATTTTGCGCGGAACCCTAATCATTTTTCCAAAATAAAATAAGCCTAAGTTACTCCTTATAACACCAGCTATCTGCCAGTGAAAGTCTCGTGGAAATCTGTCCACCCATTCCTGTGATTAGCCGGAACAAACAGACAAAAAATTTAAGAACTGATTTTTAGGTATAGTATCGTGCAAATAACTGTATAAGCTTATAAACTATTATTTTGACATTACCTATGTAACAGTGTGTATATTTAGTTAATGGTTTGATTTATCAAAATTATTATAAGACTTTTAAATTCGTATCTTTGGAATATTATCTCTCTCTCTCTCTCTCTTTTCTCTGTCTCTCTGGAGCATGTCTTTGCACCTACCACTTTTATTTCTTCATCACCCCAAGGTTGACTGGCAGAGAATGGCTTAGGAATTAAGTCTCCCTTTGTACAATCTGTGCATGAAGCATTAATAAATATAAATATTTTTTTTACATTTAAAAGCTCAATTCTCGAAGAAGATTATATTAGTTATTTAGAATCACTGAAACTGTGAGGAAGTCATCTACTTAATCTGTGAAATGCCAGTGACTGACTAACAAAGAAACGAGCAATTTGCAAAGCGCCTGTCCATAGATACGTGACCGATTACCAAAAAGAAGCGACCCAATATATATTTCTTTAGCTAGTAGACTCTGTCTTTGTCCAATTTTTATACCAAAATACAATTGAGTATTTGAGAGAATGTAGCTGCTCCGCGTGGGCTGTAACTTGACGAATGGCATAAAACACAAGGCAGTTAGTTGGATTTTAGAGGCAAGCCAACCTTCTTTAAAAGTGTGTCACAATTTTTATTCAATTTAAGATTTGGGCTTCTTGTGGCTTGTAACCTTGTAAAAAATAACCAGTGGCTTGAAAAATGTAATAAAAAATCTACTTAAATATTGCGACAGAAACAGCGAGCGTGCGAAACCGAAATAATTCAAGTGGGCCGAAATCGATGCTAGTGAGAACTAGAGGGGAAAGAAGCTCATTGATTTTCACCGACTAGAGAAAGTACTTCCACCCTAAAGGAGATGCACAACAGATTTTTGGTCAAACTGGGGTTAGTTTAAAGAAAATGTGTGATTTGTTGCAAATGTCATTAAGGGCACAAAAATGTGTGGCAGAATTGCACATTCTACTAATATAATAAACGTAAAAATTTGTGAGGATGTATGGATGTATAGGTGTATGGATGTTTGTTGCTCTTTCACTCAAAACTATCGAACTGATTGTGATGAAACTTGGTATGTAAATATCTGGATACCTGGATTAACACATAGGCTACTTTTATCTCGATATTCACACGGCATCGGGACTTACGCCGGTGAAACCGCGGGGCGCAGCTATTCTATAATAAGAGAATGGTAGTAATTTCGCTTATAGCAAATAAGGTGTCTATAGCTGTCCCATCAATGTGAAACAAATTACCAATAGTTGTTCCAATAGGCCAATGATTATTGTGTCGATATTCTGAGGCACTACTCTTTTATTTTATTTTTACCGCCTTCTAGCAATTAATTAGATACTATTCTGGCGAGTGGTCATCACTTAAATTTTATAGTTTGGGTCATTGGATCTCATTCATCGCCATTAGTGGAAATAGCATTTAGTTACCTTATATAAAACGATTATATCTAATATAATTTGATTTAAGGTTTCCACTCAAAAGAACTGGAAAACATTAATATACCTACAGTCATGTCATGGTGATTAGGATTCGTATTACTTGGAAACGATAAATGTGGAGGTAGAATAAAGGACAGAGGAACATTTCGTAGACCTTTCAAAAGCCATTTGAAATCTCAGAATTACAGCGCCTACAAAATTGATGACGGTATCGAGGGATACCAAAACCGACGGATATCGGATAATAGAAATTGTAATTTTGTATATATTGGCTTTCAAATGGACCCCGCAATCTACATTTGGATACGGTGCTCAATTTGAGTATATTATGTTTTGACTTCATGGGTCTCGATTAGTGTAGAGATCATTTAGTAAAGCGGAATCGTCGGGTACTTGTTAATTAGGATGGTTAAAACTAGTGCTATATGTGCTGTGTTTCATAGCGTAATGTTATACATAAATATTTCATTAAGTCGGACTAATAGATCATAAGGTTTGCGCTTTGGACAAACAAGCTATCAAAGTTCGAATATTAGTATAGATTACGTCCATAAATGCAATTTTTTTAAGTGTGTATACTTAAATAATGACTGGCCTGTTGGTCTAGTGGTTAGTGACCCTAACTGCTAAGCCAGAGGTCGTGGGTTCGATTCCCACCCAGGACAAATAATTGTGTGATGAGCACGATAATTTGTTCCGGGTCTGGGTGTAATTTATCTATAATATGTAAGTATTTAGAAATATATAAGTATGTTTATCAGCAGTCTGGTTACCATAGTACAGGCTCTGCCTAGTTTGGGATCAGACGGCCGTGTGTGAGATGTGTGGAGTTATTATTATTATTATTAAATATATACATACAAACCAGTAATTAGGTACCTACGTTACTAGAACTTACTAGTTATAAATAATAATTTTTTGCTTGTACCTTGTTCAATACCGTACTCGCGGTTTTCAGTACTGCCAAACGTGCGAGCCAAGGTGGGTTATAAGCAACCCGTTGGATCGCCGACGAACTTGCTCGACGATTTTAAAGTACGCATACTTTAGATGACACACTCGAAAAAGGTCGTCAAGCCACAAGTACTCGTACTTACAAGTGTACGTAAGTACATCTGTCACCCGCTAAGGAATACGTTTCGTAGCAATTCGTAGCAGAGCCTCTACGACGTGCGCGTGACGGAGGCGCGGCCTGCTTCTGCAAAGATAATGATCAGCCTAACCTGCTACGATGACCTGGGGGGTCATCGCTCAACGAGATCGGAGATCAGTCTGCGCTCTCCGGCGCCTGGTACATCTTTTGCCCGACGAGAGAGTGCTTATCCTCAAAGAAGTCAAAGGTCTAAGAAGTGACAGAATGGAAACAGGGTTCCCATTCTGTCTACTCTTTGACCAACATGACCTCCTCGCAAAACGATATTTTCACAATACATTCAATAATATTGTAGCTTGTTGCCGTGAGATCAATCGCTATTACCCTTTAATTTTGACGTATGCTACGTGTATAATTGTCACTAGTCTGCTTACTACAGACAAACGGGGTACGTCACACAAACGCGTGAGCCTGATGCTACTGAGCGAGGCGACGCTTTAAAGCCGTGTGAAATAAAATGGCCTCCTACAAGATCTACGATGTAGCTAAGTATATTTTATAGTTAATGTTCACAAATAATAGAGGATTATTACTTTTGCTGATATGGCTGGAATTGACGATGCAATACAATATTTAATTACGAAATGTAGAAATAGGCTCATAATCTCAACGCTTGAGTGTCTTTATTACATTATCTAGTCTTAACCTACATCGTAGAACACTTTTCAGTTAAAATGTAATTGTCAAGCGTTGTTCGTAATTTTGGTGAAAATTTAAACCTCGTATTTCGTAACCCCAACAGTGATAAGTACTGCCAGTAACGTTAGCGTTATGTATGCTAATTTAATTCATGTTTTTTTATGGTATAGGGGCAAACGAACAAACGGTGCGTTGCCAGCCCTTAAGATAGGAGTAAGGGTAGGGGGGTAGACGGGGAAGAGGGAAGGGTTAGGGCCTAGCATTGTTTCACTGCCGGTTTTCTGTGAGTCCGTGGTATCACTTCGGTTAAGCCGGCCCATACATGCTGAAGCATGGCTCTCCCACGAAAATGTCATGTCAAATTTTAATATTATGCCTGTGACTTTTGACCTAAATATCATGGATTATATTGTGTTATCCGGAACGATAAGCCTTGGCGTATCTACAATTTTACACGTCATGGTATGACATGTTAACACAACTCAGTGGTGCCATATTTCAAATCTATATCAAACGCATGATACGACATTTTACTGTACTCTGATTACTGAAATTAATCAAAAACCGGCCAAGTGCGAGTCGGACTCGTGCATGAAGGGTTCCGCGCCATCGTACAATATTTAATACTACGTGCGTACTTTTTTATTATTTGTTGCTATAGCGGCAACAGAAATACATCATCTGTGAAAAAGACTCGTGGCGAAGGCTTAACCGAGGGTTAGCACATTACAAAGTTAAGTAATACTAGCCACGTCAATCTAGGATAAAAAAAATAATTCAAAATGTTCTAAATGAAGGTTAAAAAATCATTACAATAAATAATCTCCGCTCTATGCAATTCCGTGTAGAATTTTACATTCTCAGACGATACATACTGGTAAGAGTGAGAGTGCCCTATGAGAACACTGAATCAGTATTTTTCTGTAAACATGTAGGTAGAAAAAAAGAAAAAGCATATATTTTATTAGCCCACAAAGTTAACACAGACTTATAAACATAATATTAAAAGAAAAAAAAATACTATACCTGTGTGAAACAAAATTCGTCCCTAGCTCAACATAGTGTCGCTTCGTATAAATACCAGAAGCGGCGCTGATATCTGCTAAGGCCAAAAGTGACGTATAAAAAACTTGTTAACAAAAAATTTAACTGACGAAAAATAACTAAACCGCAAAAAATTAACCTTTTAACTCTTGAGTATTGAGCTTATTTAAATAAACTATCAAATTTTATATAAACTCATTTTGAGTCGACAAACATAAAATATATATATATATATACGGTCGAATGGAGAACCTCCTCTTTTTTTTTCGGTTAATTAATAATGCTAAATATGTTATAGCCTTTTTTCTTAAACAGAAAAGTCTAAAGTTTTTTTAGGAATTACTGTTTACTAGTTTTTTTTTAATAAAAAAAGCAAAGTGATCATGTTTTTTTACTCAAGTGTACCGGCGAGGTATTTCCACTCTCATATCATAATTATATTGATGGATTGCTTTTGACAATGACACTTACGCTTCAGATATCAGTGCCCTCAACTTGCAGAACACGATCCCCAGGCTGTACGGGTACTGGTGCCAATAGACAGATAGATCGTTTGGTAGACCTGAAACCAAAAAAAAATGGCTATAGTCAATAAAAAATCTTTTTAAATCTGTTAACTTAAAACCAATATTCAGAAAAATCACCACAATACTTACAACATCTAACAATGCGACACATAGCTCAAGCACGCAGTTACAATAACATTTTTTGAAAAAAAACTATCCGTTTACAAGTTATTTTCAGATATTATCACCTCCGGTTCTCATTAAAGTTGGTTGAAAGTGTAAAGTCAAAGATTTTAATAGAACATGTGTTTTTATTTTGGAATTCTTCATTCCGTTATTGATAAAATCCATAAAAACTAACTTTAAAAATTATGCATTGTGGCGACTTCCACATACAGCAAAAAGAAACATCTACTGCCTACTAATCCTGCATCGCGCTATGAGAGTTCTCGCGCCGATTAGTATATCTACAACTTCCCAACATCAATCGTTGGGCCGCGGCCTGCCAGGCATGATCACCTCGCCTGGTCGGAGGATCCTCCCTTTGTGTTGGAGGAAAATGACACCCGTTCCTCCACAGTGGTTTTCAGTGGCAAGTGTCGCATTGTTAGATACATCAGAATGTATCTGCATATACATTTGTATAGAATTGCAGATGTACACACAAGTATTCATCTCAAACATTTGAAATAAACCTGACTTTTGGAAAAGGAAGTCTTTTTATGTTAGAGTGAAACAAGATGGAGCTAAATTCGTAATAGATAGACCGATACATAATTTCAGAACAAGATCAAAGACAGAGTGAGGAAGACATACATATTTAAGGTTCATGACTGCTGTATTATATTTTTACAAATTCTCACTACGGACGAAATGTCCACTTCTGATTCTAACTAAGATAAACGAATAACGATATCGAAATAAGATAAACTTATGTTAAATTAAAATTTTGTTTAGATTTACATAAGATAAATCTAAATAAAATTTGGTGTCTTGTCTCAGTCCTTTGAGTCCGGTAATTAAATTAAAATGATTCAGGATTTCCAATAGCGTCTTACGGGGATTCTTTCTTTGTTTCCAAGGATATTAAAATGTTTGTTCTGTTCCTTTTCATAAGTAAAGTTTCGATAGCTAGTTATCTGTATATTGTCAGACATCTTTATATTGCTAGATAATAATATATAATACTTTAAAATCCTTATGATCGTACTACGAACACCATACAAATTTGTCAAATGAGCACTTTTCTGTCATGAATAATTCAGCAAGTAACTCCAATTTATCGGCTAATAAGCTTTTAATGGTAGCTAATGTTAAATTCATTCAATGAATTCAGTTTCGAGAAAATTTGCTTTTCTTAAAATATAACTCTTTGGCACTAATATTGTGGAAACTTCTAAAAAAAGCATCCCTACTTCTTCTGCGGTCGCTAGTTTTAGAATAGAGATGCAGTCATTGACTTAATAATAGATTACAGAAAGCTAACAAAATTATTCTTTCATAGAGGGACAGAAGACTTGTCTGGAATTTCAGGCATCTTAAAATTAATGTTTTATCGGCGTTTACTGTTTCTAAGAATTGATATTTGATTTTTGATTTTTACTTATTAATTACTAGCAGCGCCCCGCGGTTTCACCCGCGTAAGTCCCGATCCCGTGGGAATATCGCGATAAAAAGGTCTCCAGCTATCTACATACCAAGTTTCATCGCAATCGGTTCAGTACTTTTGGTGTGAAAGAGTAACAAACATCCATCCTTCTAAACTTTCACATTTATAATATTAGTGGGATTGACAATTTAAGTGATATGTATTCTACGCGCGTATCGCCTGTAATGTAATGTTTCGGAAATTCTAGAGGAATAACTTGGAAAATACTTTCTCTTTTCAGGGATATTATCTTTACTTCTTACTATACTTTATATTATAAATACAAAAGTGAGTTTACTTGTATGTTTTTTATGCTAACCGATCATCATGAAATATTGCATACACTTTGTCAGGGGTACAAAAACCTTTCACCCAGAAAAAAATGCTGTTCCGGAGACCTGCTGCTGCGACGGAAGCCGCAGACAAAAGCTAGTCTAATATATCTATTATGTAGTGTACCACAGACAACCCCAGTTTCCATTAATGCAATCCGTTAAACCACTTGATCAGCTGCTAATATGAAAGGGGTTAGACTAATGTTCTTTCGACGCCCTATTCCCCCGTAATGGCGCAAGTACACTTGGTCGTTAGCTCGTATTCTATTGCCTATGGAATTCGGACAAACGACTTCGTACAATCTAGTCTAGCTTTCGTTTTGGTTACCCGAATCAAAATACCCGACACCGTTTTCATTCCGTTGTTTGTGATATTTTATTGATAGAATTGGCTCGCAGAATAAAGAACCTCCTTTTTTTTCGTCGGTTAAAAAGAAACGAAAAGTGTGTGTTCGAGATTTATTCACACAGAGAGATAACTTCGTCGTTTGCCCGTATTTCAGTGACCGAATTCGAGTAAAACAATGTAATTAATGCATCGGGTGCCCGAATCCGAGTAACGTCTTTCGTGCACCCGAATACGAGCTAAAGACCAAGTGTAATTGCGCCATAAGTCCCGGCGCCATGTTGATATTTTGATAAAAAGTAGCCTATGTGTTAATCCAGGTCTCGAGCTATCTACATAAAAAGTTACATCACAATCGGTTTAGTAGTTTTTGCGTGAAAGAGCAACAAACGTCCAGACATCAATCCTCACAACCTTTCACGCTTGTAATATTAGTAGGATAGTAGGATTACCAGCCTATAACAAATGGGTCCTAAATATTCTTTTAAGTCCTTTTTATTGTCCTGTGCGTTATTTTTATCAGTTCTATCTTGTGTTACTAAAGTGTGACAATATTTGTGTGTGACTGCAACTTACAGTATGTAACAATCCTATTTATATCTGCTATTGTCTGTCAAAGTTCTCCAGAAATAATAAAAGAATAACAAAAAATCGACTGACGTCCTTAAAATTTTGTAGCTGATCATGTTGTTTGAAGGAAAAACGTAGTTAAAACTTACTCCTGTAACTATAGTCACTATACATATTATAAAACAAAGCCCCCGCTGCGTCTGTCTGTCTGTTCGCGATAAACTCTATAACTACCAAACAGATTTTTATACGGTTTTCACCAATAGACGGAGTTATTAATGAAGAAGGTTAGGTAGGTATATAATTCGTTAGGGTTTGGGTAAAATGGCTGAAATGTGACTATGATTGTTAAAGCTGTCGGAATAAATTAATATATGCTTTGCTACCCGTGCGATGCCGAGGCGGGTTGCTAGTAATTGATAAATAGTGTGTAAAAAGAAAGATATTGGCCAAACTATTTCACGGTAGGAAACATTTATCGACATAAGTTTTTTACGACTTCCTGGAAGAAGGCCTTGGCACACTTCATAGTTTTTTTACCACCAAGTTTTATGTCATTGTGTTCCTTGTATGTAACATACCTATCCCTTTGCGACAATATATGGTTTAAATTTTTAAAAAAATCTACGTTTTCACCATTGCCACAGACTACTAAAAAGTAGCAATAAAAAAAAATTAGTTTGTTTTGAGCTAAATTCGGCATACATTTTCTTGACTACAATTCTTTTTAGTTGAGTTTGAATGTGATGGGATCTTGAAATATTTAAGTAAACTTGCATAATAGGGTCTGTAGTAGATATGTACTGATTTTTCTTGAAATATCAAGATATGGTTCCAATAATTTAAGATTACTTATTTTCATTATATTAATGATGACTGTACTCCTATCTCGTTGACTAGTCTTTCATATTTCTCAGTTTTCTTATTGTTTTGTAGGCTTTAAAGTCGTCTACTAGTCTTTTACCATTTATTTCATTGTATTTGTGTGTATAATTCATTAACGAAAAGTTGATTTATTTATTTTTATATTTTCAATATTGTAGGTTTTTGTATTTTAAATATATAACCATAACGCTTAAAGATTAATTAATAACTTTAAAGTCGTATATTTGTTTAAAGTTTATTGTTAAATTATTATAACACCGTAATAACATTTATCCCAAAATATGTTGCCACGTTCCCCGAACTTAGTAACAGAGCAAAATTATATCACGAAACAGGGTTCAAATACAAGGTTTACAAATCAATTAATATTTACTTTTAATTAAAATAGCATATTTCAACGCAAGAACTATTCTTGCTTTGATATACTCACTAAAAGAATTTGGTAAATGAATGTGTGTAACATTCATTTACCAAAATCTTTTGAACTAATATGGTTTTTAGAAATATTAAAAAAATTTCTATTCGTAAGAGCTTTAAGATGCTGAAATAGGGGACATTTACCTTAGTTAACTATTCAACCAATCATCATGAAATTAAAAAAAGCAAAGTAACTTTTACTCGAGTGAAACCGCACGAAAAAGCTGCAGTGTTAGTTTTACGTATAGAGGGCAAACGTGCAGACGGGTCACCTGATGGTAAACGACTACCGCAGCCCATGGGCACCTGCAATATAAGAGTCACAAGTGCGTTGCCGGTCTTTAAGGTGGGAGTAGGGGAAGGGTAGGGAGAGAAGAGGAGATGAGAAGAGTTAGGGCTTCTGAAGCATGGCTCTCCAAGTTAGTAGAGTATCGGATGAGGGGGGAGAGGGGGGAAGAGCGGGAAGAGGGGAGGGGGTAGTATTTCCGAAAAGCACGTTCAACCAAAAACAAACTCTCCTAGTTTATAATATTAGTACCTACACATTTATTAAACTTTACAAGCATATAGAACAATATCAAATAGTCATCCCTAAGATTCAATATATATACATATGTCTAAGATATCCATAATAATATAATCTAATATTCAAACGTCTGCAATCTCAAAGGACCAGATACTAGGTACTTTACATAGGACAAGCGACCCTTTTTATTACGATATGGATACAAAGAATAAAGTTTCTTATACAAAAACAATATATTTAAATTAATATCCAAAGCTCGGACTGAACGTTTTAGGATGCCGTACGTCCGACTGAAAAAACGGAGCTCTTATAGGATCACTCGTGGGTCTGTCACAGCCAACTTCCTCCGAACTGCTGTAATTAACTTGAAATTTGGTACACATATCAATTTTTGAGACCCAAACACTTGTGCAACATAAGTAAATGAATTTTGATTATGGGGTTCACTTTTGGGGTCAAGTTAAATAAATAAAATAAAAAATTGGTTGTCTGTAAAGTCGGTTTACGGACGATAATTTAACGTGATAATGTCATAAGAAAACAGTAGAAGAGACATACGTGCGTCGCAAACCGAAGGCTTAGGCCGATCGTGCCTCTCTATAGCTTGTTCCGCGCTCTCGCTTGCACGCTCCGCTCAGGCTTAACGTGACAATGAGTCATGCTTTTTCGTGCGTGCAGCCGGCGTTCATCGATTTATAAGACGTTATCACGTCAAAATTTTTATTAATTACAGACTTGTCTTCAACGCACGAGTGTGTGATTATTTATTTAGCCGCATATCTTGACACGGCTCGTGTATTTGTAAACAACAACAAGGGCAAGGGACATATTCAATGTAGAATGTTATTGATAAAATGATTTATAGTAAGCTTAATAAATAACAAATACCCTTTTTTATACCTCTATGTCTACGTAAAAATGTTGCTTATTTGGCAACGATACATAGGCTGCACTAAAAGTATCGGGAATGGAATATTTCCACTGTTTCTGTCATATTAAAATATTTTTAATTGAAAACTCCTTGGTTTTAAACATCGAATACCATTTATTTATTTAAAAAAAGATTCTCGGTCTTATCACAAGGTTTCGTCAAACTTGTTTAGTCGCTGAGAAAATGGAATTGACTCGAGAAAATTCAAGAGCGATGATTTATTATGACTTTCGAAGTGGTTTAACGCAAAAACAATGTGTTGACCGGATGATTTCTGCATTTGGTGATGAAGTCCCATCCAAAACCACAATTTATCGCTGGTTTGCTGAATTTCAACGTGGACGTGTCAAGCTCAGTGATGATCCCCGTCAATGTCGTCCAAAAACTGCAGTCACCCAAGAAAACGTTGATGCTGTGCGTAAGCTGATTGAGGAAGATCGACATGTGACATACCGCGAAATTCAGGCAACTTTAGACATTGGCATGAGTCCAATACAAATAATCTTGCATGAACAATTAGGTGTAAAAAAGTTGTTTTCCCGATGGATACCGCATTCGCTCTGTGAAGAGCAAAAAGCGGCTCGCGTTACTTGGTGCGTCAGAACTCTCGAAAGATTCCACGCAGGATTCTCAAATGCTGTATACAACATCGTATCAGGTGACGAATCCTGGATATAGGCGTACGAACCCGAAACAAAAAACCAGTCACGAGTTTGGGTGTTCGAAAAGGAGTTAAAGCCAACAAAAATTGTTCGTTCACGGAGCGTTGCAAAAAAAATGGTGGCCACGTTTGTCTCCAAAACCGGCAATGTTGCGACTATTTCTCTTGAGGGACAAAGAACGGTTAATGCAGAATGGTATGCTAGCATTTGTTTGCCACAGGTCGTTTCTGAACTCCGTAAAGAGAACTGCAACCGCCGCATCATCCGCCATCACGACAATGCGAGTTCTCACACCGCGCACAGAACAAAAGAGTTTTTAAAGCAAGAAAACATAGAATTATTAGACCATCTGCCGTACAGCCCCGACCTAAGCCCTAATGATTTCTATACTTTCCCTAAAATAAAGAATAAATTGCGTGGTCAGGGATTTTAATCACCTGAAGAAGCTGTGGACGCCTACAAAACGGCCATTTTGGAGACCCCAACTTCCGAATGGAATGGTTGCTTCAATGATTGGTTCCATCGTATGGAAAAATGTTTCAAATATCGCGGGGATAATAATAATGTATTTATTGTTCACAAGTAAAAATTTACAAACATAATTATACAGATATTATATTACAAATAATCACAATATAATGTACTGCTGGTACTTAAAAAGGGAACCCTGTGTTATAAGTACCAGCAACTCTGTATACATATGGCACAGTTTGGTAATACACTGCTTCAATTTTACCGTAGTACATTAGAAACAGAAATTCTGTAGCTACCAGCACTGAACAAAAATACAATTTAGACTAGTTGGTTAGTTATTGAAATTTAATTGAATATTATAATTTTTTAATAGATGTGAAAACAAATGTTCATTAATTTATAAATTTTAAGTTATGGACAATAAGAAGCCTTTTGCAATTGGTAGTGAGAGAGTGTTTGTGTGAGAGAGAGGGTTGTGTGCGTGTGTATGTGAGAGTGTCTATTTGACTGGATGAAGCAAATTCTCAGTCATAATATCATAGCTAAGGGTAAGAAGCCAGTCAGTTACAACCTTCTTACAGTGGTGTTTATTTTTAACAACTGACAATGTTCAATACTTTGTTAATATTGTTATACAAGAAGCGTCCGAGAAAGCAAAAGAATCTCTGACTGAATGTTGTCTTGCGAATCTC
Source organism: Callimorpha dominula (assembly GCA_949752705.1). Classification (NCBI taxonomy): domain Eukaryota; kingdom Metazoa; phylum Arthropoda; class Insecta; order Lepidoptera; family Erebidae; genus Callimorpha; species Callimorpha dominula. The sequence goes on along the minus strand of OX457010.1, from coordinate 7,759,448 downwards.
ATTTAGAGAATTTATAAAAATTAGAATACTTCGAAAAGCAATAAATACATTTTTAAATAGTAATGTTGTGTCACTTCCTTGATTCCCGAAATTTTCAGTGCCGTCCTCGTAGGTAGTGGTAAGTATAAAAATCATTCTAAAATCAGTCCTGTTATCTATTATTAAATTATTATATGTACATATTCTTACCCAGTTTGCAATAAAATTACTATTTATTGTACATAATTAAATACTCAAACTTTAGGTTAGAGGACTAACCAGTAAAGAAATAAATTATACAAGTCACAAGTCCGTCCCAATATGGACCACTGCTGTCATCTCTAGGAAGGGGTACCTGGACACCAGCTTGGGCTTCTTGACTCAGTCCAAGGACGTGCTGAGAGAATCGTCCACGATCCCAATCTCACAAGCGGTATTGAACCCTTTGGAGAGACTTTGCCTCCTTGTGCGTGTTCTACCGTTTGTATAACCGGCTGTGCTCTGAGGAACTGTTTGGCATGGTGCCCACGGAAGCATTCTCCCAGCGGTCGCTGCCGGCAGGGCATTCATCCTCACACCTCACGAACCTAAAAGAAGGAATTACCTCCCGCGAACACTCCTATAGGTTTTTATAGGGTCGGCACTGCGCATGCGAGTCCTCTGGAATTGCAAGCGTCCATAGGCTACGGTGATCGCTTACCATCAGGCAGGCCGTATGCTTGTTTAATAAAAAAGGAAGTGTTATTACAAAAATATTTCTAAGGATTATAATAAATAGTATTCTTTAGAAATATTTTTTTATTTATTTATTTGTTAGTTTTACTCAATGACTATTTATTAGTTTTACTCAATGTCCCCGAATGGGGTAATGGGACTTGCCACAATGGTATCAAGGAAGCTGTACAAGTGCGTATAATACCAGGGCAGCAACTTACTAAGCGCTAGCAGCTTCACAAGCTGCTTTTTATCGCATTAAACATTTCTATATTGCGGACAATGAAGATTCGCGGCAGAGTTTCGACAGGCTCAACAACATCATGTAAGTATCGTTGTCCAGAACAGGAAGATCTGCTGGGTGTCATACTGCCGTGGTAATCGAGAGCGCTAAGTCGAGAAGACGCCTCTTATGTCTTACTGCTATCTCGATTACCACGGCAGCATTGCACGGCCGCATTTTCCTCGGCCACACTTCATTCGAGTAAATGGATTTTAAAAAAACTTCATCACAAACTCACTAATCACTTTACAATCACAACCACGCAATCTCACAAACACCTTCGTATACTGCCTCGATGTCATCTTAGTACCTCTTTACATTAATTTCATCCTTATCGTTAATCATATCGTAATCCCACGGCATTATGTAATGCTTAACAAAATATTGAAAATATTCACGTAATCCCTAATATTATAAATGCGAAAGTAACTCTGTCTGTCCGTCTGTCTGTCTGTCGCCTTTTCACGACAAAACTACTGAACCGATTTAAATGAAATTTGGTACACAGATAGTCTAGAACCTGAGAAAGGATATGGCCTACTTTTTAATGCGAAAAAAAGGGTGTAAGGGGTTGAAAGGTGGGGATGAAAAGTTGTATGGAAGTATTGTCAATTAGCCGAAATAATTAAAAATTCCACCCAAAGACACTATTCCACGCGGACGAAGTCGCGGGCACAGCTAGTTATTTATATATTGTAATTAAGATTTCTTTTGCAGTTGTCTTTTCGTTCTAAAACAAAAGTATCACGAATTTTGAAATTTGAAATGTTTTTACAATACACAAGATTGTTACAAAATACTAAAAAATAAATACCTATTTTAGTAAAAGTACCGTGTGTATTTTTTTTGGTGTAATCTCTACGGAGATTCCTTCTACCTAACACCCTCGTCGTAATTATTGACATTGTAATCTAATTTCATTTTATTTTAATGTTTAAAGTTTGGTGATACACCATCCACTTTCGTAACCTGGGGCAATAGGTATCTACCAGGATATTTTAAATCCATAATTTAGCTTAGTCTAGATACCCTTATAACTCATGATCTTCAATCTTTTTAAATCCACATCCGCATCTTTAGTGGGGTCAGTCAACACTTGGAGCTCAGGCAACCCTCATAACATCAGAAATATAAGACTATAACATTAAAGATTAACCGCGAACTTCTATAGGGTAAACAGTTTAAATGCGAACTTCGCGGTAGTCCAGCCGGTAGAGTGGAGGGGGTTTTTTCGTTGAGCTTGAAGCTGAAATCTCCTGTGCCCTATCGTCTTCGGGAGAAATACTGAATTCTAAAAATATAATAACCAAAATCCCAACTAATCTTACTATAATAATATTATAAAGGCGAAAGTGTATGAGAATGGATGGATAGATTCATGTTTGTTACTCTTTCACGCAACTTTTTTATTTATTTTTTTATTTTTTTTATTTTATACACTTTTTTATCGCTGGAGAGTCTTGCTTCGGCACGTATGGGCCGGCTCGACCAGAGTGATACCACGGCCTCACAAAAAACCGGCAGTGAAGCAATTCTTACATTGCTTTTTGCCGAGTAAGTGAGGTTACCGGAGGCCCTAACCCTTCCCTCCCCCTCCCCTCCCCTCTTCCACCCTTCCTCTACTCCCACCTTAAAGGCCGGCAACGCACTTGTGACTCTTGTTGCTGCAGATGCCCATGGGCGGCGTTAGTCGTTTACCATCAAGTGACCCGTCTGCTCGTTTGCCTAATATACCTTAAAAAAAAAAATCGGCACGGAGTTAGATTATAGTCTGGATACTTTTTTCGCGGAAAATGTACGGTTCCCGTTCACAATAAGTAATATTTATTTGATGAAGTGATGAGCTTACATACTTAGCCAAAGAATTACATCGCGAGTTGACAAAAACGAAAAACCGGCCAAATGCGAATCGTACTCGCGCATGAAAGGTTCCGCACCATCGAACAAGATTTAATACTATAAGCCAAAACAACACATTTCTAGTATTGGAGCCCCTTTATTTTTTTTTATTTTTTTTATTATTTGTTGTTATAGAGGCAACAGAAATACAAAATTTCAACTGTCTACCTATTACGGATCATGAGATAAAGCCCTCTGACAGACAGACATATTTGCTGAAAAATTGGCAACGTAATAGGTAGAGCCACTGAAAAAAAAACCTGGCAATGGAAACTGGTGGTCAATCCTTTTTAATTTTAATTAATTACTAGTAACCCACCCCGTCTTCGCACGGGTACAAATTATAAACATAAACCTTCCTCATAAATCACTCTCTCTCTATGAGTGAAAACCGCATGAAAATCCGTTCAGTAGTTTTTCAGTTTATCGCGAACATACAGACGCGGCGGGAGACTCTGTTTTTAACCGACAAAAAAAAAGGAGGTTCTCAATTCGACCGTATAATATATATATATATATATATTTTTTATAATATGTAGTGATAATCTTTTTCATAACAAAATGTAGGTAGCCAAAAGTAGTAGTTGTTGTAGTAGCGTACTGTGATCATTAGATAGATACATGTTTTTGTCTTCACTTTTAATTCATAAAGAGAAGCATCCGAGGTACAGCGTGACTAATTTGTGTACCATGTAAAGATTTACTATTAGGAGAATATGTCTAAGCTACATTTTAAATCACATGTAATACATCTTAAAATGTGCCCTTTACTTTGAATCAAGCCGGCTCAAGAACACTCGTTTACATATTTAGGAAAAGTATATGCCCTTCAACGGACGCTCCGGTGACATGGTAAACCTCGAATTAACACACAAGACACAAATGTTAATGATATTAAAATATTTTATATAAAACAATTGAGTCTAGATACTTACCGAATAAAAGCAACAACAGATCGCTGACAGCCAAACTGAACAGATAATAATTTGTCGCGGTGTGCAATCCAGGGTGCCTCACAATCACGACACAAACACACGCATTGCCTATCACACCAGTCAGAAATATTACCACTAGGACTATGGTTATTGGCACTATTTTCTTCAACGGTAAATACCTGGAACCCATCAACCACCAAAGCATTTCTTCTTCACTACAATCGAAATGCGATAAGTTACTGCAACGATTGTAAAATCCATCAACAGTTTCATTTGCACGTAAAAATGAATTAGATTCCATTTTCTTTTATTTTTAATGTTCATTCATTAAAAACAGTACCATTTAATCGTTTAAATAAATATCTCTCTCTCTCGTGTCCAAGCGTCATACAAACTAGACAATTCGGAATAAAGAATAATACGAGAAATAAATACGTCTTTCGCTTTATATTATTTTTCATCCACGCTGAATATAACTTTTTTATTTTGTGTACGAAACACAATTGAACGCAATATTTTGAACTATCCAAGAGAAAGTTGACTTCCAAATATGGTTACGAAAAGTTATCGTGGCATAGAAGCGCAGAAACAAGTCTACTCCCGACGGCTTCACGCGTACACTGAATTTTGCCCGCTGAAACCTACAGGATTCAGGAGCGCTGTCTCTCAATGACGTTCATTTGTTAAATAATTGGTATTTATACGTTATTGGTATGTGTAGGTATATGAATGTGCCTAAAAAGTCTATTACCAAAAATGAAATCTGAAAAGTTGTTCTCGTGTTAGATTAGTTTTGCCATTGACGCAATAAACACTTTGTTAATAGTTTTACTTATTGGTAAATTGTAATGATTTTTTTTTTCGTTTCGTTCCGTAAACAGTAATCAACGAATAAACGTTTGTTGTTATTTATTATTTTACTCCAGGTTTACAAATTTTAAATGGTCACATTTATTTTAATAAAATAAATTGAAATTCCACCACCGCAAAGTACAAAACTGCTTTCGGCACGTTGGGCACTTTTGGTATGGGGAAAAAACACTGAACTCGCGTGACCGTCGCGCTCAGATACATAATATACAGATATGTGTGAAAACTTCTTTAGGCACGATGGGCACTTTTGGTATGGGGAAAAAGCACTGAACTCGCGTGGCCGTCAGTGTTCAGATGACGTATTATATACAGATGTGTGTGTATATATGTATATATGTGTGTATGTGTTTTCACTTCTGACGTGCAGTCCTACGACTGAGTCAAACGGGGAAGTGGTAGGTATTTCGAAATCGAACCGACTAAAACCACACGGTGTAGTATTACAAGTTACAAGTGGGTCTATTGTAAGGGATCCGGTTATACCTTAAAATGGTTAAATCATATACTGTTATATTACCCTAGAAAAAAAGCTCTTAGTTTATATTAATTTATGATAAATATTTTTTGACTGACCTGTGTTGGTTCTGATGTTAATTAGTGATCCTGATTGTTAAACCAGAGGTCGTGGGTTTGATTTCCACCCAGGACAAATAATTGCGTGATGAGCACGATTATTTGTTGTCTGGCTGTAATTTATGAGTAATATTTATGTATTTAGTAATATTTTTTTTTAAAGACAACTCTCGCATTCGGAATTACTCCTGTGTCGCGGGGGACTTTACAAACATACAAACAATGGACACAAAGAACACCCAGACTGGGGTGGGAATCGATCCCACGACCTATGTATGGCATAGCAGTCAGGGTCAGTCCCTAACCACTAGGCCAACCGCCAGTCCGCAGGCCAGGCCAGTAATATTTAAGTATGTTTATCAGCATTCTGTTTGGGAACAGAGGGCCGTGTTTAAGATGTCTCAAGTTATTAATATTAATATATTGTATTTATTAAGTACCTACATAAATTGTACTCTATCATATCTAGACTTTTATTATACAAGTCAAAAGTCCGTCGGCACATAGAGTACTGCTGTCATCTCTTGGCAGGAGCACCTGGATACCAGCTTGGGCTTCTTGACTTGGTCCAAAGACGTGTTGTTAAAAACATCGACGATACCAAACTCACACGGTATTGAACCTAAGGAGAGACTTTGCCTCCTTGTACGTTTCTAAAGCTTGTATAAAGGGTTGTGCTCTGAGGAACTGTTTGACATGATGCCCACGGCCGCTTTCTACCACCGCACCGCTCGCCACCGGCAGGGCATTTATCCTCACACATTGGAACCTAAATGGTCACGCACGGTACGGTTCCAGAGGAATTTCCTCCCGCAAACGCTCCGGCTGTGGAATGAGCTCGCTGCCGAGGTTTTCTCGAGGGACTACAGTATGGGGTTCTTCAAGAAATTAGTGTATAGGTTTTTAAGAGGTCGGCAACGCGCATGCCAGTCCTCTGGAGTTGCAAGTGTTTATAGGCTATGGTGACCGCTTACCATCAGGCGGGCCATATGCTTGTTTGGCACGGAGGACGTAGTATAAAAAAAATAGATATAAGGGGAGTGGGGGAGGATTGATATGAATTTCAAACCATGCCATTTTTAGGTGTTTCACCATTAATTAGTCTGAATGAAAAGTATTTGCTCGAAAATATTGGTTCTTTATTTAGAACCTAACGAGCTAATTTGGGTGAAATTTTAAAATGTACTAGTGTAATAAGTGACCTGAAACTAAAATGGCCTCTGTATCAATGCTCCCCCTCCAAGAGGTGGATTGATACAGAGATTGGTTAGGAAAGAAACATGGATAAATTAATCAGTATGTTTATTATTACGTTGGAAAACAGTTTATAAATATGCTATTAAGTGAAGCTCGAGCTGAAAAA